>JALAZF010000203.1:2973750-5947500 GCA_022829125.1 Lathyrus tuberosus | reverse complement strand
GATGATCTTGACCATCCCTTTCTTGACTGTGAAGTCGACGTTTGTTGGTGAGGCTCAATCTCTTCCCCAGGCTAAAAAAATATAAGATCGCAAAAATCAAACTCATATTGATTTTGAAGTAGATTCCTTAATAGATCTAGAAGGCACACCCTCCCAAAGATTATTGTCATTGATTCCTTCTTCGAGTAAGGTTGCACCCTCTCTTTAGAACAAGGATTTTGTTGCTAAAGGATTCATATGAGAAAAACTCAACTTTTCTAATGATATCATGAGTGAGGGATGTTTGGTTCTTATAGCCAGTCTAATAGGATTGTGATAAAAATTAAGATGGATTTAAAAACAATAAAACAAAGCCTTGATCACATCAATGTTTTTTTGAACTCAACTAACACAAACTATCAAGACGCGCATCGTTCGTTGGAGAAACTGAACACTTGTAAGAAGGAAATATATGAGGCGTATCAGAAGATGGGCGAGGAACTTGCTAGGACGAGGATCGGGATCCTAGATCTGAAAAATAACATCGAAGAAGATGCCAAATCCAAATTTACCCTACAAGCGGATTTGTATACACGTTGCACGAAGATGGTTGACTTTGTTGGCCATGCATTTGAAAAGGAGAAGGCAAAAATACTCTTTCTTTATCTAAATTTGGACTTTAGCAAACTTGACATATTCAAGATTGTTCGATATGGATAGATGGTAGAGGAAGAGGATGATCCTGAAAACAAAGGTGCATCCTTGTATACATAGCAAAATGCCATCGTCCCAAAACAAAAATGAAGTGCCTACCAATGATGGTGAAGACATGTCCATTCGTGTGAAGGGAGAATCCATCCCGCCCAATAATTAGATTTTAATGTGTGTTTCTTTTGTAGTTTATTTTGTTTATTGTAAGTTTATGTGACAGTTCCCCTATGAGGGTCGTCCTGATTAATGAACTTTTATAATTTCGACAAGTCATTTTTGTTGGGCAAGTGACTCCATACATAAGGGGGTTAAACTGCGGAGGTTTAAAAATTGTTGATTTAAAACAAAATTATTTTCAAAATCACAGTTTGAAAACATTTTATCAAAAAGGTTTGAATAAATGTGCAGCGGAAATTTGAGGTAAAGAAATTAAGTGAAAAATAAACGAGATAAGAGAAGAGAGATGACACCAAAGATTTATAGATGTTCAGTCTTAACAAAGTGACCTAATTTTCTTCCTATGAACTAATCTTGAGAGTATCAACTATTTTTTGAGATCTTTTATAAGGTTAAATCCATAAACCCCCTTATACAAGGAAATGGATTTTTAGGCTAACTTCCAACAAAACAATGAATTGAGGCTTGAAGCGGTTAGTATCCAAAGCAAACAATGAATAGAGCTTCTAGTGGTAAGTCTCAAGGTTAAATGGAGATTTTTCATAGGTTGATCTTGAACCCATATGGAATTTTGAGTTTTCTATTCTCTGAACTGAACCGAGGTTTTACAGGGACTTACCACAAACTGAACCAAGGTTTTTACCGGGCTGATCTCAAACCTATTGAGTTTTTAACTGGGCAAAACTCAAAAACCGAGTGAGATTTTACACTAGGTTGATCTCTAACCAATACAGCTTTTGATCGGGCTGATCTTAAAAGCCACAGTGAAGATTTTTCACTGGTTAATCTTCACTAAATCAAAAGAGATCATTTCTTCAACAATCAAAGCTCACGAACCAAACATAGACTTATATTAATCCCCGAAAGAACAAACAAAGAGCTTTCACAATGGTTTAGCTCCCAACAAAAATAATTACCTCCTAAGTAAAAATGATTTATTTAAGATAAAAACTATTCTTGGTAAATTTATAATTAATCCCTCACCCAGAACAAAGTTCCTTACTAAGCTCAAGAACACTCTCAAAGCACTATGGCTAAAATACGTGAGAAAAATAGAAATGATTTATAAAGTGTATGACAAAAATGAAATGTCAAGTTTTTAACATTTTATGGATGATTTGAAATGATATATAAGCTCTCTATTTATAAGCCAAGAAATGGTGTAAATTTGAAAAACCCATGGGCCAATTAATGAGCTAATTGATTATCTAATCAATTAGTCAATGTAAATAATCAATTATTATTTTCAAAATTGGAAGGTTTAGATAGAGAGTGGTTACCAATCATTAAGAGACTCTCACGTTACATTATAAAGTCATTATGCATTATCTAATCGATTAGGCTATAAATCTAATCGATTAGACAACTTAGAAAAAAAATTCTCAATTAAGCAGACAGTCACCTAATCAGCTGGCTAGGTTCCAAAAACATTGTTTTGGTTGTTTTAATAAAAAAAAAGTAAGAGGTTTATCTATGTTTTAATTTCATGTGTGGTTTAGCCATACTACTTTTTAAAAAACGCCCTTGTGTCTATAATACATTGATCACTCAGACAAACACGATCAGACTAGCTTTCACGCTTTCTCTTTTTCATACTTTGAAGCTTTAAGTCTTGGCATTATCTTTGACTGCACAAGAGACTTGAATCTTGGTTATTTTCATATTAGTTTCCATCATATGAGATGTTCCAAGTCACTAGTGATTATAAACCCTAAGTCTTCACTTGAGAGTCGTTAGACTAAAATGTTGACTTTAAAGAAAAAGTCCTTAGCTTAATTAAGAAGAATAGATTGATATTGATCAACCACCTTGTACATCTTGTACCTCTTGATCTAAATTTAGTATTTGCTTGGCTTTAATTGTTGTTAGTATCAAAACCACTTTAAGTGTTTTCATCATCAAAACCATGCTATCATTAAAGCTAAGTAGTTGCTTATTGAATCTTGATATCCATGAGCTTTATCATCTTGGATCACTTCTTGATTATACCTGTAAGCAAACAAATCCATATTTTTCTTATAGTCCTATACGCCTTTTAATTTTCTATCATCGTATGAATGTTTCTAAGAGGTTTAGTATCACATACGGGCTTTGCTTGTCCAAAGATTTTACAAATGAATTTGTTTTGCAGAAGATGCTAAGATTCCTTTAAGGGCGTGATGATAAACCATGTTTAATCATATAGATTTATATAACTCGCTCATTAACTTTTTTGACAAGGTCTCCTTGTCAAAATTGACGTGTTTGGGAGATTTCATTCGTTATTTGTTGACTTGTCATTTAAAGAGATGATTACATATTTTATTAGATCAAATTTTTCATATAGGGTTTAACATGATATTTTCCCTAATGGGAGCAATTTTACCCTTGAGGGTGCAATAATACCCTAAAGAGAGCAACGATGCCCGGAGGGCACAACAATACCCTAGAGGGAACAACGATACCCCAAAGGGTGCAACAATACCCCAAAGGCGTAATGATACCCCCCAAAGGGTTGCAACAATATCCCAAAGGAAGCAATGATACCACAGAGGGCACCATGATAGCCCAATGGGTGCAACAAATTTTCACGACCTCGACAAACAATAATATTTAGAAAATAGGGCACCTCATTAAAAACCAATGCCCTTGCACGGAAAAATATTTCCACCAAACTTATTTTGTTGAAATCAGAGTCAGGAATACAAATTGTGGCAGTATGACTGATCACTTTTAACTACTACAAAATATACATTTCGTAACATATTCTTACTTTGGCCATTTATTCAACTGAAGTAATAACTCATCTTTAAACGTCTTTTTTTCTTAATTACTAAAACAATTTTCACCATGGTCTAGCCTAACAACCGTTGTGATAAGTTATAGAGTGACATGCTTCGAATTCCGGCACCAACAATTTTACATTTTTTCGTTACCAAAAAGGCGTGTCCCCTTAATTTTTATATTAATATTGAAATTAAACTTTTTTCAGCACGCTCGTTACTATCAACTGTGGTGAAAAATTTTCCTCATAAATTTAAACATAACAAGTTGTATTTTATTTCCTTCATAACATAATAGTGCCCAAGAGAAAACTCTTTAAAACATAAGAACACGAAAACAAAGACCAATCTCCATAAACACGCGGAGAAAACTCCATCATATATGGTTCAGTCGTACCTCAAAAAATACGATCTTTCGCGATGGTCTCGGAAAAATAGTTTGAACAGAGTCGCCACCAAACTTTATTTATTCCAAGAAGGAAAAGTAAAATATCGATAAAACCTTTAAAAGAGAAAATGGCCATCACGACCAAATTCGAGTTAAGGAGTCGATTATGCAAAGGGAATGTATTACCACCCCTCGCGTCTATTGTACTCAATGGGAACTGATATGGAATGATCAGAATGATCCTCGTGGCCTTTAGAGTAGGGCAACAATGATGATTGTAGGAGAGGAGGGAGGTGTACCTGCAAGGTACTCTGATGCTAAAGTAAGAATCAGAGGAAAGAGAGCAAGTACAAAGAGTTCAGGTTTGTCTTAGAATGAATTGGATACCTGACCCTCTCAAGTGAGAGGGCATTTATAAGAATCCCCCAGCACGGGGCCAAGGTCTCCAATATGGCCAAAGTATCTGGTTGACCAGGGAGACTGCCAGGTGGAAGATCTAGCGCGTGACCTTCGACATGGTCCAACTGTCCCTGTGAACTTCGGAGGGGAAGTTGGTCGCGTGAACTATCAAGCGCGTGAGGAGGATGTCCTCAACGACTATATTCTCCCCAACGGCTATATTGTGCCCAACGGCTAGATTGTCTTAATCTCCTTATTGGGCCTTGCCTAAAGCTGGACTGGATTGGGCCTTGCCCAACCATGGGCCATCTGCCAGTCTAGTCCAGAACAGGAGCCCCCTAAGTCGTTGCTCTAAGGTGAGGAGTATTGACTTGAGTTAGCCTTGTTGGTTGACCGATGAGCAGGAGTTGTGTCGCGGGGAGGCTTTTGAGATCATTATTTTTCGAACGAAAATCTTCGGGGATGTACCCTTCGAATGTCTATGACTAGTGTTTCCGACGATTGGATATCTGTAACTTCAGAGGTTCCTTGGGATGCGAGGACATGCTCGTGGAAGGGACATTGTTCATCGACTAGCCTTGCGCTTAAGGCAAGGAAATGTCTTGTCGTTGAGGTTGTGCACGGATAATATCCTACGTGTCTTGTCGAGGAGGATGTGCCCGAGTGGAGCTAGAGGGAACTTGTCTTGGAAAGTGCAAGGTTCAGCCTTGAGAATGCCAAACGAAAGATTCCCTTCTGACACATGACGGCGCAATTAACATTTGTTAAGGCCTAGGGAATCTAGGCTAGCTAGGCAATGATGGCTTATGCCCTTTACGCGTCCCGGAGCAAGCAAGTGGTTATAAAAGGAGAACAAGAGGATTCATTTTTACACTTCACGCAAATTTCTCTCCCCAAAAATATTTTGCTCTACAACTTGTGGTCTCTTGTCTCTCGCCGGACCTCTTCCCGCTGTCGTCAATCTTCATCTTTAACCTTTATATCCATGTAATTCTTCATCTTTAACCTTTGAATGTTGGTCAGAATCTAGGGTAGTTTGTAGATTTCTGGAAATTAGGATTAATCTTACATGGATGTCCCAGTGATGCACGAACTTTCTGGTTGAAGTTCATGTGTTCTCCAATGAACACATGAATTTTTGGAAAATTTATGAAGATCCTGAAGAACATATGAATTTGATGATGAATGTTAGGAATTAGCGTAGGAGAAGTCCATGGATATTCTTTTATTCTCGAATACTTGATAATAGTTGCCGAGGAGACTCGTCCCCGTAGGAATCTTAGAATCGCGGAGACTCGTCCCCGTTCTTCGAGGAGAAGCTTACGCTACGTCCCTGTTGTGTCGACAAGGGCTCGAGTCGAGGACACATCCTCGTACTTATTCCTCGCCCTTTCACTTGATTTGCAGTGGAATGGTGGATTTGATCTCTGTTGTCGAATTCACTTTTGCTTTCTCTGCTTTTCAGGTAAAATGGCTGAAAGGAACGAGGAGATGGTCCCTGACGTAGAAATTACTAATGACGAAGCTGTGCATCCTGTTGAGTATGCTAACGTCAAGGTCGCTCAAGGGGATCTTAGCTGGATCACCCAAGAGCCCTTGGTAACAAAGTCAACTTTCACAGAGGAAGTGGCCAAAATTTTCACTCTCCTCGAAGATTGGGCAGAGAGTGCACCTGCGAACTGGAAGGCGATCAGCCCCACGGAGAATGATCAGATATGCTCGGTATATCCGGGGAGAATATTTCCAATGTATAAGTTTGCTTTCAGTGAAGCGGGGCATCGCTTGCCCTTCAATGATTTTCAAGAGGGAATTTTCTGCATCTCGCGTTGTCTTCTGCCCAGCTTCACCCGAATGCTCTGGCATTTATTCGGGACTTCAAGATGGTGTGTCGACACTTGAAGATTAGGGCTACCGTGGAGCACTTCTTCTGTATTTTCCAGCTTCAGAGGAGCACAACTGGTCAGAAGCAAAGTTGGGTGTCCTCCAAGCAGCAAAACAGGCTGTTCTAGCCGTATTTGGAGTCTGTCCGAAATTTTAAGTTCAGGTTCTTGGTTGTGAAGACTTTCTCAGAGGTGGCCAAAGACTCAATGGTCACCATGAAGGTTGTGGAAAAGGATGGTCGGGAGGTGATGAAACCGATGTCAAAGTTTCCACTAGAGTGGGTGTTCGCCCATTTCAGATACAGAACCGACCATTTCCTTATAAAGCAAGACCAACTGAGTGTCGAGGATAAGAAATCATTTCGAGCATTGATAAAGTTCGTGGGGAGCTTTGTCCCTGCTACAGTTGTGGACAAGGATAATAATTTGCTCTACACAGAGGATGGGGAGCCTGTTCGGGTGGCCCATTATATAAACACGAAGGCCCTCCTCGACTGTAAAACCGAGAAGGTCACGTTTGAGCTTTTAGGTAGAGATTTGTTTTTTGCTTGCATTGCTGATGTTTTATGAAGTGTGCTAACCTCTTTTCCTCTTTTTGTAGGGAAGATGTCGACCATGCGCGAGCGTCTTGTCATGTCCGCAACTGCCAAGAATGTCAAGAAAGCGACAATGTCATGGGTTGACACAGTTAAACAGCAGGTGACGCTGGAGAAGTCCGTTGGTGGTTCCTTTCCTTCTCCGGGAAGCACCTCGACTCCTCCTACCCCGGATCCCCAAAAGAAAAGGAAGCGGGATGACCTCAGCTCATCCCCGGTCGATGGCCCAAGTGGCTTTGTCAGGGGCAAGTTTATTTTGCCACCAAGCTATTTGTAGAAGAAAATCTTCGACGGGGAAGAATCAGTTGTCGTCCCCGACCTTAAGGCGTCAACTATCTTGTCCGCTGATCCTAAGGTGAGGAGGAAACTCCTTTGTCAGGATGCGGCGACGATGATGAGGGTTCTAGAGACGTCTCTAGCTTTGGGCGAAGCGGAGACAGTTCCGCTCAAGGAGTTCAAGAAGGTAAAGGCCAGGGAGACTGATCTCGAGCTGGAGAATGCTGATCTGTTCAACAAACTGACGACTCTCCAGGGAAACTATGAGGCCACGGTCGAGCTCCTGAAGGAGATGAACAAAATGATGGAGGAGATAAAAAACGTGAAGGAGGAGAATTCCAATCTAAAGGCGAGGATTATTGAACTAGAAGGCTCATCGGCAGTCGGTCAGGATGAGACCGAGGAGGAAAAGTACTTAAGGACTCGGGTAGACCTGATCGGCAAAATCCACATCCTTGAACAGGATAACCTGGGGGCGGCCGAATTCAGGTTTAATGCTGCCGTAAAGTAGATAAATGCTCTAAACTCCGACGTCCAGCTGGTCACCGATGGGATGGGTGTTTTGCATCAAGTTGTTGATGGCCAGGTAGTCCCTCCTGAGATTCCAGCCGAGGATGCCTAGTTTCTTTTTGTAACTTAGTATTTATTAGACTGCGCGTCATTCTTGTTGTAACCTTTGATTATCGGGCTTGGCCAATATTTTGTAACATTTTGACAATTTCCGGCCCGGTGGTCGGATTTATATAATATTTATGTTTGGCATTGTATGCCTTGTATGTTAATTTTTACGAGTTGTATTCGCTAAATATAGGAGTTTGCTCGACTCGTTATGATGCTCGACAGTTTAGGGAACTTGTCGAGGAGGCAAAAGTAGTTTCCGCCAGTCGTGAGACTAGGATCTCGGTCTAGGTCCTGATCACACAGGGCTTAGACTATTCCCATTGCGAGCTGAGTGTCCTGTCACGCTGGTACGACAACGACGGTGCTTGATTGAGGTATCCCCATTGGGCACAGAGTCTGCTTGTTCCATGAGCAGAAACTTGTCTTCGTTGTAAATTTAAGGGTTGTGTTTGCACCAGAGCACGCTCCCTTAGCCGAGGGATCTCTCTGTTGTGGGGTGAGTTCGTCGGCAGTTAGTCCTGACTGATTATTAGTCCTAATTGTAATATTGTTTTAACTTTTCAGCATTCCATGGTCAAGCAAATGGTTCTCCGTTTAGATGTTCGAGATAGTAGGCACCGGTGCCTATTTTTGATTTTACCCAGTAAGGGCCTTCCCAATTTGCGTCCAGCTTGCCCTCACGTGAATCTTTTTTATTTCTGAGTAGAACTAGACTGCCAACTTGGAAATCGCGCTTTATGACTCCGGAGTCGTGGCGCAGTGTTTTTTTTGTTTTAGTGAAGCTTCGCGAAGGGCTGCCCCTGATCGGATTTCTTCGACCAGATCGAGTTCTTCTCTTAATGCTTCATTATTCAGTTCCTCATCGAGAGGAGCCTCTATTTTCCTAGAGGGTTCTCTGATTTCCACCGGGATTACTTCCTCGGTTCTGTATGCTAGTCGAAAGGGAGTCTCTCTGGTGGTTGAGTGTGGAGTTGTTCTATAGGCCCAGAGTACGCTATGTAGCTCTTTTGACACATCTCTTTTTTGCTTTGTCTAATCTTTGTTTTATACCTTGAAAGATCACCCTGTTCGCGGGCTCTGCTTGTGTCGTAACCTGAAATTGACCTCCCCAGTTGCCTTTTGCATAAGCATGTGCGTTCGCATCGCTGGCATGTGCATTCGCACTTATTTCTTTGTGGTTTTTGTTACAGGAATATTCAGGTTTTCCAAGCCCAAATAATCGCATCCTCACAAAGTCATATATCATCAAAACAAGTACAAAATAAGGGTTTCCATGCCCATTCATAAAAAAGGTGGAAAATCGAAACCGTGGATCCAACACTTATTCCTAAGCAACTTGGGAAATTTTTTCCTAGAGTAACCGATTACTCTGTTTTTAGGCAAAAATAAGGTAATCGATTACCCTGTGCAGATTTGCAATTTCTGCTGCATTTTTGGGACAACAACCTTGCAATCTCTTTGTTCTTGGATTCTACTTGGTTCTAGAATTGTGTGGAACATTCCAGACAGTTCAAAGTCATTCAAGACACTTCACTTACATTTATTCCAATGCATCACTTTGAATTAAGTGCACCATGTTCTTTAATTTGAAGTACAATTTCAAAAGATCCTAAACAAGAGGAAAAAAGCTAGATCCTATGGGTCCTATGGAATCCCCTCTGAAAAAGGTCCAATTCCTTGTTGATGCTTCCTCTTCTTCCTCTTCAACTAAGCATTTTCAACCACAAGTTTGTCGACAATCCTCTTCCAAGCACCCAAGGTATGAAGAATATCAGAATACTCATGAACACTAGGGACTAGATGGACGCTAGAGAAAAATAAATTATCTTGCTCCTCTTGTTTCTCCATATCACGCCGCTCAAGTATCTCGATCAAATCTTCCTTTTCCTTCAATTATTTCTCCAATCCCATTTTTTCAGCATTTAAAGCATGGTACTTGCTTTCCCGAGTGTCTCTTTCTAGCTTCATCCTTGCCAAAAATTCTTGAAACTCTTCCCTATTCTCAATGAGAATGGTGGATGATGATGATATGACAAATGGTAGTGAATGCCTTTTAAGGGGGTAAGGAATTTTGAGTTCACAAGCTCTAGCATGCACCCACTGAGTATATAGCTCAAAGGCAATGCAATTCTTCCTTTCAAACTGATGTTTACCCTTCCCGTGAACATTGCGCCAAGCACGCACAACCTTATCCCTCAAATCTAGATTCCCTTCCTCATTAAGGTAAAAGAAACATGCCACCTGAATGTTGTGAGGCTTGTCCTTCATAGGATATCCAAACTAACGCCTTGCAAGAATAGGATTGTAATTGATTCCCCCTTGTATACCAAGAAGAGGTACATTAGGGAATTCCCCACAACTGTCAATGATCACTCCAATATCATAAGCTGGGTTATACCAAGTCAAATTTGCTTGAGTCAGAGACATAAGCCTTTGAGACCACCTAAGCTTTTCTGGATTCTCCACGAAGAGTATGGATCAGGGCAAGTGCGAGTTAAACCACTTGTATAATAAAGGTGCACAACATGTGATGGCTCCACCACCTTTAGAAGTTCTATAATGAATAGAATGGTAAGTGTCTCCAAGTAAGGTAGGCACTGGATTACAAATCAAGAATATCTAGATGGCATTAACATCAATAAAATTGTTAATGTTTGGGAATAACACAAGACCATAGATAAGTAATGTGAGGATAGCTTCAAAAGCATCCCTACTATCTTCTTTGGCTAAGACAAAAGCCTTCCCCCATCAAAAATCTGGAAGTCAACCCTTGGATTCCCCCTTTGGAAGTAAGATTAGCTTTCACATCACATGTCTCCAAATGAAGGGCTTCTGCAATGACTGAAGGTTCGGGAATCTTCTCTAAACCATTGAAAGGCATCTTGTCTGATACTGGAAAACCAACCCAATACAAATACTCCTCCAAAGTAGGAACAAGCTGATAATCAGGGAATGTGAAGTAATGATAAAGAGGGTCATAAAACTGTACAAGAGTGTCAAGAATCCCATCTTCAATCTTGGTCTTAAGAATACCTAAAATATTTCCATAACGATCTTTGAAATCCTCAAGACTAGATACCGGGGATCCCAACTTTCTCAAATCTGTCAAATCAGGATTCTTGAAGCTATACTTCTTAGTATTCCTTCTTCTAAAATCCATGATGATGATACCTATGATGTTTACAAAGAAAAGACATCTAAGTTCCTTGAAACCAAGCCAAAAGAGTTTTTATGGATGCTTGAATGCATGTCTATGCAACAATCACAGATAAGGTTACAAACAAGGTTCAAAGGTTTTGATGTCACGAGCATGGAGCCATGGATCTAACCATCCCACAAGGTATGTACTAAGGGTTTATTGTACTTGTAGAACAAGGTTCTAAAAGGTTCCCATAGTCATCTATCCATCTTTTGGATATTACCGGCTTGCACAACTACTTGCGCGGGCCAATAATATTCTCAAGAGAAACTCATCTAAGTGTAGTATTGTGTATCAACTACCTCAGGTCTACACCTGGATAATCACCGCACTACATCCTAAAAAGGCCAAGATGGGTTATATGGTTCTAAGGTCCTCAGCTTCTCAGACTCCCAGGTCGAAAGTAATAATGCGATTACAACTACTCGCAACGACAAATACTACCATCAAAGGGGTCTCCACTGAGTGGGGTTATATCATATGTTACTCATGTTTAGGATTACTCAAGACATGTAACTTTTGATTATACGACCATCCTACCTTATTGTACACTCAAGTCCAGTTTAGGACTTATCTTACCACTCATAGATCACCAAAATACCCATAGAAACAAAACAGCAAATAATAATAATAACACAAATAAAATAAGTTAGGTTTAACCCTCTTGGGGTTTTTGCTCCATTAATGGTTTTGTTTTATCCCCAGTGAAGTCGCCATTTCTGCCACGACCGAGAATCGGAGGCCAAGCTATTGACTAACTTGACTCGCAAAACAAAATGTCACCACCAAACTTTTATTTTTCCAAGGGAAGGGGAAAAGATCGAATAAACCCATAA
Source organism: Lathyrus tuberosus (assembly GCA_022829125.1). Classification (NCBI taxonomy): domain Eukaryota; kingdom Viridiplantae; phylum Streptophyta; class Magnoliopsida; order Fabales; family Fabaceae; genus Lathyrus; species Lathyrus tuberosus. The sequence continues at coordinate 5,935,676 of JALAZF010000203.1, read as the reverse complement.
TAAACATGCAAAGCAAAAAGCAAGGCTAAAACCGAAGTAATAAAGAGATCAAAGGTACATAGGTTGGTTATGCTAAGGGAAGGTACTAGTATCCTAAGCATATATAGTATCCTATATGAACCTCTTGAAATATTTGTGTTTGGTTAAAAGTGTTTGCTGAAAAAGATAGGGGAGATGAGAAAATAAATGTTTTTTTATTTGGGAAGACAAGAAGTCTTGTGCCTACGTACCAATAAAGGATCAAACCCTCGTAGTTCGGGGTACAAATACAAAAGGGTTTGTTTTGGTTGATTTTAATGAAGAAGAGACAAATTTTCATCTTAAGGAGAATACTCAACCAATCCACCACAAACATGTGGAAGATGGATCTTTGCATCACAGTGAGAGAAGGGCTCCAACTTGGATATAGAATCAACAAGTATGCCTCATAGCTCTCTTAAGTGGAAAATAATCAACATCATTCTCAACAATTTTATGGGGTAAGATAATTATATCTCAACAATAGATGACTCATGTCTAATCCTCTTTGAGAAAAGGTTTTAAAAGGAAAAGCCAAATGGCAAAGGTCTTTGAATGAGTTTTGTGTTTTTTATTCTTATGAAAAGAGTTTGATATGCTTAAGATGTCTTGAAGCATTTATAAAAGAAAAGAAAGCTTGAAAATGCAATTACCTAAGTCAGAGTTTTCTTTTTATGAAATAGGTTCAAGTTAGAAAATGGAAACCTAGGGGTAAACATGAAGCAAATGAGTAAAGAATGCAATAAGACACACAATGAACATGCATATGACAATAAGTCAACTATGATCCCTTTCCCTTAGATTTAAACACAAGCAACATAAAGATAGCAATCAAGGGTCACAAGATAAGTCTCAAGTGTTAAAACAAAGGTTCATAAGAAAATCACAACTCAAGTACAAGTCAAAGGTTTAAATGGAAAAGATGCTCAAATACAAGGCAAGTCTTAATAACAAGTAGGAAACTAAGCAAATGAGAATACATGCCATGTTGTGGATTAAAATCAAAGCATATGAGCAAGAGATATAATGGTGAGGGAACACTAAAAAAGAAACATACAAACACAAGTCACATAAGCATATAAACTACCAAACTATACATGAGACATGGCAAAGCAAACATCAAGACATTTGGAAATAATTTAACAATCAACACAACCTCACAAGAAAAAGTATCTCAAGTAAATCTAAATGGAAACCATAAGCATGCATCAAGATAAAACATCTCAAGTGTATCATGAAAAGTTCATTTATTAAGAAACAACATCCTAAAACAACTATTCAAGTCTCAAGGCAAGACATCAATACATGGCAAATGTATACATCAATGCAAGAGTTCAAATCATTAAGGGTTTGAATCACATAAGCATTCAATTTTAGTCAAACCCTAAAATCAACTTGGACATACCAAAAGGCCTAACATCAAGAGTAGATAATAACAAGTGATGAAGCCAATCATCAAGTAACATGATTAATATTCATTAAGGTATTTAATCCAGAGACATGGCCAAAGGACAACCAATCGCCAACACATAAATCATGCAAACATACACGCATCATGAATAAACTCATAAATCTATTAAGACCAAAACATCAACAAGGCATGGCATCAACAAGACATGAATCATAGAACATGGTATTGAAGAATCAAGCATGAACTTAACAAAAAGTAAGCAATGGAAGCTTGTTAAACATAATAAAAAACAATGATCATAAAATAAATAAAATAAAATAAACTAATAAGGATACAATATTTTTTAGGTTTTTAAATATTAGGACTTTAAATGAGTAAAATAAAATTGAAAAGAAACTAGATAAATAAGAAAAATGAAAAAGAAAAGAAGAAAAAGTAAAGAAAGTAGAAACGGAAGAAAATAAGGAAAAGGAGTGGAAAAAGAGAGGTCCATTGGTGTTGAACCCAAGACTTGATAGTCACCACAAAACCACGCAATCAACGCGCCAATGCCTGTTGGCCTGTTAACATGTTCAAACAAAAACATCAAATATTAAACAATCATTTAAAAAAGGAAAATGGCGTGCACTAACTTCATCTTCTACCTCAAGACACTCAAAAATTCAAATATATGATTTCACTGAATACGCATCAAACAAGACATGTGGATATATCATTTTGCTCAGAATTTCAAAAGAAACATAACTATAGTCTTGGTTTACATTGATATAGCTCTAAATCATGAATTTGATCAAAAACCAAACGAACCTTAAAACTTCAAAGTGAAATTAAATCACATACATTAGCGATCAATGCCCATTTTCACAGGGCTTCAAACCACAACATCAAAACGAGTATGAATGAACAAGAATGAACAAAAATGGTGCTTCTAAGTAGAAGAACCAAAGGATGGAAAAATAACCTAACGGAGTGAGTCTGTTGCCCCTTCAAATGCACTTTTAGGATGAAACAATGGTGCAGTGAGCTTCCTTGAGTCCCCATAAGTGTGTGTGTATGCTTGGAATCACTTGAAACCTTCTGAGTTAGTCTACTTGAATCAAGTTGAAAATGAGAGAAAGTGAGGTTTGGATATAGAGTTTTAGAAGCTACAGCCGTGTTCTAATGCATACAGTAGGTTACTTATGGTTTGTGGATGGTGTTTGTGAAGAAAGATTGGAAGGTAAGTGGATGAAATGTGAGTTTTAAAAAATTGCTTCAATGGAGTTTTTGAGTTTTCTTACTCAATGTGTTTTCTGTGCAACTGCCTTTTTTGGATCCTGAGGTTATGAGATGATACTTACATATGTAGAGGTTTCAATTTGGTTGAGAACAAGGTTTGTATTAGAGGCCAGGCTTGGAGTTTTGCTCATTGGACCAATTCAAACTAAAATGGCAAAATGGTACCATATGCTATGGCTATGGGCTAGGCTTGTGTGGACATTTTGAGATTTTATTTTAGGTTTGGATAATTTGTTCTTGGCATCTGAACTTAGTTGAATCAGAGCTACAACTTGTGTAGCAAGTTTTGACCAAGTTTGCTTTTGACATAATGCCAAGAATGTAGATCAGGTGTAGCAGTTGAAGCAGGTTTTTGTCCTCAATGTAGGGGTCAAACTTGCACAAATTTGGTATCTTTGCAAAGCTAGCATGTAAAGGAACAAGTTTTATGTTGATAACAAGTTGAGGAAAGGCTTGGAAAGTGTCCAAAATTGGATCCAAAATCGTCCCAAGCAGACTGACTTCAACACTTAGTGAATTCTAGTTCATCTTGTCATTGATCACCAACATGAAACCTCAACTTTGGCCTCCCATTTCTCTCAATTGGAAAGAGATTTTTGGATCAAATTTTCCACCATGATAGAGTAGGAAGTATGCTCTCTAAATGTAGCCCGCAAGCATCAAGAATGGTTGCTTGGATTATTCACAATTCTGCCATAAAGTCATGCACTTGGAAAGGCTAAAAACTTAGAAAAATTTTTAAGTGTTTTGAATTCTTGCAACAACTTGAGACCTCAACTTTCACCATAATTTTATTCCACTTCAAGAAAGGTTTTGGCTTCAAATTTTCATCAACTTGTAGTATCAAACATTATCTTTAATTGCAGACCTTAAGTATTTCAATTGGGTGCTTGGATCAAACACCATGGACTAGGAAAGTTGGTCACTTGATCATGAATTTTTGGTACTTAGGGAAATTTTCAAAACCCTAATTTTGACAACTCTTGACCTTTCCTTGATTTTCTTGATTTAACTTTATCAAACTCAATCATTTTCCACATTTTCTTGACTCTTGACTTGATAAGTCCATGGTTGACCAAAAAATGTCAAAAGTCAAATTTTGACTTTAAGCATTGGTTGACTTTTCATCAGTTGAATCAAAGTTCTTCAATTACCAATAAATCAAACTTCTTGAACCAATTGAATCATATGAATGGATCAAAAAGATGTGTTTGAAGCCTTTGACTCATGTTCCAAGCAATGAGATCATGTTTTGGTCAAAAAGTCAACATCAAGCTAACTTTGACCAAAACCCTAATTTGGAGCACATGATGAATTGAAACTTGATGAACTTGAATTGATGCAAACTCAAACTTGATTATTGATGAAGGGAATATCTTGATCACCATGAATGAGTAGAGGAGCTTGGGATGTTGAGGATCACACTAAACCCTAGTTGATCAACCACTTGAACTTCTTGATGCAAAACCCTAACTTGTAAACAAAGCAAGCAAGACATATTTTTGTATTTCCATGGGGTTAGCAAAAACATAAAACATACACAAAAAGTGATTGATGTTATGCAAATGATGCAAATGAAGGTGGGATCTTAGGGGTAAAAATCAAGGTATGACACAACATTCTTTATACATTTGTGGTGGAAGATAATTAATTTCGAAAAGGACTTTAAATTTTGTCCTTCGAAATGTAGAGATGAAATGCAAAGAGAAAATGTAGTGAAATAATCAATAGAAAAAATGAACTAAACAGGACTCCCTAAGAATCGTCAAAACAATATCTTTATGATATAATCGATACATTCAAAGGATGGAATGATAACCCAATCGTATCCAAGATTTTGTAAAAATTAGTAGAGCAGGGTCTTGAACAGAACACATGAGTTTCTCTGAAGATTAACGAAGCAATGTCTTATATGATGTATTCGAGATATTCCAACAATGGAATGATACCACAATCATATAAGATTCTTCGAGGATACTAGAGCAGTATCTCAATGAAACAAAACAAGATTCTCCAAATCAACGAAGCAGTATCAACAAAACAAGATTCTCCAAATCAATGGAATGATACCTCAATCGTATCTAAGATTCTTCGAGGATACTAGAGTAGTATCTCAAATATTTATCTGTTGGGGAAAATAGTTCAGAAAAGACTCCTTATGGGGGAGGTTTAATTGGCAAAGCTCTACAAGGAAAAAAGCTCATAAAAGCTTTTTTAGGATAACCTCCGCTTGGGGAGCAGCAAAAGCGAAGATGCTAGGGAATACCATTATCAACCATAAAGTTGAAGAATAACTTTACTGTGAAATAATTCCACGAGAACATGCGGGGCAAGGACTCTTTCAATGAAATACTGTCCACTTGAACAAGGACTGACCTAGATACTCATGATCGACCCGGAATCCAGAATTATGTCATGTATATTATGACGTTTTGTACGGAATTCCACTTTGGGTGGAAGTACCATGCATAGAATGATGCATGAAGATGCATGCATGAATACAACTGTTGGGGTTTTTTTAGGTTCATGTGAGAATGCGAATAATTTTTTTTCATTTTTGATGGAGTTTCCCGTTTCAGTGAGAACGTTATGCATAGGTATGCTGATGATTGGTAGGATATTCCTGCTTCGGCAGGAAAGTTATTAAGTGATGCATGCGTTGCATGTGGAAATGCAACTAGGTAATTAGATTTTTTTGTGGAGCTTTATTTTTGTTTCAGATGAGAGATTGTTGGGGGATATCATCATTAAAAGGTGGATGGAAGGAATTTCACTAAGGAGTGACATCGCTAAAGGGTTTGAAGAAGAAGAAAAATTTAGGTAATATCGTCATCAAAGGGTTGACGGAAGGAACTTCATTAAGGAGTGATATCATCAAAGGGTTGACGAAAAGAACTTTGGAATATCGTCATCAAGGGGTTGATGGAAAAGGATTATAATCATCAAAGGGTTGATGGAAAGGAATAATTATGTTATGTCGTCATCAAAGGGTTGATGGAAAGGAAAATATTAGGAATATCGTAATCAAAGGGTTGATGGCATCATCAAAGGGTTGATGGAAAAGATTTGTCGTCATCGAAGGGTTGACGAAAAGGATTGTGTTGTGTATGCATGTGGTGCATGTTAATTTGATAAAAACTTCTCATTTCGGCGAGTGAGATTTTTTTGATATGAAACTTCCTGTTTCAGCAGGAAAGCTATGGATAAAATTTTATGTTTCGGAAGAAAACCTATAGATGCAGTGATGTATGTTTTGGATGAAAACTTCTCATTTCGGTGAGAGAGTTTGTTCGATATGAGACTTCCTTTTTTGGCAGGAAAGTATGGATGTATCTTGTATGCAATGCAAGTGGTAATGCAGGCTGGTTGTTTGGTTTTTGGATTGGTCTCCCGTTTTTGAAGGTGAGATCGTTTATGGGTACCAATGTTGATTAGATTTGAGTTTTATGAGGGTGCCAGCAGAGTGGACTTTGGTTTTTTGGTAGTTGCCAATATAGATTAGAATTTTTGGTCTGTGAAAGGATTTGACTTCCCGACACTCAGTCTTTTGATGATGCTATGATCGGAGGATAGATGTGGATGCTCTTGGTGCCCTAAGTTTAATCTGTTAAGTTGCACATTTGTTCATTATAGAACCTCAACTTCTTTGTTCATATTCCATGACAGCTTGTAAATGATATAATGAGCGTAGTGAATTAATCAATGCATGATGATTGTGCTTTTGCTCTGCCCTAAGGCTTTCTTCCAAGAGGAGATAAGGTGTTGTATGAGTGAGATCTCTCGACACTTGTTATGAACTCAACGGTTACTAGTGTCTGGCATGGTCTTCTTATCCAACTTAAAATTATGGAGGGAAACTGCCCCTTTGCAGCTTATTTGCCCTAGTCTGTAGGGTCTTTGAAGGAATTCTCCTTGAAGGGAAACCTTGGGAGCGATTATATCATGACATGGTCTGAGATGATTTTCCCTAATTTCTGAATCTTGTAGTCATCTGCCCCTGTCTGAACCTTTGAAGGACTTGCCCCAAATTGACTGAGCATTAAGATGATTTGCCTCTCTGATCCACTGATGCTTAGAGGTTTGTTTCAGACTGACCAATTCTTAGGTTAACATAGTCATTGGATTTCATGCCCTTGATCCATAAGGTTATGAGGTGGTCTTGATTTGGGTTAACACCAATGAATGGTCAAGTTCCTCTCTAACAGTTCCTTGGAATTTACCTGATGTCAAGTGCTAACTTGCAGTTAAAATTGTTCATTTAATCAATGGTAATTTTAATGTGAAGTTTATGCAGGTTTTGAAAAATTATTTATTGGAATGATGTGATAGTGTGTGACGAGTGGACCATTAGTCCAAATGTAGTGCTGATTTAGCTTATGTGTGAAAGATACAACGAGAATAAGACATCAAAAATAAAAGATTAGTAAGTCTCTAAGATTCAGTTTATGCAACCTTGTTGTAGTATGATTTTAGAATAAACCCTGCCTCAATTAGGTCTTTTAAGGATTGTAACTTGTCCTGGTTCACGGTTTATGAAACAAAATATATAAGGCTCAAATGTGTTTTAACCCGTCCCTTCTTCATGACGATCTCCAGTCTTACGTTCAGTTAATTCAACACACGCATCCGTCTTTCAAGAAATTTCAACCGTTTAAGGATGAAGATGATGATTCAAGATTTTCTTGAAATGATAGTCCTTTGATTCTTGATATGGTGGTCACCAGATCTTGTTTGGTGTTTGCTGAGGATTTACACGACCTTTTTTGATTGATTTTTTTTTTTTTGCTTTTTGATCCCTAATTTTTACCTGGACTGCTTTTTAGAAGCTTTTAGTCCAACGTGACTGCCCTAATTTTTTCCTAAGTAGCCTCTTTGGGTGTTCGACTTAGCATGCTTCTTTTTTTTTGTTGAAGGACTTGTGACTGCCAAGTCATTATTCATTGAAAAACAATTGACTTAACTTCTGGATTTTGCATGGTTCTTTCGACACTTAGGGATATGTGAGAAGAATATCATGTGGTTAATCCCCATACAGGATGTATTCTCTTGCAATTCAAATGCGCAGTCAGATTAACTGAACACTACCCTGCCCCAGGTTAAGCGTAGAAGGTTTTTAGATCCGAAAGAAACTCCGACTTCTAGACTTGAAGTGGTTAACTAAAGATTAACTCCGTATTTCTCTGGTGTTTGGGGATATGAAACAATGCATGTACATCATCAGTAGGATTTTATCCGAAAGCATAATATCAGTAATTTTGGGTATTTTGTTTTCATCATTCTCCCTTCACTCTTTGCTAAAACAACAGTTAGATAAAGAAAGTGAAGTGGAGAAATATTTTTGTGATTTTTGATAAATGATAAAAGATGAGTGAATACGAATGAATTCGTTCAAAACATGCATGCTCATTTCATTATCAATGATCATCCTCATTTCTTTGCTCATTTACTTCTTCATCAATGATCATCCTCATTTCTTTGCTCATTTTATGCTTATTCTGAACTACTAGTCTAATTGAGGTATAGAGAGAAAAAAAAAGAGAGAGAGAGAGAGAGAGAGAGAGAGAAGTCACACAACCTTGGAGTAAATCCATGAAATGATTGTGGAAGAACAGGAAAACACATCTATGTTTTGTAGGAGAATGGTGATAAGTTCTTTCTCTTCGTCACTTTTTGGGGAGGTACCCAACTTTGGCATTTGGAAATCGTGCGGACCTGTCCATATTTCTTTCAGATCTTTTATGGGTATCAACCTTTCTTCCACATATTTCTCTATGGGATCTAGGTCAACAAAAATCACTTTGTTGGTCAGGTTTTGGTGTATCACAGGTGGCCATCACACCCTCTTTATTTTTAAACTATCATAATATCATTTTTGAGCCATTATCCGATCCCATTTCACAATTCTTATTCTCCCATTGTCTATAGGATACTTCATAGTTAGATAGAGTGTTGATAAAGAGAATTCCAAGACATTGAATGAAAAACGTCCAATGATTATGTTATACAACGAAAGGGTGTCGACAACGAGGTATTTCACCTTTATCATCTTGGCATTTTTATACATCCTCAATACAATATTGAGAGAGATTTAACCCCTGACATAGACATGCTCTTCCGAGAAATATACCATGGAGATCCTAATTGGGTGTAAGTCATATGGACCCAACTCTAGTGTCTAAAATGCATTCCATTAGAAGACGTCGACAAAACTTGTACAGTCCACTAAGATGTGTTTGACAATAAAATATGATAGTTGTATGCTTGTGACCATAAGGTAATTTTCATGAGGAAAAACTATGTCACATATCTACGTGAGAAATTGATTTTGGGCTCAGGAGTTGACTTCGATTTAGGAGGAGAGTCCACCATACCCATCACTTGACGTGCATGTCTTATAGGAAAGGAGCTAGATTATTATCCCCTACTGAATCCTCCAATGATAGTGTTTATCGTGTGGTTAATAAGATTTCCACCCCATCATACGGGACATAATCTACCTTATTATTATTATGGGTGTTGTACCCCAAATTTTACCCCTTAGCTGTCATATCATCTTGCACCTACATTTAGACCTCAATCATGTATGCATTGTTAACTAACCATTTCATTTTTTTGCAAGTGTTTCTTTTTATTGTGAAAGATAGGGTTTACATAAAAAGGACAAGATCTTCCTAAGACACCTTTTGGCCCCCCAAGTGCAACCATTTGAATCTACATGCATCCAAGAAATCTTTCTCAACAAGAAACCAAGTGTTATATCAAGACAAGTCAACCATTGCCTTACATGTCAAGCAAAGTGTGATCCCAAGCCTTGAGACATCATTCCATGTGTTAGTGGACATATTTGGAGTCCACCTATGAGTCTTGAAAACCTTCTTTTGAGTGCAAGAATTTTTATTTGGATAAATATTCATCAAAGTGAAACATCTCAAATTGGTGTCATGGAGGAGTTTAAAATTTGGTAACTTAGAATTTTCTAAGAATGTTCTTGTGACACTTTCTTTTTGTTCATGGACATGTGACTTATTTCAATTTCCATGAGGTCCAAAAATATTGTCATTTGAATTAAGGTCATAAAGTTAAAAGTTTGAAGTGGTATTCACGTAAGTTTGTATCAGCAAGGCATTAGGCACTTAATCCATCTTATGCGCCTCTTATTATTATTTGAAAAAAATCTGAAGATGCTTGCTTGTAAAACAATTTTCGTAAAGTCACTAAATACTACCTCTTTGAGCTCACCCTCTCCTGACGAGGCCAAAAGCTTCTGGGACCCCATAGTGGATTGGTGAAATAAAATGGCTCAGCACAAGAGACCTGTGTTCATAATCAGAGAATCCGTAATTCTCAATTCCTACTATTACCTCTTTTTTACTTTCTCTCTCATGGCACAATAAAAAGGGTTTTTGGAATGGATATTAAAGGATGAAAGGAGCATACCTGCAACATGACCTCCACTGTATTTGTTCAGCAAGTGGAGCACAACGATCTCCAAGGTTGACTAAGATCAATGGCTGAAAGGAGTGATACACAAACCCTAAATTTTTCTCCTGTGGACAAATCAATTACCCACTGTATCTCCAAGGCACATATCAATTTGTTTCGCCTATAAAAGGATACCACTTCTCCTTTGTTCAACACACCAGAAATTACCAAGAAAATTTCTCTCTATTTCTCCCTTCCATAATCCTGCAAGTAATCCTCAAAACTTGCAAGGAATTCACCACTTTCCATTCCCTCTGTAAACACTTTAAACCTCCAACATCTTAACCACCAAAGCTCGTGTCTCTTTCTGAGAGTGTTGGCTCTGTAGCAGTTGAGGAAGGAAAACACATCCACCATTTCCAGAAACTCTTATCTGTGAAGAAGCATTGGACTCTCTCCACTAGGTATCACTCTATTTCACTCTGTTTCTTTATACAAGATAATCATTTGTTTCATATTTGCACCACACTGTTATTATATTTACTATCTCATTATCGTCTAGTTCCATGATCATTTTGCTCCATGTTGTTATCATATTCGTATCTTATTGTTGTCTGATTATTGCTTGTTTCTGTGATGAAATTATTAATATGTAGTTTTGTTTTGTTAATCGTTAACTGGATTCGTGAAAACTGAACAAAAAATATAAGAGCTTGAAATGGCGCTCATCGGCATTGTTTAAATGATGTCCGCCACCCCCTTTTCTAAAGAAAAATATAATAAAATAAGATGGTGCATGCAAAAGAAATATTTAAAAAAACTACACGACATAAAAAACAAAAAAAACAAAAATAATATAATACACATACAGGTGGCGCAAGCCACCTTGTTGCACACACACTAAGTGGCGCAAGCCACTCATTAACTGGCCCCCGCCACTCTTTCTTTTTTTTCTTTTTTTTTTTATTTTATTATTTTGTTTTTCATTTTTACCACTTGTTTTCTATCTTATCTAAAAACAATAAAAATAAAAATATGCCTAACTTCTTTTTTTTTCATCCTTAGACTTTTGTAAGGAAAATCAATTTTTGTTTCTTAAAGACGTTAAAGGATTTTCTTTGGGATATTTTGCAACTTATGAAATTTTGATTACAAATTGCTCCCTGAGTTTATCATAAGAGTATTGTCTAGGGTTTTTCTGGGTTCTGTTGCTAAGTTACACAACTTTAAATGCTCTTGTTTTCAATTTCTGAATGCTTCCCTGCCATGTTTGGTAAATGTATGTGACTACTGACTTTAAAGAGTTTTACTTGAGAGCATGCTGTAACTTGTGGATTTTATTGAACTTTGTTTCCTGACCTTAATAAAACTTCGTCATGAGAATGTTGTCTGACCTCTATTGCTAAGTTGCATGACTCTAAATGCCTTTGTTTCCAAACCATGAGAATGTTGTTTGTTTTTCTTGTTCTCTGTTGATGTTGCGTGACCTAAATCCAATTGTTTCTTGTGCCTTCCCAGCCATGCTTGACATATTCATGTGACTACTGACTTTGAAATGAGTTTTCTTTGAAGTGTGCTTGATTTGTGAAGTTTTGTCTCCTGACTTTAACAAAATCTTACTATGAAATGTTATTTGTTTTGCTCTCTGTTGTTAAAATGCATGACTCTAAATGCCTTTGTCTCCAAACTGTGAGAATGCTTTCTTTGCCATACTTGTCGTATTTATATGACCAATCATCATTGATGTTTACTATGTTCACATTTAAAGTTCCCTTCATGTGTTAATTAAATGCTTACTGTTTGGAATTCTTGAACTCATATGCTTCATTGTATTTCAACCCCATTATAACTCTTGTTTACAAGATGTTATTCTTCCCCTTTCTTCCAAAGGAAAAGTTTTTCTATTGACCTCAAAGTCATAGAAAGCTCATTGCTACCTTGGACCTCATAGTCTTAGTCATCCTCCTCTCATGGCCTCATAGTCATAGAGTTACTTCTTCAACCTTTAACCTCATAGTCATAGGAACCTCTCTTGGCCTCATAGTCATAGAGTTCCATCTTTAACCTTTGACCTCATAGTCATAGGTAGCCCTTGACCTCATAGTCATTGGCAATATCTTTAACCTTGACCTCATAGTCATAGGTAACCTTTGACCTCATAGTCATAGGCAAGCTTTGACCTCATAGTCATAGCCCCCCGTCCTTTGACCTCATAGTCATAGGAATCTCATGGCCTCATAGTCATAGAGTTACTTCTTTAACCTTTGACCTCATAGTCATAGGAACCTCTCTTGGCCTCATAGTCATAGAGTTACATTTTTAACCTTTGACCTCATAGTCATAGGTAGCCCTTGACCTCATAGTCATTGGCAATATCTTTAACCTTTACCTCATAGTCATAGGTAACCTTTGACCTCATAGTCATAGGCAAGCTTTGACCTCATAGTCATAGCCACCCTCCATTGGCCTCATAGTCATGGAAAAATCCTCTATTGACCTCATAGTCATAGAAAAGTCTCTCTATGGACCTCATAGTCATAGATAGCTCATTACCTTCCTTTAACCTCATAGTCATAGGATTCCCTCTTGACCTTATAGTCCTAGAGCTACCTGTAACCCTTGACCTCATAGTCATTGGTGACATCTTTAACCTTTGACTTCATAGTCATTGGAATCTCTAAATGGCCTCATAGTCATAGAGTTACATCTTCAAGCTTTGACCTCATAGTCATTGGCAACATTATTATCCCTTAACCTCATAGTCATTGGTAACAACATCCTCCTTTGACCTCATAGTCATAGTTCATCATCTTGGCCTCATGGCCATCTTACCTTTGACCTCATAGTCATAGGATCTCATCTTGGCCTCGTAGTCATCTAACCACCTTTGACCTCATAGTTATAAGATATCACCTTGGCCTCATAGCCATCTTCCAACCTTGACCTCATAGTCATAAAAAGTCTCTCTATTGACCTCATAGTCATAGAAAGCTCATTACCTTCTTGGCCTCATAGCCATCTCCCTAGGCCTCATAGCCATTCACCTATCATAACTTAGACTTAGAGAGTTTCTTTAACTCTACATGAGCTCATACTCATTCCCCCTTGGAACTTTGGCCATAATCAATGGTTCCTCAATCCACGCTTAGTGAGGTGAACTACGGTTGCTCTGATTCTTTAGTCAGATACGTAGGTACGAGATGCGACGTCTTGGCGAGCAAACTTAGGCTACATACCCATAGGTATTTACCTTAACCTTAACATTGATATCTTAGCAAGCAAACATAACATAGCACAAACTAAGCAAGAGGTTCTTGTAGAGTACTACAGATATTAAGGGTGTTAATACCTTCCCTTAGTATAACCAACCCCCGAAACTTAGATCTCCTCCCTTTAGGTTTTCTCGATCTTGAACCTTTCCTTTGGATAAATCAAAGTCGGTGGTGAATTCAAAGAAATGCGATGCAAGTTAATTAATAGCTTGTTATCCGATTCTCACCGCAACAGAAATGGCGACTTCATTGGGGACACACATTTTTTAGGGTTAAGCCTACCTTGTTTTGCTTATGGTATTTATGCTTGCTTACTATATTTGTACATATACCTGTATATTTGTTTGGTTCCTTCTGTGGGCATGGTACTATTGAGTGGTGAGGTAAGTCCTAACCCGGACTTGAGAGTACATTTGATTAGGATCGTGGACATAGTCAAGGAAACTTCGAGGGAGAAATCCCAAAGGAATTGACTTGAAGTTCCACACTCAGTTGAGGCCCTCTTGGAAGTGGTATATGTTGAACGAGCAATCGTGAATGCGTTACTACTTTCAACTTTGGTGCCAGGGATACTAATGACCTTTAGTTACCCTTTTTACCCCACTTGGCCTATCTAGGATGTAGTGCGATGACTATGAGGGAGTAATCCTAAATGGTTGCTACGCTATACTACACTCAGACGAGACTCTCTTGAGAATTTTATTGATTACCGAGCAATTGGGAAGTCGATAAAATCCGAAAGATGGGTTGTCGACTCTGGGAACTTCATAGAACCCTGTTCTGCAAACTGAGAACCCATAGTACCCGCCTCTTGGGATGGGTAGACCATGGCTCCACGCTCATGACCTCCAACCCTAGGCTTTGTTGTGTTGTGTGTATATGTACCTATCTGTTTATGTGTGTTTATGTTGCATATATTCATCCATACATCATGCCACATTCAAGGAACTCAATTTTGTTTTGCAAACCCACTAGGATGGATTTTGGAAGAAGGAAAACAAAGAAGTACACCTTCATTAGTCCAAAGTTGGAAAATATGAAGAGTCTGGGTGAACCGATCAACGAATCATCAACATTCCGAAGTAAGTATGGGAAGATTTTCTCCTTGATGAAGTTAAAGATGGTAGATGAGATGCTTCCCACTCTTGTACAGTTTTATGATCCTTTGTACCACTACTTTACTTTCTCGGACTACCAACTAATGCCTACTCTTGAGGAATATGCTATCTTGGTTGGTATTCCCATGACTCCAAATCCTCCTTACTCTGGTTTGGAAAGGACACCTAAGGAGAAGGACATTGCAGAAGCCGCTTACCTCAAGTTGTCAGACGTCAAAGCTAACTTGGTTATCAAGGGAGGAATTTTCGGTTTACCCGCCAAGTTTCTGATGGAGAAAGCCCGTCATTATGTCAGTACAAAGAACATGGTGGACAATGAAGCTGTTATGGCTCTACTCATTTATGGGCTATTTCTGTTTCCCAACATCGAGAACTTCGTCAACATGAATACAATCAAGATTTTCATCCTTGGGAATCCGGTTCCTACTCTGCTTGCCGACGCTTACCATTCAGTACACCTAAGGAATTCCCATGGAGGGGGAATGGTAACATGTTGTGCTACATTGTTATATAAGTGGTTCATTTCTCACCTACCTCGTTCGGAAACCTTCTGGGATCTCAAAGACGGGCTTCTATGGTCAGAAAAGATTATGTCCCTCACGAACACTGATTTGGAGTGGTATAATCCGACACTCAAAGGCAGAGACATGATTGTTAGCTGTGGGGATTTCGCTAACGTACCTCTTCTTGGTACAAAAGGGGGTATAAGCTACAATCCAGCCTTGGCCTGTCGTCAACATGGTTACTCTATGGAGGCTAAGCCAAATAACATTTATTTGGAGGGATTGTTCTTTGAAGAAGACAAGGAGCCCGTGCTCAAAGAGAGGATGGTGCACGCTTGGCGTCATGTCCATAAGAGAGGAATTTCCGCCCTAGGAAAACCTGAGTGTTTGGCTTCAGAATCTTATACTTGTTGGGTACAGGAAAGAGCTATTAATTTGAAGATACCATACAAATGTCATGAGCCTATTCCACTAGCTCCTTGAGACCCTGTTCTATTCTTCACGAGCAATGAGGATGAATTAAAGATTTGACTGGCTCAGGAAGAACAAGAAAGGAACGCGTGGAAGAACAGGTACCAAATTCTTGACTTTGAGATGAATGCACTTCAAAAGAGTCTTAGGAGAAAGGAGGAAGAATCTGCCAGGAAGAGGAAGGCGCAAGGAGATTTATTTTCTCCTGGCACTTCATCTCTACCTACTGCTAGCCCGTTGGCTCCACCAGAACCATGGAAGTCAGATTTGAACGAACTTACTCTTGAGAATAAAAGATTGCAGAAGGAAAACCAGAGGCTCACAATGAGATTGATAGGAGAGGACTAATCAAAGGACCTAGGGTTTAGTTTTTCATTATGTTGCACTCTTATTTTGGCTTTTGAAGGTGTAATCATGTTTTTTTTTGTAATCCAAAAAAAAAAACCCTTTATTAATGAAATGAGATCCTTCTTTAAGGTTTACAAAAGTGTTCCTTATCCAATAATGTTCGCAAAAATACAGTTTTGAGTTTCCTTGAATCACGCATTCCATACCCATTCGCATCTCATTTGCATTTCTCAGTCTCTTCCTCTATGTCTGAAGGATACCTAGCACCTATTCAAGACAATGGCAGCAATTCTGAAGAACCAGGAAGACTTGAAAGAGGAGGTCAGAATCCTCAAGTGCCAGATGAATTGGGTTTTGGAAACTTTGCAAGCTCTGATGAAAAAAGAGGAGCACGCTCCCACTGTCACTCCCGGAGAGGTTGTCAGTTCATCGCCTCTTATGGATCCTCCAACTCAAGGACCTCCTCAGTATCAAGGGCCAGACCGCCGTCAGCCGCGTCAGCATGCACGACCAAGGCCAAGAAAGCCAGAAAGACATTTCTCCCCACTGCCAATGACATACAGTCAGATATTGCCAGTTTTGATCAAAGGGGGATTGATAGTGCCAAAAGAATTAAAGCCAGTACCATTTCTGTATCCACCAGGCTTTGACGCCAATGCTCGATGTGACTACCATGCTGGGGCACAGGGGCATTCAATGGAAGACTGTAAGGTGCTCCCGAGTAAGGTTCAGAATCTTTTAGACTCTGAGAAGATCTCATTCACGCCTCAAGGCATTCAAATCAACAATACTTTGCCATCTCCTGTAGTTCTCCCATACCAAGGATATGCTTTTGAGGAAACTTCACGCCAGCCAACCTTTGGTCTTGGTCTCGCACCAGAATGTAATCATCATCAGGTGTCTACCGTAAGGGTGTTTCAGCCTCCAACGGTTGTTTTTCCTCAAGGTTATCAAAACCAAAATAAAAAGAGGTGCTCTGTCAAAAGGGGCGAGGTTCACTACACTCCTATCCCGGTGCCGCTAAGAAAACGGTTCCCACTGCTGATTCAGAACAAGTTGGTGACTCCTCAACCTTACAACCCTGTGCCAGGACCTTGGCACAATGTAAATCTGACTTGCGACTTTCATGAAGGGGTTGGAGGACATAATTTGGATGGTTGCCTGGTTTTAGAAGCTACTGTGCAAAATCTGATCCACAACAAGGATTTGATCTTTGAAGAGGATCATCCAGAGATTGAATGCAAATTCCGCACTAGGACAATGGGGAACCCCATTGAAGAATGCAAAGAGTTCAAAACGAGACTGCTAAACCTGCTAAGAACACTACAACCTCAGGAAGGTACATCAAATGTCAATTTCTCAACTCTTCATGCCAAAGGTAAAAGACATGAGGGGCCTATCAAGATTCTGTATCACAAGGAACTAGTGACTAGTGGAGAAGGTGTTCCCGCGCTTAGGCCCGGAAACTGAAATCTTTTGAAATCAATTCGCCGAAGCTGGTTGTATTTTGTTCAGTTCAGTATTTTCAATTGTAGTTCCTTCACTTTGAATTTATATTTGCTTATAAGCATTGTTGTACTTTCAAATTTGCAGCATTAATGAAATGTTTATGCATCTTTTGATTAAATCCATTCGTTTTACTCATTTACTGTTGTTTTCATAAAAGCAAAAATATATCTTGTTCCACTCCCTTTATCAAACTGTTTGTTTAAGCAAAGATTGGGGAGGATGATGAAAACATCATATCCATAACTGTTGTGGTATGCTTTCAATTAAACTTTACCGAGGATGTAAGGCATTGTTTCAATTCCTAAATACTGGAGAAATAAGGAAGATAATCCCTCGTTAACCCTTTGAGCCTAGAAGTAGGAGTTTTCTTTACAAAACACAAAAAACCCATAATCTCAACCTTGGGGCAGGGTAGTTCTCAGTTTTACTTGGTTATGCATTTTAATGCAAGCGCTTCATGCAAGACACCGAGTCAGCTCTCTCAAATCAAGTGACAAAGACAAAGAAGAAGTCTCAAAACCTCAACAAAGACAAAGAAGAAGTCTCAAAACCTCAACAAAGACAAGAAAAAGGTCTTAAAACCTCAGCAATAAAGGACAATAAAATGTTGTAAGAGAGTAATGACTACCCTATATGTCTTAATCATCACCAACTATCATCAGCTCAATTTCCAACCTATGGGAATCTGAATGTATAGCCTAAGTTAACTGAGCGTAGGATTGGAGTTCATCACGAAGTTTGGGTGGGGACAAATAAACTTTGAGCCTTTATCCTTTGTTTCATAAACCGTGAACCAGGCCATGATACAACCCTTAAAAGACCTAATTGAGGTAAGGTTGTTTTGAAAGCATACTACATCAAGGTTGATTAACCTGACTTCTAATGATCTTTGCTATTTGCGTGTGTATATCACTTCACCTGTCATTCCGTAACTGGCTAGATCCACTTTCTTTTTAATTATTTGATCATTCCACCGTGTGTGTTTCCTCAAATAAAACTTGATTTCAAAGGTTTGCATGAATTTTACATTGAAATTGCCAATTTTTAATGAACAATACTTATTTGCAAGACAATTCAAAGGAATCCCAACAAATGCAGCCAGCTAGGGAATTTGACATGATAAAGGGCTCAGTCTATGGCATCTCCTCCATAGATCCCGCGTCTCAAGAGCTACTAAGTCAGGGGCAGAACGCTTCAAATTCAGGATATTGGGGCAAACCTTCTTGAGGTTATCTTATGACAAGTTTTGACTCCAATGACCTACCAACAGGGGCAAGTGTGTTCCCCAGTTGTTTCTACTGCAGTCTGAGGACTTTGTATCGCGAATACCGTTAATCAGGGGTAATCAAGTCGAGATTCGGTAAATCTATAGAAGGTCAATTAGTCTGGGGCACCTCCTTCATGGACCAACCAGTATAAAGAACAAGTTCAAGGACCTTGTTGTGTAAATACAGTAAAATTGGGTCAGATATGTAAAGATTCACGAATCTCTTCAAGAGTTTGAAGATATTGGAGCATCTGGTATACCAATTCTTCTGTAAAATCCTTTTGATGACGTATCCTCGCAGACTAGTTAATCAGAAGCAGTCAGGTCGAGATTAGACAAATCTCTCAAAGGTCAATTAGTCTAGGCATCTACTTAGCATGGGACAAGTTTGTTTCCCCGTTGTTACTCCCACTATCTGAAGAGCAAGTTCAAAGACCTTATTATGCAGGCATAGTTAATCTGTGGCAGTTATGCCGAAATCCCTGAATCTCTCCAAGAGTTTGAAGATATTAAAGCATTTTATATGCCGATTATTCTGTAAAATACTCTTGGTATTTTCTCACAAAAAACCATGCAATCTGGGGCAGAGAAGATTTGAAGATTACCTGTTGCAAGAGCCGTTGTTTATTATGGTGATCATCATGCAAGTCAGGATGTAGAATTACCCTGTTCTTGTGATATCCTTTTCCAGCTTCCCATAAACTGTTACTTCGGTCGAGCTTAGCCAAACTCCATGGATATTCCTCCTCCAGTAAGGAAATCAAGCTCATGATGGCAATCCTAGTGAAGTCACGATGATATACCTCAGGTGGAATACTCTTTTCCCCAGTGAAGTTGTCGATCCTACTTATTCATCCCCAGTAATGGTCCAATCTGATGAGTTTGGCTGGGTATCCTTGTCGAGATGTTTATTTCATCTCAAGTCTCGCTTCCTTTTGTCTGTTTTGTCAGTATAAGCATTCATGTGCATAGCATCTTAGCATATCTGCTTCCTTTTCTGGTGCTTACTTGTTGTGTTCACTTTGGCGTTTATCTTTCCAAGTGACTGGGTTTGTCTATTCTCTCCAATAGAGTTGTCAGCCTTAAGCATAAAGTGCCTATCCTTCTGAATTCCCCACAGAGATTGGTTATCATGGATGATGGTTGGTTCAGTTATCTTTTCCATGCATAGGATAAAATAATCCCCATTTGAGCTTATTCCTCAATGATTGGAGTCTTGTTTGACCGTTTCTTTCTAGCTTGTCCCTAGCTCAAACTTTGGTCCCTGGTAGATGTGGTTTCTGTGCCCATCTTGAATGTGCATTTATTTTGCACTGTGTCTTGCAGGAAGAATCTTTTGCATACCCTAATTGGAGACAATTACTTCTCCAGCAGTGTTGTAATATCAACATATCCTTGGAATTTATACCCAACAACAAGTGGCAATCTCCTTGAGAAGCTTGTTTTGCTATCATTACCTCTACAACGATAAGTGGAAATCTCTCTCCTGAGAAGCTTATCCGTCCTTGGTTTTATTCATACATCTACAGTTAATAATGGTGTTGCCTTCAAACAGTCACTTTCCATCAACTTGTTTGATATGATCCCTATTTGAGGTATTTCTTCCCGTCAATCTGTTTGATGATGTGTTCCGAGCTCAGGTTCTGTACCTTCGGATGTGTTATTTTTCCTCGCCATCAATTGGTTTGATGGGGTGTTCTGAGCTCAGGTTTCGTACCTTCGGATATGTTATTATTCCTGGCCATCAACCAGTTCTGATGATATAAAAACCAGGTCAGATATGAACCTAAACCTTAGGTCAGATATGAACCTGAAGTTTGAAAACCTCAGGTCAGATATGAACCCGAAGTTTGAAAACCAAGTCAGATATGAATCCGAAGTTTGAAAACTAAGTCAGATATGAACCCGTCGTTTGAGGCCAGGTCAGATATAAACCTAAAATCTAAGACCCAGCCAATACTGGTATCCAAAAATCCAACTCATACTGGTGTAAAAAAAATCCAGCTCATACTAGTATCTACGATCCGGCTCATACTGGTAGTCAAACTATAACCCCAAATTGGTGTCCTTTCCAATTCATATTGGTACCCGGGTCTAATCATTAATGATTCATTAACCTTATTCCCAGCTAAAGTCCATTCATCTTTTCATCTGACGCACAAAGTTTGTCTCTGTCTTTTTTGGCTTTTCTTGAAGATCCTGTTTGAACTCTTCAGTATAAGAAATCCCAGAAAATCCTTTGTTGAGGTCTATCCTTTTATTTCAAATTGATCCCCAGTGGAGATCATGTCTTTTTTCTGGTTTCATGCCCAGTAAGAATATGTCTTTATTTCCCCAGAGTCTCCCCAACGAGTATCTGTTATCGGTTAGCCTGTATCCCCAGTGATTTTTCCTCATGGATACTAACCTTCATCCTCCCCCGGCAATGCCCGCCTGTGGTGGTTTGTTCTTTATCTTTGGTGTCCTATTTTGTTTGCATTTTTGCACTGTCATAACATCATATCATCATACCAGAGCTCATAGCATGTCAGCATATGCACATTTGTTACCTGTCCTGAGCATCTGCATTCCATCTAAGGGAAAAATTTTCGGTTTGCTATATTTTAATACCTTTCACCATGGTGTCCCTAGGATTTCCATTCCTCGTGCCATCCAGTAAAGCTATTTAAATAGGGGCAACTATTGTACCCCAAATTTTACCCCTTAGATGTCATATCATCTTGCACCTACATTTAGACCTCAGTCATGTATGCATTGTTAACTAAGCATTTCATTTTTTGCGAAAGATAGGGTTTACATAAAAAGGACAAGATCTTCCTAAGATACCTTTTGGCCCCCCAAGTGGAACCATTTAAATCTACATGCATCCAAGAAATCTTTCTCAACAAGAAACCAAGTGTTATATCAAGACAAGTCAACCATTGCCTTACATGTCAAGCAAAGTGTGATCCCAAGCCTTGAGACATCATTCTATGTGTTAGTGGACATATTTGGAGTCCACCTATGAGTCTTGAAAACCTTCTTTTGAGTGCAAGAATTTTTATTTGGATAAATATTCATCAAAGTGCAACATCTCAAATTGGTGTCATTGAGGAGTTTAAAATTTGGTAACTTAGAATTTTCTAAGAATGTTCTTGTGACACTTTCTTTTTGTTCACGGACATATGACTTATTTCAATTTCCATGAGGTCCAAAAATATTGTCATTGAATTAAGGTCATAAAGTTGAAAGTTTGAAGTGGTATTCACGTAAGTTTGTATCAGCAAGGCATTAGGCACTTAATCCATCTTATGCGCCTCTTATTATTATTTGAAAAAAATCTGAAGATGCTTGCTTGTAAAACAATTTTCGTAAAGTCACTAAATACTACCTCTTTGAGCTCACCCTCTCCTGACGAGGCCAAAAGCTTCTGGGACCCCATAGTGGATTGGTGAAATAAAATGGCTCAGCACAAGAGACCTGTGTTCATAATCAGAGAATCCGTAATTCTCAATTCCTACTATTACCTCTTTTTTACTTTCTCTCTCATGGCACAATAAAAAGGGTTTTTGGAATGGATATTAAAGGATGAAAGGAGCAGACCTGCACCATGACCTCCACTGTATTTGTTCAGCAAGTGAAGCACAACGATCTCCAAGGTTGACTAAGATCAACGACTGAAAGGAGTGATACACAAACCCTAATTTTTTCTCCCGTGGACAAATCAATTACCCACTGTATCTCCAAGGCACGAATCAATTTGTTTCGCCTATAAAAGGAGACCACTTCTCCTTTGTTCAACACACTAGAAATTACCAAGAAAATTTCTCTCTATTTCTCTCTTCCATAATCCTGCAAGTAATCCTCAAAACTTGCAAGGAATTCACCACTTTCGATTCCCTCTGTAAACACTTCAAACCTCCAACATCTTAGCCACCAAAGCTCGTGTCTCTTTCTGAGAGTGTTGGCTCTGTAGCAGTTGAGGAAGGAAAGCACATCCACCATTTCCAGAAACCCTTACCTGTGAAGAAGCAGTGGACTCTCTCCACTAGGTATCACTCTATTTCACTCTATTTCTTTATACACGATAATCATTTGTTTCATATTTGCACCACACTGTTATTATATTTACTATCTCATTATCGTCTGGTTCCATGATCATTTTGCTCCATGTTGTTATCATATTCATATCTTGTTGTTGTCTGATTATTGCTTGTTTCTGTGATGAAATTGTTAATATGTAGTTTTGTTTTGTTAATCGTTAACTGGATTCGTGAAAACTGAACAAAAAATATAAGAGCTTGAAATGGCGCTCGCCAGCATTGTTTAAATGGCGTCCGCCACCCCCTTTTCTAAAGAAAAATATAATAAAATAAGATGGTGCATGCAAAAGAAATATTTAAAAAACCACACCACATAAAAAACAAAAAAAAAGAAAAATAATATAATACACATACAGGTGGCGCAAGCCACCTTGTTGCACACACACACACAGGTGGCGCAAGCCACCTTGTTGCACACACACTAAGTGGCGCAAGCCACTCACTAACTGGCCCCCGCCACTATTTCTTTTTTTTCTTTTTTTTTTTAATTTTGTTTTTCATTTTTACCAATTGTTTTTTTATCTTATCTAAAAACAATAAAAATAAAAATATGCCTAACTTCTTTTTTTTTCATCCTTACCACTTGTTTTTCATCATTAGGGTTTTCTGGGTTCTGTTGCTAAGTTACACAACTTTAAATGCTCTTGTTTTCAATTTGCGAATGCTTCCCTGCCATGTTTGGTAAATGTATGTGACTACTGACTTTAAAGAGTTTTACTTGAGAGCATGCTGTAACTTGTGGATTTTATTGAACTTTGTTTCCTGACCTTAACAAAACTTCGTCATGAGAATGTTGTCTGACCTCTATTGCTAAGTTGCATGACTTTAAATGCCTTTGTTTCCAAACCATGAGAATGCTGTTTGTTTTTCTTGTTCTCTGTTGATGTTGCGTGACCTAAATCCAGTTGTTTCTTGTGCCTTCCCAGCCATGCTTGACATATTCATGTGACTACTGACTTTGAAATAAGTTTTCTTTGAAGTGTGCTTGATTTGTGAAGTTTTGTTTCCTGACTTTAACAAAATCTTACTATGAAATGTTATTTGTTTTGCTCTCTGTTGTTAAAATGCATGACTCTAAATGTCTTTGTCTCCAAACTGTGAGAATGCTTTCTTTGCCATACTTGTCGTATTTATATGACTAATCATCATTGATGTTTACTATGTTCACATTTAAAGTTCCCTTCATGTGTTAATTAAATGCTTACTGTTTGGAATTCTTGAACTCATATGCTTCATTGTATTTCAACCCCATTATAACTCTTGTTTACAAGATGTTATTCTCCCCCTTCCTTCCAAAGGAAAAGTTTTTCTATTGACCTCAAAGTCATAGAAAGCTCATTGCTACCTTGGATCTCATAGTCTTAGGCATCCTCCTCTCATGGCCTCATAGTCATAGAGTTACTTCTTCAACCTTTGACCTCATAGTCATAGGAACCTCTCTTGGCCTCATAGTCATAGAGTTCCATCTTTAACCTTTGACCTCATAGTCATAGGTAGCACTTGACCTCATAGTCATTGGCAATATCTTTAACCTTGACCTCATAGTCATAGGTAACCTTTGACCTCATAGTCATAGGCAAGCTTTGACCTCATAGTCATGGCCCTCCGTCCTTTGACCTCATAGTCATAGGAATCTCATGGCCTCATAGTCATAGAGTTACTTCTTTAACCTTTGACCTCATAGTCATAGGAACCTCTCTTGGCCTCATAATCATAGAGTTACATTTTTAACCTTTGACCTCATAGTCATAGGTAGCCCTTGACCTCATAGTCATTGGCAATATCTTTAAACTTGACCTCATAGTCATAGGTAACCTTTGACCTCATAGTCATAGGCAAGCTTTGACCTCATAGTCATAGCCACCCTCCATTGGCCTCATAGTCATGGAAAAATCCTCTATTGACCTCATAGTCATTGAAAAGTCTCTCTATGGACCTCATAGTCATAAATAGCTCATTACCTTCCTTTGACCTCATAGTCATAGGATTCCCTCTTGACCTCATAGTCCTAGAGCTACCTGTAACCCTTGACCTCATAGTCATTGGCGACATCTTTAACGTTTGACCTTATAGTCATAGGAATCTCCCATGGCCTCATAGTCATAGAGTTACATCTTCAAGCTTTGACCTCATAGTCATTGGCAACATTATTATCCCTTGACCTCATAGTCATTGGTAACAACATCCTCCTTTGACCTCATAGTCATAGTTCATCATCTTGGCCTCATGGCCATCTTACCTTTGACCTCATAGTCATAGGATCTCATCTTGGCCTCATATTCATCTTACCACCTTTGACCACATAGTTATAAGATATCACCTTGGCCTCATAGCCATCTTCCAACCTTGACCTCATAGTCATAAAAAGTCTCTCTATTGACCTCATAGTCATAGAAAGCTCATTACCTTCTTGGCCTCATAGCCATCTCCCTAGGCCTCATAGCCATTCACCTATCATAACTTAGACTTAGAGAGTTTCTTTAACTCTACATAAGCTCATACTCATTCCCCCTTGGAACTTTGGCCATAATCAATGGTTCCTCAATCCACTCTTAGTGAGGTGAACTACGGTTGCTCTGATTCTTTAGTCAGATAAGTAGGCACGAGATACGACGTCTTGGCGAGCAAACTTAGGCTACATACCCATAGGTCTTTACCTTAACCTTAGCATATATATCTTAGCAAGCAAACATAACATAGCACAAACTAAGCAAGAGGTTCATGTA
The DNA here is from genome assembly GCA_022829125.1 of Lathyrus tuberosus. Classification (NCBI taxonomy): domain Eukaryota; kingdom Viridiplantae; phylum Streptophyta; class Magnoliopsida; order Fabales; family Fabaceae; genus Lathyrus; species Lathyrus tuberosus. The sequence continues at coordinate 5,910,251 of JALAZF010000203.1, read as the reverse complement.
GAGTACTACAGATATTAAGGGTGCTAATACCTTCCCTTAGTATAACCAACCCCCGAACCTTAGATCTCCCCCCTTTAGGTTTTCTCAATCTTGAACCTTTCCTTTGGATAAATCAAAGTCGGTGGTGAATTCAAAGAAATGCGATGCAAGTTAATTAATAGCTTGTTATCCTATTCTCACCGCAACAATGGGGTTCCTTAAACATACCTTCTCATATGCCTTTATGGATGAGACACTCTATCTCCTTTTTCAGCTGATGACAATCTTTCGTAAGGTGACCCTTAACTTTGTGGTTCTTACACCACGTGTTCGGTTTGTTCCCTGTGTCCTCCCACTTGGGAGGTAGAGGTGATGAGATTTCCTTTTGTGTGATACTTCGTGCCAAGTGTGCTTTCAATTAGTGTTGAGCAACATGTATACTTCTCTAGGCTTTTTGATAAGTTTGAAGGTAAAATTTTCATGGATGGGTGACGCGTAGTGATTCTTACATTGATGGGAGGATTTGGACCCCACAATGTCGCATTTATTTGTTTCCATAGACTTCTCCTAAGTGTTGTTTTCCTTGCATTTTTTTATATAGCATTTAGTTATTGGCATAATCTCTTCATGGAATCTGCGAGCTTCTGGGTGAGACACTCGTTGAAATTCCTAGCTTTGAGCCTTTTCTGGAAAGCTCCCACAAACATTTCTTGGTTGGGGTGGATTACTTTAGTGGTTTCCTTGTTGAATCTGGCTAGGTATTCTCTCAAGGACTCGGAATGTCCTTAGCGGACAACAAAATAACTAGTCGTTGAGACTCTCTAGTGTTTTCTTATAGAGAATTATTAAATCAGCTTCTTAGAAAGGTATCAGTAGCTGATCACAGAGAACTTAGGGAGGTTCGTGTACCATCTGTGTATTGTTGACGGTAATATGCTCGTGTGGGTCACTTTTCCCGCCAAAGGTTACTAGTGACATCAACTTGAAATTCTCTAGTGCTGGTGTTTCTCATATTTCATCAAAGATGAGTTAGGGATCTAGGATCTCCACACCCTTAATTTGGTCGAGCTCTTGTTGTCGTTGTTGTTGAAGATGAAAACAACTGTCTGGTAGAGGTTCGTTGTGGAAACTCTTTCCATAATACCTTGCATCTCAGTTATGGCTTATTGGTCACCATTATTGTTACTAGAGGTTGGTTTCATCATTGTTAAATGGTGGTCAGGCTGATAAATGTGTTTAGATGAAGTTACGATCTGAGTTAGTTTTACCGGATCCAACGATAGACACCAAATGTATTTGCGGTGAGTACAATACTAAGCACCCTACTGTGTTAAGGAGAACAAAAGGGCTTATTTGACTCTTATATGTCAAAAGTGAATACATCTACTCAATTTCCCAGGCGAGTGTTTATAAATGGGAACTTTAATGGAGGAGTCAGTGAGGAGACCGATTTTTACACCTACAAAATTAATTACACTTTTTCAGATTTGACTAGTTAGAGGAGTGACTGAGATAAGTCATCGTATTATGTTAGAAATGGGGTCAGTTCAATGAATACTTTGGTTATCCCCTAATGGAGTCTTATTCTAGTTGCTTAACATATGATTTATCACATCCTCCAATGAGAGGAAGTGGGTCGGGATAGATCACATGATCGCTTCGAGACCTCGCCATTTACTACTTGAGTACTCATCATATTATTTGAATGTTGGAGAGTTGGTGGACCGAGCTCTTTGGGCCTCGATCGAGATATCCTTATCCACTTAACTACAATTATAAAGTTTACTATGAAAAACTGCAAAACCTTTCAACTACAATTTTTGTAAAAAAAAAAAATTACAAACTCACTTCTGACACACTACTGCTCAAACACCTAATACATTCAAAATACAAGAGTTCATATGATAAAGCAAACTCAATTTAGCTTTTATATTTATACTAACACTCTACTTTTTTTTCTTTCTCTTCTACGATTTAATGTAAGAATTTGATGAATACTTACCTTAACACAACATATCTCTTCTTTATTTAAAATTTTACTTTTTCTTTTTAATTTATCACCAACTTCATCTAAAATAAATAAATAATCGTTATTATGACTAACTATCTCTTCTCTTTTAAGCTCTCCAAATCCTCCATGAATTTTGAAGAACTTGTTCATTTCCATAAGGAGAATGTTATTCTCCCATCAAACAAATGAGCATTCATCTAATGTCAAAGTAGCTATAACAGTAATAAATAAATAAATAAAAGGAGTACACGAATAAGATGATAATTAACATCTTTTTCAAATGAATGAATGACACAACACATTGCAATGCTTTTTTCTTCCCTTGATCAAAACCTTTCCTCTCTCATATATCATTGTTGGGACTTCCGAGAAGCCCAACACTAAGTTGCATCATCACAATATACTAAGAACAATCACATAGGAAATTTGAACACTGCATTTTCACTAAAAAAATTTAAAGTTTTATGTCTATAAGTCTAGTGCTTAAAATCTTCTTATATTTAATGTGAAATTTTTATCTCATATGATGATACTTCACAATAAAATTTGAAAAGAAATGGAAGTAAATAAAATTTGAAAAGAAATGGAAGTAAAAAGGAAAAGAAGGACGATAGTTTAATTGCACGGTTTCGAAGGTAGTGTCTACTCAAACATTTGAATGGCTTCATATTAATTTATCTTTTGATTTGTTGCTTCCTATTGATCGGATCCTGGTACTCGAGGCGGTGGTTAATATGAAGCTTAAGAAACTCTCAAGGGATGGCCTAGTGGTGGAGGCTTGGGTCTTGAGAGTTTGCTCCTCTCAAGGTCTCAAGTTCGAATCCTACTAGGTGCAATCAATCATTGTGTGTGTCAGTCCATACAGAGCTTTGCTCCGGCTTTAAACTGAACCACCGCTAGTGGACGGTAGGATTAGTCCCTCTTGGATTAATCGGTCGCAAGACCTGATACCAAGATTTTCAAAAAAAAAATGAAGTTTAAGGTGTTTCGGGTGGTTATTTAAACTAGTTATTTATTTCGATTTGAGCATGTAGGAATTCCATTAATTTTGAAGGGGGTTTGTTGGTTAAGTTTGACGGATTAAGAATGATGAATATTTATTGTGGGATTGACCATTGACTTTTGGTCGATAAATCCATGAATTGTATACTATCTTACACGGAGTGATATGTCACTCCAGTTTTAGGGATTTGAGGTTAGTCTTATTTTTTCTTCTTGTATGTGGTGTTCTTCTTAGATTGATTTTGTATCGGTGGATGTAATTGAATTGTTCATCCTCGTGCCTTTTTTTTTTTGTAAATTTAATTTGCTTATTAAAAAAATTGTATGAGTTTATTTTGTTTCATTAAAGCTCTTTAATTTGAGATAAACGCAAAAAATGATTAGGTAAAGGAGAAATATGATACTATCAAACAAATACGTATCAGTCTCAAGTCCCTTTTTCTCCACTTTGGATATGTTGAAAATTAGTTTTTGACATTTCAATTGTGGTAACTGGTTACGGATTTTTGCGTAACAGATTACGGAGTTAAAATAGTTGAAAGATTGTTGGTATCAGGCTCGTAATCGGTTACGACATTTTGCGTAACCGGTTATGAAGACATATTTTGGTTTTTTCAATTTTTTGTTAGTTTCAGCTTATTTTGTTAAGCTGTTTTGTTATTTCCAATTATTTTATACTGGTTGTATATTAAATCTTGTAATTTTTCATTTGTGGTTAATGTCAATTATTCTTCTCATCCTCAATTACTCTTTCTTTCTATTTTTCTCTCAATTTCTTAACTTCATCTTTTCTCAAAATTAACTCAATTCTCCATTAATTTACCATTAGAAATTTTGTTTGTTGGAACAGGAGCCCCTTCAAAAGAAGAAACTACACTTCCCCTCTTCTTTCCTTTTTCTTTTTCATTCTTTAAGTCAATATAAAAAACATACATCTATAAAAACTAAATATATATCGAATATTCAATAAGTTTTGAAAAATAAATTTTTATTTATATTTAAGACTGTACAAAATATTTATTATTCTTTATTTTATTTTATTTTACTAATCTCTTTTTAATTATATTATACTTTTTCTTTTTGATATCACGTACAATTTTATCAAGTCACAATAACTTTATAACAAAAATATATTTAAAGACAAATAAGAGGCAATGTATTGTCCCGTATAAATACTATATATGATTTTTTTTTTAAAGATATTTTTATGACACAAGTTTATGTCATTGACTATGTAGCATATTTCATCAATCATTAAAATATAACTAATATTTTGATAGTGTATCTCATTAATAAATTCAAAATTACTAAATGTACATCAATTTTTTTTGAAGTATCTGGACAAACAATAACAGTTGTAATATGGTGGTTGGCAGGCTGGCATATGTAAACACAACACGTGGGTAACACTATCGCACTAAATAACTCAATTTTATGCTATACTGTTTTGCATTATGTAGGCCATGAGTATCATTGTCAAAAATACGATTGATTAAACTATTCATGTCACTAGGGGTGTGCATGATTTTTAAACCAAATCAAATTGAACCAAATATATGGATCAGTTTGGTTTTTAAAACCACTTTGACAAAACTGGTTTATGTTTCTAAAATCAGTTTATGTTTGGATCGGTTTGGTTAATAACTGGTTTGCACCAACAAACCAGTTTTTATTTGGAACAATTTTAAAACCAATTTTTTTTCAAATTTGTTTCAACTAAAACTCAATTTTCAATCCGACAACTTATTATTCACTTCATCCAACTGTTTTTTAAATCAATAACCATTCGTCGGCAATGAATACTTGAATCTCGACCGAGACATTTCCTAAAATTACACAGCTCAATAAAAATGAATAGAATTAATAAGTAATAATTATGAAACAAAACTACTAAGAAATTGGAAAAAAAGTTTTAATTTTCAATCAAGAAAAACAAAATTGAGTCATTCCAGAAGTAAAGTTTTAATACAAGTTATACTCCAACGGTTGGAAAAACAAAATGAATAGAATTTAATTTGAAAATTTATTTTGTCACTTATGACTATGAAACAAGGCAAGGCAAATAGTGTAAATGAATTGAATTTAATTTGAAAATTCATTTTGTCACTTATGACCATGAAACAAGGCAAGGCAAATAGTACACTATGTTTGAAAAGTGGATTAACCAGTTATGTACTGGTTTTCAAAAGTGGATACTGATTTTTTATGGTTTTAGTAAAATGGATCTGGACTAGTTTTTAAACCAAATAATATGGACTTTTAAAATCGGTGCACCATATTTTTAAAAGTGGTTCTTGTAAACCAGTTTTTTTGCACACCCCTACATGTCACTTGCTAATGCATGACATAATAAGATGATTTCTAGAGTGAAACTAGTAGGAAACTCGGACGTCCGCACGAGTTCTGGTATAGATTGCAGATACGTCACCAATTAGTTTATAAAATATAAAAAAAACTAACAATATAAAATATTGTTTTAATTTAAAAAAGATTTATAATTAAATATAAAAAAAACAATCTATTTTTTCCCATATATAAATATTATTTATGTTTTGACACTATTTATAAATAAATTTGAATCAATAGTAAAGTTGTTTTCGTTTATAAAAATATTAAATCAAAATAATATTTTTGTTTTGGCATTATTTATAAACATGTTTGAATCAATAGTAAAATTTTTCCCGTTTATAAAAATATTTAAATAAAAATATAATTTTGGTGACAATACTTATAAAAATAGGTATGTTATTTTGTAAAATTAAATAACTTATAAAAAAATTGTAGTAAGAATTAAATAAGTTATAAAAAATCATATTTTCAATAAAGTAATTTGAAATTTTTTACCAATCATTCAGTTGCATTGCATTAGCACAAAAACATATATACTATAATACTATTTCGTATACCATTATATTGTAACAATATTTAATAATATTTAAAAAATTTAATAATGTTTGTATATAGAGTATACCAATGATGTATAGATGTCCTAAGTGCAAGAGTACATCAAATTAAAACAAGAATACAAACAATGACACGGTTGATAGTAAAACTTATTTCCGTTAATTTTAAACAGTTTTATCAGTAACTTCGTGTTTCCGTAAACAATATATTTTGTTTCGTATATAAAAATAATAAATTTTTTTTTTGTTTTCATAATATTTGTAAAAATATATGAATGTATAGTAAATTTAGTCACGTTTATACCAATAACATTGTTTCAAAAAATTTGATGTTAATATTCAAATTTTCTATCAATAACTTCAAATTCTCGTTAATATTCAATAGTTTGATCAGTAACTTCGTGTTCCCCTTAATATTCAAATTTTCTACCAATAACTTCAAATTCCTGTAAATATTCAATATTTTGATCAATAACTTCATGTTCCCATTAATATTCAATATTTTGATCAGTAATTTCATGTTCCCGTTAATATTTAATATTTGGATCAGTAACTTCGTGTTCTTGTTAATATTCAAATTTTCTATCAATGACTTCAAATCCCGTTAATGTTCAATATTTTGATAGTATGGATAAGTTGTGATTTGTTCAAAATTTGTTTTCTATCGTTGATAAACATAAATAAAAATGGGCTAAAAAATAGAGTAATGTAAAAATATTTATGCATTTATTGATTTAATGAAAAAAAAATCAATTAAAATCAAAAGATATGGACTAAGAAATAGAGTAATATTTGATTATAAATTAAAAATTTAATAAAATGTATTATGTTTAAATATGTTACATTATTTGTAATTTTAAAAATTTTATAAAATATTTTTAGATCTATTTTTTGCATTTATTGTTTTCCCCGTGTATAAATATTCTATGACATGTGAATTTTTTATATGTGCATAAATTATAAAAACATTAATAATAATAATTATAATAATTAATAGATATTATGAATGGTATAAAATAAAATTATATCTCCACAGTTTGAAAATGTAATGTTTCTATAAAAAAAAGTATTTAATTAATTTATTTAAATGGATGAAAAAAATTTATTATATTTAAAAGAATAAAAACATATTTAATTATATAATTAAATATTATTGGGTTCTAATTATTATCAATAAAATTATTACATTATAATTATTATCACAAATAAACATTTATCACAGATATGATTATAAAATAAATGATAGTTAAAGCAATTTATATGTTAAAAATTCTATCCAAAGAAACAATGATGAAGTTAGAATGTTGAAAAATTGAATGAATATTGAATATTAATGTTCGAATGTTGAAAGTGATGATGATATTTGAAAAAAAATGGTTAAAGATGAATGATGAAGTTTGAATATTAGTTTGAAAAAATGATGAATTTAGTGATGATTAATTTTGAAAATTGAATAATATATTTTGAAGATTGAATCATAATGTTTGAATATTGAAAAACTTGGATAAAAATGATAAAGAAATGATGTAGTCATGGAAGGAGGATTTAGAAATAAATTTGTTTGAGAAATATGATGAAATGAAGAAAAATTGTGAAGTGAAATGATGAAAATTGAAAAGAAAAATCAATGAGTTTGAAAATGATGAATTGAAGGTTTTATGGTTTATGTGGTAGTATGTATGCTATATGTGTTGTAGTGAAAAAGAATATGAACATGAATTTTGTAAAAGAAAAATTAAGAGTTATGAGGGAGAGAGATATGTGTAGAAAAAAACTTAAGAGTTTTGATTTGGTGTTTCTAATGAAGTGAAATATGTATCCTATTTATAGAAAAATTATAACTTGGGCATGAATATAGAATGATGTAAGCTTATGATGTAAGTTGGAAAATTTGTCCAAAAAGTTTGAATGAAGAAATTTGTGGTAATGTGATGTTGAAGTTTTAAATTGTTGCGCAATTCTATAAAAAAAAAACAATGATGACGTTAGAAAAATTGGTTAGAAATGATGATATTTGAAAATGAATTAAAAAGTTTGAAAATTGGAATTTTATCTTGAACAAATAATGGAATTAGAATATTGTGATAAAAAATTATATATTGTGTTTGAATGTTTGAAATTAAGAGAAATAGAATATTGAAGGTGATGATGATTAAAGAAAATTGTGTGGAGTTAATGATGAAATTGGATAGAATTTTGAGAGAAAATTCAAAAAATGAAATAAGATGATAATATGAGATAAGATGAAAATGGACTAGTTGTGAACAAGTGGATAGAGAGAAAGAATTATGCAAGAAAATGAAAGTGTTGGGCGTGGGTTTTGTGTGTGCATGGAGAAAAACTAGTGTGTGAAAGAGAGACTAGTAGTGTAAAATAATAAAACAAATTTATATTATATACATTAAATAATTCTTAAATAATATAATAAATCATTCAATAATTAAAAAAAACTAATAAGAATTAAGTTTATTATAATCCTAATAAAATTAATTAAAATTGGAACCGAAACCAGTAAAAAACGATAAAAACTGTCCTTATCGAGGTGTCTGGAAAAATAAAATGAACACACCAAAACGATCAGCAAAAAATATACGTAATGAAAAAATACAACATTTTGTCAAATTTTGAAATTGGTTTTACCCGGTAAAAAGGCTCAGACAGGTCAGAAAAGCGATCGAAAAATAGCTGAAAAAATAAAATAAGCATACCAGGTTAAAGTACGCGAAAAATAGATTAAGAATTGACATCTGGAAATTCGATTTAAAAAACTGCCCGTACACCAGATTTTTGCACACTTGACTTTTAGTTTGACCAAAACGCTTGAAAATTTAACACGTTCATTCTGACTGATAATTCAAACAATATTCATGATAAAATATATGATATGATATGCAGGTGATACAAAGTGAAAATGCAGTAAGATGACCGAAAATAATTAAACTGGGGGGGGGTCAAAATATAGGATATGACAGATGCCCTTATTTAATCTTCTTGGATCTGAAGGTATGAATAGCAAAGGCTTTCAGAGATTCAAGGTAGAGGAGGATTGAATATCAGAGTACCTAGAATTTTGTCCGTGAATGTAGATGAATGATATGTAATGAATGACCGATTTTGAACACTGTGGGGAATGATACCACAGAGCAACAAGACAATTTTTTTTTACTGGGGACACAAGATATTGTGGAAATTTGTCAAGGTGACAAAAAGTATCTAGAAATAGTTGGAAATAGAAGGTTAAACCCTAGAATAGAGATACAGACATCTGGGAGAGCATCATATGTAACAGAAGTATCACACTCTAGAAAACACATCGAAAACATCTAGAAAAACATTAGATGTGGAATGAGGCCAGACCTGAGGATATGTCATAGACTTCCAAGAAAGCAGTTAACTTTACTGTGGAATACACGACAACATCCAGAAAGCAGAAATAACTTTACTCAGAAAAAGGTTACAGTCATCAGAGGTTTTCAGAAATGCATTGAACAACCCTGGAAAAGAATAGTAAAAACCATAAAAGACACTCAGGGGAACATTGAATGAAACTTTGGAACATAAGCATACATGATTATCAGAATCATTCGGAAGAGCATTGAATGAAATCTGGCAGACAAATCGGATACATCCAGAAAAGCATTGGATGAAAGAGGAAGATATCAGAGACATTCAGGAGAACATTGAATGCATCACTCTGAAAATATATCATAAACATCCAGAAAAAATATTGGATGGGATGGAAACTAATTCGGAGATTTTTGAGAAGACATCCAGAAAAGCATTGGACTGAGTTGTTGACCAAACTTGAAGATATATTAATGACATCCAGAAAAGCGTTGAATGTATTAAAATAACTTTGAAGGTATATCTGAAACATTTAGAAAAGCGTTGAATGTACGGGAACAAATTCTGGAAGACTGTCAGAATGATGAACATATCAGAAAAACATCAGATAAGCACATCAGAACAAAAGGTACATCTGGAAAAGCATCACATGAGAAAAGTCATATCTGGGAGAGCATCAGATAAACATGAACAAAGTTCTTGTAAATCTATCAGAACTAATAAGACATATCCGGAAGAACATCGGAATGAGTTTTGAAAAATCTTCAAAACAAAGAGACATATTTGGAAGAGCATCAGATAGACACAACGAGAGTTCTGGAAAAGCATCAGAACAAAATAAACAAATATGGAAGAACATCAGAAGGATTTTCGGAAAAACGTCAAAACAAAGAGACATATCCAAAAGAACATCGGAATGAGTTTTGGAAAAACTTCAAAATAAAGAGACATGTCCAGAAGAACATCGGATGAGTTTTGGAAAAACTTCTGAACAAAGACACATATCCTGAAGAACATCGGAATGGTTTTGGAAAAACTTCAAAACAAAGAGACATATCCGGAAGAACACCGGAAGGAGTTTTGGAAGAACTTCAAAACAAAGAGACATATCCAGAAGAACGCCGGATAGACATAAACGAGAGTTCTGGAAAAGCATCAGAACAAACAGACATATCCGGAAGAACATCAGAAATAGTTTTGGAAGAACTTCAAAACAAAGAGACATATCTGGAAGAACATCGGAAGGAGTTTTGGAAGAACTTCAAAACAAAGAGACATATCCGGAAGAACATCGGAAAAACAAAAAGGAGAGTTTTGGAAAAGCATAAGAACAAACAGACATATCCGGAAGAACAATCGGATAGACCAAAAGAGAGTTCTAGAAAAGCATCAGAACAGGTAGACATATCCAGAAGAATAATCGGATAGACACAGTCAAATCTGGTGGAACGTCAGATAAGACATAAAAGTATATGTTTGGTAGGTGCCAAGTAAGTTGGACTTTGGTAGTAAGGTAAGATGTTGATAATAACACGACCTTTGGTGAATGCAAATGAGGATTAAAACACTCTTGAATGCATAATATATGAATTTATTTATGATGATTAAAACACTCTTGTAATGCATAATGTATGAAAATGCTGACAACAAGTTTAAACTCTTTTATGAGTGAAAATCAATAAGTTTATACTCTTTTGGGGACTGAAAATCAACAAGTTTATACTCTTTTGGGGAGTGAACAATACTGGAAGACTGATTCCTCAACACGGAGATCACTGCCACTTTGCTTAAGGACTCGAAGATGCTGCTTGTTGAACACTTCTTTGCCACATTGGTGAATTGTATCAAGTTGATAATCCTAGGAGGACAGATGGAGAGCTGCTTGGGGATTTCTTTTAGGTAAATTGCCCCAGACTTGCCGACTGTTGTAGATGAACTGGTCGTGCTTCAGCTTGAATGAAATTGATTGTATGTTGAATACTTGGAAGGCTTGCCCCCAATAATGAGTCTTGAAATTTTTTTTGAATAAACCAATTCTTAGAAGGACTTGCACTAAGCAACAAATCTTGAATTGATTCTCAACAAGATCTGGAACGAACTTGCCCCTGATAGGATCCCTGACCAAGTTTCTAAACCATTTTGAAAATTCCTTGAGAGGAAAGCTAGTTTGCAATCAAAAAGTGTTTATTTAAATATGGCAATTTTAATGTAAAGTTCATGCAAAAAAAATTTGAAAACAAAATCATTGTTTAGAAAATGCAAAGCAATATGAATTACTGGTTTAAAACACGGTGGTTTAAAACATTCAGAATGAAAAGTAAAACAAATGTATGATACCAAAACAAATGATTTGCAAAAAAATGATTTTGGAGTTAGTTTACGCAACCTTGCTGTAGTATACTTTCAAAATATCCTTACTTCAATTAGGTCTTTTGAGGATTATAACGTGGCCCGGTTCACGGTTTACGAAAAAAAAGGATAAAAGCTCAAAGTTTATTTGTACCCACCCCAACTTCGTGATGTTCTCCAGTCCTATGCTCATTTAAACTCAGATTATGCATTCAAGTTCGAAAAGGTTTGGAATTGTACTGATAATAGTGATGACGATGGTCCAGAAGTCTTAAGATGGCAGCTACTGCTTCTTTACAACTTTTTTATCCTTGTTGACTTTTTGAAGATCGAGGATTTAAGGACCTATTCTCTGTGTTATCCCTAACTTTTTCCTGACCTATTTCTTTTGAAACTTATAGTCAGTGGGATGCTCTAGTTTTTGCCTAAGTCTCCTTCATAGGTTTTGACTTAGCGGGCTTTTTCTTTTTTGATTTAGAAAGAAAGTGACTGCTTGATTTAATGATTACGGCAGACCATCATTGGATTTTGAGTTGAAAGACATCTTCGACGTCTACTTGTTGTATGTATGAGCTTCCCATTTAGATTTTGCCTTGAAAGAGACTCGACTCATTCTTTGAGTAAGGACTTCTTAACGATCCTTTGCATAACATTCGTTCACTTGATTTGCGACCATCGTTTGAAAAACATCTTCGACACTTGCTTGTTGTATGTAAACTTTTTGTTGAAAGGTGTCTTGCCTGAAACTTTTTGTAATATAATGCACAACCTAAGTTAAACTGGGAACTACCCTGCCCCTGGTTAAAATTGTGGGTTTTTTGTAAAGAAAGAAACTCCTACTTCAAGGCTCAAAGGGGTTAACGAGGGATTATCTTACTTATATCTCCAGTGTTTGGGAATTTAAAAAAAGCCTTACATCGTCAGCAAAGTTTATTCGAAAGCATACCAACATCAATTATGGGTATTACGTTTTCATCATCCTCCCACAAATATTTGCATAATCAAAAATTTGAATAAGAAGTGTATATTTTGTTTGTTTTTGTTTTTGAAAGAGAAAGCATAAAGATGTAAATAAACAGATGATTTGAATCAAAATACTTTACATGCTCATTTCATTAAAATTGACATTTAAAGATAAATGAGTTTGAAAGCAATTAAATATGATACAAATAAGGAAAATGCAAAATAGAAAGAAACAAGGCCAGTGAGCAATCAAACACAAGGTTGAGCTATCCTGTCTTTGGGAAGTAACTGAGCTGAAGTTTATTGACGCTTCATTTCCTATGTTCTGGCAAAGGATTGCACTGGACATTAGGACTGGTATCATGAAAGCTGATGAGCTTGTCTTTGATTAAATCCAGCACTCTAGCCTTTAGTGCATAACAATTTTCCAAATCATGGCCTGCAGCTCCTTCATGGAATGCGCAATGATGGTCAGATCTGAATCTAGGTGGAAGTGGATTTGGAGGAGGAGGTAGAACCTTAGTAGTAATCCATCTTCTTTGAACCATAGTAGGATACAGTTTAGTTTATGTCACATGAATAGGATCAAATCGAGTCCTATTGCGATTCTGGTGTTGTCCCATAGTTGGGTGTTGAGGAGCTTGAGCTGGTTGAGCAACAAACACAGGAGTAACAACAACAATATGAGATCGATTAGAATACTGAGGTCTGTAATGAGGTTTCCTGTCCTCAATTAAGATAAAATTGGTCTGATCTTCCCTCTTCTTTTGAAAGTTCCCATAGGGTTTCTTTGCAGCGTTGGAAGATTCAACAACTTTAGATACCTTCCCATTCTTGATGCCTTCTTCGAGTTTTTGGCCAATGGTAACCAAGTCTGTGAAGCTTGATGAGACAGTGCTAATCATCTTTTCCCAAAAGAATGAAGACAAAGTGTCTAATAACATTCCAGTAAGTTCTTTTTCTGCCAGAGGAGGTTCGACTTGAGAAGCTAACTCTCTCCACCATTGAGCATACTCTTTGAAAGATTATTTCTCATTCTGAGTCATGTTCTGGAGTTGACAACGGTCTGGAGTCATGTCCATGTTGTACTTGTACTGATTCATAAAAGCATCGGAAATATCTTGATAGCAATGGATGTTGCTTCGTTCAAGGTTCATGTACCATTTGAGTGAAACTCCACTTAAGTTGTATTGAAAGCAGTCAATAAGCAACTTTTGGTTATTGGTGTAGGCAGCCATTTTCCAGAAGTACATAACCAAGTGGGCCTTTGGTCAGGAGTTGCCTTTGTACTTTATAAACTTAGGAGTCTTGATTTTGGGAGGCATAACAAAGTTAGACACAAGACACATGTTATCTGCATCTATACTGAAGAAGTCATTTCCTTCCACGACTCTGAGTCTCTTCTCCAAAGTTTGATATTGTTCATTGACATCTTCAAGTTCAACATCCATATTGTCCTTACTTTGAGCACTGACGTTGTAATCAAAGTTAGGATTCTCATTGGGAATTCTGGAAGTATGTACCACAGGTCTGGATTCTGAGAAGATAGGAGCTTGGTGTCCTGATCTTGAAGCTTGGCTAACTAAAGTGGTGGTGACCTGTGGTGGAGAGAAGTTGTGAGGTAATCCAAATTCAAGCCATGTAGATGGTGGCATCTGGACAGGTAGAGGCTCCATAGCAGTACTTGTAATTTCTTGGATGACAGTCCTCTGAGGTGGCTCCCCTCTAGCAATTAGGACCTGGAGCGTCTTCATTTAATTAGTCATGCTTGACTTTAGATCGTCAATTTCCATTTTGATCTCTGCATTATGCACTTCTTGTTTTGAAATTTTGCGTCTGACGTTAGCTCTAGTCCCGTATCAGTGATGAGGAATCAGTTTGACGACTTACAAATGATTGAAAGATAGACAGTTGGAATGAATTGTTGGACGACCCGAATATATGTATGAATTTTGCAAGGAATGAAAATGATATGTAATGCTTATGCAACATAGGATACAGTTCACATGCAATAGGATCAAAGATTTGAAAGATTTGAAAAAGTTTAAAGAATGCATGGATGTATAAACACAAGCAAAATTTACAAACATATGGGGTTCAAAGGTTTGACGTCACGAGCATGGAGCCATGGGTCTACCCATCCCAAAGGTATGTACTAGAGGTTTATTTTGTACCTGTAGAACGGGTTCTAACAAGGTTCCCAAAATCAATGATCCCTCTTTAAGATATTACCAGCACACCGAATGACTCATGAGAGTTGTGATATCCTTAAGATGAATCTCAGTTGAGTGTAGTATCGCGTATCAACTATTCCCGTTAGTCACCGTACTACTTCCTAAAAAGGCCAAATGGTTAAAGGAATTATTCTAATCCTCAATTTCATTGGTTCCCAGTGGAAAAAGTAATGTATTCACAACACAAGCTCGATCAACATTAGTAATTCCAAAAGGGTACCTCCACTGATTTGGCGGGTTTTCAAGTTAGCTTGTTCGAGATTCACCCCCTATAAGCCTCCTTGATTATACCACCTCCTATCTTAATTGTATTTTCTCAAGTCCACTGAGGACTTTTCCTCACCACATATGGATTAATCACATTCCCGAGAAAAATATAACAAAATAAAATAGTAGGCAAATAAAATCAACAAAAAATAGAAAGCAAATAATAATCACAAATATATACAAGAAAGGCCTAACCCTCTTAGGTGATGTCCCCTGCAGAGTCGCCATTTTTATGTCCCCCAAGGATTATCAACTTGATACAATCCACCAATGTGGCAAAGAAGTGTTCAACAAGCAGCATCTTCGAGTCCCTAAGCAAAGTGGCAGTGATCTCTGTGTTGAGGAATCAGTCTTTCAGTCTTGTTCACTCCCCAAAATAGTATAAACTTGTTGATTTTCACTCCCCAAAAGAGTATAACCTTGTTGATTTTCACTCCCCAAAAGAGTATAAACTTGTTGATTTTCACTTCTAAAAGAGTCTAAACTTGTGGTCAGCGTTTTCATACATTATGCATTACAAGAATGTTTTAATCCTCATTTATATTACATACATTTTATCATACATCATAAACAAATTCATATGCTATGCATTCGAGAGTGTTTTAATCCTCATTTGCATTCACCAAAGGTCGTGTTGCTATCAACATCTTACCTTACTACCAAAGTCCAACTTACATGGCACCTACCAAACATATACTTTTATGTCTTATCTGACGTTACACCAGATTTTACTGTGTCTATCCAATTGTTCTTCCGGATGTGTCTATCTGTTCTGATGCTTTTCCAGAACTCTCTTTTGTGTCTATCCGATTGTTTTTCCGGATATGTCTGCTTGTTCTGATGCTTTTCCAAAACTCTCCTTTGTGTTCTTCCGATGTTCTTCCAGATATGTCTCTTTGTTTTGAAGTTCTTCCAAAACTTCTTCCGATATTCTTTCGGATATGTCTCTTTGTTTTGAATTTCTTCCAAAACTATTTCTGATGGTCATTCAGATATGTCTGTTTGTTTTGATGCTTTTCCAGAACTCTCTTTTGTGTCTATCCAACGTTCTTCCGGATATGTCTCTTTGTTTTGAAGTTCTTCCAAAAATCCTTCCAATGTTCTTCCGGATATGTCTCTTTGTTTTGAAGTTTTTCCAAAACCATTCCGATTTTCTTCCGGATATGTCTCTTTGTTTTGACGTTTTTCCAAAACTCATCCGATGTTCTTCCGGATATGTCTCTTTGTTTTAAAGTTTTTCCAAAGCTCATTCCGATGTTCTTCTGGATATGTCTCCTTGTTTTGACGTTTTTCCAAAACTCCTTCTGATGTTCTTTCAGATATGTCTATTTTGTTCTGATGCTTTTCCAGAACTCTCTTTGTGTTTATCTGATGCTCTTCCAAATATGTCTCTTTGTTTTAAAGTTTTGCCAAAACTCCTTCCGATGTTCTTCCGGATATGTCTCATTTGTTCTGAGGGATTTTCCAGAACTCTGTTCATGTCTGTCTGATACTCTCCCAGATATGACTTTTCTCATCTGATGCTTTTCCAGATGTACCTTTTGTTCTGATGTGCTTATCTGATGCTTTTCCGATATGTCCATCATTCTTACAGTCTTCCAGAATTTGTTCCCGTACATTCAACGCTTTTCTAAATGTTTCAGATATACCTTCAAAGTTATTTTAATACATTCAACGCTTTTCAGGATGTCATCTCAAAAATCTCCGAATTGGTTTCCATCCCATCAAATATTTTTTTCTGGATGTTTATGATATATTTCCAGAGTGCTGCATTCAATGTTCTCCTGAATGTCTCTGGTATCTTCCTCGTTCATCCAATGCTTTTCTGGATGTACCCGATTTGTCTTCCAGATTTCATTTAATGCTCTTCTGAATGACTCTGATAATCATGTCTGCTTATGTTCCAAAGTTTCATTCAATGTTCTCCTGAATGTCTTTTATAGTTGTTACTATTCTTTTCCAAGGTTGTTCAATGCATTTCTGAAAACCTCTGATGACTGTAACCTTTTTCCCAGTAAAGTTGCTTCTACTTTCTGGATGTTCCCGTGTATTCCACAGTAAAGTTAACTGGTTTCTTGGAAGTCTCTGACATATCCTCAGGTCTGATCTCATTCCACATATAATGTTTTTCTAGATGTTTTTGATGTGTTTTCCAGAGAGTGATACTTTTGTTACATATAATGCTCTCCCATATGTCTGTATCTCTGTTCCAGGGTTTAACCCTCTCTTTCCAAGTATTGTTGGATACCTTTTGTCACCTTGATAGATTTCCACAATATCTTGTATCCCTAGTAAAAAAAATTTGTCTTGTTGCTATGTGGTATCATTCCCCCACGATGTTCAAAATCTTTCATTCATTACATATCATTCAACTGCATTCGCGGTCAAAATTCTAGGTACTCTGATATTTAATGCTCTTCTACCTTGAATCTCTAAAAGCCTTTGCTATGCATACCTTCAGGTCCAAGAAGATTAAATAGGGACATCTGTCATACCCTAAATTTTAACCCCCTCATTTTAATTATTTTCGGTCATCTGACTGCATTTAAACTTTGCATCACCTGCATATCATATCATATATTTTATCATGAATATTGTTTGAATTATCAGTCAGAATGAATGTGTTAATTTTTCAGGCGTTTTGGTCAAACTAAAAGTCGATTGTGCAAACATCCGGTGTACGGGCAGTTTTTTAAATCGAATTTGCAGATGTCAATTCTTAATCTTATTTTTTCGTACTTTAACCTGATGTGCTTATTTTATTTTTTCAGCTATATTTTGGTCGCTTTTCTGACCCGTCTGAGCCTTTTTACCGGGTAAAATCAATTTCAACATTTGACAAAACGCTGTATTTTTTCAGTACATATATTTCTTGCTGGTCGTTTTGGTGTGTTCATTTTATTTTTCTGGACACATTGATACATACAGTTTTTATCGTTTTTTTACCGGTTTTGGTTCCAATTTTAATTAATTTTATTAGGATTATAATAAACTTAATTTTTATTAGTTTTTTTTTAATTATTGATTGATTTATTATATTATTTAAGCATTATTTAATGTATATAATATAAACTTGTTTTATTGTTTTACACTACTAGTCTCTCTTTCACACACTAGTTTTTCTCCACTCACACATAAAACCCACGCCCCACACTTTAATTTTCCAGCATAATTCTTTCTCTCTATCCACTTGTTCACAACTAGTCCATTTTCATCTTATCTCATATTATCATCTTATCTCATTTTTTGAATTTTCTCTCAAAATTTTATCCAATTTCATCATTAACTCCACACAATTTTCTTTAATCATCATCACCTTCAATATTCTATTTCTCTTAATTCCAAACATTCAAGCTCAATATATCATTTTTTAATCAAAATATTATAATTCCATCATTTGTTCAAGATAAAATTCCAATATTCAAACTTGTTTTTCAAACTTTTTAATTCATTTTCAAATATCATAATTTCTAACCAAGTTTTCTAACTTCATCATTGTTTTTTTATAGAATTGTGCAACAATAACAAACTTCATCATCACATTACCACAAATTTCTTCATTCAAACTTCTTGGACAAATTTTCCAACTTACATCATAAGCTTACATCATTCTATCTTCATGCCCAAATTATAATTTTTCTATAAATATGATACATATTTCACTTCATTAGAGACACCAAAACAAAATTCTTAAGTTTTTTTCTTCACATATCTCTCTCCCTCCTAACTCTTAATTTTTCTTTTGCAAAATTCATGTTCATATTCTTTTTCACTACAACACATATAACATACATACTACCACATAAACCATAAAACCTTCAATTCATCATTTTCAAACTCATTGATTTTTCTTTTCAATTTTCATTATTTCACTTCACAATTTTTCTTCATTTCATCATAATTTCTCAAACAAATTTATTTCTAAATCCTCCTTCCATGACTACACAATTTCTTTATCATTTTTATCCAAGTTTTTCAATATTCAAACATTATGATTCAATCTTCAAAATATATTATTCAATTTTCAAACTTAATCATCACTAAATTCATCATTTTTTCAAACTAATATTCAAACTTCATCATTCACCTTTAACTATTTTTTTCAAATATCATCATCTCTTTCAACATTCAAACATTAATATTCAATATTCATTCAATTTTTCAACATTCTAACTTCATCATTGTTTCTTTAGATTTTTCCCCTTCCTTTAAAGCTTCATAGAATAAATATAAAAGTTCACATGTGGCAACCAATGACGGTTCACAAAAATCGCGCTACACATTGGCAGATGTATCTCCACTGTCACCTACATGGTTTTAGTCAATGGCCAACCTGGTGCCTGTTTCTCTCTGGAGAGAGGACTCTATCAAGGAGATCCTTTCTCCCCTTACCTTTTTATTTTGTGTGCTGATGTGTTTTCAGGTCTTATCAAAAGGGAGATGAATAACAAGCTGATCCATGGTATACAAGTGGCTTGTAAGGCACCTACAATCACTCACCTTTTCTTTGCAGATGCAGTCTGCTTTTTTCTAGGGCAAACAAATTTGTATCAGATAAGATCCTTTCTATCCTTGACAAGTATCAACAAGCATCGGGTCAAGTGGTGAATCTTGATAAATCTGAAGTATCTTTCAGCAGAAATGTGGAAGAGGGGGACCAGGAGGAACTTAGGACAAAAATGGGGGTCAGAGTTGTGCATAGCCACTCAAAATACCTTGGCCTCCCTGTTGTTTTTGGTAGGTCAAAGAAGGCGGTTTTTAAGTTGGTTGTGGATAGGGTGTGGAAGGAAGTGAAGGGGTGGAAAAAAGTTCTTATCAAGAGCAGGTAAAGAAATTCTCATTAAGACTGTGGTATAGGCTATTCCAACATATGTGATGAGCTGCTTCAAGTTACCTGAGTCTATCTGTCAAGAAATTGAATCCACAATGGCTAACTTTTGGTGAGGTGCTAAAGGGGGAGCAATGAAACTGCATTGGATGCGTTGGGAAAAACTTGCTAAAGGCAAAGGGGATGGGGGCTTGGGTTTCAGATACATTAGTGAATTTAATTCCATCCTTTTACGGAAACATTATTGGCGGCTGCTTACCAAAGAGGATTCCTTGTTTGGGAGAGTCTTCAAAGGAAGATATTTTCCTATAACATCAATTAGTGAAAGAACCCTGGGTTATGCTCCTAGCTATGTTTGCCGTATCATCTTAAGCGCTAGAGAGATTATCAATAATGGGGCAAGATGGAGGATAAGAACTGGAAGAAAAGTTTGTGTTGCTTTTGACAGGTGGATTCCCAACAACACTGGCTTCAAGATCCTTGGACCAACTCATGAGATAACTGAGAGTACAAGAATGTGTAAGTTTATTGATGAAGATCTGAAAACCTGGAAGAAGGCGACTATTTAGGACAGACTCGGCCCTGAAGATGCCAAATAAATTACCAGCACCCCTCTGTCTTGGAGTGATCATGATGACAAGTTGCTTTGGCATTATGAGAGGAATGGGGAGTATTTTGTAAAAACTGGTTATCATCTGTGTCAGAATCTCAAGGCCTCTAGAGTTCCTGGCCCTTCTGATGCCTCCTTTTAGTCACTTTGGAAGGAAATTTAGAAAGCTGACATTCATATTAGAACTCGCAACTTTCTTTGGAGAATGGCGAAAGATGTTCTTCCTACAAAGGAGAACCTGGGGAAGAAAGGAATACATCTGGATCAACTCTGTCCCTTTTGCAACGATGAAGTGGAATCCAGCCACCATTTGTTTCTTAATTGTTTCTTTGCTAAACAGGTCCTATTTTCTCCTGTTTTGAATTACAAGGCACCAGAGGACATCAGCATTCAAGACTGGATCGAGAAAGTCCTTAAATGCGATGACTTGCTGAGCACACAACTGGTGAGCATAATGCTGCAAAAGATTTGGAAGGCTCGCTGCGTGTTGGGGTACGAGCAGAAAATGTCTTTGCCACAGATGGTGGCCCTTGATGCCCTGAACTTCGTGGACGACTTCAACAGATCAAATCCTAGGCTGGGAAAGAGGAATGTTCAACGGCCAATTCTTGATTTAAATCAAATTGTTGGAAAATGTTTTTAGATGCAGGTGGACACTGGCTTGGTAGAAGGAGAAATAGCTTTTTTTGGCTGTATCATTAGGAATCCTGATGAGGATATTTTTCTAGCAGCTAGTAAGAAAGAGGTCAAGAATGTGAGTCCGGTGATGGTGGAAATTCTTGCCATTCGTTGGGCTTTATGTTTGGCTCTTAATCTTAAGGTGGAAAATATTATTCTCCAGTCCGACTCCCTTGTTGTTGTGGAGTGTATCAACAACAGTGATGTCAATGCCGACATAGAACTTATTGTAGTTGATTGTAGGAGTTTGCTTAGCAGTTTTTCTTTTAGTTCTTTAATGTTTATTCATAGAGACTTTAATGTAGATGCTTATAACCTTGTGGGGCTGGGGAAATCTTTTGGTTCTCATACTTGGATTGGAGGTAACCCAATTGTATCCAGGGAGGATTCTAACTCCACTTTGTTTTCTCAGTAATGAAGTTATTTTCAAGTAAAAAAGAGCATAAAAGACAAAACTGAATTTGCACAAAAATCAATTTGAAATCCATTCATGATGTAGCCGTCGGTTTTTTCCCTAGTGATGCGACCACCTTACCGGATGATTGGTGCTACTTTCTGATTTCTGTATTTATCTTATGAAGCTAGAAAGGAAGGGGAAGATATCTTAAACTAACCCTGCACGCAAATGTTTTCTTTAACAAAAGCGAAGAGATCGGGGATCGAAGTCTGGTTATACAAAGGGAAGCTATTAACACCCAGTGTATCTATAGTAATCCATAAGAACCTTCTTTTTCATGTATTTCTGCTATTTTGAAATGCTTTCTTGTGTTTATCTACTGTGGATTAGGAAAGTTTCTCCTTTGGGAGTATTGAGAGAATGTTTTTGTTGTTTTTGGGTTTTCTGTTGTTTTTAGGAAGGCACTGGACCTAAAGTTTTTAATTTGTGTGCTTGCTAAGATTTCGGAATCTTATGCCTACGTATTCCCGTAAAATGATTTGGGAAATCAGAGCAATCGTATTTCCTCCTGTTCTACGGGAGGAAAATTTTGGTGTCTTGTTTAAAGCCCAAGATTGAAGCTAACTGAGTATTTATGTCTTGTTTAAAGCCCAAGATTGAATCTAAAAGTTGACTGAGAGAAAATTTGTCATCTCTAAAGGGAGACATCTCACCTATTCATCACAAATATTGAGAAATGGGTTATAAGGGAAATTACTTTAACTAGGATGTGAGGAATCCAACAATGTCATAATTTCCTTTATAAGAGAGATGTCTTGAAGGAATAAGCTTTAACTCAGTGTAGAGCAATGCCACTTTTTCCTTTACGGATATTTCATGCCAAGAGAGGGACATTGGCTTGGATATATGGAATCCAGAGGCTTGCTACTTATAGCTGTTAGATGAAAGATAAATTTTAGTCAGGATAAGGGAAGGGCTCCCGCTTGGATTTTGAGTCAACAAGTGTGCCACTTACAACAATTATCTGGAAAAGGTTTTAATTATTTGTTTTGAAATGTGATGTATAGAGGAGATATCCTCCTACAGAGAGGACTCGTGGTCTCATCTGAGGGGATGTTGATTTTTGGGTGCCTTGATCAGAGCCCAAGGTTAAAGCTAAAGAAAATGATTCTACTGGGGAGGGTTTTCCTTGTCTTGTACAAAGCCCAAGATTGAGGCTGACTGGGGAAAATTCTTATATGAAGCCTAAGAGGAGGCTATCTCTTGCTGAGGATTTATGGAAATCCAGGAGCAGGTCCAAATTGTATTGGGGAATCCAAAGGGATTTACTCTTGCTGGGAATCAAGGAAGAGTTGAATTACCAGATGCCATGAGGCTCTGATTTCATTGGGGATTTGTTGATGGTCAATTGACCCTGGCTAGGGACTTTCAAGGTGAAAATTAAGCCTTGTTGGAGGTCAGGGAAGTTTAAAAGCTGAGTTTAAAAAACCTTAGAAGTTTTTAACTCTGCTGGAGACTAGTGTATTGGTAAACTGATCAGGATAATCCTATAATTTTTAGGAGGCCTGAGGATCTCTGTGAGACGTTCAAAAGGAGACTATGAGAGTGAGACTTTCCAAGTCTACTTGAATGAAGCCCAAGAGGAGGCCGAGAGTGTCCAAGTATCTCAAGAAGAGATAGACTCTGGTGTAGATAGAGGTCTTTGTATGATGCCCAAGAGGAGGATGTTGGTTTAAGGGATAAAGATCAACCTTGGAATGATAGGATGTTCTGGAAATTTGACTCTCCTGGGGATTGAACTAGTAGAGATGACTAATTTCTATATTATGCTTTTAGGAAGCCTTTGGGTCCTTGTACTAAGCCCAAGAGGAGGCTGGGGAACTTCTAAGAAGCCTGTTGGTCCTTGTACAAAGCCCAAAAGGAGGTCGGGGATACTTCTAGAAAGCCTGTGGATCCAAATCTAAGAAAAGATCAAGAAATGTTTCACTAGGAATAATCCTTTCTTTGTTGAACAGTTCTAAGGTTTGAAGAAATTCAAAAGAGGTTTCAGCGAGAATTAATCCTCTCTTGGGAAATGAATTTCTTGTACACATATGCACTTCTAAGTTTTGACAGACATGAGAAAAGTTTCACCAGGAATAATGCCTTTCTCTATTCCATATTGAATAAGCCCAAGAGGAGGCAGACTGTATTGAGGGAATTTCCTATGAGGGAACTAGTTCTGACTAAGTTAGAAAGTAACCACTAGTTTGACCTATGTGTAGACCTAACTGCTGGGGAAACTCTAGACAAATATGCACAAGTATATACAGATAAGTGTATTGACAGGTATATAACAAATATGCATTAAATTGAAAAGATGTTGGGACTTATACTCTAAGAAGAGACCCAAGTGTATGGTGATTGATTGTATTGGTTTACAACTGTATAATTAGGGTTTTAAGAAATTGAAGAAAGTTTTGAGAAAACTTTGGTTTTAAATTTGAATTAAAAGAAAGTTGTTTGAAAAGAGAAGAGTGTTTGGAGCTTATAACTCAAAGAGAGGCCCAAGTTGTCTAAGAGCAGTTTCACCCGGAATAATGCTCCTCTTAGTACTAGTTAAAAATAGACAGGTGGTTTTGAAAACAGAAGTATGGGGCTTACAACTCAAGGAGAGGCCCATGAAGGTTTTTTATTGCTTAAAACAAAGTTTATGTATAAAAGATTGGGGCTTATACTCAAGTAGAGGCCCATATGACTTATTTTGAAAACAGGGATCGCACTGCGACACCGACAGACGTTGTGGGACTTATACTATAGCAGAGGACCAAAATTGTTTTTGTACAAAGAGGGGTTGAGTCTTACACTCTATTAGAGGGGCAAAAGTGTTTGTGAAGAAAGAAAAATGGGGCTTATACCCAGGGAGAGGCCCAAGATTTTATTTGACAGACGACGATCGCGCCGCGATTTTGAAAACCGCAGAGGGACTGATACAATGACTGAGGCCCCAATTATTTATTTACAAAAGGGATGGGTCTTACACTCTACAAAGAGGCCCAAAAGTGTTTCAAATGAGGTTTGAAAATTTAAAATCAAGGGAAAACCCTAATTTTAATTAAAAATACAATTTTCAAAGAAAATCAAATAAAAAAAGATATAAAATATCAAATATATTTAAAAACAAGTTGTGAACTTTGAAAAATGTTTTGAAAAATCATGTTTTATTTATATGAAGATGTGAAATTCATTTGAATTTGAAAAATCAAAAGGAAAATTTCATTAAAAATGTTTAAAAACAATTAAAATGAAATTCTTTACAAAAATTCAAAATATATTAAATAAATAATATAATTTTGATTTTTTTGTAGAATAAAATATTTTAAAATTTTTGTGAATTTAAAAAAAAAGGCAAAATAACATTTTTCGTCCTTTAACTTTGCCCCAGAGTTCAGTTTGGTCCCTTAACTTTAAAAAGTGGCAAGTTCGTCCCTTAACTTTTAAAATGGTGTCACGTTTATCCTTCCGTCTGGTTCTGTTAGTCAAAGGTTGAAAACAGATGCCACGTATTTCTAGGTGGACTTTATGTGCAGCAGAAACCAGAAAAAGACTTGCTACATTCATTTTACTTTTCCTTCAAAAAAACCCTCTTCCAAACTCATATTTACCGTCATTTTCAATACTACCTTCATGCCTCCATGATTCTCCATTAAACCACCACAACTCACCTTTAATGTTTGTTCTCTCCCTGCTCATTATTTATTAAACACAAAACCACCTCCCTCATAGTAGGAAGCTATGCATGAAAGCAACAACTTCATCCACCCACGCCTTTCCTTTTCCACTCACTTCCCAACACTGTAATTCTCCCTTGCAGGTGTTGTATTTGTGAAACCAAATGAATCTCAGACGTTTTCAAAACAAATGAACAAATGAACAAATGAACAAAGTTGAGTTGATTTTTTCAACTTAAAACAAATCTCCCAAGCACATCCAGACATGTGTCACACATGTAGAGGAAAAAAAAACAATGAACAACATGTCTCTCTCTTTCCCGTGATTGCTTCCTCATCTCTCTTGTTTCTAAATTTGTTATATTAAAAAAGTAATAAAACAAGAAGAAATTAACAAGAGTTTGTTTTGACTTCTCAAAATGTATGAAAAAAGTCATGAAGCCTTCTTTCTTCAACAAACAGAACACAAAAAAGAAAACACAACATGAAACAAAAGCCAAAAAGAACTAAATATAGAAGCGAGGGAAAAAAGGGGAGTGGAAGATTGAACAAACATGCAATCAAAGAACGTATTTCTGGTGATGGCGGTGATGAATGATGGTTAATATGTGGAGGGAGGAGGATTCTTGTAGTGGTGTTGTTGTTCCAGACGGAAGAAAGCTCGCTGGAAAGAGAGGTTTTATTGTGGTGTTTGTGTAACAGGGAAGGGCTGCGTTGAGGGTATGAAAAGGATGAATGGAGGCGTGTAGTTGATCGATGGAGCAGAGGCTTTTACTATAGTCGAGTTTGTTTGTTTGAAGGGTAGGTGGAGGTTGTGTTCAGGTGGCCCATGAAGGGTGCAAGCGGAGAGTGACAGAAGGAGGTTCAGATCGGTGGTGTTAGAGGTTGGAAAGGGTGTTGGGAGTGTGTATGAATATAGAGAGCAATAGGTTTATGGAGGTTGTAAGGAGAGTGACGAAGTGGAGAAGAAAGAAAACTGGTTGACAGAGGGAGTTAAGGTGGTGAGAAGGAGATGCTAAGAAAGAAGAAGATGATGTTTTAAATCTATGTCAGCTGCCACGTAACCAAAAATAAACAGACGTTTGAGCCAACTAACGACAAGGACTACTTTGACACCATTTTAAAAGTTAAGGGACGAACTTGCCACTTTTTAAAGTTAAGGGACCAAACTGGACCTTGGGGTAAAGTTAAGGGACGAAAAAGGTTATTTTGCCAAAAAAAAAGAATCAATAAAAAATGATTAAAAATCAAAGAGAAATTAATTTTTGAAATCAATTAAAAAAATAACAAAAATTCAAATATTCAAAAACTCAAAAAAGGCGCCAAGGCAACCTTCTTCTTTCTCGCGCGAACCTCCATGTCCAAATTTGCAAAACCTCTCATATCTGTCTTATTACTCAATGGTTTTGACTTTTGTGAAATGAATGTTGCTCGTTTTTTTAACAAGGATTCCAATGGTACCAATTAATTGCATTTATATTAAGTTTGGAGTGAGAAATCAAGTGATGAACACATGAACCCAAATTTCGGCAAGAACGCTATGAAATCCTATACACGATAGGTACAAAGCAATTGATTGAGGGGAAACACTTTATACAAGTACAGAAACATGTTTGTAATTTGAAAACATATTTATGATGCATGGTTCATAGAGTTTGAGAGTGTCAGGCTTACCTCTGCAAGAGGAAATCAAATCCTCAGTTGTAGGTGTTACAGAAGTATTTTGATGATCTGGACAACTCCCTTGGACCTCAAGTAGTGTGTTGAGATGATTGGAATTGATTAGAAACACCTGGAACTTGTTGTGGTACCTCAACTGCAAATAGGCCTAAGTTGGATTTTGAGCTTTGTGATTCTCAGGTTACAGATGATGAAGAAGTGTTTAGATAGTTTCTATATGATGTATGTGTGGTGTTAGGATCATTGGTTGTGGTGAAATCCTTCTCTATTTGAAAATTCGCATGTTATTTGCCAAAGAAGGAAATTCTGGTTTTGAAAGGTGATTTGGAGGAAAACATGAATTCTGATGTTTTGGGGTGGTTTGATCAGTCATACATGACCTCTATTTATAGTAGAGGAAGTTTGTTTTGCAAGGAATAGTGATTGGGGGCTGGATCACCCTATTATCCAAAGGAATTTGTCATGTAGCCAAAGTCTCCTCTAGCCATTGACTTGAGTCAATCTTGCAGGCCTATGGTCTTCTGATTCTTGGACTAATATTGACTCATTTGTAATGTTATGAACTGATACATGCCAGCTTTATGCATCCATTTAATGCTTCATGACAAAGTTGAAGTTTTTGGAAATGAATCTTGAATGCCACATGCCTAAGGGGTGGGATTTTTAACTTAGTGGTCTTATGCTCAGATTCTTCATCATTCATGTTGACATTGGACATAAATACAATGATGCAAGTGACCAAAATTGGCTCAAGAAATCGTGGGATACAAGTAATGTACCAATGTTGTTGTGTAGGCAGGGTGAAAATTTCCATTTTGGGGAGCTTATAACTTCTTGCTCAAGTTGAATCATGAGAGGCTCCTCTACTTTTTAGAAAGCCCTTATATCATACTTTAACTTTGATGTTTAACTTTGGTCTTGGTTCATCTTGGATCATAATGAAAAATGGCCTCAAAGTTGGAAAAAAAAAGAAACAGATTCTGTCTCAAAATTTCACTAAGTGTCCAAGTTCAAAAGTTTTGAAACCCTAACTTCATGGTTCTATAACTCAAAATCCAAGCTTTTTTTGGCTCATGGAGCACTATGACACTTTTGTAGTATGTAATGAGAGCTTGCATTTGAGCTTTGGATGGAAGAAAATGGCTTTGTGGTTTAGGAGTTATGACCTTGCAAAGTTGGGAAAAATACCATTTTTTTCATTACTTAGAGAAATTTCAAGTTTCTTAAGATTACTCCTTTTGCAAGTAACCTCAATTTTCTTAATTTTTCTTGATGTATGGTGATACAAACCATGAGTTAACATTTTTTTTGACTTAAGGGAACCATGTTTGTCAAGAAATCTCAAAAGTCAAACTTGGTTTTTGGGCACAGTTGACTTTTTATCAGATGAATTTCAAACCTTGTGATTCTCTATGAAATAAAGTTCTTGACCTAATTCAAACCTAATGGATGGATTCCATAGGTTTTTTAGATTGTCTTGAATCATTTCCCAAGGTTTGAGATCATGTCTTGGTCAAAAGTCAAAGGTATGGTTGACTTTTTCTCAGAAACCCTAGTTTGTGGTCCAGATGAACTTGCATCTTTGTATTGCTCATGAACCAAGCTTTTTGTGTCAATTTAAACTTGTGAGAGGATTAATATGAGATATTTGAGGTCTTTAAAACATTCCTTGAGGTCTTGGCTCATGTCTTGTTCAAAAAGTCAACTTAGGGGTGAATTAGGTCAAGAAACCCTAATTCCTGATTTTTGATGAATGCATCCCCTGAGGCTATTTTGAACTTATGACTGGATCCATGAGGTCCCTTTGATCTTCTTGGGTCATGTTTTGAAGTAATGGCTCATGCCCAGATGACAATTTCCCTCTGGAGACCTTGGTCGACCAAAACCCTAATTTGGCGACACTAGTGCTTTTGAGGCTTGATTAGCATGAAGTGTTGCATTCTCATGCTTGATTCTTGATGTGGGATACCTCTTGATCCTTCATGGATGTTTGAGGTTTGACAAGTTGAAGATCATGTCCCTTCTTGATTGATCCTTTGTCTTAGTACTCTGAGAGGGTCCAAAACCTTAATTCTTGGTTGAGGTGAATGCTCAACAATCTTTGAGAGGATTGATGAGGCATGAAGGTACATCCATACTATGGTGATGTTTTGCACAATGATGGGAAATCTTGTGGTCAAAATGTAGGGGTATGATAGATGCCCCTATTTAATCTTCTTGGACCTGAAGGTGTGAATGGCGAAGACGTTCGGATATTCAAGGTAAAAGAGGATTAAGTATCGGAATACCCAAAATTTTGACTGTGGTTATGAATGGTAGCTGCTTGCTCATCCATCTTCTTTTGTTAAGCAAGGCTACTTAGAAAAGGGTAAAACTTCCCCTCGATCCTGGTCTTCAGCCATGGAACTGGTCTCAGTTTCTTCTTATCAAATCCGTTTTTTGACAAGGAATGTTGTATGCGATGGCCTTTACCAACCTTCTCGCCGGGGAGATGCCATTTGATGGAAAATGATTTGATGTCAGACTTGATGGGGAAACCCATTGGTCTAAACTATAGAGGTGTGTAAACTTCTCTGTTGGAGATGCCATTTACTGGGGAAATTACATCATACTTCCTCTTTTTTTTGGAGAGACGCCATGTGATGTAATTTAATTTTGAGGTGCTGATGACTCCATTGAAAGAAAAAAAATTTAGAGAGAAACTACCGTATTGTCAAGAGTCTTTTGTAGAGAGGATTTCTCTAGGGTTTTTTCTTTAATCCAGAAAAGCAAAATATCATCTTTATTGGTGAAGAGTGAAGTTCCAAAGGTGTATAACCAAACAACTTCTTGCCTTTCAGAGGTTCAAGTTATCAAAGTGGTCGAGAACCGATTTCAATCCAGGGACATATTGGAGAGAGGTTGTTTAGACGGACACGACATGCTGATGCTGACAAAACAGACACGACATACAGATTGACAATGAGTTCAAATGGATACTCGGCCGTTCTGGGAGATAGGGGTACCTTTGGAGATTTTAAAGGTAGTACTTTTGTTTGGGAACAGGGATTCCTCTGTTTTTTCTGGTTTCTGGAGCTACAAATCTGCTAGGGATAGAAATTCGTTCTTGTTTTTCAGGGGTGGACCTACTGGGGAGAAAAACCAATCATTGGTTCCCAGAGGTAAGAACTTTACCGGGGATGATAGACGGGACATTCTGTCTGAAGTATTTGACCCTTCATTCAGGGTGTACTGTTTAGAAAGAGTACTTTGATTCTGCATTTTGAAGTTTGATCACTTCCGAAGAAACCGTCGATGTTCCTCTTTGTGTTTATTAATCGAAAAGAAATTTCCATCCTTATTTTAAAAGCAGAAGTAAAACTTGAACTTTCCGTTTTGAAAACAAAAGTAAAAATTCATTTTTTTGTTTCAAGAATGTTAATCAAATAAACATGCCATTTTGTGCAGCAGAATGAATGAGAATTGCAAAAAAGGCACACAGGCTCAAATTTAATTGATAGAATGGTAATCAGCCAAACACATGACCCCATGGAGCATTACAAAGTTTAGAAAATGGCAATTTAAAGGGAAAGGGGCTACATTGAAACATAACGACCGCTATCCTTCCACCAACTTTGAATTTTAGACATTCTGAGGTTTTGTCGAAGGTGACCTTGACTGAAGTTTTCCTGACGGATGACGTTACCGCTGAGGAGTCAATCTTGTCGAATATACTTGCTTGCCATGAATCCCTAACTTTTGCCTGGATTGCCTTCTTTTTTTTTTCAGGTTTTCAATCCATCAGGATGGTTATTGTTTATGTCTCTAGTTTTTGCCTGGACCGCCCTTTCGGGTTTTCACTCCACCGAGACGTTTTTTTATTTATTATTTAGTCAAAGTATTTCTTGACTACATCAACATTCTTGGGGTAGGTAAACTCCTCTTCATCCATGGTTGCGAGTCTCAAGGCACGGCCTGTGAAGGCTTTCTTAACAACTTAAGGGCCATCGTAATTCGGAGTCCATTTGCCCCTGGAATCAGTGAGAAATGATTGTATCTTCTTGAGTACCAAGTCTCCTTCCCCGAAGACACGGGATCGGACCTTTTTATCAAACGCCTTCTTCATTCTTTGCTGATATAACTGACCATGGCATAAAGCCGCCATTCTCTTTTCTTCGATTAGATTTAGTTCATCGTGTCAGTTTTGACACCATTCAA
The DNA here is from genome assembly GCA_022829125.1 of Lathyrus tuberosus. Lineage (NCBI taxonomy): Eukaryota > Viridiplantae > Streptophyta > Magnoliopsida > Fabales > Fabaceae > Lathyrus > Lathyrus tuberosus. The sequence continues at coordinate 5,879,098 of JALAZF010000203.1, read as the reverse complement.
CTTCTGTTAGCTTGACTTTCATCAATACTCCCATTGATGGGATCTCTACTTCTATGGGGAGCCCTGCCTCCATGCCATATACTAGAGAGAAAGGGGTTGCCCCTGTTGAAGTGCGGAGAGATATGCGATAACCGTGAAGAGCAAAGGGTAGCATTTCATGACAATCTTTGTAGGTTACAACCATTTTCTGAATGATCTTCTTGATATTTTTGTTAGTTGTTTCTACTACTCCATTCATTTTAGGTCGGTGGGGAGATGAGTTATGGTGTTCGATCTTAAACTTAGCACACAACTCTTTCATCATCTTTTTTTTCATGTTGGATCCATTATCAGTAATGATCTGGCTCGGAACACCATAACGGCAGATGAGATTTTTCTTGATAAATCGGACCACTACTTGTCTGGTTACATTGGTGTATGATATTGCTTCGACCCATTTGGTGAAGTAGTCAATGGCAACCAGGATGAACCGATTTCCGTTTGAAGCTTTGGGTTCAATCATGCCAATCATGTCGATTCCCCATATAGAAAAAGGCCATGGAGAAGAAAAAACTTTGAAATGCATTGGTGGTACATGAATTTTTTCGGCGTATATCTGACACTTCTGACACCTCCTCATGTACTTATAGCAATCAGATTCCATTGTCAGCCAATAATATCTTGCTCTCAGAATTTTCCTGGCCATTGTGTGTCCATTGGTATGAGTGCCAAAGGAGCCTTCATGAATTTCTTTCATCAGCATGTTTGCTTTGGGTCTGTCTACGCATCTGAGCAAAACCATGTCGAAGTTTCTTTTATAAAGTGTATCATTGTTCAGGAAGAAGTTGTCAGCCAGTCTTCTGAGAGTCTTCCTGTCTTTTCTCGATGCCCCAGGCGGGTATTCCTGTATTTGAAGGAAGCACCTAATATCATGATACCATGATTTGTCATCTATGACTACTTCAACTGTAAATATGTAAGCAGGCCTATCAAGGCGCATAATGTCGATCTTGGGTACATCGTTCCATCGACTTACACTAATCATGGAGGATAGAGTGGCTAGTGCATCAGCCATGTGGTTTTCTTCACGAGGGATGCGATGAAACTCGATTCTGTTGAAGAAGGATAACAACCTTCTCGTGTAGTCTTTGTAATGAATCAATCCTGATTGATATGTGTTCCACTCTCCTTTGATCTGATTTATAACCAAAGCTGAGTCGCCATACACATCCAAGTTCTTTATCCTTAAGTTGATAGCTTCTTTGAGACCCATGATACAAGCTTCGTATTCGGCCTTATTGTTTGTGCATTTGAATGTCAATCTGGCAGTGAAAGGAATATGGGTACCATGAGGCGTTACAATGATTGCCCAAATTCCACTTCCATAAGCATTGACAGCTCCGTCGAATATTAGTCCCCATTGGGAACCTGGCTCTGGCCCTTCACTTGGTAGCGGTTCATCACAATCTTCCATTTTTAGGTACATAACGTCTTCGTCTGGGAAGTTAAATTTGACTGATTCCTGATCGTCAATCGGTTGATGAGCCAAATGGTTGGCTAAAATGTTTCCTTTGACGACTTTCTAAGCATGGTACTCGATGTCATATTCTGATAACAACATTTTCCAACGGGCAATCCTTCCCGTGAGTGCCGACTTTTCAAAGACGTACTTGATTGGATCCATTTCAAAGATGAACCAAGTACTGTGACAAATCATGTACTGGCGCAGACGTTTGGCTGCCTAAGCCAGAGCGCAGCAAGTTTTCTCAAGCATAATGTATCGAGTTTCACAGTCCGTGAATTTCTTACTTAAGTAATAAATGGCTGACTCTTTTCTTTTTGTCTCATCTTGTTGGCCAAACACACAACCCATGGAGTCTTCCAAGACTATTAAGTAGATGATCAGTTGTATTTCTTCCACTGGAGGAGACAGAATTATTGGATTCAGTAGATATTCTTTGATGTTGTCGAAAGCTTTTTGGCAATCTTCAACCCATACACAACTTTGGTTCTTTCTGAGTAGTTTGAAGATCGGCGCACATGTCACGGTCATGAGGGATATGAATCTTGAGATGTAATTCAGACGTCCTAAAAATCCTCTGACCTATTTTTCAGTCTTTGGAGAAGGCATTTCTTGAATGGCCTTGACTTTTTCGGGATCAACCTCAATTCCTTTTTGGCTGACGATAAATCCCAAGAGTTTTCCTTGAGCGAACACCGAATGTGCACTTATTAGGATTCAAGCGGAGTTTGTATTTTCTCAGACACTCGAATAACTTTGATATGTATTCCACATGCTCTTCTTCTATTTTAGATTTGGCAATCATGTCATCGACATACACTTCAATCTCTTTGTGCATCATGTCATGAAACAGAGTTGTCATGGCCCTTTGATATGTTTCCCCTGCGTTCTTTAGACCGAACGACATTACCTTGTAACAAAAGGTACCCCATGGGGTGATGAATTACGTTTTCTCCATGTCTTTTGGTGCCATTCTAATTTGATTATAGCCCGAGAATCCATCCATGAAGGAGAAGACTTTGAATTTTGTTGTGTTGTCTACCAGCATGTCAATGTGTGGTAGGGGAAGTCATCCTTTGGACTTGCTTTGTTCAAATCCCTGTAGTCTACACATATTCTGACTTTTTCGTCCTTTTTTGGAACTGGCACTATGTTGGCTAGCCATTGAGGATATTCTGAGGTGGCAAGGAAACCGGCGTCGATTTGTTTATGTACTTCTTCCTTAATTTTGATGGCCATATCTGGATGAGTACTTCTTAGTTTTTGCTTAACCGGAGGACATTCTATTTTTAGTGGTAAGTGATGTTCCACGATGCTGGTATCCAACCCTGGCATGTCCTGGTAGGACTAAGCAAACACATCTAGAAATTCTTTGAGAAGTTTTATCAAACCTTCTCTGATAGTTGGACTGAGCAGCGCTCCAATCTTAACTTCCCTACTTTCTTCTTCTGAAACCAAATTGACCGTTTCCAACGGCTCTTTATAAGGTTCAATGGACCTTTCCTCTTGTCTGAGTAGTCGGGAGATCTCTTCCGGAATTTCTTTGTCTCCTTCTTCTTCTGCTTCAAATACCGGGAATTCAAAGTTGGGAGAAGGCATTGGATTGTATGTTTCAATGGGGTTAAAAACAAGTAATCAGCATGACGTGATGATTCCTTTTTAGAAAAGACAGAGAGGATGCAAAAGTGTGTGCAGTGTATTTTCTGAAAATGCTTGTTTTTATTTTAGGTTATTTTTTAGGATTTACCATTTTCTGGAAAAAATGAAAAGTGAAAACAGAAATAAAATGCAGGAAATCAGAATGACATTATTTATTCATGATTTGTCGATTCTTGAAACACAACCCTATAAAACAAAACTCTGTTGTTTTGGACGAAGCGAAGAGGGATATTTACAGAAAAGTAAGCCCTATAAAACACCCATTTCACCCGGGCAAGGTGAAAGGTCAAAACAAAGATGCGGCAATTACTTCGATTTATGAACGACATTCGGGACATCGACCGCAACCCATTGGAGACGAACTCCTATGTGGATCACAATGTCCAGTACTTTCCTTCTTGATTTGTCTTCGGTAATGACACTGATCTCTGGCGGAGTGGGATCACTAGAGTCTTCTTCCCATGCAGAGTTATCATAAGAGAACTCTTTTGTCGCATCTTCCATAGTGTTTTCACTCTCAAGAGGATCTCCCCATCCAATTTGCTGGATGTCCTCATATCTGATGCGAGAGCTTTCGGGAGCGGTGTATTTGACTAGAAAGTCGTACTTGCCGCTTGGTTGCCCCAAGGTATCCCAGGTTTCTGTGGGAATAGATGAGGCATCTTCCTCAATGACGTTGACCTCAGGAAATGTATAGTTAATAGATTCTTGTCCTGCGATCTTTGCAAATTCATCAACATGGTGTTGGACATTTTCGGAATGTTCTAGGTAAGGATTCTATGACTCTGGGAGAGTAGGCGTATTCTTTTCAAGATCATTCAGCAGATAGGCATCATCTGGTTGACTCTTTTACCCCGAGTTTTCCATGTAAGGTTTCCAGATAGGTAAATTATCTCGGGGATCATAAGAATCATAGTCAAAGTTATATTTCATCAGAGTGTCTTCCTCTAATGAATTGGGTGGAGCACAACATCCTTCAGGATCACAATCTCCGTAAATCATTCTGACGTCTGATCTTGGTATATATCTAGGACTTTGCTTTGGAGAGCAGAATGGTATATACGTTTCTCCCTGAGATATATAACCTTCATCGTTGAGATAAGATTTCCACTCTTCATTTGTATCAGAAGAGTTGTTCCCATCGATGGTATGGACTTCTTGAGATACTGGGTGGAGGAAGCCTCCGTTGTGGAAGAAATCCTGAATGGGACGAAAACTTTCATCCTTCTTCGTAGTCTGGGTACAGGTTGGAGAGAAACCAAGACCTTTTCTTGTCTTGTTATTAGTAGGAATTACAATCTGTCCCCATCCTTTTATGTCACCACTCCCCATTATTTTGAGAGCGTATTTATATGAGGAAATCGATGTTCCATTTTCTTGGTGATTCTCATTGCTCACCGAGAGTGCTTGAAATTGAGTTCCAACAACTTCTTCTGGTTCTACACAGGAGAATGATGATAAGTTGCTCACGATTAAAGCTTATTCTCCGCATACCGTGACTAATTTATCGTTCTTGACAAACATCAGCTTCTGGTCAAGTGTCAAAGTGACTTCCCTGACTTCGTGTATCCAAGGTCTTCCTAATAAATAGTTGTATGCTGCTCGGATGTCCATGACCTAGAAAGTGACTTGGAAAGTGTAAGGGCCAATGGTTATGGGAAGGTCGACTTCGCCGATAACTGTTTTCCGGGATCCGTCAAAGGCTTTGACGATGATCTCGCTGCCTATCATGGGAGTACCTTGAAAAGATAGTCATACCAAAGTTGACCTTGGCATGACGTTCAAGGATGAACCTGTGTTTACCAGTATGCTAGCTAAAGCATCTTCCTGGCAGTTGACTGTGATATTGAGTGCCATGTTATGGTTTTTACCTTCCTCCGACAGTTATTTATCACTGAACCCCAAATTGTTGCAGTAAGTGATGTTGGAGATAATGCTATCGAATTGACCCACTGATACATCCTGTTCTACAAAGGCTTGTTCTAGAACCTTCTACAGAGCTTCTCTGTGAGCTTCTGAACTAAGTAGGAGAGATAACACAGAGCTCCGAGACGGAGTTTGCAATAATTAATTCACAATGTTGTACTCGCTTTTTTGGATGAGCTTTAGCATTTCATCGTTGTTGTGTATATGTTCCGTGTTGCTGGATTGACCGATTTTTTTATTAGGAACTTCGACTTGAGGTTCCTTTTCTTTTGCAGATTCTCTAACTCCTCTGTTGAAGATTTGACCGCTCCGGGTAACTCGACTGATATCAGCAATGTTTACAATGGATAACAGTGGAATTTCTTTTCCATTTTCTATGGTCGTTGCACCGTACTTGTATGGGATAGCCTTTTCTTATTTGTATGGCATTGGACCTGGAAAGTAGACGACCATAAAGGTTTTTTGGGCCTTTTGACCGTCGTAGGCAACCTCGATCAGCTCTAAGTTTGGAATTTTTCTATTGTCAAGAGAGATTTTTGACTCATTGAGCAGAGGAATTATGGCGCAAACATATTTGGTTATTCCATGATTGGAGACTATGACAATGATCTTGTCTAGTAGTCCTTGGTCTTTGTTTTAAACAGGGAGGCAATCTTGTATCAATAATGATTGATTCAGAATTCAAGCATGGTTGAATTTCCTTTTGGTCTAACTGATGCTGGAGGGTTGCTCGTACGAGATAACATCCTTGGTTATTTTTCGAGCATATTCCACAGCGTTCATAATTGTAAGGTGGTACCCGACCATATCCACTTTGTATGCAGTACATCCTTACCAGATTTGTTTTTAGTAAGCGGACATCACAACTTTGGTGTCTACCAGGATTCCCATTAGTTATGCTAACTTGTTATGTGTCTTTATCCTGGAAGATCGGAAGCCACCAGTGGTCTAATAGATGTTGAAGAGTCCTTTGTACAAGCGCACACCCTTGGTCATTTTCGTAGCATTCTTTGCAATCTTCATAATCGTGTGATGCCAGAAAACCAAGTCTGACCTGCTTGGCATGTAATTCTACTAGACTGGTTATCATTAAGTGGATGTCAAAGATTTGAACCATGTTAACCTGATGATCATTACTTTCATGCTAGTCTTGGATCCATCTAAGAACCATTTGACGTTGGAGGGCCTCTTGTACAAAAGAGCATCCCTGATTGTATTTTGAGCAGATTGGGCAGGCGTTGCAATCGTGCTGCGGCAAATTATAATACTGACTTTGTCTTGAATGCATTGCCACTAGATTGACGTTCATTGCACGAATGTCAGGGTTCTGAACAATGTTGGGATGTGCATGGCCCATGTTTACTTCACGAATCCTGTGATCCTGAATCCAACCCATATCCATTTGCTCTTGAAGAGCTGCTTGTATTATGGTACATCCTTGATTGTTTTGGGAACAGATATCACACTGCTGATAGTTGTGAGATGGAACTTGGCCGTACCCGCTCTGTCCACAATGGATTTTTACCAAATTTGTTCCCGGTAAGCGTACATTGTGAATTTGATAACTGCCGCCAGGTTCTCCCGCTATCAAATTCACGGTAGTCTTCTCATGTTGTGGTAACGCGTTCGTCTGAACATTCGGATTAGTATCTTTTAAAGATAAAACCCCATTTCTGACGAGCTTCTGTACATCAGACTTGAAGCTGAGGAAATTCTCAATGTTATATCCTGATCCTCCTTGATGGTAAGGGCAAGTTTGATCTGCTTTGAACCAAAAGGATGGATTTTCTAGTACTATAAGAGGATTCCTGGTTTGAATGTGCCCCTTGACCAGTAGAAGTGGAAATAACTCTGCATACAACATCGGTATATGGCCGAACCCTGATGGTCGTGTAGTAGGATTATTATTATTGTACTGTAGGCGAGCCTGCTGAAGAGGATGTTGCAGCCTTTGCTGATACTGTTGTTGGCTTGGTTGGCTCTGAGCAACCCGAGGTTGATATGTCGGAGCTGGTGCTGGGTTGATAGCAGGAGTTACCGCTGCTACCGGTTGATACCTTCGCCTTTGCTTTCCCAGAGAGATATTACTGATATCTTGCTCTTTCTTCTTTTGGAAAGCACTAACGTATCTTTTAGTACTGCTGGATAGTTCTGCATCTTTGACCAATCGTCCTTCTCGGACTGCTTCCTCAAGGCGTACCCCCGTGTTCACCATTTCAGTGAAGTCACTGGGTGCACTGACAATCATTCGATCGTAATAAAATGATCTTAATGTTTTCAAGAAGATCTTTGTCATTTCCTTTTCCTCAAGAGGTGGACAGATCTGGGCGGCGATTTCATACCATCTCTGAGCATATTCCTTGAAGGTTTCTTTATCTTTTTGTGACATTGTCCTGTACTGGTCCCTATTTGGTGCCATGTCCAAGTTGTATTTATACTGTTGAACGAAGGCTGCCCAAAGATCTCTGAAAGTACTGATCTTGGTGCGGTTTAAACCCATGTACCATTTGAGTGTGGCACCGGTTAAACTATCTTGGAAGTAATGGATTAGTAGCTGTTGATTTTCTGTCTAAGTAGACATTTTTCGAGTGTACATTACCAAATAACTTTGAGGGCAAGAGTTACCTTTGTATTTTTCAAAGTCATGCACCTTGAATTTGTGCGATATTTTTACATTAGGGACTAAAGAGAGGTCGGCGGCGTCTTTGCCAAATAAGTTTTGTCCGCGAATGGCATGCAGTTCTTTCTGCATTTCGAAGAATTGTTCCTGGAATTCATTCATCCTTTCGTATACTTCTTCGTTTCTGCCAGAAGCAGCTTGCAGAATCTGTTCCTCCAGGATAGTGGGTACCACTGGTTGTGGTATAGTCATTACGACGGTAACTCTTGGCGCTTCAGTGACCCGAAGTTTGTAACCTTCTGGATTTTCTGTTGTAATCCTTGCATCTTCATTTACCTGAAGTTTGTAACCTTCAGGTCTGGCGGTTCCTGCTACGGCTTCAAGGTCTTCAATGGCCGGTGGGATGTATCCTTCAGGTATAAAGTTAAGAGGTATGCCCCAGGGGAAACCTTTAGGCATATTGTACTGAGGATGACTGCCAGGTGTTTCGAATGCTGGTGTAGACATAATCTCTGAGATCACAGTCCTTTGATGTTGTTGTTCCTGGGCTGCTGCCAGGGATTGTATGGTGTTGTGGAGTTTCTCCAAACTCTCTTTTAGAGCGTTGATTTCTTCTCTCAGTTCTCTATTCTCTTCCTCGAGATCGTCCATTTTCTTTTGTCGATTGGCCCGAGTATTGTACGATTGAGACAGTTTGACTCTAGAGTGCGACACATATGTGAGACTCAAAGACAAAAATGTATTATGTGAGAATGATGAATGATATGTAGAGAATGATATATATTTTTTAGTTTTTGTTTTCAAAATAACTTTTTAACAATTATATTGCAAATATCACACAGTGGGGGAGACATTTTTATTGAACTTGAAAATTGCAGTATTTTACAGGGAAAAGTACAGTATTTTACAAAGCGCGAGAAGGAAAATTAGGCCTAAGGATCCTGGGTCCTCTCTGAGGAGAGCTCAGATGCTGGCTCCTGAACTTTTCTTTTCTTCTATCGAGCCCTTTCAGCCGTTGTCGGGTCGACGATCCTTTGCCAAGTGAAAGGAGAGAGAAAATTTCTTCGTTCTTCCTGACTTTCTATGGCATGCTGCTCTAATATCTCAATTAGAGCATCCTTTTTCTTTAGCAGTTCCTGAATCTTGATATATTCCAAATTAAGAATCTGGTACTTGTTCTTGAAGGTGTGAAAAACACAATAAAGGGGGGTTTGAATTGGTTTTTCAAAATAAACTTGTTTCTTAAAAATAAATTCTTTTTAGAAACCCTTTCGTTTTAATGGTAGTGACCTATGTTGAGAATCAAGTGATGAACACGTTATGTTTATACTAGTTCACTTGAGAAACCCTCAAGTTAGTCTAGTCCACCCGCCAAGGTGATTTTGCCTCTTTCAACGAGGTCTTAATCCGCTATTTAGTCAAATAAGTACAATGCACGAGCCAAACCGCTGGTGACTAACACAACCTCTAAAACTCACAAGTTTTAGACTTCTCAAGTAATACAACCTCACAGGTCTTACTCAAGGAACAACCTCTAAGACACACGACTTAGACTTCTCAAGAAATACCACCACAAGGTCTTTCTCAAGGAACACAAACCTAAGTTTGAACAAGTTACGTTTACAGAAATGTGCTTCTATACAAGCTGAAAATGTAAACACGTTTTTGACCAGAATGACTTAAAAAAGATTTTAGAAAGAAAAAGTATTGCTGTAGCGTTCATGTGTATCTTTCTTCAAGTCTTTTGCTTCCTTTTATAGCCGTGTGAAAAGAGTCGCTGAAGTGTAATCATTATATCTAAGTAGGGTGGCGGCTAGAAGCGTGAGGACAGATAAAACATTTTGCGTGTTGCGCTTTCTGTCTTCGATTGTACCGTTGCACTGTTACCGAGATATCTTAGCTAGAATTGCGGTACAGCTGTACTATGTAGCTTTGTCTTCTTGGCTTCTCGACTTCAGAGGCTTTTTATGAGCATGAGTAAGAAGGGAAAACTTAGCTAGGTTCTTGAGTTTCTCAAGTCTTCGGATCTTCAGAGCAGCGTCTTCAGAGTCTTTGGCACTTGGTCTTCAGAACCTTGTTTGCTTGGTGCGTTGTCTTCATATCTTCAGAGGCTTCTGATAGTATCTAATTAAAGCATGAGTAGATACTTTGATTAGGTCTTCAGAACCTTGATCAAAGAGCGCAAGTCTTCAGCATCTGGACTTCGTTCTATCAGAACCTATGTCTTCAGATCTTCAGAACTCGTTCTCCTTTTCTTTTGTATCAGCATTTGGACTTTGTATTCTCTTGTATTGAGTTCTGCTTCTTAGGCGAAGTATTTTCCTTTAAGTATTGAGTTCACGCCGTGTTACAGAAGCATAACCTGTTTGTTAAGTTCTCACAAATAACAACCATTAGCTGTACAAAATTGTTCATACAGAAATACAATTTGATATCATCAAAACTTAGAGATAAAATTACAGAACAAAATCTTGTTCTCACAATCTCCCCCTTTTTGATGATGACAAAACTATGTATTTTGATGACACAATTTTGATATATATAATGCAGGGAAAATAACAGATTCTAAAGATAGCTTATCCTTCGTATGAAGTGCTCCCCCTGAGTTTTAGACGTGATGAATTTCTGAGCTTGGGGCTCCCCCTGATTTTACTAGATCATGAGCTCTCTTTAGTCTTGATTCTCTTTTCAGCAAAGTTCTGATTTTCTTTTTCTTAACAAGGTCAGAATACCTGAAAAGAAAAACTGAAATTCTGGTATCAGATATGTGATGTCAAGTGTGATGTCACAACATCAATATCTGTTGTATGAACAAGGCAATAATAGTAATCAGAAAATGCACACAGAATTTGTTCACCCAGTTCGGTCTAACAACCTACATCTGGGGGCATACCAAGCCAGGAAGGAAGTCCACTATTAGCAGTATCAAATTACAGACTCAACAAACCAGTTGACATCTACCTAATTTAATCACTACCCAATGACCCTTCTATCTAAGTCCTCCCTAGATAAGAGACTCCATCTCACTCCCAATCATCGCAATGATGTCTAGCAGTCAACATCTCAGTCACTGCATCAACAACTTGATTTCCAAAAACTCTTCAATCACAGAAAAGTAGAAGACACACTTCCATGATAGTACCTAGACATGACACACATGACTAAGAACAATACTTAGAGTTTCTTAACAGCTTCCTCTAAGAACAATACATCTCTTACCTAGAGGCTTCGAGATAAACACGATGACCATCCCACAAACCAGATGGTTCATCAACCAACACAGCCCTTATAATCTACATGATGTCTGGCTTCCTTTTTCTAGGTTACAAAGACCCTATTTATAACCTATACCCAACTGGATTTGGGCCTTTAAATCACAACCAATCTTCTGCTACAAATCTGCAAAACATTCTGCTACTAAATAGATCTTCAATTAAATCTTCAATCAAATCTTCATAATTAAATCTAATTATTCTCCATATCTTTTTGCATGAAAATAACAGCAAGATCTGCTCTAAATATGATTGCACCAGAATATATCTTCTCCAAGAAATTCGCATCCAATCTAACTAACAGATCTTCTCAAATCAAACTAATGCGCACAGCCCTAAAAACATCACAACCTGATGTTTTAATGTTCTGGTATAGTGATGTCAAGAAATCGCATGTGACATCACTCTTCAGCACTTTAACTCTTCAACACCTTAACAGTCACTAATGTTATGACTCAATGTTAAGACATAAGACACATGACATCATTAACAACACCTGCTATACCCAACTAAGATGTCATGACATCTCCTTCAACATGTCACACCATTACAACCATGCACTCATACTAGTTAGGTGCAGCACAACATGTCAAGACATCTCACTTGACATTTCCACAACCTGCTGTACTAGACCCAGATGTCATGACATCTGTTGTAACACATGACAACAATATTGTCATGACAGTTAAAGATGTTTCAACATCAGGTTCAGGATCTGTAGTGATGTATGAGCAACCATGCCAGGACTTCTGATCGGACATCTTGTACCACTTACTATAGATCATCATCTGTTCTGACATTAACACATCCTGCAGTGATGTTCTACTCTTATGTCAAGACATTCTTCATAACATTTTCCTGAGCAACATGTTTTGCAAAAAATGCTGCCAACTCAGAACTTACAATCTCCCCCTTTGGCAAATTTTTAGCCAAAACATAATTTGATCATACACATCATATTAAAGGAAAATGCAGCAGCAGAAAACAGAAGTCAGAACATCTTTTTAGGCATATATCAATCACAATCAGTTTTACCAAAATTAATGCCAACACCAAAAGCTGCAGAACTATCAATCTCCCCCTTTGGCATATTTTGGCTAAAACCTTCTTCTTTGAACACCCATCCAGCTCCTCCTCAACCAAGGGACACCTGATGTTTCTCAATTCTCCCCCTTTTTAGCCATAATAGGAGCAAACCAAACAAACGACATGCACCAGCTAGAACACCAATAAGAACACTGCTCCCCATTAACACCACAAGTCCAGCTGCACAAAATTGTAACACTCTCCCCCTATCAAGGATAATACGTGCTTCTTTGTGCCTTGATGAATGGAAAACATAAGACGCATCTTCATGTCTTCAAGAGCTCACTCTCTATTTAACACACATGCTGAACACATTCACCTACTGCTTGACCCTCAAGCAAACCATGTACCACAACAGTACATAAATAAGATAGAAGCTTGTGATCTCAGGAGACAAAAGCCATAACATTCTGAACAGAATGTTCTAACAACAGATGTTAGGACATCAATCTTGACATCATGAACAGAATCCAACTGCACTAAGAAAAGCACCACATTCCAAAACAGAATCTCCAAGCTCCCCCTTAAGCCAAGGAACCAAAAATACAGAAAACCAAACACCACAGAGCATCACATCATCATAGAACATCTACTTCAAAATACTACAACACTACATGATACCAACCACCACAGTACACAGAATACTACACTACAACATTCTCTACTCTCTACTCTCCCCCTATCTTTCTCAACAGATGCTTCTTCAGCAAGAAACACTCTAAAACCACTACATGATATCCTATGACAGCTTCATGATCATATAGTGTGTGGATACCCAGAAATAAACACTCATCCACCTTTAAGAAGAATAGAACTCCTTGAGTCTTCAACTCATCACCCTTCTGCCCAAGAGTAACTTGTTCCAAGACAATCCTCAAGACCAACCAGCAGCCACACTCTGATTATCTTGATTCTTCGAATCCACTATTAGATCAACCAATTGCCACAGTTTGATTACCTCCTTTATGAATCCTCATATGAAAAAGCCAACTGCCACAAATTGTCTTCTTCACGTTTATCAAAATTCTCCTAAAGATATCCTGATCTATCCACTGAAATTGATCTTCAAATCACATGTTCCAGTTGCTTACTATCAAATACACTTAGAATCTCTAAGTCATGTAATATCTTCTCAAACCACAGCTCCCGCAAACTGTATGAGACAGACCTTTTTGAAGCATCCAAAACTTCCATTACTGTAGATCACCTCTATCTTAATCTGATGTGCGCAGCCCTAAAAACATCACAACCTGATGTTTTAATGTTCTGGTATAGTGATGTCAAGACATCGCATGTGACATCACTCTTCAGCACTTTAACTCTTCAACACCTTAACATTCAATAATGTTATGACTCAATGTTAAGACATCAGACACATGACATCATTAACAACACCTGCTATACCCAACTAAGATGTCATGACATCTTCTTCAACATGTCACACCATTACAGCCATGCACTCATACTAGTTAGGTGCAGCACAACATGTCAAGACATCTCACTTGACATTTCCATAACCTGCTGTACTAGACCCAGATGTCATGACATCTGTTGTAACACATGACAGCAATATTGTCATGACAGTTGAAGATGTTTCAACATCAGGTTCAACATCTGTAGTGATGTCTGAGCAACCATGTCAGGACTTCTGATCTGACATCTTGTACCACTTGCTATAGATCATCATCTGTTCTGACATTAACATATCCTGCAGTGATGTTCTACTCTTATGTCAAGACATTCTTCATAACATTTTCCTGAGCAACATGTTTTGCAAAAAATGCTGCCAACTCAGAACTTACAATCTCCCCCTTTGGCAAATTTTTAGCCAAAACATAATTTGATCATACACATCATATTAAAGGAAAATGCAGCAGCAGAAAACAGAAGTCAGAACATCTTTTTAGGCATATATCAATCACAATCAGTTTTACCAAAATTAATGCCAACACCAAAAGCTGCAGAACTATCAATCTCCCCCTTTGGCATATTTTGGCTAAAACCTTCTTCTTTGAACACCCATCCAGCTCCTCCTCAACCAAGGGACACCTGATGTTTCTCAATTCTCCCCCTTTTTAGCCATAATAGGAGCAAACCAAACAAACGACATGCACCAGCTAGAACACCAATAAGAACACTGCTCCCCATTAACACCACAAGTCCAGCTGCACAAAATTGTAACACTCTCCCCCTATCAAGGATAATACGTGCTTCTTTGTGCCTTGATGAATGGAAAACATAAGACGCATCTTCATGTCTTCAAGAGCTCACTCTCTATTTAACACACATGCTGAACACATTCACCTACTGCTTGACCCTCAAGCAAACCATGTACCACAACAGTACATAAATCAGATAGAAGCTTGTGATCTCAGGAGACAAAAGCCATAACATTCTGAACAGAATGTTCTAACAACAGATGTTAGGACATCAATCTTGACATCATGAACAGAATCCAACTGCACTAAGAAAAGCACCACATTCCAAAACAGAATCTCCAAGCTCCCCCTTAAGCCAAGGAACCAAAAATACAGAAAACCAAACACCACAGAGCATCACATCATCATAGAACATCTACTTCAAAATACTACAACACTACATGATACCAACCACCACAGCACACAAAATACTACACTACAACATTCTCTACTCTCTACTCTCCCCCTATCTTTCTCAACAGATGCTTCTTCAGCAAGAAACACTCTAAAACCACTACATGATATCCTATGACAGCTTCATGATCATATAGTGTGTGGATACCCAGAAATAAACACTCATCCACCTTTAAGAAGAATAGAACTCCTTGAGTCTTCAACTCATCACCCTTCTGCCCAAGAGTAACTTGTTCCAAGATAATCCTCAAGACCAACCAGCAGCCGCACTCTGATTATCTTGATTCTTCGAATCCACTATTAGATCAACCAATTGCCACAGTTTGATTACCTCCTTTATGAATCCTCATATGAAAAAGCCAACTGCCACAAATTGTCTTCTTCACGTTTGTCAAAATTCTCCCAAAGATATCCTGATCTATCCACTGAAATTGATCTTCAAATCACATGTTCCAGTTGCTTACTATCAAATACACTTAGAATCTCTAAGTCATGTAATATCTTCTCAAACCACAGCTCCCGCAAACTGTATGAGACAGACCTTTTTGAAGCATCCAAAACTTCCATTACTGTAGATCACCTCTATCTTAATCTGATGTGCGCAGCCCTAAAAACATCACAACCTGATGTTTTAATGTTCTGGTATAGTGATGTCAAGACATCGCATGTGACATCACTCTTCAGCACTTTAACTCTTCAACACCTTAACATTCAATAATGTTATGACTCAATGTTAAGACATCAGACACATGACATCATTAACAACACCTGCTATACCCAACTAAGATGTCATGACATCTTCTTCAACATGTCACACCATTACAGCCATGCACTCATACTAGTTAGGTGCAGCACAACATGTCAAGACATCTCACTTGACATTTCCATAACCTGCTATACTAGACCCAGATGTCATGACATCTGTTGTAACACATGACAGCAATATTGTCATGACAGTTGAAGATGTTTCAACATCAGGTTCAACATCTGTAGTGATGTCTGAGCAACCATGTCAGGACTTCTGATCTGACATCTTGTACCACTTGCTATAGATCATCATCTGTTCTGACATTAACATATCCTGCAGTGATGTTCTACTCTTATGTTAAGACATTCTTCATAACATTTTCCTGAGCAACATGTTTTGCAAAAAATGCTGCCAACTCAGAACTTACAATCTCCCCCTTTGGCAAATTTTTAGCCAAAACATAATTTGATCATACACATCATATTAAAGGAAAATGCAGCAGCAGAAAACAGAAGTCAGAACATCTTTTTAGGCATATATCAATCACAATCAGTTTTACCAAAATTAATGCCAACACCAAAAGCTGCAGAACTATCAATCTCCCCCTTTGGCATATTTTGGCTAAAACCTTCTTCTTTGAACACCCATCCAGCTCCTCCTCAACCAAGGGACACCTGATGTTTCTCAATTCTCCCCCTTTTTAGACATAATAGGAGCAAACCAAACAAACGACATGCACCAGCTAGAACACCAATAAGAACACTGCTCCCCCTTAACACCACAAGTCCAGCTGCACAAAATTGTAACACTCTCCCCCTATCAAGGATAACATGTGCTTCTTTGTGCCTTGATGAATGGAAAACATAAGACGCATCTTCATGTCTTCAAGAGCTCACTCTCGGTTTAACACACCTGCTGAACACATTCACCTACTGCTTGACCCTCAAGCAAACCATGTACCACAACAGTACATAAATAAGATAGAAGCTTGTGATCTCAGGAGACAAAAACCATAACATTCTGAACAGAATGTTCTGTTAATAGATGTTAGGACATCAATCTTGACATCATGAACAAAATCCAGCTGCACTAAGAAAAGCACCACATTCCAAAACAGAATCTCCAAGCTCCCCCTTAAGCCAAGGAACCAAAAATACAGAAAACCAAACACCAGAGAGTATCACATCATCACAGAACATCTACTTCAAAATACTACAACACTACATGATACCAACCACCACAGCACACAGAATACTACACTACAACATTCTCTACTCTCTACTCTCCCCCTATCTTTCTCAACAGATGCTTCTTCAGCAAGAAACACTCTAAAACCACTACATGATATCCTATGACAGCTTCATGATCATATAGTGTGTGGATACCCAGAAATAAACACTCATCCACCTTTAAGAAGAATAGAACTCCTTGAGTCTTCAACTCATCACCCTTCTGCCCAAGAGTAACTTGTTCCAAGACAATCCTCAAGACCAACCAGCAGCCACACTCTGATTATCTTGATTCTTCGAATCCACTATTAGATCAACCAATTGCCACAGTTTGATTACCTCCTTTATGAATCCTCATATGAAAAAGCCAACTGCCACAAATTGTCTTCTTCACGTTTGTCAAAATTCTCCCAAAGATATCCTGATCTATCCACTGAAATTGATCTTCAAATCACATGTTCCAGTTGCTTACTATCAAATACACTTAGAATCTCTAAGTCATGTAATATCTTCTCAAACCACAGCTCCCGCAAACTGTATGAGACAGACCTTTTTGAAGCATCCAAAACTTCCATTACTGTAGATCACCTCTATCTTAATCTGATGTGCGCAACCCTAAAAACATCATAACCTGATGTTTTAATGTTCTGGTATAGTGATGTCAAGACATCGCATGTGACATCACTCTTCAGCACTTTAACTCTTCAACACCTTAACATTTAATAATGTTATGACTCAATGTTAAGACATCAGACACATGACATCATTAACAACACCTGCTATACCCAACTAAGATGTCATGACATCTTCTTCAACATGTCACACCATTACAGCCATGCACTCATACTAGTTAGGTGCAGCACAACATGTCAAGACATCTCACTTGACATTTCCATAACCTGCTGTACTAGACCCAGATGTCATGACATCTGTTGTAACACATGACAGCAATATTGTCATGACAGTTAAAGATGTTTCAACATCAGGTTCAGCATCTGTAGTGATGTCTGAGCAACCATGTCAGGACTTCTGATCTGACATCTTGTACCACTTGCTATAGATCATCATCTGTTCTGACATTAACATATCCTGCAGTGATGTTCTACTCTTATGTCAAGACATTCTTCATAACATTTTCCTGAGCAACATGTTTTGCAAAAAATGCTGCCAACTCAGAACTTACAATCTCCCCCTTTGGCAAATTTTTAGCCAAAACATTATTTGATCATACACATCATATTAAAGGAAAATGTAGCAGCAGAAAACAGAAGTCAAAACATCTTTTTAGGCATATATCAATCACAATCAGTTTTACCAAAATTAATGCCAACACCAAAAGCTGCAGAACTATCAATCTCCCCCCTTGGCATATTTTGGCTAAAACCTTCTTCTTTGAACACCCATCCAGCTCCTCCTCAACCAAGGGACACCTGATGTTTCTCAATTCTCCCCCTTTTTAGACATAATAGGAGCAAACCAAACAAACGACATGCACCAGCTAGAACACCAATAAGAACACTGCTCCCCCTTAACACCACAAGTCCAGCTGCACAAAATTGTAACACTCTCCCCTATCAAGGATAACATGTGCTTCTTTGTGCCTTGATGAATGGAAAACATAAGAGGCATCTTCATGTCTTCAAGAGCTCACTCTCGGTTTAACACACCTGCTGAACACATTCACCTACTGCTTGACCCTCAAGCAAACCATGTACCACAACAGTACATAAATAAGATAGAAGCTTGTGATCTCAAGAGACAAAAACCATAACATTCTGAACAGAATGTTCTGTCAATAGATGTTAGGACATCAATCTTGACATCATGAACAAAATCCAGCTGCACTAAGAAAAGCACCACATTCCAAAACAGAATCTCCAAGCTCCCCCTTAAGCCAAGGAACCAAAAATACAGAAAACCAAACACCACAGAGTATCACATCATCACAGAACATCTACTTCAAAATACTACAACACTACATGATACCAACCACCACAGCACACAGAATACTACACTACAACATTCTCTACTCTCTACTTTCCCCCTATCTTTCTCAACAGATGCTTCTTCAGCAAGAAACACTCTAAAACCACTACATGATATCCTATGACAGCTTCATGATCATATAGTGTGTGGATACCCAGAAATAAACACTCATCCACCTTTAAGAAGAATAGAACTTCTTGAGTCTTCAACTCATCACCCTTCTGCCCAAGAGTAACTTGTTCCAAGACAATCCTCAAGACCAACCAGCAGCCACACTCTGATTATCTTGATTCTTCGAATCCACTATATAGATCAACCAATTGCCACAGTTTGATTACCTCCTTTATGAATCCTCATATGAAAAAGCCAACTGCCACAAATTGTCTTCTTCACGTTTGTCAAAATTCTCCCAAAGATATCCTGATCTATCCACTGAAATTGATCTTCAAATCACATGTTCCAGTTGCTTACTATCAAATACACTTAGAATCTCTAAGTCATGTAATATCTTCTCAAACCACAGCTCCCGCAAACTGTATGAGACAGACCTTTTTGAAGCATCCAAAACTTCCATTACTGTAGATCACCTCTATCTTAATCTGATGTGCGCAACCCTAAAAACATCACAACCTGATGTTTTAATGTTCTGGTATAGTGATGTCAAGACATCGCATGTGACATCACTCTTCAGCACTTTAACTCTTCAACACCTTAACATTCAATAATGTTATGACTCAATGTTAAGACATCAGACACATGACATCATTAACAACACCTGCTATACCCAACTAAGATGTCATGACATCTCCTTCAACATGTCACACCATTACAGCCATGCACTCATACTAGTTAGGTGCAACACAACATGTCAAGACATCTCACTTGACATTTCCACAACCTGCTGTACTAGACCCAGATGTCATGACATCTGTTGTAACACATGACAACAATACAGTCATGACAGTTGAAGATGTTTCAACATCAGGTTCAGCATCTGTAGTGATGTCTGAGCAACCATGTCAGGACTTCTGATCTGACATCTTGTACCACTTGCTATAGATCATCATCTGTTCTGACATTAACACATCCTGCAGTGATATTCTACTCTTATGTCAAGACATTCTTCATAACATTTTCCTGAGCAACATGTTTTGCAAAAAATGCTGCCAACTCAGAACTTACAAAAACAGTCTAATAGAAATAACAGTTTTATCTGTTAGTATGTAAACAACATTTTTCAGAGATTGACTATGGAATCAAAATATCACATTATATTACTTCTCCCCCTTTTTGTCATTGATAAAAAAGATAAGCGGTGCAAGGGTGAAAAACAAGGATCTAAGGACTTAAGGACAACAAAGACAAAAGAATTAGGTGCTTCCAGAGGACATCTTGTCCCAAATCTTCTGAAGCATGCCTTTTAGTTCAGCATTGACAGTCCTTTGTTCCTCAAGGCTTTCTCCGAACTTCTGTTGTTCTTCTCTGATTTCTCCAATGGCGTCTTCTAAACGCTTGACAGCAGGATCAGAAGTAGAGACAATTACAGCATCTTGCTTGGCCTTTTTCATGGCTTCAGCTTCTTGTGCTATCCTCGCTTCTTTAGCAGCCTTTTCTGCAAGAAGTCTTGCTTCCTCAACAGCCTTTTCTTCAACTTCTTTCTGCTTTGCAGCCAAGAACTGAAGTATCCTTATCCGTTCTTCAGCTTCTGCTCTTTCCTTTGCCCGTTGAATTCCATCTTTGATGGTTGCATCTGAGAAGCTTACAATTCTTTTAAGCTCACTGCTCAACCATTTCTAGAAGTTTTGACAAGATTTTTCAAGTTCCATAGGCTTGGTACTTGTGTTAAGTTCTGCTCTTAGGTCTGCAAACTTCCTTAATGCCTTGTCATAAAATTGACTTGTGCATTCTTCAAAAGATGTTGGAGGAGGTTTAGTATAGATGACTAAAGCAAGGCCAGGCTTGGCAGAATTCAACTCAGGTGTTGTTTGCTGAGATGGAACGATCTCAGTAGGAGGATATTGATTGCTTGGTTGATCAGTAGGAGATGTCACTTCTGGAGTGTCTGAGATTATGAGAGATTCAGGGGTGACGATCTCTAGAGATTAAGAGGTTGTCTCCTCAGAGATAGACGCAATATTGAGGACTTGAGAGTCGGAGATTAGGTTGATGGAACTTTGTTCATTTGGCTGAATGATTGACGAGGTTATTGACGAGATGTAGGTAGGAATGACTTCAGTCGAGATAGGGGTACTAATTGATGCGTTGGGTGATGATTGGATAGTGGTAGTTGAAGGAGGAATTGAGAAAGATGGTGGTTTAAACTTCACCTGTGGATTGGAGGTAGGAATGATGGTGGTTTGAGATGATGATGGTGCAGTAACAGTATCAGTGATATTCATAGATCTAGAAGAATTGACAGCTGATTTATTGATTTTCTCAAGAGGAAGAGTTTTCGGTCTAGAGGTTTTTGATGTTTCAGTTTCATCCCTTTTCTTCTTCTCAGGCTCAACATCCTCTTCAGTTTGCTTCCTCTTACTTCTCATGATGTATTTAGGCTTGGAAACAACTTCTTCAACTCTGGATTTTGGCATGTCATGCCCTTCTTCTTTCATTATAGCCACAAACAAAGCAATTGTTGTTGGATTATCTTCTTTGCGATAGCAGGGGTAGTTTGATACTGAACGTTTGATCGTAGTGTCGTGAGGGTTAGGTATGGGTTTCACATCAACATTAGTAATCATTTTCATATGCTTAAGGTTCACAGCATTGAAATTTTCTCCTACTTTGATAGTCAGATAGTCTGTGTACTTAGCTTCTTTGACTAGATACTCCACAAGGCCACTTTCAACAAAGATGTCAGAGAGAAGTCTTCCAAACAGAATGTAGTTTACATATCTCTCAGGTGAAGCTATTTTCTTGTCTTGCGCACCATATCTCTCAGGTAGAGGAAGAGAATGGATGAAAGACACATTTTTTTCATTCTTGAGCAAGTAGTGCATCATGTTCTTTTGATTTGTGTTGAAGAAATCTGCAGCACTTTTTGGAGGTCTTGGATTGATACATCCAAGAATAATTTTATGCCTGATTCTCAGATTGTCACGCAGATGTTTGCATTTGTAGTATGTAAACCCAGGTTGACAATTTTTGAAGATTGCTTTGTTGATGACAGAGTCAGATACTTCAATTTTTCCATAAACTCTCTTTCCTTCCAAGAATTGCATTCCTAGTAGATCTGAAATAGATTTTTCAGTGATAATGATCTTTTGATCCATAACAAAAGATACAACATGAAGATCGTCTGTATCAACGTGTCTCCAGAATTCCTTTACTAGGTCATTAAAGGTTGGACCTCTAAGTCTTTCAAAGTAACTTTTCCATCCTTGAGTATTAAGTTGATCAATTAGGTTAAACCCATTATCGCAAAGATTGTCGAAGTCGACAGACAACTCTTTCAGAATAATTAGTTCATTTGCATGCATAACACAGGTAACAGAGGAATTTCTCTGTGTGACATGGGTTGCATCGATCGTGGTAAAAGATAATGGAGTCGAGGCGATCGTTGCGGTGGTTGTAGAGGTGGCAGATGGTGCAATAGATGAAGACGGCAGCTCTTGAGAGACATTCAGTGACGTTTCAACTTCTTTGGAGAGGAGAATAATTTCTGGATGATTGATGTTTGTCATGATGTTGGTTAAGAACGGAGAGGATGAGAACAGGGATTGAGTTCGTTGAGAGAGAGAGAGAAATTTTGGGTTTTAGGGTTTCCGTTTGAGTGAAAGAGGGAATGGAATGGTTTTTGAAAAATAAAGGAGATAGACACCGTACAGGGGACAAGTGTAATTAAGTTTTGAGTCAATCCCGAGAAAATTACTGTTCGTTTGATGTTAGATAAATATAGTGATTTAGATATAGTCTAATCACGTGTTAAAAATTATTTTTAAATGACACATCAGAACTTGTCTTGGAAGAGAGGTTTAACAGATCTGAGATACATCTCATGAAAGTGGTTCTGATGATTTAAAAAAAATTTATTTCCTCTGACTAAACATATTGGTTCTGAAATAATCTCATTCTGAGCAATACACCATTTTCAGATGCTTTAAAATAATTTGAAATCTATCTTCAGCTAAGGGTTTTGTAAAGATATTTGCCCATTGATGGTTTGTATCAATAAATTTTAAGCATAAGGTTCCCTTCTGAACATAGTCTCTGATAAAATGGTGTTTTATTTCAATGTGTTTAGCCCTAGAATGTAAAGTTGGATTTTTACTTAAACAAATAGCAGCTGTATTATCACAGAAGATAGGAATGTTACTCTCATATATCTGATAGTCTTCCAGCTGATTTTTCATCCAGAACATTCGTGTACTGCATTGAGACGCGGAGATGTATTCTGCTTTTGCTGTAGAGAGAGCAATTGTAGATTGCCTCTTACTTGACCATGAGATTAGATTGTTTCCTAGGAACTGACAGTTTCCAGATGTGCTCTTTCTTTCCAATCTGTCTCCAGCGTAGTCTGCATCACAGTAACAGAAAGAGTGTACTCTGATGTTTTCTCATACATTAGGCCAAGGTTAGTTGTCCCTTTCAGATACCTCAAAATTCGTTTAACAGCAATTAAATGAGATTTTCTTGGATCTGATTGGAATCTGGCACATAAATGTACACTAAATAATATATCAGGTATGGAAGCGGTTAGATATAAGAGAGAGCCTATCATACCACGATAGAGCTTTTGACAAACCTTAGCTTCTGATTCTTCCTTTCTCATGACACATGTTGTATGCATTGGTGTTTTAGCTATATTGCAATCCATCATGTTGAATTTCTTCAGAAGTTCTTTTGTGTACTTACTTTGATGAATGTAAGTTGCCTCTGGTTTCTGATATATTTGAATTACCATAAAGAACTTTAACTCACCCATCAGACTCATTTCGAATTTTGCTTGCATTAACTTTGAAAAATCTTCACAAAGAGAGGGGTTAGTAGAACCAAAGATAATATCATCAACATAGATTTGAACAATAAGAATATCATTCTTATATGGTTTACAGAAGAGATTTGTATCAAACTTTCCTCTGGTAAAATTGTTTTCTAAGAGAAATTTGCTCAATCTATCATATCAAGCTCTGGGAGCTTGCTTTAAACCATAGAGTGACTTTTTGAGTTTAAAGACAAAATCTGATTTTTTTGAATTTTCAAAACCAGGAGGTTGCTTGACATAGACCTCTTCTGATATATAACCATTTAAGAATGCACTTTTAACATCCATTTGATATAGGGTGATGTTATGATTTACTGAAAAAAGGATTAATTGCCGTATTGCTTCAAGTCTGGCGACTGGAGCAAAAGTTTCGTTGTAATCAATTCCCTCTTGTTGACTGTAACCTTGAGCAACAAGTCGTGCTTTGTTTCTGACAACTTCTCCCTTCTCATTTAGCTTGTTCCTGAATACCCACTTGGTTCCAATAACATGAACATTCTTCTTAGGTCTTGAAACTAGATCCCAAACATCATTCTTTGAGAATTGATTCAGTTCTTCTTCCATAGCCAGAACCCAGTCCTTGTCCATAAGCGCTTCTTCAACTGTAGCTGGTTCGATTAACGATACCAGTCCCAAGAGTATTTCTTCTGATGGTCTGAGAGCTGATCTGGTTCTGACTGGAGCGTCCTTGTTACCAAGAATTAGTTCCTCAGGGTGAGGTATGGACATTCTTCTCTTCTTTTGATGTGGAGTATTCAGAGTTACATCAGTGGAGTTCGGTGTAGGATCCTACTGGTCTTTAACTTCATCTGCCTTTTCTTTAGGTTCTGAGAAGCTAATTTCCAAACCTGCAAGTTTTTCAACTAGCTCTGACTTTTCAAAGTCAGGCTTGTCATTGAATCTAACATGAATTGATTCTTCCACAATTCGAGATTCTGTGTTATAAACTCTGTAGCCTTTTGAGCGTTCAGAGTATCCTAACAGCAGACACTTTTGTGCTTTGGAATCAAACTTGCCAAGATTCTCCTTAGTTTTTAACATAAAGCAAGTACATCCAAATGGATGAAAATAGGAGATGTTGGGGATTTTATTCTTCCATAATTCATAAGGAGTTTTATTCAAGATAGGTCTAATAGAGATTCTATTTTGAATGTAACATGGTGTATTGATTGTTTCTGCCCAAAAATGTCAGTTTCTTGGATCATGGTGCGAGCCATTTCTTGTAAAGTTCTGTTCTTTCTTTCTACAACTCCATTTTGTTGTGGAGTTCTAGGACAAGAAAAATCATGGGATATCCGGTGTGAATCAAAAAGGTTTTCAAAGTCTTTGTTTTCAAATTCTCCACCATTATCACTTCTGACTTTGATGATTTTGCAATTTTTCTCATTTTGTACTTGAGTGCAGAAGGAAGCAAACACAGAATGTGATTCATCCTTGTGTTTTAAGAATTTCACCCATGTCCAACGACTGTAATCATCAATGATGACTAGTCTGTATTTCTTACCATGATTGAAGCAGTTTTCACTGGTCCAAAAAGATCAATGTGAAGAAGTTCTAGCGGTCTGGAGGTGGAAACAATATTTTTTGCTTTAAAGGAGGTTTTTGAAAACTTGCCTTTCTGACATGCTTCACAAAGAGCATCTGAAGAGTACTTCAGATTTGGCAAGCCTCTGACAAGACCTAGCTTGTTCAGTTGAGAAATTCTTCTCAAACTAACATGACCAAGGCGTCTATGCCAGACCCATTGCTCTTCATTTATGAAAAGAAGACATTTTACATTTTGATGTTTTAAATATGATAACTTAATTTTGTAACTATTGTTCTTCCTCTTTCCGTTAAACAGGACAGATCCATCCTTTTGACTTACGGCTTTACAGGATGTTTGATTAAAAATGACATCATAACCATTGTCACTAAGTTGACTAATTGATAATAGATTATGCATTAGACCTTCAACTAACATAACATTTTTAATAGAGGGGAGCTTACCATTTCCAATAGTTCCGGAGCCAATGATTCTTCCTTTCTGATTTCCTCTGAAACCGACGACACCTCCGGGTTTAAGTTTCAGATCTTGGAACATATGCCTTTCTCCCGTCATGTGTCACGAGCATTCACTGTCCAGGTACCATGATTGGTGTTTCAATGGTGCCATTAAGGATGTCTGCAACATAAGCTATCTTATTCTAAGGTACCCATTTTGTGGGTCCTTTCTCATTAGTTTTTTCAGAGGTTCTGACACCTTTGGACTTCCTTCTATTAGGATAATAGTGTGGAACTTGTGCATAGTGTTTGAGTTTAGAAGCTTTCTTCAGTGTCTGTGTTTGTGTAGTGATAGATTTTGAACCTTTTTGTTCAAAAAATTTCAAGATAGTGCCGGAGGGCATAAAATGTTTGGACAGAGGTATTATCTTGATACTCTTGGTCTCATCATATGGTTGTGATGGTCCTGAATATCCCAGACCTCTGTTACCATTCCTGCTGACTCCATAGATCATTGAAGCCATTTTGCTTCTGTCAATGCTTTTAGCAAGAAAGCGTTGAAAAGCTTTATCATACTTGACTACTTCATTAGTATTGATCTTGTTAGAGGTGATTTCTTCTTCTAACCTAGAGATTTTAGTTTTAAAGGTAGTATTTGAATTTTCAAGAGAAAGTAGTTTTTCATTTAATTCAAGGATGGTTTGTTTGCTTTTAGTAAGATCATCTGAAGGAACCACAAGAGTCTTTTTCAGAGTTTTGTGTTTTCTTCGAAGAGTTTGATATCTTTCCATAAGTTCATATAATCCTATTTCAAGTTCAGAGCGATATAGGGAAGAAAGTACCTCTCTTTCGTCGTTGGAGTCTGAAGGTTCTTCTTCTGATAGAACGTCGTTGGTTTTAGCCATAAATGCTACATTAGCACGTTCTTCATCAGAATCGTCTTCGGATTTTGAATCATCCCAAGTTGCCATAAGACCCTTTTTAGCTTTCTTAGGTCTTTCATCTTTCTTAACCTTTGGACAGTCATTTTTGATATGTCCAGGTTCTTTACACTCAAAACACGTGACATCTCTTCCATAGGTTCTCCTTTGACCGTATGTAGGTTCAGATCTTCTTTTTGGTTCTTTGAACTTATTTCTTCTGTACTTCCATAGTTGACTAATTTTTCTTGATATGAGATATATGTCATCTTCGTCTGATTCTTCTTCAGATTCTTCTATTTCCTCTGCTTGATACACCCTTTTCTTTTCAGATTCAGCTTTCAGAATAATGGATTTGTTTTTCTTTTGGGGTTCATCTTCTTAGAGCTCTATTTCATGACTTCTTAAAGAACTGATTAGTTCCTCAAGACTTATGCTATTTAGATCCTTTGTTAGTTTCAAGGCAGTTACCATTGGTCTCCATTTGGCAGGTAGACTTCGGATAATTTTCTTGACATGATCAACGGTTGAATAGCCTTTGTCCAGAACTCTGAGTCCTGCAATGAGCATTTGAAATCTTGAGAACATGGTTTCCATAGATTCATCATCTTCCATCTTGAAGACCTCATATTTTTTAACTAGTGCAAGAGCCTTCGTCTCCTTGACTTGAGCATTGCCTTCGTGAGTCATATGAAGAGAGTCAAAGATGGACTTTGTAGTTTCTTTGTTGGTAATTTTTTCATATTCTGTGTAGGAAATTGCATTTAACAGAATCATTCTTGCTCTGTGATGGTTTTTGTAGGTTTTCTTCTGTGCAACTGTAAATGCACTTCTATCAATCTTTCTACCTACAGAATCTACAGGGTGACTGTAGCCATCAACTACTAGATCCCATAGATCTAGGTCAAACGACAAAAAGTAACTTTCAATTCTATCTTTCCAATAGTCAAATTTTTCTCCATCAAAGATAGGAGGTTTTGTACTATAAGAATCTTTTTCATTTACAATAACACTTGAATCAGCATTTGGTGTAGACATTGTTTTTCACACTTGGATCGGTACTAAACACTGTTAAGTGCTTGATAAAAATTCAATCTTTTTATCACCTCAGAATCGGAGCTCTGATGCCAATTGAAGGTGTGAAAAACACAAGAAAGGGGGGTTTGAATTGGTTTTTCAAAATAAACTTATTTCTTAAAAATAAATTCTTTTTAGAAACCCTTTCATTTTAATGGTAGTGACCTATGTTGAGAATCAAGTGATGAACACATTATGTTTATACTAGTTCACTTGAGAAACCCTCAAGTTAGTCTAGTCCACCCGCCAAGGTGATTTTGCCTCTCTCAACGAGGTCTTAATCCACTATTCAGTCAAATCAGTACAATGCACGAGCCAAACCGCTGGTGACTAACACAACCTCTAAAACTCACAAGTTTTAGACTTCTCAAGTAATACAACCTCACATGTCTTACTCAAGGAACAACCTCTAAGATACGCGACTTAGACTTCTCAAGAAATACCACCACAAGGTCTTTCTCAAGGAACACAAACCTAAGTTTGAACAAGCTACGTTTATAGAAATGTGCTTCTATATAAGCTAAAAATGTAAACATGTTTTTGACCAGAATGACTTAAGAAAGATTTTAGAAAGAAAACGTATTGATGTAGCGTTCATGTGTATCTTTCTTCAAGTCTTTTGCTTCCTTTTATAGCCGTGTGAAAAGAGTCGCTGAAGTGTAATCATTATATCTAAGTAGGCTGGCGGCTAGAAGCGTGAGGACAGATAAAAACCTTTTGCGTGTTGCGCTTTCTGTCTTCGATTGTACGTTGCACTGTTACAAGATATCTTCGCTAGAATTGCAGTACAACTGTACTATGTAGATTTATCTTCTTGGCTTCTCGACTTCAGAGGCTTTTCATGAGCATGAGTAAGAAGGGAAAACTTAGCTAGGTTCTTGAGTTTCTCAAGTCTTCGGATCTTCAGAGCAGCGTCTTCAGAGTCTTTGGCACTTGGTCTTCAGAACCTTGTTTGCTTGGTGTATTGTCTTCATAGCTTCAGAGGCTTCTGATAGTATCTAATTGAAGCATGAGTAGAGACTTTGATTAGGTCTTCAGAACCTTGATCAGAGAGCGCAAGTCTTCAGCATCTGGACTTCGTTCTATCAGAACCTATGTCTTCAGATCTTCAGAACTCGTTCTCCTTTTCTTTTATATCAGCATCTGGACTTTGTATTCTCTCGTATTGAGTTCTGCTTCTTAGCGCGAAGTATTTTCCTTTAAGTATTGAGTTCGCGCCGTGTTACGGAAGCATAACCTGTTTGTTAAGTTCAAACAAATAACAACCATTAGCTGTACACAATTGTTCATACAGAAATACAATTTGATATCATCAAAACTTAGAGATAAAGTTACAGAACCAAATCTTGTTCTCACAGTTCTTCCAATAGTTCTTCTCACGTTGGACTTTATTAAGAGCGATCTAGAGTTTTTCCGTATCGGACATGAAATAAAGGATAGATTCCTTTAAGGGAAAAACTTCTTGACGAGGGTAAGGCATCCTCAGTTTGATGGCTCTAGTTTGCACCCAGTGGAGATAAGGCTCTACAGAGATGTAGTTTGGCCTCCCTAGGGACTTTCTCCCCTTCCTGTGAATATGTTGACAGACATGCACTATTTATTTCTTTAGTGCCCTGTCATTTTCCCCTTCCTTGAAGAAAAGACCTTCCAGATGAGCATTATGTGGGATATTCTTCATCGAGTATCCAAGTTGACGGCGAGCCAAAATTGGGTGATAGTTGATCCCTCCTTTAGTACCAATGAGGGGTGCATTAGGGAAATTTCCACATTTGTCGATGATTTTACTCCGTCATAGATCTGATTGTACCAATCTATGTCAAAATTAGTAAGAGACATAATCTTCTGTGACCATCGCAGACTACTCTTGTGATCCCAAAAAGCGGCAGACTTGGGCAAGTGAGAAATAAACCATTTGTGGAGTAATGGTACACAGCATGTGATCATCCCTCCATTGTATAACTTCCTTAGGTGTACAACATGATAAGCATCTGCGAGCAAGGTTGGGACTGGGTTCCCAATTAAGAATATCTTAACAGCATTGGTGTTGATGAAGTTGTCAATGTTGGGAAAGAGGAATAACCCATATATGATCAGAACAAAGACATCCTCAAAAGCGGTTATATTTCCTATACTGGAAAATTATAGAGCTTTCTCCATCAGGAATTTAGCCGGTAAACCCTGGATTCCTCAATTGGTGGTCATGTGAGTCCTGATTTCTGACTCTTCCAAAGAGATTGCTCTTGCAATGGCTTGATATTTTGGAATTTCTTCCAGTTCAAAAAATGGATCTTGATCAGTGATAGGTAAATCAATCAGGTGGGAGTACTCTTCCCGGTGTTAGTGTGAGCTGGTAATCTGGGAAAGTGAAGCAGTGGTATACCGGATCCTAGAACTGAACCAGTGTAGACAGAATCCCTTCACCATGTTGACCATCAAAAGAGACAACAATCCTCCGTGCTTAGCTCTGAAAGCCTCAGGATTAGTAATCATTCTTCCCAATTTCCTTAGGTATTCTAGTTTTGGAACCTTGAAGGTGTACTTGTGCGTTTTTCTTCTACCGAAATCCATAACGCAACTTCTGATATTTTTAATTATTATTTTAGTTCTTTTAGGAAAAAGAGACTTTTTCTTGTTTAAAAAAGGTTTTTTTAATGAATGCATGGATGCATGAATGCAGCAAACAAAAACATTTGAAAACATGGGTTTAAGGGTTCATCGTCATGAGCATGGAGCCATGGATCTACCCATTCCCAAGGTGTGTACTAGAGGTTAAATTTTGTACCTGTAGAACGGGTACAAAGGTTCCCAAAATCATTGACCCCTCCTGAGGATAATAACAGCAAACCGATTGACTCATTAGAGTTGTAATATCCCAAGATGAATATCTTTTGAGTGTAGTATCGCGTATCAACTATTCCCGATAGTCACCGCACTACCTAATGGTCAATTGGTTAAGTGTCTACTAATCCTTAGCTTCAAGGGTAACCCAATGGGAAAAAACAATGCTTTCACGACATGCTCGTTCAACATTGGTAATTCCACGCGGGCACCTCCCACTGATTCAGTGGACTCTCAAGTTAGCTTGTTCGGGATTCACTCCCTATAAGCCTCCCTGAATATTCCACAACTTATCTTAATGTTCTCTCGGACTCACCACATGCGTATTAATTGCATTCCCAAATACAGTAATTTAAACAAGGGTATCAAATAATATGACAGCAGATGATATATATATATATATATATATATATATATATATATACATATATATATATATATATATATATATATATATAATGAGAAAGCAAGTAAGATAACAGAAAAATAAATGCAAAGCAAGGCCTAGACCTCTTAGGAAATCTAATCCTAAACTCCCAGCATAGTCACCATTTTTCTGTAGCCGTCGCGTTTTCCCCTGGTGACGCGACCAACCTACCACATGATTGGTGCTACTTTCTGATTTCTGTATTATCCTATGAAGCTAGAAAGGAAGGGGAAGATATCTTAAACTAACCCTGCACGCAAATGTTTTCTTTAACAAATGCCAGTGTATCTATGGTAATCCATATGAACCTCCTTTTGCATGTATTTCTGCTATTTTGAAATGCTTTCTTGTGTTTATCTACTGTGGATTGTGAAAGTTTCTCCTTTGGGAGTATTGAGAGAATGTTTTTGTTGTTTTCGGGTTTTCTGTTGTTTTTGGGAAGGTACTGGACCTAAAGTTTTTTATTTGTGTGATCGCTAAGATTTCGTAATTTTATGCCTACGTATTCCCAAAAAAAAGATTTGGGAAATCAGAGCAATCGTAGTTCCTCTTATTCTATGGGAGGAAAATTTTGGTGTCTTGTTTAAAGCCCAAGATTGAAGGTAACTGAGTATTTGTGTCTTGTTTAAAGCCTAAGATTGAAGCTAAAAGTTGACTGAGAGAGAATTTGTCATCTCCAAAGGGAGATATCTCACCTATTCATCACAAATATTGAGAAATGGGTTATAAGGGAAATTACTTTAACTGGAATGTGAGGAATCCAACAATGCCATAATTTCCCTTTTAAGAGAGATGTCATGAAGGAAGAAGCTTTAACTCAGTGTAAAGCAATGCCGCTTTTTCCTTTACGGATCTTTCATGCTAAGAGAGGGACATTGGCTTGGATATATGGAATCCAGAGGCTTGCCCACTTATAGCTGTTAGATGAAATATAAATTTTAGCCAGGATAAGGGAAGGACTCCAGCTTGGATTTTGAATCAACAAATGTGCCACTTACAACAATTATCTGGAAAAGGTTTTAATTGTTTGTTTTGAAATGTGATGTATAGAAGAGATTTCCTCCTATAGAGAGGACTCATGGTCTCATCTAAGGGGATGTTGATTTTTGTGTGCCTTGATCAGATCCCAAGGTGAAGCTAAAGGAAAATAATTCAACTGGGGAAAGTTTTACTTGTCTTGTACAAAGCCCAAGATTGAGGCTGACTGGGGAAAATTCTTATATGAAGCCTAAGAGGAGGCTATCTCTTGCTGAGGATTTATCGAAATCCAGGAGCAGTTCCAAATTATATTGGGGAATCCAAAGGGATTTACTCTTGCTGGGAATCAAGGAAGAGTTGGATTACCAGATTCCATGAGGCTCTAATTCATTGGGGATTTGTTAATGTCAATTGACCCTAGCTGGGGACTTTCAAGGTGAAAGTTAAGCCTTGTTGGAGGTCAGGGAAGTTTAAAAGTTGAGTTTAAAAAACCTTAGAATTTTTTAACTCTGCTGGAGACTGGTGTTTTGGTAAAATGATCAGGATCTATCCAATAATTTTTAGGAGGCCCGAGGGTCTCTGTGTGAGGTCCAAAAGGAGACTATGAGAGTGAGACTTTCCAAGTCTACTTGAATGAAGCCTAAGAGGAGGTTGCGACTGTCCAAGTATCTCAAGAAGAGATAGACTCTGGTGTAGAGAGGGGTCTTTGTATAATGCCCAAGAGGAGGCTGTTGGTTTAAGGGATAAAGATCAACCTTGGAATGATAGGATGTCTGGAAATTTGTCTCTCCTGGGGATTGAACTAGTAGAGATGTCTAATTTCTATATTATGCTTTTAAGAGCCTTTGGGTCCTTGTACTAAGTCCAAGAGGAGGCTGGGTAACTTCTAAGAAGCTTGTTGATCCTTGTACAAAGCCCAAGAGGAGGCTAGGGATACTTCTAGGAAGCCTTTGGGTCAAACCTAAGAAAAGTTCAAGAAAGGTTTCCACCGGGAAATAATCCTTTCTTTGTTGAACAGTTCTAAGGTTTGAGAAATTCAAAGAGGTTTCACCGGGAATTAATCCTCTATGGGGAAATGAATTTGTTTGTACACATATACACTTCTTAGTTTTGACAGTCTTAAGAAAAGTTTCACCAAGATAATGCCTTTCTCTGTTCCATATTGAATAAGCCCAAGAGGAGGCAGACTGTATTGAGGGAATTTCCTATGAGGGAACTAGTTCTGACTAAGTTAGAAAGTAACCTCTGGCTTGACCTATGTGTAGACCTAATTGCTGAGGAAACTCTAGACAGATATGCACAAGTATATACAGATAAGTGTATTGACATGTATATAACAAATATGCATTAAATTGAAAAGATATTGGGACTTATACTCTGAGAAGAGACCCAAGTGTATGGTGATTGATTGTATAGATTTACAACTGTATGATTAGGGTTTTAAGAAATTGAAGAAAGTTTTAAGAAAACTTTGGGTTTGAATTTGAATTAAAAGAAAGTTGTTTGGAAAGAGAAGAGTGTTTGAGGCTTATAACTCAATGAGAGGCCTAAATGGTCTAAGAGCATTTTCACCGGGAATAATGCTCCTCTTAGTACCAGTTAAAAATAGACAGATAGAGGTATGGGACTTACAACTCAAGGAGAGGCCCATGGAGGTAGTTTATTGTTTAAAACAAAGTTTATGTACAAAAGATTGGGGCTTATACTCAAAGAGAGACTCAGATGACTTATTTTGAAAACAGGGATCGCACTGCGACACCGACAGACATTGTTAGCAGAGGCCCAAAATTGTTTTTGTACAAAGAAGGGTTAGGTCTTACACTCTATTAGAGGCCCAAAAGTGTTTGTGAAGAAAGAAAAATGGGGCTTATATTCAGGGAGAGGCCCAAGATTTTATTTGACAGGCGACGATCGCGCCATGATTTTAAAAACCGCGGAGGGACTTATACAATGACTGAGACTCAAGTTATTTATTTACAAAAGGGATGGGTCTTACACTCTACAAAGAGGCCCAAAAGTGTTTCAAAGAGGCCCTAAGAGGGAGAAGGTAAGATCTTTGATCTCTTGTTGGGGTTTGGATGTAATCTTTTGATACCTTATGTATTTCATCTAATGTATATTTGTGAACTAGTTTTGATCCTCTATTGTTGATTGTCTTTGATTGCTTATTTATGGGTCTTGACAAAACCTATTTCAAATCCTTGATCTTGGATTTTCATCTATCAATGAGTAAACTTTTGACATGGTTTTGTGAGTTGATATTCATTGTATCTTTTATTGTATTGTGTTGATTAGTAGCATGAATAACATGAGTAGGATCGATACGGTATTTTGAGGATGCGTGATAATAGTGATGAAGAACAATATTCACATACATTTTGCCAATTAGTTGAATGCATGTAAAAAGGGTTAATCATATGTACGTATTCTGATCATAGCTTTGTATATGAATTACTCATTAGTTTGATATAGATGTTATAGTAATATCTGTTGGGTCTAGATGCCAGAAATGGATGTAGGCTTAACATTCATGTAGGTTTTAAATACTTTGTATTGATTGGTAATGTGCGAGAGCAATTATTGATCGGTATAAAATCACTCACAACATTCGGGGACCGAGAGGATATGTATGTCGTGAGTGATACGTGAGGATATTAGACGAATGATTGATTTGTGTTTACTTGATTAGAAGAATGCATGTGTTATCAATTGATGAGATCCAATCCCAATAAGGATCCGTTTATAATTTAGTCTTTACTTTATATTTTCAGTCTTTATATTTTATGCCTTTAATTTTGGTGCCTTAAATCTTTTAAACCAAAACTTTTGCACCACAAGATTAGAAATGTAGAGACCGTTGAACGGCATTCTTTCTCGCACTGATCCATGTGGAGACGACAAAACTGGGTACTTAATTAATTTTTGCTTGCTGCTTTACCGCTCCAACAAAATGACGCTGTTGCCGGGGATTGGTGCTTGGATATTGAATCGCATTGCGATAGTTTCTATATTTTTTAGCTTTGTACATTTGTTTATATTGTATATTTTTTTTTCTTTTATGTTTTTTCTAGTGTGACTAGGAATGATGAGAACTCCTTCTAGATTGGTTGCTATTTGTATAAAAGTATTCAATGAAGCTTCGACCTGGTCTAGATGGTGATGATAGGATGGTGATCATTGAATGTCTGCAAGGTAAATTGTACCTCTTTATAGAATGTTAGATTGATTTAAGAATTTTGTGCTTTGTGCAAATGTGTATTCTTGTTTTATTTTGCAACTTGTTTGAATGCTTGTTTCACTTAGGTCTGAAAGCCACAAATTGTGAGAAACCTCCATTGTTTACTATATGTTAGGATGACTGGTAACTTTGTTTAATTTGTTTGATTCATGATTTATCTTTTGATTATTGTGATTTTGTGGAAGCATTAGAAATGATCAAGGCATTTATTTATATTTGAGCACAACCGTATCCAAAAGTATCTTACCCGTGAGTAGTGAGAATTCGTTAACCCCTTTGAGCCTTAACACCCCTTTGAGCCTTAACAATTTAGATCTCATTTTAGTGATGAACTTGGTTTATGTACATAATTTGAAAGTATAGTTCATCATTGAATTTTGTGAGGTTCTAAAAATTTCTTCTTGAACCTTTGAACATTGTTTTAATTTGATTTCCTTGCCATAAAAAGCAAGGAACATTCACTTGAGGTTTGGTTGAATTCAAGTTGGGGAAAATGAAAAAGAAGAATGGTAGGTTGCTATAAACTTTTGAAAATTTTCAAACAAGCATGAAAAGAAAAAGTGTGAATATGAATGTCAAAAACAATAGAAAAAGAATGCATGTTTGAATAAGAAAAATAGAGAATGAAATAATTGTGCATAAGGAAGCTTGAGAAGGTTTGTGATAGAGAAATGAAAGTGGTTAATGAAGTTGAGATGTGTAAATACCGTATAGTGAATGTTCTTTTGCATTGGAAATTTCGATTCCATGGCCGTTAGAAATGTCCATTTGTTGTGAACCCGACCAAGCTACCACCTTTAAAGCCCTTAGTGATCATTTTGCTTCCATGATTTCATTTTTTGATTGTTAGATGGATGTATGAATTAGATTGCTATTAGCATTTTTGTCAGGTGAGTGAAATTGCCTCGCGGTTGCAAATGCGTTAATTTCTTCATTCTTATTCTGAAGAGGAGTGTTAGAGTAATTCAAGTATGAAAATTTAGTTGTTACTTGAAACATTCCATGATATTTGTTTAAGAACTAAATTCTTTGTCATTGTTCGATTCTATTGAGTGGTAAACGTGCTTGTGTGCATTTTCATGCTTGACTAAATCCTCTTATTTGAGAAAATTTCTCTTGTTTGAAGTTGAACCGTTAATCTTTTCTTGGTTGAATCTTATACTTGAGCAAATCCTCTTGTTTTATGAGGGCATACTTTGCTTGAGGACAAACAAAAATCAAGTTGGGGAGATGTTGTTAAGTGCAAATTTTGACTTAAATTTAACCATCTTTCTTGGCACTTTTCAACTCAATTCTCATGTTTTCATATATTTAATTCACGTTCTTGTGTGATTCTTCAATTATTGTGAAAATACCTTTGGTACTTGTAATTTGTGTGTTATTGTGCAGAAAAAGGCATTAAGTCATCAAAGAAGTAAGACACAAGAAAAGAGATGCAAGTTGCCAAAGGAAATGAAGGAAATGAAGAAACTTCAGAAAGTTCGCTTTGCAAACTCGCCAGCGAATGTTCGCTTTGCGAACTTTCCAGCGAATACTCCCAGACTTGAGGCAGTAAGAAAAGGCACCAAAGTTTGCATTGCGAACTTTCCAACGAATGTTCGCTTTGCGATTAATTATTCGCATTGCAAATTTATGCAGAATCGCAGGGGGAGGTTTAACTGTTCCTGAGGCACATCAGGTGGCCTAATTTGGTGTTCGCCTGGGCGAATAATTTATTTGCAGTGCGAACACGACAGATTTTGAATGTATTATATAAGTACTTTTCATCATTTTTTAGCCATAACTTGTAATTTAGGATCAAAACTTTATCTCTCTTCAAATCCAAATATAGTTCCTAGTGAACGAGAAACTCAAACCCTAAGAGGGAGAAGGTAAGATCTTTGATCTCTTGTTGGGGTTTGGATGTACTCTTTTGATACCTTATGTATTTCATCTAATGTATGTTTGTGAACTAGTTTTAATCCTCTATTGATGATTGTCTTTGATTGCTTATTTGTGGGTCTTGACAAAACCTATTTCAAATCCTTGATCTTGGATTTTCATCTATCAATGAGTAAACTTTTGACATGGTTTTATGATTTGATATTCATTGTATCTTTTTATTGTATTATGTTGATTAGTAGCATGAATAGCATGAGTAGGAACGATGCGGTATTTCGAGGATGCGTGATAATAGTGATGAAGAACAATATTCACATACATTTTGGCCAATTTGTTGAATGCATGTAAAAAGGGTTAATCATATGTACGTATTCTGATCATAGCTTTGTATATGAATTACTCATTAGTTTGATATAGATGTTATAGTAATATCTGTTGGGTCTAGATGCCAGAAATGGATGTAGGCTTAACATTCATGTAGGTTTTAAATACTTTGTATTGATTGGTAATGTGCGAGAGCAATTATTGTTCGGATACAAAATCACTCACAACATGCGCGGACCGAGAGGATATGTATGTCGTGAGTGATACGTGAGGATATTAGACGAATGATTGATTTGTGTTTTACTTGATTAGAAGAATGTATGTGTTATCAATTGATGAGATCTAATCCCAACAAGGCTCCGTTTATAATTCAATCTTTACTTTAT
This sequence comes from Lathyrus tuberosus, assembly GCA_022829125.1. Taxonomy (NCBI): domain Eukaryota; kingdom Viridiplantae; phylum Streptophyta; class Magnoliopsida; order Fabales; family Fabaceae; genus Lathyrus; species Lathyrus tuberosus. Next base: position 5,841,423 of record JALAZF010000203.1, on the reverse strand, counting down.
ATTTTCAGTATTATATTTTTATGCCTTTAATTTTGGTACCTTAAATACTTTAAACCAAAACTTTTGCACCACAAGCTTAGAAATGTAGTGATCGTATGAACGACATTCTTTCTCCGCATCCGCTGTGGAGACGACAAAACTGGATACTTAATTAATTTTTGCTTGCTGCTTTATCGTTCCAAAAATATTGATTTCAAATATTTTTTTATTCTTTAATAGTGTATATTTATGTTACCAATCTTTTAATTTATAAAAATGAGTTAATATTTTTAATAGTTTAAATGACATTTTTATAAAAATTATTTTTAATATACAAAGAAAAAAATTCAATTTTATTAAAGTTAAAAAAATGGGTCATGACTGATGTAACAACCCCATAATTTACGTAGCTAATAGAGTTAATATAAATATATTATTATTTTGTTTTAACTATTAGTAAGAAAATGGTAGAGTTGATAATTAGTTAAGTGAGTAAGGGCAAAATTCTCTTTTTGCCAATTCACCCTTTGCACACGACATTCAAAAAATCTGGAGAAAAGAACATTTTCTCACATTCCTCCCCTTTCACGATGAAACAAAGAGGAAGGAGACTTTCTTCCCTTTGAACCTCAAGAAACCTAACTTGCATGCAACAACATCTCATCATCCATAATCAAAGTTCACTAAACAAGAAAAGAGAGTAATCAAACTTGTTGTGAAAAACGCCGCACCATGAACGAATAATACTATGATAAAGGTTGCGTTTCTTGAACAAACACAAGAAACCTTTTTAGGTTCACGAAAGAGAGATATGAGGGAAGAAGAGAAAAAAGAATTGCTAAAACTGTTCTTCTATTCACTTTTTCCAATTAGGGGTAAAAGGTCACAAGTGAATAAAAGCAACCAACACTTAACCATCTCTCAAAAACTTGAGAGAGCGACTAATTTATAGACTACAAGCTAACTTAAGCAATAAGCTAACTTGTACAACTGCATGCTAGAACATGCTTCAACTACAACACACACATCTTCGACTACATCATGCACAACTTATGTGGAAACATGAAGCAATCCCAGTCGAGAGTAGAGTTTGACAAAAATACCAAAAATCTCCACCTTGGAATAAAATCTACAACATTAAGGAATAAACTATCTTTCATCATGCAGCTTTATCAACTACATACAGTGAAGAACTTTCTACTTGGCAATGACTTGGTGATCATATTTGCACCATTGTGATCTGTCTAATTCTTCATCACTTTGTCTTCTCCACTTTTGATTTTCTCTCTGATAGGCTAAATTCTTCGACAGATGTATGACACTTTGACTATCACATTTAACAGTGATAACTCTACCTTGAAGTTTCATCTCCTTAATAAACCCTTCAAGCCATAATGCTTCTTTCAAAGCTTCAGTGAGGGCAAATATATTGAGCTTTAGTGGTTGATAAGGCAACAACCTTCTGAAGAGAAGCTCTTTCAACTAATTGTTGTGCCAAACATTGTGAAAACATATCTAGAAATATATTTTCTGGTATCCATACATCCTACATAGTCAGAGTCAAAAAATCGTTTGACTTCGGACTTGCCATCACTCATGGCTCCACCATAAAACTAGGACCCTACTCAGGGATCCTTTTATGTACCTAAAATCCACTATAAAGCTTCCTAACATGCCTTCCCATGATTGGCCATATACCTGCTTACAAGGCTCACTCCGTACACTATGTATGGTCTCGTACAGACTATAACATACATGAAAGAGCCTACTATACTAGCATACGAAATTCTATTCATAGAAACTCTTTCGAATTCAGTACTCGGATTTTGAGTAATACTCAGCTTGAATTGAGGATTTGTCGCTGTTATAACATGCTTTGAATTAGACATACCAAATTTGTCAAGAATCTTCTTTAAGTATGTCTCTGAGATAAGCATAATCTTGACTGTTTTCTGTCTCTCCAGATGTCAATCCTAAGAATTCCGGGTGACAGCTCGGAGATACTTCACATGGAACTCCTTATTGAGTTCAGCATTCACCTTCATAACATCCTCGACACTGTTGCTTGCTATGAGGATGTCATCCATATAAAGCAACAAAATAACGAGTGAACTTCCATGCAAAATTTGAAGTAAACATAGTGGTCGAACTAGGTCTTAGTAAAACCTATGTGTGTCAAGAACTTGTCGAATCTCCTATTTCATTGGTGAGGAAATTGTTTCAGGCCATATAACGACATATTTAGCTTGCACACGTAATCTTACTTTCCTCTTTCTACATACCATTTAGGTTCCCACATCAGGATTGTTTAATCTAGATTACTATACATGAAGGTTGTATTTACATCCATCTATTCAAGTTCTAAGTCGAACATTGCCACTACGACCAATAACATTTTAACGGATATGTGCTTTACAACAGGTAAGAGCACGTTATTGAATTTGACTTCTTCTTTCTGAGTGAACCCCCTAGTAACCAACCTTGCCTTAAATCTCTTTGACATCGCTCATTTGATTCCTTCCTTAACCTTGAAAATCCACTAACAACTAACTAACTTGGCTCCAGCAGGTTTCTCGATCAGCTCCCAAGTGTGGTTATCTGAAGAGGTTTCATCTCATCATCCACAAGTCATTCAGTCTTGTTTTGACTCCTCATAACTTCCTTGTAATCTCTAGGTTCTTCATCAAGAACCTCACTTGTAGAGATTATGACAAAAGCTATGAGATCTACATAACCAAGTCTCTGAGGTTCCTTGATGACTCTTCTCAACCTGTCTCTTGCTAGTAGGTAGTCATTATCAATCTCCTAATATTCATCAACAACTTGATTTTCTTCTTTGACTTCAACTGGGTTATGAAATTCAACATCACTATGCTACACCTCAACAAGAATCTCTTCCCGTTTCAGCTCTTCTACAAAGGTTTTCGTACTTTGACCAACTTCATCAGTTTTCTTGAAAGTCATCTCAGCTTCATTGAAGACTACATCTCGACTTATGATACACCTATTGTGACCTGGGTCTAGGCACCACAACCTATAAGCTTCGACTTCTTCAGGGTATCCAAAAAACATACATCCCAGAGCTCTAGGTTTGAATTTGTCTTGCCTAATGTAAGCATAGGCTAAACAACCAAATACTCTAAGTCTGTCGAGATTATGTGGATGTCCGACTAGAGTTTTTCAGGTGTCTTCATCCCCAAGGTAGTCGAGGGACACCTATTTATCAGGTATGTTGTAGTCATAGTAGCCTCAACCTAAAACACCATCTTTAATCCAGCACTAACCAATATGCATCTAATGCTTTCCAAGATTGTTTGATTGAATCTCTCAGCCAAGCCATTTTGTTGAGGAGTACCCCGCAATAGTCTTTTGCCTTGTAATACCAGACATACTACACTAATTGTAGAAAACTTCATTGTATAACTCAAGGCCGTTATTGTTTCTCAACCTATTGACCTTCCTGTCAGTCTGATTTTTAACTAGAGTCTTCCAACTTTTGAAATTTCAAAAGTTTCATCCCTAGTCTTCTGGATGAATACTCATAACTTTCTTGAATGATCATCAACTATGGGTAGAAAATACTTTACACCTAAGTGTGAAGGATTCCTTGCAGGCCTCCAAAGATCAACATAAATGTAATCAAGGGATCCCATATGTTCTTTGTTTGCCTTTGTTAAACTTTACTCTGCAAGATTTACCAAACACACATGGTTAACAAAATTCCAAATTTTCGACTTTGTTACCGCCTAGCATATTCTATTTCCCCAATTCAACAAGACCATTTTCACTGATATGGCTCAATCTCATGTGCCACAGTTATGTCTTGGACATAAGTTTTGTGGAGTTAAAATATGTTGATCCACTTACAACCTCATCCTCAAGGGAATAAAAGCCTTGTTTCTTCACGCCTCTCAAGACTTCCTACGGCCCCTTCATGACTCTCAGGATAACTTCCTCTCCGTTGAACACATATCCTTTCTTGTGGAATTCACCAAGAGAAATCAAATTTCTCTTAAGGTCAGGTATATACCTGACACCATCAATAAATTTATTGACTCATCATGGACCTTGAATCTCATAGATCCAATACCTATAATTTTGCAGGCTTTATTATTTCCCGGCAGCACTGATCAACCATCTTGATCATATAATTCCTCAAACACGTCTTTGTTTGGAGTCATGTGTCAATTGCAACATGAATCCATGATTCATTCCTTGCAAGAATTACTGCTCAAAACTACAAAGACATCAGACGATTCAAAATCATCTTGAACAATGGCTGCATTTCCATTATCCTTACAACCATGATCTTTCAGGAATTCCTTTCTTGCATGATTCTCTTTATTACAGTGGTAACCCCTAATTATATGTGCATCACCGCCATAAAGACTTCTATTGACTTTTACCCTTCTTCTTCTCAAACCTGCCATATTTCTTCAAGAATTTCCTTTTAATGGACAAATCTTCACTAACAAGCGATGGCTTGTGTTCCATTCATTTGTTCAAATCCTTAGAGTACAAAGTAGATTGAACTTCTTCAAAGTCAAGGAATTTCTTCCATACAAGAGAGTTTCTTTGAAATAGGCACAAGACTTAGGTAAAGAACACATCAATAACAATGCTTGATCTTCATCATCGATACAAACCTCGATATTCTCCAGATCAAGAATCATCTTGTTAAACGTATCAAACTGCTCTGTCAAGACTCTATCTTCACTCATTTTGAATGAATACAGAGTCTGCTTCAGGTACAAATAATTTACTAGGGATTTAGTCATATACAACTCTTCAAGTTTGCTCCACACACCTGTTGCCGTCTTCTCATTCGAAACCTGTCAGAGAACCTTATTCACAAGGCTCAACATAATGGCAATGTGAGCTTTCTCGATCATCATCGTCTTCTCCTTCTCTACTAGGGTAGAATCCATCTTATCTAATCCTTTTAATACTTCAAACAAACCTTTCTCAACTAGTAGGGCTTGCATCTTCAAGCACCACAAACCAAAATCATTCATACTAGTGAATTTCTCAATCTCATACTTCGTTTACAACATCTTGTCGACACTCATCGCACTGGTTTGTTGTTACAAACGCCACACTAGGAATGAATAAACTATGAGAAATATTGAGTTTCTTGAAAAAACACAAGAAACCCTTTTTTAAGTTTACGAGAGAGAGAGAGAGAGAGAGAGAGAGAGAGAGAGAGAGATAAGAGGAAAGAAGAAGAACAAGAATTGGTTAAAACTGTTTTTCTATTCAGTTTTTCAATTAGGTTAAAAGGTTACAAGTGAATAACAACAACCAATACTTAACCATCTCTCAACAACCTAAGAGAGCAGCCTATTTATAGACTACAAGCTAACTTATACAACCATATGTTAGAACATGTTTCGACTACAACACACACATCTTCTACTCTTGCATTCTAGAACATACTTCGACTACAACATGCACAACTTTTGTCGAAACATTAAGTTATGTCAGTTGAGACTAGAGTTCGATCCAAAATACTACAAAAATATTTTTCATCTAAATTATGATACTAATTTATATCATCAACTCATTATTGTAAAAAATTAAGAAAATTTTGAACCAAAGGCAATAGTTGGAGAAAAAACAAAATTCTTAAGTCCAAAAGCTTCACTTTGTTTCATTGAATCCTCCAAAGTGGTGAGTTCCTTTATCCAAACCTTGAATGTAGATTTTATGAAGTATTATGATCTATTCATGAACTAATTTAGGTTAGAATTTATCATTTAATAAGAAATTGAGAACAAGTTCAAGTGAATTTGATGTTAGAGTTGTCGTTTACCCAAATCCCGTCTTTGGAACCTCTATAGGAATTTTGAAAGCTGTATCTTTTGAGAACTTATACTGAAAAATAAATGTTATATTCATACAATAAAACTTAATTTATCATAGGATAGGCTTTGATTTTGCTCAATTTCATTAGGACATGGTGGAGATATGTGAGCTGCAACTATGACCAAAATTCAGCCCTATTTTAAGAGCCCCTGTAGTATTTTTAAAAACTGTGTTAGTAGGTAACCTGAACTGAAAATAAAATTATATATTCATAAACTAGACTTGAATTCCTATAGAATAAGATTTGATTTTTCTCAATTTCATTAGAAAATGATGGAGATATTTAGTTGCAATTATGATCAAAATTTTGTCCCATTTTTGGAGCCCTTCTAATATTTTCAAAAACTGTGTTAGTAGGTAACTTGAACTTAAAAGAAAATTATATATTCAGAAATTAGACTTGATTTTCTATATAATATGCTTTGATTTGACTCAATTTTATTAGAAAATGATGGAGATATGTGGGTTGCAACTATGATGAAAATTTTGTCCTGTTTTTAGAGTTTTTCTAATATTTTCAAAAATAGTGTTAGTTTGTAACTTGAAATGAAAAGAAAATTCTATATTCATAAATTAAACTTGATCTCTTATAAAATAGGTTATGATTTCTATTATTAAGAAATGGTGAGAAATATGTGCTGCAATTTTGACTAAAATTATGTTATGTTTGAAAACCTTCTTTGGTATTGATTTTAAATGAAAACAAATGTGTATGAAAGCTAAGTTATATATATATATATATATATATATATATATATATATATATATATATATATATATATATATATATATATATATATATATATATATATATTGATCGTACCTGGATCAGAGTGTTTGAAAGTGGCCAACCGTGTCTGGAATGACTGTTACTTCAGTGATGATGAAAGACAGCCGGGGGGGGGGGGGGGGGGGGGGGGGGGGGGGGGAGGGGGGGTGTACCTGTAGGACACTCCGATGCTTAAGTCAGTGAGTGCACAACAAATACAGAGAGTATGAGTGAGAGTATGAAGTTAACTTAACCTGACCCTCTAAAGTGAGAGGGTATTTATAGGAGACTCCCAGCGCGTGGCCAACGGTTACTTGCAACGGGTGGGACCAGCGTGTGACCCGTTCTAAGTAACTGCTAGGGTTTACGTGTAGTAATAATGACCGGCTCGTGGTCAACACCCTAGTGTAACTGTCCTTTTAATATCATTATTAGACGGTTACATGAAACGTATTTGTGTAGATAAGACCGTTGAGGGTCTCCTCGGGGAAGAGTCTATAGTGTCGAGGAGATGTGGTGGTCGTGGTTTGGACCTGGTTTAATGGAGGCGAACCATGTATGTCGAGGACCTACGAGTCAGCGGGAATTGGGAGTGTTCTCGCGAGGAGAAGCTAATCTGTCGAGGAGGTCCTCATCTAGGTGTGACGTCCTCCGTTGTCCTCGGATACTCGAGTGTCCTCGGATTCTTAAGGTGCTCGACAGGATTTCGGTCTTGAGTATGGTAGTCATGTGCCCTTCTCTAGGACTTTGTTGGGTTTCCTCAAGTTGTATAGATTGGGTCTGTTTGACTGTAGGAAATCTTGGCCCAGTCCAGAACAGGAGCCCCCCCAAGTCGTTGCTTTGAGGCATCAGAGGAAGGACTTGAGGGTCAATAATCGTGTCGGGGCAATGCCAAGGGATGATCCGAGGAGGGATATCAGCATGGTCAAAGTTTTCGTGACATTCGGGCATGATGGTTTGCGGACAGTTATCATGAGGGCGGGGCACAGACGGTTTGCGGGCAATGAAGAGTTGCTTCCGGTTGAGGTGTCAGGGAGATGAGAAGTTTTCGTTTGAAACGATGGGATGACGAAAGGACAGGCGTGGGTTTTTTTATAGGTGTCAGTGTGCCACGTGTCCCTAGTCATCATGGCGTAGGGTGGCTGCCTAGGGTAGAGTACTCGAGTGTCGTAGGTTTCTCGAGTTCCGTGGTTTCTCTATAAATACTCTCCCTTTCCTTTCTTTCTCATTTATCGCTCTTTTGTTTCAGAATTGTTTCCTCTTTTTTCTCCGTTTTCTCATCTTCCGCTTGCTACCGTCAGCCACCGTAAGTTCACCGTGAACCGCCGTGCTACGCCGCGCCTGAACCCTAATCCACCATTCACAAGGTATTTTCTTCAAAACAATTGTTTCTTTAGGCTTTTTCTTTCGACATTGTTGTTTTCTTTGGTATTTTCTTTAAGTTTGACTTGCTTGAAATCATTTCTCTGATGAACTGGTGGAGTTCTCATGAGGAATGGAAAGATCCTTGGCGATTACGGCAGGGATCTTTGGCTGTTTCAAGAGAAAAGTGTATGAAATTTTTCTCTGTTTCTGTTAACTAACTGAGGAGCTGGGTGAATATTCCGGGGACTTGTAGGAACTTCTTGGGGAGTGTAATGGACATCGTGGGGACCTGATTATGTTTTTGGGTTCCCAACAATTACTCCCTTTCGTTGATTTCACGGGGAAAGGGGCAAGATTGTCCGGGAAAGCGACGAGTTCCCCGGGGGTATTTGTTATTCGTCCCCGACAGGTTGGTTTGGTATGACTCGTCGAATTCACCTGTTCCCTTCTGTTTTTCAGGTTGATGGACAGATTGGCTGCTGTAGTGGCCGTGGGTGAATTCGAGGAGGATAGCCAAGTTGAGGTCCCGATGGCCCATATGGCTTTTAGGAAAGAGCGTCCTCTCGAGGACTGGGTATGTGATGAGGCCCTCACCATGTCGTCTGTCTTTACATTCCCCGACGAAAATGGTTTTTGCACTGTTGAACATAGGTTGCTCGGTTTAGAGCAATCCTGGAAAGTGTACCGTCCTAATGAGGACCAGCGTATATGTACACCTTATATGGGACTGCGTTTCCCGGTGTACGAGTTTATGTTTCAAGAAGCGGGGTGGAGGCTCCCCTTCACAGACTTCCAGGTGGGGGTCTTTAAATGGTTAAAATTGGCGCCATCGCAAATTCATCCGAATTCTTTGGCCTTTCTCCGGGCTTTTGAGCTCGTCTGTAAATACTTGGAGGTCAGGGCAACGGTGCCCCTTTTCTTCCGAATTTTTCATCTGTAGCGGTCTACGACTGATGGTCGACACGGCTGGGTGTCGTTCAAACAGAATAAAGATCTATTCCATACCTACTTGGACTCTGTTCGAGATTTCAAGTGGAGGTATTACTTTGTGAGGCCAGTCTCTTCTGAGGCTATTAATTCGATCTATGACCGGGTGAATCAAGAAGTGAATGGGCTGTCCACTGAAGTGCTGGTGCCAAAATTCCCCCTCTATTGGACAGAGGAGCACTATGAAGAGGGGGTTGACAAATATAAAGTGAGACATAATAAGCTCGATGTCGAGGACCGCGAGGCTTACGACAAGATTGTCGAGTACGAGGAGAGTTTGAATAAAACCTCCGGCGTATCCGAGGGCGGAGAGACCTCGACGGGTGGCGATGAGCAGGTGCCGAAGATCCGTCGCCTGATTAACACTCGTGTCTTGCTCGAGACTTTCTCTGATGAGGAGGCTGTTGAGCTTTTAGGTGATGCCCGATCCTCGAGTTATACTTGTCTCTTGTGTGCTCTTCTTGTTTTGCTAATGTTTCTCTTTCTTTTTGCAGGGAAAATGGTCAAAGCAGCAGACAGATATGCGAAGTTAAGGGCGAAGAGGGCTAGGGAAGAACAAGCTCGTCTGGTCGAGCAAAGTACCTCTCAGCCTGCCTCCTCGTCGATAGTGCCCGAGAATCCTCCCTCTACTGCGGTGCCCGAGGGTTCTGAGCAAATTCATGCAGCGTTGACTGCACCTGTGACTTCCGAGGAGCAGTCCCCGGGGGGTCAAAGGACACCTAAGCGGGCAAGGACTGCTGGGCCGCTCGTTGTTAACGTGGAGGGTACTCCTTCTCCTCCTCCTGCAAGCTTCGAGATTCCTCCGTGTTATCTCCAGCGCCGCTATTTCTCCGAGTCTGTTTTCCCTCGTGTTGCTCCTTCAGAAGTCCAAGCTTTGTTGGGGAGTACTCCGAAGGCGAGGAGGAAAATAATCATGGAGGATATGTCTGCCGTTATGCGGCTTTGTTCGGCCGCCCTAATTTTGAATGAGGAGAGTTGTTCTGCATCTGAGCTTTCTCGATTGGAGGAAAGGCTTCAGACTTTGGGGGCTGAATTGCTTGCCGTGCAGAAGGATTTGAAGGATTGCAGGGAGCTGAACAAGGAGCAAAGTGAGCAGCAAAAAAGGTCGGAGAGGAAGTTGAAGGATGTTGAGGATGCGGTGAAGGGCCACCTTGCTCGGGTTGCTGCGTTGGAGGGGGAAGAGCAGCATCTCAAGGGCAGGATAGTTGAATTAGAAGAAGCTGTTCGGCCAGCCGAAAGCGAAACTGAGGAGGATAAACAGTTAACCTCTCGAGCAGCTTTGATAGCCAAGCTTAGGGAGGTCGAGAAGGATCTTCAGTTGGCTGAAGATGATGCTCTAGAGTTTGCAGATGTCGGGTTCCAGAATGCTGTGGCGCAGCTTAATCTCTTGAATCCGGACCTTGTAACTGATGGGGCTGATTCCAAGTTTGAGGTGGTCGACGGCAAGATTGTGTTGCCCGGGCAAACGGTTGGCGCGGAACAGGAGAATCCCAAGGCAGTCGATGCTACTGTGGAGTGATGATGTATTCAGTTTGGCCTGCGTGCCAATTTTTTGTATTGACTGGCCTGCGTGCCATACTTTTTTATTTGCCCAGCCTAGGAGACAGGGCTTTATGTAATATTTTGACAATGGGCTTGCCCGATTTAATACTTCATTTTTTGCCTCTTTATCTGATCTGTGTGTGGTGTTTTACTTATTTTTATCTAAGTTATTTTGAATTTGCTGGATACTTGGGAGTTTGCTCGACTTTAGTGATCCTCGACTGTGAAGAGAGCTGGTCGAGCGGTCAGGGGTTGTACTTCGACCTTTAATGAAGCTAAGAGGTCGATCGAGGTCTTAGTTTCATGGCGTGAACTTCCCATCGCGAGCTGGGCGTTCTGCCTACACGGTACGTCGATGATGGAGCTCGATAGAGTACTCCTCGCTGGGTCAATAGTTCATCGCACACACAACGTGACTTGTGACCTTCGTTAGGGTATAGAGGTGTCGTGCTTGTACCATGGCACGTTCCCTGTAATGGCAACATTTGTATAGTTACATATGGCATTCAAATGTAATATTGTTTGAGTTTCTCATCATTCCATGGTCGAGCAAGTTGTTCACCTTGGAGGTTTTCGAGGTAATAAGCACCTGTCCCCGTCTTTGCAATGACGCGGTAGGGGCCCTCCCAGTTTGCGGCCAGCTTTCCTTCACGTGAACTTTTCTAATTTCGCCGTAAGACAAGACTGCCTACTGGGAAATCTCGTTTGATGACTTTGTCATTATAACGCAAAGTTATTTTTTGTTTTAAAGAGGCTTCTCGAAAGGCCACGCCCGTCCTTATTTCTTCGACAAGGTCGAGTTCTTCGCGAAGGGCCTCGTTGTTCGCTTCTTCGTCAAGAGGAGCTTCTGTCCTTCTCGATGGTTCTCTGATTTCCACGGGGATTACTGCCTCGGTTCCATATGTTAACCGAAATGGGGTCTCCCCGGTCGTGGAATGAGGGGTAGTTCGATATGCCCAAAGGACATTGTGTAACTCCTCGACCCATCGTTGTTTGGCTTCACCGAGTCGTCGTTGGAGTATTACTTTGTTCGCAACTTCGGCTTGCCCGTTGGTTTGTGGGTGCTCGACTGACGTAAAATGTTGTTTCGTGCCCAGTTTGGCAACGAAGTCTTGGAAGTTTCCGTCTGTGAACTGTGTCCCATTGTCTGTGACAATGGCCTGAGGCACGCCGAACCGGGCGAGTATATTTCTCTTGTAAAATCGTAATATGTTGAAAATAGTGATCTTGGCTAGTGCTTCTGCCTCGATCCACTTTGTGAAGTAATCTACCCCGACGATGAGGTACTTATTTTGGTATGATCCTACGAAAAAGGGTCCGAGGATATCCATTCCCCACCACGCAAAGGGCCACGGGGATGTCAATGACTTGAGCTCGTTTGGAGGAGCGAGGTGCATGTCTGCGTGTCTCTGACAACGGTCACACTTTTTGACGTGTTCCTTTGCGTCTTGTTGCATGGTGGGCCAGTAATATCCTGCTCGGATAGCTTTTTGAGCTAAGGATCTTCCGCCTAGATGTTGTGCATTGATTCCTTCGTGTATTTCCTGGAGAATCTCGAAAACTTTATTTTCCTCGGCGCAGCGGAGTAAAGGGATGGAGAATCCTCGACGATATAGCTTACCGTCGACTATCGTGTATGCACAAGCCGGCCTTCTAATAATCCCAGCCTCTTTGGGGTTGTCGGGCAGTGCGCCCGTCGTCAGGTATTCATATATTGGGGTCATCCAGCAGTTAGCGTCCCCGATAACGTTCACCTCGGTGATCGAAGTAGGTTTGTTGATGCTCGGGTGGGTCAGTATTTCTTGGATCACTGATTTGTTCCCTCCTTTCTTCTTAGTGCTCGCTAGTTTAGAGAGCACGTCTGCTCGAGTATTATGCTCGCGCGGGATGTGAGTCACCTCCGCGGAGACAAATTTCTTCAACTTTTCTTGCACCAAGGTTAGGTATTCAATGAGACTATCATTTTTCGCCTGGAATTCTCCCCTAACTTGTGATGCTACAAGCTGAGAATCCGTAAAGATTTTGACTTCTTTGGCACCAAGGTCTTCTGCGAGTCGAAGTCCTGCGAGGAAAGCTTCGTATTCGGCTTGGTTGTTTGATGTTTTGAAAGATAGCTCTAGTGAGACTTCTATCAAGATGCCTTCCTCGTTTTCGAGGATAATGCCTGCCCTGCTGCCTTTAGCACTGGAGGCTCCGTCGACGTAAATTGTCCATCTGTGGGAGCCATTGGTCGAGGATTCGGGGATTGTCATTTCCGCTACGAAGTCGGCCAGTACCTGAGCCTTCAAGGCTTTTCCCCTTCATATCGAACGTCGAATTCGGATAGCTCGAGAGACCACCAGAGCATTCTCCCCGCCATATCTGGCCGACTAAGGAGCTGTCTGATAGGCTGCTCGATTCTTACCATTATTGTGTGGGCCAGGAAGTAATAGCGTAGTCTTCTGGCTGCCTTTACGAGTGCCAAGGCGACCTTCTCAATCTGTTGGTATCTGAGCTCGGGACCCTGGAGAGCTTTGCTCGTGAAATAAACCGGTTTTTGTCAGTCGGGGGTCTCCCGTATGAGGACATCACTTACTGCTTCGCCGGTGATGGCCAGGTACAAAAAGAGTGTTTCTCCATCGCCTGGTCGGGATAAGACCGGTGGTTGTGACAATACTTGTTTTAGGTGGAGGAGGGCTCGTTCGCATTCTTCACTCCATTCAAATGTTGCTTTTTGTCGAAGAAGTTTGAAAAAGGGGAGTGCGTATTGGGAGGATTTGGCGACAATATGGGAGAGAGTAGTGAGCATCCCGTTAAGTGATTGTATCGATTTCTTTGAGTTTGGAGTGGGAATTTTGGAAAAGGCCTTACATTTGTCGGGATTCGCTTCGATTCCTCTCTCCGTAAGGTAAAATCCGAGGAATTTCCCTGCTCGAACACCGAAAGTGCACTTGTCGGGGTTGAATCTCATGCGGCATTTCCTCGCTGTGTCGAACACCTTTTTAAGATGGGCAGCGTGGTCGACTTCTTCTGCGGATTTGACGATCATGTCGTCCATATAGACTTCGAGCATGTCGCCAATTTCTGCTTGGAAGACCTTGTTCATCATCCGTTGGTAGGTGGCGCCATCATTCTTCAGACCAAAGGGCATCACATTATAATAGTAATTGCCCGACTCAGTCATAAAAGCTGTGTGCTTTCTGTCGGCCTCATCCATGGGGATTTGGTTATATCCCGAATAAGCATCCATGAAAGATAAGAGTTTAAATCCTGCAGAGTTGTCGACCAATCGGTCGATGTTAGGCAATGGGTAAGAGTCTTTCGGGCATGCCCGATTAAGATCCGTGTAGTCAATGCACATCCTCCATTTTCCATTAGATTTTTTAACAAGTACAACATTAGACAACCAAGTGGTGTACTTGGCTTCCGAAATAAAGTTTGCCTCTAGGAGGTCTTTTACAGCTTTTTCGGCAGCCTCCATTTTTTCTGGAGACTGCTTACGCCTACGTTGAGCTACAGCCCTAGCATTTGGATCTATAGACAGCTGGTGACAAGCCACTTGAGGATCTAATCCGGGCATTTCTGAAGCGCTCCAAGCGAACAAATCTGCATTCTCTCGGAGACATGCTTTCAATTGTCTCCTCGCCAAGTCGGGGAGTCCATGGCCGATCTTCACTGTTCGCTTTGGGTCGTCGCCAAGAGGGATCAATTCGAAATCCCCGTCTGGGATGGGGCGCGTTGGGTAGGTGGGCTGCCCGTTGACTTCAACTGGGAGGTCTTTGGCTGCAACTTCTTCATGTTCCCCGGAGAACCTACTATCAAGGTCGACCGTGCTGACCGACGGCAGCGGAACCTGTGCGGCATCTACAACTGCCCTTTTGGGGTGAACACCACCGATGACACTAAGGCCTTTGATCCCTGCGTCGAAACATCTTCTGGCTGCTTCAATATCCCCGTGTAGGGTTACCACCCATCCTCGAATAGTATAATACTTCATTTTTAGGTGGACAGTGGACGGTACAGCTGTTATTTCGGCCAAGGTGGTCCTTCCCAAGATGCAGTTGTAGAGAGAAGGACAGTCGACTACTAGGAAACGCGTCTTCGCCTGTCGAGCTGTTTCTCCTGCTCCAAATGTGACCACCAATTTTACATAACCTTGAGGTCTAGTAGATGCGCCGTTGAAGCCTTGTAGATCGGATCCCACATATGGGGACAGGTGATGCTTTGTCAGCTGGAGAGTATCGAAGAGGTGAGTGTACATGATGTCCACCGAGCTTCCTTGATCGACCAAAATCCAATGCACATCAAAGTTGGCCATCTGTGCACGAATTAGGAGGGGTATATTAGCATTCGGGGATCCACCTGGTAATTCCTCGAGATAGAAACTTATAGGGTATGATTTTCCACGAGATAAGCTGAGAGTTGGGTCTCGAGGAGTGGATGTCCTTAGTTCGTCGAACTTTCTCTTTATTGAGCCGACGGTCACCCGTTCAGGATCTCCGCCTGATATGACTAGGGCTTGTGGAAAATTTTCCCAGGTACTGCGAACACTTACTAGCTCTTCCATTGGGAAGCTCTTCCACATGTTTCGAACAGCTTCGGCATCGCTAATATTTCTAAGGAAACCGAAGTCTTCAGGTCGTGTGACGCTTAGGGCGACCTGTAGTTTTTCGGTGTCCGGATGGTTTGACTCTTCGATATTCAGAGCTTCTTGGCCGGAAGGTCGGGGAGCTTCGTCTTGTTTGGCGTATTTTTTCAGGTATCCTTCTTTGATCAACGTTTCGATTGCGTCCTTAAGGTGGATCCAATCCTCAATAACATGCCCATGACTGTGATGGAACCGACAGTACTTGGATTTATCGGTATTTGGTTTGGGAGCTGTAGGCTTTGGGAAGCGGATTCCCCCTTTTATGAACTCCAAATTTGCACAATCACTGAAAATGCATGCTCGGGACACGTTTAGTGGAGTGTAATCTTTGAAAAGACCGGCAGGTCCTCGAGATTCCCGGGGTTCTTTATGTCGATTTTATTTCTTCCTCTCTCCGCCTCGCGTTGGTGGAGGGGAATCTTCTCTTCTCTTCTCCCCTCCTCGTCTAGGTGTGGGAGAGTCTTCCCAGTTCCGGCCGCGGGGGCCTTCTCTGCTCCTTAAATCAAGGGCAATCTGGGCGGCTTCAGCTTCTTCGAACTCGATGTGTGATTGAGCTCGTTCGAGGAATCCTTCAAAGCTGCGAGGACGGTGTAATCCGACAGATTCCACGAACTTAGAACCAACCTGCAGTCCTTTGATGATAAGATATAATTTGATATGGTCGGTCGTGTGGACCTCGACCGCCTCTTTGTTGAATCTCTCTATGTAGCTCCGGAGGGATTCTTTCTTATCTTGGAAGATGGCCTCCAAGGAAGATATAGTTTTTGGATGCCTTCGTGAAGCCGTAAAATGCTTCTTGAAACGTTCCCTCAGAGCTTTCCTGGACGCTATAGATTCAGGTGCCAGGTTTTTGTACCAAGCCATGGCCCCTTTTCGAAGAGTTGTAGGGAATAGCCGACATTTGATAGCGCCGGAGACGTTTCTAAAATCGAGAAGAGCCTCGAAGCTCTCGACATGGTCGTCTGGATCAGATGTCCCATCATACGTCCCCAAGGCTGGGGGTCTCTCCAAGCCTTTAGGAATAGGGGCTTCCATTATTTATCTGGATAGAGGAGTCCGGTAGTCTTCGTCATCGCTATCTCCTGGGGATACAGAAGGAGAAATATGACCCCGAGTATAGTGGCGTCTTGGGGAGCTTTCTTGGTGGCGGACTCTTGGCTCCTCGACATAGGGTTTGCTCTTCTTAATCTTCAAGGGATGAGTGGCCGCTTTTGGTGGCGGGGAGCGATGGCGCTTCAGCGGATGCTCAGTCTGGTTGAGCTCCAAACGTGGCCTGCGACCTTTATTTACTGGGGAGGGACTGCGAGATTCCACCAGAGACAGTGAGTGCCCGGGATAAGGGGGTGGTCGGTGCTTTCGCGGGGAAGAGCGACCACGACCCTTTTCTAGCTTCTCAATTCGTAAGTTTTGGTTGAAGATCATTTGATTGGTCTGATTGACCAATGCAAACAAAGCAGCAGTGCTTGGATCCGCATTTGGTGGTGGGTCCACGGGCTGATATGCGGGCAGGAGGGTTTTTTCATGTGCGTCTTGTTGAGCAGTCTCGTATTCTACCTCATCGGAAGACGGGGAAGCGGTGACTCCATCTCTGACATCATTCTCCACGACGGGTTAGAGAACATTATTATCGCCATGGGTGTTACCACCAAGTTGAGCGATGACATTATCCATGGCTTGATTCGCGGATGGGTTGGCCATTGCTGGTATTTGAACGAGAAAACTTTGGTTTATCGCAGGGGAAAAACGGGGAAGTTAATGAGTTCCCACAGATGGTGCAACTGATCGTACCTGGATCAGAGTGTTTGAAAGTGGCCAACCGTGTCTGGAATGACTGCTACTTCAGTGATGATGAAAGACAGCGGGGGGTGTACCTGTAGGACACTCCGATGCTTAAGTCAGTGAGTGCACAACAAATACAGAGAGTATGAGTGAGAGTATGAAGTTAACTTAACCTGACCCTTTAAAGTGAGAGGGTATTTATAGGAGACCCCCAGCGCGTGGCCAACGGTTACTTGCAACGGGTGGGACCAGCGTGTGACTCGTTCCAAGTAACTGCTAGGGTTTACGTGTAGTAATAATGACCAGCTCGTGGTCAACACCCTAGTGTAACTGTCCTTTTAATATCATTATTAGACGGTTACGTGAAACATATTTGTGTAGATAAGACCATTGATGGTCTCCTCGGGGAAGAGTCTATAGTGTCGAGGAGATGTGGTGGTCGTGGTTTGGACCTGGTTTAATGGAGGCGAACCATGTATGTCGAGGACCTACGAGTCAGCGGGAATTGGGAGTGTTCTCGCGGGGAGAAGCTAATCTGTCGAGGAGGTCCTCATTTGGGTGTGACGTCCTCCGTTGTCCTCGGATACTCGAGTGTCCTCGGATTCTTAAGGTGCTCGATAGGCTTTCGGTCTTGAGTATGGTAGTCATGTGCCCTTCTCTAGGACTTTGTTGGGTTTCCTCAAGTTGTATGGATTGGGCATGTTTGACTGTAGGAAATCTTGGCCCAATCCAGAACATATATATATATATATATATATATATATATGAGAGAATATGGGTGATATTGATTTATATTACTAAATATGTAACAGGTGAGCGAGATTTATATCATATGATAAATTCAAAATGTATTGAGAACCATGATAATTGGAACGCCAATTATCATTAGTAAGGCATAGTCTTAGTAGACTAGACTTCTTTAGACTGACTCATGTCTAAAGAATGGACTAGGGTACTTACACATATCAACTTCCTAACTAAGATTGGGAAATGTTAATGATCTCCCTAAATTACCCTTCCTTGATTATTAACTTTATACTATGATTTTGCCCATTTCTGTAATTTACAAATTCAATAATTCACAACCAATCACAATTCATGTTTTGTACACATGGCATACATTTCTTCAAATGCAATTGCTTTTTCATTGCCCTCTAAAAACATCTCCCATATTTAAACCTTTCCATTATACCTTATCTTCTCATTTCTCTACACTCTTCCTCATTACAACAAAACCTCCGATAATACAACCACCGCGGGTTGAGCCATCGAAGGCCGATATCAACTACACGGGTTCATCAACCAATGTATGTCTACATTTTTTTGCTTCAAGATTCGCCATGGTTGTGACTATCTCGTCTCCATTTTTTCCTCTGTTATGTGTGCAAAATCTAAGCTTCCAAGCATAAAGTTCGTGTTTCTTTTACATCCGGTTGTTTACAAAGTGTAACTGAAAACTAGAATAATGTATGACAAAGAAAAGGTACAGTTTTGAGTGTTTTGTTTGTTATGTCTGAAAAATCTAAACTTGCAAGCATAAAGTTTGTGTTTTTTTTTAACATCAAGTTATTTACAAAGTTTAAGTGAGACCTGAAAAAAAAATGAAAAAGAGAAAGGAAAGTTTGATGTGTTTTCATAGTTATGTCTGAAAAATCTAAAGTTGCAAGTATAGAGTTTGTATTTTTTTTTATATACAGTTCTTAACAAAGTTTAAATGAGACCCTTAATAAAAAATGAAAAAGAAATAAAGACTGGTTCCAAAGTTGCAAGCATATAGTTGGGTTTGAGTAGTTTTTAAAAACTGGTTCCAGTTACAAGTGCAACTTCATAACAGTTACTTAGATGTTGGTCTTTGTCTTTAGTCATTTCGTAACAGTTACATACTTTGAATATATATGATAATATTAAAATTTTAATGTATGCTCATTGCATTTTTCATTCGAGTTTTGTGAAGGATCATGTCAAGACCACTGATTTTTATCAAAGACTTGAAGCCTGACCATAACGTGTGGAAACTGGTTGTTCGTGTCGTCGATATTTGGTGTGTTAAAGAGCGTAACGGTCAACAACATGTTGAAGCTGTAATACAAGATGTAAAGGTGTTGGTTTTTCGTTTCTTTTGTTGAGTATTTAATGTTTAGACTTTATAATTTGTTAATGTGTTTTGTTAATGTGTTTATAATAAAAATCAGGGTGACCATATTCATGTAGTAACCCGTGCACGCGAATTTGAAATTTGGGACAAGGCGATAGAGGAAGATAATACGTACTTGGTTTATAATGGTGAACCTTTGATCAATGACCTACCCTTGAAAGTATGTGACAACGACTACAAGTTGTTTTGGAATCGTGCTACAACTGTTACTACAATAGAAATCCCAGACATTCCACTGCACACATTCAAGTTTAAATGCTTTAAGGATTTTCTAAATGGTGATTTCGTTGTTGATCGATTATATGGTAACTTCTGTTTTTCCGTTCTCTACATCATTTTGTGTTATAATCGAAAACTGCATTAACTTTCAAAACATTCATAAGCAGATGTGATTGGTGTTGTTCAGCATGTGGTTATGACCCAACAACAAGGAGCTGGGAAAAAGGCTTGTGTCAATTTAACTATCTCAGATGAAAGGTTTTTTAAATATAACATTTTCACTCAATGTTGCCTCATACTTTTGCTTCATCATATTTGACATAATGATTTATAATGGTGTTTTCGTAGTGGAACTGAGATGGATTTAACTCTATGGAAGTCATATGCGACACAATTTATGTCGTACAATATGGACAACGGAGAACTGATTCTCATACTAACACATGCTTGGTGTCTCCAAAGCTCATGTAAATCTAATAATTCTTTTATTTTATGTTGATTTGAATTATATAACTTTGTATTTTCTAATTCATGAATTTCTTTCCATCCGCTGCAGCCTCTGGAAAACTAAACCTTTCAAATGCTTGGAATGGGTCCAAACTACTTCTGAATTGTGACCATCCTCAAGTTGTCGATTTCAAGACAAGGTAAAATATTTTGTGTAGATTCAAGTTATTCACTTTCCAACGTAAGATATATATACATTCGATTTGTCATACGTTTGATTGTATTCCTGACAGTTATACTTTGGTTTAAAACTTAGATATGGAGACGAAAATGCAACTCTGGAAGCCTCTTAGAGTAGATCACTCAACTCATGCTCTCAAGGAACATTTGATGATAGATCTTTTTCCTTTACAAAGGATGTCAGGAGCATTAGAGAGATGCTTACTATGTGTGACGTAACATTTTTTTGTTACTGATAGATTTAGTAAACATTAGTGTCTTTTGTAACCAGTTTTGTTTCTGCTCCATCCATTATTTCTTTCTCATAATGTAAGCATGTTTTAATATTCTTTATTGTTTCATGTAGGAATCCTTCTGCAATACAGACCATGAGGTTCAAATCCAATCCATTTGGTTAGTACTATGAAGTTTGTTCGCAGTGCAACAAGACTAACCAATGCGTCTGTGCTGACAACAAGTCAACCCCAATAACTAAGTAATCACATTTATTTCTTGAAAATAAGTTAATTGCCCAAATTGAGAAAATATTATATATCAGTGCCTTTACTCAAATTAATTCTAACTTTTTGCGTTATAGGTACAAGATTGAAATTGAGGTTGAACATGACAATGTGGTTGCTAATTTTGTTTTCTGGGACAAGGAGTGTATACCAATTGTTGGTATGTCTGCACATGCTTTAAGACAACTCATGAGACAGGTTTGTATTTTAAATGTTATTCTTTTCTGTTTTTTTTCTCCATTTCCTTTTATAAATAACAACAACTCTATTTTCAATATGCAGCCATATCTGCTTCTTCTTACACCGGGAAACCATTGTTGAATTGCTCTTCGTAACTAACAGTTTCATAGCAAAAATTATTCAATTGATAAATGATTATCCAACAAACAAGATATATTACATAATTTTAGCAGTAAATGATGAATGCTAACGTTGTTATATCATCCCATACAATATTATGATTCAACTTACGATATACTTATAATTTACTAATATACATTCTCTATAAAACCATGTTTCTGCTTGTAACCACTTATCATTGTTCCTCATAGACCAATGAAGACCATCCCTTGATTTATCCTCAGTACCTTGACAACTTGCTTGAAAAGAAGTTTGCCTTTCATGTTAAATACCAGCCATTCTACAAACAGGCCTCTGTTGTGAAACTTACTCAAGATAAAGAGGTCCGACAACATATTGAAGATGTCATGGTTCCTCCCATGGTATGTTTTTTAAATTTGCAATGGCAGACATATTATGAATGTCCGACAACAAATTTACTAAATAACCTCTTGAAATTTATGTTAGGATACCGCTGTCACCCCTGTAAATGATGTTGATCGCAAGGGAAAATCCCCTGTCATAGAAAAAGACGACAACCAAAACAACATACTGACTCAAACTTCAAATACCACAGTAAGTGGTGATCCATGCTTTTTACATACAAAAATAATTCCTTGACGTTTTTTTAACATTTATATTTTACGATTACAGAGTAATGCTTCTGCTGCCCAGAATTAGAGCCCTGAACCATGCTACAACAACACGCCTTCAAAAAGATTGTCACCGGATATCCTAACTCAGGAGGCAGAACTCTCAGGCATGTTACCACTAAAACAATCTGCCATAAAGGGTGCAAGATCCAAAAGTGCCAGACTCAACAAGAACAAATAGTTGTCTTCAACCTGGTCTTTTAAGTTCTATTGTTATATTTTATGTATAATTAATCCTTGGACCTATCTTTTGACCACTGTTGTTGTGGAACAATGCTAATTATGAGAAATTCCTATGTTTTGTAATGAACAACCAATGTCCTTAAAACAAATTGTTCTTTCTAAGACATTAAATATAATACTTGTGTTTTGAGTACTCTCTTTATATGTTTCTCCTATTTATTGTTGAAACTTTATATAATCCAAAGCCTTCATATATGGACAGAACGAAGTACATATGTTGCTACTATATTAAATAAGCTACAAACATCATTATTTGGACATATCATTATTAAAGCTTTGCATACGTGATTGGTATAGCATGCAGAGAACGGCCATAAAATGACTATGCTAAATTTCTTCTTCCTTAAAACATTGAGTTTATACAAGAGTTACTCCATTGCTAACATAGTAGCATTATGCATCCAGCACTAAAGTATTATATATTTTTTAGTTATAATTCTAACAGATGAATCTCTTAACACAACTTTGCTTTAATATTTTAATACCATGTGCATCATTATATTATTTGAACACATTTACTTTAATAGCTTCATAGCTTCGTAGCTTAAACTCATCAGTATTATTACTTTACTATTAAATAACTTCATGTTGTAATTATTTTTGTACTATTCCATAGCTTCACCTCATTAATTGGTAGGTAAACTTTTCTTCAAAAGATATCATTTGCTGACATTGCTATCTTGCATGTGAATGTATGTATTTTATCTTTTAATGCAATAAACAATCAATTTAATGAACCTGACACAATATGCTATTTTTTTAATAATAACATTTCTAAAGTTTTTTTTATGAATATCAGCCCAATTAATTTTGATTGGGCTTCTGTTGTCTTTTCAATGCTTAATTTTCCTTATTTCGCGTGCAAATTCATGATCAATGTGTGCAGTGCTAATTTTTTTGGTAAAGCCTACACTCATTGCTAGCTTGCTAATGTTTGAGACTGCACCATAATGGAATACACTGCAAACTCGGTACTATCTGCAGGTCCCATGTTTTCATTTTTATAGTATACTGCACTTTTATTTAATATTATACCTTTTGTAAACTACTGCTAAAATGATGATATTACTACTTACTACTCTCTAACTAAATTGGCTATGTTTTTTTAGAACCTAATTATATTTACTAAACACACGTAACTATAGTAACTATACACATATTTAATAGAGTTATTTTATATTTAATAAATAATATATTTGACAACCATATAAAATAAATTACCTTTGAATTTTAAAAGATTTTAGCTTTCCAAACACAATGCAGTAATATTACTATGAGACATAGAACTCATACAATTGCATGAACTTCATCATCAAATATAGGTAATTCATTCCTTTTAAACATTGTAGTCTTTAGTCATATTTAACCTACATATGAATCTTGCTAACTACTGCATTTGTTTATCTTCTGCATTAGTTGCTCATTAAGACTTGACATAACAATCTATCAACAATGGAATGATAATTTGTTATTACTTTCTTTTATATTTTACCCATTTCATTGTTAGTGAATCCATTGCTAATCTTAAATGTATTTCTTTCAAGTGCCTTAACTCATTATTAAATGTATTTCTATTAGTTTTTCAGGTTATCAAACTTTGTAATCTTAATATCAACTTCATCATGAATCCATTGGTAAAAAAAAAGGTATGACAGAACTCAATTTTTTTGCCATTCATCACAGTTCCATCAATGATGCTCCAATCATGCATGGTATTTTCATTTTACATATCATTCATTGTTATACTTGTAATACCCCGTAATTTGTGAACGCTCTGGATAATATTATTATGATCAACTGGGTTCCGGTGTACTCTGAGCAATTATTGGATAAAATAATTAGAGTAAACTGACGAACTCGGAACTGATTAGATTAATTTTATTTAACTTGGAGTTTTATTAATTGGTGCATTTGAGATAATTTGGACAATTAGTAGTATTACTAATTAATGTTTTTTCTTTATCTTTTTCCTTTTTCCTTTTTTGTCAAAGTTAGTAACATTGGAGAGAGAAAGTGAAGAGAAGGAAAAAGGAAGGAAAAGAAGAGAAAATTTCCCGAGAGCTCAAGAGCAAGAATCATCAACCCATCTTCATCTTTTCATCTCAGCTTCATCATCCTCATCTTGTAATCCAGGTGGGTTCTAGATAGACACTTTAGTTGTAGAGTTTCATGAGTTTAGAGTTAGTTTTGATATCGTGAGAAATGAGTAATTTTGCAATAGAATCATGAATCTAACTGCTGAAATTTGATATAAACTGCGTAGTATACTTGTTGTTATGTTTATAACATGTTTTGAGTGTTTTGGTTGGGAAAAAGTGGAATTTTGGGGTTGGAATTGTGAAATCCGTAGCAGAAAATTCTGCAGGAAAAATTCTGGGTTTCCTCTGCCCATACACGTAACACGCAAGGCAATACGCGTATTGGGTTGGGCAATACGCGTATGGCAAGGGGATTTTAGGGCAATACGCGTAGGGAAGTTCATTTTTCACGACCCTCTGCTGAAATGCGTAATGGTACGCGTATTTGGCAAGGCAATGCGCGTAACGTGTGAGGCAATACGCGTATGGGAGTTTTAGTGGAATCTTGAAGAGGAATTGGTCTCTGCTCAAACGCGTATCACTTTGGGCAATACACGTATGGAATGGGCGAGCGAGCTGGGCAGTACGCGTATGGCACAAGGCAATATGCGTACGGCCAGTGAGAGTGCAGAATTGTGTTTTTCGCGATACCATTTCTTTTTAATTCCATAACTTGTGTTTCGATTTTTCGTTTTGAACATTTTTGGTATCGTTGGAAAGCTATTCCAATGCTCTTTATGATAGTTAAGGAAAAACATATGTTTATACCATGGTTTGATAAGATAAATATGATTGATGTTGAAATATACTTGTCTAATGAAATTGTTAAGCATGTTTGAGAGAGTATGCAATGTTAAAATATGAAACAGGTAGAGCGAGGAAACCTTAGTATAATAGAATGACTTAGAGAATTGTGTGGCAATGCTTACATCGATACTAGAAGAGTATCCTTGTTAAGTAGTTGTTAGTGGAGGATCGTATTCCTCCGGTTTGTAGTATATCTCTTAATAAATACCATGGCCCGTGTTGAAGAGCCCCTGTGCGGGATGGCCAGGGAAAAGTATTTATTAAGTAAGTAAATGTGACCCACGTTGAAGTACTCCTTGTGTGGGCTAGCCGGGGAGAAGTTACTTAGTGGTTGGTACCGTGACCCGTGTTGTAGTGCTCCCTGTGTGGGCTGGCCGGGGAGAAGTACCACTGTAGATAACCGTAACCCGTGTTGTAATTTCCTTGTATGGATGGCCGGGGAGAAGTTATCTACGTTAAGGATCCGTGACCCGTGTTGTATTTGCCTTGTATGGCTGGCCGGGGAGAAGATTCTTAACTAGTATGTCTTTTGTGAATTGTACGATTGTTTGGTAGTCAGAAAGTTTTGTACTCAAGGTCTAGTTCTTTTTCCCCCGACTTGAGTTAGGTTTTGGTTAGAACCTTGTAAAGCCGAGAGAATCCATAAGATAGAGAACTCACTGAGATTTGATGTATCTCACCCCACTGTTATTGTTTACATCACAGGTACTGCAGGTTCGGCGAAGGGTAAGGACAAAGTTGTTTGACTTTCCTTACGGATCATAGCTTTTGTGTGGCAAGGCTTCCGTTGTGAAGTTTTTTTTGGGATCATTATTTGATCTAGTTGTTAGTAATTATCCTTGGAACATCTTGTAGATATACTATGCCGTAGTTTTTTTGTATTTAGGTTTTTGGGCATGTATATGTATAATGTGTTTACTAGGGACTTATTGTATATTTCAGTACCAAACTTGAAATTCATGTATAATATATGCTTTGATGTATGTGATTATATATGGGCGTTACAGTTGGTATCAGAGCAGGTCGTATCCTCGACCTAGCCATGAAATAGAATAAGTATTTCTTTCCGTTTCATATGCATGGTGTTGCCATTGGTCTTACGTGTTATATTTATGGTATTGAGCCTGATCAACTTAATCCTATCTCTATGACATTCAGGAACATGGCTGACGGGCGCAGAAACACCCGTGGTAGGCCCCGAACTACTCCATCTGGGACGAATCCGCCGGGCGGCAATGGGAATGCTCATCTGTATCAGTTTATGCAACAGATGCAGCAACAACAGAATCAGTTTATGCAGCAAATGGTTCAACAATTAAATGGGGGTCTGCATCCTCAGGTGGTTGTTCCAGAAGTGGTAGGTGGGACTTTCCGAGATTTCTCCCGCATGAATCCTTCGGAATTCCATGGCGGATTATATCCTGTAAAGGCTCACAAATGGATTTCAGGTATGGAAAGGATTTTCTTGATAGTGCATTATACCGAGGAGAATAAAGTGGTTTTTGCTTCGCATTCCTTGAAGGGTCCTGCCATGAGGTGGTGGGAGAGTTCGTCGGCTCTTATGACTATTCAGGGTGTGCCCAAGGTCTGGGAACAATTCAAGGTAATTTTTATGGAGAAATATTTTCCTAGCTCCTTGCGGACTCAGAAAGAGTTTGAATTTCAACAGTTAAGACAGGGTAGTATGACTGTGGCCAGTTATGCTGAAAAGTTTGAGGACATGGCTGCTTATTCTAGGCAGGCTATGTATGCTCCGGATGAACGGTGGAAAATAGATCAGTTTCTTTTTGGACTAAAAGCGGAAATCTCTCATAGTGTATCTCAGAGGGAGTTCACTACTTATGCAGAAGTTCTAAGACAATGCTATGTGGTGGAGCATAGTTTGAAGAAAGTGCAAGCGGAAAGTGTTACAAGTAGGGTAAATCAAGGTGACCGTGGAAGATCAAGTCAATAGTTTGGGCCAAGATCACAAGCTTTCAAAGGAAAGTAAGTTGCTAGACCTAATGTTATTCCTCTGTGCAGAGTGTGCAACAAACATCATTTTGGGAAGTGTGTTGACGGGAGTTTTAGGTGTAATAATTGTAATGGATTGGGTCATGTGGCTAGAGATTATACTCAGAATAGAAGCCAAGTGCAAGGACGGAATACCGAGAGGGTTTATACCTTGGATACAAGGAAGACAAAGAATGATAACTCCTTGATTGTGGGTATGTGTTTCGTAAATGGGCATCCTTGTTTTGTTTTATTTGATTGTGGGACAACACATTCTTTTGTGTCGATGAGATGTGTGAAGCGACTTGGGTTACAAGCTGTTCCTTTGTCTCCTCCTATGGTGGTCACTACCGCCATGGATGAAATGGTTGAGACACCATTGATGTGTGAAAATTGTGTTTTGTCTGTGAATGATAGAGTTTTCCAGATTGACCTTATCTGTTTACCGCTTAAGAAAGTTGATGTCGTTTTGGGGATGGATTGACTTTCTGCTAATTCAGTGTTTATTGGGTGTGAGGAGAAGCTAATCATCATTCCATCTGTTGAGGCTACTCCGAAGGATGTATTAACAACGATTTTAGAAGGTACGGTGGGAATGATAAATTTCTTGTTTGAGAAGGAGAAACCTGTTTTACTGGTTCTTACTAAGGAGGGGAGTAGTGAGCAGCAAGTGCTGAGTATTCCTATAGTTTGTGAGTTTCCCAAAGTCTTTCCTGAGGAGTTACATCTCTTCCTCCGAAGAGAGAAGTTGATTTCTCTATTGACCTGGTACCGGGAACGACTCCTATATCTGTTTCTCCTTATCGGATGACACCGCTTGAATTAAGAGAATTAAAGGACCAATTGGAGGACTTGATGGCTAAGCATTTTGTTAGACCTAGCGTTTCACCATGGGGAGCTCCAGTGTTATTGGTAAAGAAGAAAGATGGTGGAATGCGTCTGTGCATTGATTACCGTAAGTTGAATAAAGTCACCATTAAGAACCAGTACCCCTTACCCGGGATAGACGACCTGTTAGATCAATTGAAAGGAGCCTGTGTGTTTTCGAAGATTTATTTACGGTCAGGTTATCATCAGATCTGAGTGAAGAGTTCCGATGTGCCTAAGACTGCATTTAGAACCCGTTACGGCCATTACGAATTCTTAGTGATGCCTTTCGGTTTGACAAATGCTCCAGCTGTTTTTATGGATTACATGAACCGTATATTTCAAGCTTACTTGGACCAATTTTTCGTAATCTTTATTGACGACATTCTTATTTATTCTCGTACTCCACAAGAGCACGGAGAACATCTAAGAATTGTCTTATCAGTATTGCAAGAGAAGCAACTTTTTACTAAGTTAAGCAAGTGTGAGTTTTGGATGTCGGAAGTTAATTTTCTTGGACATGTTATATCTCAAGGTGGTGTGGCAGGGGATCCATCGAAGGTATAAGCAGTGATTAACTGGGAGAGACCGAGGAATGCTTCAGAGGTTAGAAGTTTCTTGGGATTGGCAGGTTACTATAGAAGGTTCATTAAAGGCTTTTCTCAATTGGCCTTACCAATGACGAAACTTACTCGAAAAGATTTTGCTTATGAGTGGGATTCGGGGTGTGAACAAAGTTTTATGAAATTGAAGGAAAGTTTGACGACTGCTCCAGTATTAATTATTCCTGATCCTAACAACTCTTATGAAGTATTCTGCGATTCTTCTAAGAGGGGATTAGGAGGTGTTCTAATGCGAGGCGGTCAAGTGGTAGCTTATGCTTCTCGACAATTGAAAGTTCATGAGAAAAATTATCCAACTCATGATTTAGAACTAGAAGCAGTTGTGTTTGCACTGAAGGTGTGGCGTCATTATTTGTATGGTGTACGCTTTGAAATGTTCAGTGACCATAAAAGTTTGAAGTACTTATTTGACCAAAAGGAGTTGAATATGCGACAAAGAAGGTGGATGGAGTACTTAAAGGATTATGACTTAGAATTGAAGTATCACCCAGGAAAAGAAAATAAAGTAGCGGATGCATTAAGTCGGAAAATGGTTCATAGTGCCGAATTGATGATTTTGGAGTATGCGTTGTTGGAAAAGTTTAGAGATCTTAATCTCCAGTTTGTGTGGACTCCGAATGGTGTAATTATGGGAAATTTGAATGTCAATTCTACTCTAAGAGTTGAGATTCAACAAGAACAAATTTTAGAAGAGAAGTTTCAAGAGCTGCTACTTCAACCGGGTTTTTCACGAGCAACGGATGGGATTGTTCTGTTTAATCAACGGATTTGTGTTCCGAGGGACGAGGGATTGAAAACAAAGATTTTAGATGAAGCACATAAAGGTACTTTTACGATACATCCTGGTTCTTCGAAGATGTATGAAGACTTAAAGAAGGATTATTGGTGGTCCGAGATGAAAAAGGATATAGCGGTGTATGTGTCAGAATGTGCGGTGTGCCAACAGGTGAAGATTGAACACCAAAGTTCGGACGGTCTGTTATAACCTTTGGATGTTCCAGTTTGGAAGTGGGATAGTATTTCTATGGACTTTGCAGTAGGTTTACCCCGTACGCAAGGTGGTTATGATTCTATTTGGGTGATTGTGGATCAACTAACGAAATCTGTACATTTCTTAGTCGTGAAGACTACTTGTAGCACCCCAAAACTTGCCCTACCTTTTCTGGCTTTTGCTTCGCGTTCATCTGCATTTTTAGGTCATAACTCATAATCATATCATTGCATTGGTTTTCTGAGACATGGGGTCGAAGGTTTTTCTTGTTATAAGTGTTTGCCCTGTTCGGGACGATTCTGCAAGTCATCTTCTGCAAAGTTCATCGGTGTACATCTGGGTGATTTAGGTTTTTATTCATGGTTGAGCTTGTGGACTGTTTATTGGTTGAGATTCTTCAGTGGATCATGTGAGTGGCCAGATTGTTCAGTGGTAGTTGTGACCATTCTATCAGGGGCTTGGGAATAGTTTGTGATTGGTTTTGAATTCTTTGGGTTATCCATTTTCTATCCATCATGACCATTTTCAACCATTTTAACCAATTTTCTTTCCACATCCAATTTTATTTCAATATCCATTCCTTACCATTTTCAAATAAAATTTTTATCTTCTCTATTATCCATATTTTTCACTATATTCAAATCCATTTTTTTCATAACCTTTTCTTAAACCATTTTCTTTGATTAATCCATTGCAAGAGTCCATTTCCTAAATATCCATATTCAAATATCCAGAACCACTTTTTTGGTCCTTATCCATTTCATTTTAATAACCAAATTAAATCCATGTCCAAATTAAACCTTTTTTATTTTCAAACAATTACCAAGTCTTTGAATCCATTCTTTTTTATTTTATCCAACCAAATATCCATTTTCGATTTTTTATTCTTTATCCATATCATTTTTCTTATATCCATTTTTCAATTCCAAATGTCCACTTCTATATCCAAATTGTTCATTATCCAATTCTCATTTCAAATCCAATTACCAATTTATCCATATTTTTAATAGCCTTTTTTATTCAGTTACCATTACCATGCCATCACAAAAGTCATTCAACAAACTCAATTTAAATTTAGTTGCCAAAAAAAATCCATTACCAAGTGACTTAAATGTTACCGAACTAGTGAGCACAATATTACCAATTGTTGGTCAAGCTCTATAGCAGCTGCAAAGAGCGCAGGATGGAAAAGAAAAGTACATGAAAAGCTCTTAACAGGAAAATACAAAAGCAAAAAGAAATTACATAACTCCTAACTAACTCACAACAAAAAAATCCGAAAGTTCAAAAATCATTCTCCATTTTCAAGATAACTGAATTTAACAAACTCCATGAAAACTCTAACCGAATTTCAATGTGAAATACCAAACTACCCCTCCCTGATTCCGGCTATAAGAACTTCATCCTCTTTATTCTTCAGGGGAGGATTCATTATGCAACTTTTTCACTCTTCATTCTTCTTGATTCTCTTCCAATCTCCATCTTCTCCAATCCTCTGAAAATTTCATCATCGCCTAGCCTCTACCTTCAATCTCCTTCTCAATTCTGCAACCATTCTTCATCATAATCCGTACGCTTCAATTCATCACCATTCAACCAAATTTCAATCTTCATCGATCCGTAGAACCTGATGAAATCAAGAACAACATCAACAATTCCTCCATAATTACTCAACATCACACAATACGTACGGAAACGAAGAAATAGGAGAAAAAGGAGTAAAATCAACAGCAAATTCAAACGCGTTTCTGATAACAACATCTCAGGGAAGAAGAATCAGAACGAAGAAGAAGTGAAGAAGAATATTATCTCACATCTGGTTTTTCTATTTCTCGTCGCAAACTTGAAGAAGCGCCGGACTCTCTCTGGTCGGTAAGCTTTCTGAACTTTTCTTTTCTTCATTTCGTATACCTCCGGTTTGCAAGTAGTTGGTGTTGTTTCCAATTCGCTGTTTCCTTTTGCCGTGAGTGAATTTCTCAGTTCGGTGTGTTGTCGTGATTGCGCGTAGAGTTAGATATTTGTGGCTTGCTGTTGAATCTGATCAGTGTCATGTACGTTGAGCGAGTTTAAGCGTTGTCGGCACTGTTGCGATGGAGGAGATACGAGCGATCGGAGAAGGATACCATCGCGTCGTGTTTGTTTTTCGGTCTTATAAGGTGAAGGACGATATGGCGTAATCTTGATCGGAGACGAGCAAAATAGGGTAGATAACGGAGATCGTCGCTTGCGGTAGTGGTGTGCGGTAGGGTGTGCGTTTAGGTGTTGCGGCAACGCCGTTAGGAGGTGGAGACTGTTGTTGGAAGAGGAACATTATGTGAGGGAGAATGAGGCCGGCGGTGTAGGGTTGCAACAACGAGTTAAATGGAGAAGACGAAGTGAGGTGGAACTCCGACGCGGCGTTTTCCGGTGACGGCGTGATGTTGACGAAGGAGAGAGATGGAGTTGATGAAGGAGAAGAGTAAAATGATGAAGGGATGGGTGATGGTGTCGCCGGTGGCGATTTTCTGACGAACGGAAGGAGTTTTGTGGCGTAGATGATGATGAAGACGGCGGTGGGTGAGCGAAACAAGGAAAGAAGATATGGAGTTTGTCTTGCTGAAGTCTTAGGGTTCTTTAAACCCTTCTTGTTCATTTGTTTGGACCGGTTTTTGGGCCCATGGGTGGTTTATTTCCAACCGAACCTCCCTACTTCTAACACACCCCTTTTTTCTTTCTTAGAAGAGAAATTCATTGGGCCTGAAGCATTCTAAAGCCCATACGCTTACACCACCACATTCAACTCAGTACACCCCCCCCCCCCCCGTTTCACTTCGTACCCTCCCTTGGCTGCTTTTCAAAGACTTTGGGCCAGCTGATTAGGGCCCATGCGCCCAGAATCCCTCCACGCCTCCCAATCTCTGTTTGCACCCTTCTTTTATCTTTAGTTTTATTTTCAAATTAACTTCAGCTTTTTATTTTAGATAGTAAATGAATGATAATCTTGGATTTAGTGGTTTTTAGAATTAAATATGACTTGGCATTATTTTAGGATAACTAGATTTTAATTAGGAATTAGAATTTCATTTAGATTTTAATATTAGTTTTTATTTAGAACTAATTTGCTTTAGAATTAGTTTTTAATTAGAATTAACTCGAATTAACTTTAGGTTTAATTTTAGAATTAGATTTTTAGGAATTAACTTGAATAAACAATACATTTAGATATTAGTTTTAGGATTAATCTTAGTACTAATTTTAGACTAACTTTTACTTAGAATTTAATCTTGCTTAATTAGCATTTTAATTTTTGTGGATATTCTTGATTGATTTTAAATCTTGATTTTGATATTCATTTTGATTAATTTCTGATTAATATTTGAGTTGTCTCTTTTACTTGTCTTTCTCTTTTATGAATAGCATGATATAATGCTATGTGTAGAATTTTCTCACATCCCTTTGGGATCCTAGCTCAACTTTAATCTTTGATTAAAGTGAGGTAGGATATGCATTAGGCAGTGCTATCCCTCTTTTTCTTTTAGACTTAGAGTTCTCATACCACACTAAACCTTAGGACCTCCAAGCATGCTAACATTAGGGTTTGAGTCTTAGTCTCCCTCATTAGATTTTTTACCTTTATTGATCCCTTTGAGTCTCTCTTCTTCTCATCTTAAAACAATAATAAAAAACACTTAATAAAGGCCTAACAAATATTGTATTTGAGCCTTTCATGTGAGAATAAGATAGTGAGGGGTCTTCTCTCACTTTCTCAGAATGTTTAGCATACGTCCCGTCTTGGGTCGATATGCGAGGCATTCGATCCTACATGAGGGACTTAAATACAATACATGTTACAAAACATAAAATAATCAAAACATTTCTTTCTTAAAAGACAAAAAAACAAACAATGATGTCTTTCCTTCGGGAATTCTTTTCTCATCTCACTCATTCTCAACGTACGAACGTGCTTCTTCTCGTTCTCTTGCAAGATGGTAACGCACTCGGACCAGCGAGCCTGCAACACCTAAGCTAGAACTTTAGCCGTTCCTTAAAAAACACAAACAATCCATCCCCAGTGAGGGGAACTACGTCGCTCTGATTCTCATGTTCCCGATGAGATACGTAGGAAGTGGGGTAGGGCCCATTCGAGCACTTCCTTTATTTTCCCTACATTTGTTTCTCTTTTTATTTCCATTCCTTTTCCAGTTCCTTTTCCAGTATCCTTTCCGTACACCCTTTGATCGAGACGAGCAAGCGTGGATCCCATCGGGTACGATGGACGCGTGGGGGTGCTAATACCTTCCTCGCGCGTAACCGACTCCCGAACCCAGTTCTCTTGTCCGCAAGACCATGCTTTTCCTTTCCCCTCAGGTTTATGCCGTGTTTCCTTTCCCTTTCTTGGGATAAATACACATTGCTGGCGACTCTGTTTCGGTGCCACTTTCGCGCTTGTACTTGGATGAAAATCCCGGGAGCGACAGCTGGCGACTCTGCTGGGGATCGAACCCAGAATCTCTGGTTTCCTTAGCGAGTCAATCCTAGCGCTTGTCTGTTTTTCTTTCATTGGGTGTTTACTGTTGTGCTGTATTTACCATTTTATTGTATGGTTATTTACTATTTTACTGTACATTATTGTATTTACCGCATTTTAGCATTTTCATTTCATATGGTATATTATGCTATACTGGACTGTGCTGTTTTCTGTTTGGCGGGATGGGATTTCTGAGAGATAAGCCCATTACACAGGCTTGAGTATACACTTAGAATTAGAGTAGAGATTAGTGGGACCTACGTGCCGTCTGGAGTACGTTGGGTATTCACGAAATTCACAGCCAGACGAGGCTATCTTGGGACATGTTCTGACGTGCGTATCTTGTGCATTTCAGGATGTCGATCTAGAGAGCTGTCGACCATTCCCGAGGACTTAGTTGCGGCACTCCTCCCGAGATGTGACAGTGGCAGACCATGTTCTATGGCAAACCCATTGCACATTCTCGATCCGAGGACCCAATACTGGGAACTTGCTATAGGATATCCTTTTTGAAAGAGAATCAGTGGAGGCACTCCTCGATTGGCAATAGTACTGTACCCCGAGGGATGAATGTACTATTGCTTCTCGACCTCAGTGCCTGAAGCTGAGGATCTTTCGTTTTTGTGAATCAGTTGAGGCCTCCTCGATTGATGATGATGCCAAACCAGAAATGGTGAACGTATCATCATTTCTCGACCTGAGAGCCCGGGATACTGAGGATCTTAGTACCCACATGTGAGAGGGGCGGGTTGTTAACAGGTTTGCAGGTAACCTTGAACTTCATCCTACCTGGTACTTTGGTTTTCCTATCAGTATAGACTTATCAGCCTGGTGTTCTGGTTATTCTGGTTATTCCGGTATTCTCTTCAGAGCCGACCTGTGAACCTATTCAGACAGTAGCACAAAACTTATCCAGAGCTTGGTGGATACCTTGATCCCGTGTCTTTCCATTTGCATTGCATGACATTTTTCATTCTCATACTCATATGCATAGCAGGTATTCTCAGAAGGGGATTCTTATTCTGACTTGGTATTGTCTTCAGAACTGCAAGCTTGACTTCTCACCACTACGCAACTTGAAGCAATCAGAGGAGGATCATGGATCAGATGCGAGCAGAGTTGTTGGAATTCCAGACTCGTATGACCATGTGCTTTGAGATGATGCAAGGCATGGCTCAACGTTAAGAGGAACTAGGGGCAGTTATTCAAAGGACTGCTGTTGTTATCCCAGAGGCAGGAAATGGGAATGTTGTTGGTAATACTCCAGGCGGAGTTGTGAATCCTCCACGTGTTGATCTTCCTCCATCCTCTCCTATGAGTCAATCCAGAGGAAGTGCTGCTAGGATTCATATTCCTCATCAGAAGGTGGATAATCAGGAAGAACAATTTTACGATGCTGAGATGAGTTTCCCTACTGAGGCGGACAAGAGGCTTCTTATGCTCGAAGAGAGATTGAAGGCTATTAAAGGCCATAATGATTTGGGTATGGACATGTATGACTTAGGGTTGGTCCCAGGTGTGAAGGTTCCTCCGAAGTTCAAGACACCTACTTTTGAAAAATACGATGGAAGCACCTGCCCTAAGCTTCACATCAGGGCATATTCCAGCAAAATGTCTGCCTATACGGATGATGAGAAGCTGCTGATGCATTTCTTTCAGGACAACTTAACTGGGGCATCTTTATACTGGTATATGAGCTTGGAGAGAACGCATATTAAAAGCTGGAGAGATTTTGTAGAAGCTTTTATCAAGCACTATCAATACAATACGGACATGGCGTCCAATAGAATACAATTGCAGAGTCTTTCTCAGGGACAAAACGAAAGCTCAAAGAATATGCCCAGAGGTGGCGTGAATTGGCTTCCCAAGTTCAACCTCCGATGTTGGAAAGAGAGCTCGTTGATATGTTCATGGATACGCTTCAGGGGCATTATTATGAGAAATTGGTTGGATGTTTGTCAGCTGGATTTTCAAGTCTTGTAGTGGTAGGAAAAAGAGTCGAAAATGGCATTAAAACGGGAAAGATTCGAATTTCTACTGAAGATGCAAAGAAACCTTATGCTGGGTCCTCCAAGGGAAAGGAAGGAGAAACTAGTGTTGTTTATATTCCTCCTGTTGTTCAACTGTCTGTTCAGTATCATCGACCTTACGCTCCTCAGCAACAGAGACAACAAAGATCACGGAGGCCTGCGAGAAGGTTTGATCCACTCCCTATTCCTCACAGTGATGTTCTTGCCCGTCTACTTGAGAGTTCTCTGGTTGAATTAAGGGATGCCAAGCCTGTCCCTGACCCCATTCCTCCTGATTATGATCTAGATGCTAGATGCGAGTATCACTCAGACACACCACGTCATTCCATTGAAAATTGCAACGTGTTCAAGCACAAGGTGCAAGACCTGGTGGACTCAGATATCATTGCATTCACTGAAGATGATGTGTACATCAATTGAAGCCTCCTGTCCCAGTGAGCACTCAGTTTGCAAGGACGTCCAAACAGAATCAAGCCTCCTCAGTGATGGCAATCTTCAGCTTCTTTACTGCATTTTCATTTGTAGTTTTTCATTTCATGTTAAAGCGTTGTATGCATTAAAAATTTGTTTGTGTTTTGAATGATGTTTTAATGCAATGAATATGTTTTTATTGAAGTAATTCATTTTTATTCACTCATATAATTTTTCTGCGCATT
Organism: Lathyrus tuberosus; assembly: GCA_022829125.1. NCBI lineage: Eukaryota > Viridiplantae > Streptophyta > Magnoliopsida > Fabales > Fabaceae > Lathyrus > Lathyrus tuberosus. The sequence continues at coordinate 5,805,163 of JALAZF010000203.1, read as the reverse complement.
GCAATACCAATGTTCTTGCTTAAACTCTTGGAGGGAGGATGATGACGTAAAACTGCAAAATCTTTGGTTGTATGCTTTTGGATAAAAACCTGTTGAGGATGTACAGGCATTGTTTCAAATCCCCAAACACTGGAGATATAAGGGAGATAGACCCTCGCCAACCCCTTTGAGCCTTGAAGTAGGAGTTTCTTTTCATTAAAAAAAACCTCACATTTAACCAGGGACAGGGTAGGCGTCAGTTAATTTGACCAAGCGTTCAGATTTCAAAAGGAGTGTGCATCGAAGGATCCATTACCTTTTACCCTTCAAGAGGTCAAGAGATGTGAAACCACAATGGTTATCCATCAGTGTTCAAAGGAATGAGGCAGTCATAACTCCTTGCAAGCAAATCAGACAAGCCGGTGTCACATGATTTGTTCAAAAAAAAAAGGGAAAAAAGAAAAGAAAGAAAGCCCGCTAAGTCGAAACTTGAAAACAAGCGACTTAGGCAAAAGTTAGGGCATCCCGCTGGACTTCAAAATCGAAAAATTCATAAAGAATCAGTCCAGGAAAAATCAAGGAAATAACGAAGCGAAAAATGAATAAAGAAATGTTCAAAAGAGAAAATCCTCGATAAAGAACAAGTCGTGTGACCGAAACACCAAAGACACAAAAAGGGTGACCTCGTGGGTTCCTTAACTGTCATTCCTCACAAATCCTTTTGGGAGATGAGCGTTTGTGCCAAATTGCTGAACGTAGGACTGGAGAACATCAAGGAGAATGGGTGGGTACAAACAAAATTTTGAGCCATAAATCCTTTTTTCTAAAACCATGAACCAGGCCACGTTACAACCCTTAAAAGTCCTAATTGAAACAGGGTTTATTCTGAAGGCGTACTTCGACGATATAGCGTTCCTGACTCCCATGAGTTGTGCTAATAAGATTTTTGTTGGTATTGCATGTGCGTTTTGTTTTCCATTCAAAAATCAATGTCGTAGCTAGTGACTCGTTCACAGGGTTTTGCGACATATTTTTAATAAACTTCAAGGTTAACATGTTTGTGGCATTAGAATTATCATTCTTATAATAAACTTGTTCTGCTTGCATACATGTGCCTAAGCATCAATGAAGCTTACACAGTGAACGTCAGTCGAGAAGCTTGATCCTGCCAAGTTAGGATGCTTGAAAATTTTGAAGGACAGTCATATCAAGGGGCATGTTGCCAAGAAACTCAGTGCAGAGTGGGCTCTCCCCAGTAAGTCGTGTTAAGATGTAGCTAATCTGGGGCAGTCACGTCGAGAAATCTCTCTGAAGTTCAGTTATTCGGGGGCATTCATTCGAAGACCATTCCGGTCAGGGGCAAAGCCAATTCAAAGCTCGTATCGAGGCAAGCCACCTCCGAAGCATGAGAAGTTATCCTCTCCAGAAGACGGTTAATCAGAAGCACCTCTTCAAGGTTCAAAATACTGAGGCAGAATATTTCAAGTCACCACAAGTCCTCTCGGGGCAAATTCCTTCACAGATCATACAGTATGGGGCAGTTATGTCGCAATTCGATGAATCTCTCCAAGAGTTTGAAGACCCTGGGGCAGTGTGAACGCCGACCTTCTGTAAAATCCTCTTGATATGATTTCTTTTCCATCAAACCCTGTGGTCTGGGGTAAGTCGAGAGTTAAAGAAACCGTTGTTCACTCCTGACAATCGGTATGCAGTCGATCAGTAGAAACTTGAAGTACTAAGTCTCTTCCCCAGCAACGAGCCTGAAGGTATCTTTTCCAGGAAGGTGTTGGAATTGATATTCTTACCCAAGCGGAGAATCGTCCTCAAAACGAAAGGGGTTCTTTATGAAGATTTCTTATCCCCAGCAGTGTAGGTGGATTCGTCATTCTCAGCAGGGTAAGACGGCGGAATATTTTCAAGCAGTTTGAAGACGGTGAGAAGTCAGAGTATTCTCTTCCTCAAAAGTCAGGTTTGGTATTTCCCGGCGAGTCAAAGTCTAATGGTTATTGGCATTCTCAGCGGTTTAAAGTCCAATCTTTATTGGCATCTCCCCAACAGAGTTTGTAATTCAGCTTGCGGTTCCCCGACAGGGTTTACATCACCAGTGGTTATTGGTGGTACAGTTGGTTATCTCCCCACAGGAGATCAGATATTGGTAATCCCTTCCTCAGTGAAGTCTGCTTGTTCTGTTCTGCGCATTCCTCGGCGGAGTGTCCTTTCATTTTTGCATATAGGAATCATCATTGCATTGCATCCTCAAAACGCGTAGCATTTCCATTTTGTATGGAGCATTATGCCATAGAAAGAAAATTCAAACAGGAATCGAAGCATAAGCCAGATTTGGCACCTTGTGCGAAAGTCCAGATCAACCCTTAATCAAAACAGTGGTCTCTAACCTCAGAGTTGACGCCTCTTTATACCAACTTCAAAGTTGTCGTGTACCTTTTCTCAACCTCAGAGTTGATGAATAGCCATCTCTTCCCCAACCTCAGGGTTGACGCCCTTTATACCAACTTCAAAGTTGTCGTACATTCCTTCTCCAACCTCAGAGTTGAAGCCTTTTTTACCAACCTCCGAGTTTTCATATATCTTCTCTCCAACCTCAGAGTTGTCATTTATTCCATTTCCAACCTCAGACTTGACGCCTTTCTCCAACTTCAGAGTTGACGTATACCTTTTCTCAACCTCAGAGTTAATGAATATCATTTTCTGCCCCCAACTTCAAAGTTGTTGTATATCGTCTCTCCAACCTCAGAGTTGAAGCCTTTCGTCCCTAACCTCAGAGTTGTCGTACCTTCTTTTTCTCCCAATCTCAGAATTGACGCCTCCCTTCTCCAACCTCAGAGTTGTCGCACCTCCTTTTCTCAACCTCAGAGTTGATGAATATCCTTTTCTTTACCAACTTTAAAGTTGTTGTGGTCCTTTTCTCGACCTTAGAGTTGATGAATATCCTTTTCTTCCCCAACCTCAGAGTTGATGCCTTTCTCCAACTTCAAAGTTGTTGTATACCTTTTCTCGACCTCAGAGTTGATGAATATCCTTTTCTTCCCCAACTTCAAAGTTATTGTATACCTTTTCTCGACCTCAGAGTTAATGTCTACCATTTCCCCAACTTCAAAGTTGTTGTATACCTTTTCTCGACCTCAGAGTTGATGAATATCCTTTTCTTTACCAACTTCAAAGTTGTCGTGTACCTCTTCTCAACCTCAGAGTTGATGAACGCCCTTTCTTCCCCAACTTCAAAGTTGTTGTATACCTTTTCTCGACCTCAGAGTTGATGAAAATACTTTTCTTCCCCCAACCTCAGAGTTGAAGTCAATGGTTTTATCTCCGGTTTCAAAATCGATGTATACCCTTTTACCAATCTCAGAGTTGACGTATATCCTTCTTCTGACCCCAGAGTTGAAGTTATGGTTTTTCTCAACCTCAGAGTTGATGTCTACCTTTTCCTCAAACATTCAAAGTTGGTGTTTACTCCAAATTTCTTTTCAATCTCAGAGCTGATGCCATTTTTCCTCAACCTCAGAGTTGATGGTCTACCCTCTTATCCCCAGTGGAGTCATCTTTGTAGGTCCGTTGATTCTACAAACCTACGGTCAAAAGTCCATCTTAGGGTGGCAAATCAGCAAAGTCCAACCGCAGATTGGCAAAAGTCCATCATAGGGTGGCAAGAAGGCAAAGTCCACCCGCAATGTGGCAAGTCAGTATTCGTCTGACTCCATTCAAAAAGACAGTTTCAAGACCAACCGCAGATTGGCTAAAGTCCACCCGTAGTGTGGCAGGCCAGTAGTCATCTGGCGTTGTACAAAAGACATTGTTAAAGTCCACTCGTAGCGTGGCAAGCCAGTAGTCATCTGGCATTGTTCTAAAAGACAACTCTCCAAGACTATTTATATCCCTTTTTCTTATCCTCCACAGAGTGCAAATTTTTGCGGTTCTTTTTGTATTCAATCACCTTGTACCTTTAATGTCTGAAAGCAGTTGCTATCATCCTTTCAGGTCCAAGTTGATTGAATAGGGGCAGCTGTAGCACCCCAAAATTTGCCATACCTTTTCTGGCTTTTGCTTCGCGTTCATCTGCATTTTTAGGTCATAACTCATAATCATATCATTGCATTGGTTTTCTGAGACATGGGGTCAAAGGTTTTTCTTGTTATAAGTGTTTGCCCTGTTCGGGACGATTCTGCAAGTCATCTTCTGCAAAGTTCATCGGTGTACATCTGGGTGATTTAGGTTTTTATTCATGGTTGAGCTTGTGGACTGTTTATTGGTTGAGATTCTTCAGTGGATCATGTGAGTGGCCAGATTGTTCAGTGGTAGATGTGACCATTCTATCAGGGGCTTGGGAATAGTTTGTGATTGGTTTTGAATTCTTTGGGTTATCCATTTTCTATCCATCGTGACCATTTTCAACCATTTTAACCAATTTTCTTCCCACATCCAATTTTATTTCAATATCCATTCCTTACCATTTTAAAATCCAATTTTTATCTTCTCTATTATCCATATTTTTCACTATATTCAAATCCATTTTTTTCATAACCTTTTCTTAAACCATTTTCTTTGATTAATCCATTGCAAGAGTCCATTTCCTAAATATCCATATTCAAATATCCAGAACCACTTTTTTGGTCCTTATCCATTTCATTTTAATAACCAAATTAAATCCATGTCCAAATTAAACCTTTTTTATTTTCAAACAATTACCAAGTCTTTGAATCCATTCTTTTTTATTTTATCCAACCAAATATCCATTTTCAATTTTTTATTCTTTATCCATATCATTTTTCTTATATCCATTTTTCAATTCCAAATGTCCACTTCTATATCCAAATTGTTCATTATCCAATTCTCATTTCAAATCCAATTACCAATTTATCCATATTTTTAATAGCCATTTTTATTCAGTTACCATTACCATGCCATCACAAAAGTCATTCAACAAACTCAACTTAAATTTAGTTGCCAAAAAAAATCCATTACCAAGTGACTTAAATGTTACCGAACTAATGAGCACAATATTACCAATTGTTGGTCAAGTTCTATAGCAGCTGCAAAAAGCGCAGGATGGAAAAGAAAAGCACATGAAAAGCTCTTAACAGGAAAATACAAAAGCAAAAAGAAATCACATAACTCCTAACCAAATCACAACAGAAAAATCCGAAAGTTCAAAAATCATTCTCCATTTTCAAGATAACTGAATTTAACAAACTCCAAGAAAACTCTAACCGAATTTTAATGTGAAATACCAAACTACCCCTCCCTGATTCCGGCTAAAAGAACTTCATCCTCTTCATTCTTCAGGGGAGGATTCATTCTGCAACTTTTTCACTCTTCATTCTTCTTGATTCTCTTCCAATCTCCATCTTCTCCAATCCTCTAAAAAATTCATCATCGCCTAGCCTCTACCTTCAATCTCCTTCTCAATTCTGCAACCATTCTTCATCATAATCCGTACGCTTCAATTCATCACCATTCAACCAAACTTTAATCTTCATCTATCCGTAGAACCTGATGAAATCAAGAACAACATCAACAATTCCTCCATAATTACTCAACATCACACAACACGTACGGAAACGAAGAAATAGGAGAAAAAGGAGTAAAATCAACGGCAAATTCAAACGCGTTTCCGATAACAACATCTCAGGGAAGAAGAATCAGAACGAAGAAGAAGTGAAGAAGAATATTATCTCACCTCTGGTTTTTCTGTTTCTCGTCGCAAACTTGAAGAAGCACCGGACTCTCTCCGGTCGTAAGCTTTCTGAACTTTTCTTTTCTTCATTTCGTATACCGCCAGTTTGCAAGTAGTTGGTGTTGTTTCCAATTCGCTGTTTCCTTTTACCGTGAGTGAATTTCTCAGTTCGGTGTGTTGTCGTGATTGCGCGTAGAGTTAGATATTTGTGGCTTGCTGTTGAATCTGATCCGTGTCATGTACGTTGAGCGAGTTTAAGCGTTGCCGACACTGTTGCGATGGAGGAGATACGAGCGATCGGAGAAGGATACCATCGCGTCATGTTTGTTTTCCGGTCTTATAAGGTGAAGGACGATATGGCGTAATCTTGATCGGAGACGAGCAAAATAGGGTAGATAACGGAGATCGTCGCTTGCGGTAGTGGTGCGCGGTAGGGTGTGCGTTTAGGTGTTGCGGCAACGCCGTTAGGAGGTGGAGACTGTTGTTGGAAGAGGAACATTGTGTGAGGGAGAATGACGTCGGCGGTGTAGGGTTGCAACAATGAGTTGAACGGAGAAGACAAAGTGAAGTGGAACTCTGGCGCAGCGTTTTCTGGTGACGGCGTGATGTTGACGAGGAGAGAGATGGAGTTGACGAAGGAGAAGAGTAAAACGACGAAGGGATGGGTGATGGTGTCGCCGGTGGCGATTTTCTGACGAACAGAAGGAGTTTTGTGGCGTAGATGATGATGAAGATGGCGGCAGGTGAGCGAAACAAGGAAAGAAGATATGGATTTTGTCTTGCTGAAGTCTTAGGGTTCTTTAAACCCTTCTTGTTCATTTGTTTGGACCAGTTTTTGGGCTCATGTGTGGTTTATTTCCAACCGAACCTCCCTACTTCTAACACACCCCTTTTTGCTTTCTTAGAAGAGCAATTCATTGGGCCTGAAGCATTCTAAAGCCCATACGCTTACACCACCACATTCAACTCAGTACACCCCCCGTTTCACTTCGTACCCTCCCTTGGCTGCTTTTCAAAGACTTTGGGCCAGCTGATTAGGGCCCATGCGCCCAGAATCCCTCCACGCCTCCCAATCTCTGTTTGCACCCTTCTTTTATCTTTAGTTTTATATTCAAATTAACTTCATCTTTTTATTTTAGATAGTAAATGAATGATAATCTTGGATTTAGTGGTTTTTAGAATTAAATATGACTTGGCATTATTTTAGGATAACTAGATTTTAATTAGGAATTAGAATTTCATTTAGATTTTAATATTAGTTTTTCTTTTGAACTAATTTGCTTTAGAATTAGTTTTTAATTAGAATTAACTCGAATTAACTTTAGGTTTAATTTTAGAATTAGATTTTTAGGAATAAACTTGAATAAACAATAGATTTAGATATTAGTTTTAGGATTAATCTTAGTACTAATTTTAGACTAACTTTTACTTAGAATTTAATCTTGCTTAATTAGCATTTTAATTTTTGTGGATATTCTTGATTGATTTTAAATCTTGATTTTGATATTCATTTTGATTAAATTCTAATTAATATTTGAGTTGCCTCTTTTACTTGTCTTTCTCTTTTATGAATAGCATGATATAATGCTATGTGTAGAATTTTCTCACATCCCTTTGGGATCCTAGCTCAACTTTAATCTTTGATTAAAGTGAGGTAGGATATGCATTAGGCAGTGCTATCCCTCTTTTTCTTTTAGACTTAGAGTTCTCATACCACACTAAACCTTAGGACCTCCAAGCATGCTAACATTAGGGTTTGAGTCTTAGTCTCCCTCATTAGACTTTTTACCTTTATTAATCCCTTTGAGTCTCTCTTCTTCTCATCTTAAAATAATAATAAAAAACACTTAATAAAGGCCTAACAAATATTGTATTTGAGCCTTTCATGTGAGAATAAGATAGTGAGGGGTCTTCTCTCACTTTCTCAGAATGTTTAGCATACGTCCCGTCTTGGGTCGATATTCGAGGCATTCGATCCTACATGAGGGACTTAAATACAATACATGTTACAAAACATAAAATAATCAAAACATTTCTTTCTTAAAAGACAAAAAAACAAACAATGACGTCTTTCCTTCGGGAATTCTTTTCTCATCTCACTCATTCCCAACGTACGAACGTGCTTCTTCTCGTTCTCTTGCAAGATGGTAACGCACTCGGACCAGCGAGCCTGCAACACCTGAGCTAGAACGTTAGCCGTTCCTTAAAAAACACAAACAATCCATCCCTAGTGAGGGGAACTACGTCGCTCTGATTCTCATGTTCCCGATGAGATACGTAGGCAGTGGGGTAGGGCGCATTCGAGCACTTCCTTTATTTTCCCTACATTTGTTTCTCTTTTTCTTTCCATTCCTTTTCCAGTTCCTTTTCCAGTATCCTTTTCTTACACCCTTTGATCGAGACGAGCAAGCGTGGATCCCATCGGGTACGATGGATGCGTGGGGGTGCTAATACCTTCCTCGCGCGTAACCAACTCCCGAACCCAGTTCTCTTGGTCGCAAGACCATGCTTTTCCTTTCCCCTCAGGTTTATGTCGTGTTTCCTTTCCCTTTCTTGGGATAAATACACATTGCTGGCGACTCTGTTTCGGTGCCACTTTCGCGTTTGTACTTGGATGAAAATCCCGGGAGCGACACTACTTACAAGGCAAGTCACCTTGCAAGGTTATTTATTGCTGAAATTGTGAGATTGCATGGTGTTCCCTCTAATATTATGTCCGATTGAGACCCGAAGTTTACTTCAAGGTTTTGGAAGGTTTTTCAACAAGCTATGGGTACGAAGTTGCGTTTGAGCACGTCGAATAATCCTCAGATGGATGGTCAGACTGAGCGAACAATACAAACAATGGAAGATATGTTAAGAGCTTGTATGCTAGAGAGTAGAGAAAATTGGAAGGAACTTTTACCATTAATTGAGTTTTCTTATAACAATAGTTACCATGCGAGCATCGGTACGTCTCCTTACGAAGCATTGTATAGGAGAAAGTGTAGAACACCTTTGTGTGGCGAAGATAGAATTTTGGGACCCGAAATTATTCAAGAGACTACGGAAAAGATTCGAATGATCCGCGAGAAAGTTAAACAAGCACAAGATCGTCAAAAGAGTTATGCGGAAAATCGTAGGAGACCTTTGAAATTTGAGGAAGGTGACCATGTATTTTTGAAAGTTACTCTGAGATTGAGATTAAAAGGACCGTTTAAGTCACGCAAGTTAAGTCCAAGATACGTGGGACCGTATCAAATCTTAGAAAGGATTGGTGAAGTTGCTTACAGATTAGCCTTACCACCCTCTCAGCCAATTATACCAGAATCAGTGGAAATAGAAGCAGACTTAACTTTTGAACCGCAACCAAGTCATATTGTGGGAAGAGAAACAAAGGTGTTAAGGAACAAAGACATTCCTCTTGTTAAGGTGCAATGGGATATGACGCATCCGGGTGATGCTACTTGGGAACTAGAATCGGAGATGCGGGATGCTTACCCTCAACTGTTCAGGTAATCATTTAAATTCGAGGAAGAATTTCTATTTAAGGGTCGGAGGATGTAATACCCCATAATTTGTGAACGCTCTGGATAATATTATTATGATCAACTGGGTTCCGGTGTACTCTGAGCAATTATTGGATAAAATAATTAGAGTAAATTGACGAACTCGGAACTGATTAGATTAATTTTATTTAACTTGGAGTTTTATTAATTGGTGCATTTGAGATAATTTGGACAATTAGTAGTATTTCTAATTAATGTTTTTTCTTTATCTTTTTCCTTTTCCCTCTTTTGCCAAAGTTAGTAACATTGGAGAGAGAAAGTGAAGAGAAGGAAAAAGGAAGGAAAAGAAGAGAAAATTTCCCAAGAGCTCAAGAGCAAGAATCACCAACCCATCTTCATATTTTCATCTCAGCTTCATCATCCTCATATTGTAATCCAGGTGGGTTCTAGATAGACACTTTAGTTGTAGAGTTTCATGAGTTTAGAGTTAGTTTTGATATCGTGAGAAATGAGTAATTTTGCAATAGAATCATGAATCTAACTGCTGAAATTCGATATAAACTGCGTAGTATACTTGTCGTTATGTTTATAACATGTTTTGAGTGTTTTGGTTGGGAAAAAGTGGAATTTTGGGGTTGGAATTATGAAATCCGTAGCAGAAAATTCTGCAGGAAAAATTATGGGTTTCCTCTGCCCATACGCGTAACACGCAAGGCAATACGCATATTGGGTTGGGCAATACGCGTATGGCAAGGGGATTTTAGGGCAATACGCGTAGGGAAGTTCATTTTTCACGGCCCTCTGCTGAAATGCGTAATGGTACGCGTATTTGGCAAGGCAATACGCGTAACGTGTGAGGCAATACGCGTATGGGAGTTTTAGTGGAATCTTGAAGAGGTATTGGTCTCTGCTCATATGGTATCACTTTGGGCAATACGCGTATGGAATGGGCGAGCGAGCTGGGCAGTACGCGTATGGCACAAGGCAATACGCGTACGGCCAGTGAGAGTGCAGAATTGTGTTTTTCGCGATACCATTTCTTTTTAATTCCATAACTTGTGTTCCGATTTTCTGTTTTGAACATTTTTGGTATCGTTGGAAAGCTATTCCAATGCTCTTTATGATAGTGAAGGAAAAACATATGTTTATACCATGGTTTGATAAGATAAATATGATTGATGTTGAAATATGCTTGTCTAATGAAATTGTTAAGCATGTTTGAGAGAGTATGCAATGTTAAAATATGAAACAGGTAGAGCGAGGAAACCTTAGTACAATAGAATGACTTAGAGAATTGTGTGGCAATGCTTACATCGATACTAGAAGAGTATCCTTGTTAAGTAGTTGTTAGTGGAGGATCGTATTCTCCGGTTTGTAGTATATCTCTTAATAAATACAGTGACCCGTGTTGAAGAGCCCCTGTGCGGGATGGTTGGGGAGAAGTATTTATTAAGTAAGTAACTGTGACCTGCGTTGAAGTGCTCCTTGTGTGGGTTGGCCGGGGAGAAGTTACTTAGTGGTTGGTACCATGACCCGTGTTGTAGTGCTCCCTGTATGGGCTGGCCGGGGAGAAGTACCACTATAGATAACCGTGACCCTGTTAGCTCCTAATTTCGACGCTACATGATTTTAGACAATTTGGCTTTAAAAGAAGTTATTCTTTAAAATAATAAAGCTAAAAAAAGAAGGCTTCGACTATAAGGCCTTCGACCATGTTTGTGCAATGCCTGGGTCGAAGAGAATGATTTTAGGACTTCAAATATTGCTAAGTCCAAGGAGTCAATTCGACACAGTGAAGTGGCTATGGATAATGCGTTGCAGTTACAACTGAATAGTGGAGGGAAGTTCCACTATTTAAATTTGAAAAGAGGACAGGTGGCGAAGATCCAGATCGTGAAGACATGCGAAGTGCCAAGTGGCGTAATCTAAGAATAAAACCGTCAGAAGGTGGTTACTTTAGAATATTATAAATAGGTTAGTCCTAGAGTTAGAATAGTGTGAAAAAAAATCATATTTGTACAAGTAACTCTATATTCACTCAAAGTATCCAGTGTGTCGAGAAACCAGTGAAGTGAGAATGTACGTGATTGTAATCACCATTATCCTTTATTGCAATGCAATTTACTTTGAAGTTTTTGTTTTAGATTTTTTACTTTGAAATATTTTTCCACGAACTTTTACCTTTCAAATCATTTACATTACCAAGTCTTTACTTTGCAGTTTTACATTAAAAGCCTTTACTTCCAAGCATTTACCTTTTGCATTTTAAGATCTTTATGCATTTCTTTCCAGCATTTAACTCCAGTTTTTCCTTATTAAACTTTTACATTCAGCCTTTTCTCTTTCTTTTCTTTGATGTATTATTCGACTTAGCTAGTTCTTTAATCTTTATCGCTTTCCTGTACACTTCAAACACCCATTTTTTATCTATGTGCATTGTCGAAAGGCATACTTTACCAAATCGTGAAATATTCTAAATACACATGCAGCACATGTCCTAGGATCAATCTGATTGATCCAGTAAGTTACTAGAACTTTATAGTTTTAGAAGATCAGCGGTTGTTTACCAATTTTCAAGGTAAACAAATTGGCACGCCCAGTGGGACAGTGCTAAACGTGGATTTGGAAGTTTTCAACTTTAAAATAACTGCCAAAAGGAAGTTTTATAACTACCTTTTTAAGTATTTTTTTCATTGGTCGAGATTGTGGCAAACTATTGTATGCACTTGAGAAGTGGAAAGGTAGCCAATTCAAACGAATATAGACCAAAGAGAAGAAACATGAGGAGAATGGCATCTGGCCAAGGAAATTTGAATCCAGTTCTACTGGGACTAATACCCAGCCAAGCAGTTCAAGTGTTCAGAACAGCACCATCAATCCTCAGACTCCGACAGGAGGAGGTTCGACGTACAGGCAGTTTCCTCCCCCAAGATTTTCACAGTCTTTGCCTAGGAACCCAATCTATGGCATGCCAACAGCAATGATGTAGAATCTGCGTACTGCACCCCCAGTATATTCAGAAAATGTGATATCTTCCCCTTTGTAGGAGTCAGGTTCTGGAATTAACATGGGGCGAAATAGCCAGTCCATAGGTTTGGGATATTCTGCTCAAGGGCCCAACTTAACAAATGAATCTACAGCATATTTGAGGCAACAGATGGATGAGAGCAACATGCAAATGGTATATACTTTGTCTCAGACAATGGGAGAGATTTTTCATCCATTGATCCAGAATACTACTCAAACCAATCAAATGATGACAACCCAGATGGCGCGTATAGCAGAATTCATGGGAATGCCCGCTCCTGTGCAACACCAGAATCAAGGAGTCGAGGGGAGGGAGCACGCTCAACAAGTGAATCCAGAGTTGGTCGAACCACCTAGGGAGGAACCTCCTAGAAATCAAATACCTATAATTGAGGAAGAAGAACCAAGGATGGTGCTAGTAAACAGAAATCAAAACGCCGATCATCTGGTGAATCAGGTTCGACGCAACAATGTAGCAACAAAGAACAATTTAGCAGCCTTGGTCGAAAGAATAATGGCTCGAAATGGCCTGAATATGGGTTTTTCTAGGCCAAACTTTACTTCTCCTATAGTAGACTATATACTTCAAGCTGAATTGCCTCCCAGGACAAAAGTGCCAAAGTTTACTAAATTCTCAGGAGATACTACAGAATCTACCATCGAACATGGGGCGCGCTACCTGATCGAAGCTGGCGAGATGGCGAATGATAAGAGTCTGAGGATGAAGTATTTCCCTAGTTCCCTCACTAAAAATGCGTTCACGTGGTTCACTACGTTACCATCTGGTTCGATTTGTAATTGGACCCAGTTAAAACGTTTGTTCCATGAGCAATTTTACATGGGTCAGACGAAAATTAGTTTGAAAGAATTGGCTAGTGTGAAACGAAATTTCAATGAGCCAATAGACGATTACTTGAATAGGTTTTGACTACTCAAGGCTAGATGCTTTACACAAGTGCCTGAGCATGAGCTTGTCGAAATGGCCGCTGGTGGCCTTGATTACTCTATCAAGAAGAAACTGGACACCCAGTATTTAAGGGATATGGCCCAGTTGGCTAACAGAGTTCGACAACTAGAGCGTCTCAAAGATGAGAAAGCTAGGGTAAATAAAAACAAGAAGGTAGCTTACGTCGAATACCAGGAAGGCATTGAAGAACTGTATGATGAGTCCGTTAGGTTCGACGAAAATGAGATAGACCTTACTGAACTTAAGAAGGGCCCTCCTTATTCTTGTAAATTATTAGTTCCTTCAAATGGAAAAAACCCTGTCGAAACCGAAAAGAATGATAGGTTCCCAAAGAAAACATACACTTTCGACATCACTAAATGTGACAAAATTTTTGATTTGTTAGTTAAAGATGGTCAAATATTAGTGCCTCCTGGTGCTAAAATACCACCTTTAGAGCAAAGAAAAAAGAGAGGTTTTTGTAAATACCATAACTACTTGGGTCATAAGACGTCTCAATGTTTTCTTTTTAGGGATTTGGTGCAGAATGCTATTCAGGAGGGAAGGCTCAAATTTGGGGAGAAGACTAAGACCCAGATGAAGATTGATACCAGCCCCCTTGAAGTAGCTGAAGCAAATTATGCAGAGCCTGAGGAGGTCAATGAAATTCTGGTACATGTGCAGAATTCAGATGTCCTAGAACATGTCGTTCGACATCTGGTCTGACATGATCACAAAAGGCAAGGTAAATTGCAATAATCATGGTATTGAAAAGATAAGAGCAAGACACACAAAATTGTTAACCCAGTTCGGTCGAACACACCTACTCTGGGGGCTACCAAGCCAGGGATGAAGTCCACTATCAGTAGTATCAATTCAAAGCTAAACTCTCCGTTTACAGCTTATCACTCAATCACTACCCAATGACCCTTCTACCTAGATCCTCTCTAGACATGAGAAACCCTTCTCACTCCCAATCATCGAAATGATGTCTAGCAGTTGACAATCCGCCACTGCATCAACAACTCTTTACCTATACAACAGTTTAACAAGGAAGACACCCTTCCAAGACACAACTTAGAGTTACTTAAAAGCTTCCTCCAAGAACAATACTCCTCTTACTTAACAGCTTCGAGGATCACACTTACAAACTGTCCAACTCACAGGTCGAGTGGTACAGGAACCAACCCTAATACTAGAACTTTTACATCTTTGGTTGTGTTACCAAACTAGGTTACAAAACATCTATATATATAACCTATTCCCAACTGGATTTGGGCCTACAAAAACATAGCATATGAGCTGCTACAAGTCAGCAGAAACTTCTGCTACAAATTAGGACTTCAATCTACAACTTCCTAAAATATCTCCATATTTAGAAAGTGTATATTTTCCAATATTCTTCTCAATTTTAGACTTGAATCTTCAGACCTTTTAATTTAGCGCCACATGAAATTTGCATATTGTTTCCTGAATCTTCTGCATTTGTTAAGACATAACAGAATTCTAAAATCTCTTCAGTTCTGGCGCGAAGTCGAATGAACCTGCATGGGACATCTTGATACGACATGTTATACCAGCTTTTGAAACTACTTTGGCTCAACATGTTCCAATGGACACTAGGACTTCTTGCTCAACCTGTTCTTCTTTAGCAAGATACACAATCCTATCTAACATATTGCTGCTATTATTTGTTTTACAAAATTAATGCCAACCCTTAAAATTAAAGAACTAACATTCTCCCCCTTTGGTAAATTTTGGCTAAAACAAATACATAAACATTACAACTCAGATTTCAGCACCAATCACAATTCTATACTTCTTTCAGTAGTCATCAGCAACTACTGATCCTAGCAGCAGCCATCAGTAGCTACTGAGAACAGCAAACCTGGAGAATCATCTTCTAGGGAATATTTGAATGATGTTAGGACATCATGTCTAACAACTATTTTGGCAGCACGTTTCTATGAGCTCCATAACATCACTGTAAGTTCCTGGATTGGCTGGAATTTTGGTAAAACAACAAGGTGTTCAATGTTGATGTCATGGTGTTGATGTTGCAACATTGAATCTTAATACTGGGTTGTACTAAGTTGTGAAGGTTAACAATGTTTGATGAGTCTTAGTACTGGGTTGTACTAAGTTGTGAGGGTTAACAATGTTTGATGTCATGGGCTTGATGTCACAACATTGTGCTTAACACTGGGCTGTGTTAAGTTGTTTAAGTGGATGTCTAATGTCACATGGCGATGTTGTGACATTAGATCTGCAGAATTAATAACATCAGGTTTTGTGATGTTATTAGGGCACGCGTGTTAGCTGGAATTGTGGAGAGTGGTTGTCTCATTGGATGAGAATATCTTGGGATAGATATTTTCTGTTACATGGGAGATTTGATTGCAGGTCTGTTGGAGAATTAAAAGGTTGAAGATTTAAAAAGATTTTGGGGATAAAATCTGTTTTGAAGATTCAGTTTTAATTAACAAATCTGATCAAATATTGTGACAAGTCCAAGCCCAATTCAAGGAGCTATATAAAGCGCACAAGACCAAAGGAAAAAATACAGAAATACGGAGAGAAGATCAAGAGCAGAGGCTGAGTGTCTTGAGTATTTTGTACGAGGTGTATAACCAGAATTCTAGGGTGAATTGCTGTGTCGTTTTCTGTCCTCTCTAAAGCTGTGAAGCAAAGAGAGTTGTGTGACTTGATCGAAGCTAGGAAGCAAGATCAAGGTTTCTCAAAGAGGTTGTTCTTTGAGTGGTTTTAGGGATTGAGTAGTGTTCTCATATCTAAGTGGTTTCTTAGGTAGAAAGTCACTAGTAGGAATTAAGATTAGGAGATTGTCAACTGGGTTGTTGAGTCTGTAATTTAATTCTACAAGTAGTGAAATTCATCCCTGGCTTGGTAGCCCCCAGACGTAGGTAGTTAGACCGAACTGGGTGAACAAATCATTGTGTTGATTTATTTACTGTTATTGCTGTCCATTATGTAGAGTGTGTTGTTGTAACATCGCACCTTAACATCACACGTCTGGTACCAGAATTTTAATTGGTATCAGAGCAGGCATCCTGTCTGGCTCTGGGTGAGATCTGGGGAAGATGCTTTCTGGTGTGAAGATGGACAAAGAGGTTGGAGGATTTGTCAACAGACCCCCTATATTGGATGGCTCAAACTATGAGTATTGGAAGCCTAGAATGACTACTTTCTTAAAGTCATTGGACAACAGAGCTTGGAAGGTTGTCATTAAAGAATGGAAAGCTCCTGTGGTGTTTGAAAAAGATGATGCTGGCAAAGATAAAGAGGGCACCTCAAAGCTGAAGCCGGAAGAAGAATGGACCAAGGAAGAAGATGAGCTTGCCCTTGGAAATTCCAAAGCTTTAAATGCAATCTTCAATGGTGTGGATAAGAATATTTTCAGGTTAATTAATACCTGTGAGGTTGCTAAGAAAGCATGGGATATTTTGAAGGCCACTCATGAAGGAACATCTAGAGTTAAGATGTCAAGACTCCAGCTTCTAACATCGAAGTTTGAGAGTCTGAAGATGAAGGAAGAGGAGACTATCCATGACTTCCATATGAGTGTGCTTGAGCTGGCTAATGCATCCAGTGCCCTTGGAGAAAAGATGTCAGAAGAAAAGCTTGTAAGGAAAATCCTGAGGTCTCTTCCTAAGAAGTACAAGATGAAGGTAACTGCCATTGAAGAATCACAAGTCATCAGCAAGATGAGGGTTGATGAGCTCATTGGATCTCTTCAAACTTTTGAGCTTGGTTTGAATGAGGAAGAACCTAAAAAGGAGCCCAAAAGTATAGCCTTGGTTTCCACTCCTGCAGAAGTTAAGAAAGTTACAGATGATGAGTCTCAGGAGGATCTGTCTCAAGCCATAGTTATGTTAGGAAGACAGTTCAACAAAGTGTTCAAGAGGATGAACAATAACTCCAGGCCTAATGTCAGGAACATCTCTTCTGACAACAGCAAGGCAAAAGAGAAGATTGCCCAAGATAAAGGAGTTCAGTGCTTTGAATGTGAAGGGTATGGACATGTCAAGAAAGAGTGTCCCACATTCTTGAAGAAGCAGAAGAAGGGCATGACAGTTTCCTGGTCTGACTCTGATAGTGAAAGTGAAATTGAGTCAGCAAAGCATGTTACAGCTTTGACAGGAATTGTTGAACCTGATGATGATAGTGATGGAGAAGTCACTTATGATGAGCTAGCTTCAACCTACAAAGAGTTATGCTTAAAGAGTGTTGAACTATGTCAGGAGAGGAATCAACAGAAGAAACAGATTGCTCAGCTAGAGAATGACAAAGCTGAATTGGAAAAAGAAGTCTTATGTGTCAAAGCTCATCTTAATCATATGACTAAATCTGTTAGAATGTTGAACAGTGGGACAGCCACTCTTGACAAGATACTACAGTCAGAAAAAGCTGCTGGAGACAAAGCTGGGATAGGTTATGTGGCTAAGGATAAGGGAACTTCAGAAGCAAGCACTTCAGGTTCAAAGAAGAAAGTGTCACAACCTTTGTCTCAACATCAGCCAAAGAAGCAGGATCCTACACCTAAGAAAGCTGATGTTTCACAACCTAAGAAGATTGAGAAGAAGACTGGTCCTAATCAGAAGAGAAAGCAGCCATAAGGAGCTAGTCAGTATATGCCCCCACAACACCACAAGAGCATGCAAGCTGCTCAGTTCAAACAGCACATGTCTTATCAGGTGTCTCAACATCAGGGGTATGGTTACACCAATGTTGTTCCTCATATCTATGGAAGAAGAAAGCTACACCATCATGGGAGACAATCCAGGAAACAGCATTCTCAGCATCCTTATGGAAAAAGATACCAGCATAATAGAAGGCAGGCCAGTTATGGTAGGAGGAGACCACATTATGGATGGCAGCCTAAGCAATCTCATCATGGCAGAAGATTCAGAGATGAAAGGGTGAGATGCTTTTATTGTGGAAGGTTTGGACATATGCAGTACTCTTGCTACAAGCTGCATGGGTACCCTCGGCCTCAAAACAGATGGAGAGAGTACAGGCCCAAAGTTGTTAAACAATGGGTACCTAAGGAGAAGGTGAAGTGCTTATTGGCTCACATGGCTGACAAAGAGTTTAAAGAAGGAACATGGTATTTTGACAGTGGGTGTTCCAAACACATGTCTGGATATAGATCCATGTTTGCTGAATTTAGCCCTTGCCCCTCTCTTGAAGTTATTTTTGGTAAGGGGAATAAAGGAGTTGTTGAAGGTATTGGAAAAGTACAAGGACCTGAACTTGACAATGTCTATCTTGTCAATGGTTTGAATGCAAATCTGATAAGCATCAGCCAATTGTGTAATGATGGTTACTTAGTCAGCTATACCAAAGATAAATGTGTTGTAACTAATGAGAAGGGTGAGGCTGTAATGACTGGGGTAAGATCTAAAGACAATTGCTATCAGTGGATTCCTCAAACTGAAAGCCAGTCTGGTGATGATGAAGTCAATGATGTAACATTAGATGGTGACATCAAGTGTGAAAGTATGGTGAAAAGTCAATCTGGGTTAATGACTTATGGTGCTGGTACTCCTAAGATTGATGATGTGTTAAAAGCCAACTTGAGTAGTCAGTTATATGAGCAAGATGAAAGAGTCAACAATGCTGATGGAAGGATCAAAAGCTGTGACCTTAGGAAGTGTTGGGAGCTGAATACTTACAAGGCCAAGAAAGATGACAACCTGACTAATGACTTCTATAGTTCTGAAGAAAAATTTCACAAATTGACAATCCGTAGGTTGGTAGATGCAAATGCTAGAGCTGATGTTAAAACATCTCAAGTCAAGAAAGGTACTTCTAGCCTTAAAATAAAGAAGAGTGATGATGAACTAATTGCAAAAGTGGTTCATAGGGTTGCTAAACGACTGGAATCAAGGAAGAGGAAAGCTATTGAGTCACCTCCAAAGATGAGAACTGATAAGCAGAAGATTTATGTGGATTGTATTACAAAATCCAGGAGTAAAGTGTTCATCTCTTCCAGAAATAGGAAGATCAGAGATAAGTATGATGAAAATGTCCAGGATATCTCTCAAATAAAGGAAGCCGTTGGTGTTAGAACTTCTGAGAAAATTCAAAAGGCCATACTAGATAACATTCCTGTGCTTTTCATAAAATGGTGGAAGTATGTTCTGGAAAAAGAATTTGGTATAGATACTCTGGATATGGTTGAGTTTGCTAGGATATGGTTCAGAGAAGGTGTGGAAACTTATGGTATTTAGGTGTGTATGTTAACCTGACTAAGCTGCTCTGACTGTGTTTTTTTTGGAGCTTCTTGAAGGACTTCTTTGTGCAATGAGTCCTTTGGATGGTGAAGCTGATGTCCCAAAAGATGTTGTAACATCACATTTGCTGGTGGTTATATCTGGAAGATGAATAAGATTGGACATGTGGAAGAAGTGTTTCTGTTTATGTGAATTAGAATGTGAAGTTTAGCATGACTACTGATTTTGAAGACTTCACTAGTATCAATAACTACTGGTGGATGTAATGGTAGAGGTATTGTGATTTGATCATTATCTCTTGAAGAGTCTGGATCTCAGTAAAGCTTTTAAGTAAGCTGAGAATTTGTGGAGTTTGTGACACACTGTTGAGTTTGGATTATTTTGATAGTAAATCCAGTAGTGGAGCATATGTAATACCCTGGTGTCAAGAGTGTCAAGAGTATCCTTGGTGAAGGATGTCTTTGTTCTGGATCTGAAACTTAGTGCTTACATTATATCTAAGGAGCATCTGCATAGTCATACGGGAGAATGATGAAGTAGAAGGTTTGCCTTGGATGGAGAATGTAGAGAAGACTGAAGTTGATCAGGAAGTCTGAAGATGAAGATTATGATAGGGAATGACTGTCTGTGGAAAAAGGGACAGTGGTACCAAAATGAATGTGCTCAGCAAGTGTGCTCAAATGTTCATATTCATCTAGAGCATTTGTTAATCATGACAGGGGGAGTACTTGTCCATGGATTTTGCAGCAAAGGGTGTCATAGGACTTACTTGTTGAGGTTTGTCAAATTGTGGCTAAAAAGGGGGAGAAATAGCCAAGAGAGTCAAGAGTATCAAAGAAGGTCAAGTGCTGCTAGTTGTGATGCAGAAGTACAGTTATTGAGGGGGAGTTTAGACTGAGCTGCTAGTGAAGATAGCATAGCATTTGAAGAGTACAGCCAGGCAGACATCAAGGGGGAGAAGTGCTGCACATTGTGAGCTACTGAACAGCTGTGATGCTGGTTCATGTTTTTGGGGGGGAGCACCAATTGGTTGTTGTCAATAATGAAGATGGTGCTGCAGCAGATCGCTGTGATGCTGGTTCATATTTTTAAGGGGGAGCACCAATTGGCTGTTGTCAATAATGAAGATGGTGCTGCAGCAGATCAAGTGATGAAGACTATGAAGATTTTCAAACTGCTGTTGATAAAGAGTTCAAATTACTGAAGATTTTCCGCTGCTGAAGACTCTGAGGGTTCAGAGGGTGTTTTAGCCAAAATTAGCCAAAGAGGGAGATTGTAAGTTCCTGGATTAGCTGGAATTTTGGTAAAACAATAAGGTGTTCAATGTTGATGTCATGGTGTTGATGTTGCAACATTGAATCTTAGTACTGGGTTGTACTAAGTTGTGAAGGTTAACAATGTTTGATAAGTCTTAGTACTGGGTTGTACTAAGTTGTGAGGGTTAACAATGTTTGATGTCATGGGCTTGATGTCACAACATTGTGCTTAACACTGGGCTGTGTTAAGTTGTTTAAGTGGATGTCTAATGTCACATGGCGATGTTGTGACATTAGATCTGCAGAATTAATAACATCAGGTTTTGTGATGTTATTAGGGCACGCGTGTTAGCTGGAATTGTGGAGAGTGGTTGTCTCATTGGATGAGAATATCTTGGGATAGATATTTTCTGTTACATGGGGGATTTGATTGCAGGTCTGTTGGAGAATTAAAAGGTTGAAGATTTAAAAAGATTTTGGGGATAAAATCTGTTTTGAAGATTCAGTTTTAATTAACAAATCTGATCAAATATTGTGACAAGTCCAAGCCCAATTCAAGGAGCTATATAAAGCGCACAAGACCAAAGGAAAAACTACAGAAATACGGAGAGAAGATCAAGAGCAGAGGCTGAGTGTCTTGAGTATTTTGTACGAGGTGTATAACCAGAATTCTAGGGTGAATTGCTGTGTCGTTTTCTGTCCTCTCTAAAGCTGTGAAGCAAAGAGAGTTGTGTGACTTGATCAAAGCTAGGAAGCAAGATCAAGGTTTCTCAAAGAGGTTGTTCTTTGAGTGGTTTTAGGGATTGAGTAGTGTTCTCATATCTAAGTGGTTTCTTAGGTAGAAAGTCACTAATAGGAATTAAGATTAGGAGATTGTCAACTGGGTTGTTGAGTCTGTAATTTAATTCTACAAGTAGTGAAATTCATCCCTGGCTTGGTAGCCCCCAGACGTAGGTAGTTAGACCGAACTGGGTGAACAAATCATTGTGTTAATTTATTTACTGTTATTGCTGTCCATTATGCAGAGTGTGTTGTTGTAACATCGCACCTTAACATCACACGTCTGGTACCAGAATTTCAATCACCTTCGAGCACCACACCACAATCACTTCAGGCAGCACATCAGGAGGTAAGAAGTAGAAAGTCTCGAAGTTATGCACATAAGGAAGAAGATATCTGGTGTACATGAGGAAGAAGATTTTTAACACTCCCCCTTAATACAACACATTTCTTTTTCCTTTCAATTCAGACTCAGATTCATTGTAGAAGACTCCTCCAGAAAAGAAACGTCTGTCTTAACACAAAGGACCAATGGTGGCATACGAGATTTTTGCACACCTTACTTGATCAGACGCCCCCAGTCAACCTGTGGCATAAGATGAAACTTAAGAAGTATCAATCTATCAACCCAGGTAACTCAGAACACAAGTCACAACTGTGTTCATAACTCAGGACACAAGTCACAATTGGAACTCAACACCAACTCAAGGAAATGACACCCTCTTCGACATCTGTGCACACAATTGGTACTCCAGACTCCAAACATGGCATCTGCACAATCCATTTCACACACCCTTTCTCCCCCTTTTTAGCCAAAAATTGGCAAAGAAGGCCCTCACAGAACCAGACCCAAGTGATGCTTACCTAAATACGAACAAACGCCATAAGACTAGTGAAACAAACACTCACTTAGCTGGAGGAGAAGAGAATAACCCCTATAAATAGCTGACCAGTAACTTAGGAATTAACGAGCCTTGAATATGTCAAGGTTCTTGGTCAAAGAAACGCTATTTTAGGTATCAAAAACTGCATTCAAATTCAATGCCTACCTTCCAAAACTGCCTTGACTGCCTTAAATGTTTCTCAACTGAATCTTACCATAAATTAGGACAATAACATTCCATGCATAGGCAGAGACACGTGTTTCGCCTTATCCTTACACCACCGTCCAGATTAATTCCTTGTTTGGCTCAAGAAAAACATGTCCTGTACCATGTTCTGACATCTTATCAGACAATATCTGCTTGCTCACAACATTATCCACCCAAAACTCCACAGAAAATTATACATTCCGCAACCCAAGCACATTTTCTTTTCTGTTGGATTCTGAGACGACTTCTATCGATCAGCGCAACTCACATTCCCTTCTAGATTCCTTCAGAGCAGCAGAGAAAAATAAATTCTCTCAGATACAACAATTCTGCTTTTCAGACCTCTCCTGCATACACAGCTATGATATGTCCCATCATGATGTTTGACATCACTCTGCACAAACTTGAACAGCACGCACACTTCACAAAAATCTGCACCCTTGTAGTAATAGACCATAGACAATAGCCTTAACTCCCCCTGACATGAGCAACTAATGCTCCTTATGAAGATGAACACTTGACATCTGATGATATTGCCACATTCTCAACATTAAGAACTGCCACTTCATGTATATGCCAAGTCCAATATAAAAGCCCACTTGATTTGGAATTTCTCACATATTCCATAACAAATGTCTTTAGATTACTTGCAACACAAGATAAGGGCTGCCACCACCTTTTACTTGTATTAGAAGAAATCAACCTTCTGTCCTTACATTCACAAGAATCTAACGAAGTCTTCATCATGAAAGTAGTCATGTATTGCCAGAACAAACTACTTAACATCAAGATCAGAATCTGCACATTCTAATCCACATTATGTCAGAACTGCCACTTCAGACAATAATGCTGCTTCTTCCAACTCCACAGGCACAGTCCCAGACCTTCATCCAGGATACACAACAAACAATTATGTTGTAACATTATGTAGGACATCAGTATAAGATAAAAGATCACACCTTCTGCATTTTATTCAGGTAATCACAACCACCTGATCACAACAGAGAGAAAGAGAACTAAACTCACACAATTCAGAAATCTGAATTGTATCCACACATCAGACAACTACCAAGCACCCAACAAGGTATTTGTCATCCAAGAAAAATTCACAAACAAACAGCAGATGATGCTCACTTCTTCATTCACACACTTCTGATACAGTCAGCTGATAAGGCTACCTCAGGTTGTCATCAATCACAACCACTCAGAAAGAATAGATTCCTGAACCACAATATCCAGACTGCAGACTTGCATAATTCTCTAGACAAATACTTAGTCTCCCGTCAAAGTATTTACCCTTATGCATAACATCAATAATAGACAAACACTAAGTCTCCCGTCAAAGTATCTACTATTAGTCAGAATAAGATTACCTTCTCACACAAGGTATGACAATTTGTTTGTCATCTTCTACATACATCTGACAACTTCTGATTCATGACATATATTCACAAGTTACTCTAACTTGGATCAGTGGCTTGATCTTGGACTTCTTTCTGTGCAAAACAACCTTGGCTGAGCAAGCAACCACCTTAATTGATGTTCAGTCACACATCTTCACAGAGCTTTTCTGAAGTTATCATCTATAGTAAAGCTCTAGCACACGAGGATCAACCATCAGTAGCTGATCAAGCTTCCAGGTCATATCACAAACACATTCAGCAGCAGGAACAGCTCAAGAGTCTTCTCCTTAAATCACAGCATCTTGTCCACAACCAATTTGCCTCTTCTCATCCAAGCTCATAGTCACCAGTGCTTAACCCTTGAAAGTTCTCCACTATACCAGAATAAGAGTTCCATAGAATGTCGTCAAGTTTGAGTAAACAACCTCCATCTCTTTGTTCAACTCACAAGTTGAACACAATCATCACTTGTACCAATAATCACATGATCCCAATCTGATCAACTTTTCTCTATCTAAGACCACCAGTACTCCTTTACAAGAAGAATACCTTAAATGAATGGAGAACATGAGACTCATCTTCATGTCTTCAAGAGCCCACTCTCTGTTCAACACACCTGCTGAACACATTCACCTACTGCATAACCTTCACATCAGTACATAAATCAAGTAGAGACTTGTGATCTCAGAAGACAAACACCATAACATTCTGAGCAGATTGCTCTGTCAACAGATGTTGAGACATCAGTCTTGACATCATGAACAGAATCCAGCTGCACTAAGACAAAATCTCCAAACTTCCCCCTTTAAGCCTCGGGACCAGAAACAACCATCATAACCCATCACATCATAGAAGGTAGTATTCTCTCATCCAACTCTCCAATCTGTAATCAATCACCTTTAACAGCAGCTCAGGCTATGATTGGATCACACACAGTCAATACTAGTCTAGCTTCACACGATCATTCAGATTATACTTCCAGAGAAAAAAAACATGTCTCTTTGATCTTGGCCTTCATATCCAAGAAGTCTGCTAGCGAGAATACTTCTTGAAATCTCAGGTTTTCCACTCCTGCAGCAAGGACCAGAAATAAACTGACCTCAGGAGTAAATAACATGTTGACCAACTCACATATCTAAGATAAGTTCCAGGGCCAGAAACTTCTTAGACATACCACCCAGATGCCTCCTCTTCCAGATCAGGAGTAGGTTCCAAACTCATGTGATCAAACCACATTAGTTTAGCACCCAGAGCATCCGCTATGCCATTCCTTCAGACAACAGAATTCAGCACAATTCTGACGTGATGTTCTAACACAAAATAGGACATCATTCCAAGGAACACATTAAGAGATCAAAGACTGGAGATTAGCCTCTTTAGGAATAGAAGCAAAAGTAAATTACTTCTCTTCCTTATAACTTCACTTATCAATGCCTTTATGAGTGGACTTGAACAATAATCTTCAAGTATCATTGACAAAGTAAGTTGAAGCAGTTTTGCATATATCCCATCACCATAGTGTACACATTTAGAAGAATAACCTCCTCAATTGCAACCTCAGGAGTTTTCAGATAGATACGCAGCGAATCAAAGCACAAACTCCTCAAAGCCTTCAGCACGTGCCACTGCCTGTCACGAACAGTCCATCCTCCACTTCTAGGGACCATTCTCACACCTATATGAACTACTCCAAGTTCAAACAACTTTTCAGAAGAAAGATTCTACCTTGACCATGAACCAGAAAGTATCTTCCCTTGGATCTCATCCAGATACAGAACAGAATGATCTGCTCTGATACCAATTGAAATTCTGGTACATGTGCAGAATTCAGATGTCCTAGAACATGTCGTTCGACATTTGGTCTGACATGATCACAAAAGGCAAGGTATATTGCAATAATCATGGTACTGAAAAGATAAGAGCAAGACACACAAAATTGTTAACCCAGTTCGGTCGAACACACCTACTCTGGGGGATACCAAGCCAGGGATGAAGTCCACTATCAGTAGTATCAATTCAAAGCTAAACTCTCCATTTACAGCTTATCATTCAATCACTACCCAATGACCCTTCTACCTAGATCCTCTCTAGACATGAGAAACCCTTCTCACTCCCAATCATCGCAATGATGTCTAGCAGTTGACAATCTTCCACTGCATCAACGGCTCTTTACCTATACAACAGTTTAACAAGGAAGACACCCTTCCAAGACACAACTTAGAGTTACTTAAAAGCTTCCTCCAAGAACAATACTCCTCTTACTTAACAGCTTTGAGGATCACACTTACAAACTGTCCAAATCACTGGTCGAGTGGTACAGGAACCAACCCTAATACTAGAACTTTTACATCTTTGGTTGTGTTACCAAACTAGGTTACAAAACATCTATATATATAACCTATTCCCAACTGGATTTGGGCCTACAAAAACATAGCATATGAGCTGCTACAAGTCAGCAGAAACTTCTGCTACAAATTAGGACTTCAATCTACAACTTCCTAAAATATCTCCATATTTAGAAAGTGTATATTTTCCAATATTCTTCTCAATTTCAGACTTGAATCTTCAGACCTTTTAATCCAGCGCCACATGAAATTTGCATATTGTTTCCTGAATCTTCTGCATTTGTTAAGACATAACAGAATTCTAAAATCTCTTCAGTTTTGGCGCGAAGTCGAATGAACCTGCATGGGACATCTTGATACGACATGTTATACCAGATTTTGAAACTACTTTGGCTCAACATGTTCCAATGCACACTAGGACTTCTTGATCAACCTGTTCTTCTTTAGCAAGATACACAATCCTATCTAACATATTGCTGCTATTATTTGTTTTACAAAATTAATGCCAACCCTTAAAATTAAAGAACTAACAGTCAACATGGTCGAACTGGTTGAATTATCTGACAGCATTTCGGATAGTGTTAGTACCAACGAAGCTCTTGGCAGAAATGCCACGGTGGTGGAGGTTACTGAGAACCTTGCCAATGATGTTGTGTTTATCAGAGATGCTGAAGAAATGGATGGCTATCAGCTTGAGCATTTGATATGTATGGCTGCTGAACATTACTTTAGTACCTCTTCTAAAGTTCAAAGGTTCGACACTGAAACTACAGTCGAGACCCATGCTAAAGTTGAAGCACCAAAATTGCAGATGGTGACAAGAGAGATTGCTGATCATTTTAGACAGATGGACGAGGCTGCTGAAAGCCTTGATATTGGCTTTTCTAATATGCGTTTAAAAGATGAAGTCAATGTGAACATGGTCGAAGTTACTGACAGACAGGCCATGGATATTGATGAACAAGAAGACTGCGATAAACTGGCTTATCCTAGAGAGGATGAGACCATAATTGATTTTCTCCACAGGTGCCAGGGGAAGAATTCTGAAGTCATGTTGTGCCCTCGATGCAGTGCTATCTTCGACAAAGAAGCTGCTCATGGCCTCCAAGCGGGGAAAGAGGCCAAATCTGGACGTGAGAGGAAAGCTGCTCAAAAGCCAGGGCGTTTCGACCCAAGGAAAGCTACTCAGAGACAATATGGCCCAAGGCCATAAATTCCAAGCGCCAAGCAAGCTACTTTCAAACCCAGCAGCGAAGTACCAACTGGGAGGTGGGTTAAACCCGTCAAAGCAGCAGGAAAAGGGAAGCAAGGATGGAAAAGTTTTGAGGTAGCTAGAGGTCTTCAATTGAGTATAGGAAAGAATTCAAGTCCTTCAACAAAGCTGCCTATGTGTCTGAGAATTACAAAGGAAAAAATCCCATGTCTAGGTCCCAGTGGAGGAGAGAACAGAGGCGAAGGAAGGCTCTAAGAGAAGCTCAGGCTAAAGATTCGACGGAGACTAGCACTAATATTCTGCTAGCTAGCAACAAAGGTGTTGGCATGAGAACAACAAACCAGCTGCCAGTGGGTCGAAAGCTGTTTACTTCCAAGAAGGAAGAAGCTGAGAAATTTGCAGTTGAAATAGTTGATGACGAAGCATCGACCCACAATTTTGATTCAGACTCTGATGCTTATTTAAACATCATTGTCAACGTAGTGTCAGTAATGCCAAGGGAGTACGACAGAGTAACTGAAGTGGAGAATTTGGATGCCAACGCTGAGGCAGAAATGGCAGCACACCAACCTGTGTGCTATTATGTAATGAACAATGGTTGTGTCGAAGAGCATAATGCTTTCTTTGAGCGACCAACTGAGGCCATGAAGGGACACTTGAAACCTCTGTATATTACAGGGAAAGTAGAGAACGTGGCTGTAAATAAGATCTTGGTGGATTGTGGGGCTACTGTCAATCTAATGCCGCACTTTCTGCTAAGTAAAATTGGTAAATTTGACACTGATCTTAAACCCCACAACATGGTCCTCTCTAACTATGAAGGGAAGATTGGGACCACTCTAGGTGTCTTACAGGTTGACTTGACTGTGGGTACAATGACAAGACCCACCTTGTTCATGGTGGTCGAAAGCAAAGCTAACTACAACCTTTTGCTAGGAAGGGAATGGATCCATGGCATTGGGGCAGTACCTTCATCAATGCACCAACAAATAACAATCTGGAGGCCTGATGGAATAGTAGAAAACATTGAAGCTGATCAAGGCTACTTTAAGGTGACTGTTAATCATGTTGATGGTTCTGAGTTCGACAAAAATTTGGCGCATATTGCGCCTTGTACTCCAGCAGAATTCGATCTCTCCCCAGATGACCATGCATTCTGCTCATTACACTTGCACCCACTGGAGGGGTTTCGATGGGACAGAGAAGTCGTAAGAGAAGAAGGCAATGTCCCATACTATGGGCTGCCTGAGTTTGACCCCACAGGCTGGGGGAGTGAATTCAGTAACAATGACTGAATTCGACGCATTACAAAGAATTTCGGCCTATGTGGCCGAATCTAAGTTACAAGCGGCTTTAGAGGCTGCACACAACCACATGGCTGTCGAAGCCAAAACTCAAATTTGTGAAGTAGGCCCTGGTAAGGACTTTGAACCTGAGCCACCCGATGGGCCTCAAATTGAAGACCAATACCAAAAGCTTGATGCTGTTTATGATAATGAGCCTTTAGGTTTTGAAAATGATCCACTGTCGGATAATATTAAAATGCTGGCGCATGATCCTTTGGAAGAAATTGACTTGGGTGAAGGGGGAGTGAAAAGGCCTACTTATATTAGTGCTAATCTCGACCCACTACTCAAAGTCGAAATAGTCCAACTATTAAAGGAATTCAAGGATTGCTTCGATTGGGACTATGATGAAATGCCTGGTTTGAGGAGAGAACTTGTTGAACATAAGTTGTCAATCATACCTGGGAAAAAGCCAGTCAAACAAAATCCAAGACGGTTTGCCCTAACAATCCTTTCCAAGATCAAAGAGGAAATCGAAAGGCTACTTAGATGCAAGTTCATCCATACAGCTAGGTATGTCGAATGGCTAGCTAATATTGTACCAGTCATTAAAAAGAATGGTTCTTTAAGGGTTTGTATAGATTTTAGAGATCTAAATTCTGCAACCCCTAAAGACGAATATTATATGCCTGTGGCAGAAATGCTGATTGATTCTGCTGCAGGACATGAATATTTGAGCATGTTGGATGGTTATTCTGGTTATAACCAAATATTCATTGCTGAGGAAGATGTCCCAAAAACTGCTTTTCGATGTCCAGGGGCATTAGGCACTTATGAATGGGTAGTGATGCCTTTCGGTCTAAAAAATGCTGGGGCAACTTACCAGAGAGCAATGAATTCGATCTTTCATGATTTTATTGAGACTTTTATGCAAATATATATTGATGATATTGTTGTTAAGTCCTTTTCAGGAAAAGATCATATAAGCCATCTTCGACATTCCTTTGAAAGGATGAGGAAGCATGGTCTGAAAATGAATCCTCTCAAATGTGCTTTTTGTGTGCAGGCAGGGGATTTCTTAGGTTTTGTGGTCCACAAGAAAGGGATCGAAATTAACAAGAATAAAACCAAAGCCATTATGGAAGCCAAAGCGCCATCAACAAAGAAGGAATTGCAGTCTCTCTTGGGCAAAATAAATTTCTTAAGGAGGTTTATATGTAACTTAAGTGGGAAAACGCAAGCCTTTTCACCATTGCTTTGGGCTAGCAAGGATGGGTTCGACTGGGGGCAAGATCAGCAGGAAGCCGT
Source organism: Lathyrus tuberosus (assembly GCA_022829125.1). Lineage (NCBI taxonomy): Eukaryota > Viridiplantae > Streptophyta > Magnoliopsida > Fabales > Fabaceae > Lathyrus > Lathyrus tuberosus. Next base: position 5,775,092 of record JALAZF010000203.1, on the reverse strand, counting down.
CGACAAGATCAAGGAGTACCTGAGTCACCCCCCATTCTCTCACCACCTCGTGGAAATAAGTGTATGAGATTATACATAGTTGCGTCAGATAGAACTTTAGGGAGCATGTTAGCTCAAGACGATGATGATGGTGTCGAAAGAGCCATTTATTACCTTAGTAAAGTTTTAAATGATGCAGAAAATAGATATAGCATGATTGAAAAATTATGTTTATGTTTGTATTACTCTTGTACCAAATTGAAGCATTATATAAAACCAGTTGATGTTTATGTTTCTTCTCGTTATGACGTTATTAAACATATGTTGTCCAAACCTATTTTGCATAGTCGAATTGGAAAATGGGCATTAGCATTAACTAAATATTCTTTAACTTATAAGCCTTTAAAAACTGTTAAAGGACAAATAGTGGCAGACTTCATAGCTGACCATTCTACAAATGAGACCCCCCTGAACTATCTTGATGTGGAACCTTGGAAGTTATATTTCGACGGGTCAAGCCACAAAGATGGGACAGGCATATGAGTACTTGTTATTTCTCCTAATAAAATTCCAACAACACTTAAGTATAAAATTGAAGGCCGTTGTTCTAACAACGAAGCTGAATATGAAGCTTTAATTGCTGGACTTGAAGTATTGTTGGAATTGGGGGCAACTCATGTCGAAATAATGGGAGATTCAGAACTGGTCATAAAACAAGTGACCAAGGAGTACAAGTGCATAAAAGAAAACTTGATTATGTACTTTGTAGTTGTGAATCGATTGTTGAAAAAGTTCGACGCAGTTAGTTTTTGACACATCCCTAGGCTGGAAAACCAGGTAGCTAATGACTTGGCTCAGATTGCATTAGGGTATAAAGTTTCGAAAGACAAATTACAAGATGAAATCGAAGTCGAAGTCAGAGGAAGGGTGGTGTCGGTAGGATTAGCCCCATCAAATTTGGAAGAAACTAAGCTGGGATATGCTGATGAAGACAATTTTGCAATTTTGACAGTTGATAGTATAACTGACAAGGATTGGAGGAAACCTATAATGGAGTATTTAAAAAATCCAATAGCTTCGACAGAAAGGAAAATCAAGTACCAAGCTTTAAGTTATGTCTTGTTGGGTAATGAATTATTCAAAAAGACTCCTGAGGGAGTATTGCTTAAGTGCCTCAGTGAGGCAGAAGCATACTTAGCTCTTTCGACTGTCCATAGTGGGGCATGTGGGGCACATCAGGTAGGCCATAAAATGAAATGGTTGTTGTTTCGACAAGGCATGTATTGGCCTACCATGTTAAAAGATTGTATGGAATTTGCTAAGGGTTGTCAGGAATGCCAAGTTCATGCTGGCATTCAACATGTCCCTGCGAGTGAATTACACTCTATAGTGAAACCTTGGCTTTTTAGAGGATGGGCTTTGGATTTGGTCGGAGAGATTCGACCAACATCATCTAAAAATCATATGTACATTTTGGTGGGTATTGATTATTTTACCAAATGGGTCGAAGCTATCCCATTACCAAATGTTGATCAAGAAGATGTGATTGAATTTATCCAGAAGCACATCATCTATAGGTTTGGAATCCCAGAGACAATTACAACAGACCAAGGATCAGTCTTCACTGGTCGAAAAATGCAATAGTTTTCTAAAGAAATGGGATTCAAGATTGTAACGTCCACACCTTATTATGCTCAAGCTAATGGCCAAGTCGAAGCAGCAAATAAGGTAGTTATTGGGTTGATAAAAAAGCATGTGGGGAAAAAGCCAAGAAATTGGCATAGGACATTGGACCAAATACTCTGGGCATGTCGAACATCCCCTAAAGAGGCAACTAATACTACCTCATTTCGACTGACTTTTGGTCATGATGCAGTTCTGCCTGTGGAAATTTATCTTCAATCAATAAGGATTCAAAGGCATCATGAGATTCCATCTGAGTCTTATTGGAATATGATGCTTGATGAATTAGTAGACCTAGATGAAGAAAGGCTCCATGCATTAGAGTTGCTGAAAAGGCAAAAGAAAAGGGTGGAGAAATCTTATAACAAAAAGGTCAAGATTAAAACCTTTTCAACTGGAGATCTAGTGTGGAAAGTGATCTTACCTATGGATCGAAAGACCAGAACTTTGGGGAAGTGGTCTCCTAAGTGGGAAGGTCCTTTTCAAATTATTAAGGCATTTAGTAATAATGCTTATGAGATTCAAGAGATGGAGGGTGATTTAAGAGTCTTAAGGGTAAACGGGAAATATCTGAAAAAATATAAGCCTGTTTTACAAGAAATTCATATTAAGACGTAAATTTTATTCAAATTATAAAAGCCAAAATAGGCCATGTGAGGCCAAAATGGCATACAGAAAACAACAAGCATAATAACATAAAACCCAGGAGAAAGATTATTCATAGTCCCTCCAATTAATAGAGTTAAGGAAGGCAACATAATCTTCATCAGCTTCATCATCAGAGTTTTGTGCTTTGGAAGGTCCTTTCTTGGGTACCTTCATCTTGGTTTCTCTCTTCTTGGCGCGAGATGTTGCTCCAGTTGAAGTGTTATTGAGGGCAGTAGTTGTTGCCTCAACTTTCTTTATCTCTCCAGCCACCTTCTTGGTCATTGCCTTCTTTGAAGAAGTACTCATGCTTGCTGTAGTAGGTGCAAGATATCCCAAGAGGGAAGAGGGTTTTATGGAGGCAAGGCTTTGTAAGGATTGGCCAGTCAACGATGGAAATACGTGAAATGACCCTTGGGAATAGACCCTAGGGTTGCGCTATTAATATTCCTTTATGGAATAGAAACTTGTGCCGTTGGAACACTAAGACTGTTAAAAGCTGTGTTGTTTTCATGATTTCCAAGAAGGGAGGCAGAATACTTTAATTACTCAGTTAGGAAAGTAAAAAAAATGTTTTGGAAGTCGAAGAGTTGATAGTAAACAGAAGGAGTTAGATAAAGGCCATAGGGCATTAAGATTGTCTGTACATGGGGCCTTAAAAGGACCATAAAACATGATGAACAAAAAGTGGAACTACAGAAATCATATGACAATCAGAAAAGGAGTTTCGACTTCAACTCAAGAAAGTTGACCTTGTGATTCTGAAGGCGTTTCTCACATAGAGCTTTGTTGAGTTTGGCTGCCGAAAGTTCTTTTTCAAGCGTTTGGGCCTTGTCAAGGAAGTCTATAATGCGCTTCAGCTCTCTGGCCATTTCAGTATCGTCGAACTCTCCCAGCTCAAGGTTGTGTTTTTCAGCCTTAGAAATCTTGTTCTGCGGATCTTCAATTTGCTGCTTCCAGTCATCAATGTTCTTTTAGTTCGACTCCACTTATGCCTGCCTTTTCTGTTGTTCAGTCTCTAGACTTTCGACCATAGCTTCTGATGCATGCGCTTCATCCCAAGCTGAAGCTTCCAATCCAGTTGTGATTTCAATGTTGTCTTGGATCTTGGGAAGGAGCTTGAAGTCCTCAGACATTTGATTCACTAAAGCAGTTAGCTCCAGCAGGAATTCAGAAACATCTTTGCTAAGGATCGAAAGGTCCAGTTTCTGAAGGTTGTCTTTCAGAAAGAGAAGAGCAGTTTGATCTGAAAGTAAGACATTGTGGATGTCTCCCTTGAAGAATTTGTCCTTGATTTTTCGAAGGATAGGGCTGGTGAAATCATCTGGAGCTGGACCTCCAGAGCTGGTCGAAGTACTGAGGCTGGTACCTGAAGAGCTGTACTTCTTCCCAAGTATCATCCTGGCATACTCTCGAGGATTCGACCATTTGAGGGCAGCCAAGGGGTCTCCTGTGGGGGGTCCTCCAGTAGTCGAAGTGACTATAGGCTTAGGAGTTGGATTGTTGACAGGATCTGTCTCAACCACAGTCGAATGGATGTGATCTTGCTCAGTCCTCTCCCTCTCTTCTTCTTGTTCTTCTTCATCTTTGACCTCCTCTTCCCCTGCTTCAGTTGGCTTTCCCTCTATGTCCATAGCAATAGGCTCTGTGTGGTCGAGAAGTGGATGGTGAGAAACATCGTCCTCTTCATGATCAGAACCATCGGTCTGGGATTGTTGAGTATGGGTCCTGGCAGGCGAATTTTTGTGTGTTTCATCCGCTTCAGGAGGAGGAACTGTAAGAGGGATAGGTTGGTTAATTTCGCTGATTGAACTATACCCAGAACCAAGGTCAGAGGTAGGGTGATAAGTTGGCTCACCTTGGCTATTCAGGAGAGTGGTGGCAAAGCTGAAGGAAGATTGTGGTGTGTTAGAACCACCTGCATCAGCCTGAAAACCACAAGTAAAGGGAATAAGACTGAGAGAAATCTGAGTAGGGAATCCAAATACTGAATGAAGATAGTACGCATACATGTACAGCTGCAGTATCAGGACTTGAGTTGGCACTCTCAGGATCACCAGTAGGCGTTTTCGACGCAACCCTGGAGAGTTGTTTTTTGACACCACTATCAACAGGTGTCTTCTCAAGAATTCTTGCCGCCTTTGAGGGAGATTGGGTGGTAGTTCCAGAAGCTTTGACAAGCTTCCTTTTCTTCTTAACTACTATCTCCTCAGGGGACTCATCATCAGTATCTGGAAGGATAACTGTTTGAACACCTTTCTTGCCCTTTTTTGTAGGCGTTGGAGGTTTTCGAGCAACCTGAAAGGTGATGTAAATATTAGAAGTTTCTGTTAAAAAAAAAAAGAAACTTAGGCAAGGGATATAAAGTACCTTTGTGCCTTCAGTGTCCTTCTCGACCTTTGCAGCACCCTTTGATGAGCCGGTCTTCCTGGCCATAGCTGAAGGACAGATGATTATTACAAAGTTAATGACAGAGTGGTTAGTTAACAATCACAAATCAAGGGCCTCAAACCTTCATATATTTCGGATTCGACACGGACATCCTCGACCCCTATATGAAGGTGTCCTTTGAAACTGTCCAGCGTATGTTTAGTCACAACCACCTGTTGGGCTTTTGGTTGAGACTGCTGTCGAAGGAGTTTTAAGTGTTTACCACAGACAAACCAGTCTGGAAATGGGGGGGGGGCAAATGCCACTCCAAAATCAGCGTTAGGCAGTCGAGGGAACTTTGGAGGAAAGAGTTCAAAAGCTACCTTATAACGTTTCTCAAGAGGAACGTTTGAAGGGATTTTCAACTGGTCCATTTTTTCTAGAAATTTCTCCTTCAAAGTGACAGCAGCCTCACAAACGGTTCGACTAATATCATCTGGTCGATAGACAGTTTCAAAGTACTTTTGAAAGGCTTGAATTTCTTTGACATGAATGAACTTACTCTTCTTGGTCTTCTCCTGCACATCAAGAAAAGCTTGGTCAAGTAAGGAAGAGAAAGCAGCGACATCAAGAAATTGTTCACTATAGTACTTCGACCACCAGTTATGGAAGGATTTGGTGCACAAGAATGTGGGCTGAAAGAACATAGGGGAAAGGGCTGCTTTCCTAGCATTCCACCGGTCAAAAGTAACCGCAGCAGTTCCTTCATCAAAACTGCCAGTGTGAAGGAACACATGGCCTTTTTTCCCATATAGACACTTGGGGAAGATCTGAGCCAACCCAAACTGTCGAGAGACAAGATTTGGCTGGTAAGCAATTAAGGCTGCCATGTCCCTTCCAAGATTCAGCCTTTCAAGGATAAATCTAGGAATCAAAAAGGCTTCCCAGATCGAAATAGATTCGGCGTCGAGTTTGGTGGATGGGTCAGGGAATGGCCTTGTGAACCACTCAGGCCCACATGTTCTCTCAGCAAAGGGAGCCATGCTAGGTGTGAACTCATGCCTTTTTGCAAACATCATAATATAACTGGAGAAGGCTTTCTTGAGAGTTTCCCCATCGTCATTTGGCGTAAGTTTCACTATGCGGGTACCTTCGACCCTTCTCTCTTTGATTTCAGCAGAATCTTCATCGACCTGCCCTTTCCTGGGAAGGCTAGCTTCAAAGGTTGCATTGAGCCATAACTGAAGTAGCCAGAGAGGGCCATTCAAGTGAACAGTACCTTGGCCCTCCAAGTCTTTAAGTCTAGCGGCCCCTTCACTGAGAGACTCGTAGAGGTTCGCCAGAATCAACCCGCTAAGGCAAACTCCTCTATTGTTGTGAAGTTGGTTGGCCAGGGTTAGATACTTCTTGGCCACCTGCAGAGATTTTGAATAAAATACATACCTCGACAGCCATACGGTGAGGAATGCAATGTGTTCCTTATCAGTGATTTCTGCAGTATCACGCTTGTGGTAGTTGATGAAGTGGGTGTATGTGAGTTTGGAGTCAGAGATCCCTATGGTATCCTCTGCATCAGTATCAGGGTCATAGGAAATGCCATCTGGTCGAAGACCTGCAATGGCAGCAAGGTCGAAGAGTGTGGGAGTAACCATCCCACAAGGAAGATGAAAGGTGTAGTGGGTACTATCCCAAAAATAGAGTGATGCTTCCAGAAGGTTCAAACAATAAGGAATGTTGGTTTTTGACAGCATAAGCAGATCATAGATTCCTATGGTTTTCCAGTGATCAACTTTGACCCTTTCCATTCTGGTCATCCAAAGGTCAAAATCCTTTAAAGGGTTGACAGCTCTTACCAATCTCGTACCATCATGAAGGTACCTCAGATCCATGTTCGTCAAAGTGGGTGTATCAAGAGAGGCTTCATCTTCATTAGGGTTGCTTTTTTGCCCTAAGGGTCTAGATTTGCGGTAAGAAGGAAAGAACTCAGCCAGTTTTTCATTGGTGGGTTTAATATCAGCTAGGGGGCCACCTAAAGCATAGGGTTTATCAGAGATAAGGAGAGGGATCATTACTTGGGATTCGTAAATCTTCCTTGTTTCTTTAAGAAGAGGTTCCGGCATGAACTGTTGGTTTTTCACCACCTTTGGTCCGGGGATGTTTGAAAATGGCGGGAGAGTTTGCTGGAACGGGGTGGTTTTCCCTGTTTGACCTTTCGTTGCTTGGGGAACGGTTTGAGAAGACGCCATTGTTGGAAGTTGAAGAGAAAACGAGAGTGTGTTCTGAGTTTTCTTGAGAGAGTTTGAAGAACGAAGAAATAAGTTGCAGAAAGTTTGAGAATGCGAAAGTTCGTAAAATTGGGGAAAAAGGGTATTTATAGATGTTTGGAAGATGAGGGGACTGTGAATCCACCATTAAAACGGATACGATAGTGGGACGCGTGTCCTCGTTGAAATCGTTGGATGGTGGTGGTTGTGGTCAGGCTGCAAATGTCTAGTCCCAAGAAAGGTAATGATGAAACTGTTCGCAAATACGGCTGAAAAGACGTTTGGAGATTTGCCATCATGACATGACGTCATAAGCATGGTTGAAAGAAACTGAATAGTTTATGGATCGTGGGTTAGTCAGTTATGACCATGTCTCTCATAGTCGAATGATCAGGCGTTGAAACGTTATTTTATCAAAAAATGGCCTTCCTACAAATATTAGCGAAAGGGCATTTTTGGGGGGCAATTTGTTAGCTCCTAATTTCGACGCTACATGATTTTAGACAATTTGGCTTTAAAAGAAGTTATTCTTTAAAATAATAAAGCTAAAAAAAGAAGGCTTCGACTAGAAGGCCTTCGACGATGTTTGTGCAATGCCTGAGTCGAAGAGAATGATTTTAGGACTTCAAATATTGCTAAGTCCAAGGAGTCAATTCGACACAGTGAAGTGGCTATGGATAATGCGCTGCAGTTACAACTGAATAGTGGAGGGAAGTTCCACTATTTGAATTTGAAAAGAGGACAGGTGGCGAAGATCCAGATCGTGAAGACATGCGAAGTGCCAAGTGGCGTAATCTAAGAATAAAACCGTCAGATGGTGGTTACTTTAGAATATTATAAATAGGTTAGTCCTAGAGTTAGAATAGTGTGAAAAAAATCATATTTGTACAAGTAACTCTATATTCACTCAAAGTATCCAGTGTGTCGAGAAACCAGTGAAGTGAGAATGTACGTGATTGTAATCACCATTATCCTTTATTGCAATGCAATTTACTTTGAAGTTTCTGTTTTAGATTCTTTACTTTGAAATCTTTTTCCACGAACTTTTACCTTTCAAATCATTTACATTACCAAGTCTTTACTTTGCAGTTTTACATTAAAAGCCTTTACTTCCAAGCATTTACCTTTTGCATTTTAAGATCTTTATGCATTTCTTTCCAGCATTTAACTCCAGTTTTTCCTTATTAAACTTTTACATTCAGCCTTTTCTCTTTCTTTTCTTTGATGTATTGTTCGACTTAGCTAGTTCTTTAATCTTTATCGCTTTCCTATACACTTCAAACACCCATTTTTTATCTATGTGCATTGTCGAAAGGCATACTTTACCAAATCGTGAAATATTCTAAATACACATGCAACACATGTCCTAGGATCAATCTGATCGATCCTGTAAGTTACTAGAACATTATAGTTTTAGAAGATCAGCGGTTGTTTACCAATTTTCAAGGTAAACAGACCCGTGTTGTAATTGCCTTGTATGGTTGGCTGGGGAGAAGTTATATACGTTAAGGATCCATGACCCGTGTTGTATTTGCCTTGTATGGCTCGCTGGGGAGAAGATTCTTAACTAGTATGTCTTTTGTGAATTGTACGATTGTTTGGTAGTCGGAAAGTTTTGTACTCAAGGTCTAGTTCCTTTTCCCCCGACTTGAGTTAGGTTTTGGTTAGAACCTTGTAAAGCCGAGAGAATCTATAAGATATATAACTCACTGAGATTTGATGTATCTCACCCACTGTTGTTGTTTACATCACAGGTACTGCAGGTTCGGCGAAGGGTAAGGACAAAGTTGTTTGACTTTCCTTACGGATCGTAGCTTTTGTGTGGCAAGGCTTCCGTTGTGAAGATTTTTTTTGGGATCATTATTTGATCTAGTTCTTAGTATTTATCCTTGGAACATCTTGTAGATATACTATGCCGTAGTTTTTTTGTATTTAGGTTTTTGGGCATGTATATGTATAATGTGTTTACTAGGGACTTATTGTATATTTCAGTACCAAACTTGAAATTCATGTATAATATATGCTTTGATGTATGTGATTATATATGGGCGTTACAATACTATTATGAAAATTATAAAAACTATAGAACTAATATTTTCATATAATCATAGGCTTAACTCTCCTTACATTTATGACACTTTGGTCTATTTCTATTAAAGTCCATAACTTTTTTTACATACTGCAATTATATTCTTTGATAAATGTAGGGAAAGCAACATCGATTATATAATTAATGATGCTACTTTCTGGAGGCAGAATTCATCCAAGCGTGCAAGATTTCGTAGATTTCATATACTAAAACAAAAGAAATTTAAACGCTTTAAACATGATAGTTCGACTATCACAACTACGCCTTCCACTAATAGGATTCCCCTATCAGATATATCACTGGGAAATTTAAATCGAACTTTCAATTCCCCCTATCCACATACTCAGCCTACTCAATTAAAACATGGTATTAAAACTCCACCAACATTCTGCAATAATACAAACATGGGCACGGATCTACTGTCTATGTTCTCCAGTGTCCAAAACAACGTACATGATGAGAATCATAATCTAGCCAATCTACTTCAGCCAAGCTATAATTCTACGACTTCGGTTTTGTACGTAATATTACTTCTCCTAAAACTTATATTTGGTTTAGTACATTATTATATTTTGCAATTAATTGTTTCATACACTGTCTAATTAGGGAACCAAAAAGTACTTTACAACTCAAAAGGGGCAGAAGGCGTCCAAATAAGGATCTTCGTTTTCTAGAAAGAGCATAGAATCTAATGAGCCATGATCAAAATAATGTCATTCCCAATGTCTTGCAAAACAAGCAATTCATTCCTAATGTGTAAGCATTTATTATGCAATCTATATTTCGGCAAAAATATCGTGTAATCATTATAGAATGCACTTACATTTCTAACTATGTCTAAAGCCGGATCGTAAGTCGATCACCCAAAGCTGGGTCGCCAACCAATGGTCAGCAGCCTGAACAACATAAATGTCGTAAAGGGCACCCAATAAAACATCTTCAACACATTATGTTCAGCAACACTTCTTTCTATTCGACCCAAGAGGCAACTACACCACTGTAAGTTTATATATTTATTGTTGTCTTTTGTGCACATGTGGTTTCATAATTAAATAACATACTTTAATTTTCAAGGCCTATTGGAAGCACCTCTGCACATCAAGTTTCCGGTTCAGATAAAATTGGATGAAATGAGCAATCATCCACAACCCATGTTACCAACCCAATTTTTAAGCCTACTGTCAACATGGATTTCGCAAGTGATGATGATGATGACTCAGACTACGATCCGTTCTTAAGTATATAACCCATACAACCCATATTTCCTCAATAAATTCTATATAAATTCCTAATTTTGTTTTTCCAATATTAAAGCTCAACAATCAGATGATGATACCAGCTTGGAAAATGAAGACATGCATCCACCATTTTCAAATGCCAACCAACCTGATTTAAATAACCAAGGTTTACCTATATAATATAATCCTTGCTTTTACATCAAATGCTTTACAATGTTTTTCTTACTCCGTATTAAATTTGCAATAGAATACTTGGATTTGGGTGATCCCATGATTGAGTGCCGGCATTGTTCCGCGTTGATGTGGTACCAAGAGAGAATGGATAAACATAGACATTCAGCTAATCCCAAATTCAGCTTATGTTGTGGAAATGGCAAGGTCGAACTTCCTTACTTAAAAAATCCACCCCCACTATTATCACATCTGTTATTTAATAAAGATGCAAAAGAGAGTAAGAAATTCCAGGCAAACATACGAACTTACAACATGATGTTTGCATTCACATCACCTGGTGCAAAGTTAGATAAAAAATTTAATTATGGACGGGGTCCGCCAACGATACGCATACAAGGTCAAGCTTGTCATCGAATCGGAAGTTTATTGCCACCTGAAGGACAACCACCCAGATTTGCACAACCATACATATTTGACACAGAAAATGAAATCACCAATAGAATGGATGGCCTACGGTAACTCTCTCATCTTACCTATCATACTTTGTCATCGTTATATTTTTTCAAATACATGGCCTGCATATTTAATTGTACTAACTTTAGAAAGTCCTTCTTTGTATGGCACTTATAGGGACAAAAACAACATTGATCCTTTGATTGTGAAATCACTATCTGATATGTTGTACATGCATAATACACATGCAAAGAGTTTCCTCATGGCAAGACAAAGACTAAACGAAGGAAATGTGCACAACTTGAAACTCCGATTAATTGCAAGTAAATCTACTGATGGAAGACTGTACAACCAACCAACTGTTTCTGAGGTGGTGCATTAATTGTTGGTGACATTGACACGGATGAGGAAAGATATATAATTATGCAAAAGCAGGGAGGAAAACTAAAACGTATTGATGAGTTTCATGCAAGCTATATGGCTTTTCAATATCCTTTGATATTTCCATATGGAGAAGATGGCTATAGACCTAATGTTGCTCACCGAGATCTTGACATTTTTATGATAATCCAAGGAACATGCTAACTATTCGTGAATGGCTTGCATTTCGTATTCAAAAAAGGTCTCATGAGGGTCAGACACTCTTATCATCTGGGAGGTTGTTTCAAAAAATTTTGGTTGATGGTTACACAATGCTTGAAGGTGAAAGGTTGAGATGGCTAAGAAATAATCAATCAAAGCTTAGGGTGTCAAAGTATAACAACCTCAATCAAGATGAATCTCATAGTGAAACATCTGGTTCAAGCACAGGAAAGAGAGTTATTTTACCATCATCATATGTCAGAAGTCGGAGATTTATGGATCAGTTGTACTATGACGGGATGGCAATTTGTAGTAAAGTGGGATTTCTAGACCTATTTATTCCATTCACTTATAACCCTAACTGGCTGAGATTCAAAGAGCCTTGCATCCCCTTAACTTGAAGGCATATGATAGAACTGACATAGTTGCGAGGGTTTTCAAAATGAAGTTTGACAACCTCTTAGCTGACGTTACAAAAAAGGGTGTCCTTGGGAAGGTTCTTGCTTGTAAGTAAATTTAAATTTTTATACTATGAATAATTATTATTTATGATGTCTTATTTAACTTTTAATTTTGTTTCTATTGAACCATTACATTTCAGATATGTACACTATCGAATTTCAAAAGAGAGGTTTGCCACATGCCCACATTCTTATCTTCTTGCATCCATCCAATAAATATCCAACACCTGATGATATTGATAAAATTATATCTGCTGAGGTGCCGGATCCTCTCAAACACCCAAAATTGTATAATTTGATGAAAAACCACATGGTACATGGGCCATGTGATTTGGCAAACCCAAAATGTCCGTGCATGAAAGATGGAAGGTGTTCAAAGTATTACCCAAAGAAATTTCAAGATGTCACCATAGTCGATCAAGATGGTTATCCAGTTTATCGAAGAAGAGATAATGGATATACTATTAAAAAGAATGGCATACAGCTTAACAACGGCCATGTTGTTCCCCACAACCCAAGTTTATTGATGAAATATGAAGCACACATCAATATGGAGTGGTGCAATCAAAGCACTTCCATCAAGTATCTCTTTAAGTACATCAACAAGGGTTCTGATAGAATTTCGGCTATTATAGTTCTAACTAATACTCGTAACGGTGACGTTGATGAAATCAAACAATACCTTGGTTGCAGATACGTATCCCCTAGTGAATCATGTTAGAGAATCTTTTCTTATTATATCCATGGCAGGAAACCCGCTGTTAAAAGATTGTTTTTTCACATGGAAGGTGAGAATTCAGTTTATTATAAAGATTCTGAACAGATTGGAAATGTCCTTCTAAAGGCAAGTGTAACTGAGTCAATGTTTACCTCTTGGTTTGTGGCAAATACAAAATATGAGGAAGCAGAGTTATTGACATATGGACAATTTGTGTCCAAATTTGTTTATGTCTAGAAAACAAGAACTTGGAAACCCAGGAAACGTGGTTACACGATTGGACATTTAATTTGGGTGCCTCCAACAACTGGTGAATTATATTACATGATGATGTTGTTAACTGTGAAGAAAGGTCCAACGAGTTATGATGATCTCAAAACTGTTGAGGGTTTTAAACATTCAAGTTTTAGGGAAGCGTGTTTTGCTATGGGATTTTTGCAAGATGATAAAGAATTCATCGAGGGTGTAAAGGAGGCTTATAACTGGGGTTCAGGTTTATTTCTGCTAAAGCTTTTTGTTACTATGTTATTATCTACTTCTATGAATCGTCCAGACCATGTTTGGCACAACACATGGAAATACCTATCTGATGGAATTCTTTATGAACAAAGACGATTGTCGATGATTCCAGGTAATTTTAAGTATTACTTGATATTAGTTAATTGAATATAATCTCTTAGACAGTCTCCTATTATTATTTAACTAAAATTAATATTTTCCCTATTTATTGTAGAGTTATCACTGACTGATGAAGAATTACAACAACTCACTTTGATAGAGATTGAGAAGCAATTACAAAAAAAATAGAAGGAGTTTGAATGAGTTTAAGCCAATGCCATATCCCAAAGATTACATGCTGGATTTCCTTGGAAATAGATTGATATACGATGAACGACAGTACGATATTTCCGATCAAACTGTTAAATACCAAGATATGTTGAAAAAAGTTAATTCAAGTGGCATTGAAAAAAGTTAATCCAGCAACTTCTTAACCCTGTTCCAAAAATATAGTAACAACACATAGCATGGTACAACAAACTGGAACAACATAATACACTGCTAATGATAATATTCAATTCTTAATATGGTCACAATAGAACTACATGGAGCAGTAATAGCAGTTCATGATGCTAACTACAACAACATTACTACAAAACTACGCAACAACATTCCTTAAATTCCCTACTTCAACATATTCTCATAGACACAACACATTCCTTAAAGCACACAATTACAATCAAAATGAAACCACATATTTTCATAGACACAACACAATCACCACAAACTTCGTACCGTTAAATTAAAACACTTTCATCTTTCATGCTTTCTTTATTATTTTCACGTACAACCTATTAGGAGGATTCATGAGAGTGAAAAATACCATATCACCTCTCTTGAGTCTTCTTGGTCGAGCTAAAACATACCATGCCCTCCCGATGTATTTTTCAAACACATTGCATTTTGCACTAATTATTTCGCAATCATAAATTGTACCAACGTCCAAATCAAACATTTCAATGAAGTTTTGATCCAATATGAGACATTCTTCTGATGCTTTCCTTGGAAAATGCTGAATAATATAACATGAAAATATCATCTTTTACAGAAATTGTAATACCCCGTATTTTATAACGCTCTGGATAATATTAGTTGAGACCAGTTGAGATCCAGTGTGCTCTGAGTATTTATCTGATAAGATAATTAGAGCAACTGATGAACTCAGAGCTGATCAGATTAATATTATCTAACTCTAAGGTTTTATTAATTTGTGCATTTGAGCTAATTTGAACATTTAGTAGTGTTACTAATTAATGACTTTTCTCTATATCATTTCTTTTTCCATATTTCCAAAGTTAGAAACATTTGGAGAAAGAGAAAGTAGAGAGAGGGAAGAGGAAAGGAAAGGAAATAAAAGAAGAGAAAATCCAAGTGCTCAAGATCAAGAATCATCCACCACTCTTCATCAACTCATCTCATCTTCATCATCATCATCTTCTAATCCAGGTGGGTTCTAGATAGAAGCTTTAGTTGTAGAATTCTTGAGTTTCTAGAGTTAGGTTAGATTTTGAGAAAAATGAACAATTTTGCAAATCAATGAAATCTAACAGTTGAAATGTGATATTAATTGCGTAGTATAGTCGAACCATGTATATGATCAATTGTTGATACTTGTTTTGGTGTTTGGAACTGATTTGGTATGGTAAGGGTGAGATTTAGGACCCTTGGAACCATGGAAAATGAGGGAAAGGAATTCTGGTTTTGATACGATTCGCCAGGAGAAACAGGATTCGCCAGGCGAATCAGGTCTCGCCACTAGTTCGTCGAGCGAAGTACTGGCGAAGAGGGATTCGCCAGGCGAAATCCTAAATCGTCGGGCGAAAAGTTTGAGACAGAACATGTTTTGGCTACTCAAACTTTTGGGTTTTCCTAAATGAGGATTCGCCGCTGTTTCTCCGGGCGAAGTACTGGCGAAGAGGGATTCGCCAGGCGAAATCCTTAACCGCCAGGCGAATTTGGCAGTTTTTCAATAATCTTCTTTTCTTCAAAAATCTGTAACTTTTGACTCGTTTATCCGTTTTAAGCGTTATTTATATCGTTGTGAAGCTATGAAAGTGTTGTATGCTATGGATAGTAAAAATATTATTTATGAGATGGAATTCATTCGATTTTGGTAATTAATCGAAATTATGTAATTTATGTAAAACAGAACTTTTGGAAAATTAAAAGCTTCAAGAGGTGAGTTAGTGAGGAAACCTTAGTACAATAGAACGACTTAGCGAATTGTGCATCAATGCTTACATCGATACTTGAAGAGTGTCTTTGTTAAGTAGTTGTTAGTGGGGGATTGTATTTCCTCCGGTTTGTAGTTTATCCCTTAATAAATATCGTGACCCGTGTTAAAGAGCCCCTTGTGCGGGATGGTCGGGGAGAAGTATTTATTAAGTAAGTAACCGTGACCCGTGTCGAGGGCCCCTTGTGCGGGATGGCTGGGGTGAAGTTACTTAGTGGTTGGTACCGTGACCCGTGTTGAGATCCTTTGGTGTAGGATGGCCGGGGAGAAGTACCATTTGTAGATAACCGTGACCCGTGTTTAATCCTTTGGTGTAGGATGGCCGGGGAAAAGTTATCAACGTTAAGAATCCGTGACCCGTGTTTAATCTCCTTGTGCGGGATGGCCGTGGAGAAGATTCCTTAACTAGTTGGTCGTTTTGTGTTTTTGTGTGTTTGTTTCTCTAGTCCGAAATGTGTGAACTCAAGGTTTAGTCCTTTCCCCCGACTTGAGTTAGGCTAATATAGAACCTTGTAAAGCCGAGAGAATCTATAAGATAGGGAGCTCACTGAGATTTGATGTATCTCACCCCACTATTGTTGATTATTTCAGGTACTTCAGGTTCCACGAAGGGTAAGGATAAAACTGTGTGATTATCCTTACTTGTTTGATGACTTAGCTTCCGTTGTGGAGTTTTTTTTTAGATCATTGTCGATCTAGTTCTTAGTTTTTATCTTTTGGAACATCTTGTATATATATATATATATATATATATATATATATATATATATATATTATGTCGTTGTTTTTTGTAGTGTTTTGGGCATGTATATGTATATATGTGTTGACTAGGAACTTGTATATTTCAGTACCAAATACTTGGATTCATGTATAGTATTTATGCTTTGATGTATGATATTATATATGGGTGTTACAGTTGGTATCAAAATAGATCGTATCCTCGACCTAGCCATGAAATAGTATAAGTATTTCTTTCCGTTTCATATGCGTTGTGTCGCCATTGGTCTTAAGTGCTATATTTATGGTATTGAGCCTGATCAACTTAATCCTATCTGTATGACCTTTAGGAACATGGATGACGGACGCAGAAGCAATCGTAGTAGACCCAGAACTACTCCAGCTGGGACGAATCTGCCAGGCAGCAATGAGAATGCTCCTTTGTATTAGTTTATGCAACATATGCAGCAGCAACAAAACCAATTTATGCAGCAAATGGTACAACAAATGAATGAAGGTTTACATCCTCAGGTGGTTGTTCCAGAAGCTGTAGGTGGGACTTTCCGGGGTTTCTTCCGCATGAATCCTCCAGAATTTCATGGCGGATTAGATCCCGTAAAGGCTCACGAATGGATAGTGGGTATGGAAAGAATTTTCTTATTAGTGCATTGTAGTGAGGAGAATAAGGTGGTATTCGCTTCTCATTCTTTGAAGGGTCCTGCCATGAGGTGGTGGGAGAGTGCTTCGGCTCTTATGACTATTCAGGGTGTGCCCAAGGTCTGGGAACAATTCAAGGAAAATTTCATGGAGAAATATTTTCCTAGCTCCTTGAGGACTCATAAAGAGTTTGAATTCCAACAGTTAAGACAGGGTAGTATGATTGTGGCCAGTTATGCTGAAAAGTTTGAGGACATGGCTGCTTATTCTTGGCAGGCTATGTATGCTCCGGATGAAAGGTGGAAAATAGATCAGTTTCTTTTTGGACTAAAAGCAGAGATCTCTCATAGTGTATCTCAGAGGGAGTTCACTACTTATGCAGAAGTTTTAAGACAATGCTATGTGGCTGAACATAGTTTGAAGAAAGTCCACGCTGAAGGTGTCGCAAGTAGGGTGAATCAGGGTGATCATGGGAGACCAAGTCAGCAGGTTGGGCCTAGATCACAGGCTTTCAAGGGAAAGCAGGTTGCTAGACCTAATGCTATTCCTTTGTGTAGAGTATGCAACAAACATCATTATGGGAAGTGGGCCGATGGGGGTTTGAGGTGTTATAATAGTAATGGATTGGGTCATGTGGCTAGAGACTGTACTCAGAATAGAAACCAAGTGCAAGGAAGAAATACCGGAAGGGTTTATACTTTGGATGCAAGGAAGACGAAAAGTGATAACTCTTTGATTGCGGGTACGTTTTTCGTAAATGGGCATCCTTGTTTTGTTTTATTTGATTGTGGGGCAACACATTCTTTTGTGTCAATGCGATGTGTAGAGCGACTTGGGTTGTAAGCTATTCCTTTGTCTCCTCCTATGGTGGTCACTACCGCCATGGATGAAATGGTTGAGACACCGTTGATGTGTGAAAACTGTGTTTTGCCTGTGGATGGTAGAATTTTTCAGATTGACCTTATTTGTTTACCGCTTAAGAAAGTTGACGTTGTTTTGGGGATGGATTGGCTTTCTGCTAATTCGGTGTTTATTGGGTGAGAGGAAAAGCTAATCATCATTCCATCTGTTGGGGCTACCCCGAAGGATGTGTTAACGACTATTTTAGAAGGTATGATGGGAATGATAAATGTCTTGTTTGAGAAGGAGAACTTTGTTTTACTGGTTCTTACTAAGTATTCCTGTAGTCTGTGAGTTTCCCGAAGTTTTTCCCGAGGACGTTATTTCTCTTCCTCCGGAGAGAGAAGTTGAGTTCTCTATTGACCTGGTACCGGGAACGGCTCCTATATCTGTTTCTCCTTATCGGATGGCACTGCTTGAATTGAGAGAATTAAAGGACCAATTGTAGGATTTGGTGGCTAAGCATTTCGTTAGACCTAGCCTTTTACCGTGGGGAGCTCCAATTTTGTTGGTAAAGAAGAAAGATGGTGGAATGAGGTTGTGTATTGATTATCGTAAGTTGAATAAAGTCACCATCAAGAACAAGTACCCATTACCCAGGATAGACGACCTTTTGGATCAATTAAAAGGAGCCTGTGTGTTCTCGAAGATTGATTTACGGTCGGGTTATCATCAGATCCGAGTGAAGAGTTCCGATGTGCCTAAGACTGCATTTAGAACCCGTTACGGCCATTACGAATTCTTGGTGATGCCTTTCGGTGTGACTAATGCTCCAGCTGTTTTTATGGATTACATGAACCGTATATTTCAAGCTTACTTAGACCAATTCATCGTGATCTTTATTGACGACATTCTTATTTATTCTCGTACTCCGCAAGAGCACGGAGAACATCTGAGAATTGTCTTATCGGTATTGTAGGAGAAGCAACTTTTTGCTAAGTTGAGCAAGTGCGAGTTTTAGATGTCAGAAGTTAATTTTCTTGGTCATGTTATATCTCAAGGGGGTGTTGCGGTAGATCCGTAAAAGGTAGAAGCAGTGATTAATTGGTAGAGACCAAAGAATGCTTCAGAAGTTAGAAGTTTCTTGGGATTGGCAAGTTACTATAGAAGGTTCATCAAGGGTCTTTCTCAATTGGCCTTACCAATGACAAAACTTACTCGAAAAGATTGTGCTTATGAGTGGGATTCGGGTTGTGAACAAAGCTTTATGGAATTGAAGGAAAGTTTGACGATTGCTCCTGTGTTAATCATTCCTGATCCTAACAACTCTTACGAAGTATTTTGCGATGCTTCTAAGATGGGATTAGGAAGTGTTTTGATGTAAGGCGGTCAAGTAGTAGCTTATGCTTCTCGACAATTGAAAGTTCATGAGAAGAATTATCCAACTCATGATTTGGAACTAGCAGCGGTTGTGTTTGCACTGAAGGTGTGGCGTCATTATTTGTATGGTGTACATTTTGAAATGTTCGGTGACCATAAGAGTTTGAAGTATTTATTTGACCAAAAGGAGTTGGATATGCGACAAAGAAGGTGGATTAAGTACTTAAAGGATTATGACTTAGAATTAAAGTATAATCCAAGAAAAGCAAATAAAGTAGCAGATGCATTAAGTCGGAAAATGGTTCATAGTGCCGAATTGATGATATTGGAGTATGCTTTGTTGGAAAAGTTTAGAGATCTTAATCTTCAGTTTGTTTGGACTCCAAATGGTGTAGTTATGGGAAATTTGAATGTCAATTCTATTCTGAGAGATGAGATTCAACAAGAACAAGTTTTAGAGAAGAGGTTTCAAGAGATGTTACTTCAAACGGGTTTTTCACGAGCAGTGGATGGGATTGACCAGTTTAATCAACGGATTTGTGTTCTGAATGATGCGGTATTAAAAAGAAATATTTTAGATGAAGCTCATAAAGGTACTTTTACGATACATCCTGGTTCTTCGAAGATGTATCAGGACTTAAAGAAAGATTATTGGTGGTCCAGAATGAAAAAGGATATTGCGATTTATGTGTCAGAATGTGCAGTGTGCCAACAGGTGAAGATTGAACACCAAAGACCGAGCGGTCTGTTGCAACCTTTAGAGATTCCAGTTTGGAAGTGGGATAGTATTTCTATGGACTTTGCAGTATGTTTACCCCGTACACAAGGTGGTTATGATTCTATTTGGGTGATTGTGGATCGACTATCGAAATCTGCGCATTTCTTTGCCGTGAAGACTACTTACAAGGCAAGTCATCTTGCAAGGTTGTTTATTGTTGAAATTGTGAGATTGCATGGTGTTCCCTCTAGCATTGTGTCCGATAGAGATCCAAAGTTTACTTCAAGGTTTTGGAAGGCTTTTCAACAAGTTATGGGTACGAGGTTGCGTTTGAGCACATCGAATCATCCTCAGACGGATGGTCAGACTGAGCGAACAATACAAACGATGGAATATATGTTAAGAGCTTGTGTGCTAGAAAGTAGAGGAAATTGAAAGGAAATTCTACCGTTGATTGAGTTTTCTTATAACAATAGTTACCATGCGAGCATCGATATGGCTCCTTATGAGGCATTGTACAGAAGAAAATGTAGAACACCTTTATGTTGGGCGGAAGTTGGTGAAGATAGAATTTTGGGACCCGAAATTATTCAAGAGACTACGGAAAAGATTCAAATGATCCGTGAGAAAGTTAAACAAACACAAGATCTTCAAAAGAGTTATGCGGACAATCGTAGGAGACCTTTAGAATTTGAAGAAGGTGACCATGTGTTTTTGAAAGTTACTCCGAGATTGAGGTTGAAATGACTGTTTAAGTCACGCAAGTTAAGTTTGAGATACGTGGAACCGTATCAGATCTTAGAAAGGATTGGTGAAGTCGCTTACAGATTAGCCTTACCACCCTCTCTGTCAGAGATGCATGACGTCTTTCATGTATCTCAGCTCTGGAAGTTTATTCCTGATCCTCTTCAGCTAGTTCTACCGGAGTCAGTGGAAATAGAAGCAGACTCGACTTTTGAACCTCAAACGAGCCGTGTGGTGGGAAGAGAAACAAAGGTATTAAGGAACAAGGACATTCCTCTTATTAAGGTGCAATGGGATGTGACGCATCCGGGTGATGCTACTTGGGAACTAGAATCAGAAATGCGGGATGCTTACCCTCATCTGTTCAGGTAATATTTTTAAATTCGAGGACGAATTTATATTTAAGGAGGGGGGATGTAATACCCTGTATTTTATAACGCTCTGGATAATATTAGTTGAGACCAGTTGAGATCTAGTGTGCTCTGAGTATTTATCTGATAAGATAATTAGAGCAATTGATGAACTCAGAGCTGATCAGATTAATATTATCTAACTCTAAGGTTTTATTAATTGGTGCATTTGAGCTAATTTAGACATTTAGTAGTGTTACTAATTAATGACTTTTCTCTATATCATTTATTTTTCCTCATTTCCAAAGTTAGAAACATTTGGAGAAAGAGAAAGTAGAGAGAGGTAAGAGGAAAGGAAAGGAAAGAAAAGAAGAGAAAATCCAAGAGCTCAAGATCAAAAATCATCCACCACTCTTCATCAATTCATCTCATCTTCATCATCATCATCTTCTAATCCAGGTGGGTTCTAGATAGAAGCTTTAGTTGTAGAATTCTTGAGTTTCTAGAGTTAGGTTAGATTTTGAGAAAATGAACAATTTTGCAAATCAATGAAATCTAACGGTTGAAATGTGATATTAATTGCGTAGTATAGTCGAACCATGTATATGATCAATTGTTGATACTTGTTTTGGGGTTTGGAACTGATTTGGTATGGTAAGGGTGAGATTTGGGACCCTTGGAACCATGGAAAACGCAGGAAAGGAATTCTGGTTTTGATGCGATTCGCCAGGCAAAACAGGATTCGTCAGGCGAATCAGGTCTCGCCACTAGTTCGCCGGACGAAGTACTGGCGAAGAGGGATTCTCCAGGCGAAATCCTAAATCGTCGGGCGAAACGTATGAGACAGAACATGTTTTGGCTACTGGAACTTTTGGGTTTTCCTAAATGAGGATTCGCCGCTATTTCGCCGGGCGAAGTACTGGCGAAGAGGGATTCACCAGGAGAAATCCTTAACCGCCAGGCGAATCTGGCAATTTTTCAATAATCTTCTTTTCTTTAAAAATCCGTAACTTTTGACTCGTTTATCCGTTTTAAGCGTTCTTTATATCGTTGTGAAGCTATGAAAGTGTTCAATGCTATGGAGAGTAAAAA
The DNA here is from genome assembly GCA_022829125.1 of Lathyrus tuberosus. Lineage (NCBI taxonomy): Eukaryota > Viridiplantae > Streptophyta > Magnoliopsida > Fabales > Fabaceae > Lathyrus > Lathyrus tuberosus. The sequence goes on along the minus strand of JALAZF010000203.1, from coordinate 5,753,147 downwards.
TATTGTTTATGAGATGGAATTCATTTGATTTTGGTGATTAGTCGGAATTATGTAATTTATGTAAAACGATACTTTTGGAAAATTAAAAGCTTCAAGAGGTGAGTTAGTGAGGAAACCTTAGTACAATAGAACGACTTAGAGAATTGTGCGGGAATGCTTACATCGATACTTGAAGAGTGTCTTTGTTAAGTAGTTGTTAGTGGGGGATCGTATTTCCTCTGGTTTGTAGTCTATCCCTTAATAAATATCGTGATCCGTGTTGAAGAGCCCCTTGTGCGGGATGGCCGGGGAGAAGTATTAATTAAGTAAGTAACCGTAACCCGTGTCGAGGGCCCCTTGTGTGAGATGGTCGGGGAGAAGTTACTTAGTGGTTGGTACCGTGACCCGTGTCGAGATCCTTTGGTGTAGGATGGCCGGGGAGAAGTACCATTTGTAGATAACCGTGACCCGTGTTTAATCCTTTGGTGTAGGATGGCTGGGGAGAAGTTATCTATGTTAAGGATCCGTGACCTGTGTTTAATCTCCTTGTGCGGGATGGCCAGGGAGAAGATTCCCTAACTAGTTGGTTGTTTTGTGTTTTTGTGCGTTTGTTTCTCTAGTCCGAAATGTGTGAACTCAAGGTCTAGTCCTTTCCCCTGACTTGAGTTAGGCTAAGATAGAACCTTGTAAAGCCGAGAGAATCTATAAGATAGGGAGCTCACTGAGATTTGATGTATCTCACCCCACTATTGTTGATTATTTCAGGTACTTCAGGTTCCACGAAGGGTAAGGATAAAGCTGTGTGATTATCCTTACTTGTTCGATGGCTTAGCTTCCTTTGTGGAGTTTTTTTGAGATCATTGTCGATCTAGTTCTTAGTTTTTATCTTTTGGAACATCTTGTATATATATATATATTATGCCGTAGTTTTTTGTAGTGTTTTGGACATGTATATGTATATAATGTGTTGACTAGGAACTTGTATATTTCAGTACCAAATACTTGGATTCATGTATAGTATTTATGCTTTGATGTATGATATTATATATGGGTGTTACAGAAATCACATGGAACAACTTCATATTTCATTCATTATAAGTTAAATTAGTTGCATGCAAATTTTATAGATAAACTTACTAAGACATTTTTCTTTGCGAGTTTTTCGGATTTGATTTTCACTTGCCAAGTGTAATATCCAGCACTGTTGTAGCCATCGTCGCTTCCATAGCTAAAATTCCCATCAATGCTTGAGGAACTATCTGATTCAGTTTGAGAGAAACTAACAATGAAAAAAACATCTGTTGTTAGCCATGATATTTGCATGGAAATAAACTAACATCAAACATATGAACACTTTACCTGGAGTTTCCGGAAACTTGAATACGAGATGTAGACATTTTAATGGGCTGTCAACTCACTTGTGAGTATCTTAGATATGGAAACAAATAGCTGTATATATATATATATATATATATATATATATATATATATATATATATATATATATGCTAACTATAGACATTTTTAGGTGCAACTAATAAATGCACCCTTTTATGTTTTGGTGAGAGTTGTCGGTTTTAAATGTTAGTTTTCTGCATTCTTTTAATTCATTGTCAGTTCACATTTTTTTCTTTCAAATGTGCCATATACATTTAATTGTTCATCCTTTTAATATATAAGTGGCAATACTTTATATAATTAGAACAATGCTTTAATATTATAAGAATACTATATATAATTTGTTGATCATCATTGTATATTATACAATTTTTGATCCATAATTTATTATATCATTTTATAAAAGTAGTAGGTTTATTTAAAATAAAAATTGTGATATTGGATTTTAATCATATCTTGTGTATATATTGAAAGTTGTTTCTAACTCTATGGTTATTCCACGTAGATGAGCAACACCACATTTTTTCTGAGATTATGGAAGCAGTAAATGAACAGAATGGAGGTGTATTTTTCTTATATGGATACGGTGGAACTGGAAAAACATTCATGTGGAACACGTTGTCAGCAGCATTGCGTTCAAAACGTGATATTGTTTTGAATGTTGCTTCAAGTGGAATCGCAAGTCTACTCTTACCAGGCGGAAGAACGGATCATTCAAGATTCAAAATCCCTGTTCCATGTTTGGAATCATCCATTTGTAACATTGAAAAAAAATCCGACCTTGCTGGCCTATTGCAAGTCACAAAGTTGATAATCTGGGATGAGGCTCCAATGGCAAACAAATTTTGTGTAACACCCATATATAACAACATACATCAAATGCATATATATATATATATATCATACATGAATCCAAGTCTTGGTACTGAAATACCATAAGTTCCTAGTTAACACATTGTATAAATTACATGCCCAAAATACAAAGTACTAAAAGTCTACGGCATAATATATACAAGATGTCCCAATACACTAAGAACTAGATCATAATAATGATCTCAAAATAAAACGCCATAGCGGAAGCCATGCCATCCCAAAAGCTACAATTTGTAAGGAAAAGTCAAACCACTTTATCCTTACCCTTCGCAGAACCTGTAGTACCTGTAATATAATCAACAACATGGGGTGAGATAACAAATCTCAGTGAGTTCCCTATCTTATGGATTCTCTCAGCTTTACAAGGTTCTAACCAATCCTAACTCAAGTCCAAGGGAAAGGGAAAGTACTTTGAGTTCACAATCTCACACTATATGGAAACATGTTCATGAGTTCACCAACTCAAAATATCACTAATCGATAACCTGTACAAAGGCACCCCCTTTTCCTGTCCTCTTCTACGTCTAGAAGTCGACCCGAGTCATGGATCCTTGTAGTTACTTGGCATACGAAATGGATTCGGGTTCTACGGGCCATTAACCGTTATGAACCGTCACTTCACACATGCCATAAACCGTCACAAGTCTCTTTACCCTTAGGCTTCATTCGTACTCACACGCGGGAATCAAACCTGCCAAGTAATTGTGCACATGTTTCAGAGGAGCTCGAGACTCATGAAACGCACTCGGGTGAAACGGTTACGATTACGTGATCACACACACTAACGTGATTATATTTGACAATCACAAGGCCACATTCGCCTTTTCTCATAATCGCAATAGTTCACACATGTTCCATACTAGTGTTTCACTCTCTCCTAGACCAATCTCGTCACGAATGCACTTTTCTACATCAAGTGCCCGAGCCTTGCCATCTAGGTTTTCTATCATAATTCTATTCACAACCTAGGATCATATAATTAGGTTTGGGGTAAGTTTTCTCACTCTTACTAATTCATTTTAAGCATGCATATTCTCTCCCAATCATGTTTAATCTACAATAGGATACGCAAAACATATTACAATTGTACAATAGAATTTCATATGATAGTTCAACATAATTATACCACTTTTGGATTCCTCCGATTATTTAATCGGCCAATAAAATTGACATTTTTCACCTTCATCATATAGAATATTCTCATAGCTTCCTATCGGTACCAAGAATAATTAAATCGGGTGAACGAGTCAAAAGTTATAGATTTTAAAAGAAAAAGGAATTTATTTGAAACTCCCAGGAGCGCCCGGCGCTACAATTTTCGCCCGGCGGTGCCCCTTCGCCTCTACTTCGCCCGGTGAAGCAGAGGCATAAAACCTTTATCCAAAAACCCAAAGTTACATAATCAAAACTAGCAGCACCCCTTGACCATCGCCCGGCGGAGCAGAGGCGCACGCCTTGTGTCGCCCGACGCTCAAAACACCACCAGGCGCTCCGCACCAGAAGCAGAATTTCTGCTGCATTTTCCATGGTTCCAAGACCTAAAAAATCCATCTTTCACACACCAAATCATTTTCAAACAACCAAAACAAGTAATAACAATGTTCATATGCATATTACGATTATACTACGCAATTTATACCGATTTTCAACCGTTAGATTCATGATTTAGCAAGATTACTCATTTTCTCACAATATCAAACCTAACTCTAAAACTCAAGAAACTCTACAACTAAAGTATCTAGCTAGAACCCACCTGGATTAGAGGATAATGATGAAGAAGAAATGATGATTTGATGAAGAATATGAGATGATTCTTGATCTTTCTCTCTTCTAGGTTTTCTCCTCTTTTCCTTTCTTTCCTCTTTCTTCTCTCTAACTTCTTTCTATCTTTTTCTCTCTTTGCTTCTATGTATGGAAAAAGGGTGGAAATGATATAGAGAAATGTCTTTAAATAGTAACACTATTAAATGTCCAAAAAGTCTCTATAGTACCAACTAATAAAACCTCAGAGTTAGATAATATTAATTTGATCTGCTTTGAGCTCATCAGTTTACTCTAATAATCTTTTCCAATAAATTCTCAGAGTACACTGGAACCCAGTTGATCACAATTAATATTATCCAGAGAAAAATAAATTACGGGGTATTACATCCTCCCCCTCTTAAATAGAAATTCGCCCACGAATTTAAAGAAATTATCTGAATAGATGCGGGTAAGCATCTCGCATCTCTGATTCTAGTTCCCAAGTTGCATCACCCGGATGCGTCTCATCCCACTGAACTTTCACTAGAGGAATCTCTTTATTCCTTAGTACCTTAGTTTCTCTTCCTATGATACGACTTGGTGGAGGCTCAAACGTTAAATCTGCTTCTATCTCAATCGTATCCAGTAGGATTGGCTGAAGAGGATCTGGAACAAACTTCCGAAGCTGAGACACATGAAAAACATCGTGCATCTCTGACAGAGAAGGCGGTAAAGCTAATTTGTAATCTACTTCACCAATCCTCTCTAGAACTTGATACGGTCCCACGTATCTCGGACTTAACTTTCGCGACTTAAACGGTCCTTTCAACCTCAATCTCGGAGTAACCTTCAAAAACATGTGATCACCTTCAATAAATTCTAAAGGTCTCCTACGGTTATCCGCATAACTCTTCTGTCGATCTTTGATCATTCTAATCTTTTCTGGAGTCTCTTGAATAATCTCAGGTCCTAAAATTTTGTCTTCGCCAACTTCTGCCCAACACAAAGGCGTCCTACATTTCCTTCCATATAATGCCTCATAAGGAGCCATACCAATACTTGCATGATAATTATTCTTGTATGAAAATTTAATCAACGGTAAAAGTTTTATCCAATTCCCTCCACTTTCCAGCACACAAGCTCTTAACATATCTTCCATTGATTGTATTGTCCGTTCCGTCTGACCATCTGTTTGTGGAAGATTCGACGTACTCAAACACAACTTCGTTCCCATAGCTTGCTGAAAAGCTCTCCAAAACCTCGAAGTAAACTTCGAATCTCTATCGGACACAATACTATAGGGAGTACCATGCAACCTCACAATTTCCGAAATAAACAACCTTGCAAGATGACTTGCCTTGTATGTATTCTTTACAGCTAAGAAATGCGCTGATTTCGTCAATCGATCCACAATTACCCAAATAAAATCATATCCACCTCGAGTACGGGGTAATCCAACTGTGAAGTCCATAGAAATACTATCCCACTTCCACACCAGAATTTCTAATGGTTATAACAAGCCACCCGGTCTTTGGTGCTCAATTTTCACTTGTTGGCATACCGCACATTCCAATACATACACCGCAATATCTCTTTTCATACCGGACCACCAATAGTCCTTCTTTAAGTCTTGATACATCTTCGAAGAACCTGGATATATAGTAAAGGCACCTTTATGCGCTTCCTCTAAAATCCTTCTTTTCAACACTGCATCATTCGGAACACAAATCCTTTGGTTAAACAAAATAATTTCGTTGGTAGCTCGCACAAAACCCGGTTGTACCAACGCTTCTTGTAACTTCTCATCCAACACTTGTCCTTGTTGAATTTCCTCTCTAAGAGTAGAATTAAAATTCAAGTTCCCCATGATCACACCATTATGAGTCCAAACAAATTGAAGATTAAGATCCCTAAACTTTTCCAATAAGGCATACTCCAACATCATTAATTCGGCATTACGCAACACATTTCTACTCAGTGCATCCGCTACTTTATTCGCTTTACTTGGATGGTACTTCAGTTTCAAATCATAATCCTTCAGATATTCCATCCATCTCCTTTGACGCATGTTCAACTCTTTCTGGTCAAATAGATATTTTAAGCTCTTGTGGTCACTGAACACCTCAAAATGTACTCCATACAAATAATGACGCCACACTTTCAAAGTAAAGACAATCGCCGCTAACTCTAAATCATGCGTTGGATAATTCTTCTCGTGGACCTTCAATTGTCGAGATGCATAAGCCACCACATGACTTTCTTGCATTAAAACACCTCTTAATCCCATCTTAGATGCATCACAAAATACCTCATACGACTTGTTAGGATCAGGAATGGTCAAAACAGGAGTAGTCGTTAATCTTTCTTTCAAACTCATAAAACTTTGTTCACACGCCGAATCCCACTCATAAGGACAATCCTTTCGAGTAAGTTTAGTCATTGATATAGCCAATTGAGAAAAGCCTTTGATAAACCTTCTGTAATAACCTGCCAGTCCCAAGAAACTTCTAACTTCTGAGACATTCTTCGGTCGCTCCCAATTAATTACCACTTCAACTTTTGATGGATCAACCGCCACACCTCCTTGGGATATGACATGACCAAGAAAACTAACCTCCGACATCCAAAATTCACACTTGCTTAGCTCAGCAAAAAGTTGTCTCTCTTGTAGGATCGACAAAATGATTCTTAAGTGTCCCTCGTGCTCTTATGAAGTACGAGAATAAACAAGAATGTCATCAATGAAGATCACAACAAATTGATCCAAGTAGGCTTGAAATATCCGATTCATGTAATCCATAAAAACTGCCGGAGCATTCGTCACACCGAAAGGCATTACTAAGAATTCATAATGACCATAATGGGTTCTAAATGCGGTCTTTGATACATCCGAACTCTTCACACGGATCTGATGATAACCCGACCATAAATCAATCTTCGAGAACACACAGGCTCCTTTCAATTGATCTAACAGGTCTTCTATCCTGGGTAATGGGTATTTGTTCTTGATGGTGACTTTATTCAATTGTTGGCAATCAATACATAACCGCATTCCACCATCCTTCTTCTTTACCAACGATACTGGAGCTCCCCAGGGCGAAACACTGGGTCGAACAAAATGCTTAGTCATTAACTCTTCCAATTGGTCTTTCAATTCCCTTAACTCAAGTGGGGCCATCCGATACGGAGAAACGGATATAGGAGTCGTTCCCGGTACCAGGTCAATAGAGAATTCCACTTCCCTCTCCGGAGGAAGAGAAGTGATATCCTCGGGGAAAACTTCAGAAAACTCACAGACTACAGGGATACTCAGAACTTGAAGGTTGCTACTCTCCTCCTTAGTGAGAACCAAAAGAATAGATTTTTCCCTCTTAAACAAGAAGTTTATCATTCCAACCGTACCTTCTAAAATAGTTGTTAACACATCCTTCGGAGTAGCTTCAGTAGATGGAATGATGATTAGCTTCTCTTCACACCCGATGAAAACCGAATTAGTAGAAAGCCAATCCATTCCCAAAACAACATCTACTTTCTTAAGCGGCAAACAAATAAGATCAATCTGAAAAACTCTCCCATCCACGGATAAAACACAGTTTTCACACATTAAAGGTGTTTCAACCATCTCATCTATGGCAGTAGTAACCACCATGGGAGGAGATAACGGAATAGCTTGTAACCCAAGTCGCTTCACACATTGCATCGACATAAAAGAGTGTGTTGTTCCACAATCAAATAATACAAAACAAGGATGTCTATTAACGAAACACGTACCAGCAATCAAAGAGTTATCACCCTTTGTTTTCCTTGCATCTAAGGTATAAACTCCATCGGCACTCTTCCCTTGCGCCTGATTCCTATTTTGAGGACAATCCCTCGCCAAGTGACCTGTCTTCTGACACTGAAAGCACCTCACACCCTCAATACCACACCTTCCATAATGATTCCTTCCACAATTACGACACACAGAACGCACACTAGTCTTAGAACTATGGACTTGCTTCCCTTTAAAAGCTTGTTGTCTCGGCCTAAATTATTGATTTGATCTTCCACGATCACTTTGATTCAACCTACTCACATCCCCCTCAGCTTGAACTTTCTTTAGACTATTCTCTGCCACATAACATTGCCTTAGCAATTCAGCATAACTAGTGAACTCTCTTTGAGACACACTATGCAAAATATCGGCCTTCAAACCAAAAAGGAACTGGTCAATTTTCCACCTCTTGTCCGGAGCATACATGGCCTGTCTAGAATAAGCAGCCATAATCTCAAATTTCTCAGCATAAGCAGCTACGGTCAAAGTACCTTGTCTCAATTGTTGAAAGCCAAATTCTTTCTGGGTCCTCAAGGAACTAGGGAAATAATTCTCCATAAAATTAATCTTAAATTGCTCCCAGACCTTAGGTACTTCTTGAATAGTCATCAGGGCTGAGGCACTCTCCCACCACCTCATGGCGGGACCTTTCATCAAATGAGAAGCGAATACCACCTTATTCTCCTCACTACAATGGACTATCAAGAAAATTCTCTCCATGCCAGCTATCCATTCATGAGCTTTAACAGGATCTAACCCGCCATGAAATTCTGGAGGATTCATGCAGATAAAATCCCGAAAACTCCCACCTACAGCTTCTGGAACAACCACCTAAGGATGAAGACCCTCATTCATTTGTTGTACCATCTGCTGCATGAACTGGTTCTGGTGCTGCTGCATCTGTTGTAAAAAACTGGGGCCATGGGACATTATCCATGCCGCCCAGCAAATTTGTCCCTGCAGGAGTAGTTCTAGGAAGACCACGATTGCTTCTGCGTCCGTCATCCATGTTCCTAAATGTCATACAGATAGGATTAAGTTGATCAGGCTCAATACCATAAATATAACACTTTAAGACCAAAGGCGACACCACGCATATGAAACGGAAAGAAATACTTATACTATTTCATGGCTAGGTCGAGGATACGACCTGCTCTGATACTAACTATAACACCCATATATAACAACAAACATCAAATGCATATATATCATACATGAATCTAAGTCTTGGTACTGAAATACCATAAGTTCCTAGTTAACACATTGTATAAATTACATGCCCAAAATACAAAGTACTAAAAGTCTACGACATAATATATACAAGATGTCCCAATACACTAAGAACTAGATCATAATAATGATCTCAAAATAAAACGCCATAGCGGAAGCCATGCCATCCCAAAAGCTACGATTCGTAAGGAAAAGTCAAACCAATTTACCCTTACCCTTCGCAGAACCTATAGTACCTGTAATATAATCAATAACATGGGGTGAGATAACAAATCTCAGTGAATTCCTTATCTTATGGATTCTCTCGGCTTTACAAGGTTCTAACCAATCCTAACTCAAGTCCAAGGGAAAGGGAAAGGACTTCGAGTTCACAATCTCACACTATATGGAAACATGTTCATGAGTTCACCAACTCAAAATATCATTAATCGATAACCTGTACCAAGGCATCCCCTTTTCCCATCCTCTTCTACGTCTAGAAGTTGACCCGAGTCATGGATCCTTGTAGTTACTTGGCATACGAAATGGATTCGGGTTCTACGGGCCATTAACCGTTATGAACCGTCACTTCACACGGGCCATAAACTGTCACAAGTCTCTTTACCCTTAGGCTTCATTCGTACTCACACGCGGGAATCAAACCTGCCAAGTAATTGTGCACATGTTTCAGAGGAGCTCGAGACTCATGAAACGCACTCGGGTGAAACGGTTACGATTACGTGATCACACACACAAACGTGATTGTATTCGACAATCACAAGGCCACAATGCCTTAAGGCCACATTTCGCCTTTACTCCTAATCACAATAGTTCACACATGTTCCATACTAGTGTTTCACTCTCTCCTAGACAAATCTCGTCACGGATGCACTTTTCTACATCAAGTGCCCGAGCCTTGCCATCTAGGTTTTCTATCACAATTCTATTCACAACCTAGGAACATATCATTAGGTTTGGGGTAAGTTTTCTCACTCTTCCTAATTCATTTTAAGCATGCATACTCTCTCCCAATCATGTTTAATCAACAATAGGATAAGCAAAACATATTACAATTGTACAATAGAATTTCATATGATAATTCAACATAATTATACCACTTTTGGATTTCCTCCGATTATTTAATCGGGCAATAAAACCGACATTTTTCACCTTCATCATATATAATATTCTCATAGCTTCCTATCGGTACCAAGAATAATTAAATCGGGTGAACGAGTCAAAAGTTATAGATTTTAAAAGAAAAAGGAATTTATTTGAAACTCCCAGGAGCGCCCGACGCTACAATTTTCGCCCGGCGGTGCCCCTTCGCCCGGCGAAGCAGAGGCGTAAAACCCTTATCCAAAAACCCAAAGTTACAGAATCAAAACTAGCAGCGCCCCTTGACCATCGCCCGACGGAGCAGAGGCGCACGCCTTGCGTCGGCCGGCGCTCAAAAACACCGCCCGACGCTCCACACCAGAAGCAGAATTTCTGCTGCGTTTTCCTTGGTTCCAAAACCTAAAAAATCCATCTTTCACACACCAAATCATTTTCAAACAACCAAAACAAGTATCAACAGTGTTCATATGCATATTACGATTATACTACGCAATTTATACCGATTTTCAACCGTTAGATTCATGATTTAGCAAGATTTTCTCACAATATCAAACCTAACTCTAAAACTCAAGAAACTCTACAACTAAAGTATCTATCTAGAACCCACCTGGATTAGAGGATAATGATGAAGAAGAAATGATGATTTGATGAAGAAGATGAGATGATTCTTGATCTTTCTCTCTTCTAGGTTTTCTCCTCTTTTCCTTTCTTTCCTCTTCCTTCTCTCTAACTTCTTTCTATCTTTTTCTCTCTTTGCTTCTATGTATGGAAAACGGGTGGAAAGAAATGATATAGAGAAATATCTTTAAATAGTAACACTACTAAATGTCCAAAAAGTCTCTATAGTACCAACTAATAAAACCTCAGAATCAGATAATATTAATTTGATCTGCTCTGAGCTCATCATTTTACTCTAATAGTCTTTTCCAATAAATTCTCAGAGTACACCGGAACCCAGTTGATCACAATTAATATTATCTAGAGCAAAATAAAATACGGGGTATTACATTTTGTTTTGAGGCTCTAGACAAGTCCCTGAAAGATATCATGGGTAATGGTAAAGAACCATGCAAGAAAATCTTTGGAGGGAAAATGGTTGTTTTTGGTGGGGATTTTAGACAAATTCTACCTGTTATACCAAGAGGAACTAGGTCTAATATTGTTCATTCAACAATTAATGCCTCCTACATTTAGGAACATTGCAAGGTTCTAACGCTTACAAAAAATATGCGTTTGCAATTTGGGTCTACTTCGAACAATGCAAAGGAAATTGAAATTTTCTCTAAATGGATTTTAGAAGTTGGAGATGGAAAAATAAATGAACCAAATGATGGATATGTAGAGATTACTTTCCCACCTGAGTTACTTCTAACAGATTTTGTGGATCCAATTGAAAAAATTGTTACAAGTACCTATCCTAATTTCTTGGAAAACTACACAGATACATCTTTCCTTAGAAGTAGAGCTATTTTAGCTTCAACAATTGAGATAGTTGATTAAATAAATGATTATATTACAAATCTCATTACAGGTACCATTGTTAGTTAATTACTGTTCTGGACTGGACCAATGGCTAGAATTAGCTCAATTCGCCTCTGCTCCAGAGCGGCCCAAATTGCCTAAGTCCAATCCACAGAGGGGCAAAAATGACCTTTCTGCCCCTCCAACCGGGCAAGGAATGCAATGTTCCTCCCCGGCGTTGATGCCCGTTATGCACGACTTCCTCCCTGCCCGAACAGCAAATGACATGTGTCCGGAACATGTGTCCAACATAACGGCTAGTTTCGGGCACCCTGCCCGGCATAATGGCTAGTTTGGGCAGTTACCTATTCTTTGGGGAAAACTGTTATTTCGCCCCGAAAATAGGACCGTTGGCCATGCGCTGGGGGCTCTATATAAACCCTCTCGCTTGAGAGGGTCAGGTATCCAATATTCACCCTAAGAATTCATACTTTGTACTTGCCCCTTTTCTCTGACCCTTTCTTACTTGAGCATCGGAGTGCCTTGCAGGTACACCCCCCTCCTCTCCATACGACCAGCATCCCTGACGCACTTGGCGGCCTGATTCTACAGGATCTGATCCAACCTTCACGATTAATTACTATTATTTATTATATTTTTAATACGTTATGCTAATACTCAATTTTTTTATAGGTGATGCAAGGGAGTTTTTGAGTAGTGATTCCATTGGCAGATCGGAAGCAAATGACAAGGATGCTTTCGAACATTTGGCACCTGAATTTTTAAGTTATTTAAAAACATCTGGATTGCCAAACCATTCTTTGAAATTAAAGATTGGAACAACTGTCATGTTAATTCGGAATTTAGACCAATCAGAAGGACTTTGCAATGGCACACGATTGACAGTCACAAGGCTTGGCAATCATGTCATTGAAGCGAATATTATTTCTGGTACACATTTAGCTAACACTATTTACATTCCCCGCATGTCTTTGTCTCCTTCACAATCTCCCTGGCCATTCAAACTTATTCGAAGGCAATTTCCCATCATTGTCTCATTTGCAATGACAATAAACAAATCTCAAGGTCAATCGTTAGACTACGTTGGTCTATATTTGCCAAAAGATGTTTTCAGTCACGGACAACTATACGTTGCTATGTCGAGAATCAAAAGTAAGGATGGTTTAAAAATCCTTATTCATGAGAAAGACAATAATTCATTAAACCAGTCAACAACGTTGTACCTACTGTTATAAATTTTTTGTATAACCAAATTATAATTATTTCATTTACTATGTCCTTACCTTTTTCATTGAATGAACATATTACAACCATATAGGTAAACACTACTCATTTATTATTGCCTATAAAATTACTCAACATCATTAGGTAAAATCACAACCATATAGTGTTATTACATATTAAAAAACAACATTGAATATAACAACAAACTTACTTCACAACATATAAATTGTCAATATTGATTTTTTAAAAAACAGGCATACACTGTCTTTATAACTTCATTGTTAATACACAAAAACATCAAAAGCAGCTACAAAATAAACTTAACATATTATTTCAAAATACTTTCAAATTAATTTCATCAGCCAAATACAAAAAGATGATAAAGTTATACGTTCACATCCACCACTCCATCATCAACTAACTCCATACATGCTGACCATTCTTTATTGCAACAACCTTTTCACAACAATTTGGTTTGCATGGGGAACCCAAAGAATAAATGCAAGCCTATCACCATTTCTTAGACGTCTGTTCCTGATAAATTCATACCATCCACGACCAATGAACATTTCAGTATGGTACTTCCTCTCCAAACGGTGAAGCTCGCATTCATAGCTTTGCCTCATATCTCCATCTACTAATTGCATTTGACTACCTCCATTTATATGACATTCACGAATCACTTTCTGAGGTATTTGCTATAGATTAACAAAATTAAGATACATGATAAATCATATCAGAAAGAAATAATACAATTAAATAATTTCATAACATTTTAACATATTACCATAACGTTTTTTCGGGCCGTCTTCACAGAATGAATCTTCCTTTTCCATACATAATACTTTCGGCGGCTACCCATTACCGTAACACATACCTCTTCATCAGAACTGCAAAATAAATAACATTAAGGCCTACTGCACAATTTAATATATTTCACATCAAAATAAATTTAATACGATTATATATCTGTCACTATCTGATGATATAGATATGTGAGACTGTACAGGTACATCCCTTGCAGGTTTCTTTCCCTTCTGATCTACCCGGTCTTCAATTACAGGTTTCTTCCCTTTAGTATCTTTCCCACCACGAGTTGATCCTTCACAGTTTCCTTCAGTATTGAAACCATTAACAAAACTTAAACCTCCAGCAGAAGCTGCAGTTTTCCCTTTCCTTTCCTTCGAAATACGACAAGCTTCTTCAGCTTCAAGGTATGCCTTGTCCATAGTCATTCGTCTGCAAGAATTTTCAACATCAGGATTTTTATTTTCTCTGCATACAAAGACGAACAAAAACATCATTTTTGTCATATATATTCAAACAACACTTAATAATATAATCCAACAAACCTTCCATTAGCACTGGATGTCTGGCCACTCTCAATACGCAACTTGAACTCTCGATAGGACATAAACTTCTTCTTTCCCTTCCTCCTCTTACATTCATCTTGGTAATCAATATACGACAGTTGCATCTTCATCTCCCTCCTCTTCTCATCCATATCCTCTTGAGCACTGCCATCACAAAATAACTAAATCAAATCAAATCCTTTAATTATCAAATCATGCATTTTTCAACAATTACGATGTTTAATACTTCTAAATCCATAACAACAATATAAGAATTCAACCAGTATCTTTCTTTAAACTAAATTTAAAATCGTTTTAACAACAACAGTGACAACCTTAACAACATGCATAACAATCATTTCCTTATATGAACATCATTTACAAAAAAAAACCCAAACGGCTTTCATGAACAAACGATTCAACGGAAAAAACAATAACATAATCATATTTACCTCTTCACGTTCATTGTTGCTTTCTTGTCTGCCATTGAACAACTTCGGATGGTGATGCACGGCGATTTTTGCGTTCTCCCACTATCAGTTGGATTTTTATGAACCCTTTTTTAGTTTAAAACTTGGTTCAGACAATATTTATAAACCCTAACATTTTAGTTCATTTGTGGGCCCACACGGTTCTGAATAATATGTATTGGCCCATTTCACTTATAATGTATATTGGACCATGTGATATGATACTGCACATATCATAACAATCTTTTTTGTTATTACTCTATTTAGAGAGTTTTGTTAAACTTAATCATTTCTTTCAATAAAATTATTTCTACTTATTTGTTTTACTGTCATTATTTTAATAAATTTATTTATTTGAATACATGTTTTTTTATAGTAAAATTACATGGCATATATTTGCCTGTACACTATTATTTATAAAATTACAAGACTACTTCTCTTGAACACTTTTTTTATTAATCTATACAAATTATTTTGATGCATGTTAAACGTTTGTTTCAATATTATTATTTATAGATCATTTATTTTTTATCAACGTTTTTAAAATATATAATTTATGCCCAACTGTTTACCATTTTTTAAAGTATATATATATATATATATAATACCGTTGTGTTATATGTTTACACCAAAACGATGTAACATAATGCAAAACACATATTATACTATTACTAAATATATAGTTCACCAAAACCATAACAAACGAAAAACATTCCAACAAAATATCATAACCAACTAAATACCATAACCGACAAAATATGGTATTTACACCAAAACAATGCAAAATAATGCAAAACACATATAATACTATTAATAAATATGTAGTTCACCAAAACCATAACAAACAAAAAAACATTCCAACAAAATACAGTAACCAACTAAATACCATAAATAGCAACATCTGCAGTACCCATATCTGACATTGTTCATGCGCCTACAAAAACCATAACCAACAAAATACATTCCACCATCCAAAATCATAAACAACTACAAAATACTACACATACATAGGTCCAGTTACACCATACATTCATCGCTTTACCACCTTCACAACCAGTCTGTCACATGGTGGGTCGCGGATTACAAAGGTTATCTGATCTCCTCTTTTCAGTCCCTTCTTCTGAACAAACTCATACCATTCATGTCCTATGAACCTCTCAACATAATACATCCTTTTAGACACTTGCAGTTCACATTCATAGCTTTCTTGTGTGTCGTAATCAATCATCTGAATAAGCCTGTATCCATCTTTCAATGACTCCCTGGTCACTTCTTGAGGAATTTGCTATAAATTTACAAAAAAAAACAATATCAACATCATTTAACAACATGCACAATTTAATACACTTATAACACTTAGAAGATACTATAAAACTTACTAAAACATTTCTCCGTGTTGTCTTTCCTGAACGAATTATACTTTTCCAAACATAGAATCTTGTTGGCCTCAACACTTCTTCATCAGAACTGAATCAAATAAACTATCACTATATCTATACATATCATACTTCAAACTACACTATATAACCACTAACATTCCATTTATTTCTTTTGTTCATACTAAAATAAATACAATAATATAGTATGTTGCAATACCTATCACTGTCTGACGAAATCGATTTCTGAGACGTTGCAACAACTCTATCGGTCTTCCCACCACCAAAAACTCTGCAAAATTGTTAACATTTCAATAATATCAACCACTTATTGTTGTTACGAAACAATAAATTTTTTCCCAATATTTTTTCATTTCATCAATTCTACAGGGAGATTTTCCTGACTTTTTTGGATTTTGACCAACAGCTGCAGCTCTGGATGGTTCACCAATATCCTTACTGACTTCCTTCTCTTCAAAATACATGACTCTATTCTTCCTTTTTTTTGAATCACCATCATCCTCTTTATCCCAATTCTCTAATTCAATCTGCAGTTGTATCCATTTTTCGGCTCTTTCAGAAGCACTAAAACAACAGAAATCGCATATCAGTGCCAATCCACACTTCAAAAAACAAATATTCACTCACCCGAATTGATTATTCATTAACGTTCAATACCTAAACAACAATATACACTGATGTTCATGAAAAATAACTAAACTACAACAATACAACATCCAATAGTTATTCAACAACAACGATTTAGAGAAATCAGCAACATGCATTAACTAAAAAACACCGTATTCAACCGTACACAAACATTCATTCGACATTAGCGTTCATTTACTAATTACACCGATCCAAACCCAAAATTTACATGCGTCATTGATTCTTTACACGGATCTAAACGACAAACCACGGTACAAACCAAACTCATTCAACATGTGGTTCAACAAAAAAACCATTTCGACACGGTCCTATATCAAACTAAAGATGATTCAAAAACATTAAGGAGATTGACTGAAACACAGTTAACATTGCCTCATTACAGCTCCCCTTTCCATTTTCAGTTTCATGGTTTTCTCCATTTCAGGTTCTTCAGAATGACGGTAACACAAACAATGAAACGGCCAGTTGAAACGCAATATGTTTCTTCTCCGCTAGCTTTCATTTATATCACTTTCTCTTGGGCCCCTAAATGTCTTTTTCTATTGGGCAACTGTTTCATATTTTATTACTATTATTATACTAATTAAAAACCCAATTTACAATCCCTTCATTAGAATTGATTGATATTATTATTCTTATTATATTTTTGTCCTAATTCTTATATTACATAACCTTTATTATTATTAAACCCTATTTTTATGCATATTAACTCAACATCTTTCTATTTATCCTTTATTTTTAATTGATGTTATTGTACCTCATTTTGATCAATAAAAATTCAATTTCATAATTATTTAATATTTCAATTTATATTTTTTCATTTTAAACCTAACTACAAACACCCGTGGTTATGCAATACAAATTTTGTAAAGAAATGGATTAATTAGGTTACTTTATTAATTTATTCTAACCTGCCTAAGTCTGTGGAATGACGTCAGGCGGTAGCTGAGATGAATAAACTATATAGTATTCTACTTATCTCTACTTGTAAAATTAAATAGAATTTTAAAATACATAATATTCTTTTTTTTTTGAAGCAGCAAAAGTAAAATTCATTAATATGGCATAAGGAATGCTAGATGGTACAAGTATATAACAAACTGCTGTTGCAGAAGCATCACCACCAGTAACCACACGAACAAAAACACCCTGCTAAACCAGTCCAAAACTAAGTAAGAAAAAGACACCAAGAACCGCAGAAATATACAGCACACCTGCAACATACCTCTAAAACTAACAACAATCCCCCAAACCACTACCAATAATAGGTGCAGCAGCCCACTCCCCTAACCAAGAAAACTTAGGCCCAATTACTCGCCCAAACCGGTGTAATGAGCAAGGCCAACTGCAGTACTCAGCAAGCATCAGATATGACTCTTCTAATCACCAAAACTACTGGACAACTCAGCCCCCAAACCGACCATGAAATAAAGAAAACGCTACACCTCTTATTATTACTGCAGCTGAACTACAACAACCAGACCACTACCTGGGCAACAATACACCCTACCTCTAAAACACCCAGTCATATTCAAATATAAAAAATGTATTCAAGACATACACCAGCACAGTTGGAACTCATTCCAATTAACATCAACCTGGCACTGCTGCAATAAACTCTGCTCTGGATTAAGCTACCCAGAATTCCAAGAAACCCGATGCCAAATCTCTCACAGACACCTACAACGAGAATGCAATTCTTTCGATTCACTGTTGCTGCATATTCACAGATGCCTATCCCAAACAGATCTTGGGATTCAACCACCACGTTGCAAACTCGTCTGATATCTTCTTTGATTTTAATTTTAACCATCTCCAAGTGAGAACTATTGCTTCCTCAAATACCTTTAGAATCTGAATTTCCTCATTGCGAAATACTTTATGATTCCTGCCTCTCCAGATGCTCCAAATGCACGCACACCATAACACTCGAAGCTTGAATGATGACTCTTTTCCGCCTCCGAGAAGATTTTCGAACTGTGATAAGTGTTGCCAGCCATCTTTATGAAAAACCACTGAGACTCCTATCCAGCTGCATAAGTAGCTCCATGTTCCTGCAAAAATTTGGCACTCGAAAAACAGATGTGAAACTGACTCTTCCCTACTATAGCCTCCCACACACCTATTATGGCCCTGCAATGGAATACCCCTCTTTTCAATATTGTCTAATGTTGCTATCTTATTTTGAAGAAGTCTCCAGACCATACTAGATACTTTTGATGGAATTGTTGAATTCCAAAGTTTCGACCAAGGTTTCCCATCCTCCGTTGAATTTTCCGGTAAGATGCTATGGTAAACATTCTTCATTGAGTATTCATTCGACTCTTCTAGATTTCCTAAGTCCAACGAACACACATCTTTCCACCAACTCGATCTACCCCTAACCCTTGAGTTTAAATTTTCCACGTTCAGCCTATATCTATTAAATAATGCGGAAAACCAAATGCCCCTTTTTTCAGTGATAATTCTCCACCTCCATTTTCCTAACAATGCTGTGTTGAAGATTCCTATTCTCCTAATTCCTAGCCCCCCTTCATCTATTGGTCTGCACACCCGATCCCACTTTACCCAATTAATTTTTCTCCCTATCTCGCATCCCCCCATAAAAATTGCTTGAAGATGGATTCTAATTTGAGAATGATTCCGTTTAAAACTATGGTTTCATCTTATGCTAGTTCCGTTTAAAACTCACTAAGACATAATCTTATCCATTCAATTGTTTTTATTTTTAAATGAGCAGATTACTAGAGCTAAGGATAAGAGAAAAGTTGTTTAAAAGATTTTCTACATTTATGAATTAAAACCATCTCAGATCTTATGTTTTATACTAATCAAATAGTATTTTGCGTTAATTTTTAGACATGTCTATGGTGCCATTTTGCTTATTGTTCTCTATATATCATGTTGTTGTAACTCATGAACTTATGTATAAGTTATAACTTGTATTCTAAGATAATACTATGAACATTATATGGTGTCATTTACTATATTCTAGATAGATGGCCTTATATGGTGTCATTTACTATTCCAGATATATATGAGCATAGACAAAAATATTCATATATTAATCTATATTTTTTATTATTTTTAATTAAACATCAAGAATTAAGATGCAAAAAACAAAATCAACTATATTCTCTAATAAAAAAGGAAATAAGATAATTAAAATATTGAATTAAAATGAAAGTAATAAATATGTTAAGGATCTCATGAATGATAAATATTTGGTTATTAGTTGATGAGAGCGTGACATTCACAGTAAGAATAAAAGTTATATAAAGACTTTTTTTATAAAATAAAAATTATTTCTTTTATTAATTGAAAAATAAATCAAATTGTTTTCCCGTCTCACATATAAATCGCTTTGAATACGAAATGATATATTGTCACTTAAGAGTAGGGGTGTTCAAAACCGAACCAACCCAATAGAAAATCGTAAACCAAACTAAACTAAACCGAAATCACAAAAAACCGCATTTGGTTCGGATTTGTTCGGGTCATCTTTTAACAAAACCGCACGGTTTGGTTTGGTTTGCGGTTTGTATTTTGCAAACCGAACTAAACCAAACCAAACCGCATTATGTTACAACCCAAACTCCACTTATCTCACATCTAACCCAAAATTTAAACCCATTATACTTTAACCTTACAATTACGAAATATTTTCTCTTACTCACACTTAACTTTTCAGTTTTAATCTTCTCAAATCTCTCCTAATAGTATTGCGCATTCTTCTCATCTTCTTTGTCATGTACGTCTCACCTTTTCTACACTAATCTCTCATCTCACATGTTTTTTCTTTTTCATTTTCTCATTTTTATGTTACTATTTTCTCTTCTAATTATATTTTTATCGCACATTTCTTCTCTAATCTCACATCTTTTATGTTCTTTCCTTTTCATCTTCTCTAATCTCTCTTCTCCTCGATTTTCTGTTTTATTATAATATTTTTTATATTGTTTTATGCTATTATTTTTTTCACTTTTGTTAAATTGATTTTTGTATATTAAATGAGAATTTTTTGTCAATATGATGAGTTTTGTTGTTATTTGGCAATGTGTGAATGACTAAACATAAAGTTATGTTGTTATCTATATATGTAAATATCACTCAATAAAAATCTTGTAAAAAACCGAATCAATCCAAACCGCATTGGTTTGGTTTGCTTTGATTCGGATTTTTTTTAAAAGCCAACCGAACCAAACCAAACCGCTTATTTTTTTCTCTTGCAATTCAGATGATTTTTAGCGTCAATACCGCCCAAACCGCACCACAAACACTCCTACTTAAGAGTATCTAAATCTGATAATACGAAGATATTCTCTATAGTAGACTCTATGCTATTAATCTGTACTCTATTGCAGTTGCACTATCCACTTTTGTTTTCTTTTTTCTTCTTCGGGAGAATAATGCAAATAATGACATTGATAAAATTATTTAAAAATACTATTATTAGATAATACAGTAATAACTCATTAATAAAGAGAAATCAATATTAATCTTATCATATATCTCTTTTTAAATGTAACAACCATATTTTCTTTAAAATAAGTAATTAAAGTTAAAATTGAAAAAATATTTAATTTTTTTAAAGGTTATCTAAATATAGTAGTTGCTTCCATGACTTCTTTCTCTACCATTTTTTCTTTATTTTCCTTTTCTATTTGCTTCTCTTTAAAAATTAACAAAAAGCAATTACTAAACCAATAAAATTTACAAATCAAAAAATTAATAAAATAAAAAATAAATATGAATTTTTAAGACGCATAACGATGACAATGATTGATTCATATATGATGCTTGTTGAGTTGTAATTCTTTGTGTCGAAGCAGTGTAGCTCGACAGAAACAAGAAGTAGTCGAATTGTTATAATGTGTGTGTGTCGAGTTGTAATAGTGTGTCGAAGTGTCGAAGCAGATTGCTTCACACAGGATTTCGACTTAGGCCTATTTTAGTAATGTTATCTAGTTTAGGCTTTTATAGTTTTGGAATTTGACTTGGGGTGCAAGCTAACTTAAATCTATAAATAGGGAGAAACCCTTATTTTGTAATAACTCATAATTGAGAACTTGTATTCACAGTTTGCAGTTGCAAGTGAAATAACCGAATTTTCACAGTTTGTAGGCAAAGAGTTCTCTGCATAAAATTGTTCATCTTCTTTTCCAACGTTTTTCTTTCTTTTCTTTCTCATTTTTTTTTTCATTGCCATTGTGTGATTGTTAACAATCTTGAGATCAAGATTGAATAAGAGAATTCTCCATAGGTTGTGGTGAATTTCCAACATCTGGTATCTAGAGCTCCGGTTCCAATTCGAGGAAGAAAACTGTGATGGCGATGAATCATCCAAACGGACACTTTCCGGCGAGCCTTCCGATTCTCAAGAAAAATAATTATGAGAATTTGTGCAAGCAGATCAAGGTGGTTTTCTATTATCAAGATCTTTGGGATCTTGTGAAGGAAGGAGTAGCGCCGCTTGCAGAAGACGCGACAGATCAAGAAAAGGCTGCACACAAATAATTGAAGAAGAAAGATTATAAAGCTCTCTTTATAATCCATCAGTGTGTCGATCCAGATAACTTTGAAAAGGTTAGTGATGTAGAGTTAGCAAAGGAAGCGTGGGAGATTCTTGAAAATTCGTTTGGAGGCGCAAAGAAGGTGAAAGCGGTGAGGTTACAAACCCACAAGAGAACCTATGAGTTGCTTCAGATGGAAAATAATGAAAGTATAACAGATTCTTCACCAGAGTTACAAAGCTGGTGAATCAAATCAAGGTATGTGGAGAAGTGTTGACATCAAGATCAGTTGTGTCAAAGATCTTGAGGTCATTGGCTCTAAAATTTGACCACGTGGTAGTAGCCATATAAGAGTCGAAAGACTTGTCAGTATTGACGAAGGAAAAGCTTCAAGAGACGCTTGAGTCTCATGAACAAATAATGGCTGAAAGAGCTACAAGAAAGTCGAAGAGTGATATGGCTTTGCAGGCGCAGTCAAATAAAGAAAGGAAAGGCAAAGGAAGCTGGAATGGCAACAAAGGAAGAGGAGGCTACACCAATTCGACTGGTCGAAATCAGCAGGAATGAAACTGGTCGAATCAGAGAAAACACTTGAACCAAGGCAACCAAAGAGGTGGTGCTGCAGGTAGAGGAAGAGGTGGTGGTCGAAAGCCTGACAAAAGTCACATTCAATGTTTCAATTGTCAGAAGTATGGTCACTATTTTAGTGATTGTCCAGAAAGGAAGAAGAATCAAGAAACTGGTGCAAAGCTGGTGAAACATGAAGAAGAATAGATGTTGTTGATGGTCACAACAAGAGACGAAGAGAGATTCCAGGATCAGTGGTACTTAGACTCGGGATGCTCATCACACATGACTGGAAGGAAAGATTGGTTTATCAACATGGAGCCCTCGTCGAAGAACATGGTGAAGTTTGCAAATGACAACACTCTAGCAGCTGAAGGTGTTGGTGATGTTCTGATTATGAGGAAAGATGGCAAGAGGTCAACTATTTCAAATGTGTTATACATACCAGGCATGAAGAGTAATTTGCTCGATACAGGGCAACTGGTCGAAAAAAACTACAAGGTGTTAGTCGAAGACATGATGATGAGAGTTCTCGACTCAAGTGGTAGGTTAATCTTAAAGGATCCAATGTCTCAGAATAAGACCTTCAAGATTGAACAATGTGATGGAGCACAAGTGCCTGGCAACTGCAGCCAGCAGAGATGAGTGGTTATGCCATTTTCGACTAGGTCATCTCAACTTCAATGACATCAGAGAGCTAAAGAGAAGAAATATGGCTTCAGGATTACCTGAAATCAACATTCCAAGTGAAATTTGTGAAGAGTGTGTTCAATCGAAACAACACAAGGATAACTTCAACAAGGATGCAGGAAGGAAGTTGAAGTAAATTCTGGAAGTCATATACTTTGATGTATGTGGTCCAATCCAGGTGAATTCGATTGTAGGCAACATATATTTTGTCATGTTCATAGATGATTACAGTCAAAAGTTATGGACTTACCTCATCAAGAAGAAAAGTGATGTGATCGAGGTATTCGCCAGATTCAAATCTATGGTCGAAAGACAGAGTGGTAGAAAGCTGAAAATTCTGAGGACTGATGGTGGTGGAGAGTATGTATCAAAAGAGTTCGATGCATTATGTGAAAAAGAAGGGATTGTGCATGAGGTGGTGCCACCCTACACTCCACAGCAAAATGGAATTTCAGAAAGAAAAAACATAACCATCATGAACATGGTGAGAAATATATTGAATGGAAAGCATCTACCCAAAGAATTATGGGGAGAAGCGGTTTTGACAGCAACATATATATTAAACAGATGTCCGACGAAGAGCTTGAAGGAATCACACCAGAAGAATGTTGGTTTGGTGTCAAGCCTAGTCTCAGTCACTTGAAGGTGTTTGGATCTATAACACATAAATATGTGCCACATCAGTTGAGAAGGAAGCTTGATGACAAGTCGAATTAGATGATCTTTATAGGATATTATTCGACTAGAGGTTACAAGTTGTACGACCCAGTGAATAAGCAAGTAGTGATCAGCAGTGACATAATCATAAATGAGCTTAAAGAATGGAATTGGACTGAGAATGCCAAGAAGGATTCAGTTAAAATCTCTTGTGAAGAACCAACCACTGAAGTCGAAAGAGAAGTTCGACAAAAACAAGTCAGAGATGAAGAAGGCCCAAGCAGACCTCGACGAATAAGACACATGCCTGCAAGGTTGCAAGAATGTGTGATTACATCAGATGATATGGTCGATGAAGAGGGTGAGCTGGTACATTATGCTTTCTACGCAGATGTCGAACCAGTCAATGCAGCCGAGGCATTGAAAGATTCGAAGTGGGTGAAAGCAATAAATAAGGAGTTAGACTCCATCGAAGTCAACAACACCTGGTCATTTGTCGAATTGCCTTAAGGCAAAAAGGTAATTGATGTGAAGTGGGTTTACAAGGTGAAGGTGAACCCTAAAGGAGAAGTAACTCGACACAAGGCGAGACTTGTGGAAAAAGGATTTCTTTAGAAGGAAGAAATCAACTTCAACGAAGTGTTTGCACCTGTTGCTAGGATCAAAACAATCAGGTTGGTTATTGGTATAGCAAATATGAACAATTGGCACACATGTCAGATGGACTTGAAATGTACATTCCTTAATGGTCCCTTAGACGAAGAAGTTTATGTCGCACAACCAGCTGGGTATGTGAAACGAGGCAAAGAAAGAAAGGTGTACAGGTTACATAAAGCCCCATATGGACTTAAGCAAGCTCCAAGAGCTTGGAATAAGAAAATCGACAACTTCTTAAGGGAGAAGGAATTTGTGAAGTGTACGACTGGGCATGGAGTGTATGTAAGAATAAGCAATAGTGAATTGCTTATACTATGTCTCTATGTCGATGACCTGTTGATAACAGGAAGTTGCAAGAAGGAGATCGAAGATTTCAAACATGACCTAAGTGAGGAGTTTGAAATGTCAGACTAGGGGAATCTTTCATATTTCCTTGGCATCAAATTCTACAAGACTAGTAGAGGTTTGATGATGCACCAAAGAAGATATGCAGGTGAAATACTCAAGATATTTGAGATGCAAGATTGCAACTCAACTTCGACTCCAGCTGAAACCAGATTGCAACTGTCGAAGCAGTCAGATGAAGATGATGTCGACCCAACCCAATATAGAAGACTTATTGGGTTACTTCAATACCTTTGTCACACAAGGCATGACTTAGCATATAGTGTGGGTATTGTAAGTAGATTCATGCAAAAGCCAAAGGTATCACACCTAGCAGCAACGAAGAGGATACTGAGGTATCTGAAAGGGACTCTCGACTACGGCATTTTGTTTCCTATAGCTGATGAAGGAAAAGAATGCAAGTTAGTGGGATACACCGACTCTAGTTGGTGTAGTGATGTTGAGGATAGAAAATCCACAGCTGGTTATGTGTTTATGTTAGGTGGTGCACCAGTTGCTTGGAGTTCGAGAAAGGAGCCAGTAGTGACATTGTCATCATGCGAAGCAGAGTACATAGTTATTTTTCTTTGTGCATGTCAAGTAACCTGGATGGTGAACCCGGTCGAAGAGATTACAGGGAAAAGTCATGGAACAATTACCATGAAGATCGACAACATGTCAATTATCAACTTGGCGAAGAATCCAATAGCACACGGTCAAAGCAAGCATGTCGAAATGAGGTTCCATTATCTTCGAGGGCAGGTAGCAGAAGGGAAGATGAATTTGGAACACTGTAGAATTGAGAATCAGATTACAGATATCATGACGAAGGGAGTGCAGGTCGAAGTTTTCAGAAGACTAAGAGTCATGATGAATGTAGACAGCTTAGACACAATGAATTAGGTGGTATATTGAGTTGTAATTCCTTGTGTCGAAGCAGTGTAGCTCAACAAAAACAAGGAGTAGTCGAATTATTATAATGTGTGTGTGGGTCGAGTTGTAATAGTGTGTCGAAGTGTCGAAGCAGGTTGCTTCACACAGGATTTCGACTTAGGCCTATTTTAGTAATGTTAGCTATTTTGGGCTTTTATAGTTTTGCGTTTTGGCTTGGAGTGCAAGCTAAACTAAATCTATAAATAGGGAGAAACCCTTATTTTGTAATAACTCAGAATTGAGAACTTGTATTCACAGTTTGCAGTTGCAAGTGAAATAACAGAATTTCCACAGTTTGTGGGAAGAAAGTTCTCTGCATTAAATTGTTCATCTTCTTCTCCAACATTTTTCTTTATTTTCTTTCTCAATTCTTTTTTTTCATTGCCATTGTGTGATTGTTAACAATCTTGAGATCATGATTGAATAGGAGAATTCTCCATAGGTTGTGGTGAATTTCCAACAATGTCTTCGTTGCGTTCATTTTTTTTATAAGCAAATTGGATTGAATAGAAGCACTAAGGGTGCTTAACTCAAAGATACAAACAAAGAAGAAAAGAGGGACATGGTGCTTAACTCAACGGTACAAACAAACAAGAAAAGAGGGACAAACCCCCCGCAAAACAATAACAACTAACATACCTAAAAAAATTACATAAGACAAATATTGAGACCGCAACATTAACTTGCAGTAAAAAAAATTAAAAAGTAATAAGTGAGAAAAAAAATAGAGAAATAAGGGGAAAAAAGAGATGTAGAGAGAGGAGTAATACTAAAAATTAAGATATGTTTGGCAGAAGAGATCAATATAACTTTGTGTATTCTAACATGTTTGGTAACTAATGCATTCAGCTATTTTAAAATAATATAGTTTTTATTATAATATTTTTTTAATGAGAGAGGTCACATCTCCATCCAAATATAAATAACATTTCTCATATATCAAATATTATACTTATTATTAAAGTTTAACCATTCATATTTGAATTCATCATATACGAAAAAGTTCAGTATTAACTTATAATTAATTTGTGTTTTGAAAGTTAGTATCTTGTCTATATTCATGTAATTTTACTTTGTAGCTAGTTTCTTTTGTTCTACATTTTAGATAAGTTACATTTCATGCATTGTATGCTTGAGTTGGGAAGATACAAAAGAAAAATTTATGTTTTTGTAAGAAAAGGCCCAAGGAAATGAATTTGTTAAAAATCGTATATTATAAAAAAGAAAATTTTATCCACACATTCGAAAAACAAAGAATAAAAAGAAAAATAAAATAAAAAAGTATTTCTATAACACAAATACATGTTTAATCACATAGAAGATTGTATTAATCACTAAACTATATTTTAGTAACTTCTTAAATTATTCTAATAAGTTGCAACATTGTAAGATATTAACATAATCCTAAAATATCTGAAATGAAATACATAGATATATGGGGTTCAAGTACTGGCGTGCATTGTTTTATCAACTTTTTATTTTTTGAACTTCCCTCAGGATTTAGTGAACAGATATCCAGAATTACCTAACATCCTAAAAAATATTTGCATTCCTCAAGAGTCGAGAGAAGATAGTCTTAGATGAATTCATTCTATAGCAGGGAACCTTAACCTCAGTGATGCTTATTTATTTTAGGCTCCTACTGGTCAACAAATTGAATGGGCTAAACTTATTTGGGACAATAACATACCTCCCTCAAAATTGTTATTGGTTTGGAAACTATTACAAAACAAACTTCCTATTGATGAGGTTTTATGGAATAGAGGAATTTACTTGAGCCCGTCAAAATGCGAATTATGTGGTTGCTACTCTGAAACAACATAGCACGTCTTCTTCTTTTGTAGTTTTGTGCAACACCTTTGGATATGGTTAACCAACACTCTTCAATGCAACCTTACTCTCTATTTTTTTGGCATCTAGAAAATCTGTTATCGTGCTTGGTCGAAACAATGTCAGGTCACTGTCCTAGTTGCTGTTATTAACACTTTCAACATCACTTGGCACTGTCAAAATCAAAAAAATTCAACAACAAATCTATAAATTAGAAAAGCGCTTTGAACTTAATAATTTCTAGTACCAACATTTCCGGCAACACCACAAAAGAAACTTCCACGAATAACATTAGGGATTTCCGGATTCTGAAAACTTTTAAGTTATCCTTCATCCTTCGAGATCTCCCAGGATTAGGCATGGCAACAAAATCCACACCCGCTGGTACCCACCCGAACCCGCCCCGAATTTGACGGGGAAAACCCGCTTTGACTGGGTTTGGGTTTGGGTTTTCCCCGACTAAAAAATATGGGGACGGGTCGGGTAATGGGGACACTAGTACCCACCCCGAACCCGTCCCCAAACCCGCCCCGGTTATTTTATTATGTACATTATTATTTAATTATGTTAATTTGGAATATTACATATGTGGCCAATGTTTTGATATTTTGATTTGTATTAATTATTTAAAAAATTTGAAATGTATGTAAGAAATTTTTTGAGATTTTTTTATTTTATTATTTGTAATGTAATTTGATTTTGGGAAAAATAAAAATTTCTATTAAAAAAAATTGATTTTACTAAATGAATGGTGGCGGGGCGGGGATACCCGAACCCGTTTGGGACGGGTTTGGGTTTTAATTTTCCATCCCCGTTTGGGTTTGGGGCGGGGAACGAGGATTGTTTAGGGATTCAGATTTGGGTTTGGGGGAGGTAAAAACCGTCCCCGTCCCGCCCCGTTGCCATGCCTACCCAGGATCATTGAAGTTTTCTAGAAACCTCTATTTTCCTCCTGGATCAAATGCAACACAGATGACACTGCTCTTGGCGCTCTGGGACCTGCAGCTTCAGGCGGCATTTTCATAGATCACAACTTAAATCTGGTTGGTTGTTTTGCTAAAAACTTAGGCAATTTGTTCGCTTTACATGTTGAATTTGATGGTGTTATGAAAGCCATTGAAATTGTTTTTGACAACAATTAGAGAAATCTATGGATCGAAACAGACTCGAAATGAACTGCATCCTCAAAACCAAGAGCATGAACTTTATTTATTTTTTTCATGTTTTTAGAGAAGGAAACCATTGTACAAACAAATTAACTTTATTATATTTATCCATTTATGACTTTGTTTCGTGGAATGAAGCTCCTTTGTCTGTTTTTGCGGATATAATTCTCAATAGGCTTGAAAAACCTTCTTTTAAGTTTTGTTAATTTTTTTTTAATTTAGCCTTTCCTCCCCTTTTTTTTAATCTTTAGTTTCTCCTTCAATATATATTTTTTTCTATAAAAAAAATCACATGTCTAAAGTTTAGTCTTACATGGAAAAATCTACATGGCATTTCATTAATTGTACCTCTCATCTTTTTAATTTATATAAAAAGTTATTATGTAATTTAAACTATTACAATTTTTCATATTTATATAAAAAATACAAACAAACAAAAATTGAATCCGTTTTTTTTCAAACTTGCAAATTTTAAAACTTAGAATGGAAAATTTTACCCCATACCCCTACATTTATCCCCGTACCCCCACAAATTTTTAAAAATTCCAATTTTGTCCTTTTATGTTTTATTTAATTTTTTTTTATTTTTTACCGTGTAGTCAGACGAGTCCAAAAGTAATTTTTGTCAGTATTCGACGAGAACCGGAGAACATAGGGTAAGGATTTCCGGAATGGTTATGTTTAAACCGGATAACATGGCTACAAGAAATCCGGTTACTGTTTATAGTGAACCGGATAACACAACCATAAGTTATCCGGTTTGTATTTTAGAGGCAATGTTTGTTAACCGGATAACTTGTCACCAAGATATTCGGTTTGTATTTTTTTCTTCACCGGATTTCTGGCTGTCAGGTTATCCGGTTCTGTTACTATTCAACCGGATAACTTGGTCTATAGTTATCCGGTTCGTTATGTTTTTTTTTTGTTTTTTTTTTAACTTTAAGTTTGTTTAGGAGACATGGACATTCCTTTGATGATATGTGACAAAGACCAGACAGCTGTAGATACAACAGAAATATTCTTGACTAAAGAAAAATTTCCTACAAGAGAAGAGGCGACTAGGTGGATTAAGGAGGTTGGACTAAGGAATAGAGTCACGGTTATTATAACCCGTTCGGACACCAATACTGGCAAGAGAGGAAGAAGTGACAAGGTTATATTTGGCTGTGATAGAAGTGGAAAATACAAAGAAGGGGATAGTGAAACACAAAGTGCTACCAAAAAATGTAATTGTCCTTTCAAAGTAAGATCAACACCTTCAAAAGATGGTTCTGGTTGGAAAATTGATGTAAAATGTGGAGTTCACAACCATGGTTTACCTGATACATTTGAAGGTCATGCGTTTGTAAGTCGACTCAATGAAAATGACCAACAACATATAAAGCACAGATGTACCATACCACTTCAGGCCACCCCTGTACAAACATATATCAGAAAATGGTATGGTCTGTCTGTGATCCTCGAACGGGCGCCAAATGACATCAGTAGGTGTCAATCCATCAAGCACTGCCCTAATCTCATCCACCTTCTGCGTCCCTTGCTTGTATTGCCACTTCATCGCTCTGGGAAGTGGAGTACCAACACCAGCTATCTTCGAAAATCCTCTCTTCCCAACAGTTGGGAAATACTCGTGAATCCAACACTGTGACACATCATGAACATCATCAATTAAAAGTATTGTAAATAATATAATACAAATCTAAATGAAATTAAAATTAAGCAGATGTACCTGTAGTAGAGAGACATATCCACCAAGCTGTTTGCAACTATAAAATGAAGCATCTCCGAGATATCTATACAATGTAACAAGAGCAGCAGCCCCCCAAGAGTATCTACCACATGTTTCCAAGTCCTGAAACAGTGGTAAATACTTTGCCTCTACAAGAGTAAAGGTCTTATCTGTACAAATAGTGCAGCCTAATAGCAACAACATATACGCCCTAGCCGCACAATCAAATCTGTCTTCAGCTCGCAGACGGACAAATAATTTCTTCAACCAATCAAGCCTATAGTAAGGACCCCTGTTTGCACGAATCTCCTCAGCTGCTTCCTCCAGTGTAGCACCCATTAGACTAATAGCCTGGGTAATAGCATCCGAGTCGGTAAACCCTTGTGCAGGGTCACATAACTCCCCTCTAATAGGTATATGAAGGAGGCAAGAAACATCGTCCAATGTAATCGTCATCTCGCCAAACGGCATATGGAATGACGATGTCTCGGGATGCCACCTCTCCACAAATGCAGATAACAGGTTTTGATCTATCCTCGATAAACTGGTATTCTGCAGAGAGGATAAACCAGCATTAGATACCCATCCCTCAATCGCACGTGGCAGAATTGATGGAGTCCATCCAATCAGTTTGCTGCCATGTGCAGCAACCTTCAGCTCCTTCTTCGGAACTCTCTCCTGAAAAATAAATCGTAGAATATGTCATAATACATAAATAATTAAAATTACATTTTATTCAACATAGAAAGGTCATATATTTACTTACTTGGCCATCCCACAAATAACGAGCCACATGGTTCTGATACCTCACCAAAAGTGATGTATCAGTCGGTCCTCCGGGAAATGGTGGAAGCGGTGGAATGTGAGCTGCTGCCGGTATAGGTGGAGGATCAGCTATCCGATCTTCAGCTGGAATATCAAGTGCGCGAACTACAGATCCATCCGCGTACCGTCGATAGATAAATCCGTCGCGTCCTCTAAAACGCCGAGCCACTGAAAAAAGAAAAAAAAATTAAAAATCGAAACAAAACCGGAAAACTCAGCATCTAGATTTCCGGTGAAGAAATTAACAAACCGGATAACTGAGCATCAAGTTATCCGGTTAAGAAATTAACAAACCGGATAACTGAGCATCAAGTTATCCGGTGAAGGAAATACAAAAACCGGATAACATGATGTCAAGTTATCCGGTGTGTTCCAACGAAAAATGAAGAACCGGATGTCACTTACTCAAGTTCTTCGGAATGTAATTTTTTGTACTCCGGATGTAGCCAACGTATGTTTTCCGGAAGTGTATTTTTTGAGATCCGGAAGTAGCCTCAATGTGTTCTCCGGAAGCGAAAGTCAGTGCGTTTTTTACCGTTTGTAGAAAGACAAAATGAAAAAAAAAATAAAAACTTTGAAATAAAGACTATTTATATGGGGGTATTTTCGTCCAAAAATTTGATGAGTAGGGGTATGGGGATAAATGTAGGGGTATGAGGTAAAATTTTCCTTAGAATGTGAGGTACATGGAATGGGCCCAATAGTGGGTCATCAAATAAAAGCCCAACACAATGACAAAAGCCCAAACTTTCTTCTCTTTCATCAAGAATCTCACAAACTCAAATCCCATTTCTCCCAAACTCAAATCGTCCCTTTCTTCTTGATCTCTTCTTGGACGCCATTTTCATTCTCTCTCTCAAAATCTCTCTCCGCAAACCAGTGGATGGCAAAAAACAACAAATATGCTTCCATCAACTTCAACCACATCTACGACAAATCCATAACAACCACCACCAAAACCACTAACCCATCAAAAAGCCCCTCCATTTCTTCATCTTCATCCTCCTTTTCCTCCGCTTCCTATTCTGCCGTTTCCGCTCCCAACAAACATGGCCGCATCCTCGTTCTAACCCGACCCACACCAAAACCCATCGCACACCATCCCACCCCTTCTCCCGCACCACCGTCCAAACCAAACCCGATCTTACATCCTCCTCCTTCAGATCGACCCCGGTCCGAACCGGTTCCAGATTCGATCTCGCTTCGTCCTCTGGGTCGAACCGGAGCCGGGTCGCCTCTTTTGCCAACCCCGAATCTGAATCACGAGAAAGAGAAAGATTTGGGTTCTCTGAAGCCGAATAAGTTTATCCCGCCGCATCTTCGACCGGGGTTTGTGCCTAGAGAGGAGCCTTCTAGACCGGAATTGGGTCGGTTTAGGGAAAACTTGCGACCCAAGTCTGGTGGGAACGAGAGGATGAGAAGGGTCGGTGTTTCAGATTCGAGTTTCCAGAATCGCCCCAGTTCTAGCGGATGATGATGATGGTATGTGTTTCTTTTTTTGTTTGAACAATTTCATATTCTTGTTTCTTCTAAATCTTTTGTGCAATCCAGTTGTAGAATAGTTAATCTGAGATAATGTGTTTGTGCAGAATAGTTGAGTTCTTTTCTGACATCAGTTTTCAGAAGATGATATCTGAAATGATTGAAGATGAAGGCAGATTCTCAACACCTAACTCTTACAATTTGTAATGAAAAATGTAGATTTTGACAAGATGATTTGCTTCTGGTTTGGTTTGGTTTACCACTGACGATGATGATGATGATGATGATGACAGTAGTGTAGAATTAGAATCTAAGTACATATTTTTAATTTCATGTTCAACTTTCTTTGCTGTTTTTTTGGGCATGCCATTGTGATTTGAGCATGTGTTGTTTGTTGTATTTCATCTTTTGGTAGTGTGTTGCACAATCTTGGCTTTTTCAGTTCCTACAATCAATACTAATGCTAATATCATTCTTAAAAATTGTCTTTTTTTTTTTTCCATTATGAAACAAGTTTTTATAGATGGCACTTATGAGAATGCACTTTTTTTATAATGAGATTAGGAAGAATAACTATGCTTAATTAAAGTTTTAGTAGATGGAGTAGTAATTATACTTAAAACCATGGTAGTTAGTAGCTAATGTCAAATGTCATTTTCATGTTTCTAAGGCTTCTAATTGCATGCCATTTGGTACTAGTCTTAATTTTTATCATTGTCAACGAAGGAAGTTTTTTGAAATCTTAATACTCTTTTGTTCTTATCATTTAAACGGCAAACGCATCAGCATCTGTGAAACGTTTCAATGCTAAATCTTTGGTACAGTTTTTCTTTTAAATATATATTTTTTATGTAAGTTTAATATCATATGCGTGCAACTAGAAAGATGATTTCTCGAACTCGAATAACCATAATAGGTAGCAAAGATGGAACCATAATAGGCAGCAGCAAACATCTTCAATAAATTGAACAATGGTGCGTTTTATGTCGAATCAAAAACTGTATTCTTCATTCTCATTCAATGACTTTATTTATATATTTATGCATGCGGTTGTGATCATTACTTGTGGAAAGAGTAATGTTGTAACTAACTCTCAACGAACTAATTAACAAAGCTTAACAAGTTGATACAACATGCTTTTCCTTACTTTGATTTCTATTACAAGAAATTAAGTAATGCTAGACAATGCTTTCATTCCTATGACCTCCCTTAACTCAACAAAGGACTCGTGCTTTAATATTTTAGTGAGAATATCAACTAGCTGGTCTTAAGTGTTGCAATGCTTTAATTCAATTACTCCATCATTGACCTGGTTTATGAGAAAGTGAAATTTGACATCTATGTACATACATCTTTTATGCATGATTGGGTTTTTTTTGACAGTTTGATTAAAGAATTGTTATCATAGAAGATGATTGATCCTTGCTTCTAAAATATCTTCAAACGAGCTAACACATTTCTTAACCAAATCCCTTGACAAGCACATGAAGCAGCAACTAGAATTTCTGCTTCTGTTGTAGACAATTGGCTATTTTTTTAGGACCATGAGATTATTGACCTTGAATAGATTTTAAAAACATGTTATGAAGAGATCTTCCTATCATCTTCTTCTCTTGCATAATTTGAGTCAGTAGAGCCCAATAATTATAAACTGCTTGTACCTTCGTGCTTATATAGGATGTCAAAATCTAATGTGCCATGAGGTACCTCATTACTCTTTTAATTTCATCAACATGCTTTTTTTTTAGGTCTTTCCAAGTATTTAGTTAGAGGTGTTCATGACCGTGGGTGACCGCAAATCCGTCGACCTAAATTGAACAACACATTAATTACCCAAATTTGTTTATTTATGGGTATACTCAAACCAACCAATAATAACCCGCATAACTTTAGGTCGAGTATAGGATTTGCGTTTCTTAAGTTGGGACCCGTTGATCCAACTTGTTTGAGTATAGGATTTGCGTTTCTTAAGTTGGGGACCCGTTGATCCAACTTGTTTATGTTCGCTTATGTGATTGATTTCTTAATTTTTTTAAATGAAAAAATTAAACTAATATATAACTACAAACCTATATTTTCCCCTAGGTTAAAAATGTTAGTATGGTAATTTTGGACTACTGGTTTTATGTAATTTTAAAATTAATATATATATATAATGAAAATGATATGTTTTGTGAAATCTGTTAATCTTATTAAGTTCTATGTATATGGCTGAATTTTATTTGATATTATATGATGTGTTCAATCTCATTTAAATTTTGAAAATATGTATAGATGTATTGAATTGTGTTATAATTTTTTAATTAAAAAATAATATTAAATTTTATTTATTAATTTAATTCACAATCCGCGAATCCGAACCATCCCAACACGTAAATGAGCGGGTCGATATAGTTTGGTTTTGACTGTGCAATAACGGGTTAGACGATAAAACCAACCCATTAAAATTTAAACTGGTTGGGTGGTAATGCCAAATCCGGTCTAATCCAACTCGTTTACATCTCTATATCTAGCCACCAAGCACTAGGGGTGGCAAAACGGGCCGCCCGCCTCGCCCCGCCTTAAGCCCGCCAAAAAAAAGGCGGGGCGGGCAAACCCACCAAGTAGAAATGGGCACGAAAATCTAGCTCGCCCTGCCAAGGTGGCGGGTTAGCGGGTTGCGGGCTTGCCCGCCTACTTTATTTATTTATTTATTTATTCATTTTTTTAATAGATTAATAGGCTTATTTTTACATTTCAATTAGATTTTTCACTTATTTTTTAGAACAATGTTTATAAAGCATCTTTTTAACAAATTTTACTTCAAAAAATATTGCATATATTCTCAAATAAATGTATAAAATAAAACCATCAAGAATTGGAATTACTAGAATTAACTAAAAAAGAGCGGGTTTAAGGTGGGACAAGTTGAACGAATATGTGCGGCGGGCTTTGGCGGGCGGCGGGTTTTAGCGGGACGGCGGGTCCAAAATCCCAACCCAACCCGCCACTTTTTGGCGGGTGAGCGGGCCGGCCCGACGGGCCACGATCCATTTTGCCACCCCTACCAAGCACACTGAAAAAACCATGTTAGATCTGGTAGCCAGTAAATACATCAAACTTTCTACCATTTGTTTGTAGATGGTAGCATCATAAGTCTTTCCATTTTTATCCTCACCAATTTACAACCAAGAACAATAGGCTTACATACTTTGTAGCATCCCTTCAAACCAAACCTTGATAGAACCTTATTTGCATATATTTGTTGATGGATGAAGATTCCATCATTTCCTTGCTTCACCTCAATCTCTAAGAAGTACCTCATATTTACCATGTCAGTCATGACAAACTCTCCCTTCATTGGCTATTTGAATCCACCCATCATTTGAAGATCATTATTCCCAGCATATACGAGGTCATCCACATACAAACTGACAATAAGAATCTTCCCTTCAATTCCATGTCTGAAAATGAGAGTATGCTCATACGGGCATTTCTGAAACTTAGCAATACAAAAATATGAATCTATTTTGCTATACCAGGCCCTTAGAGCTTGTCTTAGGCCATATAGAGCTTTTTTCACCTTGTAAACCATTGCAGACATGCCTTTGTGATAGCCTACAAGTTGGCTTATGTAGACATATTCTACTAACTCATCATGCAAGAATGTAATATTTACATCAAGTTGAAATACACGTCTTTTAAATCTTTGATTTTTTTGTAAATGCTAGAATGACTTTGATGGTGTCCCACCTAGTCACAAATGTATACTTCATTATAATCAATGTCATGCTTTTGAGAGTATCCTTTTTCTACCAATCTAGTTTCATGTTTGTTAGTTCTTATATTGGCTGGAATTTTGGTAAAACAAAGTTGAACAATGTTAATGTCATGTGTCTGATGTCTTAACATTGAGTCATAACATTAGTGAATGTTAAGGTGATGAAGAGTTAAAGTGCTGAAGAGTGATGTCACATGCGATGTCTTGACATCACTATACCAGAACATTAGAACATCAGGTGGTGATGTTTTAGGGCTGCTCATTTAAGTTTGATTTGATCAGATCTGTTAGAGATTTAGTGTGCGAATATCTTGGGAGAAATATTTTCTGTTGCAATCTGATTTTGAGCAGATTTGTTGCTGTGTTTAAGGGCTGAAGATTTAAAAAGATTTGAAGATAAAATCTGTTTTTAAATTCAAATCAAATCAGATATTTTTATGGAGAAGATCTTGCAGCTGAATTAAAAAGTGAAGATTATTGAAGATTAGTTTGTTACTATTTTAGTGCAAAAAGATATGGAGATTAGAGTAAATTATGATGAAGATTTAATTGAAGATATGATTGAAGATCTATTTAGAAGCAAGATCTGGTGCAGATTTGGTACAGAAGATTTGATATGATTTGAAGCCCCAAATCCAGTTGGGATTATATTATAAATAGATTGCTTGTAACCTAGAATAGGTACGGGTCTAAGATGTAGATCATTAGGGCTTTGTCTAAGTGAACCACTCGGGTTGTGAGATGGTCACTGTGTTTAACTCAGAAACCTGTAGGTAATGAGTTTGGTATTGTTCTTGGAGGAAGCTTTGAAGCAACTCCAAAGGGTGTCATGAAAGGGTATCATGGAAGGGTGTCTTCTATGGTGGTACAGTTGTTGGTAATCA
This sequence comes from Lathyrus tuberosus, assembly GCA_022829125.1. Lineage (NCBI taxonomy): Eukaryota > Viridiplantae > Streptophyta > Magnoliopsida > Fabales > Fabaceae > Lathyrus > Lathyrus tuberosus. The sequence continues at coordinate 5,715,362 of JALAZF010000203.1, read as the reverse complement.
AGCTGTTGATGCAGTGACGGTGTAGTTGACTGCTAGACATCACTGTGAAGATAGGAAGTGAGATGGAGTCTCTTACCTAGGGAGGACTTAGGTAGAAGGGTCATTGGGTAGTGATTAAATTAGGTAGATTGTCAACTGGTCTGTTGAGTCTGTAATTTGATACTACTAATAGTGGACTTCCTTCCTGGCTTGGTATGCCCCCAGATGTAGGTTGTTGAACCGAACTGGGTGAACAATTCAGTGTGTTATTTACTGTTTCTATTATTGCCTTGTTCAGCAGATTGCGATGTTGTGACATTGCACAAAGACATCACACATCTGTACCAGAATTTCAATTGGTATCAGAGCAGACATCCTGTCTGTTTCTGGATGAGATCTAGGGAAGATACTTTCTGGTTCATGAGCAAGGAAGATAGCTTTGCTGTGCAAGGATGTTTTGTCTGTTATGGACTTGGTCAGTTCATATAGTTGCTTGTGTGATCCCTTTGAGTTAAAGATTGGACTATTCAGGATAAAGATTTGTTAGCACATGGTTTATACTGATAATTTGCAAGGATCTTTGAGTAGTTCCTGAAGGTTGTTGAGGAGTTGGTATGTGTTCCGCTGCATGGTAACCCTGATTGGTCCCTGTTTCTCTGGTGGTGAGATAGTTTCTTGGGAAGACATTAGGGTTTGGTCTCCTCAGCAGGATATTCTATGAAGATTATCTCATATCCTTGTTTGGAGAGAAGTGTTCATAAGGTGAATGGATCTTCTAAAGCTGGTTGACATGGATGGATTAGAAGAAGAATATATTTCAAGTCAGACGTTGAAGATCGATCTGTCCGGAACAGTGATTTCTTATGGTAAAAGAAGAGGGTAGAGCCAAAGCATAAGAGTATCACTGTCAAATCTTTCATGCGGGAGTGAAGATCTTGATCAGTCATCTCTTAAGCTTATTGGTGGTTTCATCAAGAAAGAAGCTGAGCTTATATGTCAATGTCTCGACATCGTGCTTCACATTAGCAGTTTTTGGTAAATGCTAAGTCAAAGACCTATTAGACTGTAGCTGTTTTGAAGGATCACTAAAGCTATAAAGTTGAACAACCTTTGAGTTGCTTCCAAGAGTTTGTGTGCAGTAGCAGGGTAATTCAGCCGGTGGTCAATTGAGCTCATTCTGTTTTGTGCCTTGAAGGATTCAAAGTAGCAGATTGTCTATAGAAGGATGGCAGTTATTACTCTTTGATTAGGAGATATGTCAGAACTGATGTTGAAACATCATTTCAGTTCTTTGCTTTCTCAGCCAAAGAAAGTTAGGAGTGCTCATGGTGAAGTATCAAGCCACTTGCCTAATCTGAAGTGATCAGTGGTGTGGATTAGCAAAAGAAGGATCAACTAGTGCCTCAAGTCTACAGGAAAAGGATGTCAGACCAGATCAAATGGTGTTTCTTGTGATAAATAGCTGGACAATTGTTGAGGTCGTGCATTCAACTAACGACAATATACATTGACGGGAGACTATGTACATGTCTGAGGTAAAAGTGCAGGACTGCAGAAGGATTGAGAATTTACCTTTCTCTATGTGGCTGTTTTGGAAGTATTTTCAAGGGTTAAGCACTTGGGAGTTGAATCAACTGGTGGGGCTGATTGGTGTCTATGGTGTTTCATCCAAATTGTCTGGGAAGAGTTTGGATTATGAGAGGCAGATTGATTGTGGAATGTTGATGACATCCAACATCTCAAGACAGACAAGTTGCTTGGCTTTAAGGCTGAAAGATATGAAGACATCACATCATGATGGTTACAGCTTGGATCAGGTTAGAGCATGGTGTTTGCTCTGGTTGTGAAGGTCGAGGATAAGTGGCAGTTATCTCTGGCTTTCTACTGACGGCTCTACTAAGGGAAGTGGCATTCTTCGGTATAGCTATGGGGTAGTCTTGAACTACTTATTTTCTGAAGATTCAGATGTGGTAGGTTTGAAGTCTTTGGAGTTTCTGAGCAGGATGGAGGTTGTCTACTCAAACTTGATTGTTGAATCAAGTCTATGAGAGCATGGAAATTTGTTTCTGCAAAGGGAGGAGGTTCTTCTAAGTGGCAGAAGGAAGAGCTGAATTCAACAGTTGGATATCATAATGTTTTGACATCTAGCTTAACATCAGAAGTCTCAGCTGGTGATGTGACACATCAGCTTAAGATATAGGTGATCTACAGTAATGGAAGTTATGGATGCTTCAAAAAGATCTATCTCATATAGTTTGCGGGAGCTGTGGTTTGAGAAGATGTTACATGACTAAGAGGCTTGGTGAATCCAAGATGTCTTGCTTTGGAGCAAGTAGTTCATATGACTTGAAGATCTGGTTTCATAGGTGGATCAGGATATCTTGTGGGAGTCTGAAGAAGATTGAGATCAATCAAAAGGTGGAATTTGGTTGGTTTCATTGTGTGTATTCAAGCAGGATGCTTGAAACTGATTGCTCTTGTGCAGAAGAGTATTTAGTTGAAAATGTAAGGAGGTTCTAATTCTCTTGGAGATTTTGGCAGAAGTTCTAGGGTGAGGAGTTGAAGACTCAAGGAGATTATTCTTCTTGAAGGTGGATGAGAGTTTAATTCTCTAGTTCTTTGGATTACTATGCAATAGTAAGTCTAGTTGGTGGAGCTTATCAAGAATCATGGTGATGATATCTTAGTGTGTGGCAAATGTTCTAACTTATGTTGGGACATTATCTGGTTGAATATCCTTGATGAAGGATGATTTTGTTATGGTTCTGGAGTTTGGTGCATACATTATGCCCAAGGAGCGTCTACATAGTCATACGGGAGAATGATGAAGTAGAAGGTCTGCCTTGGATGGAGAATGTAGAGAAGACTGAAGTAGATCAGAGAGAAGTCGATCAGCCTGGCAAGATGTGATTTTTGGAGCATGAGAAGATAACCATTCAAGAGGGAATCATGTGATTTTTGGTTTTTGGATTGTTTGAGGATTAAGCATTAAGTGAATGCGTTCAGCAGGTGAGTTAAACAGAGAGTGCACTCTTGAAGACATGAAGATGAGTCTTATGTTTTCCATTCATTTAAGGTGTTCTACTTGCAAATGAGCATTGGTTATCTTAGATAGGGAGAGTTGATCTTTTGTTTTGGATATTTTGTTGAAGTAGTTGTCAGACAAGATGTTACTGGTGAAGTTCATGGTGTTCTTGACAGTTTGGACCTGGTTCTATAGATGTGTGTGTCAATGGATTGAATAAGAAGTATACATTTACCCCAATGTTTGTTAATTGTTGCCCCAAAATGGGGAGAGAATGTTTAATAGTAGCTGTTGAGTCTGGATCTTGTTCTGAGTATGTTGGTTGGCAGATTCAGAGTTTGTCCAATTATGGCTAAAAAGGGGGAGAGAGTTGCCAAGGTGTGGTTGTGAAGCCTTTTCTGATATGATGCAGCAGCTGTGAGCTGGTTCTTGGTTTGAGGGGGAGTTTGCCCTATGCTGATGTGAAAGTGAGTTTATGCAGCTTGTTGGTTTTTGCTGCTAATGTTAGCTGAGATTGTTTTAGCCAAAATTAGCCAAAGGGGGAGATTGTCAGTTCTTGTATTGGCTGGAATTTTGGTAAAACAAAGTTGAACAATGTTAATGTCATGTGTCTGATGTCTTAACATTGAGTCATAACATTAGTGAATGTTAAGGTGATGAAGAGTTAAAGTGCTGAAGAGTGATGTCACATGCGATGTCTTGACATCACTATACCAGAACATTAGAACATCAGGTGGTGATGTTTTAGGGCTGCACATTTAAGTTTGATTTGATCAGATCTGTTAGAGATTTAGTGTGCGAATATCTTGGGAGAAATATTTTCTGTTGCAATCTGATTTTGAGTAGATTTGTTGTTGTGTTTAAGGGCTGAAGATTTAAAAAGATTTGAAGATAAAATCTGTTTTTAAATTCAAATCAAATCAGATATTTTTATGGAGAAGATCTTGCAGCTGAATTAAAAAGTGAAGATTATTGAAGATTAGTTTGTTACTATTTTAGTGCAAAAAGATATGGAGATTAGAGTAAATTATGATGAAGATTTAATTGAAGATATGATTGAAGATCTATTTAGAAGCAGGATCTGGTGCAGATTTGGTACAGAAGATTTGATATGATTTGAAGCCCCAAATCCAGTTGGGATTATATTATAAATAGATTGCTTGTAACCTAGAATAGGTACGGGTCCAAGATGTAGATCATTAGGGCTTTGTCTAAGTGAACCACTCGGGTTGTGAGATGGTCACTGTGTTTAACTCAGAAACCTGTAGGTAATGAGTTTGGTATTGTTCTTGGAGGAAGCTTTAAAGCAACTCCAAAGGGTGTCATGAAAGGGTATCATGGAAGGGTGTCTTCTATGGTGGTACAGTTGTTGGTAATCAAGCTGTTGATGCAGTGACGGTGTAGTTGACTGCTAGACATCACTATGAAGATAGGAAGTGAGATGGAATCTCTTACCTAGGGAGGACTTAGGTAGAAGGGTCATTGGGTAGTGATTAAATTAGGTAGATTGTCAACTGGTCTGTTGAGTATGTAATTTGATACTACTAATGTGGACTTCCTTCCTGGCTTGGTATGCCCCCAGATGTAGGTTGTTGAACCAAACTGGGTGAATAATTCAGTGTGTTATTTACTGTTTCTATTATTGCCTTGTTCAGCAGATTGCGATGTTGTGACATTGCACAAAGACATCACACATCTGTACCAGAATTTCAATGTTTATGCATTTCTCCTCTTTCATTGTACGTTGTTTTGTAAATCCACCTTACCTCAATTGTTTTTAGGCCTATGTGGAGTGTGGTCAATTCCCAACTATCATTATTCTCTATGTATTCTATTTCAAAACCCTTTGCTCTTCTCCAAACCTCATATTTGATAACTTCTTTATAGCTAGTAGGGTCTTCATTTGAATCAAAAAGTGCAAAATTATACAAGTTATCTTCTTCTCTATTGTCTGAGCCAGTGACATAGTCATAAATATGTTTTGAGGTATTCTAATTCTCTGAGATGGATTATCAGACTCATCATTTCTTTCTTGGCTTATTTTTTCTTCTTCTTCACCACGATCTTCATTTGTATAGCCATTAACAAGGTCTTGATCTTAAATTATATTTTCTACTGCACTTGGATTTTCTTGTGGTTCAACTTCACTTTCATCATTTACATAGATTTGTGATTCTTCAAGACTTGCTTGATCTTTCTTATTCTAGTCCCAAAATTTTTCTTCATCAAACACAACATCCCTAATAATGATGACTCTTTCTTCAATCGATTCATACACCTTGTGGGCTTTCGATTTGTCATTAACTCCATGATTCATTCATTGCACACTATTATCATCTAGTTTATTTCTTTGTGTGTCAGGAACATGAGCACGAGCCACACAACCAAACACTCTAAAGTAATTTACTGATGGCTTAATCCACTTCATGCTTCTTTAGTGGTCATGTTCATGACTTTAAGGGTAAAACTTATATTCATGACATATGTGGCCCATCTCACTACATCAGGTCATAAATGTTTGGAAACATTTCTACATGACATCATACTATACAATATTCATGAGAGCTCTATTCTTCCTCTTAGATACTCAATTTTCTATGGAGTACATGTAGCGGTCAACTTTCCTTTGATCTCTTGCAAGCTACAAAAGTTATTAAAAAGACTTAATGTAAATTCTCCCCCCTCTCTCTCTCTCTCTCTCTCTCTCTCTCTCTCTCCTTTTCTACTAGTTCTAAGATATTGAATCAAGCAACTAGATTCTCTTTCAACTAATGCCTTGAATCTTTTGCAAACATCGAATGCACTAGACTTTTATTTCAAAAAATAGATCCAAGTTTTCCTACTAAAATCATTTGTAAAGGTGATGAAATACATGTTTCGTCTAGTGACTCGAGTTTTACTGGCCCACAAATATCAGAGTGAACAAGCTCTAGTTTCGCACTAGCTCTCCAAGTTGGTCATTTTTGAATAAGATATTTGTGTTGCTTCTCTACCAAGCAATCAATGCATGTTTCTTCTAAGTTCACTATGCTTGGAAAACCCTACACCATTTCCTTCTTCACAAGTGTGTCTAGACCCTTGATGTTCAGGTGTGCATATCTAATATGCCACAACTAAGATGCTATTTTCTTAGTGGTCTGAAAGCACATTGGCATAATAATTGGTGTTAGACGAAGGCAATTGATCTAGAAGAGGGGGGGGGGGTTGAATAGATCACTTCTTTTTAAATGCGAGTCGGCGCAAAAATTTGTTTTTAAAAATATTTTGCGGAAGCGGCCGAGGATAATTCGTCTACACGAACCGAGTTATTGAGAGAATCGGATATACGTAAGCCAAATGAAACGAAAGGCTCGAAGAGAAAAATAGAATCGCAACTTAACAATTAATCAATTTTCCAAAAGCACTTAATTTGGTGCAATCTCCAATGAGCAGTAAAAAATTAAACCAAATTTGACAATATATCAAACACCTTGTAAGTGTTCAATTTATCGAGCACTTGGAGTGCATAAAACTCCAAGATAAACCGTCTATGATAGTTGATGCAGAATTTTCACTAAGCACAATCCAAAATTGATTGTGCAATGGTTTTCAAATTAATTTTCTGCACTAAACTATACCAGAATTTTTTTTCGATCAATTGAACAATCACAAGCGTAAACAATTCAAAAAATAAATGAGATAGGGAAAGAGAAATGACACCAGGTTTGCACAATCCTCCGGTTAACGCTACTAGATCGACAAAACCCACCGTTCTTCGATCACCTTCGCTCGACTGAATTTAATGCACACAAGATCTGATCCAAAAACCTCCAAATCTAATTGATCTTGGAGGACAAAACCCTAGAGGTTTTATTCAAGAAAAAACCCACTGAAACACTCACACCAAACCAAGATACAATTCTATGTTTTGGACGTTATCACTTCATGATGCAGAAAATCAACAAAAATGATTATGTGTATTTGTTGAGAAAGGTGCAAGATGAAGATGAAGGTGATGTGAGAAAAGTTTCAATGTATATCTTTTACTTTTTCTTGTTGTTCATGTAAAAATAAGGAACCAAGTATTTATATGATGCAAGGACCAACTAAAATTCATAACACTATTTTGAAACTTAAGAAAACCAGAAAAATGATGTACAAACAGCGAGCGGTCGACCAAATAATTAATGAGGGTCAGATTGTGCTGACATGTGGGCAATCTGCGCATGTTGGAATACCATGCGTAAACAGTTCAAAAAATAAATGAGATAGGGAAAGAGAAACGTCACCATGTTTATTTAGGCAGTTCCCCTTTCGTCCTCGCTTCTGGTACGTCTGCCCCCAATTCTAAATCTAGAATTGAGATATCTATAACTTGTTTGCAAATTTTTTTTACAAGAGAAAACTTAGCTATCCTACACTCAAGAAACTTCGTTGATGCAAATACTATGCCTTCTCTTCCCTTGATTCGAGTCGAATCAAGTGCCTCGAACTTGTTGGATGAACCTCAGTTTAGCGTTACTAGATTGCAAGAACACACAGGTCTTCAATCACTTTCACTCGGCTGATTCAGATCCACACACAATTCGATCCCCAAATCTTGTTGCACAATCCTCTGGTTAATGCTACTAGATCGAAAAAACCTACCGTTCTTCGATCACCTTCGCTCGGCTGAATTCAATGCACACAAGATTTGATCCAAAAAACCCCAAATCCAATTGATCTTGGAGGACAAAACCCTAGAGATTTTATTCAAGAAAACACCCACTGAAACACTCACCCCAAACCAAGATACAATTCTATGTTTTGGACGTTATCACTTCACGATGCAGAAAATCAACAAAAATGATTATGTGTATTTGTTGAGAAAGGTGCAAGATGAAGATGAAGGTGATGTGAGAAAAGTTTCAATGTATATCTTTCACTTTTTCTTGTTGTTCATATAAAAATGAGGAACCAAGTATTTATATGATGCAAGGACCAACTAAAATTCATAATAGTATTTTAAAACTTAAGAAAACCAGAAAAATGATGTACAAACAGTGAACGGTCGACCAAACAATTAATGAGGGTCAGACTGCGCTGACATGTGGGCAATCTGCGCATGTTGGAATACCATGCGTAAAAAGTTCAAAAAATAAATGAGATAGGGAAAGAGAAACGACACCAGGTTTGTTTAGGCAGTTCCCCTTTCGTCCTCGCTTCTGGTACATCTGCCCCCAATTCTAAATCTAGAATTGAGATATCTATAACTTGTTTGTAAATTGTTTTTACAAGTGAAAACTTAGCTATCACACACTCAAGAAACTTCGTTGATGCATATACTATGTCTTCTCTTCCCTTGATTCGAGTCGAATCAAGTGCCTCGAACTTGTTGGATGAACCTCCGTTTAGCGTTACTAGATTACAAGAACAAACCGGTCTTCAATCACTTTCACTCGGTTGATTCAGCTCCACACACAATTCGATCCCTAAATCTTGTTGCACAATCCTCCGGTTAACGCTACTAGATCGACAAAACCCACCGTTCTTCGATCACCTTCACTCGGATGAATTCAATGCACACAAGATTTGATCCAAAAAACCCCAAATCCAATTGATCTTGGAGGAGAAAACCCTAGAGATTTTATTCAAGAAAAAACCCACTAAAACACTCACACCAAACCAAGATACAATTCTATGTTTTGGACGTTATCACTTCATGATGCAGAAAATCAACAAAAATGATTATGTGTATTTGTTGAGAAAGGTGCAAGATGAAGATGAAGGTGATGTGAGAAAAGTTTCAATGTATATCTTTCACTTTTTCTTGTTGTTCATCTAAAAATGAGGAACCAAGTATTTATATGATGCAAGGACCAACTAAAATTCATAACAACATTTTGAAACTTAAGAAAACCAGAAAAATGATGTACAAACAGCGAGCGGTCGACCAAACAATTAATGAGGGTCAGCCTGCGTTGACATGTGGGAAATCTGCGCATGTTGGAATACCATGCGTCGATCGCTACAGGGGTCATGCGTTGACGCATGGCTGAGAAAAATGCATAATGAGAAATGCCAGTAGCATGCGTCGACTGCAGGGTAGGCGTGCGCTTACCCGAGCAAAACTCACAAACTGTCAATAATTCATGAGTCAACCAGACCTCAGCTTAGGTCGACTCAAGCTTCAAAAACTCTTAAAAATTGATTTTTTGACACGTTCTCATCTATTTAGGCACAGTTATGCATGTCTAATACTAATACCATGATCACACACATGTAAGGGATATGCAAGACTCCTCATATATGTTTGGACTCATGATTATGCATTGGAAAATAAGAATGCCAACAATAATGAGATGATACCGTCCAAATTACAAACTACGAGCTAGTACACATTTTGACATCATTAAAATAAATCTCAAATGAGAGACACCTTGCCCTCTCATACTCCCCCTTTTTGATGATGGCAAAATCTTCTTTAGCTTGTTTTGTAATTTGAATCTCATCCTCCCCTTAACTGTGTGAAGTCCTCTATGATTCAACCTTGCTGCTTGTAGATATCCTTCTCCCCCTTTGACAACATCAAAAAGAGAAAAAGACTATGGTCAAAGAATCTTATATCATATACTTATGGATACACTCAACAACTTGCAAACAAGATACATCAACATACATTCACATATAATGATGCTAATGCGAATATTACACGGATAAATAAGACACAAGAAATGCATACATAGAGACTCAAAATACAATCCATAATAGATCAAATGTCAACATATTCCAAAGGCAAACCAAGTACATAAGAAAAATGCAGCAAATAAAAAGTCATACAAGCAAAAACTAGATATAACATGCATTAAACTAGGATCCTATTCCTCATGGTCTTCTCCCCCTAAAGTGGTGACCCTTCCTCTGAAATGCTGGTTTGGAGGTGGAGGAAGTGGTTGTTCTTCCAATCGCTCATTCAGTTCCAACACAGCCCGATTAAGAGTGTTGATACCATTAGTCACACAGCTTGTCTGACTTTCAGCAGCAGTATCCAAATTATCAAAGCGAGTCATGACAGTAGTAGCAAACCTGTTGAAGTTTTGATTTTGTGCTTCCAACTGGTATGAGAGAGCCGTATACCTCTCTTCCTGTGTGGTCATGAAACTTTCTTGCTAAAGCTGCATTGAACGTAACATGTCGAGGATTTCCTCGTTGTTCTGTTGCGGTTGCTGTGTAGGTGTAGGAATAGAATATTCGGGCTGGTGCCATTCATATTCTTCATGTTGGTGCCATTCATGATTCGGAGGAATATAAGATGAACCAAGTGAGGTCCATCCGGTGTGATGCCATTCAACCCATCTCTGATTAGCATAAGGATCTTGAGGTGGAGAGTAGCCCATCCATTCAACATTATCATCTTCCACAGTATTCACCTCAGTTTGCATGTTGTTACCAGTTTCTCCTTCTTGTGCATTATCTTCTTCATCTGCAATATCATACTGAGTATCTTGATATGTTGTTCTGTGCCTAACTTTGTATTCCTTGTCTTGAGTGTCCCAAAAATACCCCATCATGGTAAGAGCCTTCTGAGTAAACTCTTGATCAGTAGTAAATGTCACATAAGGAATGCCTAGGACCGTTACCTCAGCCTTGTTCAAGAGACACTGAATGAAAGAGACATAACATAAAGCCGTACCTCGAGTAGAGTCGCGGAGTGCAAACATCCGACTTGTGAAGTAATGCGGCCAGTCAATGCGCTTTTTGTTTTTCAGCAGATAAATCAAATGAACTTCAGCTTGATCAACTCTTGAGTACCCTCCTTTCTTAGGTCGTAGGATATGAGCAACAATCCATTGAAGAATCACTACAACAAAAATGAGTTTAGGCAACGATCAAAAACTGCGGCCAAATGTATAAAAACCACGACCTAAGATTTTAAGAGACGGTTTTCAAGGCGTGGAATATGCGCCCGTTGCCTATTCACTCAGGCGACGGTTTTTTGACTTTCGGCCACAAAAAACAAAATTCGCAGTTTAAAATATCGAATAAAGGACGGTTTTTTATGTTTATTTTAGATCGCAGTTTTATTCAGACCACATAAATAAACCGTTGCCTATTATACCAAATTTTAAAGGTACTGATTTGAAGTGTCATATATTCTTAAGGTCACAATTTTCCAAACATTTGCAAATATTTTCTTATAATTATAGACCACAATTGTACAAAATTCTCCTTTAAACAATAGTTCATAAAGTTAAATTCTATTTAAAATTAAATATACAAAGACATCTCCAATAAACAATAGTACATAAAGTATAACTATTATAATGTATATATATACAACTATAAACACCTAGAACAACATCTTTATTTAAAACAACTTCTATTCTTTGCTTTATGCTTCATTGTTGTGTGAGTGATTATAATTGTGTTTTGAGTGTTGTGTTCATCTGTTGCTTGTAATTTGTTGTATGCTTGGCTTGTTAAGTTCTAATCTTCAGTGGAGCTCAAATCATTCAGCATTCATAGTAACAACATAAAACAATGTATCAATAGCTGCAACGTAGTTGTAGTTGTGCTCCTTGAATCAAATCACATGTCTGAAAAATTAAACAAAACACAAAAATGGCTTTTAGTTATAATATGCAAGAACAAAATTAGATAATTCTTTTGTATGACTACAAAGAAAGAAACAAACATTATGTTTTGGACTAATTAATAATTGAATATTTCCACTAGCAAATGAACATCCCAATACCATCTTCTAATAATAGAATTCTTCTTCCAAACTTACTAATGTTCCAAACTTACAAATGGTAGCAATTAAAATGAGTGGCGAGCATACTACATCCGCAAATAATCAATGATGACATGAGAGAAGCACAATGCCTCTAAAACCAAAAGTTTTACAAAACCAAAGTATAAACCATAATTACATTTATGTCATTGAGTTGTTGAATGATAGGAATAAATATTGTGTGAGCGAGGATATATATATATATATATTAAACTGAGATATAATTTTATTAAAAATAAAAAAGAGGGTCATAGAAATTTTCCACATACATCTAAATACTAACCATCCAACTAAAGCATGTAAGGAATACTGTATATCCAAATTAAACTTCATTCCCACACCCTGTGTTCTTGAACATAGGAATAATGTATATCTTAATTAAACTCAATACCACTGTTCCAATGAGAATAGACTATGGATAGACACTATTATAAAACTAGAGATAAAAGTTGGAATAGTAAGATGATAATGCATTTGAGAGCCAAAAAGTATTATGCAAAAAGTAAGAGGGGAGAATTGATGTATTAGGTAAAGAGTGTCAGTATTAACTTCAAGATTCATTATAAATAATTTGCATTTATAAATTTAGTACATTTTTTCTGGACTTAATCCATTTCCAATGCCATGTTTGTCACAAGCAAAATCAATCTAATTTGAAATATAATCAACATAACTAGAAGCCATAACTTATATTAAAACATTAAATACTACAAAAGTATACACAATACACTTTAAGGACCAAGGAGCATGGCAAATGTGAGATCACAAGATGCAACTACTTCCTCAAGAGATGATTTATATATCCAAAAGCAGATGCAAGGACTCACAAACACACCATTTAAAGTTTTTTTTATAATCAATATATTCAATAAAGGAACTAAGGAGGTCCCAAAACCAACACAAAATACAATGGTCTAAGGAAGCTGCAACAAAATCAACAAAAAAGACAAGATTACAACTCCTAAAACCCACACCTATTACAAGAATTCACAAGGCCTTGTGAACCAATCATAATAACTACAAGTATAATTTAAAATTTATATCACATCTTAGTTTATGTTATATGTTATGTTCCTTCCTCAAACACAATTATATATCTAAGCTCAAATTACAACAGTGGGAGAAGTAATTTTATTCAACATAATCTGAAAATATAGCAGTAATTCAAAAGAAAAATTCCTCACACAAATCAAATCACATACTTGCTACTAAGTTCTTTCAGATTTAGATAATCCCTTTAACTAAAATTTGTGTTGATGAATAATGAAACTAAACTTACCTCAGTAAACTCTAAAAAAATTAATTCAAATTTGATTCTTGAGGAAGACCTGAACAAATAAACCCAAAAATCAAATCCAACAAAAATCAGCGATTCAAAAACTCTACAATCACATATTCACAACATCAAAGCAAAAACCCAAATAATATGGGTGAGTCTGCACCTTTTAAAGTAGGATGAGCTCTTAGTAACAAAACAATAACATAAGTGAAGGTTGTACTCTAATTTTTTTAAGAAATAAAAATATCATTAATAATCAAACCTTCTGGAAAACAAGAAAAACACCTCATAACATACCTTTTGGTGAAATAACAGAGACAAAGCAAGAGAGGTTGGCGGTGGCGGCGGCTCAACAACACTGAGATCCATAAAGAGAAACTATCGAAATTTTTAAGAGATTATCGATTGAAATTGATTAAGGGGAATGATCAACTGATATTGAAAGAGATGACTGATTGAGTAAGAACCTTTATGGGGGGCGAATTGATGCTAGGGCACACACTGAAGTTTTTGTTTTGACGAATGATTTTTGTGTGTGGAGTTAATAGAGTATACAAACTGTCCAATTATAGTTACTTTTATTTATTTATTTTAAATATAAGATGATTGAAAAAGAAAGTGTAAATTCCTTTACAAGTTTTAAAATATTTAATAGTCATTTAACTCGTGACTAATTCAATAATTAGAACTTATAAATAACCGTGGTTTTGTATTATAAAATACGTGGACTTTTAGTCTAGCCATAAAGTGCGGTTCTCATGGGTGGTTAACAAACCCAATTTTAAAACCGTAGCGTGTGAAGAATAGGGGGCGGTTGTATTTTATCAACGTGATTTAACCGTGGTTCAAAACAAATAGCCTGCGGCTTCAGACAAAAAATATAATAAATTATAAAAATTTGACAACACTTATAAACCGCCCCTATAACTCGTTTATGCCACAGATTTTTAGCAGTTGATAATTTTGGCGTGGTCTAAAGTAAAAAATGTTGTAGTGAATCCTATCAACGGGTTTCAACAGTCCTGTTGTGACTGTCTTAGAAAATAAGTTGCTATTCACAATGCTCTCTGAGTAGGGGTCTCGTAACATTGAGTTCAAGGCATCCTTAAACTCATAATTTTCAACAAATACAGAGTATGTGACCTTAGAAAGATTTAATGCATCTAATTTAACCAAACTTTTCCAAACATATGTATTAATAGAGTGCTTTTTACCACCAATCATGTATTGAAAGTCAGTACCTTCGAATTTGCCCAGAATCCCAATGTAGAACAACTTGACCAAGTCTTCATTATACTTGGTATGACATTCCAGAAATTCATCAAATTTTTGAACATTCAGAATTTCAATAATTTCAGACAGATGATAGTCTTCAGCCCTCAAGGGATAGTACATAATTTGTTTAACAACAGATCGATTTCGAAAATCCTTATTGAAGGTATCAGTTAGATCATCAGATAGTAAGAAAAGAGCATTTACCGGCATGGTTGACGTACCTGCCCTTGAAGTTGATGCTCTGGATGTCATTTTTTCGGTAACCCTTTGTGAAGCCATTGAAGAACACTCTTGTAAACACGGATGAACAGTATCAACCTTGTAGATGATGATAAATAGTATTGAATCTTGATCATAAAGATGAATAGACTGAGAGACCTTGGTTCTTTGTAGAGAAAACTCCTTTGAATACCTATTTGATTGTGAAATTTGTTGGATTTGAAGAGAGAAATGGTAATGGGTTTTTAGGGTTTGAGAATTTTTAAGGTGAGGAGAGGAGAGAAATGAGGAGACAATAGAATGAATGTATAATGATATGTTGTTAGAAAATGAAACATGCAAAATTAACTCAGATGTATAACTCAGATTCTTTTTTCGTCAGCGATGCGTCGACCTAAACAGGTCATGCATCAGCGCACGCTAAACAAATTTTAACAATTTCAAAAATTTTAAAGCGGTACGTCGACCATAGGTCAACCTGCGCTGACCCGCGCCAATATATGAGAAAAATTGACATTTCTTGAGTCGACCCATGCCATGTTTTGGTCGACTCAAACACGCAAGACATGGAAAAATGCATATTTTGAGCATATTATGCAACAAGTAAGAATAAATAACAAACCACACACATGCCAAACTTAAAAATGGATAAAAAATACATCTAATCATGAATTAAACATCAATTCAAACCATATTTTGGCTATAATAGTTTACAAACATAATTGATCAAGAATAGTAATCTAAGAAGGAAGGATATTACCTCCAACGATTGATGATGGATGCCCTCACATATAGCTTAATCTTATCACTTATTGTTAGTTAAAAAAAATAAAGACAAGCAAAAGGATAGAGCATGCAATCATATAATCAAACGCGATCCGAGATATCGAGAACACCAAGTTCCCTACGGATATTAAAGAAAGGCTCCATCGCAAGAGGTTTAGTGAAAATATCCGCAAGTTAATTCTTAGAATCAACATGCTCAAATACCACATCGCCTTTCTCTACATGATCCCTAAGGAAATGATGCCTAACTTCTATATGTTTTGTGCGAGGGTGTAATACCGGGTTTTTGGTTAGGTTAATGGAACTTATATTATCACACAAAATAGGAATACGTTCAAGTTGAACATTATAGTCAAGTAATTGTTGCTTAATCCACAAGATTTGAGCACAACAACTACCGGCCGCAACGTATTCCGCCTCGGCTGTTGACAAAGCAACGAAAACTTGCTTTTTGCTATGCCAACTCACTAAGGTATTCGAGGAAAAGTGACAAGTACCACTAGTACTTTTCCTACCCGATTTGCAACTGGCAAAGTCGAAATCGGAATAGCTAGCCAAAGAGCAATTGCTTCCTTTCCAGTACCAAAGCCCATACTTTGGAGTACCGTATATGTACCTAAGTATGCGTTTCACGACTTTTAAATGAGACTCCTTAGGACACGATTGGTACCTAGCACACATGCAGACACTAAACATGATATCTGGTCATGATGCGGTAAGATAGAGGAGAGAGTCAATCATACCTCTATATCTCTTGACATCTACATCCTTACCATTTTCATCTCGATTCAAGTTTACACACGTAGGCATCGGAGTGTCAATGGCCTTTGAGCTGGCCATGTCGAAGCACTTGAGTAACTCAAGACAATACTTCGCCTGGCTCACGAATGTCCCTTCATTAAGTTGCTTGATTTGCAATCTGGGAAATAGTTAAGCTCCCCCATCATGCTCATCTCGAACTCTCCCTGCATTAACTTAGAAAACTCCTTGACCATATTTGTGTTAGTAGAACCATATATAATATCGTCTACATATACTTGTACCAAAATTTGATGTTTTCCTTGACGTTTAATGAAAAGAGTTGTGTCAACCTTTCCTCTAGAGTACCCTTTATCAAGTAGAAATTTGCTAAGACGCTCATACCAAGCCCTAGGGGCTTGTTTGAGACCGTACAAAGCACGTTTTAGTTTATAAACATGATCAGGATACTCATGAGACTCAAATCCAGGAGGTTGGGCAACATAAACCTCTTCATTAATGTAACTGTTAAGGAATGCATTTTTTACATCCATTTGAAATAATTTGAAGTTTTTCGCACATGCGTAGGCAAGCAACAGGCGTATAGCCTCGAGTCGGGCAACAGGCGCATAAGTTTCCTCATAGTCTATGCCTTCCTCTTAGTTATACCCTTGCGCAACTAAGCGCGCTTTATTTCTAGTTATAACTCTATTTTCGTCGAGCTTGTTCCTAAACACCCATCGGGTGCCGATTACTCGATGGCCTCGCGGAGGAGGGACAAGGTCCCAAACCTTATTTCTTTTAAATTGATTCAACTCCTCTTGCATTGACAAAAGCCAATGTTCATCGAGTAAGGCCTCTTTTGAGTTTTTAGGCTCAACTTGCAAAACGAAAGGGGAGTAATAACAGGAGTTACTTAGCTTGGAACGAGTTATTACTCCCTTTGAGATGTCACCGAGAATATTGTCTATGGGATGGTCTTTGGAAGACTTCCAAGCTGGAGGAAGGTCATCTTTATTAGACGGATGATGCTCCTCACTCTTCACGGGTTGGTGATCTTTTTCCTCCACAACATACACTGCTTCAGGTTGATCAGTCCCTTTATCAATGTCCTTGAGTATGTCTTCTGAAGATACACCTGCACCATGAAAAGAACTACCTTTTCCGACATTTTTTGGATAAGACTCATCAAAAGTAACGTGTACCGACTCCTCAACAGTAAGTAACCTCTTATTGTAAACCCTATATGCCTTACTAGACTGAGAGTATCCAAGAAAGATACCTTCGTCGGCCTTGGCATCAAACTTACCAAGTGTCTCTTTACCATTATTCAACACGAAACACTTACAACCAAAATCGTGAAGGTGAGATACATTGGGCTTTCTCCCTTTTAAAAGCTCATACGGTGTCTTGTTTAGAATAGGACGAACAAGCACCCTATTCAAAACGTAACAAGGTGTACTTATGGCGTAGGCCCAAAAGTATTTTGGAAGTCCACTCTCATTGATCATAGTCCTTCCTAATTCTTCCAAAATTTTGTTTTTACGTTCCACGACCCCGTTTTGTTGAGGGGTACGTGGTGCGGAAAAATTATGATCAATCCCATGGCTTTCACAAAATGCTTCAAAAAGATGAATTTCGAACTCACCCCCATGATCACTTCTAATTGATATAATATTTGTGTTCAATTTATTTTGGGATAACTTGGCAAAATTTTCAAAAGCTGAAAAAGTATCGCTCTTGCTTGCTAAGAAAATCGTCAAGCAAAACCTAGAAAAGTTATCGACTATCACAAAACCGTAATAGTTACCACCTAGGCTCTTAATCCTAGTTGGTCCAAAGAGGTCCATATGGAGGAGCTCAAGGGGTCTCGTAGTTGAAACAATGTTTTTAGATTTAAATGAGATCCTTGTTTGCTTCCCCATTTGACACGCATCACATAAGTGATCTTTTGTGAATTTGATTTTTGGTAAGCTGATCACTAGGTCTTTAGAAACTATTTTATTAAGCAAATCAAAATTGACATGCACCAACCGTCTATGCCATAACCATGAATCTTCACTCATGGTGACTAGAAACTTGTTGCTACTCAACGATACCTCATTCAAGTCTAGCATATAGACGTTATTGATCCTCAAGCCTTTAAACACATCATTTTTATCATTATTTTCTATTATGCAACAATCCTTTGAAAAATATACTTTATAGTCCTTGTCACATAATTGACTAATGCTTCAAAGGTTATGTTTAAGGCCCTCAACAAGAAGCACATCAGAGATAGTAGTAGATGAGGGGTTACCTACACTACCTTTGCCAAGTATTTGTCCCTTGTTGCTGGCTCCATAGTTAACAAATCCCTTTTTCTTCGCCACAAAGTCGATGAAAAGAGACATGTCTCCTATCATATGTCTTGAGCAGCCACTATCTAGAACCCATCTTCTTTCCGTGGTCTCAAGATGTTGTACCTACATAGTCAATCAAGGGAAATAGGTACCCAATTCTTATTGGGTCCTTGGTTGTGAGTTAAAACAGGACTGCATTTGGGCAACCATTGATAAACTCCTTTAGGAACCAAAAACCTCCTACAGCGACACTTAGCAATGGTGTGACCCCTTTAGCAACAATACAAGCAAGTAAGGTTAACATGAGACTCACTTTTGCTAGGTTGATTTCTAATCACATAAGTATATTTTTGATATGGATTAATCATGCTTTTCTTAAAGTGTGATTTATCAATAGCAAAAGCTGTGAAGTCAAGCTTCTTCAACTTGATATTTTGATGAAGACAACATTATTCGCTCATGACATTGGTTGCAAAAAGGAAGTGGATAAAAGACATGACTAATCAAGTTCAAAATTTCAAATATCATTCAAGAAGTGAAGATTATCTTGGATTGATCAAAGGTATAACATTTCATCTCTTAATGATGTTTATACAAGTGTTCAAATAGTGTCTTATTTATGCATCATAAGTTTAAGAATGATTGGAAAAGAATGCCATGTGTTTACTGCATTAAAATTATGTTTTTCTGCATTTTCTAACAGTGTTAACCGATTAACACCTTAGGTTAACCGGTTAACCACTGAATTTTGAAATATTTATAACGTTGGAAAGGTGTTAACCGATTAACACAAAGTGTTAACCGATTAACACTGAAACAGTGTGAAAAATTCTGCAACTTTTCATATTTCTTTTCAAGTTTTTTTTCATTGAATCATGGAATCTCTTCATATTTTAACACTCTTTTGTAGAGGTGTATTAGGGCTATATAAAGAGCATAAGTTCAGTTTTTCCATTCAACTCCTTTTGATATAATTTTCAATCATTCAATCACTTAAAAATTCTGCATTTTTTACAAGAGTTCTTCAAACTTTTCAAACAGAAACTTCTGCACTTAAACTTCATACTCATTGCATTAGTTTCATTATTATTGAGTCAAACACTAGTATAATATCATTAAGAGTGATTGTTACAAAAAGGGGAAGATCAATCTTTTGATTGATACACTTCAACATCCATCTTCAACATTTCATATAAATTCAGAATTTTGTTACTTGAGTACAACTTATTTTTAGGATTGTTAAAAATAAGATTGTAAGGTTGTTTTCCTTGTTATTCGGGTTGTGGATACAAGAGGTCCATTGTAAGATTTATTCTTAGTTGGACTTTAAAATTGTAAAATCCAAGAGGGTGTTCTTGGTGGTTGATTGTGAGTGACTTGTATAGAAAGACTAGGAAGAGTCTTGTAAAGTCAAAACAATAGTAAACTCTCTTTCATGTTGAAAGGGGAGTGGAGTACTCTCGACCTGTGAGGGGAACCACTATACGTCTCGGTGTTCTTTACTTTCTGCATTTACCGCTTTCCTCACTTAGAAACTTTTAGGAAAGTAAAATTCAAAAACCGTCAAAAATCCGGATAATTATCTAAGAGCCTAATTCACCCCCCTCTTAGGCACATTTATAACTTACAAAAGTCATTTTTGGTTCTAGAGCCTTGTCAAGCTTGGCCTTAAGAGTTCTAACTTCTTTTTGCCAAATATGACAAGTATCACAACCAAAATTTAACCACTTACTTTTGTCTTCCACAACATTTACCTTTGTTACTTCCACCATGGACTTTTTGAGAGCCTCTAATTCCTTTTCAGAATCGGAGATCTTTTGCTCCAAATGAGAAAATATTTGTTTATTTGAAGCTAATCGTTTAAAGGCTTCCTTGGCCTCATGGTGTAGAGTATCAAACGCATGTTGTAGTTTAGAATAAGACATTGAATTAGAGTTATCGTACTTAGAGTGTCTTACCTTTTTGTTCTTTTTCTTTTGGTGAGCGGGAAGACAAAGGTTGACGAATTCTCCTTCGTCACTTGAACTTTTAGCACTAGATGATTCACTATCGCATTCCCAAGCGATATAGGCTCTTCTAGGTTTAGATTGTTACTTCGCTTGACGACTTTTATCCTTACCTTTGTCCTTCTTCAACAATGGACAGTCTGGCTTATAGTGGCCAACTTTTCCACAGTTATAGCAAGAACCCTTAGTTTTTCCACTCTTTTTGTCTTCATTCTTGGAAGACCTTGATTATTTACAAAAGTTGACAAGGTTTTTCTCCGAATGTTGAATACTATTTTTCTTGAATAGCGATTGTATCGCTTCATAAATAATCCCATGTCTTCATTTGAATCCTCTTCCTCGTCATCACTAGATTCACTCTCTCTTAGCTCATATGCAGAGGACTTTGAGCTAGAAGTCTTTAGAGCTATCGACTTCGTTTCCGCTTATTTGGTCTTGTTCTTTTCCTTCTTCTCTCTTTTCTCAAATTAGTCTAAGCTAATGAGCATTTTCTCATGTTCCTCGAGCTTCCCAAATAATGTTGTGATGTCTAACGTCATTAGGTCGTTGGCTTCTTTTATGGTGGTCACCTTCGGTTGCCAATCCCTAGTAAGACACCTCAAGATTTTGTTAGTAGCAACGTCATTGGAAATTGGCCTACCAAGTGAGTTAAGTCTATTGATTAAATGAGTGAACCTCTTTTCCATGTCGGCAATGGTTTCCCCTTGCTTCATGTGGAAGAGGTCGAACTCTTGAGTCAATGTATTGATTCTAGCTAGCTTGACGTCGTTAGTACCCTCATGGGCAACTTGTAACGCGTCCCACATAGCTTTAGCACTCGTACAATGTGAAACTCTATAATATTCGTCAACTCCCAATGAGGAGATCAGAATATTTCTAGCCTTCCATTCGTAGTTGTACTTTTTCTCGTCTTCTTTATTCCATTGTGCTCCAGGCTTAGGTACTACCACGTTATTCACATCGGTCATAGTTATTTTCATTGGACTGTTTTGTATAACGCTCCATACCTTCCTATCAATAGAATTGATGTGAACACGCATACAATCCTTCTAGTAACTATAATTCTCACCGTTAAAAACAGGTGCTCTATTATAAGCCCCTTTCAGTTCATTTTCCATTTGCTAAAAAGTTATATTTGAAGCACTAGATTTAACCGGTGCTCCTGATACCACTTGTTAGACGAAGGCAATTGATCTAGAAGGGGGGGGGGGGGGGGTGGGGGTTGAATATATCACTTCTTTTTAAATGCGAGTCGGCGCAAAAATTTGTTTTTAAAAATATTTTGCGGAAGCGGCCGAGGATAATTTGTCTACACGAACTGAGCTACTGAGAGAATCGGATATACGTAAGCCAAATGGAGCGAAAGGCTCGAAGAGAAAAATAGAATCGCAACTTAACAATTAATCAATTTTCCAAAAGCACTTAATTTGGTGCAATCTCCAATGAGCAGTCAAAAATTGAACCAAACTTGACAATATATCAAACACCTTGTAAGCGTTCAATTTATCGAGCACTTGGAGTGCATAAAACTCCAAGCTAAACCTTCTATGATAGTTGATGCAGAATTTTCACTAAGCACAATCCAAAAATGATTGTGCAATGGTTTTCAAATTAATTTTCTGCACTAAACTATACCAGAATTTTTATCGATCAATTGAACAATCACAAGCGTAAACAGTTCGAAAAATAAATGAGATAGGGAAAGAGAAATAACACCAGGCTTGTTTAGGCGGTTCCCCTTTCGTCCTCGCTTCGGGTACGTTTGCCCCCAATTCTAAATCTAGAATTGAGATATCTATAACTTGTTTGCAAATTATTTTTACAAGTGAAAACTTAGCTATCACACACTCAAGAAACTTCGTTGATGCAGATACTATATCTTCTCTTCCCTTGATTCGAGTCGAATCAAGTGCCTTGAACTTGTTGGATGAACCTCCGTTTACTGTTACTAGATTACAATAACACGCCGGTCTTCAATCACATTCACTCGGCTGATTCAGATCCACACACAATTCGATCCCCAAATCTTGTTGTACAATCCTCCGGTTAACGCTACTAGATCGACAAAACCCACCGTTCTTCGATCACCTTCGCTCGGCTGAATTCAATGCACACAAGATCTGATCCAAAAACCTCTAAATCCAATTGATCTTGGAGGACAAAACCCTAGAGGTTTTATTCAAGAAAAAACCCACTGAAACACTCACCCCAAACCAAGATACAATTCTATGTTTTGGACGTTATCACTTCATGATGCAGAAAATCAACAAAAATGATTATGTGTATTTGTTGAGAAAGGTGCAAGATGAAGATGAAGGTGATGAGAGAAAAGTTTCAATGTATATCTCTCACTTTTTCTTGTTGTTCATGTAAAAATGAGGAACTAAGTTTTTATATGATGCAAGGACCAACTAAAATTCATAACAGCATTTTAAAACTTAATAAAACCATAAAAATGATGTACAAACAGTGAGCAATCGACCAAACAATTAATGAGGGTCAGCCTTCGCTGACCCGTGGGCAATCTGTGCATGTTGGAAGACCATGCGTCAACCGCTACAGGGGTCATGCGTCGACGCATGGGTGAGAAAAATGCATAATATGAAATTCCAGTAGCATGTGTCGACCGCAGGGTAGGCGTGCGCTTACTCGAGCAAAACTCACAAACTGTCAACTATTCATGAGTCGCCCAGACCTCAGCTTAGGTCGACTCAAGCTTCAAAAACTCTTAAAAATTGATTTTTCGACACGTTTTCATCTATTTAGGCACAATTTATGCATGCCTAATACTAATACCATGATCACACACATGTAAGGGATATGCAAGACTCCTCCTATATGTTTGGACTCATGATTATGCATTGCAAAATAAGAATGCCGACAATAATGAGATGATATTGTCCAAATTACAAACTACGAACTAGTACAAATTTTGACATCATTAAAATAAAGCTCAAATGAGAGACACCTTGCCCTCACAATTGGTACATGAATTACATACACCCCATTATGAGACATTTGAGTAGTATGATCAAACATTTCTCTTCATGAAAGATTTGACTAGATTCATGCTTGAACATAATGCTTAGATTCTTTTATTGTAGTTGTCTAATGCTGAAGAGATTATTTCTCCATCCAGGTGGGTAGTATACATCAGTAATCACGTATGTCTTACTACCAATGCTTAACTTCACAATCCTTTTCCCCATGACATACATTTTTATTTATCTCCTAATTTGATAGTTTCCCTAAAGTTTCCATCAAACTCAAAGAACAAATCTTTAACTCCAACTATATGATTGCTGCCAAAGTCAAGATAGCATATTTCCTTCTTGGCATAACTTCTTTATTCACTTTTTTCCCATCAAAATCATTTATTCTTCATCATTAAATTCAACATAGTTGGCATTTTCTTCCCTGCTAGGACACTCACGTTGATAGTGACCTAGCTTATGGCACTTGTAGCACTATACAAATTCTCTATTTTCTCTACATCTTACATGACCTCAAACAGAGAGTATACCTCCACCTCTCCTAGCATCTCTTCATGCATTGGAAACCTTCTAGGTTTGTTCTTCAATGAAATCTCTTTGACCCTTCCTTTTTTTGTTCATGCACAAGCAAGCTACTTTGTATCTCATCAATGGAAAATTTTTTCACATCATTGGACTCCTAAATAGAGCACGCAATATAGTTTATTCTGGCTGATATTGACCTTAGGGTCTTCTAAACAACCAATGTTTGCTCCAATTTTTCTCCATGTGGAAACATTCGCTCGGTAATAGCAAGTGTTTTTAAAAATTACTCATTGTTTGTTTCATTCTTCCCATTGCAAGATATTCAAAATCTCGTTGTAAAAAATGCATGTGTGCCCTTTTGACCTTCAAAGATCCATGATACTTGCGGCGAATATCATCCTAAATGTCCTCGTTTGTGTTGTGCTCGAGGAAAGTTTCCATGATCGACTTATATATAGACTGGAACAAGTAATTCTTGGCTTTATAATATTTAAGTTTTCTGTTCTCAGCAGCCTTCAATTGCTCTTGAGTTGCATCTGGAGGTGTAATCGTGATGCCATTCGCGATCAATCCCCAATATTCATTTAATTGAAGCAAATTGTCCATTAACACGGACCAACGATTATATAAACCATCAAATCTTAGAATTGCAGGAAGAATGAATTGTGAGAAGTATCGAAGGTAAATGATGGGAAACAAGTAGGGTTCAAGAACGAAGTGAGGAAGTAGAAGCAATGGTTCGATAAGAAGAAACAATTGTCAGTTATAATTGAAAAACTATAGTTTTTTCAATTGGACAAGATTAGGATCTCATCCAGAATATGTTGATACCACTTATTGAATCAAAATGGTATTTCTCATTCTCATTCAATGTCTTAATACAATTGTGATCATTAGTTACAGAACAAGTAATGTAACTAACTCACAACCAACTAACTAATAAAGCTTAACAAACTTATACAACATTCTCATTATTGAATTTAAACATAGAGTTTAGAGTTAAATAAAAAAGATTATGTCATCTTTTAAAAAAAAAAATCAAATACATCATAATTATATGCATTTTATTATATTGGTTATGGTTTTAGAGAGGTGACAAACCGAATTTGACTTACCGACATGCCTGTTTTGTCTATATTTTTTTTACAAGTCGAGCCAAAATTTTAGGCTCGCATCTTCTATTATGCTTGTCGTGTTCCACCCTGATTTTTTTTGCAGACGCAGAGATTATCCCGCTCTCATATTTTCGTGTAGCGAACCAATACTTTATGTCTACATGCTCTATTATGTATGCTCCATTTTGCTCTCTTTTTCCAGACTTTTGTGTATCAGCCTAAATGGAATAGACATGTCCATTTATTATTCTTAATTTTAGTAATGTACAACAAACCATTAGTATCTTCGTAATGACCCATACGTATAAATTTTCTTGTGATTTACTTAGAAGATAGCATGGTTTGAAAAATTAGTATATATGGATGAGAAAGAGATTGCACTCGTGAAACATTTAATCTGTTTTTATTTTATTTTATGGGAGAATTAGATTTTTCTTAACTCGCTACTATTAGTTGAATTTTTTTTATGGGAGAGTTTGGATTTTCAGCTCGTTACTATTAGTTGTTGTCTTTTTTTTGTTGGAAGAGTTAGAATTTTTAACTTGCGATTATTAATTGGTTTGTCTCATTTAAAAAACGAGTTGATTGGAGGTTGGTGTAGCGAGCGAAACTGGACGTGTTTCTTAAGCACTGTCGCTCCTTGGGGGTTACTACAGGTCGATTCATTTTTTATCCTATTGTGAGCTGACTAAGGAAGGGAAATAGATGTCTCCAATTAACCCTGCTAGCATACTGAGTTTAAACAGCGGTTTGTTAGGTTACAGATGTTATCAATGTGGGGGGGCCTCTCTTACGTTATTTTCAGGGATTTTAAACTTTTAGCGGGGAATACGGACTAGGATGTTTTGACTGATATACGGGATTTTGGGTTTGTGTTTAGTGTGCTCGCTAAGATTTTTCTTTCAATCTTATGCCTACGTATTCCCGTTTTTCCAAAACTGAGAAATCAGAGCGATCGTAGTTCCTCCTATTCTACGGGAGGAAATGGTGTTTTGGTGTCTTGTTCAAAGCCCAAGATGTGAAACTGGAGGGTCTATTTGTATCTTGTTCGAAGCCCAAGACGTGAAGCTAAAAGTGTTTGATTTTAGAGAGAATTTGTCATCTCTAAAGAGGGGTTTGTCTATCACAACTGTTTATAAAGGAGAATTACTTTAACCGGGATGTGTGAATCCGACAATGCCATAATTTCCTTTATAGGGGATTTCCAACCTGAAGGAGAAGACTTTAACTCAGAGTAGAGCAATGCCATCTTTCCTTAGGAATTTCTCATGCTAAAAGAGGGACAGTGGCATGGATGTAGATGATCCAGAGGCTTGCCGCTTACAGCGATTAGATGAAGGGGAAGGAGTTGTTGTTGTTTGTGTACTGTGAACGAGGCACAACTTTGATGCTAAAAGGTTGATTGGATCAACCAGTGGTTTTCTTATACAAAGCCTAAGAGGAGGCTATTGGCCCAACAAGAGGGTGTTTTTATGTGTCTCGTACAAAGCCTGAGAAAGAGGCTAAAAGGGTTGTTTTATACTCAACAAGGGAGTGATTTGTGTCTTGTACAAAGCCCAAGACGAAGGCTAAAAGGTGTTTGACTCAACAAGAGAGTCTTTTAGTATCTCGTACGAAGCTCGAGATGGAGGCTAAAGTGTTGATTAAATAAGAACCTTTTTGTATCTCGTACAAAGCCCGAGATAGAGGCGAAAGAGGGTACTGTTTCAGTTGAGTGACCAGTATATGGGTTCAAAAAGAAAATCAGTTCTTATATGAGTAACGCTGTACTCAAGGATTTTGATTCGAGGATCAGGGATATTTCCTTTTCTTTGAGGAAATGGGAAATCCAAAGGGTATTGAGACTGTCCGAGTCTACGGGGTTCCTTCCTATTCTTGAAGGGTGCTTGAGAATGTCTTTGAGACTCAAGGAAATTAGACTATCAAAGTCTAGAGTTTCATCTTTTGTACTATGATTTGAGAAACAGTAGTAGACTCTTGGAAAGACTGTTCTATTAAGATGACTGATTTATGTTCCTATACCTTTAGGAGGTCATCCGGACAATTTGTATGAAGCCCAAGAGGAGGCTAGAAACTTTTAAGAAGCCGAGGTACAATTTGTACTAAGCCCAAGAGGAGGCTATCATTCATGGAGGAAGAAATCATTTATACGAAGCCTAAGAGGAGGCTGTGAATACTTCTAAGAAGCCGACAAGTCCTTGTACAATGCCCAAGAGGAGGCGGGGATGCTTTTAGGAAGCATGTGGGTCCCCAAACCCCGAGAAGTTCAAGACAGGCTATTTACAAAGAATAGATCAAGCCAGGAAAGTCCGAGAATTTGGAAGAAACTCAAGGGATGCAATTCACGGAGAAGAGATCATCTCTGGGGAATAGAGTTTCTTGACAGCTCCTAAGGGTGCTTTTAAGAAGCCTGTGGGTCCCCAAACCCCGAGAAGTTTAAGACAGGCTATTCACAAAGAATAGATCAAGCCAGGAACGTTCGAGAATTTGGAAGAAACTCAAAGGATGCAATTCACGGAGAAGAGATCATCTCTGGGGAGTAGAGTTTCTTTGACAACTTCTACAGTGACAGTCTGAGAAAGGGTTCAAAAAGAATCTGCCTTTCACATATCCATATTGTTTAACCCCAAGAGGAGGAAAGACTGTGTCTGGTAATCCTATGGGGATCTAGTTTTGACTATTTAAGAGTGATCAACGAGCTTAATGCTAGACGTAGTTGCCAGGGAAACTCTAAATATCTATACTATTATTACACAGTCGATATGAGTTTATGAAAGAAGAATTACAGCGAAACAGCCTCACAATACAGTTATATGTATATGAAAGCGGTAAATGAAAGCGGATAAACACTTACTCGGTTGTAGAGCTTCCATGCTGTTTGGTTAGTTGTTCAACAAAGAAAGATTGAAAACAATAGTATATCAGTGATCGCACTGTTGAATTTGTACAGAGGGACTTATACGAGTGACTAAGGCCCAAAAATTGTTTGCTGTACAAAGGGATGGGTCTTACACTCTCTCAAGAGGCCCAAAAGGTTTAAAAAAGAGTGGGGCTTATAACACGAGGGTAGGCCCAGATGATTTTTCGTTTGAAATGGCGATCACGCCGAGATTTTCTTTTAACTCAAAGGGGCTTATACAATATCTGAGGCCCAAAGTCGTTTTGGTTAAAAGGGGATTGGGTCTTACACTCTATTAGAGGCCCAAAGAGTTTTGAATGGGTCTTATAGCTCGAGGAGAGGCCCAATTGATTTTTAAAAGGCGACGATCGCACCGTTTACTTGTGCAGAGGGACTTATACAATAAGTGAGGCCCAAAATTGTTTGTACAAGGGGGTTTGGGTCTTACACTCTCTCAAGAGGCCCAATAGGTTTTGAAAATGATTTATGAGGGTTGAATTAATCAAAAACCCTAATTTGTTTTCAAAATGTGTTTTAATTGAATAAAATATTCAATTAAAATGATCAAAATTGTTTAACATGTGGAAAACAAATTGTGATCTTGGATTAATGCTTCATAAATCAAGTTTTGCCCTCTAGGTCGTGGCAGCAAGTTCAAAGTGATTTTTGAGTTGGAGGTGTTATAGATGAGTTGTGATGATCTGAACAGCTTCCCTACACCCTATGGAGTGTGTTTGAATGCTTGGACTTGATGGAAATTGGCTGGATCACTTCACGGCATCTCAACTGCAACTTGGTTAAAACCTTGAGCAATTGACTGGTGATTTTGAGAAATCAGTGTTCCAGATGTTGTTTAAGTGTTTGATCAGCTCCCATATGATGTATGTGAGGTGTGTGGGTGATTGGTTTGAGTGGAATTGCTCTCTACTGAAAAACTCAATAGTGACTTGCTAAGAAAGGCATTTTTGAGTGTGAGAAGTGGATTTTGAGAAAGGCAAGTGTTGTAGGCCTTTGGTGTACTTAAACTGATCACAATTGAGCTCTATTTATAGTAGAGCAAGTTTGTTTTGCAAGGAATAGTGAATGGCAACTGCTGAGTAGGGTTAGCCAATGTTGGAAAATGAAAATCCAAGTCTCCTCTAGCCATTGACTAGAGGTTAGGGCACAGGCTGCTGGTCCCCTTGGTCTTGGATAAGTCTTGACTGAATTCAGTTGCTAATAGCTCAGTCCATGCCACCTTGGTGCTTCCATTGAATGCTCCAATCCAAAATTGGAGTCTTGTCCCTATTTTAGGCAATTCTAGGTTTGGCATGCTATTTCTTGTTCCAAGGACTTTGGAGGCTTGGCTCAGTGATTGTCCCCTTTAGATTCAATCCTCAGATGTGTCCAAAGTGGCGACAAGGCTTGGAATTGGCTGATTTTGGCAAATCGACCAAAAGTGCAAAAATCTGCCTTGCCTTGGCAGATTTCAGCAAGGCATCTTGCCACTACCATATCTCAAAGCTCAAATTGAATTTGGTGATGTTATTGGCCATTTTGGAAAGCCCTTATATGATACAACAACTGTCTGATCACATTTGGTTTTGATACCTTTTGGATCCAAGTGAAAAATCCCCCTACATTTGGAAAAAAGTAAGGCAGATTCTGACTTAGTGAAATTTTCACTAAGTGTTGGAACAAAGTGACTTTTCTTGATTTTGATCACTCCATAACTCAAAATCCATGAGGAATTTGGATATAGATCAGTATGAAGCTTTTGTAGAGGGCAATGAGATCTACAAATCAAGCTTTGGATGGGGAAAAATGGCTTTGTGATTTAGGAGTTATGATCCTCCAAAACTTAGAAAATTTTCTAAGTTTTTATGGTTACCCCTTTTACAAGTTATCCCACTTTCTTTGATTTTTCTTGATGAATGATGATTCAAATCATACATTAACATCATTTTAGGGTTAAAAAATCCATTTTTGTGAAAAATCTCAAAAAGTCAAAGTTGACTTTTGTGCACAGTTGACTTTTTATCCGATGAATTCCAAACTGTGCGATCCTCTATGAAATCATGTCCTTGACCTAAATCAAACTTGATGGACATGTTCCATGGGTGTTATAGGGTGTATTGAATCATGTCTTAGGGCTTGGGAGCATGTCCTGGTCAAAAGTCAAAGTTACAGTTGACTTTTCTC
The DNA here is from genome assembly GCA_022829125.1 of Lathyrus tuberosus. Classification (NCBI taxonomy): domain Eukaryota; kingdom Viridiplantae; phylum Streptophyta; class Magnoliopsida; order Fabales; family Fabaceae; genus Lathyrus; species Lathyrus tuberosus. Next base: position 5,685,248 of record JALAZF010000203.1, on the reverse strand, counting down.
GTAAAACCCTAACTGTGGTTCAGATGAAATTGAAACTTGTTGCTCAAGCTTCTTGGATCAATCCATTGTTCCAAATGGATCAATATGGTATATTTGAGACCCTAAAATCATGTCTTGAGGTCTTGGTTCATGATTTGTCCCAAAAGTCAACTTAGGGGTGAATTAGGTCAAGAAACCCTAATTCCTGATTTTTGATGTATGCATCCCTTGAGGCCAAATTGACTTGATGATTGGGTCCATGAGGTTCCATGGAGTATATTAGGATATGCTTTGAAGCATTGGCTCATGTACAGATGAAAATTTCCATCTGGAGGCCCTGGTCGACCAAAACCCTAATTTGGTGACACTAGCGATCTTGAAGCTTGATCCACCTAGAAGGGAGCAGCCTTGTGCTTAATCCTTGAAGTGGGAGTCCTCTTGATCCATTGTGGGTGTTTGAGAGGTTAGACAAGTTGAAGATCATGTCATTCCTTGATTGATCCTTTGTCTAAGCACTCAGAGAGGGCTTGAAACCCTAATTTTGATTGTGGTGAATGTTCAACAATTCCTTGAGGAGATTGATGAGGCATAAAGGTACATCCATATTGTGATGATGATTTACAAAATGATGGGAAATCTTAGCGGTCAAAATTTGGGGTATGACAGATGCCCCTATTTAGTCTTCTTGGACACGAAGGTGTGAATGGCGAAGGTATTCGGGCATTCGAGGTGCAAGAGGATTAAATATCGGAATATCCGAAATTTTGACGGCGTCTATGAATGGTAATTCACGCATTCATATTCTTTCGCTAAGCAATGATGCTTAGAAAAGGTAAACTTCCCCTCGATCCTGGTCTTCAGCCAAGGAGCTGGTCTCAGTTTCTGATTTAAACTTCCCCTCGATCCTAGTTTCCTACCAAGGAACTGGTCTTAGTTTCTGATTTAAACTTCCCCTCGATCCTGGTTTCCTACCAAGGAACTGGTCTTAGTTTCTTTTGTCATTAAACTTTATTGACAAGGGACGCTATTCGTAGCGGTTTTCCTCAAACTTCTCACCCAATTTTCCTGGGGAGATGCCATTTGACGGAAAAAGTTGACGTCAGACTTGCTGGGGAGCCCAATCGTCTGAGTTGTAGAGGTGCACAAACTTCTCTGTTGGAGACGCCATTTGTTTATACTGGGGAAGACGAGTCTCCTGAAAGACTGCTTTCGTTTAGGGTCTTACATCATACTTTTCTCGGGATCTTCCCGGAGAAATGCCATATGATGGGGTCCAATTTGAGGTGCCGATGACCTTTTCATCAGTGGTTTTTTAGGAGAAAATATGCTGTACCACCGAATCTCTGATTAGGAGGCTTTCTCTCGGGATTTTCCTTAATCCGGGAAAGCAAGGATATCATCTTCAATGGCGAAGAGTGATGTTGACTGAGGGCTCTCTGGTTTTTCAGAGGTTCAAGTTATCAAAGTGGTCAAGGGACCAACTTCAATCCAGAAATAAATTGGAGGAGAGGTTGTTCAGACGCGACGTTTCCTGACAAGGAAAGAACTGAAAACTCGACTGAGAGGACTTTTATCACTAGGGGATAAGACCGACTAGAGTGATAGTGATGCAATATGAATGCGAATGCAAATCAATAATGCATGATGTATGTATGTATATGCTGACAAAACTGACGCGACATACAAACTAATGGATGAACACGACTGGATACTCGGCCGTCGCGGGGCGAAGAAGTACCGTTGGTCCAAAAGTAGCAATTCTACCTTGCTTAGGAGAAGTAGTGCTCGGGGGGAACTATGTTGGTCGGGCTTAGGAGATAAGAACTCGGCCGAGGCGTGTCAGACGAAACAAGGTCTCTGACATAGTTGATCCCTTAATTCAGGCGTACTGGGTTAGAAGGAGTGCTTTGATCCTGCACTTTGAAGTTTGCTTACTTCTGGAGAAGCGATTGATGTTCTTTTGATGTTTAACAGTAAAAAAAAATTGCCATCTTTATTTTAAAGCAGAAAAAGTTTTACAAGTAAATTCATTTTTGTTTTATTTCAAGAATCGTTAATCATATTAAAACGTCGTTCTGTAAAGCTAAAACAAATGAAAATTACAAACAAAAGCACAAGGGCTCAAATTTTATTGATAAGACGGAGATCAGCCAAACGCGTGATTCCAAAGAGTATTTACAAAGTTAGAAAATGGTAATTTACAGGGAAAAGGGCTACATTGAAACATAACGACCAATATCCTTCTACCAACTTTGAATTCGGGACATCATGAGCTTCTGTCGAAGATGACCTTGACTGGAGTTTTCCTCCGATGGATGGTGTAACTGCTGCTGAGGGACTTGCCTCTGTTGAACATAGTTACTTGCCATTATCCCTAACTTTTTCCTGGATTGTACTGTGATGTTTCCAATCCACCGGGATGATTTTTTTTATATTTTGTCTCTAACTTTTGCCTGGACCGCCCTTTCGGGTTTTCAATCCACCGAGACGTTTTTTTAGGCGAAGTATTTCTTGACTACATCAACGTTTGTGGGGTAGGAAAATTCCTCTCCGTCCATGGTTGCAAGTCTCAAGGCGCCGCCTGAGAAAGCTTTCTTGACCACATAGGGGCCGTCAAAGTTTGGAGTCCATTTTCCCCGAGAATCAGTGAGAAATGATTGTATCTTCTTGAGCACAAGGTCTCCTTTCCTGAAGACGCGAGGTTGGACCTTTTTGTCGAACGCCTTCTTTATTCTCTGCTGATACAACTGATCGTGGCATAGTGCCGTTATCCATTTCTCTTCGATCAGATTCAGTTCTTCGTGTCGACTTTGACACCATTCAGCCTCTATAAGCTTAGCTTCCATCAATACCCAGATTGATAGGATCTCTACTTCGATGGGGAGCACTGCTTCCATGCCATATACTAGAGAGAAAGGGGTAGCCCCTGTTGAAGTGCGGACAGACGTGCGATAACCGTGAAGCGCAAAGGTTAACATCTCGTGCCAGTCTTTGTAGGTTACGACCATCTTCTGAATAATCCTCTTGATATTTTTGTTAGCCGCTTCTATCGCTCCGTTCATCTTGGGTTGGTAGGGAGATGAGTTATGGTGTTCAATCTTGAACTCTGCGCACAACTCTTTCATCATCTTATTGTTCAAGTTAGATCCATTATCAGTAATGATCTGGCTCGGAACACCATAACGGCAGATGATATTGTTTTTGATAAATCAGACCACTACTTGTCGGGTTAAATTAGCGTACGACGCTGCTTCGACCCACTTAGCGAAGTAATCAATGGCTACCAGAATGAACCGATGTCCGTTTGAAGCTTTGGGCTCAATCAAGCCAATCATGTCGATTCCCCATATGGAAAAAGGCCATGGGGAAGAAAGAACTTTGAGATGCGTTGGCGGTACATGAGTTTTGTCAGAGTATATCTGACACTTGTGACACCTCCTCATGTACTTGTAGCAGTCAGATTCCATTGTCAACCAATAGTACCCTGCTCTTAGAATTTTTCTCGCCATTGTGTGTCCGTTGGCATGAGTGCCAAAGGATCCTTCGTGAATTTCTTTTATTAGTGTGTCCACTTCTGGTCTGTCTACGCATCGGAGCAAGACCATGTCAAAATTTCTCTTATAGAGAGTATCACCGCTCAGGAAGAAACTACCTGCTAGTATTCTGAGGGTCTTTCTATCCTTTCTGAATGCCCCAGGAGGGTATTCTTGTTTTTGAAGGAAGCATTTGATATTGTAATACCAAGGTTTGTCACCTATGACTACTTCAATCATGAAGATGTAAGTGGGCATTTCAAGGCGCATTATGTCGATCTTAGGTAGGTCAGTCCATTGACCTACGCTAATCATGGAAGAGAAAGTGGCTAAGGCGTCAGCCATGTGATTCTCATCACGAGGGATGTGATGAAACTCGATTCTGTTGAAGAAAGGTAACAACCTTCTTGCATAATCTTTGTAAGAAATCAGTCCTGATTGGTATGTGTTCCAATCTCCTTTTATCTAATTGATAACCAGGGCTGAGTCGCCATATACGTCCAAGTTTTTGATCCTTAAATCAATCGCTTCCTCGAGACCCATAATACAAGCTTCGTATTCGGCCTCATTGTTCGTACATTTGAACGTAAGTCGAGCGGTGAAAGGAATGTGGGTACCCTGAGGGGTAATAATTATTGCCCCAATTCCGTTTCCATAATGATTAACTGCTCCGTCAAAGATAAGTCCCCACTGGGAACCTGGTTCCGGCCCTTCACTGGGTAGCGGTTCGTCGCAGTCTTTCATCTTTAGATACATGACATCTTCATCTGGGAAGTCAAACCCGGATGATTCTTGATCGTCAATCGGTTGATGAGCCAAATGATCGGATAAAATACTCCCTTTAACGGCTTTTTGAGCATGGTACTCTATGTCATATTCTGACAACAACATCTGCCAACGGGCAATCCTTCCCGTGAGAGCAGGCTTTTCAAAGACATACTTGATTGGATCCATTTTAGAGATCAACCAAGTAGTGTGACGGATCATGTACTGGCAAAGACGTTTGGCTGCCCAAGCCAAAGCGCAACAAGTTTTCTCAAGCATAGTGTACCGAGTCTCGTAGTCGGTGAACTTCTTGCTTAGATAGTAGATGGCAGACTCTTTCCTTTTGGTTTCGTCCTGTTGGCCAAGTACACACCCCATTGAGTCTTCCAAGATTGTGAGGTAGATGATCAGTGGTCTTTCTTCCACTGGAGGTGATAGAATCGGAGGATTCAACAGATATTCCTTAATACTGTTGAAGGCAGTTTGGTAATCTTCTGTCCAAACTCAGTCCTGGTTCTTTTTGAGTAACTTGAAAATCGGCGCACATGTGGCAGTCATGAGGAATATGAATCTGGAGATGTAGTTCAAACGTCCCAGGAATCCTCTGACTTGTTTTTCAGTTTTCGGAAAAGGCATTTCTTGAATGGCCTTGACCTTGTCAGGATCAACCTCAATTCCTTTCTGGCTGAAGATAAACCCTAAGAGTTTCCCTGAGCGGACACCGAAGGTACACTTGTTGGGATTCAAGCGGAGTTTGTATTTTCTCAGACGCTCGAATAGTTTTGACAGGTGGGTCACATGCTCCTCTTCTGTCTTGGATTTTGCAATCATATCATCGACATATACCTCGATTTCCTTGTGTATCATGTCATGAAAAAGAGTAGTCATGGCCCTTTGATAGGTTGCCCCGACGTTCTTCAAACCGAACGACATTACCTTGTAACAAAAGGTACCCCATGGGGTAATGAACGAAGTTTTCTCCATGTCTTTCGGCGCCATTTTAATCTGGTTGTAGCCCGAGAATCCATCCATGAAGAAGAAAACTTTGAACTTTGTTGTACTGTCAACCAACATGTCAATGTGCGGTAAAGGAAAGTCGTCCTTTGGACTTGCCTTGTTCAGGTCCCTGTAATCGACACACATTCTGACCCTTCCGTCCTTTTTTGGAACGGGTACGATATTGGCTAACCATTGAGGATATTCTGATGTGGCGAGGAAACCCGCGTCAATCTGTTTCTGTACCTCCTCTTTGATTTTGATGGCCATGTCTGGGTGAGTGCGTCTCAATCTCTGCTTTACTGGCAGACATTCCGATCTTAACGGTAAGTGATGTTCCACGATGCTGGTATCCAACCCTGGCATGTCCTGATAGAACCAAGCGAATACATCGGGGAATTCTTTGAGAAGCTTTATCAAACTCTCTTTGGCAGTTGGACTGAGCAGTGCCCCAATCCTGATTTCTTTGCTCTCTTTTTCTGAACCCAAGTTTACCATTTCCAACAGCTCTTTGTGAGGTTCAATGGACCTTTCCTCTTGTCTGAGTAATCGGGAGATCTCTTCTGGAATTTCATTGTCAACTTCTTCTTCAGCCCCAAATACCGGGAACTCAAAGTTGGGAGAAGTCATCGGATCGTATGTTTCAACAGGGTTTAAAACAAGCAATCTGCATGACGTGATGATTCGTGTTTAGAAGAGATAGAGAGAATGCAAAAGTGTGTGCAGTGTATTTTTTTTACTGCTTGTTTTTATTATTTGAGATGTTTTTTAGGATTACCATTTTCTGAGAAAAATCAAAAAGAGAAAACAACAATTAATGCAGAAATTACAGAACGACATTATTTTATTAATGAACAAGTCGATTCTTGAAACTACAACCCTATAAGACAAAACTCTGTCACTTTGGGCAAAACGAAGAGGAAAATTTACAGAAAGCGAGCCCTATCAAAACATCCGTTTCACCTGGGCAGGGTGAAAGGTTAAAGATAGCAATTACTTTGACTTATGAACAATCCTTGGAACATCGACAGCAACCCATTGGCGGCGAACTCCTCGGTGAATCACAAAATCTGGCACCTTCCTTGATTTGTCTTCAGAAATAATGCTGATTTCTGGTGGAGCAGGATCATTGGAATCTGTCTCCCAGGCAGAATTGTCGTAGGAGGATTCCTCAGTTGTATTTTGCATAGCATTTGTGCTCTCAACTGTATCTCCCCATCCAGTTGGCTGGATATCTTCGAGCCTGATACGAGAGCTTTCGGGAGCGGTGTACTTGACCATATAGTCGTATTTTCCACTCGGTTGTCCCAAGGTGTCCCACACTTCTTTGGCACTGGAGGAGTCATCCCTCTCGATGACGTTGACCTCGGGAAAGGCATAATTAATGAATTATAGTCCTGCAAACATTGCAAATTCATCGTCATGTTGAGTAGTTTCTGAATGACCTGAGTGTTGATCCCATGACATGGTGGGGACACAGGTATTCTGTTCAATGATACTCAGTTGAGTTTCATTACTCGGATGACTTTCTAGCCCCAAGTCTCCTGGGTAAGGCTGCCACATTGGCAGGCCATCCATCGGGCCATAGTAATTGTGGTCAAAGCTGTCTTTCATCAGAGTGTCCTCCTCTAATGAATTTGGCGGAGCACGACATCCTTCCGGATCACAACCTCCGTATATCATTTTGACATCTGACCATGGTATAAATCTCGGACTCTGTGCGGGATAGCAAAATGGTGTAGGCACCTCTTCCTGAGACATATAACCGTTCTCGTTAAGTTAGGACTTCCATTCTTCATCTGTGTCAGAGGGATCCTCCTCATTGATAGCATGGATTGCCTGAGGCACTGGGTGAAGGAACCCTCCACTGTGGAAGAAGTTTCGAATGGGATGAAGACTTTCATCGTTAGCAGCTCTCTGGGTACAGGTCGCAGAAAAACCAAGACCCTTCTTTGTTGTATTGCTAGTAGGAATGACAAGCTGTCCCCATCCTGTTGTGTCGGTACTCTCGACTGCTTTAATAACATCTTTGCATGAGGAAATCGAAGTTCCTCCTCCGGGTTGATCATCCTTGTGTAGAAAAAACGCTTGGAACTGGGTTCCGATTATCCCTTCTGGTTCCACACAAGTGGATGACGATAAATTGCTGACGAGCAAGGCCTGTTCCCCACAGACTATGATGAGTTGGCCGTTCTGGACAAAATTTAGCTTTTGGTGGAGGGTTGAAGTGACCGCCCCAACCTGATGTATCCAAGGTCTTCCTAATAAACAATTGTACGTTGCCTGAATGTCCATAACCTGGAAGGTGACTTGGAAAGTGTGAGGACCAATAGTTATGGGAAGGTCAACTTCGCCGATAACCGTTTTTCTGGATCCGTCGAACGCTTTGACGACGACCTCGCTAGTTCTCATTGGAGGGCCTTTGAATGATAATTGCATCAAATTGGACTTCGGCATAACTTTCAGGGCTGACCCTGTGTCTACCAGTACACTGGCTAAAGCATCGTCCTGGCAGTTGACCGTGATATTGAGTGCCATGTAATGACGGAAACCCTCTTCCAGTAATTCCTCATCACTAAATCCCAAATTATTACAAGAAGTGATGTTAGAGACAATACTATCGAACTGTCTGATTGTTACATCCTGTTCCACAAAGGCTTACTCCAAGATTTTCTGTAGAGCCTCCCTGTGCGCCTCTGAACTGAGTAAAAGGGACAACACAAAGATCTTTGAAGGAGTTTGTAATAGTTGATCAACAATGTTGTATTCACTCCTTTGGATGAGTTTCATCATCTCATCATTGTTTTTCGAAAGGTCGGGATTACTGGATTGACCGACTGATGGATCAGGAGCTTCTGTCTGAAGTTCCTTTTCTTTGTTGGACTCTCCAACTCCTCTGTTGAAGATTCTACCACTCCGTGTTACTCGACTGATGTCTGCAATATTCACGACGGAGGGTAATGGAATTTCCTTTCCATTTTCAATTGTTGTTGCACCGTATTTGTAAGGGATTACCTTAGCTGATTCATACGGTAGTGGTCCCGGCAGATAGATGACTATGGGAACCATCTGGTTTTTCTGACCATCATAAGTAATCTCGATCCGTTCCCGGTTGGGAATTCTTGATTCGTCAAGCAGAGGGGTAATGGTAAAAACATTCCTGGTCCTCTGATGATCAGAGATGACGACAACGTCCTCAATCTGATTGGCAAGGTAGTTCGGCGACCAATTGATGGGTCCAGAACCTGGATATGGGCGAATCTCTCCACGATCCACCTGCCCTTGGAGAGCTGCTCGCACAAGGTAGCACCCTTGGTTACTTTCCGAACAGACTCCACAACGTTCATAATTATGTGGTGGCACCTGGCCACGCCCACTTTGGATACAATGTAACCTCACTAGGTTAGCTTCCACGGGTCAGACATCCTGCCTTTGACGCCGAGTGGGGTTTCTGTTATTGATACTAATTTGCTGAGTATCTTCATCTATGTAGATTGGCATCCACCAATGATTTAACAAGTTCTGAAGTGCCTCCTGGACAAGGGCACATCCCTGATCATTTTCACAACCCGCTTTACAGCTGTGATAATTATGTGATATCAGGAATCCGAGTCGGACCTGCTCAACATGCAACTCTACCAAGTTGGTATTCGTCAAGCGAATGTCGAAGATCTGAACCATATTGATCTGATAGGGATTCGTATCATGGTAGTCTTGGATCCATCCAAGATCCATCTGACGCTAGAGGGCCTCCTGTATGAAAGAGCATCCCTGTTTGTTTACCGAGCAAGTCAGACAAGAACTGTAATCGTACCGCGGCAGATTATGATACTGGCTTTGCCTTAAATGCATTGCCACTAGGTTGACATTCATCACACGGATGTCATGGTTCTGAATGATGTTGGAATTCGTATAGACCATGTTAACTCCACGAACTCGGTGCTCTTGGATCCATCCGAGATCTATCTGTTCCTGTAGAGCTAATTGCACCACAGAACACCCTTGATTGCTTTTAGAGCATATATTACACTGGTGATAATTATGAGGTGGCACATGGCCATACCCACTCTGTCTACAATGCATCTTGACCAGATTGGTCCTTAACAAGAGTACATCATGAATTTGATAGACGTTGTTAAATTTTTTCTCAATCAGGTTAACTGCAGCTTTCTCATGTTGAGGCAGCGGGTTTGTGAGAACATTGGGATTCGTATCTTTGAACGATAAGAGCCCACTCCTAACAAGATTTTGCACGTCAGATTTGAAATTGAGACAGTTCTCTATGTTATGCCCTGGACCTCCTTGATGATAAGGGCATGTCTGATCCACCTTAAACCAAAAAGGCGGATTTTCTGGCACTGTAAGAGGAGACTTAGTCTGGATGTGCCCCTTAGCCAGTAGTAACGGAAATAGTTCTACGTACAACATGGGTATAGGATCAAACCCTGGTGGCCGCATTGTACGGTTGTTAGTGTATGGAGGACGAGCCTGCTGAAGAGGCTGTTGTGTCCTTTGCTGATTAGGTGGGCTCTGCGCAACCTGAGGTTGATACGTAGGAATAGGCGCAGGGCTGATAGCAGGAGTTACAACTGCTACCGGTGGGTACCGTCACCTTTGCTTTTCGAGAGAGATATTCCCAATATCTTGCTCTTTTTTCTTAGGGAGAGCACTACCGTATCATTTTGTACTACTCGATGATCCATCGTCTTTTACCAAACGTCCTTCTCGGACGGCTTCCTCAAGACGAACTCCCATGCCCACCATCTCGGTGAAGTCACTGGGCGCACTGACAACCATTCTGTGATAGTAAAATGAACTTAAGGTTTTTAAGAAGATCTTTGTCATCTCTTTTTCCTCAAGAGGTGGACAAATCTGAGCGGCAATTTCACGCCATCTCTGAGCGTACTCCTTAAAGGTTTCCTTGTCCTTTTGTGACATTGATCTGAGTTGATCTCTGTCCGGTGCCATGTCCAAATTGTATTTGTATTATTGGACGAAGGCAGTACCAAGATCTCTAAATGTGCTAATCGTAGTACGGTTTAAACCCATGTATCATTTGAGTGCGGCACCGGTTAAACTATCCTGAAAGTAGTGAATCAGCAGGTCCTGATTCTCTGTTTGAGCTGACATTCGCTGAGCGCACATCACCAAATGACTCTGAGGGCAAGAGTTACCCCTGTATTTTTCAAAGTCGGGCACTTGAAATTTGTGCGGAACTTTCACATTGGGGACCAGACAAAGGTCTGCCGCGTCCTTTCCAAATAAATCCTGACCGCGGATGGCTTGCAGTTCCTTCTGCATTTCCAGGAACTGTTCTTGGAATTCATCCATTCTATCGAACATAATTTCCTTCTTACCAGAAGGTATCGGTGGAATCTGTCCTTCCAGGACAGTGTGCACCACAGGGGGTGGTACCTTGACTACGACAGTGAATCTTGGCGTTTCCCAAAGTTTGTAACTTTCAGGAGTCCTCAGTATGCCCTTGGCATCTTCGCTTTCCCGAAGTTTGTAACCTTCAGGCCCAGCGGCTTCTTTTATGATTCCCTGATCTTCAGTGATCGGCGAAACATATCCTTCCGGGATATAGTTAACAGGCATGCCCCAAGGATGATCTTTCGGCATTTGATACCTAGGATCATACTTCTCCACTATGGGCGTTGAGGTGATCTCTGAGATCACAGTTCTTTGTAGCTGAGCTTCTGCCATGGCTTGCATGTCATTACGAAGCTTTCTCATATCCTCTCTCAGAGCGTCGATCTCTTCTTTCAACTCTCTGTTCTCTTCCTCAAGATCATCCATCCTTCTCTGACGATTGGCCCGAGTATTGTACGAATGAGACAGTTTGACTCTAGAACCGAGACACAAACGTGAGATTCGTAGGTAAGAAGAATACGCGATGTGAGAATGATGAATGCAATGATTATATTAATTGTTTTTTGGTTTAATCAAAATAAACTTCGACAATTAGATTGCAAATATCAAACAGTGGGGAAACCCCTTTTTATTGAATTCAAAGGATTACAGACATGGAAATACAGTAGATTACAAGGTACAGAAATAGAAACCTAAGCTAATGGGTCCCGAGTCCTCTCTGAAGAGAAATCGGGTGCTGACTCTGGTACTTTCCTTTTCTTTGTCCGGGGCTCTTGGGCCGTTGTCGGGTTGTCATTCCTTTTCCAGGTTAAAGGAGTGAGCAAATTCCTTTGGTCATCTTGATTCTCTACAGCATGTTGCTCCAAAATTTTAATCAGAGCACCCTTATCTTTCAGTAGTTGCTGTATTTTGATGCATTCCACGTTGAGGGTGCGGTACTTGTTTTTCCAAGACCTCTTCTCCCGTTGAACTTTGTTGAGAGTAACCTGAAGCTTTTCAGTCTCAGTCATGAAGTACATGATAGACTCCCTCGGTGGAAGAACTCCGTGACGAGAATAAGGCATCTTTAGATTGAGAGCTCTAGTTTGTACCCAATGGAGATAAGGCTCCACCGAGACACAGTCGGGTTTTCCTAGAGACTCCCGTCCTTTCTTATGAACATGTTTCCAAGCGTGCACTATTTCTGTCTTTAGTGCTCTGTCATTTTCTCCTTCCTTGAAGAAAAGACCTTCCAGATGAACACTCCGTGGGACGTGCCTCATCGGGTATCCAAATTGACAACGAACGAGAACTGGATAGTAATTGATTCCTCCCTTAGTTCCTATAAGGGGTACGTTGGGGAAGTTTCCACAACGGTCAATGATCCTGATCCCATCATAAACCCTATTACACCAATCAACGTCAGAGTTGGTAAGAGACATGATTTTCTGCGACCAACGTAAGGCACTCTTGTGATCCCAAAAAGCAGCAGACTTAGGCAAATGGGAGATAAACCATTTATAAAGCAGAGGTACACAACATGTGATCTCCCCTCCACTGTACAAATTTCCTAAGTGTACAGAATGATACGCATTTGCGAGCAAAGTTGGCACAGGGTTTCCAATGAGAAAAACCTTAATGGAGTTAATATCGACGCAGTTATTAATGTTGGGCAACAAAAATAACCCGTAGGTGAGTAAAACAAAGATGCTTTCAAAAGCAGTCACGTTCCCGATACTGGCGAAGTACAGGGCTTTCTTTTTCAAGAACTGGGCTGGAAAACCTTGTATGCCACCCTTAGTGGTCATGTGAGTCCTGACCTCAGACTCGTCCAAATGAATTGCTCTTGCAATGGTCTGATTCTTTGGAATTTCTTTCAGTCCAGAAAATGGAGCTTGATCGGTAATGTGTAGATCAATCAGATAAGAATATTCCTCCAGCGTTGGTGCTAGCTGGTAATCTGGGAATGTGAAACAATGATAGACCGGATCGTAGAACTGAACGAGCGCATCCATGATTCCCTCAATCACATGGACTCTTAGCAGAGATAGCAAACCTCCGTACTTGGCTCTGAAAGCCTCTTGGTTTGTGATCATCCTCGCTAAACCTCTTAAATCCTCTAGTTTTGGAATCCTGAAGGTGTACTTATGAGTTCTCCTTCTACCGAAATCCATTAGCGCAATCCTTTTCTCTGATATTTGCATTCACAGTCTTAGTTTATTTTGAAAAGACAGAGAGACTAGAAGAGAAATTTTTTTTTGAATGTTTTAATGTTTTTTAAATGAATGCATGAATGCAGCACACAAAAACATAGAAAAAACATGGGGTCAAAGGGTTGTTGTCATGGAGTCAAGGCTCTACCCATCCCCAAAGGTTTATACTAGGGTGATTTTTGTACCGGTACTCAAAATCATCAGCTCCTCCCAGGATAACAAACAGCAAGCGGATCGCCAGCGAGCTGTATGAAATCTTAGAGTAAATGCTATTCACCGAGAATAGATCATCAGCCTCAAATGAGGGTAGTATCGCGTGACAACTATTTCCGATAGTTTCCGCACTACAAAAGGGTTGGCTCCTCAGCTTCTCAGATGTCACAATCGACCCATTGCATGTGAGAGAGAATGGGTTGCATTGGGAAGCCTCCACTGAGGTTGATGGTCGACCTCGTCGCCATCACTTATCTTAAGTGTATACTCAATCTTTCCACATGCGACATCACACGCATTCCCATTAGCAGAAAAATAAACACAGACATCAATTAGGAAAAGAAGTATATATATTTGTCCTAATGTCCTAGACTTTTTTTAAAAGCTATGAATCTTATGTTCCTGACAGAAAATGGCTCCCCGGCGGATTCGCCATTCTGTGGTTCCTTCCCCACTTAAAGGGTTTTGACATAAGATCCTAGTGAAGTCAACAAAAAGTTCTATCCCAGCGAAATCCCTTTTCTTCTACCTAAGATATGAAAACAGTCTGGCCCCACGGTGGGCGCCATTTTTCTGTAGCGAGCGACACTGGACGTGTTTCTTAAGCACTGTCGCTCCTTGGGGATTACTACAGGTCGATTCATTTTTTATCCTATTGTGAGCTTACTAAGGAAGGGAAATAGATGTCTCCAATTAACCCTGCTTGCATACTGAGTTTAAACAGCGGTCTGTTAGGTTACGGATGCTATCAATGTGGGGGGCCTCTCTTAGGTTATTTTCAGGGATTTTAAACTTTTAGCGGGGAATACGAACTAGGATGTTTTGATTGATATACGGGATTTTGGGTTTGTGTTTAGTGTGCTCGTAAAGATTTTTCTTTCAATCTTATGCCTACGTATTCCTGTTTTTCCAAAACAGGGAAATCAGAGCGATCGTAGTTCCTCCTATTCAACGGGAGGAAATGGTGTTTTGGTGTCTTGTTCAAAGCCCAAGACGTGAAGCTGAAGGGTCTATTTGTATCTTGTTCGAAGCCCAAGATGTAAAGCTAAAATCGTTTGACTTTAGAGAGAATTTGTCATCTCTAAAGAGGGGTTTGTCTGTCACAACTATTTATAAAGGAGAATTACTTTAACCGGGATATGTGAATCCGACAATGCCATAATTTCCTTTATAGGGGATTTCCAATCTGAAGGAGAAGACTTTAACTCAGTGTAGAGCAATGCCATCTTTCCTTAGGAATTTCTCATGCTAAAAGAGGGACAGTGGCATGAATGTAGATGATCCAGAGGCTTGCCGCTTACAGCGATTAGATAAAGGGGAAGGAGTTGTTGTTGTTTGTGTACTGTGAACGAGGCACAACTTTGATGCTAAAAGGTTGATTGGATCAACCAGTGGTTTTCTTATACAAAGCCTAAGAGGAGGCTATTGGCCCAACAAGAGGGTGTTTTTATGTGTCTCGTACAAAGCCTGAGAAATAGGCTAAAAGGGTTGTTTTATACTCAACAAGGGAGTGATTTGTGTCTTGTACAAAGCCCAGGACGGAGGCTAAAAGGTGTTTGACTCAACAAGAGAGTCTTTTAGTATCTCGTACGAAGTCCGAGATGGAGGCTAAAGTGTTAATTCAATAAGAACCTTTTTGTATCTCGTACAAAGCCCGAGATGGAGGCGAAAGAGGGTACTGTTTCAGTTGAGTGACCAGTATATGGGTTCAAAGAGAAAATCAGTTCTTATATGAGTAACGTTGTACTCAAGGATTTTGATTCGAGGATCAGGGATATTTCCTTTTCTTTGAGGAAATGGGAAATCCAAAGGGTATTGAGACTGTCCGAGTCTACAGGGTTCCTTCCTATTCTTGAAGGGTGCTTGAGAATGTCTTTGAGACTCAAGGAAATTAGACTGTCCAAGTCTAGAGTTTCATCTTTTGTACTATGCTTTGAGAAACAGTAGTAGACTCTTGGAAAGACTGTTCTATTAAGATGACTGATTTCTGTTCCAATACCTTTAGGAGGTCTTCGGGACAATTTGTATGAAGCCCAAGAGGAGGCTGGCAACTTTTAAGAAGCCGAGGGACAATTTGTACTAAGCCCAAGAGGAGGCTATCATTCCCGGAGGAAGAAATCATTTATACGAAGCCTAAGAGGAGGCTGTGAATATTTCTAAGAAGCCGACGGGTCCTTGTACAACGCCTAAGAGGAGGGGGGATGCTTTTAGGAAGCATGTGGGTCCCCAAACCCCGAGAAGTTCAAGACAGGCTATTCACAAAGAATAGATCAAGCCAGGAAAGTCTGAGAATTTGGAAGAAACTCAAGGGATGCAATTCACGGAGAAGAGATCATCTCTGGGGAATAGAGTTTCTTGACAATTCCTAAGGGTGCTTTTAAGAAGCCTGTGGGTCCCCAAACCCCAAGAAGTTCAAGACAGGCTATTCACAAAGAATAGATCAAGCCAGGAACGTTCGAGAATTTGGAAGAAACTCAAGGGATGCAATTCACGGAGAAGAGATCATCTCTAGGGAGTAGAGTTTCTTTGACAACTTCTACGAGTGACAGTCTGAGAAAGGGTTCAAAAAGAATCTGCCTTTCACATCTCCATATTGTTTAACCCCAAGAGGAGGGAAGACTGTGTCTGGTAATCCTATGGGGATCTAGTTTTCACTATTTAAGAGTGATCAACGGGCTTAATGCTAGACGTAGTTGCCGAGGAAACTCTAAATATCTATACTATTATTACACAGTTGATATGAGTTTATGAAAGAAGACTTACAGCGAAACAGCCCCATAATACAGTTATATGTATATGAAAGCGGTAAATGAAAGCGGATAAACACTTACTCGGTTGTAGAGCTTCCATGCTGTTTGGTTAGTTGTTCAACAAAGAAAGATTGAAAACAACAGTATAATTCAAAAATCAAAGGAGAAAGTGCTTTGAAAAAGAAAGATTTGGGGCTTACAGCTCAAGGAGAGGCCCAGGGTTTTATCAGTGATCGCACTGTTGAATTTGTACAGAGGGACTTATACGAGTGTCTGAGGCCCAAAAATTGTTTGTTGTACAAAGGGATGGGTCTTACACTCTCTCAAGAGGCCTAAAAGGTTTAAAAAAGAGTGGGGCATATAACACGAGGGTAGGCCCAGATGATTTTTCGTTTGAAATGGCGATCGCACCGAGATTTTCTTTTAACGCCAAGGGGCTTATACAATATCTGAGGCCCAAAGTTGTTTTGGTTAAAAGGGGATTGGGTCTTACCCTCTATTAGAGGCCCAAAGAGTTTTGAATGGGTCTTATAGCTCGAGGAGAGGCCTAATTGATTTTTAAAAGACGACGATCGCGCCGTTTACTTGTACAGAGGGACTTATACAATAAGTGAGGCCCAAAATTGTTTGTACAAGGGGGTTTGGGTCTTACACTCTCTCAAGAGGCCCAATAGGTTTTGAAAATAATTTATGAGGGTTGAATTAATCAAAAACCCTAATTTGTTTTCAAAATGTGTTTTAATTGAATAAAATATTCAATTAAAATGATCAAAATTGTTTAACATGTGGAAAACAAATTGTGATCTTGGATTAATGCTTCATAAATCAAGTTTTGCCCTCTAGGTCGTGGCAGCAAGTTCAAAGTGATTTCTGAGTTGGAGGTGTTACAGATGAGTTATGATGATCTGAACAGCTTCCCTACACCCTATGGAGTGTGTTTGAATGCTTGGACTTGATGGAAATTGGTTGGATCACTTCATGGCATCTCAACTGCAACTTGGTTAAAACCTTGAGCAATTGACTGGTGATTCTGAGAAATCAGTGTTCCAGATGTTGTTTAAGTGTTTGATCAGCTCCCATATGATGTATGTGAGGTGTGTGGGTGATTGGTTTGAGTGGAATTGCTCTCTACTGAAAAACTCGATAGTGACTTGCTAAGAAAGGCATTTTTGAGAGTGAGAAGTGGATTTTGAGAAAGGCAAGTGTTGTAGGCCTTTGGTGTACTTAAATTGATCACAATTGAGCTCTATTTATAGTAGAGCAAGTTTGTTTTGCAAGGAATAGTGAATGGCAACTGCTGAGTAGGGTTAGCCAATGTTGGGAAATGAAAATCCAAGTCTCCTCTAGCCATTGACTAGAGGTTAGGGCACAGGCTGCTGGTCCCCTTGGTCTTGGATAAGTCTTGACTGAATTCAGTTGCTAATAGCTCAGTCCATGCCACCTTGGTGCTTCCATTGAATGCTCCAATTCAAAATTGGAGTCTTGTCCCTATTTTAGGCAATTCTAGGTATGGCATGTTATTTCTTGTTCCAAGGACTTTGGAGGCTTGGCTCAGTGATTGTCCCCTTTAGATTCAATCCTCAGATGTGTCCAAAGTGATGACAAGGCTTGGAATTGGTTGATTTTGGAAAATCGACCAAAAGTGCAAAAATCTGCCTTGCCCTGGCAGATTTCAGCAAGGCATCTTGCCACTACCATATCTCAAAGCTCAAATTGAATTTGGTGATGTTCTTGGCCATTTTGGAAAACCCTTATATGATACAACAACTGTATGATCACATTTGGTTTTGATACCTTTTGGATCCAAGTGAAAAATCCCCCTACATTTGGAAAAAAGTAAGGCAGATTCTGACTTAGTGAAATTTTCACTAAGTGTTGGAACAAAGTGACTTTTCTTGATTTTGATCACTCCATAACTCAAAATCCATGAGGAATTTGGACATAGATCAGTATGAAACTTTTGCAGAGGGCAATGAGATCTACAAATCAAGCTTTGGATGGGGAAAAATGGCTTTGTGGTTTAGGAGTTATGATCCTCCAAATTTGGTACATTTGTCACTTTATTTCATAACTTAGAAAATTTTCTAAGTTTTTATGGTTAGCCATTTTACAAGTTATCCCACTTTCTTTGTTTTTTCTTGATGAATGATGATTCAAATCATACATTAACATCATAGGGTTAAAAATCCATTTTTGTGAAAAATCTCAAAAAGTCAAAGTTGACTTTTGTGCACAGTTGACTTTTTATCCGATGAATTCCAAACTGTGCGATCCTCTATGAAATCATGTCCTTGACCTAAATCAAACTTGATGGACATGTTCCATGGGTGTTATAGGGTGTATTGAATCATGTCTTAGGGCTTGGGAGCATGTCCTGGTCAAAAGTCAAAGTTACAGTTGACTTTTCTCGTAAAGCCCTAACTGTGGTTCAGATGAAATTGAAACTTGTTGCTCAACCTTCTTGGATCAATCCATTGTTCCAAATGGATCAATATGGTATATTAGAGACCCTCAAATCATGTCTTGAGGTCTTGATTCATGATTTGTCCCAAAAGTCAACTTAGGGGTGAATTAGGTCAAGAAACCCTAATTCCTGATTTTTGATGTATGCATCCCTTGAGGCCAAATTGACTTGATGATTGGGTCCATGAGGTTCCATGGAGTATATTAGGATATGCTTTGAAGCATTGGCTCATGCCCAGATGAAAATTTCCATCTGGAGGCCCTGGTCGACCAAAACCCTAATTTGGTGACACTGGCGATCTTGAAGCTTGATTCACCTAGAAGGGAGCAGCCTTGTGCTTAATCCTTGAAGTGGGAGTCCTCTTGATCCATTGTGGATGTTTGAGAGGTTAGACAAGTTGAAGATCATGTCATTCCTTGATTGATCCTTTGTCTAAGCACTCAGAGAGGGCTTGAAACCCTAATTTTGATTGTGGTGAATGTTCAACAATTCCTTGAGGAGATTGATGAGGCATAAAGGTACATCCATATTGTGATGATGATTTACACAATGATGAGAAATCTTAGTGGTCAAAATTTGGGGTATGACAGTTGGCCCGCAAAATTAAAATAAATAAACAATATTCTTTACATTTATTTATAAGTCACATATTTTCCAATTTTTTTTCTTTCTAGGCTAGAGCGAAAAAATCCATTTAATATAATAATTTGTCCTTTAATTTTTAATAGTTTGACAATTAGTAAACTCATAAAATTTTTATTTTAGATGTCTTGTTGGTTTGTTATAGATTTTTAGAATATGGAATATAATATTTAATGATAATTATCATATTTTTAATCAACTTTTACTAATTTCTCCCTCCGTCCCACATATTTTAGTTTATTTAAATTCAATGGTGTTTAAGTACAAGTAGTGATGATTAGTTAGTTGGTTTCATTAAATATTTTTGGATCACTAAATAAGATGAATTATCAAACTTATAAACACAAGGAGTATCAATTTCAAAATCATCTTTTCTCATTTCATTGGGATCTATCAAACTTATAAACACAAGGAGTATCACAAATTTTTGTTTTGTAGGGTTAAATTATGTCTAAAATAAAATTTAATTTTATCAATCTATTAGTTTGTTAATCGATTAAAAAATGTTATATTGTTAATTAAAAGACATTAACGTCAATTATACGATAAATAGGCAATCAAATTATAAGACTTTTTTTCGTCTCAAAGAAAAGTTATATGACTTTTTCAAAAGAAATTGTACCTAATTTAGATAGCGTGTTATACTTAAATTGTGAATAATTTTATCATATTAAATTTAAGTCTCGTAAAACTTAGATAAGATTAACCTTAAATTACCATAGGTTATTTCTTCTAAATTTTTTTAGGATGTGCAAGACAACCTACAATACATAAAATCTCACACTTTTACATAATTAAGTTATTATAAAAAAAATGTCCATAAATATATTTTTAGTTTAACTTACAGTTAAATAGAATCTCTTAAAATAATTCATGATTCAACTAAAATTAACTTTACCTTCTTACATAATCTCTTAAAAAAATTGAGATGGATCTGTTTATTTCCACCTCCCACCTTTGATCTCAATGCTCAATATCATATATACTTACTCTTTTTAATCTAATATATGTGCTTATTGATAGTTAGTTTACTTCAGTTTCTCACGTGCTTTCTAGAGAGAAGGACTTTTCTCTCTCTAAAGAAACTTATTTAGTTTCTTTTCCCCCTTTTCTTCTAAGGTTTCTGGTGGTTATTCTTTAGTTTTCTGGTCACCCTTACCCACCTTCGGTTTGGGTTTTTCTTCACCATTACTTTTCCTCGTAGCTTGTATTTTTTTTATTCCCTGTCTGACTGATTATGGAGAAATGGAAATCTTTTACTCTCTCGAAGGAAGACGAAGAAGGAGTAGTTGCAGCAAATGATGAAATTTGCAAAGATGAATCTTTCCAAAGAACCTTAGCGTGTAAACTTTGAACAGATAGTAGCTTCAATGCTAGGGCTTTCAAGTGCACGATGCTTAATGCTTGGAAACTCAAGAATCTGGCGGAGATTCAGGATCTCATTAAGAATCTCTTTTTCTTCAAGTTCAATTCAAAGCGAGACCTCGATTTTATTCTTAGAAGTGGTCCGTGGAGTTTTGACAGATCCTTGTTTGTTCTTAATCGCATATCTAGTGAGGAACATCCCTCATATCTCAATATGCACTTTGGCTCCTTTTGGGTTAGGATCTATGAGCTTCCCCTCATGCTCAGATCCGATACTTTGGCGCGGAAAATAGGAAACATTATTAGAGAGTTTGAGGAAATGGATCTTAAAGAAGTGCACATGAATGGTTGCTTCTTACGCATCAAAGTTACTTTGGACTTGAAGGAACCTTTGAAATGAGGAACATTGGTGAAGTTTAAGGAGAAGAATCTCAGAGTCCATTTCAAATACGAAAGGTTGCCCACTTTCTGTTTCGTCTGTGGAAGAATGGCCCATCAGATTAAGGATTGTGAAACGGTAGAAGATCTTAATGAAGAAGGTTTCGAGGAGCTGGAGGAGCAAGATTTATCCTTTGGTTAATGGTTAAGAGCGTCTCCATTGCCGAAGTTAGGGGAAGAAGTTAAGAAGAGAGAGTCAAGCTCCAGCATGTGCAGTAAGGAGTCATTCAACGTATCTTTAGCCATAGTCGCTGCGAGTCTAAGCGAAAAGAGAATACAGAAGACCGTGAACTTCAACAAGTCAACAGATTAGAGGTCCAAAAGGAGCTTACTATAAACAAAAATCATCCAAGCCAAAATAACCGTGTTGATGTAGAGATGGTAGCGAAATCCCTTGGAGAAATGGTGATTTCAATTCAGAAGGAAGGCATGGAGGTTCCCTCAGGAAATCCAGGTATTCAAAATAGGAAATGGAGTGGGAGGAAGAATCTGAAGAATAGTGGGGGCATCCAGGCTAGGGCACAAAAGATGACAAATGTGAAGCGACAATCAATCGATGTTATGATAACAAAAGGCTCTATTGAGGACTATGGGGTAGGGGAGAAGAAGATGAAACAATCTGATCTTGGGAGAGATATTCTTAACAACCAACCAGAGGTGGTGTTGGAAAGCCAATACTGCATATCCCAATGAAAATCCTAAGCTTGAACTACAGGGGTCTGGGGAGCCCCGTTGCAGTTCGAGCCCTTGTGAGGCTTTTACATATTGAGAATCCCTAGTTGGTCTTTCTGATGGAAACCAAACTGAAGTATGATGAAATCTTGAGGATTAAGAAGAAGCTTAAACTTAAGTACGGTTTGATTATGGAGTGTAGGGGTCTGGTACAGATAGAGCGGGGGGTTTATGCCTGTTGTGGAATGAATCTGTGGAGGTCCAAATTTTGTCTCACTACCAAAATCACATTGGATGTAAATGTCAACTGGAGAATGACGAGCATCCTTGGTCTTTTATTGGTGTCTACAGATTTCATGAGGAATCTAATAAGATAAAGACGTGGTAGTTGGTTCAAACCTTGTATGAGGAACGTGGGGATAATATGTTGTTCTTTGGGGATTTTAATGATACAACATAAGATACTGATAAGATTAGGGGTATTAGCATATCTACAAACTAATTCTCTTGGAGTAGGCATGTCCTTGAGAGGTGTGGTCTCGAAGAATTGGGTTATAAAGGATATTCTTTCACTTGGTCCAATGGTATACAAGGTGAGGATAATATCCAATGCAGGCTGGACAAAGGGCTCTGTTCTCTAGCGTTCATTAGATGTTTCCCTCTTACTAGAGTGATCCATCTTGCAAGACATGGTTCTGATCACGCAGTTACATGTATTATGATCTAGAAAGAGGTCTCTAGAGAGAAGAAAATTCATCTTTATAGATTCGAGGAAGTCTGGTTTAAGGATGCTAGGTGCAAGGATTTTGTTAGACAATTGTGAAATGGTGCATCGCCTATGATCCAACATAGGTTATTATATGTCCAGGCCTTCCAACACTCTTTCAAGGACCTTATAACTAGTGAAATTGAAAAGTAATTGAAGAGAGTGGAATCCTTTCTTAAGGATGACAAAAGATGGTCATGTGATATTGAGGAAATCCAACAGTTCAAAGTCCTAGAGAAGCAGAGAGACAAACTTCTTAGGATTGAGGATACTATGTGGAGGCAAAGAAGTCGTGTTGTCTGGCTTAAAGATGGAGACAAGAAATTTTTTTATATTGTTAATTAAAAGACATTTACATCAATTATACGGGTAAATAGGCAATCAAATTATGAGACTTTTTTGCCTCAAATAAAAGTTATATGGCTTTTTGAAAATAAATTATGCCTATGTTAGATAGCATGTTATACTTAAACTGTGGATAATTTTATCATATCAAATTTAAGTCTTGTAAAACTTAGATAAGATTAAACTTAAATCACCATAGTTATTTTTTCTACAAGGATATGCAAGACCTACAATACTTAAAATCTCACACTTTTTCATAATTAAGCTATGGTAAAAAAAGATGTCCATTAATATATTTTTAGTTTAATTTACGGTTAAATTGAATCTCTTAAAAATAATTCATGATTCAATTAAAATTAACTTTAACTTCTTACACAATCTCTTAAAAAATTTGAGACGAATATGTTTATTTCCACCTCCTATCTCAGATCTAAACGCTCAATATTATATATACTTACCATTTTTAATCTAATATATGTGCTTATTGATAGTTAGTTTACTTCAAGTCATAATTAAAATGATTAATCATCTTTTTGTCATCAATAATATAAAGGAAACAACAACAACAATAATAATAATAATAATAATAATAATATATTAAGAATAAACTGTTTTTTTTTTTGCTTATCGCACTCTGGTTCCTAGGGGAAAGGGGCCCTAGTAATCCAGAGCTCGTGCGGAGAGGCGTGCGCACTGGCCAAGCATGTTGTTCCGTACCTGGGAATCGAACCCGGTATTCCCCGGGTACGTCCTTGAACGGGGCTCCTTTGTCACTGGAGCACAACCGCTTGGTTGTGGCCCCTAAAATTAACTCACAGTAAAAGATTGCATAAACATTTAATGTGTAAGAGGAGGTGTTTTAATTGGCTTTTTTTGTTAGATATGGCATTTATATTATGTATCTTTACTTATATAAAAATTAAGAATAAAATATAGAATTAATCTTTATGAGTTCATGTCCTATAAACTCATATTAAATTCAAGATGAGTATAAAAGTGGAAGCGTACTAGAGTTTGTCGTTGAAATCGTTGAAGGTTTGTGATATGTGATCTTTCGATTTATAGAGTATCTTAGAATTTCTTGATTCTCTTCTGACGTGGATGAAGAGACAAAATCTGATAAACCGATTTGATCGTATTCTATAAATGGGGACCATAACCCATATAAATAACTCCCTTAAGTTTACTACTCAGTTTTCAACATTCTGATTTGCCCCCTCATCAAATTAGAATATTAACTTATGGTATCTACATAATAATCTTTCATGATATATATGCCCTTAGCCATAAACTTAATATCAACCAGACCACTTTAGTTTTGGATAATTAAATAATGGCTCTAACACATGTAATATTATATTTGTGACCCAAAATTCTAACAATCTCTCACTGGTCACATATGTAACTTTACACACGTTTTAGACTTCATGAGCTCAAAATTTGTCATTTATATACTTCAAGGATATCCAAAAAATATCATCCATTAGTTATGTCAGTAAATATAACCAAAGGAATTTATGTTATATCAGTCATAACTAAACCCATCAATGATTACTAATAGTGACATAACTAAATGACATAGATTCATCATGAAATGTGTAGCATGAAAATCAAAAGAATGTGTCATGTACATGTCGATTTTCAATTGGTCATACTTTACTTTAGTGAGATCATTCAATAACCTTATTCTACAAAGTATAAATAACTGAATATCAAACTTTATAAACCGGAAAAATATCCAAAACCAAAATATGCATACATAATATCAAACATAGAAAACAAAATTCATAAATGACTAATTCTCACTAAAATAAAGATTTCTTAAACCGTAAAACAGCCATGTGACTAGTGTGCTCATAAAAAACCTTGAATAGAAGACCTTTTGTAAGAGTATTTGCTATCATGGAATTTATGCCTAAGAGTTCTATACAAATTTGTTAACTTTGTACCATTTCCTTAACAACTAGGAACTTGATGTCAATATGTTTTGACTTAGTTGAAATTTTATTATTTTTGGAATATAGGATGATTACTTTATTGTCACAGTATAACTTAAGTGGTCTTTTAATTCCTTCCATAATTCGCAGCCTAGGGACAAGGTTCCTCAACCAAATCCCATGGTTAGATGCCTCAAAACATGCTATAAATTTCGCTGCCATGGTAGATAAAGCTATAAGAGTTTGCTTGGAACTACGCCAAGAAACTACATCACCAGCCAACATGTAGATATAGCATGAAGTGGATCTTTTACTATCTTAGCATCTAGCAAAATCACAGTCAGAATATACAACGATCTCCAACTAGTCTGACCTCTTATATGTGAACATATAACCTTTTGTTCTCTTTAAATACCTCATAACCCTTTTGGTTGCTTTCCAATGATCCATTCCTGGATTGCTCAAATATCTTCCTAACATCCCTCTATGAATGCAATATCGAAACACGTACATACTTGGGCATACACCAGACTCTCTACAGTTGACGCATAAGGAATCTTTTGCTTTTCGTAAATTTCTAAGTTTCCTTTTGGGCATTAGCTAAGACTAAATTTATACTCCTTAGTAACTGAAGTATCTCATGTTTTACATTCCAGCTTTCCAAACCGTTTAGTTACATTTTGATATAGCTCATTTGTGATAATCCTAAAATACCCTGACACCAGTGTTATTGTATATGAATTCCTAATACAAAGGAGGCGTTACCAAGATATTTCGTTTTTAATTTTCTTGATAGAAATTTATTTGTTTTGTGCATCATTCTTATATTATTATTGACAAACAGTATGCCATCAACATACAAGACAAAGAAAATGTACTTGTTCCCACTGAATTTATGATACACACATTCCTCAATAACATTCACCTCAAAATCAAACGAGAGAATTACTTTATGAAACTTGTGGTACCACTAACGAGACACCTACTTTAGTACATAAATGGATTTTGTCAATTTGCAAACCATATTATTTGAGACTCTTGACACAATTTTCTGGTTGCACCATATAGATTGTCTCTTCAACGTTGCCATTGAGAAATGTCATCATAATGTGCAACAAGAGTCATGATTGTCCAAAAAGATCTTTCGATTAAACCAAAGATAAATTCTCTTTAAATTCAATCCCCATTCCTTTTGGGTATAACCCTTAGCCACAAGACGAGCCTTATATCTCTCCACATTATTGTTAGAATCCTGCTTGGTCATAAAAATCCATTTTCAGCCAATGAGTTTCACACCTTCTAATGGGACAAGTTATCAAACCTTATTGTCTTGCACAGGGACTTATACTCCTCCTTCATTACTTCAATCAACTTTTCCGAGTTGGAACCATGCATGGATCGGGGGAAGTTGACTAGGACAACTTCCACCATACCATTATTTTCCTCATGTTCTTGGAGAAAGACTACGTAATCATCCGAAATAACATTTCTCCTTTATCTAGTGGATCTCCGCAAAGGTACTGATTCTTGTAACACTTGTTCTTGTTGACATTGAGTTTGTTCTTCATGAATTACCAAATAGTCTTGAGTTAGAGGAAATTCAACAATGTCTTGTGGAGGTTCCATACTTGCTTGATCAAAAGCAATTATATGAACTGGTTCTGGAATTGTTACTGATTCTTATGTTAGATGAAGGCAACTTATCTAGAGGCGGTGAATAGATCCCCAAATAAAAAATTTGATTACAAAAACATTTTTTCGAAAATGTTGGCTAGCAGAAGTAACTTGGATCAATTCGTCTAAACCAAACCGCTATCGAAAAGTTCAGATATGCGTATGTGAAAACAAATTATAGATAATGATAAGAAACTTTAACGCAATAGGATTTTATCATAATCACTAGAAAGCAAATTAGCAAGCAATTATGTTTCCAATGATAAATCAAACCAAAACACAAATGCGGCAAATTACCGAACACGTTGAGTGCAATAGAATTGGTTTGGAAATTTATATAGTTTTGTTGATCTTTAAAATCCAATCTCAATCAAATTTATTGTGATCAATTCAACAAAGCATTTTCAAACAAATTTAAAAAAAATTTACCAAACAAATGAATCGCACCAATGATGAACACAAAAATTTTCTAATGAAATGTAAGAGAGGGATAGAGAGAGAGAGAGAGAGAGCACAAGAATTTGTTTAGGAATTTCCCCAATCGGCCTCGCTATGGGTACGTTTTCCCTCAATTCTAATTTGAATTGAGATCATGTAATTAACCTTACTTTGCAATAGTATTTTTACAAGAGAAATGTAGCAATGCAACCCAACAAAACCTAAGCTTGATGTTGATCCTAACTATTTCTCTTCTCTTGATCTGAGCTTGATCAAGTCACCCAACAATGCTAATTCGATTCACCATCTCACACTAATCCTTTGCAAGAACCACAACCCTTTAAAGCTTTCACTCAATCAAATCTGAATTACAACCTGTTGTAACCCAAGATTTACCAAGATGATCCATTGTCTCACGCTACTCCTTTGCAAGAACCGCAACTCTTCAAAGCCTTCACTCAATCGAATCCAAACTTGAGTAATCTTGTGCAAAACCTTCAAATCCCCACGTTTATCTTGAAGGAAAACCCCAACTTAGTTTTTTTATTTGAAACCCCCCTAAGATCTCAACCCAATTTACAATACCACAAGCTAAATTGAACCTTATCAACTTGATTCTAGATGCCACCCAAACAATGAATGATTATGTGCATGTTGTTTGTGTGTATGTATAAAACCAAAGTTGAAGATAAAGATGACTCTTAGTATGTTCCAGGTTTCGTTTATGATTTTACCAAAATCATTGAAAAGAAATGATGCATGTATGAAGTATTTATATGCATGCATCTTAGGAGGCAAAAGGAATTGTTCGAATCAGTTAAAGGGGGGTTTTCGTTATCGTCTCCACAAGGATTGCAGATATTTTGATGCTTGCCTTTCAACAGTTTATCGTTTCAAGAAAAAGGGTTTTCAAAGTTTTGTTCATAAAATTGTCACGTTTTTAGTAGCAAAGCTTATAAATTCTAAAGAGTTTGATTAACAAAGTATATCAAAAGTAGTTTTCATCTACCCTAACTTATACGCATTCTGAAATTCTGGTACATGTGCAGAATTCAGATGTCCTAGAACATGCCGTTCGACATCTGGTCTGACATGATCAGAAAGGGCAAGGTATATTGTAAAAATCATGGTACTGAAAAGATAAGAGCAAGAACACCAGAAATTGTTAACCCAGTTCGGATATAACTATCCTACATCTGGGGGCTACCAAGCCAGGGATGAAGTCCACTATTAGTAGTATCAATTCAAAGCTAAACTACCCATTTACAGCTTATCACTTAATCACTACCCAATGACCCTTCTACCTAGATCCTCTCTAGACATGAGAAACCCTTCTCACTCCCAATCATCGCAATGATGTCTAGCAGTTGACAATCCGCCACTGCATCAACGACTCTTTACCTACACAACAATTCAGCACGGAAGACACCCTTCCAAGACACAACTTAGAGTTACTTAAAAGCTTCCTCCAAGAACACAACGTACTGCCTCTTACCTACAGGTTTTGAGGAATACGGGTAACCTTCCCACAAGTCAGGAGGTTTACCTAGACAGAACCCTAGTCTTCTACATGTTAAGCTCTCCGCTTCCAGGGTTACAAACCCTTCTATTTATAACCTGTACCGAACTGGATTTGGGCCTTCAATCACAGCTTCAATAGCTGTTACAAAACTGCAAAATACACTCCAAGAAAATAGGTATTCAATATGATATTTCCTAATATGTCTCCATATTTAGAAAGTCTTGATTTCTGATTGAATCTTCTAGACCTTTAAAAATGCGCCACATAGACTCCATAATTTTCTCTTAAAATTCTGCACAATTCAAAACACAGCTGAATCTCATTAATCCAGCTCAGCAGGCGCGATGTCGAATGCTTCCTCATAAGACATCTTCTTCGACATGTTGTTCCAGTTGTTGAATAACTTCAACACAGCATGTTCTGGCATCTAGTTGTACCTGTTCTTCTTAGCAAGTTTTATACATCCTATTCTCTATTACAATATTGCTGCTATTATTTGTTTTACCTAAATTAAGCCAATCCTAAAACAAGAGAACTAACACATTCTTTCAATCTTGCATGTGAATCCAGATCCGATTAATATTGTCGCGCATTCTCTCAACACTGTCTATCTCTAGAGCGGCGCCGTGAGAAATACTGTATTCATCGCTACACGATTTACAAAACAAGAATGGATCATTAAGAACAAAAATATTTTAGGTCAAGTTTCACAAAATCTATGTCTAGAGTTTTACAAAACAAGAATGGATCATTAAGAACAAAAATATTCATCATATATTAATCATCACTTGTTCACATGCTAATGGTAGACTACCTCTACCTTTGATACAAAGGAAATTAGCTACCCATAACCATGGTAGTTTGCTTTACAAGTTTTGGAAGAAGATGAATGAGCATCCACGTCGAAGAATCGAACTCGGATGCGAATCCAGCTTCTATTTGTAAAATATTACCTTTTGGTGAAGAAATGCTGAGAAATGAAGTTTTGGTGTGAAAAATGGGTTATGATCCCCAAAAATTGTGAAAAGTACTTATATAATAATTTTGGAATCTGTCATGTTCACACTGCGAACCATTTCTTCGCCCAGCGAACTCACTTTTAGGCACCTGATGTGCCTCTGAACAGTTAACCCACCCTTAGAAATATCTGAAGTTCGTTGTGCGAGCAATTCTTCGTCTTGCGAACTACCTCGGTACAAGTTCGCACAAAGAACTTATGGTCCTTTAGCTACTGACTCTAGTCTGGGATGGTTCGTTGGTCCTTCGCTGAGACCTCGCCACAACGAATATTCACTACCAGTTCGCCCAGCGAACTTAGTTCCCTTTCCTTACTGACTCTCAATTGAGAGGGTTCGCTGGGGCTTTGCCATGAGTTCGCCCAAGAAACATTCACTGCTACTCCTCGCTGGCTGTTCGCATAGCGAACATGCTGAAATTCTTCTCTTCCTTTGGCTTCCTTGTCCAATTACTTGTGTCTTACACTTTGATATTTTTATGCCTAATTTCTACACAATAACACACAAATCAAAGCAACCAAAGGTATTTTCACAGCATTGAAGAATAACACGATATCATGGAGTAAATCCAACAAAACATAACAAAAGAGTTGAAAAATGCCAATAAATAAGGGTCAATTTAAAGCAAGTTTGGCATTTAACAAACTCTCCCCAACTAGATATTTTCTTGTCCTCAAGCAAAGTACGCCTCTCACTGAAAACAAGAGGATTTGCTCGAGCATTTAATTCAACCAAGAATGGATTTATGGCTGAAATAAACAAACAAATGCACACAAACAATGTTTACAACTTAAAAGAATTTAGTTCTTAAACGAATATCCTACAATGCTTCAAATAACAACTAAGTTCTCATACTTGAATCACTCTAACACTCCTCTTCGATATGACTTGAAGAAATTAACGCGTTTGTAACCGCAGGGGAATTTCACTTGCCTGACAAATGATGCAAATACAAACCAATTCATACATTCATCTAATCAATCATTAAAGAATTCATGGAAGCAAGAAGATCACTAAGGTCTTTAAAGGTTGTAGCTTGGTTAGGTTCACAACAAATGAACATTTATAAGGCCATGGATTCAAAGTTGCCAATGCAAAAGAAACATTCACTATACAAGGTTATGTACACATTACAACTTCATCCAACACTTTCTTTTATTCATTGGCACATTATTCATTTTTTTTTCATTCAAACAAGCATGCTTTTTATTTTTCTTTTTCACAATTCATATACACAGTTTTCTTTTCAATGCTTGTTTGAAAATTTTCAAAATTTTTGAGTAACCTACCATTTTATTTTCACTCTCCCCAACTTGGTTTTTAGCCAAACCTTAAGTGAATGTTCCTTGATTTTTATGGCAAGGGAGACAATTTAGAACAATTTCAAAGGTTCAAGAAAAAAAATTTAGAATCCTACACACTTCAATGATGAACTATCTTTCAATTTATGTACAAATACCAAGTTCATCACTAAACTATGATCTAAACTATTAAGCTCAAAGGGGTTGGCAAATTCTCACAACTCACGGGTGAGTTACTTTTGGATATGGTTGTGCTCATTATCAACAAATGCCTTGATCATATCTAATGCTTCTACAAAATCAAAATAATCACAAGATTAAGCATGAATCAAATGTATTCAACAAGATTTATCAGGCATCCTATGCATTTAGTAAACAATGAAGGTTTCTCACAAATTTGTGGTTATTGGAACCTAAGTGATACAAGAATTCAAACAGAGGTGCAAAATGAAACAAAATTACGTTTGCACAAAGAAAAAAATCGTAAACATTCTAGCATCCTAGAAAGACGTAACCATGTACCTTGCCAGTATTTACATGATCAAATACACTCATCACCATCCAAACTTGGGAGAATCTTCATTGGATACTTTTAGCAAATAGCAACCAATCTAGAAGTTCTCACATTTAATCACCACAAAAGGGAAACATTAAATTCAAAGAAAGTACACTACCTATAATAAAAACTACAAGAGTTGAACATTCCTACACTGAAGAATTTAACTCTTAAACAACATAATAAAAGAAAACAAAAGCTGAACATTCGTGAACTGAAGAACTCAACTATAAATAACATTAAAATGTTATAGTGTAAAAACACCAACAAAAGTACTAGTACCCAAAAGTGGTACATACAAACAACATTATCCAAAATAATCCACCAAGTAGATATTATACATCAAAAGAGAATACAATAAACATAAAACAAATATAGCAATGATCTAAGCTAACAGAAAACTTCACTTTGTAGAACCAAAGGAAGTAGCCTAAGATCATGCTCAAAATATCCAACAACAAAAACTAGTCCTCATCGGACTCGGTCTCTTCCTCCAAATCAACCTCTCTAGATCCAGAGCCATCATTATCAGAACCAACCTCCTCATCATCTCCAGCCTCCTCAGCATCATCTGCCTCACCAGGATCATCACCAGCTACACCTGCCCCCTCTCCAAAGTCTAGCCTGGCCTCAGGCCAACCAACATGAGCTAGGAACTACTCCCTAGTCATCATCAAATGCTCCACAGAAGGCTCTATGTACTGTAGTTGTAACACCTTCATAGAGTCATGAATATCAATCATGGCGTGTTGAGTTGCCGCTATCCACTCCTAGTTGTAGTTACAGATATCCCTAAAGAACGGGTCAAAGCCATGGGAGCCTGCAACTCTAGAACCGAAAGCCTCACCAGCTCCTGAACCTGTACCAGCACCAACACCAGAAGTTTGTCCTCCTCTCATTTCATTCGGCCTGTAAAACTTATCCATATAATTATCATCAATAGCACCCGGGATCGTCACCTGACGGTGGGAGGGTAACTTCACCCTCGAATGCACGGACAAAACCATGATTAGACATGGGAAGACCAAGGGGCAATTAGCTCGCGACCATGATCTAAGTCCACTATCAGCAATAGCGTGCATCTGTTAGCCAGGAGATTTCGACCAAACATGAGAAATAAAGAAATGGTGAAAAAGTCAAGCAAGTGGGTCGACGCCAGGAGAAAGGATAGTGAGGAAGCCAAAGCTGGGTCAACATAAGCGAATGGTGCGTCGGAAGGAACCAGACGAACAAGGTCGTCGAAGGGCATCACTTGGTGGCCCATGAAGCCAACACAAAGCTTATAAGTTTTGAGCAGGAAAAGTTTGAAAGCCAAGAACATGGGAAGTTAGAAAGATAGTGGGGTGACACGTGTCATAGCCAGGACAAATCTTGGGAGATGAACAATTATTTTTCAGCCTATTTAAAGCAATAGTTATTTCCATTTTGGGGGTCACATTTGTAACATTGAAAAGGGAAAACACTCAAAGTACCAAGCGTTAAGAGAAACGAGTTTACTCCTGCAGAAATGTATGATAGCATCCACACTTGTTATTTAATGCAATTTATATGACCAAAGTTTAAATTATTTTGTCATTTACTTGTCTGTTTTTCACTATGTTTTATTTATCCATTCGAAACCCTTTTATTTGTTTAAGTTTCTTACAACTCCTCTAAACTAAAAATCGTCATATCAACAAAACGTACACTTCAGCCAATTGTTCTGGGATTCAGTGGCCAATCCCGCGAGTAAACCTGCGATAGGAGGCCAGTGGTTGTTCGCGCGAGAATCGCGTGCGAACAAATTGGCATGCCCAGTGGGACACATTTGAGTTGAGTATATGCATTTGCGCAGTGGTGTCATACCCCAAATTTTGACCACTAAGATTTCCCATCATTGTGCAAATCATCATCACAATATGGATGAACCATCATGCCTCATCAATCTCCTCAGAGATGTTTGAGCATTCACTACAATCAAAGACTAGGGTTTCAAGCCCTCTCAGAGCATTTAGACAAAGAATCAATCAAGAAATGACATGATCTTCAACTTATCTAAACCTCTCAAACATCCACAATGGATCAAAAGGACTCCCACATCAAGGATCAAGCACAAGGCTGCAACATTCCAAGTGGATTGAGCCTCAAGATCGTTAGTGTCACCAAATTAGGGTTTTGGTCGACCAGGGCCTCTAGATGGAATTTTTCCTCTGGGAATGAGCCAATGTTTCAAAGCATAATCCAAGATACTCCAAGGGACCTCATAGACCCCATCATCAAGTCAATTTAGCCTCAGGGGATGCATTCACCAAAAAGTCAAGAATTAGGGTTTCTTGACCTAATTCACCCCTAAATTGACTTTTGGGACAAAGCATGAGCCAAAACCTCAAGACATGATTTGAGGGTCCCTAACACACTACATTGATCCATTTTCAACAATGTATTGATCCAAGTAGCTTGATTCACAAGTTTCAAGTTCATCAGAACCACAGTTAGGGTTTCACGGAAAAAGTCAACTGTGTCTTTGACTTTTGACCAGGTCATGCTCCCAAACCTTGAGACATGATTCAATACACCCTATAATACCTATGAGATAAATCCATCAAGTTTGATTTAGGTCAAGGACTTGATTTCATAGAGGATCGCACAGTTTGGAATTCATCTGATAAAAAGTCAACTATGCTCAAAAGTCAAAGTTTGGCTTTTTGATTTTTTGATCAATTATGGTTCTCTAACCCTAAAATGATGTTAATGTGTGATTGGAATCACCATTCATCAAGAAAAATCAAGAAAAGTGGGATAAATTGTAAAAGGGGTAACCATAAAAAACTTAGAAATTTTCTAAGTTATGGAACAAAGTGGCTAAGGTACCAACTTCTAAGGATCATAACTTGTGATCCAAGCTACCATTTTGGTTGATCCAAAGATGGATTTTTAGCTCTCATGGCATACTTTAAAAGTGTCAACTACACCTCATTCCAATTCTTCATGGATTTTTAGTTATGGGGTGACCAAAATGACAAAAACATGAAAATGCCACTTTTTCCAACACTTAGTGAAATTTTCACTAAGTCAGAATCTGTTTCACTTTTTTCAAAATGTAGGGGCATTTTTCACTTGGATCCAAAAAGTGTCAAGACAAAATATGATCACACATATGTTGTATCATATGAGAGCTTTCCAAAATGGCCAAGAACTCCATCATATCCCATTTGAGCTAAGAGTTATGACAGTGGCAATATGCCTTGCTGCAACTGTCATAGCAAGGCAGATTTGTGCATTTTGCTCGATTTGATCAAATTGTGCAAATGACAAACAAGTTTATCCACCTGAACGCCTCAGGGGGAGACCAAGGAGGATCAAACACTGATCCATAAGCCTCCCAAGTCTTTGGAACTAAAAGTAGCATGCCAAACCTAAAAATGCCTAAAAGGGGGACAAGACTCCAATTTTGTTTTGGAGCATTCAATGGATGCACCAAGGTGGCATGAACTGAGCCTTTTCCAACCGAATGAGTCAAGGATGATCTCTGAACTAGGGAACCAAAGGCCTGTGCTCTAACCTATAGTTAATGGCTAGAGGAGACTTAAGATTCCAAAGTGATGCAATTGGACAATGAGCTGCTGCAGTTGCCATTCACTATTGCTTGCAAAACAAACTTGCTCTACTATAAATAGAGCTCATTTGTGCTCAGTTTAAGTACACCAAAGGCCTACAACACTTGCCTTTCTCAAAATCATCTTCTCACTCTCAAAAATGCCTTTCTTAGCAAGTCACTATCGAATTTTTCAGTAGAGAGCAATTCCACTCAAACCAATTGCTCTAACACCTCATAAACATCATATGTGAACTGATCAAACACTAAACACACAACTGTAACACTGATTTCTCAGAATCACCAGCCAGTTGCTCAAGTTTTTAACCAAGTTGCAGTTGAGATGCCATGAAGTGATCCAGCCATTTCCAATCAAGTCCAAGCATTCAAACACACTCCATATGGTGTAGGAAAGCTGTTCAGATCATCAAAACTCATATGTAACACCTCCAACTCAAAAATCATATTGCTCTTGCTGTCACGACCTTCAAGTAAGCCTAAACTTGGTCATCTCTTAATCTATGCATATTTCCTTGCACAATACTTTTGCCAAATGTTCATAATCATGCATAGAATGTTACACCTTAATTAATTGCTTTGTTTGAATCGTGTATCAAAATTCTTAGCCTTCATTCAAATTTTAGGGTTCTTGAGGTTTTGTCTTGATTTCTTATTCCATGCTTAAAATAAATGAAATTAAAGACCATAGACATGATCATGAGGTGAAAACGAGCAGATGGATATGTGGATTGTGTGATTTCATCAAGTATTCAGTGAGATTGGATAGAAAATGCAAATCTGAGCAAAACTCCCTTCGCGCGTGTTCTTGACCCATGTTCTTGGCGCCTTTTCACAAATTTGAATATTTGAATTTTGTGATTTTATTTAATTGATTCAAAAATTAATTTCTCTCTGATTTTTAATGATTTTGAGTTGATTCTTTTTTTAATAATTCACAAAAATGTTAAAATATTTTATTTTGCCAAAAATTCCCAAAAATATTATTTATTTCATATACTTGATATTTTTGCAAAGAATTAATCTTTTGTTTGTTTTTAACATTTAAAATATTTTTTCCTCCTTGATTTTCCAAATTTAATTGGTTTCCAATCATTTTTTGGATATAAACATGATTTTTGAAACATTGATCCAAGATCACCACTCATTTTTCACATGTTTTCAATAATTTTTATTAATATTTAAACAAAATTAATTTCATTTTAGACAAAATTAGGGTTTTGATTGATTCCACCCTCATCAATCTTTTTCAAACACTTTGGGCCTCTAATAGAGTGTAAGACCCAACCCTTTTTGAAAGCCAAAACTTTTTGGGCCTCGGTCATCGTATAAGACCCACTGTGTTTTCAAACCTCGGTGTGATCGCCATTTTTCAACAAAATAATCATTTGGGCCTCTCCTCGAGCTATAAGTCCCATTCCTTTCCTTAAAAACACCTTTGGGCCTCTAATAGTGTAAGACTGAACCCCTTTGTAAATAATACCTTTGGGCCTCTCACATTGTATAAGTCCCTCTGTATATTTTCAAACGTTCGGCGCGATCGTCGCCTTTTTAACAAAATCAACTGGGCTTCTCCTTGAGCTATAAGACCCATATTTATTCATTTTCAAACTCTTTGGGCCTCTAATAGAGTGTAAGACCCAACCCCTTTTTGAAACCAAAATGATTTGGGCCTTAGATGTTGTATAAGACCCACTATGTTTTCAAAAACCTCTGCGCGATCGCCGTTTTCAAACAAATAACCCTGGGCCTCTCCTTCAGTTGTAAGTCTCATCTCTTGTACAAAAATAAACTTCGGCCTCTAATAGAGTGTAAGACCCAATCCCCTTGTACATAAAAACTTTTTGGGCCTCACATATTGTATAACTCCCTCTGTACAATTTTCAAGACAACGGTGCGATCATCATTAAAACTTAGGCCTCTCCTAGAGTTGTAAGCCCCAACAATCTTTTCAAAGCACTTCCTCCTTTGATTTTGAATCCAAATGTATAGTTGCTATCAAAACTTTATTTGTTGAACAACTAACAAAACAACATGGAAGCTCTACAACGGGTAAGTGTTTATCTGCTTTCATATGTATATAACTGTATCGTGGGGCTGTTTCACTGTAAGTCTTCTTTCACATCCTTTTATATACTTGTCACATATCAACCGTGTAATTCTAGTATAGTTATTTAGAGTTTTCCCTGGCAACTATGTCTAGAATTAGGTAAAGCCTGTTGGTCACTCTCGTATACAAACAAAACTAGATCCCCCATAGGATTCCAGATACAATCTTCCCTTCTCTTGGGGTTAAACAATATGGAACAAAGAGAATGGCAGTATTCTCGGTGAACCTTTTCTCAGACTGTCACCCTTAGAAATTGTCAAAGAAACTCTCCTCCCTAGAGTTGATCTATTCTCCGTGAATAGCATCTCTTGAGTTTCTTCCAAATTCTCGAACTTTCCTGGAATGATCTCTTCTCTGTGAATTGTATTTCTTGAACTTCTCTTGGTTTGGGGGACCCACAGGCTTCCTAAAAGCATCCCCGCCTCCTCTTGGGCATTGTACAAGGACCCTTCGGCTTCTTAAAAGTTCTCATGCCTTCTCTTGGGCTTCGTACAAGGACCTTCACGACCTCCTAAAGGTATAAGACAAAACTTAGTCATCCTTCGTTAGAGCTGTCTTTCTAAAAGGAGTCAAAACCTTCAGACCAATTTTAGGGTTAATACTCATCCCTTAAACGAGTCGGCCTCCTCTTGGGCATCATACAAAAGATAAAAATCTACCAGTAGACTTGGACAGTCTAATTCCCTTGAGTCTCGAAGACATTCTCAAGCACCTTTCAAACATAGGAAAAACCTCGGATTCTGGATTAATCTCCAACCAAGTTAAAACTTTGTGGGTTCTAAAACCCCGTCCTTCTCCCAAAATTCCCCAACTCGGGTCAGATAACACTATCTCAAACCAGAGCCTCAAGGTTTCTGATCTATCAATTCCTTTTGCATTCCCCTGCAAGGATTGATTCCCTTCTTGGACCTGCCTTGGGATCTCAAGAATCCCCGGCAGAAGTGTAGCCTCCTCTTAGGCTTTGTATAATGATCCTTCCTCAGCAAAGTCAGCCTCCTCTTGGGCTTTGTACAATGATTCCCCCTAGCGGAGTTAACCTTTTCAGACTCTCTTGTTGAGTCCATCACTTTTCAAGACTCTCTTGTTGAGTCACTTTCCTTTTAGCCTCTATATCGGGCTTCGTACGAGACAACAAATCACTCTCTTGTTGAGTATAAAAGACTCTCTTGTTGAGTAAATCAACTTGTCCGACTCTCTTGTTGAGTCAACCTTTTTAGCCTCCGTCTTGGGCTTCGTATAAGACAGATAAAAGTACTTTCTTGTTGAGTCAAACCTTTTTAGCCTCCGTCTTGGGCTTCGTACAAGACATATACAAGACTATCTTGTTGAGTCAACCTTTTTAGCCTCCGTCTTGGGCTTCGTATAAGACAGATAAAAGTACTCTCTTGTTGAGTCAACCCTTTTAGCCTCTATCTCGGGCTTCATACGAGACAAATAATAAACACCCTCTTGTTGGGTCAATAGCCTCCTCTTAGGCTTCGTATAGAGAAATCCCCGGTTGAGTCCGTCAACCTTTTAGCATCAAACTTGTGCTTTAATCAATGCATACGAACATCAACAGTTCCTCTTTAGAGATGACAAGTTCTCTCTCAGTCAAACCCTTTTAGCTTCAATCTTGGGCTTTGAACAAGATACAAATACCATTTTAGCTTTAATCTTGGGCTTTGAACAAGGCACCAAAACATCTTTTTCCTCCCTTAAAATAGGAGGGAACTACGATCGCTCTGATTTCCCTATTTCGTTAAACGGGAATACGTAGGCATAAGATTGTGAAATCTTAGCGAGCATACTAATCAAAAACTCAAAGTTCAGTACCTCCATACATCAATTAAAAAGCATCAGACCTAATAACTCACCAAAAGCCTCGCAAATAGTCCAGACACTGTGTTCTTAAGCAAAATAACCTAAGACAGACCCCCCTATTTTGATAGCATCTGTAAACCAACAGTCATCTATTTAAGCTCAGTATGCAAGCAGGGTTAATTGGAGACATATATTTCCCTTCCTTAATCAGCTTCACAGGATAAAAAATGAATCGAACTGTAGTACCAAAACGATGGTGATTCGAAACCACAAAAATCGCGCTACAAGTGGTAAGATGGTGACACCACGTCCGAACAAAGAACCGTCTTCGATCGAAAGTACAGTTGTAACGCAAACAACTGATGTTGGCTCTGGGACTGTGTCTTCGGTTTTGACCGCCCCTAGTGGGCCAACCATGACATCACGTCGATCTGACCTGAGACCGACAATGGTAGGGACTACAGGGCAGCATGTGCCTAGTTTCACAATGCCCGTCCCTCGATCCTTTGGGATGCTGACAGAGTTCATGCCGAGTCTACATTCTAGTGGTCCGGTGTTTGGGGAAAGTCCGTCCTCAGTTTTCTCACCATACCAAGGCATAGGGCCTTTGGCAAACCAAGTTACTCGACCCCCAGGTTTTTGTATGTTATCTCAATCAATACCAATGTTCACTTTAAGTTCTGTCGCGGTCATGAGGCAACAGATGGATGAGAGTAATCACGAGATGGTTCATATGTTGACTCAGTAAATGGGCACCATATTGAGACCATTAATAGAAGATTTGACCTAGAGTTACCAATAATTGGAAACTCAGATGACACGGATAGGTGACTTCCTAGGCGCCCCTAGGGCACAGGGTCGACAGACTCCTCTGCCTCGACCGGAGACACCCATTCGTCAAGATGAGGTTTTCGATGAGACAATTGACCTACCCCACGAGTTTGAACAAACCCCTAGAAGGGCCCAAAGGCCTTCTATTATGATGGTTCATAGGAACCAAGATCCCGACTATGTGGTATTAGGTGTCAAGAAGTGCTTATTTTCACAATTGATTTTGATGCTTTTAAGCTCTTTTAATCACTTTAATCGGGAAATGAGTTATTAATTAAGCGATTCTTGCATTTTTGTGAATATTAGTTGTTTTGATACGTTTGTGTATTTTTGTTGCAATTTAGGTGAAAAGATCGCAACTCGAATTGCACGGAAACGCTAAATTTGGAAAAGCTGCATGTCGCAAATTTGGCCCTTGCACCGCCCGGCCCTGCTAAGGCGCAGGAAGGCCTCATCACCCGGCGCTGCTAGGGCGTTGGTTCCCCCATTTTGATCAACTTCCAGAATTGTTCCTAGCTGCACCTCTTCAAGACCGCCCGGCCGTGGGCTCATCTCCCGGCGCTCTCAGATATTTTGGGATGTCCACGTGACACTGTAGCTGTCACGTGGCCTCACTTTTGGCCACCGCCCAGCCGTGAAAAGCACCGCCCGACGCTCCTTTCTGGGCTGAACATGTTTATTGGTACATTTGGTAGATATTTTGGCATCATCACTTTTTATCTCACTCTTTTGTAACCTAGAACCTTGTTTGAAGAGAAAAACTCCATTGTTACTCATTTTCTTAGTTTCAAAGCTTTTATGCTTCAATCCTTGAATCTTTGAAGATTGATGCTCTAAAAGCTTTGCAACATTACTTGCATTCCAAGCTACCATGACAATGTGTGGCTAAACACTCTTGTGTTGAGATTAGAGGTAGTTAATCTTGCTTATATGTATTTCTTTTGATCTTTTGTATATGAACAAGGTTGATGATCAATATATGATGAAGTTATTTGTGCTTAATGATATATTTGTGGTTTGAATCACTCTAGACATAGATTTTCCAAATCTTGCCCTAATATCTTCATCTCTTAAAAACCAAACTCTAGACATAGATTTGGGGTTCATTATTCGTTTTTTATTGATCTTAACGGTTGTTGTTTCGATTGTTAGTGTGAGACATCACCTAATGGTCTAAATAACGATACTGATGAATTTGCTTTAGACATAAACTTATTCGAGAGGATACTCGATTGTATTGGTCAGAACTAAGTTCATATGCTTGATTAACCGAATATGTATGAAAAGGATTAGCGAAATCTAATCTTGACATGCTTTCATAAAACCTATAACATCTTTGATATAATTTACTCTTTGCTACAAATTTATGTTAAACAAAACCAAGAATCATTTGAAACCCCTTAACTTAAAACTTTTCGACTATTGAACGGAAAGCATCAAAATATCGCACAATCCCTGCGGATACGATAAAAACACCCCCCGAAATACTGTTTCAACATGTGGTCAGACAAGTTCGACACGATGCTTTGGCTAGCGAACCAAACTTGGAAGCCATGGTTGAACGTATCATGGTCCTAAATGAGGCAAATCCATGCCTTCGACGGCCAACGTACACATCCCCATTACCATATTTTGTCTTACAGACAGAATTACCTAGGGGTTGGAAAGTGCCAAAGTTCACCAAGTTCGCCGGAGAGACTGAAGAATCCACCGTCGAACACGTCGCCGGGTATCAAACCGACGCCGGTGACATAGCAAATATTGAGGACTTGAAAATGAAGTATTTCCCAAGTCCCCTCATGAAGAATGCGTTTACATGGTTTACCACGTTACCCCCTCAGTCTGTTC
Organism: Lathyrus tuberosus; assembly: GCA_022829125.1. Classification (NCBI taxonomy): domain Eukaryota; kingdom Viridiplantae; phylum Streptophyta; class Magnoliopsida; order Fabales; family Fabaceae; genus Lathyrus; species Lathyrus tuberosus. Next base: position 5,644,127 of record JALAZF010000203.1, on the reverse strand, counting down.
ACACCTGGGCGCAATTAGAAAGATTGTTTCAGGAACAATTTTACATGGGACAATCGAAAATTAGTTTGAAAGAATTGGCCAGTGTCAAACGGAAGGCCACGGAGTCGGTGGACCAATATCTTAATAGGTTTAGACTTTTGAAAGCACGATGCTTTACTCAAGTCCTTGAACACGAGCTAGTCGAAATGGCAACTGGCGGTTTAGGCTATTCCATCAGGAAAAAGCTGGACACGCAATATCTCTGGGATATGGCGCAGCTAGCTGACCGAGTCCGACAAGTCAAACGGTTGAAAGCTGAAAAAACTAAGACTAACAGATACCGTAAGAAAGAAAAAGTGTCGTATGTAGCCGCTGACGAATATTCTTCTGACGACAAAGAAATCGTCGACAAAAGAGAGGTCAACGTGGCTGAACTTAAGCCATGGCCTCCATACACATGCAAATTACTAAAACCATCAAACGGGAAAAATCCCGTCGAAATTGGAAAAACAGATAAATATGTTGCTAAAACTTATACGTTTGATGTGTCTAAATATTTGATTTACTGGTTAAAGATGGTCAAATAATTATTCCTCCTGGTTTAAAGGAGCCCCCTTTAGAACAAAAGAAGAAAAGGGGATTTTGTAAATTTCATAATTTCCTTGGTCATAAAACAACTCAATGTGTTCTTTTCATAGATTTGGTGCAAAAGGATTCGAAGGAGGGTCAGCTTCAATTTGGCGAAATGCCAAATATGCAGGTTGATACCGACCCGCTGAAGGTTGAAGAGGCTTTGTATTCGAAGTTGTACGAGTGCATGATGCTTAAGGCTACCGAGGGTCTCAGCAAACAATCGACAACTGAATTTGTGGAATGCATGATGGTCGAAGCCACTGACAGTTCCGACAAAAAAGCTAAGGAAGAATTCGAGGCAGTTTACCCTCAAGCTGGCGAAAGCTTGGAAGATTTCCAAGAAAAATGCAGGGTAAGTGGGTCGAAGGCGGTGGTATGCCCTAGGTGCAATGCTGTCTTTGATGAGAAAGCTGCTGAGAAATACGAGGCGGGCAAGAAAGAGATGTCGCGAGGGGATAAGCCACCTGTCCCAAGGTTTGTATTCGACCGGAACGGTTCTCCCCGTCGAAACGAGGAATACAGGAAGCTGTTCCAAGAGGCACGACCTAAGACTTTTGTGCCGCCGTCGGACACCCCACAGGAGAAATGGGTGGCACCAGTAAGCCAAAAAGGGAGCAATATGCCGAAATGGAAAGTATTGGATTTGGAGATGGAAGTGAAAGTCTCTGACAAAAGAGTTGAACCTAGGGGCTATGTGGTGTCCACCAACTATAAAGGGAAGAACCCTATGACCAGGACTCAATGGAGACGCTATCAGCGAAGTAAGAAAGCTGAGAAAGAGGCTTCTACTTCACAGCTAGAGCCTGTCGAAACTTCTGGACAAAAGAGACGGGACCCAAGAGGAAGATGGGTAGAAAAGGAAAAAGTTATGACAAATCAAACAATGACAGTAACTGTGGAAGCCTCAGGAGAGAAGGGAGTGGTTTCGACCCAGAGCTCGAAATGTATTTCTGTGATCGAAAGCAAGAAAGAACCAGAATACACTCCCCAGGCAGATGAGGAAGAGCCAAAGTATTCTCCCCAGTCGGACGAAGAGATACCCCTTCACCAGACGGAGACTTCGACGAAGACATGTACGATGACACCAATGATGACACCTATGGTGAAGACTTCATCTTGAACTGTGGTATCGTGTCGATACTGCCAGCTGAATATGATATGGTGTCAGAAGTCTCTGAAGCAGAAGAGGATTTCGTGCCAGATGAAAATGTGGAGGACAAACCGCTATGTTATTATGTGATGAATAATGGTGTGGTCGAGGAAAAAATGGCCATGTTTGAGAGGCCCAGTCCTGGGATGATATACCATTTGAAGTCGCTAGTCATAAAAGTGAAGGTTGACGGAGTGGCGCTCAACAAAGTGTTTGTGGATGGAGGGGCAACTGTCAATCTGATGCCTCACAATTTATTCAAAAAGATGGGAAAGACGGAGGCTGACCTCCGACTACACAACATGGTTCTATCCAACTACGAAGGAAAGACAAGTAATATCCTTGGAGTTGTCCAAGTGGACTTAGCAGTGGGTACGACCAATAGATCAACACTCTTTATGGTTATCAACTCAAAGGCGAATTTCAACTTGTTGTTGGGCCAGGAGTGGATTCATGGAATAGGGGCAGTGTCGTTGACACTACACCAGAGGTTAAGCATCTGGAGAAAAGATGGCATCGTCGAAAACGTTGAGGCTGATTAAAGTTATTATAAGATCGACGAAGCTAAGGGAAGTAAGAAGTCCTTTGACCTACACTTCCGTCCCGACTATGGGTTTACCTGGGATGCCGCCTACGAAACAATGGAGCCTACATAAAATAATCCACCCACGGGGTGGCCAGTAGTCGGTGAGAATGACTACTGACTCAGAAAGCATGACTCGAATTTTGGCCTATATTGCTGAAAACAAAAGAATGTCGGCACTAGAAGCAGAAGAACAACAGAAGATAGCTAGTAGAGTCGATTGCGATGCACAAGCAGATGGCCCACAAGGCCAGACAACATCTTCAGAAAGCCGGCGGCTTGATTATATCTATGACAATGAGCCTTTGGGGTTTGAGACAGACCCAAATAGTGAGCTGTAAAGAATGCAAGCGCAGGACCCACTCGAAGAGGTTCACTTAGGAGATGGGGTTACCAAAAGACCTACCTATGTGAGCATCAAAGTTGGGTAAAAAATGAAGGCTAAGCTAATTGAGGTATTAAAGGAATACAAGGATTTCTTCGCCTGGGATTATGGCGAAATGCCTGGTCTGAGTCGAAGTGAGGTAGAGCATCGACTTCTAATTCAACCAGGTAAATGGCCAGTGAAGCAGCAGCCTCGACAATTCGCTCCAGAGGTTACCTCGAAGATCAAGCAGGAGATTGAGAGATTGCTCTAAAGCCGGTTCATCAGAACTGCAAGGTACATCGAATGGATAGCGAACATAGTGCCTGTTATCAGGAAAATGGAACCCTTCGAGTCTGTATAAACTTTAGGGATCTGAACAACGCTACCCTAAAAGATGAATATTCGATGGCTGTGGCGGAGATGCTTGTCGACTCAGTGGAAGGTTTCGAATATTTGAGCATGCTCGACGGTTATTCTGGCTATAATCAAATTCTCATAGTCGAAGAGGATGTTCCCAAAACTGCGTTTCGATGCCCTGGGGCTTTGGGAACATACGAATGGGTTGTCATGCCATTTGGTTTAAAAAATGCTGGGGAAACCTATCAAAGAGATATGAATGCTATATTCCATGACTTTATTGAGAATTTTATGCAGGTGTATATTGATGACATTGTGATAAAATCCTCATCGGAGAATGGTCACTTAGACCACCTTCGACGTTCATTCGAGAGAATGAGAAAATATGGATTAAAATGATTCCACTAAAATGTGCCTTTGGTGTTCATGCATGGGATTTCCTGGGATTCGTGGTCCACAAGAAAGGCATCGAGATAAACCAGAACAAGACGAAAGCGATCTTGGATCTCAAGCCTCCTTCGACAAAGAAGCAGCTCCAATCTTTGTTGGGGAAGATAAACTTCTTGAGAAGGTTTTTATAGAATCTAAGTGGCAAGACGAAGGTATTCTCACCATTACTCAAAGCCAAGAAGGAAAGTGAGTTCCATTGGGGACGGGAGTAGCAGGAGGCTTTCGATGCTATCAAGGAATATCTTATAAAGCCTCCAATTCTATTTCCACCTAGTATAAATAAAAACATGAAGTTGTATATTACTGCGTCGGATACAACCATATGAAGCATGTTAGCACAAGAGGATAGTAGTGGCGTCGAAAGACGCATTTATTACCTTAGTAGAATGTTAATAGATGTTGAAACTAGGTATACTAAGATTGAAAATTTGTGTTTATGCCTGTACTTCTCATGTATGAAATTAAAGCAATATATTAAACCAGTTGATGTTTATGTTTCGTCGTATTTTGATGTTATTAAGCATATGTTGTCCAAACCTATTCTACATAGTCAAATTGGGAAATGGGCACTAGCATTGACTGAGTTTTCTATGACATACGTTCCTCTAAGGGCTATGAAAGGTCAAATAGTGGCAGACTTTATTGTCGACCACGCCGTAGTCGAACCATTGGTATGTAGCATCGACATTGCCCCGTGGTAGTTATACTTCGATGGGTCGAGCCATAGAAATGGGGCAAGCATTGGGATTCTAATAGTATCCCCGCTGGGTATTCCAACTAAGTTCAAATGCAAGGTTGACGGGAAATGCTCCAATAATGAGGCAGAATATGAAGCCTTAATTACTGGCCTCAAAATACATAAGGATTTGGGTGCCAAGGAAGTCGAAATAAGAGGAGCTTCAGAACTGGTGATTAAACAAATCACGAAAGAATATAAGTGTGTCAAAGATCATCTTTTGATTTACTTCTCGATGACGAAGCACCTTTTGGAGCACTTTGAAGTTGTCAGCATTACGAACGTGCCCAGAATAGAAAACCTATAGGCTAATGAGCTAGCACAGACCGCCTCTGGTTACAAGGTGTCGGAAGAAAAGTTGAAGGACTTCATTAAAACTAGGGAGAAGATGGTGTCGAACATACGCCCACCATTGTTGAAGCAGTAAAGCGACAAGCAACAAACATTTTAGAAGTATTTTTCCGGGAATTTATCGTTTCCACAGAGATCGGTTCGAGGGAAAGAATGACGTTCGACAGTTTAAACGTTAAAGAGCTTGGGTTTAAAATGGGTTTAAATTAAATGCGAGAAATAAAACTTATGAACATAAAAAGAATTCATTCTTTGGAGAGTAGAGAACTCTCGAGTTTACATTTCATCTACCCTATCAAATGCTCAAACTCACTACTCAGTTGCACGCAACCTAAATCACTCGTCAACATTATCACGTATCACTCACAACAAAGGTTATGTCTAACGCAAAGTTGAGAGAACAACCGCATCGCCTCGGAGGTGATGTCTCACGCAACTCGACCACACAGAAGAATTAAGAATCGATACTCAAGTGAATCGCTGGGAAGTTCGCTTTGCCAACTTTGGTCCCTTTTTCTACTGTCTCGTTCGCTGGGAAGTTCTCAAAGCGAACATTCGCTGGAAAGTTCGCAAAGCGAACTTGACAGCAAACCAGCCCTTATTTTGACCCCAACTTCTACACCGTAACTCTGATTTACGCACGTTCGGAAGCGCTGGAAAGCTTATTCAATGCTCTAAATGAATATGGCAAGAGATCCTTGGTTGAATACCTACAAAAATGAGAGGAAATCAATTAAACTCAATGATATTTACACTATACGCATTATATACACTAAAATGTAAAGTAAACGTATTTATAAACAAATCGGGGTTTATTAGAACGATATTAACCAAAAAGTATCGATAAGTGCAACAAAACTAATATACAAAAATAGTTACATTTTGCACTTATCAACTCCCCCAAACTTAACCTTGTTTGTCCGCAAACAAGAATCAAGCAAACTTAAAAACACAAAAGCAATAACCAAAGAATCACGAATCAACAGGTTTTGAAAAACAGAAACAAATGTATGGTTCAAATGAAAAACGGTACACACAAAGTAAATACTTACAACTAAACTACGACGACAACATAGTCACGAAACAATTGCAAAATACAAAAATCATGCCAAACATCCTAAAACAACACAAGTTCAAACGTGAATCACACCTAGCAAAAACAATCATCGGTAGATGAAAAACACATAATAAGGTATTTATCACTCACACAACAATCATGCAAACAATAGACTAAATTATGCAACCATCCAAAAATTCACATTGAACATACGAAGGCAAGAATCACAAGGACTTTCAAGGTTGTAACGTGGTCGGGTAAACAAATAAGGGGCAATTTCTAAAGGTAATTGAAACAAAAAACTTGCTTAAACCTAAGGGAGTGATCAACTCATAAAGCTTCAAACACCAAAATTTCAATCAAACTTCTTCCAGAATCCCAAGTGTTACACAACACGCAATACTTATTTAGCACAATTATTTGAACTCTTTTTGTTTCCTTTCTCAAGGATTTCCTTTTTCTTTCTTTTTTTTTCTTCTTTTTTCTGGTTCATATTTTTCTCTTTTATCTTTTCTTTTTCATCCTCATAGAAACCAACCAATGAGTAAATAATCATTCTCTCCCCAACTTGAATTCAACCACATCATCATGTGAATACTCCCTAATTTGTAAGGCAAGGTAAAAATCCATACAACAACACAAAGTTGAGGGTTCAAGAAAAAACAAAATCCATTCAAAAATAAGTGAACTAAATACTCATAGACATGCATTAAGTTCAAATAAAACATGGATAAAAAAGCTCAAAGGGGTTATAAATGATCACACACTCACAAGGTGAATGACTATTTGGCTAGGTAGTTGTGCTCAAAATGAAACAAAATGCCTTGATCCTTTTCATGCTTTCATATAATCAACATAAACAAAAGATTAAGCATAATAAAATCCAGTTAGAACAAGAATGTTGGTACTCCGCGCATATATGAACAATGGAAAGCTACCTCACAAAAAGGGTGGGAACTAAAGTGATTCACAACAAGAACAAGTATACAGAAGAATGAATGGCATGGAAGTTTGTAAAAAGCCTAAGTATCATGAATATGCTAAAGTCAAGAAAACGATAAACACATACTTTGGACGTGACAAAATTTAACAATATCATTACCATACATCCGCAAGTTGAAACGAACAAACTTGGAAAATCACCAAGCATCCTCAAATAACTCAAGACAAGCTCAAAGGCAAACACAAAAACTATTAATATAAACAAACTAAAAGATCGGGTGAAAATGCATTAAACAAGTTGTAAAGTGAAGATTTGAGAATTTCACGAAAAATCCGAGTACAACTTGTTTAATGAATGTTCACCACACTACCTAAGCTAAACCACAACAAAAGAAAATAATACAACATGCTTGTTTTACGTCGTATGCTCGACGCCTTTACAATGCTTAGCTAGCAACTTCCTTCCTTCATGCCATGGTGATGCCTCACCGCGCAAACCAAAAGCAAGTGTCCTAACCAAACACTTAAACAAACGTTACGGAACCAAAATGTATACAACACATAAACAAACATAATGGAAAATAAAAGAAAAACAAGTATCTTTACAAGCATATATACAATATAAACAATTATGTACAAAACTCCAAAACATCGAAACTATCGCAATGCGACTCAATATCAAAACCAATCCCCAGCAACGACGCCATTTTTTTAAAGCGGTAAAGCGGCAAGCAACAAACATTTTGGAAGTATTTTTCCGGGAATTTATCGTGTCCACAGAGATCGGTTCGAGGGAAAGAATGTCGTTCGACAGTTTAAACGTTAAAGAGCTTGGGTTTAAAATGGTTTAAATTAAATGTAAAAATAAAACTTATGAACATAAAAAGAACTCATTCTTTGGAGAGTAGAGAACTCTCGAGTTTACATTTCATCTACCCTATCAAATAATCAAACTCACTACTCAGTTGCACGCAACCTAAATCACTCGTCAACATTATCACGTATCGCTCACAGCAAAGGCTATGTCTAATGCATAATTGAGAGAACAACCGCATCTCCTCGGAGATGATGTCTCACGCAACTCGGCCACACGGAAGCCTTAAGAATTGATACTTAAGTGAATATTAAGCCTATATATATCTATAGAGTCTAGAACATAATAGATGTTCATCCTAAATTCGGATTCAAAGAGGAAATGTCTACCGCAACTCAAACCCAAATAAAGAAATCATGGCACCAACATTAATTTGTAAAATGAGCTTTATTCAACACCATGAGTAATGAATATACATATAATCAAGGTAAACTTACATACAAACTCACAACAAATGGAAACTACAAAGGGAAGAGAGAAGAGGAATCAAAATCTCCGCGGTGTTAATCACGATCCAAGAATCATCCACCCCCAATCGTCGAGTTGCAACCTCTATTGATGCTTTTCTAAGCTCTAAACTACAAAGAATGAAGGTTTGATGAATTGGGAACAAATACCCCAAAACATCCCTAAAAAATGACTGAAAATGAACTTATACTATTACAAAATCTGTCACGTTCGCTAAGCGAACGTTTTACTCGCAAAGCGAGCCTCAAAAAGTGGCACTTAAGTGCCTATTGAACAGTTAAACCGAATCTGCACGAGCATTCGCTGGGAAGTTCACTTTGCCAACTTTGGTCCCTTTTTCTACTGTCTTGTTCGCTGGGAAGTTCGCAAAGCGAACATTCGCGGGAAAGTTCGCAAAGCGAACTTGATAGCAAACCAACCCTTATTTTGACCACAACTTCTGCACCGTAACTTTGATTTACGCATGGTCGGAAGCGCTGGAAAGCTTATTCAATGCTCTAAATGAGTATGGCAAGATATCCTTGCTTGAATACCTACAAAAATGAGAGAAAATCAATTAAACTCAATGATATTTACACTATACGCAATATATACACTAAAATGTAAAGTAAATGTATTTATAAACAAATCGGGGTTTATTAGAACGATATTAACCAAAAAGTATCGATAAGTGCAACAAAAATAATATACAAAAATAGTTACATTTTGCACTTATCAACTCTCCCCGACTTAAACTTGTTTGTCCGCAAACAAGAATCAAGCAAACTTAAAAACACAAAAGCAATAACCAAAGAATCACGAATCAACAGGTTTTGAAAAACGGAAACAAATGTATGGTTCAAATGAAAAACGGTACACACAAAGTAAATACTTACAACTAAACTAAGACGACAACATAGTCACGAAACAATTGCAAAATACAAAAATCATGCCAAACATCCTAAAACAACACAAGTTCAAACGTGAATCACACCTAGCAAAAACAATCATCGGTAGATAAAAAACACAAAAGAAGGTATTTATCACTCACACAACAATCATGAAAACAATAGACTAAATTATGCAACCATCCAAAAATTCACATTGAACATACGAAGGCAAGAATCACAAGGACTTTCAAGGTTGTAACGTGGTCGGATAAACAAACAAGGGGCAATTTCTAAAGGTAATTGAAACAAAAACTTGCTTAAACCTAAGGGAGTGATCAACTCATAAAGCTTCAAACACCAAAATTTCAATCAAACTTCTTCCAGAATCCCAAGTGTTACACAACATGCAATACTTATTTAGCACAATTATTTGAACTCTTTTTGTTTCCTTTCTCAAGGATTTTCTTTTTCTTTCTCTTTTTTTTTTCTTTTTTCTGGTTCATATTTTTCTCTTTTTTCTTTTCTTTTTCATCCTCATAGAAACCAACCAATGAGTAAACAATCATTCTCTCCCCAACTTGAATTCCACCACATCATCATGTGAATACTCCCTACTTTGTAAGGCAAGGTAAAAATCCATACAACAACACAAAGTTGAGGGTTCAAGAAAAAACAAAATCCATTCAAAAATAAGTGAACTAAATACTCATAGACATGCCTTAAGTTGAAATAAAACATGGATAAAAAAGCTCAAAGGGGTTACAAATGATCACACACTCACAAGGTGAATGACTATTTGGCTAGGTAGTTGTGCTCAAAATGAAACAAAATGCCTTGATCCTTTTCATGCTTTCATATAATCAACATAAACAAAAGATTAAGCATAATAAAATCCAGTTAGAACAAGAATGTTGGTACTCCGCGCATATATGAACAATGGAAAGCTACCTCACAAAAAGGGTGGGAACTAAAGTGATTCACAACAAGAACAAGTATACAGAAGAATGAATGGCATGGAAGTTTGTAAAAAGCCTAAGTATCATGAATATGCTAAAGTCAAGAAAACGATAAACACATACTTTGGACGTGACAAAATTTAACAATATCATTACCATACATCCGCAAGTTGAAACGAACAAACTTGGAAAATCACCAAGCATCCTCAAATAACTCAAGACAAGCTCAAAGGCAAACACAAAAACTATTAATATAAACAAACTAAAAGATCGGGTGAAAATGCATTAAACAAGTTGTAAAGTGAAGATTTGAGAATTTCACGAAAAATCCGAGTACAACTTGTTTAATGAATGTTCACCACACTACCTAAGCTAAACCACAACAAAAGAAAATAATACAACATGCTTGTTTTACGTCGTATGCTCGACGCCTTTACAATGCTTAGCTAGCAACTTCCTTCCTTCATGCCATGGTGATGCCTCACCGCGCAAACCAAAAGCAAGTGTCCTAACCAAACACTTAAACAAACGTTACGGAACCAAAATGTATACAACACATAAACAAACATAATGGAAAATAAAAGAAAAACAAGTATCTTTACAAGCATATATACAATATAAACAATTATGTACAAAACTCCAAAACATCGAAACTATCGCAATGCGACTCAATATCAAAACCAATCCCCAGCAACGGCGCCATTTTTTTAAAGCGGTAAAGCGGCAAGCAACAAACATTTTGGAAGTATTTTTCCGGGAATTTATCGTGTCCACAGAGATCGGTTCGAGGGAAAGAATGTCGTTCGACAGTTTAAACGTTAAAGAGCTTGGGTTTAAAATGGTTTAAATTAAATGTAAAAATAAAACTTATGAACATAAAAAGAACTCATTCTTTGGAGAGTAGAGAACTCTCGAGTTTACATTTCATCTACCCTATCAAATAATCAAACTCACTACTCAGTTGCACGCAACCTAAATCACTCGTCAACATTATCACGTATCGCTCACAGCAAAGGCTATGTCTAATGCATAATTGAGAGAACAACCGCATCTCCTCGGAGATGATGTCTCACGCAACTCGGCCACACGGAAGCCTTAAGAATTGATACTTAAGTGAATATTAAGCCTATATCTATCTATAGAGTCTAGAACATAATAGATGTTCATCCTAAATTCGGATTCAAAGAGGAAATGTCTACCGCAACTCAAACCCAAATAAAGAAATCATGGCACCAACATTAATTTGTAAAATGAGCTTTATTCAACACCATGAGTAATGAATATACATATAATCAAGGTAAACTTACATACAAACTCACAACAAATGGAAACTACAAAGGGAAGAGAGAAGAGGAATCAAAATCTCTCGCGGTGTTAATCACGATCCAAGAATCATCCACCCCCAATCGTCGAGTTGCAACCTCTATTGATGCTTTTCTAAGCTCTAAACTACAAAGAATGAAGGTTTGATGAATTGGGAACAAATACCCCAAAACATCCCTAAAAAATGACTGAAAATGAACTTATACTATTACAAAATCTGTCACGTTCGCTAAGCGAACGTTTTACTCGCAAAGCGAGCCTCAAAAAGTGGCACTTAAGTGCCTATTGAACAGTTAAACCGAATCTGCACGAGCATTCGCTGGGAAGTTCACTTTGCCAACTTTGGTCCCTTTTTCTACTGTCTTGTTCGCTGGGAAGTTCGCAAAGCGAACATTCGCGGGAAAGTTCGCAAAGCGAACTTGATAGCAAACCAACCCTTATTTTGACCACAACTTCTGCACCGTAACTTTGATTTACGCATGGTCGGAAGCGCTGGAAAGCTTATTCAATGCTCTAAATGAGTATGGCAAGATATCCTTGCTTGAATACCTACAAAAATGAGAGAAAATCAATTAAACTCAATGATATTTACACTATACGCAATATATACACTAAAATGTAAAGTAAATGTATTTATAAACAAATCGGGGTTTATTAGAACGATATTAACCAAAAAGTATCGATAAGTGCAACAAAAATAATATACAAAAATAGTTACATTTTGCACTTATCAACTCTCCCCGACTTAAACTTGTTTGTCCGCAAACAAGAATCAAGCAAACTTAAAAACACAAAAGCAATAACCAAAGAATCACGAATCAACAGGTTTTGAAAAACGGAAACAAATGTATGGTTCAAATGAAAAACGGTACACACAAAGTAAATACTTACAACTAAACTAAGACGACAACATAGTCACGAAACAATTGCAAAATACAAAAATCATGCCAAACATCCTAAAACAACACAAGTTCAAACGTGAATCACACCTAGCAAAAACAATCATCGGTAGATAAAAAACACAAAAGAAGGTATTTATCACTCACACAACAATCATGAAAACAATAGACTAAATTATGCAACCATCCAAAAATTCACATTGAACATACGAAGGCAAGAATCACAAGGACTTTCAAGGTTGTAACGTGGTCGGATAAACAAACAAGGGGCAATTTCTAAAGGTAATTGAAACAAAAACTTGCTTAAACCTAAGGGAGTGATCAACTCATAAAGCTTCAAACACCAAAATTTCAATCAAACTTCTTCCAGAATCCCAAGTGTTACACAACATGCAATACTTATTTAGCACAATTATTTGAACTCTTTTTGTTTCCTTTCTCAAGGATTTTCTTTTTCTTTCTCTTTTTTTTTTCTTTTTTCTGGTTCATATTTTTCTCTTTTTTCTTTTCTTTTTCATCCTCATAGAAACCAACCAATGAGTAAACAATCATTCTCTCCCCAACTTGAATTCCACCACATCATCATGTGAATACTCCCTACTTTGTAAGGCAAGGTAAAAATCCATACAACAACACAAAGTTGAGGGTTCAAGAAAAAACAAAATCCATTCAAAAATAAGTGAACTAAATACTCATAGACATGCCTTAAGTTGAAATAAAACATGGATAAAAAAGCTCAAAGGGGTTACAAATGATCACACACTCACAAGGTGAATGACTATTTGGCTAGGTAGTTGTGCTCAAAATGAAACAAAATGCCTTGATCCTTTTCATGCTTTCATATAATCAACATAAACAAAAGATTAAGCATAATAAAATCCAGTTAGAACAAGAATGTTGGTACTCCGCGCATATATGAACAATGGAAAGCTACCTCACAAAAAGGGTGGGAACTAAAGTGATTCACAACAAGAACAAGTATACAGAAGAATGAATGGCATGGAAGTTTGTAAAAAGCCTAAGTATCATGAATATGCTAAAGTCAAGAAAACGATAAACACATACTTTGGACGTGACAAAATTTAACAATATCATTACCATACATCCGCAAGTTGAAACGAACAAACTTGGAAAATCACCAAGCATCCTCAAATAACTCAAGACAAGCTCAAAGGCAAACACAAAAACTATTAATATAAACAAACTAAAAGATCGGGTGAAAATGCATTAAACAAGTTGTAAAGTGAAGATTTGAGAATTTCACGAAAAATCCGAGTACAACTTGTTTAATGAATGTTCACCACACTACCTAAGCTAAACCACAACAAAAGAAAATAATACAACATGCTTGTTTTACGTCGTATGCTCGACGCCTTTACAATGCTTAGCTAGCAACTTCCTTCCTTCATGCCATGGTGATGCCTCACCGCGCAAACCAAAAGCAAGTGTCCTAACCAAACACTTAAACAAACGTTACGGAACCAAAATGTATACAACACATAAACAAACATAATGGAAAATAAAAGAAAAACAAGTATCTTTACAAGCATATATACAATATAAACAATTATGTACAAAACTCCAAAACATCGAAACTATCGCAATGCGACTCAATATCAAAACCAATCCCCAGCAACGGCGCCATTTTTTTAAAGCGGTAAAGCGGCAAGCAACAAACATTTTGGAAGTATTTTTCCGGGAATTTATCGTGTCCACAGAGATCGGTTCGAGGGAAAGAATGTCGTTCGACAGTTTAAACGTTAAAGAGCTTGGGTTTAAAATGGTTTAAATTAAATGTAAAAATAAAACTTATGAACATAAAAAGAACTCATTCTTTGGAGAGTAGAGAACTCTCGAGTTTACATTTCATCTACCCTATCAAATAATCAAACTCACTACTCAGTTGCACGCAACCTAAATCACTCGTCAACATTATCACGTATCGCTCACAGCAAAGGCTATGTCTAATGCATAATTGAGAGAACAACCGCATCTCCTCGGAGATGATGTCTCACGCAACTCGGCCACACGGAAGCCTTAAGAATTGATACTTAAGTGAATATTAAGCCTATATCTATCTATAGAGTCTAGAACATAATAGATGTTCATCCTAAATTCGGATTCAAAGAGGAAATGTCTACCGCAACTCAAACCCAAATAAAGAAATCATGGCACCAACATTAATTTGTAAAATGAGCTTTATTCAACACCATGAGTAATGAATATACATATAATCAAGGTAAACTTACATACAAAATCACAACAAATGGAAACTACAAAGGGAAGAGAGAAGAGGAATCAAAATCTCTCGCGGTGTTAATCACGATCCAAGAATCATCCACCCCCAATCGTCGAGTTGCAACCTCTATTGATGCTTTTCTAAGCTCTAAACTACAAAGAATGAAGGTTTGATGAATTGGGAACAAATACCCCAAAACATCCCTAAAAAATGACTGAAAATGAACTTATACTATTACAAAATCTGTCACGTTCGCTAAGCGAACGTTTTACTCGCAAAGCGAGCCTCAAAAAGTGGCACTTAAGTGCCTATTGAACAGTTAAACCGAATCTGCACGAGCATTCGCTGGGAAGTTCACTTTGCCAACTTTGGTCCCTTTTTCTACTGTCTTGTTCGCTGGGAAGTTCGCAAAGCGAACATTCGCGGGAAAGTTCGCAAAGCGAACTTGATAGCAAACCAACCCTTATTTTGACCACAACTTCTGCACCGTAACTTTGATTTACGCATGGTCGGAAGCGCTGGAAAGCTTATTCAATGCTCTAAATGAGTATGGCAAGATATCCTTGCTTGAATACCTACAAAAATGAGAGAAAATCAATTAAACTCAATGATATTTACACTATACGCAATATATACACTAAAATGTAAAGTAAATGTATTTATAAACAAATCGGGGTTTATTAGAACGATATTAACCAAAAAGTATCGATAAGTGCAACAAAAATAATATACAAAAATAGTTACATTTTGCACTTATCAACTCTCCCCGACTTAAACTTGTTTGTCCGCAAACAAGAATCAAGCAAACTTAAAAACACAAAAGCAATAACCAAAGAATCACGAATCAACAGGTTTTGAAAAACGGAAACAAATGTATGGTTCAAATGAAAAACGGTACACACAAAGTAAATACTTACAACTAAACTAAGACGACAACATAGTCACGAAACAATTGCAAAATACAAAAATCATGCCAAACATCCTAAAACAACACAAGTTCAAACGTGAATCACACCTAGCAAAAACAATCATCGGTAGATAAAAAACACAAAAGAAGGTATTTATCACTCACACAACAATCATGAAAACAATAGACTAAATTATGCAACCATCCAAAAATTCACATTGAACATACGAAGGCAAGAATCACAAGGACTTTCAAGGTTGTAACGTGGTCGGATAAACAAACAAGGGGCAATTTCTAAAGGTAATTGAAACAAAAACTTGCTTAAACCTAAGGGAGTGATCAACTCATAAAGCTTCAAACACCAAAATTTCAATCAAACTTCTTCCAGAATCCCAAGTGTTACACAACATGCAATACTTATTTAGCATAATTATTTGAACTCTTTTTGTTTCCTTTCTCAAGGATTTTCTTTTTCTTTCTCTTTTTTTTTTCTTTTTTCTGGTTCATATTTTTCTCTTTTTTCTTTTCTTTTTCATCCTCATAGAAACCAACCAATGAGTAAACAATCATTCTCTCCCCAACTTGAATTCCACCACATCATCATGTGAATACTCCCTACTTTGTAAGGCAAGGTAAAAATCCATACAACAACACAAAGTTGAGGGTTCAAGAAAAAACAAAATCCATTCAAAAATAAGTGAACTAAATACTCATAGACATGCCTTAAGTTGAAATAAAACATGGATAAAAAAGCTCAAAGGGGTTACAAATGATCACACACTCACAAGGTGAATGACTATTTGGCTAGGTAGTTGTGCTCAAAATGAAACAAAATGCCTTGATCCTTTTCATGCTTTCATATAATCAACATAAACAAAAGATTAAACATAATAAAACCAGTTAGAACAAGAATGTTGGTACTCCGCGCATATATGAACAATGGAAAACTACCTCACAAAAAGGGTGGGAACTAAAGTGATTCACAACAAGAACAAGTATACAAAAGAATGAATGGCATGGAAGTTTGTAAAAAGCCTAAGTATCATGAATATGCTAAAGTCAAGAAAGCGATAAACACATACTTTGGACGTGTACAAAATTTAACAATATCAGTACCATACATCCGCAAGTTGAAACGAACAAACTTGGAAAATCACCAAGCATCCTCAAATAACTCAAGACAAGCTCAAAGGCAAACACAAAAACTATTAATATAAACAAACTAAAAGATTGGGTGAAAATACATTAAACAAGTTGTAAAGTGAAGATTTGAGAATTTCACGAAAAATCCGAGTACAACTTGTATAATGAATGTTCACCACACTACCTAAGTTAAACCACAACAAAAGAAAATAATACAACATGCTTGTTTTACGTCGTAAGCTCGACGCCTTTACAATGCTGAGCTAGCAACTTCCTTCCTTCATGCCATGGTGATGCCTCACCGCGTAAACCAAAAGCAAGTGTCTTAACCAAACACTTAAACAAACGTTACAGAACCAAAATGTATACAACACTTAAACATACATAATGGAAAATAAAAGCAAAACAAGTATCTTTACAAGCATATATACAATATAAACAATTATTTACAAAAGTCCAAAACATCGAAACTATCGCAATGCGACTCAATATCAAAACCAATCCCCGGCAACGGCGCCATTTTGTTGAAGCGGCAAGCAACAAACATTTTGGAAATATTTTTCCGGGAATTTATCGTGTCCACATAGATCGGTTCGAGGGAAAGAATGCCGTTCGACTGTTTAAACGTTAATGAGCTTGGGTTTAAAATGGTTTAAATTAAATGCGAGAAATAAAACTTATGAATATAAAAAGAATTCATTCTTTAGAGAGTAGAGAACTCTCGAGTTTACATTTCATCTACCCTATCAAATACTCAAAATCACTACTCAGTTGCACGTAACCTAAATCACTCGTCAACATTATCACGTATCGCTCACAACAAAGGTTATGTCTAACGCAAAGTTGAGAGAACAACCACATCTCCTCGGAGGTGATGTCTCACGCAACTCGACCACACGGAAGCATTAAGAATCGATACTCAAGTGAATATTAAGCCTAAATCTATCTATAGAGTCTAGAACATAATAGATGTTCATCCTAAATCCGGATTCAAAGAGGATATGTCTACCGCAACTCAAACCCAAATAAAGAAATCATGGCACCAACATTAATTTGTAAAATAAGCTTTATTCAACACCATGAGTAATGAATATACATATAATCAAGGTAAACTTACATACAAACTCACAACAAATGGAAACTACAAAGGGAAGAGAGAAGAGGAATCAAAATCTCTCGCGGTGTCAATCACGATCCAAGAATCATCTACCCCCAATCGTCGAGTTGTAACCTCCATTGATGCTTTTCTAAGCTCTAAACTACAAAGAATGAAGGTTTGATGAATTGGGAACAAATACCCCAAAACATCCCTAAAAAATGACTGAAAATGAACTTATACTATTACAAAATCTGTCACGTTCGCTAAGCGAACGTTTTACTCGCAAAGCGAGCCTCAAAAAGTGGCACTTAAGGGCCTATTGAACAGTTAAACCGACTCTGCACGAGCATTCGCTGAAAAGTTCGCTTTGCGAACATTTTGGCGAACATTCGCTGGGAAGTTCAATTTGCCAACTTTGGTTCCTTTTTCTACTGTCTTGTTCGCTGTGAAGTTCGCAAAGCGAACATTCGCTGGAAAGTTCACAAAGCAAACTTGACAGCAAACCAGCCCTTATTTTGACAACAACTTCTGCACCGTAACTCTGATTTACGCACGGTCGGAAGCACTGGAAAGCTTATTCAATGCTCTAAATGAATATGGCAAGATATCCTTGCTTGAATACCTATAAAAATGAGAGAAAATCAATTAAACTCAATGATATTTACACTATACACAATATATACACTAAAATGTAAAGTAAACGTATTTATAAACAAATCGGGGTTTATTAGAACGATATTAACCAAAAAGTATCGATAAGTGCAACAAAACTAATATACAAAAATAGTTACATTTTGCACTTATCAACTCTCCCCAACTTAAACTTGTTTGTCCGCAAACAAGAATCAAGCAAACTTAAAAACACAAAAGCAATAACCAAAGAATCACGAATCAACAGGTTTTGAAAAACGGAAACAAATGTATGGTTCAAATGAAAAACGGTACACATAAAGTAAATACTTACAACTAAACTACGACGACAACATAGTCACGAAACAATTGCAAAATACAAAAAACATGCCAAACATCCTAAAACAACACAAGTTCAAACGTGAATCACACCTAGCAAAAACAATAATCGGTAGATGAAAAACACAAAAGAAGGTATTTATCACTCAAACAACAATCATGCAAACAATAGACTAAATTATGCAACCATCCAAAAATTCACATTGAACATACGAAGGCAAGAATCACAAGGACTTTCAAGGTTGTAACGTGGTCGGATAAACAAACAAGGGGCAATTTCTAAAGGTAATTGAAACAAAAACTTGCTTAAACCTAAGGGAGTGATCAACTCATAAAGCTTCAAACACCAAAATTTCAATCAAACTTCTTCCAGAATCCCAAGTGTTACACAACATGCAATACTTATTTAGCACAATTATTTGAACTCTTTTTGTTTCCTTTCTCAAGGATTTTCTTTTTCTTTCTCTTTTTTTTTTCTTTTTTCTGGTTCATATTTTTCTCTTTTTTCTTTTCTTTTTCATCCTCATAGAAACCAACCAATGAGTAAACAATCATTCTCTCCCCAACTTGAATTCAACCACATCATCATGTGAATACTCCCTACTTTGTAAGGCAAGGTAAAAATCCATACAACAACACAAAGTTGAGGGTTCAAGAAAAAACAAAATCCATTCAAAAATAAGTGAACTAAATACTCATAGACATGCCTTAAGTTCAAATAAAACATGGATAAAAAAGCTCAAAGGGGTTACAAATGATCACACACTCACAAGGTGAATGACTATTTGGCTAGGTAGTTGTGCTCAAAATGAAACAAAATGCCTTGATCCTTTTCATGCTTTCATATAATCAACATAAACAAAAGATTAAACAAAATAAAACCAGTTAGAACAAGAATGTTGGTACTCCGCGCATATATGAACAATGGAAAACTACCTCACAAAAAGGGTGGGAACTAAAGTGATTCACAACAAGAACAAGTATACAAAAGAATGAATGGCATGGAAGTTTGTAAAAAGCCTAAGTATCATGAATATGCTAAAGTCAAGAAAGCGATAAACACATACTTTGGACGTGTACAAAATTTAACAATATCAGTACCATACATCCGCAAGTTGAAACGAACAAACTTGGAAAATCACCAAGCATCCTCAAATAACTCAAGACAAGCTCAAAGGCAAACACAAAAACTATTAATATAAACAAACTAAAAGATTGGGTGAAAATACATTAAACAAGTTGTAAAGTGAAGATTTGAGAATTTCACGAAAAATCCGAGTACAACTTGTTTAATGAATGTTCACCACACTACCTAAGCTAAACCACAACAAAAGAAAATAATACAACATGCTTGTTTTACGTCGTAAGCTCGACGCCTTTACAATGCTGAGCTAGCAACTTCCTTCCTTCATGCCATGGTGATGCCTCACCGCGCAAACCAAAAGCAAGTGTCTTAACCAAACACTTAAACAAACGTTACAGAACCAAAATGTATACAACACTTAAACAAACATAATGGAAAATAAAAGCAAAACAAGTATCTTTACAAGCATATATACAATATAAACAATTATTTACAAAACTCCAAAACA
Source organism: Lathyrus tuberosus (assembly GCA_022829125.1). Lineage (NCBI taxonomy): Eukaryota > Viridiplantae > Streptophyta > Magnoliopsida > Fabales > Fabaceae > Lathyrus > Lathyrus tuberosus. The sequence goes on along the minus strand of JALAZF010000203.1, from coordinate 5,624,184 downwards.
TCGAAACTATCGCAATGCGACTCAATATCAAAACCAATCCCCGGCAACGGCGCCATTTTGTTAAAGCGGCAAGCAACAAACATTTTGGAAATATTTTTCCGGGAATTTATCGTGTCCACATAGATCGGTTCGAGGGAAAGAATGTCGTTCGACAATTTAAACGTTAATGAGCTTGGGTTTAAAATGGTTTAAATTAAATGCGAGAAATAAAACTTATGAATATAAAAAGAATTCATTCTTTGGAGAGTAGAGAACTCTCGAGTTTACATTTCATCTACCCTATCAAATACTCAAAATCACTACTCAGTTGCACGTAACCTAAATCACTCGTCAACATTATCACGTATCGCTCACAACAAAGGTTATGTCTAACGCAAAGTTGAGAGAACAACCACATCTCCTCGGAGGTGATGTCTCACGCAACTCGACCACACGGAAGCATTAAGAATCGATACTCAAGTGAATATTAAGCCTAAATCTATCTATAGAGTCTAGAACATAATAGATGTTCATCCTAAATCCGGATTCAAAGAGGATATGTCTACCGCAACTCAAACCCAAATAAAGAAATCATGGCACCAACATTAATTTGTAAAATAAGCTTTATTCAACACCATGAGTAATGAATATACATATAATCAAGGTAAACTTACATACAAACTCACAACAAATGGAAACTACAAAGGGAAGAGAGAAGAGGAATCAAAATCTCTCGCGGTGTCAATCACGATCCAAGAATCATCTACCCCCAATCGTCGAGTTGTAACCTCCATTGATGCTTTTCTAAGCTCTAAACTACAAAGAATGAAGGTTTGATGAATTGGGAACAAATACCCCAAAACATCCCTAAAAAATGACTGAAAATGAACTTATACTATTACAAAATCTGTCACGTTCGCTAAGCGAACGTTTTACTCGCTAAGCGAGCCTCAAAAAGTGGCACTTAAGGGCCTATTGAACAGTTAAACCGACTCTGCACGAGCATTCGCTGAAAAGTTCGCTTTGCGAACATTTTGGCGAACATTCGCTGGGAAGTTCAATTTGCCAACTTTGGTTCCTTTTTCTACTGTCTTGTTCGCTGTGAAGTTCGCAAAGCGAACATTCGCTGGAAAGTTCACAAAGCAAACTTGACAGCAAACCAGCCCTTATTTTGACCACAAGTTCTGCACCGTAACTCTGATTTACGCACGGTCGGAAGCACTGGAAAGCTTATTCAATGCTCTAAATGAATATGGCAAGATATCCTTGCTTGAATACCTATAAAAATGAGAGAAAATCAATTAAACTCAATGATATTTACACTATACGCAATATATACACTAAAATGTAAAGTAAACGTATTTATAAACAAATCGGGGTTTATTAGAACGATATTAACCAAAAAGTATCGATAAGTGCAACAAAACTAATATACAAAAATAGTTACATTTTGCACTTATCAACTCTCCCCAACTTAAACTTGTTTGTCTGCAAACAAGAATCAAGCAAACTTAAAAACACAAAAGCAATAACCAAAGAATCACGAATCAACAGGTTTTGAAAAACGGAAAAAATGTATGGTTCAAATGAAAAACGGTACACACAAAGTAAATACTTACAACTAAACTACGACGACAACATAGTCACGAAACAATTGCAAAATACAAAAATCATGCCAAACATCCTAAAACAACACAAGTTCAAACGTGAATCACACCTAGCAAAAACAATAATCGGTAGATGAAAAACACAAAAGAAGGTATTTATCACTCAAACAACAATCATGCAAACAATAGACTAAATTATGCAACCATCCAAAAATTCACATTGAACATACGAAGGCAAGAATCACAAGGACTTTCAAGGTTGTAACGTGGTCGGATAAACAAACAAGGGGCAATTTCTAAAGGTAATTGAAACAAAAACTTGCTTAAACCTAAGGGAGTGATCAACTCATAAAGCTTCAAACACCAAAATTTCAATCAAACTTCTTCCAGAATCCCAAGTGTTACACAACATGCAATACTTATTTAGCACAATTATTTGAACTCTTTTTGTTTCCTTTCTCAAGGATTTTCTTTTTCTTTCTCTTTTTTTTTTCTTTTTTCTGGTTCATATTTTTCTCTTTTTTCTTTTCTTTTTCATCCTCATAGAAACCAACCAATGAGTAAACAATCATTCTCTCCCCAACTTGAATTCAACCACATCATCATGTGAATACTCCCTACTTTGTAAGGCAAGGTAAAAATCCATACAACAACACAAAGTTGAGGGTTCAAGAAAAAACAAAATCCATTCAAAAATAAGTGAACTAAATACTCATAGACATGCCTTAAGTTGAAATAAAACATGGATAAAAAAGCTCAAAGGGGTTACAAATGATCACACACTCACAAGGTGAATGACTATTTGGCTAGGTAGTTGTGCTCAAAATGAAACAAAATGCCTTGATCCTTTTCATGCTTTCATATAATCAACATAAACAAAAGATTAAACATAATAAAACCAGTTAGAACAAGGATGTTGGTACTCCGCGCATATATGAACAATGGAAAACTACCTCACAAAAAGGGTGGGAATTAAAGTGATTCACAACAAGAACAAGTATACAAAAGAATGAATGGCATGGAAGTTTGTAAAAAGCCTAAGTATCATGAATATGCTAAAGTCAAGAAAGCGATAAACACATACTTTGGACGTGTACAAAATTTAACAATATCAGTACCATACATCCGCAAGTTGAAACGAACAAACTTGGAAAATCACCAAGCATCCTCAAATAACTCAAGACAAGCTTAAAGGCAAACACAAAAACTATTAATATAAACAAACTAAAAGATTGGGTGAAAATACATTAAACAAGTTGTAAAGTGAAGATTTGAGAATTTCACGAAAAATCCGAGTACAACTTGTTTAATGAATGTTCACCACACTACCTAAGCTAAACCACAACAAAAGAAAATAATACAACATGCTTGTTTTACGTCGTAAGCTCGACGCCTTTACAATGCTGAGCTAGCAACTTCCTTCCTTCATGCCATGGTGATGCCTCACCGCGTAAACCAAAAGCAAGTGTCTTAACCAAACACTTAAACAAACGTTACAGAACCAAAATGTATACAACACTTAAACAAACATAATGGAAAATAAAAGCAAAACAAGTATCTTTACAAGCATATATACAATATAAACAATTATTTACAAAACTCCAAAACATCGAAACTATCGCAATGCGACTCAATATCAAAACCAATCCCCGGCAACGGCGCCATTTTGTTGAAGCGGCAAGCAACAAACATTTTGGAAATATTTTTCCGGGAATTTATCGTGTCCACATAGATCGGTTCGAGGGAAAGAATGTCGTTCGACAGTTTAAACGTTAATGAGCTTGGGTTTAAAATGGTTTAAATTAAATGCGAGAAATAAAACTTATGAATATAAAAAGAATTCATTCTTTGGAGAGTAGAGAACTCTCGAGTTTACATTTCATCTACCCTATCAAATACTCAAAATCACTACTCAGTTGCACGTAACCTAAATCACTCGTCAACATTATCACGTATCGCTCACAACAAAGGTTATGTCTAATGCAAAGTTGAGAGAACAACCACATCTCCTCGGAGGTGATGTCTCACGCAACTCGACCACACGGAAGCATTAAGAATCGATACTCAAGTGAATATTAAGCCTAAATCTATCTATAGAGTCTAGAACATAATAGATGTTCATCCTAAATCCGGATTCAAAGAGGATATGTCTACCGCAACTCAAACCCAAATAAAGAAATCATGGCACCAACATTAATTTGTAAAATAAGCTTTATTCAACACCATGAGTAATGAATATACATATAATCAAGGTAAACTTACATACAAACTCACAACAAATGGAAACTACAAAGGGAAGAGAGAAGAGGAATCAAAATCTCTCGCGGTGTCAATCACGATCCAAGAATCATCTACCCCCAATCGTCGAGTTGTAACCTCCATTGATGCTTTTCTAAGCTCTAAACTACAAAGAATGAAGGTTTGATGAATTGGGAACAAATACCCCAAAACATCCCTAAAAAATGACTGAAAATGAACTTATACTATTACAAAATCTGTCACGTTCGCTAAGCGAACGTTTTACTCGCTAAGCGAGCCTCAAAAAGTGGCACTTAAGGGCCTATTGAACAGTTAAACCGACTCTGCACGAGCATTCGCTGAAAAGTTCGCTTTGCGAACATTTTGGCGAACATTCGCTGGGAAGTTCAATTTGCCAACTTTGGTTCCTTTTTCTACTGTCTTGTTCGCTGTGAAGTTCGCAAAGCGAACATTCGCTGGAAAGTTCACAAAGCAAACTTGACAGCAAACCAGCCCTTATTTTGACCACAAGTTCTGCACCGTAACTCTGATTTACGCACGGTCGGAAGCACTGGAAAGCTTATTCAATGCTCTAAATGAATATGGCAAGATATCCTTGCTTGAATACCTATAAAAATGAGAGAAAATCAATTAAACTCAATGATATTTACACTATACGCAATATATACACTAAAATGTAAAGTAAACGTATTTATAAACAAATCGGGGTTTATTAGAACGATATTAACCAAAAAGTATCGATAAGTGCAACAAAACTAATATACAAAAATAGTTACATTTTGCACTTATCAACTCTCCCCAACTTAAACTTGTTTGTCTGCAAACAAGAATCAAGCAAACTTAAAAACACAAAAGCAATAACCAAAGAATCACGAATCAACAGGTTTTGAAAAACGGAAAAAATGTATGGTTCAAATGAAAAACGGTACACACAAAGTAAATACTTACAACTAAACTACGACGACAACATAGTCACGAAACAATTGCAAAATACAAAAATCATGCCAAACATCCTAAAACAACACAAGTTCAAACGTGAATCACACCTAGCAAAAACAATAATCGGTAGATGAAAAACACAAAAGAAGGTATTTATCACTCAAACAACAATCATGCAAACAATAGACTAAATTATGCAACCATCCAAAAATTCACATTGAACATACGAAGGCAAGAATCACAAGGACTTTCAAGGTTGTAACGTGGTCGGATAAACAAACAAGGGGCAATTTCTAAAGGTAATTGAAACAAAAACTTGCTTAAACCTAAGGGAGTGATCAACTCATAAAGCTTCAAACACCAAAATTTCAATCAAACTTCTTCCAGAATCCCAAGTGTTACACAACATGCAATACTTATTTAGCACAATTATTTGAACTCTTTTTGTTTCCTTTCTCAAGGATTTTCTTTTTCTTTCTCTTTTTTTTTTTCTTTTTTCTGGTTCATATTTTTCTCTTTTTTCTTTTCTTTTTCATCCTCATAGAAACCAACCAATGAGTAAACAATCATTCTCTCCCCAACTTGAATTCAACCACATCATCATGTGAATACTCCCTACTTTGTAAGGCAAGGTAAAAATCCATACAACAACACAAAGTTGAGGGTTCAAGAAAAAACAAAATCCATTCAAAAATAAGTGAACTAAATACTCATAGACATGCCTTAAGTTGAAATAAAACATGGATAAAAAAGCTCAAAGGGGTTACAAATGATCACACACTCACAAGGTGAATGACTATTTGGCTAGGTAGTTGTGCTCAAAATGAAACAAAATGCCTTGATCCTTTTCATGCTTTCATATAATCAACATAAACAAAAGATTAAACATAATAAAACCAGTTAGAACAAGGATGTTGGTACTCCGCGCATATATGAACAATGGAAAACTACCTCACAAAAAGGGTGGGAATTAAAGTGATTCACAACAAGAACAAGTATACAAAAGAATGAATGGCATGGAAGTTTGTAAAAAGCCTAAGTATCATGAATATGCTAAAGTCAAGAAAGCGATAAACACATACTTTGGACGTGTACAAAATTTAACAATATCAGTACCATACATCCGCAAGTTGAAACGAACAAACTTGGAAAATCACCAAGCATCCTCAAATAACTCAAGACAAGCTTAAAGGCAAACACAAAAACTATTAATATAAACAAACTAAAAGATTGGGTGAAAATACATTAAACAAGTTGTAAAGTGAAGATTTGAGAATTTCACGAAAAATCCGAGTACAACTTGTTTAATGAATGTTCACCACACTACCTAAGCTAAACCACAACAAAAGAAAATAATACAACATGCTTGTTTTACGTCGTAAGCTCGACGCCTTTACAATGCTGAGCTAGCAACTTCCTTCCTTCATGCCATGGTGATGCCTCACCGCGTAAACCAAAAGCAAGTGTCTTAACCAAACACTTAAACAAACGTTACAGAACCAAAATGTATACAACACTTAAACAAACATAATGGAAAATAAAAGCAAAACAAGTATCTTTACAAGCATATATACAATATAAACAATTATTTACAAAACTCCAAAACATCGAAACTATCGCAATGCGACTCAATATCAAAACCAATCCCCGGCAACGGCGCCATTTTGTTGAAGCGGCAAGCAACAAACATTTTGGAAATATTTTTCCGGGAATTTATCGTGTCCACATAGATCGGTTCGAGGGAAAGAATGTCGTTCGACAGTTTAAACGTTAATGAGCTTGGGTTTAAAATGGTTTAAATTAAATGCGAGAAATAAAACTTATGAATATAAAAAGAATTCATTCTTTGGAGAGTAGAGAACTCTCGAGTTTACATTTCATCTACCCTATCAAATACTCAAAATCACTACTCAGTTGCACGTAACCTAAATCACTCGTCAACATTATCACGTATCGCTCACAACAAAGGTTATGTCTAATGCAAAGTTGAGAGAACAACCACATCTCCTCGGAGGTGATGTCTCACGCAACTCGACCACACGGAAGCATTAAGAATCGATACTCAAGTGAATATTAAGCCTAAATCTATCTATAGAGTCTAGAACATAATAGATGTTCATCCTAAATCCGGATTCAAAGAGGATATGTCTACCGCAACTCAAACCCAAATAAAGAAATCATGGCACCAACATTAATTTGTAAAATAAGCTTTATTCAACACCATGAGTAATGAATATACATATAATCAAGGTAAACTTACATACAAACTCACAACAAATGGAAACTACAAAGGGAAGAGAGAAGAGGAATCAAAATCTCTCGCGGTGTCAATCACGATCCAAGAATCATCTACCCCCAATCGTCGAGTTGTAACCTCCATTGATGCTTTTCTAAGCTCTAAACTACAAAGAATGAAGGTTTGATGAATTGGGAACAAATACCCCAAAACATCCCTAAAAAATGACTGAAAATGAACTTATACTATTACAAAATCTGTCACGTTCGCTAAGCGAACGTTTTACTCACAAAGCGAGCCTCAAAAAGTGGCACTTAAGGGCCTATTGAACAGTTAAACCGACTCTGCACGAGCATTCGCTGAAAAGTTCGCTTTGCGAACATTTTGGCGAACATTCGCTGGGAAGTTCAATTTGCCAACTTTGGTTCCTTTTTCTACTGTCTTGTTCGCTGTGAAGTTCGCAAAGCGAACATTCGCTGGAAAGTTCACAAAGCAAACTTGACAGCAAACCAGCCCTTATTTTGACCACAACTTCTGCACCGTAACTCTGATTTACGCACGGTCGGAAGCACTGGAAAGCTTATTCAATGCTCTAAATGAATATGGCAAGATATCCTTGCTTGAATACCTATAAAAATGAGAGAAAATCAATTAAACTCAATGATATTTACACTATACGCAATATATACACTAAAATGTAAAGTAAACGTATTTATAAACAAATCGGGGTTTATTAGAACGATATTAACCAAAAAGTATCGATAAGTGCAACAAAACTAATATACAAAAATAGTTACATTTGCACTTATCAACTCTCCCCAACTTAAACTTGTTTTTCCGCAAACAAGAATCAAGCAAACTTAAAAACACAAAAGCAATAACCAAAGAATCACGAATCAACAAGTTTTGAAAAACGGAAACAAATGTATGGTTCAAATGAAAAACGGTACACACAAAGTAAATACGTACAACTAAACTACGACGACAACATAGTCACGAAACAATTGCAAAATACAAAAATCATGCCAAACATCCTAAAACAACACAAGTTCAAACGTGAATCACACCTAGCAAAAACAATCACCGGTAGATGAAAAACACAAAAGAAGGTATTTATCACTCAAACAACAATCATGCAAACAATAGACTAAATTATGCAACCATCCAAAAATTCACATTGAACATACGAATGCAAGAATCACAAGGACTTTCAAGGTTGTAACGTGGTCGGATAAACAAACAAGGGGCAATTTCTAAAGGTAATTGAAACAAAAACTTGCTTAAACCTAAGGGAGTGATCAACTCATAAAGCTTCAAACACCAAAATTTCAATCAAACTTCTTCTAGAATCCCAAGTGTTACACAAGACGCAATACTTATTTAGCACAATTATTTGAACTCTTTTTGTTTCCTTTCTCAAGGATTTTCTTTTTCTTTCTCTTTTTTTTTCTTTTTTCTGGTTCATATTTTTCTCTTTTTTCTTTTCTTTTTCATCCTCATAGAAACCAACCAACGAGTAAACAATCATTCTCTCCCCAACTTGAATCCAACCACATCATCATGTGATTACTCCCTACTTTGTAAGGCAAGGTAAAAATCCATACAACAACACAAAGTTGAGGGTTCAAGAAAAAACAAAATCCATTCAAAAATAAGTGAACTAAATACTCATTGATATGCATTGAGTTCAAATAAAACATGGATAAAAAAGCTCAAAGGGGTTACAAATGATCACACACTCACAAGGTGAATGACTATTTGGCTAGGTAGTTGTGCTCAAAATGAAACAAATACCTTGATCCTTTTCATGCTTTCATATAATCAACATAAACAAAAGATTAAGCATAATAAAATCCAGTTAGAACAAGAATGTTGGTACTCCCCGCATATATGAACAATGGAAAGCTACCTCACAAAAAGGGTGGGAACTAAAGTGATTCACAACAAGAACAAGTATACAAAAGAATGAATGGCATGGAAGTTTGTAAAAAGCCTAAGTATCATGAATATGCTAAAGTAAAGAAAGCGATAAACACATACTTTGGGAGTGTACAAAATTTAACAATATCATTACCATACATCCGCAAGTTGAAACGAACAAACTTGGAAAATCACCAAGCATCCTCAAATAACTCAAGACAAGCTCAAAGGCAAACACAAAAACTATTAATATAAACAAACTAAAAGATCGGGTGAAAATGCATTAAACAAGTTGTAAAGTGAAGATTTGAGAATTTCACGAAAAATTCGAGTACAACTTGTTTAATGAATGTTCACCACACTACCTAAGCTAAACCACAAAAAAAGAAAATAATACAACATGCTTGTTTTACGTCGTAAGCTCGACGCCTTTACAATGCTTAGCTAGCAACTTCCTTCCTTCATGCCATGGTGATGCCTCACCGCACAAACCAAAAGCAATTGTCCTAACCAAACACTTAAACAAACGTTACAGAACCAAAATGTATACAACACTTAAACAAACATAATGGAAAATAAATGCAAAACAAGTATCTTTACAAGCATATATACAATATAAACAATTATGTACAAAACTCCAAAACATCGAAACTATCGCAATGCGACTCAATATCAAAACCAATCCCCGGCAACGGCGCCATTTTGTTGAAGCGGTAAAGCGGCAAGCAACAAACATTTTGGAAGTATTTTTCCGGGAATTTATTGTGTCCACGGAGATCGGTTCGAGGGAAAGAATGTCGTTCGACAGTTTAAACGTTAAAGTGCTTGGGTTTAAAATGGTTTAAATTAAATGCGAGAAATAAAACTTATGAACATAAAAAGAATTCATTCTTTGGAGAGTAGAGAACTCTCGAGTTTACATTTCATCTACCCTATCAAATACTCAAACTCACTACTCAGTTGCACGCAACCTAAATCACTCGTCAACATTATCACGTATCGCTCACAGCAAAGGTTATGTCTAGCGCAAAGTTTAGAGAACAACCGCATCTCCTCGGAGGTGATGTCTCACGCAACTCGACCACACGGAAGCATTAAGAATCGATACTCAAGTGAATATTAAGCCTAAATCTATCTATAGAGTCTAGAACATAATAGATGTTCATCCTAAATCCGGATTCAAAGAGGATATGTCTACCGCAACTCAAACCCAAATAAAGAAATCATGGCACCAACATTAATTTGTAAAATGAGCTTTATTCAACACCATGAGTAATGAATATACATATAATCAAGGTAAACTTACATACAAACTCACAACAAATGGAAACTACAAAGGGAAGAGAGAAGAGGAATCAAAATCTCTCGCGGTGTCAATCACGATCCAAGAATCATCCACCCCTAATCGTCGAGTTGCAACCTCCATTGATGCTTTTGTAAGCTCTAAACTACAAAGAATGAAGGTTTGATGAATTGGGAACAAATATCCCAAAACATCCCTAAAAAATGACTGAAAATAAACTTATAGTATTACAAAATCTGTCACGTTCGCTAAGCGAACGTTTTACTCGCAAAGCGAGCCTCAAAAAGTGGCATTTAAGTGCCTATTGAACAGTTAAACCGACTCTGCACGAGCATTTTCTAGAAAGTTCGCTTTGCAAACTTTTTGGTGAACATTCGCTGGGAAATTCACTTTGCCAACTTTGGTCCCTTTTTCTACTGTCTCGTTCGCTGGGAAGTTCGCAAAACAAACATTCGCTGGAAAGTTCGCAAAGCGAACTTGACAGCAAACCAGCCGTTATTTTGACCACAACTTCTGCACCGTAACTCTGATTTATGCACGGTCGGAAGCGCTGGAAAGCTTATTCAATGCTCTAAATGAATATGGCAAGATATCCTTGCTTGAATACCTACAAAAATGAGAGAAAATCAATTAAACTCAATGATATTTACACTATACGCAATATATACAATAAAATGTAAAGTAAACGTATTTATAAACAAATCGGGGTTTATTAGAACGATATTAATCAAAAAGTATCGATAAGTGCAACAAAACTAATATACAAAAATAGTTACATTTTGCACTTATCAACTCTCCCCAACCTAAACTTGTTTGTCCGCAAACAAGAATCAAGCAAACTTAAAAACACAAAAGCAATAACCAAAGAATCACGAATCAACAGGTTTTGAAAAACGGAAACAAATGTATGGTTCAAATGAAAAACGGTACACACAAAGTAAATACTTACCACTAAACTATGACGACAACATAGTCACGAAACAATTGCAAAATACAAAAATCATGCCAAACATCCTAAAGCAACACAAGTTCAAACGTGAATCACACCTAGCAAAAACAATCATCGGTAGATGAAAAACACAAAACAAGGTATTTATCTCTCACACAACAATCATGCAAACAATAAACTAAATTATGCAACCATCCAAAAATTCACATTGAACATACGAAGGCAAGAATCACAAGGACTTTCAAGGTTGTAACGTGGTCGGGTAAACAAACAAGGGGCAATTTCTAAAGGTAATTGAAATAAAAACTTGCTTAAACCTAAGGGAGTGATCAACTCACAAAGCTTCAAACACCAAAATTTCAATCAAACTTCTTCCAGAATCCCAAGTGTTACACAACACGCAATACTTATTTAGCACAATTATTTGAACTCTTTTTGTTTCCTTTCTCTAGGATTTTCTTTTTCTTTTTCTTTTTCTTTTCTTTTTTCTGGTTCATATTTTTCTCTTTTTTCTTTTCTTTTTTATCCTCATAGAATCCAACCAATGAGTAAACAATCATTCTCTCCCCAACTTGAATTCAACCACATCATCATGTGAATACTCCCTACTTTGTAAGACAAGGTAAAAATCCATACAACAACACAAAGTTGAGGGTTCAAGAAAAAACAAAATCCATTTAAAAATAAGTGAACTAAATACTCATAGACATGCATTAAGTTCAAATAAAACATGGATAAAAAAGCTCAAAGGGGTTACAAATGATCACACACTCATAAGGTGAATGACTATTTGGCTAGGTAGTTGTGCCCAAAATGAAACAAAATGCCTTGATCCTTTTCATGCTTTGATATAATCAACATAAACAAAAGATTAAGCATACTAAAATCCAGTTAGAACAAGAATGTTGGTGCTCCGCGCATATATGAACAATGGAAAACTACCTCACAAAAAGGGTGGGAACTAAAGTGATTCACAACAAGAACAAGTATACAAAAGAATGAATGACATGGAAGTTTGTAAAAAGCCTAAGTATCATGAATATACTAAAGTCAAGAAAGCGATAAACATATACTTTGGACGTTGTCATACCCCAAACTTTGACAATAAGATTCTCATCGTTGTGCAAATCATCATCACAATATGGATGAACCATTTCACACTCATTAGTCTCCCCAAAGATGGGTGAACATTCATTACAATTAAGAGTTAGGGTTTCAAGCCCTCTCAGAGCACTTAGACAAGGGATCAATCAAGGAATGACATGATCTTCAACTTGTCTATTCTCTCAAACACCCACAAAGGATCAAGAGGACTCCCTGTAGTGAGCGATTTTGGACGTGGTTCTTAAGCACTGTCGCTCTGGGGCACTACAGGTCGATTCATTTTTTATCCTATTGAAGCTGATGAAGGAAGGGAAATAGTTGTCTCCAACTAACCCTGCTTGCAAAATGAGTTAAACAGTCAAAACTGTTGGTTTACAGATGCGGTTTTAGTTCGTGGGCCTCTCTCTACTTATTTTGTTCAGAATGAAATACCGGGACTGTTCATGGGGAATTTGTTTGGATCCTGCGCCAAATTGGATGGAGGTAGGGGACTTTGGAGTTTTTTTATTAGTGTGCTCGCTAAGATTCTTTTTCAATCTTATGCCTACGTATTCCCGGGAGGAAATGGTGTTTTGGTGTCTTGTTCAAAGCCCAAGACATGAAGCTAAAGGTGGTTTATATCTTGTTCAAAGCCCAAGATGTGTAGCTGAAGGGTCTATTTGTATCTTGTTTGAAGCCCAAGATGTGAAGCTAAAGGGTTTTAACTTTAGAGAGAATTTGTCATCTCTAAAGGGGATATTCGGTCTGTTTGTCACAACTGTTGGGTGACTGATTATAAAGGAGAATTACTTTAACTGGGATATGTGAATCCAGCAATGCCATAATTTCCTTTATAGGGGATTTTCAACCTGAAGGAGATGACTTTAACTCAGTTTAGAGCAATGCCATCTTTCCTTAGGAATTTCTCATGCTAAAAGAAGGACAGTGGCGTGGATGTAAATAATCCAGAGGCTTGCCGCTTACAGCAATTAGACGAGGGAAAAGGAGTTTTTGATGTTTGTATGCTGTGACCAAAGCATGATTTGATGCTAAAAGGTTAATTGAATCAAACGGGGATTTCTTTATACAAAGCCTAAGAGGAGGCTATTGACCCAACAAGAGGATGCTTTTGTGTCTCGTACGAAGCCCGAGATAGAGGCTAAAAGGGTTGACTCAACAAGAGAGTGTTTTTATTTGTGTCTTGTACGAAGCCCAAGACGGATGCTAAAAGGGTTTGACTCAACAAGAGAGTCTTTTATACTCACCAAGAGAGTGATTTGTATCTCGTACGAAGCCCGAGATAGAGGCTAAAGGTGATCGACTCAACAAGAGAGTCTTTTTATACTCAACAAGAGAGTGTTTTGTATCTCGTACAAAGCCCGAGATGAAGGCTAAAAGCGGATTGACTCAACAAGAGAGTCTTTTATACTCAACAAGAGAGTGTTTTTGTATCTTGTACGAAGCCCGCGATGGAGGCTAACAATGTTTGACTCAACTAGAGAGTCTTTTATACTCAACAAGAGAGTGATTTTGTATCTCGTATGAAGCCCGAGATGGAGGCTGCAAAGGTTAGCTCTGCTGGGCAGAATCATTGTACAAAGCCCAAGAGGAGGCTAGGGTTACTGTTTCAGTTGAGTGACAGGTCCAGTATGTTGGTTAAAAGAGAAAATCAATTCTTATATGGGTAATGTTGTACTCATGGATTTGATCTGAGGACCGGGATTATTTCCTGTTTTTTAAGGAAACGGGGAATCCGAAGGGTATTGAGACTGCCCAAGTCTACGGGTGTTTTTTTTTCTATTTTTGAAAGGAACTTGAGAATGTCTTCGAGACTCAAGGAGATTAGACTGGCCAAGTCTAGAGTTTTATCTTTTGTACTATGCTTAAGAGAGATCAAGAGACAGTATGTTCGCCGTAGGAAGATCTAGACTCTTTGAGAGACTGTTCTATTAAGATGACTAATTTCTGTTCCTATACCTTTAAGAGGCCGTCGGGACAATTTGTACGAAGCCCAAGAGGAGGCTAGAAAAACTTTTAAGAAGCCGAAGGGACAATTTGTACGAAGCCCAAGAGGAGGCTATCTTCCCGGAGGAAGAATCATTATACGAAGCCTAAGAGGAGGCTGTGAAAACTTCTAAGAAGCCGACGGGTCCTTATACAACGCCCAAGAGGAGGCGGGGATGCTTTTAGGAAGCCTGTGGGTCCTTGCACTAAGCCCAAGAGGAGGCTGATGAACAGTTCCAGAAGGGGTTTCACTTGGAACATTGGCCTTCTGTATATGAATTGTTCAAGGGGGAGATTTCTTAGATCTAGTTATCTAAAATTGTTGTAAAAGAAAATTCTCATGGTTTAGGTTATGTTGAAATATCCGGGAGAACGTTGGAGGGAAGGAGACGAGGTTTTGTCTAGTTCTAGACGTAGTTGTCGGGGAAACTCTAAATATCTATACTAGTATTACACAGTCGATATGAGTTTATGAAAGAAGACTTACAGTGAAACAACCCCACAGTACAGTTATATACATATGAAAGCGGTAAATGAAAGCGGGTAAACACTTACTCGGTTGTAGAGCTTCCATACTGTATTATTAGTTGTTCAACAAAGAAATTGAAAATAACAGTATGTTACAAAATCAAAGGAGAAAGTGATTTTTGAAAGGAAAATTGGTGCTTATAGCTCAAGGAGAGACCTAGGGTTTTATCAGTGATCGCACTGTCGTTTTGTACAGGGACTTATACAAGTGACTGAGGCCCAAGAAAGGTTTTCTGTACAAAGGGGATGATGGGTCTTACACTCTCTCAAGAGGCCCAAAATGATTGAAAGTGAACAAAGATGGGTCTTATAGCTCAAGGAGAAGCCCAGGGTTTATTTTGAAAAGGGCGACGATCGCGCCGAAGTTTTGAAAACGTCGTGGGTCTTATACAATGACTGAGGCCTAAAAGTTTTTGGTTTCAAAAGGGGATTGGGTCTTACACTCTATTAGAGGCCCAAAATGGTTTTGAATGGGTCTTATAGCTCGAGGAGAGGCCCAGATGGTTTGTTTTAAACGGGCGATGATCGCGTCGAACTTTTGAAATACAATGGGACTTATACAACATTTGAGGCCCAAAAATAGGATTGGGTCTTACACTCTATTAGAGGCCCATGAGTGTTCGGAAAAGTTTGTTAGGGTGAAAATCAATAAAACCCTAATTTCATCATTTTTTAATATAATTATTGAAAGAAAATTAATACAAATGATAAAAATTCCAAATAAGTTTGAATAAACAACTTGTGATTTTGGTTTTAGGTTTGAAAAATGAGGTTTTCATCACAAGATGAATTAAAACCTACTTGGTTTTGATTTTCCAAAATGGATATTTATTTTTAAAAGGTTTAAAAACAAATAAAAGACATTTATTCACAAAATTACTAATTATATTAAATAAATAATATAAATCTAATTTTTTGGGGAATAAAATATTTCAACATTTTTGTGATTTTTTGCAAAATGAACCAATAAAAAATAATTAAAATTGAGGGAGTTATTAATTTTTCAAACTATTAAAAATAATAACAAAAAGTGGGAAAAATAGCAAAAAGAGGATCAGGGGCGAGGGGGATTCGAACCCCAGACCTCTTGTGTATAGGGCGCGCGCCTTACCACTGGGGTGGTGATACATCCGTTGATTGAAACACAACCATAAATATACAAGGCTTGCCTTGCTTTTGGCCTGGCCCAAGGCAAGGCAAGACAAGTTTTGACAAGAAATGGGAAGGTCCATAACTTTCTCATTTCTCCATGGTTGGGGAAAAAATTTATATGCATCTGACCTAGAATTTCACAAGGAATCCAATGTTGGTGGTATTTTTTTCAGATCATGCTCCCTCCTCAAAATCCGATAGTGGTTTTGAAATAGACCATATTTTGCATTTTCTGTGCTACATCTTGGTATAGGTATGAATTACATGATAAAATGATGCAAACACAACACATATAACATGTAGAAGAGATGCATGATCAGTGGACTTCAAAGCAATGCATATTTTGGAAAGTTCAAGTCATGATGCTTACCTCTTTTTGAGCTTTTGGAGTTTTTTGTGCAATCTGCCAAGTTTCTTGTTCCAGAAATGGTTTGATGCTTTGGACACTCTCAAATGATCCCTTAGAAGCTTTTAGGATGATTGGAATCAGCTGGAACCTGCAAAAACAAAAACTGACCCTTTCTTGCAAAAGGGGTTAAAATGGCCAAAATAGCAACTCTCTCAAATGGTGTTCCAGATGTTGGGAGCCATTTGGGACAGTTCAAGTATGATATTTGGAGTGCGTTTGAGGTTTTATCTGGTTCGGAAAGTGACTGAATCAAGACATGGCTTGAAAAATGCAAAAAAAAGCCTATTTTGAGGTTTTGAGAGGTGACTTTGAGATTTAAGGATTACAGGTCACTTGTGTGAGTTTGGACAGCTTAGATATGACATATTGGATGTTTTTGGATCATGAGTTGTGATGGAAATGCTCTCTAACTCAAAAACTCAGAGTTACCTTGCTAAAAAAGGTATTTTTGCCTAAAGAAAGTGATTTTGAGGAAAGCATCTGTTTGATGGCTTTGGTGTACTCAAACTGAGCACAAATGAGCTCTATTTATAGTAGAGCAAGTTTGTTTTGGGATCAATAGTGAATGGAAACTGCAGCAGAGGTTTGGCCAATGTTGACCAATAGAAATCCAAGTCTCCTCTAGCCATTGACTAGAGGTTAGAGCACAGAGATGTGGTTCCCTAGTTGTTGGATGAATCTTGACTGAATTTAGTTGCAAATATGTCAGTCCATGCCACCTTGGTGCATCCATTAAATGTTCCAATCCAAAATTGGAGTCTTGTCCATCTTTTAGGGATTTCTAGGTTTGGCATGCTACTTCTTGTTCCAAAGACTTTGGAGGCTTGGATTAGTGTTTGTTCCCTTTAGATTTGATCCTCAGATGTGTCCAAAGTGATGACAAGGCTTGGAATTATCTGATTTTGCCAAATCGAGCACAAGTGCAAATTTCTGCCTAGCCTTGGCAGTTTTCAGCAAGACATATTGCCATTGTCATATCTCATGGCTCAAGTGGAATTTGATGGAGTTCTTGGCCATTTTGGAAAGCCCTTATATGATAAAATAACTGTTTAATCATAATTGGTTTTGATACTCTTTGGATCCAAGTGAAAAATGCCCCTACATTTAGAAAAAAGTGAAGGCAGATTCCGACTTAGTGAAAATTTCACTAAGTGTTGGAAAAAGGTGACATTTTCACTTTTCTTGATTTTGATCATTCCATAACTTGAAATCCATGGGGAATTGGAATGAGTGGTAGTTGAAGCTTTTGTAGAGGGCCACGAGAGCTACAAATCCAGCTTTGGATGGGAAAAAATGGACTTGTGGTTTAGGAGTTATGATCTTCCAAAGTTGGTACCCTAGCCACTTTGTTCCAAAACTTAGAAAAATTTCTAAGTCTTTTATGGTTACCCCTTTTACAAGTTATCCCATTTTTATTGATTTTTCTTGATGAATGATGATTCCAATCATACATTAACATCATTTTAGGGTCAAAGAACCATAATTGTGAAAAATCTCAAAAAGTCAAAGTTTAACTTTTGTGCACAGTTGACTTTTTGTCAGATGAATTCCAAACTGTGCGATCCTCTATGAAATCAAGTCCTTGACCTAAATCAAACTTGATGGATTGATTTCATAGGTGTTATAGGGTGTATTGAATCATGTCTTAGGTTTTGGGAGCATGTCCTGGTCAAAAGTCAAAGATACAGTTGACTTTTTCCGCGAAACCCTAACTGTGGTTCTGATGAAATTGAAACTTGTTGCTCAAGCTTCTTGGATCAATCCATTGTTGAAAATGGATCAATGTGATGTATTTGAGACCCTCAAATCCCCTCTTGAGGTCTTGGCTTATGTTTTGTCCCAAAAGTCAACTTAGGGGTGAATTAGGTCAAGAAACCCTAATTCCTAATTTTTTTATGAATGCATCCCCTGAGGCTAAATTGACTTGATGATTGGGTTCATGAGATCTCTTGGAGCATCATAGGTTATGCTTTGAAGCATTGGCTCATGCCCAGAGGAAAATTTCCATCTGGAGGCCCTGGTCGACCAAACCCTAATTTAGTGATACTGGCGATCTTAAGGCTTGATCCACCTAGAAGGGAGAAGCCTTGTGCTTAATCCTTGAAGTGGGAGTCCTCTTAATCCTTTATGGATGTTTGAGAGGCTAGACAAGTTGAAGATCATGTCATTTCTTGATTGATCCTTTGTCTAAGAGCTCTGAGAGGGCTTGAAACCCTAAGTCTGATTGTAGTGGATGCTCACCCATCTTTGGGGAGACTAATGGTTCATCCATATTGTGATGATGATTTGCACAATGATGGGAAATCTTAGTGGTCAAAATATGGGGTATGCCAGATGCCCCTATTTAATCTTCTTGGACCCGAAGGTGTGAATGGCGAAGGTATTCGGGCATTCGGGGGTGCAAGAGGATTAAATATCGGAATACCCGAAATTTTGATGGTGGTTATGAATGGCAGTTCGCGCATCCTTCCTCTTTTTCTAAGCAATGATGCTTAGAAAAGGTAAACTTCCCCTCGATCCTGGTTTCCTACCAAGGAACTGGTCTCAGTTTCTGATTTAAACTTCCCCTCGATCCTGGTTTCCCACCAAGGAACTGGTCTCAATTTCTTAAATAAACTTCCCCTCGATCCTGGTTTCCTACCAAGGAACTGGTCTCAGTTTCAGATATAAACCTCCCGTCGATCCTGGTTTCCTACCAAGGATCTGGTCTCAATTTCTGAAATAAACTTCCCCTAGATTCTGGTTTCCTACCAAGGAACTGGTCTCAGTTTCTGAAATAAACTTCCCTTCGATCCCGATTTCCTACCAAGGAACTGGTCTCAGTTTCTGAAGTAAACTTCCCCTCGATCCCAGTTTCCTACCAAGGAACTGGTCTCAGTTTCTGAAATAAACTTCACCTCGATCCTGGTTTCCTACCAAGGAACTGGTCTCAGTTTCCGATATAAACCTCCCCTTGATCCTGGTTTCCTACCAAGGATCTGGTCTCAATTTCTGAAATAAACTTCCCCTCGATCCTGGTTTCCTACCAAGGAACTGGTCTCAGTTTCTGAAATAAACTTCCCCTCGATCCCGGTTTCCTACCAAGGAACTGGTCTCAGTTTCTGAAATAAACTTCCCCTCGATCCCGGTTTCCTACCAAGGAACTAGTCTCAGTTTCTGAAATAAACTTCCCTTCGATCCTGGTTTCTTACCAAGGATCTGGTCTTGGTTTCTTTTGTCAATAAACTTTATTGACAAGGGACGCTATTTATAGCGGTTCTCCTCAAACTTCTCGCCGAATTTTCCTAGGGAGATGCCATTTGATGGAAAAAGTTTTAATTGTAGAGAGGCACAAACTTCTCTGTTTGAGACGCCATTTGTCGACTCTACTGGGGAAAACGAGTCTTCTTGAGAGACTGCTTTCGTTTGGGGATATTACATCATACTTTTCTCGAGATATTCTCAAAGAAATGCCATACGATGTACCCCAATTTTGAGGTGTCGATGACTTTGTTGACATTGACATTCTGGAGAGAAGGACCAATGTGCTGCTGAAAGTCTTTAGTTGAGAGGCTTTCTCTAGGGATTTTCCTTAATCCGGGAAAGCAAAGATATCATCTTCCATGGCAAAAATTGATGCTGGCTGGGGGTTCTCTGGTTTTTCAGAGGTTCAAGTTATCAAAGTGATCAAAGGCCGACTTCATCCCATAAATAAAATGGAGGAGAGAGAGTACAGATGCAACATTTCCTAACAAGGAAAGAACTGACAACTCGATTGAGAGGATTGTTATCACTAGGGGATAAGACCGACCAGAGTGATAGTGATGCAACATGAATATGAACACAAAGTAGTAATGCATGATGTATGTGTGTATATGCTGACAAAACTGACACGACATATAAACTAATAGATGAACACGACTGGATACTCGGCCACTGCTGGGGACGAAGAGGTATCGCTGGTTCAAGATAGCAATTCTGCCTTGCTTAGGAGAAGTAGTCCTCGTGGGGAGCTACGTTGGTCGGGCTTAGGAGATAAGAACTCTGCCGGGGGTGTCAGATGAAACAATGGTCTCTGACATAACTGATCCTTCATTCAGGTGCACTGGTTTAGAAGGAGTACTTTGATTCTGCACTTTGAAGCTTAACCGCCTTTGGGAGAAGCCATCGATATTCTTTCGATGTTCAACAGTCAAAAGAATTTGCCATCTTTATTAAAAGCAGAAAAATTTTACAAGTAAATTCATTTTTGTTTTATTTCAAGAATCGTTGATCATGTTAAAATGTCGTTCTGTAAAGCTAAAACAAATAAGAATTGCAAACAAAAGCACAAGGGCTCAAATTTTATTGATAGGATGGAAATCAGCCAAACGCGTGATTCCATAGAGTATTTACAAAGTTTAGAAAATGGTAATTTAAGGGAAAAGGGCTACATTGAAACATAACGACCAATATCATTCTACCAACTTTGAATTCTGGGCATCCTGAGCTTCTGTCGAAGATGACCTTGACCGGAGCTTTCCTGACGGATGATGTAACTGCTGCCGAGGGACTTGCCCCTTTGTCGAACGTAGTTACTTGCCATTATCCCTAATTTTTGCCTGGATTGTACTTTGAGGTTTCCAATCCACCGGGATGACTTTTGATCATGTCTCTAATTTTTGCCTGGACCGCCCTTTCGGGTTTTCAATCCACTGAGACGTTTTTTTTTATTATTATTTTTATTTAGGCGTAGTATTTCTTGACTACATCAACATTCGTGGGGTAGGTATATTCTTCTCCATCCATGGTTGTGAGTCTCAACGCACCGCCTGAGAAAGCTTTCTTGACCACATAGGGGCCGTCATAATTCGGAGACCATTTTCCCCGAGAGTCAGTGAGAAATGATTGTATCCTTTTGAGCACAAGGTCTCCTTTTCCGAAGACGCGAGGTTGAACCTTTTTGTCAAACGCCTTCTTCATTCTCTGTTGATATAACTGACCATGGCATAGAGCCTTTATTCACTTTTCTTCGATCAGATTCAGTTCATCGTGTCGACTTTGACACCATTCAGCCTCTGTTAACTTAGCTTCCATCAATACCCGGATCGATGGGATCTCTACTTCTATGGGGAGCACTGCCTCCATGCCATATACTAGAGAGAAAGGGGTTGCCCCTGTTGAAGTGCGGACAGATGTGCGATAACCGTGAAGAGCAAAGGGTAGCATCTCGTGCCAGTCTTTGTAGGTTACGACGATCTTCTGAACAATCCTCTTGATGTTCTTGTTAGCCGCTTCTACCGCTCCGTTCATCTTGGGTCGGTAGGGAGATGATTTATAGTGTTCGATCTTGAACTCAGTGCACAACTCTTTCATCATCTTGTTATTCAAGTTAGATCCATTATCCGTAATGATCTGGCTAGGAACACCATAACGGCAGATGAGATTGTTTTTGATAAATCGGACCACCACTTGCCGGGTTACATTAGCGTATGACGCTGCTTCGACCCACTTGGTGAAGTAATCAATGGCTACCAAGATGAACCGATTTCCGTTCGAAGCCTTAGGTTCAATCACACCGATCATGTCGATTCCCCATATGGAAAAAGGCCACGGGGAAGAGAGAACTTTGAGATGTGTAGGCGGTACATGGATTTTGTCTGAGTATATCTGACACTTGTGACATCTCCTCATGTACTTGTAGCAGTCAGATTCCATTGTCAACCAATAGTACCCTGCTCTTAGAATTTTTCTCGCCATTGTATGTCCGTTGGCATGAGTGCCAAAGGACCCTTCGTGAACTTTTTTTATCAGCATGTCTGCTTCTGGTCTGTCGACACATCAAAGCAAGACCATGTTAAAGTTCCTCTTATAGAGTGTATCACCGCTCAGGAAGAAACTGCCTGCTATCCTTCTGAGGGTTTTTCTATCTTTCCTAGATGCCCCAGGTGGGTACTCTTATTTCTAAAGGAAACATTTGATATCGTGATACCAAGGTTTGTCATCTATGACTGCTTCAATCGTGAAGATGTAAGCAGGCCGTTCAAGGCGCATTATGTCGATCTTAGGTAAGTCATTCCATTGACCTACACTAATCATGGAAGAGAGAGTGGCTAATGCATCAGCCATGTGATTCTCCTCATGAGGGATATGATGAAACTCGACTCTGTTGAAGAAGGGTAACAACATTCTTGCATAATCTTTGTAAGGAATCAATCCTGATTGGTATGTGTTCCAATCTCCTTTGACCTGATTGACGACCAAAGTTGAGTCGCCATATACATCCAAGTTCTTGATCCTCAAATCAATCGCTTCTTCGAGACCCATAATACAAGTTTCGTATTCGGCCTCATTGTTTGTGCACTTGAACGTAAGTCTAGCGGTGAAAGGAATGTGGGTACCCTGAGGTGTTATAATAATTGCCCCAATTCCATTTTCGTAATGATTGACAGCTCCATCAAAGATATGTCCCCATTGAGGTTGATCCTGACAAGGTCAAGGTCATTCAAGAAATGCCTTCTCCAAGGACTGAAAAACAAGTCAAGGGATTCCTGGGACGTTTGAACTACATTTCCAGATTCATATTCCTCATGACCGTGACATGCGCACCAATTTTCAAATTACTCAAAAAGAATCAGGACTGCGTTTGGACAGAAGACTGCCAAACCGCCTTCGACAGTATCAAGGAATACCTGTTGAACCCGCCAATTCTATCACCTCTAGTGGAAGGAAGACCACTGATCATCTACCTCACAGTCTTGGAAGACTCAATGGGGTGTGTACTTGGCTAACAAGACGAAACCAAAAGGAAAGAGTCTGCCATTTACTATCTGAGCAAGAAATTCACCGAGTGTGAAACTCGGTACACTATGCTTGGGAAAACTTGATGTGCTCTGGCTTGGGCAGCCAAACGTCTTCGCCAGTACATGATTCGTCACACTACTTGGTTAATCTCCGAAATGGATCCAATCAAGTATGTCTTTGAAAAGTCTGCTCTCACGGGAAGGATTGCCCGTTGACAGATGTTGTTATCAGAATACGACATCGAATACCACGCTCAGAAAGCCGTTAAGGGAAGTATTTTAGCCGATCATTTGGCTCATCAATCGATTGAAGATCAGAAATCAATCGGGTTTGACTTCCCAGACGAAGATGTCATGTATTTGAAAATGAAAGATTGCGATGAACCGCTACCCAGTGAAGGGCCAGAACCAGGTTCCCAATGGGGACTTATCTTTGATGGAGTTGTCAATCATTACGGAAACGGAATTGGGGCAATCATCATAACCCCTCAGGGTACCCACATTCCTTTCACCGCCAAACTGACATTCAAGTGTACAAATAACGAGGCCGAATACGAAGCTTGTATCATGGGTCTCAAAGAAGCAATCGATTTGAGGATCAAAAACTTGGATGTATATGGCGACTCAGCCCTGGTTATCAATCAGATCAAAGAAGATTGGAACACATACCAATCAAGACTGATTCCTTACAAAGATTACACAAAAAGGTTGCTACCCTTCTTCAACAGAATCGAGTTTCATCATATCCCTCGTGACAAGAATCACATGGCTGATGCATTAGCCACTCTCTCTTCCATGATTAGTGTAGGTCAATGGAATGAAGTGCCTAAGATCGACATAATGCGCCTTGAAAGGCCCGCTTACATCTTCACGATTGAAGCAGTCATAGACGACAAACCTTGGTATCATGATATCAAATGCTTTCTTCAGAAATAAGAGTACCCACCTGTGGGACTAAGGAAAGACAGAAAAACTCTCAGAAGACTGGCTGGCAGCTTCTTTCTGAGCGGTGATACACTCTATAAGAGAAACTTTGACATGGTCTTACTCCGATGCGTAGACAGACCAGAGGAAAACAGGATGATAAAGGAAACTCACGAAGGATCCTTTGGCACTAATGCCAACGGACACACAATGGCGAGAAAAATTCTAAGAGCAAGGTACTACTGGTTGACCATGGAATCCGATTACTACAAGTACATGAGAAGGTGTCACAAGTGTCAGATATACTCCAACAAAATCCATGTACCGCCAACGCATCTCAAAGTTCTTTCTTCCCCGTGGCTTTTCTCTATATGGGGAATCGACATGATTGGAATGATTGAACCCAAAGCTTCAAATGGACATCGGTTCATTCTGGTAGCCATTGACTATTTCACCAAGTGGGTCGAAGCAGTGTCATACGCCAATGTAACCCGACAAGTGGAGGTCCGATTTATCAAAAACAATCTCATCTGCCGTTATGGTGTTCTAAACCAGATCATTACTGATAATGGATCTAACTTGAACAATAAGATGATGAAAGAGTTATGCGCAGAGTTCAAGATCGAACACCATAACTTATCTCCCTACCGACCCAAGATGAACGGAGCGGTAGAAGCGGCTAACAAGAACATCAAGAGGATTGTTCAGAAGATGGTTGTAACCTACAAAGACTGGCACGAGATGCTACCCTTTGCTCTTCACGGTTATCGCACATCTGTCCGCACTTCAACAGGGGCAACCCCTTTCTCTCTAGTATATGGCATGGAGGCAGTGCTTCCCATCGAAGTAGATATCCCATAAATCTGGGTATTGATGGAAGCTAAGCTAACAGAGGGTGAATAGTGTCAAAGTCGACACGACAAATTGAATCTGATCGAAGAAAAGTGAATAACTGCTCTATGCCACGGTCAGTTGTATCAGCAAAGGATGAAGAAGGCGTTTGACAAAAAGGCCCGACCTCGCGTCTTCAGGAAAGGAGACCTTGTGCTCAATAAGATACAATTTTTTCTCACTGATTCTCGGGGCAAGTGGACTCCGAATTATGCGGCCCCTATGTAGTCAAGAAAGCTTTCTCAGGTGGCGCCTTGAGACTCGCAACCATGGATGGAGAAGAGTTTGCCTACCCCAAAAATGTTGATGTAGTCAAGAAATACTTCGCCTAAACTAAAAAAAAAGTCTCGGTGGATTGAAAACTCAAAAGGGCGGTCCATGCAAAAATTATAGACATGATAAAAAATCATCCCGGTGGATTTGGAAATCTCAAAGTACAATCCAGCCAAAAGTTAGGGATAATGGCAAGTAACTACGTCTGATCAGTTCAACTCCTCAGCAGTAATGCCATCCATCAAGAGAAAAACTCCAGTCAAGGTCATCTTCGACAGAAGCTCAGGATGTCCCAAATTCAAAGTTGGTAGAAGGATAGTGGTCGTTATGTTTCAATGTAGCCCTGTTCCCTTAAATTACCATTTTCTAAACTTTGTAAACACTCTATGGAATCACGCGTTTGGCTAATTTCCATCCTATCAATAAAATTTGAGCCCTTGTGCTTTTGTTTGTAATTCTTATTTGTTTTAGCTTTACAGAACGACGTTTTAATATGATTAACGATTCTTGAAATAAAACAAAAATGAATTTACTTGTCAAATTTTTCTGCTTTTAAAATAAAGATGGCAATTCTTTTGGCTGTTGAACATTGAAAGGACATCGATCGCTACTCCCAAAGGCGGATAAGCTTCAAAGTGCAGAATCAAAGTACTCCTTCTAAACCAGTGCACCTGAATGAAGGATCAGCTGTGTCAGATGCGAATATTTCATCCGACACCCTCGACAGAGTCCTTATCTCCTAAGCCCGACCAACTGTTTTCCCCACGAGGATCATCTCTCTTAAGCAAGGCAGAATTGCTATCTTGAACCAGTGATACATCTTCGTCCCCCGCACTGGTCGAGTATCTAGTCGTGTTCATCTGTCAGTTTGTATGTCGTGTCAGTTTTGTCAGCATATACATACATACATCATGCATTATTGATTTACATTCATATTTGTATTACATCACTATCACTCTAGTCGGTCTTGTTCCCTAGTGATGAACGTCTTTTCAACCGAGTTGTCAGTTCTTTCCTCGACGGGAAAGGTGGCGTCTGACCAACCGCTCCTCCACTTTGCTGCTGGATTGAAGTGGGTCCCTTGACCACTTTGATAACTTGAACCTCCGAAAGGCCAGAGATCCTCCATCGAAGATGATGTACTCGCTTTCCCGGATTAAGGAAAATCCCTAGAGAAAGACTCTTAATCAGAGATTCTGCAATGCAACCGTTTTTCTCCGAAAAAACCCGCTGACGAAAAGGTCATCAGCACCTCAAAATTGGATCACATCATATGGCATTTCTCCGAGAAGATCCCGAGAAAAGTATGATGTAGTACCCCAAGCAGAAAGTAGTCTCTCAAGAGACTCGTTTTCCCCAGTAGAGTCGACCAATGGCATCTTCAAACGGAGAAGTTTGTACACCTCTACAACTCAGACGACTGGGTTCCCCAGCAACTCTGACATCAAAATTTTTTCTATCAAATGGCATCTCCCCAGGAAAACTCGGCGAGAAGTTTGATGAAAACCGCTACAAACAGAGTCCCTTGTCAAGAAAGTTTATTGACAAAAGAAACTGAGACCAGTTTCTTGGTAGGAAACCAGGATCGAGGGGAAGTTTACACCAGAAACTAAGACCATTTCCATGGTAGGAAACCAGGATCGAGGGGAAGTTCATTTCAGAAACTAAGACCAGTTCCTTGGTAGGAAACCAGGATCGAGGGGAAGTTTATATCAGAAAATTTAACCAGTTCCTTGGTAAGAAACCAGATCGAGAGGAAGTTTATTTCAGAAACTGAGACCAGTTCCTTAGTAGGAAACCAGGATCGAGGGGAAGTTTGTATCAGAAACTGAGACCAGTTCCTTGGTAGAAGACCAGGATTGAGGGGAAGTTTTTTTATCTTTTCTAAGTATCATTGTGTTATTTCGTTGATTTTGTGGTTGGTATTTATTTTGCTAAAACTATTCTAGCAGCAAGATGTTGAAACAAGATGTTCTATTTTTCTGCATTCAACATGTCGAATGAAGATGTCCCATACTGGCTCATAGGACATCGCGTCTGTTTTCAGTTTAAAGGAAGATTCTGTTGCTGTTAATTGTTACTGAATATTCTGTGAATATTTAGTTATCCTATGTGGCATCCAAAGTATTTTTGGGTTGTGTTTTTGTGTTGGTTTTCAGATTTTCAGCGCTTTCTAATTATGGAGACATATTAGGAAACTTTAGATTGAAGTCCTATTTTGTAGGAGTTTATTTTGCAGATTTGTGAGCAGTCTCTTTGCTGCGTTTTTGAAGCCCAATCCAGTCCAGATTTATTGCTATATATTGACTGGTATAAACCTAGTTTAGGTGTGGAACTTACATGTGTTTTATTAGGGTTTTGAGTGTTAATTGTGAGCCTAACTGGTATCATTCTGATAACAGTATAAGGACTAGTTTTTGTGTTGTAAGTTCTGTCAGTTACTCATAAGCTTCTAAGCATTGAGTTTCTTGTGTGTCAATTCTCATAAGCTTTGAAGTATTGAGAATTGTGTGTTTTGAAAGTGTGACTTTCATTTTGTTACTTGTGTTGAAAGAAACCAATCACGGGTTGTGATTGTAGAGGGATTTCAGGAGGGCCTCATACCTAAGTGAGTCTTAGGTAGAAGTCATAGGAAGGGTAGTGATTAAGTGAGGAGATTATAACCGGGTGTGGTTGCTGTATGATCTGTGAATTGATACTATCGTATATTGATTTCGTCCCTGGCTTGGTAGCCCCCAGAGTAGGATTGTTGATCTGAACTGAGTAAACATATCGCTGTGTTTCTTTACTTTCTGCACTCTTATTATTGTTGTCTTGTTCATTGTGTTGGATATCAGTGTCTCAACATCTGTGTAGGACATCTGATATCTGTGCCAAAATTTCAATTGGCATCAAGAGCTTGCACCCTTGTTTGGTTCTAGGTGAGATTCAGGGAAGGTACTTTCTGGTACAATGGACAAGGATGGAGGATTTTTGAACAAACCACCTCTGCTTGATGGTTCCAACTATGACTATTGGAAACCAAGGATGATAGCATTCATCAAATCCATGGATGATCAAGCATGGAAAGCTGTTATCAAAGGATGGGAACCCCCAAAGGTTAGAGATGGAGAAGGTAAGTCTACTGATGTGGTAAAGGAAGAGGAAGACTGGGATGATGCAGATTACAAAGGGTCCTTGGGAAATTCCAAAGCCATGAATGCATTGTTTAATGGTGTTAACAAAAATATCTTCAGGTTGATTGAACACTGCACCATTGCAAAAGAGGCTTGGCAGGTCTTGAAGGTTGCTCATGAAGGGACCTCAAAGGTGAAGATGTCAAAACTTCAGATTCTCACTACCAAGTTTGAAAATTTGAAGATGAAGGAAGATGAGAGCATTCATGACTTTCACATGAACATTATTGAGATAGCTAATGCTTCAAGTGCCCTAGGTGAAAAGATGTCTGACAGCAAAATGGTCAGAAAAATCCTCAGATCTCTACCTAAGAGATTTGACATGAAAGTGACTGCCATAGAGGAAGCTCAGGACATAGATAAGATGAAAGTGGATGAACTTGTGGGATCACTTCAAACATTTGAATTGGGGATCAGTGAAAAGTCTGAAAAGAAGAAAAGTATAGCTTTTGTGTCAAAGGCAGGTGACTCAGAAGTCGAAAGTAATCTGGACAGAGATGAAGGCCTCTCAGAAGACCTGGTGCTACTTGGCAAACAATTCAACAAAGTGCTCAGTAGGATGGATTGGAAGTCAAGATCAAATGTTAGGGACAAGCCATCTGACATCAGTAAAAATCTGAATGCTGGGAGAAATACCAGTACTAAAGATAATTCTAACCAAGGAAGAGGAGCTCAGTGTCATGAGTGTGAAGGTTTTGGGCACATAAAATCTGAGTGCCCCACTTATCTCAAGAGGCAAAAGAAGGGGCTATCAGTCTCATGGTCAGAAGATGACTCTGAAACTGATGAGAAGTCTGGGAAGCGGGTTACAGCATTAACAGGTGTGTGTGAGTCTGATGTAGAGTCAGTCAATGAAGATCTTACCTTTGAAGAGTTGGCTGCTTCATATAAGAATTTATGCATTAAAAGTGAAGAAGTATGTCAGCAGAAAGAAGAACAAAAGAAAGTTATTCCTCATCTAAAAGCTGAAAAGGTAGAGCATTTGGCTACTATCTCTGATCTGAAAAGTGAAGTGGTTGTTCTGAATTCAAAACTGGATAATGTTATCAAAATAGTCAGAATGCTCAATAGCAGCTCTGATGTGCTTGATGAGATTCTGAAGTCAGGGAGAGATGTTGGAGATGTTAGTGGTCTTGGGTTTGAAAGTTCCAGTGAGATGGACAAGGGAAAATGGCCTGAAGTGACACCTGCTCAATCTAAGAAAGAATTGAAGATGCCATATAACATGCTGCAACATCCTCACAGACATCAGAAGAATTTCACAAGAAGAAAGAATCAAAGATGGAGATACCACTATTGTGGAAGGTTTGGCCATATAAAACCCTTCTGCTACAGATTATATGGCTACCCCAAGACTAGATTACAGTCTAGTAGGGAACAAGATTGGGTTGGAGCAACGAAAGTGTGGACTCCCAAGAGTACTGTGGAAGAACACATAGCTCATAAATCTTTCAGTGTCTCTGCAAGGGAAAAGTGGTACTTTAACAGTGGATGTTCTAGGCACATGACTGGTATCAAGGGATGTCTGTCAGATGTTAAGTCTCATTCTATTAACTATGTGACCTTTGGTAATGGATCAAAAGGGAGAGTAATGGGTGTCGGAAAACTGGACTGTACAGGTCAACCCAATCTGGAGGAGGTATTACTTGTTGAAGGCTTAGATGCAAACTTGATAAGCATAAGTCAACTATGTGATCAGGGTCTCAGGGTCAACTTTACCAATTCTGAATGTCTGATAACAAATGAGAAGGGTAAGGTTATCATGAGAGGCGAAAGAGCATAAGATAATTGTTACTTGTGGAGTTCTGAGATCACTGCAATATGCTTGGAAACTAAGAAAGCTATTGGAAAGACTATTGAGTTAGAATAGGTGTTGATCAATTGTAAAGCAACTCAAAATGTTAGCATGGCGAACTGTGATAATAAAATTAAACTTAGTAAGTATGACAGCAAGGAAAATTTAAAAGGAGAGTTTGATGGATACACATTTGAGGCGAATCGGGTGCTCAAAGTTTGTGAATGTCGCGCTTCTCTGGGCCCATCTCTCAAAAATACAAATAGGCGGGCAAACACACTCTACCAACATCAAACATATTCTACAAAAATTCCTCTTGCCCTTTCTCTCCAAAGTTCACGGGCTTTAGGGTTTTCTCTTAACATCCTCAATAGTGTGCCTTGTGATCAATCGAAAATGTCTCAACATCATGCCTCAGAATCCATGCATGGCTCTTCTTTTAACTCAAGATCTCCTCGGACCAATGCTGGAGATGATGAATCACGTCGAATGATCAACCTCTCTGATCTTGTGCTTGATATTGCTCCCTTGAATGTAGTACCGGCTGATCCTAAAGGAAAACGGCAAGTTTCTCACACAACGAATGTCAATATTCCTGGTAAGAAGTCTAAACCCTTTTCACCTGGGAAGAAAGTTCACTCGATGACTAGTTTGTATGCTGACCAAATAAGCCCTAGAAAAACGTGTCTGAAAAAGGGTCTAAGTCTGGTTTGATTAAGAAGAAGAATACTACCAAATCATGTGGTGGAAACAAGAATCCTACTGATGATGATGTAGTCAAAAAGGATAAGGAACTTAGGAGGTTTGTTGCCACGATTCTGAGTGGAGTCGAGACAGATGTTGGGTCTGATGTTCCAACATCCTTGACAGGAAATGTCAATGGCAGCCCTACAGATAGGACTGATAATGGTGTCCCCATTCATGTGGACCGCGAAAGAAGGAGTAAAAAGAAAGCTGATGTTGTTACTAATGTTGATGACCTCACCACTGATGAGGAACCCATTGCTGGGATGTTAAGGAGAATTAAGAGAAGAAGAGAGAAAACTGTGATAATTGAAGGTTCAAAGTCTGCAAAATTGCATAGAAAGTCTGGAGGTGTGGATAGTACCAAGGGAAGAGTTCGAGCTGGGCCTCCTAAACAATGGAGTAAGATTGTTGTGCCAACTAAGAAGAGAAAAATCACTGATCACAGTGAGTCTGAATATGAGGCTGCAACAGATGCTCAAGACATCATTGGTGTGAAAACCTCTACCTGCAAAAAGACTTATGCTGAAAGTTCTATGAGGAATACAGATAGATGGAGAGTTGTGGATCAAAGGAGGATTGCCCTGGAGAGAGAGCTGGGTAAGGATTTTAATAAATACAAAGAAATCATGGATCTTATTGCAACTGCTGGATTGATGAGAACTGTGTCCAAGATAGGACCCTGCTATGAGAAATTAGTCAAGGAATTTGTGGTGAATATATCTGAAGATTGTGATGATAACAGGAGTAACAACCTCAGAAAAGTGACTGTGAGAGGAGAAGTCGTCATTTTTTCTCCTGAAGTAATCAACAACTTTCTGGGCAGGTGTAAGGAACCTCAACCTGAGTTAGAGGTCACAGACAATGAAGTATGTAAGGAGATTACAGGTGGCTGTATTAAACACTGGCCAAATGAAGAAAAGTTGTCCTCTGGAAAACTGAGTGTTAAGTACCCTATCCTCCACAGGATTGCAGTTGTGAATTGGGTTCCTACCGATCACACATCTACTATTTCCTCCATACTTGGTAGATTCATTTATGCTATCGGGAAAAAGGTTTCTTTTGATTTTGGGTCATACATCTTTGAACAAATTCTGAAACAAGCAAGTTCAACTGCTGTCAAGATGCCTATTTGCTTTCCATCCCTGATCTGTGGTGTTATTTTAGGTCAGTGTCTTAACCTTGTGTTAGGGAGTGACACTGCTCTCAAAAGAAAACCTCCTTTGTCCCTACACTACAAGTTACTTGGTGGGGCACATGTTTCAGACATTGTTGGGACATCTTCTCAAACTTCCAGTCATGCTACCTTTGATGATGAAGTCATTGCACAGCTGCAGGAGACGTGCAAGGAACTGGAAGATTCCATCAGAAAAGAAATTGCTCGGAAGTCCAAACTTGAACAGTTAATTAAAACCTTCATGGAGAAAAGGAATGCTTCTGCTGGAACAGCTAGTAAAGACCAAGAAACTGCTGAAGGTGATGGCTCTAGAGGATCTGATAGAGAAAGTGAACAGGGTTCAGATGACTCGGGATCTAGGAGTGGTGATGTTGATGCTGAGACTGATGGAGAGAGTGAAGAAGTTGCAGAATCTGGGTCAGATGAAGATGATGATGGTGCTGCAGAATAACTGCAGAATTTCTGCAGAAGATGTTTTTTTTTGCTTGTCTTGCTTTGACTGAACACCTAGGACAACTATTTCTATGTCTCTACTTCTGAACTTTAACTTTTGTTTTGTTTTTACTGTTCTACTTGCCTTTGTCATATTTCTGGCTAAAAAGGGGGAGTAGTGTGCCTGTGTGTGTTGCGCTTGTGTGTGTGTTGTGCTTGTGCTAGTGCTGCAGCTGAGGGGGAGAATGTGGAATGTTGTGTTGCTGCAGTCGAGGGGGAGTTTTTTTTTTGCTGCTGCTGTGTTGTGTGTTGGTATTTCGCTGCTGTCTCTGATAAGGATTTTTTGCTTGTGTTTTCTTTGCAAGATTTGTTTGGTGTGTAGTTTTAGCCAAAATAAGCAAAAGGGGGAGATTGTTATTTCGTTGATTTTGTGGTTGGCATTTATTTTGCTAAAACTATTCTAGCAGCAAGATGTTGAAACAAGATGTTCTATTTTTCTGCATTCAACATGTCGAATGAAGATGTCCCATACTGGCTCATAGGACATCGCGTCTATTTTCAGTTTAAAGGAAGATTTTGTTGCTGTTAATTGTTACTGAATATTCTGTGAATATTTAGTTATCCTATGTGGCATCCAAAGTATTTTTGGGTTGTGTTTTTGTGTTGGTTTTCGGATTTTCAGCGCTTTCTAATTATGGAGACATATTAGGAAACTTTAGATTGAAGATCTATTTTGTTGGAGTTTATTTTGCAGATTTGTGAGCAGTCTCTTTGCTACGTTTTTGAAGCCCAATCCAGTCCAGATTTATTGCTATATATTGACTGGTGTAAACCTAGTTTAGGTGTGGAACTTACGTGTGTTTTGTTAGGGTTTTCGAGTGTTAATTGTGAGCCTAACTGGTATTATTCTGATAACAGTATAAGGACTGGTTTTTGTGTTGTAAGTTCTGTCAGTTACTCATAAGCTTCTAAGCATTGAGTTTCTTGTGTGTCAATTCTCATAAGCTTTGAAGTATTGAGAATTGTGTGTTTTGAAAGTGCGACTTTCGTTTTGTTACTTGTGTTGAAAGGAACCAATCACGGGTTGTGATTGTAGAGGGATTTGAGGAGGGCCTCATACCTAAGTGAGTCTTAGGTAGAAGTCATAGGAAGGGTAGTGATTAAGTGAACAGATTATAACCGGGTGTGGTTGTTGTATGATCAGTGAATTGATACTATCGTATATTGATTTCGTCCCTGGCTTGGTAGCCCCCAGAGTAGGATTGTTGATCCGAACTGGGTAAACATATCGCTGTGTTTCTTTACTTTCTGCACTCTTATTATTGTTGTCTTGTTCATTGTGTTGGATATTAGTGTCTCAACATCTGTGTAGGACATCTGATATTTGTGCCAGAATTTCACATAGCTTAGCAAAAGAAGATGGATGGGAAAGCTGCCATTCATAACCACCATCAAAATTTCGGGTATTCCGATATTTAATCCTCTTGCACCCCGAATGCCCGAATACCTTCGTCATTCACACCTTCGGGTCCAAGAAGATTAAATAGGGGCATCTGTCATACTCCAAATTTTGACCACTAAGATTCCCATCATTGTGCAAATCATCATCACAATATGGATGAACAATTTCACACTCATTAGTCTCCCCAAAGATGGGTGAACATTCATTACAATCAAGAGTTAGGGTTTCAAACCCTCTCAGAGCACTTAGACAAGGGATTAATCATGGAATGACATGATCTTCAACTTGTATAATCTCTCAAACACCCACAAAGGATAAAGAAGACTCCCACGTCAAGAATCAAGCATAAAGATGCAACATTCCAAGTGGATCAAGCCTCAAGTTCATCTAATACAAAGTCAACTGACGCAGAAAGTCAAAGTTTGACTTTTGGTCAACTATGAGCTTCACAAGCCATTACTCAAGAAAATATGATGGATGATTTAATTTGATCAAATTTAAATCAAGAAATCATGCAAAATTGCAAAATTGATCAAATTGAAGGAAACTTATAAATTTTTTCTAAGTTAAAATCATGCTCAAGTGCACAACTTTTCAAGGTTGTAACTATTGATCCAAGCTTCCATTGATTTTTCTTAAGGGCTACTTTTAAAGAGGGTATTTGATACTTCAACATTTTAGAAGGAATCAAATAAAAATATCATAAGGATTGAAAGATATAAGTGATCAAATTTGGGAATTCTTAATGTCAGATGTTCCGACATTTCGTAGGACATCATTAATTATTTTTCCAGCAAGAAAGTCCCAACTTTAAGGACGTTTTCTCCATGATCCAAGTTGATTCAAGCCAAACCTTGAACATCAAAGTTGAAGTACGTCATCTCACCTTTCCAGAAAGTCCTAGAAAGCCCATTTATCATTCTCGAGAAGAAAGTTATGATCTCTGCAAAAGGCATTGATAAAACAGAATTTTTAAGACAGCTTTTAGGATAGACTTGATCACACAAGTTCAAGGTCATTTTTGACAACTTTACAAGTCTTATCTTCACACACCTTGAACATAAAAGTTGAAGTACGTCATCTCAGCTTTCCAGAAAGTTGTAGAACGTCTGTTTATCATACTCGAGCAGGAAGTTATGGACTTTACAATAAGGCTTGCTGCAGCTATTTTTTTTAGGACAGATTTTGTGCACTTTTTCTTGTGCCACACAATTTTCAAGCTTTGTCACCATGCAGGACAAGCATCAAAGATGCAATTCACTTCAACTCAAAATATCATAGTGGATTAAAAGATATAAGTGATTAAAGTTTGGAATTATTAATGTTCAAAGTTGTCAAATGTTTCAACATTTCATAGGACATCATTAATATGTTTCCAGCAAGAATGTCCCAACTTCAAGGACGTTTTTCTCCATGATCCAAGTGTATTCAAGAAAAACCCTGAACATCAAAGTTGAAGTATGTCATCTCAGCTTTCCAGAAAGTCCTGGAACAACCATTTATCTTTCTTAAACAAGAAGTTATGGATTTTACAACAAGGCTTACTGCAGCTGATTTTTTAAGACAGGTTTCAGGTCAGATTTGCACATTTCTTGTGCCACACGAATTTTTAAGCCTTGTCATCCTTTTGCACACCCGAGGAGGGGACAATCAAAGGACAAGCTCTGATTCCCAAGCCTCCTAATTCCTTGGAACCATAAGTAGCATGCCAAACCTAGAAATGCCTAAAAGAGGGACAAGACTCCAATTTTGGTTTAGAGCATTTAATGGATGCACCAAGGTGGCATGGACTGAGCCCTTTCCAACTGAATTAAGTCAAGACTTATCCAAGAACTAGGGAACCAGTAGCCTGTGCTCTAACCTCTAGTCAATGGCTAGAGGAGACTTAGATTCCTATTGATCAACATTGGCCAAACCTCTGCTGCAGTTGCCATTCACTATTGCAGCCAAAGCAAACTTGCTCTACTATAAATAGAGCTCATTTGTGCCTAGTTTGAGTACACCAAAGCCATAAAACAGATGCTTTCCTCAAAATCTCTTTCTCACTTCCAAATTTGCCTTCCAAAGCAAGTCACAATTAGGTTTTGAGTTTGAGAGCAATTCCAACCAAACCAATCACACACACACCTCATAAACATCATATAGAGGTGATCGAAACACTAACACAACATCTGGAACATCAAATTCATCAAATCACCAGCCAATTGCTCAATTTCTTGATAGAATTGCAGTTGAGATACCATAATCTATTCCAACTCATTTCAATCCACTCTAAGCCTTCAAACACACTCCTGGAGGATCAAGGAAGCTCATAGAATCTTCCTCTTGCTGCTGTAATTACATTGAAGAGGCATTGGACCTTGCTCCAATCGGTAAGTGTTCTTACACTTTGAAACTCCATATACATGCGTCATTATTGATCAATTCTTGAAGCAAAAATGTAGTCCTTCATGTGTTTGTTGTGATCTTCCTACTGTTTGCACTTTAACATGTTTATATCTGGAGTTTATGTTGTTTTAAAATTAAGGTCCAGTTCTAGTTTTTTTGCCTTGTACATTCTGTACATTAAGTTTCAGTGTGCATGAGTGATACCATTGGATTCCTTGCGAAAAATCGGTCAAGATAGGTTCTTACGGATTTTAATTTCGTTAAAAATTGAGAGAGTTATGAGTGTTGGAAGTTTGATAAAAAAGATGTTGAAAACTATAGTTTCAGTTCTGGTTTTGGCCACATGAGAGATGTCGAAGATGATGTTGTGACATCTTTCCTTTTTCTCTTATCTTCAAAACTCAACAAATTCTTTCACATAGCAAAAATCATCATTTTCCAATTCTATTTTACACACTTCTTATTCATACTCCAAAATATTTTATTCCACAAAAAAATCAAATTTATATTATTTATTCAATATAGTTGGTATTTTTGTGAATAAATCCATTTTTAATTGTTTTTAAACATTTTAAAAGTGAATTCTCATCATGAAAATAAAAACCAAATGAATTTTAATTCATCTTGTGATTAAAACATCATTTTTCAAACCTCAACCAAAAATCACAAGTTGTTTATTCAAACTTATTTGGTATTTTATCATTTTTTTATTTGATTTTCTTTAAGAATTTACTTTTAAAAATGATGAAATTAGGATTTCTTTGATTTTCACCCAAACAAATCTTTTTCAAACACTTTGGGCCTCTAATAGAGTGTAAGATCCAATCCCTATTTGAAACCAAAATAGTTTGGGCCTCAGTCATTGTATAAGTCCCAACACATTTTCAAAAATCTCGGCGCGATCGCCAGTTTAAAATAAAACCAATTAGGACTCTCCTTGAGTTGTAAGCCCTATTCTTTTTCTTTAAAACATCCATGGGCCTCTAATAGAGTGTAAGACCCAACCCTTTTGTAAATAAACCTTTTTGGGCCTCACACATTATATAAGTCCCTCTGTATATTTTCAAAAATACGGCGCGGTCGTCGCCTTTGTAACAAAACCAATTAGGCTTCTCCTTGAGCTATAAGACCCATCTTTACTTATTTTCCAACTCTTTGGACCTCTAATAGAGTGTAAGACCTAAACCCCCCTTTTAACCAAACAATTTTTGGGCCTCAG
The DNA here is from genome assembly GCA_022829125.1 of Lathyrus tuberosus. Classification (NCBI taxonomy): domain Eukaryota; kingdom Viridiplantae; phylum Streptophyta; class Magnoliopsida; order Fabales; family Fabaceae; genus Lathyrus; species Lathyrus tuberosus. The sequence goes on along the minus strand of JALAZF010000203.1, from coordinate 5,586,574 downwards.
GTATTATATAAGTCCCTCTGCGTTAAAAGAAAAATCTCGGCGCGATCGCCAGTTCAAAAATCAAAACCCTGGGCCTCGTGTTATAAGCCCCATTTCTTTTATTTAAGTTTATTTGGGCCTCTAATAGAGTGTAAGACCCAATCCCCTTGTACATAAAAACTTTTGGGCCTCACATATTGTATAAGTCCCTCTGTGCAGTTTTCAAAACAATGTTGCAATCATCATTAAAACTTGGGCCTCTCCTTGAGCTGTAAGCCCCAACAAACTTTTCAAAGCACTTTGATTTTGAATATAATATTGTTATCAAAGTTTTCTTTGTTGAACAACTAACAAAACAGCATGGAAGCTCTACAGCAGGTAAGTGTTTATGCACTTTCATTTATCATTTTCATATGTATATAACTGTATTGTGGGGCTGCTTCACTGTAAGTCTTCTTTCACATCCTTTTATATACTTGTCACATATCAACTGTGTAATACTAGTATAGTTATTTAGATTTTTTCCCCGGCAACTACGCCTAGCACTAGGTAAAGCCTTGTTGGTCACTCTCGAATACAAATAAAACTAGATCCCCGTAGGATTACCAGATAGAGTCTTCCCTCTTTTTGGGGTTAAACAATATGGAAACGTGAAAGGCAGCATTCTAAGTGAACCCTTTCTCAGACTGTCACTCTTAGAAATTGTCAAAGAAACTCTACTCCCCAGAGTTGATCTATTCTCCGTGAATAACATCTCTTGAGTTTCTTCCAAATCCTTGAACTTTCCTGGCTTGATCTATTCTCTGTGAATAGCATGTCTTGAACTTCTCTTAGTTTGGGGACCCACAAGCTTCCTAAAAGCATCTCCGCCTCCTCTTGGGCATTGTACAAGGACCCTTCGGCTTCTTAGAAGTTCTCATGCCTTCTCTTGGGCTTAATACAAGGACCCTGACAACCTCTTAAAGGTATAAGACAGAACTTAGTCATCCTTTGCTAGAGCATTCTTTCCAGTGTCAAACCTCTGGCCACTTTAGGGTTGATACTCATCCCTTAATGCCCGTGCCTCCTCTTGGGCAATGTACAATAGACAAAACTCTAGACTTGGACAATCTAAACCCCCTTGAGTCTCAAAGACATTCTCAAGTTCCTTTCAAACATAGGAAAAAACACTGATCACTCAGAAACCCGGCCTCTCTCATGAGAGCTCTCCCACTTGGCCTTGCATATGGATCTAATCCTCAGCAGTAAGATAGCCTCCTCTTGGGCTTTGTACAAATGACTCTCCCCAGCGAAGCTAACCTTTTCAGACTCTCTTGTTGAGTCAAACCCCTTTTTAGCCTCCGTCTTTGGCTTCATACAAGACACATACTAAAACACTCTCTTGTTGAGTATAAAAGACTCTCTTGTTGAGTCAATCCCCTTTTAGCCTCTGTCTTGGGCTTCATACAAGACACATACAAAACACTCTCTTGTTGAGTATAAAAGACTCTCTTGTTGAGTCGGTCTCCTTTTAGCCTCTATATCGGGCTTCATACGAGACAGCAAAATACTATCTTGTTGAGTATAAAAGACTCTCTTGTTGAGTCAATCACCCTACATATAGATTCTCTTGTTGAGTCCACCTTTTTAGCCTACGTCTTGGGCTTTATACTGGACAAATAAAAGTACTCTCTTATTGAGTCAAACCTTTTAGCCTCCGTCTTGGGCTTCGTACAAGACACATAAAAGCACTCTCTTGTTGAGTCAGTTACTTATTAGTACTCTCTTGTTGAGTCACCCTTTTTAGCCTCTATCTCGGGCTTCGTACGAGACAACAAATAAAAGGCACCCTCTTGTTGAGTCAATCGCCTCCTCTTAGGCTTTGTATAAGGAAACCTCGGTTGAGTCAATTAACCTTTTAGCATCAAATTTGTGCCTTGCTCACAGCATACAAACATCAACAACTCCTCTTTAGAGATGACAAATTCTCTCTCATCCAAACCCTTTTAGCTTCACATCTTGGGCTTCGAACAAGATACAAATCACCTTTAGCTTCATCTCTTGGGCTTTGAACAAGACACCAAAACAACCTTTTTCCTCCCATAGAATAGGAGGAACAACGATTGCTCTGATTTCCCTGTTTCGTTAAACGGGAATACGTAGGCATAAGATTGCAAAAATCTTTGCGAGCATACTAATCAAAAACCCAAAATCCAGTATCTCTATCAAATCAACCCTAAAGCATCAAATCTAAACACATTACTTAAAACCTCACAAATAGTCCAGGCACTCTATTTTTTAACAAAATAACCTAAGAGAGACCCACAATCTTAATAGCATCTGTAAACCAACAGTCATCTGTTTAAACTCAGTATGCAAGCAGGGTTAATTGGAGACATCTATTTCCCTTCCTTAATCAGCTTAAATAGGATAAAAAATGAATCTAACTGTAGTACCCCAAAGCGATAGTGCTTCGCAACCACGCAAAAATTCACGCTACAGACGTGTACAAAACTTAACAATATCATTACCATACATCCGCAAGTTGAAACGAAAAAACTTGGAAAATCACCAAGAATCCTCAAATAACTCAAGACAAGCTCAAAGGCAAACACAAAAACTATTAATATAAACAAACTAAAAGACCGGGTGAAAATGCATTAAACAAGTTGTAAAGTGAAGATTTGAGAATTTCACGAAAAATCTGAGTACAACTTGTTTAATGTGTTAGTTCTTGGATTAGCTGGAATTTTGGTAAAATAAAGTATATTCAATGTTGATGTCAAGGTGCTTATGTTGCAACATTGAAGTCTTAACACTGGGCTGTGTTAAGTAATTAATTGCTGAAGTTGGATGTCTGATGTCACATGATGATGTTGTGACATTAGATCTGCAGAATTAACAACAGCAGACTGTGATGTTGTTAGGGTTGCGTATTAGCTGGAATTGTGGAGAGCAAGCTGTCTCATTGGATGCGAATATCTTGGGATAGATATTTGCTGCTGCATAGGAGATCTGTTGCAGATTTGTAGGAGATTTAAAAGGTTGAAAATTTAAAAAGATTTTAGGAGAAAATCTGTTTTAAATATTCAGTTTTAAATAACTAATCTGGGAGATATTGTAGCAGTCCAAGACCAATTCAAGGAGCTATATAAAGCGCACAAGACCAAAGGAAAAAGTGGACAGAAAACATTCAGAAGATCAGAAGTTGGAGGCTTAGTGTCTAGAGTTTGTTTAGAGTGCTTGTATTTACACTATTATAGGGTTTGAATAGGTGTTGTGTTTCTGTTCTCTCTAGAAGCTGTGAAGCAATAGAGAGTGGTTGCTTGATCGAAGCTAGGAAGCAAGATCAAGGGTTCTCAAAGAGGTTGTTCTTTGAGTGTTTAAGGGATTGAGTAGTGTTCTCATATCTAAGTGGTTTCTTAGGTAAGAAGTTACTAGTAGGGATTAAGTTTAGGAATTTGTCAACTGGATTGTTGAGTCTGTAAATTAATTCTACAAGTAGTGAATTTCATCCCTGGCTTGGTAGCCCCCAGACGTAGGTAGTTAGACCGAACTGGGTGAATAATTCTTGGTGTTATTTTTGCTGTTTATTCTGTCCATTGTGCAGAGTGTGTTGTTGTGACATCGCACCTTAACATCACACGTCTGATACCAGAATTTCAATTGGTATCAGAGCAGGCATCCTGTCTGTCTCTGGGTGAGATCTAGGGAAGTTACTTTCTGGTGTAAAGATGGACAAAGAAGTTGGAGGATTCGTCAATAGACCCCCTATTTTGGATGGATCAAATTATGACTATTGGAAGCCAAGGATGACCACTTTCTTAAAATCCTTGGACAGCAGGGCTTGGAAGGCTGTTATTAAAGAGTGGAAAGCACCTGTTGTGTGTGAAAAAGATGATGCTGGAAAAGACAAAGAAGGCACCTCAAAGCCAAAGCCTGAAGAAGAATGGACCAAGGAAGAAGATGAGCTCGCCCTTGGAAATTCCAAAGCTCTAAATGCAATCTTTAATGGGGTGGATAAGAATATCTTCAGGTTAATCAATACCTGTGAAGTTGCTAAGGAAGCGTGGGATATCTTGCAGGCTACACATGAAGGAACATCTAGAGTTAAGATGTCGAGACTTCAGATTCTAACATCTAAGTTTGAAAGCCTGAAGATGAAGGAAGATGAGACTATTCATGACTTCCATATGAGTGTTCTTGAGCTGGCTAATGCATCCAGTGCTCTTGGTGAAAAGATGTCAGAAGAAAAGCTTGTAAGGAAAATCCTTAGGTCCCTTCCTAAGAGGTACAAGATGAAGGTGAATGCAATTGAAGAAGCTCAAGACATCAGCAAGATAAGGGTTGATGAGCTCATTGGATCTCTTCAAACGTTTGAGCTTGGGTTAAATGAAGAAGAGCCTGAAAAGAAGCCAAAAAGTATAGCCTTGACTTCAAATGCTCAAGAAGAGAAAGGAAAGAATACTGAGTCCCATGAGGATTTATCTCAAGCCATAGCTATATTGGGGAAGCAGGTCAACAAGGTGTTCAAGAGGATGAACAATAACTCCAGGCCTAATGACAAGAACATCTCTTCTGACATCAGCAAGTCAAAAGAGAAGGATGAAGAGAAGACTGCCCAAGATAAAGGAGTTCAGTGCTTTGAATGTGAAGGTTATGGACATGTCAAGAAAGAATGTCCCACATTCTTGAAGAAGCAGAAGAAGGGCATGACAGTTTCCTGGTCTGAATCTGATAGTGAAAGTGAAGGTGAGTCAGCAAAGCATGTTAGAGCCTTAACAGGAACTGTTGTTTCTAATGATGATAGTGATGGAGAAATAACTTATGAGGAGTTAGCATCTACTTATCAAGAGTTGTGTTTAAAAAGTGCTGAGATCTGTCAAGAAAACAAGTGTCACAAGCAACAGATTACTCAGCTTGAGAATGTAAAAGCTGATTTGGAAAATGAAGTTGTACTAGTTAAATCTCAACTTGATCAGATGACAAAATCTGTTAGGATGATGAACAGCGGTACAGCCACTCTTGATAAGATTCTTCAGTCAGAGAAAGCTGTTAGAGATAAATCAGGTATAGGATTTGTGGCTGAGAAAAAGGTATCTGCTGAAGCAAGCACTTCAGGAACAAAGAAGGAGATGTCTCAACCAATGTCTCAGCATCAAACAAAGAGACATGAGTCTACACCTAAGAAGGTTACTCATCCACAGCCTCAGAATGTTGAGAAGAAGAATGCTCATCATCAAAAGAAGGTGCAGTCTCAGGGAGCTAGTCAGTATATGCCACCTCAATATCACAAGAGCATGAAGGCTGCTAGGTTCAATCAGAACATGGTTCATCAACAACAGGGGAACATGTATGAATATGGATACAACAATGATGTGCCTCATTACTATGGAAGAAGGAAGCCTCATCACCATAGGAGACAGTTCAAAAGACAGTATCCTTACCATAGAAGACAGTCAAACTATGGTAGTAGAAGACAACAGCCTTATCATAGAAGAAGAAATCAACACTATGGATGGCAGCACCAGCAACATCATCATCATGGTGGCAGAAGGTTTAACCACTTTAGAGAAGACAGAGTTAGATGCTTCTACTGTGGCAGATTTGGACATATGCAGTTCTCTTGCTTCAAGCTTCATGGTTATCCAAATTCTGCTCCTCAACCCAGACAGAAGGAGGACAGGCCCAAAGTAGTAAAACAATGGGTTCCTAAAGCTCAGGTCACATGTCTATTGGCTCACACATCAGATGGACATTTTGCTATGGACAGTGGATGTTCAAAGCACATGACTGGATCCAAGAAGCATTTGGTAGAGTTCAATCCGTTCCATGCAAATGATGTTATTTTTGGCAATGGTGAAAAAGGAGTAGTATAAGGAGTTGGAAGAGTGAAGAATCATGATGGTCTTACTCTTGATAATGTGCTCCTTGTTCAAGGGTTGAGTGCTAATTTAATTAGCATAAGTCAACTTTGTGATGAAGGTTACAAGGTAAGCTACACCAAAGATGAATGTGTGGTAGCTGATGAGCAGAATGAGGTAGTGATGAAGGGAGTAAGATCCAAAGATAATTGCTATCAGTGGATACCTCAAGTGGACAGCTTATCTAGTGATGTTAAGGTTGATGCTGTAACATCAGATGGTGACATCAAGGGTGAAAGTATGGTGAAAAGTCAATCTGGGTTAATGACTTATGGTGCTGTTACTCCTAAGTTGAATGATGTGTTAAAAGCCAACTTGAGTAGTCAGTTATGTGAGCAAGATGAAGGAGTCAAAAATGCTGATGGAAGGATCAAAAGCTGTGACCTTAAGAAGTGTTGGGAGCTGAATACTTGCAAGGCCAAGAAAGATGACAACCTGACTAATGACTCCTATAGTTCAGAAGAAAAATGTCACAAGTTGACAATCCTTAGGTTGGAAGATGCATATGCTAGAGCTGATGTTAAAACATCTCAAGTCAAGAAAGGTACTTCTAGCCTTAAAATAAAGAAGAGTGATGATGAACTAATTGCAAAAGTGGTTCCTGGGGTTGCTAAACGACTGAAATCAAGGAAGAAGAAAGCTATTGAGTCACCTCCAAAGATGAGAACTGATAAGCAAAAGATCTATGTGGATGGTACTACAAAATCCAGGAGTAAAGTGTTCATCTCTTCCAGAAATAGGAAGATCAGAGATAAGTTTGATGATAATGTCCAGGATATCTCTCAAATGAAGGAAGTCGTTGTTGTTAGAACTTCTAAAAAAATTCAAAAGGCCATACTAGATAACATTCCTGTGCTTTTCATAAAATGGTGGAAGTATGTTCTGGAAAAAGAATTTGGTATAAATACTCAGGATATGGTTGAGGTTGCTAGGATATGGTTCAGAGAGGGTGTGGGAACTTATGGTATTCAGGTGTGTATGAATAAGTTGCTCTAACTGGTTTTTATTGGGAGCTTCTTGAAGGACTTCTTTGTGCAATGAGTCCTTTGAATGGTGATGAGAAGCTGATGTCCCAAAAGATGTTATAGCATCATGTTTGCTGGAAGATGGTTAAGATTGGACATGTGGAGTTGGATGCTCTAGCATTTTTTTTTTGGTCAGAAGAGATGGAGATTATGGTCATGTGTTTAGTAGTTTGTTCTGGCAAAGCATGACTACTATCTTTGAAGACTTCACCAGTTTCAACAACTACTGGTGGATGTAAGGATAGAGAAATTGTGATCTCTTGAAGAGACTGGATCTCAGTAAAGCTTATAAGTAAGCTGAGAATTTGTGGAGTTTGTGGCACAGTGTTGAGTTTGGATTATTTTGTTGATAGTAAATCCAGTAGTGGAGCATATGTAATACCCTGGTGTCAAGAGTGTCAAGAGTATCCTTGGTGAAGGATGTCTTTGTTCTGGATCTGAAGCTTAGTGCTTACATTATATCTAAGGAGCATCTACATAGTCATATGGGAGAATGATGAAGTAGAAGGTTTGCCTTGGATGGTGAAGATGTATTGTATGATAGCCTTTGAAGAAAGAGACAGTGGTACCAAAATGCATGTACTCAGAAAATATGCTCAAATGTTCATCTCCATCTAGAGCATTTGTTAATCATGACAGGGGGAGTACTTGTTTATGGATTTTGCAGCAAAGGTGCATTTATTGTGAAGATTGCATGCTGATCAAGCTTGTGGAGATTGGTTTCCTCTTATGAGGATATAATGTCAGATAGCATGTTATGACATTAGGCTGTTGATTGGTGTTTTGGTGTGGCCTTGAATGGTTTTAGTCATATGAAGCAAATTGTTTGAATCTTGTGCGCACATGCTTCTGAGGAGATGTCTGAAGACAAGATTGAATCATGGACTTGAATAGATTGTACACTTGTCTTGGTGTGTGTTATTCTTAGAGTTCAGTGGAAGGCATTGTGTGTGTGCTTCAGATCTTGTGGATGATTGTGTGAAGCCTTCATAACTGGATGGATGAAGAATATGTCTGGATTTTCAAAATGTGGATATTGCTGACAGAAGAAGTATGGTTTTGTACAGGGTGTCATAGGAGATTTAACTTGTTGAGGTTTGTCAAATTATGGCTAAAAAGGGGGAGAGTTAAAAATTGTTTAATTGGCATGAAGAGAGATTGATGCTGCTAAAAATAATAAAAGGTGTTTAGTTGAAAAATGTTGATGCAGTTATTGAGGGGGAGTGTAGACTGAGCTAGTGAAGATATCATAGCATTTGAAGAGTGCAGCCAAGCAGACATCAATGGGGAGAAGTGCTGCACATTGTGAGCTACTGAACAGCTGTGATGCTGGTTCATATTTTTGAGGGGGAGCACCTATTGGCTGTTGTCAATAATGAAGATGGTGCTGCAGCAGATCAAGTGATGAAGACTATGAAAATTGTCAAACTGCTGCTGATGAAGAGTTCAAAATTATTGATTGAAGTTTTTCCGCTGCTGAAGTCTCTGAAGGTGCAGAGTGCAGAGATTGTTTTAGCCAAAATTAGCCAAAGGGGGAGATTGTTAGTTCTTGGATTGGCTGGAATTTTGGTAAAACAAAGTATATTCAATGTTGATGTCAAGGTGCTGATGTTGCAACATTGAAGTCTTAACACTGGGCTGTGTTAAGTAATTAATTGCTGAAGTTGGATGTCTGATGTCACATGGTGATGTTGTGACATTAGATCTGCAGAATTAACAACAGCAGGCTGTGATGTTGTTAGGGTTGCGTATTAGCTGGAATTGTGGAGAGCAAGTTGTCTCATTGGATGCGAATATCTTGGGATAGATATTTGCTGCTGCATAGGAGATCTGTTGCAGATTTGTAGGAGATTTAAAAGGTTGAAGATTTAAAAAGATTTTTGGAGAAAATCTATTTTAAATATTCAGTTTTAAATAACAAATCTGGGAGATATTGTAGCAGTCCAAGACCAATTCAAGGAACTATATAAAGCGCACAAGACCAAAGGAAAAAGTGGACAGAAAACATTCAGACGATCAGAAGCTGGAGGCTTGGTGTCTAGAGTTTATTTAGAGTGCTTGTATTTACACTATTCTAGGGTTTGAATAGGTGTTGTGTTTCTGTCCTCTCTAGAAGCTGTGAAGCAATAGAGAGTGGTTGCTTGATCGAAGCTAGGAAGCAAGATCAAGGGTTCTCAAAGAGGTTGTTCTTTGAGTGTTTAAGGGATTGAGTAGTGTTCTCATATCTAAGTGGTTTCTTAGGTAGGAAGTCACTAGTAGGGATTAAGTTTAGGAGATTGTCAACTGGATTGTTGAGTCTGTAAATTAATTCTACAAGTAGTGAATTTCATCCCTGGCTTGGTAGCCCCCAGACGTAGGTAGTTAGACCGAACTGGGTGAACAATTCTTGGTGTTATTTTTGCTGTTTATTTTGTCCATTGTGCAGAGTGTGTTGTTGTGACATCGCACCTTAACATCACACGTCTGATACCAGAATTTCATAATGAATGTTCACCACACTACCTAAGCTAAACCACAACAAAAGAAAATAATACAACATGCTTGTTTTACGTCGTAAGCTCGACGCCTTTACAATGCTAAGCTAGCAACTTCCTTCCTTCATGCCATGGCGATGCCTCACCGCGCAAACCAAAAGCAAGTGTCCTAACCAAACACTTAAACAAACGTTATGGAACCAAAATGTATACAACACTTAAACAAACATAATGGAAAATAAAAGCAAAACAAGTATCTTTACAAGCATATGTACAATATAAACAATTATGTACAAAACTCCAAAACATCGCAACTATCGCAATGTGACTCAATATCAAAACCAATCCCCGGTAACGTCGCCATTTTGTTGAAGCGGTAAAGAGGCAAGCAACAAACATTTTGGAAGTATTTTTCTGGGAATTTATCGTGTCCACAGAGATCGGTTCGAGGGAAAGAATGTAGTTCGACAGTTTAAACGTTAAAAGCTTGGGTTTAAAATGGGTTTAAATTAAATGCGAGAAATAAAACTTATGAACATAAAAATAATTCATTGTTTGGAGAGTAGAGAACTCTCGAGTTTACATTTTATCTACCCTATCAAATACTTACACTCACTACTCATTTGCACGCAACCTAAATCACTCGTCAACATTATCACGTATCGCTCACAACAAATGTTATGTCTAACGCAAAGTTGAGAGAACAACCGCATCGCCTCAGAGGTGATGTCTCACGCAACTCGACCACACGGGAGCATTAAGAATCGATACTCAAGTGAATATTAAGCCTAAATATATCTCTAGAGTCTAGAACATAATAGATGTTCATCCTAAATCTGGATTCAAAGAGGATATGTCTACCGCAACTCAAACCCAAATAAAGAAATCATGGCACCAACATTAATTTGTAAAATGAGCTTTATTCAACACCATGAGTAATGAATATACATAAAATCAAGGTAAACTTACATACAAACTCACAACAAATGGAAACTACAAAGGGAAGAGAGAAGAGGAATCAAAATCTCTCGCGGTGTCAATCACGATCCAAGAATCATCCACCCCCAATCGTCGAGTTGCAACCTCCATTGATGCTTTTCTAAGCTCTAAACTACAAAGAATGAAGGTTTGATGAATTGGGAACAAATACCCCAAAACATCCCTAAACAATGACTGAAAATAAACTTATAGTATTACAAAATCTGTCACGTTCGCTAAGGGAACGTTTTACTCGCAAAGCGAGCCTCAAAAAGTGGCACTTAAGTGCCTATTGAACAGTTAAACCAACTCTTCACGAGCATTCGCTGGAAAGTTAGCTTTGTGAACTTTCTGGAGAACATTCGCTGGGAAGTTCGCTTTGCCAACTTTGGTCCCTTTTTCTACTGTCTCGTTCGCTGGGAAGTTCGCAAAGCGACCATTCGCTGGAAATTTTGCAAAGCGAACTTGACAGCAAACCAGCCCTTATTTTTATCACAACTTTTGCACCGTAACTCTGATTTACGCACGGTCAGAAGCGCTGGAAAGCTTATTCAATGCTCTAAATTAATATGGCAAGATATCCTTGATTGAATACCTACAAAAATGATAGAAAATCAATTAAACTCAATGATATTTACACTATACGTAATATATACACTAAAATGTAAAGTAAACGTATTTATAAACAAATCGGGGTTTATTCGAACGATATTAACCAAAAATTATCGATAAGTGCAACGAAACTAATATACAAAAATAGTTATATTTTGCACTTATCACCTTCCCAAAAGTACATCGACGCAAGCAGCAAGCAAGGGTTGACCCTGTGAGCGTATTTTGAGAGTTGAATGGCGTCGAAGATGCCAGCTTTTTGCCATTGCTCCTTGCGCTGGCCATCGACCTTGTTGAGCCAAGAAATGTATTCTTTATTGCCAGCTATGGGCATCGATCTAAAGACCCTAGCCTTGGGTGCCGTGAATTTGAGGTCCAAAGTGCCACCTTTCTCAAAATCTGGTGGTATGGTAAGAGCAAAACATGGGAAGAACTCTTGAAGCTCTTGATGACATAGCTTTTTATCTGGATATGGGCTATGAAAAGCATGGAGTTTACCAGCCACCGCGAAAGGGATGGCCATCTGATGTCGCCAGTTTACCACCACCGCTACGTCAGTAGATGACGGTTGAGGGAGAGGCCTGAGTGATTCCTTCTTAAAAAGAACGAAGGCGACAGGGTTGTTTTTGGTGGTGTGGGTAATGGAATCAGTAGCAGTTGCAGAGGATGCCATTGAAATGGAGAGTTTTTAGGAGCCAGAAAACTTGGAAGAAGAAAAATCTGTGAGAAAGTGGCAGAAAAAACAAACGAACGAGTTCTAGAAGTATTTATAAGGAAGAATACATGCAACTGAAAAGCCAAGAACTGTTCAAATTTTGCAGTTAGTGGGGGTGGTTTCGAGACCCATAACTTAGGACGAGACTAGCCATCATGACGTTTCTTGGAAATCGTGGCGCAGAAATGTGCCATCATCACGTCAGACTGCGAGTGACATGTGGCAAAGATTCGACAGAAGACAGAACGTTGGTTGTTGGGTCAAAACCAAAGTGTCGTTGAAATCTCTCAGAAAATTAAAACGCCAGTTTTCTCAGTCGACGCATGGCTCAGTAGAAACTGGCCTTTTGGGGGGGGGCAATTTGTTAGCCAGGAGATTTCGACCAAACATGAGAAATGAAGAAATGGTGAAAAAGTCAAGTAAGTGGGTCGACGCCAGGAGAAAGGATAGTGAGGAAGCTAAAGCTGGGTCGACATAAGCGAATGGTACATCGGAAGGAAGCAGACGAACAAGGACGTCGAAGGGCGTCACTTGGTGGCCCATGAAGCCAACACAAAGCTGATAAGTTTTGAGCGAGAAAAGTTTGAAATCCAAGAACATGGGAAGTTAGAAAGATAGTGGGGTGACACGTGTCATAGCCAGGACAAATCTTGGGAGATGAACAGTTATTTTTTCAGCCTATTTAAAGCAATATTTATTTCCATTTTAGGGGTCGCATTTGTAACATTGAAAAGGGAAAACACTCAAAGTACCAAGCGTTAAGAGAAAAGAGTTTACTCCCACAGAAATGTATAATAGCGTCCACACTTGTTATTTTAATGCAATTTATATGACCAAAGTTTAAATTATTTTTTCATTTACTTGTCTTTTTTTTCACTTTGTTTTATTTATCCATTCGAAACCCTTTTATTTGTTCAAGTTTCTTACAACTCCTCTAAACTAAAAACCGTTATATCAACAAAATGTACACTTCAGCCAATTGTTCTGGGATTCTGTGGCCGATCCCGCGAGTAAACCTGCGATAGGAGGCCAGCGGTTGTTCGCGCGAGAATCGCGTGCGAACAGCATCTCATCAGCGATAATCCTAGCTACATTAATCTGAGTATTAATCAAAATGTTGTAAACCAAGTGTGCAGCTGGAATGGTCATAGTGGAGGTATGCGACTTAGGCTTGATGTTTGTCAACACCAAGAGAAGTACCAGTTGTGCTAACGGTCGCATATCCTCCCTGTGGTATCTTCTTGGAACCCCATATAGGTTCAACTCCACCGATTTACCCTCCAACAATAATGCACCAGAAATGGCCTCAGTGTCTCTATGTAGCCTTAAAGTCCTATGATACTCATCAATTTCATCTTCCCCCAAGGTGAAAGGTTTGCCCAAAACATGATTAATAGTGTCCCAATCAAATTTCACCTCTCTCCCATTAACCATAGTGGTCCAAGAAAACACCTCGTCATCATCCGGAAGGGCATTTGCGTAGAACTCCCATACGAGCTCTACGTTATAGCTGTCACAAGGTGTGATTAACTTATCCCAGTTTTTATCGTGAAGGATTGTCGATACCTCCTAGTAAGAACCTTGAGGCTTGATGTTAAACCTCTTCTCAAGAGCAACATAACGAGCAGCCTGCTTAGCTCCCTTGAACCGATCAAAATCATATTGAATTGGTTGCGGATGGGATATACTTCCAACCTTTCTTTTCTTGGAAGGAGATGCCTTTGGAGGTGCTATCTGCACATTCACCAAACAAAACCAGCAAACCAAACACATGAAATATTAGAGAGAAAGCAAAGCACAAAAGATCAGAACAAGAATCTCAGCACAACTCAAAAATCAAATGTGCTGTCATGTTCGCCTAGCGAGACATAGAGAACTTTCGCTCCAGGTTCGCCTAACGAACTCAAGGAGAACTCTGCGAATTTTCAAAATTAGGCTCTGCCTATTCAAAAGATAAACAACCACAGAGCAAATTTTCTTCATTCACTCATGGATATTCATTGTACACATTGAGTATCAATTAACAACACCAACCAAACCACATTTGTTCAAGCAAAGGTTCAAAGTTCATAAGCTTTATTCAAATCCAATTAACCTCTAACCTCAGCAAGTTCAACTCTCAAACTTTTAAATTCAATATCTAACATCCAAACCAATGTAAATCAACAATTAAGAACATGCAACATATTCACAAAACCTAGAAGCAAGTTTCTAACATTTGCTAAAATCAACCCTAACAACATTTTGCTAAAAAGAACAAGGAATGAATAGAGAAAACTCAAACCTGAATTATGTTGAAAAGAGAGAGTGGAATTTGCAATAAGACTTGGAAACAAACTTCACTTGCACGGGTTCAATAGAGAGAGTAGAGAAAATGTGTGTGGTGTGTTTGCGGAAAGTAAAGAGACAAGAAGGAATAAGGAAGGACAAAAAAAGGGAATGGGGAAAGTTTACCCCACAAAATCTGAAAAGAGGGTCTTAGACCCATCAAATAATACCACTTAAGTGATGTGGCAGAAAACTCCCATTTTTCTCTGTCTCGCTCAGTTCGCCTAGCGAACATTCGCCCCAAGTTCACCTAGCGAACTCAAGGCGAATGTGACATATGTTTGAAAAATTTGTTTCTTTTTATCTCATCCTACCATAACATTTTCCATACTATATTATTCTACAAAAGCATAAAAAATGAAAGGGTACTTACAATGTTGGGGTGCCTCCCAACTAGCGCTTTGTTTAACGTCGTTTGAGCTCGACAGTCCGGAGGTTTGAAACCTCGAAACTAAAATCGATTGGATTAGCTTCTGAGAAAAACACTCTATCATCAAAGATCTCAACCGTTATCATGACCTGTTCTTGGTCCACTTTTCCTTAAGAAAGAAAATTCCCAACATGACTTCATCAGAGCCTCCTTGACCTCTTCATCCTTCTTTTTAAACACATCTTCATGATTGGTTCTTTCTTCCTTCTTTTTCTTTCATGCAACCTTTGTGTCTTTGTTTTTCTTTTTCTTTGCCGCAATTCTTGCATCATCTTTTTCCATTTGAAAATTGTCCTTCAATTGATTCGAATACACCGCCCCTTTGAAAAGTGTGAAACACACTTCCTCATCATTTATTCTCACCTTCAGTATACCTTCATCAACATCGATTAACATCCTAGCGGTCTTCATGAAGGGTCTTCCAAGGATTATTGGTGTATCCTCATTCTCTTCCATGTCCATGACTACGAAATCAACTGAAAATATAAATTTGTCGAATTTCAATAACACGCCTTCAACAACTCCATGGGGACGAGTCCTAGACTTGTCCACAAGTTGTAAAGTCATGTTGGTTGAATTCATCTCCATGTTCTCGAGCCTTTTGACCACAGATAAAGAAATCAAATTATTACTAGCTCCCACATCGACCAAAGCTTTGCATTTGAAATCACTACCTATAGTTATAGGTAGAGCCACTCTTCCCGGATCTCCTTTTTTCGCTGAAGAATGCTTTGGACAATAGCACTAAAATTATCATTGGGCTCAATGGTTTCCTTATCCATGTACCTCTTTTTTTTCGTAAGTATGTCTTTCATGAATTTTGCATACTTAGGCATTTTCTCTAGAGCTTTGGAGAATGGAATGGTTATTTGCAACCGACTGAATATATCCAAGAATCTCGCATAATGCTTTTCATTTTCTTTTTTCGTAGGAGCAATATGGTATGGTAACTTTTTCTGTAGAACTTCTCCCTTATATTCCTTTCCTTTTTCACTTTTTTTTTCAACTTCTCCTATTTCAACTTCTTTTCTATATCATTCTTTTCAACTAGCTTCTTATCATTTTTTTTAACTTCCTCCACAGTTTCATCCTCCTTTTCAATTTCAACATTTTTTTCGACTCCCCCACCAATTATTCTTCCACTCCTTGTAAAGATAGCCTTGCAATGCTTCTTCAGATTCACTTGAGTATTAGCCGGAAAGGTTTCTTCATGTTTGTCGGCTAATTGCTTGGACAATTGTCCAACTTGAGTCTCACGATTCTAAATTGCCTCATCCATACTTTTTTGAGTGGAGATGGACATTTGTATAAATTGATTGAAAGTTTCCTCAATCTTAGAGCCTCCTCCTTGGTTTTGTTGCGGTTGGTTGTAATTTTGGTAAGGTTGGTGGTTTGAAGAACTCGGCTTTTGCCTCCACCCTTGTTGGTAACCTTGGTTATTACCTCTCGGTTGGTAGCCTTGGTTATTGCTTTGATATGGTGGTCTTGGTTGAAAGCCTTGATTTTGGTTTCCCGCATAGTTAACTTCTTCAACGACCGGTGGACAATAGCTGGTAGGATGATCGCCTTTACAAAGTTCACAACTTGCTACATGTTGATTTTGGTTGGGAACTTCTTGCATCTCTTTAATTTGATGTGGGAGCTTTAACATTTGCTTTGTCAACAACTCCACTTGTTGCGAGAGTAATTTGTTTTGAGCAAGAATAACATCATTTGTTCCCAACTTGATCATGCCCGGTTTTCTTTGAGGTGTGCCACGGTTGTGATTTCCTTTATGATCATTGAGTGTCATCCTATCAATAATATAAATTGCATCTTCGACGCTTTTGGACATTAATGATCCACCCAAAGTAGCATCCAACAAAGTCTTGTGAACCGATTGGAGCCCATTCTGAAAGATGTGCACTTGAGTTAGTTCATCAAAGCCGTGGCCTTTGCATTTTCGTAGCATAGATTTGAACCCCTCCCAAGCTTCATTGAGATATAAATTTCCACCTTGAGCAAACAACGATATAGTCGTCTTCGCTTCCATAAATCTATGGTGGGGGAAAACCGTTCAAAGAACTTTTCTTCTAATAAATTCCAATACGTCATCACTAGAGTTGATTGATCAAGATATCATTCCTTTGCCTTCCCGATTAAGGAATGCAGAAATAGTCTCTTAAACAAGGATTCCTCTTCCACTTCTGGTGCTCCCATTGCACCCGCAATTTCATAGAATTTGGTGAGATGTGTGAACGGATCCTCATGGTCCATACCAGTAAAAGGATTTTGATACAAAAGAGCAAGGATACCTATTTTCATCTCAGAATGCCTCCCATTGTGGGTGTTGCGTGTAAACTGAGCAGACTGTTAACACAAGGGGTTGAAGCAGGAGGTGGTGGTAGTGGTATTTCTTCCATGATTGGCGTAACAATGGGTGTAGATGAAGAAATTTCTCCATGCTCTTGTCTTTCTTTAGCAAGCTGCCACCTTCATCAAGTTTTACAATTGAGCCTACGAGCGGTTCTTTCAATCTCAGGATCAAAAAGAAGTTGGTCTGCAGGTACACTCCCTCATATAAACAGAATCTGCACACTTGACCAAATAAATTAAGCAGCACAAGAAAAATAATAGGGGTAAGAATACAATAAAAAGTTCTTAAATCAATAAACTATTGCAATGTTTGCAATATCAAGCAATCCCCGGCAACGACACCATTTTATTCTAATCGTAGTTAAATGGGGGTTTTGTTATCGTCTCCACAAGTGACCCGAGGTGATCAGACTGGATTGTCGTGGCCTTCGCGTAGGACAAGTGATGATGCATGTAGGAGAGAAGAGGGGGGTAGGACCTGCAAGGTACTCCGATGCCAATGTAAGTGTTTGGTAAAAAGAGAGAAAGCAAGTACACAAGTAAGATTCCAAGTATTGGATATTGAATACCTGTCCCTCTGAAGTGAGAGGGTATTTATAGAGGAATCCTAGCGCTGGGCCAAGGTCTCTCATGCGATCAAAGCACCTGGTCGACCAATGAGAGACCGCTAGGTGGAGGGCAAGGCGCGTGGCCTTTTGACCTGGTCCAACTGTCTCTGTGAGATCTGGGGAGACAGTTGGTCGCGTGAACTGTTTAGCGAGTGAGGGGGACATGCCCAATGGCTAGTTTCTATCCAATGGCTAGTTTCTTCCCAACGACTAGTTCTTGGCTATTGGACCTGGCCAATGGCTGGATTGGGTTGGGCCTTGCCCTTCTGGGGGCACAACGCCTGCCCAGTCCAGAATATGAGCCCCCCAAGTCCTTGCTCTGGTGAAGAGTGAGGACTTAAGGTAGCCATTGGAACAGTTACCTTTGGATAGCATTTGGGGACAAGCCCTTCGCCTTCGCCAAAGAGGAGGTGGTAGGTGTTGGTGCTTTGATTTGCCCGACCAGCTGTTGGTGCTCGGGGAGCATCTTGTGAAAAGGTTATTTTTCTGTCGAGCAGGCTTTTGTGAAGATGCTCGCCGGAGTGGCGTTTTTATGTCGGGGATCTTTGGTGAAGACGTGAGGTGCGTGCGTCGGTGATGAGATGTGCTCGTGGGATAGCAAGAGACTTGGTGCATGTAACGTTTACCCTTGGGAATGCCAAATGGAGATTCCTTTTGACACGTGGTGAACATGCAGCCCCTGTCAGACCTAGAGCCGCCTAGGAAATGATGGCCTTTGCGCTTCCCCACGGGCAAATGCTTATAAAAAGGGGGCAGAGAGGACTCATTTGTACACTTCACACAAATTTATCTTCTCAACCCTTTTGCTCTGCAACTTATCTTCTCGTCGGAGCTTCTCTTTGCCGCCGTTGATCTTCATCATCTCTGTCCCAACCTTCATCTTCAACCTAAGTAAGTTCTTTGTATTTTTCTGCATTTCTCATGGTGTTCTTCATTTTCTGGGTGTTCCTCATGAATTTCCCGGCGACTCATGAGTTTTCCGGTTGAAGATTCATGTGTTCTTCGATGAACACATGAATTTCTGGAAATTTATGAAGAACATGAAGAAAAATGAAGATCGTGGAATGAACGTTGGATTTTTTAGTGTAGATTCTCCTAGATTCTGGTTAGGATTAGTTTTAGGTTTGTAGTCGGGCACTAGGCCTATTCGACGCGAAGCTCTGGCTTTGCACGACGAGCTTGCTTTGTTGAGAGCTCAAGTCGTTTCGTTAAGTTGCGGAAACTCGTCCCCGTCGTAGGGGGCAATGTCATCGTGTTGAGTCGCGGTCAAAGTGGGCTCGAGGTTGTCCTCGAATTCTTCCTCGCCCTTTCACTTGACTAGTGGTGAAAGGGTGGATTTGAACTTAGTCGTCGAATTCACTTTTTCTTCCTCTGCTTTTCAGGTGAAAATGGCTGATCCTCGTGAAGAAGTCATCCCCGACGCCCAAGCCGCGCAAGAGGAGGCGGAGCAGGCCGTCGAATATGCCAACGTCCAAGTCGCGAGGGGGGACCTAAAATGGATTTCCCACGAGCCATTGTCGACCAAGTCGACGTTTACTGAGGAAGAGGTTCGGAAGTTCCCCTACCTGGAAGATTGGGCTGAGGATGCGCCCTTGCAATGGAGGGCCATCTGTCTAACCGAAAATGACAGGATCCGCTCGATCTACCCGGGGATGCGGTTCCCCATGTATGAGTTTACCTTTGTGGAGGCTAGGTTTCGGCTGCCTTTCACCGACTTCCAGGAGGCCCTTTTTCGTCACTTAGAGTTGTGCCCTGCTCAGCTCTATCCAAATGCACTGACGTTCATACGTGCTTTCGAGCTAGTGTGCCGCTACTTACATGTCGCGCCGACTGTAGATCTCTTTTTCTGCATCTTCCAACTCCAGCGAAGCAATATGGGCTCGAAGCAAAGTTGGGTGTCGTTTAAACAACAGAGTAGGCTCTTCTGGCCGTACTCAGAGTCTGTTCGACACTTCAAGGACAGGTTCCTGGTTGTGAAGCCTGTCTCCGAAGCGGCCAAAAGGTATATATCTACGCTCGAGACGGTGACCATTGATGGTCGACAAGTTGAGAAGCACGTATCTAAATTCCCCTTGGAGTGGGTGTACGCTCACTTCAGATATAGGACTGACCAGTTCCTTGTAAAGCATGAGCAGCTCGGTGTGGGGGACAAGGAGTCCTACCAGGTGCTTCATGTCTACATGGAGAGCTTTAGTTCGGCCTTCGTGGTGGACAGAGATGGCAAAGAGATGCTTGGGGATGACGGGGAGCCTATGCGAGCAGGCCGCTATATCAACACTAAGGCTCTCCTTGAGGTGAAAACGATGACGTGGCCTTCCAGCTTCTTGGTATAACCTGCTCTGGTGCCCGTATTTGTTAAGCTTCTTCTATCTGCTAACTTTTTCCTTTTTGTGTTTGCAGAGAAAATGGCCAACATGAGAGAGCATTTGAGCGGACAAATAGCAGGCAACGCTGGAGAAGTTTGTGTCCAGTGCTGGCCCTATTCCGGGGACAACTTCCATACCACCAAATCTGGACGCATCCCCAAGAGGAAGCGGGATGATGTTGGAGCCTCTCCTGCGGGATGCTCGGGTGGTTCTCCTGGAGGGAAGCTTGTGCTGCCTGCGTGCTATCTATAGGGGAAGGTGTTTGACGAGGAGAGCTCCATCGTCATCCCGGAACTTGATGCCTCAACAATTCTGTCCGCCGAACCTCAGGCGCAGAGGAAGCTCCTCTGCCAAGACGTAGCTGGTATGATCAGGATATTGGAAGCGGCGCTGGCCCTTAGAGATGCAAAGGGATTTCATTGCTCCGATCTCAAGGAGGCCAAGACTAGGATCAATGACTTAGAGTGTGAGAACGTGGAGATATACAATGAGCTGAAGAAGCTGCAAGGTCACCAGGAGGCCAAAATACTGCTCCAAAAAGAAATGACCCAAATGAAGGAGGAGGTGAAGAGAGTCAATGATGAGAATGCCCTCTTGAGGGCGAGGATAACTGAGTTGGAGGGGTCGTCGGCAGCGGGTGAGGACGAGATCTATGACGAGAAGGCCTTGAAGACGAGGAAGGACCTGGTTGAGAGGATCCGTCTCCTTGGGGAGGACAACCTGGGGGCAGCTGAGTTTGGCTTTAATACTGCTTTGGAGCAGCTGAAGGCCCTTAATTCTGATGTCCAAATGCAAACCGAGGGGATAGATCTACTCAATGTGGTCGTCAACGGCGAGGTGGTCCCCCCGGAGGATGATAGTGTGGTCGTTTAGTTCGACTTTTTCTTTTTGAATGTACATGTAATTTGTGGGTCTGCGTGCCATTTTGATGTAATGTTTGTCGGGCACAGCCCCTCTAATGTATGCCTGACTTATTTCGGCCTTGTAGCCGATGTTATTAATATTTTGTTTGGGATTTTCATATCGTATTTATTTGTATGCTTGTTTGAATGGATGTTTGCTCGACTTGTTCTTGTTGTGCCCGACAGTCTTGGAAACTTGTCGGGGAGGGCGAAGTGGTTTCGCCGTCGATGAGACTAGGATCTCGGTCGAGGTACTAATCCCATAGGCTTGGACTGTTCCCATCGCGAGCTGGGTGTCCTGCCTAATTGGTGCGGCAACGGCGGAGCTCGATTGAGGCATCCCCGTTGTGCTCAGATTCTGCTCGCTCCATAAGCAGAAATTGGTCGTCGTTGTAACATGGAGCATGCTTCACTAGGGCACGGTCCTATGACCGAGTCGTCTCCCCGTTGAGGGTGAACTTGTCGGTAGTTGGTCTGACCTCGAGGTTGGTCCTAACTGTAGTATTGTTTGAGCTTTTCAGTGTTCCATGGTCGAGCAAATGGTTCTCCTTCCAAAGTTTCCAAGTAGTAGGCTCCTGTGCCCGTTTTGGACTTGACCCTGTAAGGTCCTTCCCAGTTTGCGGCCAGTTTTCCTTCACGTGAATCTTTCTAGTTTCTGCGGAGGACCAAGCTGCCAACGGGGAAGTCGCGCTTTATGACCTTAGTGTCGTGGCGTAAGGTTATTTGTTGTTTCAGCGAGGCCTCACGGAGAGCTGCTCCTGACCGTATTTCTTTGACCAGATCGAGCTCTTCTCTTAAGGCTTCGTCGTTCATCTCCTCATCGAGGGGAGCTTCCGTTCGTCTAGAAGGTTCTCTAATTTCTATCGGTATCACCGCCTCGGTTCTGTAGGCTAGTCGGAAAGGGGTTTCCCCGGTGGTGGAATGTGGTGTTATTCTATAGGCCCAGAGCATGCTATGTAGCTCCTCGACCCATCTCTTCTCGGACTCGCCCAACCTTCGCTTCAGACCAGGAAGGATCACCCTGTTCGCGGCCTCCGCTTGCCCATTGGTCTAGGGATGCTCGACTGACGTGAAGTGTTGCTTTGTGCCTAATTTGGCGACGAAGTCCTGGAACTTCCTGTCTATGAATGGTGTTTCATTATCGGTCACGAGGGCTTGGAGTACTCTGAATCGTGCGAGGACGTTCCTCTTGTAGAAGCGAAGTATATTGAAGGTTGTGATCTTGGCGAGGGCTTCGGCTTCAATCCACTTGGTGAAGTAGTCGACGACCACGATCCGAAATTTGTTTTGATAAGGCCCCATAGTGAAGGGGTCAAGTATGTCCATCCCCCACCAGGCGAAGGGCCAAGGCGAGGATAGAGTCCTCAACTCGTTGGGGGGTGCCAAGTGCATGTCCCCGTGGCGCTGGCACTAGTCACATTTTTGGACATGCTCCTTGGCATCGTGCTATATGGTCGGCCAGTAATATCCTGTTCACAAGGCTTTTCGTGCTAGTGATCTCCCTCCCAAGTGTTGTGCGTTGATGCCCTCGTGGATCTCTTGGAGGATTTCGGGGACTCTGCTCTCTTCCACACATTTCAGAAGGGGGATAGAGAATCCTCGTCGATAAAGTATGTCCTCAATCAGCATATATGAGCAGGCCCGTTATTTAGTCACGCTGGCCTCCTTACTGCCCTCGGGCAGCTCCCCTTTGGTGAGATAGTTGTACACAGGGGTCATCAAGTCGTGGCTCTCTCCGACGGTGTTGACGCCGAGCAGCCCTGGTGGTTTCTCTATGTTAGGACAGGCAAGTACTTCTTGCACGACGGATTTGTTGCCGCCCTTCTTTCTGGTGCTAGCCAATTTGGACAAGATGTCTGCCCGCGTGTTTCGTTCGCGGGGGATGTGTTGGACTTCCCATGCGTCGAACTTGGCGATTTTCTCCATTTGTGCGTACCTGGTTTTTGGCCCTTGCAGAGCCTTGCTGGTGAAATATATGGGCTTCTGCTCTTCCGTTGTTTTGCGAATGAGTGCAGCGCTGACGACTTCGCAGGTAACGGAGAGATATAGATACAAGGTTTCCCCGTAATCTGGTCGGGATAACACGGGAGGCTCGGATAGGGGTTGTTTGAGATGGGTCAGGGCCAGCTCGCACTCATCTATCCATTCGAACGTGGCCTCCTTTCGGAGGAGTTTAAAGAAGGGCAGGGCGTGTTGGGCAGATTTGGCCTCGAAACGAGAAAGTGAAGCGAGCATCCCGTTGAGGGATTATATAGACTTCTTCGACCTGGGCGTGGGGAACTCCGCGGATGCTCGGCACCTGTCCAGATTCACCTCTATTCCCCTTTCGATGAGGTAGAACCCGAGGAACTTCCCTGTCCGTACTCCGAAGGTCCATTTCTCAGGGTTAAAGCGCATTTTGCACTTCCTGGCCTGGTCGAAGACCTTTCGCAAGTGGACCGTGTGGTCGGATTCCTCTTGGGATTTCACGAACATATCATCCATGTAAACCTCGAGCATGTCTCCGATTTCTGATCGGAAGACCTTGTTCATCATGCGCTGGTACGTGGCCCCATTATTTTTCAGACCGAAGGGCATTACATTGTAGTAATAGTTCCCCGAGGAGGTCATGAACGCGGTGTACCTCTTGTCTTCTTCGGCCATGGGGATTTAATTGTATCCCGTATA
Source organism: Lathyrus tuberosus (assembly GCA_022829125.1). Classification (NCBI taxonomy): domain Eukaryota; kingdom Viridiplantae; phylum Streptophyta; class Magnoliopsida; order Fabales; family Fabaceae; genus Lathyrus; species Lathyrus tuberosus. Next base: position 5,563,232 of record JALAZF010000203.1, on the reverse strand, counting down.
GGCACCCATGAAGGACAAAAGTTTAAAACCTGCAGAGTTATCTACGAGCTTATCTATGGTGGGCAAGGGGTAAGCATCTTTCGGGTAAGCCCGGTTGAGATCAGTATAGTCAATGCACATGAGCCATTTTCCACTATGCTTTTCAACAAGTACAATATTGGACAGCCAGGTTGTATACTTGGCCTCCGAAATGAATTTCGCCTCTAAGAGGTCTTGTACAAGTTTTTTGGCAACCTGTACCTTTTCGTCGGATTGTTTCCGCTTGCACTGCGCGACGGCCCGGGCAGCTGGGTCGATGGTCAAATGGTGGCATGTGGTCTCAGGGTCAAGTCGGGCATGTCTGCAGCACTCCAAGCAAACAGGTTAGCGTTGTCGTCCAGGCACTTCTTCACCTGTTGCTTGACCTCATCGGGCAGTCCAGCACCAATCTTCACCCCTCTGTTGGGGTTGTTGCTGAAGGTGATGACTTTGAACTCCCAGTCTGGAACTGGTCGTATGAGGGCCGATGTGGAGGAGCTGGTCATCCCTGTTGACGTTCCTCCGCTGCTATCTTCCTCGCTTTCTTCTGAAATTCTGCTGTCAAGGCCGATAGTGTGTACAGGGAGCACAAGCTTCTTGTCCGTCTGGCTGTCTCCAGATGGATGATCTTCCTCCCGTGCCCGCTTATCCCGCTTAGCTGCTTTGGGTGCTATACCGATCTGATTTTGTCCCCCGGTTGCTGCTTCGAAACATCTCTGGGTAGCCTCTATGTCCCCGTGCAATGTCGCGCGTGACCCTTCTCCGTATAATACTTCAACTTGAGGTGGTCCGTTGAAGGGATAACAACCAACTCTGCGAGGGCCGGTCTCCCCAAGATGCATTGGTACAGCGACGGACAATCTATCACCAGGAATTGGGTCTTGATTAACCTGGACGTCTCTTCTTCCCTGAATGTGACTGGGAGCTCCACCTACCCCCAAGGTTTGGCCGTGGTTCCATTGAACCCCTGAAAATCAGATCCCACGTACGGTGAGAAGTTCTTCTGGTCAAGCTTGAGGACACAAAACAGGCTGGTGTACATTATATCCACCGAACTGCCCTGGTCGACCAGGATTCTTCTGACGTCAATGCTTGCCAATCTTGCCCTGATGAGCAAGGGGATGTGTGAGTTGGGAAAGCCTCCAGGCAGCTCTTTGCGGTAAAAGGTGATCGGCTGGGAGCGCCATTTGATCTTTTCAAGTGTGGATAACCGGTCAGGACTGCAATCAATAAGCTGCTCGAACTTTCGCTTAACAGATCCCACTGTCAGCTCATTGTACCCCCCCCCCACATGAGATAACCATGGCTGCAGGGAATGCTTCCCAAGCGCTGAGCACGAACATCTGGGATGGCTCCTCGAAATGATCTGGGACGACAAAGTCCTCTGGTCGCGTGATGGACATAGCGACCTGCAGGAGAGGACTGGGTGGAGATGATTCTGCTTCCTTCTTCGAGTCTGGAGCCTCTCTTTGCGAAGACTCGTCTTTCTTGATATACTGCTTCAAATGACCCTCCTTGATGAGGATCTCGATAGCATCTTTAAGGTGTACGCAGTCCTCGGTCATATGGTCATGGCTGCGATGGAAACGGCAATACTTACTTTTGTCCATGTTGCCTTTGGACGTCGTCGGTTTGGGAACCTGACACCTCCCTGCTTGAACTCTATATTGATGCATTCAGAAAGAATGCACTCGCGAGGAGCGGTGAGCAGGGTATACTCCGTGAATCGGCTAGCTGGCCCTTTCCCTTCTCAGGGGCGATCTCGTCACCTCTCTTTTCCTTGCCGGGATGTCTCCGGCTCATCTTTTTTTAGTGCCCGGGTGTTTTTGCGATCTCTCGTGTCCCGGACATGGTATGCGGCCTCCTTCTCCTCGTACTATATGTATGCTTCAGCTTTCCGGAGAAGTTGCATTAATGTTCGAGGAGTCTCGATTCCGACAGCCTTGCAAAACTCATTTTTTGGTCTCAAGCCTTTCTCGAGAAGATATTTTTTCATATGGTCCGTGGTGCAGACCTCCATGGCTTCTTTGTTAAACCGTTCGATATATGTTCGCAAGGAATCATCCTTGCCTTGTATGATAGCTTCCATGGTGGCCTCCAACTTGGGATGTCGTCGAGAAGCCGTAAAATGCCGGGCAAACCGTCTCTTCAGATCTCTCCACGATGTGACCGACCCTTGGGGGAGGCGCTTGAACTAAGCCATAGCCCCCTTCCTGAGGGTGATTAGGAACAATCTGCATTTTATGGCCCCACTTACTTTATGGTAGTGGAGCATTGCCTTTATGTTCTCTATGTGCTCGTCGAGGTTGGAGGTCCCATCATAGGTTGCTAAAGCAGGGGGCTTTTCCAACCCAAGAGGAATTCTGGTGTCCAATATCTCCTACGAGAGGGGGCCATGGGCGTCGTCGTCGCTGCTTGTGCTCGGGGAACGAGAGAAATAATGACTGCGACCGCGGCTCCTACTTCATCATGGAGAATGCCTGCGCGAACGACGATGCTCGTACCTTTCTGAGGGCCTGGACTTCTTTGACGTCGGGGAACGTCTTGACTTCTACGGAGGAGACCGGCGTCATCTTCATGCAAGATCAGATGCGGGCTCTTCTGACCTTGATCGTCTTCTCTCTAGGAAGAGGTTCTGGACCTGTCACGCCTTCGTTTCTGAGGGGGAGACCGAGGACGTGGAGACGGGCTGCGAGGCATCTCCGAGGACAGGCGCTCCTGGAGGACGTGTTCGAGAGCATTGATCTTTTCACCTTACTGGAAGATCAAGAGGTTTGATCTGTTGAGGGAGGCTATGAGAGCAGCCGTGTTGGGGTCAGCGTTTTGCGGAACTAGAATAAGCTCGAAAACACGTTCAGCAGCCTCTGCTCGGGGTTTTACGCCATCGGGAGTGGGGGAGGCGGTTTTACCGTCACGATGATCTGTCTCCGGGAAAGTAGCTCCGGAGAGGATGTGGTCGGCGCTGTCGGGAAAAATGGCGGCAGCCGATTCCTGACGGACAACATCATTCTTGGTGGAGGTCATGATGATCGGAAAGAGTTTGGAGAGCTTTGGTCTTTTAGGTGAAAGAGGGGATCTTGAATTAAAATACGGGGATGCTAGATTCCCACAGACGGTGCCACTGATTGGAGGGGATCAAACTGGATCGTCGTGGCCTTCGCGTAGGACAAGTGATGATGCTTGTAGGAGAGAAGGGGGCGGTACCTGCAAGGTACCCCGATGCCAAAGTAAGTGTTTGGTCAAAAGAGAGAAAGCAAGTACACAAGTAAGATTTCAAGTATTAGATATTGAATACCTGCCCCTCTCAAGTGAGAGGGTATTTATAGAGGAATCATAGCGCGGGGCCAAGGTCTCTCATGTCATCAAAGCGCCTGGTCGACCAATGAGAGACCGCCAGGTGGAGGGCAAGGCACGTGGCCCTTTGACCTGGTCCAACTGTCTCCGTGAGATCCGGGGAGATAGTTGGTCGCGTGAACTGTTTAGCGAGTGAGGGGGACATGCCCAACGACTAGTTTCTGCCCAACGGCTAGTTTCTGCCCAACGGCTAGTTCTTGGCTATTGGGCCTGGCCAATGGCTGGATTGGGTTGGGCATTGCCCTTCTGGGGGCACAGCGCCTACCCGGTCCAGAACAACAAGGATTGCAGATACTTTGATGCTTGCCTTTCAACAGTTTATCGTTTCAAGAAAAAAGGGTTTTCAAAGTTTTGTTCATAAAATTGTCACGTTTTTAGTAGCAAAGCTTATAAATTAGAGTTTGATTAACAAAGTATATCAAAAGTAATTTTCATCTACCCTAACTTATATGTACTCTTTCAATCTTGCATGTGAAGTCAGATCTGATTAATATCGTCGTGCATTCTCTCAACACCGTTTATCTCTAGAGAGGCATCGTGAGAAATATTGTATTCATCGGTACACGATTTCTCTATATAACCACCAATATAGTAAGCTTTAAGTTCAACACAAAGCAACTATCGACCATCAACCGATCTCTCAAATCTATAAACTGATAGATGAATATTTTAGGTCAAGTTTCACAAAATCTATGTCTAGAGTTTTACAAAATAAGAATGGATCATTAAGAATAAAAATATTCATCATATATTAATCATCACTTGTTCACAAACAAGGCCAATCAAAAGAAATACATACAAGCTAATGGTAGACTACCTCTACCTTTAATAAAAAGGAAATTAGCTACCCATAACCATGGTAGCTTGCTTTACAAGTTTTGGAAGAAGATGAATGAGCATCCACGTCGAAGAATCGAACTCGGATGCGAATCCAGCTTCTATTTGCAAAATATTACCTTTTGGTGAAGAAATGCTGAGAAATGAAGTTTTGGTGTGAAAAATGGGTTATGATCCCCAAAAATTGTGAAAAGTACTTATATAATACTTTTGGAATCTGTCATGCTTGCACTGTAAACCATTTCTTCGCCCAGCGAACTCGCTTTTAGGCACCTGATGTGCCTCTGAACAGTTAACCCTCCCCTAGAAATATCTGAAGTTCGCTGTGCGAGCAATTCTTCGTCATGCGAACTACCTCGCTACAAGTTCGCACAACGAACTTATGGTCCTTTAGCTACTGACTCTAGTATGGGATGGTTCGTTGTTCCTTCACTGAGACCTCGCCACAGCGAACATTTGCTACAAGTTTGCCCTGCAAATTTAGTGCCTTTTCCTTACTCACTCTTAGTTGAGAGGGTTCGTTGGGGCTTCGCCATGAGTTCGCCCAGCAAACATTCGCTGCTACTCCTCGCTGGCTGTTCACACAGCGAACATGCTGAATTTCTTCTCTTCCTTTGGCTTCCTTTGTAACGCCCCAGTTTTGTCAGTTTTTATTTAATTGAGTCGTTTTGATTATTTTATTATTATATTATTTTATTTCTGACTTTTATGTGAAAATATGTTATTTTTCATCGTGAATATATTTTGTCGCGTTTTGGGAACGTTTGTGAGATATTTGAGTGTAGGGGTATTTTGGGCATTTTGGTTTATTTTGTTAAGTTTGGAATATGATAGAATAGAAAGAGAGAAAAATAGTAAGGAGAAAGAAAAAGGGAAGAAGAAAAGTAGAGAGAAAGAAGAAGAGAAGAAAAAGAGAGGAAAAACTTGAGAAAGAAGAAATCAATCTCCCGACTTTTCTACGCGCGATTAAATCGGGTAAGGGTGCGAAACTTGATTATACTATGTTTGTGTATGATTATGTACGTGTTTCCTTGTATTTTGCTTGTCTTCCATAGCCTTTGAGTTCTAGGTTGGAAATGAGAATCTTGTGAGAAATCGATACTTTCGCGGTTGGAAATCGACGTAAATGTGGTAGAATGCATGTTGCCATGATTGTATTGAGTTTTGATTGATATATGATGTTTTGGAAATGTTTTGGTAGTAGAAATTATCATTTTGGGTTTCCACACAGCACTGAGAAATTCTGAGTTTTCCTTGGTTCGCCTAGCGAACCTGGGGCGAAGCAGTAGCGAGTGATGTTTTCGCGGGTTCGCCTAGCGAACCAGTCAGCGAAGGTTCGCTGAGTTGTTCGCCTAGCGAACTTTGGATGTTTTTGGGTCTGGTAGTTGCTGCCTTGGTTCGCCAAGGGGTTCGCCTAGCGAACTTTGTATCTGTTTTCTAGCTGGTAGCGGGTTCGCTGGACATTCGCCTAGCGAAGGTGGTAGCGAATGCTCGCTAGAGGGTTCGCCTAGCGAATAGGGCTGTTTGTGTAGTTTTGTTTTCTGCATAACTTTTGATTTGTGGTTCGGTTTGAGGCGTGGTTTGATGCGTTAGAAAGCTTATAAAATGTTCTTTTTTATGAGGATGGTTTTGAGATTGTTGGCCGATTAAATTATGTCAGAAATTAGAAATTGTGTGGTATTGTTGTCGACTTTTGCCGGTTACTTGGGTGTAATTGATGGGTTATCCTACGATTTGCTTGTGATATATGTTGGATGCATGTGTTTGAATATCGTGACGATGGTTTGTGGGCGCATGGCAATTAAATGCATTGTTTTGGGCTTGAGTGTAAAGCATGATTTTGTTGATTAAGATGAGTGCATATATGTGTGCATTTTAAATGTCATGAGTCATTGTATACCAAGCATTGTGATATGCATTCTTGTGAAGTCCTGAGTGACGGATTGATTCCAGAGGGAATCTGCTATAACATCGTGCGCCTTAAAAATAAGAGGAATGAATCACCTTAAAAATAAGAGGACCGAAAGCGATGGCTATAGACGATCGTGTGCCCATGTGAGGTGTGAGCAATCCATGTGAGCGATCCATAAACGTCGTGTGCCCGTGTGGGGTGTGAGCGACGGGGAACACCGTATGCCCGACGGGGAGTTACAGTGATGTAACGAGCGATGGTTCCAGCAGAGTTCCTGAGTGAACTAGTGATGAGAAACATTGGAAGTCGGTACCGCATGTGCATTGCATGGAGTCGTTGTGTCGGTCTCTGTGCATTTGCATAAACCATGGATTAATTGTGTATGTAATTGTGAATGTGATTAATGAGATGGAATATGGATTAATTGTGTATGTAATTGTGAATGTGATTAATGAGATGGAATATGGATTAATTGTGTATGTAATTGTGAATGTGATTAATGAGATGGAATATGGATAATTGTGTTGATGATGAGTGCATTGTGTATGAGTGATGTGTATTGGTGATGGATACCTGATACTTGTACAGTGTTGTGTTATATTTAATTGTGGTGCATTTGTGGTGAGAATATTTTACTTGTGCATTTCTGTGTTATTATATAATTATATGAAACTGTATTATGATTGTGTTTCTCACCCTTCTGCTGTTTTATAATGCTCTATGAGGCATTGCAGATTAGAGTTGTTGGCGGTCTTTTTGTGAAGCTGGGTCTTCATTCTTTTGTCGGTCGGCTCTGATATGTGACACCGGGTAGTCGGGGTGATCGAGTGTGATTATTTTGTATTGTGTATATGTATCTATTGGATTGTACATGTATGATTTTGTGTATGACACTAAACTTTTTATGATATATATATATATATATATATGAGATATTCAGTACAGATTTTTCTGCTTTATTCTGTATTTGAATTGTGGGTAGTAGGAACTAAGTTCCTCTGTTTATTTACTACCTGCGGAGTGTTGCATATCTTTATGAGCAGGTGTTATATGTTTGTTTCAAATTGATGTGACCCCCTCGGTCTATGTCGTGCATGTTTTAAATATACTCTGATGAAATTTTGAATTTTTTATTACCGCTTTAATAGCTTTGGGGTATAGATTGGGGGTGTTACATTAAGTGGTATCAGAGCCAGTTCGTGTCAGTTCGTGTTTGTTTGTGTCAGTCCTTTGTCGCTGTGGCATTGGAGTGAGTTGTTTGTTTAACCATAGTTTCTGTTATTGGAAATGAACAGAATATGGCCGGTAGGAATGATGCTGCTTTGGCTACTAATATGCAAGCTATGGCTCGGGCTGTGCAGGGTGCACCTAATGCTGCTGGTAATGATGAGTTCAGGAAGAATAAACCGCCTGTCTTCAAAGGGAGACATGATCTTGATGGTGCACAGATTTGGTTGAAAGAGATTGAAAGGATTTTTCGAGTTATGGTTTGTGCTGAGGATAGTAAGGTGAGACTGGGAACTCACATGTTACATGAAGAAGCGGATAACTGGTGGGTTAGTACTCGTCAGGTGTTGGAAGCTGGGGATGAAGAATTACTTGGGAATTATTTAGCCGAGAGTTTCTGAGGAAGTATTTTCCCGAAGATGTAAGAGGAAAAAAGGAAATTGAGTTCTTGGAATTGAAACAAGGTAATATGTCTGTTGTTGATTATACTGCTAATTTTGTGGAGCTTGTGCAGTTTTATCCTCATTATGCTGAAGCGACTGCAGAGTTTTCTAAGTGTGTGAAGTATGAGAGCGGATTGCGTCCTGAGATTAAACAGGCAATCGGTTATCAAAGGATTCGGAGGTTTTCTGATTTAGTGGAATGTTGTAGGATTTATGAAGAGGATAGTAAGGCTCGTTCTACTCACTATAAGAGTGTGAGTGACAGAAGAGGGAAGCAACAGTTGCGTAGTGGGCTGTATGTAAACCAGTTGATAAGGGTAAACAAAGGGGTACTTTTGATCGAAGGCCCAGTGGTGGGAGTGTGTCTGATCCTCTGAGGTGTTATAGGTATGGTGAATTAGGACATCGTCAGTTTGAGTGCAGGAAAGATATGAGGAAGTGTACTAATTGTGGAGGTGTCGGACATGTCGTAGCTGATTGTAAAAGGAAGAATGTGGTGAAGTGTTTCAACTGTGGTGAACCTAGTCATATTAGTACAAAGTGTCAGAAACCGAAGCAGGCTCCATCTAGTGGGAAGGTGTTTGCATTGGCGGGAACTCAGACTTCAAGTGCAGATTGTCTGATCAGAGGTACTTGTTTTATTAATAGTACGCCTTTAGTTGCTATTATTGATATTGGAGCGACTCATTCGTTTATTTTGTCTGAGTGCTCGAAGCATTTGAATCTTGTGTTGTCTTTGATGGGTGGTGAGATGGTTATTGATACTCCAGCAATGGGGTCAGTAACTACTTCTTTGGTTTGTTTAAGTTGTCCTTTGACCATTTATAGTAAAGACTTTGAGATGGATTTGGTTTGTTTGCCGTTGGAGGGTTTAGATGTGGTTCTGGGAATGAATTGGTTGCAATTCAATCGGGTTCATATTGATTGTTATCATAAGCTAGTAAGGTTTCCTTCTCTTGAGGAAGACGAAGACTCGAGTTTCTTATCTACCAAAGAGTTGAAGAGACTTTTGGCGGATGAAGCTCAGTTGTTTGGGTTGTTTGCATCATTGGTTGTGGATAGTCAAGTGTCACTTGATGTGTTTCCTGTTGTGTGTGATTTTCCTGAAGTGTTTCCTGAGGATATTTCAGACTTGCCGCCAGAGAGAGAGGTGGAGTTTTCGATAGATCTAGTTCCTGGTACTAGACCTGTTTCTATGGCACCTTATTGTATGTCGGCATTTGAGTTGGTTGAGTTAAAGAAGCAATTGAATGAATTGTTGGAAAAGTGGTTTGTGAGACCAAGCGTTTCTCCTTAGGGTGCTCCAGTTTTGTTGGTGAAAAAGAAATATGGAAGTATGCGGTTGTGTGTTGATTATCGCCAGTTGAATAAGGTGACGATTAAGAATAAGTATCCTCTTCCAAGGATTGATGATCCGATGGATCAGTTGGTTGGTGCGTGTGTGTTCAGTAAGATTGAATTGAGGTCGGGGTATCATCAGATTAGGGTGAAAGAGGAAGATATTCAGAAGACGGCTTTTAGGACACGTTACGGTCATTATGAATATTCTGTGATGCCGTCCGGGGTTTCTAATGCGCCAGGTGTGTTTATGGAGTACATGAATCGTATTTTCCACGAGCATTTGGATCGATTTGTTGTGGTGTTTATTGATGACATTTTGATTTATTCTAAGTCTCGGGAGGAGCACGCGGAGCATTTGCGTATTGTTTTGCAGGTTTTGAAAGAAAGAAAGCTTTTTGCCAAATTGTCCAAGTGCGAGTTCTGGTTGTCGGAGGTGAGTTTTCTTGGACACGTAATTTCAGGTAATGGTATTTCTGTGGATCCATCTAAAGTAGAAGCAGTTCTACAATGGGAGGCTCCGAGATCTGTTACTGAAATTCGAAGCTTTTGGGGTTTGGCCGGTTATTATCGAAGGTTTATTGAAGGTTTTTCGAAGCTAGCACTTCCTTTGACCCAGTTGACTTGTAAAGGGCAAGCGTTCATTTGGGATATTCGGTGTGAGGAAAGTTTTAATGAGCTGAAGAGAAGATTGACGACAGCTCCGATTTTGATTTTGTCAAATCCTACTGAACCATTTGTGGTGTATTGTGATGCGTCTTTGATTGGTCTAGGTGGGGTGCTAATGCAAGAAGGTAAGGTTGTGGCGTATGCTTCGAGACAGTTAAGAGTGCATGAGAAGAATTATCCTACTCATGATTTGGAATTAGCGGCTGTGGTTTTTGTGTTGAAGATTTGGAGGCATTATCTTTTTGGTGCGAGGTTTGAAGTCTTTAGTGATCATAAAAGTTTGAAATATTTGTTTGATCAGAAGGGATTGAATATGAGGCAACGAAGATGGTTGGAGTTTTTGAAGGACTACGACTTTGGCTTGAATTACCATCCTGGTAAAGCTAATGTGGTAGCTGATGCGTTGAGTCGGAAATCGTTGCATATGTCCGCATTGATGGGTAAGGAGTGGGAGCTTTTGGAATCGTTTAGAGATTTGAGCTTGGTATGTGAAGTGACTTCGGATGAGGTTGGGTATGCTGAAGGTTACTAATGATTTTCTGATGACGGTTAGTGAGAAACAGAAGTTGGATGTGAAATTGGTGGATTTGATGTTGGTTGGCGGAAAAGATACGAGTGGTGATTTTCAGGTGGATATTAATGGTGTGTTGAGGTTCCGTGGGCGAATTTGTATTCCAGACGATTCGGATTTGAAACGGATGATTTTGGAAGAAGGACACCGAAGTAATTTGAGTATACATCCGGGAGCGAATAAGATGTACCAAGATTTGAAAAAGATTTTCTTGTGGTCTGGATTGAAAAGAGATGTGGCTCAGTTTGTGTATGCTTGTTTGACGTGCCAGAAGTCGAAAGTGGAACATCAGAGGCCTAGTGGTTTGTTGCAACCGTTGGATATTCCTGAGTGGAAATGGGATAGCATTTCTATGAATTTTGTAACCGGGTTGCCGAATACACTGAGAGGGCATAATACTATTTGGGTGGTTGTTGATAGACTGACTAAATCGGCTCATTTCATTCCGATTGACATCAGTTTTTCTTTGGAGCGGTTAGCCGAGATTTATATCAGTGTGATTGTGAAGTTGCATGGAGTTCCATTGAGTATTGTTTCGGATCGAGATCCAAGGTTTACCTCGAGATTTTGGGAAAGTTTACAGAAGGCGTTGGGTTCTAAATTGAGATTGAGTTCGGCTTATCATCCGCAGACGGATGGTCAGACGGAGAGAACGATTCAGTCTTTGGAAGATTTGTTGCGAGCGTGTGTTTTGGAACAAGGTGGTGCGTGGGATAGTTATCTTGCGTTGATTGAATTCACGTATAATAACAGTTTTCATTCTAGTATTGGAATGGCACCGTTTGAAGCATTGTATGGACGAAGATGTCGAACACCGTTGTGTTGGCACGAATCTGGTGAGAGTTCGATGGTTGGGCCAGAGTTGGTGCAACAGACTACGGAAAAAGTGAAGTTTATTCGTGAGAAAATGAAGGCTTCTCAGAGTAGACAAAAGAGTTATCATGATCGGAGAAGAAAAGATCTTGAGTTTCAAGAGGGCGATCATGTATTTTTGAGGGTTACGTCGGTAACGGGTGTTGGTAGAGCATTGAAGTCGAAGAAACTTACTTCTCGGTTTATTGGTCCTTACCAGATATCTGCGAGAGTGGGTGATGTGGCTTATAGGGTGGCGTTGCCGCCGAGTTTGTCGAATTTACATGATGTGTTCCATGTTTCACAGCTTCGGAAGTATGTTCTGGATCCGTCGCATGTGATTCCGATGGATGAGGTTGAGGTAAGGGAGAACCTTACGGTTGAGGCACTACCCATTAGTATTTTGGATCGCGAGGTAAAGCAGTTGAGGGGAAAGGATATTGCACTTATGAAAGTGGCGTGGGGAGGCACTGCTGAGGGTAATTTGACTTGGGAGATGGAAAGTAGGATGTGGGAGTCGTATCCTGAGTTGTTCGTTTCAGGTAATATTTTCGAGGACGAAAATTTCTAAGTGGGGGAGAGTTGTAACGCCCCAGTTTTGTCAGTTTTTATTTAATTGAGTCGTTTTGATTATTTTATTATTATATTATTTTATTTCTGACTTTTATGTGAAAATATGTTATTTTTCATCGTGAATATATTTTGTCGCGTTTTGGGAACGTTTGTGAGATATTTGAGTGTAGGGGTATTTTGGGCATTTTGGTTTATTTTGTTAAGTTTGGAATATGATAGAATAGAAAGAGAGAAAAATAGTAAGGAGAAAGAAAAAGGGAAGAAGAAAAGTAGAGAGAAAGAAGAAGAGAAGAAAAAGAGAGGAAAAACTTAAGAAAGAAGAAATCAATCTCCCAACTTTTCTACGCGCGATTAAATCGGGTAAGGGTGCGAAACTCGATTATACTATGTTTGTGTATGATTATGTACGTGTTTTCTTGTATGTTTGCTTGTCTTCCATAGCCTTTGAGTTCTAGGTTGGAAATGAGAATCTTGTGAGAAATCGATACTTTCGCGGTTGGAAATCGACGTAAATGTGGTAGAATGCTTGTTGCCATGATTGTATTGAGTTCTGATTGATATATGATGTTTTGGAAATGTTTTGGTAGTAGAAATTATCATTTTGGGTTTCCACACAGCGCTGAGAAATTATGAGTTTTCCTTGGTTCGCCTAGTGAACCTGGGGCGAAGCAGTGGCGAGTGATGTTTTCGCGGGTTCGCCTAGCGAACCAGTTAGCGAAGGTCAGCGAAGGTTCGCTGAGTTGTTCGCCTAGCGAACTTTGGATGTTTTTGGGTCTGGTAGTTGCTGCCTTGGTTCGCCAAGGGGTTCGCCTAGCGAACTTTGTATCTGTTTTCTAGCTGGTAGCGGGTTCGCTGGACATTCGCCTAGCGAAGGTGGTAGCGAATGCTCGCTAGAGGGTTCGCCTAGCGAACAGGGTTGTTTGTGTAGTTTTATTTTCTGCATAACTTTTGATCTGTGGTTCGGTTTGAGGCGTGGTTTGATGCGTTAGAAAGCTTATAAAATGTTCTTTATTATGAGGATGGTTTTGAGATTGTTGGCCGATTAAATTATGTCGGAAATTAGAAATTGTGTGGTATTATTGTTGACTTTTGCCGGTTACTTGGGTGTAATGGATGGGTTATCCTACGATTTGCTTGTGATATATGTTGTATGCATGTGTTTGAATATCGTGACGATGGTTTGTGGCCGCATGGCAATTAAATGCATTGTTTTGGGCTTGAGTGTAAAGCATGATTTTGTTGATTAAGATGAATGCATATATGTGTGCATTTTAAATGTCATGAGTAATTGTATGCCAAGCATCATGATATGCATTCTTGTGACGTCCTAAGTGACGGATTGATTCCAAAGGGAATCTGCTATAACATCGTGCGCCTTAAAAATAAGAGGAATGAATCGCCATAAAAATAAGAGGACCGAAAGCGATGGTAATAGACGATCGTGTGCCCATGTGGGGTGTGAGCGATCGGGTCGTGTGCCCGTGTGGGGTGTGAGCGACGTGGAACATCGTATGCCCGACGGGGAGTTACAGTGATGTAACGAGCGATGGTTCCAACAGAGTTCCTGAGTGAACTAGTGATGAGAAACATTGGAAGTCGGTACCGCATGTGCATTGCATGGAGTCGTTGTGTCGGTCTCTGTGCATTTGCATAAACCATGGATTAATTGTGTATGTAATTGTGAATGTGATTAATGAGATGGAATATGGATTAATTGTGTATGTAATTGTGAATGTGATTAATGAGATGGAATATGGATTAATTGTGAATGTGATTAATGAGATGGAATATGGATAATTGTGTTGATGATGAGTGCATTGTGTATGAGTGATGTGTATTGGTGATGGATACCTGATACTTGTACAGTGTTGTGTTATATTTGATTGTGGTGCATTTGTGGTGAGAATATTTTACTTGTGCATTTCTGTGTTATTATATAATTATATGCAACTGTATTATGATTGTGTTTCTCACCCTTCTGCTGTTTTATAATGCTCTATGAGGCATTGCAGATTAGAGTTGTTGGCGGTCATTTTGTGAAGTTGGGTCTTCATTCTTTTGTCGGTCGGCTCTGATATGTGACACCGAGTAGTCGGGGTGATCGAGTGTGATTATTTTGTATTGTGTATATGTATCTATTGGATTGTACATGTATGATTTTGTGTATGACAACAAACTTTTTATGATATATATATATATATGAGATATTCAATACAGATTTTTCCGCTTTATTCTGTATTTGAATTGTGGATAGTAGGAACTAAGTTCCTCTGTTTATTTACTACCTGCGGAGTGTTGCATATCTTTATGAGCAGGTGTTATATGTTTGTTTCAAACTAATGTGACCCCCTAGATCTTTCAGAATAACTAATAAACTATGTTCTCACTATTCGAGAGTCCAATTTCTTTTTCATTTATCCTATAAGGACTTGCCTTAGTTGGATATCCCCATACGTTAAAATGTCTCAAACTAGGCTTTCACCCAATCTAAAGCTCATACGGTGTTTTGACAGCTGCCTTGGTTGGTACTCTATTTAGAATGTAAGTTGTAGTGTTTAGTGTCTCTCCCCAGTTACTCTGGCAAGGTAGAATGACAAATCATACTTCTTACCATATTATTAAGAGTTCAGTTTCGTCTTTTAGCAACATCTTTCATGCTGGGGGACCCTAACATGGTTTACTGTGGGATGACTCCACATTCGTTTAGGTATTTGGAAAAAGGCCCCGAACGTTGTTTACTAGAACCTTCATATCTTCCATATTATTCACTGCCACTGTCAGATTTGACACTCTTAATTTTTTTGTTGATTTGATTATCCACTTCAGCCTTAAATAATTTGAACACATCCAATGATTGAGACTTTTTAATTCATGTATAAGAAATATGTATTCATATCTAGAATAATCATCTATGAATGATATAAAATATTGTTGACCATTCCAAGAAGGTGTGGGAAATGGTCCATAAATGTTCGTGTGTATCAATTCTAAGACATATGTAGATCTATTTGCCCCAAATTTCTTTGTTTTGGTTTGTTTACCTTTAAAGCACTCAACAGAAACATCAAAGTTTGTGAAGTCAATGGAATCCAAAATTCCATCTGAAACTAGTTGCTCCACTCTATTTTTAGAGATACCTGGGCGCTTGCGCCATAATGATCCTGAATCATAATTATCAATTTTAAGCTTGGTACTACGTGATTCCACATTTAAGAATTCACCACAGGTAGCTACTGTGTCAATCAAACATAGATTATCATGACCCATAAGTGAACCAATTCCAACAATATTTGAATTGAATGATAACTTAAAATTTTTGTTTCAAAATGAACATAAATAACTTGATTTGTCCAAATAAGAAACTGAAATTAAATTTTGTCTAAGCTATAGTACCAAAAAAGTTTCTTTCAAATACAAATAAAATTCAGAATACATTAACAATCTAAAATGCCCTTCATTTGGCTTGTGGTAGTTAAGACAACCCTTCATTAAAACACTGGTGTTAGTAGTTGCACTAGAGTCTAATCACCAGGTGTTTATAGGTACTGAAGCTAAATTGACCTTAGAACAGGCCAAAGCATTTTTAGCTTCATTATTTAGCTCATTAGTTTTCTTTCTTTTGCCCCTATCCTTAGAGGTGTTAACAAAATGAGAACTTTATGTCTTATCTTGATTCAACCTTTCCTCTTCTTGCACACAAAATGAAATGAGCTCATTAAGAGACAATTTCTCCTTTTAACAGTTATAAGATATCTTAAACTGGCTGAATTGTGAAGAAAGAGAAAGTAATACTAAATGAATGAGAAAGTCTTTCAAGAGCTCAAGCTTTAGCGCCTTAAGTTTTGAAAGAATGTTTGACATGCCCATAATATATTCCCTTATATTTCCTTTGCCTTGATACTTCTTGGAAGTCAAGTTAGGAAAAGTAGTACTTGTTTCCGCATTATCGACTTTTGCAAAGCGCTTTTCAATTTCAGCAAGGGAATATTTGGCATCTGCTATTTCTTCCAAGATAGTACCCCTAAAGACCTCAGGAATGTCGCACTTTATGATCATGAGAATCATACGATTGGAGCGAACTCACTTCTCATTATCTTTCCTCTTTTAAGAGGTACTAGATTTCGTAGGAGAAGGTGGTTGCTCCTTCCTCAATGCAAGGTCAAGAACCATGCAACCCAAAACAATTTTCATGTTCTCTTTCCAGTCCTTAAAATTTGTATCATTAAGGACCAGAACCGAATTCTGATTAGCAGATATCGAAGCAACTGTAGTTGGGAAAAAACTATAATATACTAACATAAAATAAAACTGGAATCATTAATATGTTCAAATAATGGCATAACCCATCTCAAGATACCTAGTGCACCATCAATATTGAGTCTTTGAATAGTAATATCAATTGCTAGTGGTTGAGACAGAGGTCGCTGCTCCGATTTCGATAAAGTTGTCTGTACACATGGATGAAGGGTTTCCTGGAGGGCTTAGTGATTGTTTTGAACTCACTGGATATGTCGATCATGTGACATTCAAATTATGTCAGGGAGAGGTATGTATATGATATGTCAATGATTTGACTTTATTTATTATTAACACGTTGAAAATAATGTATGTTTTTGACCTTGTTGACCTGTGATTTTCGGACTAATAAGATAATTAAGGCAATGTTCAAGTTCTTTTTACTTCAAATCAAGCATTATTTTCTTTGAAGTCTATTAATGCACTGTCTGCAATCAGACAATATTGGTTACGTCTTATACATATGTCACAGTCACATTTTTCACACAAAACTGATCCCGTGACTTTTTGAGTTAATTTCAAAGACTTTTAAACTCGTGATTGTTCACTAAAAACATTTTAATACATATTGTTCAAGATGAATCCATTAAAGTTTCAATTCAATAATCGTATTTATCATCCCTTCCTGAAAAACATCATTAACAGTAATTTAGTCAACATTGATTTTTTAATTTTAATTTTAATTTCAAAAAGGTATTCTATCTTTTTCAGATCTATAACAGAGTTTACAGTATAGAGAAGATGGGAAAGCTCTTGAATTGAAAGAGCTAAACAACATAGAATTTGTGTCGTACAAGGAGATGAAACCAAATTCAAAAGACTACAAATCTTACAAGAAAATCAGAACAGATGACTAAAAAAAATAGAAATTTCAATTCCAAAACAAACTTATAAAATAGAAATTTCAATCCCAAGACAAATTCAGAAGTAGGAATCTCTAAAAAGATAATAAAAATTGGAAAGAAAACTAAGAAAGTTCCCAAAAAAAAACATCTTCTAGTAAACAAAACACTAAAAATAATAACAAAAAACTCAGGAAAAAAAATACAGTTTAAAACTCAGAAAAAATAAATACTTGATAAAGAATTTGCTAGAGTAATAAAATCAAATATTTCCAAAACAAAATCTCATCAAATCTTTTTTTATGAGATCCCCAACTTATACTATGAACATCATGAAGAAAAAACAACTTTTCTTTAAGCATTTATGTCATATGAAAAATCGTAGAAGAGGAAGAATCATAGAAAAGAAAGATCTCAAGAATAATTCCTAGTCGGAGGATAAAAAAAGGAGAAGGGTGGAGGAGAAAGAATCATAAACAAGAAGAGAGAAATGAATGGATCTTTTATTTAAAACAACAAAAACTTTCACCAAATCCATAGCTACTTCATCATTAATCATATCAAAACATTGATAATTAAAAAAATTAAGACCATTGCAGAAAGACAGATGAACAACACCCGAATTGTAAGTTGTAACACAACAACAATTGGCTCTTAGCAAATCATGTATCTCAGTAAACAAAACCGCATCATAAAGCAATGACTTTCTCACAACAAATAAGAAAAATGTTCAAAGGCAAAAAAAAAAGTAACAATCAAATACCAAAACATTTCATATGGATCCAAAATAATGATAATTTTACTCTGTAACTAAGATCTTTAAATTCAAACTATGCTGTACTGCAGCATGTACTCTTCTTAACCTCTGAGACATCATCTTTACCAATATTGATAGTCTCTCCCTTAGGCACTGATGCAGAGCCATTCTCTTTCTCAAGAGCTCGCTTACTCACAACGTTGTATATCTGAGTGAGCACTTCCACAAAAGCACTGTCCACATTCACCGACTCGAGTGCAGAAGTTTCCATGAAATATATGTTTTCTTTCTCAGCAAATGCGGTGGCTTCTTCTGTGGACACAGCACACAGGTGTCGAAGATCTGTTTTGTTTCCTACAAGCATGATTACAACGTAGGCATCTGTGTGATCTCGAAGCTCCTTCAACCATCTCTCCACGTTTTCAAATGTCACGTGCCTTGTTGAATCGTACACAAGCAATGCACCAACGGCTCCACGGTAGTAAGCACTTGTGATTGCACGATATCTGCGATACATAAAAAAGAATAAGACCACAAGATTCATGGATGGGATGAGTTATAATGATTTATTTAGGAATCTAAGATTCATTAACATGCAAGTATCACATTGTGGTTGAACAAATTCTCTTAGTTGAACTCTCATTTTGGAGGAAAAAGTAAGACATCTTAAAACTAACAAATTGCAAATTTTGAAGGAAAAAACTCAATGGATATGGAAGCAATAAACAATGGTTAGGCTTCTAACATGAGGATTTCCCCCACACATTCACATGAGGTCACACTCATTTAATTTAGGAATGGTATCAGAGCAATCATATCATATAAACACTAAGTGATGTCGGCTACATGGATCAACTTTCGCCATAATATTTCAGAACCATGTTTCTATCCATATCCAAATCCAAATAAACACAATATATTGAACAAATTACGTGTTTGTGTCCATAATTGAGGTTGCATTAGCGGTATGTAACCGGTCCATGCCCACCATTGCACACCATAGCATAGTTTTTAACTCAGCGCAATTGCAATTTAAAACCATAGTCACAATCAACAACTATAATTCATTCATAAAATATCACTTGAACAACCCTACAAAATATCTCTGCAGCACTGACACCTCTAAAAATGGCCTCTTGTGTACGATCAAATTTATTCAATTTTTTCAAATTATTATCGATGAGTGACGTGTCAGTGTCCTGTTCGGTATAGTTGCTTCATAGCAGAATACCCAATTTATGATCAGTGACCTAAACATCAAGATCATAAGTAAAAACCCAAAACCACAGCAAAAAAACACATGCAGCATTTTGGCTCCATTAAATTAAATTAAATTCATGAATAACAAAACAATCAAACCCATTAAAAACCTAGATCATGAAGTAATGATAAAAAAAAATGAAGAGAACAAAAAGGTGTAACCTTTCTTGTCCAGCAGTATCCCAAATCTGAGCCTTAACAAGTTTATCAAGAATCCTCACACTTCTGGTCGCAAATTCAACACCAATAGTAGATTTGGATTCCAAGTTAAACTCATTTCTGGTGAATCTAGACAAGAGATTGGACTTACCAACACCAGAATCACCGATCAAAACCAACTTGAACAAGTAATCGTATTCTTCATCGGCGGCACCCATTGGTTAGATCGAATCGAAAATTGAAAGGAATGAAAAAGGAGTGAAAATAAGTAGAGTAAAAGTAGAATGGTTCAAAAATGGAAATTAGGGAAATTAGAGAGAGAAAGCGTGTAGAGTGCGTGTACGAGGAAGGAAGGAAGGAAACGTAGGCGACTGTTGCTGAAAACAATTCACGCCTCAATCAAATGAATCTTCTACTTTTTTTTTTTTTTTTTTTTCATTTAATTTTATAATAAGATTAATAACGGCTATTTTTCGCGATTACGTAAAGCCATTTACGGTCAATTTTAAAATTTAAATAAGTTTTACATTAATATCTCCTCTAATAATAAAATAAGTTATTGAATTGTTAGAAAAATAAAAATAATATTAAAAATCTTCAATAGAATTACTAGAATTTGTAATAATTTTAAAAAAATATCTGTTAAATATTTATATAATTAACTAATTATCATTTATATAAATAAAATTTTGTACTAGAAGGTGATCGAATCTCAATCACGCTAAAATAAGGATCAACATATTTACCTTCTCAACTTTCATATAGTATGAGCATCAAAAACTCAAGGAGAAATATAGTGGCTGAGATGATTAATATGTTGAACTTATATATCTTAGTAACTCTACCATTCGATTTTCTCTAGTACTACAAAATTTTATTTTTATAAATATAATTAATTAATTCTATAAATTTTTAAAAAAAACATATAATTAAAAAAATTATGGAATATAAATAAAATTAAATTAAAAAACCAAAGGCTAAAATACAGTTTTGGTCCCCCTGTTTGTCAAAATTCACGATTTTGGTCCCCCTGTTTTTTTTTTTAACAGTTTTGGTCCCCCACCCCTCACTATTCATGTACGGACATATACGGACAAGTTACTGTTCATCATTTTTTTTGGGCCAAAATTGGAGTGGGGGACCAAAACTGTTAAAAAAAAAATAGGAGGACCAATACCGTAAATTTTGATAAACAGGGGACCAAAACTATATTTTAGCCAAAACTAAAAAATCAGATTTTAAAAGGCAAGGAACCAAACTTCTTAAAAAAAATCAAAATTGTTCAACTAAATTTTAAATTTAGTTTGTATGGTCGGTCGGTGTAAAAAAATGTAATATCATTACATAGCGACTAAGTAACGAGGAATTATGAATACGATAGTTTTTAATAATATGATATGATTATTATTATGATGGAAGATTGCTTATGTAAACTATTTAATAAATAAAAACTAATTAATGTGCTAAAGATAAGATAAGATAAAAGGTTGAATAAAAATATGATGTGATAATAATATTATGTGTTTAATAAAACATATAATAAGAAATATGATTTTCTTATTTTATAGCTTTATCTACTTCATACACACTCAATAATGATGACATAATGATATAAATATTCTAATAAATTTAACTTTTTATTATTTTAAAAATTATTATATATTTTTTTAAACAAATATGAAATAAATTTAAAATTAAATAAATAAATAAAAGATATTGAAAATTTTAAAACAAAACAAAACAAAATTAGATAAGTTTTATAAAATTTGATTGACACTACTATATTACCAATTTCAAATTTCAAAAAAGAAATTATGACAAAATAAATAATATAATATTAGATATGTCATATAAAGAAATAATATATATTATCGTAAATGAAAAGACTATCATTTCAAAAAATATATTTTTTTTAAATTATAATTAGTATTTTTTATATTTTTAAATTAAAATTATCATTTTTTATATTTTTTTAATATAAATATAATTTGTAGATATTTTAATTTTATAAATTAGTTATTTTTTTATTTATATCAAATTTTATTTTTATTTCTTATATTTTAAATAATATTTTATAAAGATAAAAGTAATTTATTTTTTTTAATCTATCGTTACCTAACCCAATAATAATTGAATCCTAGATTAACAATTTAAAATCATCTACCTCAAATAAATTGAGCTACCTCACTTGAGCAATAAAATTATAAGTTATTTTCATAAGAATTCACAAAAATAAATTCAATAAAAAAATGTGATAAATCACTTGGTAAAGTCTCTAAAACAATGTTATAAAACTCTATGTAATAGATAATTTTAAATAAATCAAGTCAAACAGAATATATATATATATATATATATATATATATATATATATATATATATATATATATATATATATATATTAAACATTATATTTCATTTAATTGAAAGTTATATATTATTTCTTCATATATTATATAGGATGAAAATTTGATCCATCAATTAGGTATGGCAATTAAGCCCAATTAGGTATGACAATTAAGCCCATTTCTAGTGGGTATTTATAAATGGATACATCATAGGCTACGATAATTACCCATTTAAACGGACTCGGATAATTATTTATTTAAATAAGCGGAGATGGGTGTGGATATAGGTATTTTAGTACCTACTCCGCTCATACACATAATATATATTTATATATTTTAATTTATGTAATTATATAAAAATAAATATATATAAAATTTTTATAAATATATATCAATTTTAAACTACTAAATATTTAATATAAGCGATCATTTATTTCATAATTTAACAATAATTTTTAAAAAAAAAACTTAAAATAATGATATTTTATACTTATATATTTTATTTTTATTACAAATGCAGGTAATAGGTACGGGTTCGGGTATGAGCGCCAATATTGATGCTCAAGCGGGTATAGACTCGGATACATGAATTTTTTCCAACTGCAAATATGGAAGTAGAAACTATAGTACTCTGTCCATTGTCATCCCTACCACCAATAAATCTTCCATCATCTTATAAGTAATTCATAAAATCTATTCACTATATAAAAAGTTATTTATTATATTGATTCAAATTATCCATTTAAAATTATTGATTGATCAATATATTCAACTTTCTTTTTTTATTCAATTTTTTAATTATTATTTACTTTAAATTCAATTGATATATTTATAAAAATAATTAAAATAATTTATACAATTATAGAAGCCAAACAATTTATTTTTTAAATAATAATTTCTCTCTCTTTATCTCTATCTCTCTTTATCTCTATCTCTCTCACACAAATAACTTTGTGCGTTTATATGACAAATGATAATAGTGATACATCCATCATACATAAATATCCATCAAATAAATCACCTCCTATTATGATATTTAAAACATTTATTAAATGAAGATTCATACAAAATAAATACAAGATTTTAAAATTATATTTGTGCAAAAGAAAAATGGCTTCCATTCAAGAAATCTTACAATGACTTTCCTTGTAATGTCTAATGAACAAGTGACTCTAAACATAAGAGTGGGGTAAATTGTGATTTTCAAAATTCTTGATTAATTACTAAAACAACAGTTTGAGTCAATATAGTTGAAAATAGAGATAAAAGCAACGGGAAACACAAAGGAAAGAATTATAAAGTGTTTTGGACTGGGCCAGAGGCTGCCCCAGTGTCGGGCACGGCCCAACCCATCTCCCCCGTCGGGGAGGGCCCAATCCATCAAGCCACGCAGGGAGCTCTCAAGCGTCTCCCCCACGGTCTCCACGTGCCCCTCACGCGGGGACACGTCATCAGGCAGCTACCCGTGTTTGAAAAAAATAGGTCAACCACCTTTCGAAGATCACGGGGCAGTTGACCCAAGGCGATGACCATGTGCTGATATTCTCTACGCCACGTAGACCCTGGCAGTTACTCGTATTGGGCCTGGTGATCCAACCCAATGCAAAGTAATCGTTGGCCCAGCGCTGGGGACTCACAATAAATACTCTCTATCACTAGAGGGTCAGGTATTCTATTTTCTACACCTTTCTGTACTTGCCTCCTCACTCTCACTGAAATTAACTTTAGCATCGGAGTGCCTTGTAGGTACACCCCCTCCTCTTCTCCACCACCGGCGAATTCATGAGCTCCCGACGTGTGTTGGCTGTTAATCCCTTTCTGATTCGGTAAGATCAATGGTGCCGTCTGTGGGAAACCTTGCTTCCCCGTTCTTTCTCCCGTAGAAACTCAAGAACCAAAGCAGTCTTCAATCTCCGTTGATCATGGTCAGCCCACGCACTGACGAGAATGCTCCAGAAACCGATTTCATGATAAGTGCAAATTGTACCTATTTTGTATATAAGTTTTGTTGCACTTATCGTTACTTTGTGTTAAAATTGGTTGAATAAACCCCACTTTATGTGTAAATACGTTTACTTTACGTTTTCGTGTGTATATTGCGTTTTCTTGTAAATATCATTGAGTTTAATTGATTTTATCTCATTTTTGTAGGTATTCCAGCAATGGGATTTTGCCATTGTTGTATATAGCGTTGAATAAGCTTTCCAATGCTTCAAACCGTGCGTCAATCGGAGTTACGGTTCAAAAGTTATGAAGAAAACAAGTTCTGGTTTGTTGCCATGTTCGCTAGGCGAACTAGGAGGCGAGTGCATTCGCTGGCGAGTTCGCTAGGCGAACCTGGGCGAATAAAAAGTTCCAGAAGCGTGAAAAAACACAATTTTAAGGCGGTTTACGTGCGCTAGGCGAACGGGGGCTCGCTAGGCGAACCTGGAAAGCCAATTTTGCCTATTTTAGTCATTTTTCATCATTTTTTAGGTGATGGTTTTGGGGATTCTTGCTCCAACTCCATCAAACTTCATTTTTTTAGTAGATTAGCTTAGAAAACAACTGTGGAGCATGCATACGGATGAACCGGGGTGGATTGATCGTCGACCGGCTCTGACAATCCGCGAGATGTTTGGTTCATTTCTCTTTTTCTTTGTGTTTTTCTTTATGGTTGGGTTGTGTAAATGTATTTGCTGTAAACTCATGTATATTTGTCACTCATGGCGTTATATGAAACTTGCTTTACAAATCTCTATTGGTGATTGTCTCTGATTTTTGCTTTATGCGCGGCGTTTGGGTTGCGTTAGAGATAACCGTCGTAAACTTCGATTAGGGATGATTGTCTGTTAGTTTCTAGATTCTAGAGATAGATTTAGGGCTAACAATCTTCAATAGGCGTCGAAACTTAATGCCTTCGTGCCTTGAGCTGGCGTACGAAAGTATCGGCAATGGTAACACGGTTGTTCTCTCAACTTTGCGTTAGACTTAACCTATGTTGTGAGCGATGTTGGGTGATATTGAGGAGTATTGTAGGTGGAGTATAACTGGTCGGTAAGTTTAAGTTTGTGAGGAGTGATTTATATGCATTGTCGGACGAGTTTTTCTCTCTGAAGAATGATTTCTTTTTGTTTTAATGTTTACTTTTATGTTTTCTTGTTTGAAACTATTTTAAACCCAAACTCATTAACGCGAGAGACTGTCGAACGGCATTCTTTCCCTCGAACCGATCTCTGTGGACACGACATAAATCCCGGAGGGAATTCTTTCCGAAAATAAATATTTTTGCTGCTTGCCCTATTCTGCATTCAACAAATTGGCGTCGTTGCCGGAGATTGGTTTTGATATTGAATTGCATTGCGGTAGTTTCTTTGTTTTTGAGTTTTGTATATATCGTATATAGTGTCTGTTTCCATTATGTTTGTTCAAGTGTTGTATACATTTTGTTCCCGTAACGTTTGTTTAAGTGTTTGGTTAAGACACTTGCTTTTGGTTTGCACGGTGAGGCATCATTATGGCATGAAGGAAGGAAGTTACTAGCTAAGCATTGTAAAGGCGTCGAGCTTACGACGTAAAACAAGCATGGTGTATTCTTTTCTTTTGTTGTTGTTTAGTTTAGGTAGTGTGGTGAGTATTCATTAAACAAGTTGTACTCGGATTTTTCGTAAAATTCTCAAATCTTCACTTTACAACTTGTTTAATGAATTTTTGCCGATTTTTCAGTTTGTGTATATTAATAGTTTTCGCGTTTGTCAATGAGCTTGTTTTGAGTAGCTTGAGGAAATTTGGTGATGTTCCAAGTTTGATCATTTCAACTTGCGGATGTATGGTAATGATATTGTTAAGTTGTGTACACCTCCGAGGTATGTGTTTATCGCTTTCTTGACTTTAGCATATTCATGATACTTAGGCTTTTTACAAACTTGCATGCCATTCATTCTTTTGTATACTTGTTCAATTGTGAATCACTTTAGTTCCCACCTTTTTTGTGAGGAAGCCTTCTATTGTTCATATATGCACGGAGTACCAACATTCTTGTTTTAACTGGATTTTATTATGCTTAATCTTTTGTTTGTGTTGATTATATGAAAGCATGAAAAGGATTAAGGCGTTTTGTTTCATTTTGAGCACAACTACCTAGCCAAATAGTCAATTCACCTTGTGAGTGTGTGATCCTTCGTAACCCTTTGAGCTTTTTAATCCATGTTTTATTTAAACTTAATGCTTGTCGATGAGTATTTAGTTCACTTATTTTTTATTGGATTTTGTTTTTTCTTGGGCCTCAACTTTGTGTTGTTGTATGAATTTTTACCTTGCCTTAGAAAGTAGGGAGTATTCACATGATGATATGGTTGAATTCAAGTTGGGGAGAGAATGGTTGTTTACTCATTGGTTGGTTTCTATGAGGTGGAAAAAGAAAAGAAAAAAGAGAAAAATGTGAAAAAGAAAAAAAAAGTGAAAAAGAAAGAAACAGAAAATCCTTGAAAAAGGAAACAAAAAGAGTTCAAATAATTATGCTAAATAAGTATTGTGTTTTGTGTAACACTTGGGATTTTGGAAGAAGTTGATTGGAATTTGGTGTTTGAACTTTTGTGAGTTGATCACTCCCTTAGGTTTAGGCAAGTTTTTGTTTTAATTACCTTTAGGAATTGCCCCTTGTTTGCTTACCCGACCACGCTACAACCTTGAAAGTCCTTGTGATTCTTGCCTTTGTATGTTCAATATGATTTTTGGATGGTTGCATAATTTAGTCTATTGTTTGCATGATTGTTGTGTGAGTGATAAGAACCTCATTTTGTGTTTTTCATCTACCGATGATTGTTTTTGCTAGGTGTGATTCACATTTGAACTTGCGTTGTTTTAGAATTTTTGGCATGATTTTTGTATTTTGCATTTGTTTAGTGACTATGTTATCATTGTAGTTTAGTGGTAAGTATTTACTTTGTGTGTGCCATTTTTCATTTGAACCATACATTTGTTTTCCGTTTTTCAAAACTTGTTGATTCGTGATTCTTTGGTTATCACTCTGTTTCGTTGAGTTGTTTGATCTTTGTTTGAGGACAAACAATTATGTAAGTTGGGGAGAGTTTGATAAGTGCAAATTTTACCTATTTTTGTATATAAGTTTTGTTGCACTTATCGTTACCTTGTGTTAAAATTGGTTGAATAAACCCCACTTTATGTGTAAATACGTTTACTTTACATTTTCGTGTGTATATTACGTTTTCTTGTAAATATCATTGAGTTTAATTGATTTTATCTCATTTTTTTAGGTATTCCAGCAATGGTATTTTGCCATTGTTGTATAGAGCATTGAATAAGCTTTCCAACGCTTCAAACCGTGCGTCAATCGGAGTTACGGTTCAAAAGTTATGAAGAAAACAAGTTCTGGTTTGCTGTCATGTTCGCTAGGCGAACCAGGAGGCGAGCGCATTCGCTGGCGAGTTCTCTAGGAAAACCCGGGCAAATAAAAAGTTCCAGAAGCGTGAAAAAACACAATTTTAAGGCGGTTTACGTTCGCTAGGCGAACGGGGGCTCGCTGGGCGAACCTAGAAAGCCAATTTTGCCTATTTTAGTCATTTTTCATCATTTTTTAGGTGATGGTTTTGGGGATTCTTGCTCCAACTCCATCAAACTTCATTTTTTCAGTAGATTAGCTTAGAAAACAACCGTGGAGCAGGCATACGGATGAACCGGGGTGGATTGATCGTCGACCGGCTCTGACAATCCGCGAGATGTTTGGTTCATTTCTCTTTTTCTTTGTGTTTTTCTTTATGGTTGGGTTGTGTAAATGTATTTGCTGTAAACTCGTGTATATTTGTCGCCCATGGCGTTATATGAAACTTGCTTTACAAATCTCTATTGGTGATTGTCTCTGATTTTTGCTTTATGCGCGAGTTTTGGGTTGCGTTGAGATAATCGTCGCAAACTTCGATTAGGGATGATTGTCTGTTAGTTTCTAGATTCTAGAGATAGATATAGGGCTAACAATCTTCAATAGGTGTCGAAACTTAATGCCTTCGTGCCTTGAGCTGGCGTACGAAAGTATCGGCAATGGTAACACGGTTGTTCTCTCAATTTTGCGTTAGACATAACCTGTGTTGTGAGCGATGCTGAGTGATATTGAGGAGTATTGTAGGTGGAGTATAACTGGTCGGTAAGTTTAAGTTTGTGAGGAGTGATTTATATGCATTGTCGGACGCGTTTTTCTCTCTGAAGAATGATTTCTTTTTGTTTTAATGTTTACTTTTATGTTTTCTTGTTTGAAACTATTTTAAACCCAAACTCATTACACGAGAGTTTGTCGAACGACATTCTTTCCCTCGAACCGATCTCTGTGGACACGACATAAATCTCGGAGGGAATTCTTTCCGAAAATAAATATTTTTGCTGCTTGCCCTATTCTGCATTCAACACTTCACCACTTTCACAAACGGCGACGGTCACAATCCCAACGTGACCGTTCACGTCGAAGAAGGCGACGCTAGGGACGGACGCATTGCCTCTCCCTCCCCCGACGATGTGGCCTTTAACACTGCTTGGCGCTTTGACAACCCGGTTCTCTTCCAGCCAATCCCCGTGCCGCCCAACGATGACTCGACCATAGTGGCTATGTTCGCGACGATCAATCATACAAACCTGATGACCTTCTAACAGAACGAGTGGATCGGGATGCTGGGGAAGGAGCAACAATCACACTCTCCCCCGCAGAGACATCGTCTCCCCGTTTCTCCCAGTCCTTCCCCACGACAACGATAAACCTATCCTTCCCCTCCACCTCAAAGGCCACAGCATGATGAGTCTTAGAGCCCTTATCCTCGACAACCAGGGCGTTGTTCGCGACTGGAAAGGCCTCATCCCGTGGCAACCTAGAAGCGCGAATGATCTCCTCCCCAGAAGGAGCGACGCTCCCCGGCCCTTAAGAGAAACAAAGCCGATGGATATGTAGAGAAACCAAACAGTCGGCCAAGGAGTCCTCCCCGCCGAGGCAGGAGCCCTTGGTACGACCGATCCTCGTCACATTCACCCATCAGGAGTGACGAAGACGACCCTCGTGGTCCCCTGTCCAAGGACATCATGGAAACCCGCCTGCCCATCACGATGGAGAAGCCCCCGACCTTGACGACCTACGATGATACGACCTATCCGGACGACCACATTGAAAGCATCGATGCAATGCTCGACTACCAGAATGTCTGAGGGGCCATAAAATGTAGGCTCTTTCCCACGACCCTGAGGAAGGGCGCAATGGCGTGGTATAAGAGCCCCGAGCCCGAGTCCATCACCTCCTAGAGAGAGCTGAAGAGGCAGTTCTCCAGGCACTTCACCACTTCCCGACGCCACCCTAAGACGGAAGCATCCCTGGAGGTCAGCATCCAGGGGAAGGAAGAATCTCTCTGGGACTACATAGAGAGATTCAACCAAGAATTTGTTTAGGTGTCTACCTCGGACGACATGAAGAGGTATCTGATTGAGCGAGGACTGCGACCTCGCACTGAGTTCGCCAAGGCAGTCAGTCGGTATTGAGAGGCCCAACATGCTAGATGCGCTTCTCCATAAGGCTCAGGCCTGCATACATTACGAGGAGAAGGAGCCCGCCAACTGCGTTCGCGACTCGCGGAACCAGGAGAGTGCCAGGAGCTACAGGCACAAAGATTTTGCCGCTCCTTGACAAGACAGGGAGAAAAGAAGAGAAGACCGGTCTCGCGACTTCGAGAGCAAAGGGGGCCAGTAGGCCGCTTCACTGAGTATCATGAGAAGAGATCAACCACACTTCCCATCTCAGAAGGGTCTTTGATACAGCGAGGAGATGCAGAATGAGGTTCAACCCGGAGAAGTGCATTTTCGGTGTCCGAGCAGGAAAGTTCCTCTAATTTTATATGACAGAATGAGGAATCGAGGCGAACCCCGACAAGTGCAAGGCGTTCTCCGAGTTCCCAACGCCAAACTCAAAGAAATTGATCCAATCTCTAAACGGGATGCTCGCCTCGCTGTCCCGCTTCGTGGCCAAATCTGGCCAGCACGCACTCCTATTTTTTAAGCTCTTGCGCAAAGAGGCCACATTCGAGTGGACCGAGGAATGCGAACAAGCCTTCCTCCACCTCAAGCAAGTCTTTTTGCAGCCCCCGGTCCTCTCACGACCAGAAAATGGGGAGAATTTGTACTTGTACCTCGTCGTCACAACCGAGGCGGTCAGCGCGGCTCTTACCCGGGAAACCCCTAAGGGACAGAAGCTGATATACTTCACCAACAAAGCCCTCCAGGGCCCCGAGGTTAGGTACCAGCAGATCGAGAAGGCCACTCTGGCCCTCGTCACTGCGGCCAGAAGGCTGCGGCACTACTTTCTGGCCCACACGATCGTGGTAAAGACGGATCAACCCGTGAAGCAGCTGCTCGACCGTCCCGACATGGCGAGGGTAGGAAGGCCCTATAGGCTCAGCTAGAGGCTTAGACATCTTGATTACAAAGGGAATTTTGATTTCCTTCACCCTCTCTTTGACCCACAGGAAATAAGGTTCTTTGGTAATGATATTCGTTTTTCCCATATCAGCTTTTCCTTTTCGATGGACATTCTTCCATGCTTTCGTGATTTTCTTGAGCAAATTCGGGTTCTCAACTCTTAAACCATGTACCAAGAAAGCCTCTAGAGTCTTCTCTTCATGTGGTCCCTCAATTGGACACCCCAATTGCCTCACATATAACATGGGATTAGAATAAACCCAACCTCAAGTTCCAATGAGATGGATATTAGGGAATTGGCCACAACTAGATATGACAGTATCATAGTCTTATGAGTACCAAGATAGGTCAATCGATCTAAGAGACTACAACCTCTGAGCCCAACTCTCACTAACTTGCTCTACAAAAGGTCCCTTCTTCAGAAGATGCATTCGAAGCCACTGGTACAAAAGGGGAACACAACATGCAATCATACCTCCTTTCTTAGCATGTCTCCAACTCAAGTAGTAATACACATCAGCTAAAAGGGTAGGTACAGGGTTTTTTGTGAGAAAAATGTTGATGGCAGTAATGTCTACAAAATCGTCCACATCCACATTGGGAAATAGAACGATTCCATAAATAGCCAGTGCAACAGCGGCGTAACAAGCCTCTTAGCTCTCAGCTTTCAAAACAGTGTCAGCCTTTTCCAAAAGAAATGTGAGAGGAAAACCCTTGACCCCTCCTTTAATATTCCAATTATCAGTGACATTCTGTTTAGGCATATGGCAACTTGTTTTTCATGGTAATGCCTACCAGAACCTCGAACTCTTCCAAAGTTGGCACCAACTGGAAGTCTTGAAACGTAAAACACCTCAAGGGAGCACCGCAAAATTGTGCCAAGGTGCCCAATACTTGAGGATCCATGTCTTGATTCAGAATGTGTAGCAGCTTGCCAAAATTCTTCCCAAAGTTAATTCGGAAGACAACATGTATACGTGAAACTAATCCACGCAAGTAAGACAAATCAGTCTTCTTGAATTTGAAAGTGTAGGTGCTTCGAGTGTTAGTTCCCATAATTTATGTATTTTAGCAACGGTAATTCTTAGATTCCTTGAAAATAAAATGGCATGAATGTTATGGTCAAGAGTATGCAATGCTTATGCAAGGTTCCAGGATCATAAGTATAATTTGATTCTGAGGCAGGAGCTAGACACAGGATATCTCTGATTATAGGACCCCATAGGTAGGCTCTAAGACGGGTAGGTGCCTAGAGCCATGAATCCCTATTGAAGATATTATTGCCACAATGGAGGCCCATCAAACAATAATATCTTTGAAACGATCTCTTCTAGGTGAGGCCTTCGTATCATCCCACAAGGAAGGCTCCTCGTGGGCGTCAACTACACAACCATCGACACAAGGGTTCTAAAAAGGTTCTCAGAATCATAGATTGAGGTTAAAAATATCATTGTCAAAATAACGATACGTTCAATGGATCTCATCTGATTGGGGCTTTTGTATTAACCCAACGAGTCCAAAGGCCTTGTGAGTTAACACTACCAACCACCATGGATAGAATGGGTTAATGGTCCTTAGAGTCAATGATTCAAGCATGAAAACATTATCATCATGACGAAGGCTCATCAAAACGATAACATCTCTAAGGGAATCTACTTTAAGAGGGGTTTTCGTATCGGCCTCACGCGGAAGATTCCACGCAAGTCTCTACTACACAAACACCATCTTAATCCTATGTTTTCCTCAGACTCGGGTATAGAGCAATTTCACAAAGCACCCATAATCAGAGACCTCCAACAGTAATAGGATACAATAAAAATAAGCAAGCAAGTGTTGGCTCCTAATTTCGACGCCTGACGTTGGGATAAGAGTCTCCATCCCAAGGAAGAGGATATTTGAAGATTATGAAGTTTTGACAGAAGCGTGGTCATAAGAAATTTCAGTCGAAGGTTATCCTCCTGTTACGAGGAGGAAATTCAAAAGACATAGAAATATTTCTAGGAGTTTGGAAGAAGTTTCGACTGAAGATTAGGAGGTGACGTTCTACGTTGAGGTTTAAAATTTGAATAAATGAGAGAATTTTGATTTTGAAAGGAAGATGCGTGTAACGCATCTAAGGGGCGAAGGCATGCTGAATGCCATCTGTCTTTGTTAGAAACAGTGACCGTCAGTGGCAGTTATTTTGACTGTATATAAATAGGGAGTCGTAGTGTTAGATTTATGTGTGTGTATTCAAAATTTGTACAAGTTACTCAGAAATACTCAAAGTACTCGTGTGAGAGAAAAGAGTTATCATTGAGAAATGTACGTTTGGAAAAACACCAATTTATTCTTTACATTTCAATGAAGTTCTACGTTATTTACATGAAATTTATTCTACTTTTCTGCAAATTTCATTCTTGCACTTTTATTAAGTCTTCGTTATTCCTTTTAAGAACAAAAACTTTATCATTTTCATTCGAATTGCATTAATTTATGAGAACAATGATGAACTTAATGAACAAAAGGTTTGATTTTCACACAAATTGTCAAAACTTTTAAAGCACATTGTCCTAGGATTTGTATGATCGATCCTGCAAGTAAACTAATTTTTGCAAATTAGGAGATCAGCGGTTGTTTGCTAATTTTCAAGGCAAACAAATTGGCACGCCCAATGGGACCTTGTGCTATTGACAATTTAAATTATTTTTACATTATTCTTACAAAAGCCTTCTTCGCTTCGTTGTATGAGACTAAGGAGTGGTAAGATAGCCATAAACAACGAAGAAAGACCTAGAAGAAGACGAGTAAGGAGAATGGTGAATCCAAATCCGCCAAACAATCAGAATTCCACAAATGATGGAGTACCACTCCCTATTCTTTCGACTGGTGGCAATACGGCCTCAATACCAGTGTCAGAGGTTATACCATCAATAGCGGGCTCGACACCAGCGCATTCAATCCCTCAGAGTGCTCCTAGTTTTTCAACTATGGGACCCCAAATTCCTCAAATGACCCCTCCCCCCTCAGGGAGTATGTACAGGCCTTTTATATCTGGTTTTTCCATGCCTCCACTAAGTTGAGAATAGCCGCATGGAATGCCAACATCAGTGATGGAAAGTTTACATAATGCGTCATCAGCATTTACGGAGCCAACGGTTAACGTAACTTCGCCTTTACAAGGATCCGGTTCTGGTGTAAACCATATGGGTAGGATTAGTCAGCCTTTAGGAACGGAATATCAAACATATATGCCAAACATTACTAATAATTCTGCACAAGTAATTAGGTAACAAATGGACGAGAGCAACCATGATATGGTTCAGATGCTAGCCCAACAGATGGGGGTTATATTTAACCCTTTGATCCAAAACACTACACAAACAAATCAACAATTGGCAGCGCAAATGATGCTCATTGCCGATTTCTTTGGTGTCCCTCAACCTCCCCAAAGGGAACATGTAATTCAGAATCCAGTAGTATCTGTCGAAGAGGAACCTACTATAAATCAAAGACAACCAAATATCCCTCGGGCGAATATGTTGAACCAAGGAGGGGCAGTCGAACAGCTAGGAGTCGAAATTCCTATCCCACAAGAACCAAAGGTAGTATTAGTTAATAGAAACAAAAAAATGATGATAATATTATACAACAAAAATGAAGCATGATATTTGATACTAGTGAATTGACGGTCGAACACGTGGCACGATATTTGATAGAAGCAGGCGAAATAGCAAATAATGAAAATTTGAAGATAAAATATTTCCCAAGTTCATTAACAAAAAACGCTTTTACTTGGTTTACTACTCTGCCTGCAAATTCGATACATACTTGGACCCAATTGGAGAGATTATTCCATGAACAATTCTACATGGGACAAACAAAGATAAGTTTAAAGGAATTGGCTAGCGTCAAGAGAAAGTTCTCAGAGCCAATTGATGACTACCTAAATAGGTTTAGGTTGCTCAAGGCAAGGTGTTTTACACAGGTGCCTGAACACGAGTTATTCGAAATGGCTACAGGAGGCCTCGACTACTCAATTAGAAATAAACTAGATACCCAGTACTTAAGAGACATGGCCCAATTGTCTGATAGGGTTAGGCAGGTTGAAAGGCTAAAAGCCGAAAAACCTAAGGCTAACAAGAATAAAAAAGAAAGAGTATCCTATGTCGAAGTTTGCGAAGATAACGACGAAGATGAATCATTGAATTTCGACGAACATGAGGTCGATCTGGAGGAATTAAAACAGGGTCCGCCATATGCTTGTAAAGTCTTGGCTCCGTCGAATAGGAAAAATCCAATGGAATCGGAAAAGAACGACAAGTTCCCCAAAAGAACTTATACGTTCGACGTCACTAAGTGTGACGAAATATTTGATTTGTTAGTCAAGGATGGCCAAATGATAGTGCCACCTGGTACTAAAGTGCCTCCTTTAGAACTACAGAAAAAGAGAGGTTTTTGCAAATACCATAATTTTTTGGGTCATAAAACGTCTCAATGTTTCCTTTTCAGGGATCTAGTGCAAAATGCAATCAGAGATGGAAGGCTCAAATTCGGCGACAAGTCGAAGCCCCAGATGAAGGTGGATTCAAACCCTTTGCAAGTGGTAGAAGCCCGCTACGCTGAGCCATCCGTGGTGAACATGGTCGAGGTTGCTAAAGGCTTCGACGACAATGTGGATATGATCGAGGTTGTTGATGGCTTCGACAACAACATGAATATGGTGGAGGTTGCTGAGGATCCCACCGACAAATGTGACATAGTCGAAGTTACTAATGACTTCGTAAACCAGGCTGTGATGGTTAAGGTTACTGAAGACCTTGACGGAAAGATCATAGAGAACTACATTAGAGAGGCCACTGATGGCGTCAACAATGAAACTACTGAAGGTTTCGTCCAAATCAACAACGAAACTACTGATGGTTTCGTCCAAATCAATAACGAGACCACTGATGGTTTCGCCCTGATTGACAAAGGGACTACTGAGGGTTCCTACAAACAGGCTGTTGTTGGCCTCCTCTAGAGAACCATGGAGGATCCAAAGGAGAAGACTGTCAGATTCGTCAGCTAATAGGTTACTAAGGGTTTGCCTCTAAAGGTACCAACAAAGGAAGCCACTGAGGGTTTCAATCGTATTAAGAAGGAACACGAGGTCAATTAAGGCCTCAGTTTGAAGTTGAACAAATGAGCATTGCCACAGAGACAGCTGCCAATGTGAACATGGTGGAGGTGTCTCAGAATGTTTCGATTCAAGTCGATGAAGAGCGTCGATGTGAGGAATACCACAAACTAGCATACCCCAAAGAGGAGGAAAACTTGGCAGATTTCATCCACAGATGCCAAAGAAAGAGGTCTGAAGTAATGCTTTGTCCTCGTTGTAGTGCCGTCTTTGACAAAAAGGCAGCACAGAACTTAGAGGGAGTGGAAAGAGCAAAAAGAAGGGGAAATTGGAAGCCTTCCCAACCAGCAGGAGGAGAAAGATTCGACCCCAGAAGAGGAGACCAAAATAGGCAGAGGTTAGGAGGAAGGTACCCTAACACATTCAAGCCTACAAATAAGGCTCCAGATGATAAATTGGTTAATCTAATCCGACAAGCCCAAGGACAAGGGAAGTGGAAGGATTTTGAAGTACAACGGGGATCTTCCATATCATATAGGAAAGAATTCCAAAAGTCTAAGAAGATGACATACCCATCTGAAAACTACAAGGGCGAGAACCCTATGACAAAGTCACAATGGAGGAGGTATCAACGTCGAAAGAAAGCAGAGAAGGAGGCTGCGGGAAAGGCCAAGCCAGAAACCAGCAGTAATATTCAAACTTCGAATCAGAAAGAGGAATCGAAGGACAGAAAGCCATTCACTGCTCCAAAACAAGTGTCGTCGAAGGAGGATGTAACTAGGGATGATGAAATGACGGACGATTTTAACTCAGAGTCAGAGGCATCTTTCGACGTGATGTGTAACGTTGTTTCAGTACTCCCTAGGGAGTATGACCAGATAATGGAAGTCGAAGATGAGGAAGAGGCTATGAAAGTCGAAACGGCCAGACACATGCCTGTTTGTTATTATATTATGAACAATGGATGCGTGGAAGAACAAAACGCATTTTTTGAAAGGCCAGATGATTCGATGAGGAGTCACTTAAAACCCCTGTTCATTAAAGGAAATTTGGGTAACATAAGGGTAAATAAGACTTTGGTTAATGGAGGCGCGACAGTCAATTTGATACCGCATTTAGGGCTGGAAATGAGTCGAGTCGAGTCGAACTCGCCTTAGCTCAGTTCGACTCGTTAAAAATTAGCCGAGTTCGAGTTCGAGTTCATCACGAACTTTTTTTTCAGCTCAAACTCGACTTGTTAAGAATTGGCTGAGTTCGAGTTCGAGTTCATCACAAACTTTTTTTACAGGTCAAACTCGACTTGTTAGAAGCTCACGAATATCTCGGTTCAACTCGTTAGGTTTATCTTTTAGGTTCAACTCGCTTATTTCACAGACTTAAAAGTAATTTTTTAAAGTCTATTTCTTATATATATATCTTTGACATTTGATGCTCCGCAAGTGCACGGATTTATCGAAGTAATATAAAAGATTGTCGAACCCACAGAGACCAATGTCAACCTACTGTAATCTATTGTTACTTTGTAAAGCTAAGGCTAATGATAATTGATAAAAGGGAAACTAAGACTAGAACTAAAAATGAACTTTAGAAATATGAAAGAAAACAGAGAGACCGGAATGTGAATTTCGTGTACCTCAGGCACTCAGCAATTGGTTGGCACTAATTTACGTATGTTCCGTAGAAAATAATGGTTTAAAGACTCCGCCTCACACTCTCGCGTTATTGACTAAAGCCACATTTCCTAACCACAGGATTTTGCTCTCGCTCGCCCGTTTTAATTAGAAAACGTATTTTGAAAATCAATTAGATCTTAATCGATACCTAAAGTGCTCTCGCTGTTTTTAGGATCAATGCCCCGTTCCCACTATCTGGTTCGATCCCCATGCTCTCGCAGTGCCGGCTCTAACCTTTACTTGCTTCTCACTCTCGTGACGAAACAGTGTTAAATAACCTCTCACTCTCGTGACGAAGTTATTTAAATTAAACTTGGAAACAAAGACCAAAACATAATTTATTATAAGTTAACGCTAATTTAATTACCGAGTCCCGTCGAAACGACAGTCATCACAAATCGGACTCTAAACATTTAGCCGGACATGGAATTAAATGAAAACAACACAGAAATGGTAATTGAATTTGAAAGCATTACGATAATAAATTTATGAAAGCGATAAATAATAATAATAAGCAATGCGATAAAGAACCTGTAAACACTTGAAGTAGAATGCGGAAATAAAGAACTTGAATTAACTTTAATAATGACGGAAAGCTTTGATCCAAGCGTTACAAATTAAAGGCCTAAATACTAATGGTGTGTTAGTTCCTCAATGTGAGATAACTACCACATTTACAATGGTAATTTACTACCTAAAACTATGAACAGCGCTTTCGCGCTCGGAAACTTGGATGCTTACAAATGCAAAGGGAACTACTATATATAGAGGGAAATTTCGTTCTGTAACTTCCATGGAGCATAAATGAGTGGTGGAGAAAGTGGGAGTAGTGGGAAGTTGGAGAAGTAGTGGGCGGTTATTTTTCTAGAGTAACTTCCAAGTAGTGCTGTTAGTGGATGGTGGTTGAGAGAATGTAGGAGAAATTGGTGAAGTGCATGACTGCATTGGGCTTCTTTTTCCACGTCTGTGTTCTGAACATAATATCCATAATTGAGTGTGTGACGATCATGGTGAGGCCATGACGGTCGTGATGGAATTTGTATCTGCCACGGTTGTGGTGGAACCGTGACGATCGTCACATCAGCAAAATTTAGATTATGCTGTTTTTCTTCTCTTTTCTGCTCTTTTCTTGCATGTTTTGCTTCTTTTCTCCACTTTTCATACTTTTAACTTGGAAATAGAAATACCTGCAAAAACACTTAAATATTCTCGAGAAAATCGGATATTAGACAAAAATGATATAATAATTGAATGTAAATCAAGGCTAAAATACGATACATTTTCGTGTTATCAAACACCCCCACACTTAAACCTTTTCTTGTCCTCAAGCAAACCATGACTCGTAAGAAAAATAGTGAATACGGATACTCATCCTAGGCTACCAACTCTACTTCGGTTGAGTTTGTGTCATAGGTACTAGCTTACACACTAAGGATATCGTAACAACACAATTCCGCTTTTGCGGTCATCAACCTCTTTCCTATATAAACCAAGTCGAATCATGTCATTATACCTAAACCTAACTAACTCATCCTTCTTTCATCCCTTTTCATTCTGGCGCAATCACATTAAGCCCGTTATCTTTTCACACTCATGGTAGGATAACCTGTTAGTGACTATGATCTCATTATTATTATCAAATTTTTTTTTTCTTTTGCACATTGGCTTAAATATCAATAAAATAAAGAAGTTTGCACCGTTGGGCTAAATGATCGGGTGAGGATCACCTAACTTAGAAGGAGCATTTCTTTTCATTCATTTTTTTTCTTTTCAATTTACCATTTAAACATGAGATCATACACTTATTTGCATCGGCTTCCTACTTAGTGCGTGCTTAGGATGATGCTGACTGCTAAATAAACTAATTAAGGACTACTAAAGGGGTGAGAACTTAAGGCTACGACATAACAAGTACTCAAATCGATTTCCATAATAGGGAGGCTCACGGTGTTAAGACGATATCGATTTTGCGGAATTTTTCCCACGATTCACAATCTAACCTTAATTTCGTCTGTAACCTAAGATTTTCAGAAGAAACCCTATTTTTAACGCAAAAAATTTCAAAATATTTGGTGTGGCTCAAGGGAGTGGGAAATCGATAAACACAAAATCGCATATAAAGACTTGACAGCACATGCAGAGACGCAACGAAAATAGAAAAAAATTTAAAATCATGCTAGAAAGCAATAAATCTAACTAAAATGCGTTAAAATGAAAGCAGTAGAGTTCCTCCCCCACACTTAAACCAAACATTGTCCTCAATGTTT
This sequence comes from Lathyrus tuberosus, assembly GCA_022829125.1. Classification (NCBI taxonomy): domain Eukaryota; kingdom Viridiplantae; phylum Streptophyta; class Magnoliopsida; order Fabales; family Fabaceae; genus Lathyrus; species Lathyrus tuberosus. The sequence continues at coordinate 5,524,296 of JALAZF010000203.1, read as the reverse complement.
TGACAAAAGGTGGTAAAGGAAAGATAGAACCTGTATGAATGCCATTGCGTGCTACCACGGCCAAATTCGCGCTGATTCTTCCCTTGTTGTCCCTGTCTTCGCTGGCCACTTCTACTCTGGCGTCTTGTACTGAATTTGCTAAAACTTCATTTTCTTGAAGCCGCTCATTATATTGTCTATTTCCGAAGGAAGTATCTGCAAAAATTGTTAGAAAAATACGGTGCGGTGTGTGCAGGTGGAACCTGACCATGCAAAGAACAAGGAGGATGTAAGTTACGAGTGGGAGAGACATGTTGTCTCCTATCATACTCGTCATTGGTGTCACCACCAGCAGCGACATTCGAAGGAATGTGCGTGGGCACCAGGTCATCTCAAGGGATTGTCATCTAAAGATCTTTTACCTAAATGTAGCTGAGACGTGACAAGCGATACAATTCTTTATTTTCTGCAAACACAAACAATAAAAGGAAAACATTAAATTAAAAACTCGTGGGTTACCACCCACGCAGAGTTTTGTTTAACGTCAATAGCTCGACGGTTATGAGTGTCGATCTTCGATTTCCATGGCCATTTATCAAGCCATCTCACATATCCTTCACCTTTCCTTTTCTTTCTTCTGTGGGGTGGTTCATTCTTTTAAACTTGTGGTGGTGGTTCTGGATCTATGCTAAGTACTAGCTTTTCTAGTTTGGGCTTAGTTCTTTCATCCATCACCTTAAAGTCTAACCTTACCCTCTTAACACTAATGATTTTCTTAGTTTGGTCTTCAAATTTTCTCTTTTTATGCAAGACCTCAGACAAGGGTGCGTGGATAATTTTCCATACACGCACATATGTTTTGGAGTCTGCAAACTTATACGGGAAAGGATATGGTGGGGTATATGAAGGGTGATCAACAATTCGTGCTTCATTCTCTACCTCTTCGATAACCTCGTTTGTGGATGGTGTTGGTGAATTTGTCTCAATCTCAACTCTTTTCTCACCATAACTCTCATCAACCTCATTATCACTCTCCTCAGGATTTTCGAGTTTTCCTTCACTACTGATTGTTATAACATACGCATTCTCCTCAGGGGAGGGACCTATAGGTGTCAGTGCAAGCAGTAAGGTTTGGGTCTCCAATGCCTCAGTGTGAGTCACAAGGGACTCGACCACGGTGTTCAGCCGCCTAAGGGTCTCATTATCGAGATGTTGTCTTTTAAGCTCTTCATTCTTGATAGTTTGTGCGTCCACAAAGTGCTCCATCGTAGATTCTAGTCTAGCATTGGTTGATGTTTCAATGAAATCCTCCATTAATGTTTCGAGGTTGGACTGAACGAATTCTTGCGGTTCTTCAAAATATTGAGAGTGGTGATTTGGGCGGAAATGAGATAGCGTCGCGTGGAAATCTTCCATTAGTATTTCGAGATTGGAATTGTACGATTCTTGGGGTTCCTCAAAATATTGGGAGTATTGAGGTTGGTAATTGTAGAAAAAATTTGGGTGCGGCTCCTCAAGATATTGTGAGTGGTTATCATAGAGAAAATTTGGGTGATACATAGTTTTTAATTTTTTTTTATAAATTTTTGTTATTATATATATATATATATATATATATATATATATATATATATATTAGGAGTGCCTTAGTCTATACGGTGCAACTACGGAATCACAATATTGACTGTTGGTCCTCGGCAACGGCGCCAAAAACTTGATGCTCCGCAAGTGCACGGATTTATCGAAGTAATATAAAAGATTGTCGAACCCACAGAGACCAATGTCAACCTACTGTAATCTATCGTTACTTTGTAAAGCTAAGGCTAATGATAATTGATAAAAGTGAAACTAAGACTAGAACTAAAAATGAACTTTAGAAAATATGAAAGAAAAGAGAGAGACCGGAATGTGAATTCCGTGTACCTCAGGCACTCAGCAATTGGTTGGCGCTAATTTACGTATGTTCCGTAGAAAATATTAGTTTAAAGACTCCGCCTCACACTCTCGCGTTATTGACTAAAGCCACATCTCCTAACCACAGGATTTTGCTCTCGCTCGCCCGTTTTAATTAGAAAACGTATTTTGAAAATCAATTAGATCCTAATCGATACCTAAAGCGCTCTCGCTGTTTTTAGGATCAATGCCCCGTTCCCACTATCTGGATCGATCCCTATGCTCTCGCAGTGCCGGCTCTAACCTTTACTTGCTTCTCACTCTTGTGACGAAACAGTGTTAAATAACCTCTCACTCTCGTGACGAAGTTATTTAAATTAAACTTGGAAACAAAGACCAAAACAAAATTTATTATAAGTTAACGCTAATTTAATTACCGAGTCCCGTCGGAACGACGGTCCTCACAAACCGGACTCTAAACATTTAGTCGGACATGGAATTAAATGAAAACAACACAGAAATGGTAATTGAATTTGAAAGCATTACGATAATAAATTTATGAAAGCGATAAATAATAATAATAAGCAATGCGATAAAGAACCTGTAAACACTTGAAGTAGAATGCGGAAATAAAGAACTTGAATTAACTTTAATAATGACGGAAAGCTTTGATCCAAGCATTACAAATTAAAGGCCTAAATACTAATGGTGTGGTACTTCCTCAATGTGAGATAACTACCACTTTTACAATGGTAATTTACTGCCTAAAACTATGAACAGCGCTTTCGCGCCCGGAAACTTGGATGCTTACAAATGCAAAGGGAACTACTATATATAGAGGGAAATTTCGTTATGTAACTTCCATGGAGCATAAATGAGTGGTGGAGAAAGTGGGAGTAGTGGGAAGTTGGAGAAGTAGTGGGCGGTTATTTTTCTAGAGTAACTTCCAAGTAGTGCTGTTAGTGGATGGTGGTTGAGAGAATCTAGGAGAAATTGGTGAAGTGCATGACTGCATTGGGCTTCTTTTTCCACGTCTGTGTTCTGAACATAATATTCATAATTGAGCACGTGACGATCGTGGTGAGGCCATGACGGTCGTGATGAAATTTGTATCTGCCACGGTCGTGGTGGAACCGTGACGATCGTCACATCAGCAGAATTTAGATTCTGCTATTTTTCTTCTCTTTTCTGCTCTTTTCTTGCATGTTTTGCTTCTTTTCTCCACTTTACATACTTTTAACTTGGAAATAGAAATACCTACAAAAACACTTAAATATTCTCGAGAAAATCGGATATTAGACGAAAATGATATAATAATTGAATGTAAATCAAGGCTAAAATACGATACATTTTCGTGTTATCAACATTTTAAATTAATATTTTTTAAATAAAAAATATAGAAATAAAATAAAAGTTATAAGATTGGAATTTATACGATGTTAATTTTATTTGTATAATTATTCGTAGAAATATTTTACTCACTTGAGAATATAAATTATCAATTAAAACCGTTAGATTAAAAGAAAATATGAGACTAAGATTTAGAACAAATCTTTAAACCTACTATTAAAGACAATATAATCTATCTCATATATAATCGAATTGACTCACGAACCAAACGAGTCGAACTATGTATAGTTCAAGTTCAGATCATTTAGTTAACAAACTTAGTTTTTAGCTCATATTCAGCTCATTTGGTTCATGAACCTAGTTCAACGATTTAATTTTCGAATCAAATTTCGAACTATTTTCGAGTTGGTTTGGTTCATTGCCAGCCTTAACCACATTATATGTTCAAGAAGATTGGAAAGGATGACTCTGACACCAAACCTCATAACATGGTGTTGTCGAATTACGAGGGTAAAGTGGGAACCACCATGGGTGTAATACAAGTGGATCTAACTGTTGGAACCATCACAAGACCGACAATGTTTATGGTAATCGAATCAAAGGCAAATTACAACCTGCTCTTAGGCGGGGAATGGATACACGGCATAGGTGTCGTCCCTTCGTCAATGCATCAATGAATAACAATTTGGCGTGCAGACAGGATTGTCGAAAATATAGAGGTTGACCAGAGTTACTTTCTGGCTGAAGTAAACCAGGTTGACAGGCGAAGCTTCGACAAAAATCTGGCTCATATTGCTCCTTGTAGTCCTGCAACGTTCGACATGACGCCAACTGACAACGCCTTCTGCTCACTATACCTTCATCCCACCCACGGGTTTCAGTGGGATAGAGAGGTAGTTGGCGAAGGGGATTATATTTTTGGAACCTCACACATCCAGCTAACTGGCTGGGGCAGCGAATTTAGTGACAATGAGTGAGTCACTAGTTCTTGAAAAGATCGCGGCTTATATAGCCAATAATAAACTCAAAGCGGCCTTAGAGGCCGAAGTAAAGTACATAGTTATCGAAGCCAACGAGATCGAAGCAGATCAACAAGGTCCTGAAAAGGACTTTAATCCGGATCCACCTGACAAAGATCTGGGAGAATTGAAAAATCAGAGGCTCGACGCGATTTATGACGATGAGCCTTTAGGGTTTGAGAAGGATCCATTAGCAGCCGACATCAAGATGATGGCACAGGATCCGCTCGAAGAAATCGACTTGGCGTCGGGGGCAGAAAAAAGACTAACTTACATCAGTCCAAAAATTAATCCCCAACTCAAAGTCGAAATAGTCCAGTTGCTGAAGGAATTCAAGGATTGTTTCACATGGGACTATGACGAAATGCCCGGTCTGGATAGGAATCTGGTCGAACTAAAGCTACCAATAAAGCCTGGGAGAAAACCTGTTAAGCAAACTCCAAGGTGTTTCGCACTAAAGATCCTCTCAAAGATTAAAGAAGAAGTCGAAAGGCTCCTCAAATGCAAGTTCATCCGCCTGAACAGGTATGTCGAATGGATTGCCAATATAGCTATGGTAATAAATAAAAATGGCAAACTAAGGGTATGCATAGATTTTCGAGACTTGAATTCTGCTACCCCAAAGGATTAATATCATATGCCAGTGGTGGAAATGATTGTCGATTCTTCCGCAGGCCACGAGTACCTTAGTATGCTTGATGGATACTCCGGTTATAATCAAATTTTTATTGCTGAGGAAGATGTTCCTAAAACGGCATTTCGATGCCCTAGAGCCTTAGGAACCTACAAATGGGTGGTGATGCCTTTTGGCTTAAAGAATGTTGGGGAAATATACCAGCGAGCAATGGATTCGATTTTTCACGATTTCATTGAGACTTTCATGCAGAATTATATTGACGATATTGTTGTTAAGTCTGTTTCAGGAAAAAGTCACCTAGACCATCTTCGACAGTCCTTTGAAAGGATGGGGAAGTTTGGCTTAAAGATGAACCCTCTCAAATGTGCATTTTGTGTGCAGGCGGGAGACTTCCTAGGCTTTGTGGTCCACAAGAAAGGGATTGAAATCAATCAAAACAAGGCCAAGGCAATAATGGAAGCGAAAGCTCCATCTACAAAGAAGGAATTGCAGCCTCTACTTGGCAAGATCAACTTTCTTAGAAGGTTCATCTCCAACCTTACTTCGACTGAAGAAAGAAGACTTCGAATGGGGGCAAGCGCAGCAGGATGCCTTCGACAAGATCAAGGAGTACCTGACACATCCTCTAATTTTGATGTCACCTTGTAGAAGTAGGAGTATGAGGCTATACATATCTACGTCGGACAAGACATTAGGGAGCATGTTGGCTCAAGAGGATGAGAATGGTGTCGAAAGAGCCATTTATTACCTTAGTAGGGTCTTGAACGATGCGGAAACTAGATATAGTGTAGTTGAAAAGTTGTGTTTATGTTTATACTTTTCATGTATGAAATTGAAGCACTATATAAAACCAGTGGATGTTTTCGTTTCTTCTCATTTCGATGTTATAAAATACATGTTATCTAAACCAATTTTGCACAGTCAAATTGGAAAGTGGGCGTTAGCATTAACTGAGTATTCTTTGACATACTTACCTCTAAAAGTTGTCAAAGGACAAGTGGTGGTTGATTTCATAGTCGACCACGCTATAAATGAAAAATCTGTGGACTACATTGAACTAGAACCATGGAAGTTATACTTCAACGGCTCTAGTCACAAAAATGGAACTGGTATAGGAGTTCTTATTATTTATCCTAACAAAATTCCAACAAAATTCAAGTATAAAGTCGAAGGCCTATGTTCAAACAATGAGGCAGAATATGAGGCTTTAATAGCCAGACTTGAAATTTTATTGGAATTGGGGGCAACTCGGGTAGAAATAATGGGCGACTCAGAGTTAGTCATAAAGAAAATAATAAAAGAGTACAAATGTGTCAAAGAAAACTTGATCATGTACTTTGTAATAGCCAATCGACTCTTGAAAAGATTCGATATGGTAATGATTCGACATATCCCTCGAATAGAGAACCAGGAGGCAAATGACTTAGCATAAATTGCTCCTGGCTATAAAATATCAAAGGAAAATCTGCAAAAAGCCATTGAAATCAAAGGAAGAGTCATGTCGACCAGATTATCACCATCAGACTTGGAAGCTACAAAGTTAGGGTACGCTGATAAAGAAAATTTTGAAATTTTGGTTATGGATAGTTTGACGGATGAAGATTGGAGAAATCCAATAGTGGAGTATTTGCAAAATCCAACAGCATCTGCAGAGCGTAAAACCAGGTATCGTGCTTTGAGCTATGTTTTTTTGGGTAATGAATTGTTTAAAAAGACTCCTGAAGGGGTCTTGCTTAAGTGCCTTAGTGAATCTGAAGCGTACTTAGCCCTTTTGACTGTCCATAGTGGGGCATGTGGGGCACATCAGGTAGGCCACAAAATGAAATGGCTCTTGTTTCGACAAGGCATGTATTGGCCTACCATGTTAAAAGACTGCATCGAATTCGCTAAAGGCTGTCAAGAATGCCAAGTACATGCAGGTATACAACATGTTCCTGCAAGCGAATTACACTATATAGTCAAACCATGGCCCTTTAGAGGTTGGGCTTTGAATTTGGTTGGTGAGATTCGACCAACATCTTCTAAGAATCAAAGGTACATTTTGGTTGGTATTGATGACTTTACAAAGTGGATCGAGGTCATGCCTTTACCAAATGTTGATCAAGATAATGATATCGAATTCATTAAAAGACACATCATTTATAGATTTGGAATCCCAGAAACTATCACAACGAATCAGGGATCTGTTTTTACTGGTCGAAAGATGCAGGAATTTGTTAAAGAAATGGGTTTCAAGTTGTTAACTTCTACACCATATTATGCTCAGGCTAATTGTCAAGTGGAAGCAGCAAATAAGGTAGTGATTGGGTTGATTAAGAAACATGTGGGAAAGAAGCCAAGAATTGGCATAAGACATTAAACCAGGTTCTCTGGGCATATCGAACCTCTCCCAAAGACGCAACCAACACTACTCCCTTTCATTTGACTTTTGACCATGATGCACTTTTACCTGTGGAAATCTTCTTATAATCAACGAGGATCCAAAGGCATCATGAGATCCCTTCTGAATCTTATTGGAATATGATGTTTGATGAATTGGTAGATTTGGATGAAGAGAGACTTAATACTTTGGAGCTGTTAAAAAGGCAAAAGAAAAGGGTAGAAAAGTCTTACAATAAAAAGGTTAAAGTCAAGACTTTTTCTCCCGGAGATTTGGTTTGGAAAGTAATTTTACCTATGGATCGAAAGGTTAGGTCTTTAGGGAAATGGTCCCCTAAATGGGAGGGCCCTTTTCAGATGATACAAATTTTTTCAAATGGCGCCTATGAGATTGAAGAGGTACGTGAAGATAAGAGAATCTTGAAAGTAACACTACAAGAAATTTGACAAATTACGACGGTTAATTTTTGCAGATTACGGCGGTTAGAACCGACGTAAATCGCAAGTCACGACGGTTTCCTTTCTGTTGTAGAAACGTGTGTCGCGAGGCTGTTTTGCGACGGTTTGTAAAACTGTCGCTCCAACCGCCGTAACATTCCGCGACGGTTTTGAAACTGTCTCCAATATATTATTACGACGGTTCTAACCGCCATAATTGTATAATATATATTTAATTAAAAATAGCGACGGTTCTAACCGCCAAAATTATATCAAATATATTTAATTAAAAATAGTGACAGTTATAACCGCCGTAATTATAATATTTTTAAAAAAAAAATTAAAAATCGCTACATTAACTCTTGTAGAATACCAATACATTTCAATTCTGACAATACAAAATACCATGAAATTTTGAAAAGACAAGTTACATCATAACCATTCCCCTCAACCTAACAAAATTCAAGCATGAAGATTGAAGTAATATTTTTTTTTTGCATGTGTTGTTTACAATGTTACCAATTCATTGGCCAAGTGACGGACGAACAAGGGTAGCACTGATTCCTGAAATAGTGTGAGGAACACTATAGCGAACTATATGAGTGGCTTGACTGTGGCGGTGGGAGGCAGGCTTGGAAACACACACACCAATTGAAGAAATGAGACAGTTTTGGAAGATAGATTGTGAGCAGGTATCAGCGGAAGAAACAAGACTATGAGCAAGGTGACCGCGGCAGCAGCGAGTCTGTGAGTATGGTCTGCACTGACTTGCATGTACCTTCTAAATAAAGTAGGTATAACCTATTCTATGTCACATTATAACATCATGAAAAAAATTAAATACATTTCATAAGCAAAAATTAAACTTAACTATATGAATACAAAATATAATTAATTCGAAAACAAAAGGAAGGAACGCTAATACATACCTGGTGTCGTTGGTATTTTTTTTGTGCAAACGAAACTACAACAACATAATTTAGCAACCTGTTCATCATATTAATGTTAACCAATCCTGCAAAAGGTAAAATCATGAATAGCATTTAGAGTTAGTATTCAGAAAAAACACAATGCGAAATAAGTTGGACTAGAGAATAGTTAAATTCAATAACCACAATAGTTGTATGATAAAAGGGAGGAGAAAACTACATGCTTATTACCCATTCCATAGCATATAATAGTCTCATGGATTACTCCAAGAGCATTTCACAACGTACAAAGATTACTTTGGATATGCCAAACATAAACCAATGCCTTATGCAGAATGTTACTAATAAGATATTTCTAAAGAACATAAAATGATAACATGGTACAAATATTTCTAAATCACTGATAAACGCCAACATAATAATACTAAAATACCTTGTGAACCACATGCTGCCAAATATTTTTCAGCTTATCCTCAGAGAGCGGTTTAGTTAATTAGGAACTCAAATGCACCAAGCTTTAAACCAAAAAAAATGCATCAAAGAGAATCAGCATGTATGCATCGACAATACGGAGGACAACATGAAATGTAATCTATGCCTAACTCAAAATCTTACCGCAATGCACTTCATTATTGTATTTAGGCAATGAGTGTTCGAAGTCACTGCATAAAAAATTACAAGTATTGTGGTTAGAAAATTATCAGCAAGACGAAAACATCCCTAATATAAACTAGGTTGTTTTGTGTACTTACTAATGGTTGGCAAGTCATTTGCATTCTCGAGAAACTTGAAACCTCCATCAAGGCAGCTTGTAGTCACCTGCAGCTCAGACGAACCTGTGTAGTTATAAATCACATGATCAATGTAGAATCAACTACAATAGATTTCTTTGACAGAGAGAAACACTTGGTTCCTATGCCAAAGGCGTTTTCTGCTTAATTTTCGCAACTAAAGCATAATGATTTGCATGTCATTTGTTCGGAAAACGAAAGTTCATTACCATTAGAAACCAACACAGAAATCTAAATACAAACAAGTAAGAATCAATCCCAACCAAATTTGAGATTAAATCAATCTTAATCAAAGTCGGAACCGCGAAACCGAACTGAATAGAAACCGAAACATAAGCAGCTCAAACATATTCAGAACTAAATGTATAATTGGCTCATTCTTTGGTTTCTAAAATGATAGACATAGTCGCGGGTGCTGTTTTTTCTGACGATGAACCCTCCAACTAATTACATAGCAAGGAATTAGAAAATGTAAATTGGTTGTAGCATATGTTTTAGTAGCAGTTGAAGTAATTTTTCTTAATATGCACAAAATAGTAACACCTATTCAACCATGAAAGGTTTACAAAACACACACGAAAACACAAATTTGACTCTCAGTCTTTGCTCTCTTGTCTTCGTCCCTTCCAACAAGGGTTGAGGCTGCTTTAAATAGAATTCTGACTTGGGCTTAGACCTCTTCCAAATATCTGATTTGATTTGTTTTTAAAACCAGAATTTAAAACAGATTTGATCTTTAAATCTTTTTAAATCAAACAGCCCTTAAACATAGCAACAGGATCTGCTCCAAATCTGATTGTAACTGAAAATATCTTATCCAAGATATTCGCACACAATCTCTCTAACAGATCTTATCAAAACAAACTTTTACACGCAGCCCTAAAACATCACAGCCTGATGTTTTGATGTTCTGATAACTGATGTCAAGACATCAAGTTTAACATCAGCAAATAAAACTTCAACCCTGCAACAACTAATGTTAGGAACCAATGTTAAGACATCAGACATATAACATCAACATTGTTCAACTTTGTTTTACCAAAATTCCAGCCAATACAAGAACTAACAATCTCCCCCTCTGGCTAATTTTGGCTAAAACAATCTCTGCCAACATCAGAGATACCTGCAGCGGAAAAACTTCATACTCCTAACATTCCAAAACACAACCAGCAGCAATCACATCCAAAATTTGCACAAAGCTAAACTCACCCTCAAAACAAGAACCAACATACCAGCTGTTCAAACATGCACACTCCCCCTCAAGCCTAGAACCACATCAGACAACTAGGCAACACATAGGCACATAGGCTAACTCTCCCCCTTTTTAGCCACAATTGGACAACTACCAATAAGTTATACCCTCACACAACTAACACTTACAACAATTAGTCTTACTAGCTCTCCTTGTCAGTCAAAAGTCAGCACCACATGACAAGACAAATCATATAACAAAAACCAGATAAACATAACAGAACCAATATTCATGATGAGTACACCAAGATCAGAAACAAAACAATAAAAACTACAGACTATCAAAAGCAAGAAACATCAGAAGCAGCAATTCAATCTTCATTAGCATCAGAACCATCTGCAGCATCCTCATCACCTTCCTCTGAACCTGAATCTTCAGCATTGACATTGACACCCACATCATCTTCACCCTGTTCCAAGGATTTGATCATCTACTCAATTTTCATCTTCCTAGCAGTGCTAGTACTAATCACCATATCAAGATCCTTGCAGGCCGCCTTCAATTCTTCAATCAACTCAGTTTTCATACATGCCTTCTTAACACCAGAACTTGATGTTACAACAATGTCTGGAACATGATTCCCAATAAACAACTTGGGATGCAAGGATAAAGTTGACTCCTTCTAACATGCTATATCTGAACTAGTTAAAATTCCAGGATGTTGATCTAAGATCATTCTACAGACAAGGGAAGGGAATGTTATAGGCATCTTGATAGCATTAGTGGCAGCATGCTTCACAACTTGATCAAATATGTAATTTCCATAATTGAACTTGACCTTTTTCCCAACAGCATAAATAAACCTTCCTAATCCCACAGCTATGGTGGTTTTGTGATTAGTAGGTACCCAATTAGCAGCTCCAATTCTGTGCAAAATAGCATACTTGATACTGAGTTTGCTAGCTGTTAATTTACCCTTCAGTGGCCAAACCTTCACTTGAGTGGCCGTGATCTCTTTACACACATCATTATCAGTCACTTCCAGTTCACAAACCTCTTGATCATCTCTTCCCAGATACTTATTGATGGTACAAGGAGAGAAATTAATACACTTACCCCTAACAAACACCTTCATGAAGTCCACACTTCTTTTATCAGAAATGTCTATAGGAATGTTAACAAAAAATTCCTTAACAAGTCCACCATAGCACTTAGAGAATTTATTCACAGTTTTCCACAGGCCAGCAACATGAATGAGCTCCATAACTTCTTTCATCTCCAATGCATCTTTGCCAAGCTCTCTTTCCAGAGCTAATCTCCTTTGACACACAAATTTCCACATTGGAGCACTGCTAGCATAATGAAAGGATATGTTGTCCACTGGCACTTCAGGAACCTTATCATAAATTCTCTTCAAAATGGACTTTCTGACTGGGGTGATGTCTTGAACATCTTCCTCAACATCATACTCAGATTCAGATTCTTCTCTAATCTTTCTCTTTTTGGAGGATGCAGCAACCTTGCTCCAAGATTTTGTTGGACCAACTACAGATGTCTTTTTCTTCTTGCCTTCAGTTGTCATCTTAGGAGAAGATTCCACAGTCTTTCCTTTTCTAGTCTTCAATCTTTTGGCAATACCAAGAACAGCATTACCAATTACTTCATTATCAGATAAGTCAACAACATCCACCACATCAGCATTCTTCTTCCCTCTGGGACTAGGAGTAACATCCCTAGCAGGTGATGTTCCAACATCAACCTCATCTTCAACATGAGTATCAATATCTTCAACTTCAGCTTCTGCATCTTCAATGACAGAAACAGCTAATCTGTGAAGATTGGTTTCAGAAGTTTGCATGTCACCCTTTTCTCTAACAGATTGATCAGCAGGCATTTGACTCAGAGGTCTAGATATTCCCTTCATAGAAATCCCTTTCTCAAATTTTTTTGTGATAATCTGATCAACACTTTTGTCCACATCTACCCTTTCTTCAACAGCTTGAGGAAGAGGGGTGGTAGTCTTAGGAGTAGGTTTGTCTCCAAATAAAACACTAGTGACAAACGCTCTACTTTTGCTATCATCAAATTTCTTACCCGCAGATTGATCAAAAGTATTACCTTTTGAAGGCCTCTTAGGTTGATATTTCTCAGGTCTTTTCTTTTCTGAACCTGGAATCATAGAGAGAGGCGCTATGTCCAAGGCTTCGTCCATTGAAACTTCTTTCGTCGAAACCCTAGATGTTGCATGCGAAGAGCTCTTTGAAACAGACTTCTTAGAGGGAGACGACCCATGTTGAGACATTGTTCCTTTGAGACAGTTGATGTGCAAGGATGTGTTGTGTCTTCCGATCTTTGGAGAGAAGATGAACAGACTTGGAGTGTGGAGATTGATGTAGCGTGTGAGAGTAACAATAGGGAATGATAGCCTAAGGTAAGGGGGCTGCTTTTGTTGATCACTTAAAAGCCAATAAATGTATTTTCCCCACCAAAACAAGTTTCCTTTTAAATTTTTGAAATATAATAAATGCACACCATAAGTCACTAACATCAGATAACTTTTCCACATGCCCAAATTTCTACTTAAGACTTCACAAATTTCAACACACATATCTTTAGGGAAATTGTCATTACACTTCATATCTGAATGATCAACCTTGATGACCTTAGTTTCTTAAAGATTTCCTCTGAATAGTTGCATAACACTAGGTTGTTTGGTGATCCTTCTAATGTCACATTCAGATGTCATAACATCATCCTTGACATTACATGATGAGCTGGACTCTTGAGGAACTCATAAATAACAGTTATCTATGGATCTAACTCCCCTCATAATGATTTCACTCTTCTCATTAGTCACTAAACATTCATCTTTAGTGTAGCTAACCTTGAATCCTTCATCACATAACTGACTGATGCTAATCAAATTAGCAGTCAATCCTTTGACAAGAAGTACATTTTCAAGATTAGGTCCAACCTCACAATTCAATTTTCCAATTCCTTTAGCTTCCCTTTTTTCTCCATTACCAAAAGTTACATCATTTGTGGAGTAAGTCCTGATATCCACCAAATGATTCTTGAAACCTGTCATATGCTTTGAGAAACAACTGTCAAAATACCAACCATCCATAGCTAGAGTTCTAACAGATGAGTGAGTTAATAGACATGTGACAGCAGCTTTAGGAACCCATTGTTTAACAGCCTGAGGCCTGTTCTGCTTCTGTCTAGGTTAAGGAACAGATTTGGGATAACCATGCAGTTTAAAGCAAGAAGATTGTGTATGGCCAAATCTTCCACAATAGTAACATCTCACTCATTGAATCTCTTCTCTGAAGTGATTGAAACGTCTGCCACCTTGATGATGATTTCTGTCATACTGCTGAGGCTGCCATCTGTCAAAATATTAATGTTGTCTTCTCCCATAATTAGGCTGTCTTCTGTAGTGACGAGTCTGTCTTTTGTAATGATTAGGCTATCTTTTACCATGATGATGCGGCCTTCTTCTGCCATAACCATGAGGCACAACATTATTAGGTCCAAAACCATACATTTTCCCTTGATGTTGAGACATCGGATGGAACATGTTATGCTTGAAACTAGAAGCCTGCATACTCCTATGGTATTGGGGAGGCATATACTGCCTAGCTCCAGAGACCTGAGGCTTTCCTTGAGGTTGAGGCAGAAACTTCATAGGTACAAGATCATAACCCTTTCCATTATTTTGTGGCCCAAGGTGAGGGACAACCTTCTTAATTCCAGAACCCTGTCCTTTTTCATGATGATGAGGAATGTTCTGTTTAACCCCAGAAGAACTAGCCTCTGCAGATATCTTCTTCTCACCCTCATTGAAATTCTGGTACCAGATGTGTGATGTCACACACGATGTCACAACAACACACTCTGAACAATGGACACAAACAACAACAACAATAAATCAACACAATGAATTGTTCACCCAGTTAGGCCTAACTACCTACGTCTGGGGGCTACCAAGTCAGGGATGAATTTCACTATTAGTAGTATTAATTTACAGACTCAACAACCCAGTTGACATCTCCTAAACTTAATCACTACTTAATGAACCTTCTACCTAAGAGACCACTTAGATATGAGAACACTACTCAATCCCTAAATCACTTCAGTGATATAATTCAAAGATCACACACTTTAAATAACACTACTTGATTCTGCTTCACAGCTTTGATCAAGAACAACTCAAAACAATAATACCAATTCACACTCAAATGGTTTACAAACACGAAGACACAACGACACTCAGTCTTTAGCTCTTTTTCTTCGTTACCTTTCCTTCAGGAATGATGCGCATTATATAGCTATCTGAATTGGGCTTGGACCTGCTACAATATCTGACCTGATTTGTTATTTAAAACTGAATCTTTAAAACAGATTTTCTCTCTCAAAATCCTCTTAAATCTTCAGCTTTTAAACCTCCTACAAATCTGCATCAAATCTCTATGCAACAGAGAATATCTATCCCAAGATATCCGCAACCAATAAGACTAACAGCTCTCCACAATTCCAGCTAAAACGCAAACCCTAACAACATCACTAAACCTGATGTTATTAATTCTGCAGATCTAATGTCACAACATCGCATGTGACATCAAACATCCAACTTAACTCTTAACATAACCCAATGCTAAGACTCAATGTTATGACATCACCCATATGACATCAGACATTGAATAACCTTTGTTTTACCAAAATTCTAGCCAATCCAAGAACCAACAATCTCCCCCTTTGGCTAATTTTGGCTAAAACAATCTCTGCAACATCAGAGACTTCAGCAGTGGAAAAAACTTGAATATTTTTTGAAACTTCAAGCAGCAGCATACATAAAGACTTCACTTCACACAAAACTCTGCTGCAGCACCAGCTACGATTTTCAACAATCAACAATGGCGCTCCCCCTCAAAACCAGAACCAGCATAACCAGCTATTCAACATGCACACTCCCCCTTAACATCTGCACCACACCAGATATAGGGTACACTCTACACACCTAGGCTAACTCTCCCCCTTTTTAGCCACAATTTGACAATCACCAAACACAATGTTCTGACATAAAGACATGGTCAAACATCATGCTTCCCAAAAACACAAGTTCCAACACATAGACTGTTCAGACGATACAGACTATGCTCATAGTTTTTCATTATAAACACAAGCCTTTCTTTTAGCAGCACCACTCAGCAACCAAGAATAAGCCAGTCAAACAGCAAAGGTGCAGCAAAGAACTTCAAGCAGAAGAGCACGACTTCAGATCCACCTCAGCTGCAACTACTTCAGGAGCAACAAGAGCTGGCAGGACATCAGAGACCAAAATGAAAACCAGCAAGAAACCTCCAGTGCAACGACATGCTTCTGATGATGAATGGGATGAAGACTGGAAAACTTTTCTAGATTCAGGAGGTTGGGACAATCTGTAGACTCTTTGTTTGTAACATTTTATGAACTTCAATCTTGTATGTCTTCAGCAGTTAAATCAATTTTCAATAAAGTACATAACTGCACAATACACTCTCCAGCACACTTAATCTTCATAAATGCAAATTCCCAATTTACTTCTTAAACTTTCAAATTGGTTTGTATCTAAGGCTTTAGTGAAAATATCAGCTAATTGCTTATTTGTAGCTACATGTTCTAAGACAACTACTTTGTCTTCAACCAACTCTCTTATAAAATGATGCCTTATATCAATATGCTTAGTCCTGCTATGCTGAATAGGATTCTTAGAAATATTGATAGCAGTCAAATTATCACAGTACAATGTCATGACATCTTGCTTGACATTGTATTCAGTCAGCATTTGCTTCATCCAAACAAGTTGAGAACAATTACTCCCTACTGCTATGTACTCAGCCTCAACAGTAGAGAGAGACACACAGTTCTGCTTCTTACTAAACCATGATATCAGATTATTCCCTAAGAAGAAACAACCTCCTGAAGTGCTTTTCCTATCATCAGCACTCCCAACCCAGTCAGCATCACAATACCCCCTTAACTCAGTTCCAGAACCATGACTATACAGCATCCCATAGTCACTAGTGCCATTAACATATTTCAAGATCCTCTTCACTTGATTCAAGTGACTAGCCTTAGGTTCAGATTGATATCTGGCACAAACTCCAACAGAAAAAGCAATGTCAGGTCTGCTAGCTGTGAGATACAATAGACTCCCAATTATGCTTCTATATAAACTTTGATCCACACTGACACCATGTTCATCCTTGGATAATTTTAGATGAGTAGGAGCAGAAGTCCTCTTATGATTAGCATTCTCTAGACCAAACTTCTTCACTATGTTCTTTGCATACTTGCTCTGTGAAATGAATATGGAGTCCTCCATTTGTCTAACTTGTAGACCAAGAAAATAGTTCAGCTCACCAACAAGACTCATTTCAAATTCAGACTACATCTGTTCCACAAAATGTTTCACCATTGCATCTGACATCCCACCAAATACTATGTCATCAACATAGATTTGAGCTATCATCAGTTTTCCTCCTTCCTCTTTAACAAACAAAGTCTTGTCAATCCCTTCTTTTCTGTAGCCATTCACAACCAAGAAATCTGTAAGTCTTTCATACCAAGCTCTTGGTGCTTGCTTCAAACCGTATAGAGCTTTCCTTAGTTTGTACACATGGTCAGGAAATGTTGGATCAATAAATCCTTTTGGTTTATCAACATACACCTCTTCGTTTAAGTAACCATTCAAGAAGGCACTTTTAACATCCATCTGGAAGAGCTTGAATTTGAAATTACAAGCCACACCTAAGAGCAATCTGATAGATTCCAGTCTTGCCACAGGAGCAAAGGTTTCATCATAATCAATTCCTTCAACTTGAGTGTATCCCTGAGCAACCAATCTGGCCTTATTTCTGGTGACCACTCCTTGTTCATCAGATTTATTCTTGTAGATCCACTTGGTGCCAATCACATTAACTCCATCAGGCCTAGGTACAAGCTCCCATACTTTATTCCTCTTGAATTACTCCAGCTCTTCATGCATTGTATTTATCCAAAACTCATCAGTCAATGCTTCCTTGACATTCTTTGGCTTAATTTTGGAGACAAAGCATGAAATTGCTATAACATCTCTTGACCTAGTCCTCACTCCAGAGTTTGGATCTCCTATAATGAGCTCCTTTGGGTGGTCTTTCTGCACTCTGATGGAGGGATCCTTATGAGGTTACTCAGTTTCAGGCTTAGCAGCAGCAACACTAGGAATTGGACTTCTGTCTTCCGCATCTGGATTAACTTCACCAACTGATGTTCCAACATCATCTAGGACATCATCATCTTCCTGCTTGTCCTTGTCATCAATCACCACATTAATTGACTCCATCATCACCTTGGTTCTAGAGTTAAAAATCCTATATGCTCTGCTGTTAGTAGAATATCCCAAAAATATACCTTCATCACTTTTGGAATCCAATTTTCTTCTCTATTCTCTATCAGCCAGAATATAACATCTACTTCCAAAAACATGAAAGTATTTAACATTAGGTTTTCTTCCCTTCCATAGTTCATACAGAGTGGATGAAGTGCCTCTTCTCAGGGTAACCCTGTTGTGAATGTAACAGGCAGTATTCATGGCTTCAGCCCAGAAATGATAGGGAAGTTTCTTGGCATGAATCATAGCTCTAGCAGATTCTTGGATAGTTCTGTTCTTCCTCTCAACTACTCCATTTTGCTGAGGAGTAATAGGAGAAGAAAACTCATGACTTATACCTTCAGCAGAGTAGAATTCTTCAAACTTGCTATTCTCAAACTCTCTTCCATGGTCACTTCTTATTCTGATAACCTTACTCTCCTTTTCTCTTTGGAGTCTTTGACAAAGATCTTTAAAAACATCAAACACCTCTGATTTGTGTTTGATGAAGTTCACCCAGGTGTACCTAGAATAGTCATCCACAACTACATATGCATATTTCTTTCCACCCAGACTTTCCACCTGCATAGGTCCCATCAAGTCCATATGAAGTAGTTCCAATACCTTGGAGGTGGTGTCATGTTGAAGCTTCGGATGAGACATCTTTGTTTGCTTCCCTTTTTGACAGTCTCCACACACTTTTCCTTCCTCAATATTAAGTTTGGGAATTCCTCTGACTGCTTCTGAGGAGATGATTCTCTTCATTCCCTTTAGGTGAAGATGTTTCAACTTCTGATGCCAGATTTTGACATCATCTTCTTTAGCAAAAACACAAGTGGAAGAACTTGAGTCTTGTGGCACCCAAAGATAACAGTTGTCCTTAGACCTGGTACCTTTCATAATGACTTCTCCTTTATCATCTTTGACAATGCATTCAGACTTTGTAAAGTCTACTTTAAATCCTTGATCACAAAGTTGACTAATGCTAATCAAATTAGCAGTCAATCCTTTAACAAGAAGAACATCCTCCAGTTTGGGAGCACCAACACAGTTCAGTTTACCACTCCCCTTGATCTCTCCTTTGACCCCATCACCAAATTTAACATAACCTGAAGAATGAAGCTTCACATCTACCAACAGATTCTTTACTCCAGTCATGTGCCTTGAGCACCCACTGTCAAAGTACCAGTCTTCTTTGGTAGAAACCCTTAAAGAAGTGTGAGCTATCAAGCTGGTAACCTTAACTTTAGGGACCCATTGCTTCTTAGGCTTGGAAACCTGCCTTCCTTTATAACAGTTCTGTTTGGGAACAACCTGATGAGCCTTCTGTGGATACCCATGTAGCTTATAACAATAAGCCTTAATGTGTCCAAAACATCCACAATGGTGACACCTCCAGCATCTGTATTTCTTCTTAGATGGAGTTCTGTCATGATGTTTTAACATCTGTTTTAACATCACTGGTTTTGGGGTGATATAACCTGCATCACTGGTGAATCCCAAACCACATTTGTCTCCAGCCATCTTCTCAATACTAAGAATGTTGTTTAACGCATTAGTATCATTGTTCAACATTCTGATAGTTTTAGTCATAGAGTCCAGCTTATAGTTAAGTATACTGACTTCAGCTTCAAGGTCAGTCTTTTCTGCTTTTAACTGTACTATGGTTTTCTTCAGTTCTTCTCCTTTATAAGTGACAGCAAGTTCATCATAAGTAACCTCATCATTCCAAGACTCATCATCTGACTCATAAACCCCCACCATAGCTCTAACAAGTTTAGCTGAATTTTCTTTAGATTCACTCTCACTGTCAGACCAAGAAGCTGATAACCCTTTCTGCTTCTTTAGAAAAGTAGGACATTCCTTCTTGACATGTCCATTCCCTTCACACTCAAAGCATTGTATCCCTCTGTCATTACTGGATTTTTCTTCATCTTTAGACTTCTTCCCTTGTTCTCCTGATCTGTTGATGTCAGAGGTAATGTTCTTAACATTGGGATTATAACTCCTATTTATCCTCTTCATAACTTTGTTGAACTGTTTACCCAGCAAAGCAATAACCTGAGACAACTCCTCCTGAGAGTCGTCTACTTTCTCTTTCTTGGTTTCTTCAGAACTGGAAACTAAAGCTATACTCTTGGACTTCTTCTCAGGTTCTTCTTCACTTAACCCTAGCTCAAATGTTTGAAGAGATCCAATGAGCTCATCAACCCTCATCTTGCTGATGTCTTGAGCTTCTTCAATTGCAGTCACCTTCATCTTGTACCTCTTAGGAAGGGACCTAAAGATTTTCCTTACAAGCTTTTCTTCTGTCATCTTTTCTCCAAGAGCACTGGATGCATTGGACAGCTCAAGAATACTCATGTGGAAGTCATGGATAGTCTCATCTTCCTTCATCTTCAGACTTTCAAACTTCGATGTTAGAAGCTGAAGTCTTGACATCTTAACTCTAGATGTTCCTTCATGTGTAGCCTTCAAAATATCCCAAGCTTCCTTAGCAACTTCACAGGTATTGATCAACCTGAATATGTTCTTATCCACTCCATTGAAAATTGCATTTAAAGCTTTGGAATTTCCAAGGGCAAGCTCATCTTCTTCCTTGGTCCATTCTTCTTCAGGCTTCGGCTTTGAGGTGCCCTCTTTATCTTTCCCAGCATCATCTTTTTCAAACACAACAGGTGCTTTCCATTCTTTAATGATAGCCTTCCAAGCCATGCTGTCCAAGGATTTCAAAAAGGTGATCATCCTTGGCTTCCAATAATCATAATTTGAGCCATCCAAAATAAGGGGTCTGTTGACAAATCCTCCCACTTCTTTGTCCATCTTTACACCAGAAAGTAACTTCCCTAGATCTCACCCAGAGACAAACAGGATGTCTGCTCTGATACCAATTGAAATTCTGGTACCAGATGTGTGATGTCACACACGATGTCACAACAACACACTCTGAACAATGTACATAAACAACAACAGCAATAAATCAACACTGAATTGTTCACCCAGATCGGTCTAACTACCTACGTCTGGGGGCTACCAAGCCAGGGATGAATTTCACTATCAGTAGTATTAATTTATAGACTCAACAACCCAGTTGACATCTCCTAAACTTAATCACTACTTAATGAACCTTCTACCTAAGAGACCACTTAGATATGAGAACACTACTCAATCCCTAAATCACTTCAGTGATATAATTCAAAGATCACACACTTTGAATAACACTACTTGATTCTGCTTCACAGCTTTAATCAAGAACAACTCAAAACAATAATACCAATTCACACTCGAATGGTTTACAAACACGAAGACACAACGACACTCAGTCTTTAGCTCTTTTTCTTCGTTACCTTTCCTTCAGGAATGATGCGCATTATATAGCTATCTGAATTGGGCTTGGACCTGCTACAATATCTTACCTGATTTGTTATTTAAAACTGAATCTTCAAAATAGATTTTCTCTCTCAAAATCCTCTTAAATCTTCAGCTTTTAAACCTCCTACAAATCTGCATCAAATCTCTATGCAATAGAGAAAATCTATCCCAAGATATCTGCAACCAATGAGACTAACAGCTCTCCACAATTCCAGCTAAAACGCAAACCCTAACAACATCACTAAACCTGATGTTATTAATTCTGCAGATCTAATATCCCAACATCGCATGTGACATCAGACATCCAACTTAACTCTTAACATAACCCAATGCTAAGACTCAATGTTATGACATCACCCATATGACATCAGACATTGAATAACCTTTGTTTTACCAAAATTCTAGCCAATCCAAGAACCAACACTCATATCCTAAACCAGTCTTATCACTTGCCCCTTTTCCAGCTTCAAGTATTTTATCCAGAGTGTCAGTTCCACTATTTAACATTCTGATGGATTTTGACATTCGATCAAGCTGGGATTTTAACAACAAAACTTCATTCTCAAGTTCAGCTTTATTAGTCTCAAGCTGTATTATAATCTTCTTCTGCTTCTCCCCTTCTTGACAGACCTCTTCACTTTTCAGACACAGCTCTTGATAAGAAGATGTCGGCTCTTCAAAGTTCAATTCACCATCACTAGACTCTCCATCAGAGGCACATATTCCAGTCAATGCCTTAACATGCTTGGCATTCTCTTCTTCACTTTCACTATCTGTATCAGACCAGGAAATAAATAACCCCTTTTTCTGCTTTTTGAGATATGTAGGACATTCTTTCTTGACATGACCATAACCTTCACACTCATAGCATTGAACTCCTTTGTCATGATTGGACTTTTCTTCATCTCTTGTTTTCTTCACTTGATTACTAGACCTGTTGTTGTCAGATGTGATGTTCTTAACATTAGGTCTATAGTTTCTGTCCATTCTCTTTAGCACCTTATTAAACTGTCTCCCAAGCATCACAACAGCATTTGACAGTTCCTCCTGAGTTTCAAAATTACACTCCTTCTTAACATCTTAAGTATTAGACACCAAAGCTATGCTTTTGGTCTTCTTTTTAGGCTCCTCATTCAACCCCAACTCAAAAGTTTGAAGAGAACCAATCAACTCATCAACTCTCATCTTGCTTATGTCTTGAGCTTCTTCAATAGCAGTCACCTTCATTTTATATTTCTTGGGAAGGGATCTGAGAATCTTCCTTACCAGCTTCTCTTCAGTCATTCTTTCTCCTAAAGCACTAGAAGCATTGGACAACTCAAGAATATTCATGTGAAAATCATGAATGGTTTCATCCTCCTTCATCTTCTAATTTTCAAACTTAGTAGTCAACAGTTGAAGTCTTGACATCTTGACCTTGGAAGTTCCTTCATGAGTAGTTTTCAAGACATCCCAAGCTTCCTTAGCTACTTCACAAGTGTTTACCAGCCTAAAGATGTTCTTGTCAATACCATTAAAGATGGCATTCAAGGCTTTTGAATTTCCAAGTGCAAGCTCATCTTCTTCCTTGGTCCAATCTTCCTCAGGTTTCAGCTTTGTTGTACCATCCTTTTCAACAATAACAGGTGCTTTCCATTCTTTTAAGACAGCCTTCCAAGCCCTGTTGTCTAATGACTTCAAGAAGGTAACCATACGTGGTTTCCAATAGTCATAATTAGACCCATCTAGAATAGGGGGTCTATTCACAAATCCACCACTCTCCTTGTCCATTGCACCAGAAAGTATTAACCCTAGATCTCACCCAGATGCAGAGCAGGATGCCTGCTCTGATACCAATTAAAATTCTGGTATCAGATGTGTGATGTTAAGTGAGATGTCACAACAACACAATCTGCTATATGAACAAGGTAATAACAACAGTAAATCAACACAATGAATTGTTCACCCAGTTCGGTCTAACAACCTACGTCTGGGGGCTACCAAGCCAGGGAGGAAATTCACTATTAGTAGTATTAAATTACAGACTCAACAATCCCAGTTGACATCTACTAATCTTAATCACTACCCAATGACACTTCTACCTAAGAGACCACTTAGATATGAGAAACCACTCACTCCCTAAATCACCTCAGTGATATAATTCAAAGATTACACTTTAAACCACACCTTGATCTTGCTTAACAGCTTTGATCAAGAACAACACACTCTTGCTTAAAAGCTCTAGAGTGAATACACTTACAACCCAAAATAGTAACACCTATTCAACCATGAAAGGTTTACAAAACACACACGAAAACAAAAATTTGACTCTCAGTCTTTGCTTTCTTGTCTTCGTCCCTTCCAACATGGGTTGAGGCTGCTTTAAATAGAATTCTGACTTGGGCTTGGACCTCTTCCAAATATCTGATTTGATTTGTTTTTAAAACCAGAATTTAAAACAGATTTGATCTTCAAATCTTTTTAAATCAAACAGCCCTTAAACATAGCAACAGGATCTGCTCCAAATCTGATTGTAACTGAAAATATCTTCTCCAAGATATTCGCACACAATCTCTCTAACAGATCTTCTCAAAACAAACTTTTACGCGCAGCCCTAAAACATCACAGCCTGATGTTTTGATGTTCTGATAACTGACGTCAAGACATCAAGTTTAACATCAGCAAATAAAACTTCAACCCTGCAACAACTAATGTTAGGAACCAATGTTAAGACATCAAACAAATGACATCAACATTTTTCAACTTTGTTTTACCAAAATTCCAGCCAATACAAGAACTAACATATACTATTATTTAATTAAATAACCAAGACTCCACAAAATGCCAACGTCAACACAAACCACCAAAATTCACAAATATTATATTTAAATAAATTAAATAAATATTTTAATAAACTTGGGGTGTTACACAAACTGTCACCGGCATCATTTGCCACTCCCATTAATGGAGACATGCGTGGCAAGGGATAACGAAAAACTAAAAAATAAAAGGGTATCAAGTCATTTCTCAGATCACTCTTACTTCACTCAACTCTTTTTCTCTCTATCTCTCTCTCTCTCCTCAATGAGTTCTCTCTCTTTAGCTCAAAGGGTCGCCGGAAACCTAACGGACGACCGGAGAAGACAACAGCCAACGGCGGCCGCAACCATCTTCTCCTACGAGATACCCCTAAACCAAAAAAAAAATTCACATACCCCACCTAGTTTTTCACCCTCTATTCAAATATGAAGGAAAAATTTCCATAAACCTAACCAAATCTTCAGATCGAAACACTCCCAATTAAAATCCAAGTTTCTAAAACAAGCCAGAACCAAGCAAAACGGAGTAAGAAGGACAAAGTAAGCTACTCAAAGATATCACACAACACACAATCCAGCAAGGATAGCTCATATCAAAGGAAACAAATTTCAAAAGAGTACCTCCTTGAAGAATCCTTTAAAAAGAGACTTGGAACACGTCCGGGTAATCTTCACCTTTCTCTGTTCTAGGCCTTAATCTCTCTTCTTCTACCTCCTATGTGTTCTTCAGTGTGAAATATGGTGAATGTGGTTTAGCTCTAGTCTTCTTGAATATCAATGTGATACCCAAAAAACCTCTGAAACTGAGCTTTAGTAAGGGTTTTTGTATTCTTGTCGTGTAGAAGAATTCTTAGGGTTTTTTCAAGTGTATTCTCTGTGTTTTCTGTGAATGAATAATGTTGTCTTATATAGGTACTCTGATACGGGTTAAATTGTATAATTTGGAATTTAATACATGTGAAGTTTGTTATGAAAAATGATGAGGTGTGATATTGTCATGAATCAATCTGTTACAAATTTTGGTATGAACCCTGATTATGTGGGATACTGAGAAAGTGGAATTGAGAAATTATCCTGCTATTTTGTCTTTTCTACCATCTAGAAGCTCATGTGGTCCCATTGAAGATGTTATTTGTTGTTGCTGTTGATTTCCTTGAATGAATTTTACCACGCCATATACCCATGTGCTTTGACTTGTATGTGCCACAACATGCTCTCCTTGGTTGCTGATATAAGTCATTCCCTTCATTTTCTTATATGCACTGTATTTCTTCTTTGTGTGAAATATGATGTTGTGGTTGTGTTCTGATATAATTTTGCACGAAACATTGCACCATGAATTTTGACATTTTTCTGTTGTTGTTGTGAATTGTGGCTTATTCATTTCTACATTGTACCTTTATATTACCTGGTTTTTAAATTGTGCATACTTGCTCATGGCTGCTGTTAAATATTCTTAGAATGTCCTCAAATAGGCTTAATTTTGAATTATTCACATCCTGCCTATGCCTTAATGTATTGATCCTTTGTTTTATTATTTTTTTCATGTGCATTGTGCTTGGCATGAGGAATGATAACAACTTGGATACTTGGAGGAAGCAACACTTGGAAACTTGGCACGAATCGACATGAAGAAGGATAGCTTGGATTTGAAGATTTGGTGATGAGGTTAACTTGTTTGGAAGTTGATGTATGTGTATGATGTATGAGGTTTATTGGTTCATGCTAGTGTGTCTTTTTATGTTATGTAGGTATGTGCTTGATGAACATAAGGGCTAATCATGGAGTTTTGAGTTTGGCACTAACTTGGCACGAATAATGAAGACTTGGTGAAGGATAATAACTTCAAAATTGAATTTTAGCTCGTGAAATCTAAATTTGGTCTTTTAAGCATTGTGTTTAGGCTTTGCTCATTGATCATACTATAACATAATTTGTGTTTTGTAATTTTGGATTCAAGTATTGAATGGTTGGTGAACTTCCAACTCCCATCTCTTATAAAGCTTGAAATTTATTTTGAACTTTTCCATTTGTAAAGCTTGTACTCGTTTAACTTTGAATGTAAGTGATTGAAATTACTTTGAAATCATCTATCCAAGCTTTGGTCTATGTGAAATTCAATTTGATCGCCCCTTTTTGCAATTCTCACTTTAGACATCTTGCAATCCGTTTGTATATTTGAATTTGAATATGATTTCTTAAGCCTTGTAGGAAACACGAACCAAAACTAGTAGCAAACTATACGTGTCATTCATACTTGTATCAATTGAACCCAAATTATGGAGTTCTAGCATCTTATTAAAAAAGGAACATTACATGAACTTAGCTTTCTCACTTAAACCGTGTTGCACAAGTATCTTAGACAAAAGAGATAAAATGAACTTATCCTCTCCATTATGCCCATCTTACACCTAGATTCTCTTAACAATACATCAATCATGAATTAAGTCAACACCTTCCTTTATTTCCCCTTGATCTTAGTATACTTGTAATGAAATAAGAAAGACCTATGATCAAAGTAAGCACAACCATTACTTTTATAGCCTATTCTTAGAAGATCATGGCCAAAGGCCAAATAATCGCCCAAAGAAAGATCATTAAGCAGCACAAATGTTTAATATAGGAAAATGAAAGGGTAGGACAAATTTGGGGTATGACACCTTCATGCGTACGGAATGCAGTCTTCTGAACATCTTCAGGTTTCACCCTTACTTGGTGATACCCGGATTTCAAATCAAGCTTAGTGAAATAATGGGCACCATGCAATTCGTCAAGCAACTCTTCAATCACTGGAATTGGGAATTTATCTGGTACTATCACTTTATTAAGGGCACGGTAATCGACACACATCCGCCACGATCCATCCTTCTTCTTCACCAATATTACTAGGCTAGAACGTACTGCTACTCTGCTGAATAATTCATGCCTCCAACATCTCTTTGACTTGCCTCTCTATTTCATTTTTTTCATGACGAGGGTACCTATAGGGCCTCACACTCACTGGGCCTTGACTTGGCAGTAAGTTAATGGAGTAATCACGTGAGCGTCGTGGTGGCAGCCCCTTGGGATCATGAAACACATCATCAAATTGCTTCAACCTTTCTTTCATTTCTGGGTGCTTTGTCTCTTATAAAACCTGGGTTTCACTGTTGTTCAAAGTGGCATCTAAAGACTACCACTTCTTCCCATATCCCTTACTAGCTTTACCCACTTTGCTTTGTAGTACTGAAATGGCTTCATGTGTTCCTTCTATACCCTTTAACATTACCCATTTTCCCTCTTGCCAAAATTCCATCGTTTGTTTCTTCCAATTAACTATCATATCCCCAACGATTTCAGCCACACCATGCCTAACACCACATCAACTCCTTCTAAATCAAACAAATAAGCTTCGATTTCACTAGTCACCTCCCCTGTTTTGAATAAGACATGATTACACTTTCCTCGCGTGGTGGTTTGAAACCAATCACCCAACTTGATTCTAAAATCTGGAGTATTTTCGACGCTTTAACCCAGTTTTTGCACTAACGGGTTCGCAATGAAATTGTGTGTCACTCCACTGCCAATCAGAACCACCACCGGAACATCATTAATGGTTGCTCGCAGCTTGAGATTTTGTAGACGTTCATGTCTCGGAGTCTCCATCTCATATAGGTTCATCACACTCATCTCCCCATCTTGCTCTTCTTCAGATTCGTCCACCTCCTCTGCCAATAATTTGGCCTCCTCCCCTCCCCCATCTTCATCATCCAAAATCATGACACGTAGTTGTTTTCCTGGACACTGATGAAGGGGGTGAAAGGGACCCCCACATTTATAACAAAGACCTTTTTGTTTTCTATTAATGAGCTCTTGAAAGGATAAGTGAGTAAAGCCTTTGTCACGTGCCCCCTTTCTTTCTCTCTCAAATCATTGGCTTGTCATCACGTGTGTGGTTATTAGGCCCATTTCCAGAATTTAACCCACTGTTCTAGCCTCGTTTCACAAAAACCCAATTTGTTCCTCCATTTCGCCCTGGGTTAACCTTGTTTGAACCGCTTGGTTTTGGGTTTCGGGTCCAACCTGATCCACCACTCGTTTCCCTTTCCACTGCTCTAGTGACGTGGAACAACTTCGTCCTTGGAATCGGTCCCATAGCTACGAAACTTTGTACCTTATCTCTGATCTCACCTCTTAATTCGTGCAGAAAGTACCCTAAAAACTGTTTGCCAGGTAACCTTGAAATTTGAGAGTCAGACGTTCAAATTCCTGAATATATTCTTCCATCGTTCCTCTTTGACGAATTTCAGTGAGCTTCTCATAAACATCACCCTATCCTAAACCTCCATACCTTTACATCAACTCCGATCGAAGCTCCTCCCATGTCAGATCTGGGTTTTCTTCCAACAGAGAGTTAAAGAAGTGAATTGTTGGTCCTTCCATTCTCAATTGTGCCAGCCCCACTTTCACGGTAGCACTCGTGTCTTGAACACGAAAATAGACCTCTACTCTAGAGATCCCTCCAGCCGGATCGTCGACGGAGAACGTCGGTAGCTCCACTTTCTTAACCGACCTTCTAAATTCATCCAGAGCTTCACCTTGCAACTTTGTGGTTGCCGTAACCTTCTTCGATGATGCGACCAATGATTCTTTGGTAATAACACTGCCTCCCGCCGATGAGACATCATATTTAGCTTCAACCACCTTCTTTCCCAGAATTTTCTCCATCATCTATATCAGCGCTCTTTGATTCTCCCTCGCCATTTGTTTAACCCCAGCGATGGAATCAGAGAAAGCAACCTTCATCAACAATAACTCGTGCTCCAGATCTGCAATCTTCGTCTCCATGTTTGCCACTATTTTCTTCCTCAGCATCAATCGATGTTTCCTTCACTGGTTCCCTCTACGAATTCGGCAGGTCAGACCACTGTTAGGTTCTCTAAAAATAATGAGAGTAATAAAAAGAATAGAATGAGGAATAATAAGAAGAGGCTGCTTTATTGAATGATTGAAAGAGATTTACAGAGATCAAGGAATCTACTGCCATAGAGTTGAGCTTCTATGGAGTGCTTAGTAGCTCTCCGTTATAATGATTACACAATGATTCTCCAGAGTGTCCTCTTGTGATCTATTCCTAATCATTTATGCAAACGACCTAACAGAATTGGTTAAGACCAATTCTCTCTCTACTGCCACCTCGTATCCAGTCACATGGTATTTGATGCTCTACTCCTTCTAGAATAAACCAGCCAAGCCTTGGCTCCACTAGGCCCATTGTGATTTGGCACTTCCACCCCTGGCCCATCTTCATTCATATGGTCCCTAACAGTAGGAACTTCATTAACTCCTCTTGCAAAAATTTGGGTCAGCCAACCCCAAATCTAATGACTTTGAAAGGATTATACTTTACAAAGATTTTGATAAAATCTTGGATTGGTTATAGTCTTCACTTTCCTCATTGTTTCTACATGCATGGCTTCCTCATTCTTCATAATTTTGTTGGGGGTGTTTCTTTAGTTTGAGTTTCTAGATCCACCGGTTCCTTAGGAATCTTGTTTAAAGGAAACTCTCTTCTGATGGATGTTGTTCGGTTAGGAGGGCAAGGAAATATGTACCAGATGAAGCCAAGTTTGACTTCAACACCACGACTTGGTCTGCCATGATGTGAAATTTCATCTTTAGGTGAATGGTTGATGAGACGAAACCTAGGTTGCCAATGTTGGTCTTCATAGGATACAATTTTAGACAAAGTCGTATTTAATAATTAAAAACTTTATTTTAATAATTCTTTTTTCTTCTCCAACCTAATAACATCAATATTTCTACATATCACAAAGGTCTTATGTTGGTTTCATCGAAACCTTGGATGCCCCTCACGGTAAGGTTGTAGTGTCGGTTGTAGGCCAAATTAATGTACATTACAGTGTACATGATATCACGCAAGCTCTCTTGGTCTAAAACACATGTTGAATGTCACGCCCTGTTGTCTCAATTCTGATTCGGATATGTATGTGGTGGTTTGAAACAATGTTGACCAACTCGTCATCATAGAATAACAGTGAAGATCTCTGATAGGCCAATGATTTCTCAATAAGTGGACTTCTGTGAGGATTTTTTCTAGAGACATTGCAGCAACTCCCACTATCATTGTTGGATTTTTTTCTTGGCAGTGTACAATGAGAAGTGTTTCTACCAGTGCATATCATTTTATTGTGAGGTGAAGAAAAGAGAATTTCACTTAAAGTGATTCTCATATACGTCGTAAATGATCTGTCGTGGACTTGAGATGATTAATGTCAGACTTGACTGTCTATATAAGATGATATGCACTGTAAGTACTATGAGATGCTCAAGTCACTGACTATCCAAGGCAAAAGGAAATATTTTAGGTTTAAAGAATCTATTGGTGGATTTGATGTTTACCTCCTCTTTTATAAGCCAATTATAAGGTTTTACGAGTCTAGAACCTTCTATAAGATAGTTGTCTAACAGGATATCTATGAGTGTTGTATGTGTTCAATAAACTAACAGCTTTACTTAAATCATTCACCTTGATCATGTGTTTCTTTTTGGAATAACTTAACGTGTTCCTATGTCTCCAGGGTCCTCTTTTCTAGGACCTTTATTCTCTGTATATGTTGATCGTGTGATCTCGATCTAACGGTCTCAAAGGTTGTGAATCAAATCAAATCTTCTTCTTTATCATGGATCCACGTTTTTATTGAGGCGTTTGAAACATGTGTGTAAGTCCAAACATAAACAAAATAAAAATTATATAGATGATAATTTTTTTGTAAATTACTTAATATTTATTTTGAAAAAATAAATTGATTATTAAAAGCGTCGTCAAATTCAACGTTTCTTGTATAATTAATTTTTCTGTATTTTCTACGTATTGTTTTAATTCATATTTTACATAATAAAAATTTATTGTAACTTATATTTTATAAAAAAAAAAATGTTGATTTATAAATATAAATGACATGATAATATTAATAAATTTATTGTGATTTATTGTTCATCATTTAAGTTAATATATTAATTTAAAATTTAATTTAATTTCTCTATATTTTCCAGCATAACAACATTATTACTATCTTCACCATAGCTCATACATGAGATAAGTTTTAACTCTACCATGTATTATTGTTGGTCAAATGAAATGTCGAAATAAAGATTACATTTTGAGTCACCGATTGTACCACGAAACTACTTACAAGTTGCAATCCAATTTCGTCACAATCCGAAGTTGTTGAATTTTCTTTTAAAAATTGGAATCCAAGTTTGTAACAATCACTCCCTAGATGATAGAATGTTCAACTTGTGTGTATTTTTAATAGCGTAAAAACAAACCATTTTTAAGTCTGAAAATAAGAAAAGAAGCAAAAGTTTCAAAATCGCGCCAGGTAGGGGTCGAACCTACGACTTTCTGCTTAGGAAACAGACGCTCTATCCACTGAGCTACAGGCGCTTCTTGATTTATTTTTCATCTTCAATTAATCTTATCAATAACAATGTCAAGTTCTGCTTATATGGCTATAATGTATTTATAACCTATTATGATTTTTCCACTGCATCTTGATGTAAAAAAACCAATAAAATAATTTAGCTGCTTAACCTTTAGGCCTTATATTTCAATTCATAGAAAATGATGGATGCTATTATTTCTTTATCCTTCAATACTCAATTACATCATATAACATACATAGGAACATCATTTGATTCCATTAGAAAAACAAGAAAACTGAGAGATTATAGAGTTTGGAAACATATGTTCAAAAGACTGAACCATGCAATCAAATGTTACAAAATGATAATCAAACATGAATCTCAATATCAATTTTAAAGAAAAACACATGATCTGTTCTTCTTTCTTTTTTTCTTTTGCTTTGGAGGCTGCAAAACTACCTTGATTGCAGCATCAAACACAGCTTTCACATTCTGAAATATTAAAATTACACTATAGTTATAATGTGTATATATTAATTAATAACTATAAATATTATGCCTTAAAATAAAATCAGAACCTGTTGAGTCTTTGAGCTGCATTCTAAGTACACAGCCGCACCAATCGCCCTCTTCAGCTCTTCTCCCTGCCCAAAAAAAATTGGACAATGATATACCGCGCAATCATAAGATCAAGAGATCTCGACCGTTAGATGAAAATCAGACAACTCGTATTCTAACATAACTAAAATAAAATTTTGAATATGAGTTGTCTAATTTTCATCACTGATCGATCGAGATCTACAATTGCGTGACTGCAGAGAATCCAAATTCTGTGACCTACCTGGGCAGTAGTTATAGGTGTTGCTCCAGGATGATCAATCAAATACTGTCTATCTTCCCTCAAATCTACAAACCAATAAAAAAAAAAAAAATTATTAAATGACCACTAAGGTTCAAAATTTAGCATTAATAATAACACCAAATTTTAGCTCCTACCAAGTTTGGTTCCGACTAGCACAATCGGCACAGTTGGAGCATAATGTCTCAGTTCAGGAATCCACTGCATAAAATTAACCTAATATAAGATTCTATTGAATAAAACTAAACCATTTCACAGTTCACTAGTGAAAAAAAATGTATAAATTTCCTTTCACAAGAACCTTTTTCGAGATATTCTCGTAGCTGGCTCGACTGAGTAGCGAAAAGGCCAACAAGAACACATCTGCTCCTCTATAGCTCAAAGGCCTAAGCCTGTTGTAATCCTCTTGTCCTGAATTTATAAATCAACAATAATTACACCGGTTCGCAATACTAGTTATAATCTTTATAACACTAATACTTCTGATTAAAGACGTGTCAGCGTCTGTGTCGGTATCTTTGTCAATATTTCGTAGGTTATAACTTATAATACAATTGATGTGTAACATACAGTAATACTTACCAGCAGTGTCCCATAACCCAAGATTAACTGTGCTACCATCAACCACAACATTTGCACTGAAGTTATCAAAAACTGTAGGAACATAATCCTTAAAGAAAACAAAAACCACAAGTGAATTTTTTATCAACCAAACAAAAACTAAATTTACATGTCAAAGAAAAAAAAACATTGTAAGAATACCGTAGGAAATGTGTTGAGAAAAAAAAACATTGTAAGAATACCGTAGGAAATGTGTTGCTTGTGTAAGAGATAAGCATACAAGTCTTCCCAACAGCTCCATCTCCAACAGTAACACATTTGATGAATCTTGCTGTACTCATTTTCACACACACACACACACACTTTTTTTTCAAAATCAAAGATTCAAACTTTTTCTCTACTATGTTGTTTCCATCACTGCATGGTTTGTTCTATTATATTTCGTTCACTAGAAAAAAATTTGAACTAAAAGTGAAAAAAAAAAAAACGAAAAGAAGAA
This sequence comes from Lathyrus tuberosus, assembly GCA_022829125.1. NCBI lineage: Eukaryota > Viridiplantae > Streptophyta > Magnoliopsida > Fabales > Fabaceae > Lathyrus > Lathyrus tuberosus. Next base: position 5,490,779 of record JALAZF010000203.1, on the reverse strand, counting down.
AGTGTAGTGTTTAGAAAGAAAAGGGTGAGGGGTGTGAATTTGAATTTTGAATAGAAAAGGAGGGGAAGTGAAGCATTTAATAAGGAAAGTTCTATGTCACCAACTTTAGTGTGACATATTTTAAGATTTTCATTATTGCAATTTGGCTTTCTGTTTCTTTAAGGGGAAGGACAGAGTTTTGGATGAGCAAAAAATTAGTTGTTGTTTGGTGTTGTAGTGGTGTTAGTTGGTTAAGTATTGTACAAGGGAGATATAGTGAATAATTATTAGTACTTAGAATGTGAGTTTTTTTGGTTAATTAATGGTTAAATAAGAAAGTAAGAGTAATTGATTATAGATAGAGAAAAATAATAGTTGATTGTGAAAATTTAATGTTTTGAGTTTGGTTAGTACCAAGTTGGTACAAGTGTTATACAGCTACCAAAACACTAAATTTAGGATCACTTGAGTGGATGATTAGAAAATGTGACAACACAATATTATTTAGTATCAACTGTAATTTCATTTATTTGTAAGTGTTGTGCTCCGGTCAGATGTCCAACGATTTTATTTTTAATTGGTTTGTAAAGTGAAGGGTATTATTTTAAATAAATTATTTGTGGGTTTTATCTTTAATTAGTGTAGGATTTGAGTTTTTTTCAATACACCTCCTTATATCCAGCATTATTAGGTTTGATGCATGGATATAAACGGTAGATGACCCGAATTATCGATATATGAGACTTAGTTTTTCCAATACATCCCCTTGCACCTAACATTTTTTTTGAACTTGGTGCGCATATAAAAATGGTGGATGATCCGAATCGATAGAGTATGATACCATATGATAGAATAAGAGTTTTGGCCTAACTCGTCCCTATAAAATTGGTTTGTAAAATGAAGGGTGTCATTTTATATTAATTCTTTATGGATATATCTTTAACCAACGTGAGATTTAGGTTTTTCCTAATATCCAATAACGAAAAAGCTAAATTATCAATTCAAAATCATAAGATATTGAGAAATCAATGTACTAAGCTCTACCTCATGATCCATATTCGATCCACACCAAAAATGGCTATTTGCGGTTGGATATGATCTAACGAAAAAAGACTTGAATTATGGGTTACGGTTCACATGGAAAAATAACTATTATGAATTCCAATCACACCACCCAATAAAGTTGTATCTATATAACCAACATGAAGATGATACACCAAAATGCAAAAGAGTATATTACTTCTCCCACAATTTTTTTATTATGTTAATTTAGTTTCCTTAAGCTAGACAACAGCTCCAATACGAGCATAGTTTTATAATCATGATTTAGTACCAAAAGGTCAAGTTCAACTCTGTTTTCCAAGATAACTATAATTCTTTTGAGTATATCTCATGACACAGAATACAAACTAAGCTTATGTCTTCTTTAATAAAGAGCAAATCATGCCCCAATTGAAAACTAAGTTACCTGTAAAGCAATATCCAATTATTTCCTTTTCGGTGCACACCAACATTGAATTATTATTATTAGATATTACATTTTATTTTATTCATTAGAATATAATTCACAAAAAGTTATGTTATGCGTCCATAATATGCTTTATAATATATGATGGAAAAATTTCGAATTCATTTCGGTCTCTTAACTTGAAAATATATATATTGTTCTATTAAATTTTTAAAGGGTTAATACATATTTTATTTTTAGCCGAATTTAAAAAAGAATCCTATAAAAAAACACAGATTCCATTTCTGCCATTTGAAGATTAAATCATTTTTATTATTCTATTGTTTATGTTAAAAAAATCAAAAACACCAACCCACCAAGTATTGAACTAATGTCTTGGTGCATCCATTTCTGTCATTTGAAGATTAAATCATTTTTATTATTTTATTGTTTATGTTAAAAAGATCAAAAACACCAACCCACCAAGTATTGAACTAATGTCTTGGTGCATGCAAAAACCTTCTCTTACCACTAGGCTATTATGCATTATTTGTTTATGGTTTGTATCAAATATATATAAACTAAACTAAATTAAACTAAATTTAATAAAAACTAAACTAAACTAAACTAAATTTAGTTGTATGTTGAAATATTTATGTTTTGTTTATTTATTTAATATTTAATATTTAATATAAACTAAATTAAATTTTATTTAATTACAACATTTCAAACGTTTTAATAAACTATATTTTATTTTAATATTTTATTTATAAATTAATATTAACGTTTTAATAAGAGATTAATTGTTATGTATTGTCAGTGTAAAAGTTTTACACTATCAATACATCAGAACCATCCTTTGGTATTACTTTTCAAGTGATTAAAATAAAAGTCATACCTTTCAAACAAATTAGTGGTTGTGATTAACTGACAGTGTAAAAAACATTTACACTGTCAGTGCATATCAATTAAATTATTTTAATAAATTAAACTAAATTAATATTAACGTTTGAACTAATTTAATATTAAATTAATCTTAATTAAAAAAAATTATTTTCAGTTTATTTTTAATTATTAATATTAAAACTACTATTTTAATTAAAAATATTTTTATTTTCAGTTTATTATTAAATATGTAAATATATAATTACATTTTTATTTTCAGTTTATTATTAAATATGTTAATATATAATTACATTTTTATTTTAAGTTTATTATTAAATATGTAAATATATAATTAAATTTTTATTATTATATAACAGTAATTTAAATTATATATTATAACATAAAAATGTAATAAATATGTAATATAAAAAGGTTACATGTAATATATTTATTTTAACATTTCATATGTAATTAAAATATGTAATATATTTATTTTAACATTTCATATGTAATATAAATATGTAATAAACATTGTAACAGTATGTAATATAAATATAAATTATTTTATGTATATATTTAATGTTATATGTAAATATAAAAAATATTACATTTTAAAATGTCACATTTCATACTGTTACATTTCAAAATGTTATAAAAAAATTGTTATATTTAATGTTATGTCTATTTAAAATGTTACATTTCATATATTTTATGTATATATGTGTTTTGGACTGAGCCGGCGCCTGCCCGTCTGTCGGGCAGGCCCAACCCAATACTGCAATGCGGCCCAATGAAGCCCAAGTCTGCCTGTCGTCGAGCACACCTAGATCTCTTCATCTTCGAGCACGTAAGGATAAGTTGTTATCGAGTAGAGGTTACATACACCGGGGAAAGGTCACGCCTCTCCCCCCACGATCTACACGTGCTCCTCCCCGCGAGGACACGTCATCAGGTAACGTCCACTCCCGAAAGAGCTGGTCAATCCACTCTTCAGAGATCACGGGACCGTTACTCCAGGGCGAAGACCACATGCTGGTCTTCACTACGCCACGTAAGCCTTGGCAGTTATCTGCATTGGGCCTAGCAGTCCAACCCAGTGTAGACGACCGTTGGCTCAGCGCTGGGGGCACAATATAAATAACCTCTCTCATGAGAGGGCAAAGTTACATTCTATTCTAACTCTTACTCACTTTCTGTACTTGCTCTAGTCCTAACTTTGGCATCGGAGTACCTTACAGGTACACCCCACCGTCTTTCACCACCGGAGTTGTGGAGCTCACGACGTTGCTGACCACTAATCTCCTTTCTGATCAGGTACAATTAGTGGCGTCGTCTGTGGGAACCTTTGCTTCCCCATTTTTCTCTTCGTAAGACCAAAGCAACCTCCATTTTCTGACAACCATGGCCAGCACTCAACCTGAGGCCAAGACTCCAGACACTGCATTTACGCAGTTCAACATCGGAGACGACCACGAGGACTATGTGGTCGTCAACGTCGAAGAAGGCGACGAAAGGGACGGACGTACTGCCTCCCCTTCCTCTAACGACGTGACATACACTGCCGCCCAATAGGACAGCACTCCAGCTGCCTACCAGCCTGTCCCCACACCACTGAATGCTGATGCAAACATGAGGCTCTGTTCGCGCTGATCAATCAGACCAACCTGTTGATCTCCCAGCAGGACGCGAGGATAGAAGCGCTCGAAAAGGGACGACCACGACGCTCTCCCCCGTGGAGACATCGTCGCCCTCTATCTCTTAGTAGTTCTCCTTCCCCGCGAAGGGGTCGACCGGGTGAATCCTTGAGCCCATCCCCCCAGCCCGCCGGGCGTCGCCCGCGTCTGAAACGACCCCAACCCGTGGTCTCCCAGAAGCACAGCGATTCCCTCCTCGGAAGGAACGACGTTCACCTGAGCAAAAGAGGAGCAAGGCTAACAGACACGGCGACAAACCGAAGGCCCAACCGAGAAGCTCCCCCCGAAACAACAGATATGGTCGGGGCAACCACTCCCCGTCACGGTCATCAATTAGGAGTGACGAGGACGACCAACGTACCCCCTGTCCAAAGAGATCATGGATACGCCCATACCCGTCGGGATGGAGAATCCCCCACCTCTGGGGACGTACGACGACACTGCTGACCCAGACGACCACGTCGAGAGCTTCGAGGCTATGCTCGACTACAGGAATGTCCGGGGAGCTATTAAGTGCAGGATTTTCCCGACCACCCTCCGAAAAGGTGCCATGGCCTGGTACAAAAGCCTTGCACCGGAGTCCATCACTTCTTGGAAGCAACTGAAGAGATAGTTCTCCAGGCATTTCACTGCATCTCACCGCCATCCGAAGACGGTGGACTCTTTGGAAGCCATCTTCCAAGGGAGGAACGAATCTCTCAGAGACTACATCGAGAGATTCAACCAGGAAGCCGTCGAGGTACCCACTACCGGTGACATGAAGAAGTTTCTGATCGAGCGGGGACTGCATCACGGGACCGAGTTCGCCAAAGCTGTGGGTATCCATAGACCCCGTAACTTGGAAGACCTCCTCCACAGAGCCCAATCTTACATCCAGTTTGAAAAGTCGGAGGTCGCCTACGTTACCCGCGACTCGCGACACCAAGAGGGCCCCCGAAGCTCCAGGGATGAAGACTCTACTGCCCCCCGGCGCGAGGGAGAGAGAAGACGCGAAGGTTGCCCCAAGGACTCTCGCGAGCCGAGAGGTCCAGTTGGCCGGTTCACGGAATACACTCCGCTCAATGCTCCCTGCGAGCGAATTCTCTCCGAGTGCGCCAACTCAGAATTTCACAAAGGGGGTGTCCGCTTTTCGAAGCCAACGCCCCCCAAATCAAACACTGACAAGTCCAAATACTGCAGGTTCCATCAGAGCCACGGACATGTCACCGAAGACTGCATCCACCTCAAGGATGCGATAGAGATCCTAATCAAGGAGGGGCATCTAAAGCAGTATACAAAGAGGAACGACGCTCCTCGACCTGATGCACGGGACGCGCAAAGCGTCGAAGAGACAACCCCCCATCTGGAGATAACAGACTGCAAGTCGATCTAAGCGTCACTCGCCCAGAGGACTTTTACATCCCCGAAGGGACCGAGGACCCCGCGGCAGTTCGCAGCCTGTGGGAGAGTTTTCCCCCTTAGGATCCTGTCACAGCCCGTAGCACATGGGAGAACTTCCCCACGACAATGGTTATATCCGACAGGGGCTTCAACAAGGTCTCCATCGGGTCAATCAAGCGGAAGTTTGGCGAGCTGGAATCTGCGACCTCGGCACAGACTGCCACCTTTGTGAAGGTGCAAGGGAAGTCAAACCTCATCACCTTCTACCTCGAGAAACTGCCATGCGGTGCGCCTAACTCCACCATCCCTCTCCTGATCCAGGCGCAAATGGCAAATTTTGACGTCCGCAGAATCCTGGTCGACCAAGGGAGTTCGGTGGACATCATGTACGCCCACCTCTTCGAGACTCTCCAGCTCGACGAAAAGCATTTGGCCCCTTACGTGGGCTCGGATCTACAAGGTTTCAACGGCACCACCACCAGATCGTGGGGCTATGTTGAACTAATGGTCACTTTCGGGAGCGAGGACACTGCCCGACATGTCAAGACCCATTTCTTAGTGGTGAACTGCCCTTCCCTGTACCAATGTATCCTGGGGAGAACCACTCTGGACGAACTCACGGCGATACCATCTACGGTCCACTTAAAGATTAAGTACTATACGACTAGAGGTCGGGTCGTCACCATGCACGGGGACATTGAAGCTGCTAGGAGATGCTTCGAAGCTACAACCAAGGGCCTGAGCTCGATCAACGTCAAACCCAAGGCCGGAGAGAAGTCAACCCCGGATACAGTGTAGAAACCACTCCCGCACGTCAATGCGGTGGACCTCGATAGTCGTTTCCCCGACGAGCAGAAAGAATAGGGAGTAGCGGACAACGACCTCCCAGCTGAAGGCAATGAGTAGCCTCTCCACCCAACGTGCCCCATCCCTGACGGAGACTTCGAGCTCATCGCCCTCGGAGACGATCCAGATAGGAGCATGAAGATTGGCACTGGGCTCCCCGACCTGGCGAAGAAGTTGCTGAAGGCATGCCTCCGGGAGAACGCAGATTTGTTCACATGGAGCGCATCAGAGATGCCCGACCTCGACCCTGAGGTGTCCTGTCACTAGCTCACGGTAGATCTAGTCGCTAGGGCTATAGTGCAATGTAGGCGTAGGCAGTCTCCCGAGAAAGCGGAGGCTGCTGAAAAAGCTGTAAAAGACCTCTTAGAGGCAAATTTTATTTCGGAAGCCAGGTACACAACCTGGCTGTCCAACGTTGTACTTGCCAAGAAAAATAATGGAAAATGGAGGATGTGCATTGACTATACCGATCTTAACCGGGCGTGCCCAAAAGATTCTTATCCATTGCCTAACATCGACCAGCTGGTCGATAATTCTGCAGGTTTCAAACTATTGTCCTTCATGGACGCCTACTCGGGGTACAACCAAATCCCCATGGCCAAGGCCGACAAGCAGCACACCGCCTTCATGACCGAGTCGGGAAATTACTACTACAACGTAATGTCCTTCGGCCTAAAGAACGCCGACGCGACCTACCAGCGGATGATGAACAAAGTCTTCTGGGGAGAAATCGGTGAAATGCTCGAGGTCTACATGGACGACATGATCGTCAAATCCACAGAAGAAGTCGACCACGCTTCCCATCTCACAAAGGTCTTCGACACAGCGAGGAAGTGCAGGATGAGGTTCAACCCCGACAAATGCACCTTCGGCGTTCAGGCGGGCAAGTTCCTCGGTTTCTACCTCACGAAGCGAGGAATTGAGGCAAACCCCGACAAGTGAAGGGCATTCTCCGAGATCTTGACCCCGAGCTCGAAGAAGTCGATACAATCGCTGAACGGGATGCTGACCTCATTGTCCCGCTTCGTGGCCAATGCGAGCAATGCGAGTAATGCGAGCAAGCGCTCCTCTACCTCAAACGAGTCCTTTCAAAACCCTCGGTTCTTTCGCGACCAGAGGACGGGGAGATGTTATTCCTGTACCCCTCCATCTCGAGCGAAGCAGTCAGCGCAGTCTTAATGCAGGAAACCCCCGACGGGCAGAAGCCGATTTACTTCACGAGCAAAGCCCTCAAAGGTCCGGAACTTAGGTACCAGCAAATCGAAAAGGTCGCTCTGGCTCTCGTCACCGCAGCCAGAAGATTGTGACATTACTTCTTGGCCCACATGATCGTGGTAAGGACCGAGCAACTCGTGCGACAACTCCTCGGCCGGCCAGACATGGCGGGGAGGATGCTCAGATGGTCGCTTGAACTCGCTGAGTTCGACATCCAATATGAAGGGAGAAAGGCCCTGAAAGCTCAGGTGTTGGTCGACTTTGTGGCAGAGATGACCCTCCCAGAGCCTTCGACTAACGGATCCCAAAAGTGGACGATCTACGTCGACGGGGCCTCCAGCTCGACAGGCAGCAGAGCAGACATCATCCTCGAAAACGGGGAAGGCATCCTGATCGAAGTCTCTCTCACATTGTCTTTCCCGACGTCGAACAATCAGATCGAGTACGAGGTTTTCCTCACCGGGTTACGCTTAGCTGACGACCTCGGGGCCAAAGAGGTCAAAATATTCACTGACTCCCAGCTCGTGGCCTCCCAGGTACGGGGAGAATACCAAGCCAAGAATGACAACCTCATCGAATACTTGCCTCTGGTGAAGGAAACGATGAAAAAGTTCTCCTCGGCGGAAGTAAATCACGTCCCGCAAGAACACAATACTCGAGCGAACGTCCTATCGAAACTCACAAGCACAAAGAAGAAAGACGGGAACAAATCCGTCATTCAAGAGGTGCTCTCTCGTCAGAGCATCGAGAAAACCGTCCCCGTGGCTGACGTGAACGCCATTGGAGATAGCCATAGCTGGATGACCCCGTTATACGAGTACCTCAACGCGGGCCAGCTACCTGACGACCCTAAAGACGTCGGAGTTGTTAGGCGACGCGCCTGCTCCTATAAAATCGTCATAGATAAACTATATCGACGCGGCTTCTTGATCCCTCTTCTCAGGTATGTCGAGGAGTCTAAGGTCCCCAGCATACTCCAGAAAATCCACGAGGGGATCAATGCACAATACCTCGGCGGTCGATCACTAGCCCGTAAAGCGTTACGAGCAGGGTACTACTGGCCCACCATGCAGCAAGATGCCAAGGAACATGTCAAGAAGTGCGACAGATGCCAACGACACAGGGACATGCACCTGGCCCCATCCAGTGAACTCAAAACACTATCGTCCCTGTGGTCGTTCGAATGGAGGGGGGTGGATATCCTCGGGCCCTTCGTCGTGGGGTCGTACCAAAACAAGTACCTGATTGTCGGTGTTGATTATTTCACGAAGTGGATCGAGGCTGAAGCCCTGGCCAAAATCACGACCCACAACATACTGCATTTCTACAAGAGGAACATACTAGCCTGGTTTGGCATGCCCCAGGCAATTGTCACCAACAACGGGACACAATTCACTGACAAGAACTTTCAGAACTTCGTCGCGAAGCTAGGCACGAAGCAGCACTTCACCTCGGTTGAGCACCCACAAACTAACGGCCAGGCTGAGGCCGCGAATAGGGTGATCCTGTGAGGTCTAAAATGGAGACTGGGCGACGCCAAGAAAAGATGGGTCGAGGATCTACACAACATCCTCTGGGCCTACAGAACAACCCCGCACTCCACTACCGGGGAGACCCTCTTCCGTTTGACTTACAGAACGGAGGCGGTGATCCCTATGGAAATAAGGGAACCTTCGAGAAGAACGGAGTCTCCCCTCGACGAGGAGACGAACGGTGAGGTCCTCAGGGAGGAGCTTGACTTCTTCGAAGAGCTAAGGTCGGGCACGTCCCTCCGCGAAGCCTCACTCAAGCAGAAGATAACTCTATGCTATAACAACAAAGTTATTAAATGTAATTTTCAAATAGGCAACCTCGTCCTACGAAGGAACCAGAAAGATCCGCGGGAAGGCAAGCTCGCCGTGAACTGGGAGGGCCACTACAGCGTCCGCGCGAAAATGAGGACAGGAGCCTACTACCTCAAAAATCTACACGAGGAGGAACTTGCTCGACCATGGAACACTGTGAAGCTTAAACAGTATTACAGTTAAACACTGCCCACGACCCATTCCCGTCGTGACTACGGGGGCGCACTAAGGTACAAGTGCGACTCCCCTTAAGACAAAAAGATAAGGGCCTACGTTGTGTGTGTGCGAGGACCCTTGATCCGGCGGGGACACCTCAACTGAGCTCCACCATTGTCGTAATAGTTTGGCAGGGCACCCAACTCGCGATGGGAAGCCCACGCCACGAAGCTAAGACCTTGATCAAGCTCGTAGCCTCGTTAAAGGTCGGAATACAGCTCCGACCACTCGACCAGTTCCCTGCACTATTAAGGATCAACAAAGTCGAGCAAAATCCCAATTACTTAGACAAAAACGAAAGATATATCATCAAACATACAACATACACAGATAAAAAAATAATACATTAGAACCGGGCATAAGCCCATTATACAAATAGTACATACAAAAATGTCGTAAAACCCCTGGCCCGCAGGCCGGGCAAAGGTAATCACAAAAATTAGCGCGCAAGCCAAACAAACTAGACAAAAGAAAAGCTAAGCATCTACGCCCCCCTCGGGCTGCCCTTCCTCCAGGTTCTCGTCGTAATCATCCTCCTCGGACACTGTTGGTACTAGAATAGCAGCAAGCAAAAATATATAAGTAACCCAGTTTTGTCGTTCTCCACAGGGATCAGTGCGAGGGAAAGAATGCCATTCAACGGTTTCTATATTTCTAAGCTCATGAATCAAAAGTTCTGGTTTAAAGCGAACCAAAAGCAAATGCGGAAAATTAAAGGAACAAAAAGCAAGTAAATAACAATAACACATTCTTCGGAGGAAAGAAACTCAATAGAGATCACTCAATAACACATGCATTCTTCCGACCATTTCATACACAAATCACTCATTCGTCTAATATCCTCACGTATCACTCACAACAGAGGTTATGTCTAACGCAACGTCGAGAGAACAACGGTATTGTCTCATTGGTGATGTCTCACGCAACTCAACAACACAGAGAAGTAAGAATTGATACTCACGCAAGTGTTAAGTCTAAATCTATCTCTAGAGTTCAGACAAAACAAATATTACTATAACATCCATGTCAAACTCATGAGTAATTCATATACAAAGCCCTGATCAGAATACAAACATATGATTAACCCTGCATTCAACTAATTTACCAACTGTATACGAACGTCGTTCTTCATCGCTATTGTCACGCATCCTCGCAATACCGTATCGATCCTACTCATGCTACCCATGCTACTTAATCAACACAATACAACAAAAGATACCATGAATATCAATTCACCAACCCCTGTCAAAAGCTTGCTCATTGACAGATGAAAATCTAAGATTAACGATTCGATATAGGTTTTGTCACGACCCACAAACAATCAATCAAAGACAAACAATCAATAGAGAATCAAAACATATTCATACACATAGATTAGATGAAATACAATAGGTATCAAGAGATTTACATACCAAACATCAACAAAAGAGAACACAAAGAGAAGAAAGGAGAAAAACCAAACTTCTCACGGCGTGTCAAAGTCGATCGAAGCAAATTCGACTCCGAATCATCAAGATGCATCATCCAATGTTGTTTCTAAGCTAATCTACTCCTAAAACATGTTTGATGAAGTTGGGAGAAAGTTCCCCCAAAAGCATACCTAAAAAATTGTGTTTTTATGCCTAATATGGTGTTTCTGTCCAGGAAAATTCGCCTGGCGAAATTCGGATTCGCCTGGCGAGTTAGGCGGCTTATTCTGGCCTTTTTTTCCACGTTTCTGGCTGTCTGACTCGCCACCAATTCGCCTGGCGAGCATGAGGCGAATTTGACAGAACAGCCAAAAATCCTGCACTGTTTTATTCGTAACTTTTGAACCGTAACTCCGATTGACGCACGGTTTGAAGCGCTGGAAAGCTTATTCAATGCTCTATACAACAATGGCAAGATATCCTTGATTGAATACCTGCAAAAATGAGAGAAAATCAATTAAACTCATTGATATTTACACGATACGCAATATATACACTAAAACGTAAACTAAACGTATTTATAAACAAATCGGGGTTTATTCGAATGATATTACCAAAAAGTATAGATAAGTGCAACAAAACTTATATACAAAAATAGGTACATTTTGCACTTATCAGACACCGGTGGGACGATCTGACCTTCAACTACCTCATGGTAAGGGCCAGTTCCCTCGGTGATGAGGTCAGGATTCAGTATCTGGAGCTGCTTCAAGGCTTTAGCAAAGCCCAGCTCGACAGACTGGAGGACATCTTGCTCGGTCTGCCTGAGCTTTACGATCAATTATGCCCGAGAGGTCAGCAGCTTGTCGTCCTCAGCGGGTCGGACGGCCTGCTCCAGCTCAGTGATTCTCGCCAGGAGATTTTTCCTCTCCTCAACAGCATTCTTCAACTTCCCTTCCAGCTGCCCCTGAAGCTCGACTTAGGCCTCGTTCTATTTTTGCACTCCGCGAGGGCTTGGCTTAACTTCTTCATCTCGGCCTCAACTGACTTGAAACTATCCTGCAGCTTGGTCAGCTCCGACGATGGACAAGTTTCGTCGTTCAGGACCAGTGCTGTAGCACAAACCTGCATCATTGCGGCCATGTCCTCCACCAAGGCTTTTCTCCTCGAAACCTGGTCAACACCCAAGACGACCTAGACCTCGGATGCACTGACGATCGGGGAGTTGGCCCTTGAGAAGAAGTGAGGCCTCAAGTGGCAAGGCGGGAGCACAAACTTTTCACGGGGAGGGCTCACAGTAAGATCGACATGCGCCTGTTCGCTGGTTCGCTGTCTTTTCAGGGACCCCTGCGAGTTAGGAGATTGGCTACACTGAGGGGAGCCAGAGGAATCCCCAGACGTCGGGATGGGACCCGGGTACTGCTGCCGGATCTGGTCGACTCGTTCCTTTCCGCCTCTCTTCGAGTCTCGAGTAAATGCCAGCTTCTTCACACGTTCCTCCAAGCTCGACATGGCATCTGCAAAAAGAGAGTAAACATTAGTAAACCGACGGTAGAAACGATAATGGACCCCGAGTCAAGAGAATGCCCACTACCTAAGAATCGAAGAGCATCCTCTTTGGTAGCACACTCGAGGAGGGCCTTTGTGTTTATAAGTTGGGCCTTTGTAAGGGTCTCCCTGTGGTCGTTGCGTATGAAGTTTCCAACCGGGGGCACCAACTTCGCGTGATTGAAACCGGCGACAAATTTCACTAACTTCTTGTAGGCTTGCTGGTCTTCCTCGCCTAATGCACTAGGACTAACGATATAGCTCTCTGTGCCCAGTTCGAAGTGCTCCTCTGTCCACTCCAGGGGGCACTTCGATTCGAAGACCTCTTTCTGTCGACCATCTTCCGTCTCTATTGTTCTACGGTTGTACAAGGTGTCGGTGGCCACACAGGTGAGGGGCTTGATGACGAACCATCGGGTTTTGAAGTTCTAGATAGAATCCAGATATGTCCGAAACAGCCTCATCGGCTGCTTAAAGGACACCCAGTTATGACGACCCTCAACCGTCTGCCGTTGTAGGTGGAAGATACGAAAGAAGAGGGGGATTGTGGCCTCGACGTCAAGATATTTACACACGAGCTCGTATGCCTGCACAAAAGCAATTGCGTTTGGGTGAAGTTGGGAAGGCGCCAGGTGTAACCAAGAAAACACTTCCAGTTGAAAACCACTGAAGGGCAGACGTAGGCCCGCCTCAAAAAAGGCAAACACATACATAGGAAACCGCGTCCTTTTGAACGTCGAGCATATCCTATGATGCTCTAGTGGCCTGTACGCCCGCCAACTCCACGCGGAACCTTCGTAGAGGTCCTCGACGATAACGAAGGCGTCGGGGCCACCTGGAACAAACTGCAAAGGGAAGCCCAAAGGCTCCTCCCCAGCCCAATCCTCGGGCGTTTGAGCACCGCTGGGGAGTCGGGCTCATCGTCAGTTTCAATAATCCCTTCAATTCTCTTGGCAGCCATTTTTACCTGAAAAGCAGAGGAAACTGATGAATTTGATGGCCTAGATCAAATTCACCCTTCCAGCGCTGATCAAGTGAAAGGGCGAAGAAAGGATACGGGGAACTGATCAGTGGAACGACCCTCTGACCACGGTGATCAGGGTCACACGTAGGTGTGTTCGGTATCTTTATCTCATTCACCCAACGTCCTCGGGATATTCATCGAATGTCCCCGGCGCCTTTGTCCCGTGTCCCCGGGGAATTCATCCTACGTCCCCGGGACCTTCGACAGGTCCCTGGGATACTCATCCCAACTCCCCGTAATATTCATCGACAACCTAAAGAAGCTCCGCCGTTTTCACCGGAAACTCTATGGCCTCCCCGGAAACTTCACCAGTTCACCGGAGAAACCACCGTAGGGAACATAGAACAGAAAAAAAGGGAGCCAGAAACTTACTTGTGACGGTGGTTGAGAATTTTCGGTACTGCGGCGTACGGTGGGAGGACGGCGGCTAAAGTTGGAGAAGGGGAGAGAAAACTCGGAGCGAAAAAAGTGGAAACGTGCAAATAACACGAACTTCACTCCTACTTATAGGGCCATTACGCGGCTCGAGGCACCCCTAGGCACATTAGTGCCCTAGCCCTAGCTGCCATAGACATTAATAACGGGTGACACGTGGCACGCGGATTCCCGCGTGCGCCTTTTCACTTACCCTGATGCCCGGATGATGAACGCGTCCATCCCTTCTCATCTCCCCGCGTCGTCACCCAAGAATGACATTGGAAACTCGGGAAGACTGCGATCTTCGAGACCCCTTCCCGTCGAGCATCCCCTTCTCCTCATCACCTACTTTTCTGCCAACTCGGCGCTACGGGCACGCCGCCCCATTTAACAGATATCCTCTCCGGAGGGGCTGACCCTTAAGTCATTACCCCGACACTTCGGAGCAATGACTTGAGGGGCTCTTGTTCTGGACTGGGCCGACGCCTGCCCGTCCGTCTGGCAGGCCCAACCCAATACTGCGATGCGGCCCAATGAGGCCCAAGTCTGCCTGTCGTCGAGCACACCTAGATCGTTTCATCTTCGAGCACGTAAGGATCAGTTGTTATCGAGCAGAGGTTACATATACCGGGGAGAGGTCACGCCTCTCCCCCACGATCTCCACGTGCTCCTCCCCGCGAGGACACGTCATCAGGTAACGTCCACGCCCGAAAGAGCTGGTCAATCCACTCTCCGGAGATCACATGACCGTTACTCCAGGGCGAAGACCACGTGCTGGTCTTCACTACGCCACGTAAGCCCTGGTAGTTATCTGCATTAGGCCTAGCAGTCCAATCCAGTGTAGACGGTCATTGGCCCAGCGCTGGGGGCACAATATAAATACCCTCTCTCATGAGAGGGCCAGGTTACATTTTATTCTAACTCTTACTCACTTTCTGTACTTGCTTGCTCCAGTCCTAACTTTGGCATCGGAGTACCTTGTAGGTACACCCCCACCGTCCTTCACCACCGGAGTTGCAGAGCTCACGACGTTGCTGGCCACTAATCTCCTTTCTGATCAGGTACAATCAATATGTATATATTTAAATAGTATTTATTTATGTATTATAATGTATTTAAAAAATTAAAATTTAAAAATTAGAAATTAGTATTTATTTTTGTATTATAACGTTAAATGATTAATATTAATTAAATTTTATCTTAATTAATATTTAATATTTATTATATTTTAAAACTAAATTATTAAATATAAATATAATATATATATATATATATATATATATATATATATATATATATATATATATATATATATATATATATATATATATATTAACGTTTGTATAAAAAATAAACTAAATTATTTAAACTAAATATTTATATTAACATTTAATATTTATAAACTAAAAGAAATTTAATATTTATACTAATTTATTTATTAAAAATAAATATAATTAAATATATATTATTTAAATATTTATAATAAATATTTAAATATAATTTATATTAACGTTTGTATAATAAATATTTATATTAGTGTTTAATATTTACTAAACATTATTAAATGACCAAAATGTTGTAACATATACATTTAAAGGAAACAAATAAACAACTAAGACATTCTAGCCTAGTGGGAAAAGATACTCATTCTCATTCATGAGGACAAAATGAAAGAATCTTCAAATGGCAGAGACATAATCTGTGTTTTTTATACAGGGTAATTTTTCGAATTTGCCATATATGACAGAGGCTAAAATATGTATTGACCCATCTTTAAAATATATCATGTTACTCTTTTTCATCTAGTTAGTGACTAATTTAATATTTTATTTCTTAGTTTTTTTGTTGTTGTGTATAAGACGAAAACAATTAACATGATACATTTTGAATAGTAAAATGATTAATATAATTTTTTTTAAAGTTAAGGAAATAAAATGAACCATAAAATTAACTTTCAAACCAAAAAAGAATATTAAGTCTAATATATATATATATATATAACAACAACAACCAATCCTTATTCCACTAAATATGATTGGTTACACGAATCAACTTTCGCCATAATGTTTTATCTAAGACCACATTTCTATAAAAAAAAACTAAAAAAGTATTAATAAAAAATGATAAATATTTTCCTTTTTTATTATTAAAAGAGTTTAAGAAAATTAGATTTCGAGAGTTCACACAACTTAACATAGATCTCAAAGCTTAAAGAACAAGATCTAGTAAGATCTTTGTTAGGTGTGAATATAGAAGTAGATAAACGGTTTAGAGGGGGTGAATATACCCAAACTAAATTCAGTCGTCGTTTTTTAAAATCAGGGTGTTTTCAAAAATGAGTTGTGAGCAGAATATTTGATGCGAAAATGAAACTTATACAGTTTGAATATTGATCAAATCAACACAGATCGTTTCACAAATATCAAAGATCATAATGATTGAAACGCTTGATATGAATTGATTCAATTATGTAATGCACAAGAAGTGTTTACACAACGATTCAATTTGTGGAGTTCTAAATTCATTTCGCTTCAGATTATTAGTCACAAGACTATCTTAACCTGTTATCCAATTCCAACAAAGCCTAATGTTTACGTAATAAATAGTAATCAAGACCAAACGATATAATACGACGTAATTGAAAAATCTAAGTATGCAATCACTATAAATTTAAATATGTGTGTGTGTGCGTACGTGCGTGCGTGCGTGCGAACGCGCACACGTGTGTGTGTGTGTGTGAGAGAGAGAGAGAGAGTGTGAGAGAGAGAGAGAGATGACACCGAGATTTATAGTACTTCAGTATTCTTCCTCGCTTTGCCTACGTGCACTCTTCAATGGTTTCCCATTGGAACATGCACAATTCTTTGTTATTTGAAAAATATTTCCAAGATTTTATACAATCACCAATCCACAATACGTTAAGAAAATAAATCTTCCAATTTGGATATTGACTTGTATACAACAATCTTGCTAAACTCTTCCACGTAATCTTTACTTAAATATGTTTATTGAATTTTCCAGTAACATCAATTCGGCTCAAAGCCTTTGTGTGAAGCAATTAACCCCTTGATCCTACTGATTCCTTGAGCAGTAAAATTGTCTGAAGATCTGAGAAGAACTTTGTCTTATCTATAGCCTTCCAAACATCCACTACTAAGGCAATTCTGGAGGAAAGAACCTACTTTTTTTCAATGGAATTCGTCACCACCATTGAAATTCCCTCAATCTCGTTAACAACTTGAAAAACTCAACAAGATCTTTAAGAATGGTTAGTTTTAAGTACACGCCTCCTTCAATCAATCTCAAAACTCTCGTTATCAAGATCTGAACTCAATTGAAGTTAAAGATGCAAGATTTTCGTAGCAAGACTTTAAACACTTAAAACAGAGAAAATTGATTTTTATTGAAAATCACACTAAAAAACTTGATCAGAATGATAGATTTATGATGATAAATAATGACAAAATGCTTTTATATGTGCTTGAGATTAAGCACATAAAATGGTTGAAAAAGGTAGTTAGGTTTGAATCAAGAGAAAAATATGATTTGAATCAAATGAGCAAATGAAGTGGAATGGAAGAAATAACTAATTTTTGAAAAGATTTCCAGTTGATCAAACAAAGAGTGATTCGAATCAAATGCCATGTGATTTGAATCATGTTTAAAATTTGATTCAAATCAAATGCCACAGAACTGACAATGATTTTTTTGAAAAAGAAATTGATTCGAATCATGTACAAATATTGATTCCAATCAAATCAAACAAAACATGTCATCAGGAAAATGATCAGAGTCAAGTACAAAATTTAATCACAATCAAATTAATGAGTTCCACTTCTGTCTAATTTGACCAAGATAAAAAAATTCTGTGTAAAACTGAATGATTCGAATCAATCTTGTAAAATC
Source organism: Lathyrus tuberosus (assembly GCA_022829125.1). Lineage (NCBI taxonomy): Eukaryota > Viridiplantae > Streptophyta > Magnoliopsida > Fabales > Fabaceae > Lathyrus > Lathyrus tuberosus. Next base: position 5,472,969 of record JALAZF010000203.1, on the reverse strand, counting down.
TCAAATTGTTAAATTTTCAAAAGCATTTTGAGATTTTACTTTGAATCAAACTTTGACCAAAACACAAAATGATTTCATTCCACTAGCATATGCTATTTATCAAAGAACATTTTGATCAAGATCAAATATAACCAAAGTTTTATGCATGCTAAAAACGAATCATTTCAAAATCGATTCCGAGAAATGCAATCATGAAGGAGACTCAACGAGTCGAAATAAAAACAAAGATGAAAGCCCTAAGACAAGCAACAAAATAACCGGATATAAAAGCTCCCCCTAAGTGAAGCAGAGACATGCAACTACAATCTCCCCCTTTTTGATGCTTGACAAGCTTTCACTTGAAATTGAGTCGACCTTTGAGTATAACGTGTATGCTCCCCCTGAAACATTTCACACAAAATATTCACAGCATAAAAACACATAAAACAATTCTAGACTCATTACAAATTCTCCCCCTTTGACAACATCAAAAAGAGATAATTCGAAATGCATCTAAAACCAAGAAAACAACCACTAACACATAATTTCAAAGAACATAAGAGCTAAACAACTAAGAAGCATATACAACAACAATGATCTCATATTTAACGAAGATAAACATGTCACAAGCAACACAATGCAAATAGATATGCAACACAATATTAAACATCTAACAATAAAGTGACCAAACTTGTAAATCAGGGTATGCATTAACAATCATAAATAATTCATGAACAAGTAATCAAAAGTTATAATGCACATAATTAGCAATAGGCATTTAAAAGACTTAAATGCAAATAAGAACAATCAAAGACATAATCTAGAGATGAATGAGTGAGATATGGATGACATAAGAAATTCATTGCATAACTCAAACATAAGTACATAGAAAGATACAAGGGTTATAGAGACATAACATTGTGGTTTGGTAAAAGCTACGGAACTAAAACCAAATCCTCTTTCTATTTAAGGCATGAAGAGTCTAAGACTCCCAAATCCCTACAAATCTTATGGAAGGATTTCAATGACAATAATTTTGTAAAAATGTCAACAAGTTAACTTTTAGTGTCAACGTACTCAAAAATAACATCTCATTTTTCTAAATGATCTCTTAGAAAATGGTGTCGAATCTCAATGTGTTTAGTACGTGAGTGTAGTACCGAGTTCTTAGTAAGATTTATAGCACTAGTACTATCACACTTAATTGGAACACAACCAAATTTTAAATCATAGTCCAATAATTGTTACTTAAACCATAGAACTTGTGCATAACAACTACCGACAGCTACATATTCAACCTCGGAGATAGAAAGAGCAACACTATGTTGCTTCTTACTATGCCAAGAAACTAAGCAGCTTCCAAATAAGTGGCAGGTACCACTAGTACTCTTTCTATCCGACTTGCACCCCACGAAATTAGAATCAGAATAGCCTACTAAGTTATAAGCATTTCCCTTAGGATACTAAAGACTGTGATTAGAGGTTCTGCTAAGATACCTCAAAATACATTTAACAATCTTAAAGTGTGAATCCTTAGGCGATGCTTGATATCTAGCACAGATGCACACATTAAACATGATATTGGGCCTACTTGCGGTTAAATAGAGTAAGGATCCGATTATACCTCGATACCTGGTTACAATACTAATGAAAGTCCCTTATTCTCCTAGCTTGATTTTCAATCCTAAGAAGCATGTTAACTCTCCCATAAGTGACATCTCAAACTCCCCCTACATTAAACTAGAAAATTCTCGATAAAGAGATTCATTAGTAGACCCAAAAATGATATCATCTACATAAATTTGAACTAAGAGAATATGTTTTTCCTTATCTCTTATAAACAAAATGGTGTCGATTTTCCCACGATTGAATCCTTGTTTGATCAAATATCCACTAAATCTCTTATACCAAGCTCTAGGAGTTTGTTTGATACCATAAAGGGCTCTTTTCAACTCAAAAATATGATTAGTATTATTGTGATCCTCAAAGCTAGGAGGTTGTGAGACATACACCTCTTCATTTATATGGTCATTTAGAAAAGAAGACTTAACATGTATTTGGTAAAGCTTAAAGTCTAGGAAGCAGGCGAATGTCAAAAGGAGTCTAATGGCTTCTAGGCAGATTACAGAAGCATAAGTCTCCTCGTAGTCTATCCCTTCAGCTTGATTATATCCTTTTGCCACTAGCCTAGCTTTATTTCTTGTAATTACCCTCATTTTCATCCATCTTGTGCCTATGACGGTTTTATCAACCGGATGCAGAACAAGGTCCCAAACATCATTTCTTTTAAATTGGATTAGTTTTTCTTTCATAGCAATTAACCATCTCTCGTCAACTAAGGCATCGAATATCGATTTAGGTTCAATCTGAGAAATGAAAGCAGAGTACTTACAAAAATTATTAACCCATGACCTGATACTTACTCCACTTTTAATGTCTCCCAAGATTAGTTCTAGTGGATGATGTTTTGCGATTTTCCAATCTTGAGGAAGCTGGTTCGAGGTCTCTTATTGTCATCCTCATATAAGCTTTCCTCTTTATCTTTTGTAATGTCCTTATCTTTTATTTTTGGATCTGGATCCTCTTTTCAACTTTCATTTTCGATCAATTTTCCGTTATCATACTTGAAACATAAAAACAAATACCCTTCCCCGAATTTTGGGGTGACGACTCATCAAAAGCAACATGAATTGACTCTTTAATAGAGGCAATCCTATGATTATAAACCTTTTGTAACGCTCCAAATTTGATTAATTAATTTAATTGAATTATTTAGAATTAGTTGATTAATTGGTATTTATAAAATTATTGTCGTGTGATTGTGGGGAGTAAGTATCCTTGGAATAGAGAGAGAGAGAGAGAGAGAGAGAGAGAGAGAGAGAGAGAGAGAGAGAGAGAGAGAGAGATATTTGTATAGTTGTTTATAATTAATTAAAATTTTAATTAATTATTGAAATAAATAGTGTTTTATTCGAATTAATTAAATAAATAGTAAAATAACTAGAATATGGATATTTTAATTAATTAATGGAATTTTGTTATTTTATTTATTTAATTGGGATAATTAGAATTTTTAATAATTAGCCTATAGTTATTTTATTTAATTGGTTGGAATAAAATAGAAGAGTACATTAGTAGAAATAGTAGGGAGAAAAGGAGAATATTATTAGTATTATTTTTATTAAAATAAAATAAAATTAGAAGCAAGAGGAGCATGAAGGTAAATAAGAATATAAGTGGGGGCAATGGGGTAATTTTAAAATGAGGGAGATTAGGTTAATGCTAAAATGGTTAGTAAGAGAGTTTGGAGAGTTTTACGTAGGTTTAGAGCTAAAGAAAAACTCCATTGTTAGAGTTTGAAGTTTGCATTTTGTTGAAAAATCTAAGGTAAAGGGGAAGATTGCTTTAGAATTAGCTTTTTGCCAATGGAATATTGTGGCTTCCCTTAACCCCTATAGGTTTTGTTGATCAATGGTCATAAAGTTTGAATAAAATACTCCTCTGAAAATAATGTATGTTGTCGTAATGTTTTGCAGTGTGGCACGGTATAGTACTTAGTGTTTGCTAGATCCAATTGTAGTGTTAATTTGTGATCTTTTATTTCAATATTTATTCTGAGATGTTGCAGTGTGGCACGGTATAGTACTTAGTGTTTGCTAGATCCAATTGTAGTGTTAATTTGTGATCTTTTATTTCAATATTTATTCTGAGATGTTTTAGTTACAATTTTTATTCTTATAATTGTTACATCTTATGCTTGATGATATTAGTACGTATACGCATTATAATTGCAATTCTAAAAAATATAATTTAATTCATAGTACTATTATGACGTTTGTGTGCTAAGATATATGGTGTGTTGATATATCATATAAAAAAGATTTCTTAATACACCATCCAAGTTTCTTAGCACCATGTGAAATTTCATTTTTGTTTCCAGATTTTGGATTTGCACATCTGGACGCACCAAATTTTTAAAAAAACGCTGATATGTTCCGGATGTGCACATCCGGAAGAATTCCTGATTTGCAAATCCGAAAAAAATCAAAAGAATTCCATAAAATAATTTACTTCTAAATATAATTAAATCCAATATAATTAAAATCGAATATAATTAAAATTAATATCATTTTTTCAATATAATTCAATCAAATATAATTAAATCCAATATAATTAAAATCTATATTAATTAAAATTAATATGATATTTAATATGATTAATTTTTTCTCAATATAATTAATATGATTAATATGGTATTTAATTTTAAATGATATTTTTATATTGAAAAAATTAATTTAATTATATTGGATTTAAAATTATATGATATTTACTTCTAAAATTGGATTTAATTATATTGGTATTTAAAATTATATGGTATTTACTTCTAAATTATATGGTATTTACTTCTAAATTATAATTAAAATTATATGGTATTTACTTCTAAAATTAATTTAATTATATTGAATTTAATTATATTGAAAACATCATATTAATTTTAATCATATTAATTTTAGGGTTAAATATATTTTTAGTCCCTATAAAGTTTGAAATTTCATTTTTAGTCATTCCCTACCTTTTGGCAACGGTTTTTACAAAAAAACTGTTGCCAAAACCAGCTAAAACCGTTGCCAAAACCCATGAGGGACTAAAAATGAAATTTCAAACTTTATAGGGACTAAAAACATATTTAACCCTTAATTTTAATTATATTGGATTTAATTATATTGAAAAAATCATATTAAGTGTAATTATGTTGGATTTTAATTATATTGGATTTAATTATATTTAGAAGTAAATGATTTTATGGAATTCTTTTGATTTTTTCCGGATTTGTAAATCAGGAATTCTTCCGGATGTGCACATCCGGAAAAAACTGAAAAATTTTAGAAAAAGGGTGCGTGTCCGGATGTGCACATCTGAAAATTGGGGGCAAAAACAGAAATTCAGGTGGTGCCTAAAAAACAAGGGTGGTGTGATAAGAAATGCCCTAAAAAAAAATTTGTATGTCTGAGTTAGTGAAGGTGCACTGTTATACGTTAGTTTATCATTTCATGTGTTAGATCATACATGACACTTTAAAAACAACATCTAGGACAATTCAAGTCAATTAATGCATGATACCATGTTACTACTTCATATTATAACCACACATAACTATATTTCACACACTCGTGTCCTTAAATTGATAATAGCAGGTCTTATACCATGTAGAAAAAGAATAATTAATTCTTGTTTATGTGTATAGACATTGAGATGTAGTATATGTGTGGCTATTAAATGATCGTTGATAACTGTAATGATGATGCTTTTAAGTCAAACAGTGGTGATTCTTGTGATAATTTTGGATAATAATTAGCATTAACATGTAGTACCATATTATTCTGTAGTTATACTTGTGTGAATTCACGTTAGTAAGCAATATTATTCTATAGTTACAGTATATAATGCACTTTAAAACCATACTTTAGCTATATATATCATTTTAGACATTGTTAGATGATATAGTTTTTATATACTATTGTATAAAAGACTGGGATTTGTGGTATATACACTGCATGTCTAAATAATGACTATTAGCAGTAGCTAAAATGATTGTGTCGTTATGTACGGTATATGTAGACATGTTTTGTTTAACCTTTCATGTTTTGAGTTTATCTTGTCATATATTCATTATGTTGCTATGCCATTATAAAGGTGGTAAATTTTAGTTATTCTTTTAGTGGTTGTTTTGCTAATAATTTTGGTGATAATTCTGGTGGTTATTTTAATAATAATTTTAGTGGTTATTTTGGTAATAATTTTGATGATAATTTTGGTGACTATTTGGTGATAATTTTGGTGATTAATTTGGTGATAATGCATGTTATTATAGTTCATACATCATGGTGTACGGACTTTGGTCTATTTTTGGTGAGCCTTGATCTTATGGTGGGGATCAAGTGTGAGTAGCTAGGTCCAGTGAAAATCAGTGAAGAGTTATCTATAGTGATAGTAACGGTTTTGGTGTGCTCCGGTTCCAAGAGGGAATCGATCCTATGGTGGGGATCGTGGAGTGAAATAGATCTGAGTGTTCATAATTTGGTACCACATGCATGTTGAGTCAGTTGTCGAGTACATTTGCATTTGTGTAGCATTTGGTGATTATTTTTTGTGGGATATGTTTATGTTGTTGCAATTAGTGTGTGATGTTGTTAGTTAATATACTTTTGATTGCTTTTCACTGCTAATTATTGAAGTGTATTCTCACCTCTTCTGTTTGAATGTTGCATTTAGATGGGCATCGTGCAGATACTCAGGAGTAGCATTTATGAAGCAGGTAGAAGATAGATCTTGGATTTACTTCTTTATTTTGTCGCTTTTACTAGTGGTACCTTGCTTTAATCATGTAACATCGGGTTGAGTTAAACGCTTGTTTTATTCCTTATGTCTGAGTTTGTTCAAGTCTTAAACTAATTTTGTTGTTGAGCATTCTTAAGATGTTGAGTTGATTGATTACAACTATCTTATTTTGTTATTAGAATTGAAGTTTGAGACTAAATGTCGTTACTTACCTTATCTTCCATATTTGTTGATGATAATTCCGCTGCGATGATACTTTAAAATGGAAGTAAGCGTGCGATGCCAGGTTATGAATGCCTTATTATGTGAATATGTAATACCGATCAGATGAGATGGATGTTATGTAAACATCTCATGTATGATTCAAACAAGTTGGATGTCATGTAAACATCCTTATTACAAATGTGTGTATTGAAATTTACTGTCGAAACCCGTGTTACAGAGCAGGTAGTGTGTTTTATGAATGTGTGACACCCTACGTGGTTATATTTTATATTTGAATTATGCGATAAATCAGTTGCGGGGTTTAGGGTGTTACAAACCCTATAATCTTTACTCGTAAATAAGTACCCTAAGAATATACCTACGTCAGATTTTGCATCAAATTTTCCAAGGTTGTCTTTTCCGTTATTCAAAATAAAGCATTTGCAATCGAAAACTCGATAATATGAAATATTAGGTTTTTTACCCTTAAGTATCTCATAGGGTGTCTTTTCTAGGATAGACCTTACGATTACCCTGTTTAAGACGTGACATGTGGTGTTAATTGCGTCCGCCCAAAAATACTTAGTAGGTTCATTTCATTTATCATAGTATGAGCTAGTTTTTCCAAAACACGGTTTTTATGCTCTACAACACCATTTTGTTGCAGAGTTATTGTGGTAGGGTGATCCTGCACCAACTTCGATCACCTTCCATTTTTTTTAATCAACATTATGTTTGCCAGTAGGTTGGATCCATTCACCAAGTGGAGCATTGGAGGTTGAACATAAATTTTTCCTCGACTTCTCCAACGACGTAGAGGTTCTTGGTATTTCTTGTAGGGAACTCCCCTTTTGTCCAAAGCAAATTAGGGTCTTCTTTCATCCTGAAATATTTTCTTTCCTAGGGTGTCTATTTATTATAACCTTTTCTAATCTAGCCTTCTCATCCTTCGGGTGTTCGACCTGTTTAACCTTATATGCTAATTGGGCCAATATCCCTTAGGTATTGGGTATCTAACTTCTTCATAATGGAATAATCTAATCCACATGCAGTTATTTCGACCAACTAATGTTCAGGAACTTGAGTAAAACACCTTGACTTCATCAATATGAACTTATTGAGATAATCATATATTGGTTCATACGATTTTCATTTTACACTAGCTAACTCTTCCAGACTAATTTTTGACAACCCATATAAAACCACTCATGGAACACTCTCTCTAATTGACTCCAATTATGTATGGAGTTTGGAGGGAAGGTAGTAAACCATGTAAAAGAATTCTTGGTCAAAGAATTATGGAAATATTTTATCTTTAGATTTTCATTATTAGTCATATCACCAGCTTTTGTCAGGTATCAAGCAATACGCTCGACAGTAGACTCGCTAGTGTCACCTGCAAATTTAGTGAGCTTAGGCATTTTCCAACCCCTGGGAAGTTCAGCTTTCAAGACATATTTAGACAATACAGAGATGGAATTTAGAATATGAAGACCAACATTCAGACCATTTTGAGTTAAAATTTGTTCAACCATATTGATTATGTTATTTTGCCCGCGAAAATTGTTTTGTTAGACTCTTCTACTACATGATATGCATCTTAGTTTATGTTTACCAACACCACTTTTTTTACTAACTTGGGTCTAGGCTGTTCGATTGGCTGGGGTGTAACTTGCCATTTCACTTGGTTATTAGGAATTGGTAGGACATCACAAAAATAATATCACCTATTCGACTCATTTCATGGGCTAAGTGTAGGTAACTATGATTGGTATTTTGTATAAAAGGATTGACCACAATACCAATTTATTGGGTAAGTATTTTAACCATGTCATGGTTACTGTCATCCATTTATTGCTTTACAAGCATAAGAGAATTATTAGTTAAGGGTGGGATAACCTAAGGGATGTATGAAGGGAAATCGCGATTCAAAAACGCAACGGAATTTAAAAATTCCCTTTAGCCATCATTACGAAATATCATGATCAGTAATAGAATGGTTACCTCTTGTGGCGATGAATCCTTTGATTCTGAATCGAAGGAATGATCACGAGCGATGTACGATAAACATCGCCTCTACTCAGTCCACACGAACAACTTCCTTCAGTCTCAGTGCTAGCTACTACGATTGAAGGCTTTGAGTGAGAGATAGAGAGAAAGAAAATATGGATAGGGTTTCATAGCTGAATTTTCATCAAGTGTTTTTGCTTCTGCACAAGGCTTATATTTATAGAACCACTTGTGTGGGCTGCAAGCTAAAAAACCCACTTAAGTGCACGCACACCATATCTTATGATGTACCGTATATCACTTAAGCACGCAGTACCTTACCACAATCCGTATTCAACTTAAGTGCATCGTACCTTATGGTGTTACATATTTACTTAAGTACACCGTACCATACGGTGTTCCTTATTTACTCTACCTCTTATCAAACTGTCCTTATGTGTGTGACCCTGTAGAATTTCGTGATGTTGGTAATTATATTAAATCATGCATTTAACATAATAAACAGTGAGTGGTATCTAGCAACACATCACTGCTACCCAAGTCACAAAATTGTCATGTGATCTGACAACACCTTTTGTGATAATGCTTGTGTGTACAATTACCCTTTTGCCCTTATGTCTATATTGAACACAAGGCATATACCGTGTCATCCTTGTTCAGTTCAATATTGAGCCCTTAGATATTTATCCTGTTATGCAGGATGGGCAAATTCCATCTAGGTCACTCATGTCCCTCAACATGCTTTATGAAGGACCCATCAACTGTCTTTATAGTCATCCAATTACGGACAATGTTTGATCAGCAATAAAGTACTTGACTCTACATCTAGGGTCCATAGTGGTTTCAGGTCGAAGGGTGGTATACACCACTATCACCATGAGAGTAACTTATGACACTTTGCATAACATTCTATGTAGTACTCTCATAGTGGATCAATTCAGTATAAATATTACTCCTAATATTCATACCTATGTTAAGACTTGATAACTCCTTATCCATGATCCATGAGATGTGATCATCAGTCTATCTACATAATAGTCTTAATACTTTAAGGTTATCCCATTTCACATTAAAGCTCGACTACGGATACTTTAAGAATAGTGTCCTTATGTTTAATGGAATATCATGATTAAGTCACACTTAATATTTCATTAAACGAACTAGCTATTCTAGGGACTTTATCAATTTGGAAAACAAACATAATAAAGAAATGCCTTTTATTATTAATAAATAATTCGATACAAGTACCAAAAGTATTGGCCTCTAGGGCTTACACCAACAATGTATCCCAATTCTCCCTTGGATTGTCCCATTCGACCAAGGCTATTTATAGCAGACCCTAATGCCAAGTCTGGATTGAAAGGAGAGGCAACAACCATTATATTATCTACATACATCGATGCATTAGTCTTTAGGCTTGCTATCATTGTAGTTGGCATGCTATAAGGGTACTCCCTACCACTAGGGAAAGTGTAAAACTTGGAAGAAATGGAAGCCTAAAACCTCCTACAATGGTTTGTGTAACCATATGATTAATAGGAAAACTAGTTGGTGGTGGTATCACGACTTCTAGTGTTACAGCCAAACCCAGTGTAAGATTTACAAGAGGCGCAAGTACTCCGACGATTGTTGAAGTGCACATACCGCAAACCGTCATTCCGATTGGTTGTTCATCTACATTTGGAATGTTACTCTGGGAGGAGGAACTTCTTGAGGGGATAAATCTCTGATGGTCTAGACATATTAACAAATTTACCACTCCTCATACGCATAAACACTCAATAATTGATAATATTTAGAAGTGTAAAGAACGTAAAAACATCAACGCACATATACTCTCTGCAAAAAAAATAATTTTTGCACAAAAGAGTTTCATTGGGTGTGCCAGTTTGTTTACTGGTGTTTTTAGTAAATAAATCACAAGCTTTAATTCACTTGTAGAATTAAACTTAGAAAAATCCTAAGGAAATTTTGTGTGAAAAGCTTGAGAAAGTGTATTTGTGCTTAAATGTTCTATGTTTGAATTTAGAGCAATTGGCTAAGAATTTAAAGAAGTAAAATACAAAATTGTTTGAAAGTATAAAGTAAACGAATGCTTAAATTAAAAGTGGGACACAAGTTCATATATTTCTCACAATTTTTTTTATCTATATGGCTCAAATGTGTGAATTCTAAAGAGAATAGAATGAAAATGCGAACCCTTGTTCTAGAGACAAAATCTACTTATATATTATGTACATTAATAACTGTCAGAAATAATCACTTCTCCATGATTCGATATGTATCTTGTTACGTGGACTTTTGTCTACTAATGTGTTTCCACATGTCTTTGGTTCATGAACTGCCTCAAACTATTATCACATTCGAAACTGTCTTCAAGTTCTCTAACTGCCTCTGTTGAAAAGTTCTCCTGTCAAATCTTGTGGTTTGATTTCGAAAGACATACCTTAGCTACCTATATCTAACACTTATATCTATCTCTTATCCATATTACTTGTCGAACAACCTGAGTCAAAAATCATAGGCTAACAATATCCTACAACTTTTTGTCCAAAGAAGCCTAGAACGAAGATGCAAGCATCCAAAGAAAATCCAAATGTTCGCATTGCTTGCAAAAAGGCATATGGTTATAATCAAACCCTAATAGTTATCTGTCACAAAGTTAACCATCTTCTACCTAAAGAGAATCTGAATGTGTTTGCAGAAAAATTATTGAACAAGCCGATTGAGTTAGAGTATTTTGTCGACAAGCGTGTTAAATTTGATTTGAAAGTGAAGAAGTTTCTTCAACCCTTCGCCAAACACAATTTATTGAAGTTCATTGGATTGAACAAGAAATTCAATCCACATTATGCCAAAGCTTTCTACTACAACATATATTTATCTCATACTGGTTTAGTAAGTAAATTCAAGGACCGTGTTGTTAAATTTGATTACACTGATTTTACTGCTCACTTTGGTTTGAAGTTTGTTGATATGAATGTTTGTGTTGCAAAATTATTACAATATGATCAAATATATTTTGTGAAATCGATTTCAAAGTCTGTTTTTGGTGATCGTCTTGATAGAGATAAGATTGACATAAGTAAAGTCAGACTCGAAATAAGAATATTTCACTGGATCATAGTTAATTGTCAATTCGAATTCCAAACTATTTTCGAGTTAATTTGATTTATTGTCTGCCCTAGTTTTTGGTTAGTTAATTGGTTAATGTTTTCTTAACTATATAACTAGCTATTCTAATAACACCACAACCTCTCTCATACACACAATTACTTTCAATTTTTTTCTTAATTTTGTCAATTTACAATTAAATTAGATCTTATTTTATCTAACAAAAATTTGAACAATTAAGATAACATTGATAACATTAATTAGAATTACATTAATCCACATTGTTAAAATAAACAAATATTATATAATGAATCGTACTAATTAAAATTACATTAACGTAGCATGTTATTATTCTATTGATGGAAAACTAATGTGTCAAAATTAATTTGTCAAAAGAATGCACTACTAACTGTAAAAAAGTTAATAACAATATTTGTCTTCAATTTTATAACAACTTTATATATATATATATATATATATAAGGGATGAATTTAGTTCTATAACCTAGATGTTAAAAAAACACAAGATTATATTAAATAATATCTTCAATTAAATAATATTTAATATTATTTTATTAGATAAATCATATTAAACTTCATTTAAATTAAGTCTTATGCGTTTAGTAAAATCATAATTTTAACATTTTAATGTAATTTTGCTTATATAAAATTAATTTTAATGAATGATTTATCTTAACATTCATATTAAATAGAAATATTGTTTTTGTAAAATCACCAAAAAATAAACTTGTCTATTCACAACTAAAAATAAAATCATCAATATTCCAAATATTATAAGAATGCGTTAAAAGAGAAAGCTTAATATTTCAACATCAAACTTGTAGTATCAAAAGAGAGAGGCCCACATAAAAAAAATAAAGAAAAGAAATTGAAAAAAAAAAACTTGATTTTTGATATTTCAATATGTATATTTAGAATTTTAATTAAAAAATAAATATTATTTTGTCAATATAAAAATTTGTTTAAACTCCCCTTCAAATCCCTCAATTCAGAAAAACCAAAAATTTATCAGAAATTATGATTCCCTCCTTTCCATCCCATCCTAAAAAATTAAATCAAATAAATTTGATTTAAAATATCATCTCCTCTCTCCTTTAAAAACTGACCCTAAAGGTATCAGAGAAATATTAAAGAAAAAAAAATATTAAAAAGATCTAAAGGTATCAATAAAATATAAAATAAAGAAAAAAAATACAAAATAATAGATGAAGAGAAAGAAAGTATCAAAGAAATAATAGAATGTTACAAAGTTATAAATGAAATAGGGGTTAAATTTCACTTTAAAAAAAAAAATCCCTTATTTGATACATAACTGATTCATAATACATAAATGTAATATGAGTTAAAATTTACAATAATTTTGTGTTTATAATATATACAAAATTACTTCATGTTGTGCATGACTCTGAAAATTATATTTAATATTTAAAGAATTAGGAATAGTGAATTCTCTTAGTGTCATATTAAATACGTGATAACGAATTAGGTATCATGCGTGTATATTGGCTAGCCTCCTTGATTATTATGCATGATTATCTGAGTCATATTAAATGCATGATAATGAATAAATATTTTATTTTAATTTAAAATGAATGATATATTATTTGTGTTTTCATTATTTCTTTAATTAAAACTTGTGTCATTAAAAATTAAAAATTAAAAATTAAAAGTAAAATTCTAAAATTTAGATTAAACTTAAAATTATATTCTGGATCAGTAGTATCCTATTTAAAGCGATGAGTCAATTTCATGACTTCCTTCTTCGAAGTTGACGTGTTTATTCGAATGAATGCTTTGCATTTGTTAGGGTTGACATATATCCCTCTTTCTGTGGTAAAACCCCGAAAAATTATCGGCTTTTACCCGAAGGCGTATTTCTCCTTATTGAGCCTCATGTTGTTCTGTCGAACCCTCTTAAATATCCTACTGAGGTGATATCCATGTGATTCTTCTTGAGTGAACTTCACAATCATGTCATATATGTACACTTCTAATGTCCCGCCTATATCTTCGAAAGACCTTGTTTATCATCCTATGATAAGTCGCACCTGCGTTCTTCAACCTAAAGGGTATCACATTGTATTGGTAATTGAATTGCTCGGTCATGAATGACATTTTCTTTCTATTAGGCCTGAATATGGGTACTTGGTTGTATCCAAAATAAGCATCCATGAACGACAACAACTTGTATCTGGCTGAATTGTCTACCAATTTATCTATATTTGGAAGCGAGTACAAATTCTTCGGGCATGCCCAGTTGAGGTCGGTATAATCGACACATATCCTCCACTTATCAGAAGCCTTCTTGACTAGTACAGCGTTGGAGAGCCATTCAATGTACTTTACTTTGGAAATAAAGTTGGTGTTTAAAAATATTTGAACTATGCTTGTTGTAGTATTAGCCTTCTTCGGAGACCGTCTTTTCTTTGTTGAGATACATACAGGGTATTAGGATCGACGTTCAACTTATGACAGCCCACAATTGGGTCGAAGTCGGGCATATCATGTGGAGAGATGGCAAAGATATATGTGTACCCTAAGATATTCGATAAGTGCACTCTTTACCTCAGAGGGGAGTCTGACACCTATCTTCACTAACTGGGAAGGATTCTTGTCAAGTTAAATGACTTCAAAGTCTCCATTTGAAACCAGACTTATCTCTTCATCGCATACATTGAGGTCAACCATGTCAACTCATCTCAAAGCCTCTTCTAAAACTGTTGTGGTTGAGAGGAGGTTTCTTAATATAGCATTGCATATATGCTTTGTTATTCTTAAGTCGGCGCCATGAACAATAGGTTTCCCAACATCACTATGATATGTTACTTTGAGGAGGATATGGGGAAGCCATTGCATCCAACGTCTCCAGGAACAACCTCCCAATGATGCCACTGAAAAAAAAATTACACCGAATCACCAAGAAACAAAAAGTTACATTTCTTTCACATTCCCCTTCTCTGAGTGATAACATAAGATCCGCTACTCCACATGAGCGAGTTACAAAATCATTGAATGTGAGGAGACTTTTGTCATTGCACATATCTAGATCTTGTTGGTGGAGTCTTAATTGCATGAGTGTGTCAACGTAGAGAATGTTACACAAACCCCCATCGTCTACGACGAAATCAGAAACATAGTGATTTGCCACGGTAGCTGCTATGAACAACGGTAGTGTAACGTTAGGGGTTTCATCCACCTTTTCGTGATCCTGAAATCCTAGCATCAACCTATCTTCGCTTGGAGGGGGTTTTGCAGTAGAGGATCTTCGTCACGCAACATTTTCTCGCGAATCTCATAAATGACGAAGGTTTGAAAGGATGCAAGATATGAGGATTCTGCAGAGTTCTTGAGTACGACGCATACAGTTAATTTCTTCATCTTAATGCAATATGATAGTGATATAATTTATGGGTTAAAGATGATATGATTGTGGAATTTCGTGGAAATTAGAGGTAAATTTGTTGGTGTAAGCCCTAGAGGTCAATAATTTTTGGTACTTGTATTGAATTATATATTGAAAATAAAATGCATTTTTTTTTTATTATGTTTGTATTTCCAAAATAATAAAGTCCATAGAATAGCTAGTCCGTTTAATGAAATATTGAGTGTGGCTTAATCATGAGATTCCATTAAACATAAGGACATTATTCTTAAAGTATTCGTAGTCGAGCTTTACTGTAAAGTGGGATAACCTTAAAGCATTAAGACTATTATGTAGATAGATTGATGATCACATCTCATGGATCATGGATAAGGAGTTATCAAGTCTAAACATAGGTATGAATATTATGAGTAATATTTATACTGGATTGACCCACTATGAGAATGCTACATAGAATGTTATGCAAAGTGTCATAAGTTACTCTCATGGTGATGGTGGCGTATACCACCTTTCGACCTGAAACCAATATGAATCCTAGATGTAGACTCGAGTACTTTATTGCTAATCAAATATTGTTCGTAACTGGATAACCATAAAGACAGTTGATGAGTACTCCACAAAGCATGCTAAAGGACATGAGTAACCTAGATGGAATTGTCCATCATGCATAACATGATAAATGTATAAGGGCCCAATAGTGAACTGGACAAGGATGACATAGTATATGCCTCGTGTTCAATATAGACATAAAAGCAAAAGGGTAATTGTACACATAATTATTATCACGAAAGGTTTTGTCAGATCACATGACATTTTCGTGGCTTGAGTAACGGTGATGTGTTACTAGATACCGCTCACTGTTTATTATGTTAAATGCATGATTTAATATAATTACCAACATTGCGAAAACCTACAGGGTCACACACATAAGGACATATTGATAAGAGGTAGAGCAAATAAGGAACACCGCAAGGTATATTGCACTTAAGTAAATGTAGAACACCGTAAGGTACGGTGCACTTAAGTAGAATACGAAATATGGTAAGGTACCACACACTAATGTGTTATACGGTACACCATAAGATATGGTGTGCGTACACTTAAGTGGAATTTTTAGCTTACAACCCACACAAATGGTTCTATAAATAAAAACCTTGTGCAGAAGCATACTCTCTTGATGAAAACTTGGACGGTGAAACCCTAACTGTATTTCCTTCTCTCTGTCTCTCTCTGTCTCTGTCTCTCTCTCTGTCTCTCTCTCTCTCTCTCTCTCTCTCTCTCTCTCTCTCTCTTTCAAAGCCTTCAATCGTACCAACTAGCACTGAGACTTAAGGAATATGTTCGTCTGGACTGAGTAGAGGCGTTGTTCATCATTCAACACCTATGATCACTCATTCGATTCAGCATCAAAGGTTTCATCACCATAACAGGTAACAATTTCTATCACTGATCATGACCATTCATAAGGATCACTAAAGGGAAAATTTTAATTTCCACTGCATTTTGGATCGTAATTTCCCTTCATGATTCCCACAGACGATGATGATGAACTTATAATACGGTGGCGCGGATCTTCGATACGACGACAAGGGGGTGGATTTGGAAGATTAACACTCCAACCCCCTGAGTTTATTATAGAGTCCAAAACGAGTGAAGTAAATATGAGATCAGAAAGCGTATCTTAAATCTCACGTGTGTCAATTATATATGATGAATAATTTTATTTGGACTTTGCATTATTGAACTTATATCTGATTCTTTCACCCGCAGTAGTCCTTTGACCGACCTAAAATAATATCTAACTTAACATTCACATTCTTTAGACTATAAGAAGAATTTCACATTCTTTAATTTTAAGTGTCATTTCAAAATCATTAAATTTAATTTAGACAAAATACTTCATATATTTTCATCATTTTAATAATTCTTCTTATTTTTTTATTAAAACAAAAATTTTCATTTAAATCTTTTTAAGGGAAAATTGCACTAACCTTCCTTGAGGTCGGTTAAAATGACACTTACACCTCCTCTATTTTTAAAACATGCACTAACCTCCCTTAAGCTTACAAATAGAAATTTTTAGTGAAAAACTAAAAATCATAGGTAAATGTCATCTATACCTACGATTTTTGGTTGTGACTAAAAACTAGAGGGGGTGTCAATGTCACTTTAATAAACTTCTGGGGAGGTTAATGCATATTTTAAAACTAGAGAGGCATTATTGTCATTTTAATAGACCTCAAGGGAGGTGAGTGTAATTTACCTTTATTTTAAATTCTATAAAAACATTATATTCTATCGTTAAATTTTTTTGTTAAGCAAGACTCAATATATTAGATGGGAGCACAAGGCGCGCCTAACCCAATACAAAGAACAAAGAAAAGCTAGAAGCTAGAAATTAATCGAAACAAGACTCGAATTCTCTTTCCAATATAACCAACCTTTTTCCTTATTGAAAATGATAAAGACTACTAACCATTCCCAATCAAAGAATTTGATCATCGTCACCATATCAATTTTATAGAGAATCCCCCATTTACATACAATAGCATTCCTACAACTCCAAATGGCCCAACAAATTGCTAAACTAAACATCCAATTTGTGTTCAAGCGAAATTCGATAGCACTTTATGATTAAGTGTAACACCCCATTTAAATTATTTAATTCATAGAGTATTATTTTATTATTATTGTATGTTTTATGGTTGTGTGGGAGGGAAGACCTTTGCGTGTAAGGTAGTTTTCTTAGATTAATTGAGTTCCATAGGGTTGAGATTTAATTAAGTGTCAAGTGATATAATTAAAGTGTTAGATTGTGAGAAGTGGGAGTGTGAAAGCAAATGTTGAGAGACATAAAGGTGTAAGAGAAGAGGAGAAATTAATAGTAATAATAATAATAATAATATAATTTTTTAAAGATATAATAATAATAATAAAATTTGACATTATTTATATTTAAAAATATTAGATTATATTTGTATCCATAATAATAGATATTGTAATATTATTAAATATTAGATTTTTGTTGTTATTAGAATAATAATAATAATAATAATAATAATAATAATAATAATAATAAATATTAGATTTAGTTAAGAGGTTATAAAAAGAGAATAGAAAGAAGAGAGAAGAGGTTTTTCAGTTACGTGAAAAAGAAAGGAGAAAGAGAAGAACTAAGGGAAGAGAGAGCTAGGGCAAATGAGTCTTGCAAGAGAATCACCATTGTTGCAAAAGCTAAGAAAAATCAAAGGTAAGAGGGAGAATTTCTATTCTAATAAGGGTGACTTTAACATGAGAGGGTAGTGAGGGTCATTCCCTTTTAGGTTTTGTGAATTATATGATTTTGGATTGATTTGATACTTGTTTGTGTCAAATTGAATTTGTTGATGTTTATTGATGATTAGTGATGTTATAATGATTGTTATTGTGTAAATAGCAATGGTTGGGTATGCTGAATTTTTTTAAAGGTGAACATTGTTCATGATGAAAATGATATGAAAGTTGCAATATGTTGTTGAATGATTGTGATTATGGAAGGCGTATTATATGATGATCACGAGTGTTTAGAGAACACTATAATGCAGCGTTTCTGGTGTTAAGGGGAATTTTCTGGGCATTTCGTATTGGTCAATTCATGCTGAAGTTTTTATAAAATAGTAATTTTTCAGAATTGCAAGTCTGTATGATGTTTATCATAACTTTTGACTCGTAAAATATTTTTGAGTGGGGTTTAAACGGTGATTTAACTTACTCAATAAGCTACAACTTGGTTTCTGCAAGTTTTCTATTTTGACAGTTTTATCTGACAGTGGTTGCAGATTGAAATATAAGTGAAATTTTTATAAAGTAATAGTTTTTCAGAATTGCAGGTCTGTACAATTTTTATCACAAATTTTGACTCTCAATATTTTTGAGTGGGGTTTGAAGGGTAATTTAGCTTACTCAGTAAGCTACAACTTTCTTTCTGGAAGTTTTCTGTTTTGACAGTTTTATCTGACAGTGGTTGCAGATGGGAAAGAAGGGTTTCCTAAAATGCTTTATAAGTAAGATTTTTGATGATAATTGGATTGATGTGTATGATTGATCAAACCAATGTAGTTGTTAATGTTGATGGTAGTCTAGAAAGGTGGATTACGGAGTGCATTATTGTACTCGGGTGATCGATTGTGGATCACATATTATTATTATGACGACTTGTGTCGGTTGCATAAAACATGTCATGTATTCATGTTGTAGTTTTGGTGGAGATAGATTTTATGTTCGAAGGGGGGGGGGGGGGGGGGGGACATAAGGTCTATCTGGAACTTTGAAGGGGGAGTTTGGGATTTCGAAGGGGGAATCAGATTCTTATAAAGAATCATTGGTGATAAAATGGTATCACATGCACTGCGCCAAGTAATAGTGTCTCATTGCATAATAATTTGGTGTTAGCATATTGTGGTGTGAATTGTGAATTATCAAAGTGTGATTTGTGACAATTAATTATTATACCACTCCTTAGCATGTTTTAACATCAATTATTATTTGAATATGAATCTCACCCCTTTTGTGTTTGTGCTCTTTGGAGTACAAATAAACAGGTATCTGAGTAATTGGAGAAGCACCACTATGTTGCTATCAGTCGAGTCGATTAGAAGAGTCGCTTTGATACGTAACACTGGGAGTTGGGGCTGTTTTAATTATGTTTGTGTTACATACCTTTTGTTTTTTTTTGTTTGGACCACAAGTGGTGTGGATAACCTTGTTAAGGCTTTGGTGCCATTAAAATTGTTTTTCGTTGCATTGGGAATTATGTTTTTATATATGTATGAGGTGATTTTTTTGGACTTCATAATTTGGGGAATGTGACATCCTAATTGCATTATTTTTTATTTATTTAATTTATAATTAATGTAATGGGAAATAAGGTGTTACATTAAGCGCATTAACCCGCTCTAAAAGAGAATAATCCTCCAAGACCTCCTCCAAACCCAACCAAGTACAAATCTTGGTCCAAATAAGTTTTGAAAGTGCACAAGAGAAGAACAAGTGGTCGACATTGTCCTCCCCGTGAAAACAAAGAGGGAATACCAAGTTATGCACCCTATTTAAAACCCCCCGCCTTGCCAGCTCAATCTTTGATGATATCCTATTAAGAAAAGGCCTCCATCCAAAAATCAAAACTTTACTTGGAGCCTTAAATTTCCAAAGAGAACTCAAATCCTTCGCTAAATCAGAATGAATAACCTGCTCCGAATAAAACACGGTTTGAATCCTTTTATAACAGGAATTAACCGAAAAACCATTAGCACCATATTTCCAAACAGTCGTGTCAGAAGTGCCCTATGTTGGGTACATATCGAACAACAGAAGTCACATATCAACTACACTGAAAGCAGCCTGCACTGCAACTGTTGTCTCTCATATTGAGGCAGTAGTCGTTGTT
This sequence comes from Lathyrus tuberosus, assembly GCA_022829125.1. NCBI lineage: Eukaryota > Viridiplantae > Streptophyta > Magnoliopsida > Fabales > Fabaceae > Lathyrus > Lathyrus tuberosus. Next base: position 5,452,496 of record JALAZF010000203.1, on the reverse strand, counting down.
GAAAAAGACGACAACGATGATGAAAACTTCCAACTCAAACCAATAGATGAAAATAGAGAAGGAAATATCTTACAAAGTGCTTCTGGACCGACCCATTGGTGTCTCCAAAAATAATACTTTTCCCATCCCCAAGCTTCCATGAAATTGCGGTAGAAAACCAAGGCTCTTGATTGGTCTCTAACGCTTCACCAAATAGACGACTTTGAGTGACCACGAGTTGTATATTTGTTCAACATTACTTTTGATACATCGCCATACCTACAAGAAATAAAGTTAGTCCCGACATAATTTTTCTCTGAAATGAAGCGCCATTTCTACTTGCTAAGAAGAGCAAAATTGAATCTCCCACAATGTTTAACTCCAAGGCCCCATTCTTTCTTCGGCAAACAAACTTTGGACCAACTTATCCAACTAATCTTCTTGTCAACATCAGAACCACCCCATAAAAAAGATCATTGCATACTGATTATCTCCTTTATAATGCACTTTGGTGATTTATAAAAAAAAGAAGAGAAAGAGCCATTAAATCAATGTAAGCAAGGGATGATAAAGGTCTCAGAGAGAAAGATGAAGAAAAAAAATGTAATCCATGAATTTACTTTCTTACAATATTAGAGGGAGTGACACTTCCATTAAGAGGAAGTGCATTTCAAATCTTATTAGTAGGGAGAAGTTTGATGTTTGTGTGTTCCAAGAAATCAAAGTGGAGGATGTGAATGAAAATATTATCTTTTCTTTATGGGGAGGAGATGAGGTGGAATGGTCATTAAAAGTTTCAATTGGTAGATCTGGTGGGTTGATTACATTTTGGAAGAAAGGTTCTTTTGAAGTTATTTTTAGTTTCATAGGTGAAGGTTTCTTGGATATTAATATTATTTGGAAAGGAGATTTGTATTACTTGGTAAAAGTTTTTACGTCCTGCTTGTTTGGTAAGAAGAAGATGTGTTAGTCTAAGCTTGGGGAATGTAAGAGAAAGTTTTTGAGTGAAATTTGGTGTATTGGTGGGGATTTTAACTCAATTAAGAAGGAGAGCGAAAGAAAAGGATCCTGTTCTAACTTGTCTAAGGATGATATGTAGGGGTTTAGTGAGTTTATTTTGAGGTTGGATTTGGTTGACATCCCGACAGTGGGTAATAAATTCAATTGGTTCAATTTAGATGGTACATCGATGAGTAGGTCTGATAGATTTTTGGTTTTAGAAGAGTTAATGTCAAAGTGGAAACTTAGTGGTTAACTAGTTGGTTCTAGAGATATCTCTGACCATTACCCGATTTGGATCAAAGCAAATGACACAAATCGGGGCCCTAAACCTTTCAAATTCTTTATTTATTGGGTTCGTCATTCTGATTTTCTTCAGTTTGTGAAGGAAAAATGGCGGTCGTATGGGGTGAGGGGTACGACTTTGTTTGTGTTTAAAGAAAAGCTCAAACTCCTTAAAGGTGATCATAGAGTTTGAAATAAGAATGTTTTTGGGTATTTGAACTTGGAAGTGGACTTAGTTGTGAAGGAATTGAATGCTTTGGATTTTGTGGCGGTGAGTAATTTAATTCATAATTAGGAGGACTTGGATTTTACTAGATATGTGGCTTCATCCAAAATGTGGCACTCTTTTCTTATTAGGAAAAACATTCTTAGACAAAAATCGAGGAATAGATGGATAGCGAAAGGGGATTCAAATTCTAGATTTTTTCACAAGACTATGAAAGCAATGGTTAGGAGGAATAACATGCTAGGGATTTCTACTTCTAGTAGTTGGGTTGACAATGTGGAGAAAGTTAAGTTGGAGGTGCTGAAATATTTTGAAGCAAGATTTCTTGAGACCAATGGTAGAAGACCTAGTCTCTCAAGACTTGTATTTAATCAATTATCGGGTGAGGACAACTCTTTGTTGGAAGCACCATTCTCGTTGGAGGAGATAAATGAGGTTATTTGGTCGCGTGATGGGGATAAAAGCCTGAGACCGAATGAATTCAACTTAGGATTCTATAAATCTTGTTGGGATGTTATCAAGGTGGATTTGGAGAAGGCTTACGATTGTGGTAATCGTTTCCTTTATTGCTCTTATCCCCAAGACTACTAATCCTCAATCTCTTGATGATTATAGACCTATTTGTCTTATTGGGAGTCTTTACCGAATTCTAGCTAAATTGCTTGCTACCAGGTTAAAATAGGTGTTACCTAAGTTGATTTCTAATACTCAAACAATGTTTCTTCCTAAGAGACAAATGGTGGATGATGTTTTGGTAATTAATGAGTTGGTGGATTTTACGAAGCGTCATAAGAAAAGTTGTATGTTGGTAAAGGTGGATTTCGAAAAGGTTTACGATTGTGTGTCTTGGAATTTTCTTAGAGCTATGATGTAGAGAATGGGGTTTGGATCTAAATGCTTGAGGTGGATGGAAGGTTTAGTTTTTAGTAGTTCCATGTTGATTATGGTGAATGGTAGTTCTACAAAGGATTTTTTTGGTGTTTAGAGGATTACGCCAGGGAGACCCACTTTTCCCTTTTCTCTTTCTAATTGTAGCTGAAGGCCTTACTAGAATAATAGCAAAAGCTAGGTCGTTAGGTGAATATCATGGGTTTTATGTGAATACCGATATTCAATTTGATCCTTTGCAATTTACAGATGACACGATTATGATGAGTGATGGGTCTTGAAATTATCTTTAAAGTATCAAAACGTATTTGAGAGACTTTGAATTAATTTCGGGTTTGAGAGTGAACTTGTCTAAAATTAAAATTCATTGTTACAAGTTCTCCATGAATGTGGTGCAAGCTGCATTTGGAATTGGAACTTCACCCTTTGTATTTTTGGGCATTCTGATTGGAATCAATCCAAAAAGAAAGAAGGTGTGGAAGCCGTTGTTGTGAAAATATAGAAGAAAGTTGTTGGATTAGCAGAATAAAAATTTATCTATTACTCCCTCCGTTCCTTATTAAGTGTCGTTTTAGAAGAATTTTTTTGTTTCTATTTAACTGTCATTTTGATGTATTAAGGTTACAACTTGTCAATTATACCCTTACTTTTCAATAACTCCACTTCACATTTTCCATAAAATTCTCATTTCTCAATACGTAACTCTTATTCCCATCACTCCAATTCAAAGTATAAAATTAATGTGAATTTTAAATATTTAAGACTAGCTGAAGTTTTAAATGATTTAATGATATACAAGAAAGTTTTGTGCAAAAAAATATGGAATTAATTATTGGAGAGAGAGAAATTTATTTGGAAAGAGCAAGTTAATGGTGGATTAAAATGAGGGTAAAATGGAAAAAAAAGCTCTAACAATCCACTATCTTGATTAGAGAAAGGAACGGAGGGAGTAGTGATTAGTGATTGTCTGAAATATTTAATCCAAACAGATATTTCACTTGAAAATCATTTGGCAAGACTATTTCTCATTCTTCGAAATTCCAAAGTTTAAGGGCTTCTAATTGGTTTACACTTTTCACTTTTTTCTTGACCCAAAAAAATAAAAAATAGAATTCCCATTTTTTACCCAAAAAAGACTTCACTTTTTCGTTTAACCTAGCTGTCACTGTAATTCAATCACGCCACCGTTCATCCTCTGCGCCACCGCGACGGCATCACCACCGGCAACAATTCACCACCTAGGTACGTGCATAACCACATGAATGATTACTCTGTACACTCACATGTAGCCAATCCATGCAAGTGTACCAACAATGCGCCCTTGCCGTAGATTCGTTCTTCGTTTCTTCCCTATTGTCAACCAATTTCGTTCAGTATCTTCTTCACCGCAAGAGCTTGAACATGCTCTTAGAGCTGTAGTAGAATCCAAAAACTATGTTAAAATTCCTGATTTCATTACCACCGAGTTCTCACAATCCCAATCCCAAATTTCAAACCCTTTTTCTTTTTTATCTTCGTTTCCGCATAATTTACAAGTGCAAATGGTTGATGAAATGTTGCAGTCTTTTATACCTATCAGACCACGCTACAAGCCCAAGCTAGCTTACTCTTACCTTTTGTCTTACATTCTTCAAACTTCTCAGCCATTCCCTCTTGCACTTGCTGTTCTTCAACGGACTCTACGTTCGGGTTGTTTACCAGTTCCTCAGACTTATGTACTCCTCTCGTCTGCTTGGCTCGACCGGCGGCGATGTCGGTCACAATCTGTAGCGAATATTTTACTTGAGATGCAATCAATTGGATACTATCCCGATTGTGGTACTTGTGGTTATATAGTTTCATCTCTTTGTGCTGTTGATCAATTAGCGGAGGCGGTTAATGTCGTGAAGGGTATGAGTGGAGCAGGATGTATTCCTGATTCGAATTGTTTCGGGGTTGTGATTAGTGCAATGTGTAGAGTTAGAAGGACTGTTGATGCTCATGGTTTGATAGAGGAAATGGTGGTGAAGTATGGGTTGACACCGGATCATGGAACGGTGGTGAAGTTGTTGGCTGCTTTACGGGCGGATAAAGAGATATGGAGAGCGGTTGAGGTGATTGAGTTTTTGGAGAAGGAAGGAAATGATGTTGGGTTTGAGAGTTATGAGATGGTGATTGAAGGTTGTTTGGAGAGACGTGAATATGTTTTGGCTGGGAAGGTTGCGATGGGGATGACGGAAAGAGGTTTTATACCGTATATTAAGGTGAGACAGAAGATAATTGACGGGTTGGCGAGCATCGATGAGTGGAAGATAGCTTGTGCTGTGAGACAGAGATTTGCGAAACTTAAATCTTAGTTGTTAAATTATTTACAGTGAGGCAGATTCAATTTTTAACGCTGAACAAGTGAGTATTACAAAGACACGTACGTTCTGCATTATGGCGTCATTGTTCTTTTTTCGATGGCAATGCTGAAGATAGAGGATTGCATGTCTAGGATCTTAGATTTGCAAATCATTTGGAGGTATAATCTCTTATGTTATTGCATGGAAAAGGAGTGAGCATATACAGGAACTGTGTTTTATTTGAATTGTAAAATTGATGTTTCTTCTTAGCATGACTTTGATGGTTGTATTATATTCAAGAAAATTAGGCTGTATACGATACTTTTAACACAAGAAAATGGAGTAACTTAATCTGTAAATGAAACAATATTAGATTATTAACTGCATAGATTGTAAAATGGTGGGAAATATCGTGTTATTTATGCTTTATGTTCCGGTCCCAGTCATCTTTCAGATTCTGGGGAATGGTTATTTATTTCATGATTTCTCTACAGCTTGCTAATCTTATACATGTTTAACTTGTGCAATCACAAAGAATAAATAAATTTTGAGGAACAATTTCTTGATTGGTGAAGATGATGAAAAATTGAGTTATGTGTATTGTTATGTTATATTTTGTTTTTCTATTTTGACAATATTGTGGAGTTTTCTTCACCTTGTCAAGCTACCTACATATGAATTTTAATCAATAGTTGTTGTCTTTCTAAAACCTTTTAAATTAAGTGTAAACAATATTTCTTGAGCTAACACCATTCATTTGTATAACTACAGCAGGTCAATTTTCCTAGCATGCTGCTTAATGCTTGACAGGGTAGGTAGCATCCATGGCAATGCCACAAGTTCCATCTTTATCCTTAATATCACGCTTCATCCTAACATAACCCGATTCACCCCAGTCGTTTGCCCACGAGTTCTTCACAATCCAATACTTTTCACCATTTTCTTCTCCATACCCAACTATAGTCATGCCATGATTGAGGTCCTTTCCACAACTTCCAGAGAAGATACCTTTTGAATAAAATTGAAATGCATAACCTCCGGCATCAGTTGCAACGGAAACAGGCTGATGGGCAACTGCAGCTTTTAGCATTTTCTCGTTGCGAGCAGGTACATTTTCATAGCCGCTTATAGTTACTGCGTGTTTTTTAGCTTTGGCTTTGTTACATTTACCATTTGTTCCTGTATAAGGATATACTTTGGCAGCGGCTAGCCCTCCATGCTTTTTGATGTAGTTGAATGCTATGTACATGTCGCCACCTTCGCAACCTTCATTCCCACTTTTAGTATCACAATCTATCAATTGTTGTTCTGATAATGAAACTAAATTTCCTGTTTTTATCTTGTTGATGCCTTCCACAGCTGCAACTGCTGAGAATGCCCAACAACTCCCTGCATTAAATTTTATACCATCATCTTAGCTAGTCAGCTCTAAAGACAAATTTAAAAAATGTTTAAGCATGATCTTTAGCTCGCGAACTCATCAGTAGATAAATTTATAAGACTTTAATAATGTTTAGTTCTTAGGCAATCCCTTAAGATAAAGAGTAACTTTCTTTATAGATATAACTACATGAGACTAATTTATCCTGTCAAATTCAAATTTCTAACACTGAAAACACTCCATATAAAGTTCTTATAGACTTAACGTTTGGTCGTGTTTGGAACTGAATTCTTTACCGTTGGACAACTAACTACAGAGGCTCAATTTTGATTCTGTGACTAATTATAACAGTTGAGGATTGTGGTTAGTGTATGTACGTATATCGTACTATTATATATGATTAAATGAATAAAATTGGTTTACAATAAATTTTACCACAACGGCCTTGATCTTTGACATGTGTAACAGCACCTTTCTTCCTCCAATCTATGTTTCTTGGAAGATCTCCATGTTTATGATACTTGGTTTTTGCCTGTGCATGCAACTGAGGTAGAAAACCTAAATACATGCTTCTGAATTCTTCATTTGTAAGATCTGCAAACCTGTTGTCTGTGAGCTTGTAAGAATAGTTTTTAGAGTTGTAGAACTCTATAAACTGAACATTTGATTGGTAAATGTCAAAACGAACTTCCCATTCTTCTCTGTCCTTGTAATGGCGTCTGTGTCGTTTTAGCCAAGTCTCATACCTCTTCTTCATAACTTCTGGATTAGTTGAATTCTTTTTATGCATTGCAGGGCTTGAACTTACAGTTATCCATAGATTGCACACGACGACAAGATTGAGGATAACAATGCTTAATATTATAGTTGTTTTCATCTCTAGTTCTTAGTGCATATAATGATTGATAGCATTAGCATGAATTGATATTTATTATCATAAACAATATACATTAGTTCTTAATGTCTTTGTTTATTTTATTTATATATGCATGCATTACAATGCATGTTAATTTCTGTTTAAGAGACGTTTCATTTGTATATTTATGTACATTTATCTCATGCGTTTGGTGCTTGAGAGTTTTAGCAAGACAAGAATTGTGTATCTCATTTTCCTTGCATGACCATAATAAAGACGTACATGTCTTGTTAAGAATTTTCCATAATTTATGCAGTTTCAGTTGGTGTGAGTAGTTAATTCTTGTGTTGGCATATTGAATGGCTTGAAATTGAACAAATGGCTCAATTAGAGTTGGCTGTCACGCCAGAAGATTTGGATGAGATGTGAAGGGATCTCTTCCCTCTTAACCAGAGATTTTGGGTTTAAATTTAGTTTTAGGCATCAAGCATTGTTAAATTCTCATGAGGGGGAGCTTTGTCGTTCATTGTGATTTTCTTCCGCTCGAAGAATTAATCTTTACTCTTGCGCAAGATGCACTAGTTTTCTAATAGTTTTAAAGAGTGTTTATTTTTCTTTCTATTTTCCATTTCCATTTGATCGTGAATACATTGAATCTACCAACCATGTCTGTCTAAAGTTGATGTCATTCTCAAATTCTCAAAAAAATATTGAACTTTTATTCTTAGTCACATTTATAAGATATCCCACTTTACTTTCCTACGAACTTAAAGATGCTATTGATTATAATATGAAACTCCATGAAGGTGCTCTTAATCATGTGCTATGTCAAACTTTTATCTCCTTATAAAACTAAATTAAATCAAGTTAAGATAAGATGATGGAAGAAGGTGCTTAGAAAGACATATATGCACATCCACATAGAGAGAAAGAGAGCATATACCCTACATGTGGGAAGGGTTTGGGGACAAAGCAAAGAAAGCATATAGTGCATGCAAACAATTCACATGGGAGCATAACATGATCTTCACAATAACCCCTAACTTTTCCCTCTCTTTCACAGCTCATACCCCAAATCCCACGAGTCCTCACAATTCTAACCATATCGTAAATTACTTTTCCCATGTTTAGCTTTTTAATGAAACATGATTAGTAAAACACCTCACACCCCATGCACTATAAAATCAGCTTCTCATCAATGTTTGATCTAGAATAGATGGTGTAAACTAAAAAAACAACTTTAAAACCTAAAATCTATACTATACAATCTCGATTAGACCGTGTAAACTAAAAAAACAACCTTAAAACCTAAAATCTACTAAAAAAAAACAACCGTAAAACCTAAAATCTATACCGTACAATCTCGATTAGACTGTGTAAACTAAAAAAAATCATCTCTAAAAACTAAATTCTATACCATGCAATCTCAGCCAAACAATCTATATTGAACAATCTCGATCAAACAATCACTGATATGATCAATTAGATGAATATAGAAAAAATCATGCATAACACCTACACTCCTTATAGATAATATCTTATACATGCACATGGTCTTTGTTCTCCTCCAAGTTAAAGATCATTAAAGATCACGAACCCATATGATTTCACCAATCACTAACTCTCTTAAGTGGGGTTGGTTCTCTTTCCTTTTGTCTTAGATACAATCAATTAATCTTTAAAATTTCATCTAGAACGTGGACACGATTCATTCGAATCAAATCCAATACCTAATTCTGTTTTCCCTTTTTTTTTTACCTAAAAAACAAAATTAAAAAAAACTCTAATTTAAGATATTTTTCTCTAACCACCTCAAAAATAAACCTAAATTGGCTAATTAGTTTACTAGTATTCAACTCGACATAAAAACTTGTAACTAATCAATCAACCTTAGATTTTCCATGATTAAAGAGTTAAAATTAGTATATTAGGATTGAACACGTATATAGAGAGAAGAGAATAATGTTCCAAAATGGGACCTTATTTATAAGATTAAGATAAGGGTATGTCTCTAAATAGAAGGTCACAATGGCACGTGGTGGCTGATTCCCACTATCTATTAAATCCACTGGCGACTTTCCAGTTTCACCGTTGAGTCCCTCTTCCCAGCTGTTCATAGCTGTCCATTCCTTCTCCATCCCCATGTGACCCTACTGCACACAAGATACCCTCAATTTTTTTTTTCATTTTTTTTTAGGATTTTATACCCTCAAACAAAAATATTTAAAAATATTTCACATCACAAAAGAAAAAAAAAAGAGAAAAAAATTCATGATTATGTTGTTGTTTAATTAACTTTGTAACTTTCTTCCCTCTAACATTCCCTAAAGGTTTCTGGGGTTATATACATATTTATTAAAGGGTTGTGTTAGAGGCTCATCACTTTCATTTTCCTTCTTCCTTTTTCTATATACCTCTATATCTCTATATTATTTTCATGCAAAAACATCATTAACAAAAACAAAAACATATTTAAGGTTTGTGAAAATTCCTGTTTGTTAATTTTGTTTCTCAAATGGCACATTTACCTCCCAAGATTCCAAACATGTCATCAACAAGTTGGTCAGATTTTTCAACTCACCAAAAAAACATTATGCCAACATCCATTTCAGCCAACAACATTGTCTTCAACAACAACGTTAGCACAAACAATTATCATCAGAATCAAAACCCTTCATGGGTGGACGAGTTTCTCGACTTCTCGTCCGCTAGGCGGGGAGCTCACCGTCGGTCTGTCAGCGACTCCGTTGCCTTCTTAGAATCGCCAATGCTCGACGATTGCCCCGGGAAGCAGGGTGAAAACAATATTAATGATGACGACAACGAGTTCGACAAGTTTGATGATGAACAGTTTATGTCCATGTTCAATGATGAAATAGTTGGTGTCCATAATATGCAACCGATATTGTCGTCGTCGAACGCTTCGAGTCCTTCTGATCAGAATTTTGTCAACAATGAGAATGAGAATGAGATGATAAATAAGGAAGAGAAGAAGGAAAATGATTTGAGAGAGATGAAGAAAGAGGAAGATGATGAGAAGCAATTGAAAAATGAACCTGAGGAGGTTGAAAGCCAATGCAAACAGGAAAATTCACAGCCTCAAAATAACAACAATGCATCTTCTTCTAGCGACAGAATCACCGATCCTAAGAGAGTTAAAAGGTAACATATGATGAAGCAAATGCATGCAATCTTGTTCTTCAAAACTTTATATTTATGAACTTTATTATATTTTCTGTATTATTTGAAACTGATTTCGGTTTTTGTATTAGAATCTTGGCGAATAGGCAATCGGCGCAACGATCGCGAGTGAGGAAGCTGCAATACATATCAGAGCTTGAACGAAGTGTAACTTCATTGCAGGTTTGTGAGTATGATAATTGTTGAACTTTTTGTGGAAATATTTATGTAGTGTTATAGAATATAAAATTTGATTGTACTAGTATAGTAGTAGAAATAATTAAATGATAATAATGTTATTGACTTTTGTTATTGTGTTGACCAAAATTATTGAAGGCTGAAGTTTCAGTGCTTTCTCCAAGAGTTGCATTTTTGGATCATCAACGTTTGCTTCTAAATGTTGACAATAGTGCTCTCAAGCAAAGAATTGCAGCTCTTGCTCAAGACAAGATTTTCAAAGATGGTATGTAATTTTATTAAATTTCTAGCATAGTAGTTCTTTAAAGTTGGTTATGGTTAACAATAGAGGATTAACAAAACTACATATATAAATTAGCCATAGGCGAGAGACATAACCGTCTTTGAGGGTGTGCGAAATGAACTTCAGCACAAAGCCTCAAATTTTCCATTGTTAAATTGTGACTAAATAGGGTTTCAAAATAGTGACTAAATATGATCTTTAGTTGTTTTACCATGGTTAAACTATAACTAATACTAAACCTCTAAAAATTTAAGATGGTCTTGGCGACAGACTATATACGAGTTAAATCATTCAGTTAATTTGATCAACTCAACATGAATAGAACCATAAAAACGAGTTTGAGCCCAGTGAATGAGTGGTGACTACGAGTTGAATCATTTATTTAATCTGGTCAACTCAACATGAATAAAACAATGAAAACGAGTTTGAGCCCAGTGAATGAGTGGTGACTGTTGTTAAAAGATGTTTTTTTTTTTTAACAAATGGATAACCCTTATCCTATCTAATTCAAAATTAGTCGATTTTATTCAATCTAAATCCAACATTAACCAAGCGGTATATTTAACAAACCCAATCCGAAATTCAGGTATTCTTGGTTTGGGTCGCTGATAAGGCTAAAACCAGCCCAAACCGAACCCTAATTTGCTATATGGGGCAAAATGTACTATTCAATAAAGTTGCACTTCTATATAGCTTTTCTAGTGAAAGTTTGATACACAAATATTTATTTGATTAGATTTTACAAGGAAGAAACATGCCATTAATCATGAGAGTGCACACAAAGTTATATGTTGAATGAATTTAGTGAAAGTGTTTCTCTTTGCATGCACACATACTTATGTGTCTATGTATTATCATGTGCCTTGTCTCAAACTAGTTAATACTTCTCTAGTGTCCTGCCTCAAAGTAGTTGATACTTGTATTTGAATTTTCTACACTCATAAATTTCAACTATTTACAAACTCGGCATAATGTTAGTTGTCCGATTTGTCCGATCAAGATCAGATGATTTAGTTTTTAATTTTTAAATATTTTGAATGCATGCAGCACATCAAGAGGCACTGAAAAGGGAGATAGAGAGATTAAGACAAGTATATCACCATCAAAACCTCACAAAGAAGGAAAATGCAACAGGTTCACCTTTACCATCTCCATCACAAAAGCCATTATGTGATCCTCAGCAAGAAAATGAACAACTTCTCAATGTATGACTCAACCCTTACCATCTTCACAGAAGAGTACTCACACTATATATCTAACTAGCTTCCTTATATTATCATACCGTGATTCTTTTATTTTTATCAAAAGAATTTGCACAATTTTTTATAATAGATGAAAAAATAATCAAGAATTTTTTTAAATGTAATTGGACGAATTGTAAATTGTACCGTGCCATGCCACAATGTCATGCTTTGTTGAGTTGTTATATATATTGTGAAATTTTTTTCTCATGAGTTAATTACATTACGAAACGAAATAGATATTCTGCGTTGTTGATTGTACAGTGCAGTCGAATATCTATAATCGACTGCAAAGTAAAATCGAACGCAGAATATCGATTATGGAAAAGGAAAGTCACGTTATTGGGTAGTACTAGTAGAGTACAAGTAGGGTTGTTTTCTGTTAAAGAAAGAGAGGAAGCACGTGAAGTGTTTTAAGGGACCACTCAAAATTTGCATGATTGGAATGCAGGGAAACACATGTGCAGCAGTGGCATCAAAAGAAAGGGTGGAAGAAACAGTTGTGTCTGCTTTAACTTAATTTATTATACTATCAATCTATCTATATAGAATGGAGGTATAATGATAATGATAATGTTTGTTGATGATTCTTTCACTTCTTTATTTTTTGTGTTTTGATTCTTGTGGAGTGATGGATATTTGATATGAAAGAAAAGTGTGTCACCATTGGATTTAATTTAATGGGTTTGGTTGTAATTTATTATAATTATTATATAATCATTTTATTTTACATATTAATTGAAAAAAAAATTTAAATGTAAATAGTTATCATTAGTTTGAAACAATTTGTGATGTATATATGGTGGAGTTTTAACTGTTTCATGAAATGAATTTGTAGTTTTTGTGGGGCATATGGAAATCTTGGTAATGGATAGGGTAACGTGGTAGTGTAAAATTATAGTATGTCATGACAAAATTCAGAAAAAGTTAGATAAGATTCATTGTGAGTTTATTGTTGACAGTAGTTGGTTGATTCCATGACTGGAATGTACGAATTTTGAAGTAACATAAATACAGTTTTAACCAGCTTTCTTAGATGTTGGCAAATGATCACTTTTTTTCTTCTATTTTCAATTCGTTTTTTACTTGACTATGTATATTATTGATTATTTAAATGATTGAAAGAAGTTTTAGAAGGTTGGTAATTTGGAAATCACAAAAATATCTTTTAAAAAAATTATATTGAAAAGATAAACAATTCTACGCGCATATATATATATATATATATATAGGGAACGTATCATATGAGAATGACATTTTTATATAAGAACATGAGAATGAATCTGAACCATTAAATTTTAAAATAAATGGTGGAGATTATGTGTCAGTTTTTTTTCTCTCTCCTCCATCATTTATTTTAATAATGGAGGAGAGAGAAAAAAAGCTGACACATAATCTCCACAATTTATTTTAAAATTTAATGGTTCAGATTCATTCTCATGTTCTTACATAAAAATGTCATTCTCATAAGATATGAACCCTATATATATATATATATTATTTTGCTTGGCAAAAATTTTTTATCTCGATTTCATAAGCTAGTGTGTCATATAAAATGTGTCATTTTTTTTCTGAGTTGTTTTGCCAGCTGAGAAAAAAAATCTAAAACTCATCATGAGTTCGATCCCTAAAATTAAGTAGAACAAAATTCAAACTACACAATGCACATTCTCTTTTTATAACAAAGCTTAAACATATATAAGTGATTAACCAACTAAGGCAAAACCAAAATACAAATTCTTAAACGGTTGTCCTAATAAAGACTTCATTTGTGAATGATATCCGTCGTAAAACACTTACAATTTGAACGATATATGAAAACAATTAAAATACCACAGCAACAACATTAAACCTTCAATATTATTGGCTCAAATTATGGTTAATATGATTAGTACTCAAATTATCAAACGAGTTCATTCCATCGGTGGCAAGTCCATATCTTAAGGTTTCTTGGATCGTGTTCAAAATTTGAAAACAAAGAATCAATTTTCTTCCATTGCAACGAATCAACTACATGGCGATTTTTTCCATCACATTTTATTTCATCTGCATGCTATCTAATATTCTTTGTGTCATTAACATTAACAAACAATCTCTTGAACCTTGGAATTATTGATACGTACTATATCACCTTGGCAGTATGACCTTTTTTGCTCACACCATCATCATCAACACCATTGTTCTTCAGCTTGTAGTGAGATTCCCCCACACCTCAGGCACTCACTCAATTTTTCATACTCTTTCCTGTATAATATGCAATCATTACGACATGCATGTAGCCTTCCTCTACCTTGATTTGGACTTGAGTTAGATGGATATCTTTAAAGTGGCTTGTGATGGCCATCTGGTGGAGGAAAATAGACTTTACCTCCTGAGAAGTCATATACATCTCCTAATAAGGACTCCCCGATTGAGCCTAAGGGAGATGTTACTCCCCAGGTGATTATCTTAGAGGAAAGGCAGACTCTAGAGGCGGACCATTAAACCTGAGGTTTAATTATTTATGCCTTTAGTGGATTTTTATAATCACGCCCCTAGCGGGATTGTCGGTGCCTCTAAGGGCCTTTTGCACTTTTCTCCCATAGGAGTTTGATTTAAGTGACGAGCTCACATGCCAACACAGGGGAAAATAGTGCTCCCCATAAAATAGAGATTATCATAAGAATTTAACCATACAAGCGACATATATGGTACCTCACCTTAATCAATCCAAAAAAAATAAAAAATTAAATTAAACTAGATACAACTTAATGCCTAAAGTAACTAATGGCTTCTAAATGGTCTTCCTTATTTTCCACCCTCGTTATCTTTGGTAGTAGGGTGGCCAAATCTTTGTCTTTGAGAGATTTCTCTTGTGATTCAGCTCCTAGCTTCAAATCTAAAGCATTCACTTCTTGTGCGTTTGGCTGCTGGGCGAAGACCACGACCATAGTATTCTTTTCTAGCTCCAGGTTTTCTACGTAAATTTTTTTTGGATACCTTTTAATCTCCCTGAATAACCCCAACTCTCCCATCTGAGAGTGGATACTTCATGCACAAATATACAACATGGACAAGGCGACTCCAAGCTAGTTGAAGAAATCAACCATATAATCATACATACAAAGAAGGTGCACCTATAACCAGATATCATACCTTGATTAATCTTGCAATCTTCTCAACTCCGAACATGGTCTTCAAGGTAATATAACCCTTTACTTACATTTGCTTTCGTGAGAATCCTACCAGCGAGGCTTGGAAATTTGTGAGGTCATCTAGATCTAGGAAAAGCCTTTTGATAACGTCCCAATAAAGGATGTCTGATACATCTTTCTCAGAGAAGCTAATCTCAAATTCTAGGGCTCCCTTCTCGGCTGAGTCACGGTTAATGAGTGAGCCTAAATGGTTATAATTTGGCGTGCATATCTCCTACTGGAGGAAATAGTCTTTCTACCCCCAATGAATCCTCCTGTTATGGTGTTAAGAGTGTGGTGCGCAGGTATGTCCTTGACTTATTGCTTGATTCCTTTCCCTTCATAGGTTTGGGACACCTAGAGGCATATCACCCTTAAGAGCTGGATCTTCTTAGTGGCTGGATGAAATTTCCCTTAACATATTTCTTCAAATATCCTTCTTAGAGCATGCACTCCATCTCCTTCTTGAGTTAGTAGCGGTCGTATGTATGGTGCATCTTGACCTTGTGAAATTGCACCACCTACTAGGGCTCAGGCCCCATGACGTCTGAATCATAGGTTAATGGTAGTGGAATGTCATGCTTATGGAGAAGCTCACGTTATATTTTTTCATGGAGAGTGTTCAAGGTAGTGAAGCTCTTTGTAGGTTTCCCACTTCATTTGAACGTTGTCATGTCTCTAATGGGCGAGGTATGATGGTTCTTACACTACTGCTACAAGTTAACAGAGTTGATAACAATATGTTCCTTAACATCTATAACCTTCTTTTCTACATTTTTTTCCTCTCTCTTTATATAGTATTTTGCATGTGTCATTACCTCCACCAAGGATGATGTTGGCCTCTAGGAAAGGGATTCGTGAAAATGGCATGCTCTCAATCCATTTTGAAATGCTCTCATGAACATCTCCTGGTTGGGGGTGGATGACCTTAACAGTCACTTCATTAAATTGGGCGAGGTAATCCTCAAAGATTTAGAGGGGCCTTGACAAATGTTGAAGAGGCTGATGATAGAAATTTTTCTATGCCTGCTTGCTGCAAAATGATAGACCAATTTCTTCACCATGTCTTAGTTGCCGGTGATCGAGAGTCGTGGCAGGCTCATGTACCACATTAATGTTGTGTATTTGAAGGTATCAGAGAAGAGTTTTCATTTTGAGGAGTCGAAGGCTCAAATAATTATCATATGTGTTTTAATGGAGGTGATTTGCTCATAATAGGTCACTGTGATCATCAAACTTGGACAATGAGGGTAACCTGAAATTATTTGGCATTAGTGCCCCAATATTTCATCACAAAGAGGTTGGGGGTCTAGTACTTCAGTTTCCTCCGTAGGGTCAGCCTCCTGGTGACCTTGCTCGATGTGAAGGATGTTGTCATCCAAAGATAGATTTTAACGACGTAAGTCATCCATGGCAGCGCACATGTCTACCATGGCGTCCTCATCATCAATACTATTATTGTCCAGAGTTACTACTTTCTTTTTCACCGTATTAGATAGGGGTGGAAGATGTGAATAACAATTTGACCCCCTGATGCATCAGCAACCCAAGTTAGTTTAATCGGGCTCTAGGGGGCACCAATTGTACTTGCTAAAAGTACAATGAATAAAAACCCTAGCTATTTAGGGTTGGTAAAAAGTTTTTTAGGATTTTGTGGTGGTAGAGAAAGCTCACACGTGATGGTGAGAAACTCTATATACTTGTGTTTTATCAGTCAATTAAATGTCTCCATCAATCTTAGGGGTGAGGTATTTATATGAGTCTCTTGGGCCTAGATGTTAATCTCCAAGAAAGCAGTAACAACACTTTTATCTCTCAGGAGCATAGGGAATAGGTAGTTACTTCCCCTATTACTCTAGAGAATATGGTTTCCTTTTTTTTAATTTCTATCCCACAACATTATGGACAGGGACACTTCACTCCCAACGGTATCATAAACGAACGAGTATTTCAATCAACGAGCGACCATTACAAATAATGGACAGTTATTCCAATAAATGGGTTACTAGGAAGTTGACAGAAGTAATGTATTGCATCGTCTATCCTTGGAATGGGTAAATTATATGAGAATGTGAGAATGAATAAGAACCATCAGATTTAAAAAGGAAAGGTTGAGATTAAAAGATATTTTTAAAATTTGATTAATGATTTCTCTTTCCTCTTAATGACACATGATTTAGTGAAAACCACGATTTAATCTCAACCTTTCATTTTGAAATCTGATGGTTCTTATTTTAAACCACGATTTTAAAATAAATGGAGGGGGCATTATGAATAATTGAAAAACGAACTGTCAAGAATGGGATTTGAACCCATGCCCTTTCGGACCGGTACCTGAAACTGGCGCCTTAGACCAACTCGGCCATCTTGACATCTATACTATCAATTTTATATTCTAACCTATAAAGTGTTTAGAATGTTCAAATGGCCTTTGAGATTATGCAATATGTATGACAAATATCTATTTAGAATAGTATGTAACAAATGAATTGTCCTTTTTTGTATTTCATAAAAGAAACCAATAAAATATTATTTGATTTTTTTAGATAGTTTTTATCTTCTTCATAGTGTTAAAAATTATAATTTTTGTTTATTTGGTGTTTTTAGATCATTTCAATAGATGCTTTCATCCATACACTGAAAATCTCCCATGAATTATCTTTATTATTCAATCACCTTTGTTTCATATTCATTTCCATCTTATTCCTCCAACACTCATCTATTTTATTCCACCAACACGCATATTCCAACTTCATTATCAAGTTTGTCTACACACCACATGAACCTAACCCATATACTTCATATTAAACTTCTAATTATTCATTTGTTTATGAATATAACAACTCCTATAACAACAATCACCAAAAGCCACATAAAGTTTCTCCACTCTTGGATCACCATGATGACTTTACCATCCCTCACCTCCAAGATCCACCCATAATAATGTGAAGACAATATCTTCTATCTAATGAGGTTTTGATGAAGACAAATATTATCATAGAAGAAATAGATGAGGAAATGGATGATCAAGTATTCATCAATAATGAAGATCATAAATAGAAGAATAAGAGATTTGATCACAACTGAGGTATCATTAAAATTCATGTATATCACTTTATATGCTCAGAATATATTATACATCTTCATCTATAAAATTCTTAAACCACCATACATTAGACTTCTTATTAAATGAATTAATTACAAATACTTAAAAACAAACTAAAGAAATCTGTGGGTTGCCTACCACACAATGCTTCATTTAATGTCGGTAGCTCGACTATACTTTGTTGGAACAAGTTTGGTTCTACAACTATCTCGAAGTTTTGATTATAAAAAAATGTAAGAGAAAACATTTGTACTCTAACCAGTTTGCTAAGCGTGCAAACAAAATTGGAACATATTCTGACTCTGAAGATGTCTAGACTCTGAACCAAAGAAAAAAGCGTTCAAACAAGTCAACTATAATTTATCAAAGTCATCGCTTTGAATAGATGCTCTCAAGACTGACTCTAATATAAAAGGATCTGAATATGTGATTGTGAAGTCTCAGAACCCAGCATCCAAAAACTATGAAGTCTCACCAAATATTTTGAAGACATACCTTGGAAATGCTACTCAAGCTTCAATACCAAATATCAGAAGCCTCTGAATGAAAGTTGTCTAAAAGTCAACAAAAGATTTGATGTGACAGAAGAACAGAAGCAAATATACTTTTTCCATAAAATGTTATACTATATGTTAAAGAAGTCTTCTGCATCCAATCATCTTCACCAACTACAGACTACAACGTCACTCTAGTGTTTTGTTTGAAGTGATCTTCTCCAACGGATACTTAGAGCACTACTAAAAAATTGAATTTAGAGAGGGTAGTTTTTCGTCACAAATGCACTAAAATTTCGTCACAGATAAATTTAGTGACGTCCAAAAATCCGACCAAATATCAATGTCGCACTCAATTTCAAAACCATTACATGGAAGCACTCTATCAGAACTCCAAGTGCCAACTGTTAACCTGAAAATAAAAATATATAATTAAATTAGTTAATATCTTGTAAGTTAATGACATGTTACATAGACAGATTTAAACAATGATTCAGTTCCTTCATATTAATTTACTAAATATTTAATAATTTTCCGCTTTTGTATATAAAAAAATTATTTCTCAATTTTATATACTTTCTAGGTTGGCAACATATTAACACTTAAATTTAAACTTCCTATCATATTTTCCTATAAATATTTTAGCACCGTATTTGCATCATAAATACCAAAAAGTTTATGATTTGGCAACTTTAACTCTAATATAAGAACACAATAAGATCACATCTTTAGATTTTGGACTTATAACAGGATGTCATTCTAATAACCAGAACAACAATTCCACAAGTCCTTAAGAACAAAGAGTGTGTACTCACAGTGATACAATCTTAATTAATGTTTGAAAATCTAAAATCACATAACATTTGAAGGAGAAAACTATGTTAAAAGATGTAAAATAAGTTGGAATATATACCAATGTAATTCAAAGAGTGCATACTTTTATTAGTTCACTCATCTTAATTAAAACATAAAACCAACCATTGAATAACAAATCAAGATGGATCTAAATTGAAAGCACATACCATCATTTTCATTCTCATTTTCCGTGTTGGCTTCATCTTCACTTAAATCGCATACATTTTGCTTTACATTCTACCATTTGTTCATCACTATACACACTTTGTTATATAGATTGTTATCCTAAAGGATACTTCAGAGTTGAGACTTGAGGATGTACATCCATTTGACCTTGTGGCATACTTCGAATGAGTTGGGAAAGAAATTCTATCTGTAGACATAAACAAAATGGATAGTATTTTAAATCATATATCTACCATATCACTAAATATTTTCTGATTCTATTCATCTATTATCTCGTTGAAAGAAAATTAGTTAGCAATCAAGTTACTACCATAAACACCATTGCTTAAATAATTAATATAGATGTAAAGAAAGTGTAGTTAAGGATACTTTATGAAGATGATAATTAACTGATCTAAAGCTGCTTAAATGAAAAGTAATAATCTGAGTGAGCTTTCTATTATAAAACAATAAATTAAAAGACCAACTGAAGAAAACAAAAGAAACACTTATAAAGACGATATTTAACCTATACTGTGATTGGTGATTTTTAAGTATATGTAGCAAAAAGAAATTGCATGGCTCTTCTCACTAGAAATGGATCTGCTACAAAATTAATTAACCAACAAGAAATAAATTCAATAAATTAATTCCTAAACACCACCTAACAGAAAATAAAATCAAGAAACTCATATCTTATAAAATCAAAAAACTCATATCTTTAATGTTATTAGTTCTAGAAAATGTTTTTGTTCTTGTTATTTTGTATATCTGTTGATATCACAAGAAGAAGTAAAAGTATAAACTGAATTTCTCATTATTATTATTATCAGATAATACATTACAATGTACAAAGTGTATATATACCAATGAAATAAGACCCATTCTACCAACTATCCAATATGGCTATAAGAATAAATGGATAACTAACACTAGTTATGTTAATACCTCCCCACAAGTTAGAATATGGATATTACATAATTCTAACTTGGAAAAATGAGAGTTAAACAAGGGAGAGTGTAATGGTTTGGTCAAAACATCAGCTAGCTGTGAACTAGATGGTACAGGAAGAAGGTGAATGAGCTTGGAAACCAGTTTTTCCCATATCACATGGCAGTCTAATTCTATGTGTTTGCTGCACTCGTGAAAAGTCAGATTATGCGCAAGATATATAGCAGATTTGCTATCATAATAGATGGATGCAGGATCATAAAAGGTGATACGAAAATATGCAAAAAGGTAGCATAACCACTGAATTTCACAAGTGAGGGAGGCTAGTGCCCTATACTCTGCTTCAGTGGAGGACCTAGATACAATATTTTGCTTCTTTGATCGCCATGAAATAAGGGAATCACCAAGAAGATCACATAAACCAGTGACAGATTTCCTAGAATCAAGGCATCGTGCCTAATCCGAATCAGCAAAACCATGGAGTTTTAGTTCACTAGAACTTGAGAATAACATCCCTTTAGCAGGAGAGGCCTTCAAATATCTAAGAACTCGAGTAGCAGCTTGATAATGAGAAGTAAAAGAATTTGCAACAAATTGACTAAGATGTTGGATGGAGTAAGAGATGTCAGGTAGGGTATTAGTCAAGTGCAAAAGTCTACCAATCAATTTCCTATATGAGGAAGGATCATCCAATGGAGTGCCTGCAGTAGAGGAAAGCTTGGTGCTAGGATCAATAGGAGTTGACACCGGTTTGGTTCCAAGAAATCCTGTGTCCTCAAGTAACTCCAAAACATATTTCCTCTGGTTGAGAAAAATACCAGAATCAGACCTTGCAATTTCCAATCCTAAGAAGTACCTAAGCTGGCCAAGGTTCTTAATGCAATTTTTTTTATCCAAGAATGCTTTAACATTATTGATTTCAGTGATAGAGTCTCTTGTCAAGACTATATCATCAACATAGACAAGGAGAGCAATGAAACAATGTTGAGTACTTTTGGTGTATAGAGAATGATCAGCTGTAGACTGGTTGTAACCTAAGGATATCAGAGCAGAAGATAACTTGGTATGCCATTGTCAGCTGGCTTGCTTCAAGCCATTCAAGGACTTAGTAATCTTACATACCTTGTTAGAATCAGGAACACCATAGCCAGGAGGGAGAGACATATAAACCTCCTCATTAATATCCCCATGTAGGAAAGCATTGTTAACATCAAGTTGTTCAAGATGCCAATGCTTAATGGTTGCAATAAACAATAAAACCCTGACAGTAGTAATTTTAGCAACAGGGGAAAATGTATCAAAATAATCCACACCTTCAAGTTGAGTATAACCTTTGGCCACTAGCCTAGCCTTGTACCTCTCTATGGTGCCATTGGTATGATACTTGATTTTGTAAACCTATTTGGAACCAACTGGAACTTTACCTGCTGGAAGATCCACAAGAATCCAAGTTTGGTTATCCTTAAGAGCAGACATCTCATCATTCATAGCCTTTCTCCAACATTCATGTTTGGAAGCTTGAAGGAAAGTTTTAGGTTCAGAGGTGGAAGAGAGGGTACATTAGAAGTGTTTATAAGAGGGGGAGCATTTGTCATATGACAATGTAGTTGAGAGAGGATATGGAGTGGAAGAAGAGGAGAGAGGAGATTGAGGACTGATAGATAAAAAATTGCAATGGAAGTCTTTAAGATAAGATGGAGGATGCTTCGATCTATTGGATTTTCGAATGGGTTGGGTAGGTGTGGGTGAAAGAGGTTGAGTAATAACCACATCATTGTCTATGCTGTGCAAAATGGTGTCATTAGAGGCATTAGGGTCAGAGTCAATGATGTGGGGCCTAAGACTATTCAGGTCTGAGTTGTCTAGGCTGGAAAGTTGATGTGGACTTGTTGGAAAGGAGCAGGAAGGAAAATAGGTGGTGCAGGTTGTGCCACAGATGGTACTATATGAGTTTCAAGGTCATGGTTAGTGTGTATAGGTCTAGGAAATTGTGCACTATCTACAGTAGGAGCAGAAGGTAGGAAGGGAAAAGCTGTCTCATAGAAAACAACATTCCTAGATACAAACACTTCATAGGATGTTAGGTCATAGAGCAAGTACCCTTTGATACCATCTTTGAAGCCAAGAAACATAGCCTTTCTTGCCCTAGGCTCAAATTTGGTCCTATGTGATTGGAGTGTGGTGGCAAAGCAAAGATAACAAAAATTTTTCACAATCTCAAGCCAACAATGCTCTATTATTACATGAAGAAGTAAAAGTATAAACTGAATTTCTCATTATTATTATTATCAGGTAATACATTACAATGTACAAAGTGTATATATACCAATGAAATAAGGCCTATTCTACTAACTATCTAATATGGCTATAAGAATAAATGGATAACTAACACTAGTTATGTTAATAATATCAAAGCTCTTAAAAAACATTAAAATCATCAAATTTGAGAAAATATTAAATTAAAAATAGGGAGAAATTAGGTTAAAAATTGCTACCTTTAGAGATGTTAGGGAAAAAAAGGGAGATAATAGAGCTGCGTTCATTTTAAAAGAGAAATATGACGGTTCGTTGTGTTCCGGTACGAGGGTTTTTCACTACAAGAGTTGTTCTGAACACAATAGAAACTTTTGGGTGGTGGCGATTTTCTGAATGAGAAGGAAATTGAAATCGAAATTGCAAATAGGAGATAACGTTGTAAGGTTATGCATGGCTTTCAAATTGAGATATGACTCGTGGAAACAAGTGGGTTACTGAAAGGAAGAGAAAAATATGGGAAAGAAGAATACAGGTTAGGAGATTGAAAGTCAAAATAATTATTAAAATATTACTATTAAATTAAAATTAATGTATGAGTGGAAGGGAAACTAAATTTTGTGAGTGAGAGGGAAATGAAATTGGTTTAGTGTGGGAGGGAAATTGAAAAAAAATTTAGAATACTTATTTTTAATTTAATATATTATTTTTTATAACATCACGATTATCTATATTCTTAAAATGTTTATCTTTATTTATATTATTTTTAATTTAATATAATATTTTTTTAATATATTAATGAAAAATAAATAGATAAAAGTTTAAGAAATTAATACATATACAATAGATATAACAATTAGGTTTAATAAAAAATAATCATTTATTTCATAAAATAAATTTTTATTTTTTAAAAATGATTTTATTATTATTTTTAATTAAAATCTAAACTACAATGTCATTAAAAAGAAATTTAAGTTCAATTTATTTTATATAAGAAAAAATATTAGAGAAGAAATATTTCCCTTACAAAAACATCTAACACATTTCCGTCCCTAAATTACATTTGTTTAGTAGTGGAGGATATTTTCATCTTTGCCTTCAACGAATTTATTTTGCATCTATTTAAATAGGACTTTGAAGATTGAAAATGGTGACGAACAGAGACTTGATATACACACTAACATACATCAACGCTCACACTCAGAAACAAATAAGAAGTGTTGCTTACACTTATACACTTAGAACAAAGATAATTGAATATTCTTGTTAAGTGTAGAACTTGATTGTAAACTTGTGTATATGTTTTTCATTAGCATCAGCAACCACAAAAACTATTATTACAACTTTGATTGTAATCCTCAAGCGACCAGGTTAGGTCAAGCTTTTGAGAAGTCAATAACAGGTTGTTATTAGGGTTGAAATCTCCTTAAGTGACCAAGTAGGTCAGGTCTTAAGGAGTCAGTGACCGTCAGTTTTCCTAGGAGGCCAGTTGGGTTAGACTCCTAAAGAAAGTTGAGACAAGTTGTCACTGCATTTGTTATAATATTTGATTATTGGATTAAGTCATTGTCTAAGACAAATCACCCAGGTGAGTGGAATGGAGGTAGTTTTGTTAACGACGAACCAGGATAAAAATCCTTGAGTACTTTATCATTTTGTTCATTATTTTTAGCAGTTGTTTTGGGTTACGAAAAACTATCATTCTTGAAACCCAACTCAAACCCCCTTTCTTGTGTTTCTTGAACCTTTATACTTGTACTCTATATTAAGAGGGTGCATCTTTCAGCTCTGAATCCTTAACATCATCCCCATCAACTTTGAGGCTCCATTTAAACATCGCCAACTATTTCCCGTGTATTTTACCCCCGTCTATCTGCCTTTTATAGGGAGGTTCATACTTGAGATCTGACTGTAGAGGTTTATTCTTCGCCTTTCGGATCGTCCCATGTGCTAGTATTAAACCTTCTTTCTTAAAATTCTAGTCTTGAGTAATAGAGATTTCATCTAGCGCTTTCTCGTATGCCTCAACTCCTTTATCTTTTTTATCATGGATGATATCACTCGCTAGGAATGCTTTTGTAGTTGCATGTCCCTAATACATTCAGAGGGAGCACCCCAATAGTTATATTTTTTTGATTGTCTTATCGCTTTCATTTTGATTTACTTTCAATTATTTGACTCTCCTTCATAATTTCACCTTTTTAGATCAAGTTTTGAAATGATTCGTTTTTAGTATGTAAAAACTATTGGTTAGGTTTGAACTTGATCGTGATGTTTTTAATCAATTGCATGAGTGCGTGGAATAAGAGCCGTATATGTTATCGATTCAAGTTATGTGGAAAAAAAAATCTCAAAGTCTTTTGAAAATTTTGAAAAATTGAGATTTTGGGTGTTTAATTTGAATCAAGCATGAATCCTGATTCAAATCAAATTTAACACATGATTTGAATCATCAAACTTTGGGTCACCTCTGCAACAATTGATTCGAATTAAACTTTACACCTAATTCGAATCATAAAATTTTACACATTTTTTCAATTGTCTCAACTTGTTTGATTCGAATCAAAACTAACACATAATTTAAATCACATGGTCTTTGGTTCGAATCACATTTTCCTCTTGATTCGAATCAACTGAAAAATGGGTAAAAACTCTATTTTTCTTTTAATCTAATTTACGTGTTCATTTGATTCAAATCATGAAATGCTCTTGATTCGAATCTAACTAACTTTTTCAACCATTTTTAGTGCATAATCTCAAGCGCATATAAAACCTTTTTGTCATCATCTCTCAAGTAACGAATCAATAAATTGATATTCATTAGTGTGTGATTCTGTGAGAAAAATGAAACCCTCTATTTTTGAAAGTTCAAGTTCTTGCAACAAAATTCTTACATCTTCAACTTCAATTTGATTTAGATCTTGATAATGAGAGATTTGCAATTGATTGAAGGAGACACACTCTTGAAACTAATCATTCTGAAATATTTTGTGAGATTTTCAGGTAGTTTGCAAGATTGAGGTGATTGTCAATGGTGTTAGAGCAAGATTTAGTTATGCATCTGGCCTTATGTTTTGATGATAACAATACATAGTGTTTTAGAGAATAATTTTGTACCCTAATAATTTTGCTCAGTGTGTAGATTTTATATTCAAGTTCTGACTCTGGCTGAATGACTTGTAACGTCATCAGACTATGAAATTAGTGCACCCTGACTTTGGGTTATGTGTTTACAAAGTTGATCAAGCTCTAGATTTTATACTTAGCGCTTCTGACATCTACTTATCCAAGCCTTTGATACTCTGAAGCTTTTGAAGTTGGTACGCTCTGAAGTCGTATGCTCAACTTAACTCTGAACCATGTCAATAGATTCTGAAGACCAGATTCTTAGGAACTTAATCAAGACTCTAAATACCAAGTTTCTGAAGATTCTCACAACCAGACTTTTGCTCTTCTATTATATATGCTTCATCACCAACTTATTAGAAGCCTTTTAATATTGAAGATAAGATCAAAAGGTTTTTAACCAGAAAATAGTACACAATACAAGATCAAATATTCCTTCCACTACACCAATTTTGTGGGCTAAGGATTGTACTATTGTACCATTTTGTCTCCCATTTTCACAAACCATTATGCAAGGATACAACTGCATTTTGGTATTCCAATTCTACCCTCCAACAGATGTCTTTATTGCCTATGTAAAGAAGACTTGGAAGAATTGAAAAGCACGAACGCTTACTACTCTATTATAATACGTGAACCGTGATTTTTGTGAATATTTTGAAAGAAAAGAAACAATCACACAAGAAGTTTTGTTCATACTCTTCATTGTAAATCTACTGTGTGACACATGTATTTCATTTGTGTATTCTGCTTTCTTAGAAGCATTTTGTAAACACACTCTGTATCAATCTGTTTGATTGTATTTTTGTTCCTTGAGTGACTAAAGTTTAGTTTGTATACTCAAGAAGAACTTGACTCTTGGTCTTTGTGTTGTAATCAAGTTTGATTATAGTAGATTAAGTCCTTGTTGATAAGGCGAAATCACCTTGGCGAGTGAACTGGATGTAGCTTGTGTTATAGAGAATTAGTATAAAAATAAATATTTCATTATTTTTATTCTTTGTTTCTATTTGTTGTGTTGGGTTGAAAAAGTTTTCATTTTTAGAAACCCAATTCAAACCCCTTTCTTGTGTTTCCATTCACCTTCAATTGGTATCAAAGCTCTGGTTCTAGTATTAATTGCGTATCAAAAACTTCACCATGTCAAATAAAGATCCAGTTTGTGAACCACAATGGCAGGAGTCCCTCCACCAGCTGCACCTATTGATAGAGATCACTATAGTGCAAACCTCCAGTTTTTGATGGAGAAAAATTTGATTACTGGATTGATAGAATATAAAGTTTTTCCCTTGGTCATGATGTAGATCTATGGGATATGGTAGTTGATGGCTACATTCATCCTGTAGATGCTAGTGGTAACAAGGTGGAAAGAAGAGTGATGACTAATCAACAAAAGAAAGACTACAAGAATCATCACAAAGAAAGAAGCATCTTTTTTAATGCTATTTCATATACCGAGGATGATAAGATCATAAACCGTGATACAAATAGTTTATATTTGATTCTTTGAGAATGAGTCATGAAAGAAACGCTCAAGTTAAAGAAACCAAGGCACTTGCTTTGATACATAAGTATGAAGCCTTCAAGATGGAAGACAATTAAAATGTTGAGAACATGTTCTCAAGGTTTTAGACTCTTGTTGTAGGACTGAAGTGTAAGAACAAGATTTGGTTTTGCATCTGACCTTTAGTTTTGATAATAACAATACATTGTTTGTTAGAGAACAATTTTGTAACCTAATGGTTTTGTCTAGTGTGTAGCTTTTTCTAACAGGTTGTGACTCTAAAGAATTGACATGTGACGTCATCAGACTCTGGACTCAATACATGATGACTCTGAATAGCTATAATGTGCGCTTTACAAGATACGTCGAGTTATGAAATGCTCTTAGACAATGATTTTAATGAACGTTGGTGCTAAAGCTTCTGACTGTGACTCTGACAAAAGAGCCTCTGAAGGTTTCTCAAGCTCTCACGATTCTAAAGAACAAGTTCTGAAGACTCTAAAGACCAAGTTCTGAGGAACTCTGTCAAAACTATGAAGACAAGGTTCTGAAGCTTATTTCAACCAGTCTCTTGATCATTCTAAACATGCTTCAATAACATCCACTCAGAAGCCTCTGAATATTAGAAGATAAGATCAAAGGTTTAGGTGATAAAAATAGTACATAGTACAAGATCAAATATTTCTTCCACTACACTGATTTCGTGGAGTAAGGACTGTACTATTTGTACCATTTTGTCTCCCACCTTGGCAGACCGTTATGCAAGATGATAGCTCATTTTTGAAGATGTCCATTCTACCATCCAATGGATCTTTTAATGCTTATATAAAGAAAACTTGGAAGAATGAATGAAGCTCCTAATTCTGCTACTCTATTCACGCTACAACACTTTTGCTGCAAATATTATTCTTGTGAATATTGTATAGAAAACACACATAGAGATTTTGTTCGTTATTGTGTGCATATTTGGTTGAACTTAAACTTTGTATAATATATTTATGAAGCATCCTTGTAAACAAAAACTCTTGTATCTCTTTGTTTGAGATTGTTTCCTTAACTGACAAGGGTTTTAGTTTAAATAGTCGAGAAGACAAAGAAGGGTAGTCTTTGTGTGTCAGTAAAAAGTTGATTATAGTGGATTAAGTCCATATTCAGAAGGTGAAATGACCTTGACAGGTGGACTGGATTAGCTTTGTTAAAAGTGAACCAATATAAAAATAATTGTGTTCGTTTATTTTTTACTGTTGGTTCTATATGGGTGGTTGAGCACAAAAATTTTTTATCTTGGAAAACCATTTCAAACCCTCTTTTTTTTTTGTTTCTTACCACCTTCAATTGACATTAAAGCTCAGGTTCAGGTATTGATTTCATATGAAACACTTAACCGTGTCAGATAAAGATTTAGTGTGTAACACAATGGCAATTATTCCACCACCTCCTCCTGATGTAAATGATAGAGATCATTATAGCACCAAACCTCCTGTCTTTGATGAAGAACAATTTGATTATTGGAAAGACAAGATAGAAAGTTTCTTTCTTAGTCACGACGTAGATCTATGGGATATGGTAGTTGATGGATACGCACACTCAGTAGATGCTAGCAAGAACAAGGTAGAAAGAAGAGTGATGACGGACCAACAAAAGAAAGATTATAAAAATCATCAAAAGGCTAGAACCATCTTGCTGAATGCCATATCTTATACTGAGTATAAGAAGATAACAAATAGAGAATCTTCTAAGTCAATATTTGATTCTTTAAGGATGACTCACGAAGGGAACGCGTAAGTCAAAGAAACCAAAACTCTTGCTTTGATTCAAAAATATAAAGCGTTCAAGATGGAGGAGAATGAAACAGTTGAGAATATGTTCTCAAGGTTTCAAACTCTTGTTGCAGGACTGAAGGTCCTGGACAAAGGGTATTCTACTCTTGATCATGTGAAGAAGATCATCAAAAGTCTACCTAAAAGATGGATACCTATGGTATCTGCTTTGAAGTTATCAAAGGACTTGAACAACACATCTCTTGAAGAACTTGTTAGTTCTTTAAGAAGCCTTGAGATTGAGCTTGAAGAAGATGAGCCCTAAAGAAAGAGTAAGTCAGTTGCTTTGAAGTCTTTGGGAAAGTCCGAAAAGACTATAGATCTTCAAGCATAAGAAGAAGAAGAAGAATTTTCAAAAGATTCTAAAGAAGAAAATGAGTTGTCTCTTTTGTCCAGAAGAGTGAATCAACTCTAGAAGAAAAGGCAAGGCAGATTCAAAGGACAAAGAAGGACAGGTGGTCATTCCGAGTCCACTTCTGGATCCAAGAAAGTTGGAGCCATAAAAAAAGGCATCTGCTTTGAATGCAAGGAGCCATGTAATTACATGAATGACTTCCCCAAGCTGAAGAAGGACATACCTAAGAATAAATACTTCCGAGGGAAGAAGAAGGGTCTGATGGAAACGTGAGACGATTCGGATTCCTCAGAAGACGAATCTGAGGAATAGCAAACAAATGTAGCGCTGATAGCGTGCACTGAAGCTCCTGTTGAGAAAGATCTATCAGAATCAGAATCAAAATCAGACTTATAAGAGGTATTTGTTGATCTTTCTCGCTTTGAACTTGAATCTAGTTTAACAGAAGTTCTGGATAAGTATCAGTAGCTACTTAACAAATACAAGGATCTGAAAAAGGTTCATGTATCTGATTCAGAAGCCTTCCTGTAAGCTTAAGAAAGATTTCTCAAGTTTGAATGAAGAAAACCTTATTTTGAAAAACAAAAATTCTAAACTTGAGAAGGGTAATCCTTTAGAAGCCTCTACAAATTCTGGTGATGTTATGAAGAAGTTTGACAAATCTTTCTTGAAATTTCTTTATAAAAGTCTAAATAGAAGTGTAATGGCTTCAATGATTTATGGCATTAGCATAAACGAAACAAGATGAATTAGTTATGATTCTGATGGAGAATCTAATTCTGAAAAAGATGATAAACCAAATACTCTCTCCTATCATTTTTTCCTTTCTGGGAAACAAAATGTTGATAGGCCTAAAGGTAAAGTTGTTGAAAAACCTAAGGCTAAAGCAAAAGCTCATACCTGTTTCAACTATTCATACATGTATTCATATCCTACACAAAAACCCAAAGTTGTTAAGAACTTTGGGAAGAGTAACCCCAAAGGACCAAGAAAGATGTGGGTGCCTACATATAAGATAATCTATGTTGCATACATCCTTAGCAGCGAAGTTAAGACACCAGTCATGATACCTGGACTCTGGATCCTTGTGGAACATGACGATAAGAAGGAATATGTTCTAAAGTGTAGCGTTGGTTTTTTGGTGACGCGACCACCTACCGCATGATTTGGTGCTACTTTATTATTTCTGTATTTATCCTATGAAGCTTAAAAGGAAAGGGAAGATATCTTAAACTAACCCTGCACGTAAGTGTTTTCTTTAACAAATGCTAAGAGATCGGGGATCGGGGTCTGGTTATACAAAGGGAAGCTATTAACACCCAGAGTATCTATAGTAATCTATAGGAACCTTCTTTTGCATGTATTTCTGCTATTTGAAATGCTTTCTTGTGTTTATCTGCTGTAGATTGGGAAAATTTCTCCTTTGGGAGGATTGAGGAAATGTTTTTTTGTTGTTTTCGGGTTTTCTGTTGTTTTTGGGAAGGTACTGGACCTAAGATTTTTGATTTGTGTGCTTGCTAAGATTTCGCAACCTTATGCCTACGTATTCCCGTAAAGAGATTTGGGAAATCAGAGCAATCGTAGTTCCTCCTATTTTTATGGGAGGAAAGATATGTGTGTCTTATTCAAAGCCCAAAATTGAAGCTAGCTGAGTATTTGTGTCTTGTTCAAAGCCCAAGATTGAAGCTATGGGGTATTTGTGTCTTGTTCAAAGCCCAATATTGAAGCTAAAAGGGTATTTGTGTCTTGTTTAAAGCCCAATATTGAAGCTAAAACGGTGACTGAGAGAGAATTTGTCATCTCTAAAGGGGGATATCTCACCTAT
Organism: Lathyrus tuberosus; assembly: GCA_022829125.1. Lineage (NCBI taxonomy): Eukaryota > Viridiplantae > Streptophyta > Magnoliopsida > Fabales > Fabaceae > Lathyrus > Lathyrus tuberosus. Next base: position 5,421,029 of record JALAZF010000203.1, on the reverse strand, counting down.
TCATCACAAAATGTCAGGTAATTGGTTATAAGGGAAATTACTTTAACTGGGACGTGTAGAATCCAGCAATACCATAATTTCCTTTATAAGAGAGATGTCATACAGGAATAAGCTTTAAGTCAGTGTAGATCAATGCCACTTTTTCCTTTATGAATCTTTCATGTTAAGAGAGGGGTATTGGCTTGGATGTATGGAATCCATAGGCTTGCAACTTACAGCAGTTAGATGAAAGATAAATTTTAGCCAGGATAAGGGAAGAACTCCAACTTGGATTTTGAATCAACAAGTGTGCCACTTACAGTAATTATCTGGACAAAAGTTTTGATTGTTTGTTTTGACATGTGATATATAGAGGAAATGTCCTCCTACAGAGAGGATTCAGAGTTTCATCTGAGGGGATGATAAATTTTGTGCCTTGATCAAAACCCAAGGTTGAAGCTGAAAGAAAATGACTCCATTGGGGAGGGTTTTATCTATCTTGTACAAAGCCTAAGATTGAGGCTGACTGTGGAAATTCTTATATGAAGCCTAAGAGGAGGCTGACTTTTGATGAGGATTATTGAAATCCAGGAGAAGGTCTAAATTGTATTGGGGAATACACAATAAAACTAACTCTTGCTGGGGAATTTAGGGAAGAGTTGATTTATCAAATGCCATGAGGCTTTGATCCCCTTGAAGATTTGTTGATGGTAACCTGGCCCTGGCTGGGATCTCTAAAGTGGTAGTTAAGCTTTGTTGGGGGTCAGAGGAGTTTAAATGTGAGTTTGAAAACCTTAGAGGTTTTTTTACTATGCTGGTGTAGCGAGCGATTTTGGACGCGGTTCTTAAGCACTGGTCGCTCTCTGCGGTTGAGCTTAAAACTACAGGTCGATTCATTTTTTATCCTATTGTGAGCTGAATAAGGAAGGGAAATAGATGTCTCCAATTAACCCTGCTTGCATACTGAGTTTAAACAGCGGTCTGTTAGGTTACGGATGCTATCAATGTGGGGGGGCCTTTGTACTGGTTATTCGTATTTCGCCAATACGGTTCTTTCTTTCTTTTTTCTAGGCAAAGGGTTTCTGGCGGGGAATAAGGATTAGGATGTTAGGACTGATGCTTTTGAATTACTGCTTTTAATTGATGGAGATATGGGATTTGGGTTTTTTTGTTGATTGCGCTCGCTAAGATCTTTTCTTTCGATCTTATGCCTACGTATTCCCGTTTACCGAAACAGGGAAATCAGAGCATTCGTAGTTCCTCCTATTCTATGGGAGGAAATTGGTTTTTGGTGTCATGTTCAAAGCCCAAGACGTGAAGCGAAAGGTGATTTGTATCTTGTTCAAAGCCCAAGATGTGAAGCTAAAAGACCTCGACTTTAGAGATAATTTGTCATCTCTAAAGAGGGGAGAAGGAGAATTACTTTAACTGGGATACGCGGATCCGAGCAATGCCATAATTTCCGAAGAAAGGGTTTTAACCTGAAGGAGAAGACTTTAACTCAGTGTAGAGCAATGCCATCTTTCCTTAGGAATTTCTCATGCTAAAAGAGGGACAGTGGCATGGATATAGATGATCCAGAGGCTTGCCGCTTACAGCGATTAGATGAAGGGAAAGGAGTTGTTGATGTTTGTGTACTGTGAACGAGGCACAACTTTGATGCTAAAAGGTTGATTGGATCAACCAGTGGTTTTCTTATACAAAGCCTAAGAGGAGGCTAATTTCCGCTAGGAAAATCATTATACAAAGCCTAAGAGGAGGCTATTTTGTGTCTCGTACAAAGCCCGAGAGAGAGGCTAAAGGTTTTTGACCCAGTGGGGCATATCGTTATACAAAGCCTAAGAGGAGGCTAGCAAAGAGTTCGACTCTTGCTTAAGGGATTTATATCTCGTACGAGGCCCGAGATGGAGGCAAAAAAAGGGGTGATTGACTCAACGAGGGAATCTTTTGTGTCTCATACAAAGCCTGAGAGAGAGGCTAAAAGGTTGTTTTGACTCCACTGGGGAGAATTTTGGTATCTCGTACGAAGCCCGAGATGGAGGCTATTGTAACTGTTTCAGTTGAGTGACAGATCCAATATACTGATTTAAAAGAGAAAATCAGTTCTTATATGAGTAACACTGTACACAGGGATTTAATTTGAGGATCAGGGATATTTCCTTTTCTTTGAGGAAACGGGAAATCCAAAGGGTATTGAGAATATCCGAGTCTGCGGGTTTCCTTCCTATTTAACGAAGGGTGCTTGAGAATGTCTTTGAGACTCAAGGAAGTTAGACTGTCCAAGTCTAGAGTTTTATCTTTTGTACTATGCTTCGAGAAACAGTAGTAGACTCTATGAAAGGACTGTTCTATGAGGATGACTAGGTTCTGTTCCTATACCTCTAGGAGGTCGTCGGGACAATTTGTACGAAGCCCAAGAGGAGGCTGGAATCTTTTAAGAAGCCGACGGGTCCTTGTGTCGCTCCCGAGATTTTCATCCTAGTACAAACGTGAAAGTGGCACCAAAACAGAGTCGCCAGCAATGTGTATTTATCCCAAGAGAGGGAAAGGAAACACCGCATAAACCTGAAGGAAAGGAAAGAGCATGGTCTTGCAACCAAGAGAACTGGGTTCGGGAGTCGGTTACATGAGAGGAAGGTATTAGCACCCTCTCACATCCATCGTACCCGATGGGATCCACGCTTGCTTGTCTCGATCAAAGGGTGTCGTCGTCTGAGCTCCACTGCTACTGGAAAGGGAAAGGAAAAGGAAAAGGGAAAGGAGAGAAAGAACAAGGAACAAATGTAGGGAAAATAAAAGAAGTGCTCGAATGGGCCCTACCCCACTGCCTACGTATCTCACCGGGAACATGAGAATCAGAGCGACGTAGTTCCCCTAACTAGGGAAAAGTTGTTTGTGTTTTTTAGAGAACGGCTTACGTTCTAGCTCAGGTGTTGCAGGCTCGCTGGTCCGAGTGCGTTACCATCTTGCAAGAGAACGAGTAGGAGCACGTTCGTACGCTAAGAGTGAGTGAGATGAGAAGAGAATTCCTGAAGGAAAGACGTTATTGTTTGTTTGAAGTTTTTTAGAAAGAAGTGTTTTGATTGTTTTGTGTTTTGTAACGCGCATTGTATTTAAGTCCCTCATGTAAGATCGAATGCCTCGCACAACGACCCGAGATGGGACGCACACTAAACATTCCAAGAAAATGAGAGGAGATCCCTCACTATCTTATTCTTACATGAAAGGCCTAAATACAATGGTTGTTTTGCCTTTATTAAGTATTTTTAACTTTTGTTTGAAGATGAGAAGAGAGAGAACGCAAAGGAAACTCTAAGGGAGACTAAGGGTCCTAATGTTATCATGCATGGATGTCCTATGGTTAGTGAGGTTTAGGAGAACAGACTACCTAAAACCTAATGCTAATCCTACTCCAAGCTTAATCAAAAATTAAGTTGGACTAGGTAGCTCTAAAGGGAAAGAATCCAAGACTTGAACAAGTCTTGAGATCCAAGGGATGAGAAAGAGTGAAAGAGAAGAAGAGAGCATCTCAAATGCTAAAACAAACACAAGCATGAAAGCTTAAAAGAAGAAGGAGAAGTTAGTTGTTAGTGTGCTCGCCAAGGATAGGGATCCTCGTGCCTACGTATCCTCAATCTATCCAGAGAGAGGAAGTCAGAGCGTCCGTAGTTCGTGGTACTACGGAAGAAAGGAACAGTCTCAATCGCAAGGGTGCGAGAGAAAAGAGAGGAGTCTAACTAGTCTCAATCGCACGAGTGCGAGAGAACAGGGGAAGCTCTGTCCTACAAGTTATCATGCAAAATGGCCCTAAGGTCAGGATCAGGAGGGGAGTCTATCTAATGTTAGCATGCTTGGATTGAGAGCCTAATGTCTATCCTACTCCGAACTTAATCAGAAATTAAGTCGGACTAGGAGCCTTAAGGGAGCATGCGAATACAGAGGTAATCAACAAGTAAACATCAGACAGCTCAATCACAAAGAGAAAATCAAATACGAAACCAAGTTAGGAGAAACTCAAGTACAAAGAGAAAATCAAGAATTAATCAGAAAATAATCAAGATAGGCATCAAGATCACCAATTAATCGAGAATATCCTAAGTTAGAAATAAAATGCTAAGTAAAATCAAGAACAAATTCTAAATTAAAAGAGTTAATCTAAAACTAAAACTAATTCCAAATTCAAGTTAATTTCTAATCAAATCTATTTCTAATTAAAAGAAAATTAATTAAATCCACAACTCAAATCAAAATCAAATTTAATTCTAAAATATTAACCTCTAATCAACCTAATTCCTAAATTAATTAATTAACAAATTGACAAAACAAAAATCTAAACTAAATAAAAAAAGGGTGCAGTCAAGCTTGCAAGTGGTGTGAAGCTAAAAATAGGCGTTGGGCCTTGTTCAGTCAGCCCAAAAGAAACTTCTCCAGGCAGGGGGTGCGAATGTAAAACTAGGTGTGCATTGGGAATCCGGCCGTGTGGGTGTTTAGCGAGTGAACTGAGGGTGTGCGGAAATGAAAATAGGTGGGCTTTGAGCCCGGTCCAACATTAGGCAAGGTCAGAAAAAGAAAGAAAGTGAACCCTAGGAAGCTTCAAAGCACACTCATCTCCTTTTCTTCTTCCCAGCGCCGCGTACTTTCTTTTCAAAAACAACTCCCTCCGTCTTCACAGTGCATTCTATCCGTTCAACATTCGTCTCGTCCTCACCGTTCTTCTTCAATCGTTCTTCCATCTCCTTCTTCGCAAAAATTACTCGTCGCCGCCACGCCGTTCGAAACTCTGTCGCCGGCCATCGTTTCCGTCTTGCATCTTCCCTTTTTATTTTTTTCATTCGCTTCATAACCCAAATCGCTGCCGGAAAAGCCGACGTGAATTAACACAACAATCGTCGAGTCGGAGTCTAAATACCGATCGTGGATTCAGAAACGCAACCATTACATTGCAAAATCGACATTAGAGGTGAAAAGACCATACCTGAGCGACGATGGTATCGATGGTGAGGACGATGCGTCGATTAAACCGCACGATAGAACGCTCCAGGTAATAGTTTTCAACAGCTCTTGAATTCTACTACGGTTTTCAATTCACATTCATCTTCTACGTCTCGCTTCTTCTTCTTGCTCTGCGAAGGTACTGATGCGTGAGTTATAGGTTGTTGTTGATTCCTTTGTTGAAGTTTGCAGGTTATATGGTGATGCCACGAAGATTGAAGGTCGATGACTTATGGCGGTTTTTGTTGTAGGTGTGTTTAGGCGAGGAGAATATTGAAGAAATGTTGTGTGTTCGGGTTATGGTTTGAGAAAGTAGTTTTTTGGGAGCAGAAGTTTGTACGTGAAATAGCTTCAAAGGAGAACATTAAGGTTGAAGATGGTGTTGAAGTTGTTAAGGTTGCAGAAGGAATTGGAAGAAGAAGATGAGGTTGGAGATTAATCGAAGCTGAGGGTTTGTTGGGTGTTATGGTTGTAGAATGAAGGCTGAAGGTGAGGTTCAGTGAGGTTCTGTGTGAAAAAAAAGTTTGAAACAAGGTTTTGTTGAGGTTATACGGTTCTCAACTTCTCTTCCTCTACCCGTTTGGCTTTCTTTTCCTCTCCTTAAAATGAAACCAAAACTTGTCCATTAAGTTTTTTTTTTGGTACAAATTGTCTTTTTGTTGCTGTCCTTATTGTTGGTTTTGCAGATGTTGTCTGGCATGGTTTTGTTTCGTACGAAGGTTGTGGCCTTGTGGTGTACCAAAATTGTGCAGTAGTGGGACCTGGATGAAGGCTTTTGTGGCATTGGCACTGCAGAGTGTATATGCAGCGTGGTGGTTGTCTTGTTTTGGTCTCTTGTTAGCTTATGTGGGGCGGTGGATAAGGCCGTGATCTTCTTATAAATCTCATGGCATAATGGATTGTGTTATTTGGAAAATGAAAATTAATGTTGGATATTTTTGATATGAAAATTATTTTTAGGAAATGGATTTAGCTTTGGAATTGGAATTCAATTTGGATAAGGAATGGTTTGGAATTGGATAATGTTTGAAATTTGGATATGAATTATGTAAGTTGGAGATGAACCAAAAAAATGGATTTAAAAAGGAAAGAATGGTTATTAAAAATGGATAGAAAATGGATATTAATAATTAGATAAAAAAAAATGGATAAAGAAAAAATGGGTTTATGGTAGAAATGGATTTTGACTAAAATGGATATGGATATTGGTAATGGAAAATTGGTTAATGAATGGATATGGACAAATGAGTTAGACAAAATGGATTTTGGGTAATTGGTTAATATTTGGTTAATAAAAAAACAGATATGGATATTTGGAATTTAAATGAAAGTGGATAGAAATGGATTAAAATGGACTTATCTGGATTTTAAATATGGGCATTTATGATAAAATTGGATAATGGAAAAGATAAAAAAAAAATGGATATGGATGAAGAATGGTTTAGGAAAATGGATATGATAAAATGGATTTAGAAATTTGAAATGGTTTATGACTAAAAGAAAAGGTAAGTGGATAAAAAATGAAAATGGTTGATGGATTAAAAACAATGAGTTTGGATATGGATTATGGATAGAAAATGGATAACCAACTGAATTCAAAACCAATCACCAACTTTCCACAAGCCTCTGACAAAATAGTCACAGCTACCACTGAACAATCTGGCCACTCACATGATCCACTAAAGAATCTCAACCGATAACTATCCACCAGCTCAACTGTAAACAAGAACTCCAATTCTCCCTGGTACGCTGATAAATCTCGAAGAAGATGATTTAAACTGAGAAGAAATTAAAACCTGATTCACACCAATGTACCTCTGACCCAAAGCCTTTGATGATTCCTCTAAATAGGAAAATACTGATAATAAGAAAACTCCTCGATCCCATGTCTTAGGAACCCAATGCAAATGATATGATTATGAATTATAACCTAAATGAGATGCAAATGAAAGAGAAACATAAGCCAGAAAAAGGTAGGGCAAATTTTGGGGTGCTACAGCTGCCCCTATTCAATCGACTTGAACCTGAAAGGATGATAGCGACAGCTTTCAGACGTTCAAGGTACAAGGTGATTGAATACAAAAAGAACCGCAAAATTTGCTAACCGCAAGGAGAGAAAATATAAATGGAGCCCAGTCACACTTCGTCAAAGGGATTTGACGGAAAGACAAAACCTGGAGAACCAACATCGTAAAAGGGGTTTGACGGGAAGAAAAATGGAAACCCGACCGAAAGGAAACACGTCGTCAAAGGGGTTTGACGGAAATAAGACTCGTCCAAGGGAAACACGTTGTCATAGGGATGACAGAAATAAGACTCGACCGAAGGAAACACATCATCAAAGGGTTGACGAAAAGAAAACCTGACCCAGGGAAACACGTCGTCAAAGGGGTTAAGGGGTTTGGCGGAAAGAAGACCTGACTGAAAGAAGACACATTGTCATGGGGATGATAGGAAGGAAACCTAACCGAAGAAAACACATTGTCATGGGGATGACAGAAAGGAAACCTGACCGAAATGTCGTCATCAAGGGGTTGATGGACAATGACTGGACGAGGGTAAGATCGACATATGATCTACGACCCAAAAGAAAGGTAAGCAGAGGGGTTGATTGTAATGTTTGCTGGGGATATGTCACCGTCTTGACTGAACATTGATTTGGGCTTCTGTGCAAGGTACCAAATCTGGCTTATGCTTCGCATGCATATGTTTGAATTTTCTTTCTATGGCGTAATGCTCCATACGAAATGGAAATGCTACGCGTTTGAGGATGAAATGCAAATATGCTTACTATATGCAAAAGGATCCCTCCAGCAAAATAAATGCTGAAGAGAAGAGGCCAACTCCGCTGAGGATAACAAACTGAACCGCCTTTAGGGTCATAACTGCTCGAGATCTCAACTAAACCTCCATTCTGCAGGAAAGTATGAATAACAAACTTTTGTTGGAGGACACATCCCAGGAATCTTGCTGAAGAAAGGTGCCAATGACACTCAACCTTTGACTTGCTGGGGAACGCTAACCATCACCCAAAAATATGCTTGGGGACAATGGTTGATGATATCAGCTCTGCTAGGGGACAAGATCAGACTTACTCCTCTGTTGGAAATTTACCTTCTACCCTTATTCTGTTGGGGAGACAAAAAACTTTACAGCAAACTGAGGAAGCACAAATCCAATACTCATAACACTCTTATCCTGTATGGTAATATGAACTCTCGCTGAATAAAACTATGATGGGAAGAACAACACTGAAGGGATGTCTTTTTTAGCAATGTCTTTTGTACAACGCCAGACGACTACTGGCCTGCCACACTACGGGTGGACTTTAACAACGTCTTTTAGCACAACGCCAGAAGACTACTGACCTGCCACACTACGAGTGGACTAAGCAGCTGAAATGCCACACTACGGGGAACTTTTGCCAATCTACGGTTGGACTTGCCGAGATACCACACTACGGGGGACTTTTGCCAATCTACGGTTGGACTTTGCCTTGCTTTGCCACCCTTGGATGGTCTTTTGCCAATCTACGGTTGGACTTAGCTGCGGTCTTTTAAAGGGAGTCAGACGACTACTGACTTGCCACACTACGGGTGGACTTTTGCCAAGCTACGGTTGGACTTTCCAATGATTTGCCACCCTTGGATGAACCTTTCGCCAATCTACGGTTGGACTTGCTGATGATCTGCCACCCTTGGATGGACCTTACGCCAATCTACGGTTGGACTTTCTGATGATTTGCCACCCTTGGATGGACCTTTCGCCAATCTACGGTTGGACTTTAAGAATTCCATAATTGGATTACTCTCTGCATACGTATCAAACATCTCTGCCGACTCTGCTGAGGGACAATGATCAATGATTTGACTTCGGAGACTCCTGAAAGGATAATATCTCTGCTGAAAAAATGAATGAACAATCCGTCTGCTTCGAATTGTCAAGTTTACCAAAAATAAATTGGACTTTGGGATATGATGATTCTGCCAGGCATTACTTCATCTGCTTGGGGCTGGATTCTGGTCACAGCAACTCCGCTGGAGATGAGAATTTTCTGTCTTGGCGTCTTGCTAGAAAAGAAAAGTCATTAAAACTCTGCTTGAGGATCTATCAAACTTGAGATCCTTTGCGGGGAGAATCAACCTTCTAACCCGGCTGGGGAGAGAATATAATAATACTCTGCTGAGGAAGAGATTTTATTGATCAATAAGCCTCTGTGGGGACAAAACAACTCAGCTGAGGAATACTGTTGACAATATTCAATGCTGAACTCTGTGGGGAATACCATTACCAAAGATACGATCTTGCTGGGAATCAAGGCTACTCTGTCGGGGATATGCAAATCCTGGTTAGAACATTCCATTGCAGCTTGTTGGGAAAGAGTTCCTAAAGATCTGCTGGGAAAACCCAAAGCAATTCCACGGTAGTCTGCTGAGGAATAAGACTGTTGAGCCTAGGATAAGTGTCACAATGCCCCATGTTAGGCGAACTTTCCGTTTGACGATTCCGTTGGGGATGATGAGTTGATAACAAACTCTGCTGGAGAAAACTACTTTAAAGCGTCTCATGCTGGGGGAATGCCTTTTGAGAGGATTTTACAGAAGACCAAACGTCATCAAACTCTATTGGGGATAATAGATCGGGAACATCTCCTGCTGGGGAAATTCAAAATGCCCCATGCTTGGGAAGGTCAACAACTTGCTTCCTGCTCCATGATACAAGACTTACCGGAAGAAACGTCATAAGAGGATTTTACAGAAGATTAAGCATCTTCAAACTCCTGGCGATTTTACTGGGGATTGACCATCAACTTCAGTGTTTGTGAAGCAGCTCTACTGGGGAATTCGCAACTGTTATCGACAAAAGGGTGACCAGTGAACCCTTCCCTAAACATGATTGCCCCAGTCTTCTGCGTGGGAATAAGTGATTACCCGTCTTGTGCTTGAAACCATCTGAATCGGCAAGAATATGCACACATGCCCCAGGGTACGACTTTTGCAACTGAGAAAATCTAACTCTGAACCACAACTTGATGGGGAGAAAGGTTTTTATGCATGATTTATGAAGCCTGCTGAAAATAGGGAACCACAAATGCCTTGGGTTGGAATGCCCCCTTTGTTTCAAACCTTTTGGTTGATTGGCTGCATATGCGTGAACAACAATTTTCTTTCATTTGCCCCAGACCAACATGGTCCCTCAAAAGAAATTGCCTCAAGAGGATTTTACAGAAGACTTGACATCTAAAACGCCTCAATGTCCTCAAACTCTTGTAGAGATTCGTCGGATCTCGACGTAACTGCCTCCGACTGCATGGATTACTTAGAAGAAGTCATCTCAAGAGGATTTTACAGAAGACTTGGCAAGCTCAATGCTTAAGTGTCTTCAAACTCTTGGAGAGATTCATCGGATCTCGAAGTAACTGCCTCAGATTGTATGGTCTACAGAGGAATTCGCTTTGGGAAGATTTATGAACAATCTCATATCATCGTGAGATATTCTGCCCCAATACTCTGAACCCTGGATGATCAGTTATCTAACTTCTCGTGCTCTTGGGATGGTCTGCCCCAGCCTTGAAATGATTTGTGCCCCTGTCTGGCTGATCTGTGAAGGAGTACCTTTAACTGACTGACCTTCGAGAGATTTGTCGAATCTCGACCTGATTGCCCCAGATTGACTGAATCTTGGAATGAGTTTCCCATTTGATATGACTTGCCCCTGCTCAACGGAGTATCCGGGCACCCTGCACTTATATTGATTAATCTTTTCATTGCAGAAACTTTCCTGAGTCAAGTACTTACTCGCAAGTAAAACACTTTGTTTTGAAAATGACAATTTTAATGCAATGCATATGACAGCTTTGAAATCCAAGTCTGTTCACTGGAAAATTTTTACGACATATAGTGAATGAATCACTAATCAGAATGTCACTGATACCAACATGAATGGTAAGAAGATCCTTTTAGGAGTCAGGTTCGACGCGATCTTTACCGGAGTATGCTTTCGAAACAACCCTGCTTTAATTAGGTCTTTTGAAGGTTGTAACGTGGTTTGGTTCACGGTTTGAGAAAGAAAGGATATAAGGCTCAAAGTTCTGTTTTAACCCACCCATTCTCCTTGATGTTCTCCAGTCCTACGTTCAGCTAACTCGACATAAGCGTTCACCTTTCAACAAGGTTAATGAATAATATGAGGATAGAAAGACCCCACACGGTTTTCGGAGTGACAGCCACCCCTTTTGTCTTTGGTGTCTGTAAACACACGACTTGTTCTTTATTTGGGGATTTTTCTTTTTCCATTTTTCGCTCTTTATTCTTTTGCTTTTCCCTGATTTTTCCTGGACTAACTCTTTTGAATTTTTCGATTTCGAAGTCCAGCGGGATGCCCTAACTTTTGCCTAAGCCATTTATTTTCAAGTTTCGACTTAGCGGGCTTTCTTTCTTTTGATTCTTTTTCTCCTTTTTTTTTTGAACAAATCGTGTGACACTGGCTTGTCTGACTTGTTTGAAAGGGATGTGACTGCCTCGCTCTCCGGTTGGTGAGGGATAACCGTTGTGATTTAATCCTCGAATGGGACACTCCTCATGAAATTTGAACGCTCGGTCAAATTAGCTGACACCTACCCTGCCCCAGGTTAAGATTGAGGTTTTTTGTTTTCAGAAAGAAACTCCTGCTTCTAGGCTCAACGGGGTTGACAAGGGATTATCTTCCTTATGTCTCCGGTGTTTGAGAAGTTGAAACAATGCCTGTACATCCTCAACAGGGTTTTATTCAAAAGCATACCATCAGAAGTTCTGCGTCTTTGAATTTCATCATCCTCCCTCAGATCCTACTTAAACAAGGGTTAGATATCAATAAAGAAAATATGAGTGAACACAAATGGATTTAATCAAAACATGCATATTCATTTCATTATCATTATCAATATCAATTGAAAACAGACGAGTTTTACAAATGAGTTTGCACTTTAACAGAAAAGAAACTACAAATGCAAAGAAATGACATGATCTAAAAGATTGCCAGCTTCGGGGAATTGGACTCTCCAAGCTCGACTTGCTAATGAGCTAGCCATCTTCAGAATTGCTCGTCAAAGTCAGTATGATAATCATCTGCACAACTGCTCTCAGTGACTTCTTCCATAGCCTGAACTGATGGACCCACATAACTGGACGAAGGAGAGTCATGGATATGGATACCCTGAGGCATGAATGAGAACATATTGGAGTTAAGAAGAGTCTGAACTTTGCTCCTAAGCACCTTACAGTCTTCAGTTGAATGCCCCTGTGCCCCAACGTGGTAATCACAGTGGGCGTTGACATCAAAACCTGGTGGGTACGGAAAAGGTACTGGCTTTAATTCCTTCGGCACTATCAATCCACCTTCGATCAAATCTGGCAGTATTTGACTATACGACATTGGCAAATGAGTGAAATTCCTCTCTGGCTTCCTTGGTCTTTGTCGAGCGTGGTGACGCGACTGACGACGATATGACCGTTGATTCTGAGGAGGTCTCTGAATTGCAGAAGAATGTTGTCCCTGATATGAAGACCCATAAGACTGTTGACTCTGAACAGTTGATATGTCTGAACACTGAGAACGAGGTGGTGAAGATCCCTGAATGGAACTATTTTCTTCCTCGAATTCTTCCTGAGAACTGACAACTGATTCATTTTCATTAGCTTGGAAGTTTGAGATGCCTTGGAGCTTTCCACACTTGATCAGGCTCTCAATACGTTCTCCCACCATTACCAGGTCAGAAAATTTTGCTGCCCCATTGGCAACCATCCTTTCCAAGTACGGCCCTTGCAAGGTATCCATGAACAAATCAACCAATTCTCTATCCGAAAGTGGCGGCTGAACACGCGCGGCGAACTCTCTCCATCTCTGAGCATACCCTCTGAATGACTCATTATCTGCTTGAGACAAGTCTTGCAAATGCATTCGGCTGGGAGCCATGTCAAGATTATAATCGTACTGCTTTACAAAGGCGTGAGCTAGATCTGTCCATGATCGGATGCTACCACTTTCCAACTGCATATACCAATTCAGTGATGCCCCACTCAGGCTGTCCTGGAAACAGTGAATCATGAGCTTATCGTTGTCGACGTGTGAGGTCATTCTTCTGCAGAACATCACCAAATGTAGCCTCAGACAGCTATCTCCTTTGTATTTTTCAAACTTCGGCATCTCAAATTTCGGAGGCATTACCAGGCCAGGCACCAAACACATGCTCAAAACATTCAGATCAAGAGTATCACGCCTCTCCAGGGCTATAATCTTTTCCTCCAACACACGGTATCTTTCGTCATCAATAGATCGTGGATCCTTAGGGTTCACCTTCGGAACTACCCCTTTGACATCTGGCACAGAGAAGGCAAAACTCTGATAATCTGCAGCATCAAGAGAAGAAGAATGTCCATCTCGGACGATGGTACGCTCGTGTATAGCTTGATCCTCAACAGGGATTCGAACAGGCTGAGCTTGAGCAACATTGTTCACTGGAGGTGGAATGACATTCCCAATCACAGAAGTCCTCTGAACATTGGCTTCTCCCCTATTCATGGATGTCACAGCTTCCACAAGTTGATCCAACTGACTCTTCATCAATTCAACATCGGCCCTAGTTACAAACTGAGTCTGTTCCCCTGAATTCATGATGATCTCCCCAAGAGCTGATTCAAGTCTGGTGAGAAAGTCAAGAAATCAACTGCGGTTCAGACAAAGGATGGATGAGTTCTCTGATCAGGCCGGGAGAAGGATATGCAAAAAAAGGTGCAAGATGCAAATGCAATGCAATATGAATGCAGCAGACATGGGATCAAAGCTTCCACATATTCTGAATAACTGCTGTGCTGCTGACTGAATAAGTTCACAAGTCTGCTCTGAAGAGAATACCAGAATACCAGATGATCAGAAAACCAGAATACCAGGCTGATAAGTCCACACTGATAGGAAATCCAAAATATCGGGTATGTTGAAGGTCAAGGTTACCTGCAAACCTGTAAACAACCCGCCCCTCTCACATGTGGGTACTAGGATGTTCAGTATCCCGGGCTCTCAGGTCGAGAAATGATGATACGTTCACCATTTCTGGTTTGGCATCATCATCAATCGAGGAGGCCTCAACTGATTCTCCAAAACGGAAGATCCTCAGCTTCAGAGGTTTGAGAAGCAATAGCACATTCAGCCCGAAGGATACAATGCTACCGCCAATCAAAGAGGTCGTCTGCTGATTCTCTTCAAAACAAAGAGGGGTCATCCTAACAGGTCATCCAGACTTAGCAGCTCTTCCAGATAGCTCTACCATCGTGGGAAATCCACAACGCAGAATTCTCTAGAGAGAACCACATCCAGATTGTGTTTCATATTCTCGCCTCGAACCGAGATGGAATGCGAGAGAACATGAAACACGCTAATCCTAAGTGGACTCAGGCCTGTGTATTGGGCCTATCTCTCAGAATATCCCCATCCCACCAAACAGAAAACAGTACAGCAGTGCAGCATAATACATCATATGAAATGAAAAAAATGCTAAAATACAATAAATACAGTAATATACAGTAGTATACAACAAAAGTAGTAAATAACTATACAGTAAAATAGTAAATACAGCAAAGTACAGTAAACACCCAATGAAAGAAAAACAGACAAGCGCTAGGATTGACTCGCTAAGGAAACCAGAGATATCGGTTTTCCCCAGCAGAGTCGCCAGCTGTCGCTCCCGGGATTTTCATCCTAGTACAAACGCGAAAGTGGCACCGAAACAGAGTCGCCAGCAATGTGTATTTATCCCAAGAGAGGGAAAGGAAACACCGCATAAACCTGAAGGAAAGGAAAGAGCATGGTCTTGCAACCAAGAGAACTGGGTTCGGGAGTCGGTTACATGAGAGGAAGGTATTAGCACCCTCTCACATCCATCGTACCCGATGGGATCCACGCTTGCTTGTCTCGATCAAAGGGTGTCGTCGTCTGAGCTCCACTGCTACTGGAAAGGGAAAGGAAAAGGAAAAGGGAAAGGAGAGAAAGAACAAGGAACAAATGTAGGGAAAATAAAAGAAGTGCTCGAATGGGCCCTACCCCACTGCCTACGTATCTCATCGGGAACATGAGAATCAGAGCGACGTAGTTCCCCTAACTAGGGAAAAGTTGTTTGTGTTTTTTAGAG
This sequence comes from Lathyrus tuberosus, assembly GCA_022829125.1. Classification (NCBI taxonomy): domain Eukaryota; kingdom Viridiplantae; phylum Streptophyta; class Magnoliopsida; order Fabales; family Fabaceae; genus Lathyrus; species Lathyrus tuberosus. The sequence goes on along the minus strand of JALAZF010000203.1, from coordinate 5,405,896 downwards.
AACGGCTTACGTTCTAGCTCAGGTGTTGCAGGCTCGCTGGTCCGAGTGCGTTACCATCTTGCAAGAGAACGAGTAGGAGCACGTTCGTACGCTAAGAGTGAGTGAGATGAGAAGAGAATTCCTGAAGGAAAGACGTTATTGTTTGTTTGAAGTTTTTTAGAAAGAAGTGTTTTGATTGTTTTGTGTTTTGTAACGCGCATTGTATTTAAGTCCCTCATGTAAGATCGAATGCCTCGCACAACGACCCGAGATGGGACGCACGCTAAACATTCCAAGAAAATGAGAGGAGATCCCTCACTATCTTGTTCTTACATGAAAGGCCTAAATACAATGGTTGTTTTGCCTTTATTAAGTATTTTTAACTTTTGTTTGAAGATGAGAAGAGAGAGAACGCAAAGGAAACTCTAAGGGAGACTAAGGGTCCTAATGTTATCATGCATGGATGTCCTATGGTTAGTGAGGTTTAGGAGAACAGACTACCTAAAACCTAATGCTAATCCTACTCCAAGCTTAATCAAAAATTAAGTTGGACTAGGTAGCTCTAAAGGGAAAGAATCCAAGACTTGAACAAGTCTTGAGATCCAAGGGATGAGAAAGAGTGAAAGAGAAGAAGAGAGCATCTCAAATGCTAAAACAAACACAAGCATGAAAGCTTAAAAGAAGAAGGAGAAGTTAGTTGTTAGTGTGCTCGCCAAGGATAGGGATCCTCGTGCCTACGTATCCTCAATCTATCCAGAGAGAGGAAGTCAGAGCGTCCGTAGTTCGTGGTACTACGGAAGAAAGGAACAGTCTCAATCGCAAGGGTGCGAGAGAAAAGAGAGGAGTCTAACTAGTCTCAATCGCACGAGTGCGAGAGAACAGGGGAAGCTCTGTCCTACAAGTTATCATGCAAAATGGCCCTAAGGTCAGGATCAGGAGGGGAGTCTATCTAATGTTAGCATGCTTGGATTGAGAGCCTAATGTCTATCCTACTCCGAACTTAATCAGAAATTAAGTCGGACTAGGAGCCTTAAGGGAGCATGCGAATACAGAGGTAATCAACAAGTAAACATCAGACAGCTCAATCACAAAGAGAAAATCAAATACGAAACCAAGTTAGGAGAAACTCAAGTACAAAGAGAAAATCAAGAATTAATCAGAAAATAATCAAGATAGGCATCAAGATCACCAATTAATCGAGAATATCCTAAGTTAGAAATAAAATGCTAAGTAAAATCAAGAACAAATTCTAAATTAAAAGAGTTAATCTAAAACTAAAACTAATTCCAAATTCAAGTTAATTTCTAATCAAATCTATTTCTAATTAAAAGAAAATTAATTAAATCCACAACTCAAATCAAAATCAAATTTAATTCTAAAATATTAACCTCTAATCAACCTAATTCCTAAATTAATTAATTAACAAATTGACAAAACAAAAATCTAAACTAAATAAAAAAAGGGTGCAGTCAAGCTTGCAAGTGGTGTGAAGCTAAAAATAGGCGTTGGGCCTTGTTCAGTCAGCCCAAAAGAAACTTCTCCAGGCAGGGGGTGCGAATGTAAAACTAGGTGTGCATTGGGAATCCGGCCGTGTGGGTGTTTAGCGAGTGAACTGAGGGTGTGCGGAAATGAAAATAGGTGGGCTTTGAGCCCGGTCCAACATTAGGCAAGGTCAGAAAAAGAAAGAAAGTGAACCCTAGGAAGCTTCAAAGCACACTCATCTCCTTTTCTTCTTCCCAGCGCCGCGTACTTTCTTTTCAAAAACAACTCCCTCCGTCTTCACAGTGCATTCTATCCGTTCAACATTCGTCTCGTCCTCACCGTTCTTCTTCAATCGTTCTTCCATCTCCTTCTTCGCAAAAATTACTCGTCGCCGCCACGCCGTTCGAAACTCTGTCGCCGGCCATCGTTTCCGTCTTGCATCTTCCCTTTTTATTTTTTTCATTCGCTTCATAACCCAAATCGCTGCCGGAAAAGCCGACGTGAATTAACACAACAATCGTCGAGTCGGAGTCTAAATACCGATCGTGGATTCAGAAACGCAACCATTACATTGCAAAATCGACATTAGAGGTGAAAAGACCATACCTGAGCGACGATGGTATCGATGGTGAGGACGATGCGTCGATTAAACCGCACGATAGAACGCTCCAGGTAATAGTTTTCAACAGCTCTTGAATTCTACTACGGTTTTCAATTCACATTCATCTTCTACGTCTCGCTTCTTCTTCTTGCTCTGCGAAGGTACTGATGCGTGAGTTATAGGTTGTTGTTGATTCCTTTGTTGAAGTTTGCAGGTTATATGGTGATGCCACGAAGATTGAAGGTCGATGACTTATGGCGGTTTTTGTTGTAGGTGTGTTTAGGCGAGGAGAATATTGAAGAAATGTTGTGTGTTCGGGTTATGGTTTGAGAAAGTAGTTTTTTGGGAGCAGAAGTTTGTACGTGAAATAGCTTCAAAGGAGAACATTAAGGTTGAAGATGGTGTTGAAGTTGTTAAGGTTGCAGAAGGAATTGGAAGAAGAAGATGAGGTTGGAGATTAATCGAAGCTGAGGGTTTGTTGGGTGTTATGGTTGTAGAATGAAGGCTGAAGGTGAGGTTCAGTGAGGTTCTGTGTGAAAAAAAAGTTTGAAACAAGGTTTTGTTGAGGTTATACGGTTCTCAACTTCTCTTCCTCTACCCGTTTGGCTTTCTTTTCCTCTCCTTAAAATGAAACCAAAACTTGTCCATTAAGTTTTTTTTTTGGTACAAATTGTCTTTTTGTTGCTGTCCTTATTGTTGGTTTTGCAGATGTTGTCTGGCATGGTTTTGTTTCGTACGAAGGTTGTGGCCTTGTGGTGTACCAAAATTGTGCAGTAGTGGGACCTGGATGAAGGCTTTTGTGGCATTGGCACTGCAGAGTGTATATGCAGCGTGGTGGTTGTCTTGTTTTGGTCTCTTGTTAGCTTATGTGGGGCGGTGGATAAGGCCGTGATCTTCTTATAAATCTCATGGCATAATGGATTGTGTTATTTGGAAAATGAAAATTAATGTTGGATATTTTTGATATGAAAATTATTTTTAGGAAATGGATTTAGCTTTGGAATTGGAATTCAATTTGGATAAGGAATGGTTTGGAATTGGATAATGTTTGAAATTTGGATATGAATTATGTAAGTTGGAGATGAACCAAAAAAATGGATTTAAAAAGGAAAGAATGGTTATTAAAAATGGATAGAAAATGGATATTAATAATTAGATAAAAAAAAATGGATAAAGAAAAAATGGGTTTATGGTAGAAATGGATTTTGACTAAAATGGATATGGATATTGGTAATGGAAAATTGGTTAATGAATGGATATGGACAAATGAGTTAGACAAAATGGATTTTGGGTAATTGGTTAATATTTGGTTAATAAAAAAACAGATATGGATATTTGGAATTTAAATGAAAGTGGATAGAAATGGATTAAAATGGACTTATCTGGATTTTAAATATGGGCATTTATGATAAAATTGGATAATGGAAAAGATAAAAAAAAAATGGATATGGATGAAGAATGGTTTAGGAAAATGGATATGATAAAATGGATTTAGAAATTTGAAATGGTTTATGACTAAAAGAAAAGGTAAGTGGATAAAAAATGAAAATGGTTGATGGATTAAAAACAATGAGTTTGGATATGGATTATGGATAGAAAATGGATAACCAACTGAATTCAAAACCAATCACCAACTTTCCACAAGCCTCTGACAAAATAGTCACAGCTACCACTGAACAATCTGGCCACTCACATGATCCACTAAAGAATCTCAACCGATAACTATCCACCAGCTCAACTGTAAACAAGAACTCCAATTCTCCCTGGTACGCTGATAAATCTCGAAGAAGATGATTTAAACTGAGAAGAAATTAAAACCTGATTCACACCAATGTACCTCTGACCCAAAGCCTTTGATGATTCCTCTAAATAGGAAAATACTGATAATAAGAAAACTCCTCGATCCCATGTCTTAGGAACCCAATGCAAATGATATGATTATGAATTATGACCTAAATGAGATGCAAATGAAAGAGAAACATAAGCCAGAAAAAGGTAGGGCAAATTTTGGGGTGCTACACCTTGTACGAAGCCCAAGAGGAGGCTATCATTCCCGGAGGAAGAGATCATTATACGAAGCCTAAGAGGAGGCTCTGAATACTTCTAAGAAGCCGTAGGGTCCTTGAATAATGCCCAAGAGGAGGCCGGGTTGCTTATAGGAAGCATGTGGGTCCTTGTACGATGCCCAAGAGGAGGCCGATGCTTTTAAGAAGCCCGTGGGTCCCAAACCAAAGAAAAGTTCAAGAAAACTCTTTTAAAGATAAAACCACTGGTAAACGTGCGAGGTTTACTATCCAGCAACTTTTATCTTTTCAAGAGAGTTTAAACAGTTCGGAGGTTTGAAGAAATTCAAGAGAAGTTTCACCGAGAATAATTCATCTCTGGGGAATAGAATTTCTTGACGATTCCTAAGGAGGACAGCCTAAGAGAAGACTGTATCTGGTGCTCCTATTGGGGATCTAGGCGTCTATTTCTACGAATAAGTGAAACGGTGTCACCTAGTTCTAGACGTAGTTGCCGGGGAAACTCGAAATATCTATACTATTATTACACAGTAGATATGAGTTTATGAAAGGAGACTTACAGTGAGCAGCCCCACAATACAGTTTATAATATGAAAGCAGTAAATGAAAGCGATAACCACTTACTCGATTGTAGTGCTTCCATGCTGTTTGGTTAGTTGTTCAACAAAGAAAGATTGAAAACAACAGTATATTCAAAATCAAAGGAGAAAGTGCTTTGAAAAAGAAAGATTTGGGGCTTACAGCTCAAGGAGAGGCCCGGGGTTTTATCAGTGAGCGCACTATTTAACCTTGTACATCGGGACTTATACAAGTGACTGGGGCCCAAAAAGGTTTTCTGTACAAAGGGATGGGTCTTACACTCTCTCAAGAGGCCCAAAAAAAGTTTAAAGAAAAGAGTGGGGCTTATAACACGAGGGTAGGCCCAGATGGTTTTTAATTTTAAACGGGCGACGATCGCGCCGTTTACTTGTACAGAGGGACTTATACAATGAGTGAGGCCCAAAAAGTTTTTGTACATGGGGGATGGGTCTTACACTCTCTCAAGAGGCCCAAAGAGTTTTGAAGAAAAATAAATGTGTCTTACTACTCGAGGGTAGGCCCAGATGATTTTGAAAAGGCGACGATCGCGCCGTTTATTTTTTGACGGTATCGGGACTTATACAATAAGTGAGGCCCAAAGATGATTTGGTCAAAAAAAGGATTGGGTCTTACACTCTAATAGAGGCCCAAAGTGTTTTGAAAATGATTTATGAGGGTTGAATTAATCCAAAACCCTAATTTGTTTTCAAAAATGTATTTAATTGAATAAAAATTCAATTAAAATGATCAAAAATTGTTTAACACATGGAAAACAAATTGTGATCTTGGATTAATGCTTCAAAAATTAAGTATTGACCTACAAAATAATTAGAAAGCATTAAAAGTTGCAAAATCAATGTAGAAAAAATATTTAAAATGCCAAAAACAATCAAAATATTAATTCTTTACAAAAATATCAATTATATGAAATAAATAATATTTTTGGGATTTTTTGTGAAAATAAAATATTTTAACATTTTTGTGAATTATTAAAAAAAGAATCAACTCAAAATCATTAAAACTCAGAGAGAAATTAATTTTTGAATCAATTAAACAAAATCACAAAATTCAAATATTCAAATATATGAAAATGGCGCCAAGAACAACACCAAGAACACGCGCGTTTTTCAGTTTGCCCAGATTTGCATTTTCTATCCAATCTCCATGAATACGTAACCATATCATGCAATCCACATATCATTATGCTCGCCTCAACCTCACGATCATGTCTATGTACTTTAATTTTATTTAAATTAAACATACAACAAGAAATCACGAAGAGACCTCAAGAACCCTAATTTCTGCATGAAGGCTAGGATTTTTGATACACGATTCAAACAATGCAATTAATTGAGGGAAAACATTCCATGCATGATTATGAACATATGGCCAAATTATTGTGCGAGGAAATATGCATAGATTGAGAGATGACCAAGTTTAGGCTTACCTCCAAGTCGTGACAGCAAGAGCAAATCAAATTCTGGGTTGGAGGTGTTACAGATGAGTTGTGATGATCTTAACAGCTTCCCTACACCATATGGAGTGTGTTTGAACACTTGGATTGAATTGAAATGGACTGGATCAGTTTATGGCATCTCAGCTGCAACTTCACTTCAAACTTGTGTGGATGGCAAGTGATTTTGAGATTTTGATGTTTCAGAAGTTATGTGAGTGTTTGATCAGCTCATATGTGATGTATGTGAGGTGTGTGAGTGATTGGTTTGTGAAGAATTGCTCTCAAACTCAAAACCCGATAGCTACCTTGCTAAGAAAGGCATTTTTGCCAAGAGAAAGAGATTTTGAGGAAAGCATCTGTTAGATGGCTTTGGTGTACTTAAATTGACCATAATTGAGCTCTATTTATAGTAGAGCAAGTTTGTTTTGTAAGGAATAGTGCATGGCAGCTGGTAAGTAGGTTTCCTCAATGTTGGCCAATGGAAATGAAAGTCTCCTCTAGCCATTGACTAGAGGTTAGGGCACAGAGCTTTGGTCCCCTTGGTCTTGGATAAGTCTTGACTGATTTCAGATGAGAATGGCTCAGTCCATGCCACCTTGATGGTTCCATTGAATGCCTCATTCCAAATTTGAAGTCTTGTCCCTATTTTGGCCATTCTAGGTTCAACATGTTATTCTTTATTCCTTGGACCTTGGAGGCTTGGCTCAGTGATTGTCCCCTTTGGATTCAATCCTCTGAGGTGTCCAAGTGGATTGGAGCAATTGCAATTGGCTGATTTTGGCAAATCGAGCCAAAATGCAAATTCTGCCTTGCCTTGACAGATTTCAGCAAGGCAACTTGCCAATGTTGTATCTCATGATGTAGGTTGAATTTGGCAATGTTCTTGGCCATTTTGGAAAGCCCTAACATGATACAACAACTGTTTGAACAAGTTTGGTTTTGATCTCTTTTGATTCCAAGTGAAAAATCCCCCTACATTTGGCAAAAAGTGAAGCAGAATTCTGACTTAGTGAAAATTTCACTAAGTGTTGGAAAAAGTGACTTTTTCACTTTTCAGCCACTTTGATCACTCCATAACTCAAAATCCTTAATGAATTGGAATGACTTGTAGTTGAAGTTTTTGTAGGTGATAGTGAGCTACAAATCCATCTTTGGATGAGAAAAAATGGCCTTGTGGTTTAGGAGTTATGGTCCTCCAAAGTTGGTACCTTTGCCACTTTATTTTTTAACTTAGAAAATTTTCTAAGTTTTATGGTTACCCCTTTTACAAGTTATCTCACTTTTCTTGATTTTTCTTGATGAATGATGATTCAAATCATACATTAACATCATTTTAGGGTTAAAAATCCATTTTGGTGAAAAATCTCAAAAAGTCAAAGTTGACTTTTGTGGACAGTTGACTTTTTATCAGATGAATTCCAAACTGTGCAATTCTTCAGGAAATCATGTCCTTGACCTAAATCAAACTTGATGGACATGTTCCATGGGTGTCATAGGGTATATTCAATCATGTATTAGGGTTTGGGAGCATGTCCAGGTCAAAAGTCAAAGTTACAGTTGACTTTTCCCTTAAAACCCTAATTGTGGTGCAGATGAAAATGAGACTTGTTACTCAAGCTTCTTGGATCAATCCATTGTTCCAAATGGATCAACATGGTGTATTAGAGACCCTCAAATCATCTCTTGAGGTCTTGGCTCATGGTTTTCCCCAAAAGTGAACTTAGGGGTGAATTAGGTCAAGAAACCCTAATTCCTGATTTTTGATGAATGCATCCCCTGAGGCAAAATTGACTTGATGCATGGGTCTATGAGGTTTCATGAAGTATATTAGGTTATGTTTTGGATCAATGGCTTGTGCCCAGATGAAAATTTCCATCTGGAGGCCCTGGTCGACCAAAACCCTAATTTGGTGACACTGTCGATCTTGAAACTTGATCCACCTAGAAGGGAGCAGCCTTGTGCTTAATCCATGAAGTGGGAATCCTTTTTGATCCATTGTGGATGTTTAAGAGATTAGACAAGTTGAAGATCATGTCATTTCTTGATTGATCCTTTGTCTAAGCACTCAGAGAGGGCTTGAAACCCTAATTTTGCTTGTAGTGGATGCTCACCCATCTTTGGGGAGACTGATGAAGCATGATGGTTCATCCATATTGTGATGATGATTTTCACAATGATGGGAAATCTTAGTGGTCAAAATTTGGGGTATTACAGATGCCCCTATTTAATCTTCTTGGACCCGAAGGTGTGAATGACGAAGGGATTCGAGCATTCGGGGTGCAAGAGGATTAAATATCGGAATATCCGAAATTTTGATGGTGGTTATGAATGGCAGCTTACGCATTCATCTTCTTTAGCTAAGCAATGATGCTTAGAAAAGGTAAACTTCCCCTCGATCTTGGTTTCCTACCAAGGAACTGGTCTCAGTTTTCTTTTGAAATAAACTTCCCCTCGTTCTTGGTTTCCTACCAAGGAACTGGTCTTAGTTTCTGATTTAAACTTCCCCTCGTTCTTGGTTTCCTACCAAGGAACTGGTCTTAGTTTCTGATTTAAACTTCCCCTCGATCCTGGTTTCCTACCAAGGAACTGGTCTAAGTTTCTTTTGTCAATAAACTTTATTGACAAGGGACGCTATTCATAGCGGCTTTCCTCAAACTTCTCGCCGAATTTTCCTGGGGAGACGCCATTTGACGGAAAAAGTTTTGACGTCAGAATCGCTGGGGGAACCCAGTCGTCTGAGTTGTAGAGGTGTACAAACTTCTCTGTTTGGAGACGCCATTTGTTTCTACTGGGGAAAGCGAGTCTCTTGAGAGACTGCTTTCGTTTGGGATCTTTCATCATACTTTTCTCGGGATCTTCCCGGAGAAACGCCATATGATGGGGTCCAATTTTGAGGTGTCGATGACCTTTTCATCAACGACTTTTCGGAGAAATACTGATGTACTGCAGAATCTCTGATCACGAGGCTTTCTCTGTGGATTTTCCTTAATCCGGGAAAGCAAGGATATCATCTTCAATGGCGAAGAGTGATGCTTATTGAGAGTTTTCTCTGGCTTTTCAGAGGTTCAAGTTATCAAAGTGGCCAAGTGCCGACTCTGATCTAAAGATACACTGGTGGCGAGATTGTGCAGACGCAACACTTCTTGACGAGGAAAGAACTGACAAACTCGATTGAGAAAACTGTTTATCACTAGGGGACAAGACCGACTCAAGTGATAGTGATGCAATATGAAATGTGAATGCAAATCAAAAATGCATGAAGTATGTATGTTTATGCTGACAAAACAGACGCGACATACAGACTAATGAATGAACACAATTGGATACCCGGCCATCGCGGGGTGAAGAAGTACCGTTGATTCAAAATAGCAATTCCACCTTGCTTAGGAGAGATAGTCCACGCGGGGAGCTATGTTGATCGGGCTTAGGAGATGAGAACTCGGCTGAGGCGTGTCAGACGAAACAAGGTCTCTGACACAGTTGATCCCTTCATTCAGGCATACTGGCTTAAAAGGAGTACTTTGATTCTGCACTTTGAAATTCGCTTACTTCGGGAGAAGCAATCGATGTTCTTCTGATGTTCAACAGTCAAAAGAAATGCCATCTTTAATTTAAAAGCAGAAAAAGTTTTAACAAGCAAATTCATTTTTGTTTTATTTCAAGAATCGCTGATTAAGTTTAAACAACGTCGTTCTGTAAAGCTAAAACAAGTAAAGAATTACAAACAAAAGCACAAGGGCTTAAATTTTATTGATAAGATGGAGATCAGCCAAACGCGTGATTCCAATGAGTATATACAAAGTTAGAAAATGGTAATTTACAGGGAAAAGGGCTACGTTGAAACATAACGACCACTATCCTTCTACCAACTTTGAGTTCGGTACATCCTGAGCTTCCGTCGAAGATGACCTTTGACTGAAGATTTCCTCCGATAGATGATGTTAACTACTGCTGAGGGACTTGCCTCTGTTGAACATAGTTACTTGCCATTATCCCTAATTTTTGCCTGGATTGTACTATGAGATTTCCAATCCATCGGGATGATTTTTTTTTTCATGTCTCTAACTTTTGCCTGGACCGCCCTTTCGGGTTTTCAATCCACCAAGACGTTTTTTTTTTAGTTTAGGCGAAGTATTTCTTGACTACATCAACATTCGTGGGGTAGGCAAATTCCTCTCCGTCCATGGTTGCAAGTCTCAAGGCACCGCCTGAGAAAGCTTTCGTGACCACATAGGGGCCATCATAATTCGGGGTCCATTTGCCCCGAGAATCAGTGAGAAATGATTGTATCTTCTTGAGCACGAGGTCTCCTTTCCTGAAAATACGAGGTCGGACCTTTTTGTCGAACGCCCTTTTCATTCTCTGTTGATACAACTGACCGTGGCATAGTGCCGTGATTCTCTTCTCTTCGATCAGGTTCAGTTCGTCATGTCGACTTTGACACCATTCAGCTTCGGTGAGCTTAGCTTCCATCAATACCCGGATTGATGGGATCTCTACTTCTATGGGGAGAACTGCCTCCATGCCATATACTAGAGAGAAAGGGGTAGCCCCTGTTGAAGTGCGGACAGATGTACGATAACCGTGAAGAGCAATGGGTAGCATCTCGTGCCAATCTTTATAGGTTACAACCATTTTTTGAACGATCTTCTTGATGTTCTTGTTAGCCGCTTCTACTGCTCCGTTCATCTTTGGTCGGTAGGGAGATGAGTTATGGTGTTCGATCTTGAACTCTGCACACAACTCTTTCATCATCTTATTGTTCAAGTTAGATCCATTATCAGTAATGATCTCACTTGGAACACCATAACGGCAGATGATATTGTTTTTGATAAATCGGACCACCACTTGTCAGGTTACATTGGTGAATGACGCTGCTTCGACCCACTTGGTGAAATAGTCAATGGCTACTAGGATGAACCGATGTCCGTTTGAAACCTTGGGCTCAATCATGCCAATCATGTCGATTCCCCATATGGAAAATGGCCACGGGGAAGAAAGAACTTTGAGATGTGATGGCGATACATGAATTTTATCGGAGTATATCTGACACTTGTGACACCTCCTCATGTACTTGTAGCAGTCGGATTCCATTGTCAACCAATAGTACCCGGCCCTGAGAATTTTTCTCGCCATTGTGTGTGCGTTGGCATGAGTGCCAAAGGATCCTTCATGAATTTCTTTTATGAGCATGTCTGGTTCTGGTCCGTCGACGCATCGGAGCAAGACCATGTCAAAATTTCTCTTATAAAGAGTGTCACCTCTCAGGAAGAAGTTTCTAGCCAATCTTCTGAGGGTTTTCCTGTCTTTTCTGAGTGCCCCAGATGGGTACTCTTGTTTCTGAAGGAAGCATTTGATATCATGATACCAAGGTCTGTCGTCTATGACTGCTTCAATTGCGAAGATGCAAGCGGGCCGTTCAAGGCGCATGATGTCAATCTTAGGTAAGTCATTCCACCGACCTACACTAATCATGGAAGAGAGAGTGGCTAATGCATCAGCCATGTGATTCTCATCACGAGGGATGTGATGAAAGTCAACTCTGTTGAAGAAAGGTAACAACCTTCTTGCATAGTCTTTGTAAGGAATCAATCCTGATTGGTATGTGTTCCAATCTCCTTTTATCTGGTTAATAACCATTGCTGAATCGCCGTATACGTCCAAGTTTTTGATCCTTAAATCAATCGCTTCTTCGAGACCCATAATACATGCTTCGTATTCGGCCTCGTTGTTCGTACATTTGAACGTAAGTCTGGCAGTGAAAGGAATGTGGGAACCCTGAGGGGTAACAATGATTGCCCCAATTCCGTTTCCATAATGATTGACTGCTCCGTCAAAGATAAGTCCCCACTGGGAACCTGGTTCTGGCCCTTCACTGGGTAGCGGTTCATCGCAATCTTTCATTTTTAGATACATGACATCTTCGTCTGGGAAGTCAAACCCAATTGATTCTTGATCGTCAATCGGTTGATGAGCCAAATGATCGGCTAAAATACTTCCTTTAACGGCTTTTTGAGCATGGTACTCTATGTCATATTCTGATAGTAACATCTGCCAACGGGCAATCCTTCCCGTGAGAGCAGGTTTTTCGAAAACGTACTTGATTGGATCCATTTCGGAGACCAACCAAGTAGTATGACGAATCATGTACTGGCGAAGACATTTGGCTGCCCAAGCCAAAGCGCAACAAGTTTTCTCAAGCATTGTGTACCGAGTCTCGCAGTCGGTGAATTTCTTGCTTAAATAGTAAATGGCAGACTCTTTCCTTTTAGTTTCGTCTTGTTGGCCAAGTACACATCCCATTGAGTCCTCTAGGACTGTGAGGTAAATGATCAGTGGTCTTCCTTCCACTGGAGGTGATAGAATCGGAGGATTCAACAGATATTCCTTAATACTGTCGAAGGCAGTTTGGCAGTCTTCTGACCAAACGCAATCCTAGTTCTTTTTGAGTAATTTGAAAATCGGCGCACAAGTGGCGGTCATAAGGAATATGAATCTGGAGATGTAGTTCAAACGTCCCAGGAATCCTCTGACTTGTTTTTCAGTTTTCGGAGAAGGCATTTCTTGAATGGCCTTGAGCTTGTCAGGATCAACCTCAATCCCTCTCTGGCTGACGATGAACCCTAGTAGTTTCCCTGAACGGACACCGAAGGTGCACTTGTTGGGATTCAAGCAGAGCTTGAATTTTCTTAGACGTTCGAACAATTTTGACAGATGTTCAACGTGCTCATCCTCTGTTCTTGATTCTGCAATCAAATCATCGACATATACCTCGATTTCCTTGTGTATCATGTCATGAAACAGAGTAGTCATGGCCCTTTGATAGGTTGCCCTGACGTTCTTCAAACCGAACGACATTACCTTGTAACAAAAGGTACCCCATGGGGTAATGAACGAAGTTTTCTCCATGTCTTTCGGCGCCATTTTGATCTGGTTATAGCCCGAGAATCCATCCATGAAGGAGAATACTTTGAACTTTGTTGTGCTGTCAATCAACATGTCAATGTGTGGTAAAGGAAAGTCGTCCTTTGGACTTGCCTTGTTTAGATCTCTGTAATCAACACACATTCTGACCCTTCCGTCCTTTTTGGGAACGGGTACGATGTTGGCTAACCATTGAGGATATTCAGATGTAGCGAGGAAACCCGCGTCGATCTGTTTCTGTACCTCCTCCTTGATTTTGATGGCCATGTCCGGGTGAGTGCGTCTCAACCTTTGCTTTACTGGAGGACATTCCGATCTCAACGGTAAGTGATGTTCCACGATGCTGGTATCCAACCCTGGCATATCCTGATAGGACCAAGCGAATACATCGGGGAATTCTTTGAGAAGCTTTATCAAACCCTCTCTGGCAGTTGGACTGAGCAATGCTTCGATCCTGATTTCTTTTCTCTCTTTTTCTGAACCCAAGTTTACCGTTTCCAACGGTTCTTTATGAGGTTCAATGGACCTTTCCTCTTGTCTGAGTAGTCGGGAGATCTCTTATGGAATTTCGTTGTCATTTTCTTCTTCAGCCTCGAATACCGGGAACCCAAAGTTGGGAGAAGGCATCGGATCGTATGTTTCAACTGGGTATAAAACAAGTAATCTGCATGACGTGATGATTCGTGTTTAGAAGAGATAGAGAAAATGCAAGTGTGTGCAGTGTTTTGATTTTACTGCTTGTTTTTATTATTGAATGTTTTTTAGGATTACCATTTTCTGAAAAAGCAAAAAAGAGAAAACAGCAATTAATGCGGAAATTACAGAACGACGTTATTTTATTAATAAACAAGTCGACTCTTGAAACTACAGCCCTATAAAACAAAACTCTGTCGCTTTGGGCGAAGCGAAGAGGGAAATTTACAGAAAGCGAGCCCTATCAAAACATCCGTTTCACCTGGGCAGGGTGAAAGGTTAAAGATGGCAATTACTTTGACTGACGAACGACCTTCGGAACTTCGACGGCAACCCATTGGCGGCGAACTCCTCGGTGAATCACAAAGTCTGGTACCTTCCTTGATTTGTCTTCAGAAATGACGCTGATTTCTGGTGGAGCAGGATCATTGGAATCTGTCTCCCAAGCAGAATTGTTGTAGGAGGATTCCTCTGTTATATTTTGCATAGCATTTGTGCTCTCAGCTGTATCTCCCTATCCAGTTGACTGGATATCTTTGAGCCTGATACAAGAGCTTTCGGGAGTGGTGTACTTGACCATAAAGTTGTATTTTCCACTTGGTTGTCCCAGAGTGTCCCAAACTTCTTTGGAACCGGAGAAGTCATCCCTCTCAATGACGTTGACCTCAGGAAAAGCATAGTTGATGAATTCAAGTCCTGCAAACGTTGCGAATTCATCTTCATGTTGAGTAGTTTCCGAATGACCTGAGTGTTAATCCCATGACATGGTGGGGACATAGGTATTCTGTTCAATGACGCTCAGCTGAGTTTCATTACTCGGCTGACCTTCTTGCCCCAAGTTTCCTGGGTAAGGCTGCCACATTGGCAGACCATCCATCGGGCCATAGTAGTTGTGATCAGAGTTTTCTTTCATCAGAGTGTCTTCCTCTAATGAATTTGGCGGAGCACGGCATCCTTCCGGATCACAATCTCCGTAGATCATTTCGACATCTGATCTTGGTATAAATCTCGAACTTTCTGTAGGAAAGCAAAAAGGCATAGGCACCTCTTCCTGAGACATATAGCCGTCCTTGTTAAGGTAGGACTTCCATTCTTCATCTGTGTCAGAGGGATCTTCCTCATTGATAGCATGAACTGTCTGAGACACTGGGTGAAGAAAACCTCCACCGTGGAAGAAGTTTTGAAGGGGATGAAGACTTTCATCGTTGGCGGCTGTCTGGGTACAGGTTGCAGAAAAACCAAGACCCTTCTTTGTTTTATTGTCAATAGGAATGACAAGCCGTCCCCATCCTGTCGTATCGGTACTCTCGACCGCTTTGATAGCATCTTTGTATAAAGAAATTGAAGTTCCTTCTTTGAATTGATTGTTCTTGCTCACCGATAGTGCTTGGAACTGAGTTCCAATAACCTCCTCGGGTTCCACACAAGTAGATGATGATAAGTTACTCACGAGCAAGGCTTGTTCCCCGCAAACCGTGAGAAGTTGATCGTTCTGGATGAACTTTAGCTTTTGGTGGAGGGTCGTAGTGACCGCTCCAGCCTGATGTATCCAAGGTCTTCATAATAAACAACTATATGTTACCCGGATGTCCATGACCTGGAAAGTGACTTGGAAAGTGTGAGGACCAATAGTTATGGGAAGATCCACTTCGCCGATAACTGTTTTTCTGGATCCGTCGAATGCTTTGACGACGACCTCGCTGACTCTCATCGGTTACGTCAAAGTGGACTTCGGCATAACATTCAGGGCTGACCCTGTGTCTACCAGTACGTTGGCTAAAGCATCGCCCTGGCAGTTAACTGTGATCTTGAGCGCCATGTTATGACGACGACCTTCTTCAGGTAATTCCTCATCACTAAATCCCAAATTATTGCAGGAAGTGATGTTAGAGACAAAACTATCGAACTGTCTAATTGTTACATCCTGTTTCACAAAGGCTTGCTCCAAGACTTTCTATAGAGCCTCTCTGTGGGCTTCTGAACTGAGTAACAGCGATAATACTGAGATCTTTGAAGGAGTCTGTAACAGTTGATCAACAATGTTATATTCACTCCTTTGGATGAGCTTTAACATCTCATCTTTGTCTTTTGAAAAGTCGGGATTACTAGATTGACCGACTGGTGGATCAGGAATTTCCGCCTGAAGTTCCTTTTCTTTGTTGGATTCTCTAACCCCTCGGTTGAAGATTCTACCACTCCGTGTTACACAACTGATGTCTGCAATATTCACGACGGAGGGTAATGGAATTTCCTTTCCATTCTCGATTATTGTTGTACCGTATTTGTAAGGGATCGCCTTAGCTGATTCATACGGTAGTGGCCCCGGTAGATAGATGACTATGGGAACCTTCTGATTTTTTTGACCATCATAAGTAACCTCGATCCATTCCCGGTTGGGAACTCTAGATTCGTCAAGTAGAGGGACGATGGCAAAAACATCCCTGATATGGTGATGACCAGAGATCGTGACAACATCCTCAACCTGATCGGCAAGGTAGTTCAGCGACTAAATGATGGGTCCAGAACCTGGATATGGACGAATTTCTCCATGATCGACCTGACCCTGAAGAGCTGCTCTCACAAGGTAACACCGTTGGTTACTTTCTGCACAGACGCTACAACTGTCATAGTTGTGTGGTGGCACCTGGCCACGCCCACTTTGAATACAATGTAACCTCACTAGGTTACCTTTCATTGATCGGACATCCTGACTTTGACGACGAGTAGGATTCCTGTTATTGATACTAATCTGCTGAGTATCTTCGTCCATATAGATTGGCATCCACCAGTGATTTAACAAGTGCTGAAGTGCCTCCTGGACAAGGGTACAACCTCGATCATTTTCACAACTTGCTTTACAGTTTTGATAATCGTGTGATATTAAGAATCCGAGTCGGACCTGCTCAGCATGTAACTCTACCAGATTGGTATTCATCACGTGGATGTCGAAGATCTGAACCATGTTGATTTGATAGGAGTTCCTATCATGGTAGTCTTGGATCCATCCAAGATCCATCTGACGCTGGAGGGCCTCTCGTATGAAAGAGCATCCCTGTTTGTTTACCGAGCAAATCAGACAGGAACTGTAATCGTGCCGTGGCAGATTATGATACTGGCTTTGCCTTGAGTGCATCGCCACCAAGTTGACATTCATCACACGGATGTCGTGGTTTTGAATGACGTTAGAATTTGTAGAGACCATGTTAACTCCACGAACTCGGTGCTCTTGGATCCATCCAAGATCCATTTGTTCCTGTAGAGCTGATTGCACTACCGAACATCCTTGGTTATCTTTAGAGCAGATATCACACTGGTGATAATTATGAGGTGGAACATGGCCATATCCACTCTGTCTACAATGTATCCTGACCAGATTGGTCCCCAATAAGAGTACATCATGAATTTGATAGACATTGTTAGTCTCTTTCTCAATCAGATTGACTGCAGCTTTCTCGTGTTGAGGCAGCGGGTTTGTAAGAACATTAGGATTCGTATCTTTGAAAGATAAGAGCCCGCTCCTAACAAGCTTTTGCACGTCGGATTTGAAATTGAGGCAAGTCTCAATGTTATGCCCTGAACCTCCTTGATGATAAGGACATGTTTGATCCGCTTTAAACCAAAAAGGAGGATTTTCTGGAACTGAGAGGGGAGACTTAGTCTGAATGTGCCCCTTAGTCAGCAGTAACGGAAACAGCTATGCGTACGTTACGGGTATAGGATGAAATCCTGATGGCCGTATTGTACGGTTGTTGTTATATGGGGGACGAGCCTGCTGAAGAGGCTGTTGTGTCCTTTGTTGGCCAGGTTGGCTCTGCGTAACCTGAGGTTGATACATAGGAACAGGCGCGGGGCCGATAGCAGGAGTAATAGCTGCTACTGGTTGATAACGTCGCCTTTGCTTTCCGAGAGAGATATTCCTAATATCTTGCTCTTTTTTCTTAGGGAGAGTACTACCGTATTTTTTAGTACCGCTCGTTGATCCAGTGTCTTTTACCAAACGTCCTTCTCGGACGGCTTCCTCAAGACGTACACCCATGCCGACCATTTCGGTGAAATCACTGGGTGCACTGGCGACCATTCGGCCATAGTAAAATGAGCTTAAGGTCTTTAAGAAGATTTTTATCATCTTTTTTTCCTCAAGAGGTGGACAAATTTGAGCGGCAATTTCACGCCACCTTTGAGCATACTCCTTAAAGGTTTCCTTTTCCTTTTGCGACATTGATCTGAGTTGATCTCTGTCGGGTGCCATGTCCAAATTGTATTTGTATTGTTGGACGAAGGCAGTACCAAGATCTCTAAATGTACTGATCGTGGCACGGTTTAAACCCATGTACCATTTGAGTGCGGCACCGGTTAAACTATCCTGGAAGTAGTGAATCAGCAGGTCCTGATTCTCCGTCTGAGCTGACATCCGCCGAGCGTACATCACCAGATGGCTCTGAGGGCAAGAGTTACCCTTGTACTTTTCAAAGTCGGGCACTTGGAACTTGTGCGGGACTTTCACATTTGGGACCAAGCAGAGGTCTGCGGCGTCCTTTCCAAATAGATCCTGACCGCGAATGGCTTGCAGCTCTTTCTGTATTTCCAAGAACTGTTCCTGGAATTCATCCATTCTGTCAAACATAGTTTCCTTCTTACCAGAAGGTGTTGGTGGAATCTGTCCTTCCGGGACAGTGTGCACCACAGAGGGTGGTACCGTGACTACGACAGTAAGTCTTGGCGCCTCCCGAAGTTTGTAACCTTCAGGAGTCTTCAGTATGCCCCTGGCATCTTCGCTTTCCCGAAGTTTGTAACCTTCAGGCCCAGCGGCTTCTGTTGCGATTCCCTGATCTTCAGTGATCGGCGGAACATATCCTTCCGGGATATAGTTAACAGACATGCCCCAAGGATGATCTTTCGGTATCTGACACCTAGGATCATACTTTTCTATGATGGGCGTTGAGGTGATCTCTGAGATCACAGTTCTTTGTAGCTGAGCTTCTACCATGGCTTGCATGTCGTTACGAAGCTTTCTCATATCCTCTCTTAGAGTGTCGATCTCTTCTTTTAACTCTCTGTTTTCTTCCTCAAGATCATCCATCTTTTTCTGACGATTGGCCCGAGTATTATACGAATGAGACAGTTTGACTCTAGAATCGAGACACAAACGTGAGATTCGTAGGGAAGAAGAATACGCGATGTGAGAATGATGAATGCAATGATTATATTAATTGTTTTTAGGTTTAATTAAAATAAACTTCGACAATTAGATTGCAAATATCAAACAGTGGGGAAACCCCTTTTTATTGAAATTCAAAGGATTACAGAAATGGAAATACAGTAGATTACAAAGTGCAGAAACAGAAACCTAAACTAATGGGTCCCGAGTCCTCTCTGAAGAGAAATCGGGTGCTGATTCTGGTATATTCCTTTTCTTTGACCGGGGCGCTTGGGCCGTTGTCGGGTTGTCATTCCTTTGCCAAGTGAAAGGAGTGAGCAAATTCCTTTGGTCATCTTGATTCTCTACAGCATGCTGCTCCAAAATTTCAATCAGAGCATCTTTCTCTTTTAGTAGTTGCTGTATTTAGATACACTCTACGTCGAGGGTGCGGTACTTGTTCTTCCAAGACCTTCTTTCCTTTTGAACTTTGTTGAGAGTAACCTGAAGCCTTTCAGTTTCCGTCATGAAGTACATGATAGTTTCCCTCGGTGGAAGAATTCTGTAACGAGGATAAGGCATCTTTAGCTTGAGAGCTCTGGTTTGTACCCAATGGAGATAAGGCTCCACCGAGACACAGTCCGGTTTTCCCAGAGACTCTCGTCCTTTCTTATGAACCTGTTTCTAAGCATGCACTATTTCCATCTTTAGTGCTCTGTCACTTTCTCCTTCTTTGAAGAAAAGACCTTCCAGATGAACACCCAGTGGGATGTGTCTCATCGGGTATCCAAATTGACGAAGAACTAATATCGGATGATAGTTGATTCCTCCTTTAGTTCCTATGAGGGGTACGCTGGGGAAGTTCCCACAACGGTCAATGATTCTGATTCCCTCATAAATCCTATTACACCAATCTATATCAGAGTTGGTAAGAGACATGATCTTCTGTGACCAACGTAAGACACTCTTGCAATCCCAAAAAGCGGCAGACTTGGGCAAGTGAGAGATAAACCACTTGTAAAGCAAAGGTACACATCATGTGATCTCCCCTCCGCTGTACAAATTTCCTAAGTGTACAGAATGATACACATCTACGAGCAAAGTCGGCACAGGGTTTCCAATGAGAAAAACCTTAATAGCGTTGATATCGACGAAGTTATTGATGTTGGGAAACAAAAATAACCCGTAGGTGAGCAAGACAAAGATGCTTTCAAAAGCAGTCCCGTTCCCTATACTAGCAAAGTACAGAGCCTTTTTTGTCAAGAACTGGGCTGGCAAACCTTGGATGCCACCCTTAGTAGTCATGTGAGTCCTGACCTCAGACTCGTCCAAATGAATTGCTCTTGCAATAGTCTGATTCTTTGGAATTTCTTCCAGTCCAGAAAATGGAGCTCGATCAGTGATATGTAAATCAGCCAGATGAGAATACTCCTCCAGCGTTGGTGCTAGCTGGTAATCCGGGAATGTGAAACAGTGATAAACCGGATTGTAGAACTGAATGAGCGCGTCCATGATTCCCTCAATCACATGGACTCTTAACAGTGGTAGCAGACCACCGTGCTTGGCTCTGAAAGCCTCTGGGTTAACGATCATCCTCGCTAACTTTCTCAAATCCCCTAGTTTTGGAACCTTGAAGGTATACTAGTGAGTTCTCCTTCTACCGAAATCCATTAATGCAATCTTTTTCTCTGATATTTGCAATCACATTCTTAGTTTAATTTGAAAAACAGAGAGACTAGAAGAGAAGTTTTTTGAATGTTTTAATGTTTTATTAAATGAATGCATGAATGCAGCACACAAAAACATAGAAAAAACATGGGGTCAAAGGGTCGTTGTCATGAAGTCAAGGCTCTACCCATCCCCAAAGGTTTATACTAGGGTGATTTTTGTACCTGTACTCATTATCATCAGCTCCTCCCAGGAAAGCAAAACAACAAGCGGATCGCCAGCGAGTTGTGTGCAATCTTAGAGAAAGTGCTATTCACCGAGAATAGATCACCAGCCTCAAATGAGGGTAGTATCGCGTAACAGCTATTTCCGATAGCTTCCGCACTACGAAAAAGGTTGGCTTTTCTTAAGTGTATACTCAATCTCACCACATGCGGCATCACACGCATTCCCAGTAGCAGAAAAATAAACACGTATAGCAATTAGGAAAAGCAGTATATATATATTTGTCCTAATCATCCTAGACTTATAAAGCTATGAATCTTAAGTTCCTGACAGAAATGGGTTCCCCGGCGGAAGCCCCAATCTGTGGTTCCCTGCCTAAGAGATGGACCATCATAGGTCAATCTTTCTCTTCGGTAGAGTTCCCATTTTCCGTAGAAAATGGGGATGATGCCCTAAGGCAGAAAAGGAGACTCCCCAGCAGAGTCACCATTTGTGTAATTTTTCACACAAGAGAAGTAGAAAGAAAGGAACGGGCCCCACGGTGGGCGCCACTTTTCTGTAGCGAGCGATTTTGGACGCGGTTCTTAAGCGCTGGTCGCTCTCTGCGGTTGAGCTTAAAACTACAGGTCGATTCATTTTTTATCCTATTGTGAGCTGAATAAGGAAGGGAAATAGATGTCTCCAATTAACCCTGCTTGCATACTGAGTTTAAACAGCGGTCTGTTAGGTTACGGATGCTATCAATGTGGGGGGGGGGGCCTTTGTACTAGTTATTCGTATTTCGCCAATACGGTTCTTTCTTTCTTTTTTCTAGGCAAAGGGTTTCTGGCGGGGAATAAGGATTAGGATGTTAGGACTGATGCTTTTGAATTACTGCTTTTAATTGATGGAGATATGGGATTTGGGTTTTTTTGTTGATTGCGCTCGCTAAGATCTTTTCTTTCGATCTTATGCCTACGTATTCCCGTTTACCGAAACAGGGAAATCAGAGCGTTCGTAGTTCCTCCTATTCTATGGGAGGAAATTGGTTTTTGGTGTCTTGTTCAAAGCCCAAGACGTGAAGCGAAAGGTGATTTGTATCTTGTTCAAAGCCCAAGATGTGAAGCTAAAAGACCTCGACTTTAGAGAGAATTTGTCATCTCTAAAGAGGGGAGAAGGAGAATTACTTTAACTGGGATACGCGGATCCGAGCAATGCCATAATTTCCGAAGAAAGGGTTTTAACCTGAAGGAGAAGACTTTAACTCAGTGTAGAGCAATGCCATCTTTCCTTAGGAATTTCTCATGCTAAAAGAGGAACAGTGGCATGGATATAGATGATCCAGAGGCTTACCGCTTACAGCGATTAGATGAAGGGAAAGGAGTTCTTGATGTTTGTGTACTGTGAACGAGGCACAACTTTGATGCTAAAAGGTTGATTGGATCAACCAGTGGTTTTCTTATACAAAGCCTAAGAGGAGGCTAATTTCCGCTAGGAAAATCATTATACAAAGCCTAAGAGGAGGCTATTTTGTGTCTCGTACAAAGCCCGAGAGAGAGGCTAAAGGTTTTTGACCTAGTGGGGCATATCGTTATACAAAGCCTAAGATGAGGCTAGCAAAGAGTTCGACTCTTGCTTAAGGGATTTATATCTCGTACGAGGCCCTAGATGGAGGCAAAAAAAGGGGTGATTGACTCAACGAGGGAATCTTTTGTGTCTCATACAAAGCCTGAGAGAGAGGCTAAAAGGTTGTTTTGACTCCACTGGGGAGAATTTTGGTATCTCGTACGAAGCCCGAGATGGAGGCTATTGTAACTGTTTCAGTTGAGTGACAGATCCAATATACTGATTTAAAAGAGAAAATCAGTTCTTATATGAGTAACACTGTACACAGGGATTTAATTTGAGGATCAGGGATATTTCCTTTTCTTTGAGGAAACGGGAAATCCAAAGGGTATTGAGACTATCCGAGTCTGCGGGTTTCCTTCCTATTTAACGAAGGGTGCTTGAGAATGTCTTTGAGACTCAAGGAAGTTAGACTGTCCAAGTCTAGAGTTTTATCTTTTGTACTATGCTTCGAGAAACAGTAGTAGACTCTATGAAAGGACTGTTCTATGAGGATGACTAGGTTATGTTCCTATACTTCTAGGAGGTCGTCGGGACAATTTGTACGAAGCCCAAGAGGAGGCTGGAATCTTTTAAGAAGCCGACAGGTCCTTGTACGAAGCCCAAGAGGAGGCTATCATTCCCGGAGGAAGAGATCATTATACGAATCCTAAGAGGAGGCTCTGAATACTTCTAAGAAGCCGTAGGGTCCTTGAATAATGCCCAAGAGGAGGCCGGGTTGCTTATAGGAAGCCTGAGGGTCCTTGTACGATGCCCAAGAGGAGGCCGATGCTTTTAAGAAGCCCGTGGGTCCCAAACCAAAGAAAAGTTCAAGAAAACTCTTTTAAAGATAAAACCACTGGTAAACGTGCGAGGTTTACTATCCAGCAACTTTTATCTTTTCAAGAGAGTTTGAACAGTTCGGAGGTTTGAAGAAATTCAAGAGAAGTTTCACCGAGAATAATTCATCTTTGGGGAATAGAATTTCTTGACGATTCCTAAGGAGGATAGCCTAAGAGAAGACTGTATCTGGTGCTCCTATTGGGGATCTAGGCGTCTATTTCTACGAATAAGTGAAACGATGTCACCTAGTTCTTGACGTAGTTGCCGGGGAAACTCGAAATATCTATACTATTATTACACAGTAGATATGAGTTTATGAAAGGAGACTTACAGTGAGCAGCCCCACAATACAGTTTATAATATGAAAGCAGTAAATGAAAGTGATAACCACTTACTCGGTTGTAGTGCTTCCATGCTGTTTGGTTAGTTATTCAACAAAGAAAGATTGAAAACAACAGTATATTCAAAATCAAAGGAGAAAGTGCTTTGAAAAAGAAAGATTTGGGGCTTACAGCTCAAGGAGAGGCCCGGGGTTTTATCAGTGAGCGCACTGTTTGACTTTGTACATCGGGACTTATACAAGTGACTGGGGCCCAAAAAGGTTTTCTGTACAAAGGGATGAGTCTTACACTCTCTCAAGAGGCCCAAAAAAAGTTTAAAGAAAAGAGTGGGGCTTATAACACGAGGGTAGGCCCAGATGGTTTTTAATTTTAAACGGGCGACGATCGCGCCGTTTACTTGTACAGAGGGACTTATACAATGAGTGAGGCCCAAAAAGTTTTTGTACAGGGGGGATGGGTCTTACACTCTCTCAAGAGGCCCAAAGAGTTTTGAAGAAAAATAAATGGGTCTTACTACTCGAGGGTAGGCCCAAATGATTTTGAAAAGGCGACGATCGCGCCGTTTGTTTTTTGGCGGTATCGGGACTTATACAATAAGTGAGGCCCAAAGATGATTTGGTAAAAAAAAAGGATTGGGTCTTACACTCTAATAGAGGCCCAAAGTGTTTTGAAAATGATTTATGAGGGTTGAATTAATCCAAAACCCTAATTTGTTTTCAAAAATGTATTTAATTGAATAAAAATTCAATTAAAATGATCAAAAATTGTTTAACACATGGAAAACAAATTGTGATCTTGGATTAATGCTTCAAAAATTAAGTATTGACCTACAAAATAATTAGAAAGCATTAAAAGTTGCAAAATCAATGTAGAAAAAATATTTAAAATGCCAAAAACAATCAAAATATTAATTCTTTACAAAAATATCAATTATATGAAATAAATAATATTTTTGGGATTTTTTGTGAAAATAAAATATTTTAACATTTTTGTGAATTATTAAAAAAAGAATCAACTCAAAATCATTAAAACTCAGAGAGAAATTAATTTTTGAATCAATTAAACAAAATCACAAAATTCAAATATTCAAATATATGAAAATGGCGCCAAGAACAACACCAAGAACACGCGCGTTTTTCAGTTTGCCCAGATTTGCATTTTCTATCCAATCTCCATGAATACGTAACCATATCATGCAATCCACATATCATTATGCTCGCCTCAACCTCACGATCATGTCTATGTACTTTAATTTCATTTAAATTAAACATACAACAAGAAATCACGAAGAGACCTCAAGAACCCTAATTTCTGCATGAAGGCTAGGATTTTTGATACACGATTCAAACAATGCAATTAATTGAGGGAAAATATTCCATGCATGATTATGAACATATGGCCAAATTATTGTGCGAGGAAATATGCATAGATTGAGAGATGACCAAGTTTAGGCTTACCTCCAAGTCGTGACAGCAAGAGCAAATCAAAATCTGGGTTGGAGGTGTTACAGATGAGTTGTGATGATCTGAACAGCTTCCCTACACCATATGGAGTGTGTTTGAACACTTGGATTGAATTGAAATGAACTGGATCAGTTTATGGCATCTCAGCAGCAACTTCACTTCAAACTTGTGTGGATGGCAAGTGATTTTGAGATTTTGATGTTTCAAAAGTTATGTGAGTGTTTGATCAGCTCATATGTGATGTATGTGAGGTGTGTGAGTAATTGGTTTGTGCAGAATTGCTCTCAAACTCAAAACCCGATAGCTACATTGCTAAGAAAGGCATTTTTGCCAAGAGAAAGAGATTTTGAGGAAAGCATCTGTTAGATGGCTTTGGTGTACTTAAACTGACCACAATTGAGCTCTATTTATAGTAGAGCAAGTTTGTTTTGCAAGGAATAGTGCATGGCAGCTGGTAAGTAGGTTTCCTCAATGTTGGCCAATGGAAATGAAAGTCTCCTCTAGCCATTGACTAGAGGTTAGGGCACAGAGCTTTGGTCCCCTTGGTCTTGGATAAGTCTTGACTGATTTTAGATGAGAATGGCTCAGTCCATGCCACCTTGATGGTTCCATTGAATGGCTCATTCCAAATTTGAAGTCTTGTCCCTATTTTGGCCATTCTAGGTTCAACATGCTATTCTTTGTTCCTTGGACCTTGGAGGCTTGGCTAAGTGATTGTCCCCTTTGGATTCAATCCTCTGAGGTGTCCAAGTGGATTGGAGCAATTGAAATTGGATGATTTTGGTAAATCGAGCCAAAATGAAAATTCTGCCTTGCCTTGACAGATTTCAGCAAGGCAACTTGCCAATGTTGTATCTCATGATGTAGGTTGAATTTGGCAATGTTCTTGGCCATTTTGGAAAGCCCTAACATGATACAACAACTGTTTGAACAAGTTTGGTTTTGATCTCTTTTGATTCCAAGTGAAAAACCCCCCTACATTTGGCAAAAAGTGAAGCAGAATTCTGACTTAGTGAAAATTTCACTAAGTGTTGGAAAAAGTGACTTTTTCACTTTTCAGCCACTTTGATCACTCCATAACTCAAAATCCTTAATGAATTGGAATGACTTGTAGTTGAAGTTTTTGTAGGTGATAGTGAGGGTTACAAATCCATCTTTGGATGAGAAAAAATGGCCTTGTGGTTTAGGAGTTATGGTCCTCCAAAGTTGGTACCTTTGCCACTTTATTTTTTAACTTAGAAAATTTTCTAAGTTTTATGGTTACCCCTTTTACAAGTTATCTCACTTTTCTTGATTTTTCTTGATGAATGATGATTCAAATCATACATTAACATCATTTTAGGGTTAAAAATCCATTTTGGTGAAAAATCTCAAAAAGTCAAAGTTGACTTTTGTGGACAGTTGACTTTTTATCAGATGAATTCCAAACTGTGCAATTCTTCAGGAAATCATGTCCTTGACCTAAATCAAACTTGATGGACATGTTCCATGGGTGTCATAGGGTATATTCAATCATGTATTAGGGTTTGGGAGCATGTCCAGGTCAAAAGTCAAAGTTACAGTTGACTTTTCCCTTAAAACCCTAATTGTGGTGCAGATGAAAATGAGACTTGTTGCTCAAGCTTCTTGGATCAATCCATTGTTCCAAATGGATCAACATGGTGTATTAGAGACCCTCAAATCATCTCTTGAGGTCTTGGCTCATGGTTTGCCCCAAAAGTCAACTTAGGGGTGAATTAGGTCAAGAAACCCTAATTCCTGATTTTTGATGAATGCATCCCCTGAGGCAAAATTGACTTGATGCATGGGTTTATGAGGTTTCATGAAGTATATTAGGTTATGTTTTGGATCAATGGCTTGTGCCCAGATGAAAATTTCCATCTGGAGGCCCTGG
The DNA here is from genome assembly GCA_022829125.1 of Lathyrus tuberosus. Taxonomy (NCBI): domain Eukaryota; kingdom Viridiplantae; phylum Streptophyta; class Magnoliopsida; order Fabales; family Fabaceae; genus Lathyrus; species Lathyrus tuberosus. The sequence continues at coordinate 5,379,003 of JALAZF010000203.1, read as the reverse complement.
TCGACCAAAACCCTAATTTGGTGACACTGTCGATCTTGAAACTTGATCCACCTAGAAGGGAGCAGCCTTGTGCTTAATCCTTGAAGTGGGAGTCCTTTTTGATCCATTGTGGATGTTTAAGAGATTAGACAAGTTGAAGATCATGTCATTTCTTGATTGATCCTTTGTCTAAGCACTCAGAGAGGGCTTGAAACCCCAATTTTGCTTGTAGTGGATGCTCACCCATCTTTGGGGAGACTGATGAAGCATGATGGTTCATCCATATTGTGATGATGATTTTCACAATGATGGGAAATCTTAGTGGTCAAAATTTGGGGTATTACAGCTAGAGATTGGTATATTGGTAGATTGATCAGGGTTTATCCTATGTGTTTAGGAAGCCTGAGGGTCTCTGTGTGAGGTCCAAGAGGAGACTATGATGATGAGACTTTCCAAGTTTACTTGTATGAAGCCCAAGAGGAGGCTGAGATTGTCCAAGTCTCTTTAAGAGGAGGTAGACTCTGGTTGGAGACAGATCTTTTGTATGATGCCCAAGAGGAGGCAGTTGGTTTAAGGGATTAAGATCAACTCTGGAATGGTAGGATGTTCTGGACTTTTGACTCTCATGGGGATTGAAATAGTATAGATGACTAATTTCTATTCTATGCTTTTAGGAAGCCTTTGTGTCCTTGTACTAAGCCCAAGAGGAGGCTGGGGAACTTCTAAGAAGACTGTTGGTCTTTGCATTAAGCCCAAGAGAAGGCTAGGGATGCTTCTAGGAAGCCTGTGGGTCCAAACCTAAGAAAAGTTCTAGAAAGGTTTTATCAGGAATAAGTCATTTCTTTGTTGAACAGTTCTAAGGTTTGAAGAAATTCAAAAGACGTTTCACCGGGAATTAATCCTCTCTGGGGAAATGAATTTCTTGTATATATATATATATATATATATATATATATATATATATATATATTTCTAAGTTTTGATAGTCTTGAGAAAAGTTTCACCGGGAATAATGCCTTTCTCTGTTCCATATTGAATAAAGCCCAAGAGGAGGCAGACTGTATTGAGGGAAGTTTCCTATGAGGGAACTAGTTTTGACTAAGTTCAGGAGTAACCTCTTGTTTAACCTAAGTGTAGACCTAATTGCTGGGGAAAACTCTAGACAGATATACACAATTATATACAGATGAATAAATTAACAGGTATATAAACAAGCATGCATTGAAAATAAAAGATGTTGGGTCTTACACTCTGAAAAGAGGCCCAAGTGAATTATGATTGATTGTACTGATTTTAACTGTATGATTAGGGTTTTAAGAAATTGAAGAAAGTTTTGAGAAAACTTTGAATTTGAATTTGAATTAAAAGAAATTTGTTTAAAAGAAAAGATTGTTTGGGGCTTATAACTCAAAGAGAGGTCCAAGTGGCCTAAGAGCAGTTTCACTGGGAATAATGCTCCTCTTAGTACCAGTTTAAAAACAAACAAATGATTTTAAAAACAGAGGTCTGGGGCTTACAACTCAATGAGAGGCCCATGGAAGTTGTTTATTGTTTAAAATAAATTTTATGTACAAAAGATTAGGGCTTATACTCAAGGAGAGGCCCAGATGGCTTGTTTTGAAAACAGTGATCGCACTGCGATACCAAAAGACGTTGTGGGACTTATACTATAGCAGAGGCCCAAAAATTTGTTTATGTACAAAGATGGTTGAGTCTTACACTCTATTATAGGCCCAAAAATGTTTGTAAAGAAGAAAAATGGGGCTTACAACTCAGAGAGAGGCCCAAGGTTTTTATTTGAAAAGCGACGATCGCGCCACGGTTTTGAAAACCACCTTGGGATTTATACAATGACTGAGGCCCAAAATTATTTATTTACAAAATGGGTTGGGTCTTACACTTTATTAGAGGCCCAAAATGTATCAAAATGAAATTTGAAAAATTAAAATCAAAAGGGAAACCCTAATTTTAATTTTAAATTTATTTTTCAAAGAAAAATCAAATAAAAATGATGAAAATTATCAAATATATTCAATAAACATGTTATGAACTTTGATAAATGAAATTCTGGTATCAGATGTGTGATGTTAAGTGCGATGTCACAATAACACACTCTGCTAATATGAACAAGGCAATAATAAGCAGTAAATAACACAATGAATTGTTCACCCAGTTCGGTCTAACTACCTACGTCTGGGGGCTACCAAGCCAGGGAGGAAATTCACTATTAGTAGTATTAAATTACAGACTCAACAATCCCAGTTGACATCTACCTAACTTAATCACTACCCAATGACACTTCTACCTAAGAAACCACTTAGGTATGAGAACCCACTCACTCCCTAAATCACCTCAGTGATACAATTCAAAGATTACACTTTAAAACCCACCTTGATTCTGCTTAACAGCTTTGATCAAGAACAACACACTCTTTCTTAAAAGCTCTAGAGTGAATACACTTACAACTCAAAATAGTAACACCAATTCAAACATGAATGGTTTACAAAAACACACACGAAAACTCAAATTGACTCTCAGTCTATGCTCTCTGTCTTCATTCCCTACCAACAAGGGTTGAGGCTGCTTTTAAATATAATTCTGACTTGGGCTTGGACCTCCTCCAAAAAATATCTGATTTGATTTGTTATTAAACAAGATTTAAAACAGATTTGATCTTCTAATCTTTTTAAATCTTTTCAAATCAGCCCTAATGTTAGTTCCATGATATGCTCCATGATCTGCTCCATATCTGATTGAAAATATCTTCTCCAAGATATTCGCATCCAATCTCTCTAACAGATCTCCTCAAAACAAACTAACACGCGCATCCCTAAAACATCACAACCTGATGTTCTGATGTTCTGATAACTGATGTCAAGACATCAAGTATAACATCAGCATATAAAACTTCAACCCTACAACAATTAATGTTAGGAAACAATGTTATGACATCAGACATACGACATCAACATTGTTCAACTTTGTTTTACCAAAATTCCAACCAATACAAGAACTAACAATCTCCCCCTTTGGCTAATTTTGGCTAAAACAATCTCTGCCATCATCAGAGGTACCTGCAGCGGAAAAACTTTAAACTCCTAACATTCCAAAACACAACCAGCAGCTAAACTCCCCCTCACAACAAGAACCAGCATACCAGCTGTTCAAACAAGCACCTCCCCCTCAAGCCTAGAGGCACATCAGACAACTAGGCAACACATAGGCACATAGGCTAACTCTCCCCCTTTTTAGACACAATTGGACAACTTCTACATCAAACACAAAGATCTGACATCCATTAAGACATGGTCAAAAGCAAGCTTCCCAAGGAACACAATATCCAAAAACTTTGACTGGTCAGGCGATACAACCAATGGATTCTTATAGAACTATAAAATCCAAGCCTTCTTCCTTCTAATAGCACCAGACACCAAACAAGTATGAGTCAGTCTAACAAAGATGCAGGGAAGAAACACATGCAGGAGGTTAAGAAACCAGATCCACTAAAGAATAAAACAATGACAGCAGCTGGGACTTCTTCAGGAGCAACAAGAACAAGAAAAACATTAGAGACAAGGATGAAAAACATCAAAAAACCTCCAGTGCAACTTCATGCTTCTGATGATGAATGGGATGAAGATTGGAAAACTTTTCTTGATGCAGGGGGTTGGGATAATCTTTAGACCCTTTATAAGTTGCTTTTGATGTACTAAAATCTAATCTTGTATGCTTTCAGCAGTTGAATAAAATTCTGTTTCCTTTGCAATAAAGATCACAACTTCACAAGACACTTCCCAACACATTTAATCCTCATATATGCAAATTCCTAATTTGCTTCTTAATTTTTCAAATTGATTTGCATCTAAGGCCTTGGTAAAAATATCTGCTAACTGCTTTTCAGTAGCAACATGTTCCAGAGCAACTACTTTGTCTTCAACCAAATCTCTTATAAAATGATGACGTATATCAATATGCTTAGTTCTGCTATGTTGAATAGGATTCTTAGAGATATTGATAGCACTCAGATTATCACAGTACAATGTCATGACATCTTGCTTGACATTGTATTCTGTTAACATCTGCTTCATCCAAACAAGTTGAGAACAACTACTCCCTGCCGCTATGTACTCAACTTCAGCAGTAGAAAGAGACACACATTTCTGCTTTTTACTAAACCATGATATTAGGTTATTCCCTAAGAAGAAGCAACCTCCTGAAGTACTTTTTCTATCGTCAGCACTCCCTGCCCAATCAACATCACAAAAACCACATAACTCAGTGCCTGATCCATGTCTGTAAAGTATTCCATAGTCACTAGTCCCATTCACATATTTCAGAATCCTCTTCACTTGATTCAAGTGACTAACTTTAGGCTCAGATTGATATCTGGCACAAACTCCAACAGCAAAAGAAATATTAGGTCTGCTAGCTGTGAGATACAATAGACTTCCAATCATGCTTCTGTATAAACTTTGATCCACACTAACACCATGTTCATCCTTGGACAACTTTAAATGAGTAGGAGCAGGTGTCCTCTTGTGATTATCATTCTCTAGACCAAACTTCTTCACTATGTTCTTTGCATACTTGCTCTGAGAAATGAATATGGAGTCCTCCATTTGTCTAACTTGTAGACCAAGAAAATAGCTGAGCTCTCCAACAAGACTCATTTCAAACTCAGATTACATCTGTTCCACAAAATGTTTCACCATTGCATCTGACATCCCGCCAAATACTATGTCATCAACATATATTTGAGCTATCATCAATTTTCCTCCTTCCTCTTTAACAAACAAAGTCTTGTCAATCCCTCCTTTTCTGTAGCCATTCACAGCCAAGAATTCAGTAAGCCTTTCATACCAAGCTCTTGGTGCTTACTTCAAACCATAGAGAGATTTCCTTAGTTTGTAAACATGGTCAGGAAATATTGGATCAATAAATCCTTTTGGTTGATCAACATACACCTCTTCATTTAAGTAACCATTTAAGAAGGCACTCTTAACATCCATCTGAAAAAGCTTGAATTTGAAATTACAAGCCACCCCTAAGAGTAATCTGATAGATTCCAGTTTTGCCACAGGAGCAAAGGTTTCATCATAATCAATTCCTTCAACCTGAGTGTATCCCTGAGCAACTAATCTTGCCTTATTTCTGGTGACCACTCCTTGTTTATCAGACTTGTTCTTGTAGATCCACTTGGTGCCAATCACATTAACTCCATCAGGCCTTGGTACAAGATCCCACACTTCATTCCTTTTGAATTGTTCCAGCTCTTCATGCATGGCATTAATCCAAAACTCATCAGTCAAGGCTTCTTTGACATTCTTGGGCTCAATTTTTGAAACAAAACAAGAATTTGACACAACCTCTCTTGATCTAGTGCTAACCCCTAATTTAGGATCACCTATGATAAGCTCCCTTGGATGGTCCTTTAGCACTCTAATAGATGGTTCTTTATTAGATTATTCAGGTTCAAGCTCAGCATCAACAGGACTAGGAGACCCACTTCTGTCTTTAGTTTCTGCTGTGACTTCTTCAACTGATGTTTCAACATCATCCAGGACATCAACATCTTCCTGCTTATCAATGTCATCAATTACCACATTTATAGACTCCATCATAACCTTCGTTCTAGAGTTGAAAACCGTGTAAGCTCTGATATTTGTAGAGTAGCCTAGAAAGATTCCCTCATCACTTTTAGGATCCAATTTTCTCCTCTGTTCACGATCTGACAAAATGTAACATTTACTTCCAAAAACATGAAAGTACTTCACAGTTGGCTTTCTCCCTTTCCACAGTTCATACAGAGTAGCTGAAGTGCCCTTTCTCAAAGTAACTCTGTTGTGAATATAGCAAGCAGTGTTCATGGCTTCAGCCCAGAAATGGTAAGGAAGCTTTTTGGCATGAATCATTGCCCTAGCAGACTCTTGAATAGTTTTATTCTTCCTTTCAACAACTCCATTTTGCTGAGGAGTAATTGGAGAAGAAAACTCATGACTTATGCCTTCAGCAGAACAATATTCAGCAAACTTGCTATTTTCAAACTCTTTTCCATGATCACTCCTTATTCTAATAACATTACTCTCCTTTTCCCTTTGGAGTCTTTGACAAAGATCTTTAAAAACATCAAACACCTCTGATTTGTCTTTAATGAAGCTCACCCAGGTGTACCTAGAATAGTCATCTACAACAACATAAGCATACTTCTTCCCACCTAGACTTTCTACCTGCATAGGTCCCATCAAGTCCATATGAAGAAGTTCCAAAACTTTGGAGGTGGTGTTATGTTAAAGCTTCTGATGTGACATCTTGGTCTGCTTCCCTATTTGACAATCTCCACAAACTCTTCCTTCTTCAATATTGAGTTTAGGAATTCCTCTGACAGCTTCTGAAGATATTATTCTCTTCATTCCCTTCAGATAAAGATGTCCCAACTTTTGATGCCAAATTTTGACTTCATCGTCTCTAGCAAACACACATGTTGAGGTACTTGAGTCTTGTTGCACCCATAGATAACAGTTGTCCTTAGACCTAACACCCTTCATGATGACTTCTCCTTTCTCATTTGTGACATTGCACTCAGATTTTGTAAAGTCTACTTTGAATCCTTGATCACAAAGTTGACTAATACTGATCAAATTTGCTGTCAACCCTTTGACAAGTAGAACATCATCCAATCTAGGAGCACCAACACAATTCAGCTTTCCCATCCCCTTGATTTCTCCTTTGACACCATCACCAAAGGTTACATGACCTGAAGAATGGAGCTTAACATCTACCAACAAATTCTTAACTCCTGTCATGTGTCTTGAACACCCACTATCAAAGTACCAATCTTCTTTGGTAGAGACCCTAAGAGAAGTGTGAGTTATTAAGCTGGTAACTTTACCTTTTGGAACCCATTGTTTCTTAGAATTGAAGGCCTGATTACCTTTGTGAAACTTCTGTCTGGGAGTATACTGATGTGTCTTCTGAGGATACCCATGTAGCTTATAACAGTAAGCCTTTATGTGTCCAAAATGCCCACAGTGATGACATCTCCAGCGCCTGAATTTCTTCCTAGAAGGAATCCTGTCAAGATGTTTAAACATCTGTTTTAACATCACTGGTTTGGAACTGGTAATAACATCATTAGAAGTTGCTCCATTGTTGAATCCCAACCCACTTTTGTCTCCAGCAGTTTTTCCAATACTAAAAATGTTGTCTAGAGCATCTGTACCATTGTTCAACATTCTAACAATTTTGGTCATAGAATCCAGTTTAGAGTTAAGCATACTGACTTCATTTTCTAGTTCAGTTTTTTCAGCTTCTAACTGCACTATGATTTTCTTTAGCTTTTCTCCTTCAAGACAGACTTGTTCACTTCTCATGCACAGTTCTTTATAAGAGGCAGCAAGCTCTTCATAAGAAACCTCATCATCACATGAATCATCATCTGACTCACAAACCCTAATCATAGCTCTAACAAGCTTAGCTGATTCTTCTTCAGATTCACTCTCACTATCAGTATCAAACTAAGAAGCAGATAACCCCTTTTTCTGCTTTTTGAGATAAGTAGGACATTCCTTCTTGACATGACCATACCCTTCACACTCATAGCATTGGACTCCTTTGTCATTATTGGACTTCTCTTCATCTCTAGTTTTCTTCCTCTGATCTCCTAATCTGTTGGTGTCAGATGTGATGTTCTTGACATTAGGATTATAACTCCTATTTATCCTCTTCATAACCTTATTAAACTGTCTTCCCAGCAAAACAATGGCATGGGACAGCTCCTCCTGAGACTCAGCACCATTCTCTTTCTTAGAATCTTCAAAACTAGATACCAAAGCTATACTTTTGGTTTTCTTTCCAGGTTCCTCTTCCATTCCTAATTCAAAGGTTTGAAGAGAACCTATCAACTCATCAACCGTTATATTGCTGATGTCTTGGGCTTCTTCTATAGCTGTCACCTTCATTTTATATCTCTTGGGAAGAGATCAAAGAATTTTTTTCACCAGCTTCTCTTCAGTCATCCTCTCTCCTAGGGCACTAGAAGCATTTGACAGCTCAAGGATGTTCATGTGGAAATCATGGATAGTCTCATCATCCTTCATCTTCAGATTTTCAAACTTTGTTGTCAAAAGTTGAAGTCTTGACATCTTGACTTTGGAGGTTCCTTCATGAGTAGTCTTCAAGATATCCCATGCTTCCTTAGCTACTTCACAAGTGTTGACCAACCTGAAGATGTTCTTATCAACACCATTGAATATGGCATTCAAGGCTTTAGAATTCCCAAGGGCAAGCTCATCTTCTTCCTTGGTCCATTCTTCTTCAGGTTTCAGTTTTGAGCTACCCTCTACTTCCTTTCCATTCTCATCCTTTTCCATAATAACAGGATGTTTCCATTATTTCAAAATTGCCTTCTAGGCTCTGCTGTCTAATGACTTCAAGAATGTAACCATATGAGGTTTCCAATAGTCATAATTTGAGCCATCTAGAATAGGGGGTCTATTCACAAATCCACCATACTCCTTGTCCATTGCACCAGAAAGTATCAGCCCTAGATCTCACCCAGATGCAGAGCAGGATGCCTGCTCTGATACCAATTAAAATTCTGGTATCAGATGTGTGATGTTAAGTACGATGTCACAACAACATACTCTGCTAATATGAACAAGGCAATAACAAGCAGTAAATAACACAATGATTTGTTCACCTAGTTCGGTCTAACTACCTACGTTTGGGGGCTGCCAAGCCAGGGAGGAAATTCACTATTAGTAGTTTTAAATTACAGACTCAACAATCCCAGTTGACATCTACCTAACTTAATCACTACCCAATGACACTTCTACCTAAGAAACCACTTAGGTATGAGAACCCACTCACTCCCTAAATCACCTCAGTGATACAATTCAATGATTTCACTTTAAAACCCACCTTGATTCTGTTGAACAGCTTTGATCAAGAACAACACACTCTTGCTTAAAAGCTCTAGAGTGAATACACTTACAACTCAAAATAGTAACACCAATTCAAACATGAATGGTTTACAATAACACACACGAAAACTCAAATTGACTCTCAGTCTATGCTCTCTGTCTTCGTTCCCTACCAACAAGGGTTAAGGCTGTTTTTAAATATAATTCTGACTTGGGCTTGGACCTCCTCCAAAAAATATCTGATTTGATTTGTTATTAAACAGGATTTAAAACAGATTTTATCTTCTAATCTTTTTAAATCTTTTTAAATCAGCCCTAATATTAGTTCCATGATATGCTCCATGATCTGCTCCATATCTAATTGAAGATATCTTCTCCAAGATATTCGCATCCAATCTCTCTAACAGATCTCCTCAAAACAAACTAACACGTGCAGCCCTAAGACATCACAACCTGATGTTCTGATGTTCTGATAACTGATGTCAAGACATCAAGTATAACATCAGCATATAAAACTTCAACCCTGCAACAACTAATGTTAGGAACCAATGTTATGACATCAGACATACGACATCAACATTGTTCAACTTTGTTTTACCAAAATTCCAGCCAATACAAGAACTAACAATAAATATTTGAAAATTGATGTTTTATTCACATGAATGCTTGAAATTCATTTGGTTTTGAAAAATCAAGAGAATGAACTCTTTTAAAATGTTTAAAAACAATTAAAAAATTCTTTACAAAAATTCAAAATATATTAAATAAATAATATTTTTTTTTATTTTTTGGTGGAATAAAATATTTTAACATATTTGTGAATTTTGAAAAAAAGAATCAATAAAAAATGATTAAAAATCAGAGAAAAATTAATTTTTGAAATCAATTAAAAAATAAAAGAAAATTAAAAAATTCAAATATTTGAAAAAGGCGCCAAGAACAAGTCATCTTCTTCGCGCGAGCTCTGGTTTTCCAGATTTGCAAAACCCTCTATAACTCCCTCAATACGTAATGAAATGGAACGATTCAAACATCAATCTTGCTCGTTTTTAATCAAGGATTAAAATGATACTATTTAATTTCATTTATTTTAAGTGTGGAGAGAGTTATCATATATGAATACAGAAACCCTAGAATTTGCAAAACCTATCATGAAATCCTAAACACGAATGAAACATAACAATTGATTGAAGGTTATCACTCTATGAACTGCCAGAAGCATGCTGGTAACTTGAAAACAAGTTTATGATGCATGTCGTATAGAGTTTGAGAGCTTCAGGCTTACTTGTGCAAGAGGAATTCGAATTATGATGTAGAGGTGTTACAGATGTTGTGTGATGATCTGGACATCTTCAATGGACCTTATGTAAGGTGTGTAGAAGCTTAGAATTGATTGGAAACACCTAGAACTTGTTGTGGTATCCCAATTGCAACTTGGATAAAGTGTGATTTGAAGGTTTGTGATGTTACAAATGATTGAGAAGTGTTTGGATAGCTTCTATATGATATATATGAGGTGTCTACACCATTAGTTTTGATAGAATGACTTCCTATTGAAAAATACGAAAGTTACTTGAAAAGGAAGCAAATTCTGGTTTTGGAGAGTGAAATGAAGGAAAACATGGATTGCTATGTTTTGGTGTGTTCAAATCAGTCACAAATGATCTCTATTTATAGTAGAGGAAGTTTGTTTTTGAAGGAATAGTGAATGGAGGCTGGATCACCCTATTATCCAATGGATTTTGTCATGTAGCCAAAGTCTCCTCTAGCCAATGACTTGGGCCAAACTTTGCAGGTTTAGGTCCTCTGATCTTTGGGGAAATCTTAACTCATTTGGACTAGCTTGTAACTGATCCATGCACCTCTATGTATCACATAAATGCTTGATGCCAAATTTGAATTTTAAGGTTCATGTCATGATGATTTTGCACATGCCAAGTTGAATTCTTGATTCCTTGATCAAGTAACAAGTGAGTCATCAGAAGTTTTGTGTTTTTGGAAGATGACAAAGTTGGCAAAGTGGCAAAACTTGAAGGAGGAAATCGTGTGGCACAAGTCATGTATCCATGCTGTGGTGTAGGTAGGGTGCAAAATGCCATTTTGGGAAGCTCATAACTTCTTGCTCAAGTTGAATCATGGGAGGCTCTTGTACTTTTTAAAAAGCTCATATATCATACTTCAACTTTGATGTTTAATTTGGTCTTGAATCATCTTGGATCATGGTGAAAAATGCCTCCAAAGTTGGACAAAACATGAGACAGATTCTATCTCAAATTTTTCTAAGTGTTTGAAAAATGTTCATTTCTCATTTTTTGTGATTTTGATCTATCCATAACTCAAAATTCATGAAGATTTGGAATATGGTGTAGTTGAAAATCTTGTAGTATGTAATGAGAGCTTTTGTTTGAGCTTTGGATGGGAGAAAAAGGTTACTTGGATCACAAGTTATAACCTTGCAAAGTTGGGTAAAAATCACTTTTTTTCATGACTTAGTGAAATTTCAAGTTCCTTAAGATTGCCCCTTTTGCAAGTAACCCAATTTTTCTTGATTTTTCTTGATGATTGATGATCCAAACCATAAGTTAACATTGTTTTTGACTTAAAGAAGCCATGTTTGTCAAAAATTCTCAAAAGTCAAACTTGGTTTTGGGCACAATTGACTTTTTATCAGATGAATTCTAAACTTTGTGATTCCTTATGAAATCAAGTCCTTAGGCTAACTCAAACCTAATGGATGAATTCCATAGGTATTTTAGAGTGTCTTGAATCATTCCCCAAGGTTTGAGACCATGTCTTGTCCAAAAGTCAAAGGTATGGTTGACTTTTTCTCAGAAACCCTAATTTGAGGTCCAGATGAATTTGAATCCTTATATTGCTCATGAACCAAGTTCTTTGTGTCAATTTAGACTTGTAAGAGTTCAATATATGATATTTGAGGTCTTCAAAAAATTTCTTGAGGTCTTGGCTCATGCTTTGCTTCAAAAGTCAACTTAGGGGTGAATTAGGTCAAGAAACCCTAATTCCTAATTTTTGATGAATGCATCTCCTGAGGCTATTTTGAACTTATGATTGGATCCATGAGGTCCCTTAGAGCTTTTTGAATCATGTTTTGAAGTATGGGTTCATGCCCAGATGGAAAATTTGAAGTATGGGTTCATGCCCTAATTTGGTGACACTGGTGAATTTGAGGCTTGATCAGCCTGAAATGTTGCATTCCTATGTTTGATTCTTGATAAGGGAGACCTCTTGATCCTTCATGGATGTTTGAGAGGCTTGACAAGTTGAAGATCATGTTAAATCTTGATTGATCTTTTGCTTGAGTGCTCTGATAGGGCTCAAAACCCTAATTCTTGGTGGATGTGAATGCTCAACAATCTTTGAGAGAATTGATGAGGTATGAAGGTACATTGTGGTGATGATTTGCACAATGATGGGAAGTCTTGTGGTCAAATTTTAGGGTATGACAGATGCCCCTATTTAATCTTCTTGGACCTGAAGGTGTGAATGGCGAAGACGTTTAGACATTCAAGGTAAAAGAGGATTAAATATCGGAATACCCGAAATTTTGATGGTAGTTGTGTATGGTAGCAGTTATTTGCTCATCCATCTTCTTTTGCTAAGATAGGATACTTAGAAAATGGGTAAAACTTCCCCTCGATCCTGGTCTTCAGCCATGGAACTGGTCTTAGTTTCCTTTGAAATAAACTTCCCCTTGATCCTGGTCTTCAGCCATGGAACTGGTCTCAGTTTCCTTTGAAATAAACATCCCCTCGATCTTGGTTTTCAGCCATGGAATTGGTCTTAGTTTCCTTAGAAATAAACTTCCCCTCGATCCTAGTTTTCAGCCACGGAACTGGTTTTAGTTTCTTCTTGTCGAGTTCTTCTCTTGATAAGGAATGCTATTTGTGATGGTTTCCACCAAACTTCCCGTAGGGGAGATGCCATTTGATGAAAAAACGATTTGATGTCAGACTTGCTGGGGAAACCCATTGGTCTGAACTGCAGAGGTGCGCAAACTTCTCTTGTGGGAGATGCCATTTTCTTGGGAAATTACACCATTCTTCCTCTTTTCGGAGAGATGCCATGTGATGTAATTCAAATTTGAGGTGCTGATGACTCTATTGAAAGAAAATTTTTCGAGGAGAAACTACCGTATTACCAAGAGTCTTCTGGGGATTTTCTTTAATCCGGGAAAACAAAATATCACCTTCATTGGTGAAGAGGGAAGCTCCAAAGGTGTACAACCAAATGGCTTCTTGTCTTGCAGAGGTTCAAGTTATCAAAGTGGTCGAAAACCGATTTCTATCTAGGAATACACTGGAGAGAGACTATTTAGACGATATTTTTTCCTGACGTGGAAAGCACTTAAACTGGAATTTTGTCCTATCAGACATGGTAAAGAAGACTGACAACTCTATCAGAGAGAGGACGTTTATCACTTAGGGATGAATATGACCAGAGTGATATTAATGCAACATGAGTATGAATATGAACCAATTATGCATGATGTATGAGATGCTGATGCTGACAAAATAGACACGATATACAGACTGGTAATTGTTCAACTGGATACTCGGCCACTTTAGGAGGTGGGGGTACCTTTTGAGATATTGAAAGTTGTTTTGTTTGTGCGCGGGGATTCCTATGTTTGTTTTGATTTCCGGAGGTACAAACCCTTCTAGGGATAGAAATCCGTTCTTGCTATTCAATGGTGGACCCCACTGGGGAGAAAAACTGATCATTAGTTCTCCGAGGTAAAAACTCTACCGGGGATGATAGACGAGACATTCCTTCTAAAGCAGTTGATTCCTTATTCAGGGTGTACTGATTACAAGGAGTATTTTGATTCTGCATTTTAAGGTTTGATCACTTTCGGAGAAGCCATCGACATTCCCTTTTTGTGTTCAGTAATCGAAAGGAAATTTCCATCTTTATTTCAAAAGCATAAGTAAATTTGTTTTTGTTTCAAGAATCGTTGATCATATTAAAATGTCATTTTGCAAAGCAGAATGAATGAGAAGTGCCAACAAAAGGCACAAAGGCTCAAATTTTTATTGATAGAATGGTAATCAGCCGAGCGCATGATCCTATAGAGCATTACAAAGTTTTAGAAAAATGGTAATTTATAGGGAAAGGGGCTACATTGAAACATAACGACCACTATCCTTCTACCAACTTTGAATTCTGGATATTTTCGAGCTTCTGTTGAAGATGACTTTGACTGAGGTTTTCTGACAGATGACGTTGCCGCTGAGAAGCCAATCTTGTCAGATGCAGTTACTTGCCATGAATCCCTAACTTTTGCCTAGATTGCCCTTTCGGGTCTTTAATCTATCGGGATGATCATTGTCTATGTCTCTAATTTTTTCCTGGACCGCCCTTTCGGGTTTTCAATCCAACAAGACGTTTTTTTAGGAGAAGTATTTCTTGACTATATTAACATTCGTGGGGTAGGTAAATTCCTCTCCATCCATGGTTGCGAGTCTCAAGGCACCGCCTGAGAAGGCTTTCTTAACAACATAGGGGCCATCGTAATTCAGAGTCCATTTGCCTTGGGAATCAGTGAGAAGTGATTGTATCTTCTTGAGCACGAGGTCTCCTTCTCTGAAGACACGGGGTCAGACCTTTTTATCAAACGCCTTCTTCATTATTTGCTGATATAACTGACCATAGCATAAAGCCGTCATTCTCTTTTCTTCGATTAGGTTCAGTTCATCGTACCTACTTTGACACCATTCAGCTCCGTTAGCTTGGCTTCCATCAAAAATTTTATTGACGGGATTTCCATTTCTATAGGGAGCACTGCTTCCATGCCATATACTAGAGAGAAAGGGGTTGCTCCTGTTGAAGTGCGAACAGATGTACGATAACCGTGAATAGCAAAGGATAACATCTCATGCCAATCTTTGTAGGTTACAACCATCTTCTAAATGATTTTCTTAATATTTTTGTTGGCTGCTTCTACCGATCCATTCATCTTAGGCCGGTAGGGAGATGAGTTATGGTGTTTAATTTTGAACTCAACATATAAATCTTTCACCATTTTGTTATTTAGGTTCGATTCATTATCCGTAATGATCTGGATTGGAACACCATAGCAACAGATGAGACTGCTCTTGATAAATCGGACCACCACTTTTCGGGTTACATTGGTGTATGATACTACTTTGACCCACTTGGTGAAGTAGTCAATGGCTACTAGGATGGACCGATGTCTATTTGAAGCTTTGGGTTCAATCATGCCAATCATGTCAATTCCCCATATAGAAAAAGGCCATGGAGAAGAAAGAACTTTGAGATGCGTTAGTGGTACATGGATTTTGTCGGCGTATATCTGACACTTGTGGCACCTCCTCATGTACTTATAGCTATCGGGTGCTCTTAGAAATTTTCTTGCCATTGTATGTCCATTGGCATGAGTGCCAAAGGATCCTTCGTGAATCTCTTTCATTAACATGTTCGATTCTTGTCTGTCTACGCATCTGACCAAAACCATGTCGAAGTTTCTCTTGTAGAGTATATCATTGTTCAGGAAGAAGTTGCTAGCCAGTCTTTTGACAATATTCCTATCTTTTCTTGATGCTCCAGGCGGGTATTCCTGTTTTTGAAGGAAGCACTTGATATCATGATACCATGGTTTGTCATCCATGACTGCTCTAATCGCAAAGATGTAAGCGGGCCTATCAAGGCGCACTATGTCGATCTTGGGTACATCGTTCCATTGAATCACACTAATCATGGAGGATAAAGTGGCTAGTGCATTAGCCGTGTGGTTTTATTCATGAGGGATGTGATAAAACTCAATCTTGTTGAAGAAGGGAAACAACCTTCTCGCGTAGTCTTTGTAAGGAATCAATCCCAATTGATATGTGTTCCACTCTCCTTTGATCTGATTTATAACCAGAGCTGAGTCGCCATACTCATCCAAGTTCTTTATTCTTAAGTCGATAGCTTCTTCGAGACCCATGATACAAGCTTTGTATTCGGCCTTATTGTTTGTGCATTTGAATGTCAATCTGGCAGTGAAAGGAATATGGGTACCCTGAGGTGTTACAATGATTACCCCAATTTCATTTCCATAAGCGTTGACAGCTCCGTCGAATATTAGTCCCCATTGGAAACCCAGCTCTGGCCCTTCGCTTGGTAGCGATTCATCGCAATCTTTCATTATTAGGTACATGACATCTTCATCTAGGAAGTCAAATTTGACTGATTCCTGATCGTCAATCGGTTGATGAGCCAAATGACTGGCTAAAATACTTCCTTTGACAGCTTTCTGAGCATAGTACTCGATGTCGTATTCTGATAACAACATCTGCCAACGGGAAATCCTTCATGTTATGGCAGGCTTTTCAAAGACGTACTTGATTAGATCCATTCGGAGATTAACCAAGTAGTGTGACAAATCATGTACTGGCGAAGACGTTTAGCTGCCCAAGCCAGAGCGCAGCAAGTTTTCTCGAGCATAGTGTATCGAGTTTCACAATCTGTGAATTTCTTGCTTAAGTAATAAATGGAATATTCTTTTCTTTTTGTTTCGTCTTGTTGGCCAAGCACACAACCCATGGAGTCTTCCAAGATTGTTAAGTAGATGATCAGTGGTCTTCCTTCCACTAGAGGAGACAGAATCGGTGGAATCAGCAGATATTCTTTGATACTGTCGAAAGCCTTTTGGAAGTCTTCTGTCCATATACAACTTTGATTCTTCCTGAGTAGTTTGAAAATTGGTGTGCATGTCGCGGTCATGAGGGATATGAATCTTGATATGTAATTCAAACGTCCCAAAAATCCTCTTACTTGTTTCTCAGTCCTTGGAGAAGGAATTTCTTGAATGGCCTTAACTTTGTCGGGATCAACCTCAATTCCCTTTTGGCTAACGATGAATCCCAAAAGCTTTCCTGAGCGTACACCGAATGTACATTTGTTGGGATTCAAGCGGAGTTTGTATTTTCTCAGACGCTTGAATAACTTTGGTAGATGTTCCACATGCTCTTCTTCTGTTTTAGATTTGGCAATCATGTCATCGACGTACACTTCAATCTCCTTGTGCATCATGTCGTGAAACAGAGTTGTCATGTCCCTTTGATAAGTTACTCATGCGTTCTTTAGATTGAACGACATTACCTTGTAACAAAAGGTGCCCCATGGGGTGATAAACGAAGTTTTCTCCATATCTTCCGGCGCCATTCTGAATTGATTATACCCCGAGAATCCATCCATGAAGGAGAATACTTTGAATTTTGTTGTGCTGTCTACTAGCATGTCAATGTGTGGTAGGGGAAATCGTCCTTTGGACTTGCTTTGTTTAAATCCCTGTAGTCTACACACATTCTTACTTTTCCGTCCTTCTTAGGAACTGGCACTATGTTGGCTAGCCATTGAGGATATTCTGAGGTGGCAAGGAAACCTGCGTCGATCTGTTTCTACACTTCCTCCTTAATTTTGATGGCCATATCTGGACGAGTCCTTCTCAGTTTTTCTTTAACTGAAGGACATTCTGTTTTTAGTGGTAAGTTATGTTCCACGATGCTGGTGTCCAACCCTGGCATGTCTTGGTAGGACCAAGAAAACACATATGGAAATTCTTTGAGAAGCTTTATCAAGTCTTCTCTGATAGTTGGGCTGAGCAATGCTCTAATCTTAACTTTTTTCCTTCCTTCTTCTGAACCTAAATTGACCATCTTCAACGGCTCTTTGTAAGGTTCAATGGAATTTTCCTCTTGTCTGAGTAGTCGGGAGATCTCTTCTGGAATTTCTTCGTCCTCTTCTTCTTCGGCTTCAAATACCGGAAATTCAAAGTTGGGAGAAGGCATTGGATCATATGTTTCAGTGGGGTTTAAAATAAGCAATCTGCATGACGTGATGATTCCTTTTTAGAAAAGGCAGTGAGAAAGTAAAAGTGTGTACAGTGTATTTTTTTTTGAAAACTCTTGTTTTTATTTTGTTGTTTTTTAGGATTACCATTTTCTGAAGAAAAAAAATGAAAAGTGAAAATAGCAATAAATGCAGGAATTCAAAATGATATTATTTATTTATGATTTTTCGATTCTTGAAACACAACCCTATAAAACAAAGCTCTGTCGCTTTGGGCGAAGTGAAGAGGGACATTTACAGAAATGTAAGCCCTATAAAACATCCTTTTCATCCGGGCAAGGTGAAAGGTCTAAACAAAGACACGACAATTACTTCAAATTATGAACGACATTCGGGACATCGACCGCAACCCAATGGCGACGAACTTCTCTGTGAATCACAAAGTCTGGTACTTTCCTTCTTGGTTTGTCTTCAGAAATGACACTAATTTCTGGCGGAGTGGGATCATTGGAGTCTTCTTCCCATGCAGAGTTATCATAAGAGGACTCTTCTGTCGCATCTTCCATAGTATTTTCACTCTCAAGAGGATCTCCCCATCCAGTTGGATGGATGTCCTTTTATCTGATGCGAGAGCTTTCGGGAGCAGTGTATTTGACTAGAAAGTCGTACATGCCGCTTGGCTGCCCCAAGGTATCCCAGGTTTCTGTGGGAATAGATAAGTCATATTCCTCAATGACGTTGACCTCAGGAAATGCTTAGTTAATAAATTCTTGTCCCGCGATCTTTGAGAATTCATCAACATGGTGTTGGACATTTCCAGAATGTTCCGGGTAAGGATTCCATGACTCTGGGAGAACAGGCGTATTCTTTTCAATGTCATTCAGCAGATATACATCATCTAGCTGACTCTTTTGCCCTGAGTTTTCCATGTAAGGCTTCCAGATAGGCAAATTATCCAGGGGATCATAAGAATCGTAGTCAAATATGTCTTTCATCAGAGTGTCTTCCTCTAATGAGTTGGGTGGAGCACGACATCCTTCGGGATCACAATCATCGTAGATCATTCTGACATTAGATCTCGGTATATACCTGGGACTTTGCTCCGGAGAGAAGAATGGCACGTTCGTTTCTCCCTGAGATACATAACCTTTATCGTTGAGATAAGATTTCCACTCTTCATCTGTATCAGAAGAGTTGTTCCCATCGATGGTGTAGACTTCTTGAGATACTGGGTGGAGGAAGCCTCCACTATGGAAGAAATCCTAAATGGGATGAAAGCTTTCATCCTTCTTTGTAGTCTGGGTACATGTTGGAGAAAAATCAAGACCTTTTCTTGTCTTGTTATCAGCAGGAATTACAATCTGTTCCCATCCTTTTATGTCTCCACTCCCCATTACTTTGAAAACGTCTTTGTATGAGGACATCATTGTTCCTTTTTCTTGGTGATTCTCATTGCTCACCGAGAGTGCTTGAAATTGAGTTCCAACGACCTCATCTAGTTCTACACAGGAGAATGATGATGAGTTGCTCACGATTAAAGCTTGCTTTCCGCATACTGTGACTAATTTGTCGTTCTTGATAAACTTCAGCTTCTGGTGAAATGTCGAAGTGACTACCCCTGCTTCATGTATCCAAGGTCTTCCTAATAAACAGCTGTATGCTGCTCGGATGTCCATAAAGTGACTTGGAAAGTATGGGGACCAATGGTTATGGGAAGATCGACTTTACCGATAATTGTTTTCCGGGATCCGTCAAAGGCTTTGACGATAATCTCACTGCCTCTCATCGGAGTTCCTTGAAAAGATAGTCGTACCAAAGTTTACCTTGATATGACGTTCAAGGATGAACCTGTATCTACCAGTACACTGGCTAAAGCATCGTCCTGGCAATTGACTGTGATATTGAGTGCTATATTATGGTTTTTTCCTTCCTCTGGAAGTTCTTTATCACTGAATCCCAAATTGTTGTAGGAAGTGATGTTGGAGATAATGCTGTCGAACTGACCTACTGTCACATCTTGCTCTACAAAGGCTTGTTCCAAGACTTTCTGTAGAGTTTCTCTGTGAGCTTCTAAACTGAGTAGAAGAGACAATATGGAGATCCGAGAAGGAGTTTGCAACAATTGATCCATAATGTTGTACTAGCTTTTCTGGATGACCTTTAGCATTTCATCGTTGTTCTTTACAGGTTCCGTGTTGCTGGATTGACCGTGTTGCTGGTTAGGAACTTTGACTTGAAGTTCCTTTTCTTTTGCAGGTTCTCCAACTCCTCTGTTGAAGACTCGACCGCTCTGGGTTACCCGACTGATGTCAGCGATGTTCACAACGGATGGCAGTGGAACTTCTTTTCCATCCTCTATGGTAGTCGCACCGTACTTATATGGAATAGCCATTTCTGACTTGTATGGTATCGGACCGGGCAGGTAGATGATCACAGGGGCTTTTTGGGCCTTTTGATCGTCGTAGGCAACCTTAATCGGCTCTAGGTTGAGAACTTTTCTACTGTCAAGAGGGATTTTTGACTCATTGAGCAGAGGAATTATGGTGCAAACATCCTTGGTAATTCCATGATTCACAGGTTCTCTTGTATTGGAGACTGAGACAATGCTTTTATCTAGTAGTCCTTGGTTCTTGTTTTGAATAGGGAGGCAACCTTGTACCATGTTGATTGATTCGGAATTCAAGCATTGTTGAATTTCCTTTCGGTCTAACTGATGCTGGAGAGTTGCTCGTACGAGGTAGCATCCTTGGTTATTTTCCAAACATATTCCACAACATTCATAATTGTGAGGTGGTACTCGACCGTACCCACTTTGTATGCAGTGCATCCTTACCAGATCTGTTTCTAGTAAGTGGATATCACAACTTTGGTGTCTATCAGGATTTCCATCAGTTATGCTAACTTGCTGCGTGTCTTCATCCTAGTAGATTAGGAGCCACCAGTGGTCCAACAGATGTTGAAGAGTTCTTTGTACAAGTGCACAACCTTGATCGTCTCCGGAGCATTCTTTGCAGTCTTGATAATCACGTGAGGTCAGAAAACCAAGTCTGACCTGCTTGGCATGCAACTCTACTAAGCTGGTATTCATTAAACGAATATCGAAGATCTGAACCATGTTGACCTGATGATTATCCCTTTCACGATAGTCTTGGATCCATCCAAGATCCATTTGACGCTGGAGGGCCTCTTGTATAAAAGAGCATCCCTGATTATCTTTTGAACAAATCGGGCAAGCGTTGTAATCGTGTCGCGACAAATTGTAATACTGACTTTATCTTGAATGCATTGCCAGTAAATTAATGTTCATTGCACGGATGTCATGATTTTGAATAATGTTTGGATGTGCATGGGCCATGTTTACTTCACGAATCCTCTTATCCTTAATCCAACCTAGATCCATTTGCTCTTGAAGAGATGCTTGTACAATGACACATCCTTGATGGTTCTTGGAATAGATATCACACTGATGATAGTTGTGAGATGGCACATGGTCGTACCCGCTCTGTTTGCAATGCATTTTTACCAGGTTAGTTCCCAGTGAGCGTACATCGTGGAGTTGATAACTGTTGTCGGGTTCTTCTTCTATCAAGTTCACCGTAGTTTTTCATGTTGCGGTAATGGGTTTGTTTGAACATTCAGATTAGTATCTTTGAAAGATAAAACCCCATTTCTGACGAGCTTTTGTACATTAGATTTGAAACTGAGGCAATTCTCAATGTTATGTCCTGATCCTCCTTGACGATAAGGGCAAGATTGATCTGCTTTGAACCAAAAGGGTGGATTGTCCGGTACTGCAAGAGGAGTCTTGGTTTGAACGTGCCCCTTGGCCAGAAGAAGTGGAAATAGTTTTGCGTATAACATTGGTATAGGGTCAAACCCTGGGGACCGCGTAGTACGATTGTTATTATTGTACTGCGGGCAAGCCTGCTGAAGAGGCTGTTGCTGCATTTGCTGATACTGTTGTTGATTTGATTGGCTCTGAGAATCCTGAGGTTGATATGTCGGAGCTGGCGCTGGGGTGATAGTGGGAGTTACTGCTGCTACTGGTTGATACCTTCGCCTTTGCTTTCCCAAAGAGATATTACTGATATCTTGCTCTTTCTTCTTTTGGAAAGCACTACCGTATCTTTTAGTACTGCCAGATGGCTCTGCATCTTTGACCAATCATCCTTCTCAGACTGCTTCCTCAAGGCGTACCCCCATGTTCACCATTTCAGTGAAGTCACTGGGTGCACTGGTGACAATTCGGTCATAATAAAAAGAGCTCAATGTTTTTAGGAAGATCTTTGTCATTTCTTTTTCCTCGAGAGGAGGACGGATCTGGGCGGAGATTTCACGCCATCTCTGAGCATACTCCTTGAAGGTTTCTTTATCCTTTTGCAACATTGCTGTGAGCTGGTCCCTGTCTGGTGCCATGTCCAAGTTGTATTTATTCTGATGAACGAAGGCTGCCCCGAGATCTTTGAAAATACTAATCTTGGTGCGGTTTAAACCCATGTACCATTTGAGTGCGGCACCGGTTAAACTGTCTTGGAAGTAATGGATTAGTAGCTGTTGATTTTCTATCTGGGTAGACATTTTCCGAGCATACATTACCAGATGACTTTGAGGGAAAGAGTTGCCTCTGTATTTTTCAAAGTTGGGCACCTTGAATTTGTGTGGTATTTTTACGTTAAGGACCAAACAGAGGTCGGCGGCATCTTTGCCAAACAAGTCCTGACCGCGAATGGCATGCAGTTCCTTCTGTATTTCCAAGAACTGTTCCTGGAATTCATTCATCCTTTCATATACTTCTTCATTTCTTCCAGAAGTGGCCTGCAGAATCTGTTCTTCCAGGATAGTGTGTACCACTGGTTGTGGTATAGACATTACGGCAGTAACTCTTGGTGCTTCAGTGACCTGAAGTTTGTAACCTTCAGGAGTTTCTGTTGTAACCCTTGCATCTTCATTTACCTGAAGTTTGTAACCTTCAGGTATGGAGGTTCCTGCTACGGCTTCCGGGTCTTCAGTGACCGGTGGGATGTAACCCTCAGGTATAAAGTTGAGAGGTATGCCCCAGGGAAAACCTTTAGGTATGTTGTACTGAGGATGACTGTCAGGTGTCTCAAATGCTGGTGTAGACGTAATCTCTGAGACCATAGTCCTTTGATGTTGTTGTTCCTGGGCTGCTGCCAGGGATTCCATGGTGTTGTGGAGTTTCTCCAAACTCTCCTTTAGAGCATTGATTTCTTCTCTCAGCTCTCTGTTCTCTTCCTCGAGATCGTCCATTTACTTTTGTCGATTGGCCCGAGTATTGTATGAATGAGACATTTTGACTCTAGAGTGTGACACATATGTGAGACTCAATGACAAAGATGTGCTTATGTGAGAATGATGAATGATATGCAGAGAATGAGAATGATATATTTTTTTAGTTGTTTTTTGTTTTCAAAAGAACTTTTAACAATTATATTGCAAATATGACACAACGGGGGAGACCTTTTATTGAACTCAAAAGATTGCAGTATTTTACAGGGAAAAGTACAATATTTTACAAAGTGCGAGAAGGAAAATTAGGCCTATGGATCCTGAGTTCTCTCTGAGGAGAGCTCAGATGATGGTTCCAGAAATTTTTTTTTCTTTGATCGGGCCCCTTCAGCCGTTGTCGGGTCGATGATCCTTTGCCAAGTGAAAGGAGAGAGAAAATTTCTTCGTTCCTCCTGACTTTCTATAGCATGCTACTCTAATATCTCAATCAGAGCATTATTTTCCTTCAATAGTTCTTGGATCTTGGTACATTCCAAATTAAGAATCTGGTACTTATTCTTCCAAGAGTTCTTCTCAAGTTGGACCTTGTTAAGAGCGATCTAGAGTTTTTCCATGTCGGACATGAAATAAAGGACAAATTCCTTTAAGGGAAAAACTTCTTGACGAGGGTAAGGCATCATCAGTTTGATGGCCCTAGTTTGTCCCCAGTGGAGATAAGGCTCAACATAGATGCAATTTGGTCTCCCTAGGGACTCTCTCCCTTTCTTGTGAACATGTTTCCAGGCATGCACTATTTCTTTCTTTAGTGCCCTGTCATTTTCTCCTACCTTGAATAAAAGACCTTCCAGATGAACATTATGTGGGGTATTCTTCATCGGGTATCTAAGTTGACGGCGAGCTAAAATTGGATGGTAGTTGATTCCTCCTTTGGTATCAATGAGGGGTACATTGGGGAAATTTCCACATTTGTCGATGATTTTTACTCCTTCATAGATCCGGTTGTACCAATCTATGTCAGAATTGGTAAGAGACATAAT
This sequence comes from Lathyrus tuberosus, assembly GCA_022829125.1. NCBI lineage: Eukaryota > Viridiplantae > Streptophyta > Magnoliopsida > Fabales > Fabaceae > Lathyrus > Lathyrus tuberosus. Next base: position 5,355,005 of record JALAZF010000203.1, on the reverse strand, counting down.
CTTTTGCGACCATCGCAGACTACTCTTGTGATCCCAAAAAGCGGCAGACTTGGGTAAGTGGGAAATAAACCACTTGTAGAGCAATGGTACACAACATGTGATCATCCCTCCATTGTACAAATTCGTTAAGTGTACAGAATGATAAACATCTGCGAGCAAGGTTGGGACTGGGTTACCAATCAAAAATATCTTAAAAGCATTGGTGTCGACGAAGTTGTCAATGTTGGGGAAGAGGAATAACCCATATATGAGTAGAACAAAGACATCTTCAAAAGCGGTTACATTTCCTATACTGGCAAAGTATAGAGCTTTCTCCATCAGGAATTTAGCTGGTAAACCCTGGATTCCTCCCTTGGTGGTCATGTGAGTCCTGATATCTGACTCTTCCAAAGAGATTGCTTTTGCAATGGCGTGGTCTTTTAGAATTTCTTCCAGTCCAGAAAATGGATCTTGATCAGTGATAGGTAAATCAATCAGGTGAGAGTACTCCTCCAGTGTGGGTGCGAGCTGGTAGTCTGGAAAAGTGAAGCAGTGGTATACTGGATCGTAGAACTGAACCAGTGTAGACAGGATTCCTTCAACCATGTTGACCTTCAAAAGAGACAACAGTCCTCCATGCTTAGCTCTGAAAGCCTCGGGATTAGTAATCATCCTTCCCAATTTCCTTAGGTCTTCCAGTTTTGGAACCTTGAAGGTGTACTTGTGCGTTTTTCTTCTACCGAAATCCATAAAGCAACCTCTGATATTTGCAATTATTGTTTCAGTTCTTTTAGAAAAAGTTTTTTTCTTGTTTAAAAAAGAGTTTTTTTTAATGAATGCATTGATGCATGAATGCAGCAAACAAAATCATTTGAAAATATGGGTTTAGGGGTTCATCGTCACGAGCATGGAGCCATTTGAAAACGTCGATTTTTTAGTGACGCGACCACCTACCGCATGATTTGGTGATACTTTCTGATTTCTGTGTTTATCCTATGAAGCTTGAAAGGAAGGGGAAGATGTCTTAAATTAACCCTGCACGTAAGTGTTTTATTTAACAAATGCTAAGAGATTGGGGATTGGGGTTTGGTTATACAAAGGGAAGTTATTAACACCCAAAGTATCTATAGTAATCTATATAAACCTTTTTTTTCATGTATTTCTGCTATTTGAAATGCTTTCTTGTGTTTATCTGCTGTAGATTGGGAAAATTTCTCCTTTGGGAGGACTGAGGAAATGTTTTTTTGTTATTTTCGGGTTTTCTGTTGTTTTTAGGAAGGTACTGGACCTAAGATTTTTGATTTGTGTGCTTGCGAAGATTTCGCAACCTTATGCCTACGTATTCCCATAAAGAGATATGGGAAATCAGAGCAATCGTAGTTCCTCCTATTTCTATGGGAGGAAAGATATGTGTGTCTTATTCAAAGCCCAAGATTGAAGCTAGCTGAGTATTTGTGTCTTGTTTAAAGCCCAAGATTGAAGCTAGCTGAAGGGAAGGTGTTAGGCACCCCTCACTTCCATTCTACTCAATGGGATCCTCCTTAGATTCTACGGTTTGTTTGTTTGTCGTCTAATTTTATTTATTTTACAAAAGAATCCTAAGTTTTTTATTAATGTACTCGCTAGGGTTTACAACCCTATGCCTACGTACCTTCAATTTTGAAGGATCAGAGTATACATAGTTCACATCCCCTATTCCTTCCCCCTAATCCTATTCCTAACCCTAATCCCAAACCTAATCCACTATTTATACTCTTGGATAAAGATTTTTATCCCCAAATCTATTATTTATACTCCTAGATAAGGAGTTCTATCCCTTGAAAAATCCTTTATCCATTGTTTATACTCTCGGATGGAGAGTTTTATCCCTTAAATCCCTTATCCATTATTTATACTCTCGGACGAAGAGTTCTATCCCTAAATCTATATTTATACTCCTAAATAAGGAGTTATATCCCTTAAATCCTATCCATTATTTATACTCTCGGATGGAGAGTTTTATCCCTTATCCATTGTTTATACTCTCGGATGGAGAGTTCTATCCCAAAATCCCTTATCCCTTGGCCTATATTTATACTCTTGGAACCTAAGAGTTTTATCCCTAAACCCCATCCTTTATTTAGACTCTTGGACCAAGAGTTTTATCCCTAAATTTTAAATCCTTAAAAATCCCTTTATGTCCCTTACTTAAAAACAATAAAATCCTCAAATTCCAAAGAATTTAATAAAACCCACAATACCAATCATGCTAAGAAACATAGCAAAATAAATCCCCAAAAAATTCCAATTTAAAAAGATTTGTAACATAATCCCAAAATAAAAGAATTTTAATCCCCAAAAATAAATTAAATTCACTTTAATTTACTTTTATCCAAAGAACCCAAATTTTCCAAATAAAACCCAATACCAAAAGTTTTTTTTTTTAAAAATATAAACCCTAACACAAGTTTAGTAAAATTCCCAATTTCCCAAAAATACCAATATCCAACCAAAATCCCTACAAAAAATCTTATTATTTTAACAAAGAAGGATTGAACAAATTATTTTAATATATCAACCCCCAGCCCAAGATTAGTCCTAAAAATCATAAACACAATTCGTAAAGTGAAAGAATTTTAATTCCTATTTTATTAAAAGGTTAAACCAAACATTTTTAAAAATACATATAAAAGTAACTTGAAAACCAAACCCAAAATTATCCCTAAAACCCTAAATAAAATTCCTAAATAAAATTCCTAAATAAGATTAAATCCCTATTTCCTTTAAAAGAATAAACCAAGTATGTTAAATATATAAATTATAAATTTAAACCCAACCCCACAACTATCCCAAAATTCCTAAATAAAATTCCTAAATTAGATTAAATTCCTATTTCCTTTAAAAGAATAAACCAAGTATGTTAAATATATAAATTATAAATTTAAACCCAACCCCACAATTATCCCAAAATTCCTAAATAAAACTAAATCCCTATTAAAATTTTTTAAATATATAAAACTATTTATAATAAAAACGAAACCAAAATTAAAAATAAAATAAAACTTAAGTATTTCTCCTAATACTAATATCCCCCAAAATCCTATGTCGAATCCCTAATTAAAATCTAAATCCTCATTAAGTAATTAAATTAAGTTATTAATTTAATTAATTAAAAAAACCCTAAACCCTAAATCAAATTTAACCTAATTAAAGAATTAAATTAAGTAATTAATTTAATTATTAAAACCTAAAACCCTATTTCTAAACCCTAATTAAAATTAACCTAATTAAATAATTAAATTAAGTTATTAATTTAATTAATTAAAAAAACCTAACACACTATTTATAAACCCTAATTATCATTTAAAATTTAATTGAATAATTAAATTAAGTTATTAATTTAATTACTTAAAAACCCTAAAACCCTAATAATAATAATAATCCTAAAATCCTATTTTTTACACAAATGAATTATTTTGAATATATTCATAAAAAATGTGAATTAAAAGACTAAACACAAAAATAAAATAATAAAAAAACCTTAATTATATCTCTCCTAATAATAACAATCCTACTACCCCTTTTATAATTCCTAATTAACTATTTAACCAAATTAACTAATTAAATTAAGTTATTAATTTAATTAATTATGTTAGCACCCAGGGGGTGCATTTTGTACCGAAAACGTAATGGGCCTTTTGAAACAGGGGTGTAGATAGCAGAGGGCGTAAAGCCCAATGGCCAAAAAACCCATCGGAGGCGACGGTTAACACAAGAAAGTCATATAATTGACTTCTAACTTGGAGCGTTGGATTGATCCAACGAGATCAGAGGCTAACAAACAGGGAGCGTGCGATTGGACTACAAATCAAGGTTGACCACAAGGATGATTGTGATCGCGGGCTTACGGTAAGAGCGTGCATACCGGATCGCGTGTTGACTGAGATAGTCAAACCATCTAGCATCCCAGAGGGTGCCACCTGGCGGCCATCCAAACACTCACGGAGGGGTATTCAATCCCCATTTCCTTTGGAGACTCTCATTTTCTCCAGCACTTTCTCTCTTTACTCCTTTCCCACTCTCAAATGCTCTCTCCTCTCTCTAAAACCCTCGCGCCTCTCTTTTCTTTTCCGTCGCCGGTCCGGCCTCCAGCCACCGCGCACAACCCCATAAACCACCGCCCTTCCCAGATTCCGGTTGATATTCAACCGAAATATTCAAACCTCATGAACCCTAAACCCAATTTCCCCAGAAAATTCCAAGTTCTTAAGGGTTCGAGATGAACCCTAAGAACCCTAACCCTGATACTCATCCTTAAACTTAGTAACCTACAAACCCTATGAACCCACAGGGTTCCACGAAGAACCCTAACTTCAAACCCAAGAACCCTAACCCTAAGAACCCTAAAACGTACCAAAACCCTTTTGAATCCTAACAAATAACCCTGAACCCTAACAATGATCCCAGAACCCTAAACCTTGATTTTACCCAGAAACACTCCAAATAACATATATCCAAACAACATCAACAGATAACCGTTCGCACAAATCAAAAGCTAAGATGTTACCTCCCAAGCCATGACCTTATTACGCTGTTTTCCTTTCCTCTTTCTAATTCCTCTGTTCGTTTCTAATCCCACTCTTTTTGTTTGCAGGTGCGATCTATGGAGGTTTCAAGGGATTTTCGCTGTCATCGTTAGCCTAGGGTCCCCGATTTTTTACCCATTTTCTTCGTTTAAATAGGATTAGAAATCAGGTCTTAGGAATTAAATTGTGGATCCTGATTTAGGGAAGTTTTAATGTATTTTGATTCGATTGTAACTTTCGGATTAGGGTTTGATTTCTTGTAATCTGATTGTATTTTTTAGTTTTTTTTTTTATTTTTACGAATGAATTTGTAATTTAATGAAGTTAATGTTAGTTAATTCTCTTTTGCCCAAACTCCAAATCCGATTTTATTCATTGCCTGTTTTTTTTTGCGCGTGAAGTTAGGGATTGAGGGGTTTGGGGAAGAAGACGCCCCACGTGGTCAACCCTCTTGAAAATTAATCACTAAAAACAGATAATTAACTAAAAAAGAATAAAGTATTAATAATCACCCTGATAAATATTATTAAAAAAATAGTAAAACAAAATATACTGCAATTAACTCTTATTAGCAAAATAAACCATTCCCTAACATCCTAACCTAATAACCTCGATTAATATAAGAATACAATCCCTAAGCTTATAACTTTAATAACTAAATTTATATAATTAAAATGTAATATTTTAAATAATAACCTTAAATAACAAATATGCCCTAACTAATAATAATAACATTACTAATTTAATCCCCAAATAAAGGTCACTCTAAAAATGAATCAAACCCACCCCTAATACTTAAACTCTTATTTAAATTAGATAAGTTAAATCTATTAACAATAAACCTCATTTAAAATATGTAAGATATTCTGAATGACTTGATTCTCCAATAATCCTAATACACTAATAAAATAATCTTACTAAGCTAAGCACAAAATTATTCCAAATAATGAATAAAAACCAACTTCCCTTAATACATGACTAATCCTCATAACCATACTAAAATACAATCAATCTAAATTAATAATATTCTAACAATAACTACTGGATAATAGTTAATGTTGATATTTCTGAGCATAGGATCTGATAAAAATAAAAAAATTCGATCTCCCTATAACCCAAATTGCTATCACTAACAAAAGATGATAATTCAAATAACACTGTTAATTCAAAAGCACCCCTAATTACTTAATAAGTAACCTTAGTTCTAAATCTCAAATAGTAATAACTTAATTACATTACTCCTAAAAATAAATCCCTCAACAAGAATAATTTTAAAATAACCCCTAATAGATATAATTAATAATCTAATAATATCACTAATTTAATCCCTAAATAACTGTCCTTCTCTTAACTTTAATACTAAAATTCAAACAAAACTAATAGATCAACCTAATACTAAATTAAATAAAGTCAATAAAAAAACCTTAATATTTCTCCCTAAAATTGACCCTTAGCCCAAAATAGTATTACTCCAACAATACCTTATAAATAAATTAACCCCTCTCCCCCCAAAATAAACAAAACCCTAAACCCCAAAATAAAACCTTAAAAACTAAAATGGGCCTAAGAATGCTACTAATCTCAGGAACCCAATGACATCTAAGTGACACCCTTTGGTAGCACAAAAGCCAACAAAAATAGTAACAAACCACTGGTCAAAATTTAGGGTACTACAGCTGCCCCTATTTAATCGTCTTCGAATCAGAAGGATGATGTCGATGAGCCTTCCTCTTTCTAGAGAGGAGAAGATTAAATACAATAAGGACCCAAATTTTGACCACAGAGTCTAATAGGTGCTTCGTTGACTATCCTAAGATCCCTGGTAATAGACCCTTGACGAAATCCGATTGAACCCCTCTTTTGGAATTCTAAAAAAACCCTTTTGGATGAAAAATCCCCAGATAGAAATTTTTGTAGAACCTCTGATGAATCCCTTGATAAAATCCCTTTTGATCGAACCCCCTTGAAATTTTTAGTGGAACCCCTTGATAACTCCTTTGGTAAAACCCCTTTGAGAATTCCCTTAGTAAAATCCTTTTTGATTAATTCCTTAGTAAAACCCCTTTGATAAACCTGGATCAAACCCTTTGATAAAATATCCTGGTGAAATCCTTTTGGTAAATCCCTTTGTTAAAATATGGTAGAGCCCTTTGATGGAACTCCCTGGATAAGATTTTGGAAAAAAACCATTTCACCAAATCCCTTGATAGAAAACCCCTTGATAAGACCCTAGTGAAACCTTTTAATAAAACCATTTGATAAAACAATGATGAAACCCCATGATAAGACATTGGTGAAACCCTTTAATAACATTCTGGTAGAACCCCTAAAAAGAAATTGGTGGAACCCCTTTGATAAAAATTCCTTAGATGCAACCCCTTAAATACAAATCTGGTTGAACCCCAGATAAAACTCCTTGAAAAAACCCTAGATGTATCCTTTATGTGAATCCCTGAGATGAATCTTTTTAAACGAAACCTTGACGGAAACCCTCTGATAAATCTCTGGTAAAACCCCTAATAGAACCCTTGAAAAAAACCCTTAGTGGAACCCTTGATGAAAATCCTTAGATACTTGATGAAACCTATCCCTTATGAAGGCCGTGTTGCCAAGTTGGGGACATGAGAGATGAAGACCTACTCACAGTTGGATAATAATCATGTAAAATCCCTTATCAAAGCAATGCTTCAATGATAAGATTGGGGCTTAAACCCTTAAGAGTAATTATTAACCCTATGTATGTATGCATGAGTGCATGTATGTATGTTCATGTATGTATGTGATGTTAGAGCGTAGCAACATGATTAATGCATGACAATTATTTAAATATCTCCATATGTGCCCCAGTATTTGATCCTTGAAAACATGCCCCATATTACATGGAAGAGTGTCTTGAAGAGGAACTTGGATCCTACCATGCTATGATATGACCTTAATATGAACTGCCCCGGTATCATGTCTTTGCCCCTGATTAGATGACTCTTAGAGTGATTGGCCTCAATGCACCCTTGAGTTGGTATGCCCCAGCGTGAACCTCTTGAGAGGTCTACCCCTTATCGTTAGAGTCATGGAGGTAATTCAGCATCAGTGTGTCAAATCTTGGGATGATTTGCCTCTAGTTAGTAGGATTTCCAGATAATATGCTCCTATGATCATTAGGATTTGCCCCTTGATTGGGAGGATCCTTAGGTGACTTGCCCCTAGTCAGAAATTCCTTGAAATGATATGCCCCTGATTAGACCATTATTGATATTTCCTTGGTGCTAAGTATTGATTTGCGGGTAAATTATTCCCTTTGAAAAGTAATTATAACTCAATGCTCATGCAAGTTTTGAAATTGAGAATTTTTTTTTACGGCGTATACAGATGATATTTGTCCATGAGATTGGCACAAATGAAGATGTGAGAATATGGTTGGCGATGTTCCAACAAACATTTGGATTCGGAGTCAATTTAACAACGACTTTGCCGAGTATGCTTTTATAGTGCCCCTAGCTTCAATTAGGACTTTTGAATGTTGTAACGTGGCCTGGTTCACGGTTTAAGAAGCAAAGGATACAAGGCTCGAAATTTGATTTTAACCCAACCCATTCTCCTTGATGTTCTCCATTCCTAAATCCAATTAACCCAACAAATGCGTTCATCCTGCAAGAGAAACTTTTCAGTCATGGTGATTAGAAGGTACACTGGTTCAAGCACTTTATGAGATTTTTTTTTGAGGTGCAGTCACCCACTCCAGTTTATAAGATTGTTCCATTTTTCCTTTTTCTTTTCTTTTAATCCCTTATTTTTGCATGGACCAATTCTTTTGAATTTAATGGTCCATCGGGGTACCCTAATTTTTGCTTAAGTCAAAGTCAACTATTTTTTCAGTTTTTTTCCTTTTCTTCTTGACTTAGCGGGCTTTTCTTTTTCCTCTTTTTTTTTGGAACAATTCCTGAGTGATCTTGCTTTTGACTTAGAAAGGGTGTGACTGTCATATTAGATATTATGAGCTATTATCCCTTTTGCTTCCTCAATGTTGAATGGTGTGAGGAAGAAGATGTGCTTTAAACTTTATCCTTGTGATTAGGTGTACTGATTCCCTTGCATTAGGACGCAATGTTGAATTAATTGAAATCTACCCTGCCCTTGGTTAAGATTAAGGTTTTTTTTTAGGGTTAATTGTGATTTACCCCCCTGACATATGAGCGAATTTTGATTTACCCCCCTACATGCCTTTAGGCAACGGTTTTTTTTGAAAAAATCGTTGTCAAAACCTGCCTATGGCAACGGTGGGGGGGTAAACCAAAACACGCTCATATGTCAGGGGGGTAAATCGCAATTAACCCTTTTTTTTAAATAGAAAGAACACCAACTTCTGGCTCGAGGGGGTTGACTACGGTTTAACTCCTTATTCCTCCAGTGTTTAGGGAGGTAAACAATGCCTTACATCTTCAGCCAGGTCATACCATTAAAGCATACATCATCAATATTCGTTTGTTTATTTACATTCTTCTCCTCCTAAGTTTGTCAATAGGTGAGAAGTGAAAACAAAAGATGTGATTTTTTTTGCAAGTGATGGTATAGAAGAGAGTGTAACGAATGGATGAATTCCAAAAATATGCATGCTTATTTCATTAAAATTATATCCCAAAAGGTACATCTTTTAATTACAAACAACACTTAGCAAAAAGGAAAATACAACTGGAAATGATAAAGGCCTATTGATCCTAGAAGTGAGCTTCCTTGTTGATCCACCAGTCTTGAAATATTGCTGTAGGATCTAGTTCCCTTCCAAACTTCCTTTGTTGTATGGGCATCATCTAAGGTTATTGCATTTGAGGCTCTAAGCACTCCTCTGGCAAACATGGTGAAGGGTTATCTTCTTTCCTCAATGGTACTTGCCCCTCTTGAATTCCTCCATAGCTTCTTGAGGTATCCTTTAATTTCGTTCATGAGTATCGGGAAACCTCTTAACTCTTGGTAATTGGACAAGGGCGAAAGCAGAAAGGATATGCAAATGTAGGTGTATGTATGCAAATGCATGAAAATGCATGGGGTATGCAAAATAATTTTAAAAATTTATTTGGGGGGAATTCCAAAATTCATTGTAGTTAGAGATGAATATTTTCAAAGGATGAAACCCATACACATAGAATAAAAATTATTTTATAGAATTCAAATCCATTAGCCAATTCCAAATCCAAAATGACTTCCAAACTTATAAAAACAATTCCTTGGGAATAGCCCATAATAATCCAAAAACTCCTGAACTTAAGAATGCGTAAACTAAAAGAAGATGCCCCAAATGCCTTCTTCAAATGAGCTTTAAACTCCTCCAAGTATCCTTTCTTGAGCCCTTGCACTTCCCTATCTTCCTTGTAGTAAGATAATGGATCTTCAAGGGGTACAACTGAGTTTCTTAGGCTTGACCATTTTTCTTTATTATTATTATTATTATTATTATTATTTTTTTTTTTATTATTTTTTTTGCCCCCATGCCCCTTGTAAGGTTTTTCCCTCTCCTTGTAAAACCAAGTATAGTCCAAATTGTTCCAGCGTAGGAGCTAGTTGAAAATCCTTGAAGAGGAAGTCACATAGAGAAGGATCATAAAGTTGTGCAAAAGCAATTATGGCCTCTACGTTCATAGGGATACCTAAGAGATCGAGGATCCTTCCATACTTGTGTATAAACATCCTTTGAGCAGATTTTGGCATTAAGTCTTAAAGAGACTTTGTAAATCAGCACTTGGCACTCTGATGCGTAGGGTAGCCCTTTTGTTTGAATTCATCTTTCCAATGTTCCTACAACACATCTTGAAATTCCCCACAAAAATGCATATATGCAAAAAATGTTTTTAAATGCATGATGACATGGACATTTTTTTTAGTGTTTTATTTGGTTAGGGTAAGGGTGAAATGCAAGCATGACCCTAACTAGGTAGGTTCCCTACAATGGTTTAGATCTAAGTCTTATCTACCCAATCCCCTCACATGTAGGATATACAGTTTTGAGCAGCATAACGACCCTAGAATTTACGGACTATACCCTTGTTTTACCATGAGAAGGATCAAGCCTTCCTACGGTAAACCTTCGGGATAAGTCACATCTAGGAAGATCCTAGTAACGACCCTTGAGGGTTGAATGCTTAGGATCACCATGGGTTGATTGGGTTTTCTAAAGGTCCTCAGAATCTTCAACCACATCCAAATCATCAGCTATGTTAAGGGCTAGCCTTATCAGGAAGATAATTTTGAAGGATCTATCTGAGTGTGGCATCAATGCATAGTCGGGATGTTACATCCCTTCCATTATTATTTTCGTTCCACATCCTAATATTAAGGTATACTCCAAGCTTGGGTTTTAGCTTCACACATCATCATATCCCAAACCAATGCAAAATGACAATATAATAAATATAAAATAACAAATATAATAAAACAAATTAAGACATATAATAAATCAAGAGAAGAATAAACAACAAAAGAAAAACAATAAACACCAAAGACAAACAAACAAAACCCTAAAACCTAAGGTTAGGATGAACTCTCTTTAGGTTACCCCATCCCCAGCAGAGTCGCCAGCTGTCGCTGCCGGCTAAAAATTTTCGAGTCGCCACCATATTTTTTAAGAAAAATAATGATAAACCTAAAAATCCTTAATCCCAAGGGCAGAGATTCCTACGGCTCGGGAGTCGGTTAAGTGAAGGGAAGGTGTTAGGCACCCCTCACTTCCATTGTACTCAATGGGTTTCTCCTTAGATTCTAGGGTTTGTTTGTTTGTCGTCTAATTTTATTTATTTTACAAAAGAATCCTAAGTTTTTTATTAATGTACTCGCTAGGGTTTACAACCCTATGCCTACGTACCTTCAATTTTGAAGGTTCAGAGTATACGTAGTTCACCTCCCCTATTCCTACCCCCTAATCCTATTCCTAACCCTAATCCCAAACCTAATCCACTATTTATACTCTTGGATAAAGAGTTTTATCCCCAAATCTATTACTTATACTCCTAGATAAGGAGTTCTATCCCTTAAAAATTCCTTTATCCATTGTTTATACTCTCGAATGGAGAGTTTTATCCCTTAAATCCCTTATCCATTATTTATACTCTCGGACGAAGAGTTCTATCCCTAAATCTATATTTATACTCCTAGATAAGGAGTTCTATCCCTTAAATCCTATCCATTATTTATACTCTCAGATGGAGAGTTTTATCCCTTATCCATTGTTTATACTCTCGGATGGAGAGTTCTATCCCAAAATCCCTTATCCCTTGGCCTATATTTATACTCTTGGAACCTAAGAGTTTTATCCCTAAACCCCATCCTTTATTTAGACTCTTGGACCAAGAGTTTTATCCCTAAATTTAAATCCTTAAAAATCCATTTATGTCCCTTACTTAAAAACAATAAAATCCTCAAATTCCAAAGAATTTAATAAAACCCACAATACCAATCATGCTAAGAAACATAGCAAAATAAATCCCCAAAATATTCCAATTTAAAAAGATTTTTAACATAATTCCAAAATAAAAGAATTTTAATCCCCAAAAATAAATTAAATTCACTTTAATTTACTTTTATCCAAAGAACCCAAAATTTCCAAATAAAACCCAATACCAAAAGTTTTTTTTTTAAAAGATAAACCCTAACACAAGTTTAGTAAAATTCCCAATTTCCCAAAAATACCAATATCCAACCAAAATCCCTACAAAAAATCTTATTATTTTAACAAAGAAGGATTGAACAAATTATTTTAATATATCAACCCCCAACCCAAGATTAGTCCTAAAAATCCTAAACACAATTCCTAAAGTGAAAGAATTTTAATTCCTATTTTATTAAAAGGATAAACCAAACATTTTTAAAAATACATATAAAAGTAACTTGAAAACCAAACCCAAAATTACCCCTAAAACCCTAAATAAAATTCCTAAATAAAATTCCTAAATAAGATTAAATCCCTATTTCCTTTAAAAGAATAAACCAAGTATGTTAAATATATAAATTATAAATTTAAACCCAACCCCACAACTATCCCAAAATTCCTAAATAAAATTCCTAAATTAGATTAAATTCATGTTTCCTTTAAAAGAATAAACCAAGTATGTTAAATATATAAATTATAAATTTAAACCCAACCCCACAATTATCCCAAAATTCCTAAATAAAACTAAATCCCTATTAAAATTTTTTAAATATATAAAACTATTTATTATAAAAACGAAACCAAAATTAAAAATAAAATAAAACTTAAGTATTTCTCCTAATACTAATATCCCCCAAAATCCTATGTCGAATCCCTAATTAAAATCTAAGTCCTCATTAAGTAATTAAATTAAGTTATTAATTTAATTAATTAAAAAAACCCTAAACCCTATTTATAAACCCTAAATCAAATTTAACCTAATTAAAGAATTAAATTAAGTAATTAATTTAATTATTAAAACCTAAAACCCAATTTCTAAACCCTAATTAAAATTAACCTAATTAAATAATTAAATTAAGTTATTAATTTAATTAATTAAAAAAACATAACACACTATTTATAAACCCTAATTATCATTTAAAATTTAATTGAATAATTAAATTAACTTATTAATTTAATTAATTAAAAATCCTAAAACCCTATTTATAAACCCTAATAACAATAATCCTAAAATCCTATTTTTTACACAAACGAATTATTTTGAATAGATTCATAAAAAATGTGAATTAAAAGACCAAAAGTAAAATAATTAAAAAAACCTTAATTATATCTCTACTAATAATAACAATCCTAAAACCCCTTTTATAAATCCTAATTAACTATTTAACTCAATTAACTAATTAAATTAAGTCATTAATTTAATTAATTAAGTTAGCACCCAGAGGGGTGCATTTTGTACTGAAAACGTAATGGGGCTTTTGAAACAGGGGTGTAGATAGCAGAGGGCGTAAAGCCCAATGGCCAAAAACCCATCGGAGGCGACAATTCACACAAGAAATTCATAGAATTGACTTCTAACTTGGAGCGTTGGATTGATCCAACAAGATCAGAGGCTAACAAACATGGAGCGTGCGATTGGACTACAAATCAAGGTTGACCACAAGGATGGTTGTGATCGCGGGCTTACGGTAAGAGCGTGCATACCGAATCGCGTGTTGACTGAGATAGTCAAACCATCTAGCTTCCCAGAGGGTGCCACCTGGCGACCATCCGAACACTCATGGAGGGGTATTCAATCCCCATTTCCTTTGGAGACTCTCATTTTCTCCAGCACTTTCTCTCTCTACTCCTTTCCCACTCTCAAATGCTCTCTCCTCTCTCTAAAACCCTCGCCCCTCTCTCCTCTTTTCCGTCGCCGTTCCGGCCTCTGGCCACCGCGCACAACCCCATAAACCACCGTCCTTCCCAGATTCCGGTTGATATTCAACCGGAATATTCAAACCTCATGAACCCTAAACCCAATTTCCCCAGAAAATTCCAAGTTCTTCAGGGTTCGAGATGAACCCTAAGAACCCTAGGGTTCTTGGGAAGATTCCTAACCCTGATACTCACCCTTAAACCTAGTAACCTACAAACCCTATGAACCCTCAGGGTTCCACGAAGAACCCTAACTTCAAACCCAAGAACCCTAACCCTAAGAAGCCTAAAACGTACAAAAACCCTTTTGAATCCTAACGAACAACCCTGAACCCTAACAATGATCCCAGAACCCTAAACCTTGATTTTACCCAGAAACACTCTAAATAACATATATCCTAACAACATCAACAGATAATCGTTCGCACAAATCAAAAGCTAAGATGTTACCTCCCAAGCCGTGACCTTATTACGCTGTTTTCCTTTCCTCTTTCTAATTCCTCTGTTCGTTTCTAATCCCACTCTTTTTGTTTGCAGGTGCGATCTATGGAGGTTTCAAGGGATTTTCGCCATCATCGTTAGCCTAGGGTCCCCGATTTTTTTACCCATTTTCTTCGTTTAAATAGGATTAAAAATTAGGTCTTAGGAATTAAATTGTGGATCCTGATTTAGGAAAGTTTTAATGTATTTTGATTCGATTGTAACTTTAGGATTAGGGTTTGATTCCTTGTAATCTAATTGTATTTTTTAGTTTTTTTTATTTGTACGAATGAATTTGTAATTTAATGAAGTTAATGTTAGTTAATTCTCTTTTGCCCAAACTCCAAATCCGATTTGATTCATTGCCTGTTTTTTTTTTGCGCGTGAAGTTAGGGATTGAGGGGTTTGGGGAAGAAGACGCCCCACGTGGTCAACCCTCTTGAAAATTAATCACTAAAAACAGATAATTAACTAAAAAAGAATAAAGTATTAATAATCACCCTGATAAATATTATTAAAAAAATAGTAAAACAAAATATACTGCAATTAACTCCTATTAGAAAAATAAACCATTCCCTAACATCCTAACCTAATAACCTCGATTAATATAAGAATCCAATCCCTAAGCTCATAACTTTAATAACTAAATTTATATAATTAAAATTTAATATTTTAAATAATAACCTTAAATAACAAATATGCCCTAACTAATAATAATAACATTACTAATTTAATCCCCAAATAAAGGCCACTCTTAAAATGAACCAAACCCACCCCTAATACTTAAACTCTTATTTAAATTAGATAAGTTAAATCTATTAACAATAAACCTCATTTAAAATATGTAAGATATTCTGAATGACTTGATTCTCCAATAATCCTAATACACTAATAAAATAATCTTACTAAGCTAAGCACAAAATTATTCCAAATAATGAATAAAAACCAACTTCCCTTAATACATGACTAATCCTCATAACCATACTAAAATACAATCAATCTAAATTAATAATATTCTAACAATAACTACTGGATAATAGTTAATGTTGATATTTCTGAGCATAGGATCTGATAAAAATAAAAAATTCGATCTCCCTACAACCCAAATTGCTATCACTAACAAGAGATGATAATTCAAATAATACTGTTAATTCAAAAGCACCCCTAATTACTTAGTAATAAGTAACCTTAGTTCTAAATCTCAAATAGTAATAACTTAATTACATTACTCCTAAAAATAAATCCCTCAACAAGAATAATTTTAAAATAACCCCTAATAGATATAATTAATAATATAATAATATCACTAATTTAATCCCTAAATAACTGTCCTTCTCTTAACTTTAATACTAAAATTCAAACAAAACTAATAGATCAACCTAATACTAAATTAAATAAAGTCAATAAAAAAACCTTAATATTTCTCCCTAAAATTGACCCTTAGCCCAAAATAGTATTACTCCAACAATACCTTATAAATAAATTAACCCATTCCCCCAAAAATAAACAAAACCCTAAACCCCAAAATAAAACCTTAAAAACTAAAATGGGCCTAATAATGCTACTAATCTCAGGAACCCAATGACATCTAAGTGACACCCTCTGGTAGCACAAAATCCAACAAAAATAGTAACAAACCACTGGTCAAAATTTAGGGTACTATAGAAGCTAAGGGATATTTTTGTCTTGTTCAAAGCCCAAGATTAAAGCTAAAAGGGTATTTGTGTCTTGTTCAAAGCCCAAGATTGAAGCTAAAAGGGTGACTGAGAGAGAATTTGTCATCTCTAAAGGGAGATATCTCACCTATTCATCACAAAATGTCAGGTAATTGGTTTTAAGGGAAATTACTTTAACTGGGATGTGTAGAATCCAGCATTGCCATAATTTTCTTTATAAGAGAGATGTCATGAAGGAAAAAGCTTTAACTCGGTGTAGAGCAATGCCACTTTTTCCTTTATGAATCTTTCATGCTAAGAGAGGGGCATTGTCTTGGATGTACGGAATCTAGAGGCTTGCCACTTACAGCAGTTAGATGAAAGATAAATTTTAGCCAGGATAAGGTAAGGAGTCCAACTTGGATTTTGAATCAACAAGTGTGCCACTTACAATAATCATTTGGACAAAGGTTTTAATTGTTTGTTTTGACATGTGATGTATAGAGGAAATGTCCTTCTACAGAGAGGATTGAGAGTTTCATCTCAGGGGATGATAAATTTTGTGCCTTGATTAAAGCCCAAGGTTGAAGCTGAAAGAAAATGACTCCACTGGGGAGGGTTTTATCTGTCTTGTACAAAGCCCAAGATTGAGGCTGACTGGGGAAATTCTTATATGAAGCCTAAGAGGAGGCTGACTTTTGATGAGGATTATTGAAATCCAGGAGAAGGTCTAAATTGTATTGGGGAATCCACAATAAAACTAACTCTTGCTGGGGAATTTAGGGGAAAGTTGATTTATCAAATGCCATGAGGCTTTGATCCCTTTGAAGATTTGTTGATGGTAACCTGACCCCGGCTGGGATCTCTAAAAAGGTAGTTAAGCTTTGTTGGGGGTCAGAGGAGTTTAAAGGTGAGTTTGAAAACCTTAGAGGTTTTTTTTACTATGCTGGAGACTAGTATATTGGTAAAATGATCAGGGTTTATCCTATGTGTTTAAGAAGCCTGAGGGTCTCTGTGTGAGGTCCAAGAGGAGACTATGATGATGAGACTTTCTAAGTTTACATGTATGAAGCCCAAGAGGAGGCTGAGACTGTCTAAGTCTCTTTAAGAGGAGGTAGACTCTGGTTGGAGAAAGATCTTTTGTATGATGCCCAAGAGGAGTCTGTTGGTTTAAGAGATGAAGATCAACTCTGGAATGGTAGGATGTTCTAGACTTTTGACTCTCCTGGGGATTGAACTAGTATAGATGACTAATTTCTATCCTATGCTTTTAGGAAGCCTTTGGGTCCTTGTACTAAGCCCAAGAGGAGGTTGGGGAACTTCTAAGAAGCCTGTTGTTCCTTGCATTAAGCCCAAGAAGAGGCTGGGGATGCTTCTAGGAAGCCTTTGGGTCCAAACCTAAGAAAAGTTCAAGAAAGGTTTCACCGGGAGTAAGTCCTTTCTTTGTTGAATAGTTCTAAGGTTTGAAGAAATTCAAAAGAGGTTTCACTGGAAATTAATCCTCTCTGGGGAAATGAATTTCTTGTATATAATATATATATTTCTAAGTTTTGATAGTCTTGAGAAAAGTTTCACCGGGAATAATGTCTTTCTCTGTTCCATATTGAATATAGCCCAAGAGGAGGCAGACTGTATTGAGGGAAGTTTCCTATGAGGGAACTAGTTTTGACTAAGTTCAGGAGTAACCTCTGGTTTGACCTAAGTGTAGACCTAACTGCTGGGGAAAACTCTAGACAGATATGCACAAGTATATACAGATAAATAAATTAACAGGCATATAAACAAGTATGCATTGAAAATAAAAGATGTTGGGTCTTACACTCTGAAAAGAGGCCCATGTGTATTGTGATTGATTGTACTGATTTTAACTGTATGATTAGGGTTTTAAGAAATTGAAGAAAGTTTTGAGAAAATTTTGAATTTGAATTTGAATTAAAAGAAAGTTGTTTAAAAGAAAAGAATTTTTGGGGCTTATAACTCAAAAAGGGGCCCAAGTGGTCTAAGAGTAGTTTCACCAAGAATAATGCTCCTCTTAGTACCAGTTTAAAAACAAACAAATGATTTTGAAAATAGAGGTATGGGGCTTACAACTCAAGGAGAGGCCCATGGAAGTTGTTTGTTGTTTAAAACAAAGTTTATGTACAAAAGATTGGGGCTTATACTCAAGGAGAGGCCCAGATGGCTTGTTTTGAAAAACAGTGATCGCACTACGATACTAAAAGACGTTGTGGGACTTATACTATAGTAGAGACCCAAAAATTTGTTTATGTACAAAGAGGGTTGGGTATTACACTCTACTAGAGGCCCAAAAATGTTTGTAAAGAAGAAAAATGGGGCTTACAACTCAGAGAGAGGCCCAAGGTTTTTATTTGAAAAGCGATGATTGTAACATCCCGAAATAATTATAATAGTTATTTAATTGAATTATTATGATTATTCGGTGTTTTGGTGGATTTTGGTGAATATTGTGATGCTTGATGACTTTGGGTGGTGTTGTGGGGTAGTCTGAGTTAAGGGAACATTGAGGTATCTTAGAAGTAGTAATTAAATTAAGATTATTTTATAAGATAATTTTAATAATTGGATTATTATTTATTATTATTTTTATCATTATTGTTATTATTATTATTATTTAAAATAATTAGGAGAACCATTAAGGGTAAGACGGTAATGTTGAGGAGGTTAATTGAGGATAATACGGGTAAATCATGATTATGGCCCAAAAGACAGGTTTAACAAAAAGAAAATAGGGAATTAGGAGAATTAGTCTGTGCAACTGTAAGAAGTGAAGAGAGAGCTGAGGAAAGGAGGCTAGAACACATAGAACAAGAGGATCAACCGTAGAACCCCGAAAAGAAGAATCTTTGCAAGAAAATTCGAGGTATGGGGGGTTAATCCGAGTTCATATGTTTGATATGGGTTTAAGGTAGAGTAGTTTTGTGTGTTCTGTGTTTTATGATGAATTTCCGTATGCGGAATCTATGTGAATTTTCGTGTATCTGTGTTGGTAAATTTTCTGATATGAATCTGGTATGTGTTGCTGTAAATTCTGTGAAAATCGTGTGAATGATTTCTGTCGCTGTGATGAACATGTGAATAAACCAGATCTAAAATCGAAGGTGGGATTAACGAATTAAGACTTAATAATTAGGGAGAAATTGATGAAAATAATGAAGTAGGATAATGACGTAGATCTGTGATGAATCGAAACTGGTTTGAGTCTGATTTTGGAGGATCGAAGGTACTGGAATGGGAAGGTTTTCGTTCAGATGCGAAATCTGAGTTTTGGAATGTTTTTTGGCAATACGCGTAACAGGGGAGGCATTACGCGTAAGAGGGGACATTCCCAGGGTGATACCCGTAGCATACGCACCCGTCCCCAGGGCCAACACGACCCTCTGCCAGTACGCGTAGCGTACGCGTATGAGAATGGAGGCAATATGCGTATGTGATGGTGATACGCGTATGGGAAGCTAAGGAGGAAGAGGCATACGTATATGGGAATGTGTATTACGCGTATGGGGTTCTTGGGAAAGACGTATTACGTGTAATGGGAGATTGAAGGGAATTTTGAGAGGGAAACCTCTCCGGTGATACGCGTAACAAGGATGGCATTACGCGTAAGGGAGACCTGGGTAAGGGGCCCTCGCGTATAATACGCAGGCCAGGGGCGAGGAATTGAGCCATACGCGTATGGGGCATGGTCATACGTGTATGGGCAGGGCTGTTGGCAGATTTTCCTGTTTTTGCGATTTCTATCCCGATTTCGGTAGTGATGTGGTTTCTTTGAGACGTAGGGCCATGATTGAGGTAATAAAACATCAGTAAACTAGTAATGATGATGAATGGGATAGAATCGGGAAATTTTGACGTAACGATTATAATATTATGATTTGTTAGGTATAGTGACAGATTGTGATGAGTGTGAATTGATGTTATGTCAAGATGTTTGATGATGATTCTATAATGATGATTTTTGACGTGTGTTAGTGATACTATACTATGATGCTATGATGAATTAAATTGATGATATGCATGTTGATGTTATACATGTATGTGAAGTCTTATGATGAATTTTTATGAATGATAATGCAACTTTGACGAGCCGTGATGGTGATTATTTTGACGTTTTGCATCTTGCATTCATAGCATTTTTCAGACTTTGGTCCAGTGATGATGTTAGAACTTCGGTCCAGTGGTGGCTTCAATCCCATTGTGCGGATTGAAGTGTTTTGTGACGTGCTCCGGTTCTTGTGTAGAATCGATCCTATTGGTGGAGATCTTTGGAGGGTGATGGCCCAGTGTCCATCAATTATGACGAATTGGTACCACATGCATGAGTCTATGATGTTGCATTTGCATATTGTGTGGCATTGCATTCTATGGATGTAATCGATGTATTAATGACGACTGTGAATGATTTAATGTTGTTTGTGCTTACGCTTTATCTTTTGCTTATATATTATATATTGATTCGTGATTACTCACCATGCCTGTTTGAATGTTGCCTCCATGTGGGTAACGTGCAGGTGATCAGGCTTAACTCTCTTGGTGCTCGAAGATTTAGCTTTTGAAGTACTTTGATTTTCTCTGTCGATTAGAGGGTCTTGCTCTGATATGTAACATCGGGTCGGGACATTTGAGTCGAACGATTTACGTTCTTTTATTTGTTGGCATGATGTTTTGTTTTATGGATTTTTGGATTATAAAAGTATTCTTTTAAACTTTGATTTCCGCTGCGAGATGTTTGAATAAATTCATGATGGTAAAACCCGTGTTACGGAGCAGGTGATTACTTGATGTTTTGTGACGAAATGTGATGCCCTTTTGGGACTGTACTCTGATAAAATACTCATATTTATTCGTGATGTTTGTTGGGTAGAATAAGGGTGTTACATAGTGGTATCAGAGTAGGTCGGTCCGTCTGGCCAGGTTGTCTAATGTTGTTTGTTCCTTAGTGCACGACATGAGTGTGAAACACTGTCGGTACTTGCTTGTTGTCTAACCGTTGTCTGCAGAAGTTGGTTTGAAACAAGTGAGGGAGAAGCTTTTGCTTCTCTAAGATGTTTTGGTTGTGGAATGTTAAATCGGTGTGCCGCTGATTACAAGGGTGCGAGCATTGTGGGAATTGTGTTGTTTCCGAAACTGAAGGAAATACGAAGATACGACTTATGGCAAGTAAGAATTTGTGCCTTAGGTAGCTTCGTGGACAAGATGCAAGAAACGTTATTTTAGTTTGGTAAATACGATGTATTCCCCGTCATGAATGTCAGCTATCTATTGACAAATTGAGGAACTGATCACCCTTAATCTCTTGTTGATAGTAGACGGGATCATGCTGGATGGAATAGACGTGTCTTTCTAGCTTAGATGGTGTGTACAACGAACTGTTTGGGGTTAAGTCAGGTTCTTACAGATTGTTTTGATGAGTCAATGTAGATTATTATATTTGAAGATGAGGCGGATTTGAGTTTCATGCCTGTCGGTCAAGTGGGAATGTCTTGAGGAGAACGATCAGGTATTGTTGATGTTTGCTTCTCGGGGGATAAAGAGCAGTGTGACGGCTAGTGATATGCCAGTGGTGTGTAATTCTTGATGTTTTCCTGAAGATATCTGCAACTTGCCCCGGAGCATGAATCTAATGTCGACGAAGGTGAATAGTTGTTTGTTTTGTTAAGAAAGTGGATAAGTCGGTGGAAGATGGTGCAAAGGTGTTTATGATGTTGGCTTCTTTGAAGGCATAAGGAAATGCAGTGGTTGGTGATCTACCTATGGTGTGTGAATCTTTGGATGTGTTCCCATATGATATCAGTGACTCCATACAGAATGTATGTTTCTGAGTTAGGTGAATTGAAGAAACAATTGGAAGAATCACTTGAGAATAAGTTGTTCGGCCGAGTGTTTCTCCGCAGGGTGCCCCTGTGTGCTAGTTAAGAAGAAAGACGATGGTATGAGGTTGTGTGTTGATTATCTGCAGTTGAATAAAGTGACTATCAAGAATAAATATCCACTTCTGAGAATCGACGATTTGATCGATCAGTTAGTAGGCACTTGTGTGTTTAGCAAGATTGATTTGAGGTCGGGTTATCATTAGATTCGTGTTAAGCCTGATGATATTCCGAAGATAGCTTTCTGGACGAGGTATGGTCACTATGAATACACTGTGATGCCGTTGGTGTATCTAATGCACCTGGTGTGTTCATGGAGTATATGAATCAAATTTTTCATGAGTACTTGGATCAGTTTGTTGTGGTTTTCATTGATGATATTTTGATATAATCTAAATCTGAAGAAGAGCATGCTGAGCATTTGAGAACTGTGTTACAAGTATTGAAGGAGAAGAAGTTGTATACAAAACTGTCGAAATGTGAGTTTTTGTTGAAGGAAGTGAGTTTCCTTGGCCACGTGATTTCAAGTGGTGGAATTGCTGTTGATCCTTCTAAGATTGATGTTGTGTTACAGTGAGAGACTCCAAAATCTGCTACAGAGTGTAGCGAGCGATTTTGGACGCGGTTCTTAAGCGCTGGTCGCTCTCTGCGGTTGAGCTTAAAACTACAGGTCGGTTCATTTTTTATCCTATTGTGAGCTGAATAAGGAAGGGAAATAGATGTCTCCAATTAACCCTGCTTGCATACTGAGTTTAAACAGCGGTCTGTTAGGTTACGGATGCTATCAATGTGGGGGGGCCTTTGTACTGGTTATTCGTATTTCGCCAATACGATTCTTTCTTTCTTTTTTCTAGGCAAAGGGTTTCTGGCGGGGAATAAGGATTAGGATGTTAGGACTGATGCTTTTGAATTACTGCTTTTAATTGATGGAGATATGGGATTTGGGTTTTTTTGTTGATTGCGCTCGCTAAGATCTTTTCTTTCGATCTTATGCCTACGTATTCCCGTTTACCGAAACAGGGAAATCAGAGCGTTCGTAGTTCCTCCTATTCTATGGGAGGAAATTGGTTTTTGGTGTCTTGTTCAAAGCCCAAGACATGAAGCGAAAGGTGATTTGTATCTTGTTCAAAGCCCAAGATGTGAAGCTAAAAGACCTCGACTTTAGAGAGAATTTGTCATCTCTAAAGAGGGGAGAAGGAGAATTACTTTAACTGGGATACGCGGATCCGAGCAATGCCATAATTTCCGAAGAAAGGGTTTTAACCTGAAGGAGAAGACTTTAACTCAGTGTAGAGCAATGCCATCTTTCCTTAGGAATTTCTCATGCTAAAAGAGGGACAGTGGCATAGATATAGATGATCCAGAGGCTTGCCGCTTACAGCGATTAGATGAAGGGAAATGAGTTATTGATGTTTGTGTACTGTGAACGAGGCACAACTTTGATGCTAAAAGGTTGATTGGATCAACCAGTGGTTTTCTTATACAAAGCCTAAGAGGAGGCTAATTTCCGCTAGGAAAATCATTATACAAAGCCTAAGAGGAGGCTATTTTGTGTCTCGTACAAAGCCCGAGAGAGAGGCTAAAGGTTTTTGACCCAGTGGGGCATATCGTTATACAAAGCCTAAGAGGAGGCTAGCAAAGAGTTCGACTCTTGCTTAAGGGATTTATATCTCGTACGAGGCCCGAGATGGAGGCAAAAAAAGAGGTGATTGACTCAACGAGGGAATCTTTTGTGTCTCATACAAAGCCTGAGAGAGAGGCTAAAAGGTTGTTTTGACTCCACTGGGGAGAATTTTGGTATCTCGTACGAAGCCCGAGATGGAGGCTATTGTAACTGTTTCAGTTGAGTGACAGATCCAATATACTGATTTAAAAGAGAAAATCAGTTCTTATATGAGTAACACTGTACACAGGGATTTAATTTGAGGATCAGGGATATTTCCTTTTCTTTGAGGAAACGGGAAATCCAAAGGGTATTGAGACTATCCGAGTCTGCGGGTTTCCTTCCTATTTAACGAAGGGTGCTTGAGAATGTCTTTGAAACTCAAGGAAGTTAGACTGTCCAAGTCTAGAGTTTTATCTTTTGTACTATGCTTCGAGAAACAGTAGTGGACTCTATGAAAGGACTGTTCTATGAGGATGACTAGGTTATGTTCCTATACCTCTAGGAGGTCGTCGGGACAATTTGTACGAAGCCCAAGAGGAGGCTATCATTCCCGGAGGAAGAGATCATTATACGAAGCCTAAAAGGAGGCTCTGAATACTTCTAAGAAGCCGTAGGGTCCTTGAATAATGCCCAAGAGGAGGCCGGGTTGCTTATAGGAAGCCTGTGGGTCCTTGTACGATGCCCAAGAGGAGGCCGATGCTTTTAAGAAGCCCGTGGGTCCTTGTACGATGCCCAAGAGGAGGCTGATGCTTTTAAGAAGCCCGTGGGTCCCAAACCAAAGAAAAGTTCAAGAAAACTCTTTTAAAGATAAAACCACTGGTAAACGTGCGAGGTTTACTATCCAGCAACTTTTATCTTTTCAAGAGAGTTTGAATAGTTCGGAGGTTTGAAGAAATTCAAGAGAAGTTTCACCGAGAATAATTCATCTCTGGGGAATAGAATTTCTTGACGATTCCTAAGGAGGACAGCCTAAGAGAAGACTGTATCTGGTGCTCCTATTGGGGATCTAGGCGTCTATTTCTACGAATAAGTGAAACGGCGTCACCTAGTTCTAGACGTAGTTGCCGGGGAAACTCGAAATATCTATACTATTATTACACAGTAGATATGACTTTATGAAAGGAGACTTACAGTGAGCAGCCCCACAATACAGTTTATAATATGAAAGCAGTAAATGAAAGCGATAACCACTTACTCGGTTGTAGTGCTTCCATGCTGTTTGGTTAGTTGTTCAACAAAGAAAGATTGAAAACAACAGTATATTCAAAATCAAAGGAGAAAGTGCTTTGAAAAAGAAAGATTTGGGGCTTACAGCTCAAGGAGAGGCCCGGGGTTTTATCAGTGAGCGCACTGTTTGACTTTGTACATCGGGACTTATACAAGTGACTGGGGCCCAAAAAGGTTTTCTGTACAAAGGGATGAGTCTTACACTCTCTCAAGAGGCCCAAAAAAAGTTTAAAGAAAAGAGTGGGGCTTATAACACGAGGGTAGGCCCGGACTTATACAATAAGTGAGGCCCAAAGATGATTTGGTCAAAAAAATGATTGGGTCTTACACTCTAATAGAGGCCCAAAGTGTTTTGAAAATGATTTATGAGGGTTGAATTAATCCAAAACCCTAATTTGTTTTCAAAAATGTATTTAATTGAATAAAAATTCAATTAAAATGATCAAAAATTGTTTAACACATGGAAAACAAATTGTGATCTTGGATTAATGCTTCAAAAATTAAGTATTGACCTACAAAATAATTAGAAAGCATTAAAAGTTGCAAAATCAATGTAGAAAAAATATTTAAAATGCCAAAAACAATCAAAATATCAATTCTTTACAAAAATATCAATTATATGAAATAAATAATATTTTTGGGATTTTTTGTGAAAATAAAATATTTTAACATTTTTGTGAATTATTAAAAAAAGAATCAACTCAAAATCATTAAAACTCAGAGAGAAATTAATTTTTGAATCAATTAAACAAAATCACAATATTCAAATATTCAAATATATGAAAATGGCGCCAAGAACAACACCAAGAACACGCGCGTTTTTTCAGTTTGCCCAGATTTGCATTTTCTATCCAATCTCCATGAATAGGTAACCATATCATGCAATCCACATATCATTATGCTCGCCTCAACCTCACGATCATGTCTATGTACTTTAATTTCATTTAAATTAAACATACAACAAGAAATCACGAAGAGACCTCAAGAACCCTAATTTCTGCATGAAGGCTAGGATTTTTGATACACGATTCAAACAATGCAATTAATTGAGGGAAAACATTCCATGCATGATTATGAACATATGGCCAAATTATTGTGCGAGGAAATATGCATAGATTGAGAGATGACCAAGTTTAGGCTTACCTCCAAGTCGTGACAGCAAGAGCAAATCAAATTCTGGGTTGGAGGTGTTACAGATGAGTTGTGATGATCTAAACAGCTTTCCTACACCATATGGAGTGTGTTTGAACACTTGGATTGAATTGAAATGAACTGGATCAGTTTATGGCATCTCAGCTGCAACTTCACTTCAAACTTGTGTGGATGGCAAGTGATTTTGAGATTTTGATGTTTCAGAAGTTATGAGAGTGTTTGATCAGGTCATATGTGATGTATGTGAGGTGTGTGAGTGATTGGTTTGTGCAGAATTGCTCTCAAACTCAAAACCAGATAGCTACCTTGCTAAGAAAGGCATTTTTGCCAAGAGAAAGAGATTTTGAGGAAAGCATCTGTTAGATGGCTTTGGTGTACTTAAACTGAACACAATTGAGCTCTATTTATAGTAGAGCAAGTTTGTTTTGCAAGGAATAATGCATGGCAGCTGGTAAGTAGGTTTCCTCAATGTTGGCCAATGGAAATGAAAGTCTCCTCTAGCCATTGACTAGAGGTTAGGGCACAGAGCTTTGGTCCCCTTGGTCTTGGATAAGTCTTGACTGATTTCAGATGAGAATGGCTCAGTCCATGCCACCTTGATGGTTCCATTGAATGCCTCATTCCAAATTTGAAGTCTTGTCCCTATTTTCGCCATTCTAGGTTCAACATGCTATTCTTTGTTCCTTGGACCTTGGAGGCTTGGCTTAGTGATTGTCCCCTTTGGATTCAATCCTCTGAGGTGTCCAAGTGGATTGGAGCAATTGCAATTGGCTGATTTTGGCAAATCGAGCTAAAATGCAAATTCTGCCTTGCCTTGACAGATTTCAGCAAGGCAACTTGCCAATGTTGTATCTCATGATGTAGGTTGAATTTGGCAATGTTCTTGGCCATTTTGGAAAGCCCTAACATGATACAACAACTGTTTGAACAAGTTTGGTTTTGATCTCTTGTGATTCCAAGTGAGAAATCCCCCTACATTTGGCAAAAAGTGAAGGCAAATTCTGACTTAGTGAAAATTTCACTAAGTGTTGGAAAAAGTGACATTTTCACTTTTCAGCCACTTTGATCACTCCATAACTCAAAATCCTTAATGAATTGGAATGACTTGTAGTTGAAGTTTTTGTAGGTGATAATGAGGGCTAAAAATCCATCTTTGGATGAGAAAAAATGGCCTTGTGGTTTAGGAGTTATGGTCCTCCAAAGTTGGTACCTTTGCCACTATATTTTTAACTTAGAAAAATTTCTAAGTTTTATGGTTACCCCTTTTACTAGTTATCTCACTTTTCTTGATTTTTCTTGATGAATGATGATTCAAATCATACATTAACATCATTTTAGGGTTAAAAATCCATTTTGGTGAAAAATATCAAAAAGTCAAAGTTGACTTTTGTGCACAGTTGACTTTTTATCAGATGAATTCCAAACTGTGCAATTCTTCAGGAAATCATGTCCTTGACCTAAATCAAACTTGATGGACATATTCCATAGGTGTCATAGGGTATATTCAATCATGTATTAGGGTTTGGGAGCATGTCCAGGTCAAAAGTCAAAGTTACAGTTGACTTTTCCCTTAAAACCCTAATTGTGGTGCAGATGAAAATGAGACTTGTTGCTCAAGCCTCTTGGATTAATCCATTGTTCCAAATGGATCAACATGGTGTATTAGAGACCCTCAAATCATCTCTTGAGGTCTTGGCTCATGGTTTGCCCCAAAAGTCAACTTAGGGGTGAATTAGGTCAAGAAACCCGAATTCCTGATTTTTGATGAATGCATCCCCTGAGGCGAAATTGACTTGATGCATGGGTTTATGAGGTTTCATGAAGTATATTAGGTTATGTTTTGGATCAATGGCTTGTGCCCAGATGAAAATTTCCATCTGGAGGCCCTGGTCGACCAAAACCCTAATTTGGTGACACTGTCGATCTTGAAACTTGATCCACCTAGAAGGGAGCAGCCTTGTGCTTAATCCTTGAAGTGGGAGTCCTTTTTGATCCATTGTGGATGTTTAAGAGATTAGACAAGTTGAAGATCATGTCATTTCTTGATTGATCCTTTGTCTAAGCACTCAGAGAGGGCTTGAAACCCTAATTTTGCTTGTAGTGGATGCTCACCCATCTTTGGGGAGACTGATGAAGCATGATGGTTCATCCATATTGTGATGATGATTTTCACAATGATGGGAAATCTTAGTGGTCAAAATTTGGGGTATTACAGATGCCCCTATTTAATCTTCTTGGACCCGAAGGTGTGAATGACGAAGGGATTCGAGCATTCGGGGTGCAAGAGGATTAAATATCAGAATATCTGAAATTTTGATGGTGGTTATGAATGGCAGCTTACGCATTCATCTTCTTTAGCTAAGCAATGATGCTTAGAAAAGGTAAACTTCCCCTCGATCCTGGTTTCCTACCAAGGAACTGGTCTCAGTTGCTTTTGAAATAAACTTCCCCTCGTTCTTGGTTTCCTACCAAGGAACTGGTCTTAGTTTCTGATTTAAACTTCCCCTCGTTCTTGGTTTCCTACCAAGGAACTGGTCTTAGTTTCTGATTTAAACTTCCCCTCGATCCTGGTTTCCTACCAAGGAACTGGTCTAAGTTTCTTTTGTCAATAAACTTTATTGACAAGGGACGCTATTCATAGCGGCTTTCCTCAAACTTCTCGCCGAATTTTCCTGGGGAGACGCCATTTGACGGAAAAAGTTTTAACGTCAGACTCGCTGGGGGAACCCAGTCGTCTGAGTTGTAGAGGTGTATAAACTTCTCTGTTTGGAGACGCCATTTGTTTCTACTGGGGAAAGCGAGTCTCTGGAGAGACTGCTTCTGTTTGGGGTCTTACATCATACTTTTCTCGGGATCTTCCCGGAGAAACGCCATATGATGGGGTCCAATTTTGAGGTGTCGATGACCTTTTCATCAACGACTTTTCAGAGAAATACTGATGTACTGCTGAATCTCTGATCACGAGGCTTTCTCTGTGGATTTTCCTTAATCCGGGAAAGCAAGGATATCATCTTTAATGGCGAAGAGTGATGCTTATTGAGAGTTTTCTCTGGCTTTTCAGAGGTTCAAGTTATCAAAGTGGCCAAGTGCCGACTCTGATCTAAAGATACACTGGTGGCGAGATTGTGCAGACGCAACACTTCCTGACGAGGAAAGAACTGACAAACTCGATTGAAAAAACTGTTTATCACTAGGGGACAAGACCGACTCAAGTGATAGTGATGCAATATGAAATGTGAATGCAAATAAAAAATGCATGAAGTATGTATGTTTATGCTGACAAAACAGACACGACATACAGACTAATGAATGAACACAATTGGATACTCGGCCATCGCGGGGCGAAGAAGTACCGTTGATTCAAAATAGCAATTCCACCTTGCTTAGGAGAGATAGTCCACGCAGGGAGCTATGTTGATCGGGCTTAGGAGATGAGAACTCGGCCGAGGCATGTCAGACGAAACAAGGTCTCTGACACAGTTGATCCCTTCATTCAGGCATACTGGCTTAAAAGGAGTACTTTGATTATGCACTTTGAAATTCGCTTACTTCGGGAGAAGCAATCGATGTTCTTCTGATGTTTAACAGTCAAATTCATTTTTGTTTTATTTCAAGAATCGCTGATTAAGTTTAAACAACGTCGTTCTGTAAAGCTAAAACAAGTAAAGAATTACAAACAAAAGCACAAGGGCTCAAATTTTATTGATAAGATGGAGATCAGCTAAACACGTGATTCCAAAGAGTATATACAAAGTTAGAAAATGGTAATTTACAGGGAAAAGGGCTACGTTAAAACATAACGACCACTATCCTTCTACCAACTTTGAGATCGGTACATCCTGAGCTTCCGTCGAAGATGACCTTTGACTGGAGATTTCCTCCGATAGATGATGTTAACTACTGCTGAGGGACTTGCCTCTGTTGAACATAGTTACTTGCCATTATCCCTAATTTTTGCCTGGATTGTACTATGAGATTTCCAATCCATCGGGATGATTCTTTTTTTTTCATGTCTCTAACTTTTGCCTGGACCGCCCTTTCGGGTTTTCAATCCACCGAGACGTTTTTTTTTAGTTTAGGCGAAGTATTTCTTGACTACATCAACATTCGTGGGGTAGGCAAATTCCTCTCCGTCCATGGTTGCAAGTCTCAAGGCGCCGCCTGAGAAAGCTTTCGTGACCACATAGGGGCCATCATAATTCGGGGTCCATTTGCCCCGGGAATCAGTGAGAAATGATTGTATCTTCTTGAGCACGAGGTCTCCTTTCCTGAAGACACGAGGTCGGACTTTTTTGTCGAACGCCCTTTTCATTCTCTGTTGATACAACTGACCATGGCATAGTGCCGTGATTCTCTTCTCTTCGATCAGGTTCAGTTCGTCGTGTTGACTTTGACACCATTCAGCTTCGGTGAGCTTAGTTTCCATCAATACCCGAATTGATGGGATCTCTACTTCTATGGGAAGCACTGCCTCCATGCCATATACTAGAGAGAAAGGGGTAGCCCCTGTTGAAGTACGGACAGATGTGCGATAACCATGAAGAGCAAAAGGGTAGCATCTCGTGCCAATCTTTATAGGTTACAACCATTTTTTGAACGATCTTCTTGATGTTCTTGTTAGCCGCTTCTACCGCTCCGTTCATCTTTGGTCGGTAGGGAGATGAGTTATGGTGTTCGATCTTGAACTCTGCACACAACTCTTTCATCATCTTATTGTTCAAGTTAGATCCATTATCAGTAATGATCTCGCTTGGAACACCATAACGGCAGATGATATTGTTTTTGATAAATCGGACCACCACTTGTCGGGTTACATTGGCGAATGACGCTGCTTCGACCCACTTGGTGAAATAGTCAATGGCTACCAGGATGAACCGATGTCCGTTTGAAGCCTTGGGCTCAATCATGCCAATCATGTCGATTCCCCATATGGAAAATGGCCACGGGGAAGAAAGAACTTTGAGATGTGATGGCGATACATGAATTTTGTCGGAGTATATCTGACACTTGTGACACCTCCTCATGTACTTGTAGCAGTCGGATTCCATGGTCAACCAATAATACCCGACCCTGAGAATTTTTCTCGCCATTGTGTGTCCGTTGGCATGAGTGCCAAAGGATCCTTCATGAATTTCTTTCATGAGCATGTCTGCTTCTGGTCTGTCGACACATCGGAGCAAAACCATGTCAAAATTTCTCTTATAAAGAGTGTCACCGCTCAGGAAGAAGTTTCCAGCCAATCTTCTGAGGGTTTTCCTGTCTTTTCTGAGTGCCCCAGATGGATACTCTTGTTTCTGAAGGAAGCATTTGATATCGTGATACCAATGTCTGTCGTCTATGACTGCTTCAATCGCGAAGATGCAAGCAGGCCGTTCAAGGCGCATGATGTCAATCTTAGGTAAGTCATTCCACCGACCTACACTAATCATGGAAGAGAGAGTGGCTAATGTATCAGCCATGTGATTCTCGTCACGAGGGATGTGATGAAACTCAACTCTGTTGAAGAAAGGTAGCAACCTTCTTGCATAGTCTTTGTAAGGAATCAATCCTGATTGGTATGTGTTCCAATCTCCTTTTATCTGGTTAATAACCAGGGCTGAATCGCCGTATACGTCTAAGTTTTTGATCCTTAAATCAATCGCTTCTTCGAGACCCATAATACATGCTTCGTATTCGGCCTCGTTGTTCGTACATTTGAACGTAAGTCTGGCAGTGAAAGGAATGTGGGAACCCTGAGGGGTAACAATGATTGCCCCAATTCCGTTTCCATAATGATTGACTGCTCCGTCAAAGATGAGTCCCCACCGGGAACCTGGTTTTGGCCCTTTACTGGGTAGCGGTTCATCACAATCTTTCATTTTTAGATACATGACATCTTCGTCTGGGAAGTCAAACCCGATTGATTCTTGATCGTCAATCGGTTGATGAGCCAAATGATCGGCTAAAATACTTCCTTTAACGGCTTTCTGAGCATGGTACTCTATGTCATATTCTGATAGTAACATCTGCCAACGGGCAATCCTTCCCGTGAGAGCAGGTTTTTCGAAAACGTACTTGATTGGATCCATTTCGGAGACCAACCAAGTAGTATGACGAATCATGTACTGGCGAAGACGTTTGGCTGCCCAAGCCAAAGCGCAACAAGTTTTCTCAAGCATTGTGTACCGAGTCTCGCAGTCGGTGAATTTCTTGCTTAGATAGTAAATGGCAGACTCTTTCCTTTTAGTTTCGTCTTGTTGGCCAAGTACACATCCCATTGAGTCCTCTAGGACTGTGAGGTAAATGATCAGTGGTCTTCCTTCTACTGGAGGTGATAGAATCGGAGGATTCAACAAATATTCCTTAATACTGTCGAAGGCAGTTTGGCAGTATTCTGACCAAACGCAATCCTGGTTCTTTTTCAATAACTTGAAAATCGGCGCACAAGTCGCGGTCATAAGGAATATAAATCTGGAGATGTAGTTCAAACGTCCCAGGAATCCTCTGACTTGTTTTTCAGTTTTCGGAGAAGGCATTTCTTGAATGGCCTTGACCTTGTCAGGATCAACCTCAATCCCTCTCTGGCTGACGATGAACCCTAGTAGTTTCCCTGAACGGACACCGAAGGTGCACTTGTTGGGATTCAAGCGGAGCTTGAATTTTCTTAGACGTTCGAACAATTTTGACAGATGTTCAACGTGCTCATCCTCTGTTCTTGATTTTGCAATCAAATCATCGACATATACCTCGATTTCTTTGTGTATCATGTCATGAAACAGAGTAGTCATGGCCCTTTGATAGGTTGCCCCGACATTCTTTAAACCGAACGGCATTACCTTGTAACAAAAGGTACCCCATGGGGTAATGAACGAAGTTTTCTCCATGTCTTTCGGCGCCATTTTGATTTGGTTATAGCCCGAGAATCCATCCATGAAGGAGAATACTTTGAACCTTGCTGTACTGTCAACCAGCATGTCAATGTGTGGTAAAGGAAAGTCGTCCTTTGGACTTGCCTTGTTTAGATCTCTGTAATTAACACACATTCTGACCCTTCCGTCCTTTTTGGGAACGGGTACGATGTTGGCTAACCATTGAGGATATTCAGATGTAGCGAGGAAACCCGCGTCGATCTGTTTCTGTACCTCCTCCTTGATTTTGATGGCCATGTTCGGGTGAGTGCGTCTCAACCTTTGCTTTACTGGCGGACATTCTGATCTCAACGGTAAGTGATGTTCCACGATGCTGGTATCCAACCCTGGCATATCCTGATAGGACCAAGCGAATACATCGGGGAATTCTTTGAGAAGCTTTATCAAACCCTCTCTGGCAGTTGGACTAAGCAATGCTCCGATCCTGATTTCTTTTCTCTCTTTTTCTGAACCCAAGTTTACCGTTTCCAACGGTTCTTTGTGAGGTTCAATGGACCTTTCCTCTTGTCTGAGTAGTCGGGAGATCTCTTCTGGAATTTCGTTGTCATTTTCTTCTTCAGCCTCGAATACCGGGAACTCAAAGTTGGGAGAAGGCATCGGATCGTATGTTTCAACTGGGTATAAAACAAGCAATATGCATGACGTGATGATTCGTGTTTAGAAGAGATAGAGAAAATGCAAGTGTGTGCAGTGTATTTATTTTACTGCTTGTTTTTATTATTGAATGTTTTTTTTTAGGATTACCATTTTCCGAAAAAGCAAAAAGAGAAAATAGCAATAATGCGGAAATTATAGAACGACATTATTTTATTAATGAACAAGTCGACTCTTGAAACTACAGCCCTATAAAACAAAACTCTGTCGCTTTGGGCAAAGCGAAGAGGGAAATTTACAAAAAGCGAACCCTAACAAAACATCCGTTTCACCTGGGCAGGGTGAAAGGTTAAAGATGGCAATTACTTTGACTGACGAATGACCTTCGGAACCTCGACGGCAACCCATTGGCGGCGAACTCCTTGGTGAATCACAAAGTCTGGCACCTTCCTTGATTTGTCTTCAGAAATGACGCTGATTTCTGGTGGAGCAGGATCATTGGAATCTGTCTCCCAAGCAGAATTGTTGTAGGAGGATTTCTCTGTTGCATTTTGCATAGCATTTGTGCTCTCAGCTGTATCTCCCCATCCAGTTGACTGGATATCTTCGAGCCTGATACGAGAGCTTTCGGGAGCGGTGTACTTGACCATAAAGTCGTATTTTCCACTTGGTTGTCCCAGAGTGTCCCAAACTTCTTTGGAACCGGAGAAGTCATCCCTCTCAATGACGTTGACCTCAGGAAAAGCATAGTTGATGAATTCAAGTCCTGCAAACGTTGTGAATTCATCTTCATGTTGAGTAGTTTCCGAATGACCTGAGTGTTGATCCCATGACATGGTGGGGACATAGGTATTCTATTCAATGATGCTCAGCTGAGTTTCATTACTCGGCTGACCTTCTTGCCCCAAGTTTCCTGGGTAAGACTGCCACATTGGCAGACCATCCATCGGGCCATAGTAGTTGTGATCAGAGTTTTCTTTCATCAGAGTGTCTTCCTCTAATGAATTTGGCGGAGCACGACATTCTTCCGGATCACAATCTCCGTAGATCATTTCGACATCCGATCTTGGTATAAATCTCGAACTTTCTGTAGGAAAGCAAAAAGGCATAGGCACCTCTTCCTGGGACATATAGCCGTCCTTGTTAAGGTAGGACTTCCATTCTTCATCTGTGTCAGAGGGATCTTCCTCATTGATAGCATGAACTGTCTGAGACACTAGGTGAAGAAAACCTCCACTGTGGAAGAAGTTTTGAAGGGGATGAAGACTTTCATCGTTGGCGGCTGTCTGGGTACAGGTTGCAGAAAAACCAAGACCCTTCTTTGTTTTATTGTCAATAGGAATGACAAGCCGTCCCCATCCTGTCGTATCGGTACTCTCGACCGCTTTGATAGCATCTTTGTATGAAGAAATTGAAGTTCCTTCTTCGGATTGATCGTTCTTGCTCACCGATAGTGCTTGGAACTGAGTTCCAATAACCTTCTCGGGTTCCACACAAGTAGATGATGATAAGTTGCTCACAAGCAAGGCTTGTTCCCCACAAACCGTGACAAGTTGATCGTTCTTGACGAACTTTAGCTTTTGGTGGAGGGTTGAAGTAACTGCTCCAGCCTGATGTATCCAAGGTCTTCCTAATAAACAACTATATGTTGCCCGGATGTCCATGACCTGGAAAGTGACTTGGAAAGTGTGAGGACCAATAGTTATGGGAAGATCCACTTCGCCGATAACTGTTTTTCTGGATCCGTCGAATGCTTTGACGACGACCTCGCTGACTCTCATCGGAGGGCCCCTGAATGATAATTGTGTCAAAGTGGACTTCGGCATAACATTCAGGGCTGACCCTGTGTCTACCAGTACATTGGCTAAAGCATCGCCCTGGCAGTTAAATGTGATATTGAGCGCCATGTTATGACGACGACCTTCTTCAGGTAATTCCTCATCACTAAATCCCAAATTATTGCAGGAAGTGATCTTAGAGACAATACTATCGAACTGTCTAATTGTTACATCCTGTTCCACAAAGGCTTGCTCCAAGACTTTCTGTAGAGCCTCTCTGTGGGCTTCTGAACTGAGTAACAGCGATAATACTGAGATCTTTGAAGGAGTCTGTAACAGTTGATCAACAATGTTATATTCACTCCTTTGGATGAGCTTTAGCATCTCATCTTTGTCTTTTGAAAAGTCGGGATTACTAGATTGACCGACTGGTGGATCAGGAATTTCCGCCTGAAGTTCCTTTTCTTTGTTGGATTCTCCAACCCCTCGGTTGAAGATTCTACCACTCCGTGTTACACGACTGATGTCTGCAATATTCACGACGGGGGGTAATGGAATTTCCTTTCCATTCTCGATTATTGTTGCACCGTATTTGTAAGGGATCGCCTTAGCTGATTCATACGGTAGTGGCCCCGGTAGATAGATGACTATGGGAACCTTCTGATTTTTCTGACCATCATAAGTAACCTCGATCCGTTCCCGGTTGGGAACTCTAGATTCGTCAAGTAGAGGGACGATGGCAAAAGCATCCCTGATATGGTGATGACCAGAGATCGTGACAACATCCTCAACCTGATCGGCAAGCTAGTTCGGCGACCAAATGATGGGTCCAGAACCTGGATATGGACGAATTTCTCCATGATCGACCTGACCCTGAAGAGCTGCTCTCACAAGGTAACACCCTTGGTTACTTTCTGAACAGACGCTACAACTGTCATAGTTGTGTGGTGGCACCTGGCCATGCCCACTTTGAATACAATGTAACCTCACTAGGTTACCTTCCATTGATCGGACATCCTGACTTTGACGACGAGTAGGATTCCTGTTATTGATACTAATCTGCTGAGTATCTTCGTCCATATAGATTGGCATCCACCAGTGATTTAACAAGTGCTAAAGTGCCTCCTGGACAAGGGTACAACCTCGATCGTTTTCGCAACCCGCTTTACAATTTTGATAGTCAGGTGATATTAAGAATCCAAGTCGGACCTGCTCAGCATGTAACTCTACCAGATTGGTATTCATCACGCGGATGTCAAAGATCTGAACCATGTTGATTTGATAGGAGTTCCTATCATGGTAGTCTTGGATCCATCCAAAATCCATCTAACACTGGAGGGCCTCTTGTATGAAAGAGCATCCATGTTTGTTTACCGAGCAAATCAGACAGGAACTGTAATCGTGCCGCGGCAGATTATGATACTGGCTTTGCCTTGAGTGCATCGCCACCAAGTTGACATTCATCACACGGATGCCGTGGTTTTGAATGACGTTAGAATTCGTAGAGACCATGTTAACTCCACGAACTCGGTGCTCTTGGATCCATCCAAGATCCATTTGTTCCTGTAGAGCTGATTGCACTACCGAACATCCTAGGTTATCTTTAGAGCAGATATCACACTGGTGATAATTATGAGGTGGCACATGGCCATATCCACTCTGTCTACAATGAATCCTGACCAGATTGGTCCCCAATAAGAGTACATCGTGAATTTGATAGACATTGTTAGTCTCTTTCTCAATCAGATTGACTGCAGCTTTCTCGTGTTGAGGCAGCGGGTTCGTAAGAACATTAGGATTCGTATCTTTGAAAGATAAGAGCCCGCTCCTAACAAGCTTTTGCACGTCGGATTTGAAATTGAGACAAGTCTCAATGTTATGCCCTGAACCTCCTTGATGATAAGGACATGTTTGATCCGCTTTAAACTAAAAAGGCGGATTTTCTGGAACTGAGAGGGGAGGCTTAGTCTGAATGTGCCCCTTAGTCAGCAGTAACGGAAACAGCTCTGCGTACGTTACGGGTATAGGATCAAATCCTGATGGCCGTATTGTACGGTTGTTGTTATATGGGGGACGAGCCTGCTGAAGAGGCTGTTGTGTCCTTTGTTGGTCAGGTTGGCTCTGCGCAACCTGAGGTTGATACATAGGAACAGGCGCGGGGCCGATAGCAGGAGTAACAACTGCTACTGGCTGATAACGTCGCCTTTGCTTTCCGAGAGAGATATTCCCAATATCTTGCTCTTTTTTCTTAGGGAGAGCACTACCGTATTTTTTAGTACCGCTCGTTGATCCAGTGTCTTTTACCAAACGTCCTTCTCGGACGGCTTCCTCAAGACGTACACCCATGCCGACCATTTCGGTGAAATCACTGGGTGCACTGGCGACCATTCGGCCGTAGTAAAATGAGCTCAAGGTCTTTAAGAAGATCTTTGTCATCTCTTTTTCCTCAAGAGGTGGACAAATTTGAGCGGCAATTTCACACCACCTTTGAGCATACTCCTTAAAGGTTTCCTTTTCCTTTTGCGACATTGATCTGAGTTGATCTCTGTCGGGTGCCATGTCCAAATTGTATTTGTATTGTTGGACGAAGGCAGTCCCAAGATCTCTGAATGTACTGATCGTAGTACGGTTTAAACCCATGTACCATTTGAGTGCGGCACCGGTTAAACTATCCTGGAAGTAGTGAATCAGCAGGTCCTGATTCTCCATCTGAGCTGACATCCGCCGAGCGTACATCACCAGATGGCTCTGAGGGCAAGAGTTACCCTTGTACTTTTCAAAGTCGGGCACTTGGAACTTGTGCGGGACTTTCACATTTGGGACCAAGCAGAGGTCTGCGGCGTCCTTTCCAAATAGATCCTAACCGCGAATGGCTTGCAGCTCTTTCTGCATTTCCAAGAACTGCTCCTGGAATTCCTCCATTCTGTCAAACATAGTTTCCTTCTTACCAGAAGGTGTTGGTGGAATCTGTCCTTCCGGGACAGTGTGCACCACAGGGGGTGGTACCGTGACTACGACAGTAAGTCTTGGCGCCTCCCGAAGTTTGTAACCATCAGGAGTCTTCAGTATGCCCCTGGCATCTTCGCTTTCCCGAAGTTTGTAACCTTCAGGCCCAGCGGCTTCTATTGCGATTCCCTGATCTTCAGTGATCGGCGGAACATATCCTTCCAGGATATAGTTAACAGGCATGCCCCAAGGACGATCTTTCGGTATCTGATACCTAGGATCATACTTTTCTATGATGGGCGTTAAGGTGATCTCTGAGATCACAGTTCTTTGTAGCTGAGCTTCTACCATGGCTTGCATGTCGTTACGAAGCTTTCTCATATCCTCTCTCAGAGTGTCGATCTCTTCTTTCAACTCTCTATTTTCTTCCTCAAGATCATCCATCTTTTTCTGACGATTGGCCCGAGTATTATACGAATGAGACAGTTTGACTCTAGAATCGAGACACAAACGTGAGATTCGTAGGGAAGAAGAATACGCGATGTGAGAATGATGAATGCAATGGTTATATTAATTGTTTTTAGGTTTAATTAAAATAAACTTCAACAATTAGATTGCAAATATCAAACAGTGGGGAAACCCCTTTTTATTGAAATTCAAAGGATTACAGAAATGGAAATACAGTAGATTACAAAGTTCAGAAACAGAAACCTAAACTAATGGGTCCCGAGTCCTCTCTGAAGAGAAATCGGGTGCTGATTCTGGTATCTTCCTTTTCTTTGACCTGGGCGCTTGGGCCGTTGTCGGGTTGTCATTCCTTTGCCAAGTGAAAGGAGTGAGCAAATTCCTTTGGTCATCTTGATTCTCTACAGCATGCTGCTCCAAAATTTCAATCAGAGCATCTTTCTCTTTTAGTAGTTGTTGTATTTGGATACACTTTACGTCGAGGGTGCGGTACTTGTTCTTCCAAGACCTTCTTTCCTTTTGAACTTTGTTGAGAGTAACCTGAAGCCTTTCAGTTTCCGTCATGAAGTACATGACAGTTTCCCTCGGTGGAAGAATTCCGTAACGAGGATAAGGCATCTTTAGCTTGAGAGCTCTAGTTTATACCCAATGGAGATAAGGCTCCACCGAGACACAGTCTGGTTTTCCCAGAGACTCTCGTCCTCTCTTATGAACCTGTTTCCAAGCTTGCACTATTTCCATCTTTAGTGCTCTGTCACTTTCTCCTTCTTTGAAGAAAAGACCTTCCAGATGAACACCCAGTGGGATGTGTCTCATCGGGTATCCAAATTGACGAAGAACTAATATCGGATGATAGTTGATTCCTCCTTTAGTTCCTATGAGGGGTACGCTGGGGAAGTTTCCACAACGGTCAATGATTCTGATTCCCTCATAAATCCTATTACACCAATCTATATCAGAGTTGGTGAGAGACATGATCTTCTGTGACCAACGTAAGACACTCTTGCAATCCCAAAAAGCGGCAGACTTGGGCAAGTGAGAGATAAACCACTTGTAAAGCAAAGGTACACAGCATGTGATCTCCCCTCCGCTGTACAAATTTCCTAAGTGTACAGAATGATACGCATCTGCGAGCAAAGTCGGCACAGGGTTTCCAATGAGAAAAACCTTAATAGCGTTGATATCGACGAAGTTATTGATGTTGGGAAACAAAAATAACCCGTAGGTGAGCAAGACAAAGATGCTTTCAAAAGCAGTCCCGTTCCCTATACTAGCAAAGTACAGAGCCTTTTTTTGTCAAGAACTGGGTTGGAAAACCTTGGATGCCACCCTTAGTGGTCAGGTGGGTCCTGACCTCAGACTCGTCCAAATGAATTGCTCTTGCAATAATCTGATTCTTTGGAATTTCTTCCAGTCCAGAAAATGGAGCTCGATCAGTGATATGTAAATCAGTCAGATGAGAATACTCCTCCAGCGTTGGTGCCAGCTGGTAATCTAGGAATGTGAAACAGTGATAAATCGGATCGTAGAACTGAATGAGCGCATCCATGATCCCCTTAATCACATGGACTCTTAACAATGGTAGCAGACCACCGTGCTTGGCTCTGAAAGCCTCTGGGTTAACGATCATCCTCGCTAACTTTCTCAAATCCCCTAGTTTTGGAACCTTGAAGGTATACTGGTGAGTTCTCCTTCTACCGAAATCCATTAATGCAATCTTTTTCTCTGATATTTGCAATCACAGTCTTAGTTTAATTTGAAAAACAGAGAGACTAGAAGAGAAGTTTTTTGAATGTTTTAATGTTTTATTAAGTGAATGCATGAATGCAGCACACAAAAACATAGAAAAAACATGGGGTCAAAGGGTCGTTGTCATGAAGTCAAGGCTCTACCCATCCCCAAAGGTTTATACTAGGGTGATTTTTGTACCTGTACTCATTATCATCAGCTCCTCCCAGGAAAGCAAAACAACAAGCGGATCGCCAGCGAGTTGTGTGCAATCTTAGAGAAAGTGCTATTCACCGAGAATAGATCACCAGCCTCAAATGAGGGTAGTATCGCGTAACAGCTATTTCCGATAGCTTCCGCACTACGAAAAAGGTTGGCTTTTCTTAAGTGTATACTCAATCTCACCACATGCGGCATCACACGCATTCCCAGTAGCAGAAAAATAAACACGTATAGCAAGTAGAAAAAGCAGTATATATATATTTGTCCTAATCATCCTAGACTTATAAAGCTATGAATCTTAAGTTCCTGACAGAAATGGGTTCCCCGGCGGAAGCCCCAATCTGTGGTTCCCTGCCTAAGAGATGGACCAGCATAGGTCAATCTTTCTCTTCGGTAGAGTTCCCATTTTCTGTAGAAAACGGGGATGATGCCCTAAGGCAGAAAAGGAGACTCCCTAGCAGAGTCGCCATTTGTGTAATTTTTCACACAAGAGAAGTAGAAAGAAAGGAACGGGCCCCACGGTGGGCGCCACTTTTCTGTAGCGAGCGACTTTGGACGCGGTTCTTAAGCGCTGGTCGCTCTCTGCGGTTGAGCTTAAAACTACAGGTCGATTCATTTTTTATCCTATTGTGAGATGAATAAGGAAGGGAAATAGATGTCTCCAATTAACCCTGCTTGCATACTGAGTTTAAACAGCGGTCTGTTAGGTTACGGATGCTATCAATGTGGGGGGGCCTTTGTACTGGTTATTCGTATTTCGCCAATACGGTTCTTTCTTTCTTTTTTCTAGGCAAAGGGTTTCTGGCGGGGAATAAGGATTAGGATGTTAGGACTGATGCTTTTGAATTACTGCTTTTAATTGATGGAGATATGGGATTTGGGTTTTTTTGTTGATTGCGCTCGCTAAGATCTTTTCTTTCGATCTTATGCCTACGTATTCCCGTTTACCGAAACAGGGAAATCAGAGCATTCGTAGTTCCTCCTATTCTATGGGAGGAAATTGGTTTTTGGTGTCTTGTTCAAAGCCCAAGACATGAAGCGAAAGGTGATTTGTATCTTGTTCAAAGCCCAAGATGTGAAGCTAAAAGACCTCGACTTTAGAGAGAATTTGTCATCTCTAAAGAGGGGAGAAGGAGAATTACTTTAACTGGGATACGCGGATCCGAGCAATGCCATAATTTCCGAAGAAAGGGTTTTGACCTGAAGGAGAAGACTTTAACTCAGTGTAGAGCAATGCCATCTTTCCTTAGGAATTTCTCATGCTAAAAGAGAGACAGTGGCATGGATATAGATGATCCAGAGGCTTGCCGCTTACAGCGATTAGATGAAGGGAAAGGAGTTGTTGATGTTTGTGTACTGTGAACGAGGCACAACTTTGATGCTAAAAGGTTGATTGGATCAACCAGTGGTTTTCTTATACAAAGCCTAAGAGGAGGCTAATTTCCGCTAGGAAAATCATTATACAAAGCCTAAGAGGAGGCTATTTTGTGTCTCGTACAAAGCCCGAGAGAGAGGCTAAAGGTTTTTGACCCAGTGGGGCATATCGTTATACAAAGCCTAAGAGGAGGCTAGCAAAGAGTTCGACTCTTGCTTAAGGGATTTATATCTCGTACGAGGCCCGAGATGGAGGCAAAAAAAGGGGTGATTGACTCAACGAGGGAATCTTTTGTGTCTCATACAAAGCCTGAGAGAGAGGCTAAAAGGTTGTTTTGACTCCACTGGGGAGAATTTTGGTATCTCGTACGAAGCCCGAGATGGAGGCTATTGTAACTGTTTCAGTTGAGTGACAGATCCAATATACTGATTTAAAAGAGAAAATCAGTTCTTATATGAGTAACACTATACACAGGGATTTAATTTTAGGATCAGGGATATTTCCTTTTCTTTGAGGAAACGGGAAATCCAAAGGGTATTGAGACTATCCGAGTCTGCGGGTTTCCTTCCTATTTAACGAAGGGTGCTTGAGAATGTCTTTGAGACTCAAGGAAGTTAGACTGTCCAAGTCTAGAGTTTTATCTTTTGTACTATGCTTCGAGAAACAATAGTAGACTCTATGAAAGGACTGTTCTATGAGGATGACTAGGTTCAGTTCCTATACCTCTAGGAGGTCGTCGGGACAATTTGTACGAAGCCCAAGAGGAGGCTGGAATCTTTTAAGAAGCCGACGGGTCCTTGTACGAAGCCCAAGAGGAGGCTATCATTCCCGGAGGAAGAGATCATTATACGAAGCCTAAGAGGAGGCTCTGAATACTTCTAAGAAGCCGTAGGGTCCTTGAATAATGCCCAAGAGGAGGCCGGGTTGCTTATAGGAAGCCTGTGGGTCCTTGTACGATGCCTAAGAGGAGGCCGATGCTTTTAAGAAGCCCGTGGGTCCTTGTACGATGCCCAAGAGGAGGCCGATGCTTTTAAGAAGCCCGGGGGTCCCAAACCAAAGAAAAGTTCAAGAAAACTCTTTTAAAGATAAAACCACTGGTAAACGTGCGAGGTTTACTATCCAGCAACTTTTATCTTTTCAAGAGAGTTTGAACAGTTCGGAGGTTTGAAGAAATTCAAGAGAAGTTTCACCGAGAATAATTCATCTCTGGGGAATAGAATTTCTTGACGATTCCTAAGGAGGACAGCCTAAGAGAAGACTGTATCTGGTGCTCCTATTGGGGATCTAGGCGTCTATTTCTACGAATAAGTGAAACGGCGTCACCTAGTTCTAGACGTAGTTGCCGGGGAAACTCGAAATATCTATACTATTATTACATAGTAGATATGAGTTTATGAAAGGAGACTTACAGTGAGCAGCCCCACAATACAGTTTATAATATGAAAGCAGTAAATGAAAGCGATAACCACTTACTCGGTTGTAGTGCTTCCATGCTGTTTGGTTAGTTGTTCAACAAATAAAGATTGAAAACAACAGTATATTCAAAATCAAAGGAGAAAGTGCTTTGAAAAAGAAAGATTTGGGGCTTACAGCTCAAGGAGAGGCCCGGGGTTTTATCAGTGAGCGCACTGTTTGACTTTGTACATCGGGACTTATACAAGTGATTGGGGCCCAAAAAGGTTTTCTGTACAAAGGGATGGGTCTTACACTCTCTCAAGAGGCCCAAAAAAGGTTTAAAGAAAAGAGTGGGGCTTATAACACGAGGGTAGGCCCAGATGGTTTTTAATTTTAAACGGGCGACGATCGCGCCGTTTACTTGTACAGAGGGACTTATACAATGAGAGAGGCCCAAAAAAGTTTTTGTACAAGGGGGGATGGGTCTTACACTCTCTCAAGAGGCCCAAAAAAGGTTTTGAAGAAAAATAAATGGGTCTTACTACTCGAGGGTAGGCCCAGATGATTTTGAAAAGGCGACGATCGCGCCATTTGTTTTTTGACGGTATCCGGACTTATACAATAAGTGAGGCCCAAAGATGATTTGGTCAAAAAAATGATTGGGTCTTACACTCTAATAGAGGCCCAAAGTGTTTTGAAAATGATTTATGAGGGTTGAATTAATCCAAAACCCTAATTTGTTTTCAAAAATGTATTTAATTGAATAAAAATTCAATTAAAATGATCAAAAATTGTTTAACACATGGAAAACAAATTGTGATCTTGGATTAATGCTTCAAAAATTAAGTATTGACCTACAAAATAATTAGAAAGCATTAAAAGTTGCAAAATCAATGTAGAAAAAATATTTAAAATGCCAAAAACAATCAAAATATTAATTCTTTACAAAAATATCAATTATATGAAATAAATAATATTTTTGGGATTTTTTGTGAAAATAAAATATTTTAACATTTTTGTGAATTATTAAAAAAAGAATCAACTCAAAATCATTAAAACTCAGAGAGAAAATAATTTTTGAATCAATTAAACAAAATCACAAAATTCAAATATTCAAATATATGAAAATGGCGCCAAGAA
This sequence comes from Lathyrus tuberosus, assembly GCA_022829125.1. Lineage (NCBI taxonomy): Eukaryota > Viridiplantae > Streptophyta > Magnoliopsida > Fabales > Fabaceae > Lathyrus > Lathyrus tuberosus. Next base: position 5,310,511 of record JALAZF010000203.1, on the reverse strand, counting down.
CAACACCAAGAACACGCGCGTTTTTTCAGTTTGCCCAGATTTGCATTTTCTATCCAATCTCCATGAATACGTAACCATATCATGCAATCCACATATCATTATGCTCGCCTCAACCTCACGATCATGTCTATGTACTTTAATTTCATTTAAATTAAACATACAACAAGAAATCACGAAGAGACCTCAAGAACCCTAATTTCTGCATGAAGGCTAGGATTTTTGATACACGATTCGAACAATGCAATTAATTGAGGGAAAACATTCCATGCATGATTATGAACATATGGCCAAATTATTGTGCGAGGAAATATGCATAGATTGAGAGATGACCAAGTTTAGGCTTACCTCCAAGTCGTGACAGCAAGAGTAAATCAAATTCTGGGTTGGAGGTGTTACAGATGAGTTGTGATGATCTGAACAGCTTCCCTACACCATATGGAGTGTGTTTGAACACTTAGATTGAATTGAAATGGACTGGATCAGTTTATGGCATCTCAGCTGCAACTTCACTTCAAACTTGTGTGGATGGCAAGTGATTTTGAGATTTTGATGTTTCAGAAGTTATGTGAGTGTTTGATCAGCTCATATGTGATGTATGTGAGGTGTGTGAGTGATTGGTTTGTGCAGAATTGCTCTCAAACTCAAAACCCGATAGCTACCTTGCTAAGAAAGGCATTTTTGCCAAGAGAAAGAGATTTTGAGGAAAGCATCTGTTAGATGGCTTTGGTGTACTTAAACTGACCACAATTGAGCTCTATTTATAGTAGAGCAAGTTTGTTTTGCAAGGAATAGTGCATGGCAGCTGGTAAGTAGGTTTCCTCAATGTTGGCCAATGGAAATGAAAGTCTCCTCTAGCCATTGACTAGAGGTTAGGGCACAGAGCTTTGGTCCCCTTGGTCTTGGATAAGTCTTGACTGATTTCAGATGAGAATGGCTCAGTCCATGCCACCTTGATGGTTCCATTGAATGCCTCATTCCAAATTTGAAGTCTTGTCCCTATTTTCGCCATTCTAAGTTCAACATGCTATTCTTTGTTCCTTGGACCTTGGAGGCTTGGTTCAGTGATTGTCCCCTTTGGATTCAATCCTCTGAGGTGTCCAAGTGGATTGGAGCAATTGCAATTGGCTGATTTTGGCAAATCGAGCCAAAATGCAAATTCTGCCTTGCCTTGACAGATTTCAGCAAGGCAACTTGCCAATGTTGTATCTCATGATGTAGGTTGAATTTGGCAATGTTCTTGGCCATTTTGGAAAGCCCTAACATGAAACAACAACTGTTTGAACATGTTTGGTTTTGATCTCTTTTGATTCCAAGTGAGAAATCCCCCTACATTTGGCAAAAAGTGAAGGCAAATTCTGACTTAGTGAAAATTTCACTAAGTGTTGGAAAAAGTGACATTTTCACTTTTCAGCCACTTTGATCACTCCATAACTCAAAATCCTTAATGAATTGGAATGACTTGTAGTTGAAGTTTTTGTAGGTGATAATGAGGGCTACAAATACATCTTTGGATGAGAAAAAATGGCCTTGTGGTTTAGGAGTTATGGTCCTCCAAAGTTGGTACCTTTGCCACTTTATTTTTAACTTAGAAAAATTTCTAAGTTTTATGGTTACCCCTTTTACAAGTTATCTCACTTTTCTTGATTTTTCTTGATGAATGATGATTCAAATCATACATTAACATCATTTTAGGGTTAAAAATCCATTTTGGTGAAAAATCTCAAAAAGTCAAAGTTGACTTTTGTGCACAGTTGACTTTTTATCAGATGAATTCCAAACTGTGCAATTCTTCAGGAAATCATGTCCTTGACCTAAATCAAACTTGATGGACATGTTCCATGGGTGTCATAGGGTATATTCAATCATGTATTAGGGTTTGGGAGCATGTCCAGGTCAAAAGTCAAAGTTACAGTTGACTTTTCCCTTAAAACCCTAATTGTGGTGCAGATGAAAATGAGACTTGTTGCTCAAGCTTCTTGGATCAATCCATTGTTCTAAATGGATCAACATGGTGTATTAGAGACCCTCAAATCATCTCTTGAGGTCTTGGCTCATGGTTTGCCCCAAAATTTAACTTAGGGGTGAATTAGGTCACGAAACCCTAATTCCTGATTTTTGATGAATGCATCCCCTGAGGCAAAATTGACTTGATGCATGGGTTTATGAGGTTTCATGAAGTATATTAGGTTATGTTTTGGATCAATGGCTTGTGCCCAGATGAAAATTTCCATCTGGAGGCCCTGGTCGACCAAAACCCTAATTTGGTGACACTGTCGATCTTGAAACTTGATCCACCTAGAAGGGAGCAGCCTTGTGCTTAATCCTTGAAGTGGGAGTCCTTTTTGATCCATTGTGGATGTTTAAGAGATTAGACAAGTTGAAGATCATGTCATTTCTTGATTGATCCTTTGTCTAAGCACTCAGAGAGGGCTTGAAACCCCAATTTTGCTTGTAGTGGATGCTCACCCATCTTTGGGGAGACTGATGAAGCATGATGGTTCATCCATATTGTGATGATGATTTTCAAAATGATGGGAAATCTTAGTGGTCAAAATTTGGGGTATTACACTGAGATACGAAGTTTCCTTGGATTGGCGGGATTTTACCACAAGTTTATTGAGGGTTTTTCGAAGTTGGCATTGCCTTTGACTCAGCTGACTCGAAAGGGTCAAGCTTTTGTGTGAGATGTAGCTTGTGAAGAGAGTTTTGTGGAATTGAAAAAGAGGTTGACGACTGCTCCAGTATTGATTTTGCCTAATTCGAATGAATCTTTTGTGGTGTATTGTGATGCGTCGAAGATGGGTCTTGGAGGAGTGTTGATGTAGAATGGTCAAGTTGTTGCTTATGCTTCCTGCCAGTTGCGGGTTCATGAAGTCAATTACCCAACCCATGACTTAGAGTTTCCAGCTGTGGTGTTTGTGTTGAAAATTTGGAGACATTACCTGTTTGGCTCTAAGTTTGAGGTGTTCAATGATCATAAGAGCTTGAAGTACCTGGTTGATCAGAAAGAGTTGAATATGTGGCAGAGAAGGTGGTTGGAATTGTTGAAGGATTATGACTTCGATTTGAATTACCATCCTGGTAAAGAAAATGTAGTGGCTGATGCCTTGAGCAGGAAGTCATTGCATATGTCGATGCTTATGGTGAAAGAGTTGGAATTAATTGAGCAATTCCGAGACTTGAGTTTGGTATGCGAAGAAACTCCGGACAGTGTGAGGTTGGGAATATTGAAGTTGACTAGTAGTATTCTGGAAGAGATCAGAGTGGGACAACAATCTGACTTGAAGTTGGTTGACCAGTTGACCTTGATCAACCAAGGTAACAGGGGTGAATTCTGGATTGATGAGAATGGTGTGATGATGTTCAGAGACACGGTGTGTGTCTCAGATGTTCTACAGATTAAGAAGAGTATTCTTGAGGAAGGACATCAAAGTAGATTGAGTATTCATCTCGGTGCCACGAAGATGTACCAGGATTTGAAAAAGTTGTTTTGGTGGCCGGGAATGAAGAAGGACATTGCGGAGTTTGTTTATGCGTGCTTGACTTGTCAGAAGTCGAAGATTGAGCATCAGAAGCCTTTAGGTATGATGCAGCCGTTGAATATTCCAGAGTGGAAATGGGATAGCATTTCCATGGATTTTTTGTCGGGGTTTCCGAGAAATGCTAAGGGAAATGATTCGATTTGGGTGATTGTGGATAGATTAACTAAATCGGCTCATTTCTTGCCGATGAAGATTAATCATTCTATGCAGAAGTTAGCACAAATGTATATTGAAGCGATTGTAAAGTTGCATGGGATACCTTCGAGTATTGTGTCGGATAGATACCCAAGATTTACATCGAGGTTCTGGAAGAGTTTGCAAGATGCTTTGGTGTCGTACCTCGAAAAATACGATCCTCGCAATGGACGCGAAAAAAAAAACTGTTCGAAACAGAGTCGCCACCGAACTTTATTTATCCCAAAGGAGGGAAAGGAAAATATCGATAAAACCTTTAAAAGGGATAAGAAAATGGTCATCGTAACCAAATTCGGGTTCGGGAGTCGGTTACGTAAGAGGGAAGGTATTATCACCCTCTACGTCCGTTGTACTCAACGGGAACCTCTTGATTCGATTCGGGGAAAATGTTAGCTAGGTTTGTTTGTTTTCTTCTAAGGTAGATATTGTTTTCTAAACGGAAATGGGTGGTTTTTTATTAGTGTGCTCGGCAAGGATTGAGAACCCTTGGGCCTACGTATTCCCTCGTGCAATGGGAAAGTCAGAGCATTCGTAGTTCGTGGGACTACGGTTTGTTGGTTTGTGTTTTTTAGGCGAACGAGAGTTTAATTCGCATTCTAACTGCTAAACGTTGGCTTGTCTGCTTGTCAAGGAAGGCTGAAGCACTAGTTCATATGCGCGGAAGAATAGACTAAACAGTGTTCTTTTTACGAAAAGTTGTTTGATTTGGATTAAGTGTATTAGAGATTTGATTGAGAAAAAAAGTTTGATTTGGACGTGTTTTAGGCGAACGAGAGTTTAGGTCGCATTCTAACGGATCAAAGACTCAACCCACCTCACTTCAACTTTTATAAAAGTAATGTTTGAATATAAATTACATGTTTTAAGCGGCAAGTGATTAAAAAAACGTTTGAATGTTATCGAGTTACAAGTTTTTTAATGCGTCAATTGTCCACACACGAGTAAGAGAACTCGCACCTAAACAATTGAAGAGAAAGATCAAAGACTTGATCCCCTCTTTTCACTTTTTAAGAAATGGTATTTAGTATAATTAAATGTATTAATTTGATTTTAAAAAAAATACTCGACGTTGGATCGAGGTTTGAATTTGGGTGCGAAATGGTTGAGGACTAATGGAAAGGAGGTCCTATGGTTTAAGGTAAGGTCGATGGCGAGGCAAAAGCGCTCGACGTACAAGATATTAAAAGGGTTGACATAAAGTCACAATGTTAGTTTGAAAATATTTTTAGTTTGGACAAGCATAATATGAAATGACATACATATAATTAGTGCATGAAATTAATCCACATGGAAAAAATAAACATCACATAAAGATTATGGATAAAATAAAATAGGGGAGAAATAACATCAAACATGTTAGTGAAGTTAGCTTCCTAAATCTAAGGAGGGAAATTCTAAACTAGTTTGTTTTTAGATTTTTAGAATTAAAATATACAATTAATTAAATTAAACTAAAATATTTAATAAAACTAACTATTAAAGTTAATAAAATAGTTTAATAAAATTAATTAAAATTTGATTAAAGACAAAGACATATTTTTTAGATTTTTAGTGATTAAGGGAAATAATTTAACTTGATTAATTAAATTAAAAGCAAATGTTTAATAAAACTATTTATTAAATTAATTAGTAAACAGACTTTAAATAAATAGTTTAAATTAATAAAAATTGATTAATAAACAGACTTTATTATTTTCCTAAAAAAGAAATTGGTTAATAAAATGTTTTGGATTTTCTAATTAAAAAGTATTATTAAAATGAAAACTAAAAAACAAAAAAAAATAAAATAAAAACCAGAATGGACGTTTCACATCAGCATTCAGAGAGCCATAAAGTCAGAGAGATATTCAAATTCAAATGCAATAATGATATTTGGCTTTTATGTTTCCCAAAAAAAAAAGCGTTTCACATCAGCATTCAAAGAAATGCTGACCAATTCTTCAGAATAATAAATATATATTAAAACCCGAAATAAAAATAAATGATTATACGAAATAAAACTCAGAAATAACTCTCTTTTTCTCTTTGCATCAACCGAGTCTCTCCCTCAACGTTACTCTCTTCTCTCAACGCCTCTCTCTCTCTCTTACTAATGCTTCTCGCCGGAACAAGACAACACGGCTGGAGAAGCGGCGGCGCGCGGCGGCGGCCACCGTCTTCTCCGGCGAAGACGTCTCCTCTCACTTCGAACCAAACACTAACCCCTACTAAAAAGTTATCCTGAACCCGATTCCACCATCAATTTAAGCAAAAACCTCAAGAATCAGCCAAATCAAACTGTCCCCTTTCTTAAACCCTAGCCCCAAAACTCCATCAAATCGTGGCGAAAATGTTAACGGAAAAGGAAGTACGTTGAGGCAAGAAAAGATTTACGAAAGGAAAAGTTTGAAGAAGAGGATTCACCCGTGAAGCTTCAAAATCTCAGGTACGAACTTTCTCTTTCGTCCTTCCTCCTTCTCCTTCTTGTTCTTTCTTTTTGGTTGCTTTGAAATATCATCTCACGACTTCATCTCATTCTCTACTCGGTTTCTCGATCTGTTCTTCCTTGTTTCGTTTTCTCAAACGATTTCACAGTGGGAATGATTTGTGGTTGCAGAATGGCGGCGGCCCTAAATCGTGAAAGCAAGGATTCGGTGGTGGTCGGGAACGCCGGAGGCGATTGTTGGCCGGGAAGAACACATGGTGATGGTTCACGAAACGAGGTGGTTTGTGGTTATTGTTCGGTGTATGATTTCTGGGCTTGAGGTTCTGAGTTTGGCTGAGTGGGTGTTGTCGATGGTCGAAGGAAAGGGCGAAGGGGAAGGTCAAGTTTTATAAGGTTGGTGTTATTTTGCGATGAAGAAGGGTTTGAAGTTGAAGCCTTTGAAAATGTTGCCTTTGCGGTTTGCTGCCTGAGCATGGTGGTGTTGAGAGGTGAGTTTCATGGTTTTATTGTTTGTATGAAGGTTTGGTTGAATGAAGGAAATGAGGTTGTAGTTTTGGTGTTGGAAATCATGATGAAAAAAGATTGAAGATATATGATGTTGAAGGGTTTGGTTTATGAAGAGGAATGATTTTTTCCACTGATGTTTGAAACCACCAGGTCCGTTATCTCTGAAACTTTTCTTATTTTCATCATCCTCCCCCCCACTGTTCTATGCCTCTCCTCTTTTAAAATCAGATTTACAACCTTGCTTTGTCTTCTTCTTGTTGATAAGTCACTTTCTGGGCACAACTTTGCAGGTTTGAAGCAGCGTGCAGAGTTTTGGCTGTTGTGCTGCAAGTGTCGTCGTTGTTGCGTTTTGTTTGGAAGTAGCAGGTGTTTGGCTTGTAGTATCATGGTGCAGCAAGAGGCGCAGGGCGTAGTTTGATGCAAGTTGGGCAGTGTAGCAGAGCAAAGGCTTGTGAGTTGACTCTGCGGTTTTGGGAAGCCGTGTTTGGTTTGTTTTTCACGTAGGGTTGAAAGTTCTGGCTGGAGAATTGTTTTGGACTTAATAATAAAAAAACAAACATAAAAATGAAACTAATAACAATAATAATTAAAACAATAATAATAATAATAATAATAATAATAATAATAAAAATGATAAATATCAGGAATGAAAATAATAGTAAAAATAATAGATATAAGAAATAATAAATAAAAATGATAAATATGAAAATGAAAATAATAATAATAATAATAATAAAATGAAAATGATAACTAAGTGAAAATAATGGTAATAAAAAATAAAAATAAATTGAGAAAATGGAAGATATGCTTTAAATTGGATATTAAAGAAAAACATTTTTGAACAACCAAAAAATGGATACGGGTTTTTGAAATGGTTATGGACTTTGGTTATAAAAAATGAATAAAGAAAAAAGATAGGTTAATTAAAAGTGAAAATGGACAAATGGATTGGATATAGATATGATGGTTAGTGGATGAATGTTCAGATGAAAACTATCCACAGGTAGGACAAATTTGGGGTATGACATTTGGGTACTAAGTTGAGGATGAGTTCATCATGTCATCCGCAGACGGACGGCCAGACGGAAAGGACTATCCAATCTTTAGAGGATTTGCTGAGGGCTTGTGTGTTGGATCACAGAGGATCTTGGGATAGCCATTTACTGTTGATTGAGTTCACATACAACAACAGCTTTCATGCTAGTATTGGGATGGCGTCGTATGAAGCTTTGTATGGAAGGAGATGTAGGACTCCTTTGTGTTGGTATGATTCAGGCGAGAGTGTTGTACTCGGACCTGAAATTATGCAGAAGACAACTGAGAAGATTAAGATGATCCAAGAAAGGATGAGAGCTTCGCAGAGTCGTCAGAAGAGTTATCATGATAGGAGAAGGAAAGCAATTGGATTCTAAGAGGGAGATCACATGTTTTTGAGGGTGACGTCAGTGACTGGTGTGGGTCGAGGTTTGAAGTCTAGGAAGCTCACTCCACGTTTTGTTGGTCCTTATCAAATCTTGCAGAGGATAGGAGAGGTAGCCTATCGGATTACTTTACCGCTGTCGCTTGCGAATTTGCACGACGTGTTCCATGTGTCTCAGTTGAGAAAGTACATTCCAGATCCATTGCATGTGATTCAGATGAATGATGTACAAGTGAGGGATAATCTGAATGTGGAAGCATTACCTGTGCGGATTGATGGTCGTGAAATAAAGCAACTGCGGGGTAGAGACATAACTTTGGTGAAGGTGTTTTGGGATGGACCAACTGGCGAAAGTTAGACTTGGGATCGTGAAGATTAGATGAAGGAGTCGTATCCGACTCTGTTTCCTTAAGGTAATTTTTTAGGGCAAAAATTCTTTAAGTGGGGGAGAGTTGTAACACCCCGAAATAATTATAATATTTATTTGATTGAATTATTATGATAATTCGGTGTTTTGGTGGATTTTGGTGAATATTGTGACGCTTGATGACTTTGGGTGGTGTTGTGGGGTAGTCTGAGTTAAGGGAACATTAAGGTATCTTAGAAGTAGTAATTAAATTAAGATTATTTTGTAAGATAATTTTAATAATTGGATTATTTATTATTATTATTATTATTATTATTATTATCATTATCGTTATTATTATTATTTAAAAAATTAGGAGAACCATTAAGGGTAAGACGGTAATGTTGAGGAGGTTGGTTGAGGATAATACGGGTAAATCATGATTAGGGCCCAAAAGATAGGTTTAACAAAAAGAAAATAGGGAATTAGGAAAATTAGTCTGTGCAACCGTAAGAAGTGAAGAGAGAGTTGAGGAAAGGAGGCTATAACACATAGAACAAGAGGATCAACCGTAGAACTCCGAAAAAAAGAATCTTTGTTGGAAAATTCGAGGTATGGGGGGTTAATCCGGGTTCATATGTTTGATATGGGTTTAAGGTAGAGTAGTTTTGTATGTTCTGTGTTTTATGATGAATTTTCGTATGTTGAATCTGTGTGAATTTTAGTGTATCTGTGTTGGTCGATTTTCTGATAATGAATCTGGTATGTGTTGCTGTAAATTCTGTGAAAATCCTGTGAATGATTTATGTCGCTGTGATGAACATGTGAATAAACCAGATATGAAATCGAAGGTGGGATTACTGAATTAGGACTTAATAATTAGGGAGAAATTGATGAAAATAATGAAGTAGGATAATGACGTAGATCTGTGATGAATCAAAACTGGCTTGAGTCTGATTTTGGAGGATTGAAGGTGCTGGAATGGGAAGGTTTTCGTTCAGATGCGAAATCAGAGTTTTGGAGTGTTTTTTAGAAATACGCGTAACAGGGGAGGCATTACGCGTAAGAGGGTACATTCCCAGGGTGATACGCGTAGCATACACACCCGTCCCCAGGGCCAGCACGGTTCTCTGCCAGTACGCATAGCATACACGTATGATAATATAGGAAATACGCGTATGGGATGGTGATACGCGTATGGGAACCTGAGGAGGAAGAGGCATACGCGTATGGGAAAGTGTATTACGCGTATGGGGTTCTTGGGAAAGACGCATTACGCGTATGGATTAGCCATTACGCGTAATGGGAGATTGAAGGGAATTTTGAGAGGGAAACCTCTCTGGTGATACGCGTAACAAGGATGTCATTACACGTAAGGAAGACCTGGACAACGGGCCCTACGCGTAAGATACGCAGGCCAGGGGCGAGGAATTGAGCCATACGCGTATGGGGCATGGTCATATGCGTATGGGCAGGGCTGTTGGCAGATTTTCCCGTTTTTGCGATTTATGTCTCGATTTCGCTTGTAATGTGGTTTCTTTGAGATGTAGGGCCATGATTGAGGTAATAACACATCAGTAAACTAGTAATGATGATGAATGGGATAGAATCGGGAAATTTTGACGTGACGATTATAATATGATGATTTGAAAGGTATAGTGACGGATTGTGATGAGTGTGAATTGATGTTGTGTCATGATGTTTGATGATGATTCTATAATGATGATTTTTGATGTGTATTAGTGATACTATACTATGATGCTATGATGAATTAAATTGATGATATGTATGTTGACGTTATACATGCTATGTGAAGTCTTATGATGAATTTTTATGAATGATGATGCAACTTTGACGAGCCATGATGGTGATTATTATAATGTTTTGCATCATGCATTCATAGCATTTTTTAGACTTTGGTCCAGTGATGATGTTAGGGCTTCGGTCTAGTGGTGGCTTTAAGTCCAGTGTGCGGATTGAAGTGTTTTGTGACGTGCTCCGGTTCTTGTGTAGAATCAATCCTATTAGTGGGGATCTTTGGAGGGTGATGGCCCAGTGTCCATCAATTATGACGAATTGGTACCACATGCACGAGTCTATGATGTTGCATTTGCATATTGTGTGGCATTGCATTCTATGGATGTAATTGATGTATTAATGAGGATTGTGAATGATTTGATGATGTTTATGCTTACGCTTTATCTTTTGCTTATATCTTATATATTGATTCGTGATTACTCACCCTGTCTGTTTGAATGTTGCCTCTACGTGGGTAACGTGCAGGTGATCTGGCTTAGCTGTCTTGTTGCTCGAAGATTTAGCTTTTGAAGTATTTTGATTTTCTCCGTCGATTAGAGGGTCTTGCTCTGATATGTAACATTGGGTCGGGACGTTTGAGTCGAACGATTTACGTTCTTTTGTTTGTTGGCATGATGTTTTGTTTTATGGAGTTTTGGATTATAAAAGTATTCTTTTAAACTTTGATTTCCGCTGCGAGATGTTTGAATAAATTCATGATGGTAAAACCCGTGTTACGGAGCAGGTGATTACTTGATGTTTTGTGACGATATTTGATGCCCTTTTGGGATTATACTCTGATAAAATAATCGTATTTATTTGTGATGTTTGTTGGGTAGAATAAGGGTGTTTCATAGATGTATCTGAGCAGGTCGGTCCGTCCGGCCAGGTTGTCTAATGTTGTTTGTTCCTTAGTACGCGACATGTGTGTGACACACTGTCGGTACTTGCTTGTTGTCTAACCGTTGTCTGTAGGAGTTGGTTTGAAACAAGTGGGGGAGAAGCTTTTGCTTCTCTGAGATGTTTAGGTTGCGGAATGTTAAATCGGTGTGCCACTGATTGCAAGGGTGCGAGCATTTTGGGAATTGTGTTGTTTCCGAAACTGAAGGAAATACGAAGATACGGCTTATGGCAAGTAAGAATTTGTGCCTTAGATAGCTTCGTGCACAAGATGCAAGGAACGCTATTGTAGTTTGGTAAATACGGTGTATTCCCCATCATGATTGTCGGCTATCTATTGACAAATTGAGAAACTGATCACCCTTAATCTCTTGTTGATAGTAGACGGGATCATGGTGGATGGAATAGACGTGTCTTGCCAGCTTAAATGGTGTGTACAACGAACTGTTTGGGGTTAAGCTAGGTGCTTACAGATTGTTTTGATGAGTCAATGCAGATTATTATATTTGAAGATGAGGCGGATTTGAGTTTCTTGCCTGTTGGTCAAGTGGGAATGTCTTGAGGAGAACAATTAGGTATTGTTGATGTTTGCTTCTCGGGGGATAGAGAGCAGTGTGACGGTTAGTGATATGCCAGTGGTGTGTAATTCCTGATGTTTTCCTGAAGATATCTGCAACTTACCCCGGAGCATGAATCTAATGTCGACGAAGGTGAAGAGTTGTTTATTCTGTTAAGCAAGTGGATAAGTCGGTGGAAGATGGTGCAAAAGTGTTTATGATGTTGGCTTCTTTGAAGGCATAAGGAAATGCAGTGGTTGGTGATCTACCTATGGTGTGTGACTCTTTGGATGTGTTCCCATATGATATAAGTGACTCCATACAGAATGTAAGTTTCTAAGTTAGGTGAATTGAAGAAACAATTGGAAGAATCGCTTCAGAAGAAGTTGTTCGACCGAGTGTTTCTCCGTAGGGTACCCCTGTGTGCTAGTTAAGAAGAAAGATGATGGTATGAGGTTGTGTGTTGATTATCGGCAGTTGAATAAAGTGACTATCAAGAATAAATATCCAATTCTGATAATCGACGATTTGATGGATCAGTTAGTTGGCGCTTGTGTGTTTAGCAAGATTGATTTGAGGTCGGGTTATCATCAGTATCGTGTTAAGCCTGATGATATTCCGAAGATAGCTTTCTGGACGAGGTATTTTCACTATGAATACACTGTGATGTCGTTGGTGTATCCAATGCACCTGGTGTGTTCATGGAGTATATGAATCGGATTTTTCATGAGTACTTGGATCAGTTTGTTGTGGTTTTCATTGATGATATTTTGATATACTCTAAATCTGAAGAAGAGCATGTTGAGCATTTGAGAACTGTGTTGTAAGTATTCAAGGAGAAGAAGTTGTATGCAAAACTGTCGAAGTGTCAGTTTTGGTTGAAGGTAGTAAGTTTCCTTGGCCGCGTGATTTCAAGTGGTGGAATTGTTGTTGATCCTTCTAAGATTGATGCTGTGTTACAGTGAGAGACTCCAAAATATGCTACTGAGATACGAAGTTTCCTTGGATTGGCGGATATTACCGCAAGTTTATTGAGGGTTTTTCTAAGTTGGCATTACCTTTGACTCAGCTGACTCGAAAGGGTCAAGCTTTTGTGTAGGATGTAGCTTGTGAAGAGAGTTTTGTGGAATTGAAAAATAGGTTGACGACTACTTCAGTGTTGATTTTGCCTAATCCGAATGAATCTTTTGTGGTGTATTGTGATGCGTCGAAGATGGGTCTTGGAGGAGTATTGATGCCGAATGGTCAAGTTATTGCTTATGCTTCCAGGCAGTTGCGGGTTCATAAAGTGAATTACCCAACCCATGACTTAGAGTTGGCAGCTGTGGTGTTTGTGCTGAATATTTGGAGACATTACCTGTTTGGCTCTAAGTTTGAGGTGTTCAGCGATCATAAGAGCTTGAAGTACCTATTTGATTAGAAAGAGTTGAATATGAGGCAGAGAAGGTGGTTGGAATTGTTGAAGGATTAAGACTTCGATTTGAATTACCATCCTGGTAAAGAAAATGTAGTGGCTGATGCCTTGAGCAGGAAGTCATTGCATATGTCGATGCTTATGGTGAAAGAGTTGGAATTAATTGAGCAATTCCGAGATTTGAGTTTGGTATGTGAAGAAACTCCGGACAGTTTGAGGTTGGGAACGTTGAAGTTGACTAGTAGTATTATGGAAGAGATCAGAGTGGGACAACAATCTGACTTGAAGTTGGTTGACCAGTTGACCTTGATCAACCAAGCTAATGGAGGTGAATTCTGGATTGATGAGAATGGTGTGATGATGTTCAGAGACAGGGTTTGTGTCCCAAATGTTCCAGAGATTAAGAAGAGTATTCTTGAGGAAGGACATCGAAGTAGATTGAGTATTCATCCTGGTGCCACGAAGATGTACCAGGATTTGAAAAAGTTGTTTTGGTGGCCGGGAATGAAGAAGGATATTGCGGAGTTTGTTTATGCGTGCTTGATTTGTCAGAAGTCGAAGATTGAGCATCAGAAGCCTTTAGGTATGATGCAGCCATTGAATATTCCAGAGTGGAAATGGGATATCATTTCCATGGATTTTGTGTCGGGGTTACCGATAACTGCTAAGGGAAATGATTCGACTTGGGTGATTGTGGATAGATTAACTAAATCGGCTCAATTCTTGCTGATGAAGATTAATCATTCTATGCAGAAGTTAGCTGAGATGTATATTGAAGAGATTGTGAAGTTGCATGGGATACCTTCGAGTATTGTGTCGGATAGAGACCTGAGATTTACATCGAGGTTCTGGAAGAGTTTGCAAGATGCTTTGGGTACTAAGTTGAGGATGAGTTCTGCATATCATCCGCAGATGGACTGTCAGACGAAAAGGGCTATCCAATCTTTAGAGGATTTGCTGAGGGCTTGTGTGTTGGATCACGGAGGATCTTGGGATAGCCATTTACCGTTGATTGAGTTCACATACAACAACAGCTTTCATGCTAGTATTGGGATGGCGCCGTATGAAGCTTTGTATGGAAGGAGATGTAGGACTCCTTTGTGTTGGTATGAGTCAGGCGAGAGTGCTGTACTCAGACCTGAAATTGTGCAGGAGACGACTGAGAAGATTAAGATTATCCAAGAAAGGATGAGAGCTTCGCAGAGTCGTCATAAGAGTTATCATGATAGGAGAAGGAGAGCACTTGAATTCTAAGAGGGAGATCACGTGCTTTTGAGGGTGACGCCAGTGACTGGTGTGGGTCGAGCTTTGAAGTCTAGGAAGCTCACTCCACGTTTTGTTGGTCCTTATCAAATCTTACAGAGGATAGAAGAGGTAGCCTATCAGATCGCTTTACCGCTGTCGCTTGTGAATTTGTACGACGTGTTCCATGTGTTTCAGTTGAGGAAGTACATTCCAGATCCATCACATGTGATTCAGATGGATGATGTACAAGTGAGGGATTGATGGTCGTGAAATAAAGCAACTGCGGGGTAGAGACATAGCTTTGGTGAAGGTGTTGTTGGATGGACTAGCTGGCGAAAGTTGGACTTGGGAGCGTGAAGATCAGATGAAGGAGTCGTATCCGACTCTGTTTCCTTAAGGTAATTTTCGAGGGCGAAATTTTTTTAAGTGGGGCAGAGTTATAACACCCCGAAAAAATTATAATATTTATTTAATTGAATTATTATGATTATTTGGTGTTTTGGTGGATTTTGGTGAATATTGTGATGCTTGATGACTTTGGGTGGTGTTGTGGGGTAGTCTGAGTTAAGGGGACATTGAGGTATCTTAGAAGTAGTAATTAAATTAATATTATTTTATAAGATAATTTTAATAATTGGATTATTATTTATTATTATTATTATTATCCTTATTGTTATTATTATTATTTAAAATAATTAGGAGAACCATTAAGGGTAAGACGGTAATGTTGAGGAGGTTAATTGAGGATAATACGGGTAAATCATGATTAGGGCCCAAAAGATAGGTTTAACAAAAAGAAAATAGGGAATTAGGAGAATTAGTCTGTGCAACCGTAAGAAGTGAAGAGAGAGCTGAGGAAAGGAAGCTAGAACACATAGAACAAGAGGATCAACCGTAGAACCCCGAAAAGAAGAATCTTTGCTGGAAAATTTGAGGTATGGGGGGTTAATCCGGGTTCATATGTTTGATATGGGTTTAAGGTAGAGTAGTTTTGTGTGTTATGTGTTTTATGATGAATTTCCGTATGCCGAATCTGTGTGAATTTTCGTGTATCTGTGTTGGTCGATTTTCTGATATGAATCTGGTATGTATTGTTGTAAGTTTTGTGAAAATCGTGTGAATGATTTCTGTCGCTTGGATGAACATGTGAATAAACCTGATCTGAAATCAAAGGTGGGATTAATGAATTAGGACTTAATAATTAGGGAGAAATTGATGAAAATAATGAAGTAGGATAATGACGTAGATCTGTGATGAATCGAAACTGGTTTGAGTCTAATTTTGGAGAATCGAAGGTGCTGGATTGGGAAGGTTTTCGTTTAGATGCAAATTCTAAGTTTTGGAGTGTTTTTTGGCAATACACGTAATAGGGGAGGCATTATGCGTAAGAGGGGACATTCCCAAGGTGATACGCGTAGCATACGCACCTGTCCCTAGAGCCAGCACGACCCTCTGCCAGTACACGTAGCGTACGTATATGAGAATGGAGATAATACGCGTATGGGATGGTGATACGTGTATGGGAAGGTGTATTACGCGTATGGGGTTCTTGGGAAAGACACATTACACGTATGGATTAGCCATTACGCGTAATGGGAGATTGAAGGGAATTTTGAGAGGGAAAACTCTCTGGTGATACGTGTAACAAGGATGACATTACACGTAAGGGAGGCCTAAGCAAGGGGCCCTACACGTATGATACACAGGCTAGGGGCGAGGAATTGAGCCATACGCGTATGGGGCATAATCATACGCGTATGGGCAGGGATGTTGGTAGATTTTCCCGTTATTGCGATTTCTGTCACGGTTTCGCTTGTGATGTGGTTTCTTTGAGACGTAGGGCAATGATTGAGGTAATAAAACATCAGTTAACTAGTAATGATGGCGAGTGGGATAGAATCGTGAAATTTTGACGTGACGATTATAATATGATGATTTGTGAGGTATAGTGACGGATTGTGATGAGTGTGAATTGATGTTGTTTCATGATGTTTGAGGATGATTCTATAATGATGATTTTTGATGTGTGTTAGTGATACTATACTATGATGCTATGATAAATTAAATTGATGATATACATGTTGATGTTATACATGCTATGTGAAGTCTTATGATGATTTTTTATGAATGATGATGCAACTTTGATGAGCCGTGATGGTGATTATTATGACGTTTTGCATCATGCATTCATAGCACTTTTCGGACTTCGGTCCAGTGATGATGTTAGGACTTCGTTCCAGTGGTGGCTTCAATCCCATTGTGCGGATTGAAGTGTTTTGTGACGTGCTCCGGTTCTTGTGTAGAATAGATCCTATTAGTGGGGATCTTTGGAGGGTGATAACCCAGTGTCAATCAATTATGACGAATTGGTACCACATGCATGAGTCTATGATATTGCATTTGCATATTGTGTGGCATTGCATTCTATGGATGTAATCGATGTATTAATGACGATTGTGAATGATTTGATGATGTTTGTGCTTACGCTTTATCTTTTGCATATATCTTATATATAGATTCGTGATTACTCATCCTGCCTGTTTGAATGTTGCCTCCATGTGGGTAATGTGCAGGTGATCAGGCTTAACTCTCTTGGTGCTCGAAGATTTAGCTTTTGAAGTATTTTGATTTTCTCCGTCGATTAAAGGGTCTTGCTCTGATATGTAACATCGGGTCGAGACGTTTGAGTCGAACGATTTACGTTCTTTTGTTTGTTGGCATGATGTTTTGTTTTGTGGAGTTTTGGATTATAAAAGTATTATTTTAAACTTTGATTTCCGCTGCGAGATGTTTGAATAAATTCATGATGGTAAAACTTGTGTTACGGAGCAGGTGATTACTTGATGTTTTGTGACGATATGTGATGCCCTTTTGGGACTGTACTCTGATAAAATAATTGTATTTATTCGTGATGTTTGTTGGGTAGAATAAGGGTGTTACAACGATCGCGCCGAAGTTTTGAAAATCACGGCGGGACTCATACAATGACTGAGGTCCAAAATTATTTATTTACAAACGGGGTTAGGTCTTACACTCTATTAGAGGCCCAAAATGTATCAAACTGAAATTTGAAAAATTAAAATCAAAGGGGAAACCCTAATTTTAATTTTAAATTTATTTTTCAAAGAAAAATCAAATAAAAATGATAAAAATGATCAAATATATTCAATAAACATGTTACGAACTTTGATAAATATTTGAAAATTGATGTTTTATTCACATGAATGCTTGAAATTCATTTGGTTTTGAAAAATAAAGAGATTGAACTCTTTTAAAAAGTTTAAAAACAATTAAAAATAAATTCTTTACAAAAATTCAAAATATATTAAATAAGTAATATTTCTTTGATTTTTTGGTGGAATAAAATATTTTAACATATTTATGAATTTTGAAAAAAAGAATCAATAAAAAATGATTAAAAATTAGAGAGAAATTAATTTTTGAAATTAATTAAAAAATAAAAGAAAATTAAAAAAATTCAAATAATTGAGAAAGGTGCCAAGAACAAGTCATCTTCTTCGCGCGAGCTCTGGTTTTCCAGATTTGCAAAATCCTCCATAACTCCCTCAATACATAATGAAATAGAACGATTCAAACATCAATCTTGCTCATTTTTAATCAAGGATTAAGATGGTACCATTTAATTTCATTTATTTTAAGTGTGGAGAGAGTTATCATGTATGAACACAAAAAACCTAGAATTTGCAAAAACTATCATGAAATCCTAAACACGAATGAAAAATAGCAATTGATTTAAGGTTATCACTCTATGAATTACCAGAAGCATGTTGGTAACTTGAAAACAAATTTATGATGCATGTAGTATAGAGTTTGAGAGCTTCAGGCTTAATTGTGCAAGAGGAATTCGAATTCTGATGTAGAGTTGTTACAGATGTTGTGTGATGATCAGGACAACTTCAATGGACCTTATGTAAGGTGTGTAGAAGCTTATAATTGATTGGAAACACCTGGAACTTGTTGTGGTATCCCAACTACAACTTGGCTCAAGTGTGATTTGGAGGTTTGTGATTCTGATGTTACAGATGATGGAGAAGTGTTTGGATAGCTTCTATATGATATATATGAGGTGTCTACACCATTAGTTTTGATAGAATGGCTTCCTATTGAAAAATTCGAAAGTTACTTGAAAAGGAAGCAAATTCTAGTTTTGGAGAGTGAAATGAAGGAAAACATGGATTGTTATGTTTTAGTGTGTTCAAATCAGTCACAAATGACCTCTATTTATAGTAGAGGAAGTTTGTTTTTGAAAGAATAGTGAATGGAGACTGGATCACCCTTTATCCAATGGATTTTGTCATGTGGCCAAAGTCTCCTCTAGCCATTTACTCGGGCCAAACTTTGCAGGTTTAGGTCCTCTGATCTTTGGGGAAATCTTGACTCATTTGGACTAGCTTGTAACTGATCCATGCCACCTCTATGTATCACATAAACTCTTGATGCCAAATTTGAATTTCAAGGTTCATATCATGATGATTTTGAACATGCCAAGTTGAATTCTTGACTCCTTGATCAAGTAACAAGTGAGTCATCAGAAGTTTTGTGTTTTTGGAAGATGAAAAAGTTGGCAAAGTGGCAAAACTTGAAGGAGGAAATCGTGTAGCACAAGTCATGTATCCATGATGTTGTGTAGGCAGGGTGAAAAATGCCATTTTGGGAAACTCATAACTTCTTGTTCAAGTTGAATCATGGGAGGCTCTTGCACTTTTTAAAAAGCCCATATATCATACTTCAACTTTGATGTTTAACTTTGATCTTGAATCATCTTGGATCATGGTGAAAAATGCCTCCAAATTTGGACAAAACATGAGACAGATTCTGTCTCAAATTTTTCTAAGTGTTTGAAAAATGTTCATTTCTCATTTTTTTATTTTGATCAATCCATAACTCAAAATCCATGAAGATTTGGGATATGGTGTAGTTGACAATCTTGTAGTATGTAATGAGAGCTTTCATTTGAGCCTTGGATGGGAGAAAAAGGTTACTTGGACCATAAGTTATGGCCTTGCAATGTTGGGTAAAAATCACTTTTGTTCATGGCTTAGTGAAATTTCAAGTTCCTTAAGATTACCCCTTTAGCAAGTAACCCCATTTTTCTTGATTTTTCTTGATGGATGATGATCCAAACCATAAGTTAACATTGTTTTTGACTTAAAGAAGCCATGTTTGTCAAAAATTCTCAAAAGTCAAACTTGGACTTGGGCACAGTTGCCTTTTTATCAGATGAATTCCAAACTTTGTGATTCCTTATAAAATCAAGTCCTTGGTGTAACACCCTTTTCTACCCCACAAATATCGCAGCGGAATAAACATAAAATCATAGTAAAATCAGAATCACCTCAAAGGGTGCACATTTCTCAATAAATTCAAATCAACAAAATTGCTCCGTAAACAACGGGTTTTCCTCAAAATAACTCAAAATGCCTTCAAAGGGCAGCAGAACCACCATAACCTCAAAAATCCCACAAAAGGGTTTACTAAAACAAAACCACAATCATCAAAATAACAACAAAATAACAGTCAAATAAAACTCAACATGGTTTGACTCAACGACCTAACCCGATGTTACACTATCAGAGCAAGACCCTCTACATCGATCAAAAGCAAATAATACTTCAAAAGTTCCTCGAAGCATCCACGGCTAATCCTGATCACCTGCACGTTACCCACGTGGAGGAAACATTCAAACAGGCAGGGTGAGTAATACAATTCATTATAATCAATATAAAATAAGATATGCATAAAAATGGCGTCATCATCATATACAACATCATCAGAGTCATCACAAGGCAAACATCAAAACACGTCATCATAAATCACAACAAATGGCACATAAATCAATACACAACATGACTCATGCATGTGGTACCAATCGTCACAATCGATGGACACTTAGACCATCACCCTCCAAAGATCCCCGTCAAATAGGATCGGTTCCACACAAGAACCGGAGCACGTCATAAACCACTTCACATCCACACAATGGGATGGAAGCCACAATAGACCGAAGTCTAACATCATCATCACTGGACCGAAGTCCTAACATCATACCCAGAATATGCTATGAATGCATGATTCACAACGTCAATAATCATCATCATCATCAAAAATATTATTATGTGCATCATCATTCACCAAAACATCAAGTTAATCATGTCATCATATATTCATCAAAACATCACAAATCATCATCTCATAATCATCAGTAACATCACAGTAAACCATCAGAAAGTTCACTGCATCAAACATCAGAGCATCACAGAAATCATAAACAAAATTTCGCGAACAGCAGACGCTCGCTGCGGAGTTCACTGTGCGAACCTGCTCGCTGGGACCTTCGCCTTGCGAAGCTGGCAACGAAGCCCCAATCCCATACAAAAACCAGAGAGTTCCCCAGTCTGCCTCTCCTCGCTCCTCTATTCGTTGTGGGAAGCCCTTCGCTGGAAGATTCGTTGTGTGAGCCCACATAATCTCATCTTAGAATTCATCCCAGTATCATCACACAATCTATCGCGCATTCGCTGCGATGCTAACTTTTCGAGCCTGGGCGAACATTCGCCTTGTGAACTAGCGATTCCTATAATCGCTGCTACACACCAGTAGCATCCCAGCCCCCAAAACCTTTACGATTCCAACCTTAATTCACCCCAAAACACTCCCAAAACAGTCCTGAAACATCAAGGCAATCAAAGGCATGAAACCTACGACTATTAGGTCGGTTAATTCCATTATCCTAACTCAAAATCACCTAAACCTTCACAAACTCTCAAGGTTCCAATAAACCCTATAAATCCCTTCCTCATACAAGATCCCATATACCATCAAAAAGGTTTAGCCTCGAAGGCTTATTTTTACCCGAATCAATTCAACCCTTAATAATCCATCATCGATCCTCAGAAATACCTCTAAATGATCAACAACTCATAAACCCTTCAAAAACCCCAAAAAACTCAAGATCCATTTTAAACACATCACTCCTATATTGAAAACAACGAAAGGTAATACTCCCCATACCTTAGATTGTCGTTCCAAAGCTTTTCTCTATTGAGCCTTTGGAAACCTTCACGAATCCTCGCCTTTTCCTTTTTCCTCAGAGCTCTGCACTTTCTCCTTATTTTCACGATCTAACAAAATGAATCCTATTCCTCCCAATTCCTTTTTGTTAAACACTTGGGCTCTCAAAATAGGCTTTCCCCATAATACCCTCACTAATCCTCCTCAAAAGTCCATCTTGCCCTTAATTCCTCTAATATTATTTTAAATTAATAATAATACTAATATATTCATATTATATACTATTATTTAATTAAAATAACCAAAACTCCACCAAAATACCGACATCAACACAAACCACCAAAAATTCACCGAAAATTCACAAATATTATATTTAAATAAATTAAATAAATATTCTAATAAATTTGGGGTGTTACAACTCTCCCCTACTTACAGAATTTTCGCCCTCGAAAATTACCTCAAAGAAATAGAGTCGGATACGACTCCCTCATCTGATCTTCGCGTTCCCAAGTCCAACTTTCGCCAGCTGGTCCGCCCCACAACACCTTCACCAAAGTTATGTCTTTACCCCACAGATGCTTCATTTCTCGACCGTCAATCCGTACAGGTAAAGCTTCCACTATCAGATTATCCCTCACTTGTACATCATCCATCTGAATCACATGCTACGGATCCGGAATGTACTTCCTCAACTGAGACACATGGAACACGTTATTCAAATTCGCAAGTGACAGCGGTAAAGCAATTCGATAGGCTACATATCCTATCCTCTGCGAGATTTGATACGGACCAACAAAACGTGGAGTGAGCTTCCTAGACTTCAAAGCTCAACCCACACCAGTCACTGGCGTCACTCTCAAAAACACGTGATCTCCCTCTTGGAATTCAAGTGTCTTCCTCCGCTTATCATGGTAGCTCTTCTGACGACTCTGTGAGGCTCTCATCCTTTCTTGGATCATCTTAATCTTCTTGGTCGTCTCGTGCACAATCTCAGTTCCGAGTACAACACTCTCGCCTGACTCATACCAACACAAAGGAGTCCTACATCTTCTCCCATACAAAGCTTCATAGGCTGCCATTCCAATACTAGAGTGAAAACTATTATTGTACGTGAAATCAATCAAAGGTACATGGCTATCCCAAGATCCTCCATGATCCAACACACAAGCTCTCAGTAAATCCTCTAAGGATTGGATAGTCATCTCTGTCTGACCATCCATCTGCGGATGATAGGCAGAACTCATCCTCAGCTTAGTGCCCAAAGCCTCTTGCAAGCTCTTCCAGAACCTCGATGTAAATCTCGGATCTCTATCCGACACAATACTCGAAGGTATCCCATGCAACTTCACAATCTCCTCAATGTACATCTCGGCTAACTTCTGCATAGAATGATTAATCTTCATCGGCAAGAAATGAGCCGATTTAGTTAATCTATCCACAATCACCCAAATGGAATCATTTCCCTTAGCAGTCTTCGGCAATCCCACCACAAAATCCATGGAAATACTATCCCACTTCCATTCTGGAATTCTCAATGGCTGCATCATACCTAAAGGCTTCTGATGCTCAATCTTTGACTTCTGACAAGTGAAACACGCATAAATAAACATCGAAACATCCTTCTTCATACCCGGCCACCAAAACAACTTTTTCAAATCCTGGTACATCTTCGTAGCACCAGGATGAATACTCAACCTACTTCGGTGTCCTTCTTCGAGTATGCTCTTCTTAATATCTAGGACATCTGGAATACACACCCTATCTCTGAACATCATCACACCATTCTCGTCAATTCGAAATTCCCCTCTGTTACCTTGGTGATCAAAGTCAAATGGTCAACTAACTTCAAGTCAGATCGTTGTCCCACTCTGATCTCTTCCAGAATGCCACTAGTCAAATTCAACATTCCCAACTTCACACTGTCAGGGGTCTCTTCACACACCAAACTCAAATCTCGGAATTGCTCAATTAATTCCAATTATTTCACCATAAGCATCGACATATGCAATGACTTTCTGCTCAATGCATCGACCACTACATTTGCTTTGCCCAGATGATAACTCAAATCAAAATCGAAATCCTTCAATAGCTCTAACCACCTTCTCTGCCTCATATTCAATTCTTTCTGATCAAATAAGTACTTCAGACTTTTATGATCACTGAACACTTCAAATTTAGAGCCAAACAAATAATGTCTCCAAATCTTCAGCACAAACACCACAGCGGTCAATTCCAAGTCATGCGTAGGATAATTCCTCTCATGAACTCGCAATTGTCTCGAAGCATAGGCAACAACTTGACCATTCTGCATCAGCTCTCCACCAAGACCCATCTTCGACACATCACAATACACCACAAAAGATTCACTCGGATTAGGCAAAATCAACACTAGAGCGGTCGTTAATCTCTTCTTCAATTCCATAAAACTCTCTTCACAAGCTACATCCCACACAAAAGCTTGACCCTTTCGAGTCAACTGAGTCAAAGGTAATGTCAACTTAGAAAAGCCCTCGATAAACTTGCGGTAATAACACGCCAATCCCAGAAAACTTCGTATCTCAGTAGCAGACTTCGGGGTCTTCCACTATAACACATCATCAATATTGGAAGGATCTACAATAATTCCACCACTCGATATCACATGGCCAAGAAAACTCACCTCTTTCAACCAGAACTCACAATTCGACAGCTTTGCATACAACTTCTTTTCCTTCAATACTTGCAACACAATTCTCAAATGCTCAGCATGCTCTTCTTCAGACTTAGAATATATCAGAATGTCATCAATGAAAACCACCACAAATTGATCCAGATACTCATGAAAGATCTGATTCATATACTCTATGAACACACAAGGTGCATTGGACACAACAAACGGCATCACAGTGTATTCATAGTGATCATACCTCGTTCTGAAAGCTATCTTCGGAATGTCATCAGGCTTAACACAAATCTGATGGTAACCCGACCTCAAATCAATCTTGCTAAACACACAGGCACCTACTAACTGATCCATCAAGTCGTCGATTCTCGAAAGTGGATACTTATTCTTGATAGTCACTTTATTCAACTGCCGATTGTCATACCCCAAATTTTGACCACTAAGATTTCCCATCATTGTGCAAATCACCATCACAATATGGGGGAACCATTCTATTTCATCAGTCTCCCCAAAGATGGGTGAGCATTCCCTACAATCAAAATTAGGGTTTTTAAGCCCTCTCTGAGTGCTTAGACAAGGGATCAATCAAGGAATGATATGATCTTCAACTTGTATAACCTCTCAAGTATCCACAAAGGATCAAAAGGACTCCCACTTCAAGGATTAAGCACAAGGCTGCTCCCTTTTAGGTGGATTAAGTCTCAAGATCGACAGTGTCACCAAATTAGGGTTTTGGTCGACCAGGGCCTCCAGATGGAAATTTTTCATCTGGGCACAAGCCAATGATCCAAAACATAACCTAATATACTCCATGGAACCTCATGTACCCAAACATCAAGTCAATTTGACCTCAGGGGATGCATACATCAAAAATCAGGAATTAGGGTTTCTTGACCTAATTCACCCCTAAGTTGACTTTTAGGGCAAATCATGAGCCAAGACCTCAAGAGAGGGTTTGAGGGTCTCAAATGAACTATATTGATCCATTTGGAACAATGGATTAATCCAAGAAGCTTGAGCAACAAGTCTCAATTTCATCTGCACCACAATTAGGGTTTCGCGAGGAAAGTCAACTGTAACTTTGACTTTTGACCAGGACATGCTCCCAAACCCTAGGACATGCCTCAATACACCCTATGACACCCATGGGACATGTCCATCAAGTTTGATTTAGGTCAAGGACATGATTTCCTGAAGAATTGCACAGTTTGGAATTCATCTGATAAAAAGTCAACTGTGCACAAAAGTCAACTTTGAATTTTTGAGATTTTTCACCAAAATGGATTTTTAACCCTAAAATGATGTTAATGTATGATTTGAATCATCATTCATCAAGAAAAACCAAAGAAAGTGGGATAACTTGTAAAAGGGGTAACCATAAATAAAACTTAGAAATTTTTCTAAGTTATGGAAAAAGTACCACTAATACACTAACTTTGGAGGGTCATAACTCCTAAACCACATGGCCATTTTTTCTCATCCAAAGATGGATTTGTAGCCCTCATTACCCTCTACAAAAACTTCAACTAGACCTAAGTCCAATTCATTAAGGATTTTGAGTTATGGAGTGATCAAAATGGCTGAAAAGTGAAAATGTCACTTTTTCCAACACTTAGTGAAATTTTCACTAAGTCAGAATCTGCCTTCACTTTTTGCCAAATGTAGAGGGATTTTTCACTTGGAATCAAAAGAGATCAAAACCAAACTTGTTAAAACAGTTGTTGTATCATGTAAGGGCTTTCCAAAATGGCCAAGAACATTACCAAATTCAACTTACACCATGAGATATGACATTGGCAAGTTGCCTTGCTGAAATCTGTCAAAGGCAAGGCAGAATTTGCAACTTTGCTCGATTTGCCAAAATCAGCCAAATTCAAATGCTCCTATCCACTTGGACACCTCAGAGGATTGAATCTAAAAGGGACAATCACTGAGCCAAGCCTCCAAAGTCCATGGAACAAGAAATAACATGTTGAACCTAGAATGGCCAAAATAGGGACAAGACTCCAAATTTGGATTGAAGCATTCAATGGAACCATCAAGGTGGCATGGACTGAGCCATTCTCATCTGAAATCAGTCAAGACTTATCCAAGACCAAGGGAACCAAAGCTCTGTGCCCTAACCTCTAGTCAATGGCTAGAGGAGACTTGGATTTTCATTTGCCAACATTGGCCAAACCTACTTACCAGCTGCCATTCACTATTCCTTGCAAAACAAACTTGCTCTACTATAAATAGAGCTCAATTGTGATCAGTTTGAGTACACCAAAGCCATCTAACAGATGTTTTCCTCAAAATCTCTTTCTCTTGGCAAAAATGCCTTTCTTAGCAAGGTAGCTATCGGGTTTTGAGTTTGAGAGCAATTCCAATCAAACCAATCACTCACACACCTCACATACATCATATAGAAGTGATCCAAACACTTAGATCACTTCTGAAACACCAATTTCACAAAATCACCAGCTGGTTGCTCAAAATTTCAAACAAGTTGCAGCTGAGGTACCACAAAGTGATCCAGCCAATTTCAATCAAGTCCAAGCATTCAAACACAATCCATGGGGTGTAGGGATGCTGTTCAGATCATCACCACTCATCTATAACACCTCCAAATCAAAAATCACTTTGCACTTGTTGTCACAGCTTGGAGGTAAGCACATACTTGGTCATCTCTCAATCTATGCATATTTCCTCGCACAATAATTTGGCCATATGTTCATAATCATGTATGGAGTGTTTTCCCTCAATTAATTGCTTTGTTTGAATTGTGTATCAAAAATCCTAGCCTTCATGCAAAAATTAGGGTTCTTGAGGATTTTTCGTGATTACTTGTTGTATGTTTAATTTAAATGAAATTAATGGACATAGACATGATCGTGAGGTTGAGACGAGCATAATGATATGTGGATTGCATGATATGATTAAGTATTCAGTGAGATTGGAGAGAAAATGCAAATCTGAGAATCCAAGAACACGCGCGTGTTCTTCAGCTTGTTCTTGGCGCCTTTTTTCCAAATTCAAATATTTGAATTTTGTGATTTTGTTTAATTGATTCAAAAATTAATTTCTCTCTGAGTTTTAATGATTTTGAGTTGATTCTTTTTTTGATAATTCATAAAAATGTTAAAATATTTTATTTTATCAAAAAATCCCAAAAATATTATTTATTTCATATAATTGATATTTTTGCAAAGAATTAATATTTTAATTGTTTTTGACATTTTAAATATTTTTTCTACATTGATTTTGCAACTTTTGATGCTTTCTAATTATTTTGTAGGTCAATACTTAATTTTTGAAGCATTAATCCAAAATCACAATTTGTTTTTCACATGTTAAACAATTTTGATCATTTTAATTGAATTTTTATTCAATTAAATACATTTTTGAAAACAAATTAGGGTTTTTGGATTAATTCAACCCTCATAAATCATTTTCAAAACACTTTTGGGCCTCTAATAGAGTGTAAGACCCAATCCTTTCTTGACCAAAACATTTTGGGCCTCAGTGTATTGTATAAGTCCCGATACCGTCAAAAAACGAACGGCGCGATGGTCGCCCTTTTTGAAAAATAACCTTGGGCCTCTCCTTGAGCTATAAGACCCATTCAACACTTTTGGACCTCTATTAGAGTGTAAGACCCAACCCACTTGTACAGAAATATTTTGGGCCTCACTTATTGCATAAGTCCCTCTGTACATTTTTAAATTCGGCACGATCGTCGCCAGTTTAAAAATAAACCATCTGGGCCTCTCCTTGAGCTATAAGACCCATTCAACACTTTTGGGCCTCTAATAGAGTGTAAGACCCAACCCCCCTTTTAACCAAAATCATTTTGGGCCTCACTTATTGTATAAGTCCCTCTGCGTTAAAAGAAAACCTCGGCGCGATCGCCATTTTCGAGCGAAAAGACAACTGGGTCTACCCTCGTGTTATAAGCCCCACTCTTCTTCTTTAAAACTTTTTGGGCCTCTTGAGAGAGTGTAAGACCCATACCTTTGTACAGAAAAACATTTTGGGCCTCAGTCACTTGTATAAGTCCCTCTGTACAAATTCAAACAGTGCGCTCACTGATAAAACCCTAGGCCTCTCCTTGAGCTGTAAGCCCCAAATATTTTTATTTCAAAGCACTTTCTCCTTTGATCTTGAATATACTGTTGTTTTCAATCTTTCTTTGTTGAACAACTAACCAAACAGCATGGAAGCTCTACAACCGAGTAAGTGTTTATACGCTTTCATTTACCGCTTTCATATATATATAACTGTATTGTGGGGCTGTTTCACTGTAAGTCTTCTTTCATAAACTCATATCAACTGTGTAATAATAGTATAGATATTTCGAGTTTCCCCGGCAACTACGTCTAGCATTAGGTAAAGCCCTGTTGATCACTCTGAACTTACAGTCAAAACTAGATCCACATAGGATTACCAGACACAGTCTTCCCTCCTCTTGGGGTTAAACAATATGGAGATGTGAAAGGTAGATTCTTTTTGAACCCTTTCTCAGACTGTCACTCTTAGAAATAGACTGAACTAGATCCCCAATAGGATTACCAGATACAGTCTTCTCTTCGGCTGTCCTCATTAGGAATTGTCAAGAAATTCTATTCCCCAGAGATGAATTATTCTCGGTGAAACTTCTCTTGAATTTCTTCAAACCTCAGAACTGTTCACTAAATGAATTATTCTCGGTGAAACTTTTCTTGAACGTTTCTTTGGTTTGGGACCCACGGGCTTCTTAAAAGCATCGGCCTCCTCTTGGGCATCGTACAAGGACCCACAGGCTTCCTAAAAGCAACCCCGCCTCCTCTTGGGCTTAGTACAAGGACCCTACGGCTTCTTAGAAGTAATCACAGCCTCCTCTTAGGCTTCGTATAATGATTTCTTCCTCCGGGAATGATAGCCTCCTCTTAGGCATCGTACAAGGACCCGTCGGCTTCTTAAAAGATTCCAGCCTCCTCTTGGGCTTTGTACAAATTGTCCCGACGACCTCCTAGAGGTATAGGAACAGAACTTAATCATCTTTATAGAACAGTCCTTTCATAGAGTCTACTACTGTTTCTTAAAGCATGGTACAAAAGATGAACTCTAGACTTGGACAGTCTTACTTCCTTGAGTCTCAAAGACATTCTCAAGCACCCCTTCGTTAAATAGGAAGGAAACCCGTAGACTCGGACAGTCTCAATACCCTTCGGATTTCCCACTTCCTTAAAGAACAGGAATAACCCGGATCCTTGAAATCAAATCCATGAGTACAGTGTTGCTCATATAAGAACTGATTTTCTCTGTAAAAATCAGTATACTGAACCTGTCACTCAAATGAAACAGTAACCATAGCCTCCCTCTTGGGCTTTGTACAATGATCCTCCCCAGTGGAGTCAAACAAAGTTTAGCCTCTCTCTCGGGCTTTGTACAAGACGCATAAGAGGCTCCCTCGTTGAGTCAATTACCCCTTTCGCCTCCATCTCGGGCTTTATACGAGATACAAAAAGGTTCTTATTGAGCCAAACAAAACAACAGCCTCCATCTCGGGCTTTATACGAGATACCAAACGACTCCATCGTCGGGTCAAAACCTTTTAGCCTCTCTATCGGGCTTTGTACGAGACACATATTAGCCTCCTCTTAGGCTTTGTATAAGAAAACCACTAGTTGATCCAATCAACCTTTTAGCATCAAAGTTGTGCCTCGTTCACAGTACCCAAACACAGTACACTCCTTCCCTTTCATCTAATTGCTGTAAGCGGCAAGCCTCTGGATCATCTATATCCATGCCACTGTCCCTCTTTTAGTATGAGAAATTCCTAAGGAAAGATAGCATTGCTCTACACTGAGTTAAAGTCTTCTCCTTCAGGATAAAACCCCTTCTTAGGAAATTATGGCATTGCTAGGATCCGCGTATCCCGGTTAAAGTAATTCTCCTTTAACCCTTCTTTAGAGATGACAAATTCTCTCTAAAGTCGAGGTCCTTCAGCTTCACATCTTGGGCTTTGAACAAGACACAAATAGGACCTTTCAGCTTCACATCTTGGGCTTTGAACAAGATACAAATCACCTTTCGCTTCACGTCTTGGGCTTTGAACAAGACACAAAAACACCCATTTCCTCCCATAGAATAGGAGGAACTACGAACGCTCTGATTTCCCTGTTTCGGTAAACGGGAATACGTAGGCATAAGATCGAAAGAAAAGATCTTAGCGAGCACACTAAACAAAAAAACCCAAATCTCATATCTCCATCAATCAAAAGCAGTAATTCAAAAGCATCAGTCCTAATCCTTGTTCCTTGCTAGAAACCCTCTGTCTAGATAAAAAGAAAGAAATTGTATTGGCGAAAATACAAATAACCAGTACAAAGGCTCCCCCACATTGATAGCATCCGTAATCTAACAGACCGCTGTTTAAACTCAGTATGCAAAACAGGGTTAATTGGAGACATCTATTTCCCTTCCTTATTCAGCTCACAATAGGATAAAAAATGAATCGACCTGTAGTTTAAGCTCAACCGCAGAGAGCGACCAGCGCTTAAGAACCGCGTCCAAAATCGCTCGCTACACCGATAATCAACACACAATCTCATACTTCCGTCTTTCTTCTTCACTAACAACACAGGAGCACCCCATGGAGAAACACTTGGTCGAACAAACCTCTTCTCGAACAATTCTTCTAGATGTTTCTTCAATTCAATCAACTCAGAAGCTAACATCCGATAAGGAGCCATCGACACTGGACTCGTAGCTGGTACTAAGTCCACTGCAAACTCTACTTCACGTTCTGGAGGTAAATCACTGATGTCATCTGGAAACACCTCTGGAAATTCACATACAACAGGTAAGTCGACACTTGTATCTTCATGATCAATCTGCAATGATGCAAACATTGCAAACACCAAGGCTTCATCTTCCACAAGTTCGTCTACTTGCTTCGCCGACAAGAACATCAACTCTCCACTATCAGCAAACTCAGGAAACTCCACAGTCTTAGTATAACAATTGATATGAACATGGTTGAACTTCAACCGGTTCATTCCAAGGATTACATCGATTTGGTGCAAGGGTAAACACACCAAATCCATCACAAAAATCTTCCCAAAAATCCTCAAAGGACATCTCAAACACACAAAAGTAGTAGTAACAGAACCATTAGCAGGAGTCTCTATTAGCATACTACCATTCATATCAGACAACTTCAAATTCAATCTATTAGCACATTCAAGCGAGATAAAAGAATGAGTAGCACCAGTATCAATCATAGCAACCAACTCAACATCATTAATAAAACAAGTACCTCGAATCAGGTTGTCCTTCTCTAACACTTATGCACCACTGAAAGCAAACACTCTGCCACTGGTCTGAGCAGCAGTAGCCATCTTCTTCAGTTTTTGATACTTGGTACTGATGTGACCCTTCTCACCACAATTGAAACAAACTGGACCATCATCTTTGCAATCATTAGCTCTATGACCCTTCTTACCACACTTGTAGCACCTCAACACATTATTAGTACAAACATCAGCACAATGACCTTGCCTGCCACACCTATAACACTTCCCAGGAGCGGGAGCTGCTCCCCCACTTGTCTTTTTCCCCTCTGAAGCCTTCTGCTTCCCTTTGTCAGCTGAAGTCGTATAAGGTTTCCCCCTATACTGCCATTTCTTTTCACTCAACTGCTTGTAGTGAGCAGATCGAGCTCGGTTATCCTTATCGTAGATTCTGCTCTTGTCCACCAACTCAGCATACCTGTGAATCTGTTGATACCCAATACCCTGCTTAATCTCTGGTCTCAACCCATTCTAGAACTTGAGGCACTTGGACATCTCAGCATCAGCACGGCTATAGTGAGGACAAAACTTCACCAGCTTCTCAAACTTCGCAGCATAGTCTGCAACAATCATGTCTCCTTGCTTTAACTCAAGGAATTCCACCTCTCTCTTACCACGAGCATCCTCTGGATATTACTTTCCCAGAAATTCCTGCTTGAACACAGCCCAGGTTATCATAGTGCCAACATCTTCCAGTCTCTGACGGGTGTTATCCCACCAATCCTCAGCCTCCTCTGACAGCATATGAGTTCCAAACTGAACTTGCTGCGCGTCAGTACATCCCATCCTTCGGAAGATCTTCTCGATCGCCTTCAACCACTTGTGTGCACTTGATTGATCGTGAGTACCCTCAAACTCTGGCGGGTTGTTCCTCTTGAACTCCCCCAAAGCACGAAACTCATATGGAACTCCACCATTCGGATTGAGTTGCTCCACCACATTAGCAACTGATTCCAAAGCATCAGCAATAGCACGGTCATTTCTTCCAGCCATCCTGCACACCACTAACAAGGTTAGAATAACTAAAACATCGACAGTGTACACACACTTATCGACCAACAGGGGACTGACATCACATAAAAACCTGGCCGGACGGACCAACCAGGCTCTGATACCACTAATGTAACACCCTTTTCTACCCCATAAATATCGCAGCGGAATAAACATAAAATCATAGTAAAATCAGAATCACCTCAAAGGGTGCACATTTCTCAATAAATTCAAATCAACAAAATTGCTCCGTAAACAACAGGTTTTCCTCAAAATAACTTCAAAGGGCAGCAGAACCACCATAACCTCAAAAATCCCACAAAAAGGTTTATTAAAACAAAACCATAATCATCAAAATAACAACAAAATAACAGCCAAATAAAACTCAACATGGTTTGACTCAACGACCCAACCCGATGTTACACTATCAGAGCAAGACCCTCTACATCGACCAAAAGCAAATAATACTTCAAAAGTTCCTCAAAGTATCCACGGTTAATCCTAATCACCTGCACGTTACCCACGTGGAGGCAACATTCAAACAGGCAGGGTGAGTCATACAATTCATTATAATCAATATAAAATAAGATATGCATAAAAATGGCATTATCATCATATACAACATCATCAGAGTCATCACAAGGCAAACATCAAAACACGTCATCATAAATCACAACAAATGCCACATAAATGCAATGCACAACAGGACTCATGCATGTGGTACCAATCGTCACAATCGATGGACACTTAGGCCATCACTCTCCAAAGATGCCCTTTTGGGACTGTACTCTGATAAAACAATCGTATTTATTCATGATGTTTGTTGGGTAGAATAAGGGTGTTACAACGATCGCACCATAGTTTTGAAAACCACGGTGGGACTTATACAATGACTGAGGTCCAAAATTATTTATTTACAAAAGGGGTTAGGCCTTACACTCTATTAGAGGCCCAAAATGTATCAAAATGAAATTTGAAAAATTAAAATCAAAGGGGAAACCCTAATTTTAATTTTAAATTTATTTTTCAAAGAAAAATCAAATAAAAATGATAAAAATGATCAAATGTATTCAATAAACATGTTACGAACTTTGATAAATATTTGAAAATTGATGTTTTATTCACATGAATGCTTGAAATTCATTTGATTTTGAAAAATAAAGAGAATGAACTCTTTTAAAAAGTTTAAAAACAATTAAAAATAAATTCTTTACAAAAATTCAAAATATATTAAATAAATAATATTTATTTGATTTTTTGGTGGAATAAAATATTTTAACATATTTGTGAATTTTGAAAAAAAAGAATTAATAAAAAATGATTAAAAATTAGAGAGAAATTAATTTTTGAAATCAATTAAAAAATAAAAGAAAATTAAAAAAATTCAAATATTTGAAAAAGGCGCCAAGAACAAGTCATCTTCTTCGCGCGAGTGCTGGTTTTCCAGATTTGCAAAACCCTTCATAACTCCCTCAATACGTAATGAAATAGAACGATTCAAACATCAATTTTGCTCGTTTTTAATCAAGGATTAAGATGGTACCATTTAATTTCATTTATTTTAAGTGTGGAGAGAGTTATCATGTATGAACACAAAAACCCTAGAATTTGCAAAAACTATCATGAAATCCTAAACACGAATGAAAAATAGCAATTGATTGAGGGTTATCACTCTATGAATTACCATAAGCA
Organism: Lathyrus tuberosus; assembly: GCA_022829125.1. Lineage (NCBI taxonomy): Eukaryota > Viridiplantae > Streptophyta > Magnoliopsida > Fabales > Fabaceae > Lathyrus > Lathyrus tuberosus. The sequence continues at coordinate 5,276,471 of JALAZF010000203.1, read as the reverse complement.
TGTTGGTAACTTGAAAACAAATTTATGATGCATGTAGTATAGAGTTTGAGAGCTTCAGGCTTAATTGTGCAAGAGGAATTCGAATTCTGATGTAGAGTTGTTACAGATGTTGTGTGATGATCTGGATAACTTCAATTGACCTTATGTAAGGTGTGTAGAAGCTTATAATTGATTGGAAACACCTGGAAATTGTTGTGGTATCCCAACTACAACTTGGCCCAAGTGTGATTTGGAGGTTTGTGATTCTGATGTTACAGATGATGGAGAAGTGTTTGGATGGCTTCTATATGATATATATGAGGTGTAGTACCCTAAATTTCGACCAGTGAGTTTTAATCTTTTTAGGGTTTTTTGTACTATCAGGGGGTGTCATTTGGATGTCTGGGCTTTTAAAAGTTTCAACATTTCTATACACACTTCAAAAATGGTTGAGCCAAGGATGCATTTCTAGGATTTTTGTTCTTTTCTTTTCAATTGCTAAATTGATAAAGGATTGGTTTTTTTCGAAATTAGTGAGCTTATTTTAAATAGTTGATTTTATTATAAACTTTGGTATTAGATAGTTTATTATTAATTATTTATTTATCCTTTTTTATTATTAATTTGGTTGAGATCTTTCTAATCATAATTATTGGGTTTTATCATTATTTGTTCAGTATTTATTTAAGGGAGTTATCCTGCTAATAACATTTGGGATTAGTAATTTCATCATTATTTATTAATTGGGTTTTGTCATTTACGTTTATGTTCATTTCTTTGGTTATTAACTATTTTTTTTTCAATTAATAAGGTTGTTAATGAATTATTGTTTTTATCAGTATTTGTTTATGTTATTAATAATTATTTTATTTTTTGTTTTATTTATAATTATTATTATTTATTGATTATAGTTATTTTATTACTGTTTTATTTTTTATATGATTAAGAAAAAACATATTATTAATATTACTATTTTTATTATTAATGGTTTTTATCATTATTAGTTATAACCAGTATTTATTTTATTTTCTATTATTTTTCACAGTCAAAATGGTTGACCCAGGGTATCATCTCCTTCCCCATTTCGCAAACCCTAACAGCGTAGAGAAAGGAAAGCAAATCAGATTGTATCATTTTCATTAAATTACACAATCAAAAGAGTACAACAAAGTCAAATTGGATTTAAAATTACAACTCAGATGTGAAAACCTAATTCTAAAAAACAAAAAAAATCAAATCGGACAAATCTGATCAAATAACATCAAAAATTTCCTAAATCAATTCTAAACCTAATTAATTTTTGACTTAATCTTAAGTCTATAAAACGAAAAGAGATTAGGGAGAAAAAGGTTGGAGACGGAGGGGGAGATTGGGGAACGAAAAACAAATACAGAGCTCCATTCGAGTACCTGCGAAAATCAGAGAGAGAGGGATAAGAAACAGAAATCAGAAAGGACAATTGGATAAATTACTACCAGTACCACTGCAAGGAAGGTAAATAAAAACTACTTAGCTTTGAATTGTTTAATGTTTGCGTGTTCTGGTATTTCTGGGGAATTTAATAGGGTTAGGGTTTGTATATGGGGTTAGGGTTCTTAGGGGTGGGGTTAGGGTTCATAGTTAAGAACCCTAGGGTTCATCGTCAAGGGTTAGGGTTCTGGTGTTCTAAGGGTTTTCTGGGTTTTGGATTGAAGGTAGGGTTAGGGTTCTTCCCAAGAACCCTAGGGTTCTTAGGGTTCATCTTGAACCCTGAAGAACTGGACGATTCTTGGTGGAATGGGTCTTGGGTTCTTCGTGGGGGTTTAGGGTTCATGTGGCTTTGAAGATTCCGGTTGAATACCAACCGGAAATCTGGAATTGAGGGTGGTTCGTATGGTGGTACACGGTGGCGGAGGCTCACCGGCGACAGAGATTAGAGAGAAGCGAGAGAGAAGTGGGAGATAGTGAGAGAGAGGAGGGTTTAGAGAGAGAAGTGGAAATGAATTATGAGGTTTTTCTGAAGCAAAGTGGGTTTTATAGTCCCTCACGGACGGTTGGGATCGACGCGATGTGGCATCCCTTTGCCCCTCAGATCGGTTGACTATCCAGTCAACCAAGGGATTTTGGGTGTAATGGCTTATGGTGAGTCTGCGCTGACTTTTCGTCCCGTTCGTACGATTAACATACCTTAAGATCAAGGGTGGATATCAGTTAAAAGGGCAGCCGTCTGATCACCATCTAACGCCCCAGAGGAAGTCAGCCGTTGACTATTTCATGGCTGCATTCTTTCATGGATTTTTGGGCTTGTAGCTTTTGGGTCTTGCGCCCCAATGCTATTGGAACCCCCCTTCGTTTAGCCCACTTACGGGTTTGGTTCAAAACGCACCCCCCATGGTTTTTGTGAATAATTAAATTAATTAATTAGTTTAAATGTTTAGGATTTAAGGGGTTAATTAGGATTAAAAAAAAGGATTTTAGGATATTTTTCATTAGGGTTTAAATGGGTTTTTTTAATAATTAAATTAATCACTTAAGTTAATTATGTGATTAGGATATTTTCATTAGGGTTTAAATGGGTTTTTTAATAATTAAATTAATCGCTTAATTTAATTATTTGTTTAGGATAATTTGTTTTCTTTCAATTAAGGCATAAATAGGGATTTAGGGTTAATTTAATCAATTAAATTGATAACTCAATTTAATTGGTCATTTAGGTTTTATTAGGGTTTTTTGGTATCAATTAAATTAATAAACTTAATTGAATTGTTTATTTGGGGTAAATTAGGGTTTCTATCAAATTAAATTAATAGCTTAATTTAATTGTTGGATTGAGTGGGTTTTCTTTTAACTTAGGTTTTGGGTTTGCCAATTAAATTAATAACTTAATTTAATTGGTTAGGTAGGTTTTTATTTAGGGTTTTAAAGTATTGAATTTATATTTAAGAAATAGGGTTTTGGAATTTAGGGATTCTATGGTTTTTTAAGGGATATAAGGGATTCTTAAGGATTTAAGCTTTTGGGATAATGCTCTTGGTCCGAGAGCCTAAATAAGGGATGGGATAAGGGATAGAAATCTTGATATCCGAGAGTATAAATAAATGGATTAAGGGATAGAACTCTTGATATCCGAGAGTATAAATAAATGGATTAAGGGATAGAACTCTCCATCCGAGAGTATAAATAATGGATAAGGGATAGAACTCTCCGCCCGAGAGTATAAATAATGGACAAGGGATAAAACTCCTTATCTAGGAGTATAAATAATAGATTAAGGGATAAAACTCCTTATCTAGGAGTATAAATAATAGATCAAGGGATAGAACTCTTTATCCAAGAGTATAAATAGTGGATTGGGTTTAGGATTAGGAATGGGAATAGGATTAGGGGGTAGGAATAGGGGAGGTGAACTACGGTTACTCTGATCATTCAAATTGAAGGTACGTAGGCATAGGGTTGTAAACCCTAGCGAGTATAATTAATAAAAAAAACTTAGGTTTCTTTTGTAAATAAATCATTTAGACAAACAAACAAGCATACCCTAAAATCTAAGGAGGATCCCATTGAGTACAATGGAGGTGAGGGGTGCCTAACACCTTCCCCTCACTTAACCGACTCCCGAACCTTAGGAATCTCTACCCTTAGGATTAGGATTTTAGGTTTATCATTTATTTCCCTTATAAAAAATATGATGGCGACTCGAAAATTTTTAGCCGGCCGCGACAGCTGGCGACTCTGCAGGGGATACTTAAAGAGAGTCCATCCTATCCTTAGAATTTAGGGTCCTGTTTGTTTGTTTTGGGGTTTGGTTTTATTTTTCTCATGTTTTTGTTTTTTATTTTGTTTTATTTTATATTTTGTTTATTTATTATACTTAACCCTTGTGTTGTTTATTTCTTTTTTGTCATCATACAAGGGATTGGGGCAAACAAAAAAAAGTGTGAAGCTAAAGCCCAAAGCTTGGAGGATAACCCTAGAACATAATGTGGAACGAAAATGTTTTTGGTGGGGATGCGACATCCCCAACAATGCATTGATGCCACACTCAGAATAGATCCTTCCAAAGTTGTCCTCACGAAAGGGTTAGCCCGTGACGTAGTGGATGATTTGGATGTTGTCTGAGACTCTGAGAACCTTTAACCTACCCTACACCAATCTATGGAGACCCTATGTATTCAACCCTCAAGGGCTGTTACTAGGCTCCTACCCCAAATGAGACTTATCCCGAAGGATTACCGTAGGAAGGCTTGCTCCTTCTCATGGTAAAACAAGGGTATAGTCTGAACATGTTGGGGTCGTTATGCTGTCCAAATTTTTATAACCTACATGTGAGGGGATGGGGTAGTCTCAACTTAGATCCAGCCTGTTCTAGGGAGCCCACCTTATTAGGGCATGCTTACATTTTCACCTTACCCTAACCAAAAAACAAAGGGTCCATGTCATCATGCATTTAAATTTTTTTTTTGCATATATACATTTTTGTGGGGAATTTCAAGATGCGTTGTAGGAATATGGGAAAGATGGATTCAAACAAAAGGGCTACCCTACGTATTAGAGTGCTAAGTGTTGATTTACAAAGTCTCAAGTACCTTTGAGACTTAATGCCAAATCTGCTCAAAGGATGTTTACACCCAAGTATGGAAGGATCCACGATCTCTTAGGGATCCCTATGAAGGTAGAGGCCATAATTGCTTTTGCACAACTTTATGATCCTTCTCTATGTGACTTCCTCTTCAAGGATTTTCAACTAGCTCTTACGCTATACTTGGATTTACAAGGAGAAAAAACTTACAAGGGGCATGGGGGCAAAAAAAATATATATATAAAAAAAAGAAAAAGAAAAATGGTCAAGCTTTAAAAAAAACATAGTTGTACCCCTTGAAGATCCATCGTCTCACTACAAGGAGGATAGGGAAGTGCAAGTGCTTAAGAAAGGATACTTGGAGGAGTTTAAAGCTCATTTGAAGAAGGCATTGGGGGCATCCACTTAGTTTATGCCTTCTTAAGTTCAGGAGCTTCCATCTTGGGATTATTGTTTTGGGTTGTTCCAGAGGAATTATTGTTATAAGGCATTTTGGATTTGGGATTGGCTAATGGATTTGGATTTGATATTCTAGGTGTATGGGTTTCATCCTTTGGATATATTCATCTATGACTACAATGGATTTTGAAATTCCCCCCAAATAAAAATTTTAAAAATTATTTAGCATACATCATGCATATTCATACATTCATCACCAACATGCATTCAATATAAAAAAAATCATTTTTTTTAAAACTTCGTCTCAGGCATAACAATCTGACTTCCCGACCTCGCACTCGAGCGTACCAAAGAGAAGCTATGGATCACATGGAAAAGGATATGGTTACTCTAAGAGGAGAAATGGATACTGTCAAGGAGAACGTGGAAGAAATGAAAAGCCAAATTGATCAACTGACACTTGTCGTCCAGAGTTTGATAGCCAGAAGAACTAAGTCAAGCCATCAAGGGAAGGTTCCTACTCCTACCTCCCATGTTGAAGACAATAACCCCCTACTAGGGTTTGTCCATGATCTGGAACGTGAGGAGACTGAAACTACTAAGCACAAAACTGTTGACCAACCTCTCGAGGGAACTGTCTCTCCACCTATTTCCAATGGGGCACCTCGTACTACTTACAGACCTATCCCACGTGAGAACTACGCATACGAGGGTGAAAATCCGAGACGAGTGGCCCTCGAAAATAAAGGAACCGCTGTTAGGGAAAGGAGAAGGATTGATGATAAGTACAAAGCACTTGAGGAAAGGCTAAAGGTCGTGGAGGGACTCAATGTTCTGGGAGTGGATGCCTTGGAAATGTGTCTGGTGCCCGATGTGGTCATACCTCCTAAGTTTAAGGCACCTAACTTCCAAATGTATAAAGGAGTTAGTTGTCCCAAAAATCACATCCGGATGTTTTCCCGAAAGATGGGGGCTCATGCAAAAAATGAAAAGTTAATGATGCATGTTTTCCAAGACAGCCTTAGTGGGGCATCCTTGGATTGGTACGTACAACTGGAGAAGGCTCACATCAAGAACTGGGAGGATCTGGCAAGTGCCTTTATAAGGAAATACCAATATAATGTAGACATGGCCCCTGATCGCATACAATTACAAAATATGTCTCAAAAAGGGAACAAATCTTTTAAGGAGTATGCCCAGAGATGGAGGGAGCTAGCCTCTCGTGTTCAACCTCCATTGCGGGAAGGCGAGCTAGTAGATACATTCATGGGAACTCTGCAAGGACTATACTATGAAAGGATGATTGGGGCAGTCTCAACAGGATTCACTGACTTGGTTATCATTGGGGAGAGGATTGAGAACGGTTTAAAGACAGGAAAGATTGGGCAGTCATCCTCCGACCGACATAACAATAAGGGATACCCCGAAAACAACTCAAAGGACAATGATGTCAGTGTTATAGACCCTGAAGATCCAAATCTGGGAGATAGTGCATTACTGGGGCACATTGGGGCAACAGTCAGTGCCATGGAAGTGATGGGGGATGGGTTCCTTATTAATAAGGAAGACATAACAAACTGGGGCAACCAATGGGAGTCACCTGAGGAGAAGGACTTGTTTGGGCTGGGTTACAAACCAGCTAATGAAGGATTAGAAGGCGATTTCCATGGTGTGGGATTTGGAATTTGGGATCATGTGACCTTAGTGGAAGAGGAAGGAAAGACTGCCTAATTTCGAAAATTGGAGAACCATTGGGATTTCTGAGATGATTTTTGTTCCGAAGTAATTTACCTTTTTCTTAAAATAATAATAAGTCCCTTGCTATGCCCAAGGCAAGTGGATAAAGCTTTGTAGGGCCACCTTTTATTTCATTGGATTATTTCTGTCAATAAAATTGCATTTTGTTTTCAATCAAGATCTTTTTCTTTCATTTTCTGTTTATTCAAAATGGCAATATACCTTCTTTCGATATTTTCATTTCTAGCACTTCATTCCAAAAAAAAGAAAGAAAAAATCTTCCTCATGCAAATTTAAAAATGGACCTATTAAAAATGACACCGCTATAATCTCGAATGACTCCGAATTACCGATTAACCAAGCGGAAGAGGGTGATGAGGACGAGTGTGAGCTTCCCGAAGAGTTAGCCAGACTGTTGAGGAAAGAGGACAAGGAAATATAACCTCATCAGGAACCAGAGAATGTGATCAATCTGGGAACTGAGAAAGATAGGAAAGAGGTCAAAGTTGTGCTTCTCCGGATAAGGATATAAAGGAAAGACTGATCGAGCTATCGCAAGGATACTTGTAATACCCCATATTATCTAAATGCTCAATTGGATATCAGATGAGATCAGATGAGCATCTATATGCTCTATCCTTGGTAAATTGGATTAATGGAACCCTCTAAGTACTTTAAGTATTGACTTTTGGGATCAATAGAGCAACTGTTGAACTCTGAAGAGATCAATTATTTCAATTCACGAAAGGATTTTAAGGTAACTTTAATAATTGATCAATTTGGTTGAGATGACAAAATATCAATTGGAGATATTTTACTCTATTGGATTATATTATATAATATTGGTTTATATATATATTTGGAAAGAGAAAGAAAAAAGAGAAAAGAAGAAGTAGTAAAGAAGAAGAAGAAGAAGAAAAAAGGAAAGAAGAGAAAGAGAGAAAATGGAGAAGATGAAGAAGAGAAACCCATGGATCATCAGCATCTTCTTCAAACTCCTCTTCGATTATCAGGTGGGTTCTAGATAGAAACTTAAGTTCTAGAATTAGAGATGATTTTAGCTTAAGTTAGGTTTTGTGAGAAATTGCTTAAACTGGTAATCGATGGAATTTAATGGTTGAAATGTGTTCAAAACTGAGTAGTATAAGCTATATGGATGTAGAATCATCTGTGTTTGATTATTGGATGTTTGGATGTGTTTTGGTCAAGTTTTGGACCTATGGGATTTCAGCTGTTATGCTGCAGAACTTCTGAAATTTCCCAGATTCGCACTGCGAATCCCCCAGCGAAGGGGGAAATCGTGCACTCGCTGGACGTTCGCACGACGAATGGGGAGGCGAATGTTCACCAGACGTTCGCCAGTGGTTCACACTGCGAACCTTAGCTTGTTTTGGTTCTGCCTCTGTTCGCCAGACATTCGCTCTGCGAATGGTGCAGCGAACAAGTGTTGGCTAGGCATTCGCTGGAAGCTTCGCACTGCGAATGGGTAGCGAGCCCTCGCTGACTTCTTCGCATTGCGAACATGACAGCTTTTCCCGTTTTGTTTCCTTCATAACTTTTGATCCGTAACTCGGATCGGGACATTCTTGGTGTCATTAGAAAGCTATGACGACCCTCTATCTGATAAAAAGTGAAAATCTTGGGTATGATGTGGGATATTTCTTTTAGTGGAAAATGAAGGAAAGTAATGTTTTGGGAAATGTTGAATTGACGTCTTTTGGGTCGTAAATCTGATCGAGGCATATTTATAGCCGATGTAAAGCTATGGAAACATCCTACGGGATGAGAGTGAGAAATATTGATTTCGTGATCTGATTAAATGAACCGGAGGGAAACCAAAAGTGATGTTTTATGTGATGTGTGATTATATGTATTTATTTGTAATATTTGTGTTATGTCGTATCTATTTAATATTGTTGTTAAAATGAATGAGGTAATATGCATGTTAAAATGAGTTAGGGAGAGTGAGGAAACTTTACCCCGAAAACAAATGGCATAGTTAAGATTGGTATAATTCTAGGTTGTAATTAGAATTGTGATAGAAACTCTGGATGGCGACGCTCGTGCATTCATTGACGAGTTCTGGCCTAGAGTAGATAACGGAATGACAACGCTTGTGCAGAAGAGGCCGAGACGTGTGTCCATTACCGATTGATATAGAAAGAGTGAAACACTAGTATGGAACATGTGTAATTGTTATATTTTATTTTGAGAAAAGGAAAAAGAGGCCTTAAGGCATTGTGGCCTTGTGATTGTCGAATACAATCACGTTGTGTGAATGATCACGTAATCGTAACCATTAATCTTGTGGTGTAGTTTCATGAGACTCGAGCACCTCCACTGAAGCGTATGCACAATTACTTGGCAGGTTTGATTCCCGCGTATAGTACGAATGGAGCCTACGGGTAAAGAGACTTGTGACGGTGTACGGGCCGTGTGAAGTGACGGATCACGGTGTACGGGCCGATGATCCCGAATCCATTTCGTATGTCAAGTAACTACAAGGATCCATGACTCGGGTCGACTTCTAGACGTAGAAGCGGGCGGGAAAAGGGGATGCCTTGGTATGGTTATCGATTCGTAAGGAATCTTGAGTTAACAGGCTCAGGACGTAATTCCTTACGTGTGATATTGATGACTTAACAGACTCATGGCATGTTTCCATATAGTGTGAGATGGTGAGATTGTGAACTCAAAGTCATTTCCCTTCCCCTTGACTTGAGTTAGGATTGATAGAACCCTGTAAAGCCGAGAGGATCTATAGGATAGGGAACTCACTGAGATTTGATGTATCTCACCCCACTATAGTTGCTTTATTTTAGGTAATTGCAGGTTTGATTTGCAAGTGGAGAAATGTTTGGATGTTTCAAGAGAAGCTTGGCTTTAGTATTTCCGCTGTGTATTTGTTGTATACAATTGAGGATATTGTATATTCTTAGATTTTATTTTTCTTTGGCTAGTTTCCATGACTTGTGCCATAGATTGTAATTGTATTTTAGAATGGGCAAGTATGTGAACTATGCCATTAGGCACTTTTGATGTGTCAGTACCAAATAAAATGCGTGTATTGTATTATTCTAGATATATATTATACAGGGCATTACAATACTCCGACGTGTTTGCATGGTCATACCAAGATATGCCAGGGCTTGATACAAGCATCGTCGAGCACAAACCACTACTCAAACTAGAATGCATGCCAATTAAGCAAAAGCTGAGGAAGACTAGATCAGATATGACCCTCCAGATCAGGGAAGAAGTCAAGAAGTAATTCGATTTTTTGTCACAAGGTAACGCCTGTTGGGTTAAAGAATGTAGGAGTAACTTACCAAAGGACTATGGTAATATGGGGCATAAGGAGATAGAGATTCATATGGATGATACAATTGCCAAGTCACAAAAGGACGAAGATCACGTAACTAACTTGTAAAAGTTGTTAGATCAGTTAAGGAAATTCAAGTTACGACTAAAGCCCACAAGGTGTAATCGTGGAATCAGATCTGGAAAATATCAGGGTCCACGGTCAGTCAAAAGGGAGAAAGGACAAAATGAAAGCCACCTATATTGGTGCCACCAGTCCCAAGGAGACCACTCATAATGTACTTAACAAAACTTGAGAATCCCATTTATTGTGAAACTTCGGACTCCTATGAAGGACCTAGACCTGGATCTCGAGGGAAACTTATATCTGCAGGGGCTATAAATCGGAATTTAGGATTATAAAGGAAGCTAATCTGGATAAGGAAGAATGGGTGCAAACTAGGCTCGATCAGCTAACCTCGTATAAGGGAAACGTGTGGTTATGGGCAGTTATATCCACATGGGAATTAAGAGAGCGTTTGACAAAGAAATTCATCCTCGCCCAAGCGAAGAGGGAGACTTGGGGTTAAGGAAAATATTACTCATCCATAAAAACCACCACGTCAAATGGACCCCACCCTATGAAGGGCCATATGTCGTGAAGAGTGCCTCCTCTGGCGGAGCACTAATATTAACAACCGTGGATGGAGCGGATTTACCGCGACCGGTGAACTCCGATTCGGTCAAAAATGCTATGCCTAGAAAAAGAGGATAAAAGCCTGCTAAGTCGAAAACCCTAAAGGGCGACTTAGGCAAAAATTAGGGCGTCCCGGTGGGTTGAAAACTCGAGAGAGCGATCCAGGCAAAAATAAGGGACTTGGATAAAAAGGGTACCCGACAAGTCGAAAACCCTAAAGGGCGGCTTAGTAAAAAAAAATGGTATATCATCCCGGTGGACTAATACTCTAAAAAGAGCGGTCCAGGAAAAATTTAGGGATATCCAAAAGGCATATGACTGAAAACACTCAAGTCACCCCGTAACAGGAATTCATAAGGGAGCGATCATTCCAGTCGTCATCTTCAGAAGCTAAGTGTCGTGATCTTGGAGACTTAGGGATATTAGTTGGTGTTAAGTTTAATAGGAACATAAATAAATTTGTTTTCTTATTTCCATTTTACATATTTCTGGATTTACGGTAAGATCTCCTTATGAGAATTACCCACCTTACTTATCATTGCCCATTTTCGGGCCAATTCTCAATAAAATTTGCTTTTCAAAAATATTTCTTTGCCTCCTAAATTAGTCCGCTTGATTACAAGGTGTCGATTAATTGTGAAATAATGCATTGAAATATCAGGTATAAATAAAAGCTTTAAAAAGGGAAAATAGACTTTATTTCGGTTTTGGAATCATCCAAAGGGATCATACTCTTCCAAAGCGGGATATAGGGTGTATACACTGACAGGAATATACGTTACAATCTAACCAACATAGGAGGTTCTTTAATGGCACGTCACAGGAATCAAGGGTATCAGGGCTTACTAAAATTATCAAAGTTTCAAGGGTCAGGGAGTCAGGGAATTATGAAAAGTTTTTTATATACAAGCACATGCATTACATATCATAAAAGAGGCGCCAGCCCAAGTCATGCATCAATCATGTCGCTACGCTCTAGCATCTAACAATGCACTCAAATACGCAAACATGCATACATGCATAGGGTTCATAACCACCATTAGGGATTTCATATGGATTGTTACTCAAGGGGTTTCACCAAGGGATTTTTTTTCAGGGGATTTTGTCAAGGGATTTTTATTTCAAGGGGGTTTATTGGATTTTTCATTAAGGGATTTATCGGGGGTTCTACAAAAATTCCTATCCAGGGATTTTTCATCAAAGGGGATTTCATTAAGGGATTTAGCAAGGGTTCTACAAAATTCCTATCCAGGGATTTTTTTTATCTAAAAAGTTTTTCAAAGGGTTAAATCAAATATTTATCTCCCGAATTATTTCTAAGGACCTTAGGATAATCAGCGTAGTACCTATCTGACTCAGTGGTCAAAATTAGGATCCTTCTTATATTTAATCATCTCCTCTTCAAAAGAGGAAGACATATCGACTTCCTCTTTCTGATTCGAAGACGATTAAATAGGGGCAGCTGTAGTACCCTAAATTTTGACCAGTGAGTTTTCATCTTTTTAGGGTTTTTTGTACTATCAGGGGGTGTTATTTGGATGTCTGGGCTTTTAAAAGTTTTAACATTTCTATACACACTTCAAAAATGGTTGAGCCAAGGATACATTTCTAGGATTTTTGTTCTTTTCTTTTCAATTGCTAAATTGATAAAGGATTGGTTTTTTTCGAAATTAGTGAGCTTATTTTAAATAGTTGATTTTATTAGAAACTTTGGTATTAGATAGTTTATTATTAATTATTTATTTATCCTTTTTTATTATTAATTTGGTTGAGAACTTTCTAATCATAATTATTGGGTTTTATCATTATTTGTTCAGTATTTATTTAAGGGAGTTATCATGCTAATAACATTTGGGATTAGTAATTTCATCATTATTTATTAATTGGGTTTTGTCATTTACGTTTATGTTCATTTCATTGGTTATTAACTATTATTTTTTTTTTCAATTAATAAGGTTGTTAATGAATTATTGTTTTTATCAGTATTTGTTTATGTTATTAATAATTATTTTATTTTTTGTTTTATTTATAATAATTATTATTTATTGATTATAGTTATTTTATTACTGTTTTATTTTTTATATGATTAAGAAAAAACATATTATTAATATTACTATTTTTATTATTAATGGTTTTTATCATTATTAGTTATAACCAGTATTTATTTTATTTTCTATTATTTTTCACGGTCAAAATGGTTGACCCAGGGTATCATCTCCTTCCCCATTTCGCAAACCCTAACGGCGCAGAGAAAGGAAAGCAAATCAGATTGTATCATTTTCATTAAATTACACAATCAAAAGAGTACAACAAAGTCAAATTGGATTTAAAATTACAACTCAGATTTGAAAACCTAATTCTAAAAAACAGAAAAAATTAAATCGGACAAATCTGATCAAATAACATCAAAAATTTCCTAAATCAATTCTAAACCTAATTAATTTTTGACCTAATCTTAAGTCTATAAAACGAAAAGAGATTAGGGAGAAAAGGGTTGGAGACGGAGGGGGAGATTGGGGAACGAAAAACAAATACAGAGCTCCATTCGAGTACCTGCGAAAATCAGAGAGAGAGGGATTAGAAACAGAAATCAGAAAGGACAATTGGATAAATTACTACTAGTACCACTGCAAGGAAGGTAAATAAAAACTACTTAGCTTTGAATTGTTGAATGTTTGCGTGTTCTGGGTTTTCTAGGGAATTTAATAGGGTTAAGGTTTGTATCTGGGGTTAGGGTTCTTGGGGGTGGGCTTAGGGTTCATAGTTAAGAACCCTAGGGTTCATCGTTGAGGGTTAGGGTTCTTAGTGTTCTAAGGGTTTTTTTGGGTTTTGGATTGAAGGTAGGGTTAGGGTAGGGTTCTTAGGGTTCATCTTAAACCCTGAAGAACTAGACGATTCTGGGTGGAATGGGCCTAGGGTTCTTCGTGGGGGGTTTCGGGTTCATGTGGCTTTGAAGATTCCGGTTGAATACCAACCGGAAATCTGGAATTGAGGGTGGTTCGTATGGTGGTACAAGGTGCCGGAGGCTCACCGGTGACAGAGATTAGAGAGAAGCGAGAGAGAAGTGGGAGATAGTGAAAGAGAGGAGGGTTTAGAGAGAGAAGCGGAAATGAATTATGAGGATTTTCTGAAGCAAAGTGGGTTTTATAGTCCCTCACGGACGGTTGGGATCGATGCCATGTGGCATCCCCTTGCCCCTCAGATCGGTTTACTATCCAGTCAACCAAGGGATTTTGCGTGTAATGACTTATGGTGAGTCTGCGCTGACTTTCCGTCCCGTTCGTACGATTAACATAGCTTAAGATCAAGGGTGGATATCAGTTAAAAGGGCAGCCGTCTGATCACCATCTAACGCCCCAGAGGAAGTCAGCCGTTGACTATCTCATGGCTGCATTCTTTCATGGATTTTTGGGCTTGTAGCTTTTGGGCCTTGCGCCCCAATGCTATTGGAACCCCCCTTCGTTTAGCCCACTTACGGGTTTGGTTCAAAACGCACCCCCCATGGTTTTTGTGAATAATTAAATTAATTAATTAGTTTAATTGTTTAGGATTTAAGGGGTTAATTAGGATTTAAAAAAATAGGATTTTAGGATATTTTTCATTAGGGTTTAAATGGGTTTTTTTAATAATTAAATTAATCACTTAATTTAATTATGTGATTAGGATATTTTCATTAGGGTTTAAATGGGTTTTTTAATAATTAAATTAATCGCTTAATTTAATTATTTGTTTAGGATAATTTTTTTCTTTCAATTAAGGCATAAATAGGGATTTAGGGTTAATTTAATCAATTAAATTGATAACTCAATTTAATTGGTCATTTAGGTTTTATTAGGGTTTTTTGGTATCAATTAAATTAATAAACTTAATTTAATTGTTTATTTGGGGTAAATTAGGGTTTCTATCAAATTAAATTAATAGCTTAATTTAATTGTTGGATTGAGTGGGTTTTCTTTTAACTTAGGTTTTGGGTTTGCCAATTAAATTAATAACTTAATTTAATTGGTTAGGTAGGTTTTTATTTAGGGTTTTAAAGTATTGAATTTATATTTAAGAAATAGGGTTTTGGAATTTAGGGATTCTATGGTTTTTTAAGGGATATAAGGGATTCTTAAGGATTTAAGCTTTTGGGATAATGCTCTTGGTCCGGGAGCCTAATTAAGGGATGGGATAAGGGATAGAACTCTTGACATCCGAGAGTATAAATAAATGGATTAAGGGATAGAACTCTTGATATCCGTGAGTATAAATAAATGGATTAAGAGATAGAACTCTCCATCCGAGAGTATAAATAATGGATAAGGGATAAAACTCTTCGCCCGAGAGTATAAATAATGGACAAGGGATAAAACTCCTTATCTAGGAGTATAAATAATAGATTAAGGGATAAAAATCCTTATCTAGGAGTATAAATTATAAATCAAGGGATAGAACTCTTTATCCAAGAGTATAAATAGTGGATTAGGTTTAGGATTAGGAATGGGAATAAGATTAGGGGGTAGGAATATGGGAGGCGAACTACGGTTACTCTGATCCTTCAAATTGAAGGTACGTAGGCATAGGGTTGTAAACCCTAGCGAGTATAATTAATAAAAAAAACTTAGGTTTCTTTTGTAAATAAATCATTTAGACAAACAAATAAGCATACCCTAAAATCTAAAGAGGATCCCATTGAGTACAATGGAGGTGAGGGGTGCCTAACACCTTCCCCTCACTTAACCGAATCCCGAACCTTAGGAATCTCTACCCTTAGGATTAGGATTTTAGGTTTATCATTTATTTCCCTTATAAAAAATATGATGGCGACTCAAAAAATTTTAGCCGGCCGCGATATGAGGTGTCTACACCATTAGTTTTGATAGAATGACTTCCTATTGAAAAATTTGAAAGTTACTTGAAAAGGAAGAAAATTATAGTTTTGGAGAGTGAAATGAAGGAAAACATGGATTGCTATGTTTTGGTGTGTTCAAATCAGTCACAAATGACCTCTATTTATAGTAGAGGAAGTTTGTTTTTGAAGGAATAGTGAATGAAGGCTGGATCACCCTTTTATCCAATGGATTTTGTCATGTGGCCAAAGTCTCCTCTAGCCATTTACTCGGGCCAAACTTTGCAGGTTTAGGTCCTCTGATCTTTGGGGAAATCTTGACTCATTTGGACTAGCTTGCAACTGATCCATGCCACCTCTATGTATCACATAAATTCTTGATGCCAAATTTGAATTTCAAGGTTCATGTCATGATGATTTTGCACATGCCAAGTTGAATTCTTGACTCCTTGATCAAGTAACAAGTGAGTTATCAGAAGTTTTGTGTTTTTAGAAGATGACAAAGTTGGCAAAGTGGCAAAACTTGAAGGAGGAAACCGTGTGGCACAAGTCATGTATCCATGTTGTTGTGTAGGCAGTGTGAAAAATGTCATTTTGGGAAGCTCGTAACTTCTTGCTCAAGTTGAATCATGGGAGGCTCTTGTACTTTTTAAAAAGCCCATATATCATACTTCAACTTTGATGTTTAACTTTGATCTTGAATCATCTTGGATCATGGTGAAAAATGCCTCCAAAGTTGGACAAAACATGAGACAGATTCTGTCTCAAATTTTTCTAAGTGTTTGAAAAATGTTCATTTCTCATTTTTTTATTTTGATCAATCCATAACTCAAAATCCATGAAGATTTGGGATATGGTATAGTTGACAATCTTGTAGTATGTAATGAGAGCTTCCATTTGAGCCTTGGATGGGAGAAAAAGGTTACTTGGACCACAAGTTATGGCCTTGCAAAGTTGGGTAAAAATCACTTTTGTTCATGACTTAGTGATATTTCAAGTTCCTTAGGATTGCCCCTTTACCAAGTAACCCCATTTTTCTTGATTTTTCTTGATGGATGATGATCCAAACCATAAGTTAACATTGTTTTTTACTTAAAGAAGCCATGTTTGTCAAAAATTCTCAAAAGTCAAACTTGGTTTTGGGCACAGTTGACTTTTTATCAGATGAATTCCAAACTTTGTGATTCCTTAAAAAATCAAGTCCTTGGTGTAACACCCTTTTCTACCCCACAAATATCGCAGCACAATAAACATAAAATCATAGTAAAAACTGAATCACCTCAAAGGGTGCACATTTCTCAATAAATTCAAATCAACAAAATTGCTCCGTAAACAACGGGTTTTCCTCAAAATAACTCAAAATGCCTTCAAAGGGCAGCAGAACCACCATAACCTCAAAAATCCCACAAAAGGGTTTATTAAAACAAAACCATAATCATCAAAATAACAACAAAATAACAGCCAAATAAAACTCAACATGGTTCGACTCAATGACCCAACCCGATGTTACACTATCAGAGCAAGAGCCTATACATCGACCAAAAGCAAATAATACTTCAAAAGTTCCTCAAAGCATCCACGGCTAATCCTGATCACCTGCACGTTACCCACGTGGAGGCAACATTCAAACAGGCAGAGTGAGTAATACAATTCATTATAATCAATATAAAATAAGATATGCATAAAAATGGCGTCATCATCATATACAACATCATCAGAGTCATCACAAGGCAAACATTAAAACATGTCACCATAAATCACAACAAATGCCACATAAATGCAATGCACAACAAGACTCATGCATGTGGTACCAATCGTCACAATCGATGGACACTTAGACCATCACCCTCCAAAGATCCCCGTCAAATAGGATCGGTTCCACACAAGAACCGGAGCATGTCATAAACCACTTCACATCCACACAATGGGATGGAAGCCACAATAGATCGAAGTCTAACATCATCATCACTGGACCTAAGTCCTAACATCATCACCAGAATAAGCTATGAATGTATGATACACAACGTCAATAATCATCATTATAAAAAATATCATTATGGGCATCATCATTCACCAAAATATCATGTTAATCATGTCATCATATATTCATCAAAACATCACAAATCATCATCTCATAATCATCAGTAACATCACAGTAAACCATCAGAAATATCACAGCATCAAACATCAGAACATCACAGAAATCATAAACAAAATTTCGCGAACAGCAGACGCTCGCTGCTGAGTTCGCTGTGCGAACCTGCGCGCTAGGACCTTCGCCTTGCGAAGCTGGCAGCGAAGGCCCAATCTCATACAAAAACCAGAGAGTTCCCCAGTCTTCCTCTCCTCGCTCCTCTATTCGCTGTGTGAAGCCCTTCACTGGGACATTCACTGTGCGAGCCCACAGAATCTCATCTCAGAATTCATCCCAGTATCATCACACAATCTATCGCGCATTCGCTGCGTTGTTCGCTTTGTGAGCCTGGGGGAACATTCGCCTTGCGAATGATTTGTTCGCTTTGCAAACTAGCATTTCCTGCAATTGCTGCTACACACCAGTAGCATCCCAGCCCCAAAAACCTTTACGATTCCAACCTCTATTCACCCCAAAACAGTCCCAAAACAGTCCTGAAACATCAAGGCAATCAAAGGCATGAAACCTACGACTATTAGGTCGGTTAATTCCACTATCCTAACTCAAAATCACCTAAACCTTCACAAACTCTCAAGGTTCCCATAAACCCCATAAATCCCTTCCTCATACAAGATCCCACATACCATAAAAAAGGTTTAGCCTCGAAGGCTTATTTTTACCCGAATCAATTCAACCCTTAATAATCCATCATCGATCCTCAGAAATACCTCTAAATCATCAACAACTCATAAACCCTTCAAAAACCCCAAAAACCTCAAGATCCATTTTAAACACATCACTCCTATATTGAAAACAATGAAAGGTAATACTCCCCATACCTTAGAATATCGTTCCGGAGCTTTTCTTTATTGAGCCTTTGGAAACCTTCACGAATCCTCGCCTTTTCCTTTTTCCTCAGAGCTCTGCACTTTCTGCTTATTTTCACGATCTAACAAAATGTATCCTATTCCTCCCAATTCCTTTTTGTTAAACCCTTAGGCTCTCAAAATAGGCTTTCCCCATAATACCCTCACTAATCCTCCTCAAAAGTCCATCTTGCCCTTAATTCCTCTAATATTATTTTAAATTAATAATAATACTAATATATTCATATTATATACTATTTTTTAATTAAAATAACCAAAACTCCACCAAAATACCGCCATCGACACAAACCATTAAAAATTCACCGAAAATTCACAAATGTTATATTTAAATAAATATTCTAATAAATTTGGGGTGTTACACTTGGGCGAACTCAAACCTAATGGATGAACTCCATAGGTGTTTTAGAGTGTCTTGAATTATTCCCCAAGGTTTGAGACCATGTCTTGGCCAAAAGTCAAAGGTATGGTTGACTTTTTCTCAAAAACCCTAGTTTGAGGTCCAGATGAATTTGAATATTTATATTGCTCATGAATCAAATTCTTTGTGTCAATTTAGACTTGTAAGAGATTCAATATAAGATATTTGAGGTCTTCAAAACATTTCTTGAGGTCTTGGCTCATGCCTTGCTTCAAAAGTCAACTTAGGGGTGAATTAGGTCAAGAAACCCTAATTCCTGATTTTTTATGAATGCATCCCCTGAGGCTATTTTGAACTTATGATTGGATCCATGAGGTCCCTTTGAGCTTCTTGAATCATGTTTTGAAGTATGGGTTCATGCCCAGATGAAAATATTTCTCTGGAGGCCTTGGTCGACCAAAACCCTAATTTGGTGACACCGGTGAGATCATGAGGCTTGATCAGCCTGAAATGTTGCATTCCTATGTTTGATTCTTAATGTGGGAGACCTATTTATCCTTCATGGATGTTTTAGAGGCTTGACAAGTTTAAGCTCATGTCAATTCTTGATTAATCTTTTGCTTGAGTGCTCAGAGAGGGCTCAAAAC
Source organism: Lathyrus tuberosus (assembly GCA_022829125.1). Taxonomy (NCBI): domain Eukaryota; kingdom Viridiplantae; phylum Streptophyta; class Magnoliopsida; order Fabales; family Fabaceae; genus Lathyrus; species Lathyrus tuberosus. The sequence goes on along the minus strand of JALAZF010000203.1, from coordinate 5,256,947 downwards.
CCTAATTCTTGGTGGAGGCGAATGCTTAACAATCTTTGAGAGAATTGATGAGGTATGAAGGTATATCCATATTGTGGTGATGATTTTCACAATGATGGGAAGTCTTGTGGTCAAAATTTAGGGTATGACACAAAGCCTGGAGCATAAGCCTGGAGGCGTTGTCGGTTTAGGAGGCCATAAAAAAGGAAAAATCATTGGTTTCAGAACAGTTGGTAACGATTCTCTCCCCTATATTACTAATGTTTTTTTAGTTGAAGGGTTAATGCATTATATATTGTCCATAAGTCAATTAAGTGACAATGGTTATGATATTATCTTTAATTAAAAGTCCTACAAAGGTGTCAGTCAGAAGGATGGCTCAGTTCTTTTCAATGGAAAGAGGAAAAATAACATTTACAAGATTAGACTTTTTTATCTAAAAAATCAGAATGCTAAATGTCTTATGTCTGTAAATGAAGAGAAATGGACATGGCATAGACGATTGGGCCATGTTAGTTTGAGGAGGATTTCTTGGCTAAACAAGCTTGATTTAGTCAGAGGACTTCCTAAGCTGAAGTTCACTTCAGATGCTCTTTGTGAAACATGTCAGAAAGGCAAGTTTTCAAAAACTTATTTTAAATCTAAGAATGTTATTTCCACCTCCAGACCATTGGAACTTCTGCATATTGACTTGTTTGGACCAGTGAAAACTGCTTCTGTCAATGGTAAGAAGTATGGACTAGTCATTGTTGATGACTACAAGAAATGGACATGGTTGAAGTTCTAAAGACACAAGGATGACTCACATTCTGTGTTTGCTACCTTCTGTTCTCAAGTGCAAAACGAGAAGAATTTCGGAATGGCAATATCCATATCAAAATCATATATCACTCTTCTCCCCCTTTTTCATCAATAAAAAATGATAATTAAAGATAGATAAAGTGAATACCAAACAAGATTTTCATTTCATGATTGCAAATTAATCAATACAAAGCAGAAATGAAAAGGATAAAAACAGAAACTAAATTTTTTAAAAACACGGGTTTCTAAACTTCTAAGGCATTTTAGATAGGATTGTTTGCAACATTCCTTCGATCTTTGTATTGGTGCCAACTTGAGCCTTGAGAATCTCATCCTGTTTGTCCAGCCTTTCTCTGACCACCGCGTTCTTAGCCTTGATCTCTTCCAAAATCTTCAGCAGCAAGGAAAGAGTATAGCTTGAGTCTTCAGCTATCACAACTTCTTTGGATCCATAAGTGGATCCCAATTCAGTGACAGTTGGAGGAGGAGGAGTAGGTTCTATAAAAGGAGCAGGAAGTAGAAAAGCTGCAAGAACCTTCTGAAGCAAAGGTTCCCCTATACCAGAGAGTTTGGAATGTAAGTCCCTTTGTGTTTCCTTTAAGCACCAAAATTCGAATTCATCAAAATAAAAGTCAAGCCAGTTTCTGAAATTGTTGCACAAAGTGTGAACTTCAAAAAGGTTTGCATTAGATGCACAACCTTCAGTGAGAGAGTCCAACTTGGCAACAACCTCAGTCTTAAAATGTGAAAACAATTCATCCAAAGGTTTTGGGAGGATGTTTATTTTGTAGGTAGTTTGGTTGGAGTATTGGAGGGGGGTTCTATCTAGGATAGCAACAATCTCAATATCTGACTCAGAGTCACAATCAGAAACATTTAATGTGACTGTGGGAGCGTCAAGATGAGTTGATCTTTATGGTAGAGTGATTAATGGTAGGAGTGATAGTGAATTATGAGGTCGAGGAGGTGGAGTTGGTGGAGAAGGAGTGTCTTCTGGAAAGATACATGCTTTAGGTGTTAGATGTGAAACATGAGATGGTGTAGAAAAATATGAATCAGAAGGGTGAGAGTCAGATTGGGGGGTAGAAGGATTAGGTTCAGAAGTTGGTGTATGCGTTAGTTCTGAAGGAATTGGGGTAGTGGTGATTGTGGTTGATTCAAGTATAGTTGAGGTTGGTATAGGAAGTGTTACAGATATAGTAGGTATTAAGGAGGAAACATATACAGAAGGTTGTTTTGAAGAGGGTGCGGAAGATGGTTGAGAAATGGATGAATTATTAAACGCAGAGTGAAACGGAGTTTTAGAGAGAGATGACTTACAAGACAACATAGTTTGAGGAGTAATAAATCCAGACGATCTGGGGTTCCCAGAGCTGTCAGCATCTCCAGAGCCTATAGACTCCTTCGAAATAAACTTCGTAAAGTCGGAAGTTTTGGCCATCTTAGAAAGAGGCTGAGGGGTTCTTGAAGATCCTTCACTAAGAGTCATACACTTTCTTTTTCTCAACGAGTAAAGATCTGTAAGGTCTTTAGGAACCTCTTCGAAGGAGTAAGCCTATAATGTTGGGACACAAGATCATTATTTCTGAGAAGTCCATCATTAAACTTCTCAACCATGATGGCTCTGGGATAAAGGGGGATAAGAGTGATATATGATTTTGATATACCTATTGCCATTCTGAAACCCAATCATTTCCCCTTTTCTGAATCTTAATTCTAACTCTAATCAATTGTTCTAAGAACTTTGAATAATTTCATCATGTTAACCAAGTTTTCTAGGAATTAAGAATTTTATCAGATATCAGATGAACCAGGCTATATCAGACGAGTCTTGAATGAGGATGTACTTCATCAGATAAACCATGCCGTTTGCTAAGAATTCTTTAGAAAACTTTAACAAAGTTGTGTGTTGAGAACCAGGTTGTGTGTTAAAAATTCATTAGAAGAGTTTAATGAACCAGGCCATGTGTTAGAAGAGTTTAACTAGGCTGATATGCAAGATCTGATAACAACCAAGCAAATATTCAGGCATATGTAAGTTCTGACAGATTAGGCTATGATACGGAGCTGATAACCAGAACTTCTAATACTCAAGGCAAAATAACTCTAAAATAATTCATCAACCAAACCTCTACTTCTGTAACCAGGCACTCTGGGAAGTTATTTCTTTCATGCTAATTTGAGATTTCTTTTGTTAAGATTAATTTTAAAGCCTTAAATTCAGGGGGAGCTTGCAAAACTAACTCTGATATTCTAAGATGAAAAATAATTTTAATAGTATAAAATTTAGGGGGAGCTTACAAACCTCAATCTGATGTTTTTATATGATTTAACCAAGTAAAAATTGTTCATTAAAATACATGGTCTTGTCATCATTAAAAAGGGGGAGATCGTAAGAACAAGATTTGGTTTTGCATCTGGCCTTTAGTTTTTATGAAAACAATACATTGTTTGTTAGAGAACAATTTTGTACCCTAATAGTTTTTCTAGTGTGTAGCTTTTCCTAACAGGTTTTGACTCTGAAGAATTGACGTGTGACGTCATCAGACTCTGGACTTAACACACTCAGATTCTGAAGAGGTACATTGTGCACTTCACAAGATACGTCAAGTTCTGAAATGCTCTTAGACAACGGTTATGATGAATGTTAGTGCTAAAGCTTCTGACAGTGACTCTGTTAGAAGAGCCTCTGAAGGTTTCTCAAGCTCTCAAGATTCTGAAGGACAAGTTCTGAAGACTCTGAAGACTAGGTTCTGAGGAACTGTGTCAAGACTCTAAATAAAAGGTTTTGAAGCTTCTTTCAATTAGTCTCATGATCCTTCTAAACATGCTTCAACAACATTCACTTTGAAGCCTCTTAGTATTAGAAGATAAGATCAAAGATTTACGTGAGAAAAATAACACATAGTACATGATCAAATATTTCTTCCACTACGCTGATTTCCTGGAATAAGAAGCGTACTATTTGTGCCATTTTGTCTCCCACCTTGGCAGACCGTTATGAAAGACGACAACTCATTTATGAAGATGTCCATTCTACCCTCCAACGGATCTTTTCATGCCTATATAAAGAATACTTGGAATAATGAATGAAGCTGCTAATTCCGCTACTCTATTTACGCTATAACACTTTTGCTACAAATATTATTCTTGTGAATATTGTATTAAAAACACACATAGAGATTTTGCTCGTTATTGTGTGCATATTTGGTTGTACTTAAACTTTGTGTAATCTTCTTTTTTAAGCATCCTTCTAACCAATGCGGAGGCATCCTGCGCCACCTGCGCCCTCTTGGTCGGACGATCCATGCCCTCCAATTGGTGAGACTCTGCCCGCGGCACAACCAGGGACGTCCTCTCGCAGATTTTTCTATCAAGAATACAAGGAGGAAGTTCGAACTTCCCTTTCTCCGATGCCCGACTAAGGTCCACGGTTTCATTGGCCCTCGACCGCTTAAACCTGGAGGCCAAGGGCAAGAGGGATCCTTGAGCAGGAGTAGGCGAGGAGCTCCCCACAACTGGCTGAGAAGGAGGAGGAGCACACTGGGCAAATCGAGTCTTTGGAGCAGCCACCCCAGTCTTGTTCCTCGCAACGGAATTTCGCACCATTCTTTCGTGGGCGGAGGGCATCTCACCTGCGGAAACACAACAAATATATTAGACGACGAAGAAAATACAGTTCGGTCAAGTTAAAATAACTAGAACTACCGAGCAGCTTATAAGCGTCCGCGGGAGTCTTGTACTCCAAAAGTGCCTTTGTATTAATGTATCGGTACTCCACTCGCTGGCTACCATCCTCCTCAAAAATAGGACTCCCCTTCTTCGTCCAGTATTCAGCAAGTCTAAAAGAATTTACATATTTCACCAGCTTTTCATAGCCATCCAGATCCTGCCCGTCCAGCATGTTCGGCTGAGCAACATAACCATTGGGCCCATTAGAGAAATGATTCCCACTCCACTGAAAGGGAAATTTAAACTCTCTGTCCCCGATCAGCTTCCCGTTCTCGTCGCGCATGTCATTGCCATTGTCGTCGATCGACACCGCCCAGAAATACGTGTTATCCTGGGCCTTCTCCGACACAGGCTCTATGATGTAGAACCTCTCCTTAAACGTCCGGATTGACTCCGAGAAAGGCTTGAACAACTTTCGGGGCTGCTTCAATGATACCCAGCCATATCTCATCCCCGTGACCTGCCGCTAAAGATGGAATATGGTGAAAAACAAAGGCAGTGTAGTTCCCACCTGCAGGAACTCACAGGTCAACTCGAAGGCGCGGATGAACGCCAACAAGTTGGGATGCAGCTGCGACGGAGCCAGGTCCAGGTGCACGAAGACAGACTGCTAGAAATTAGTAAAGGGCAGCCTCAACCCCAGCTCCTTAAAGGCATATTCGTACATGGCAAATCTCTCCACGAAGTCCGAACATATTTAATCGTCTTGGGAGGGGAAATGCATATTCCATTCCCCCTCCGGTCCAACATCCGTGAAGACATCCACGATGAAAGTAGCAAAGATGGATTCGTGCTCGGTAGGCTCAGCCACCAACCACTCCTCAACAGGATTCTCTTCGAGCTCCTCCCCGACTTCGCTGGGGACGGTTGAAGCTTCTGTGCTACTACTCTCCGAGGAGCTCTCCTCGGATGAATCTATTAAAATTTCCCCGTCGGGCCCTGTCGCCATCACCTGAAAAGTAGAGGACAAAAGTGAATCCTAAATTAAAAATACAAGAGTCTCCCACGAGGAGGCGCTCGGGGAAGATCCCTCACACAACGAGGAGCTTCCTCGAGTCACTTCCCAGTTTCCGTTTAAAGCTTCACCGGAAACTTCAAACGTTCACCAGAAACTTCAAACGTTCACCGGAAACTTCATCAGAGTACCAGAACTGAGTAGGCACGACGGTTACTTGTGCGTCATTGTCACAACGACGCTAGTGACCGCCCTACTCGTAGTCCTTTATAGGGCTCCGGCGGCCATGCCGGCAGCAGAAGATGGCCCAGCCTCCGTCCACCACCAACAGCCACCAGAAAACACCACTACGTCTCCTAACTCTAACCTAACCGCATGCATTCTAAAACGGAAATGAAAAAGCTGGAAAAAGACAAGGAGTTGTATGACTTACGTGGTCGGAGAAGATGAAAGAAAGTGCTCGAAGCTTGGACGATGGCTATGGCGGCGGACGATGACGGCGGTGAACTAAGCTTTCTGAAAAAGACGGAGAAGAAGAGAGAGAAACAAAAGTGTAAAATGGCTGGACTCTCTCTCCTTTTATACTGCTGAGGAGCACGTGCAGAGGCACACCCAACTAGGTTATAATGGCTATAGACTAGCCATCATTGCCTAGTTACTACAGCACAGGGCTCGAGGCACACGTGGCGTCCCAACGTTTCAGTCCCTCCTAACCGTTGGTCTTCCCGTACGACGGGCGAACAAGACGTGATTACGGGCCTTACAGATATCAGGGCCCACGGGCACCACGGGACAACTCTCTTCGACACCAAACGAGGACTCTGCTACCATTCCCCAGATCAACGGGCTATCCTTAAGTCATCACTCCCATGCTCAGGAGCAACGACTTGGGGGGGGGGGGCTCCTGTTCTGGACTGGACCAGTGGCTAGGCACGGCCCAATCCACTTCTGCTCCCAGTACGGCCCAATTACCTAAGCCCAATCCACAACGGGCATAATTTACCTTTCTGCCCTCCAACCGGGAAATCTTGGGCGAATGAGCTTCAAAAACATTCGCTCCTCCCCGGAACACCTGCCTGTCACGCACGGTTTCATCAATCCCCGGACAGCCATGGGCATGTGTATGGAACTACGCCTTTGCCCGACATAACAACTAGTTTTGGGCAGCCTGCCTAACATAACGGATAGTTTTGGGCAGTTACCTATTATTTGGGAAACGGTTATTTCGCCCCGAAAATAGGGACCGTTGGCCACGCGCTGGGGGCACTATAAAAACCCTCTCATTCGAGAGGGTCAGGTATCCAATATTCATCCTAAGAACACATTTTGTACTCGCCCCTTTTCTCTGACCGTTTCTTACTTGAGCGTCGGAGTGCCTTGCAGGTACACCCCCTCCTCTCCTACAAGCATCATCTCCCCTACGCGAAGGCCACGCCGATCTAGTCTGATCACCTCCGATCAGTATTATTTACATCTTTTGGTATGGCCCTATCTGCTGCCCTCTTTCCCTTATAAGTCCTCATGTTGTGTCTCATGGATCCACACTTACGACATATAATTGTTGTCAGCTTTCTTGGCAACACATGTTGATCTTCAGGCTCATCATTAGTTTTGTTCCTCAATTTTTGGGACATCCAATTGCCTTTTTCCATCAATGGGGGGATGACTGCTAATTGGCCATCTAAATGCCATAGTTGCAGTCCATTTGTAGGGTAGATGATATGAGAATAAATGTTTTTAAAAAGTAGATTTCATGCACACAATAAACGTACATACGGAACCATTTTAATAGATAGATGTATTAATTAATGTGATGAAAAAAACATGTAATACTTAGATACTTAATCTTCTGGTTGTTTTTTGTTATGCCATATACATGCTATGGCATGACTGCAAGGGATCCCAAACAAGTCTCATTTCCTACACACACATGTTTCTTATTTGATATTGACACAATAGGGGTTTCAATTCCATTGGTTACACCAAATATGGCAAAATCATCATCCCCATGCCATGTATGAGTCCAACCTACTACATATTTCTTGTTCTTTTCAAGTCCAAATTGGATTATAGGGAAAATGTGTCCAACATACTTATTCATTAGTTCCTTCTGATTAGTAATCCTTTTGGTCAAATAATGTTTAATCCCTTCTAACAAGGTGATTATTGGTTTGTCCCTATATTCTAATATTTCCCCGTTAAATGTTTCACACATAATGTTTACATGTATGTCACATTTTGAATAGGTCTTAAAGTATGGCCTCTTCTAATATTGCACAGGGACCTCCTTCATTTCCTTCTAGGAAACTTCATTCAAACTTTTTATCGTTAACATTTACCTCTCCCATATTGAAATAATTGTAGCCTTTGTTGCACTCCACTAACTTTCTTTCAATTCTATCCCAGAGTATTTCTTTTTCTAATTCCCATACATATGCTTCATACAAAGGCATTACTCCACATGATCACTCACACTTTGAACTTCTGGGACCATTTCTTGTAATACAATAACAAAAATCAAATTATAGACAAATATGAAACTAATGCATATGTTCAAGAAAATAATAAATTAAAAGTCTACCTTTTTCTGATCTAAAATGAAAGTATATGGTCTTTGATTTATGCTTTGCAAGTCATCAAGTAGGAGGTTTATGAGCCACTCCTAAGAGTCCTTTGTCTTAGCCTCTACAATAGCTTGAGAAATTGGAAAATTTTGATTATTTTCACCTGTTCCTACAACTTCCATCAACTGCCCACCATAGTTTCCTTTTAAAAAAACATGCATCAGGACCTATAAGTGGTATACAAGTTTTTGCATAACCAGCCTTGCATGCCTCTAAGTAGATACTCCCCTCATTCTCTTTTATAAGCGAATTTTACTTTTTAGGTTCATTGAATAAATGATGTATTTGGACTATATATAGACTAGATACATAATTTATTTAATGAATCTAAAATGTAAAAGTTTCTTATAAAAGAGAATGGAAGGACTATATATATATATATATATATATATATATATATATATATATATATATATATATATATATATATCCTCTTAAACATAGGACCACCACTAAAGTCAGAGGATTGCAACACAACATTACCGTTAGGGTTTGACTTGAGAAAATCTTGTGTATAATTTCTTAAATGAGTGAATTGGTCCCTTCCAGCACCTTGAATCAATTTCATTTCTCTTTTTTGGCTCTATATGCCTGGTCATCTGACAGTTTCACGCCCATGTATCAACATATTCAACAATTAGTCCAACCGGCTTCATGTAAGAAATATGTCTTAGTATATGTGCAAATTTTTTGGCAAGCTATTACATCTTTGCTTGTCTATTTTGTGTTGTTCTATGAAATGTATGATCATCAAATAAACTCTTAATATGCCAATGTTGGTTACCTACTAATTCTCGTGAACATCATCATCCAGTTCCAACATAGTCACCATCTACTTCTAATTCATCATCACCATTTCAATAACCTATGTTATCCCTTAGAACACCATCTTCTTATACTTGATCAACTTTTATGGACCCTAACTTCTCACCAGTACATAGAACATCATCATCATCATCATTATCATTATCATCATCATCATCATCATCAGTAGCAGCAATAACAACAACATTAGAATTTAGAGCACTATATTCATGTCCTAATTCTGACTCATTTATTATCTCAGGATTATCAATGCAATGCTCCACATACACATCTATCAACTCATATCCATTAACATCTTCAACAAATTATAGCACATTAACATCATAATTAAGGGGTCTAAGGCCACAAGTAAAGTTAAACCTAGGGTTCTAATACTACACTTCATATTTTATATCCTTCATTTTTAATCAAATCCTCTAATTGCATATAAAAAATGTAGTCAACATCTCACTTAAAACTCATTCTGGAGACCTCCCAATCAACATACCATTTAACAGGGGTTTACAAGTTTACCCCTATGATATATTCTTAACCTAATAATTTTGACTCTTAGCTGACATGGATAACATAAAAATACGCAAATCAGATACCATTTGGGACCCCGAACTACAAAAAATGCATGAAGATCGGGTTTCTATCATGTGGACAACAAAATATGCAAATCAGATACCATATAGGACCACAAACTAGGCATACAATATTTGGTTTCATAAAGAGGATCCATAACAAACCAATACATAAACAATAGAACTACTAACTACACTAAAAAACACATATAGGCAGATATTTATCATGGGGATAGCAAAAGACATGCTTGAGACAATATTTAATCTCTCCGTTGTTTTTCCATGATGAAGGTGGATTGTCCATTGTAGCAAACTTCAATGATGGTCTGAAGCTTAATGACAGAAGACAAACTCACGAATGCATAACGCAAATGGTGAAGTGCATTGATGAAGAAGGCATCAAAACAATGAAGGTTTCCACGATGGTGAAGGATGGATGAAGAACAATGGTGAATGAAAAATGCAGGTTTAGGGATTTTCATAAATTAGGGTTCAAAAGGAATGGTTCACTTGAATCGTATTGATACGTTTAGTCCATTTCCCAGACTTTTTAATTTCCATTACTAAATTTAAATAGGGGACAACTTTACCCATCACAAAAAGTTGGGTAGTGTACCTTCAACCAATCCAATAATGCCATATCATTTTATTATACTTAATTATTTATTTAATAATTTAAACTTTGTAAATTTCCAATACAATGTAGTCTAATTTACTCAATGGGTAACTCTATCCAACTTTTTGAAGTGGGTAGATAAGAATTCACCATTTAAATATAATTAACAACAACATACAATGTTTTCTAAATGATGTGTCAAAAAATTTTGTAAAATGTGTACACATAATCATTGTCACGTCATGATTGAACATGCCAAGTATACAATTTTAGAGGAGAAAAAAAACCTCGAGAAATAGGAAAAAATGGACCAAAAACCTGATTTTTTAAAGAGAGACTAACGTGTAAAAATAAATAAAAATATGGGATAAAATTTGCATTTACGCTTAAAACAAATTTCTTGTTAAAACATAAACTTTGATAAAAAAAATTCTATTTTAATTATGGGTGTTTATGGTCCATTAGTTGTACTGAACCAAATCACATTAATGATTTTGTTCAATTTACAATAACCACATAAAAAAACAGTTATTCGTTAAAGTTATTTCAGTTCTATTTAAAACAATTTGTATATGTAAACCGGTTTATAAATAGAATGCATTTATAAAGTGGATTTATATTTTGAATCTTGAAAATTATTTTTTTTATGAAAAATATTTTTTTTCATTTTCAAAATAAAAAAAAAACATATTTATTTTTTGCCAAAATATTAAATTTTCTAATTTTTGTTTTTTTTTTTAATTTTCACAAAAACAAAACCCAAAAAACAATTTTTTTGGTAAAGAAAATTATGCCTTTTTTTTTTTTTTTTTTCCAGAATGATGCTGTAACTAATTGAAATCAAAACATGGCATATTTTTGTCCATAACATTGTGGAAGAAATTAACTAAATTGTTAATTTGTCAAAGCATAAAGTCAATTTATAATGTGCACGGTACTTCTCATAGGGTATATTTGTTGTACGGCACTATTATCAAGACTTTTATTTTTAATCAATGTATTTGACTGTTCACAACAATTTATGTGCTTATATACAATTAAAGCTTTATAAATTATTTAACAAAATTAGTATTTTTTAAAATAAAAAATTAAATACAAGGTGTTATGGTTGGTTTTCTTTTATCTATGTAAAATTACAGTTTTAGTTATCTTCTTGGATTATAACACGCTGATTACCAGCTCTACGTTCTTTGTACAATGTTTTCGGCTTCTCTTGAATCAACTCTTCGTCTCTTCTAGATTAAGATGATGATTTAGAACAATAAGCATAAATCGATTACATATATTTTATAATGAAATAATCCATAAAATTAAAACTTTGTCTTTTTCAATTGTACAACAGCATAAGCTACAATGTAATACTTCCTTACCCGCTAAAGACATATATAAGATTTGAAAAAACCATTTTTGTTTGTCTGCTGCCCCGTTTTGAATTACTTTGACAATTTGAGCAAATTCGTCTCTCATAAAACCCTAATGGTATTTATACAAGACTTAAATGAGCCCATTTTATACAAGACTATTTTTTGCACGTCCAATTTTTGTACTATACGACTTATTCACATTTCTAATACTCAACATCTACTTAATTCCAATTGTTATAATTTCTATTTTTTTTCCAATTTTTTATTATTTTTTTATTATTTTATATTTATGTTCAATTTATTTTTTTCATTTTTAACACAAAATATACTTCTGCTCGACATTTTTTAAATAAATATCACCAATATAGTCTCTAACATGGTTTCTAATAATTTCATTTTAATTCTATCTCATATGATTCATTTATTTTTTTAATTCTTTATTTTTTAAATTTTATCAACTAAAACTTTCTCATTTACTTTTTTTTCTTCATTCTAACTCTTCTTTACTAGTTTTTGCTTAAGATTTTTCAATGTCTTCACATTATATGTTTATATATCTAATTTTTGCAATGCCATTCTTTACCAATCCATAACTATTTCTTTTACTTATCTATACCATTGTTTTATTATATTAATTTTGTCTTTATAATTTAACTCTATCTTTTTTCTATTTGATTAACAATTACGCGTCAATAATCTAAACTACTCAAACAAGTTAGGCCCGTGCGAATACACAGGTTTGTTGCTAGTTGATTATATTAAACTAAAACAAATTAAAAATTAAATAAATCCTAAATATAGATGAAACCAATAATACGAAAAGCGGAATTAGTATTTTATTTTCTTAAATAAATGGTTCTTCTTAATACCAAACAATTAAACCCCAAGTCTATTATCTATTATAAATATATAAAATCTAAAGTACCTGGAAATCCACGTATTACCCTTTTGATTAAAGGTTTTAATTTTTCTATGTCCATGGGCAAAATAGACTTTTTGACACCTTGCTGCAATCAGATTAATTTAGCATTTAATTTTGCTGATGTGTCATCATATTATATTTTTTGATGAAATTTTGATTTATTTTATTTACATATTATTATTATTATTAATAGGGTTATTAGGGTTATATTATCATGAATGTATGTACATTGTGGTTGTCAAATTACAACCTTGGAAACTTGCAAAAACTGTTGGAATCCGAATTGAAAAATGGAACGACGCAAAACCAAAAATCACTTCTTCTCTTCATTTTCTCTGGCTTCTTCTCATTTTCTGATCTATCCACATCATGTCTGATGCAGAAGCTACAGAAGTTCATCCACCAACCAAATGCAAAAACCTAAACCTCCATTCCTCACTTTCTCTCCTCTCCGATATCAATCCCATCCCAAAACGACATTGCCTTCTTCCTCCATCTTCCCCTCCAATTTTCTTTTTCTGTTTCGTTCTTCTTCTTCGTCATCTTTGTCGCTGTGATCTTCACACTCGGCAAGTTTACGTAAAGGAATGGTTGGGGTTTTGAATTAAACGACTCTTTTGGATTGTTGATGGATTTCTGATTTAGGTTTTGGGAGGGAAGAGATTTCGGCCAAATTGGACGGAATAACAAATCAACCCGCTTAGTATGTGAGTTAATTTATCACTGTGATTGAAATTATTCTAATCTTTTGATTATATTACATTATAAATTAAAATAGTACATCTGAAAGCTTTTGATAGGTACGTCTAATGGATGCATTAAGGCATGGAATGTGGTAAAGAGAGTTGTTTGTGACCTTAACACAACTGAAGCATTTCCAAGGTATTTCCAGTGTAAATTTTTTTCAGGTTTGTGTATTACTTTCAACTACCTCACACATATGTATGTGATTTACAGTGTATTGGACATAAAGTGCAGTCTTGTTGAACCTATTTGCAGCAACATCTGTAGGGTATGCATCAAAATTTATGTCGTGCAAATTGCAGAACATATGCGAAGGACTTGCCGTGTAAGGTTCAGGTGTAAGTTTCTCATGATTGATTATTTAGTGTTTCCATATTCTGTTGGCAGAATTTTATATGTTTTAAGTCCTTTAATTCAGCTCATTTATGATATTTGATTCGTTTTAAATCTTTTCATTTATGTCTGCAACATACCATTGGTGGCTGATGTTCATTTTGCTCCGATTGTTATTTTGCGAGTAGCTGAATGCTTTGATAAGATTTGTGTCAATGCTGGACATTTCGGTATGCATTTCTTTGCTTTGATAAGAGTTGTGTGGATAATTTTTTTAATGTAGTTCTTGCGACAGATTTGTGGTGAGCGCATTTCTTGCCGTGAAATCATAGTGGTCCGCATTAAATAAGTGCCTTTTGTTGTTATTCATTGTGTCTATCACAGTTCTGCTTCCAGTGATTTGACTTTGTTAGCTGATTTAGTTTGATTGATGGTTTTGCAGGTGTTGGTTTGTTTTAATACCCTAATTTTGTATCAAATAAGGTTGATATTTGAATATGATTTTTCCTTTTTGGATGAGATTAGTGATTAAATCTGATTTTGCTTTTAGACAAATTTGAATGTTTGAATGACTAATATTCAATTTCCCCTATGATTCTCTTTGTACACATTGTTATTCTGATTTATTTTATCTATCTGTGATGGTGTGAATTTTTTATTCACATTTTTTTGATATTTTGTTTTTGATAATTTCTCTTTCCCAAGCAGTGATGTTGTCAAACAAACCCCAGAACCTAACAAGCTAATCCCAGATCCCATGAGCAAATCTCAGATTTCGGTGAACAAACGGCTGATTCAGGCAAGCTCGAATTTGATGTCGACTAATCCTTCACATGTCTGGACCAAGATATGGAGATTGTGCCCAAGTAGGTAGACATTTTTGTTAATCTGGGTAGTAAGTCTTTTCTCATTGTCATAGCAATAAAATGGTCTCAGTCTTTATTTTCTGCAACATTAATATCAGACCTGGCTGTTCAGTTGAACTCATTAAATTTGATATGGGTGGTTCAGATGCAGTTTTTGGTGCAGCAAAAACACTTGGTCAAATCAAACCTCTTGGAAAAGAGGTTAGTCACTGAAGGCGCGACTTCCTTTTTGTCTATAATTTCTTTGGTCCTTTGAGTTTTTCAATTTTATGTCAATACTTTGCTTAGGTATTGTTAGGTGAAGTAGTATGGGATATAGAATTTGCTTGGCTTTGCTACTTACCTTTGAAATGATTTGTAGTTACCAGACCATCATCAGGGAATTATTAAGAATGCTTAGAAATATTGTCTGATTGAAAATTTCATTGTGTATTTATCAGTGTTTAGACTTCTGCATAATTTCTTCAATTTTATTACCTCCTTATGTCTATGCTGCATTGGATAATCTTTCTCAGAGGTCTGATATTGAATCATCTTTCGCTGCAAATCTTTATATTATGAGTAATCAATAAACTGTCAGTTGTGTTGATTTAGTGTAATTTTGTTATTAGAGTTTTATCTCCTAATTTAGTGGATTCAATTTGTTCTGTACCTAATCATTGTTGGCCATTTTGTATGTTATGGCCATGTTTGGATTCTATTAGTGGATTCAATTTGTCTCTCTTTTGTTATTTCCCTTTATTCTGTATCTAATCATTGTTTTCTATTTTAAAGTTTAAATTTAATTAATTATAATAAACGTACTATTAATTTATTTTAGTTTTCTGTAATTTTATATTTGTAATAAATTGTATTAAATTTGTATTATTTTTAATATTAAATTGCAGTAACTTTTAATATTAAAGAATAATGTTTTGATTTTATATTTATTATGAATAAAATTATATTTATCGATTAAAATCATTGACATAACTAAATTTATGCATTAAAGAAATAAATATGTACTAAATAACTTTATAATTATTAAAAATAAAAACGAAAAAAAATTAATTTTTAAAATTTAGTTTGTATAATATTTTATACAAAAATATTAGCATTTATACTAATAAATTGTTACAAATATTTGTTTTTATAATATGTCCTTTTTTATGTAATATATCTAATCATTATTCACCATTAATATTAGTAATTAATTAAATAATCGTAATATTGTTCCAATATTATATTTTGATAGGATTTGACATTATTAATAATAAATTATATTAATAAAAAATGATCTTCAAAGATTCAAAGTTAAGTTTGAATTACTAATTCTCCGATATAAAACATAATTTCTTAGCATGTCCTATTATTGATGAAGATAGATAAATCTATTCACAAATTAACATAATAAATGATTAAATTTGAAAAGATGTTTTTTCAATTCAAATAAATACTAAAATAAAATAAAAAATCTGATTTTATAATTTAGAATTAAAAAACCATTTTATAATAAATTAAAAATAAATAATTGAAAAAATTAAATACTATTTTTTAAACTTGAAAGAAATGTATTGTTAATACAAATATTTTTATAAATGAGAAAAAGTGCATTGTTGATACAAATTATTTTTATAAATGGTAAAAATTATGTATATGATATTGATACAATCTCTAATATCTATCTACCTATTATAAAAATATAAAATCTAAAGTACCTGACAATAAATAGCTAATTATTAGAAATAATTCTGTTGGAATTGCACGTTTATTTGTAATAGCTATTCTCTTAATGAACCGAATTAGCTGTAAATATATATAAGACAATTTAGCTAATTTAGTGGGTTGAAATTTAACATGACAGCTTGGTTTTTGGAATATAGAAAACTAGAATTGTTACTTGGTTACTGCAAAACAGAATTGTCACACGGGTTCAATGCACTTATAAACGGGAATAAGTTAAAATATTTTTATATATTGTCACACGGGTTCAATGCACTTATAAACGGGAAAAAGTATACATATTGATATAATTGTTTTTATAAACGAAAATAAGTTACGATAATTTTTATAAACGGGAATAAATTACAAATATTTTTATAAACGGGAAAAATTCAACTATTGATACAATTATTTTTATAAACGGTAATAAGTTTCAAATATTTTTATAAACGTATCAATTTACTTTTATTTTCAAAATACTATGGAGTGTAGATATTCATTTAGAACTGAAATTTGACGGGGAGTTGTCATATATAGTGTGGGTTTGTAAAAATTATAAATATGATATAATAAGAAGGATTTAAAACTGATATTTGACGGGAGGCTGTTATAAATTTTAGGTTTAGAAAAATTGAGTAATATCTAAAAAGTAATGTTATTTGAATTGGAAAAATGATTTTATTCAAATTTGTAGTTTTAAAATTAACTCATCTGCATTCAACTTAGTTTTGTTAACCCATCTGAATTCACGGGTAGATATAAACGTATCTATGAGAGGCTACACTGTAGACTGTTCATTTTAATGTCCATCTTTTAAACATTTCTCTTGCTGCGGTTAAAAGTTGGTGCATTTTATTAGTTTATATTTGTAACTATGTCAATGTTAACCAATTGAAGAATGAATTCAAATTTTACAAATGATGGTTTGGTAGACATTTAGAACCGAAATTTATAGATACCATGGAGTGTAGATATTCATTTATAACTGAAATTTGACGGGGAGCTGTCATATATTGTAGGTTTGTAAAAATTGTAAATATGATATAATAAGAAGGATTTAAAACTGATATTTGACGGGAAGCTGTTATAAATTTTAGGTTTAGAAAAATTGGTTAATATCTAAAAAGTAATGTTATTTGAATTGGAAAAATGATTTTATTCAAATCTGTTGTTTTAACATTAACTCATCTGGATTCAACTAAGTTTTGTTAACTCATCTGGATTCACGGGTAGATATAAATGTATCTATGAGAGGTTATGCTGTAGACTGTTCATTTTAATGTCCATCTTTTGAAGTTAGAGAATTGGTTGTACGATTTATTGTGAGTACGAATCAATGCTTAAAAGTTGGTGCATATTATTAACATATATTTGTAACTATGTCAATGTTAACCAATTGAAGAATGAATTCAAACTTTACAAATTATGGTTTGGTAGACATGCGATGTAAATCCAGACAAGACCCGTGCGATAGCACGAGTTTCTTACTAGTTTCAAATAAAAGAATGAAATTTTCTTTGATATTTATCTTTAATTTGATACCGTTTTTCGTTATATGCGTTCCAATTTGCTAACTATAATCATTTATCGTGTTTTGGATTTTTGCTTTCTAGTTTGTAATCGTCATCAACAAATATGATATTTTCTCCTAATTCAAACCTCAATGCTAACAAAAAAATCAAAATAAATAGACACAATTATTTTTATCCTGGTTCACTGTTAACAAAGTTACTCCAGTCCACCCACCAAGGTGATTTCGCCTTAGAAAAAGACTTAATCAAATACTTTAGAAAGATTACAACCTCTAAGTGTTAGAAAACAACTTAGCCCTCTCAAGTATAAAGACTAACGACTTAGTCACTTGAGAAATAATCACTTTGAAAAGGATTACAAATGTGTGTACAAAGACATGCTTCTAAACAAGCAGATTACACAAGTTTAAGTATACTAACACAAAAGTGTTTTCTAGCAAGATATGAACAACAGTTCCTTGCTAATATACAAAACTATCTTAAGAATAATCTCCAAGAGATTTGCAGCGTATCAACATAAGTTTTGTTGAGCTTAAAGGCTTCTTTTAATGCTTATCTCTTTTTCTTGTAGAGCAACAATCTATCTTTTGTTTGAGCAACATGCATCTTCTTTTTGAGCTTACAAACTAGTGCTTTGCTTCTGCTTTTCACACATACTCTCGTGTTTTCTTCAACTCTCTCTTTTCTTCTTCTTGTTATTCTCTCTCAGCCTTTCGATACTTTCTCAATGCTTCAAAATCTTCATTTTATAGCTAGAGGAATAAATCTGTTGGAGGGTATAATAGGAAACAAATTCCAACTGTAGTTTCCCAACGGTCACTTGAAGAAATAGTCAACATCATAATACAAAAGAGTTGTCCTTGCGCCACCTTTTATAGGTAGAGGTCACAAAGTACTTTTGTACTTTTATATTCATCAAAACACACAACCATTCTTGATCTTCTGTCTTCTAGTTCTTCAGAGGCTTCAGATGTATATTTGATGAAGCATATGGTAGAAGGATAAATACTAGTAACTTCAGAACCAAAGTATTAAGAGTCTTCAAAACTCGTTCAATAGAACCTGTCTTTAGAGTCTTCAGCACTTGGTCTGTAGAAGTGATGTGTTCAGAAACTTCGGAACTTGTTCAATCACAACCTTGTCTTCAAAAACATCAGAACTTGGAGCAATGAAAATGATATCTTCAGAATCTTCAAAACTCGTTCAACAGAACCATGTCTTCAGAAACTTTAGAACTTGGAGCAATAGAAATGATGTCTTCAGAATCTTCAGAACTCGTTCAGCAAAACCTTGTCTTCAGAAACTTCAGAACTTCGTATTAGAAGCATTCTTGAGAAAACATTCAAAGCTTACACATAAAGTAATGATCAGAAACTTTAGTATGACGTTCTCCAGAACCGTTGCATTAGAGGCATTTCTGAATCATAACATGTAACCAACAAACGTTTTCTTCTAGAGTGTTGAGTTCAAAGTCTGATGACGTCACACACCTTTCCTTCAGAGTCAGAACATGTTTAGCAAAAGCTACACACTAGATAAAAATCATTAGAGTACATAATTTTTATTTAAAATATCATGTAAAATTATCATCAAAACTTCAAGATCAAATGCAGAACAATTCTTGTTCTTACAAGCTCCCCCTTTTTGATGATGACAAACCATGTATTTTGATAGAACAATTTATACAGGGTAATAACCATAAAATACAGAATCAGAGTTAAACTAACCAGCCCCCTTGAATATGTTACTCTCAAAATTCATTTATACTTGTTCAGAGTCTCCCCCTGATCCCAAGACTCATAAAATAATTTTGAAGTGCATAACATAAGAACAGAGAAGGAATACTTCTCAGTGACGATTCATCAGAGTCTGACTAGAACTGCCTGGTCTTCATCTTAGAGCCTAGATTGCTATCAGAAAACGATTGACGTAATCAAAACCTGATTAGTAACTAACTTGATGCCTCGCATCATGTATCATAACTAGGTTCTTTCAATATCTTAAACATGTCACCAGAAGATGCACAAATATCATGTCATCAGGAGGTACAGAACTTGAAAATTTCCTAAATGACCATTGATCAGTGCATTTTATTGCACATTCTCTTATGTTTGTACTTAGCCATTTTTACAGTTTATTTGAGTGTTTTTACTATTTTAATTTATTTTCATATTTAAGTTTGTTTCTACCTTTATTTTATTTTCGCACCTTATTTTTCAGCATTAACACTTATTTGATACCTTTCACTGTGCAGGTCATAACTTGGGCTACAGGATGCCGTTCTGCGCATGCTTCCAGTTGATGGAAAGCTAAGACAGAGAGCTACAACTTTCATGCTTTACGCATAAGCTGATTCGGAGTGAAAGATGGTCAAATAAGTCGTTGAAGTCAGAATCCGAATTCAGACTTTAGAAAATAATTTGTTTCAGGTCGTTTTATGGGCTTGGTTTATGTTTCCGACCCAGTTTGAGTTTGTGGTGGAAAAACCTTATTTTGTTTATAAGGTTTTGAGCCGTACAACCATTCTTTACCTACCTTTCTCTGTTCACGAATAATTCTTTTTGCCTTTGTACGATTTCATATGGAGAGCTAAATCCTTCAATAGTTAATCTGTTGTATTCAGGTTCCGAAAACTTGAGATTATTATAATTTGTAATATAATTTCTGTTTCCTTCAACTCTATTGTATGATTATTGTTTGCTTAATTCGATTTATCATAGGGTAGTTTTGTTTGGTTCGGTTGATGCATGTTCCCTAAATTTGATTGCGTGTTATCATTTGCTTAATTCGTTAATTCGTTTTATTCTTAACCAAGTGCTCAATTCATTTACGCTTGTTGATTGATTTGTGATCGGCAAATAAGAAACATAATTCTTATAATTTCATGAACGCTTGTTGATTGATTTGTGAACGGCAAATAGGAAACATAATTCTTATAATTTCATGAACGCTTGTTGATTGATTTTATGATCGAGCAGGAATAGAGAATTCGCTTAGGAATTGCGAGTTATAATAGTCGATGATAGGTAGGAATCGAATCAGTAGATTAACTCTTTAATTGTAACTATAATCACTTATATTTTTAAGCATTTATATTTTTAATCACTTTTTCTAAATCGGAACTTAAAAACCCCCAATCGTTTTCAGTTGGTTAAATTCTCAACAAGAATCCTTGCGATACGACATCCGAGTGTCGCTTCCCGTTACTACATTTTTCTAAAACTCGTTTTTTATCTGTGCGCGACAGCGGGTCAAATTGGCGCCGTTGTCGGGGATTCTTGTCGATTTAGCCAATAGTTTAGTTTTAGATATTGTTAGTTTTGATTTTCTTCTTTTTTTTGCTAATTTCCTGTTTTCGCGTCCGACCTAGTAAAAAAATCGATTTTGGGGGAAATCGCCTCCTTTTTTAGACCTGTTTCGTGCATTTGAAGCAGAAAATTCGTGCATCTGGAAGAATTACGGGATTTCTCCCTCAAAACCCTAAATTCATCATTTTTCTATTTTTAATGAATTTTTTTACTGTTTACATAGTTTCGAAAAATTCTAAAAAAATTTCCAAAATTCTTATTTGACCTAATTAGATTAAATTTTGTGTTTTAAGATTTTTCCAAATTTACTTTAACCCTTTTCCTTCTTTGATTTTGATTTTGCCTCTATAGGGACATTGTTGGCATTATCGTATTTGTTGCTGCATTAGTAGTTCTGACTACTAGGTCTTCTTGTTCTGACCTGGTTGATTTTGATCCTGAGATAGAGAGAACCTTGCACGCACGTCTTAGAGATAATCAGGCCAGCCCTAGTTCACCATCCCTTAACGATTGTGATTGTGATTCCTTGTTTTCACATTGCTTGTTTGATTCTGATTCTGAACTTGCTTTCGATAATAACATGGCTGACCAACGAACATAAAGAGAGCTTGCTGTAGCACCCCCAATCTATACCCCCAAAATAATAAAAATGGTAACGAATTCAACATTTCATCAGAGAATATTTAAAAATTCACGTCATAGACCGAGGGGTCACATCAATTTGAAACAAACATACAACAACCTGCTCATATAGATATGCAATAATTCAGGTATCACATAGCAAAGGAGCTTAACTCCTAACACCCATAATTCAGATGCAGAATAAAAGCGAAAAATCTGTAACTGAATCTCATATATATATATATATATATATCATAAAAGTTTGTCTGCCATATACAACATCATACATGTACAATCCAAAAGATATATATACCTAATACAAATAATCATATAACGATCTCCCCGACTACCCGGTGCTACATATCAGAGCCGACCGACAAAAGAATGAAGACCTAAGCTTCACAAAAAGACCTCCAGCATCTAATCTGCAATGCCTCGTAGAGCATTAAAAACAGCAGAAGGGTGAGAAACACAATCATAATATAATTGCATATAATTATATAATAACACGAAAATACACATATAAAATATTCTCACCACAACCTATACCAGAATTCAAACACAAAACAACACAATGTATATTTCATATATCCATCTCCAAGGTATATCAACCATGCACAATACACATATCGCCAACATATATACATATATCAACTCATCAATTTCATCCACAATTCCACACACAATCAATCCATTCATGATTTATGCAAATGCAAAGAGACCGACACAACGACTCTATGCAAATGCACATGCGGTACCATCCATCCATCATCTCAACACTAGTTCACTCAGGAACTATTGGAACCATCGCTTGTTACTTAGTGTAACTCCCCGTCGGGCAAACGATGTTCCCCGTCGCTCACACCTCTTTGTATAAGGCATACGACGTTTATGGATCGCTCACACCTCTTTGTATAAGGCACACGACCTGATCGCTCACACCTCTTTGTATAAGGCATACGATCGTCCATAATCATCGCTCACACCTCTTTGTATAAGGCACACGATGTTATAGCGGATTCCCTCTGGAATCGTTTCGTCGCTCACACCTACTAGGGCACACGACATCACCAACATGCATATCATGATGCTTGGCATACAATGACTCATGACATTCAAATGCACACATATACACATCCATCATCATGCATATATCATCAAATACAAAACATTACATTTACTAGTCCTTAGGCCACAAACCATCATCACAACATCTTATCACATGCATTTTCATCACACAACATCACACAAGTCATACAACATTCATATCAACAGCATACTGCATAATACACATCAATTACACACACTTACAATGGTACAAGTTGATAAAACAACACCATTCCAATTCTTGACATAATTAAATCGACCACTAGCCTTTAAACCAATAATATAAGAAAGAACATGTCAAAAGCTTTCCAACGCACCAAACCACGCCTCCAACCGACTCACGGATCAAAAGTTATAAAGAAAGCAAATTGGGAAAAGCTGTCATGTTCGCAATGCGAAGCTCCTAGCGGGTCCTTCGCTTCTTCATTCGCAGTGCGAATGTCCCAGCGAACCAAGTCAGAACTGAAAATAGCCTAAAAATTCCTAACGTTCGCAGTGCGAACTCCCAGCGAATGGTCGTTTTCCCCTTCGCAGGTCGAGTCTCCCAGCGAATAGTGGCAGAAAGAAAACAACACAAAACAACACAAAGTTCGCAGTACGAACCTCACGCGAACTTTCGCCCTCACCTTCGCAGTGCGAATAGCTAGCGAATGCTCGCTTTCCCCTTCGCTAGGGGATTCGCAGTGCAAACCTGCGAAACCAGAAAACCCAGCAGCACTGTTACACACTTCAAAACCATAATTTCCCCCACCAAAACACTTTCAAACCAACACATAGCAATCAGAACATAATCTAATCATGGTAACTAGTATTCTATAACATTTACACCGATTTCCAACCACGAAAACATCGATTTCTACTCGTTTATCTCATTTCAACCTATATTTGAAAACCAATAAAACTTCCACACAAACATACATAATCATACACAAACATAGTATAATCGAGTTTCGCACCCTTACCCGATTAAATCGCGTTTGAAAAGTCGGTTGAATCGGTTCCCAAATCCACAAGTTTTCCTCTCTTTTCTTCTTTCTCTTCTCTTTCCTTCTTTCTCTTTTTCTTCTCTTATTTTTCTTTCCTTACTATTTTTCTCTCTTTTTCTTTCTATTTATATTTTCTAACTTGAGAAAATAAATGAAATGACCAAAATACCCCTACACTCAAATATCTCGCAAACGCGATAAAATATAATCACGATGAAAAATAATATATTTTCAAATAAAAGTCATAAATGAAATAATATAATAATAAAATAATCAAAACGACTCGATTAAATAAAAATAACTAAAACTGGGGCGTTACAACTCTCCCCCACTTAGAAATTTTCGTCCTCGAAAATATTACCTGAGACGAACAACTCCGGATACGACTCCCACATCCGACTCTCCAAATCCCAAGTCAAATTGCCCTCAGCAGCGCCTCCCTACGCCACTTTCACAAGTGCAATGTCCTTGCCCCTTAACCGCTTCAACTCGCGATCCAAAATCCTCACTGGTAACGCCTCAACCATAAGGTTCTCCCTTACCTCAACCTCGTCCATCGGAATCACATGCGACGGATTCGGAACATACTTCCGAAGCTGTGAAACATGGAACACATCGTGCAAATTCGACAGACTCGGCGGCAACGCCACCCTATAAGCCACAACACCCATTCTCGCGGATATCTGGTAAGGACCAATAAACCGAGAAGTAAGCTTCTTCGACTTCAATGCACGACCAACACCCGTTACCGGCGTAACTCTCAAAAATACATGATCGCCCTCTTAAAACTCAAGATCTTTCCTCCTTCGATCATGATAACTCTTTTGCCTACTCTAAGAAGCCTTCATTTTCTCACGAATAAGTTTCACCTTTTCTGTAGTCTGTTGAATCAATTCTGGTCCAACCACCGAACTCTCACCAGATTCGTGCCAACACAACAGTGTTCGACATCTTCGTCCATACAATGCTTCAAATGGTGTCACTCCAATACTCGAATGGAAACTGTTGTTATACGTGAATTCTACCAACGCAAGATAACTATCCCACGCACCACCTTGTTCAAGAGCACACACCCGCAACAAATCTTCCAACGACTGAATCGTTCTCTCCGTCTGTCCATCCGTCTGAGTATGATAAGCCGGACTCAATCTCAATTTAGAACCCAACGCCTTTTGTAAACTTTCCCAAAATTCAGAAGTAAACCTCGGATCTCGATCTGAAACAATACTCAACGGAACCCCATGTAACTTCACAATCACACTGATATAAATCTCAGCTAGCCTCTCCAAAGAAAAACTGATGTCAATCGGAATGAAATGAGCCGATTTAGTCAGCCTATCCACAACCACCCAAATAGCGTTATGTCCCCGCTGAGTGTTCGGCAACCCTGTCACAAAGTCCATATAAATGCTATCCCATTTCCACTCAGGAATATCCAACGGTTGCAACAAACCACTAGGCTTCTGATGTTCCACCTTAGACTTTTGGCACGTCAAACATGAATACACAAACTGAGCCACATCTCTCTTCAATCCAGACCACCAGAAAATCTTCTTTAAATCTTGATACATCTTATTAGCTCCCGGATGTATACTCAAATTACTCTGGTGTCCTTCCTCCAAAATCATCCTTTTCAAGTCCAAATCATCAGGGATACAAATTCTACCTCGGAACCTCAAAACACCTTTATCATCCACTTTAAAGTCCTCATTTTCACTTTTATCCCCAACCGTCATCAAATCCACAAATTTGACATCCAATTTCTGTTTCTCGCTAACAGTCAACAGAAAATCATTAGTAACCTTCAACATACCTTGCCTCACACTGTCAGACGTCAATTCACACACCAAAATCAAATCCCTAAACGCTTCCAAAAGTTCCCACTCTTTAACCATCAAAACTGACATATGCAACAATTTCCGACTCAACGCATCGGCTACCACATTAGCTTTACCAGGATGGTAATTCAAGCTAAAGTCGTAGTCCTTCAAAAATTCTAACCATCTACGTTGCCTCATATTCAACTCTTTCTGATCAAACAAGTATTTCAAACTCTTATGATCACTAAAGACTTCAAATCTTGCACCGTAGAGATAATGCTTCCAAATCTTCAACACAAAAACCACAGCCGCTAACTCAAGATCGTGAGTAGGATAATTTTTCTCATGCACCCTCAATTTCCTCGAAGCATAAGCTACAACCTTACCTTCTTGCATCAACACTCCACCTAGCCCAATCAAAGACGCATCACAATACACCACAAACGGTTCAGTAGGATTCGACAAGATCAAAATCGGAGCTGTCGTCAATCTTCTTTTCAGCTCATTAAAACTTTCCTCACACCGAATATCCCAAATGAACGCTTGACCTTTACAAGTCAACTGGGTCAATGGAAGTGCTAGCTTAGAAAAACCTTCAATGAACCTCCGATAATATCCGGCCAAACCCAAAAAGCTTTGAATTTCAGTAACGGATCTAGGAGCCTCCCATTGTAGAACTGCATCTACTTTAGATGGATCCACAACAATACCATTACATGAAATCACGTGCCCAAGAAAACTCACTTCGGACAACCAGAATTCACACTTGGACAATTTAGCAAAAAGTCTATTTTCCTTCAAAATTTGCAACACAACACGCAAATGCTCCGCATGCTCCTCCCGGGACTTAGAATAAATCAAGATATCATCAACAAACACAACAACAAAACGATCCAAATGCTCGTGGAAAATACGATTCATGTACTCCATAAACACACCTGGCGCATTAGAAACCCCGAACGGCATCACAGAATATTCATAATGACCGTAACGTATCCTAAAAGCCGTCTTCTGAATATCTTCCTCTTTCACCCTTATCTGATGATACCCCGACCTCAAATCAATCTTACTAAAAACACACGCACCTACCAACTGGTCCATCAAATCGTCAATTCTCGGAAGAGGATACTTATTCTTAGTCGTCACCTTATTTAACTGGCGATAATCAATACACAATCGCCTACTCCCATCTTTCTTTTTCACCAATAAAACTGGAGCACCCCAAGGCGACACACTTGGCCTCATAAACCACTTTTCCAATAATTCGTTCAATTGCTTCTTTAACTCAACCAACTCAGATACCGACATTCGATATGGTGCCATCGATACAGGTTTAGTACCAGGAACTAGATCTATAAAAAACTCCACCTCTCTCTCCGGCGGCACATCCGAAATATCCTCAGGAAACACTTCCGGAAAATCACACACAACAGGAAACACATCAAGTGAAACTTGACTATCCACCGTCAACGATGCAAACAAACCGAACAACTGAGCTTCATCCGTCAAAAGTTTCTTCAACTCTTTGGTAGATAAGAAACTCATTTCCTCGTCTTCTTCAAGAGAAGGAAATCTTACTAGCTTATGATAACAATCAATATGAACCTGATTGAATTGCAACCAATTCATCCCCAGAACCACATCTAAACCCTCCAATGGCAAACACGCCAAATCCATCTCAAAATCTTTACCATAAATGGTCAAAGGACAACTTAAACAAACCAAAGTGGTAGTTACTGACCCCATTGCTGGAGTATCAATAACCATCTCTCCATCCATCGAAGACAACACAAGATTCAAACGCTTCGCGCACTCAGACGAAATAAACGAATGAGTCGCTTCAGTATCAATAATAGCAACTAAAGCGTACTATTAATAAAACAAGTACCTCTGATCAGACGGTCTGCACTTGTAGTCTGGGTTCCCGCCAATGCAAAAACTTTCCCACCAGCTGGAGCTTGCTTCGGTTTCGGACACTTCGTACTAACATGACCAGGTTCACCACAATTGAAACACTTCACCATATTCCTTTTACAATCAGCTGCAATATGCCCTAAACCTCCACAATTGGAACACTTTCTCATATCTTTCCTACATTCGAACTGACGATGTCCTAGGTCACCACACCTATAACATCTCAGAGGATTAGACATACCTCCTCCACTTGGCCTTCTCTCAAAATTACCCCTATGTTTACCCTTATCAGCTGGTGTTACATAAGGACCACTACGAAACGGTTGTTTCCCTTTCCTTTCGTTCACACTCTTATAGTGAGTAGAACGAGCCTTACTATCTTCCTCAAAAATCCTACAACAATCTACCAAATCAGAAAACCTCCGAATCCTTTGGTAACCGATTGCCTGTTTTATCTCAGGACGCAATCCGTTCTCAAACTTCACACACTTAGAAAACTCCGCAGTCGCTTCAGCATAATGTGGATAAAACTGCACAAGCTCCACAAACTTAGCAGTGTAATCAACAACAGACATATTACCTTATTTCAACTCCAAAAACTCAATCTCCTTCTTTCCCCTTACGTCCTCAGGAAAATACTTCCTCAGAAACTCAATGCTAAACACAGCCCAAGTGATATTTTCCTCTGCAGCTTCCAACACATGACGTGTACTAACCCACCAATCATCAGCTTCTTCCAGCAACATGTGAGTACCCAGTCTCACCTTCTGATCCTCAGCACAATCCATCACTCGGAAGATTGTTTCAATCTCCTTAAGCCAAATCTGAGCACCATCAGGATCATATCTTCCTTTGAAGACAGGCGGTTTGTTCTTCCTGAACTCATCATTACCAGCAGCATTAGGTGCACCCTGCACAGCCCGATCCATAGCTTGCATAGCAGCATCCAAAGCAGCGTCATTCCTACCAGCCATATTCTGTTTATTTCCAATAACAGCAACTATGGTTAAACAAACAGCTCAACCAACCACAAACACCGACAAGGACTAACACAAACTGACACGGACTGGCTCTGATACCACTTAATGTAACACCCCCAATCTATACCCCCAAAATAATAAAAACGGTAACGAATTCAACATTTCATCAGATTATATTTAAAAATTCACGGCATAGACCGAGGCATCACATCAATTTGAAACAAACATACAACAACCTGCTCATATAGATATGCAACAATTCAGGTAGCACATAACAAAGGAGCTTAGCTCCTAACACCCACAATTCAGATGCAGAATAAAAGCGGAAAATCTTTAACTGAATCTCATATATATATATATATATATATATATATATATCATAAAAGTTTGTCTGCCATATACAACATCATACATGTACAATCCAAAAGATATATATACATAATACAAATAATCATATAACAATCTCCCGACTACCCGGTGCTACATATCAGAGCCGACCGACAAAAGAATAAAGACCTAAGCTTCACAAAAAGACCTCCAGCATCTAATCTGCAATGCCTCGTAGAGCATTAAAAACAGCAGAAGGGTGAGAAACACAATCATAATATAATTGCATATAATTATATAATAACACGAAAATACACATATAAAATATTCTCACCACAACCTATACCAGAATTCAAACACAAAACAACACAATGTATATTTCATATATCCATCTCCAAGGTATATCAACCATGCATAATACACATATCGCCAACATATATACATATATCAACTCATCAATTTCATCCATAATTCCACACACAATCAATCCATTCATGATTTATGCAAATGCAAAGAGACCGACACAATGACTCTATGCAAATGCACATGCGGTACCATCCATCCATCATCTCAACACTAGTTCACTCAAGAACTATTGGAACCATCGCTTGTTACTTAGTGTAACTCCCCGTCGGGTAAACCATGTTCCCCGTCGCTCACACCTCTTTGTATAAGGCACACGACGTTTATGGATCGCTCACACCTCTTTGTATAAGGCACACGACCCGATCGCTCACACCTATTTGTATAAGGCACACGATCGTCCATAATCATCGCTCACACCTCTTTGTATAAGGCACACGATGTTATAGCGGATTCCATCTGGAATCGTTTCGTTGATCACACCCACTAGGGCACACGACATCACCAACATGCATATCATTATGCTTGGCATACAATGACTCATGACATTCAAATGCACACATATACACATCCATCATCATGCATATATCATCAAATACAACACATTGCATTTACTAGTCCTTAGGCCACAAACCATCATCACAACATCTTATCACATGCATTTTCATCACACAACAGCACACAAGTCATACAACATTCATATCAACAGCATATTGCATAATACACATCAATTACACACACTTACAATGGTACAAGTTGACAAAACAACACCATTCCAATTCCCGACATAATTAAATCGACCACTAGCCTCTAAACCAATAATATAAGAAAGAACATGTCAAAAGCTTTCCAACGCACCAAACCACGCCTCCAACCGACTCACGGATCAAAAGTTATAAAGAAAACAAATTGGGAAAAACTGTCATGTTCGCAATGCGAAGCTCCTAGCGAGTCCTTCGCTTCTTCATTCGCAGTGTGAATGTCCCAGCGAACCAAGTCAGAACTGAAAATAGCCTACAAATTCCTAACGTTCGCAGTGCGAACTCCCAGCGAATGATCACTTTCCCCTTCGCAGTGCGAGTCTCCCAGCGAATAGTGGCAGAAAGAAAACAACACAAAACAACACAAAGTTCGCAGTGCGAACCTCACGTGAACGTTCGCCCTCACCTTCGCAGTGCGAATAGCCAGCGAATGCTCGTTTTCCCCTTCGCTAGGGGATTCGCAGTGCGAACCTGCGAAACCAGAAAACCCAGCAGCGCTGTTACACACTTCAAAACCATAATTTCCCCCACCAAAACACTTTCAAACCAACACATAGCAATCAGAACATAATCTAATGATGGTAACTAGTATTCTACAACATTTACACCGATTTCCAACCGCGAAAACATCGATTTCTACTCGTTTATCTCATTTCGACCTATATTTGAAAACCAATAAAACTTCCACACAAACATACATAATTATACACAAACATAGTATAATCGAGTTTCACACCCTTACCCGATTAAATCGCGTTTGAAAAGTCGGTTGAATCGGTTCCCAAATCCACAAGTTTTCCTCTCTTTTCTTCTTTCTCTTCTCTTTCCTTCTTTCTCTTTTTCTTCTCTTCTTTTTATTTCCTTACTATTTTTCTCTCTTTTTCTTTCTATTTATGTTTTCTAACTTGAGAAAATAAATGAAATGACCAAAATACCCCTACACTCAAATATCTCGCAAACGCTCCCAAAACGCGATAAAATATAATCACGATGAAAAATAATATATTTTCAAATAAAATTCAGAAATGAAATAATATAATAATAAAATAATCAAAACGACTCGATTAAATAAAAATAACTAAAACTGGGGCGTTACACTTGCTGCTCCTGATGTAAACTATAATGCCTTGTGTATTGAATATGCTGACCTTGTTGTTCCTTTTGAATTAAAATATGGATTAATACACTTGTTGCTGAGATATAGTGGTCTTGCAGGTGAGGATCCACACAAGCATCTGAAAGAATTCCAGATCGTTTGTTCTACCCCACTTAGGCCTGAAGGAATTACAGAAGATCACATCAAGCTAAGAGCCTTTCTGTTTTCTCTACAAGGTGCGGCCAAAGACTAGTTATATTATCTTGAGCCAAATTATGTTGCTACTTGGAATGATTTAAAGAAGGTATTCCTAGAGAGATACTTTTCTGCCTCCAGAGCTACCTCGATACGAAGAGATATTTTTGGTATTAGACAAAAGGATAATGAATCATTGGCTGAATATTGGGGGAGATTCAAACAATTAGTTTCGAGTTGCCCACAACACCAGATCACTGAGCAATTGTTGATTCAGTATTTCTATGAAGGATTAAAACCAATGGATAGGAATATTTTAGATGCTGCTAGTGGTGGAACACTTGTTGATAAGACTCCAGCTGCTGCTAAGGCTTTGATTGAGAACATGTCACTTAACTCCCAACAGTTCACAACGAGAGACAATTTTGTTCAAATAAAAGGTGTGAATGAGGTTTATGTTTCTTCTTCAAATAAGGCCTTCAAAAATATATTGAAAGAGCTAACCGAATTAGTGAAACAATTGGTAGTGGTAGGTAAAGCTCAAGCAACCCAACAAGCCCAAACAACAAGGTTATGTGGTATTTGTACTTCTCCTGATCATCCAACCGATACATGTCCTATTCTGCAAGACGAAAAGACTACTGAATTACCTCAAGCATATGCAGTAGCCCTTTACAATCAAGGTAACAATAAAGGTAACAACCAAAATAGGTACAACATTCCTGGCCTGTCCACTAATAAATACCATCCAAATTGGAGGAACCATCCAAACCTTCGATATGGAAATCAACATCCCACACTATCCCAACCAACAACAATTGATGCTACCATTGCCACCACCACAAAACCCTCCACAGGCTGCAACCACTTCTGCCCCAGCTTCTGGTCCTTCATTAGAGGATATTGTTAAGCAATTGGCTGCCAATAATCTCCAATTCCAACAGCGGACAGATTCCAGCATCCAAGCCTTGCAAACACAAATAGGACAACTTGCTTCTTCAGTTAATGGTATTCAGCAAGCACAAGGATCCAATCAACTACCTTCTCAAACAATGGTGAATCCTAAAGGCCATAATGTGAGTGCAATAACCTTACAATTCGGAAAAGTTACAGATTTTGCCCCGGTAAAAAATGAGGAAGTTGTTGAGCCTTCTATTGTTGTTGAGCCTGAGCCTTCTGTTGTTGAGGAAAAAAAGTATGTACCTAGGATACCTTTCCCACACCGAGTGCAGAAAAATAAGAACATTCTTGAGGAAGACAGACACAGAGAGAGAGAGAGAGAGAGAGAGATTTTGTACGTGTTAAAAAAAGTGGCGGTAAACATTCTGCTTCTTGATGTAATCAAGCAGATTCCAAAGTATGCAAAGTTTCTTAAGGATTTATGTACTCATAAAAGGAGATTGAAAGGGAACGAGAGAGTGAATATGGGAAGGAATATTTTTTCCTTCATTCAATCTAACGATACAGTTGAGCAAAATGTTTCAGCCCTTTTCCAGACCATGCCACAAAAGTGCAAGGATCCAGAAACTTTTGTTATCCCTTGTACCATTGGGAACAGTAAATTCAAAAATTGCATGCTTGATTTAGGAGCCGGGATTAATGTTATGCCTACTTTTATTTATAATAATCTTGATCTTGGTCCTTTGCAGCATACAGGTTTAATCATTCAACTGGCAAACAAAAGCAATGCTCGCTCTGCCGAAGTCGTAGAAGATGTCCTCGTGCAAGTTAATGACTTAATTTTTCCTGCATATTTTTATATTCTTAACATGGAAGGAGAAACAAAGTCAAGCAAGGCACCCATCATTCTCGACAGACCGTTCATGAAAACGGCGAAGACAAAAATTGATGTTGATGATGGCACGATACCCATGGAGTTTGGTGATATCATTGCTAAATTTAACATCTTTGATGCAATGAAACATACCATGGAAGAGCATTTTGTTTTCCACATTGAGTTACTTTCTGACTTAGTAGATGATACATATCCCGAGTTTTTATCTGATTTTTCGTCTTTACTAGAC
Source organism: Lathyrus tuberosus (assembly GCA_022829125.1). Lineage (NCBI taxonomy): Eukaryota > Viridiplantae > Streptophyta > Magnoliopsida > Fabales > Fabaceae > Lathyrus > Lathyrus tuberosus. The sequence continues at coordinate 5,223,885 of JALAZF010000203.1, read as the reverse complement.
TATGGTGATACTTACTCTTGTGATGTATGTACTAACACTAATGTTTGCTATGTTTGTGCCGAAATAAATGCTGCCCTGCAGGCTGATGTTTTTCATGTGGATGAGGCTATAGATGAAAGTGGTTTGTGCGGCTGAGCCTCTTGACATCCCTGCTGCCCCGACCATTTCGTCCATTGAGCAGCCTCCTTCTTTAGATCTCAAACCACTACCGGAAAATCTTAAATATGCGTACTTAGAGAGAAATGAAAAGCTTCATGTTATTATTTCATTTAACCTTGATTTTGATCAAGAAAGTAAGCTTTTGCAGGTCTTAAAGAGGCATAAAAAGGCGATTGGGTGGACCTTGACAAACATTCCCGATATTAGCCCTTCCATGTGGATTTTGCTTGAAGAAGGAGATAAGGTGGTGAGGTAGCCCCAAAGGAGGTTTAATCCTTTAATTATTGATGTGGTGAAGAAAGAGGTAACCAAGCTGTTGCAAGCAGGTATCATATATCCTATCTCTGACAGTAACTGGGTAAGTCCAGTGCAGGTTGTACCTAAGAAATCTGGACTCACTGTGAAAAATGAAAAGAATGAACTTGTTCCCACTAGAGTTCAGATTAGCTGGAGAGTTTGTATTGATTATAGGAGGTTGAACCAGGAGACTAGAAAGGATCACTTTACCTTGTCGTTCATTGATCAAATGCTCGAACGACTAGCAGGTAAATCACATTATTGTTTCCCTGATGGTTTTTCAGGTTATTTTCAGATCCATATTGCACCAGAGGATCAAGAAAAGACAACCTTCACGTGCCCATTTGGTACATTTGCTTACAAGAGAATGCCATTTGGACTTTGCAATGCTCCTGGCACATTCCAGCGATGCAGGATTAGTATTTTTGCTGAATTTATTGAAAATTGCATGGAAGTCTTTATGGATGATTTTACTGTTTATGGTTCTTCATTTGATGCATGTTTGAAAACTTTGAATGTGGTTTTAGAGAGATGCATCGAAACTGACCTTGTTTTGAATTATGAAAAATGCCATTTTATTGTTGATTAGGGAATTGTTTTAGGCCACATAATTTCTGAAAAAGGAATTTCAGTAGACCCTGCTAAGATTGATGTGATTTCTACATTGCCTTACCCATCTTGCATTCGCGAGATTCGTTCTTTTCTTGGTCATGCAGGTTTTTACAGGCGCTTCATAAAGGACTTCAGTAAGATAGCTCTTCCGTTTTCAAACTTGTTGAAGAACGATGTGACCTTCAAATTTGATGAGAAATGCAAGCATGCATTTGATTTCTTGAAGAAAGCATTGACATCCGCCCTCATCATACAGCCTCCTTATTGGAACCTTCCTTTTGAGATTATGTGTGATGCGTCTAACTATGCAATTGGAGCGGTCCTTGCACAAAGGGTGGACAAGGCTGCCCATGTTATTTACTATGCTTCTAGGACTTTAGATTCTGTACAAGCTAATTACACTACCACTGAAAAGGAACTTTTAGCGATTGTTTTTGCTCTTGACAAGTTTAGACCATATTTGCTAGGTTCCAAGGTTGTTGTTTTTACTGACCATGCAGCTTTGAAATACCTTTTAAAGAAACCAGAAGCAAAACTGAGATTAATTCGGTGGATGTTTTTGCTCAAAGAGTTTAATGTCGAGATTAAGGACAAAAGTGGAGTTGAGAATCTAGTAGCTGACCACTTGAGTAGAATAGAGCGGGATGCAGATCCTTATTCAATCCAGGATGACTTTCCTGATGAACAGTTGCTTCTTTTACATGGAGTTACTCCTTGGTTTGCTGATATTGTTAATTATCTTGTTGCTGGTATTTTTTCTACAGGTGCATCTAAGGGGTAAATTCAGAAACTCAAGAGTGATGCCAAATACTATGTGTGGGATGATCCTTATCTTTGGAAGTTTAGTAGTGATCAGATTATTAGGAGGTGTGTCCCCGACTATGAGATTGAATCTATTTTGTATTTTTGTCATGCCTCTCCGGTAGGTGGGCACTTTGGTCCTCAAAGGACCGTAAGAAAAGTCCTAGACTCAGGTTTCTATTGACCCACTATTTTTAAAGATGCTTATGAGACTTACCACACTTGTAAGGAGTGCCAGATAGCAGGTACAATCATCACTCATAAAAGTGAAATGCCTTAGCAGCCTATGCTTTTCTGTGAGGTATTTGATGTATGGGGAATCGACTTCATGGGTCTTTTCCCTATATCATTTGGTTTTCTCTACATTTTTCTTTCTGTTGATTATGTTTCAAAGTGGGTGGAAGCTATTCCCACCAGGACTAATGATTCTAGAGTTATTGCAGATTTTGTCAGGTCCAATATTTTTTGTAGGTTTAGAATACCCCGGGCTATCATAAGTGACTAAGGAACTCATTTCTGTAACCGCACCATGAAAGCATTGCTCCAAAAATATGGATTTGTGCACAGAGTCTCTACTACATACCATCCTCAAACTAATGGGCAAGCTGAGATCTCAAACAGGGAGATCAAACAGGTTTTAGAGAAAATGGTGCAGCCAAACAGGAAGGATTGGAGTCGCCATCTAGAAGACGCACTTTGGGCTCAAAGAACAGCTTTCATGACACCTATAGGGATGTCTCTCTATCGACTTGTTTTTGGTAAGGCATGTCATCTTCCTGTAGAGATAGAACATCATGCTTACTGGGCGGTAAAGAGTTGTAATTTAGAGATGCAACAAGCAAGTATTGAAAGAAAACTCCAATTACAACAACTTGAAGAGCTTAGGCTAGAGGCTTATGAAAGCTCTAGGATTTATAAAGAGAAAACTAAGCACTTCCATGATAAAATTATAAGAAAGAATTCTCTGTGGGCCAATAGGTTTACTGTTTAACTCCCGCCTTAAGCTTATGGCTGGGAAACTTCGATCCAAGTGGATTGGCCATTTTGTTGTTACTAATGTTTTCCCTCATGGTGCAGTAGAGATTAAAAGTGTAGGTACTGACAAGGTTTTCAAAGTCAATGGGCAACGTTTGAAGCTATTCCATGAGAGTTCGGTGCCTGGAGATGCACCCATAGAAGAGCTTTCATTGGAAAAGCCCACTTACTCTACAACTTGACTAGGGAGCACTTTTTGCTTTCTTTATTTCCTTTGTTTTGCTTTTTCTTTGGTTTTTGAGTTACAAGTATGAGTTTTGTTCTTAGCTCTCTTGACTAAAGACTTGTGATGTGATGTGACTGATTCCATTTTGTGTATTCTTAGTGTGATATGTAGGACTAAACTCTGAATTGTACATCATTGGTGGTAGATCACTAAACCTTGTGAGAATTTGAGCCTAATAATGGATAATACATAAAAACATCCATTCCTTTTTCTTTCTTGTGTGTTTCACTCATGTTTGTTAGTCTCTAGAATTTGAATTGACTCTGTTAAAGCTTTTTGTTTACTTGTGCACATTGATATGATAAAGACAACTTGTTTTTGTTTTATTTTTAGCCACTTAGCCAAAAAGCCAACCCTGAAAAATATTATCCCTTGTTAGAAACCCCGTTGAGCCTGTTCATCTTTTTTTTCTTATTTAAAACTTATTACAAGCCGAAAGTGAAAAACAAAATTATCACCCTAATCAAGGGGTCGAAAGAGTCTTGTATGGAGTTTTGTGGGGTTGAACAATACAATTGTGATGTTTCAAAGGTTGGCAGAAAAAAAAAAAAAAAATATATATATATATATATATATATATAGAGAGAGAGAGAGAGAGAGAGAGAAAAGAGAAAAGAAAGAAGGATGTCAATACATTTTCCTTCTGAAAAAGAAAAAAATAAAAAAATAAAGTAAAAAATAAAAATAGAAAGAGGAAAATATGGGAAAGTTGTTGTTTGAAGGTTATTAAAGTGTTTTTAGTTCAACTCCCTAATTCTCATTCTATTTTATTTTGACCCTTTGAGTTTTAGCCTAGTACCCCTTAAAATTTATCCTACCCTTACCTTGGCCACGTTACAACTTGAATAAAAGTCCTTTTGATCTTTGTGTGCATGTATTTCAAGTGTGGATTTAGAGTTTTTTCAAACTTATCGTAGTATTAACTTTCATGTTGTGCTTTGAGTGTAAACAGTTAGCCTAAACACTTGAGAGTTGAGTGAATTATATCTTGTGAGGATCCTACTACTTTTGATGTACTCTTCGGTAAGCTGTTTTCGTATTTGTTTTGAATGTCACAAAAGAGTTGCTCACTAACACCATATTCTTGAAGCTTAGACTTAGGACTCTACTTGTACCTTGTATATCGAATACCTTTGGAAATACATGCTCTGCTTTTTTTTGTTTTAAATTTTTGAAGTTATCATTTTGCTCGGAGTGCAAAAGTTCAAGTATGGAGGAATTTGATCAGTGCATTTTAATGCACATTCTCTTATGTTTGTACTTAGCCATTCCTACAGTTTATTTGAGTGTTTTTACTATTTTAATGTGTTTTCATATTTAAGTTTGTTTCTACCTTTATTTTATTTTCACAGCTTATTTTTCAGCATTAACACTTATTTGATACCTTTCACTGCGCATGTCATAACTTGGGCTACAATATTCCATTCTGCGCGTTCTACTAGTAGATGGAAAGCTAAGACAGAGAGCTACGACTTTCATGTTTTAGGCAGAAGTTGATTCAGAGTGAAAGATGGTCAAATAAGTCGTTGAAGTCAGAACCCGAATTCAGACTTTAGAAAATAATTTGTTTCGACTCGTTTTATGGGTCTGGTTTATGTTTCCGACCCAGTTTGAGTTAGTGGTGAAAAACCTTATTTTGTTTATAAGGTTTTCATCCGTACAACCATTCTTTACCTACCTTTCTCTATTCACGAATAATTTTTGCCTTTGTACGATTTTATATGGAGAGCTAAATCCCTCAATAGTTAATCTGCTGTATTCAGGTTCCGAAACCTTGAGATTATTATAATTTGCAATATAATTTATGTTTCCTTCAACTCTATTGTATGATTATTGTTTGCTTAATTCTATTTATCATAGGGTAGTTTTGTTTGGTTCAATTGATGTATGTTCCCTAAATTTGATTGCGTGTTATCGTTTGCTTAATTCGTTAATTTGCTTTATTCTTAACCGAGTGCTTAATTCATTCACGCTTGTTGATTGATTTGTGATCGGAAAATAGGAAACATAATTCTTATAATTTCATGAAGGCTTGTTGATTGATTTTATGATCGAGTAGGAATAGAGAATCTGCTTAGGGATTGCAAGTTATAATATAGTCTATGATAGGTAGGAATCGAATCAGTAGATTAACTCTTTAATCGTAACTGTAATCACTTATATTTTTAAGCATTTATATTTTTAATCACCTTTTCTAAATCGAAACTTAAAATCCCCCAATCGTTTTCAGTTAGTTATATTCTCAACAAGAATCCTTGCGATACGACATCCGAGTGTCGCTTCCCGTTACTACATTTTTCTAAAACTCGTTTTTGATCCGTGCGCGACAGTGGATCAAGCGTTTCTTGATTGGATATCCATAAGGTCCACAACTTTTGAAGTACTAGAGTCTAGCTACTATGTTTTCTGGAAGTTCACAACTTCTGACAAGCCTAAGTTATCAGAGTACTCATAGATGTTCTTTCAGATTGTCTTTTGCTCCTGATTAATGAGTGGGCAAAACCAATTCTTCATTAAATAATGCATTGCATCAGAGCAAGCTCATTTAAAGCATTCTTCTTTCTTCTTGATCATATCCTCTGATAGCCTGTTCTAAAAGACAGTGAACTTTTACAAAGTTCCTGATCAAATATTAAACACATGTTAGAAGTAAAAGCATATTGAAATATGTATTTGGGATCAAGATTCTGAGAATAGGTATATCAAAATCATATATCTTTCTCCCCCTTTGTCAAAAATAAAAAAGGTATCAAAAGATAGTCAATAAAAAGTATGGTGAGATCATTAACAGAAATACTGATGAAGGATAAATAACCAATTCAGGATAAAGAAAATGTTATTCATTATTAAGAAAAGAGTACAAGCAAAACACAATACAGTACATCAGAACAACTAGGAAAAACAACAACACGACCAAAACTCTCAGGGTTTGAGGTTTGTAAGCTCTCCCTGTGTCAAATAGTCTTAGAGGTAAAGTTTGTAAGCTTCTCCTAATTCCTATTTGAAAAGTCTAAAAGGAGAGGTTTGTTTCCCTTAAGAAAAACACCGAGCAAATCTGGAACCAAAACTTAATCAAGAAAGAACCTTCAGTGATTAATAATGGTTTCAGAATAATTCATAGCTGAACACCAGTATGGAACAAGTTTATCAATCAACCCAGCTTGTTGTACATGAGTAACAACACCTTGATGAACAAGAATCTGAGAAAGAACCCTACCAAAAGGAATAAGAAATGAAAATTCCTCACGAGATGATAAAAGTTCTTCTTTTAGATAATTGAACATAGACAAGGGCAGATTGATTTTTGTTCTGGAGACTAAGAACAGAATGAAAAGCTTATCATTGAAAGAGAGCCACCATGTCCCCTTTTCTCTAGGCCTTAGATTGGTTCCCATAATCTGGTACCAGACTTTTGCCATAGGAGAAAGAGTAGAAGGACTTTCAGCAGGACCTTCGTAATAATAAATGATGTGAATATCTTTTGTAAATCTATTGCTATGTCTGTAATTTTCAATAGTATCTCCATCTTTCTCATATTTAATTGCTTGAGAGATGATTTTAGAGTTGATCACAACAGGAAAGTCATAGACATCAGACAAAATCAAGCAATCATCGAACCTATTTTGATAAACACGAGCATTTTCGCAGAGGTTTTTCACAAGATCTGGATAGATGGGTCTAGAGAACATTAAAAAATATTCATTCCATTTTTGAAAGTGAATATCTGAAATAATTTGTGAAAGATTGCTAGCTGTCAATTCATTGAAATCAACTGTGTATTCCTTTAGAACTTCTAGGTCATGAATATCTCCTTTAAAGGTTTTTTAGGACATGGTTGTTTGAAAAAGAAGGATATAAAGATAAAAGTGAAAATAGCGAAGGTTTTGTGAAGATGGAAGAGTAAGGAATGACTGTTTGAAAATGAAAGGAAGGATATAAATAGAGGAAATGATGAGACGAATCAAAGAACTAAAGACAAAAAAATTTATGACTTACAAGCTCGAGACATACAAAGCAATTAATGCTTAACCAGGAAAATGGACTACCATTATTTCCAAAGAAATTATCACATAGGAAACCTAAACGCATGAGACAAAAAAATAACCGGAATAGGGGGGAGAAACACAAGAAGGGGGTTTGAATTGGGTTTCCCCAAATATGATATTTCATCCTAATTCAAACTTCAATGCTAACAAGAGAATAAAAATAAATAGACACAATTATTTTTATCCTGGTTCACTGTTAACAAAGTTACTCCAGTCTACCCACCAATGTGATTTCGCCTTAGAAAAGGAATTAATCCAATAATCTAGAAATATTACAACCTCTAAGTGTTAGAAAACAACTTAGCCCTCTCAAGTATACAGATTAACAACTTAGTCAGTTGAGGAATAATCACTTTGAAAAGGATTACAAATGTATGTACAAAGAGATGCTTCTAAACAAGCAGATTACACAAGTTTAAGTACAATAACACAAAAGTGTTTTCTAGCAAGATATGAACACCAGTTCCTTGCTAATATACAAAACTATCTTAAGAATAATCTCCAAGAGATTTGCAGCGTATCATCGTGAGTTTTGTTGATCTTAAAAGCTTCTTTTAGTGCTTCTCTTTTTTTCTTATAGAGCAAAGCTCTATCTTTTGTTTAAGCAACAAGCATATTCTTTTTGAGCTTACAGCTTGGTGCTTTCCTTCTGCTTTGCACACATACTCTCGTGTTTCCTTCAGCTCTCTCTTTTCTTCTTCTTGTTATTCTCTCTCAGCTTTTCAGCACTTTCTCAATGCTTCAAAGTATTCCTTTTATAGCTAGAGGAATAAATTTGTTAGAGGGTATAATAGGAAACAAATTACAACTGTAGTTTCCCAATGGTCACTTGAAGGAATGGTCAATATCACAATACAAAATAGTTGTCCTTGCGCCACCTTTTCTAGGTAGAGGTCACATAGTACTTTTGTACTTATATATTCATCAAAACACGCAACCATTCTTGATCTTCTGTCTTCTAGTTCTTCAGAGGCTTCTGATGTATATTTGATGAAGCATGTGGTAGAAGGATCAATACTTGTAACTTCAGAACCAAAGTCTTTAGAGTCTTCAAAACTCGTTCAACAGAACATGTCTTTAGTGTCTTCAACACTTGGTCTTTAGAAGTGATGTCTTAAAAAATTCAGAACTTGTTCAATCAGAACCTTGTCTTCGGAAACTTCAGAACTTGGAGCAATAGAAATGATATCTTCAGAATCTTCAGAACTCGTTAGGTAGAACCATGTCTTCAGAAACTTCAGAACTTGGAGCAATAGAAATTATGTCTTCAGAATCTTCATAACTCGTTTAGCAGAACCTTGTCTTCAAAAACTTCAGAACTTCGTATTATAAGCATTCTTGAGAAAGCATTTAGATCTTACACATAAAGTCATGATAAAAAACTTTAGTACAATGTTCTCCAGAACCGTTGCAGTAGAATCATTCCTGAATCATAGCATGTAACCAACGTTTTCTTTTAGAGTGTTGAGTTCAAAGTTTGATGACGTCACACGCCTTTCCTTCATAGTAAGAACCTGTTTAGCAAAAGCTACACACTTGATAAAAATCATTAGAGTACATAATTGTTCTATAAAATATCATGTACAGTTATCATCAAAACTTCAAGATCAGATGCTGAACAAATCTTGTTCTTACAAAGTCTCCTTTTTGTCAAATACATGATGTGTGTGGAGAACATGCTTGCATTATAATAAGTTATGTATGATAAGTATGGTCATTTTTTAGGGCGTGCAAGGTGATCAACATAACAGGACCTCACAGTTTTCATGATTAAACTATAACAAAAATGACCTTCATACACATCATTCACAATTAAATAGATTTTCTTAAAATTAAGTCATGACTCAAATGAAATTAACTTTTAATTTTTACACAAGTCCTCTGAAAAATTTGAGACGACTCTGATGCGATGTATTATGGGAACCATGTTCTAGGTGGTCCATGTTTTGCATGGTCCATAAATTATTATAGTGTTGTTATAATATATCATGCATATTGTAGTGTCGGTTTTTTGGTGACGTGACCACCTACCGCATTTGGTGCTACTTTCTGATTTCTGTATTTATCCTATGAAGCTTAAAAGAAAGGGGAAGCTATCTTAAACTAACTCTGCACGCAAGTATTTTCTTTAATAAATGCTAATAGATCAGGGATCGAGGTTTGGTTATACAAAGGGAAGCTATTAACACCCAGAGTATCTATAGTAATCTATAGGAACCTTCGTTTGCATGTATTTCTGCAGTTTGAAATGCTTTCTTGTGTTTATCTGCTATTGATTGGGAAAGTTTCTCCTTTGGGAGGGTTAAGAGAATGTTTTTGTTGTTTTTAGGTTTTCTATTGTTTTTGGGAAGGTACTTGACCTAAAGTTTTTTATTTGTGTTCTCGCTAAGATTTCACAATCTTATGCCTACGTATTCCCGCAAAGAGATTTGGGAAATCAGAGCAATTGTAGTTCCTCCTATTCTATGGGAGGAAAATTTTGGAGTCTTGTTCAAAGCCCAAGATTGAAGCTAGCAGAGTATTTGTGTCTTGTTTAAAGCCCAAGATTGAAGCTAAAAGGGTGATTGAGAGAGAATTTGTCATCTCTAAAGGGAGATATCTAACCAATACATCACAAAATGTCAGGTAATTGGTTATAAGGGAAATTACTTTAACTGGGATGTGTGGAATCCAGCAATGCCATAATTTCCTTTATAAGAGAGATGTCATAACGGAAGAAGCTTTAACTCAGTGTAGAGCAATGCCACTTTTTCCTTATGAGTCTTTCATGCTAAGAGATGGACATTTGCTTGGATGTGTAGAATCTAGAGGCTTGCCACTTATAGAAGTTGGATGAAAGACAAATTTTAACCATGATAAAGGAGGAACTCCAGTTTGGATTTTGAATCAACAAGTGTGCCACTTACAATAATTTATCTGGAAAACGGTTTGATAATTTGTTTTAAAATATGATGTATAGAGGAAATATCTTTCTACAGAGTGGACTTATGGTCTCATCTATGGAGATGATGGATTTTGTGCCTTGATCAAAGCCCAAGGTTGAAGCTAAAAAGAGTTAAAAACTGACTCTATTGGGGATTGACTCCATTGGAGATGTTTTACTTAAGTATCTTGTTTGAAGCCCAAGATGATGAAGCTGGAAAGTTTGAGTTTATCTTTAAAGAAGACTAACTCAACTGGGGAGTATGATGTCTGTCTTGTACAAAGCCCAAGATTGAGGAGGCTGGCTTTTGCTGAGGATTTATCCAAATCCAGGATGTCTAAATTGTATCGGGGAGTCCAAAAGGGAAACTAACTCTTGCTGGTGATTTGAGCAGAGTTGATTTACCAGATGTTATGCGGCTCTGATTCTTTTGAGGATTTGTTGATGGTAAATTGACCCTAAATAGGGATTTTTAAGGTGAAAGGTAAGCCTTGTTGGGGGTCAGAGGGGTTTAAAGATGAGTTTAAAAACCTTGGAGATTTTAACTCTTCTGGGAATTGATGTATTGGTAAAGATGATCAGGGTCTATCCCATACTTTTAGGAAACCTGAGGGTCCTTGTATTAAGCCCAAGAGGAGGCTAAGATTATCCAAGTCTCTTAAGAAGAGGTAAACTCTAGTTGGAGAGATATCATTCTATGATGCCCAAGAGAAGGCTGAGGGTTCTAGAGATCAACATCAACCCTTGACTGGTTGAATATTCTAGAGTTTTGACTTTCTTGGGGGACTGAACTTAGTAAAGATGTCTAAATTCTATCCTATGCTTTTAGGAAGCCTTTTGGGTCCTTGTACTAAGCCCAAGAGGAGCCTAGGGAACTTTTAAGAAGCCTGTTGTTCCTTGTACTAAGCCCAAGAGGAGGACATGGGGAACTTTTAAGAAGCCTGTGGGTCCAAGCCTAAGAAAAGTTCAAGAAAGGTTTCACCGAGAATAATCCTTTCTTTGTTGAACAGTTCTAAGGTTTAAAGAAATTCAAAAGAGGTTTCACCGGGAATTAATCCTCTATGGGGAAATGAATTTCTTTTATATATATATATATATATATATATATATATATATATATATATATATATATATATATATATATTTCTAAGTTTTGACAGTCTTGAGAAAATTTTCACCGGGAATAATGTCTTTCTCTGTTCCATATTGAATAAAGCCCAAGAGGAGGAAGACTGTATTGAGGGAAGTTTCCTATGAGGGAACTAGTTTTTGACTAAGTTAGAAGTAACCTTTTGTTTGACCTAAGTGTAGACCTAACTGCTGGGGAAACCCTAGACAGATATGCTCAAGTATATACAAATAAGTGAATTAACAAGTATATAAACAAGTATGCATTGAGCTGAAAAGATGTTGGGTCTTACACTATGAAAAAGAGGCCCAAGTGTATTGTGATTGGTTATATGATTTCAACTGTATGATTAGGGTTTTGAGAAATTAAAGAAAGTTTTGAGAAAACTTTGAGTTTGATTTAAAATAAAGTTGTTGTTATTTTAATGAAAAGAAGAGAAAGTTTTAGGGCTTATAACTCAAAGAGAGGCCCAAGTAGTCTAAGAGCAGTTTCACTGGGAATAATGCTCCTCTTAGTACCAGTTTAAAAACAGATAGATGATTTTGAAAACAGAGGTATGGGGCTTACAACTCAAGGAGAGGCCCATGGAAGTTGTTTATGGTTAAGAACAAAGTTTATGTACAAAAGATTGGGGCTTATACTCAAGGATATGCCCAGATGACTTATTTTAAAAACAGTGATCGCATTGTGATACCGAAAAACGTTGTGGGACTTATACTATAGCAGAGGCCCAAAATTTATTTATGTACAAAGAGGTTGGGTCTTACACTCTATTAGAGGCCCAAAAATAAATATTGAAAGAAATAAGTGGGGCTTATACTTCAAGGAGAGACCCGGATGAAAAGAGTGAACACACCGTTGTTTTGAAAATCGTATCGGAACTTATACTATGACAAAGGCCCAAAAAATTATTTATTTATAAAGAGGTTGAGTCTTACACTCTAATAGAGACCCAAAAATTATTTCAAAGAAAGTTTGAAAATTTAAAATCAAGGAAAAAATCCTAATTTTAATAAAAATACATTTTTTCAAAGAAAATTAAATAAAAAATGATATAAAATACCAAATATATTTAATAAACATGTTGTGAACTTTGAAAATGTTTGAAAATAGATGTTTTAATCCACAATATGGTTTGAAGTTTAATTGGTTTTGAAAAATCAATAGAAAGACTTTATTTAAAAATGTTTAAAACAATTAAAAAGAAATTCTTTGAAAAATTAAAAAATATATCATATATAAAATATTTTTTTTGATTTGTTTGTGGAATAAAATATTAAAATGTATAAATGATTTATGTTTAAAAAAACATTTGAAAAAAATTAAAAATGAGAGAGATATGAATTTTTGAAATTAATTGAAAAATAATAAAAATAATTAAAAATTCAAAAATTTGAAAAAGAGCGCGAAGAACATCATCTTCTTCCTCGTGCCACCCTCCATTTTCAGATTTGCAAAAACTCCCTTATCACACTGAATACGCAATGAAATTGACTTTTGTAAACATGAAAGTTGCTCGTTTTTTAACAAGGATTTCAATGATGCCAATTAATTGCATTTTTTTAAAGTGTAGAGTGCGAAATCATATGAAGAACAGATGAACCCTAATTTTTGCAAAAACACTATGAAACTCCATACACGATAGATACAAAGCAATTAACTGAGGGGAAACACTCTACATAAGTGCAGAAACATGTTGGTAACTTGAAAACACATTTATGATGCTTGAATCATAGAGTTCATATTTGAGGAAGCTTACCTTGCAAGTGAGAATCGAATTCTGCAATGTAGGTGTTACAGATGCAAGATGATGATCTGGACAGCTTCCTTGACCCCCAAGGATGGTGTTCCAATGATTAGAATGGATTGAAAACCTTTGGATCACTTGGCTCGACCCTATTTTCAGCTTTGAAGAAAATTTGAGCAAAAGGATAGTGACTTGGTGATTCTGATGTTACAGAAGTGTTTTGAGGTTATGGATCACTTCTATGATGCTTATGTGAAGTGTTTGGATGCTTGGTTTGAGTGGAATTGGACTGGTTTGAGAATTCCAAATTTTCACTCTTTGAGAACTTTGAATTTTGCAAGAAGAAGGATTTGTGAGAAAACAAGCACTATGGTTGTTTTGGTGTGATCTGAATGAAGCAATGTGATCTCTATTTATAGGTGAATGAATTTGTCTTGGATAAACAGCTTCATATTGGAAGATAAGAACTTGGTTCAATGGTTTTTGATTGGTATCATTACTTCTTATGCAAGGTTCAATAGCTCTCTTAGGTGGCATAGCTAACTTTTGACCAATTCCACATTCCTCAGTCATTTTTATTGTTGTTTATGTGAGCATAAAGTTTGAGTTATAAACCCATAGAGAATGAGTGGAAATCCCATGAAACCCTTTTGACCAATCCCATGAAAGGACACTAACTTTATGGCTTTATAACTCAAAATCCATGCATCTTTTGACTATGGGTCAGGAGGACACTTTTGTAGTATGTGTTGAGAGCTTTCATTTGAGATTTGGATGGAAGAAAATGGCTGCTTGGATCACAAGTTATGGTCTGGCAAAGTTGGGTAAAAATCATCCTTTTTCCATAACTTAGTGAAATTTTAAGTTTCTTAAGATTACCCCTTTTGCGAGTAACCTCAATTTTCTTGATTTTTCTTGATGGGTGATGATCCAAACCATAAGTTAACATTGTTTTTAACTTGAAGAAGTCATGTTTATCAAAAAATCTCAAAAGTCAAACTTGGTTTTGGGCACAATTGACTTTTTATCAGATGAATTTCAAACTTTGTGATCCTTTATGAAATCAAGTCCTTGGGCTAACTCAAACCTAATGGATGAATTCCATAGATGTTTTAGAGTGTCTTGAATCATTTCCCAAGGTTTGAGATCATGTCTTGGTTAAAAGTCAAAGGTATGGTTGACTTTTTCGCAGAAACCCTAGCTTGTGGTCCAGATGAATTTGAATCCTTGCATTGCTCATGAATCAAGTTCTTTGTGTCAATTTAAACTTGTGATAGGATCAATATAAGATAATTGAGGTCTCCAAAATATTTCTTGAGGTCTTGGCTCATGCCTTGCTCCAAAAGTCAACTTAGGGGTGAATTAGGTCAAGAAATCATAATTCCTGATTTTTGATGAATGCATCCCCTGAGGCTATTTTGAACTCATTATTGGATCCATGAGGTCCCTTTGAGATTTTTGAATAATTTTTTGAAGTATTGGCTCATGCCCATATGAAAATTTCCCTCTGGAGGCCTTGGTTGACCAAAACCCTAATTTGGTGACACTGGTGATTTTGAGGCTTGATCAGCTTGAAATGTTGCATTCTCACGCTTGATTCTTGATGTAGGAGACCTTTTGATCCTTCATGGATGTTTGAGGGGCTTGAAAAGTTAAAGATCATGTCAATTCTTGATTGATCCTTTGCCTGAGTGCTTTGAGAGGGCTCAAAACCTTAATTCTTGGTTGAGGTGAATGCTCAGCAATCTTTGAGAGGATTGATGAGGTATGAAGATACATCCATATTGTGGTGATGATTCACACAATGATGTGAAATCCCATGAAACCCTTATGAATGAGGAATGTGGAATTGGTCAAAAGTTAGCTATGCCACCTAAGAGAGCTATTGAACCTTGCGTAAGAAGTAATGATACCAATCCAAAACCATTGAACCAAGTTCTTATCTTCCAATATGAAGTTGTTCATCCAAGACAAACTCATTCACCTATAAATAGAGATCACATTGCTTCATTCAGATCACACCAAAACAACCACAATGCTTGTTTTCTCACAAATCCTTCTTCTTGCAAAATTCAAAGTTCTCAAAGAGTGAAAATTTGGAATTCTCAAACCAGTCCAATTCCACTCAAACCAAGCATCCAAACACTTCACATAAGCATCATTGAAGTGATCCATAACCTCAAAACACTTCTTATACAAGGTTCAATAGCTCTCTTAGGTGACATATCTAACTTTTGGCCAATTCCACATTCCTCAGTCATAAGGGTTTCATGGAAAATCTTGTGGTCAAAATTTAGGGTATGACACATATGAACCACTTCATTTTTTTCTCAATATATTCTTATAATAAATGATGGT
This sequence comes from Lathyrus tuberosus, assembly GCA_022829125.1. Taxonomy (NCBI): domain Eukaryota; kingdom Viridiplantae; phylum Streptophyta; class Magnoliopsida; order Fabales; family Fabaceae; genus Lathyrus; species Lathyrus tuberosus. The sequence continues at coordinate 5,208,552 of JALAZF010000203.1, read as the reverse complement.
CCATAATGTAAATTTTCAAATTTTGTGTCTTACAAGCTCGCTCAGGCAAACTCAGTTAAATTGATAATTAATCATGAGGGGACTCTTCTTTATTATGTCAAATTTGATGTTGGTGGGAAAATAGATTAAATGAATTGAAAATGGGATGTAAATTTTATGTCTTATATGGAGATTATTAAAGTAGTAAATAAATTAGATTATTTAAACATCAAATGCATGTGCTATTATCATCCAAAATTTTAACAAGGATATAGATGTAGTTAAATTTGTGGAAGATCTTAATGATTATAAGTGTGTTAATATTTATGTTTTGGTAGAAAATCTCCTTTTTGTCATATACATGACACATGTGGGGACCATACTTGCATTATAAAAGATTATATATGTGAAATATTACAGGGATCATGTTTTGTGTGGTCTATGCTTTGTTGGTCCATACATTATTATAATATTGTTATACTATATTATGCATGAGCCACCTAGGATGAAGTAAATTGGAAATGAGATGTAAATTTTATGACTTATATGTAGATTATTAAAGTAGTCAACAAATTGGATTATTTTAATATCTAATACATGTGGTATCACCATCCAAAATTCTCATTTGAGTGTGGACTTAGACCTTTTAACAATAATATTGATGTAGCTAAATTTGGAGAATATCTTAAGGATTATGAGTGTGTTTATATAAACGCTGAGCATAATGTAGATGAACCATTCATGGTAAGAGAAAAGGAATTAAGGGAGTATGTCGAATTTGAATTAATACATATTGATTCAGATGAGGATGTGCAAGTTGAGCATGTGCATGCTGAGCAAAGTGAAAATGTGCAAGCTAAGTAGAGTGAGAATTTGCATGTTGAGCATAGTGAAATTACGCAAGCTAAGCATAGTGAATACACCAAGGAGAGTGAAAATGTACGGCTCAACATGTGCAAGATGAGTGTAACATCCCGTATAATATACATCTAAAAAATGCATTATGTGAAATATTAATTGGTACTGATAAAACACAAGTGCTTAACGATATAATTATTTACATGTCCATAATGCAAAATACAATGTATGGCATATGACATACAATAGTACCTAAAGAAAAATTAAAATATATGTACAATATCTTCATTGCACATAATCCACAGTAGAAGATCGTGATAACAAAGTATTTAAAACATCATCAGACAACCTTGTCCTTGCCTTTAACCTGCAAAGAATCACCTGAAAAACAACAATAATAGTAAGGTAAGATAATAACTTCAGTGAGTTCCGCTGTCTTATGGGTCCACTCGGCTCTAAAGGGATCTCTTATCAATTTCTTAACTTAAGTCATTCAACTTCATCCTACTTGTGTATACTTATACAATAGAACAAGGGACTTAAGCAGCTAAGGGAATTCCCGCTTCGTATGGAAAACACATAACATGAGTTCACATAACTAAAAGAATCACTTTTCGGAAGCACGAAAAATCGTTCCTGACCGAAACCACGTCTATGGCAAGGCTCGACTCACGCATGTTCATATGATTCGACTTTGTTGTGGATTTAGGTTCTTAATGGGACTCGAACCCACTTCAAAAATCGTCACTCGTATGAGACTTAAACCCACTTAGAGTATCTTTCACCGTATGCGACTCGAACCCACTTAGGAGTCCATCTCTCCTCCATGGATACAATCCATAGTTTGGACTCAAACCCATAATGAGGCATAAATCATTGGTGCCAGATCCCCATTCCTACTTTACATGAGCATCTCAACTGGGATGTGCACGATCAAGGGTAATTTTGGAATACATGATTGGTTCTCAACAATCACCACGTGATTATTCTCATCAAACACCATGTAATCATATCACAATCACCATGGGTTGATATCACAATTACCATATGATTTTATCACAATCACAATATATTACAATGTGTTTCCATACAAGCTAGTTCAATTAGCAACTGGACTTTGTTAACCATCCATGCCACCCGACACTTTTCGTAAATGGAACGATCCATCTCTAGCAACTATTTGTTCATGGATGCACATCGAGGCACCATATACATTCGAGCATTGTAACCTAAGTTATCTTTGTAATTCATTCACCTAGTCACAAACCTAGATTTAGCCTCACTTTTCATCATAGGTTCTAACCAATTATTACATAATCAAAACAAACAAGTAAAGCATAAAATAATTCATAAAATACATAATCGTTCATCGAATACACACGATAATTCATCAATAATAGGACTTTCGAAACAGAGGTTTCCCACCAAATAGCCAACCAATAATTGGAGTATAATCATGGGATATAACAATCATAATCCTAAAATATGTCCACACGTCTTATCTTATTACGCTATAGAATAACTCTCTTGATAAGCTTTCAAATGCTTTGAGTCTTGTATCAATTAAAATTATTATTCACGTTTTAAGGTAGAAATAAGGAACCAAAACATTTTTCAGCAAAACTGAGATCTCACTTAGTAAAGCCCAGCGAGGCGTCCAAGCGAGCTCTCTCTTAGCGGAAGTCAAACAAGGGCTTAGCGAGCAATTACAAAAATTCAGTTTCCATAAAATTCCCTCGTATGTCTTAGCAATGATATAGAGAGCTCTAAGCGAGCCTTCGCCCAGTGAGACATCACTCTCGCTTAGCGAGAATGATATCACAGTTCTGTCATGGGAATTGGTTTGCTTGCTACAATGGAAAAACATAATAGGAAGGGAACAAGTCTCATTTTTCTTCCACATGTATCATTATAGTACACATCAATATATCATGTTTCAACACAACATATATGCAACAACAAGATATTCATGCATCAAGATCAATTTCACACATAAGCATGTTAGCACACAAATTAATTATCAAATCACAAATTTTTTCCATCAAAGCTAAATCTACCTAGGAACCCAAGAGTTTTTTCCTCTTCTTCCACTTTTCTCTTCTTTCTTCTTCTTTCTCTTTTCCTTTCTACTTCTTTCTCTTTTCCTTTCTTCCTTTCCTTCTTACTATCTTTTCTTCTCTTTCTCTTCTTATCTCTTAAAGGAATGGGTGGTTGGTAAGAATAGAAAAGAGGAAAATATCAAAAAGGATATTGTTATTTTCTATAGAGCAATTGACTAATTATTAATGTTGTCAAAATGTTTCTCTTTACAAATTAATAAAGGTCAATCTTACTGAGTAAAAATTAAACTCAATTGAGTTCACTTATTACTCTATTTTTTCCAACTGACAACAAATAGAGCACATAAAAGTTTAATCTATCTCAACTGACAACAAATAGAGCATATAGAAGTTCAGTATGTCCAAAACAGAGGACTTAAGCGGATATAAGATATTATACTGAGCATAATGAATATGTGAGTGAAAAAGATGGAGATTTTGTACAGAATAATAATAGTGATTGTTAGAGATGATAATGGATTTAATGACTTAAAAACCGATTACATAATTGGAATCATTTATTTCATGCCTCTAAAAATATAATTAATGGCTTGTGTATTTAATCAAGTGATATATTTCACTAGCGTGTTTTGGATAATAAAAAATTAGAAATAAAAATTGCTTATAAAAAAAAAAGAAATAAATAGCAAAATCATTTAAAAATAAAATAAAATGATTGATTTCGTTAGTGAATCATATTAAAAGAATAAAAACGATAATTTAACATATTACTTATGTAAAATATACAATTTTTCTTACTGCTTGAAAATAAGAAATTAGAGGATATAACTATATCAAAAAATCACAATTCTAAAAATAAAAGAAATTTTAATATAATTTTCTACAAATTAAAGTACTGGTAGAATCATAAAATGTGGTTTTCACCATGTCCATTCTCTTCTTACAAAATGATTTTTTTTTTATCTTCAAGCTGTTATAAATCACTTCTTTTTTCTCTTTTTATAAATTACTTAATCTAAACTTTTGTTTTATTATTTAGCATTGCAAAATTATAATTTAAATAAATACAGGTGTAAATAAAAAGAATTTTTTAATGTGTATACCCTTATTCTTTAGAAGAAATATATACACACCTCCTTCAATTATATGCACAATTGTCCTATTTTAATATTTTTTATTATAACTTTTTGTTTTTTATTTTTACTTTAATTTTCAATTTAAAAATTAAATTATTATTTTTAACTATTTTAATATTAATTAAACTAGTCAAACAAGTGATTGAATATGAATGACTTCCAAAATTTTGTGGTAGATGGCAAAAGTTTCGGCACAACTGTGCTGTCAAGAAAAGTGTTCAGCAATGGAAGCCAAAGGATGATACTAAGACTACTCAATTGCAGGTGGGGGGAGATATGAATAAGGAAGAGCATCATACCAGCAATACCATGGTGGAAGAGCATAATAAAGACAACAATGACCATACTCCTAGAGAAGAGGTAAAGGACAAAAAAGATGGTGAGACAAGCTGGTTAACTCCAAGAGGAAGAAATTCTGACAAAGGGAAAAAGAAGGTTAGTCAACAAGATAGAACTAGCATAAATTGTAGTAATGGTTTCACTGCTCTAGGGGATTTGATAAGTCCTCTAGGCTTCCAAACCATTGAAACATGATTGTATCTTAGAATATTAGGGGGCTAAATAAGGGTGACAAGTTGAGAGAGATTAGCTCCCATCTCTTAGACTTGCATCCTGACATTTGTATTCTACTTGAAACTAGAGTGAAGCAAGCCAGGGCTTGCCTTATTAGGAATAAGATGAAGCTTCATGATAAGTTTGTGGATAACTATAGCCATCATGATAATGGGAGAATCTGGATCAAGTGGAACACTATGGCAATCAATATCTGTGTTGATAGGTGTACCAGCCAATACATTCACTGTAAGGTTCTGGACCCTGCTGGTAATTTCAAATTCAATTTGACTGATGTCTATGCAATGAACACTCTAGAGCAAAGGAGACACTTGTGGAAGGATATTGCTAACTGACCTGTTCAAAGTTGAGAACCTTGGTGCATTGTGGGACTATAATAATGTGCTTAAAAGCAAAGACATAATTGGTGGAAAAATGGTGACAAAAAATGAATTTAAAGACTTACAGGAAATGATGGACGTTTGTCAGTTAGCTGAAATGGATAATCAAGGAGACTATTATACCTGGCACAACAAGCATACTAGGGATCCTATCTACTCTAGAATTGATAGAGTAATAGGTAATGTGGCATGGTTCCAATCTATGAACTTGCCGCTGAAGCATCTTCCCCCTAGTGTTTCTCACCATGCCATTCTGCACCTCTGTAATCAGGCTCAGACTCAACCTAGCAGAAAAAATTTTAAGTTTATTAACTGTGCTACTGAGATAGAAGGTTTCCATTAAGTTGTTGCTAGAAATTGGGCTGAAACTATCATAGGTTCCCCTCCTTACATTATATGGGAAAAACTTAAGAGATTAAGACCTATTTATCAAAAGTCTGAGCAAACCTCTAACTGATGTTCAAAGAACTATTCTGGCTGTTAGAAAGGATTTAGAGAACTACCAGCAGGATTTATCTTCTGACCATATGAAACCTGGTATTATTCAGAGGGTTAAGGATAAAACAGAGGAAATCATTAGATGGAATGCCCTTAAGGAAAAAGTGCTCTAGCAGAAAACCAAAATTGATTGGATTAGGCTTGGTGATGGGAATAATCATTATTTCCATGCCTCCCTAAAAGCCAAAAACAATTCTAAAAGGATGATGAGCTTGTATAAGGATGATGGCACAAAGTTGAGCACTAATAGGGATATTGAAACTGAGATTCTCAACTATTATGAGGAGCTAATGGGAAAGGAAGATAGAGGTCTCCATCAAATAGACTTGAGTGTCATGAGGGATGGTGCTCACCTCAATTATGATCAAAGACAACAGCTTGTTAAACCCATTAATGAGAAGGAAGGTTATGAGGCTCTGCATGATATAAGTGACTCCAAAGCTCCAGGGGTTGATGGATATAGTGCTAAATTCTTTAAAAGTTGCTGGAATATTGTGAAGATGGACCTCATTAGTACTATCTGTTATTTGTTTCAGTACAAAAAAATGTTCTTGGCTTTTAATAGCACCCTTGTTACCTTAATTCATAAAAAGGATAATGTCAGGTACATAAGAGACTATAGACCTATTGTCTGCTGCACAATGGTTTATTAGATTCATTCCTAAGATTTTGACAGCCAGGCTAGCCAAAGTTATTGGTAGCATTGTTAGTCACCATCAAGCCACCTTCATCCCTGGTCAGCAAATTCACCACCATATCTTGCTTGCTACAGAGCTTATCAAGGGCTATTCTAGGAAGAATGGTACTCCCAGAAGCCTTATGCAACTTGACCTTCAAAAAGCTTATGACATGCTCAATTGGAGGGCCTTGGAGACTATCCTATTAGAGGTTGGCATTCCTGACCAGTTTGTGAAGTGGATCATGATGGGGGTAGCAACTCTTTCCTATAGGTACAATATTAATGGTGTGAACTCTAAGCTGTTGAAGGCTAGAAGAGGTATTAGACAGGGTAATCCTATATCACCCTTCCTGTTTGTTATAGTCATGGAATACCTATCCAGGTTACTTGCTAGAATGCAAAGAAATCCCAATTTCAACCATCACTCAAAGTGTGAGAAGATGGAGCTCACCCACCTGATTTTGCCGATGATATCTTACTCTTTTGTAGAGGTGACAAAGGCTCAATGGAGCTTATGAACAATACTATGCAGCAGTTCTCTTTGTCTACTGGCTTGGTGGTAAACCCTGCAAAATGTTAGGTTTACTTTGGAGCTGTTGATGATAATGAAAAACACCAAATTCTCAGAATAACTGGCTACAATGAGGGTTGTTTACCTTTTAGGTATCTTGGAGTTCCCCTTACTACTAAAAGACTCTCAGTGAATCACTATCTCCCCCTTATTGACAGAATTTTACATAGAATTCATCATTGGAGTGCTAAGTTGTTAAGTCAAGCTGGTAGAGTTCAGTTAGTTAATGCAGTGGTCTTTGCCATATCTAACTATTGGCTTCAATGCTTTCCTATACCCAAAAGTGTGATTAGGAAAATTCATAAAACATGCCGAATCTTTATTTGGACTGGTGCATCTACTCTTAGTAGAAAATCCCTGTGGTTTGGAGCACTGTTTGTCAACCGAAGAACAAGGGTGGTTTGAACATCCTCAACCTGGACACTTGGAATTCCATTACTATGCTAAAGCTGCTTTGGAATCTTTGCAGGAAGAGTGATTGTCTCTGGGTCAAGTGGATGCACATGTACTTCATAAAAACTCATGACTTGATGGCTATGGAGGTGACTAATAGTGTTTTTTGGATTCTCAAAGGTATCTTGAAAGCGAGGCAGAAGATACAGATGGTATAGAGATATTGGGACCAAAGTCTTATTGAAGGAAAATTCAAGGTTGGTGTTGTTTACAAACGCATGCTGAACCATGAAGCTTCTATTAACTGGTACCCTGTTATTGCTGGTAATAAGGCTAGACCCAGGGCCAGTCTTTGTTTTTGGCTTGCTTGCCACAAGAATATTGCCACGAAGGACAGGCTTGCGAATTGGGGGCTGATGATTGACAGGAAATGTTGCTTCTGTTAAACCAATGAAACCATCGACCATCTGTTGTTTGATTGCAAGATGATGAAAGGGATTTGGTTTAAAATTCTTCAATGGTTGCAAGTTTGTCACATGCCTAAGAAATGGGATGAGGAATTGTCTTAGGTGACCACCTACTGCAAGGGCAAGGGGAATAAGGTTGGTTTGATGAAGATGGCCTTGGCTGAGACTGTTTATCACTATTGGCATTATAGGAATACTCATTGTTTTAATAGTGATAAAAACATTAGAATGGAAGATATTGTAAATAGCATCACAGATAAGATAGTTCAAAGGGGTTGGTGTAATAGGAAGTATAGAAAATACATAGTTTTACTTATGATGTAATGTCTTTTGGTGGTTAGATCCTTTGTGATCACCTTTGTATTATCGGTTTTTTGAATTAATTCATTTTATTGGTTAAAAAAAACTATTAATTAAACTAATTACAATATTAATTAAATAATTAAAATGCATAAAATACGATAATATTGTTTGATTTATTTTACTACTTTTTTCTAACTTAAGAACAAATTTATTAATCACCTATGACACAAATAATATGTATATGTTTGAGAACTCATATCATCAATGATAGTGCTACTAAAGATTTTGTGGTGGGTAAAGGACTGAGGTAAGGAGATCAACTGTCTTCTTTCCTCTTTATCTTAGCCATGAAAGGTCTAACAAGGTTGATGAAGAAGGCAGTATACTTGAGTTTATTTAAGGGTTTCAAGGTGAGTGAAGAGGTTTCTTATAGCATTGTTCATTTTGCAGACCATACCCTAATTGTTGGAGATTGCAATTGGGATAATCTTTGGTGTATAAAAGTTGTTCTTAGAGGATTTGAATTGGTGTCGGGTCTTCGGGTCACTTTTTATAAGAGTAGCATAGGTGGTGTCAATTTGCGCTATGATTTTTCAGAAGTAGAGTTAGTTTTTTTACATTGTGGGATTTGTCATCTTCCGTTCAAATTTCTGGGTATTCATGTGGGAGATAGCCCGAGGAAGGCTAAGATGTGGAATGATGTAGTAGACAACTTGAGGAGAAGATTAGCTGTGTGGAAAAGGAGGAACTTGTTTGTAGGAGGTAGGGTGGTATTAATCAATTTGGTTCTCAATGTGATGCCAATCTTCTCGTTGTCGTTTTATAATGCCCCAGTGGTAATCATTAAGAAGATTGTTAGAATTCAAAGTAATTTTGTTTGGGGTGGTAGCTCAAATCGCAAGAATTAATGTCCACTAGGTTAGTTGGAAGACGATTTGCTTTCCAAAAGAGAATGAAGGCTTAAGGATTAAGGACATAGCTTCTTTCAACGAATCTCTTCTTCTCAAGTGGAAGTGGAGATTCATCTTGAAGAAATTTGCTATTTTGAAGAGAATCATTGATCAGAGGTATTCTTCTTCAAGTTTAGCTTTGGCGGTTATGAGCTATGACGGTGCTGAAGGAAAAAGGTTTGACTTAATTTGGTAGATAGACATCTCTTCTTTGAGCTTCAATAAGGTTATTTCCTCTGATATTTTTGTTAATAACTTGAGTTGTACACTGGGAGATGGAAGGGGTATTTCTTATGGGCATTGTAAGTGACTGAACAATATTCTGTTGAAGGTGGCATTCCCTAATCTTTTTCTTTTCTCTCCTGTTCCGGATTATTGTATGGCTGAGATGGGGTCTTGGAGTGGTTCATTTTGGAGATGGGGCAATAATTTTCCTTCCTTCACAAGTTGGTCGACGATGGCTAAGGAAAAGGAGGAGTTTCAGTTTTCGTTGCAGGAAGTGTTGCCTTTAGCAACTATAGAAGACAGTTTCCATTGGGAATCGAAATTTTCTAGTAGTTTCACTATTAGATCCTGTTATGAGTTAATTTTTCAGGTTTACCAGCCTTGCGTCTTTGAAGATGATCTGGTAGATGTTTTGAAGGGGTTGTGGAGTTCGAATATCCCATCAAAAATTTAGGTTTTCCTTTGGAGGCTTTTCTTGAACAGGTTAGCAATGAAGGACCAGTTGTTGAAGAGAGGAATTTGTCTTGGTGTCCTTGATCCCTTGTGCTTCCAGTGCAAAAGCTCTTAAAAATCCTTATCTCATTTATTTATGAACTGCAGTGTTGCTGTGAATGTTTGGAATGGTATTGTGAAGTGGTTGGGAATCGATGTGATGTTACATGATAGTTGTCATGTTTCGTTCTCTTGCTTTGGTAGATATTTAAGGAAGGAGATAGGTAGGAAGATGGAGACTATCTTTTTGGCGTGTTTAGTGTGGTTTATTTGGATTAGTAGAAACAACCTCATTTTTAGAGGCAAGAATTTCTGTAGAGGACACAATCAATTCAGTTAAATTTTTCTCTTGGAGATGGTTGTTGGTATATTCTAGTTTGCCCAACTCTTGTGTTTTTAATGATTGGTTTTCTTCTCCTATTAACTGTTTAAAGCGGAAGTAATATTACTATTTTTCTTATTGTTAAGGGTTTGAGTACCCCTTGTGCTCTTTTAGTAATTCCATTGCCTATTAAAAAAAACAACCCAACCAAACTTATGTTTGATTTTTGATATGAACCAATAAATAAAAAGTTTCTACAAGTAACCACAAAATGAGTGGCTACAATCATTGTGATTGCATGTGCACTTCATTTAACACATTGTCCAGAGTTTCATGTGAGAATCGAAAACACACAATTGCGAAAATTAGTAGTGAATGTGTAAATATATATTTCTTAACATTTACATTTTTACTAAAATATTTTTATAATTATTTTTCACTCAATGTATTTAGGTTATGCATTGAACAAGCCAGTTTTCGATTATTACTGCAAATAAATTTATTTGTGTGTCCAAATGCAATTAGACCAGTCAATAGTATTAATAATGACTCATTAGAATGATGGAGGGAAGTGTTGGGTCACATGACAATCAATCTTACGAGTCAATTAATTTAGGATTAAACAAAATATAATATTTTTATCACAATGTTGGTTCAAGTAACATATTTCGGATTGAGTAAACTATTTGCAAGAACGCGATGTCAAATAAAAGCAATGATAAGATATGACCAAGGATATTAAAAAAAATTAACAATGGACATTGAATAAAAACTTCAAAAGGCCAACATCCATCATATTCAGCAATTAGATTGACATCACAAGAAATTTTCCAATGAAAGAAGTTAACAGCCCAGTATAGGGGATGCTTGCATGTAAATCTATGGTTGACGTGAACATAAATTGATGTAATTGTAGATAATATTAGGCACTACATATACCATGTTCACATTCCATAGCAGCAGTGTGCTCATATTTAATTATAATTACTGCACATTTGTATCATATATGTACAAGTTACAAACTACATTTGACAGATATAAATATCAATTCACGGTTTTCCAAAATGAATAAAATTGGTCTTCTTATACATTGTTAAACATGTGACTCCATACACAAAAATAAGAGGTGGTCTGAATTGTGGAGGTTTGAAACACTTTTGTTTAAAATAATATCATTTACAAAATTAGAGTTTGAAAAATTATTGTAAATAAAAAAAGTAAACCTAGGTGGAGTTTTAAGTTGGCTATCCAAGATGGAACCAAGATGGAGTTTTGAGTTGGTTATCCTTCGAACCGAATCTGGATTTTGAATAATATGACAGTAAACCTAGGTGAGATTTTATCATGGCTAATCTCGAACCGACTCAGCTATTACCAAGCTAAACTCAGGAACCAAGTGAGATTTTAACTACGCTGATCTCAAACAGATAGAGTTTTTAACCAGGCTGAGCTCAAGAAACTTTGTGGAGATTTAATTGCCTGATCTTCACGAACTAAAAAAGAGCTTTTTCGTTAAGGAGAAACTCACAAAACAAATATCAAATTCCTAAGAAAATCTCCAAACCAAAAAAAGCTTTTAACAGGTTTAACTCGCAACCAAAATAATAACTTCCAACGGAATAATTATTTACCCAATAGATAGTACACTCCTTGGAAATTTACAATTTTGTCATCACCCAAAACAAAGATCCTCACTTAGAATCAATAATACTCTAAAAGCACTATGGCTAAATATGTGTGATAAAAATGAGAGATTTAAAGAAATGATGAGACAAATGGAAAATGCGGTTTAAACTCGTTTTCTAGATGTGAAAAGTGATAGAGGAACCTGTTGTTTATAGGTTAAAGCATTGTATAGATTTGGAAATTATTCATGGGTTAAATCAATGTGATAATCGATTATTAACCTCTAATAATCGATTGCACAAGCCACAAATGAAGGGTTTTGATATATAGTATTGTCGTAACCCGAAATTTGACCTCCCTCTTTTGCTTTTGCATAAGCATGTGCATTCGCATCACTGGCATAAGCAGTGGCACTTGTTTCTCTGTGTTTTTGTTGTAGGAATATTCAGGTGTTTTAAGCCCGATTAAGCGCATCCTCACAAGGTCGTCACATCATCAAAACAAGCATAAAATAAGGGTTTCCGTGATTATTCATCAAAACAAGAGGTGGAAAATCGAAACCTGGGCCACAACACCATTTCCTAAGCAATCTGGGCAAACTTTGCTTAGAGTAATCGATTACTCTAATAGGATAATCGATTACTCTTGACGAATTTGCAATTTCTGCTGCTTTTTTGGGACAGCAACTATGCACACTCTTTGGTCTTTGATTCTACACGGTTCTAGAAGCATGTGGAATGTTCTAGACTCTTCAAGTGATTCACTTGCATTTACTACAATGTATCCTTTCCATTCAAGACCACCATGCACCCTATTTTTCTAAGTTGTGAACCCTTGGATTTGAAGCTTACATTGGGATTGCTACCGAGTTAACATCCTTACTAACCGAGTTAACCGCTGACTCGGTGAGTCAAGTGTAACTAACTCCTAGCCTAATTCCAAACCACCCTAACTCCTAGCCTAATTCCAAACCACGCTAAGCTAACTCCTACCCTAGTTCCAAAACTCTCACACTTCAAACCAAAACTCTATATAAACAAACCTTCAATCATTTTTCAAGGACCCTCAACAATTCTCAACCATTTCATACACATTTCTCACACTTCACTCTCAATTCTCTCACATTCTCTCAGAATTTTTCTGCAACTTCTTCATCTTCATCTACATTTTCTTCCCAAACCTCACTATAGCTCTACACCATTGGAGAATAATCACTTTTCACCTTGGAAGTGATTATTTCTTGAACTTAACCTTCATCACCTTGCAATTATACTTTATTTTCTGGAGTTTTATTAGCTTTTGGATTCATCTCAAGTGGTTGCTTCAAAATTCTACGGTTCGGATTTGTATTTCGGAGTTTCGTCGCAATATGCTCGGTTTCGATACGATTCGGCTACAATTGAAGATTCCTCTGGTTTTCTTTGATTATCTTCACAAGATTCATTTGTAACAATCACCAAGCCAATACTCCGACTTGTAGGTTGGTAGCTCTCACTCATTTTACTGTTTTAAACGTTTTCGTATCATTCGCGATGTAGTTCGATACTTTTCTTGTGTGTGAATTGATTATACCATTGCTTGATCCACGATCTTGATGTGTTAATTGATTTCATTGCTGTTTATTTGTTGCATTAAGCTTGATTTTCGTGCACAAATTCATACCCTAGCATGTGATAACTTGGACAAGTGATTTAGGTGTTAAAAGTGTTTTTTGAAAATCTATTTTTGCCACTGTTACAGTGGTAATCGATTACTCAAAGAGAGTAACCGATTACTCTGCTCAAATTTGCACCAGCACTGTTTTTTTTCCACTAAGTAATCGATTACTCTAATAGAGTAACCGATTACTCTGCATAATTTTTGCCAGATTTGTTGTTTTTCAAGCAAGTAATCGATTACTCAAATAGAATAACTGATTACCACTGTAACAGAGTGCCTATTTTGGTGTTTTTCAAGCTTGTTTGCCATGCTTTATTCATCTAACTTCCATGGATTAATATGATTGATTTTTATGGATGTTTTAGATGCCATTTCACTTCTGTTTGAAGCAGGATAGTGAATTTTCCAATGCTCGATCTTTCGATTTCATAATTATGCTCATTCTTGGAATTGCATGAACATGATCATTCTTGCACATTCTATTCACACAATAACATAATTTTGTGTTGCATTTTGGATTGTCATTTGGTACTGTTTTGCACTTTCATTCATGTTTGAATTAAGTTTGTTCTTCAAAGAATAAACTTAATCTTGTATAATCAATAATGCACCCCTTTGCTTTAATAATTTTTCAATTCATTTTGGGAAATTATTAGCAAATTCCTCCTTTTTGATTAATTAATCGAAACTTCGTTAAGATTATTTATCTTCCCGTTGCCGCTTCTCTTTAGAGCTTTCTCACCCCCCCCCCCCGGCGGAGTCGGAGTTTCGCACGAACTGGAGCACTGTACAACTTGGAGCTGTTACGCCGTCAGTTTCAACTTCTGCACTACACCCCATGTGTTAGAGACAGAATGAGAATGGAGAATTCCTATTCTCATTCTGACTACTTCAGGTAGGGGACGAATGACCATGTGCCTGTCTTAGTCACCTCTATCTTCAGGCGGCAGCGTATCTCCTTCCCCAGTTGAGTCAATCCTTGATCACTTTTGCCTCTTTCGATCTCTCCTTTTGATCAATCACCATCTTTTTGGTTAAAGATCATTGTCTTGGGTTAGCACCTCTCTTTCTTTTCCAATATTCTTTTCTTGTGGTCAATCATTGCTTTTTGATTCCCCAGAAGAGTCTCAATTCCTTTTTCTTCGGTTAAACACAATCTTCCTGTTAAATATCGAAACTCTTGCGGAGTTCGTAACCTTCTCTTGGTTCTTCTCCCTTTGATTGGTTGACCACTGCCTGTCAGTTAAAACACCAATTTGCACTTCATCTCAGTTAACCACAGTCTATCTGTTAATATTGAGTTCCTCTTGGATTAATCACATTCCCTTGGTTAATCACCTGTTTCTCAGTTAACCACAGTCTATCTTTTAATTCTAAGCTCCTTTTGAGTTAATCACCTTCTCTTGGTTAATCACTCATTCTTTCGGTTAATCACAGTCCTTCTATTAAAACCAACGCCTTGTGAGTTAGCAACCTCCTTTTGGTTCAAATACTCCCACTCTCAGGTTACGACCTTTTCTTGGTTCATACCCTTTCCTCTGTTAACCATTATTTATCAGTTAATATACCGAAATCCCTTCAGAGTCAAACACCTTCTTTTGGTTCAGTACTCTCCCCTTTTGGGTCACCACAGCCTGTCTGTTGACACCAACCATTTCTCCCCACTAGAGTCATTATCTCTTTTTCTTCGGTTAACCACTGCCAGTCAGTTAACATACTGAACCCTTTTTCCGAACCCTTTTTTTTCTTCTGATCCCCAGTAGGGTCGTTAACCCTATGATCCCTAGCACAATTCTTTGTTCTCTTACCTCCCCAGTGGAGTATTTACTATTTCTTTTCCTTCTTTATCTCTTGGTTTCGACACCATTCTTGCACGTTATCCTCAGCATAGTCTCTATCTTTCATTTGTACTCCTTTCTTAGTTTTGACACCATTTCTTTGGAATCCCCAGCGGATCTTCCTTCTTTCTTTTGTTCTTGGTTTTGACACCACTTTCCTCTCTTTTTCCATTTCCGTCTTAGTTCCCCGAACTACGGAAGCTCCGATTCTGCATTCATTCGAATGTATGATATGTCGGCACGAGATCGAGATGATCTTGGCAAGCACCATTCCACCCTCTTCCATTCCTCCTTTCTTTTCCCTGGTTCCATGAACTACGACACTCTGATTTCCTCATTGTACTATGAGGGTACGTAGGCACGAGGGCTCTAATCCTCCACGAGCACTTTCTTTCTTTCTTTTCTTTCCTTTCTTTCTCTCTCCTTTTCTTTTAGCTAGAAGCCTGTAGATAGATAACCCATCCAAGCCTAGAAGCAAGCGAAATGGTTCCCGTCGAGTACGACGGATGCGTAAGGTGCTAGTACCTTCCTTTCGCATAACCGACCCCCGTTCCCGTTTCTCTTCCCCTCGGGTTTTATCGATATTTTCCCTGTACTTTGGGACTAAATAAAATTTGGTGGCGACTTTGTTGTATCTTTGAGTGTGCGATTCACTCAGGTATAATCCAACCATCTTCAGCTGGCAACTCTGTTGGGGAGTTCTTGCTCTTGAGCTTCGCCTCGCTTTGCTTGTCTCCTAGCTAGCTAAGACTCCCTATCTTCAGCTGGCGACTCTGCTGGGGAGTCCTTGCTCTTGCAAGTTGGGGTCTCGCCTAGTTTTGTTTGCTTTCTTTCTTTTTTGGGTGTTTTTTTGCTTTTGCGCTTTACTCGCTTTATCTTTATGCTTTTATCTTGCTTTATGTTTATTTACCGCATTTCTTTACTGTTTTGAATATTCATATACTGCATATTCTGGATATCTGCTATTTTCTGCTGTTATTGGGATGGGTAGATATTATTGGAGAGAAAAGTCCTAACACCGG
This sequence comes from Lathyrus tuberosus, assembly GCA_022829125.1. NCBI lineage: Eukaryota > Viridiplantae > Streptophyta > Magnoliopsida > Fabales > Fabaceae > Lathyrus > Lathyrus tuberosus. Next base: position 5,192,521 of record JALAZF010000203.1, on the reverse strand, counting down.
GATTAGCATACACATAGGCTAGAACGTGGATAGTCGTGAGGCCTGCGTTTTGCACGTTGGGTTACCACGAGAGGCACATCCCAGATCGTGATTCGCTTGAGAATACCTCCGTTCTGCGAGAATTCGCTACGGCGGGGGGATTTCACTCTGAGTCCTATGGTTTGGACGACCTTTCTAGGGACCACCTTGTTGTGTCTAGATCACACCTGTGAGGGGGATATGGGTTTTTACAGGAAACCAAGCCACTTCATACCTTTGTTCTCTTACACACATTAGATTATATTGCACTGACACAGAATTATATGCAGATATCCAGATTGTTCAAATTTGATTGTTCAGACAGTGCTGGCTTCTTGTTTCTTGTGTTGCATATCATTTCATCATGTAAATTGATTTTTGCATGTGCATTTGCAGGTTATTCGAAGATTTATTCTTTGTTGACATTATCATAGAGATGAGTACTAGTTGCCGGGGTATCTTTAGCTACAAGTTTGTGGAGCCTAATCTGAATACTTTGAGAGGTTTAACATCTCGTGTGGCTGAAGATAACAAAGGGGTATTCAAAGACAATTATGGTAATCTATTGGCCATCCTTAACACTAAAGTCAACATCACTGCCATTCATACACTGGTTCAGTTCTATGATCCGCCACTTAGGTGCTTCACATTTCAGGATTATTAGCTAGTACCTACACTCGAGGAGTATGCTTATATTCTGGGGGTTGAGATCAAGAGGCAGGTTCTTTTTGTCTACACCAGCGGTTGTCCGAAGTTTCCCCTTATTGTTGATGCTCTTTGCATTAGTAAGAAGGATGTGGAAGCTAATATCAAGACCAAAGGGAAGGGTATTCGAGGGTTTGCTGCAGATGGAAACTGGAAGGCTTTCAACGCCGTTCTTGCTTTACTGATATATGGGATTGTTTTGTTTTTGAACATCGAGGATTTCGTAGATTAGGCTGCCATCAGTATTTTCTTGTCCAAGAACCCTGTTCCGACACTTCTTGCTGATACCTATCATTCTATTCATTCGAGGAATGAAAAAAAGAAGGGAACTATTGTCTGTTGTGCTCCTCTGCTGTACTGATGGTTCATGCCTCACCTTCCGCAGAAGGGTCCCTTTGTTGAGAATAAGGGAAATCTCAAGTGGTCTCAACGGATCATGTCTCTTACTGCTAATGACATCTCTTGGTATTCTCGAGTCTACGACGATACTAAGATTATTCTTCATTGTGGGAAATTCTCCAATGTGCCTCTTCTAGGTACAAAGGGTGGAATTAACTACAATCCGAGACTTACCTTCCGACAGTTGGGATATCCTATGGTTGCCAAGCCAGATCTTGAGGTAGTGGGAGAGTTCATCTTTCATGAAGGGGTTGACGACAAGGGATTACTGAAGAGGTTTAGTGCCACTTGGACTCAAATTCACCTTGAAGGAAGAGCCGATTTGGGTAAGAAGAATTGCATAGCCAAGGAAGCTTACTGTTAGATGTCAAACATGCTATATTTTTGTATTTGATACTTGGCATTTTTCATTACTTTCATGTCTTAATTGTGGATTTTTGTATTGAATTGTTGTTGTTCTTCATGCATTATATTTAAACCGTTGGTGCTTGTAATTTGTGTGCTACTGTGCAGGAAAGTGCACTAAAAACATCAAAGATAGAAGACATAAAGAATTGATGCAAGCTGCCAAAGAAAGTGGAAAACAACAGCAGGTTCGCTTTGCGAACCCTGGCGAAGTCCCCAGCGAATGTTCACTTTGCGAACATTGGCGAAGCTCTCAGCAAACAAAACAGAGGGAAAAGGACCCAAAATTCGCTTTGTGAATGTTTTGGCAAGTGGTTCGCTTTGCAAATGAATTGTTCGCTTTGCGAACTCACGAAAACAGCCAAGGACGGTTTAAATTTCAGAGGCACTTAAGGTGCCATTTTCTTTCATTCGCTAGGCGAATGATTCATTCGCAGTGCGAATGTTGCTGATCTCAAGTGTATTATAAATAGATTTTTATGTTTTCTTGGGATCATAACTTGATATTTTCACACCAAAACATTCTTTTCTGAGTTTTGATCATCCAAGAGTGAATTTCGACATAGAGAAGCTGAAGTCACATCCGATCTCGATTATTCGACGCAGATGTTCTTTCATCTCCTCTTAAAACTTATGATACAAGCTACCATGGAAATGTTAGCTAAACACCTCTTGTGTTAAGATTAGAGGTAGTTAATCTTGCTTATATGTATTTCTTTTGATCTTTTGTATATGAACAAGGTTGATGATCAATATATGATGAAGTTTTTTGTTCTTAATGATGTATTTGTGGTTTGAATCACTCTAGGCATAGATTTTCCAAATCATAACCTAATATCTTCATCTCTTAAAAACCAAACTCTAGACATAGATTTGGGGTTTAATATTCGCTTTGTATTGATCTTAAAGGTTATTGTTTCGATTGTTAGTGTGAGACATCACCTAACATTCTAAACAACGATACTCACGAATTTGCTTTAGACATAAACTTATTTGAGAGGATACACAATTGTATTGGTCGGAACTAAGTTCATATGCTTGATTAATCGGATATGTATGAAAAGGATTAGCGAACTCTAATCTTGACATGCATTTATAAAACTTACAACATCTTTGTTATAGTTTACTTCTTTGCTACAAAAATTGATGTTACAAAACCAAGAACAATTTGAAACCCCTTACTTAAAACATTTCGACTATTGAACGGCAAGCATCAAAATATCGCACAATCCCTGTGGATACGATAAAAACACCTCCCAAATTACTCTTCAACACTTACACACTTTGGGTCAAAGAGCGCCTCAATGAGATCTTATTGCCATTTTCTTCCGAGCCTTCCATGAACGCCAAGCTTCCTCAACTTGCCAATTTTCCTCCATATGAAGTCGACCAACTCAAGCTGACTATTGAGATGTTGAAGAAGGAGAATTTTGATCTTTGCCTCAACCTTGATAGAGTCACATTCGGGAAGGATAGCTTACAGATTGAGCTCCACCAGAAGCGCGAGCGCATGCTCAAAGAGGTGGAAGTTAAACAGAACAAGCGAAGGAAAGTGGGTGATGCTTTGAAGAGTACCTATGAGGGAATTACTTCAAAGAAGAGACAACTCACTGATACTCAGTATCAAGCCTACAAGGATGAGTTGAGCTATAAGAAGCAACTTGAAGAGCTTCGAGAGAAGTTATCCGAGTACAAGACTAAGTGGCAAAGCGAGCAAGACCGTGCTAACTAGTTGGAAAAGGATTTTTCTCAGTGTCAAGCCAAGCTAGACAAAGTCTTCGGTGAGATTCAGAAGCTACAGGATCAAGCATATTAGAGCTAAGATCAGATCAGTCAGCTCAACACAAGAGTACCTATTGGGAGCAACAAAGTCGTCATCTGCAAGTCCTCTTGGATCAGAAAGAGGCCTTTCTTCAAGATATGCTTCAGGGACCTAACCATTCTTTGCTACGCAACCTCATGAAGGATGCTAAGTACTGGAGTGAGAGGCATGGCCGTCTAGCCAGATTTGCTGAGCACGCACTAGAGGACTTACCCTGGTTGTTGAAGGATGTATATGCTGATGTATTTCCGCGCAAGATTCCTTGGGCTGTTTTCCATTTCTTGTCTATTTGTAGGGTGGTTTTTGATAGGATCCATGCTGATCTTATTGTAGCCCAAAAGGCAGATAATTGGTTTGTACTCGACTTATGCTTCTTTCCTTTATTGTTGAATGAATGAATGAAGTTTCTTGCCAGCTTTATCTTTTGCACCTTTACTTATATGCTTTATGATTTTTGTTAACAAAGATAAGTTTAAGAATTCCTGGAATTTAAAACTTTATTTTTTACATGCATAGCATACATTTATTTGCACACATATGCACGTCCCTTCATCCGGAAAACCGTTGATTATCTTTGTCCATCTCTGCTTGTAGCAAGACGACGACTCGACATCGGTATTTCACTCGCTCAAGCAAATCCAGAATCATGGCTGACTTCGAAGCTAAGAACGCTGCCTATAAGGAAACTCTGGCTCAATTTCAAGGACGGATGGATCATTTTCAGACTAACATGGATGTTATTATGGAGCTCCTTCGTGCTCAGAAGGACGTTGTTGCTGCTACTTCTGTTGTTGCAACTGTCACTGATGCAACCAGTGTCACTCCTGTTGTAACCATGTCTCCTGTTGTCAATACTACTCCTGCTGTTGTTCCTTTTCCTACTAGTGTTGAAGTTCCAGTTGAGCCTGTGATTCAGCTCACTTTTCATCCATCAGGTTCTCAATCTGGGTTCAACAAAATGCCTGCTGCTTTTCCTTGGGGCATGCCTGCGAATTTCACTCCTCAGATTAAAAATAGTGGTACCTTCGTACCATATCAACCTTTTGTTGTGCCTATGCCTAAAGGAAATACTGCTGGATATCCGTGGGGTATGCCTACTCCGGTTCCATCTCCAGTGGTGAGTGATGATCATGAGATTCTTCAGGCTCATACTCGTCAGACTCCTGGGTTAGCTGACATTGAAACTCCTGATGAAGAAGAACATGTGTATAGGGGTCCTCCTATTCATGTTCCGATTTCATCTCAGGCTGCTCAAACTACTGTTCAGAATGTTCATTTGAGAATTATAACACCCCAATTCCCATCGCTTCTAAATAATACATAAATAAAATCAGAGTAACTAAATATTTATTTTTCCGACAGAAATAGGGATGTCACATTTAAATAAACAAAACATCACCCCTGCTCATAAATTTGATACATAGCATAAAAGAGAAAATCATTAACGGGAAACTTTTTCCATCTAAAGGGAAAGGTCAATTATGGAATAAAGCGGAAAGATCCATAACCGACTTGTTTTACAAAATGAATGGTTTTATAACATCAAAATATACATACAAAAATAATACAAAATATGTTCAACAAATGTATACATATATATCATAATCGTTCCCCGACTCCCGTGCTACGTATCAGAGCAGACAAACGACAAAGGACGGAGGACTAATCTCCACAAAAGCCTCCAAGACACTAATCTGCAATTGCCTCGTAGAGCAATAAACCACAGCAGAAGGGTGAGAAATAACAACTAAAATCAAGATTGCATAATAATATGCAAACACAACAATTCACATGCATAGCTATTCTCACCACAAACACCACATATTAATACATATAACATACCACATATACGTAACATGTATCTATTAATCCAACAATGTAGCATATATCAATTATCCAATATACTCATATATTTACACATACGGCATACCAAGTCATAACATTTAGAAACACATCACACATCACATAGCATATGTCTACGCATAAAACATATTATCCACAACCAAGGCATTTATCACATATGCGCATCAAATTACCAATGCTATCACAATCTCAACACATAACAAATCAATGCACAATTTCCACACATAATCAATCAAATCATGATTTTCCACACATAATGCATCCATTCACAATTCTCACACATAATCAATCAAATCATGATTTATGCAAATGCACAGAGACCGACACAACGACTCTATGCAAATGCCATGCGGTACCGACTTCCAATGTTTCTCATCACTAGTTCACTCAGGAACTCTGCTGGAACCATCGCTCGTTACATCACTGTAACTCCCCGTCGGGCATACGATGTTCCCCTTCGCTCACACCCCACACGGGCACACGACGTTTATGGATCGCTCACACCTCACACGGGCACACGACCCGATCGCTCACACCCCACATGGGCACACGATCGTCTATAATCATCGCTCACACCCCACATGCGCACACGACGTTATAGCGGATTCCCTCTGGAACCAATCCGTCGCTCACACCCCACATGGGCACATGACGTTTATGGATCGCTCACACCCCACACGGGCGCACGACCCAATCGCTCACACCCCACATGGGCACACGATCACAAGATGCATATCATGATGCTTGGCATACAAGGACTCATGACAATCAAATGCATCTTCACACATATATGCAACCATAATCATGCACATATTTCAACTCATCAATTCCATACATTCACAACTCAACAATATGAATTATCTCATCATCATCATTCATGCATTGAAAACACTTCAAACAATGCATTTCATCACAATCCGCAAACCACAACAACATTCATAATAACATACATTTGTAATTCAATTCAACAAGGTATTTTTCCATTAGTCCACAAGCACTACAACAAACTATCACATGCTTCCACATCATATAAATCACATAAAATCTTCACATCATATAACAATAGCACGACGCACTGTAAAACACCAACCGCACGCATTTAACGCGATAAAAACCCGACAACTCAACACTTTTTCAAAACCACGACTTAAATAAATCATCTACTGACCTCCAACCCATTTTTAAAAGAAAGAATATTTTATTAGCTTTCCAACGCTTCGAACGGGGACCAAAACCGACTTACGGTTCAAAAGTTATGAATTTTTGAAAATATTATTTTTCTGAAACTTACAGTGGTAATCGATTACTCACATATCGTTAATCGATTACTCGCTTCGCAGAAGCAAAAAAACCAGATTTTTATGATGAAAAAACCCCCCAAACTCATCCTTAAACCCCCCGATCATACCGACAAGTATTCCCGACTAAATCCTATCATTTCCCGACTATTCTACGCGAACTATTCCGCATTCTAACCGTTAAAACATCGATTTCTATCAATTGCTCACAAATTCAACCAAATAGAAAAACATATAATTTTCACCCAAACATTCAAACAAAACATACATATACATATACAAGCATGATATAATCGAAACTTCTCACCCTTACCCGATTATTCGCGCTTGAAACGGATGAATTCTCGATTTTTCCACTTTTCCTCTTCTCCCTTTTCTTTCCTCTCTCTTCTCTTCTCTTCTCTTTCTTTCCTTTCTTTTTATTTTCTTTCTATTTCTCTTTCTATTTCTATTTATAAAAATATCTAACCACGCAAAATGACCAAAATACCCCTACGCTCAAATATCTCGCAAACGCTCTCAAAATGCGAAAAAACATAAACAGTGATGAAAAATGATATATTGTCAAATAAAAGTCAATAATAAAATAATACAAAACCAAAACCAATTAAATCTACTCTATTAACTAAATCTAACAAAACTGGGGCGTTACAATTCTCCCCCACTTAGAGATTTTCGTCCTCGAAAATATAGCCGATACGAACAACTCCGGATACGACTCTCGCATCCGACCAACAAACTAACACGCCACTACTAGGCACACCAAGAATAACACAACTGACAACCCACCTTGCTAACAGCGACTACAACAACGACACGACAACGATGACACTACCACGACAAGATGCAAAGCCCATACAATGCACTTGACGACCAACTCACGACTCAAGGAAAACCACGATACCAACACACAGGTTCACTCCCGAACCGAAACACAAAAAGATCGTTACCTTCACCGTAGGTAACACTCCCATAATTCCTCACAAGGAATTAGCTACCCGCACTAGAACCAACACGATAGAAACGGGGGCAACAACACAACCACCTCAACAACATCAACAAAACTAGAATACCAAACATCCTTGTCACCCAACAATATTACAACAATGCTACAATTCCCCAGTCGGCCATATTACCTAGACATCCATCTACACAGTAGCCCATGAATAATAGTTAAACCTTTCACATATCACTTCCATCCTGAAACGTCCAATGGTCTCAACACTCCTACATGTTCCCAATGTTCAACCTATGAACTCTTACCAGTTCCACACGCATATACGAATCATGCCACTTCACGCTTCCGTTGCACACTCTGATTACTCGTAACCATCAAAACTACCAATTTCACGTCCAAAGTCTAACTCTTTCTCATATTCACCAAAAATCACTGTTACCGTTAATATACCCAACCGCACACCATCAGATGTCATTTCACACACCAACCCAAATCTCTAAATTCTCCCAAAAGTTCCCACTCTTTAACCATCAAAGCAGACATGCATAACAACTTTCGACTTAACTTTTCAGGCACCACTTAGCTTTTTCTGAAGGATAATCCAAACCACATTCATAACTCATCACGAATTCTAACCATCCTCGGTGTCTCATACTATATTCCTTCCAACCAACCAGGTACTCAATATTCTTGGGAATACTAAACACTTCGAACCTAGAACCATAAAAATAATACCTCCAAATTTTCCAACACAATACAACCGTAACCAATTCCAATTCCTGAATAGTATAGATCCTCTTATGAATCCTCAATTGTCGTAAAGCATAAGCTACGACTTTACCCTCTCGCATTAACACACTGACTAAACTCATCAAAAACGCATCCCAATACCTCCCAAAAGGTTTATTAGGATCACACAGAATCAAAACTGGAGCCGTAGACAACTTCTACTCTAGCTCTCTGAAACTTTCCTTACAACGAACATCCAAAACAAACGACTCACCCTTTGCGTGTCAACTGAAGTAACGAAAATGCTAACTTGGAAAAGCCTTCCATAACCTCCGGTAATAACCAACTAAAGTTCAAAAAGATTCTAATCTCCTTATCTAAATTTGGAGCCTCTCATTGTAGAACTACACCTACTTCCGATGGATCCATAACCATACTCTCATCTGAAATAACATATCCAAGAAAACTAACCTTTTTCAACCCAAATTCTCACTTGAATAACTTAGCATAAAACTTCATCTCTTTTTGACACTTGTAATTCAAATCCCAAACACTCTACCTGTTCTTCCTTTGAGTTTACAACAGATCCGAATATCCTCCATCAAAGCCATTACGAACTTATCTAAATAAATATGGAAGATACGATGCATCTATTCCATAAACCTTACAGACGCATTACTAACACCAAATAACATCACTGTACCTTGTAATGCCCAACCAAATTCCAAAAGATATAAATTCTTAAAGCTTTTGCAAAATTTTCACTGGGTAACTGGTTACTCACACACAAACTTAACCGAGTAAATAACAGCCTATCCCGACGATAACAAACATGACCAGTCACATTAAATCGATCAAAGCCTCAACTCACACCATTCACCACTCTTATCAAACATGCCAAACAATTGTAATTTCACTTCAACTCAACCAAACCATTCCAGTCATCTGTTCATGAAAGTGGACACTTATTCTCAATCGTTACCTTAATCAACCGCTAGTAATCCATACACAATTTCTTCTCTTAACAGTCCAAATTCCATAAATCCCCACGTGTAGCAACAACCATCCTAAAAGAACTCTCAAATAGTACATCCACACTTAAGGTTTTCTCAAAATTTCCATAGTCTCATACCATCAAGGAATTCCAATTCGTTTGCGATTCATCACAATTCAGAACTCAAGCTATCCAGAACACACCCGCAAGTTTCCATACTACTCACTAGTTAACATGCAACCCCTTACTATCATCTTTTTCCTTGCCAACCATGCTGGACCTCTTCAAGTCGACACACTAACGTTTCATCCAAACCACATCTGAAAACCAGGCACAACTGACGGCCTAACACTGTAACTTTCCTGCCAATTTCCAGAACACTAGCCTCACAAATATAATAAACACCTTAGTCTCAACTCCAAAGAGTGTCCTACTCACTTAGCAGATATAACCTCGACTATTCACCTTCGTCAAATTTAAGTTCACACTCTACTCTCTGAGAACAACCCTTAGTAATACCCAACCATTCTCCCTCAGAGACATTCCAACTTAACCCACATACACAAACCTCTAATCCGTCTCATCTTCCGATATAAGAATCTTCATCAACTCATCGAAACAATCCGTAATCACCTGCTTAATTCCAAACAATTCATTGCACACACTATCAAAGCCGGAAAGACACGCCTATTCCATCCAACATAATTTCCGTCTACTATCAACAAGAGATTAAGGGTGATCAGTTCCTCAATTTGTCAATAGACATTCGACAATCATGATGGGGCATAAACCGTCTTTACCAAACTATAATGGCATTCCTTACATCCTGCGCACAAAACTACCTAAGGCACAAATCCTTAGTTGACATAAACCTTACCTCCGCATTCTCTCCGGAACTGGGAACCACACTGCCCAAAGTGCACTTACAATCTTGCAATTCACAACACACTGAGCCAACGCTCCACCTGAAGCAACTTAGAGAAGTTCCAGCTTCTCCTCCACTTATCTCAATCTCACACCTGAAGACAAAGGATTACCAAAAACCAGAAAGTACTGACAGTGTTTCCCACACAAATCACGTACTAAGAGACAAATAACAACGACAGTATTCAACTGTCACACCAACTGACTCAACAACTTGGCCGGACGGACCGACCTGCTCTGATACCACTTATATAACACCCCAATTCCCATCGCTTCTAAATAATACATAAATAAAATCAGAGTAACTAAATATTTATTTTTCCGACAGAAATAGGGATGTCACATTTAAATAAACAAAACATCACCCCTGCTCATAAATTTGATACATAGCATAAAAGAGAAAATCATTAACGGGAAACTTTTTCCATCTAAAGGGAAAGGTCAATTATGGAATAAAGCGGAAAGATCCATAACCGACTTGTTTTACAAAATGAATGGTTTTATAACATCAAAATATACATACAAAAATAATACAAAATATGTTCAACAAATGTATACATATATATCATAATCGTTCCCCGACTCCCGTGCTACGTATCAGAGCAGACAAACGACAAAGGACGGAGGACTAATCTCCACAAAAGCCTCCAAGACACTAATCTGCAATTGCCTCGTAGAGCAATAAACCACAGCAGAAGGGTAAGAAATAACAACTAAAATCAAGATTGCATAATAATATGCAAACACATAACAATTCACATGCATAACTATTCTCACCACAAACACCACATATTAATACATATAACATACCACATATACGTAACATGTATCTATTAATCCAACAATGTAGCATATATCAATTATCCAATATACTCATATATTTACACATACGGCATACCAAGTCATAACATTTAGAAACACATCACACATCACATAGCATATGTCTACGCATAAAACATATTATCCACAACCAAGGCATTTATCACATATGCGCATCAAATTACCAATGCTATCACAATCTCAACACATAACAAATCAATGCACAATTTCCACACATAATCAATCAAAACATGATTTTCCACACATAATGCATCCATTCACAATTCTCACACATAATCAATCAAATCATGATTTATGCAAATGCACAGAGACCGACACAACGACTCTATGCAAATGCCATGCGGTACCGACTTCCAATGTTTCTCATCACTAGTTCACTCAGGAACTCTGCTGGAACCATCGCTCGTTACATCACTGTAACTCCCCGTCGGGCATACGATGTTCCCCTTCGCTCACACCCCACACGGGCACACGACGTTTATGGATCGCTCACACCTCACACGGGCACACAACCCGATCGCTCACACCCCACATGGGCACACGATCGTCTATAATCATCGCTCACACCCCACATGCGCACACGACGTTATAGCGGATTCCCTCTGGAACCAATCTGTCGCTCACACCCCACATGGGCACATGACGTTTATGGATCGCTCACACCCCACACGGGCACACGACCCGATCGCTCACACCCCACATGGGCACACGATCACAAGATGCATATCATGATGCTTGGCACACAAGGACTCATGACAATCAAATGCATCTTCACACATATATGCAACCATAATCATGCACATATTTTAACTCATCAATTCCATACATTCACAACTCAACAATATGAATTATCTCATCATCATCATTCATGCATTGAAAACACTTCAAACAATGCATTTCATCACAATCCGCAAACCACAACAACATTCATAATAACATACATTTGTAATTCAATTCAACAAGGTATTTTGCCATTAGGCCACAAGCACTACAACAAACTATCACATGCTTCCACATCATATAAATCACATAAAAGCTTCACATCATATAACAATAGCACGACGCACTGTAAAACACCAACCGCACGCATTTAACGCGATAAAAACCCGACAACTCAACACTTTTTCAAAAGCGAGACTTAAATAAATCATCTACTGACCTCCAACCCATTTTTAAAAGAAAGAATATTTTATTAGCTTTCCAACGCTTCAAACGGGGACCAAAACCGACTTACAGTTCAAAAGTTATGAATTTTTGAAAATATTATTTTTCTGAAACTTACAGTGGTAATCGATTACTCACATATCGTTAATCGATTACTCGCTTCGCAGAAGCAAAAAAACCAGATTTTTATGATGCAAAAACCCCCCAAACTCATCCTTAAACCCCCCGATCATACCGACAAGTATTCCCGACTAAATCCTATCATTTCCCGACTATTCTACGCGAACTATTCCGCATTCTAACCGTTAAAACATCGATTTCTATCAATTGCTCACAAATTCAACCAAATAGAAAAACATATATTTTTCACCCAAACATTCAAACAAAACATACATATACATACACAAGCATGATATAATCGAAACTTCTCACCCTTACCCGATTATTCGCGCTTGAAACGGATGAATTCTCGATTTTTCCACTTTTCCTCTTCTCCCTTTTCTTTCCTCTCTCTTCTCTTCTCTTCTCTTTCTTTCCTTTCTTTTTCTTTTCTTTCTATTTCTCTTTCTATTTCTATTTATAAAAATATCTAACCACGCAAAATGACCAAAATACCCCTACGTTCAAATATCTCGCAAACGCTCTCAAAATGTGATAAAACATAAACAGTGATGAAAAATGATATATTGTCAAATAAAAGTCAATAATAAAATAATACAAAACCAAAACCAATTAAATCTACCCTATTAACTAAATCTAACAAAACTGGGGCATTACAAGAATGCCCTACCCTAGGGCATTTTCAGCTGCCATGGTACCTCCTCCAAATTATCTGTTTGGTGTTCGGATGGGCTAGAATGCTGGCCAGATGGTTAATCAGGTATTGGTATATCCTTCTCAGTTTACTACTCCGCGAGTGCACGCTCCGACCGTATCTCAGCTGCCAAATCCTCAGATTCTTGTCAGGCCGGCTAATCAAGATAGACCTGCTGGTTACAAGTTGTTGGAAGACCGTATCCGAACTATTGAAGGGTTTTCTGCTTTTGGCATGGAGGCCAAAGACTTATGTTTGGTTCCGAATTTTGTATTGCCGCAGAAATTCAAGATACCTGAGCTTCCCAAGTATAAAGGTTTGAGTTGTCCACGTAGTCACGTCACTATGTATTGCAGGAAGATGGCATCCTATATTGATAACGATGAATTGTTAGTTCATTGTTTTCAAGATAGTTTGTCCAGTGCTTCATTGGATTGGTACATAGGCTTAGAACGCAGCAAAATCCGTACTTGGAGGGACTTATCTGAAGTGTTCTTGAAGCAATACAAATATAATCTTGATCTGGCGCCTACCAGATTACAGCTGCAAAACCAGTCTCAGCGCTCAGCTAAAACATTTAAAGAGTATGCACAAAGATGGCGTGAGATGGCGTCTCATGTACGACCTGCTCTCTCTGACAATGAGTTGGATGACATCTTTATGGGTACATTGCAAGGATCCTACTATGAGAAAATGGTGGGTAATTCTTCATTGAACTTTGCTGACATTGTAACCATCGGTGAACGAATTGAGAACAGTTTGAAGACTAGAAAGATTTCTGGAGCTGCTTCCCAGCAAACAGCTAACAGAAAAAGCCAGAACAGTCAGTTAAAGAAAAAGGAAGGTGAAGCCAACGCTGTGACAGCTAAAGTTTCTCCTCAGTATCAAGCTCCCATGCCATACTATCCATATCCGTACATTGCTGCTGCGCAATATCAACAACTGCCATACCAGTATCATCTGCAACCACTAGTTCAGAATTCTTAGAATCAGCAACAACCGCAACGTCAAACTCAACAGAACAACAAAAATCAGCAGAATCAAAACCAGCAAAACAACAACAATCAAGGAAATCATAAGCGTCCGAATTTCGACAGAATTCTAGTGCCATACACTGAATTGTTTCCTTACTTGGTTCATCAAGGGGCAATTGTTCCCAAAGAGATCGCACCTGCAATTCCTCCGTTCAACCCAAAGCATAATCCAAATGTGTCTTGTGCTTATCACACTGGATACATAGGACATGCGATAGAGGACTGTATTGTTTTCAAAACTAAGGTTCAGGAGCTCATTGATCGAAAGATTTTGACTTTTACTGAGGAAGGTCCTAACATTCAGCATAACCCATTGCCCAATCATGGTGGACCTGTGGTGAACATGATTAAGGATAATCCAAGGGCTGAATTGATCATGGATGTTGACGAGGTAAATACCCTGATGACTGTGGTTATGATGAAACTGAATGAACATGGGCTGTTGAAAGGACTGCATGGTAAGTATCAAATTTGCGACGATAATCCTAAACAGTGTTGAAGGCTGAAGGGTTGTGTCCAAATTTTGATGAACCGAGGTGAAGTTCAATTTGCCAGATCTAAATCTGTTGAAGAAGTCGCTGCGATCGAGCCATTCACCATCATCTATAGGAGGGTTCCCGCTGAACCTCCTAAGAAGAAAGTGTAACCTATCGTTGTTTGCCCGCCAAAACCGTTTCTGTATCTGAATTCTAAGGAGATATCTTGGAGATATGGGTCTACTATGTTTTCTAGAGGTCAAGTAATAAGGGTTGCTGATTCTGAGATTGTGAATGTTACAACCGCTGGAGGTATGACTCGTAGTGGACGAGTATTCGCTCCGAAAGTCACTACAAAGCCTATACAAGTTCCAACTTTTATTCCTCCCAAGGAGAAACCTGCATCTACAATCCCTAGTGTTCAACAAGAGGCATGTACTGCAGTACCAGTGCCAACTGTTCCGTCTGAGGATGTTACAAAAAGCAAGGCAACAATTGATGATCAAGAGTTCTTAAAGTTGATTAAGAAAAGTGACTTTAAAGTTGTGGATCACCTGGGGAAGACTCCCTCAAGGATCTCAATTTTGTCCTTACTTTTGAGCTCACCCGCACATAGATCAGCTTTGTTGAAAGTGTTGAACACTGCCCACGTGATGCATGATATATCCGTTGTCGACTTCGATGATGTAGTGGCCAACATAACAACAAGCAGATACTTGGACTTTAATGAATCAGAATTGCCTCCTGAAGGAGCTGCCCACAATCGAGCACTGCACATATCTGTAACCTGCATGGACGCATTATTATATCGTGTTCTTGTGGATACCGGTTGTTCCCTCAATGTGATGCCTAAGGGCACATTGAGTCAATTACTGGTGGAAGGAAGCGAGATGAGACCAAGCGCCCTGGTTGTCAGAGCCTTTGATGGTTCTCGAAGGCAAGTCATTGGAGAAGTGGATTTACCCATCAAGGTTGGACCGCATTTGTTCACCATTACTTTTCAAGTGATGGATATCAATCCCGCGTACAGTTGCCTATTGGGTCGCCCGTGGATTCACGTCGCAGGGGCAGTTACTTACACTTTACATCAAAAATTGAAATTCATATTTGACGATCAGCTGGTTATCGTCTATGGTGAAGAGGATCTGATTGTGAGCGAGTTATCGTTTTTCTGATATGTCGAGACTGAGGAAGGCATAGCTGAAGTGTCGTTGCAGTGTCTCGAGTTCGAAGGTGTCAGCTTTGCTTCGATTAATCAAAATAGATCAATGCAAATGACTTTAGCATCCGCCAAGAGTGCTAAAGAAACCATCAAGAAAGGTGCCTTGCCTGCTGGGGGCATGTGATTGATGTGGTTGAAAAGCATAATCGTTTTGGATTGGGTTATCGTCCTGGTCGACAATCCATCTCAAATGGTCAGAAGCAGTGCAACTTGATCAAGTTCAGTAACGTGGGTTTTCAAAAGGGTAGCATCGTGGCAGCTATTGATGATGTTGGTCCTAGCAACCAGATTTCAAGCTTTGTGCGCAAGTGCCCACCGGGTTTCAAGCTCAACAATTGGACATCTATTGTGATTCATGTGGTTTTTCCAACAAACATGTAATGCATTTTTCTTTCTCATTCCCTCGTCCTCACGCGGGACGAGTGGATAGCTTATAAAGGGCCTCCCACTTTTGTAATATTATGTGATCAATAAATAAAAGTTTTTACATTCAAAGTCATGCTCTATTTTCTTTCTTTATTTTATTTTTTCACAAAAAAATGGCAAAAGTTTCTTTTATTTTTTCACTTTTCAAAGTAGCTCATTCTAAACATCTTCATAAACATGCAGAATAAATAAGTGCATTGATAACAACATGGCAAACATCCATTGTAATTCTGGGATTCCAATCAACCAAGCCAAAGAAGATGGTGAGGAAGATTGTAAATTACCGGCTGAACTAGCAAGGCTCCTTGAGCACGAGCATAAAGAGATTCAACCACACAAAGAGCCAGTGGAAGTTGTCAATCTTGGTACTAATGAGGTCAGAAGAGAAGTTAAGGCCGGTGCATCCCTCACTAAGCATGTACACTCCGAGCTGGTCAGGTTATTGAAAGAGTATGTTGATATCTTCGCCTGGTCCTATCAAGATAT
Source organism: Lathyrus tuberosus (assembly GCA_022829125.1). Taxonomy (NCBI): domain Eukaryota; kingdom Viridiplantae; phylum Streptophyta; class Magnoliopsida; order Fabales; family Fabaceae; genus Lathyrus; species Lathyrus tuberosus. The sequence goes on along the minus strand of JALAZF010000203.1, from coordinate 5,175,944 downwards.
CCCTGGGTTGGATACGAACATCGTTAAACATCACTTACCAGTCAAGCCCGGATGTTCTCCTGTTAAGCAAAAACTCAGGAAGACTAGACCCGACATGGCACTTAAAATCAGAGAAGAGGTAAAGAAACAGCTTGACGTTGGGTTCCTGGCCACATCCAAATATCCTGAATGGATTTCCAACATCGTCTCGGTTCCAAAGAAAGACGGGAAAGTCAGAATGTGTGTGGATTATCGAGATCTCAATAAGGCAAGCCCAAAAGATGATTTTCCTCTACCTCATATTGATGTCTTGGTAGACAGCACGGTGCAGTTCTCTCTCTTTTCCTTCATTAACAGTTTCTCAGGATATAATCAGATCAAAATGTCCCCAGCTGATATGGAAAATACTTCTTTTATCACACCATGGGGTACATATTGCTACAAAGTCATGCCATTCGGTTTGAAGAATGCAAGGGCAACATACCAACGTGCCATGACAACCCTCTTTCACGATATGATTCATAAACAGATTGAGGTTTATGTGGAGGATATGATTGCCAAGTCCAAAATAGAAGATGATCACTTGGTCCATCTGAAGAAACTATTTGCAGACTCCGGAAGTTTAGACTGCAGTTGAATCCTACGAAGTGTACCTTCGGAGTTCGATCGGGAAAACTGTTGGACTTTATTGTGAGTCAGAAGGGCATTAAAGTTGATCCTGGCAAGGCTCGGACAATTCAGAACATGCCGCCTCCCAAAAAAGAAAAAGAAGTATGTGGCTTTCTGGGCAGGCTTAATTACATCTCAAGGTTCATTTCTCACTTGACGGCTACCTGTGAACCAATGTTCAAATTACTAAGAAAAAACCAATCGGTCGAATAGAACAATGATTGTCAAGAAGCATTTGACAAAATAAAACAATATTTGCAAGAACCACCGATCTTAGTACCACCGATTCCGGGTAGGCCTTTAATCATGTATCTCACCGTTCTCGATGAATCGATGGGATGTGTATTGGGTCAACATGACGACACTGGCAAAAAAGAACATGCAGTTTACTATCTGAGCAAGAAGTTCACTGATTGTGAGACCAGATACTCACTCTTGGAGAAAACTTGTTATGCTCTGGTCTGGGCAGCTCGACGTCTAAAACAATACATGATTTGCCACACTACTTTGTTGATATCCAAAATGGATCCGATAAAGTACATATTTGAAAAGCCTGCTGTCTCTGGAAGGATTGCTCGGTGGCAGATGCTGTTAACTGAGTATGATATCCAACATGTTACCCAAAAAGCAATAAAAGGGAGCGTCTTGTCGACTACCTTGCTCATCAACCTGTAGATGGTTATTAACAAATGAAGTTTGACTTTCTTGATGAGGATGTTCTGTTTATCAGAGACTATGAGACTCCAAACCCTGACATAGGACCCAAACCAGGGGCGCGGTGGACACTCGTGTTCGACGGTGCCTCTAATGCTAAAGGTCGTGGAATTGGTGTTATCCTCATCTCTCCAACAGGTTTTCACCTTCCCTTCACTGCCAGATTATGGTTTGCATGCACCAACAATATGGCTGAATACAAAGCATGTATCTATGGTATTAAAGCGGCAATTGACATGAGAATCGATTCTTGAGGTCTATGGAGATTCTGCTTTGGTTATTGGCCAAGTCAGAGGGAACTTTGTGACTCGGGATTCCAAGCTGGTTCCGTACCAAAGACACATAGCAAAGTTGATTCCCTACTTTGATGAAATCTCTTTTCATTATATCCCTAGAAAGGAAAATCAACTAGGTGATGCTCTTGCCACTTTAGCATCCATGTTCAAAGTCAAGTGGAAGAATGAAGCTCTTTCTATCCGCATTGATCATTTGAACGAACCAGCACACTGTTTAGCAATCGAGGATGAGTCTGATGACAAACCTTGGTTCTACGATATCAAGAGATATCTAGAAAAACAAGAATATCCCGAGGGTATCACTATCACGAAAAAGAAATCTCTTAGGCGGCTTTGCGCCAAATTCTTCTTAAGTGGTGGTATACTGTACAAGAGGAATTATGATTCCGTGTTGCTCAGATGCATGGATAGACATGAAGCAGACACGATCATAAGGTCCACACATGAAGGCTGCGAGGGTGTACATGCTAAAGGTCCTGCCATGGCCAAGAAGATCCTTCGAGCCGGGTATTATTGGACAACAATGGAGGTAGATTGTTACAACTTTTCCAAAATATGTTACAAATGCCAAATCTATGGAGACAAGATCCATGTGCCTCCAAGTCCATTGAACGTTTAGACTTCACCTTGACCATTCTCTATGTGGGGTATAGATATGATAGGAATGATCGAGCTGAAGGCTTCCAATAGTCATCAATTCATTCTAGTTGTTATCGATTACTTTACCAAGTGGGTTAAAGCTGTTTCTTACGTAAACGTCACACGACAAGTGGTTGCCAGATTTATCAAGAAAGAGATAATTTGTCGCTATGGTATTCCTAGCAGCATTATCACTGACAATGCAAGAAATCTAAACAACAAGATGATGAAAGAGCTGTGTCAAGAATTCAAGATCGAGCACCACAACTCTTCACCATATCGGCCCAAGATGAATGGTGCAGTCGAAGCAACAAACAAAAACATCAAGAGGAAAGTCCAGAAAATGGTCAGGACATACAAGGATTGGCATGAAATGCTTCCCTTTGCACTACATGGCTACAGAACTTCAGTCCGCACTTCTACTGGGGTAACTCCGTATTCGCTTGTGTATGGTATGGAGGTTGTTCTACCCGTTGAAGTTGAGATTCCTTTGCTCAGAGTCATCATGGAAGTAGGTCTTGATGAAGCTGAATGGGTCCAATCCAGATATGACCAGCTGAATCTCATCGAAGAAAAGCGCCTTACAGTCGTTTGTCATGGTCAATTGTATCAGAGACGCCTCAAGCGAGCTTTTGACAAGAAATTTCTCCCTCGAGCGTTCCATGAAGGCGAACTCGTGCTCAGGAGGTATTCACCTGTTCACTCGGATCCACGCGGCAAGTGGACTCCCAATTACGAAGGACCTTTAGTTGTTAAGAGGGCCTTCTCAGGCGGAGCCTTGATCCTCACCACCATGGATGGGGAGGAGTTGCCATCACCCGTGAACTCCGATGCAGTCAAAAAATATTATGCCTGAAAAAAATGGATAAAGAGCCCGCTAGATTGACATCCGCAAGGACAATTTAAGAAAAATGGGCGTCCCGATGGACAAAAAAAAAGAAATTTCCATGCAAAAGTTAGGGACAATGAAAAAAAACAATAACAGCCCGCTAGGTTGAAAACCCGAAAGGGCGACTTTGGCAAAAATGGGTATCCCGGTGGACGAAAAAAAATATAAAAATGTCCATGAAAAAATCTGGGATAAAGGCATTTGACTGTGAACACTTGAGCCTCTCTTCGTCATAGCCGGACATCAGACGGTAACAAAGCAGTCAAATCATCATCAACTGGTGCAAGGCGTTGGGACATAGACTTACAATGGATGGTAGCCAATGTTGTAATAAATGCAAAACATGATTTCCCTTTTCCATTTACATTTGTTTCTCAATTTTATTGCAAATTTCCTCATCTAGGATTTTTGCATCCTTGTACACATCTTATGTACATATTTTTCACATTCAATAAGATGCATCTTTTGATTTCTCAATTGTTTTCTTTCCAGTATTTTGTTTGCAAAGTAAACGATTATTTGTGATCACATAATACTATAAAGCATTGAAAACAATGAAAAGCTAAGTCAATAGAGAAAGAATTATGCATTGCATATTGTACTGATAATTCCTGCAGGATAATCAGTAATATCCATTGGCAAGCCTAACGCCCCGCCATCACCGTGATGGTTCTTTGAAGAAGTTGTTGTTTACTCAGCAGAGCCATCATTTGACCTCCCTCTTTTGCTTTTGCATAAGCATGTGCATTCGCATCACTGGCACAAGTAGTGGCACTTGTTTCTCTGTGTTTTTTGTTGCAGGAATATTCAGGTTTTTTTAAGCCCGATTAAGCGCATCCTCATAAGGTCATCATCATCAAAACAAGCATAAAATAAGGGTTTCCATGATTATTCATCAAAACAAGAGGTGGAAAATCAAAACCTGAGCCACAACACCATTTCCTAAGCAATCTGGACAAAATTTCCTTATAGTAATCGATGACTCTAATAGGCTAATCGATTACTCTGGACGAATTTGCAATTTCTCCTGCTTTTTTGGACAACAACTATGCACACTCTTTGGTCTTTGATTCTACACAGTTCTAGCAGCATGTGGAATGTTCTAGACTCTTCAAGTGATTCACTTGCATTTACTACAATGTATCATTTCCATTCAAGACCACCATGCACCCTATTTTCCTAAGTTGTGAACCCTTGGATTTGAAGCTTACATTGGGATTGCTACCGAGTTAACTTCCTAACTAACCGAGTTAACCGCTGACTCGGTGAGTCAAATGTAACTAACTCCTAGCCTAATTCCAAAGCACCCTAAGCTAACTCCTAGCCTAATTCCAAACCACCCTAAGCTAACTCCTAGCCTAGTTCCAAACCTCTCACACTCCAAACCAAAACTCTATATAAACAAATCTTCAATCATTTTTCAAGGACCCTCAACAATTCTCAACCATTTCATACACATTTCTCACACTGCACTCTCAATTCTCTCACATTCTCTCAAAAATTTTCTGCAACTTCTTCATCTTCATCTACATTTTCTTCCCAAACCTCACTATAGCTCTTCACCATTGAAGATTCCTTTGGTTTTATTTGATTATCTTCATCAAGATTCATTTGCAACAATCACCAAGCCAATTCTTTGACTTGTAGGTTGGCAGCTCTCACTCATTTTACTGTTTCGAACGTTTTCGTATCATTCGCGATGTAGTTCGATACTTTTCTTGTGTGTGAATTAATTATGCCATTGCTTGATCCACGATCTTGATCTTTTAATTAATTCCATTGCTATTTTTTTGCTGCTATTAAGTTTGATTTTTGTGCACAAATTCATACCCTATCAAGTGGTAACTTGGACAAGTGATTTAGGTGTTAAAAGTGCTTTTTGAAAAGCTATTTTTTCCACTGTTACACTGGTAATCGATTACTCAAAGAGAGTAACCGATTACTCTGCTCAAATTTGCACTAGCGCTGTTTTTTTCCACTAAGTAATCGATTACTCTAATAGAGTAACCGATTACTCAGCACAATTTTTTCCAGATTTGCTATTTTTCAAGCAAGTTATCGATTACTCAAATAGAGTAACTGATTACCACTGTAACAGAGTGCCTTTTTTTGGTGTTTTTCAAGCTTGTTTGCCATGCTTTCTTCCTCTAACTTCCATGGATTAATATGATTGATTTTTATGGATGTTTTAGATGCTGTTTCACTTCTGTTTGAAGCAGGATTGTGAATTTTCCAATGCTCGATCTTTCGATTTCATAATTATGCTCATTCTTAGAATTGTATGTACATGATCATTCCTGCACATTTTATTCACACAATAACATGATTTTGTGTTGCATTTTGGATTGTCATTTGGTACTGTTTTGCACTTTCATTGAAGTTTGAATTAAGTTTGTTCTTCAAAGAATAAGCTTAATCTTGTATAATCAATAATGCACCCCTTTGGGAAATTATTAGCACATTCCTCCCTTTTGATTAATTAATCGAAACTTCGTTTCGATTATTGATCTTCCCGTTTCCGCTTCTCTTTAGGCTTCCTTTAAAACTTTCTCCCCCCCCCCCCCCCCCCCCCCCCGCCCCCCGCGCGGAGTTGGAGTTTCGCACGACACTGGAGTGCCGTACAACTTGGAGCTGTTACGCCGTCCGTTTTAACTTCTGCACTACACCCTGTGTTTTAGAGAAGGAATGAGAATTGAGAATTCCTACTCTCATTCTGACTACTTCAGGTAGGGGACGAATGACCCTGTGCCTGGCTTAGTCACCTCTATCTCCAGGCGGTAGCGTATCTCCTTCCCCAGTTGAGTCGATCCCTGATCACTTTTGCCTCTTTCTATCTCTCCTTTTGATCAATCACCATCTTTTTGGTTAAAGATCATTGTCTTGGGTTAGCACATCTCTTTCTTTTCCAATATTCTTTTCTTGTGGTCAATCTTTTCTTTTTGATTCCCCAGAAGAGTCTCAATTCCTTTTTCTTCTGTTAAACACAGTCTTCCTGTTAAATATCGAAACTCTTGCGGAGTTCGCAACCTTCTATTGGTTCTTCTCCCTCTGATTGGTTAACCACTGCCTATTAGTTAAAACACCAATTTGCACTTCATCTCAGTTAACCACAGTTTATCTGTTAATACTGAGTTCCTCTTGGGTTAATCACCTTTCCTTGGGTAATCACCCGTTTCTCAGTTAACCACAGTCTATCTGTTAATACTGAGCTCCTTTTGAGTTAATCACCTTCTCTTGGATAATCACTCATTCTTTCGGTTAATCACAGTCCTTCTGTTAAAACCAACACCTTGTGAGTTAGCAACCTCCTTTTGGTTCAAATACTCCCACTCTCGGGTTACGACCTTCTCTTGGTTTCATACCCTTTCCTCGGTTAACCACTGTTTATCAGTTAATATACTAAAATCCCTTCAGAGTTAAACACCTTCTTTTGGTTCAATACTCTCCCCTTTTGGGTCACCACAGCCTGTCTGTTGACACCAACCCTTTCTCCCCACCAGATTCGTTATCTCTTTTTCTTCGGTTAACCACTGCCAGTCAGTTAACATACCGAACCCTTTTTCCGAACCCTTTTTTTCTTCTGATCCCCAGTAAGGTCGCTAACCCTCCAATCCCTAGCACAATTCTTTGTTCTCTTACCTCCCCAGTGGAGTATTTACTATTTCCTTTGCTCCTTTATCTCTTGGTTTCGACACCATTCTTGCACGTTATCCTCAGCATAATCTTTATCTTTCCTTTGCACTCCTTTCTTGGTTTTGACAATGTTTCTTTGGAATCCCAAACAGATCTTCATTCTTTCTTTTGTTCTTGGTTTTGACACAACTTTCCTCTCTTTTTCGTTTTTTGTGTTAGTTCCCCAAACTACGGAAGCTCTGATCTGCATTCATTCGAATGTATGATACGTAGGCACGAGATCGCGACGATCTTGGCGAGCACCCTTCCACCCTCTTCCATTTCTCCTTTCTTTTCCCTGGTTCCATGAACTACGACGCTCTGATTTCCTCATTGCACTATGAGGGTACGTAGGCACGAGGGCCCTAATCCTCCACGAGCACTTTCTTTCTTTCTTTTCTTTCCTTTCTTTCTCTCTCCTCTTCTTTTAGTTAGAAGCCTTTAGATAGATAACCCATCCAAGCCTAGAAGCAAGCAAAATGGTTCCCGTCGAGTACGACGGATGCATAAGGTGCTAGTACCTTCCTTTCGCATAACCGACCCCCCTTCCCGTTTCTCTTCCCCTTAGGTTTTATCGATATTTTCCCTGTCCTTTGGGACTAAATAAAGTTCGGTGGCGACTCTGTTGTATCTTTGAGTGTGCGATTCACTCAGGTATAATCCAGCCATCTTCAAGTCATTATCAATCATTAAGAGTTTGTCCAAATCAATTTCAGACTCAACCAAGCAATACAGTTAATTAGGTTAATGGTCTAATCGATTATTTAGTTGAAAAGGGTTTTTCAATCAATCAGAAAAGGGTATTTCAATCAATCAGACACTCCCATAATCAATTAGATATTCCCTTAAAACATTTTCTAGTGGTTTAAATAAAATAATGAGATACTTCTCAAATGTTTGTGTGTGTGTGTACACGCGCGCGTGTGATTTAGCCATAGTATTTTCTGAAATATCCCTATGTACTTACAAGACACTGGTCACTCAAACAAACACAATCAGCAAGCTTTCACACTTTTTTATTTTACAACTTTGAAGCTTTAAGTCTTGACATCATTATCTTTGAGTTTAGCCCTTTGATATTCTAATTGAGACTTGAGATATCTTCATGTTGATTGCCATTCGGCAACCCTTGAAATGGAAGTCTTCACTTGAAATTCGTTTGACTATAGTGTTTAATATAAAAAGATGTCTTGATATTCAAGGGCATAACTTGATTAGAGAGGATAACTTAATCAACCAGCTTATGCATCTTTGGCCGCTTGAGATATATTTAGCATATACTTGACTTTACTGGATATCGTTTGATATTAAGTGTTGTCATCATCAAAACTAAATAGCTACTTAGTTGACTTGCAACTTTTTTATCCATAACTTTCACCATATTGACTATATCTGCAAGCAAATAGATCCACATACAATACATACATTGTGCCATAATGAGTGAATGAAGAAAACTCTAAAGGGTCATACAATATCTAGTCGTATTTGCACTGAGATTGACTTAAGTTTGAAGGGACAACTAAAAAGATGCATGTTATGTCGAATCGTGAAGCATAACAAAATATGCAAATGTTGTAAAAAATACTGCACATTTAAGAGATTAATTTATTTTCTTATTTTACGCACACGCACACGCGCGCGCGCACCCATACACACACATACATATAAATTTAATTCTCAATCTATTTTATTATTTTATGCATTTTATACACTAAATAATTAATTTTTTAAAATAAATTTTAAATAAACAATAAAGAAAGACGGTAATAATAATAATAATAATAATAATAATAATAATAATAATAATAATAATAATATATTAAAAGAGGAAAATTGTGTATATAAAGGAGTGGGGAAGTTGAATATATAATTTTTTTAAGGGGGTATACATATGTTAAAATTTTCAAATAAAAGTTTGGTCAAATTACAACTTTGGTCTTCCTATTTTCATTTTTTTCGGTTTTGATTCTTTTATTTTAATTTTTTTTCGAACCCCTGCTCTTTATATAATGGGCTATATTCATACGACTCAACCACCATAGTTTAGTTAATATGTTTTGGCAGCATAAATATATAATATTTCAATACACGTTATTGTTCCAACAAGCTTCCTTCTTCCTCTCATCACTTTCTTTATTAATTGTATTCTTTCGTTGTTAGAGGTCGTTGGAACAATAATGATGACACTCTATTATTACGTAATATTGGCGAGTATTTTCGACGGAATCAATGATATAATGAGCAAAAGTCAAGGATTACGATGACAACTTTTTGTGACACTCTATTACTACATATCGCGATTGCGGTGCAGGAGAATGCGGTTACGGTGACAGCTTTTTCTGACATGCTTTTTCACACTTTAAAAAGAAAAGGATTGAGAATTTTTGGGGGACGAATTCCATGTGAGGAAATTAGGACAAGGAGTATTTTGTGATGATTTTTGAGAGCTTTGTAGAAATTTGAGACATTGTTTTACATTGATTTTCATGGTTTCTTCTTATCAACTCAGAGTAATTCTTTGTTTGGCTATGAGTAGCTAAACTAATTTGATTAGGTCCTTATAGATGAACTAATTATACTTTGTTGTATTATATGAATGTTTTCTATTATTTGAATGCCTTATTTTATAATTATTATTCAATCGTTCTTGTTCTTACTTCTCTTTGTGTTGGCGAGTGCGTGAAGTGATCATAGATGAGTAAGGACTATCGACCGTAAGTCTACCGATCTGAATTAGAATAACTGTTCAACTTAGTAATTAATTAGAGATAGGTCATTATTGTTGGAATTCAACCACAACCTATGGAGAATTTCACTCAATCTTGATCTCAAGATTGTTATCAATCACGCAATGACAATGAAAAGAAAAGGTTGACAAAGAAAGAAAGAAAGTAACGTTGGAGAAGAAGATGAATATCCTGCAGAGTTTCTCTCTGCCCACAAACTGTGGAAACCTTGTTAATATTGCAACTGCAAGTGATTACAAGTTCTCAATTCTGAGTTATTTACAAAATAAGGGTTTCTCCCTATTTATAGATTTAGGTTAGCTTGCACCCCAAGCCAAAGCCCAAAACTATAAAAGCCCAAAATAGCTAACATTACTAAATAGGCCTAAGTCGAAATCCTGTGTGAAGCAACCTACTTCGACACACTATTACAACTCGACACATACATATTAGGCTAATTCGACTAATCCTTGTTTCTGTCGAGCTACACTACTTCGACACAAGGAATTACAACTCAACACACCACCTAACCCATTGTGTCTAACCTGTCTACATTCATCATGGCTCTTAGTCTTCTAAAAACTTCGACCTGCACCCCCTTCGTCATGATATCTACAATATGATTCTCAGTTCTGTAGTGTTTCAAGTTCATCTTCCCTTCTGTTACCTGCTCTCAAAGATAATGGAACCTTATTTCGACGTGCTTACTTCGACCATTTTCTCTTGGATTCTTCGCCAGGTTGATAGCTGACATGCTGTCGTTTTTCATGGTAATTGCTCCATGACTCTTCCCTGTAATATCTTTGACCAGATTCACCATCCATGTTGCTTGACATGCACAGAGAGAAGCAGCTATGTAATCTGTTTCACATGACGACAATGCCACTATTGGCTCCTTTCTCAAACTCCAAGCAACTGGTGCACCACCTAACATAAACACATAGCTAGCTATGTATTTTCTACCCTCAGCATCACTACACCAACTTGAGTCAGTGTATCCCACTAACTTGCATTATTTTCCTTTATCACCTGCAGGAAACAAAATGTCATAGTCGAGAGTTCCTTTCAGATACCTCAATATCCTCTTTGCTGCTGCTAGGTGTAATACCTTTAGCTTCTGCATGAATCTACTTACCATACCCACATTGTATGCTAAGTCAAACCTTGTGTGACAAAGGTATCAAAGTGACCCAATAAGTCTTCTATTTTGGGTTGGGTCGACATCATCTTCATCTGAATATTTCGACAGTTGCAATCTGGTCTCAGCTGGAGTCGAAGTTGGGTTGCAGTCTTGAAATCTCAATTCTCTTGAGTATTTTGCTTGCATATCTTCTTTGGTGCATCATCAAACCTCTACCAGTCTTGTAGAATTCGATGCCAAGGAAATATGAGAGATTTCCCAAGTCTGACATTTCAAACTCCTCACTTAGGTCATGTTTGAAATCTTCGATCTCCCTCTTGCAACTTCCTGTTAACAACATATCATCGACATAGAGACATAGTATAAGCAATTCACTATTGCTTCTCCTTACATATACTTTATACTCAGTTGTGCACTTCACAAATTTTTTCTCCCTTATAAAGCTGTCAATTTTCCTTATTCCAAGCTCTTGGAGCTTGCGTAAGTCCATACAGGGCTTTATGCAGCCTGTACACCTTTCTTTCTTTTCTTTGTTTCACAAATCCAACTGGTTGTGAAACATAAACTTCTTCGTCTAAGGGGCCATTCAGGAATGCACATTTCACATCCATCTGACATGTGTTCTAATTGTTCATGTTTGCTAGACCCACAACCAACCTGATTGTTTCGATCCTAGCAACAGGTGCAAAAATTTCGTCGAACTCGATTCCTTCCTTCTGTAGAAATCCTTTCGTTACAAGTCTCACCTTGTGTCGAGATACCTCTCCTTTAGGATTCAGTTTCACCTTGTAAACTCATTTCACATCAATTTCCTTCTTGCCTTGAGGAAATTCGACAAGTGACCAAGTATTGTTGACTTCGATGGACTCTAACTCCTTATTCATTGCTTTCACCCACTTCAAATCTTTCAATGCCTCAGCAGCATTGAATGGTTTGACATCTGCGTAGAAACCATAGTGTACCAACTCACCTTCTTCATCGACCACATAATCTGTTATAATCACACATTCTTGCAACCTTGCAGCATGTGTCTTGTTCATCGAGGTCTGCTTAGGCCTACTTCACCTCTGACTTCTTCTTGTTGAACGTCTCTTTCGACTTCACTAGTTGGTTCTTCACATGAGATTCTCACTGAATCTTTCTTAATATTCTCAGTCCAATCCCATTCCTTAAGCTCATCTATGATCACGTCCCTGTTGATCACTACTTGCTTGTTCACTGGTTCAAACAACTTGTATCCTCTAGTCGAATGATATCGTATCAGGATCATCTGATTCGACTTGTCATCAAGCTTTCTTCTCAACTGATCTGGCACATGTCTATGTGCTATAGATCCAAACACCTTCAAATGACTTAAGCTAGGCTTGACACCAGACCAACATTCTTCTGGCATGATTCCTTCTAGCTTCTTCTTCGGACATCTATTCAAGATGTACGTTGTTGTCGACACAGCTTCTCCCCAAAATTCCTTGGGTAGATGCTTACTTTTCGACATACTTCTCACCATGTTCACGATGGTTATTATTCCTTTCTGCAGTTCCATTCTGCTGCGGAGTGTAGGGTGGCACCACCTCATGTACAATCCCTTCTTTCTCACATAATGCATCAAAATATTTCGACACATACTCTCCACCACCATCAGTCCTCAAAATCTTTAGCTTTCGACCATAGATTTAAATTTGGAAAATACGTCGATCACTTCACTTTTCTTCTTGATTAGGTAAGTCCACAGTTTTCGACTAAAATCATCTATGAACGTGACAAAGTATTTGTTGCCTCCAATCAAATCCATCTGGATAGAACCACATACATTAGAGTATATGACTTCAAGAATTGCCTTTGACTTACTTCCTACATCCTTGCTGAAGTTATTCTTGTGTTGTTTCGCCTGAACACATTCTTCACACACTTCGCTTGGAATGTCGATTTCTGGTAATCCTGAAACCATATTTCTTCTCTTCAAATCTCTGATGTCTTTGAAGTTGAGATGGCCAAGTCGATAATGCCATAACCATTCATCTCTGCTGGCTGCATTTGCAAGGCACTTATGCTCCATCACATTAAGTTCAATCTTCAAGGTCCTATTCTGAGACATTAGAGCCTTCAAGATCAACCTACCACTTGAGTCAAGAACTCTCATCATCTTGTCTTCGATCGACACCTTGTAGTTCTTTTCGACCAGCTACCCCATACTGAGCAAATTAATCTTCATGCCTAGTATGTACAACACATTGGAAATTACTGACCTCTTGCCATCTTTCCTCTTAATCAGAACATCACCAATACCTTCAGCTGCTAGAGTATTGTCATTTGAAAATTTCACCATATTCTTCATTGAGGGCTTCATGTTGACAAACCAGTCTTTCCTTCCAGTCATGTGTGACGAGCATCCTGGGTCCAAGTACCACTGGTCCTGGAATCTTTCTTCATCTCTTGTTGTGACCATCAGCAACACCTCTTTTTTTCTTCATGTTTCGCCAGGTTTGCATCAGTTTCTTGATTCTTCTTCTTTTTTGGACAATCACTAAAATAGTGACCATACTTCTGACAATTGAAATGCTGGATGTGACTTTTGTCAGGCTTTTGATCACCACCTCTTCCCCTATCTGTAGCACCACCTCTTTGGTTGCCTTGGTTCCAGGGGTTTCTCTAATTCGGCTAGTTTCCTTCCTGCTGATTTTGACCTGTAGAATTGTTGTAGCCTCCTGTTAGATGTCAAATATGCTATATTTTTTGTATTTGATACTTGGCATTTTTCATTACTTTCATGTCTTAATTGTGGAATTTTGTATTGAATTGTTGTTGTTCTTCATGCATTATATTTATATTGTTGGTGCTTGTAATTTGTGTGCTACTGTGCAGGAAAATGCACTAAAGACATCAAAGATAGAAGACACAAAGAATTGATGCAAGCTGCCAAAGAAAGTGGAAAACAACAGCAGGTTTGTTTTGCGAACTCGGGCGAAGTCCCCAGCGAATGTTCGCTTTGCGAACATTGGCGAAGCTCTCAGCGAACAAAACAGAGGGAAAAGGACCCAAAATTCACTTTGCGAATGTTTTGGTGAGTGGTTCGCTTTGCGAATGAATTATTCGCTTTGCGAACTGACGAAAACAGCCAAGGGCGGTTTAACTTTCAGAGGCACTTAAGGTGCCATTTTCTTTCATTCACAGTGCGAATGTTGCTGATATAAAGTGTATTATAAATAGATTTTTATGTTTTCTTGGGATCATAACTTGATATTTTCACACCAAAACATTCTTTTCTGAGTTTTGATCATCCAAGAGTGAATTTCCACATAGAGATGCTGAAGTCACATCCGATCTCGATTATTCGACACGGATGTTCTTTCATCTCCTCTTGAAACTTGTGATACAAGCTACCATGGAAATGTGTAGCTAAACACCTCTTGTGTTAAGATTAGAGGTAGTTAATCTTGCTTATATGTATTTCTTTTGATCTTTTGTATATGAACAAGGTTGATGATCGATATATGATGAAGTTGTTTGTTCTTAATGATGTATTTGTGGTTTGAATCACTCTAGACATAGATTTTCCAAATCATGACCTAATATCTTCATCTCTTAAAAACCAAACACTAGACATAGATTTCGGGTTTAATATTCGCTTTGTAATGATCTTAAAGGTTGTTGTTTCGATTGTTAGCGTGAGACATCATCTAACGGTCTAAACAACGGTACTCACGAATTTGCTTTAGACATAAACTTATTTGAGAGGATACGCGATTGTATTGGTCGGAACTAAGTTCATATGCTTGATTAATCGGATATGTATGAATAGGATTAGCGAAATCTAATCTTGACATGCTTTTATAAAACTTCCAACATCTTTGTTATAGTTTACTTCTTTGCTACAAAAATTGATGTTATAAAACCAAGAACAATTTGAAACCCCTTACTTAAAACGTTTCGACTATTGAACGACAAGCGTCAAAATATCGCACAATCCCCGTGGATACGATAAAAACACCCCCCCCCCCCGAATTACTCCTTCAACAAAATGGCGCCGTTGCCGGGGATTGTTGTTTGATATTGCAAGCATTGCAATAGTTGTTTTGTTTTAAGTTTGTTAACTTTTTCTTTAGCTTGTTGATGTTTTTGGTTTAGTGTGCAGACTCCGTTTTATGCGAGGGAAGTTACCCGCAGACCAACTTCTTTTTGATCCTGAATTCGAAAGAACTGCGCGTAAGTTAAATAGCAGAACAAGGCAGAGGAGGCAACTTGCCAAAGAAAGACGAGAGTGAAACGAGAGTTCAACTTCGACGCAAATACCACAGTTACCGCCAACTATGGCTGCACGACGACCACCACCACCACCACCTGCTTTAGTTCCTTGTACAAATAGTCCGAGACATACAGCATAATTTGCACACAATGCTCAGAATGGTCACCATTCAGAAATGAAAACTGGTATCCTCTCGCTTCTATATCAGAATCCTTTTACTGGTATGGATCACGAGGATCCTTTTACACACTTGACTAAGTTCTATGAGATTGCGGGAGCAACTGGTGCACCCGAAGCTGAAGAAGAATCAATATTTAAGAGACTATTCCCGCATTCCCTCATTGGGAAGGCCAAGGAATGGTATCTTGACCAATCTACGACAATCGTGACAGACTGGAATGTACTTGAGGAAAAGTTTTTGGAACGATTTTTTCCACACAATCGTTTCATGGAGGCTAAGACAGCAATTGCAATTTTCACTCAAGGTGGAAATGAATCTCTCAACGAAGCGTGGGAGAGATTCAAATCTATGTTGAGAAAGTGTAAAGGGCATGGTTTCGATGAGCTTTCTCAAATTCACATTTTTAGAAACAATCTTCAATTGGTGCATAAATCATTGTTGGATGCCACCGTGGGTGGATCGTTAATGGCTAAAAGCGCTGAGGAGGTGTAGCGCGATTTTTGTGGTCTTGAATCACAATCGCTTGGGTACTATAGTTCGATTCATTTTTTATCCTATTGAGCTGATTAAGGAAGGGAAATAGATATCTCCAATTAACCCTGCTTGCAAACTAAGTTTAAACAGTCAAAACTGTTGGTTTACAGATGTTATTAAGATGTGGGGCCCTCTTCGGTTATTTTCTTAAGAACACAGTGTCTGGACTATTTGTGAGGTTTTCGGTAATGTGTTTAGATTTAATGCTTTTGATTAATATATGAAGGTACTGGATTTTGGGTTTATGATTAGTATGCTCGCTAAGATTTTGCGATCTTATGCCTACATATTCCCGTTTAACGAAACAGGGAAATCAGAGCAATCGTAGTTCCTCCTATTCTATGGGAGGAAAAAGGTTGTTTTAGTGTCTTGTTCAAAGCCCAAGACATGAAGCTAAAGGTGATTTGTATCTTGTTCAAAGCCCAAGATGTGAAGCTAAAGGGGTTTTGGATGAGAGAGAATTTGTCATCTCTAAAGGGGGACATTTGGTCTGTTTATCACAACTGTTGGGTGACTGATTATAAAGGAGGATTACTTTAACTAGGATATGTGAATCCAGCAATGCCATAATTTCCTTTATAGGGGATTTTTAATCTGAAGGAGAAGATTTTAACTCAGTGTAGAGCAATGCCATATTTCCTTAGGAATTTCTCATGCTAAAAGAGGGACAGTGGCGTGAAAGTAGATAATCCAGAGGCTTGCCGTTTACAGCAATTAGATGAAGGAAAATGAGTTGTTGATGTTTGTATGCTGTGAGCAAGACACATGTTTGATGCCAAAAGGTTAATTGACTTAACCGAGGTTTTCCTTATACGAAGCCTAAGAGGAGGCGATTTACCCAACAAGAGGGTGCGAACAAGTGACTGACTCAACAAGAGAGTGCTTTTACGTGTCTTGTACGAAGCCCAAGACGGAGGCTAAAAGGTTTTGACTCAACAAGAGAGTCTTTTATCTGTCTTATATGAAGCCTAAGACGGAGGCTAAAAAAAGGTTTGACTCAACAAGAGAGTCTTTTATACTCACCAAGAGAGTGATTTAG
Organism: Lathyrus tuberosus; assembly: GCA_022829125.1. Taxonomy (NCBI): domain Eukaryota; kingdom Viridiplantae; phylum Streptophyta; class Magnoliopsida; order Fabales; family Fabaceae; genus Lathyrus; species Lathyrus tuberosus. The sequence goes on along the minus strand of JALAZF010000203.1, from coordinate 5,159,222 downwards.
TGTCTCGTACGAAGCCCGAGATGGAGGCTAAAGGGGAAGTGACTCAACAAGAGAGTCTTTTATACTCAACAAGAGAGTGTTTTGCTATCTCGTACGAAGCCCGAGATAGAGGCTAAAAGGGAATTATCTCAACAAGAGAGTCTTTTATACTCAACAAGAGAGTGTGAAAAGGTTAACTCCGCTGGGGAGAGTCATTGTACAAAGCCCAAGAGGAGGCTACCTTACCGCCGTGGATTCTAGAGATCCTGATGTGAGTCCAAGTACAGGGAACTCTCATGAGAGAGACCGGGTTTCTGCCTATGTTTGAAGGGAACTTGAGAATGTCTTTGAGACTCAAGGGTCTAAGATTGTCCAAATCTAGAGTTTTATCTTTTGTACAATGCCTAAGAGGAGGCACAGGTATTAAGGGATGGGTATCAACCCTACAACGGCCGGAGTTTTAACGCTGGAAAGACTGCTCTAGCAAAGCATGACTAAGTTCTGTCTTATACCTTTAAGAGGTCGTCAGGGTCCTTGTATTAAGCCCAAGAGAAGGCATGAGAACTTCTAAGAAGCCGAAGGGTCTTTGTACAACGTCCAAGAGGAGGCGGGGATGCTTTTAGGAAGCCTGTGGGTCCCCAAACCAAGAGAAGTTCAAGACATACTATTCACAGAGAATAGATCAAGCCAGGAAGGTTCTTGAATTTGGAAAAAACTCAAGAGATGCTATTCACGGAGAATAGATCAACTCTGGGGAGTAGAGTTTCTTTGACAATTTCTAAGAGTGACAGTCTGAGAAAAGGTTCACCGAGAATACTGCCTTTCTCTTTGTTCCATATTGTTTAACCCCAAGAGAAGGGAAGACTGTATCTGGAATCCTACGGGGGCTCTAGTTTTGACTGTATTTAAGAGTGACCAACAAGGCTTTACCTAGTGCTAGACGTAGTTGCCGGGGAAAACTCGAAATAACTATACTAGTATTATACAATTGATATTTGACAAGTATATAAAAAGGATGTGAAAGAAGACTTACAGTGAAGCAGCCCCACAATACAGTTTATATATATATATATATATGAAAGCGGTAAATGAAAGCGGATAAACACTTACCCGTTGTAGAGCTTCCATGTTGTTTGGTTAGTTGTTCAACAAATAAAGCTTTGATAACAATATTATATTCAAAATTAAAGGAGAAAGTTCTTTGAAAAGTTTGTTGGGACTTACAGCTCAAGGAGAGGCCCAAGTTTTAACGATGATCACACCGCTGTTTTGAAAATTGTACAGAGGGACTTATACAATAAGTGATGCCTACAAAGTTTTTATGTACAAGGGGGTTGGGTCTTACACTCTATTAGAGGCCCAATTTTTTTTTGTACCAGTGATGGGGCTTACAGCTCAAGGAGAGGCCCAGGGTTTTGTTTTAAAAGGCGACGATCGTGCCGTGATTTTGAAAATACAACGGGACTTATACAACATCTGAGGCCCAAAAAATGGTTTGTATTTACAAAGGATTGGGTCTTACACTCTACTAAGAGGCCCAAAGGTTTAAAGAAAGGAAATGGGGCTTATAACACGAGGGTAGGCCCAAAAGTTTTTCCATTTTGAAATGGCGATCGCGCAGAGGTTTTTGAAAACGCAGTGGGTCTTATACAATGACTGAGGCCCAAAAATGTTTTAGTTTTCAAGGGGGACTGGGTCTTACACTCTATTAGAAGCCCAAGTGTTTTGAAAATGATTGATGAGGGTTGAAATCAAAGAAACCCTAATTTTGTTTTTCTTTAAAAGTAAATATTCAAAGAAAATCAATAAAAATGATAAAAATACCAAATGAGTTTGAATAAACCACTTTGATTTTTGTTTAAGGTTTGAAAAATGAGGTTTTAATCACAAGATGAATTAAAACTCATTTAGTTTTGATTTTCAAGGTAAATATTCACTTTTAAAATGTTTAAAAACAATTAAAAATAAATTTATTCACAAAAATACTAATTACATTAAATAAATAATATAAATTTGATTTTTTTTGGAATAAACTATTTCAACATTTTTGTGATTTTTTACAAAAAGAACCAATCAAAAATAATTAAAATTGAGGGAGTTATTAATTTTTCAAATCATTAAAAATAATAAGAAAAATAATAAAATATGAAAAAGTGGTAAAAAAAAGAGAATCTGGGGCGAGGGGGATTCGAACCCCAGACCTCTTGTGTGCAACATGCGCGCCTTACCACTGGGGTGGTGATACATCCGTGTATTGGAACACAACCACAAATATACAAGGCTTGCCTTGTTTTTTGGCCTGGCCCAAGGCAAGGCAAGGCAAGATTTTGGTCAAAAACGTGAAGGCCATAACTTTCTCATTTCTCCATGGATGAAGACAAAATTTATATGCATCTGGTCTAGAATTTCACAAGGAATCCAATGGCGGTGGCAATTTTTTTAGAAAACAAATCCTCCTCAAAACCCGATAGTGGTTTTGAAATAGGCCATATTTTGCATTTTGTGTGTTACCTCTTGGTACAGGCATGAATTACATGATGAATTGGTTCAAACACAACACATATAACATGTATAAGAGATGCATGATCAGTGGACCTCAAAGCAAGGCATATTTTAAAGAATTCAAGTTGTGATGCTTACCTCCCTTGGAGCTTTTTGGGCAATCTGCCAAGTGCTTTGTTCCAGAAATGTTTTGATGCTTTGAACACTCTCAAATGATCCCTTAGAAGCTTATAGGATGATTGGAACCAGCTGGAAACCTCAGGAATGGAAACTGGCCCTTTCTTGCAAAAGGGGCCAAAGTGGCCAAAATAACAACTCTCTCAAATGGTGTTCCAGATGTGTGGAACCATTTAGGACAATTCAAGTATGATATTTGGAGTGTGTTTGAGGTTTTATCTGGTTTGGAAAGTGACTGAATCAAGACATGGCTTGAAAAATGCAAAAAGGCTCTATTTTGAGGTTTTGAGAGGGGACTTTGTGATTTTGGTGTTACAGGTCACTTGTGAGAGTTTGGATCACTTCTATATGATGTTTATGAGGTGTGTGTGTGTGTGTGTGTGTGTGATTGGCTTGGTTGGAATTACTCTCAAACTCAAAACCCGATAGTGACTTGCTTTGGAAGGCAAATTTGGAAGTGAGAAGGTGATTTTGAGGAAAACATCTGTTTGATGGCTTTGGTGTACTTAAACTGATCACAAATGAGCTCTATTTATAGTAGAGCAAGGTTTTTTTGGCTGCAATAGTGAATGGCAACTGCAGCAGAGGTTTGGCCAATGTTGATTAATGGGAATCCAAGTCTCCTCTAGCCATTGACTAGAGGTTTGGGCACAGGCTGCTGGTTCCCTTGGTGTTGGATATGTCTTGACTAAATTCAGTTGGAAATGGTTCAGTCCATGCCAGCTTGGTGCATCCATTGAATGCTCCAAAACAAAATTGGAGTCTTGTCCCCTCTTTAGGGATTTCTAGATTTGGCATGCTACTTTTGGTTCCAAGGACTTGAGAGGCTTATGGATCAGTGTTTGTCCCTCCTTGGTCTCCCCCTGAGGTGTTCAGATGGATAGACATGTTTTTCATTTGTACAAATTTGGCAAATCGAGCAAAATGCACAAATCTGCCTTGCCATGACATTTTGCAGCAAGGCACATTGGCATGGTCATATCTCATGGCTCAAGTGGATTTTCATGGAGTTCTTGGCCATTTTGGAAAGCTCTCATATGATACAACATATGTGTGATCATAGTTTGTTTTGATAACTTTTGGATCCAAGTGAAAAAGGCCCCTACATTTGGCAAAAAGTGAAGGCAGATTATGACTTAGTGAAAATTTCACTAAGTGTTGGAAAAAAGTGACATTTTCACTTTTTGTGATTTTGGCTATTCCATAACTTGAAATCCATGAGGAATTGGAATGAGGTGTAGTTGACACTTTTAAAGTATGCCATAAGAGCTACAAATCCATCTTTGGATCAGCCCAAATGGTTGTTTGGATCTCAAGTTATGATCCTTGGAAGTTGGTACCCTAACCACTTTGTTCCATAACTTAGAAAATTTCTAAGTTTTTATGGTTACCCCTTTTACAAGTTATCCCACTTTTCTTGATTTTTCTTGATGAATGTTGATTCAAATCACACATTAACATCATTTTCGGGTCAAAGAACCATAATTGTGAAAAATCTCAAAAAGTCAAAGTTGACTTTTGTGCACAGTTGACTTTTTGTCAGATGAATTCCAAACTGTGCGATCCTCTACGAAATCAAGTCCTTGACCTAAATCAAACTTAATGGATTGATTTCATAGGTGTTATAGGGTGTATTGAATCATGTCCCAAGGTTTGGGAGCATGTCTGGGTCAAAAGTCAAAGGCACAATTGACTTTTCCCGCGAAACCCTAATTGTGGTTCTGATGCATTTGAAACTTGTTGATCAAGCTTCTTGGACCAATCCATTGTTGCAAATGGATCAATGTGGTGTATTAGAGACCCTTAAACCATTTCTTGAGGTCTTGGCTCATGATTTGTCCCAAAAGTCAACTTAGGGGTGAATTAGGTCAAGAAACCCTAATTCCTGATTTTTTATGAATGCATCCCCTGAGCTTAAATTGACTTGATGATTGGGTCCATGGTGTTCCATGGAGTATATTAGGTTATGCTTTGAAGCATTGGCTCATTCCTAGAGGAAAATTTCCATCTGGAGGCCCTGGTCGACCAAACCCTAATTTGGTGACACTGGCGATCTTGAGGCTTGATCCACTTAGAATGTTGCAACCTTGTGCTTGATTCTTGCTATGGGAGTCCCCTTGATCCATTGTGGATGTTTGAGAGGTTAGACAAGTTGAAGATCATGTCAATTCTTGATTGATCCTTTGTCTAAGGCTCAGAGAGGGCTTAAAACCCTAATTTTTTATAGTAGTGAATGCTCACACATCTTTGGAGTGACTGATGAGGCATAATGGTTCATCCATATTGTGATGATGATTTGCCCAATGATGGGAAATCTTAGTTGTCAAAATTTGGGGTATGACAGATGCCCCTATTTAATCTTCTAGGACCCGAAGGTGTGAATGGCGAAGGTATTCGGGCATTCGGGGTGCAAGAGGATTAAATATTGGAATACCTGAAATTTTGATGGTGTTTAGGAATGGTAGTTCACACATCCTTCTTCTTTTGCTAAGCAATGATGCTTAGAAAAGGTAAAAACTTCCCCTCGATCCTGGTCTTCAGCTAATGAACTGGTCTCAGTTTTCTTTTGAAATAAACTTCCCCTCGATCCTGGTTTTCTACCAAGTAACTGGTCTAAGTTTCTGATGTAAACTTCCCCTCGATCCTGGTTTCCTATCAAGGAACTGGTATAAGTTTCTGAAATAAACTTCCCCTCGATCCTGGTTTCCTACCAAGGAACTGGTCTAAGTTTCTGATGTAAACTTCCCCTCGATCCTGGTTTCCTACCAAGGAACTTGTCTAAGTTTCTGAAATAAACTTCCCCTCGATCCTGGTTTCCTACCAAGGAACTAGTCTCAGTTTTCTGATATAAACTTCCCCTCGATCCTGGTTTCCTACTAAGGAACTGGTCTAAGTTTATAATGTAAACTTCCCCTCGATCCTGGTTTTCTACCAAGGAACTGGTCTAAGTTTCTGAAATAAACTTCCCCTCGATCCTGGTTTCCTACCAAGGAACTGGTCTCAGTTTTCTGATATAAACTTCCCCTCGATCCTGGTTTCCTACCAAGGAACTGGTATAAGTTTCTTTTGTCAATAAACTTTCTTGACAATGGCGCTATGTGTAGCGATTTTCCTCAAACTTCTCGCCAAATTTTCCTGGGGAGATGCCATTTGATAGAAAAAAATTTGATGTCAGACTTGCTGGGGAACCCAGTCGTCTGAGTTGTAGAGGTGTACAAACTTCTCTGTTGGAGATGCCATTTGTCGACTCTATCGGGGAAAACGAGTCTCTTGAGAGACTGTCTTCTGCTTGGGGTGTTACATCATACTTTTCTTGGGATCTTCTCGGAGAAATGCCATATGTAGTGATCCAATTTTGAGGTCCTGATGACCTTTTCGTCAGCGGTTTTTTCGGAGAAAAACTGCTGCATTGTCGAATCTCTGATTAAGAGGCTTTCTCTGGGGATTTTCCTTAATCCGGGAAAGCGAAAATATCATCTTCAATGGTGAAGAGTGACTTTTGTCGAACGTTTTCTGGTCTTTCAGAGGTTCAAGTAATCAAAGTGGTCGAGGACCAACTTCAATCCAGAAATAAACTGGAGGAGAGAGATAGTTCAGACACAACATTTCCTGACGAGGAAAGAACTGACAACTCGATTGAGAGGACTGTTATCACTAGGGGATAAGACCGACTAGAGTGATAGTGATGCAATATGAATATGAATGTAAATCAATAATTCATGATGTATGTATGTTTATGCTGATAAAACTGATGCGACATACAGATTAGTAGATGAACACGACTGGATACTCGGCCACAGTGGGAGATGAAAAGTATCACTGGTTCACGATAGCAATTCTGCCTTGCTTAGGAGAAATAGTCCCTGTGGAGAACAATTGTTGGTCGGGATTAGGAGGTAATAACTCTGCCGGCAATTTCAAATGGAGTATTCGCATCTGACATAACTGATCCTTCATTTAGGCGCACTGTATTCGAAGGAGTACTTTGATTCTACACTTTGAAGCTCGAATACTTCGGGAGAAGCGATCGATGTTCTTTCGATGTTCAATAGTCAAAAGAAATTGCCCTCTTTATTTTAAAAGCAGAAAATTTTGAACAAGTAAATTCATTTTTGTTTCGTTTCAAGAATCGTTAATCGTGTTAAAAACGTCGTTCTGTAAAGCCGAAACAAATAAGAATTGCAAACAAAAGCACAAGGGCTCAAACTTTATTGATAGGATGGAAATCAGCCAAGCGCGTGATTCCACAGAGTATTTACAAAGTTAGAAAATGGTAATTTAAGGGAAAAGGGCTACATTGAAACATAACGACCACTATCCTTCTACCAAGTTTGAATTCCGGGCATCCTAAGCTTCTTTCGAAGATAACCTTGACTGGACTTTTCTGATGGATGGTGTAACTGCTGCCGAGGGACTTGCCCCTGTTGGACGTAGTTACTTGCCATTAATCCCTAACTTTTGTCTGGATTGTACTTTGGGATTTACAATCCACCGGGATGATTTTTGATTCTGTCTCTAATTTTTTCCTGGACCTCCCTTTCGGGTTTTCAATCCACCGAGACGTTTTTTTTATTTAGGCGAAGTATTTCTTGACTACATCAACATTTGTGGGGTAGGAAAATTCCTCTCCGTCCAAGGTTGCAAGTCTCAAGGCGCCGCCTAAGAAGTCTTTCTTGACCACATAGGGGCCGTCATAATTCGGAGTCCATTTGCCCCGGGAATCAGTGAGAAATGATTGTATATTTTTTAGCACAAGGTCTCCTTTCCTGAAGACGCGAGGTCGGACCTTTTTGTCAAACGCTCTCTTAATTCTTTACTGATACAACTGACCGTGGCATAGAGCCGTTATTCTCTTTTCTTCGATCAAATTCAGTTTGTCGTGTCGACTTTGACACCATTCAGCTTCTGTTAGCTTAGCTTCCATCAATATCCAGATTGATGGGATTTCTACTTCTATGGGGAGTACTGCTTCCATGCCATATACTAGAGAGAAAGGGGTTGCCCCTGTTGAAGTGCGGACAGATGTACGATAACCGTGAAGAGCAAAGGGTAGCATCTCGTGCCAGTCTTTGTAGGTTACAACCATCTTTTGAACAATCCTCTTGATGTTCTTATTAGCCGCTTCTACCGCCCCGTTCATCTTAGGTCGGTAGGGAGATGAGTTATGGTGTTCGATCTTGAAGTCAGCACACAACTATTTCATCATATTATTGTTCAAGTTTGATCCATTATCAGTAATGATCTAGCTTGGAATGCCATAACAACAGATGATATTGTTTTTGATAAATCGGACCACCACTTGTCGGGTTACATTGGCGTATGACGCTGCTTCGACCCACTTGGTGAAATAGTCAATGGCTACCAGGATGAACCGATGTCTGTTTGAAGCCTTGGGTTCAATCATGCCAATCATGTCGATTCCCCATATGGAAAAAGGCCACGGGGAAGAAAGAAATTTGAGATTTTTTGGCGGTACATGGATTTTGTCGGAGTATATCTGACACTTGTGACACCTCCTCATGTACTTGTAGCAGTTGGATTCCATGGTCAACCAGTAGTACCCTGCTCTCAGAATTTTTCTCGCCATTGTGTGTCCATTGGCATGAGTGCTAAAGGATCCTTCATGAATTTCTTTTATCAGCATGTCTGCTTCTGGTCTGTCTACACATCGGAGCAAGAACATGTCAAAATTTCTCTTATAAAAAGTATCACCGCTCAGGAAAAAGCTGCTTGCCAGCCTCCTGAGGGTTTTTCTGTCTTTCCTTAGTGCCCCAAGTGGCTACTCGTGTTTCTGAAGGAAGCATTTGATATCGTGATACCAAGGTTTGTCGCCTATGACTGCTTCGATCGTGAAGATGTAAGCGAGCCTTTCAAGGCGCGTTACGTCGATCTTAGGTAGGTCATTCCAATGACCTATGCTAATCATGGAAGAGATAGTGGCTAATGCATCAGCCATGTGATTCTCATCACGAGGGATGTGATGAAACTCGATTCTGTTGAAGAAGGGTAGCAACCTTCTTGCATAATCTTTGTAAGGAATCGGTCCTGATTGGTATGTGTTCCAATCTCCTTTAATCTGATTGATAACCAGGGTTGAGTCGCGATATACATCCAAGTTCTTGATCCTTAAGTCGATCGCTTCTTCGAGACCCATAATTCAAGCTTCGTATTCGGCCTCATTGTTTGTACACTTGAATGTAAGTTTGGCGGTGAAGGGAATGTGGGTACCCTGTGGGGTTATGATGATTGCCCCAATTCCGTTTCCATAATGATTGACAGCTCCGTCAAAGATAAGTCCCCATTGGGACCCTGGTTCTTGCCCTTCACTGGGTAACGGTTCATCGCAATCTTTCATCTTTAAATACATGACATCTTCGTCTGGGAAGTCAAACCCGATTGATTCCTGATCGTTAATCGGTTTATGAGCCAAGTGATCGGCTAAAACACTTCACTTAACGGCTTTTTGAGCGTGGTATTCGATGTCGTATTTTGATAACAACATTTACCAACGGGCGATTCTTCCCGTGAGAGCAGGTTTTTCAAATACATACTTGATTGGATCCATTTCGGAGACCAACCAAGTAGTGTGACGAATCATGTACTGGCGAAGACGTTTGGCTGCCCAAGCCAGAGCACAATAAGTTTTCTCAAGCATAGTGTACCGAGTCTCGCAGTCGGTGAATTTCTTGCTCAGATAGTAGATGGCAGACTCTTTCCTTTTGGTTTCGTCTTGTTAGCCAAGTACACAGCCCATAGAGACTTCCAAGACTGTTAAGTATATGATTAGTGTTCTTCCTTCCACTGAAGGTGATAGAATCGGTGGATTCAACAGATACTCCTTGATACTGTCGAAGGCGGTTTGACAGTCTTCTGTCCAAACACTGTCTTGGCTCTTTTTTAGTAATTTGAAAATCGGCGCGCACGTCGCGGTCATGAGGAATATGAATCGGGAAATGTAGTTTAGACTTCCCAGGAATCCTCTGACTTGTTTTTCAGTCTTCGGAGACGGCATTTCTTGAATGGCCTTGACCTTGTCAGGATCAACCTCAATTCCTTTCTGGCTGACGATGAAGCCTAAGAGTTTCCCTGAGCGGACACTGAATGTGCACTTATTGGGATTCAAGCAGAGTTGGTACTTTCTCAACCGCTCGAATAGTTTTGACAGGTGGGTCACATGCTCCTCTTCTGTTTTAGATTTAGCAATCATATCATCGACATATACCTCAATTTCCTTGTGTATCATGTCAATAAACAGGGTAGTCATGGGCCTTTGATAGGTTGTCCCGGCGTTCTTCAAACCGAACGACATTACCTTGTAACAAAAGGTACCCCATAGGGTAATAAATGAAGTTTTCTCCATGTCTTCCGGCGCCATTTTAATCTGATTATAGCCCGAGAATCTATCCATGAAGGAGAAAACTTTAAACTTTGTTGTACTGTCAACCAGCATGTCAATGTGTGGCAAAGGAAAGTCGTCCTTTGGACTAGCCTTGTTTAGATCTCTGTAGTCCACACACATTCTGACCTTTCCGTCCTTTTTTGGAACGGGTACGATGTTGGCTAACCATTGAGGATATTCTGACGTGGCGAGGAAACCCGCGTCAATCTGTTTCTGTACTTCCTCCTTGATTTTGATGGCCATGTTCGGATGAGTCCGTCTCAACCTTTGTTTTACTTGCGGACATTCTGACCTTAACGGTAGATGATGTTCCACGATGCAGGTATCCAACCCTGGCATGTCCTGATAGGACCAAGCGAATACATCGGGAAACTTTTTGAGAAGCTTTGTCAAACCCTCTTTGGCAGTTGGACTAAGCAATGCCCCAATCCTGACCTCTTTTCTCTCTTTTTCCAAACCCAAGTTTACTGTTTCCAACGGCTCTTTGTGAGGTTCGATGGACCTTTCCACCTGTTTGAGTAGTCGGGAGATCTCTTCTGGAATTTCTTTGTCAACTTCTTCTTCAGCCCCAAATACCGGGAATTCAAAGTTGGGAGAAGGCATCGGATCGTATGTTTCAACGGGGTTTAAAACAAGCAATCTGCATGACGTGGTGATTGTTTTTTAGAAAAGATAGAGAGAATGCAAGAGTGTGTGCAGTGTTTTTCTGAAAACTGCTTGTTTTTATTATTTGAATTGTTTTTTAGGATTACTATTTTCTGAAAAAGCGAAAAGAGAAAACAGCAGTAAATGCGGAAATTACAAAACGACGTTATTTTACTTATGAACAAGTCGATTCTTAAAACTACAGCCCTATAAAACAAAACTTTGTCGCTTTGGGCGAAGCGAAGAGGGATATTTACAGAAAGTGAGCCCTATAAAAACATATGTTTCACCTGGGCAGGGTGAAAGGTTAAATACGACAATTACTTTAACTTATGAACAATCTTCGAAACATCGACAACAACCCATTGGCGGCGAACTCCTTGGTGAATCACAAAGTCTGGTACCTTCCTTGATTTGTCTTCAAAAATAACGCTGATTTTTGGTGGAACGGGATCATTGGAATCTATCTCCCAGGCAGAGTTGTCGTAGGAGGATTCCTCGTTTGTATTTTGCATAGTATTCGTGCTCTTAGGTATATCTCCCTATCCAGTTGGTTGGATGTCCTCGAGCCTGATACGAGAGCTCTCAGGAGCAGTGTACTTGACCATATAGTCGTATTTTCCACTTGGTTGTCTTAAGGTGTCCCACACTTCTTTGGAACTGGAGGAGTCATCTCTCTCGATGACGTTGACCTCAGGAAAAGCATAGTTGATGAATTCTAGTCCGACAAGCTTTGCCAATTCATCGTCGTACGGGAATTTTTTCTTAATGAACTGAGTGTTGATCCCATGACATGGTGGGGGCACAGGTATTATGTTCAATGATGTTCACCTGATTTTCATTATTCGGCTGATTTTCTTACCCTGAGTTTCTCGGATACGGCTGCCAGATAGGCAGGCCATCCATTGGGCCATAATAGTCGTGGTCAAAGTTGTCTTTCATTAGAGTGTCCTCCTCTAATGAGTTTGGTGGAGCACGGCATCCTTCCAGATCACAATCTCCGTATATCATCCTGACATCTGACCTGGGTATAAATCTCGGACTCTGTGCAGGATAGCAAATCGGCATAGGCACCTCTTCCTGAGACATATAACCATCCTCGTTAAGATTTGACTTCTACTCCTCATCTGTATCAGAGGGATCTTCCTCGTTGATAGTATGGACTGCTTGAGATATTGGGCGAAGGAAACCTCCACTGTGGAAGAAGTCCTGAATGGGATGAAGACTTTCATCGTTAGCAGCTGTCTAGGTACAGGTTGCAGAAAAACCAAGACCCTTCTTATCGGTAGGAATGACAAGATGTCCCCATCCTTTTGTATTGTTACTTTTTAACACTTCGAGAGCATCTCTATATGAGGAAATCAAGGTTCCTTTCTCTGATTGATTCTCGTTGCTCACCGAAAGTGCTTGGAACTGAGTTCCAACAACCTCCTCGGGTTCTACACAAGTGGATAATGAAAGGTTACTCACGATCAATGCTTGTTCTCCATAGACCGTGACGAGTTGATCGTTCTTGTAGAACTTCAGTTTCTGGTGCAGTTTCGAAGTGACTGCCCCAGCCTGGTGTATCCAAGGTCTTCCCAATAAACGACTGTATGCTGACCGGACGTCCATGACCTGGAAAGTGATTAGGAAAGTGTGAGGACCGATAGTTATGAGAAGGTCGACTTCGCCGATAACTGCTTTCCGAGATCCGTCAAAGGCTATGACGATGACCTCACTGCCCCTCATCGGGGATCCTTTGAATGATAGACGCATTAATGTGTACTTTGGCATAACATTGATGGCCGATCCTGTGTCTACCAGTACGCTGGCTAAAGCATCGTCCTGGCAGTTAACTGTGATGTTGAGCGCCATGTTGTGACTTTTTCCCTCTTCTGGAAAATCCTCGTCACTGAATCCTAAGTTGTTGCAGGAAGTGATGTTAGAGATAATGCTATCGAATTGTCTTATTGACATATCATGTTCCATAAAGGCCTGCTCTAAGACTTTCTGCAGAGCCTCTCTGTGGGCTTCGGAACTGAGTAAAAGTGATAGCACAGAGATCTTTGAAGGAGTTTGTAACAGTTGATCAACAATTTTGTATTCACTCCTTTGGATGAGCTTCAGCATCTCATCATTGTTTTTTGAAAGGTCGGGATCACTGGACTGACCGACTGGTGGATTGGGAACTTTCGTTTGAAGTTCCTTTTCTTTGCTAGGTTCTCCAACTCCTCAGTTGAAGACTCGACCACTCCGTGTTACTCGACTGATGTCTGCAATATTCACGACGAAGGGTAATGGAATTTCCTTTCCATTTTCAATTATTGTCGCACCGCATTTGTAAGGGATCGCCTTAGTTGTTTCATACGGTAACGGTCCTGGTAGATAGATAACTACAGGGGCCTTCTGATTTTTCTGACTGTCGTAGGTAATTTCAATCAGTTCTTGGCTAAGAAACTTTGATTCGTCCAGTAGAGGGATGATGGCACAAACATCCTTGGTCCTCTCAGGGTCAGAGATTATAACCACATCTTTGATTTGATCAGCGAAGTAGTCTGGCGTCCAATCAACAGACCCTGAAGCTGGGTATGGGTGAATCTCTTTACGGTGCAACTGACCTTGAAGGGCTCCTCGCACGAGGTAACATCCTTGGTTATTTTCCGAGCAGACTCTACAGCGTTCATAGTTATGTGGTGGCACCTGACCACGTCCGCTTTGAATACAGTGTAACCTTACTAGGTCTATTTCCATTAATCGAGCATCCTGACTTTGATGCCTAGTAGGGTTCCCATCGATCATACTGACTTGTTGTGTGTCTTCGTCCATATAGATCGGAAGCCACCAGTGGTTTAACAAGTGTTGTAAAGTTCTTTGAACGGGAGCACATCCTTGGTCACTCTCACAGCATCCTTTACAGTTATGATAATTATGCGAAGTCAGAAAACTGAGTTGGACTTGCTTAGCGTGTAATTCTACCAAGCTGGTATTCATCAAGTGAATATCGAAGATTTGAATCACGTCGATCTGATAAATATTTTTATCATGGTAATCCTGGATCCACCCAAGATCCATCTAACGCTGGAGGGCCTCTTGTACAAAAGAGCATCCCTGTTTGTTTACCGAGCAAATCAGACAGGAATCATAATTGTGTCGTGGCATATCATGATACTGGATTTGCCTTGAGTGCATTGCCACCAAGTTGACATTCATCGCACGAATGTCGTGGCTCTGAATGATGTTGGAATTTGTATGAGTCATGTTGACCCCACGAATTCGGTGCTCTTGGATCCATCCGAGATCCAATTGTTCCTGTAGAGCTGATTGCACCACATAACATCCTTGATTGTTCTTCGAGCAGATATCACACTGGTGATAATTATGAGGTGGTATATGGCCATACCTGCTCTGTCTACGATGCATCATGATCAGATTGGTCCTCAATAAGAGTACATCATGAATTTGATAGCTGTCATTAGACTCTCCCTCTATCAAATTGACTACAGCTTTCTCGTGTTGAGGCAACGGGTTCGTGAGAACATTTGGATTCGTATCTTTGAAAGATAAGACCCTGCTCCTAACAAGCTTTTGTACATCGGATTTGAAACTGAGACAGTTTTCTATGTTATGCCCTGGTCCTCCTTGATGGTAAGGACAAGTCTGATCCGTTTTGAACCAGAAAGGCGGATTTTCCGGTACTGTAAGAGGAGACTTGGTTTGGACGTGCCCCTTGACCAGTAGTAATGGAAGCAGTTTTGCGTACAACATTGGTATAGGGTCGAACCCTGGTGGTCGCGTTGTACGGTTGTTGTTGTACAGAGGACGAGCTTGCTGAAGAGGCTGTTGTGTCCTATGGTTATATTGATGTTGATTAGGTTGGCTCTGCGCAACTTGAGGTTGATACGTAGGATCAGGCGCAGGGTTAATAGCAGGAGCTACAGCTGCTACTGGTTGGTAACGTCGCCTTTGCTTTCCGAGAGAGATATTCCCAATATCCTGCTCTTTTTTCTTAGGGAGAGCACTACCGTATCTTTTTGTATTACTTGATGATCCAGCGTCTTTAACTAAACGTCCTTCTCGGACGGCTTCCTCAAGACGAACTCTCATGCGCACCATCTCGGTGAAGTCACTGGGCACGCTGGCGACCATTAGGTCGTAGTAAAATGAGCTCAAGGTTTTCAAGAAGATCTTTGTAATCTCTTTTTCCTCAAGAGGTGGACAAATCTGGGCGGCGATTTCACGCCATCTCTGAGCGTACTCTTTAAAGGTTTCCATGTCATTTTGTGAAATTGATCTAAGTTGATCTCTGTCTGGTGCCATGTCCAGGTTATACTTATACTGCTGAACGAAGGCAGCGCCAAGATCTCTGAAAGTAGCGATCTTAGTGCGGTTTAAACCCATGTACCATTTGAGTGCGGCACCGGTTAAACTATCTTGAAAGTAGTGAATCAGTAGCTCCTTGTTCTTTGTCTGAGCTGACATTCGCCAAGCGTACATCACTAAATAACTTTGAGGGCAAGAGTTACCCTTGTACTTTTTAAAATCGGGCACTTGGAACTTGTGCGGAATGATCGCCCTACTTAGTGTGCCTAAATAGGTCTAACTGCAAGTATACAGTCGTATTGCGTAGTTGTAAAAGATTATCGATCCCACAGAGACTAGAAATCGAACGCACCGTTGTCACACCCTAATTTTTGACCCTAAAATTTTGTTTTTTTAACATTTAATAATTAGAATAATTAGTATTTTATTTTAATTTTATTTTAAATATTTATTTTCATTATTATTATTACTT
Source organism: Lathyrus tuberosus (assembly GCA_022829125.1). Taxonomy (NCBI): domain Eukaryota; kingdom Viridiplantae; phylum Streptophyta; class Magnoliopsida; order Fabales; family Fabaceae; genus Lathyrus; species Lathyrus tuberosus. The sequence goes on along the minus strand of JALAZF010000203.1, from coordinate 5,143,746 downwards.
TTAATTTAAATACTGTTTAGAATAAATAAATTGGTTTTAGTTTCTATTTTAAATTTATTAAATTATTTGAATATCATTTAGTTTTAATATCATTTAATTTTAATATTATTTAGCTTTAATTTAATATCATTTAGTTTTAATTTTATTTAATTTTAATGTTATTTAATTTGGGCCTCTAATTGGATATTAGGGACATTATTGATAACTAACAATCAACCCTAATTCAGTCTCTATATATACACATCTTAGCATTGGTGAAAGGGGGACCAGAAGCAAAACCGTAAAAAAGTAGAAGAAAGCTGCTTGAGGATTCAATAAGACTACCGGTGCCAATTTCCATTCGGTATAGTTTTTGTTGGTTACTAATATACATATATATATGTATATGTGTTGAATCTACCGCTACATTGCAGATACTGTTCTCATATATATACTTTCTCGGTTAGTTATTAATATATTATAATGTGTTGTTACTGTACAATCGTTATCATCTTGTTATAAACTAACGTTTTATTTTTATTTTATATATACGAATTGTTTAATATATGATTGTTTTACAATCATAATCGTTTTAATATATTTTGTTATAAACATATATGATTGGCTTATATATATATATATATATATATATATATATATATATATATATATATATATATATTGTTAAATTTTTTTTAATTATTAGATTTTTCGGATCGAATCGTGTCGATACGCTATATGCATATATGTGCATGATGCGTGACTCTTATGTTTGGTTTGATCTGGTTGCGATGATCGCAATTTTGCGTTAGCAACATTATTATTATTATTTTTTAACGTTTTAAAATTCCTTTTGCTTTACGTCTTTTGGATAAATTTAGATCCGCCCGATTTGGATCCATTGCGATGATCACGTTAAGTGTAGCAAATTATTGGTTATTTTAAATTTATTTATTGTTGCATTTCGATTTTTATACGCGTCCGACGGTTTAGCACATTGACAATTTTTTTTTGCGTTTACTGATTCGCATCTCGATTTGTAACTGATGATGTTTTTTATTTATTATCAGGTTTTTTCTTGATCCGGGTTGCGATGATCGCATTTTTGCGTTAGCAACATTATTGCTTTAAAATGTTTTAAAATTTATTTTTCTATGCATTTTCTATATCTAAAAAAAATTTAGATCCTTACGATTTAGATCCAGTTGCGATGACCGCGTTTTCGCGATAGCAATATTGTTGAGGTTTTTATCAAAGTTAAATTTCTCTCTTTTTTTAGTTGCTTTTTTGTTATATTTAGATCCGTACAATTCGGATCCGGTTGCGATGACCGCGTTTTCGCGATAGCAATGCTGTTGAGGTTTTTTTTATAATTTTTTAAATTTTCTTTTCTTTGTAGTAATATTACAATTTTGAAACACTTTAAAATTTCTTTTTTATTTTTGTTTCCTTTTTTTTATAAATTTAGATCCGCATAATTTGAATCCATTGCGATGACCACGTTGAGTGTAGCAAACCATTTGCGATTTTCATCGGTTTTTTATGCGGATCTATATTTGTTTATCGTTGCATTTCGATTTCGGAGTTAAAATCTAATTTAACTTTCGAAAACCGCTTGAGTGCATATAGTCATTTGCTTGGCTTCTCATAGAGTGATTCCTACATGAATCCACTTTTAGTTAGCTTCAAAGCTATACTTGTTTAATATTTCAATCATTTTCTTACTTCCCAATGATAAAATGTATCCCTCGCCCTCACGTGTAATTGTCATTTGTTTTTACCGTCTCTTTTTCTTTAGATAGATAATTAATAAATTAATAAAAACAAAAAATAAAATAAAATCGATCTTTCATAAAAATCAAAGAATTTGGTCGACACCAAGTTCCATTTTCAAAAATATTGGTCAACACCAATTGAACAATCAACCCAAGCTTTCCTTTAGCACATACCCTTAGCAAGCAAACAATAGATAACATAAATAAAACAAGAGGTTCCTGTAGAGTACTACAGACTTTTAGGATGCTAACACCTTCCCTAATCGTAACCAACCCCCGAACTTAGATTCTCTTATTAGGATTTTTGATCTTTAACCCTTTCCTTTGGATAAAATAAAGCCCGGTGGTGAACCTTAAGATTTGTGATCCTAGTTAACATAATAGCTATGGTATCCGATTCTCACCGCGACAGAAATGACGACCTCACTGGGGAATTTTGAGGGTTTCCCCTAACTTGTTTATATCTATGTTATTTATTTGCTTATTTGCCTATATATCTTTATATCTGTATATATACCTGTTTTGCTTGGTTTTTCTGTGTGCAGGGTACTATTTGTGTGGTGAGACAAAGTCCTACACCCGGACTAGAGTGAAATTAAGATAGGAAAACGGTGAGACTTCAATGATACTTTGAGGGAGTCGATTCCTGAAAAAGTAAATTGAGACTTCACCACTCAGTCTAGGCCCTCTTGAATTAAATATTTGTCCAACGAGTTCATTCGTGAAGACGATATGGTTTCGATCTAAAGGCCCTCAGGACTGGGGACCGTAGTTACCTTTAACCCAACTTGGCTTATTAGGATGTAGTGCGGGGACTATGCGGGAGTCTATTTCTGCAATAGTTGCTACGCGATACTACACTCAGACGAGATTCTCTTGAGAATATTATTGACTACCAAGTGATTTGGAAAATTTATAATATCCGAAAGATGGATTGTAGACTCTGGGAACTTTGTAGAACCCGTTTGGCAGGTACAAATAAACCTCTAGTACATACCTTGGGAAGGGTAGACCATGGCTCCATGTTGTGACCTTTCAAACCTAGGGCTCTTTGCCTGTGTGCTTTGCTTGTGTTTATGCATCCATCCATTCATGCATTCATGAATAACCATTCGGTTTCAAGAAACTCAATTGTTCTTTCCCTTGCAAAATCAATAAAAAAAATCATGGATTATAAAATGAAACCTTTTTTCCGAAATGTTTGCAACCTACTTTTGAGTTCCTTGAAACCATTGCATCACATGGCATATCATTTGCATCTTTGCATGCGTCAGTTTGTCCAGCAACTCATTTCTAGCTGTCTCTATCTTCCAGTGCCACCTGTGAGTCGTCAAGCTGATTCCCCGACACAGATACTAGACTAGAGCTAACTACAGACGCATAATGGCAGAGCAAGAAGCACACAACGCTGAGATTCGAATGGAGATCGATGACCTTAAGTCAGGCATGACCAAGCTCACTGAAATGCTCCAAGTTTTGATTGCTAGAGGAGAACCACCTCAAAGGACTGTCATTCAGGAAGTTTCAAATGCAGATCCTCACCCTGTTCAGGTGCAACCTTCAACTTGGCCAGAGTTTGGTTTACCTTCCAACTACTCACCACCTCTTGCATCTACTGCTATGATTGGTCAGACTACTGGACCAGTTTTTCAAGCTCCTATTTTTGCCGAGCCTCAACCTATAGTTCAGACTACTCGGGCTCCTTTTGAGAACCCTCTCTATGAGTACAATGCTGCCAGTGCTCAGGGTGAAGACCGTGAAGACTTTGTTGAATCTGAGGTTGTCCGTGAACAGTTTCAGACTATAGACAAGAGACTTAAAGCTGTAAAGGGTACTGATTTCTTCAACATTGATGCAGAAAACATGCACTTGGTTTCTGACCTTGTTATGCCTGCTAAATTCAAGACTCTTACTTTCGAGAAGTACAAAGGTGATTCTTGCCCAAGAGCTCATTTGGTCATGTATACCCGAAAGATGGCTGCTCATGCCAAGAATCAGAAGTTGCTTATCCACTGTTTTCAAGATAGTCTGAGAGAAGCTTCTCTCAAATGGTATATGAATCTTGAACAGAACAACATCCACTGTTTCCAGGATCTTATTAATGCCTTCATGAAGCAATATAAATATAACCTTGACATGGCTCCTGATCGTCGTCAGCTTCAAAACATGTCTCAGAATGATAAAGAGTCCTTCAAGGAATATGCTCAGCGTTGGAGAGAACTCGCTTCTCAAGTTGAACCTCCTTTGGCAGAGAAAGAATTAACTGGATTGTTTATGGACACACTGTCTCCATTCTACTGGGAGAAGATGGTTGGTAGTGTTTCATCTAATTTCACTGATTTGGTTACTATTGGCCAAAGACTCGAGGAAGGTCTTAAGAAAGGTAAAGTGTCAAAGACTGCTGAATCTTCTAATGGTGCGAAGAAATCCTATGGGAACTTCCAGAAGAAGAAAGAAGATCAGACTAATGCTGTCATATTTGAAACAAGAGGGCCTCGACCCCAACCTCATTATTTTGATCACCCTGTTGTTGCTGCTGTTACTCCTGTGATTACTGCTCCACGACCGGCTCAAGCTGCTCAACGTCCGGCTATTAGATAGAATCAGTACCGTGATAGGAGTCATTTTGATCCTATTCCAATGACGTACACCAAATTATATCCTGGTCTGGTTCAGAAAGGTTTGATTACTACTAAGGCTTTGCCTCCTCCTCCAGATCCACTTCCACCTAGATTCAGATCTGATCTCCACTGTGCATTCCATGAAGGTGCCGTCGTCCATGACTTGGAACATTGCTATGCACTAAAGGCTAGAGTGCGTGACTTGATTAAGGTCGGAATCATCAACTTTCGTGACACCAATCCTAATGTCCAGACGAATCCTCTGCCAGAGCATGCCAAGTGAAGCTTCTGTCGACTTCAGCAGACTTCAGTGTTTCAGACATGATAGCTCATCTTTGTTTCTGATTAGTCACTAGACCATGTTTCTTATTTTTTGCATTTTCCTTATTTGTATTAGCTGTTTGCTTTCAATTTATGTTTGTACTTTCATAATTAATAAAATGAGCATTGCAACTTTTGGATTCAATTTCATTTGCTTTTGTTATTTACATCTTTACGCTTTATCTAAAACAAAAAAAAAACAAAAACAAAAAAAAACATTAAAAAAAAAATTTACTTTCTTTTTTTATTATGCAAAGATTGGAGGGAGGATGATGAAAACGTTATACTCATAATTGTTGTTGGTATGCTTTCAAATCAAAACTTTGCTGACGATGTAAGGCATTGTTTCAATTCCTAAACACTAGAGAAATAAGGAAGATAAACCCTCGTCAACCCCTTTGAGCCTTGAAGTAGGAGTTTCTTTTCTTTACAAATAAAAACCCGCAATCTTAACCTGGGGCAGGGTAGTTCTCAGTTAACTGGATTGTGCATTCAAATACAAGAGTTTCATGCAAGACATCTTTCAACAAAAAGGTTGCATTCTCAATTTTTCCTTCGCACGCAACAAGCAAGTGTCGAAGATGTCTTTCAAGTCAAAAGTCGATGATGGTTCGCCGTAATCATTAAGCCAATCAATCACTTTCTTTCAAAAAAAAAGATAAAAAATCAAAAAAGGAAAAAGCCCGCTAAGTCGAAACCTGTGAAGGAGACTTAGGCAGACAAAAAAACTGGGGAATCCCGCTGACTGTAAGATTCACGAGAAACAGTTCAGGCAAAAGTTAGGGATAATAAAAAGGAGAAACCTTTAAATCCTTACCATGAAATCCTCAATGAAATAAAAAAAAAACAACCAAGAGTTATAAGGAAGTAGTGACTATCACCTCAAAAGTCCCTTAACTTCTGAACCATCATCACTATCATCAATGCAATCCCTAACCTATGGGAACCTGAGTGCAAAGTCTGAGTTAACTGAGTGTAGGACTGGAGATCATCACGAAGATTGGGTGAGTACAAATAAACTTTGAGCCTTTATCCTTTGTTTCTTAAACCGTGAACCAGGCCACGTTATAACTCTCAAAAGACCTAATTGAAGCAAGGTTATTTTGAAAGCATACTACAACGAGGTTGCGTAAACTGACTCCTAAAGATCTTTGCAGATCATTTTTTTGGCATAACGCCTTTTTGCTTTATCTTTCACTTTTAAACGTCTTGAACCACCGTCTTCTGACCAGTGACCCTATTGTTTTACCTCTTTCCAAAAATGATTTTGATTTCAAAATTGCATGAACTTTGCATTTACTATCTTTGTATGAACACTTTTGTTTGCAATCTGGCTTCCGCTTAAGAAATTTTCAAACATTTGAGAAACTTGGTCAGTGATCCAATCAGGGGCAAGTTCCTTCCAGATCCTATTGAGAATCAGTTCAAGATTTGTGGTTCAGTGCAAGTCCTTCTCAGAATTAGTTTATACAGAAATTTTTTCAAGATTCATGCTGGGGCAAGCTTTCCAAGCGCACGGTAGTTCAGTCACTTTCAGAATCAATCCAGCTGAAGCAATTATCAGTTCATCTACAACAGACAACCAATCTGGGGCAGTTTACTTGAAGACTCCCCATGCAGCTTTCCTTCCTACATGGATCAATAACTTGATATAGTTTACCAGTGTGGCAGAGATTGTGCTCATTAGTAACATCTTTAGTCCCCAAGCAGAATGGCAGTGATCTCCGTGTTGAGGAATCAATTTTCTAGTCTTGTCTTCTCCACACAAAAAAAAAAAGTCAAGCCTTGTCGTCTGCATTGCATCTGCATTTGCATTTGATCATATATCATAGCATAATTCATATACATATGCATAGCAAGAGTTTCATCCTCATTTATACTCATTTGCATTCTCCATAGGTCGTGTCATTATCCACGTCTTACCTTGTGGTCAAAGCCCAACTTACTTGGCACCTACCAAACAAATATTGTCACTTTTATCCAATGCTTTCTTGGGTATCTCCTTGTTCATATTCGTTCAATGCTTTCCTGGACGTTGTGGTTTTCTTTACATCCAATGCCTTCTTGGATTTCACCTTTTGTCTCATTTGCGTCTGATGCCTTCTCAGATTTTGAGTCATACCTCTCATTCAAAGCCATTATTGGATGACTGGTTTCTTTGCATTCAATGCCATTATTGAATGTAGTCTTTATCTCACATTCATCTAAAACCATTATTAGATATTGTGATTATACCTTTCATCCAAAGCCATTATTGGATGATTGGTTTTCTTATGTCCAATGCTTTCTTGGATCTCTACTTTGTTCACAGTCATCTAAAGCCATTATTAGATATTGTGATTATACCTTTCATTCAAAGCCATTATTGGATGTCTGGTCTCTTTACCATCTGATGCTTTTTCGGATGAGTCCCTCATTCTGATGTTCTTCCAGATCGAGTGTTTGTTCACATTCATCTAAAGCCATTATTAGATACTGTGATCATACCTCTCATTCAAAACCATTATTGGATGTCTGGTTTCTTTACTTTGTTCACTTTGTCTAAAGCCATTATTAGATATTGTGAGTGTACCTGTCATTCAAGGCCATTATTGGATGTCTGGTTTCTTTTCCATCTGATGTTTTTCTGGATGGGTCCCTCTATCCGATGTTCTTCCGGATATGCACCTTTGTTCTGATGTTTCTCCCAGAACATTCTTTGTGTCTATCTGACGTTCTTCCAGATATGACGTTGTGTCTGACGTTTTTCCAGATGTGTCCTTTATTCTGATATTCTCCCAGAACTTATCTGATGTTCTTCCAGATATTACCTTTGATTCTGATACTTTTCCAGAATCGCTCCGATGTTCTTCCGGATATGTACTTTTATTCTGATGTTCTTCCAGAACCTGCCTGACATTTTTCCAGACATTCATATCGATTCTGATGCTTTTCTGGAATCTATCCGATGTTTTTCCGGATATGTCTCTATTTCTGATGTTCTTCCAGATTGAGTCTTTGTTATCTGATGTTCTTCCAGATATATCACCTTGTTTATCTGATGTTCTTCCGGATATGTGACTTTATTCTGATGCTTTTCTGGAATGACCTTGCTTTTACCGTCTGATGTTTTCCCATATGTGTCTGCTCCTGATGTTCTTCCAGAGCCCTTTTATGTCTATCTGATGCTCTTCCGGATATGACCTTGTTTAATCCGATGTTCTTCTAGATATGTGACTTTATTCTGATGCTTTTCCAAAACCCCTTTTGTGTTTATCTGATGTTCTTCCAGATATGACCTTGTTTATCTGATGTTTTTTTCCAAATATGATGTTCCTTATCTGACGTTCTCCCAGATATGTCTTCAAATCTTTACCCGTACATTGAATGATTTTCTAAATGTTTCGGGTGTATCTCCAAGATCTCTGTCTTTCATTTCATATCATATCATATCACAAGGCATCTTAGGGCCAAAACTTGTGCATGTTTGTATTTAAGTCTCTCCTATCACGTCGAGACGAAGATTTCAATCCCCGTATCTCCGGATAGAAGAAACTTAAATAGGGGCATCTGTCACACCCTAATTTTTGACCCTAAAATTTTGTTTTTTTAACATTTAATAATTAGAATAATTAGTATTTTATTTTAATTTTATTTTAAATATTTAATTTCATTATTATTATTACTTTTAATTTAAATACTGTTTAGAATAAATAAATTGGTTTTAGTTTCTATTTTAAATTTATTAAATTATTTGAATATCATTTAGTTTTAATATCATTTAATTTTAATATTATTTAGTTTTAATTTAATATCATTTAGTTTTAATTTTATTTAATTTTAATGTTATTTAATTTGGGCCTCCAATTAGATATTAGGGACATTATTGATAACTAACAATCAACCCTAATTCAGTCTCTATATATACACATCTTAGCAATGGTGAAAGGGGGACCAGAAGCAAAACCGTAAAAAAGTAGACGTAAGCTGCTTGAGGATTCAATAAGACTACCGATGCCAATTTCCATTCGGTATAGTTTTTGTTGGTTACTAATATACAGATATATATGTATATGTGTTGAATCTACCGCTACATTGCAGATACTATTCTCATATATATACTTTCTCGGTTAGTTATTAATATATTATCATGTGATGTTACTGTATAATCGTTATCATCTTGTTATAAACTAACGTTTAATTTTTATTTTATATATACGAATTGTTTAATTTATGATTGTTTTACAATCATAATCGTTTTAATATATTTTGTAATAAACATATATGATTGGCTTATATATATATATATATATATATATATATATATATATATATATATATATATTGTTAAATTTTTTTTTATTATTAGATTTTTCGGATCGAATCGTGTTGATACGCTGTATGCATATATGTGCATGATGCGTGACTCTTATGTTTGGTTTGATCCGGTTGCGATGATCGCAACTTTGCGTTAGCAGCATTATTATTATTTTTTTTAACGTTTTAAAATTCCTTTTGCTTTACGTCTTTTGGATAAATTTAGATCCGCCCGATTTGGATCCATTGCGATGATCACGTTAAGTGTAGTAAATTATTGGTTATTTTTAATTTATTTATTGTTGCATTTCGATTTTTATACGCGTCCGACGGTTTAGCGCATTGACAATTTTTTTTTTGCGTTTACCGATTCGCATCTCGATTTGCAACTGATGATGTTTTTTATTTATTATCAGGTTTTTTCTTGATCCGGGTTGCGATGATCGCATTTTTGCATTAGCAACATTATTGCTTTAAAATGTTTTAAAATTTATTTTTCTATGCATTTTCTATCTCTAAAAAAAATTTAGATCCTTACGATTTAGATCCAGTTGCGATGACCGCGTTTTCGCGATAGCAATATTGTTGAGGTTTTTGTCAAAGTTAAATTTCTCTTTTTTTTAGTTGCTTTTTTGTTATATTTAGATCCGTACAATTCGGATCCGGTTGCGATGACCGCGTTTTCGCGATAACAATGTTGTTGAGGTTTTTTTTATAATTTTTTAAATTTTCTTTTCTTTGTAGTAATATTACAATTTTGAAACACTTTAAAATTTCTTTTTTATTTTTGTTTCCTTTTTTTATAAATTTAGATCCGCATAATTTGAATCCATTGCGATGACCACGTTGAGTGTAGCAAACCATTTGTCGATTTTCATCGGTTTTTTATGCGGATCTATATTTGTTTATCGTTGCATTTCGATTTCGGAGTTAAAATCTAATTTAACTTTCGAAAACCGCTTGAGTACATATAGTCATTTGCTTAGCTTCTCATAGAGTGATTCCTACATGAATCCACTCTTAGTTAGCTTCAAAGCTATACTTGTTTAGTATTTCAATCATTTTCTTACTTCCCAATGATAAAATGTATCCCTCGCCCTCACGTGTAATTGTCATTTGTTTTTACCGTCTCTTTTTCTTTAGATAGATAATTAATAAATTAATAAAAACAAAAAATAAAATAAAATCGATCTTTCATAAAAATCAAAGAATTTGGTCGACACCAAGTTCCATTTTCAAAAATATTGGTCAACACCAATTGAACAATCAACCCAAGCTTTCCTTTAGCACATACCCTTAGCAAGCAAACAATAGATAACATAAATAAAACAAGAGGTTCCTGTAGAGTACTACAGACGTTTAGGATGCTAACACCTTCCCTAATCGTAACCAACCCCCGAACTTAGATTCTCTTATTAGGATTTTTGATCTTTAACCCTTTCCTTTGGATAAAATAAAGACCGGTGGTGAACCTTAAGATTTGTGATCCTAGTTAACATAATAGCCATGGTATCCGATTCTCACCGCGACAACCGTTATCTATCGTTACTATGTTTATCTAAGGCTAATCAGAATTTGGTTTTTAGTTCAAACGGGAAATTAAAGGGAAATTAAAATTTGGGAATACTAGTTATGAATAAATTATCGGTATATATTTCGGTAAACCTACGTCGAATTAATTAAACCTAAGCGTATAAAGATTTATCACCCTATTCATCTGTAAGAAAAACCGGTTTAAAAGCCCTCACCTCACACTCCCGTGGTTATTGCTTCGGACTATACTTCTAAGTCAATACGTCTGCTCTCGCTAGCCCGTACGAGGTTAAAAATACTTTTTGAAAACTAGTTAAACCAAATTAACTTTAAAGCGCTTCCGCTGTTTTTAAAACTAATGCCCGATTTCATCTATCCGGGTAAAGCCTCACTCTCCCGTGGTCTCGACTTTAACCTATGTTACTTTTTTACTCTCGTAATAAAAGTTAGGTTTTAAATTAAGAAATCGAAGCCAGAAGAAGGATTGATTATTGATTTTAGCTTAGAGAAAATTAATACATTTAAGTTACTTCATTACATACCGATAAGATCGATTTAGCTAGACATAATTAGGAAATTAAACGCAAAGGCAAGGAAATAAGTAAACACAGACATAATCAAGAAAGAAATAAACAAAGCTTTGAATTAAATAATGGAAACCTGGTAATTAGTAATAACAGCAACAACAATCCCTCCACAAGCCGGTAGGTTCTTGCTTGGATAAAATTAAATAACGAATGATGAAGGTAATGAAACAAAAACTAAATCTAAGTTGTAATAGTTCCTCAGTGTGAGAAACTATTACTTTGTTCGGTAATGGTTGACAAGGAAATGGAAATGCAAAGCAAAAACGAAACAAAAGCTCTGGAAATAATTTGGCAGCAAGACAGTACACTTGAAAGGAAAATTTGGCTACCCCCTGTTCTTCGTAATGACTTGTATTTATAGGCTGAATTTAGGTGGAGGTTGGAGAGAATGTCGCCACTCACATTGACGGTTACATGACTTTGAACCTAGCATTCCTCAGAGGAAAATGTGATCGTGTGAAAACTGCTCTCTGAAAACTCGTAGTCAAGTTTATCCTCCAACGTGTAAAATTAGGCGCATGACGATCGTGAGGAAGTGTGACGGTCGTGGTGCATTTTGAAGCTGCCACGGTCGTGGCATGCCTATGACGGTCGTGATATCAGCAATTTTTGGCTTCTGCAATTTTTCTTCTCTTTTCTGCTCTTTTCTTGCATGTTTTGGTTCTTTTCCACACTCAGCATACTTTGACTTTGAAAATGGGATTACCTGCAAAAACACTTAAATAATCTCGAGAAAATCGGATATTAGACGAAAAACGGAATAAGAAACTAACATAAATCAAAGTAAAAATATGATATAAATTCGTGTTATCAAACTCTCCCACACTTGAATCTTTGCTTGTCCTCAAGCAATCAATCTATTAAAACGGACAAACTTCATCAAATGCACATACCTGGCATACTAATGGATTTGAAAAGGAGTTTCTTGTTAGTTAGACAGGTACTAGTGTAAAACACTAAGGATACAATGATGACACAAAGCAACAAGCTTGTCGTAGACCTCTCTTTTGTACAATCCAGTTCTAATCATTATATTATAGTTCAACCGTAAGTTTTCGTATTTATTTCACCCGGTTATTCACGCACGTAGTGGAGTAACCGGTTAGTGACTTTGATCCCATTTTCTCACGGGGCCTGATACACAAGTGTGGTAACCCTTTATACATCCCATTCTTAGATTGCGGGGGATCGAACAGTAGTTCGCCCTACCAAGTTCAGAATCAGGTACCTCTGAACCAATCGACAACGGATTTTCTTTCTTTACTTGTAACTTTTCACAACTATGAGAGTTGTTGCATATTCTATTTTTCTCGGCATATAGATAAGAAAGATTTTTTTCTTTTCATGATCTGGGCATCAAACACTTATATTCATCGGTTCCCCACGTGGTTTGTGATTTAGACGGTGCTGACTGCTAATATAAACTACTAGGGGTTAATTTAGGACTGAACTCAAGGTATCGTATAATAAGTATCGAAACTGATATCGCATACGCAAGAGGTCTAAGGTGTCAAGACGGTATCGATCTTGTCAGCACTTTCCCAGCTTCCTAACATAGTTTAAAGCTTGGTATGTCACGACGTGCATTAATTGTAAATTTTCTTTTTTTCGTTATGGAAAAATAAAATGGGGAAATCGGATTACTGACGAAAATATTCATATATTACTTTGATAAGGAAAAATAAAGTACAAGAAAGGGAAATAAAACGGAAATAAACTAACTCTCCCACGCTATATCGGACATTGTCCTCAATGTTGCGATAGAAAGGGGATTAACAAGAAATACTAAAAAGGAAAACAAAATAAAATCAAGGTGGACCACGTCCTCTGCCTCTAGAGCATCCTCTTCCATGCTGCGCTACGTGATCAGGAATGCCCACGTGATGGATGTACTCGTGTAGGCTCTGCACTCGCAGTGTCAATGCACCCATCTCCTCGACGACACCGTCAAGCCTCTGACCTTGGTCAACTTGCTCTTGCTGGATTTGACGCATAAGTGTCATCATTTCATTCTGTTGCTAGGTTTGTTGCCATATAGCCCTCAAGATTTCTTCATTAGTAACTGGGTCTTTGTCAGGGCGGCGACGACGTCTGGAGGTCGAAGGAGCATCATTGGCCGGCGGTGGTTGGTTTTCAGGGGCGTTATCCATCTCTTGCTCCATCTCATCAACAGGTCCATGTTCTTGATCATCAGGAGCAGGCGCATTTTGCTCAGGAGCATTAAGATCAAAAATCCAATTGGCCATATTCTGAGGGTCAATGCGACTCTTGCAGGGCATGATGATACTTCTTACGGTTTTTGCGCGGAACATAGGATGGTATTTCCCATCTCGTCGTAACTTGATGAGCTGAGAGTTTCTGCAATAATCTATATCAAGGAACACTGGAGGCAAGGAGGGTAGTCTAGCAAGGTCGTTTTCCAAATTCAAACTGAGTGCAATAGAGGTGACAATCCCTCCAAAATAGATGGGTTTGGAGCCTCTAGCACAGTTCGAGTGTATGTGTGCTAGTAAAAATGGTGCGGCATTGATTAGCTCTGGGTGAAACATACAATGAAGGAAAAACAACTCCTTAGAGTTCACCTTATGGTTACTATCTCGTGCAAAGATGGTGCTTCCAAGTGCGCGGTGGACGTATCTGACGGCTGGGTTGTGGATGAAAGTCGCGTTTAGGCTATCCCAGCTGTCGATTGTTGTTCCCGTTAACTGATTCCATAGTTGGAATACTGCTTGATAGAAAGTTTCTTGTGGTACCCGGCGGTGCACATCCTCACCATGGTGGAAACCGAGCACTCCGGCAAGTCGCTCTTGGCCGATTGAGTACTCTTTACCAAACATGCGGAACTTTGCGACTCCGGTTAATTGGTTCGTTTCTCCCGCAGGGGTAATGTAAGTGAAGGAACTGAGGAACTCTAAAGTTAGGTCTTCCTAAGTGGGCCTGCTTTGAGTGCAAAGTTGCCAAAGACCGGCATTTTGTAACATCCATTGAACTCCCTCAAGCATTCCGAGTTGTTCTAAACATGCAACGTTAATGTAGCGGGTCGGTTGAACGGAAAGACGATAGAAATCGATGTACCAAGCTCTTTGGTATTCTCCTGCCTCTCCATCTCTGAAGTTCAATGTAGCTAGGTCTGGAATTTGACGTGCCATTGTTAGGTTAAAGAGGAATTAGGAAAGAAAGTAGGTTATGGAATTTGAGGGTTTGTGAAAAGAGGTGGTGTATGGTCTGATTATATAGTGAAAATGGTAAGATGATTGGTTACGGAAGATGATTAATGTGGGTCAAATGTGTGTATGTGGAATGGTTATGGAATGGAAAAAGGTAGTGGACGGCTGGGGTTTGAATGAGGGAAAGAGGAGGGAACGAATAAACCAGTTCTGTTTTAACGCAGAATCTGTTTCAAACCCGCATGACGGTCGTCACGGGGTCGTCACGATCGTGACGTTCACACATTCTGGGTGGTTAATTTGTTTTATGACAGACACAATTCCAAACATCATACTTTAGTAACAGGTTATGGGAAGCATATAGAAAGAGCATTATATTGCATACACAGAGATAAGTAACATTACAACATAAATTAAAACAGAATTAAAAATACGAACAGGAATGAAATTGAAATCACAAAGAGTTAATATCAGCAGCAAATGAAATTATTCTGTAAAACCAATGAGGTGCTAGTTAAATTACTAGCAATGTATTAAAACTGTATGAAATCAAATTATTCCCGACATGAAAAATCAAAACTGAAATAATGTAAAATTGTTATAAAGTAAAATGCATAAAAATCTTGAAAATAAGGTGCTTCATAAATCTAGTCAAGGCGTTTCCTCAAAGATGCGATGGCTTGATTTAAATGATCAAATTGTTCGACGGTCAAATCCATGAGTCCAACAATGTTTTGTCGCATAGTGTTTAGCTCATCCTTTACTGAAGTGATTTCTTTATGATACTCATCCATAGTCTTTAGAATAGAAATCAGATTAGAAGCATAGTTAGTGGCAGCTTTAGGAATGTCAATGTTCTCTTGGAATTCCATATAGTCAAGATCATGGTAATGAAGGGGTGTTTTTGGGTCGATCTCAGGTTCAGGAAAGGTTTCTTCCAGTTCAGACACGGGTTCATCGAGGTCATATAGCCAATTATGTTGATCGTGCACACTTGTGCGTTCATGATTTGGAAGTGTAAAGTGTTGTACGACAACATTGTTAATTAAAAGCTGGAAATGGTTCGGACCTTGGTCCCTAATCATAGCCCTATTGAAGCAAAAGGTGATATTCATGGGTCTAAATTCTCCAAAGGGGTTAATCTTAGAAAGTCGGGTTCTGAATCCCATAGCATCAGCTATTTTTGTAACTAGGCTACCTATCAAAATTTGACTGTTATCATTATTAATGAGTTTGCAAAAGTTGTTCAACATAAAAGTGATTCCATTAACCTCTCTAGACTGAGAAGCACAAAACATAATGAAAAGCTCATCCCTCGAAACAGTGTTATCATTATCAGGTTTACCAAATAAAGTATAGGCCAGGATCATATGAAAGTAACGGAAAGTGGGGTTATGTATTTTTGTTGAAAGCATAGGGTCCATGTCAATATCAGGTTTCCCTGAAATTCTACCCCAAAAATAACTCAGCTCTCCAACCAACACTAAGTCCTCTTGAACCACGGAGAAAACAGTAGGTCCTTCAGGAAATCCTAAAAGATCGGACAATTCCTTTATGGTGAACTGGCAGCTGTATCCAAATAGTCTAAAGGTAATTCTTCCCCTGGTTAAACCTTTTCCACAGTGAGGGTTATAGCTTAAAGAGCTCAGGAATTCTAAAGTCAACCTACGGTAGCACTTATGTTTCTTGTTGGCAAAACCTTCCCAACCTAACTGGCTAAACAGAAAGTCTACGCTCTCACCTACACCTAAGGCGGTCATGGTGGGTCTGTGGGCAAATTTTGTCAAGGCAAAAGGTCTAAGAGACAAAGCCTCATAGTGATGCCACTGTGCTCCATCTCTGAATTCTACTGACATGTTATCCTCATTTTCCATTAGTTAGTACTTTTTGCAAAAATGAAAGCAGAAGAGGAGAACAAAAAGAGTAGAGAGACTTTATAATCCTGTAGTTTTTTTTTTAATTTTAAGATCAGCACAATATTTTCAAATTAAATTTAAAACGATATAAATGAAACTAAAAATTTGCGAAATAAAACTAAAACATAAAACATAGGAAACGTAAAGAAATAACAAATATAAAACAAGAAAAACAAATATCAAGGGTTGCCTCCGATTAAGCGCTGTTTTTACCGTCGAAAGCCTGACGAATTCAATTTGATGGTTAGTTAGGGGGTTCGGTGGGCAACTCTAAAAGTCTTAGGCAGTTCAAATAATCTCTATTTTCAATGTTGTGATAGTGTTTTAGACGTTGTCCATTAGCTAAAAATGGATTACTATTCCTTCCCTTTAATTCTATCGCTCCACTTTGTAGAATTTTTGTAATCTCGAAAGGACCGAACCATCTAGACCTTAATTTCCCAGGAAAGAGTTTTAATCTTGAGTTAAATAGGAGTACAACGTCTCCCGCACTAAATTCTTTTCTAGATAAGCGCTTATCGTGCCATCTTTTAGTTCATTCTTTATATATTTTAGCATTCTCGTAAGCGTCCAATCTTAACTCCTCTAGTTCATGCAGATCTAGGATACATTTTTCACCCGCGGAATCATACCTTAAGTTCAATGTTTTAATAGCCCAATAGGCTTTGTGTTCTAATTCCACTGGTAGATGGCAAGATTTACCATAGACAAGCTTGAAAGGTGTAGTTCCGATTGGTGTTTTGTAGGCCGTCCTATATGCCCATAAAGCTTCGTTGAGTTTTGATGACCAGTCTTTCCTAGAGATGGGTACGGTCTTTTCTAGAATTTGTTTTATTTCTCGATTCGAGACCTCAACCTGTCCACTTGTTTATGGATGAAATGGTGTTGCTACGCGGTGTCTAACTCCATACTTCGACAGTAATTTATCAAATATTTTTTATATGAAATGAGAGCCACCGTCACTTATGACAAGTCTTGGCACACCAAATCTGGGAAAGATTGTGTTCTTAAAGAGCTTTAAGACTACTCGTGCGTCATTTGTAGGAGAAGCTATTGCCTCATTCCATTTTGAAACGTAATCGACAGCTACGAGTATATATTTATTTCCAAAGGATGATGGAAATGGTCCCATAAAATCAATCCCCCATACATCAAAGACTTCTACTTCTAATATACCTTTTTGAGGCATCTCATCGCGTTTTGATATGTTACTAGTGCGTTGGCACCGGTCGCAGTTTAGTATTGCAATGTGGACATCCTTCCAAAGGTTGGGCCAGAATAGGCCGGATTGCAAAATCTTAGCACATGTCTTTGAGGTACTAGCATGTCCTCCATAAGGAGCAGAATGACATTGAGAGATGATGTTTTCTATTTCTTCTTCTGGGACGCAACGACGGAAGATACCGTCGGCTTCTCTCTTAAACAGCAAAGGTTCATCCCAATAATAATGTTTTAGATCATGAAAGAATTTTTTCTTTTGTTGATACGATAAGTCTGGTGGAAGTACTCCAGCTGCTAAGTAGTTGACTATGTCAGCATACCCTGGCAGGGTTATGTGTATGTTAATTTCTTCCACGACTTCTTCCATCTTTGGGTCATTTAACTGAAGAGTAGACATATCACTTTCTAGTTGGGCTATGAGTCGTTCATATGGGAAATCCTCATTAATGGGTACTGGCTCTGGTTTAATGCCCTCTAATCGGGATAAGTGGTCTGCTACTACGTTTTCAGTTCCTTTCTTATCTTTGATCTCTAAATCAAATTCTTGTAAAAGTAGGATCCACCTTAGCAGTCTAGGTTTTGCGTCCTGCTTGTTAAGTAAATATCTAATAGCTGCGTGGTCTGTATAAATGATGATCTTAGCTCCCACTAGGTAGGAACGGAATTTGTCAAGGGCAAAGATCACGGCTAAAAGATCTTTTTCTGTGGTAGCGTAGTTCATTTGGGCGGAATCTAAGGTTCTACTTGCATAGTAAATGGCATGAAGTTTTCTATCCCTCCTCTGTCCTAAAAATGCACCTACAGCATAGTCACTTGCATCACACATGATTTCGAAAGGTAATCTCCAATCTGGTGGTTGCATGATAGGTGCGGTGATAAGGGTTGTTTTCAGCTGTTCAAACGCTTTTAGGCATTTCTCATCAAAGATAAATTCAGCGTCTTTCATTAATAGACCGGTAAGAGGTTTAGTGATTTTCGAGAAATCCTTTATGAATCGTCGGTAGAAACCGGCGTGTCCTAAGAAACTTCGTATTTCTCGTACGGTTTTCGGAGGTTGAAGATCTTTTATAATTTCTATCTTAGCTTTATCAACTTCAATTCCTCTATCGGACACAACGTGTCCAAGTACAATTGCTTCATTTACCATAAAATGGCATTTCTCCCAGTTTAATACGAGATTAACTTTTACGCATCTTTCCAGTACCATTTCTAGGTTCGATAGACATCTTTCAAAGCTCTGCCCACAAACAGAAAAGTCATCCATAAACACTTCCATAATGTCATCTATAAAATCAGCAAAGATTGACATCATGCATCTTTGGAATGTGGCAGGTGCGTTACATAGTCCGAACGGCATTCGTCGATAAGCGAATGTGCCATAAGGGCATGTGAATGTCGTCTTTTCTTGGTCATCAGGATGAATAGGAATTTGAAAGAATCCTGAATAACCGTCTAAATAGCAGAAGTATGAGTATTTAGCCAATCTTTCCAACATTTGGTCGATAAAAGGCAATGGGAAATGGTCTTTACGAGTGGCTTTATTTAACTTTCTATAATCGATGCACATTCTACTTCCAGTTACAACCCTTTTTGTTATAGATTCACCTTTTTCGTTCTTAACAACTGTAACACCTCCCTTCTTTGGAACGACATGTACTGGGCTAACCCATTTACTGTCTAATATCGGGTATATAATTCCTGCTTCTAAAAGTTTTTTCACTTCGTCCTTGACTACAGTACTCAAGATCGGGTTAATCCTTCTCTGATGTTCCCTAGAGGATTTACAGTCTTTCTCCAGCATAATGCGGTGCATACTAATAGAAGGACTTATTCCTTTAAGGTCAGCGATGTTATAGCCCAACGCAGTTGGGTATTTCCTTAAGACGTCTAACAGTTTCTTGGTTTCAGTTTGTCCTAAGCCTGCATTGACTATTATAGGTCGTTCGAGAGCTTCGTCTAGGAATTCATACCTTAAATTTTTGGGTAATGTTTTCAGTTCTAGGGCTGGGTTCTTTGGGCAAGGTAGATGATCTGGTGTAAGTGCTAAGCATTCGCTTAGGCTATCATCTTGATAAAGTTCACGCCAGTTATCGTCTTCGAAAATCAGAGGTATTGCATTTTTTAGAATATCTGAATATGTGGTCGGTTCCATCTCTATTTCTCTTACGCACTCATCTATGACATCTAGTAGATAACATGTGTCGTCTATAGCTGGAGCTCGTAAGAATTGTGTCAAAATGAATTCAACCTTCTCTTCACCAACTTCAAAAGTTATCCTGCCTCTCTTTACATCTATAATTGCTCCAGCAATAGCTAAGAATGGTCTTCCTAATATGATAGGAGTAGTAGAGTCTTCTGTAATATCCATGATTATGAAATCAGTAGGGATATAGAATTGTCCTATACGAACTGGAACATTTTCTAGTATACCAACTGGGTATTTAACAGAGCGGTCAACTAATTGGACATACATCTTAGTTGGTCTTAATTCTCCCATATCAAGCTTCTTGCATATGGATAAGGGCATAACACTAATACTGGCTCCTAAGTCGCATAGAGCTTTGTCTATGACGAACTTCCCAATTACACAAGGTATGGAGAAACTACCTGGGTCTTTCAGCTTAGGAGGCATTTTGTTTGAATTATTGCGCTACACTCAGCAGTAAGTGTAACTGTTTCGTTTTCCTCAATCTTTTTCTTATTGGATAATATTTCTTTTAGGAACTTAGCATACGAGGGCATCTGGGTGATGGCTTCTGTGAAAGGTATCGTAATGTTTAATTGTTTCAGAAGTTCAACAAATTTCTTAAATTGCCCTGCAGTTTTGGAATTTTTCAATCTTTGAGGATACGGAATAGGTGGTTTATAAGGTGGCGGAGGCACATAAGGTTTTTCTTTGTTTACGGCCTCTTGGTCATTATCTTCCTTTTCCTTGGGTTCATTCTCCTTCTCAGTTGTTGTATTGTCAGCAGACTCTTGGTACATGGCTGGATTTTGAAGTCTTGGATCAATGGGTCCATCTAATTCTTTTCCACTTCTCAGTATAATAGCGTTTGCATGTCCTTTAGGATTAGGTTGTGGTTGTCCAGGAAATGTTCCGGCAGGAGCAGCAGTAGGTGCTTGTTGTTGAGCCACTTGGGAAATTTGTCTTTCAAGCATTTTGTTGTGAGTGGCCAAAGCGTCTACTTTGTTTGCCAACTGCTTAATCTGTTCACTAGTGTGTGCATTTTGATTCAGGAACTCTTTGTTTGTCTGAGTCTGGGTAGGTATGAAGTTTTCTATCATCAGTTCAAGGTTAGACTTCCTAGGAACATTTGGAGCAGCTGTTGCAGCCTTTTGATAACCTGGTGGCGCAAAAGGTGCTTGACCAGGTGCATACAGTGCATTGTTGTTTTTGTAAGAGAAGTTTGGGTGATTCTTCCAACCAGGATTGTAGGTATTTGCATAAGGGTTTGCTTGAGCATAATTCACTTGATCTGTAGAGGCTACTTCTAAAACTTGGCATTCAGGGGCAGCGTGTCCAGCTGTTCCACATAATTCGCAGTTTGGCGCTACAGCAACCACGGTGGCTGTGGGTGTTATGGTCAAGTTGTCTATCTTTTGAGCGATTGCATCTACCTTAGCACGAACGTGATCTAGGCTAGAAACTTCGTACATTCCTCCTTTTGGTTGGGATTTCTCCACTTGAGTTCTTTCACCTCCCCATTGGTAGTGATTCTGAGCCATACTCTCGATGAGTTGTTGGGCTTCATCATAGGGTTTATCCATGAGTGTACCACCAGCGGCGGCATCTATTGTCAATCTTGTATTGTACAAGAGACCATTGTAAAACGTGTGGATAATTAACCAATCCTCAAGACCATGATGCAGGCATATCCTCCTCATATCTTTGTATCTTTCCCATGCATCATATAAAGACTCGTTGTCTTTTTGTCTGAAGCTGTTGATTTGGGCTCTCAGCATAGCTGTTTTGCTTGGCGGAAAATATCGTGCCAGAAAGACCTTCTTTAAATCTTCCCAAGAAGTAATAGAGTTGGATGGCAAGGATTGCAACCAAGCCCAAGCTCTATCTCTTAATGAGAAAGGGAAAAGACGTAGTCTTATGGCGTCTGCGGTTACACCATTTGCTTTCACTGTGTCTGCGTACTGCACAAACTTAGTCAGATGTTCGTTCGGATCTTCTTTTGGGTTTCCAGAAAATTGATTTTGTTGCACAGCTGATAACAGCGAGGGTTTCAACTCGAAATCGTTTCGGTTGATAGCTGGAGCGACAATGCTGTTGTGAGGTTCTTGTTGAGATGTGGCAGCATAATACTTAAGAGGTCGGTTTTGCGGTGGATCAGCCATGTCTGGTTCTGATTCGGAATCTGATTCGGATTCAAGTTTAGGATCTGATTGAGATTCAGGTTCTGATAAAGGAAAAGGGATATCGTGAGCTAAGCAGTATTCTTGGATACGTCTTTTTACGGTAAGAAGATGTTCAGGTTCGTCTGTCGGTCGTACGAGGTCTTCGCCAGAAGAGCGAGTACTTAGCATACAATCAACAGAAAGGGAGTTTTGGTTTTTGCCTTAGTCTATACGACGTAACAAAGGAATTACGATGTCGACTTAATTAGTCCCCGGCAACGGCGCCAAAAAACTTGATCGCCCTACTTAGTGTGCCTAAATAGGTCTAACTGCAAGTATACAGTCGTATCGCGTAGTTTTAAAAGATTATCGATCCCACAGAGACTAGAAATCGAACACACCGTTATCTATCGTTACTATGTTTATCTAAGGCTAATCAGAATTTGGTTTTTAGTTCAAACGGGAAATTAAAATTTGGGAATACTAGTTATGAATAAATTATCGGTATATAATTCGGTAAACCTACGTGGAATTAATTAAACCTAAGCATATAAAGATTTATCACTCTATTCATCTGTAAGAAAAACCGGTTTAAAAGCCCTCACCTCACACTCCCGTGGTTATTGCTTCGGACTATACTTCTAAGTCAATACGTCTGCTCTCGCTAGCCCGTACGAGGTTAAAAATACTTTTTGAAAACTAGTTAAACCTAATTAACTTTAAAGCGCTTCTGCTGTTTTTAAAACTAATGCCCGATTTCAGCTATCCGGGTAAAGCCTCACACTCCCGTGGTCTCGACTTTAACCTATGTTACTTTTTTACTCTCGTAATAAAAGTTGGGTTTTAAATTAAGAAATCGAAGCTAGAAGAAGGATTGATTATTGATTTTAGATTAGAGAAAATTAATCCATTTAAGTTACTTCATTACATACCGATAAGATCGGTTTAGCTAGACATAATTAGGAAATTAAACGCAAAGGCAAGGAAATAAGTAAACACATACATAATCAAGAAAGAAATAAACAATGCTTTGAATTAAATAATGGAAACCTGGTAATTAGTAATAACAGCAACAGCAATCCCTCCACAAGTCGGTAGGTTCTTGCTTGGATAAAATTAAATAACGAATGATGAAGGTAATGAAACAAAACTAAATCTAAGTTGTAATAGTTCCTCAGTGTGAGAAACTATTACTTTGTTCGGTAATGGTTGACAAGGAAATGGAAATGCAAAGCAAAAACGAAACAAAAGCTCTGGAAATAATTTGGCAGCAAGACAGTACACTTGAAAGAAAAATTTGGCTACCCCCTGGTCTTCGTAATGACTTGTATTTATAGGCTGAATTTAGGTGGAGGTTGGAGAGAATGTCGCCACTCACATTGACAGTTACATGACTTTGAACCTAGCATTCCTCGGAGGAAAATGTGATCGTGTGAAAACTGCTCTCTGAAAACTCGTAGTCAAGTTTCTGCTCCAACGTGTAAAATTAGGCGCATGACGATCGTGAGGAAGTGTGACGGTCGTGGTGCATTTTGAAGCTGCCACGGTCGTGGCATGCCTGTGACGGTCGTGATATCAGTAATTTTTTGCTTCTGCAATTTTTCTTCTCTTTTCTGCTATTTTCTTGCATGTTTTGGTTCTTTTCCACACTCAGCATACTTTGACTTTGAAAATGGGATTACCTGCAAAAACACTTAAATAATCTCGAGAAAATCGGATATTAGACGAAAAACGGAATAAGAAACTAACATAAATCGAAGTAAAAATATGATATAAATTTGTGTTATCACGGAACTTTCACATTTGGGGACCAAACAAAGGTCTACGACGTCTTTTCCTAATAGATCCTGACCGTGAATGGCTTGCAGCTCTCTCTGCATCTCCAGGAACTGTTCTTGGAACTCATTCATTCTGTCGAACATACTTTCGTTTCCACCAGAAGGTATCTGTGGAATCTGTCCTTCCGGGACAGTGTGTACCACGGGTGGTGGTATAGTCATCATGGCAGAGACTCTTGGTGTCTCCCAAAGTTTGTAACCTTCAGGAGTTGTTGTCATGCCCCTGACATCTTCGCTTTCCCGAAGTTTGTAACCTTCAGGCCCAGCGGCTCCTGCTGTGTTTTCCAGATCTTCCATGATCGGCGGGATATATCCTTCCGGGATATAGTTGAGTGGCATGCCCCAGGGACGATCTTTCGGAATTTTGTACCTAGGATCAGACTTCTCCACTATGGGCGTAGATGTGATCTCTGAGATCACAGTCCTTTTTTGTTGCATCTGAGCTTTTGCTAGAGCTTGCATGCTGTTATGAAGCTTTCTCAGATCTTATTTCAGAGTGTCGATCACTTCTCTCAACTCTCTATTCTCTTCCTCAAGATCATCCATCTTTTTCTGTCGATTGGCCTGAGTATTGTACGAATGAGACACTTTGACTCTAGAATCGAGACACAAACGTGAGATTCGTAGGGAAGAAGAATGCGTTTATGTGAGCATGATGAATGATATGCAATGATTTTATTAATTATTATTTTGCTTATTCAAAGTAAACTTTGACAATTAGATTGCAAATATCAAACAGTGGGGAAACCCCGTTTTATTGAATTCAAGGATTGCGAAAATGGAAATACCGTAAATTACAAGGTGCTAAAAAAGGAAATGTCTAAGCTAATGGATCCTGAGTCCTCTCTGAAGAGAGCTCGGGTGCTGGTTCTGGTACTTTTCTTTTCTTTAACCGGGGCTCTTCAGCCATTGTCGGGTTGTCATTCCTTTGCCAAGTGAAAGGAGCGGGCAAATTCCTCTGGTCATCCTGATTCTCTACAGCATGTTGCTCTAAAATCTCGATCAGAACATCCTTTTCTTTCAATAGCTGTTGTAGTTTCTTACACTCTACATTGAGAATACGGTACTTGTTCCTCCAAGACCTCCTCTCCTGTTGAACTTTGTTGAGAGTAACTTGAAGTTTTTCCGTGTCAGACATGAAATAAAGGACAGAGTCCCTTAACGGAAGAACTTCCTGACGAGGGTAAGGTATCCTCAGCTTGAGAGCTCTAGTTTGTACCTAGTGGAGATAAGGCTCCACCGAGACACAGTCCGGTTTTTCTAGAGACTCTCTTCCTTTCCTATGAACGTGCTTCCAAGCATGCACTATTTCTGTCTTTAGTGCCCTGTCATTTTCTCCTTCCTTAAAGAAAAGACCTTCCAGATGAGCACTCCGCGGGACATGCCTCATTGGGTATCCAAATTGACGACGGACTAACATCGGATGATAGTTGATTCCTCCCTTAGTTCCTATAAGGGGTACATTTGGGAAATTTCCACAACGGTCAATGATTCTGATCCCGTTGTAGACTCGATTGTACCAATCGATGTCAGAGTTGGTAAGAGACATGATTTTTTGCGACCAACGTAAAGTATTCTTTTGATCCGAAAAGTCAACAGACTTGGGCAAATGAGAAATGAACCATTTGTACAGCAAGGGTACACAACACGTGATCATTCCTCCGCTGTATAAATTCCTTAAGTGTATCAAATGATACGCATCTGCGAGTAAAGTCGGTACAGGATTGCCAATCAGATATATCTTAATGGCATTGATATCTACAAAGTTATCGATGTTGGGAAACAAAAATAACCCGTAGGTGAGCAAAACAAAGATGCTCTCGAAAGCGGCCACGTTCCCTATACTGGCAAAGTACAGGGCTTTCTTTATCAAGAATTGGGTTGGCAAACCTTGGATGCCACCCTTAGTGGTCATGTGAATCCTGACTTCTGACTCGTCCAAATAAATTGCTCTTGCAATGGTTTGATCTTTTGGAATTTCTTCCAGTCCAGAAAAGGGAGCCTGATCAGTGATATGCAGATCATTCAAGTGAGAATACTCCTTCAGTGTTGGTGCTAGCTGATAATCCGGGAATGTGAAACAGTGATAGACCGGATCGTATAAATGAATTAGTGTGGACAGGATTCCCTCAATTACATGGACCCTTAACAGAGATAACAATCCTCTATACTTGGCTCTGAAAGCCTCAGGGTTGGTGATCATCCTCGCCAAACCTCTCAAATCCTCTAACTTTGGAACCTTGAAGGTATACTTGTAAGTTTTTCTTCTACCGAAATCCATAACGCAATCTCTTTATCTGACATTTGCAATCGTTGTCTTAGTTTAATTTGAAAAAGAGAGAGACTAGAAGAGAAGATTTTCTTTTTTGATGTTTTTTAAATGAGTGTATGAATGCAACACACAAAAACATAGAAAAAACATGGGGTCAAAGGGTCGGTGTCATGAAGTCAAGGCTCTCCCCCCCCCCCCCCCCTCAAAGGTTTATACTGGTGATTTTTTGTACCTGTCCGCAAAATCATTGATCCTTCTTAGGATAACAACAGCAAGCGGATCGCCAGCGAACTGATGTATCCTAGAGTGATCTTAAATGAGGGTAGTATCGCGTGACAACTATTTCCGATAGCTTCCGCACTACAAAATGGTTTCAGTCTACTAAAAACCTCAGCTTCTCAAATAACCCAGTCGACCACACTACCTTCAACAATCGAAGTCATATAGGCAATGTATCTGCAAAGGGAGTCTCCACTGAGTTTGATGGTCGACCGGGGACTCTTAGCTGGAATTCACTCCCAGTAAGATTACTCGCGTTACCATCACCTATCTTAGGTGTATACTCAATCTTTCCACATGCAGCGTCACACGCATTCCCATTAGCAGAAAAATAAACACAGATATTAATTAGGAAAAGCAGTATATATATTTGTCTTAATCATCCTAGACCTCTAGTCTTATGATCCTATACAGACAATGACTCCCCAATAGAGTCGCCATTTCTGTGATACTTTGTGAACTCAGGGTTTTCTACCTAAGATTGTGAACTTAAGGTTTCTACCGAAGATTGTAAGAAAGAGAAATAGGCCCCACGGTGGGTGCCATTTTTTTAAGTAGCGCGATTTTTGTGGTCTTGAATCGCGATCGCTTGGGTACTACAGTTCGATTCATTTTTTATCCTATTGAGCTGATTAAGGAAGGGAAATAGATGTCTCCAATTAACCCTGCTTGCAAACTGAGTTTAAACAGTCAAAACTATTGGTTTACAGATGCTATTAAGATGTGGGCCTCTTTTTGGTTATTTTGTTAAGAACACAGTGTCTGGACTATTTGTAAGGTTTTCGGTAATGTGTTTAGATTTGATGCTTTTGATTGATATATGAAGGTACTGGATTTTGGGTTTATGATTAGTATGCTCGCTAAGATTTTGCGATCTTATGCCTACGTATTCCCGTTTAACGAAACAGGGAAATCAGAGCGATCGTAGTTCCTCCTATTCTATGGGAGGAAAAAGGTTGTTTTGGTGTCTTGTTCAAAGCCCAAGACATGAAGCTAAAGGTGATTTATATCTTGTTCAAAGCCTAAGATATGAAGCTAAAGGGGTTTTGGATGAGAGAGAATATGTCATCTCTAAAGGGGGACATTTGGTCTGTTTATCACAACTGTTGGGTGACTAATTATAAAGGAGGATTACTTTAACTGGGATATGTGAATCCAACAATGCCATAATTTCCTTTATAGGGGATTTTTAACCTGAAGGAGAAGATTTTAACTCAGTGTAGAGCAATGCCATCTTTCCTTAGGAATTTCTCATGCTAAAAGAGGAACAGTGGCGTGGATGTAGATAATCCAGAGGCTTGCCGCTTACAGCAATTAGATGAAGGAAAATGAGTTGTTGATGTTTGTATGCTCTGAGCAAGACACAGGTTTAATGCCAAAAGGTTAATTGACTTAACCGAGGTTTTCCTTATACAAAGCCTAAGAGGAGGTGATTGACCCAACAAGAGGGTGCTAACAAGTAACAAGTGACTGGCTCAACAAGAGAGTGCTTTTATGTGTCTTGTACGAAGCCCAAGACGGAGGCTAATAGGTTTTGACTCAACAAGAGAGTCTTTTATCTGTCTTATATGAAGCCTAAGACGGAGGCTAAAAAAAGGTTTGACTCAACTAGAAAGTCTTTTATACTCAACAAGAGAGTGATTTAGTGTCTCGTACGAAGCCCGGGATGGAGGCTAAAGGGGAAGTGACTCAACAAAATAGTCTTTTATACTCAACAAGAGAGTGTTTTGCTGTCTCGTACGAAGCCCGAGATAGAGGCTAAAAGGGAATTATCTCAACAAGAGAGTCTTTTATACTCAATAAGAGAGCGTGAAAAGGTTAACTTCGCTGGGGAGAGTCATTGTACAAAGCCCAAGAGGAGGCTACCTTACCGCCGTGGATTTTGGAGATCCTGAAGCGAGTCCAAGTACAGGGAACTCTCATGAGAGAGACCGGGTTTCTGCCTATGTTGGAAGGGAACTTGAGAATGTATTTGAGACTCAAAGGTCTTAGACTGTCCAAGTCTAGAGTTTTATCTTTTGTACAATGCCCAAGAGGAGGCACGGGTATTAAGGGATGGGTATCAACCCCACAACGGCCGGAGTTTTGACACTGGAAAGACTGCTCTAGCAAAGGATGACTAAGTTCTCTCTTATACCTTTAAGAGGTCGTCAGGGTCCTTGTATTAAGCCCAAGAGAAGGCATGAGAACTTCTAAGAAGCCGAAGGGTCCTTGTACAACGCCCAAGAGGAGGCGGGGATGCTTTTAGGAAGCCTGTGGGCCCCCAAACCTAGAGAAGTTCAAGACATACTATTCACAGAGAATAGATCAAGACAGGAAGGTTCTTGAATTTGGAAAAAACTCAAGAGATGCTATTCACGGAGAATAGATAAACTCTGGGGAGTAGAGTTTCTTTGACAATTTCTAAGAGTGACAGTCTGAGAAAAGGTTCACCGAGAATACTGCCTTTCTCTTTGTTCCATATTGTTTAACCCCAAGAGAAGGGAAGACTGTATCTGGAATCCTACGGGGGATCTAGTTTTGACTGTATTTAAGAGTGACCAACAAGGCTTTACCTAGTGCTAGACGTAGTTGCCGGGGAAAACTCTAAATAACTATACTAGTATTTTACAGTTGATATTTGACAAGTATATAAAAAGGATGTGAAAGAAGACTTACAGTGAAGCAGCCCCACAATACAGTATATATATATATATATGAAAGCGGATAAACACTTACCCGTTGTAGAGCTTCAATGTTGTTTGGTTAGTTGTTCAACAAATAAAGCTTTGATAACAATATTATATTCAAAATCAAAGGAGAAAGTGCTTTGAAAAGTTTGTTGGGGCTTACAGCTAAAGGAGAGGCCCAAGTTTTAACGATGATCGCACCGCTGTTCTGAAAACTGTACAGAGGGACTTATACAATAAGTGAGGACCACAAAGTTTTAATGTACAAGGGGGTTGGGTCTTACACTCTATTAGAGGCCCAAAGTTTTTTTGTACCAGTGATGGGGCTTACAGCTAAAGGAGAGGCCCAGGGTTTTGTTTTAAAAGGCGACGATCGCGCCGTGATTTTGAAAATACAACGGGACTTATACAACATCTGAGGCCCAAAAAATGGTTTGTATTTACAAAGGATTGGGTCTTACACTCTACTAAGAGGCCCAAAGGTTTAAAGAAAGGAAATGGGGCTTATAACACGAGGGTAGGCCCAAAAGTTTTTCCGTTTTGAAATGGCGATCGCGCCAACGTTTTTGAAAACGCAGTGGGTCTTATACAATGACTGAGGCCCAAAAATGTTTTAGTTTTCAAGGGGGATTGGGTCTTACACTCTATTAGAGGCCCAAGTGTTTTGAAAATGATTGATGAGGGTTGAAATCAAAGAAACCCTAATTTTGTTTTTCTTTAAAAGTAAATATTCAAAGAAAATCAATAAAAATGATAAAAATACCAAATGAGTTTGAATAAACCACTTGTGATTTTTGTTTAAGGTTTGAAAAATGAGGTTTTAATCACAAGATGAATTAAAACTCATTTGGTTTTGATTTTCAAGGTAAATATTCACTTTTAAAATGTTTAAAAACAATTAAAAATGAATTTATTCACAAAAATACTAATTACATTAAATAAATAATATAAATTTGATTTTTTTGTGGAATAAAATATTTCAACATTTTTGTGATTTTTTGCAAAAAGAACCAATAAAAAATAATTAAAATTGAGGGAGTTATTAATTTTTCAAATCATTAAAAATAATAAGAAAAATAATAAAATATGAAAAAAGTGGTAAAAAAAAAGAGGATCTGGAGCGAGGGGGATTCGAACCACAGACCTCTTGTGTGCAGCATGCGCGCCTTACCACTAGGTGGTGATACATCCGTGTATTGGAACACAACCACAAGTATACAAGGCTTGCCTTTTTTTTGGCCTGGCCTAAGGCAAGGCAAGGCAAGATTTTGGTCAGAAACGTGAAGGCCATAACTTTCTAATTTCTCCATGGATGGAGACAAAATGTATATGCATCTGGCCTAGAATTTCACAAGGAATCCAATGGTGGTGGTGATTTTTTTTTCAGAAAACAAATCCTCCTCAAAACCCGATAGTGGTTTTGAAATAGGTCATATTTTGCATTTTCTGTGCTACCTATTGGTACAGGCATGAATTACATGATGAATTGGTTCAAACACAACACATATAACATGTAAAAGAGATACATGATCAGTGGACCTCAAAGCAAGCCATATTTTAAAGAATTCAAGTTGTGATGCTTACCTCCCTTGGAGCTTTTTGGACAATATGCCAAGTGCTTTGTTCCAGAAATGTTTTGATGCTTTGAACACTCTCAAATGATCCCTTAGAAGCTTTTAGGATGATTGGAACCAGCTGGAAACCTCAGGAATGGAAACTGGCCCTTTCTTGCAAAAGGGACAAAAGTGGCCAAAATAGCAACTCTCTCAAATAGTGTTCCAGATGTGTGGAACCATTTGCGACAGTTCAAGGACGATATTTGGAGTATGTTTGAGGTTTTATCTGGTTTGGAAAGTGATTGAATCAAGACATGGCTAGAAAAATGCAAAAAGGCCCTATTTTGAGGTTTTGAGATGGGACTTTGTTATTTTGGTGTTACAGGTCACTTGTGAGAGTTTGGATCACTTCTATATGATGTTTACGAGGTGAGTGTGTGATTGGCTTGGTTGGAATTGCTCTCAAACTCAAAACCCGATAGTGACTTGCTTTGGAAGGAAAATTTGGAAGTGAGAAGGTGATTTTGATGAAAGCATCTGTTTGATGGCTTTGGTGTACTCAACCTGATCACAAACGAGCTCTATTTATAGTAGAGCAAGTTTGTTTTGGCTGCAATAGTGAGTGGCAACTGCAGCAGAGGTTTGGCCAATGTTGATCAATGGGAATCCAAGTCTCCTCTAGCCATTGACTAGAGGTTTGGGCACATGCTACTGGTTCCCTTGGTCTTGGATATGTATTGACTGAATTCAGTTGGAAATGGCTCAGTCCATACCACCTTGGTGCATCCATTGAATGCTCCAAAACAAAATTGGAGTCTTGTCCCCTTTTTAGGGATTTTTGGTTTGGCATGCTACTTTTGGTTCCAAGGACTTGGGAGGCTTATGGATCAGTGTTTCTCCCTCCTTGGTCTCCCTCTAAGGTGTTCAGATGGATAAACATGTTTGTCATTTGCACAAATTTGGAAAATCGAGCAAAATGCACAAATTTGCCTTGCCATAACAGTTTGCAGCAAGCCACATTGGCATGGTCATATCTCATGGCTCAAGTGGATTTTCATGGAGTTCTTGGCCATTTTGAAAAGCTCTCATATGATACAACATATGTGTGATCATAGTTTGTTTTGATACCTTTTGGATCCAAGTGAAAATTTCCCCTACATTTGGAAAAAAGTGAAGGTAGATTTTGACTTAGTGAAAATTTCACTAAGTGTTGGAAAAAAGTAACATTTTCATTTTTTGTGATTTTGGCCATTCCATAACTTGAAATCCATGAGGAATTGGAATGAGGTGTAGTTGACACTTTTAAAGTATACCATGAGAGCTACAAATCCATCTTTGGATTAGCCCAAATGGTTTCTTGGATCTCAAGTTACGATCCTTGGAAGTTGGTACCCTAACCACTTTGTTCCATAACTTAGAAAATTTCTAAGTTTTTATGGTTACCCCTTTTACAAGTTATCCCACTTTTCTTGATTTTTCTTGATGAATGTTGATTCAAATCACACATTAACATCATTTTAGGGTCAAAGAACCATAATAGTGAAAAATCTCAAAAAGTCAAAGTTGACTTTTGTGCACAATTGACTTTTTGTCAGATGAATTCCAAATTGTGCGATCCTCTACGAAATCAAGTCCTTGACCTAGATCAAACTTGATGTATTGATTTTATAGGTGTTATAGGGTGTATTGAATCACGTCCCAAGGTTTGGGATCATGTATGGGTCAAAAGTCAAAGGCACAGTTGACTTTTCTTACGAAACCCTAATTGTGGTTCTTATGCATTTGAAACTTGTTGATCAAGCTTCTTTGACCAATCCATTGTTGTAAATGGATCAATGTGGTGTATTAGAGACCCTCAAACCATGTCTTGAGGTCTTGGCTCATGATTTGTCCCAAAAGTCAACTTAGGGGTGAATTAGGTCAAGAAACCCTAATTCCTGATTTTTGATGAATGCATCCCCTGAGGTTAAATTGACTTGATGATTGGGTCCATGGTGTTCCATGGAGTATATTAGGTTATTCTTTGAAGCATTGGCTCATTCCCAGAGGAAAATTTCCATCTGGAGGCCCTGGTCGACCAAACCCTAATTTGGTGACTCTGGCGATCTTGAGGCTTGATCCACTTAGAATGCTGCAACCTTGTGCTTGATTCTTACTGTGGGAATCCTCTTGATCCATTGTGGATGTTTGAGAGGTTAGACAAGTTGAAGATCATGTCAATTCTTGATTTATCCTTTGTCTAAGGCTCGGAGAGGGCTTGAAACCCTAATTTTTTATAGTAGTGAATGCTCACCCATCTTTGGAGAGACTGATGAGGCATAATGGTTCATCCATATTGTGATGATGATTTGCCCAATGATGGGAAATCTTAGTGGTCAAAATTTGGGGTATGACAAGAGGCTATTTCTATTATTGACCGTATGGCTTTAAACGACAATCAGGGGAACCATAACCATGGCCCTTCGCAGAAGAAAGCGGGAGTGCTTAAGTTAGGAACTAATGACGCAATCCTTGCACAAAACAAACTGTTATCACAACAAGTGGAGTTGTTGACACAACAAATGGCAAAACTTCCACAACAAATAAAAGAGTTGCAAGAAGTTCCCAACAAAAACCAAATAATAGCGAGTTGTGAGATTTGTAGAGGAGATCACCCTACCGGTTATTGTCCTCCGGTAGTGGAAGAGGTAAATTATGCGAGAAACTAAAATCAAGGATACCAACCTCGACCACCTTACCAACAAGGCAACCAAGGTTACCAACCAGGAGGTAATCAAGGTTATCAACAACCATGGAGACCTCAAGAAGTCAGACCTTCAAATCGTCAATAATATCAAAATTGCACTCAACCTCCACAAGTTCCAAGTGGAAATACAAAGATGGAAGACACTCTCACGCAATTTATGCAAATGTCAATGTCAAATCAGAAGAATACCGATGCAGCCATAAAGAATCTTGAGACGCAAGTCAGACAATTATCAAAGCAATTGGCCGACCAACACAAAGGAACTTTTACAGCGAATACTCAACCAAATCCAAAAGAGCATTGTAAGGTTATTCTAACAAGAAGTGAAAGAGAGATTGACATGGGCATAGGTGAAGTTGTAGTGGAGGAGGAAGTAGTTGAAAAAGAAAAAGATAGTGATGAGATTGAAGTAGAAAAAAATGTTGAGGGAGATTTAGTTGAAAATGAAATGAAAAAAAGTGAGGAAGAAGAAAAAAGAAAAAGAGAAGAAAAATTGAAAAAAACTAGGAAGGGGAAGGAACCGTTGAGTACTATTCCGATTCAACATTTGCCATATCCTCATGCTCCGTCAAAGAAAGATAGTGCGAGGCACTATGCTCGGTTTATGTATATTTTCAAACAATTGCAAATAAACATTCCATTTTCCGAGGCTTTGGAGCAAATGCCGAAATATGAAAAATTTATGAAGGATATTCTCAAGAAAAAGAAGAGGTATACGGATCAAGAGACTATCATGGTTGATGCTAGTTGTAGCGCTATCATTCAACGTACTCTCCCGAGGAAAGAAAGTGATCCGGGACAAGTCACTTTGTCGGTTACAATAGGAAACATCTATATTGGAAACGGTTTGATTGATTTAGGCTCTAGTATCAATTTGATACCTTTGTCTATTGTGAAACGGTTGGGATAGTTGGAATTAAGAACCACTCAAATGACATTGCAACTTGCCAATAAATCCACTACCCGTCCTCACAGTGTAGCGGAAGATGTATTGGTTAAAGTGGACAAATTCTTATTTCCTATCGACTTTGTGGTAATTGAAATGGAGGAAGATGAAGACGCTCTATTGATTCTTGGAAGACCGTTTATGAAAACTGCTAGAATGGTAATTGATATGGAGGACGGTCTTAAGAAGATTAGAGTCCAAGATGAGGAGGTTTGTTTCAATCTATTTGAGGCCATGAAGCACAAAAAGGACAGAGGCAATTTTTTTAGAATAGATACAACGGAGAAGGCGATTGAAGAAGTAAAGGAGCAATTACAAGTTCCAACCCCTTTGCAAAAAGTTCTCACAAATGCTCTTCAAAGTATCGATGAAGCCGAAGAAAAAGAGATCGAAAAGTGTTTGCGAGAGCTAGAAGAATTGAATGAAATTCCTCCTTTGAAAGAAAGGGTGGAAATTTTGAAAAAAGAAAACAATGAGGAAATTAAGCTTGAACTGAAGTTGTTACCGTCTCATCTTAAGTATGTTTTTGTTGATGATGAGGGGAATAAACCGGTGATAATAAACACAGAGCTAACCACAACGGAGGAGAAAAAGTTAATGGGTGTTTTGAAGAAGAATCAAGAGGCAATGGGATAGACTCTTTCTGATATAAAAGGAATAAGTCCCTCTTATTGTATGCATCGAATATTCATGGAAGAAGATTTCAAACCGGTCGCTCAACCACAACGCCACTTAAATCCTATCATGAAAGAGGTGGTTAGGAAGGAAGTGGTAAAAATGTTAGATGTCGGAATGATTTATCCCATTTCTGATAGCCCATGGGTTAGTCTGGTACAAGTGGTGCTGAAAAAAGGCGGATTGACGGTTATCCAAAACGAGAAAAATGAGTTAATCCCAACAAGAACCGTAACCGGGTGGACAATGTTCATAGATTACCGTAGGCTTAACCAAGCTACGAGGAAAGATCATTTCCCTCTCCCGTTTATAGATCAAATGCTTGAACGACTTTCCGGTCAACAATTCTACTATTTTTTAGATGGTTATTCGGGTTACAACCAAATTATCTTGAACTCTGAGGACCATGAAAAAACCTGCTTTTACATGCCCTTTTGGAATCTTCTCTTATAGGAGGATGCTGTTTGGGTTGT
Source organism: Lathyrus tuberosus (assembly GCA_022829125.1). Taxonomy (NCBI): domain Eukaryota; kingdom Viridiplantae; phylum Streptophyta; class Magnoliopsida; order Fabales; family Fabaceae; genus Lathyrus; species Lathyrus tuberosus. Next base: position 5,108,529 of record JALAZF010000203.1, on the reverse strand, counting down.
GTAATGCACCGGCGACTTTTCAAAGGTGTATGCAAGCAATATTCTCAGATTTGATCGAAAAGACAATTGAGGTTTTTATGGATGACTTTTCATTTTTTGGGCAATCGTTTTATATTTGTTTGAAAATTTTGGATGCGGTTTTGGAACGGTGCGGGGAAACCAACTTGGTACTCAATTGGGAAAAATGTAACTTCATGGTGACCGAAGAAATTGTGCTTGGACACAAAGTTTCGTCAAAGGGCCTTGAAGTCGATCAAGCCAAGGTTGATGTTATTGAGAAATTGCCACCACCGTTGAATGTAAAAGTTATAAGGAGTTTCCTCGGACATGCGGGATTTTATCGGAGGTTCATCAAGGATTTCGCGAAGATAGCAAAGCCTTTGAGCAATTTGCTCAACAAAGATAAGTCCTTTGATTTTGATGAGTCTTGCATGGTCGCGTTTAATTCTTTAAAGCAAAGTTTGACTACCTCACCCATAATCATCGCGCCCAATTGGAAAATGGATTTTGAACTCATGTGTGACGCGAGCGATTATGCGGTGGGTGCGGTTTTGGGTCAACAGAAAACAAAAATTTTTCCATGCTATACACTATGCGAGCAAAGTTTTAAATGAAGCTCAAGTAATCTATGCAACAACTGAAAAAGAGTTGCTTGCGATAGTGTATGCATTGGAAAAATTTCGTTCTTATTTAATTGGGTCGCGAGTAGTTGTTTACACGAATCACACGACGATTAAGTATTTTCTCACCAAGCCCGATTCAAAACAAAGGCTAATTCGTTGGATCCTCTTGTTACAAGAGCTTGATTTGGAAATTTGTGACAAGAAAGGATCTGAGAATTTGGTGGCGGATCACTTATCCCGCCTTGTAAATGTTGAAGTGGCCAAAAAGGAATTAGAGGTCAAGGAGGAATTTCTGGACGAAAAGTTGTATATGGTGCAAGTTAGACCATGGTTCGCCGACATGGCTAATCACAAAGCCGCTGGATTAATACCGGATGGTCTAACTCGACATCAGAAAAATAAATTTTATTCGGACGCCAAGTCTTTTGTTTAGGATGAACCATATTTGTTTAAGCTTGGTGTCGATAACCTTTTGAGAAGATGTGTGTCAATAGATGAAGCCACTAGCATACTTTGGCTTTGTCACAACTCTCCTTATGGATGACATTTTAACGGAATAAGAAGGGCAACGAAAGTCCTGCAATTGGGCTTTTATTGACCTTCTTTATTCAAAGATGCACATTCGCATGCGCAAAGTTGTGACAAGTGTCAAAGAAGTGGTGGAATTTTAAAGCGGCATGAAATGCCTTTACAAAACATGTTGGAAATTGAAGTGTTTGATTGTTGGGGAATCGAATTTGTTGGACCTTTTCCATCATCGTTTTCCAACGAGTATATTTTGGTCGCAGTTGATTACGTATCCAAATGGGTAGAGGAAATAGCATGTGCTAAAGCGGACGGAAAAACTGTGATAAAATTTTTGAAAAGAAACATTTTTTCTCGATTTGGTACTCCGCGGATGTTGATAAGTGACAGAGGATCCCACTTTTGCAACACTCAGCTTGAAAAAGCCTTGGAGCAATATGGTGTAAAGCACAAGGTTACAACACCATATCATCCACAGACCAATGGGCAAGCGGAGGTATCAAATTGGGAAATTAAAAGAATTTTGGAAAAACGGTGTCATCCTCAAGAAAGGATTGGTCAAATAAGCTAGATGATGCTTTGTGGGCCTATCGAATAGCTTTTAAAGCTCCGATTGGTCTCACACCTTTTAAATTGGTCTATGGTAAGAATTGTCATTTACCGGTGGAGTTGGAACATAAGGCATTTTGGGCCTTGAAATTTCTTAATTTTGATCCAACTTTAAGCGGAGAAAGAAGAAAGATGCAATTGCATGAAATGGAGGAATTGCGCCTCCAAGCGTATGATTCCAACAAGCTGTATAAAGATCGAGTCAAAACTTACCATGACAGAAAGATAGTGACTAAACAGTTTGAAGTAGGGCAGCTGGTCCTACTTTTCAATTCTTGATTAAAATTGTTCCCTAGTAAATTGAAATCTAAGTGGTCTGGTCCATTCCGGATTCGTGAAATCAAGCAATATGGGGCAATATTCATTGAAGACACAAACTCAAATGAGAATTGGACTGTAAATGGTCAGAGGTTAAAGATTTATCTCGGTGGTGATTTCGAGCGGAATCCCTCCGTTGTGCCGTTTTGCGATCCTTGAGGTTGCATTGGACCGTTGAGCTTACCCGACGTTAAATAAGCGCTTGTTGGGAGGCACCCCAACATTGTAAGTATTTATTGATTTATTTTCTGTTTTAATGATGTTTGATGTTTAGAGTGGTTTAGGAAGTGGCAGCAGTGCAGAAAAAATTTTCAAAACCTGTCATGTTCGCTGGCGTTTGCTTTGCGAACCTGGGGCAAGCATTCGCCGGCCAGTTTGCTTTGCGAACCCAGCGAGACAGGGGAAGTATGTTTGCTGCCACCTCAGTTTAAAAAAGGGTTTTAATGTTATGGGTGGGCCAACACTTGGGCCCAACACCCATATTATTTTCTGAACAATTGAGAGGGAAAACCCTACTCCCACTCTTGCCTCCCTCTCATTCAAACAAAACCTTCTCAAGAACTCAAGCTCTCACGTGCTCTAGTTTCTCAAATTTCACTCAAGTTCTTCGCCAATTTCAACCACAAGCTCAGGTTTGCATATCTTTTTCTTGCTAATTTCTGTTAGACATTGTGCTAGGGTTGTGGTTTACATTAAAGACATTTATGATTTTAGGGTTTAATTTCTGTTTTAAGGTTTGAGTGATTGCATGCTGAATATTGTGCAAGCCTTAGAATAGAAATGTTATTTTGTGAATGAAGCTCTAATTATTGGAAGTATGGCTATTGTTTTTCTGAATTTTTGTGCGTTCTCTATTCAGTTCGCCTTGCGAACCTGGGCGAGCATTCCGCAGACCTTCGCTTTGCGAATCTGGGGCGAATGTTCGCCAGCCTTCGCTTTACGAACTCTGGAGCGAACATATCAAAATGCTGAATTTTTTTTATGTTGTTCCAATTGTGATTTGCTTTTGGCTGCCAATTCTAATGATTGTGTTTCTACTTTTTTGCTGTTTTACTTGTTGATGTGTGCAGATGGCCCCCAAGGTTAATCCCACCAAGAAAAGAAAGTCCTCCACATCGCGACAAGTGCCAATCCAATATGACGACACTCGCTTTAGAGGTGTCAAACAAGCAGCAAGGTATCTAACCTAGGAAAAAAGAAGCATTTTAGCGGAAAAGATATTCAACTTAAGTGACAGAGGGAGTTATCGGTGTGTGGCTGCACTCTTGGAAGAGAAAAAATGGGGACGAATGATAACTCCAGTTGATAGCTACAATGTAGAGCTTGTCCAAGAATTTTATGCGAACGCCCTTCCTGATGATGGCGAGCAGTTTAGTTGGACAACCTTAGTTGGGGGGAATGTGGTGAGATTTGACCGTAGAGCAATTAGTATTCTTCTTGGAAGTCCTCTGCCTTTAAGAGCTAGCGAGATTGATGATTACCATAGGGACCTGCACCTTCACCGAGATATCCTAAAAATGACCAGAGATCTCCTTCGACCGGGAAAAATTGTTGGACTCAACCCATTTGGAGTTGCTAGTAGGTACCGGCGTGAGGACATGCAACCGTTGGCTCAACTTATATTGCTTTTGGTGATAACCAATATCAAACTGAAGTCGCATTCCTCAACTATCCCTATACCATTAGCTCACCTTGTCCACAGTATCTTGACAAACATACAGATTAATGTGGCCCGTATTATTGCCGATGAGATAAGGGCAATTGTGGAGAGTGGCCTTGGTGGTACCGCTTCTCAGGCGAATGCCCCTCTCGCATTTCCTTGTCTTATCATGTCTTTGTGTGCGGGTGCTGGGGTTGATATTCCCACACGCCGCCAGGTCACTATCCCGTCGGCTATCGACGATCATTATGTCGACAAATTCTGCAAGCCAAAGGGGACAAGGGGTGAGACGTCAGAGTTTTTACCCTTATCAGCAAGAGATATGCTAGTATAACTAGGACTGGATGTTGGCTTTTCAGCGCGCCATGACTGATTTACATGACTCCATGCAGGTACTACAGCTGCAGATTCATGATCCTTCCACTGAGCATACGATGATGTCAAGGGAGCAGTTCCTTGCACATGCTGGTTGGCATGAGGCCAGGCCAGTATTCGGAGGGGGAGAAGACGTAACTGGTGCTGATGATGATGCTGATGAGGAGGGTGATGGTGTTGAGGTAGAGGTATCTGGTTCTGGTTCTGGTTTAGAGGAGGAGGAGGTTGAGGTGTATGCTTCAGAGTCCGAGGAGGACTGATTTTTTTTGTGATGATTTTGTACTTCCTTTGAGCATCAAAGTGAAGTTTTCTTGTATTCTGTTTTTTATTTCAGTTTATATCGATGTACTATATCCACTTTGTTGGATTATTTTGGTTATAATGATGTACTTGTACCCTTTTGTGGTACTTTTAACTTTGTAGGTGTGTTCACACAAGTACATGTTTATTATTATTATTAGTAATATATGTTGTTTTTCAGTAAAAAAAAAATTCTGTTTTTTATTTTACTAATATTTCAGTTTTAATTATTGTTAGTAAGTGTTGAGTTCTTCAGTTTACGAATGCTCAACACTTAAAATGTTGGTATGCTTGTGGAAGTTAATATTTCCAACATTTGGATGTTTTGTGGAAGAAACTTAGGTTGGTGTTGATTGTGCATCAAAGAAGATCCCTCCAAGATTGGATGGCTATGATAGTACTTTAAGCATGATGTTGTGGCAAGGTACATAGTTACCTAGTTCTAGAATTTAGAATGTATTGGAACTTTGTTGTCTTTGTACAAATGAAAATGTTGTTTCTTGTTACAACTCTATTTGATTGCTTGTGTCATTTAGGTCCAAAAATCACAAAAGTGAGAAACCTCCATGTTATACTAAATGCATAGGATTAATGATGAATGTTTTTTTATACTTATAATTCATGCTTTATCTTGCTTGTTGTTTTGAAATTGTGGAAGCATAGAAATGATCAAGGCAATGTTTGTGCACTTTGAGTATAACCACCATTCCAAAAACACTTCAAGTCACCTTGTGAGGGTGCGCGTATTTGAAACCTCTTTTGAGCCGAAATGAAATTTTTGTTTGAATCATGCACCCGATTTTTACCCATTTTGAAGAGCATTTAAGCTAAGATTATGACAATGTTGAAGTTGGGGAGAATGGATTATTTTGAAAATAGAAAAAGGAGTTGGTGATACAATGCATTCTAAGACAAAGAATTTGAAAAAAAAACAGAGAAGAAAGAAAAAGAACAAAAAGAAAAGAAAAAGAAAAGAATAGAATGCATTGTGAAAGAAAGAAATAAGGATTGAACAAGATCGAAAATTTTGAAAAAGAAATGCTCTTCAAAGTCTTTACCCTTTCTTGTTTCAATGGTCGTGTACATATGTCCTTTGTTTTTAACCCCGACCAACCGATAAAAGCCCTTAGTGATCTTTTGCTTCCATAATTTCTTGCGATCGATTAGATATTCTATGAATTGCTTAGTATTTGCTTCATTTGTCATTTGAGCGAAATTGCCCCGCGGTTGCAAACGCGTTAATTTCCTTCAATCCTTTTTCGAAGAGGAGTGTTAGAGTGACATAAGCATGATTGTTTAGTTGTTTCTGGAAACATTGTCTGATATTTATTTTAAGGATCAAGTTCTTTTCCATTGTCTATTCTAGGATTGTGTAATTGTGCTTTGTTACAATTGTTGTTTTATTTGAGCCGTTTATCCTTTCTTGGATTGAATCAAATGCTCGAGCAAATCCTCTTGTTTTCAATGAGAGGCATACTTTGCTTGAGGACAAACAAAGACTTAGTTGGGGAGAGTTGTTAGATGTCAAACATGCTATATTTTTTGTATTTGATACTTGGCATTTTTTATTACTTTCATGTCTTAATTGTGGATTTTTGTATTGAATTGTTGTTGTTCTTCATGCATTATATTTATACTGTTGGTGCTTGTAATTTGTGTGCTACTGTGCAGGAAAGTGCACTAAAAACATCAAAGATAGAAGACACAAATAATTGATGCAAGCTGCCAAAGAAAGTGGAAAACAACAGCAGCTTCGCTTTGCGAACCCTGGCGAAGTCCCCAGTGAATGTTCGCTTTACGAACATTGGCGAAGCTCTCAGCGAACAAAACAGAGGGAAAAGGACCCAAAATTCGCTTTGCGAATGTTTTGGCGAGTGGTTCGCTTTGCGAATGAATTGTTCGCTTTGCGAACTCACGAAAACAGCCAAGGGCGGTTTAACTTTCAGAGGCACTTAAGGTGCCATTTTCTTTCATTCGCTAGGCGAATGATTCATTCGTAGTGCGAATGTTGTTGATCTCAAGTGTATTATAAATAGATTTTTATGTTTTCTTAGGATCATAACTTGATATTTTCACACCAAAACATTTTTTTCTGAGGTTTGATCATCCAAGAGTGAATTTCCACATAGTGAAGCTGAAGTCACATCCGATCTCGATTATTCGACACGGATGTTCTTTCATCTCCTCTTGAAACTTGTGATACAAGCTGCCATGGAAATGTGTAGTTAAACACCTCTTGTGTTAAGATTAGAGGTAGTTAATCTTGCTTATATGTATTTCTTTTGATCTTTTGTATATGAACAAGGTTAATGATCAATATATGATGAAGTTGTTTGTTCTTAATGATGTATCTGTGGTTTAAATCACTCTAGACATAGATTTTCCAAATCATGACCTAATATCTTCATCTCTTAAAAACCAAACTCTAGACATAGATTTGGGGTTTGATATTCGCTTTGTATTGATCTTAAAGGTTGTTGTTGCGATTGTTAGCGTGTGACATCATTTAACGGTCTAAACAACGATACTCACAAATTTACTTTAGAGATAAACTTATTTGAGAGGATACGCGATTGTATTGGTCGGAACTAAGTTCATATGCTTGATTAATCGGATATGTATGAAAAGGATTAGCGAAATCTAATCTTGACATGCTTTTATAAAACTTACAACATCTTTGTTATAGTTTACTTCTTTGCTACAAAAATTGATGTTACAAAACCAAGAACAATTTGAAACCCCTTACTTAAAACGTTTTGACTATTGAATGGCAAGCATCAAAATATCGCACAATCCCTGTGGATACGATAAAAACACCCCCCCGAATTACTCCTTCAACACCTCCTCTGCCTTTGTTGCCATTCCAGCTTCCTTTGCCTTTCTTTTCTTTTTTTGACTGCACCTGCAAAGCCATATCACTCTTCGACTTTCCTGCTGCTCTTTTAGCCATCGTTTGTTCATGAGACTCAAACTTCCCTTGAAGCCCTTCCTTCTTCAATACTGACAAGTCTTTCAACTCTTCTATGGCTACTACTAAGTGGTCGAACTTTGGAGCCAATGACCTCAAGATCTTTGCAACAGCTGATCTTGATGTCAACACTTCTCTACATACCTTGATTTGATTCACCAGTTTTGTAACCCTAGTAAAGAAATATGTTATGCTTTCATTGTCTTCCATCTAAAGAAATTAATAAGTCCTTTTGTGAGTTTGTAACCTCACCTCTTTCACCTTCTCTGCACCTCCAAACGATTTTTCAAGAATCTCTCATGCTTCTTTTGCTGATTCTACATCACTAACCTTTTCAAAATTATCTAGATCAACACACTGATGGATTATAAAGACAGCTTTATAGTTTTTCTTCTTCAATTCTTTGTGTGCAGCCTTTTCTTGATCCGTTGCATTCTCTGCAAGCAGTGTTACTCCTTCCTTCATAAGATCCCAAAGATCTTGATAACAGAAAACCACCTTAATCTTCTTGGACCAATTCTCATAATTATCTTTCTTGAGAATCAGAAGGTTCGCCGAAAAGTGCTTGTTTGGATGATTCATCGCCATCACGATTTTGCTTTCTTGAATCGCAACCGGAGCTCTAGATACCAAATGTTGGAATTCAACCATAACCTATGGAAAATTTCACTCAATCTTGATCTCAAGATTGTTATCAATCAAGCAATGACAATGAAAAGAAAAGGTTGAGAAAGAAAGAAAGAAAGTAACATTTGAGAAGAAGATGAATATTCTGCAGAGTTTCTCTCTGCCCAAAAATTGTGGAAACCTTGTTAATATTGCAACTGTAAGTGATTACAAGTTCTCAATTCTGAGTTGTTTACAAAATAAGGGTTTCTCCCTATTTATAGATTCAAGTTATCTTGCACCCCAAGCCAAAGCCCAAAACTATAAAAGCCCAAAATAGCTAACATTACTAAAATAGGCCTAAGTCGAAATCCTGTGTGAAGCAACCTGCTTCGACACTTCGATACACTATTACAACTCGACACATGCACATTAGGCTAATTCGACTAATCCTTGTTTCTGTCGAGTTACACTGCTTCGACACAAGGTATTACAACTCAACAATTATAAGTTGTGGCTAACAAGTTAACAAACATAGAACGCCTAATTTTACTTCGAATTCGCCTAATAAATTAAGAAGTTTTAGTCTTAATTAGTGAATTGTACACTAAGGAATTAGGCGCAATGGTCATGTTAATTCGTCGTATGATTATAGTGAAATTCTGGTATCAGACGTGTGATGTTAAGGTGTGATGTCACAACAACACACTCTGCACAATGGACATAATTAACAGCAAAATAACACGCCAAATTGTTCACCCAGTTTGGTCTAACTACCTACGTCTGGGGGCTACCAAGCCAGGGATGAATTTCACTACTTGTAGAATTAATTTACAGACTCAACAACCCAGTTGACAATCTCCTAAACTTAATTCCTACTAGTGACTTTCTACCTAAGAAACCACTTAGATATGAGAACACTACTCAATCCCTAAAACAATACTCAAGGAACAACCTCTTTGAGCAACCTTGATCTCACTTCACAACTTTGATCAAGTAATAACTCTCTATTGCTTCACAGCTTCTAAGAGAGGACAGAATACGACTCAGCAATTCACCCTAGAATTCTGGATACAAGACTCGTACAAAATACTCAAGACACTCAGCCTATGCTCTTGATTCTTTCTCTGTATTTCTGTCACTTTTTCCTTTGATCTTGTGCGCTTTAAATAGCAATCTGAATTGGACTTGGACCTCCTACAAAATCTCGCCCGATTTGTTATTTAAAACTGAATATTTAAAACAGATTTTCTCCTAAAATCTTTTTAAATCTTCAACCTTTTAAATCTCCTACAAATCAGCGCCAGATCTCCTTTGCAGCAGAAAATATCTATCCCAAGATATTCGCATCCAATGAGACAGCTTGCTCTCCACAATTCCAGCTAACACGCAACCCCTAACAACATCATAACCTGATGTTATTAATTCTGCAGATCTAATGTCACAACATCGCCATGTGACATCAGACATCCAACTTCAGCAATTTAAATACTTAACACAGCCCAGTGTTAAGACTCAATGTTGCAACATCAGCACCTTGACATCGACATTGAACATACTTTGTTTTACCAAAATTCCAGCCAATCCAAGAACTAACAATCTCCCCCTTTGGCTAATTTTGGCTAAAACAATCTCTGCACTCTGCACCTTCAGAGACTTCAGCAGCGGAAGAACTTTAATCAATGATTTTGAAACACCAAGCATCATCTTCAAATCTCTTTACAAAACTCTGCTGCAGCAACAAAACAGCTACATTCTTCAAACATTCGAGCAGCTGCAACTATTTCATTATTAGCAGCAATTAGCACTCCCCCTCAATGCACCAACCAGCATAACAGTTGTTCAGCAATTACTCCCCCTTAATTTCTGCACTTCTGAACTATAACATCAGCAATTAGCTGCATATTTCTTGACTTCATTCCTTAGCAGTAACAATCAACTCTTGGCAGTGACCTTTGTACTCTTTGATACTCTAGGCTCTCTTGGCTACCTCTCCCCCTTTTTAGCCACAATTAGGCAATCTTCAAGCAGAAGCCCTATTAACTACAGTTAGTACACCCTAGCTCTCATTGTTAGCCTCACAGATAGCAACCAGGCAAAACAAATCATAGAAAGAAAAACATAAACAGGTGCATATTCAGCACAATATTCAAATTACATAACCAAGCATAGCAAGTGCAAAAACAAAAAAACTAAACTATTATCTAACAACAGAAGTTAGTCCTCATCCGAGCTGGTACCATCAGCATCTTCATCACCTTCATCTGACCCGGAATCCACAGTATCGCCATTCCCATTATCTTCCCCCTGTTGCAAGTCTTTGATCATTTGCTCAATCTTTATTTTCCTGACAGTGCTGGTACTGATAACCATATCAAGATCCTTGCAGGTTGCCTTTAATTCTTCAATCAGCTCAGATTTTGTACTGACCTTCTTAACCCCAGAACTTGATGTTGTAACAATGTTTGGAAAATGACTCCCAGCAAACAGTTTGGGATGCAAAGATAAAGCTGACTCCCTCTTACATGCTACCCCTGTACTGGTTAAGATTCCAGGATGTTGATCTAAGATCATTCCACAGATAAGGGAAGGGAATGATATAGGCATTTTGATAGCATTGGTGGCACCATGCTTCACCACTTGATCAAATATATAGCTTTCATAGTTGAACTTGACCTTTTTCCCCACAGCATAGATGAACCTTCCTAATCCCACAGTTATGGTGGTTTTGTGATTAGTAGGTACCCAGTTAGCAACACCAATTCTGTGCAAAATAGCATACTTGATACTGAGTTTGCTAGCTGTCAATTTATTTTTCAGTGGCCACACCTTAACTTGAGTGGCAGTGATTTCTCTACATACTTCATTATCAGTCACCTCCAGCTCACACTCCTCTTGCTCATCTCTTCCCATATATTTATTGATAGTACTAGGAGAGAAGTCAATACACTGACCCCTAACAAACACCTTCATGTAGTTCACACTTCTATTGTCAGAAATGTCTATGGGGATGTTGACAACAAATTCCTTAACAAGTCCACTATAGTACTTAGAGAATCTGGTCACCGTCTTCAGCAGTCCAGCAACATGAATGAGGTCCATAATTTCTTTCATCTCCAAGACATCCTTTCCAAGCTCCCTTTCTAGAGCTAATCTCCTTTGGCATATAAACTTCCACAAGGGAGCACTGCTCGCATAATGAAAGGATATGTTGTCCACTGGCACTTCAGGGACCTTATCAGAGATTCTTTTCAAAATGGTCTTTCTGGATGGTGTGATGTCATGAGCATCATCTTCGACATCATAGTCAGACTCAGAATGCACCACAGCCTTCCTCTTTCTAGGATTTACTTCCACTTTGCTCCAGGCTTTAGCTGGTCCAACAGCAATGTTTTTTTCTCTTATCATCAGAAGACTTCTTTGGGGACGATTCAACCTGCTTTTCTTTCCTTGTCCTTAGACTCTTAGCCAGACCAGGCACTGCTCTTCCAATGACTTCATCATCAGATAAGTCATCAACATTAATCACATCAGTCCTCTTTTCTCTTTCAAGAGTAGTCTCAGCATCCCTACTAGGCGATGTTCTGACATCCCCTTCAACACCCCCTTCACCATGAATATCATCTTCTCCACTACTTACTTCAGTATCAACTTCAACTTCCTTCTCAGCATCTTCGATTACGGAGACAGCTAATTTGTGAAGATTTGTATCAGTAGATTGCATGTCACTCTTTTCTCTTGTACACTGATCAGCAGCCATTTGTCTCAGGGGTCTAGATATACCCTTAATAGGAAGTCCTTTTTCAAAGATTTTATCAACGATCTGCCCCATGCTCTTATCAACATCTACCCTTTCAACCACAGTTTGAGACGAGGATGACCTAGGTGTTTATTTATCACTAAATAGGACACTCGTAACAAGCTTCTTTGTTTTAGTGTCTTTAAAGGTAGTTGCGGCCCTTTTAGGAGCAAGTTTAGAGGGTCTAGGTTTACCTGACTCTGGGAGCATTACCGAGATGGGTTGTATATTCAGAGCTTTGTCTTCAGAGTACTCATCTGTAGAAACCCTAGCTTTATTCCGCGATGAACTTTTTGATGGAGAAGATGTCTGTTTTGACATGGTTCCTTTGGGACGATTCTTCTTGTTGAAGGAGACGAACAGACGAGAGATATGAGTTTTGACGGATTGTGATTTTGCTATAATAGGAAATGAGGGTCTGAGGTAAGGCGCCAGATTTTGAGTAATTTTTAAAGACCAATCAATGAGTTTCTCCCCCCAAATAAGCTTTCCTTTTACAATTTTGAAGGGATTTAACTTAAGAGTACTTAACTCTAACATCCTTTCACACCTGATGTCACAATCTAATGCTAAAACATCAGTCTTAACATCGATAGATGGGCTGACTTCTATAGGTATCCACAGATAACAATTATCACTGGCCCTGACTCCTTTCATGATCACTTCATCCTTGTCGTTTGTCACCAGACACTCATCCTTGGAATAGCTGACTTTGTAACCTTCATCACATAACTGACTTATGCTAATCAGATTAGCCTTCAAACCTTGGACAAGGATCACACTATCAAGGGTAAGACCATCAGGATTCTTCACTCTTCCACTTCCTTCTACTACTCCTTTTTCTCCATTGCCAAACACGACCTTATTTGCATGGCAAGGATTGAACTCCATCAACTGCTCCTTTGATCCAGTCATGTGCATAGAACATCCACTGTCAAAGTACCATGCATCCATGGCAACATGTCCATCTGAGGTGTGGGCTAAAAGACATTTCACCTTCTCCTTAGGAACCCATTGTTTAGCAACTTTAGGTCTGACCTCCTTTGGTTTGCCTTGAGGAGCAGATTGTGGATAACCATGGAGCTTGAAATAAGAGTACTGCATATGTCCAAACCTTCCACAATAGAAGCATCTTACTCTGTCATCTCTAAATTGTTTATGTCTTCTACTATTATGATGATAATGCTGTGGCTGCCACCCATAATGTTGTCTCCTTCTTCCATATTTCGATTGTCGTCTTCTGTACTGAGGATGCTGTCTTCTAGGCTGTCTCCTATGGTGATGAGGCTTCCTTCTTCCATAGTGATGAGGCACAGCATTGTTGTATCCATATCCATACCAGTTTTCCTAATGTTGAAACATCTGACGAGACATGTTCTGTTTGAACCTTGCAACTTGCATGCTCTTGTGATATTGGGGAGGCATATACTGACTAGCTCCTCAAAGCTGCATCTTCCTCTGATGGGGACCATTCTATTTCTCAACATTCTGAGGCTGAACAATCTTCTTAGGGGTAGGAACCTGTCCTTTTGGTTGAGACATTGGTTGGGACACCTCCTCCTTTGTTCCTGAAGAGCTTGCTTCAGCAGAACCCTTTTTCTCAGCCACAAATCCTATACCTGACTTATCCCCAGCCACTTTTTCTGTCTGAAGGATCTTATCAAGTGTGTATGTACCACAGCTCAGCATCCTAACAGACTTGGTTATTTGATCAAGGTGAGCTTTAACTAGTACAACCTCATTTTCCAGATCAGCTTTTTCATTCTCAAGCTGAGCAATCTGTTGCTTATGGCACTTGTTTTCTTGACAAATCTCAGCACTTTTTAACCACAGCTCTTGATAAGTAGATGCCAACTCCTCATACGTTATTTCTCCATCACTAGAATCATCATCAGAAACAATAGTTCCTGTTAAAGCTCTAACATGCTTTGCTGACTCACCTTCACTTTCACTATCAGAGTCAGACCAGGTAACTGTCATGCCCTTCTTCTGCTTTTTCAAGAAGGTGGGACACTCTTTCTTGACATGTCCATACCCTTCACACTCAAAGCACTGAACTCCTTTATCTTGGGCAGTTTTCTCTTCATCCTTCTCTTTTGACTTGCTGATGTCAGACGATATGTTCTTGACATTAGGCCTGGAGTTATTGTTCATCCTCTTGAACACTTTGTTGAACTGTCTTCCCAACATAACTATGGCCTGAGATAGATCCTCCTAGGATTTTGAACTCTTTCCTTTTTCTTCTTGATCATTTGACACCAAGGCTATACTCTTAGGCTTCTTTTCTGGTTCTTCCTCATTCAACCCAAGCTCAAAAGTTTGAAGAGATCCAATGAGCTCATCAACTCTCATCTTGCTGATGTCTAGTGATTCTTCAATGGCAGTTACCTTCATCTTATACTTCTTAGGAAGGGACCTAAGAATCTTCCTTACAAGCTTTTCATCTGACATCTTTTCACCAAGAGCACTGGATGCATTAGCCAGCTCAAGAACACTCATGTGGAAGTCATGAATAGTCTCATCTTCCTTCATCTTCAAGCTTTCAAATTTTGATGTTAGAATCTGAAGTCTTGACATTTTAACTCTAGATGTACCTTCATGAGTGGCCTTCAAAATATCCCACGCTTCCTTAGCAACTTCACAGGTATTGATTAACCTGAAAATATTCTTATCCACTCCATTGAAAATTGCATTTAGAGCTTTGGAATTTCCAAGGGCAAGCTCATCTTCTTCCTTGGTCCATTCTTCTTCAGGCTTTGGCTTTGAGGTGCCTTCTTTATCTTTGCCAGCATCATCTTTCTCACACATAACAGGTGATTTCCACTCTTTAATAATAGCCTTACATGCCCTGCTATCCAAGGATTTTAAGAAAGTAGTCATCCTTGGCTTCCAATAGTCATAATTGGATCCATCCAAAATAAGGGGTCTGTTGACGAATCCTCCAACTTCTTTGTCCATCTTTACACCAGAAAGTAACTTCCCTAGATCTCACCCAGAGACAGGCAGGATGTCTGCTCTGATACCAATTGAAATTCTGGTATCAGACGTGTGATGTCACAACAACACACTCTGCACAATGGACAGAATTAACAGCAAAATAACACGCCAAATTGTTCACCCAGTTCGGTCTAACTACCTACGTCTGGGGGCTACCAAGCCAGGGATGAATTTCACTACTTGTAGAATTAATTTACAGACTCAACAACCCAGTTGACAATCTCCTAAACTTAATTCCTACTAATGACTTTCTACCTAAGAAACCACTTAGATATGAGAACACTACTCAATCCCTAAAACAATACTCAAGGAACAACCTCTTTGAGCAACCTTGATCTTACTTCACAGCTTTGATCAAGTAATAACTCTCTATTGCTTCACAGCTTCTAAGAGAGGACAGAATACGACTCAGCAATTCACCCTAGAATTCTGGATACAAGACTCGTACAAAATACTCAAGACACTCAGCCTATGCTCTTGATTCTTTCTCTGTATTTCTGTCACTTTTTCCTTTGATCTTGTGCGCTTTAAATAGCAACCTGAATTGGACTTGGACCTCCTACAAAATCTCGCCCGATTTGTTATTTAAAACTGAATATTTAAAACAGATTTTCTCCTAAAATCTTTTTAAATCTTCAACCTTTTAAATCTCCTACAAATCAGCACCAGATCTCCTTTGCAGCAGAAAATATCTATCCCAAGATATTCGCATCCAATGAGACAGCTTGCTCTCCACAATTCCAGCTAACACGCAACCCCTAACAACATCACAACCTGATATTATTAATTCTGCAGATCTAATGTCACAACATCGCCATGTGACATCAGACATCCAACTTCAGAAATTTAAATACTTAACACAGCCCAGTGTTAAGACTCAATGTTGCAACATCAGCACCTTGACATCGACATTGAACATACTTTGTTTTACCAAAATTCCAGCCAATCCAAGAACTAACATATAGAGTAATTGTTATTCAAGTGATACACATTCATCAACAGGTATAATTAGGGCATTCGAATAAAGATCTAATCGCTCTTCTTTATCGAATCGTTAGTCCAAGTTATTCTCGTACTTAATTTCCGTACCAAACATTATTAACCCCCCCCCCCCCCCCCCCCCCAAATTATTTTTGTTAAATTTCACATTTATCACCTTGTTTGAATTTACAATCCCTATGGAGATGAATTGAGTTTTACTACTTCTATTGTATTAGTACACATGTTAAGAAAGTCATTAAATAAATTATTGGTATTTCTGTAATACCTTTGATCTTTTAGCTTTAAGATTTATGTATTTAACACTTATACGATCAAGTCCTTCCCATAAATCAAATGGTTCGATTCCTAGAAGATAAGCATGTAACACATGTTTTTGCATTAGGAGTAAGCACACTAGGCACTGATATCATCACAACATTATGATATGCATCAACTCCTTTTTTTTCCAATCATTTACAACTATATGATGAATTCTCAAGTTAGCGTGTATTCCCCGTTCACTCAATGTTGAATACTCTAAATAGATGGAAAGTGAAAGATATATGTTGTACCCCAAATTTTACCCCTTAGATGCCATAACATCTTGCATTGACATTTAGATTCAATAATCCATGCATTGTTAACTAACCACTTCATTTTGCAAGTTTGTTTCTTTTGTGAAAGTCAGGTTTTGCACAAGAAAGAGGGTAGGGTCTCCTGAACCAAGCTCTCACATGATTCAAGATCTCCTAGGTACTTTGAGGCCCCAAATGCAACTATTGAGCTCATCTACATCCTAAAAGTCACAATCAACAAGAATTCAAGTGTGACTGGCTCTCATTACCAAGTGCCTTGAGCCACAAGTTCACCCTGCCTCCAATTAGGGTTTTGTGATGAGAAGATAATCATGGCCTTGGATATGGATCAAGAGTTGTTCTCAAGCCCTGGGACATGACTCCATGTGGTAATATACATCCTCAGAGACTATCTATAAGCCTTAGATGTGATTAAAAAAGCAAGATCATTAGAGATCATTCAAGTACATTCACAGTGGAATTAGGGTTTTGACTGAGGCTCTAATCCTTGAGATTTTGATCCAAAATGAAGCATCCAAGTCCTCAATCCATCATGACATGTCTCATTGAGGAGCTAAGGCATGAGAGATCGAGTTTTGAGAATTTTCTTGCAAAGGAAGCAATGACTGGTCCATGAAACTTTTCAAATGTGGAAATTTCACTACTTGTGCAAAATTGGGAAGGTTATAACTTTCAAACCCCACATCCAATTTAAGTGACTCAAAGCTCTTTCCATGATCTTTAAAGTGTATTATAGGACCCTCTTCCAAAAAATGCATGGTTTTTAAGTTATGAGACTTGGAAGATAATATGTCATTAGGACTTATTGAAATTTTCAACATTTTTGTTCCAATTTTGAACACTACTTCATGGCTGTTTTTCACCTAGTTCCAAACTTCAAATCAAAAATCATTGAGCTTAAAGTTGTTCCTTGTTCTTCAAGCTTTCTAGACATGTGTAGAACTCCTCATTTGGATGAACCAATCTCAAGATATGATCCTTCAAAGTTGGGTATTTCAAATTGTGAAAATCCAATAACTTAGAAATTTTCTCAAGTCCTTTTGCCAATTCCTGCGCATGATTTTGTGAAGATTTCTCTTATTGTTTCAAGCTTTATTTAAGGCTAATTTCTACATGGAAGATGTTCTACCAATTTCCTACCTTCCAAAGGACCAAAGAGCTCATGAAAATGAGCATTGGTCATTTAGAAACATGGCACCAAAGTTGACATGTTGGTTAGTACATACACTTGGAAGAAATTCAGAATTTTAATTTTGAATCCACATCAATTTGGACACAATTGCTCATTTAGCTCATGGCAGGATCTCACGTGGTCTTTAAACATGAGAAAAGTTATGTCACATGCTATCTCTCTCCAAAGGAATAAGGACATGTCATTTGAATCATTATCTTGAAATGTGCTCGTGTGAAAAGACACCATTTGGTTCAGTTTCTTTGTAAACCATGTCTTGCAACTTGAACCAAGTCTGGACCCCTACCAAGTACATGTAGCGAGCGGTTTTGGATGTGGTTGCGAAGCACTACCGCTCTTTGGTATCTACAGCTCGATTCATTTTTTATCCTATTGAAGCTGATGAAGGAAGGGAAATAGATGTCTCAAATTAACCCTGCTTGCAAACTGAGTTTAAACAGTCAAAACTGTTGGTTTACAGATGCTACAAAGATTCGGGGTCTCTATTAGGTTTATTTTTTTAAAAGTAGTGTTCGGTCGATGGGTGGGAGGTTAAGATGTTAAGACGGAAGTATGAAAGTATGGGATTTTGGGTTTTTGTTTAGTGTGCTCGCTAAGATTTTTCTTTCAATCTTATGCCTACGTATTCCCGTTTTTCCAAAACAGGGAAATCAGAGCGACCGTAGTTCCTCCTATTCTATGGGAGGAAATGGTGTTTTGGTGTCTTGTTCAAAGCCCAAGACGTGAAGCGAAAGGTAGTTTGTATCTTGTTCAAAGCCCAAGATGTGAAGCTGAAGGGTCTATTTGTATCTTGTTCGAAGCCCAAGATATGAAGCTAAAAAGGTGTTGTCTTCAGAGAGAATTTGTCATCTCTAAAGAGGTTTATTTGTCACAACTGTTTATAAAGGAGAATTACTTTAACCGGGATGTGTGAATCCGGCAATGCCATAATTTCCTTTATAGGAGGGTTCCAACCTGAAGGAGAAGACTTTAACTCAGTGTAGAGCAATGCTATCTTTCCTTAGGAATTTCTCATGCTAAAAGAGGGGCAGTGGCATGGATGTCGATGATCCAGAGGGTTGCCGCTTACAGCGATTAGATGAAGGGGAAGGAGTTGTTGATGTTTGTGTACTGTGAACGAGGCACAACTTTGATGCTAAAAGGTTGATTGGATTAACCAGTGGTTTTCTTATACAAAGCCTAAGAGGAGGCTATTGGCCCAACAAGAGGGAGTTTTTATGTGTCTCGTACGAAGCCCGAGAGAGAGAGGCTAACAGATTTGACTCAACAAAAGAGTCTTTTGTATCTCGTACAAAGCCCGAGATGGAGGCTAAAATTATTTTAGCTCCACTGGGGAGAATCATTATACAAAGCCCAAGAGGAGGCTAGGGTTACTGTTTCAGTTGAGTGACAGGTCCAGTATGCTGATTAGAGCGAAAATCAGTTCTTATATGAGCAACGCTGTACTCAAGGATTTGATTCGAGGATCAGGGTTATTTCCCGTTCTTTAAGGAAGTGGGAAATCTGAAGGGTATTGAGACTGTCCGAGTCTACGGGGTTCCTTCCTATTCTTGAAGGGTGCTTGAGAACGTCTTTGGGACTCAAGGGTTTTAGACTGTCCAAGTCTAGAGTTTCATCTTTTGTATTATGCTTTGAGAAACAGTAGTAGACTCCTAGAAAGACAGCTCTATTAAGATGACTGATTTCTGTTCCTATACCTCTAGGAGGTCGTCGGGACAATTTGTACGAAGCCCAAGAGGAGGCTGGAAACTTTTAAGAAGCCGATCGGTCCTTGTATGAAGCCCAAGAGGATGCTATCATTCCTGGAGGAAGAATCATTATATGAAGCCTAAGAGGAGGTTGTGAATACTTCTAAGAAGCCGAAGGGTCCTTGTACAATGCCCAAGAGGAGGCGAGGATGCTTTTAGGAAGCCCGTGGGTCCTTGAACAATGCCCAAGAGGAGGCCGATGCTTTTAAGAAGCCGCTGGGTCCCCAAACCCCGAGAAATTCAAGACAGGCTATTCACAAGGAATAGATCAAGCCAGGAAAGTTCGAGAATTTGGAAGAAACTCAAGAGATGCCATTCACGGAGAAAAGATCATCTCTGGGGAGTAGAGTTTCTTGACAAGTGCTTTTAAGAAGCCTGTGGGTCTCCAAACCCCGAGAAGTTCAAGACAGACTATTCACAGAGAATAGATCAAGCCAGGAAAGTTCGAGAATTTGGAAGAAACTCAAGAGATGCCATTCATGGAGAAAAGATCATCTCTGGGGAATAGAGTTTCTTTGACATTTTCTAAAGGTGACAGTCTATGAAAGGGTTCACCGAGAATGCTGCCTTTCATGTCTCCATATTGTTTAACCCCAAGAGGAGGGAAGACTGTGTCTGGTAATCCTATGGGGATCTAGTTTAGACTATTTCTAAGAGTGATCAACTGGCTTAATACTAAACATAGTTGTCGGGGAAACTCTAAATATCTATACTATTATTACACAGTTGATATGAGTTTATGAAAGAAGACTTACAATGAAACAGCCCCACAATACAGTTATATGTATATGAAAGCGGTAAATGAAAGCAATAACCACTTACTCGGTTGTAGAGCTTCCACGTTGTTTGGTTAGTTGTTCAAGAAAGAAAGATCGAAAACAACAGTATATTTCAAAATCAAAGGAGAAAGTGCTTTGAAAATAACATCGTGTGAAAACTGCTCTCTGAAAATTCGTAGTCAAGTTTCTGCTCCAACGTGTAAATTGAGCGCATAAAGATCGTGGTGCAATGTTACGGGCGTGATACATTTTGAAGCTGCCACGGTCGTGGCGCACCCATGACGGTCGTGATATCAGCAATTTCTGGTTTCTTCAATTTTTCTTCTCTTTTCTGCTCTTTTCTTGCATGTTTTGGTTCTTTTCCATACTTAGCATAGTTTGACTTATAAAATGTGATTACTTGCAAAAAACACTTAAATAATCTCGAGAAAATCGGATATTAGATGAAAAACGGAATAAGAAACTAACATAAATCGAAGTAAAAATATGATATAAATTCGTGTTATCAAACTCTCCCACACTTGAACCTTTACTTGTCCTCAAGCAATCAATCTATTAGAATGGACAAACTGCATCAAATGCACATACCTGGCATACCAATGGATTTGAAAAGTGTTTCTTGTTAGTTAGACCGGTACTAGTGTGAAACACTAAGGATACAGTGATGACACAAAGCAACAAGCTTGTCATAGACCTCTCTTTTGTACAATCCAGTCCAAATCATTATATTATAGTTCAACCATAAGTTTTCGTATCTATTTTACCCGGTTTCATTCTAACGCAATCACATTAAGCCCTTTGCCTTATTCACGCACATAGTGGAGTAACCGGTTAGTGAATTTGATCCCATTTTCTCACGGGGCCTGATACACAAGTGTGGTGACCCTTTATACATCCCATTCGTAGATTGTGGGGGATCGAACAGTAGTTCGCCCTACCAAGTTCAGAATCAGGTACCTCTAAACCAATCGACAACGGGTTTTCTTTCTTCTCTTACACATTTTCACAACTGTGAGAGTTGTTGCATATTCTATTTTTTCTCGGCATATAGATAAGAAAGATTTTTTTCTTTTCTTGATTGGGCATCAAACACTTATATTCATCGGTTCCCCACGTGGTTTGTGATTTAGACGGTGCTGACTGCTAATATAAACTACTAAGGGTTACTTTAGGACTGAACTCGAGGTATCGTATAATAAGTATCGAAACTGATATCGCATACGCAAGAGATCTAAGATGTCAAGACGGTATCGATCTTGTTAGCACTTTCCCAGCTTCCTAACATAGTTTAAAGCTTGGTATGTCACCGATGTGCATTAATCGTAAAAAAATTTCGTTATGGCAAAATAAAATGGGGAAATAGGATTACTGAACAAAAATATTCATATATTACTTTGATAAGGAAAAAGAAAGTACAAGAAAGGGAAATAAACAGAAATAAATCTAACTCTCCCACACTATATCGGACATTGTCCTCAATGTTGCGATATAAAGGGGATTAACAAGGAAAACTAAAACGAGAAACAAAATAGAAAAACAAAATAAAATCAAGGTGGACCACATCCTCTGCCTCTAGAGCGTCCTCTTCCATGCTGCGCTACGTGATCAGGAATGCCCATATGATGGATGTACTCGTGTAAGCTCTGCACTCGCAGTGTCAATGCACCCATCTCCTCGATGACACCGTTAAGCCTTTGACCTTGGTCAACTTGCCCTTGCTGGATTTGATGCATAAGTGTCATCATTTCATTCTGTTGTTGGGTTTGTTGCCATATAGCCCTCAGGATTTCGTCGTTAGTAACCGGGTCTTGGTCAGGGCGGTGACGACGTCTGGAGGTCGAAGGAACATCATTGGCCGGTGGTGGTTGGTTCTCAGGGGCGTTATCCATTTCTTGCTCCATCTCATCAACAGGTCCATGTTCTTGATCATCAGGGGCAGGCGCATTTTTCTCAGGAGCATTAAGATCAAAAAGCCAATTGGCCATATTCTGAGGGTCAATGCGACTCCTGCAAGGCATGATGATACTTCTTACCGTTTTGGCGCGGACCATAGGATGGTATTTCCCATCTCGTCGTAACTTGATGAGCTGCGAGTTCCTGCAATAATCTATATCAAGGAACACTGGAGGCAAGGAGGGTAGTCTAGCAAGGTCGTTTTCCAAATTCAACCTAAGTGCAATAGAGGTGACAATCCCTCCAAAATAGAAGGGTTTGGAGCCTCTAGCACAGTTTGATTGTATGTGTGCTAGTAAAAATGGTGCGGCATTTATTGGCTCTGGATGAAACACACAATGAAGGAAAAACAACTCTTTAGAATTCACCTTATGGTTACTATCTCGTGCAAAGATGGTGCTTCCAAGTGCGCGGTGGACGTATCTGACGGCTGGGTTGTGGATAAATGTTGCGTTAAGGCTATCCCAGCTGTCAACTGTGGTTCCTGTTAACCGATTCCATAATTGAAAAGCTGCTTGAAAGAAATTTTCTTGTAGTACGCGGCGGTGCACATCCCCACCATGGTGGAAACCGAGCATTCCGGCAAGTCGCTCTTGTTCGATTGAGTACTCTTTACTAAACATGCGGAACTTTACGACTCCGGTTAATTGGTTCATTTCTCCCGGAGGGGTTATGTAGGTGAAGGAGCTGAGGAACTCTAAAGTTAGGTCTTCGTAAGTGGGCCGGCTCTGAGTGCAAAGCTTCCAGAGACCTGAATTATGTAACATCCATTGAACTCTCTCAAGCATTCCAAGTTCTTCTAAGCATGCAACGTCAATGTAGCGGGTCGGTTGAACGGAACGGCGGTAGAAATCGATATACCGAGCTCTTTGGCGTTCTCCTGCCTCTCCATCTCGGAAGTTTAATGTGGATAAATCTGGAATTTGACGTGCCATTTTTGGGTTAAAGAGGATTTTGGAAAGGAAGTAGGTTATGGAATTCGAGGGTTTGTGAAAAGTAGTGGCGTATGGTGTGATTATATAGTGCAATGGTAAGTTGAATGGTTACGGAAATGATTAATGTGGGTCAAATGTGTGTATGTGGAATGGTTGTGGAAGTGCAGAAGGTAGTGGACGACTGGGGTTTGAATGAGAGAAAGAAGAGGGAACGAGTGAAACAATTCTGTTTTAACGCAGAATCTGTTTCAAACCCGCTGACGATCGTCACGGGGTCGTCACGATCGTGACGCTCACAAAATCTAGGTAGTTAATTTGTTTTATGACAGACACAATTCCAAATACAATAATTTAATAGCAGGTCATGGGAAGCATATGGAAATAGCAGTATATTGCATACACAGAGATAAGTAACATTACAACATACATTAAAATAGAAAAAGAAGATCAGGAACGGAATTGAAATCACAAAGATTTAATAGCAGTAGCAAATGAAATTATTCCTTAAAACCAAAAAGGTGCTAGTTAAATTACTAGCAATGTATCAAAACTGTATGAAATCAAATTATTCCCGGCATGAAAAATGAAAACTGGAATAATGTAAAATTGTTCTAAAATCTTGAAAATAAGGTGCTTCATAAATCTAGCCAATGTGTTTCTTCAAAGATGCGATGGCTTGATTTAAATGATCAAATTGTTCAACGGTCAAGTCCATAAGTCCAACAATATTTTGACGCACAGTGTTTAGCTCATCCTTTACTGAAGTGGTTTCTTTATGATACTCATCCATAGTCTTTAAAATAGACTTCAGATTAGAAGCATAGTTAGTGGCATCAACTTTAGGAATGTCAATGTTCTCTTGGAATTCCATATAGTCAAGATCATGGTAATGAGGGGGTGTCTTTGGGTCGATCTTAGGTTCAGGAAAGGTTTCTTCTGGTTCAGGCACGGGTTCATCAAGGTTATATAGCCAATTATGTTGATCGTGCACACTTGTGCGTTCATGATTTGGAAGTGTAAAGTGTGGTACGACAACATTATTAATTAAAAGCTGGAAATGGTTCGGACCTTGGTCCCTAATCATAGCCCTATTCAAGCAAAAGGTGATATTCATGGGTCTAAATTCTCCAAAGGGGTTAATCTTAGAAAGTCGGGTTCTGAATCCCATAGCATCAGCTATCTTAGTAACTAGGCTACCTATCAAAATTGGATTGTTATCATTATTAATAATTTTGCAAAAGTTATTCAGCATAAAAGTGAGTCCATTAACCTCTCTAGACTGAGAAGCACAAAACATAATAAAAAGCTCATCCCTCGAAACAGTGTTATCATTCTCAGGTTTACCAAATAAGGTATAGGCCAGGATTATATGAAAGTAACGGAAAGCGGGGTTATGTATTTCTGTTGAAAGCATAGGGTCCATGTTAAAATCAGGTTTCCCTGAAATTCTACCCCAAAAATCACTCAGCTCTCCAACCAACACTAAGTCCTCTTGAACCACAGAGAAAACATGGGGTCCTTCAGGAAATCCCAAAAGATCCGATAGTTCCTTTATGGTGAACTGGCAGCTGTATCCAAATAATCTAAAGGTAATTCTTCCCCTGGTTAAACCTTTTCCACAGTGAGGGTTATAACTTAAAGAGCTCAGGAATTCTAAAGTCAGCCTACGGTAGCACTTATGTTTCTTATTGGCAAAACCCTCCCAACCTAATCGGCTAAACAGGAAGTCTACGCTCTCACCTACACCTAAGGCGGTCATGGTGGGTCTGTGGGCGAATTTTGTCAAGGAAAAATGTCTAAGAGACAAAGCCTCATAGCGATGCCACTGTGCTCCATCTCTGAATTCTACTGACATGTGTCATACCCCAAATTTTGACCACTAAGATTTCCCATCATTGTGCAAATCACCATCACAATATGGGGGCACCATTCTATTTCATCAGTCTCCCCAAAGATGGGTGAGCATTCCCTACAATCAAAATTAGGGTTTTAAGCCCTCTTTGAGTGCTTAGATAATGGATCAATCAAGGAATGACATGATCTTCAACTTGTATAACCTCTCAAGCATCCACAAAGGATCAAAAGGACTCCCACTTCAAGGATTAAGCACAAGGCTGCTCCCTTTTAGGTGGATTAACTTGTAAAAGGGGTAACCATAAAACTTAGAAAATTTTCTAAGTTATGGAAAAAGTACCACTAATACACTAACTTTGGAGGGTCATAACTCCTAAACCACATGGCCATTTTTTCTCATCCAAAGATGGATTTGTAGCCCTCATTACCCTCTACAAAAACTTCAACTAGACCTAAGTCCAATTCATTAAGGATTTTGAGTTATGGAGTGATCAAAGTCAAGAAATCACACTTTGTTAAAACACTTAGTGAAAATTTCACTAAGTCAGATTTGACCTCACTTTTTGCCAAATGTAGAGGGATTTTTCACTTGGAATCAAAAGAGATCAAAACCAAACTTGTTCAAATAGTTGTTGTATCATGTAAGGGCTTTCCAAAATGGCCAAGAACATTACCAAATTCAACTTACACCATGAGATATGACATTGGCAAGTTGCCTTGCTGAAATCTGTCAAAGGCAAGGCAGAATTTGCAACTTTGCTCGATTTGCCAAAATCAGCCAAATTCAAAAGCTCATATCCACTTGGACACCTCAGAGGATTGAATCTAAAGGGGACAATCACTGAGCCAAGCCTCCAAATTCCATGGAACAAGAAATAGCATGTTGAACCTAGAATGGCCAAAATAGGGACAAGACTCCAAATTTGGATTGAAGCATTCAATGGAACCATCAAGGTGGCATGGACTGAGCCATTCTCATCTGAAATCAGTCAAGACTTATCCAAGACCAAGGGAACCAAAGCTTTGTGCCCTAACCTCTAGTCAATGGCTAGAGGAGGCTTGGATTTTCATTTGCCAACATTGGCCAAACCTACTTACCAGCTGCCATTCACTATTCCTTGCAAAACAAACTTGCTCTACTATAAATAGAGCTCAATTGTGATCAGTTTAAGTACACCAAAGCCATATAACAGATGCTTTCCTCAAAATCTCTTTCTCTTGGCAAAAATGCCTTTCTTAGCAAGGTAGCTATCGGGTTTTGAGTTTGAGAGCAATTCCAATCAAACCAATCACTCACACACCTCACATACATCATATAGAAGTGATCCAAACACTTAGATCACTTCTGAAACACCAATTTCACAAAATCACCAGCTGGTTGCTCAAAATTTCAAACAAGTTGCAGCTGAGGTACCACAAAGTGATCTAGCCAATTTCAATCAAGTCCAAGCATTCAAACACAATCCATAGGGTGTAGGGAAGCTGTTCAGATCATCACCACTCATCTGTAACACCTCCAAATCAAAAATCACTTTGCACTTGCTGTCACGGCTTGGAGGTAAGCACATACTTGGTCATCTCTCAATCTATGCATATTTCCTCGCACAATAATTTGGCCATATGTTCATAATCATGTATGGAATGTTTTCCCTCAATTAATTGCTTTGTTTGAATCGTGTATCAAAAATCCTAGCCTTCATGCAAAAATTAGGTTTCTTGAGGATTTTTCGTGATTACTTGTTGTATATTTAATTTAAATGAAATTAATGGACATAGACATGATCGTGAGGTTGAGACGAGCATAATGATATGTGGATTGCATGATACGATTAAGTATTCAGTGAGATTGGAGAGAAAATGCAAATCTGAGAATCCAAGAACACGCGCGTGTTCTTCAGCTTGTTCTTGGCGCTTTTTTTCTAAATTCAAATATTTGAATTTTGTGATTTTGTTTAATTGATTCAAAAATTAATTTCTCTCTGAGTTTTAATGATTTTGAGTTGATTCTTTTTTTGATAATTCATAAAAATGTTAAAATATTTTATTTTATCAAAAAATCACAAAAATATTATTTATTTCATATAATTGATATTTTTGCAAAGAATTAATATTTTAATTGTTTTTGACATTTTAAATATTTTTTCTACATTGATTTTGCAACTTTTGATGCTTTCTAATTATTTTGTAGGTCAATACTTAATTTTTGAAGCATTAATCCAAAATCACAATTTGTTTTTCACATGTTAAACAATTTTGATCATTTTAATTGAATTTTTATTCAATTAAATACATTTTTTAAAACAAATTAGGGTTTTTGGATTAATTCAACCCTCATAAATCATTTTCAAAACACTTTGGGCCTCTAATAGAGTGTAAGACCCAATCCTTTCTTGACCAAAACATTTTGGGCCTCAGTGTATTGTATAAGTCCCGATACCGTCAAAAAACGAACAGCGCGATCGTCGCCCTTTTTGAAAAATAACCTTGGGCCTCTCCTTGAGCTATAAGACCCATTCAACACTTTTGGGCCTCTAATAGAGTGTAAGACCCAACCCCCCTTTTAACCAAAATCATTTTGGGCCTCACTTATTGTATAAGTCCCTCTGCGTTAAAAGAAAACCTCGGCGCGATTGCCATTTTCAAAGCGAAAAGACAACTGGGCCTACCCTCGTGTTATAAGCCCCACTCTTCTTCTTTAAAACTTTTTGGGCCTCTTGAGAGAGTGTAAGACCCATCCCTTTGTACAGAAAAACATTTTGGGCCTCAGTCACTTGTATAAGTCCCTCTGTACAAATTCAAATAGTGCGCTCATTGATAAAACCCTGGGCCTCTCCTTGAGCTGTAAGCCCCAAATCTTTTTATTTCAAAGCACTTTCTCCTTTGATTTTGAATATACTGTTGTTTTCAATCTTTCTTTGTTGAACAACTAATCAAACAGCATGGAAGCTCTACAACCGAGTAAGTGTTTATACGCTTTCATTTACCGCTTTCATATATATATAACTGTATTGTGGGGTTGTTTCACTGTAAGTCTTCTTTCATAAACTCATATCAACTGTGTAATAATAGTATAGATATTTCGAGTTTCCCCGGCAACTACGTCTAGCACTAGGTAAAGCCCTGTTGATCACTCTGAACTTATAGTCAAAACTAGATCCACATAGGATTACCAGACACAGTCTTCCCTCCTCTTGGGGTTAAACAATATGGAGATGTGAAAGGCAGATTCTTTTTGAACCCTTTCTCAGACTGTCACTCTTAGAAATAGA
Source organism: Lathyrus tuberosus (assembly GCA_022829125.1). Taxonomy (NCBI): domain Eukaryota; kingdom Viridiplantae; phylum Streptophyta; class Magnoliopsida; order Fabales; family Fabaceae; genus Lathyrus; species Lathyrus tuberosus. The sequence goes on along the minus strand of JALAZF010000203.1, from coordinate 5,080,442 downwards.
CTGAACTAGATCCCCAATAGGATTACCAGATACAGTCTTCTCTTCGACTGTCCTCCTTAGGAATTGTCAAGAAATTGTATTCCCCAGAGATGAATTATTCTCGGTGAAACTTCTCTTGAATTTCTTCAAACCTCAGAACTGTTCACTAAATGAATTATTCTCGGTGAAACTTTTCTTGAACGTTTCTTTGGTTTGGGACCCACGGGCTTCTTAAAAGCATCGGCCTCCTCTTGGGCATCGTACAAGGACCCACAGGCTTCCTAAAAGCAACCCCGCCTCCTCTTGGGCTTAGTACAAGGACCCTACGGCTTCTTAGAAGTAATCACAGCCTCCTCTTAGGCTTCGTATAATGATCTCTTCCTCCGAGAATGATAGCCTCCTCTTGGGCATCGTACAAGGACCCGTCGGCTTCTTAAAAGATTCCAGCCTCTTCTTGGGCTTTGTACAAATTGTCCCGACGACCTCCTAGAGGTATAGGAACAGAACTTAATCATCTTCATAGAACAGTCCTTTCATAGAGTCTACTACTGTTTCTCAAAGCATAGTACAAAAGATGAACTCTAGACTTGGACAGTCTTACTTCCTTGAGTCTCAAAGACATTCTCAAGCACCCCTTCGTTAAATAGGAAGGAAACCCGTAGACTCGGACAGTCTCAATACCCTTCGGATTTCCTGCTTCCTTAAAGAACAGGAATAACCCGGATCCTTGAAATCAAATCCATGAGTACAGTGTTGCTCATATAAGAACTGATTTTCTCTGTAAAAATCAGTATACTGAACCTGTCACTCAAATGAAACAGTAACCATAGCCTCTCTCTTGGTCTTTGTACAATGATCCTCCCCAGTGGAGTCAAACAAAGTTTAGCCTCTCTCTCGGGCTTTGTACGAGACACATAAGAGGCTCCCTCGTTGAGTCAGTCACCCTTTTCGCCTCCATCTCGGGCTTTATACGAGATACAAAAAGGTTCTTATTGAGCCAAACAAATTTTTGCCTCCATCTCGGGCTTCATACGAGATACAAATCCCCCTAAGTAGGGTCAAACTCTTCTTCAGCCTCCATCTTGGGCTTCATACGAGCTATAAAGGATTCTCCAGCTGAGTCAAACCCTTTTAGCCTCTCTCTCGGGCTTTGTACGAGACACATATTAGCCTCCTCTTAGGCTTTGTATAAGAAAACCACTGGTTAATTCAATTAACCTTTTAGCATCAAAGTTGTGCCTCGTTCACAGTACCCAAACACAGTACACTCCTTCCCTTTCATCTAATTGTTGTAAGTGGCAAGCCTCTGGATCATCTACATCCATGCCACTGTCCCTCTTTTAGCATGAGAAATTCCTAAGGAAAGATAGCATTGCTCTACACTGAGTTAAAGTCTTCTCCTTCAGGATAAAACCCCTTCTTAGGAAATTATGGCATTGCTAGGATCCGCGTATCCCGGTTTAAAGTAATTCTCCTTTAACCCTTCTTTAGAGATGACAAATTCTCTCTAAAGTCGAGGTCCTTCAGCTTCACATCTTGGGCTTTGAACAAGACACAAATAAACCTTTCAGCTTCACATCTTGGGCTTTGAACAAGATACAAACAACCTTTTCGCTTCACGTCTTGGGCTTTGAACAAGACACAAAAACACCCATTTCCTCCCATAGAATAGGAGGAACTACGAACGCTCTGATTTCCCTGTTTCGGTAAACGGGAATACGTAGGCATAAGATCGAAAGAAAAGATCTTAGCGAGCACACTAAACAAAAAAAACCCAAATCCCATATCTCCACCAATCAAAAGCAGTAATTCAAAAGCATCAGTCCTAATCCTTGTTCCCCGCCAGAAACCCTCTGTCTAGATAAAAAGAAAGAAATTGTATTGGCGAAAATACAAATAACCAGTACAAAGGCCCCCCCCCCCACATTGATAGCATCCGTAACCTAACAGACCGCTGTTTAAACTCAGTATGCAAAGCAGGGTTAATTGGAGACATCTATTTCCCTTCCTTATTTAGCTCACAATAGGATAAAAAATGAATCGACCTGTAGTTTTAAGCTCAGACCGCAGAGAGCGACCAACGCTTAAGAACCGCGTCCAAAATCGCTCGCTACAACATGTTATCCTCGTTTGCCATTAGTTAGTACTTTTTGCAAAAATGTAAGCAGAAGAGGAAAACAGAAAGAGTAGAGAGACTTTAATATCCTGTAGTTTTTTCAATTTTAAGATCAGCACAATATTTTCAAATTAAATTTAAAACGATATAAATGAAACTAAAAATTTGCGAAATAAAAATAAAACATAGAAAATATAAAGAAATAACAAATATAAAGCAAGAAAAACAAGAATCATGGGTTGCCTCCCATTAAGCGCTGTTTTTAACGTCGAAAGCCCGACGAATTCAATTTGATGCTTAGTTAGGGGGTTCGGTGGGCAACTCTAAAAGTCTTAGGCAGTTCAAATAATCTCTATTTTCAATGCTGTGATAGTGTTTTAGACGTTGTTCATTAACTAAAAATGGATTACTATTCCTCCCCTTTATTTCTACCGCTCCACTTTGTAGAATTTTTGTAATCTCGAAAGGACCGGACCATCTAGACCTTAATTTCCCAGGAAAGAGTTTTAATCTAGAGTTAAATAGGAGTACAACGTCTCCCACACTAAATTCTTTTCTAGATAAGCGCTTATCGTGCCATCTTTTAGTTCGTTCTTTATATATTTTAGCATTTTCGTAAGCGTCTAATCTTAACTCTTCTAGTTCATACAGATCTAGGATACGTTTTTCACCTGCGGAATCATATCTTAAGTTCAATGCTTTAATAGCCCAATAGGCTTTATGTTCTAATTCCACTGGTAGATGGCAAGACTTACCATAGACAAGCTTGAAAGGTGTAGTTCCGATTAGTGTTTTGTAGGCCGTCCTATATGCCCATAAAGCTTCGTTGAGTTTTGATGACCAGTCTTTCCTAGAGGTGGCTACGGTCTTTTCTAGAATTTGTTTTATTTCTCGATTCGAGACATCAACCTGTCCACTTGTTTGTGGATGATATGGTGTTGCTACGCGGTGTCTTACTCCATACTTCGATTTGTCAAATATTTTCGATATGAAATGAGAACCACCGTCACTTATGACAAGTCTCGGCACACCAAATCTGGGAAAGATTGTGTTTTTAAAGAGCTTTATGACTACTCGTGCGTCATTTGTAGGAGAAGCTATTGCCTCAATCCATTTTGAAACATAATCGACAGCTACGAGTATATATTTATTTCCAAAGGATGATGGAAAGGGTCCCATAAAGTCGATCCCCCATACATCAAAGACTTCTACTTCTAATATACCTTTTTGAGGCATCTCATCGCGTCTTGATATGTTACCAGTGCGTTGGCACCGGTCGCAGTTTAGTATTGCAATGTGGACATCCTTCCAAAGGTTGGGCCAGAATAGGCCGGATTGCAAGATCTTAGCACATGTCTTTGAGGTACTAGCATGTCCTCCATAAGGAGCAGAATGACATTGAGAGATGATGTTTTCTATTTCTTCTTCTGGGACGCAACGACGGAAGATACCGTCGGCTCCTCTCTTAAACAGCAAAGGTTCATCCCAATAGTAATGTTTTAGATCATGAAAGAATTTTTTCTTTTGTTGATAAGATAAGTCTGGTGGAAGTACTCCAGCTGCTAAGTAGTTGACTATGTCAGCATACCATGGCAGGGTTGTATGCATGTTAATTTCTTCCACGACTTCTTCCATCTTTGGGTCATTCAACTGTAGAGTAGACATATCACTTTCTAGTTGGGCTATGAGTCGTTCATATGGGGAATCCTCATTAATGGGTACTGGCTCTGGTTTAATGCCCTCTAATCGAGATAAGTGGTCTGCTACTACATTTTCGGATCCTTTCTTATCTTTGATCTCTAAATCAAATTCTTGTAAAAGTAGGATCCACCTTAGCAGTCTAGGTTTTGCATCCTTCTTGTTAAGTAAATATCTAATAGCAACGTGGTCTGTATAAATGATGATCTTAGCTCCCACTAGGTAGGAACGGAATTTGTCAAGGGCAAAGATCACGGCTAGAAGTTCTTTTTCTGTGGTAGCGTAGTTCATTTGGGCGGAATCTAAGGTTCTACTTGCATAGTAAATGGCATGAAGTTTTCTATCCCTCCTCTGTCCTAAAACTGCACCTACAGCATAATCACTTGCATCACACATGATTTTGAAAGGTAATCTCCAATCTGGTGGTTGCATGATAGGTGCGGTAATAAGAGCTGTTTTCAGCTGTTCAAATGCTTTTAGGCATTTCTCATCAAAGATAAATTCAGCGTCTTTCATTAATAGACCGGTAAGAGGTTTAGTGATTTTTGAGAAATCCTTTATGAATCGTCGGTAGAAACCGGCGTGTCCTAAGAAACTTCGTATTTCTCGTACGGTTTTAGGAGGTTGAAGATCTTTTATAATTTCTATCTTGGCTTTATCAACTTCAATTCCTCTATCGGACACAACGTGTCCAAGTACAATTCCTTCATTTACCATAAAATGGCATTTCTCCCAGTTTAATACGAGATTAACTTTTACGCATCTTTCCAATACCATTTCTAGGTTTGATAGACATCCTTCGAAGCTCTGCCCACATACAGAAAATTCATCCATAAACACTTCCATAATGTCATCTATAAAATCAGCAAAGATTGACATCATGCATCTTTGGAATGTGGCAGGTGCGTTACATAGTCCAAACGGCATTCGTCGATAAGCAAATGTACCATAGGGACATGTGAAGGTCGTCTTTTCTTGATCATCAGGATGAATAGGAATTTGAAAGAATCCTGAATAACCGTCTAAATAGCAGAAGTATGAGTGTTTAGCCAATCTTTCCAACATTTGGTCAATGAAAGGCAATGGGAAATGGTCTTTACGAGTGGCTTTATTTAACTTCCTATAGTCGATGCACATTCTACTTCCAGTTACAACCCTTTTTGTTATAGATTCACCTTTTTCGTTCTTAACAACTGTAACACCTCCCTTCTTTGGAACGACATGTACTGGGCTAACCCATTTACTGTCTAATATCGGGTATATGATTCCTGCTTCTAAAAGTTTTTTCCCTTCGTCCTTGACTACAGTACTCAAGATCGGGTTAATCCTTCTCTGATGTTCCCTAGAGGATTTACAGTCTTCCTCCAGCATAATGCGGTGCATACAAATAGAAGGACTTATTCCTTTAAAGTCACCGATGTTATAGCCTAACGCATTTGGATATTTTCTTAAGACGTCCAATAGTTTCTTGGTTTCGGTCTGTCCTAAGTCTGCATTGACTATTACAGGTCGTTCGAGAGCTTCGTCTAGGAATTCATACCTTAAATTTTTGGGTAATGTTTTCAGTTCCAGGGCTGGGTTCTTTGGGCAAGGTAGATGATCTGGTGTAAGTGATAAGCATTCGCTTAGGCTATCATCTTGATAAGGTTCACGCCAGTTATCATCTTCGAAAATCGAAATATGTGGTCGGTTCCATCTCTATTTCTCTTACGCACTCTTTGATGACATCTAGTAAATAACATGTGTCGTCTATAGCTGGAGCTTGTAAGAATTGTGTCAAAATAAATTCAACTTTCTCTTCACCAACTTCAAAAGTTAGTCTGCCTCTCTTTACATCTATAATTGCTCCAGCAGTAGCTAGGAATGGCCTTCCTAATATGATAGGAGTAGTAGAGTCTTCTGTAATATCCATGATTTTGAAATGAGTAGGGATATAGAATTGACCTATACGAACTGGAACATTTTCTAGTATACCAACCGGGTATTTAACAGAGCGGTCAGCTAATTGCACAGACATTTTAGTTGGTCTTAATTCTCCCATATCAAGCTTCTTGCAAATGGATAAGGGCATAACACTAATACTGGCTCCTAAGTCGCATAGAGCTTTGTCTATGACGAACTTCCCAATTACACAAGGTATTGAGAAACTACCTGGGTCTTTTAGCTTAGGAGGCATTTTGTTTTGAATTATTGCGCTACACTCAGCAGTAAGCGTAACTGTTTCGTTTTCCTCAATCTTTTTCTTATTGGATAGGATTTCTTTTAGGAACTTAGCATATGAGGGCATCTGGGTGATGACTTCTGTAAAAGGTATCGTGATGTTTAATTGTTTCAGAAGTTCAACAAATTTCTTAAATTGCACTGCAGTTTTGGAATTTTTCAATCTTTGAGGATACGGAATAGGTGGTTTATAAGGTGGTGGAGGCACATAAGGTTTTTCTTTGTTTACAGCCTCTTGGTCATTATCTTCCTTTTCCTTGGATTCATCCTCCTTCTCAGTTGTTTGGTCGTTAGCAGACTTTTGGTACATGGCTGGATTTTGAAGTCTTGGGTCAATGGGTCCATCTAATTCTTTTCCACTTCTTAGTATAACAACATTTGCATGTCCTTTAGGATTAGGTTGTGGCTGCCCAGGAAATGTTCCAGCAGGAGCAGCAGTAGGTGCTTGTTGTTGAGCCACTTGGGAAATCTGTGTTTCAAGCATTTTGTTGTGAGTGGTCAAAGCGTCTACTTTGTTTGCTAACTGCTTAATCTGTTCACTAGTGTGTACGTTTTGATTCAGGAACTCTGTTTGTCTGAGTCTGGGTAGCTATGAAGTTTTTTGTCATCAGTTCAAGGTTAGACTTCCTAGGAACATTTGGAGCAGCAACCTTTTGATAGCCTGGTGGTGCAGTAGGTGCTTGACCAGGTGCATACAGTGCATTGTTGTTTTTGTAAGAGAAGTTTGGGTGATTCTTCCAACCAGGATTGTAGGTATTTGCATAAGGGTTTGCTTGAGCATAATTCACTTGATCTGTAGAGGCTCCTGCTAAAACTTGGCATTCAGGGGCAGTGTGTCCAGCTGTTCCACATAATTCGCAGTTTGGCGCTACAGCAGCCACGGTGGCTGTGGGTGTCATGGTCAAGTTGTCTATCTTTTGAGCGATTGCATCTACCTTAGCACATACGTGATCTAGGCTAGAAACTTCGTACATTCCTCCTTTTGGTTGGGATTTCTCCACTTGAGTTCTTTCACCTCCCCATTGGTAGTGATTCTGAGCCATACTCTCGATGAGTTGTTGGGCTTCATCATAGGGTTTATCCATGAGTGTACCACCAGCGGCAGCATCTATTGTCAATCTTGTGTTGTACAAGAGACCGTTGTAAAAAGTGTGGATAATTAACCAATCCTCAAGACCATGATGCTGGCATATCCTCCTCATATCTTTGTATCTCTCCCAAGCATCATATAAAGACTCGTTGTCTTTTTGTCTGAAGTTGTTGATTTGGGCTCTCAGCATAGTTGTTTTGCTTGGCGGAAAATATCGTGCCAGAAAGACCTTCTTTAAATCTTCCCAAGAAGTAATAGAATTTGATGGCAAGGATTACAACCAAGCCCAAGCTCTATCTCTTAATGAGAAAGGGAAAAGACATAGTCTTATGGCGTCTACGGTTACACCATTCGCTTTCACTGTGTCTGCGTATTGCACAAACTTGCTCAAATGTTCGTTCGGATCTTCTGTTGGGTTTCCAAAAAATTGATTTTGTTGCACAGCGGATAACAGCGAGGGTTTCAACTCGAAATCGTTTCGGTTGATGGCTGGAGCGACAATGCTGTTGTGAGGTTCTTGTTGAGATGCGGCAGCATAATACTTAAGAGGTCGGTTCTGTGGTGGATCGTCCATGTCTGGTTCTGATTCGGAATCTGATTCAGATTCAAGTTCAGGATCTGATTGAGATTCAGGTTCTGATAAAGGAAAAGGGATATCGTGAGCTAAGCAGTATTCTTGGATACGTCTTTTTACGGTAAGAAGATGTTCAGGTTCGTCTGTTGGTCGTACGAGGTCTTCGCCAGAAGAGCGAGTACTTGGCATACAATCAACAGAAAGGGAATTTTGGTTTTTTTTGCCTTAGTCTATACGACGTATCAAAGGAATTACGATGTCGACTTAAATTAGTCCCCGGCAACGGCGCAAAAAACTTGATCGCGACTTTATGAGTCAAATGGGGGTTACTGCAAGTATACAGTTGTATCGCGTAGTTTTAAAAGATTATCGATCCCACAGAGACTAGAAATCGAACGCACCGTTATCTATCGCTACTATGTTTATCTAAGGCTAATCAGAATTTGGTTTTTAGTTCAAACGGGAAATTAAAGGGAAATTAAAATTTGGGAATACTAGTTATGAATAAGTTATCGGTATATAATTCGGTAACCTACTTGGAATTAATTAAACCTAAGCGTATACAGATTTATCACCCTATTCATCTGTAGGAAAAACCGGTTTAAAAGCCCTCAACTCACACTCCCGTGGTTATTGCTTCGGCATATACTTCTAAGTCAATACGTCTGCTCTCGCTAGCCCGTATGAGGTTAAAAATACTTTTTGAAAACTAATTAAGCCTAATTAACTTTAAGCGCTTCCGCTGTTTTTAAAACTAATGCTCGATTTCAGCTATCCGGGTAAAGCCTCACACTCCCGTGGTCTCGACTTTAACCTATGTTACTTTTTTTTACTCTCGTAATAAAAGTTAGGTTTTAAATTAAGAAATCAAAGCCAGAAGAAGGGTTGATTATTGGTTTTAGCTTAGAGAAAATTAATTCATTTTAGTTACTTTATTACATACCGATAAGATCGGTTTAGCTCGACATAATTAGGAAATTAAACGCAAAGGCAAGGAAATAAATAAACACATACATAACTAAGAAAGAAATAAACAATGCTTGAATTAAATAACGGAAACCTGGAATTCAGTAATAACGGCAACAGCAATCCCTCCACAAGCCGGTAGGTTCTTGCTTGAATAAAATAAATTTTCAAAGGTTGAAGGCAATGAAACAAAAACTAAAACTAAGTCGTAATAGTTCCTCAGTGTGAGAAACTATTACTTTGTTCGGTAATGGTTGACAAGGAAATGGAAATGCAAAGTAAAAGAAATGAAACTAAAGCTCTAGAAACAATTTGGCAGCAAGACAGTATACTTGATAAGAGAATTTGGCCACCCCTTATTCTTCGCAATGACTTGTATTTATAGGCTCAGTTGAGGTAGAGGTTGCAGAGAATTTAACCACTCATACTGACGGTTACACCACTTTGGACCTAGCAATCTTCGGAGGAATATAACATCGTGTGAAAACTGCTCTCTGAAAATTCGTAGTAAAGTTTCTGCTCCAACGTGTAAATTGAGCGCATGACGATCGTGGTGCAATGTTACGGTCGTGATACATTTTGAAGCTGCCATGGTCGTGGCGCACCCATGACGGTCGTGATATCAGCAATTTCTAGTTTCTTCAATTTTTCTTCTCTTTTCTGCTCTTTTCTTAATGACTTGTATTTATAGGCTCAGTTGAGGTAGAGGTTGGAGAGAATTTAGCCACTCACACTGACGGTTACACCACTTTGGACCTAGCAATCTTCGAAGGAAAATAACATCGTGTGAAAACTGCTCTCTGAAAATTCGTAGTCAAGTTTCTGCTCCAACGTGTAAATTGAGCGCATGACGATCGTGGTGCAATGTTACGGTCGTGATACATTTTGAAGCTGCCATGGTCGTGACGCACCCATGACGGTCGTGATATCAGCAATTTCTGGTTTCTTCAAATTTTCTTCTCTTTTCTGCTCTTTTCTTGCATGTTTTGGTTCTTTTCCATACTTAGCATACTTTGACTTATAAAATGTGATTACCTGTAAAAAACACTTAAATAATCTCGAGAAAATCGGATATTAGATGAAAAACGGAATAAGAAACTAACATAAATCGAAGTAAAAATATGATATAAATTCGTGTTATCAACAGATGCTACAAAGATTCGGGGTCTCTATTAGGTTTATTTTTTTAAAAGTAGTGTTCGGTCGATGGGTGGGAGGTTAAGATGTTAGGACGGAAGTATGAAAGTATGGGATTTTGGGTTTTTGTTTAGTGTGCTCGCTAAGATTTTTCTTTCAATATTATGCCTACGTATTCCCGTTTTTCCAAAACAGGGAAATCAGAGCGATCGTAGTTATTAGGAGGAAATGGTGTTTTTGTGTCTTGTTCAAAGCCCAAGACGTGAAGCGAAAGGTAGTTTGTATCTTGTTCAAAGCCCAAGATGTGAAGCTGAAGGGTCTATTTGTATCTTGTTCGAAGCCCAAGATGTGAAGCTAAAAAGGTGTTGTCTTCAGAGAGAATTTGTCATCTCTAAAGAGGTTTATTTGTCACAACTGTTTATAAAGGAGAATTACTTTAATCGGGATGTGTGAATCCGGCAATGCCATAATTTCCTTTATAGGGGGGTTCCAACCTGAAGGAGAAGACTTTAACTCAGTGTAGAGCAATGCTATCTTTCCTTAGGAATTTCTCATGCTAAAAGAGGGGCAGTGGCATGGATGTAGATGATCCAGAGGCTTGCCGCTTACAGCGATTAGATGAAGGGGAAGGAGTTGTTGATGTTTGTGTACTGTGAACGAGGCACAACTTTGATGCTAAAAGGTTGATTGGATCAATCAGTGGTTTTCTTATACAAAGCCTAAGAGGAGGCTATTGGCCCAACAAGAGGGAGTTTTTATGTGTCTCGTACGAAGCCCGAGAGAGAGGCTAAAAGATTTGACTCAACAAAAGTATTTTGTATCTCGTACAAAGCCCGAGGTGGAGGCTAAAATTGTTTTAGCTCCGTTGGGGAGAATCATTGTACAAAGCCCAAGAGGAGGCTAGGGTTACTATTTCAGTTGAGTGATAGGTCCAGTATGCTGATTAAAGAGAAAATCAGTTCTTATATGAGCAACGCTGTACTCAAGGATTTGATTCGAGGATCAGGGTTATTTCTCGTTCTTTAAGGAAGTGGGAAATTCGAAGGGTATTGAGACTGTCCGAGTCTACGGGGTTCCTTCCTATTCTTGAAGGGTGCTTGAGAACGTCTTTGGGACTTAAGGGTTTTAGACTGTCCAAGTCTAGAGTTTCATCTTTTGTACTATGCTTTGAGAAACAGTAGTAGTCTCTTAGAAAGACGGCTCTATTAAGATGACTGATTTCTGTTCCTATACCTCTAGGAGGTTATCAGGACAATTTGTATGAAGCCCAAGAGGGGGCTGGAAACTTTTAAGAAGTCGATCGGTCCTTGTATGAAGCCCAAGAGGAGGCTATCATTCCCGGAGGAAGAATCATTATATGACGCCTAAGAGGAGGCTGTGAATACTTCTAAGAAGCCGACGGGTCCTTGTACAATGCCCAAGAGGAGGCGGAGATTCTTTTAGGAAGCCTGTTGGTCCTTGAACAATGCCCAAGAGGAGGCCGATGCTTTTAAGAAGCCGCTGGGTCCCCAAACCCCGAGAAATTCAAGACAGGCTATTCACGAGGAATAGATCAAGCCAGGAAAGTTCGAGAATTTGGAAGAAACTCAAGAGATGCCATTCACGGAGAAAAGATCATCTCTGGGGAGTAGAGTTTCTTGACAAGTGCTTTTAAGAAGCCTGTGGGTCTCCAAACCCCGAGAAGTTCAAGACAGACTATTCACAGAGAATAGATCAAGCCAGGAAAGTTCGAGAATTTGGAAGAAACTCAAGAGATGCCATTCACAGAGAAAAGATCATCTCTGGGGAATAGAGTTTCTTTGACAACTTCTAAAGGTGACAATCTATGAAAGGGTTCACCGAGAATGCTGCCTTTCATGTCTCCATATTGTTTAACCCCAAGAGGAGGGAAGACTGTGTCTGGTAATCCTATGGGGATCTAGTTTAGACTATTTCTAAGAGTGATCAACGGGCTTAATGCTAAACGTAGTTGTCGGGGAAACTCTAAATATCTATACTATTATTACACAGTTGATATGAGTTTATGAAAGAAGACTTACAGCAAAACAGCCCCACAATACAGTTATATGTATATGAAAGCGGTAAATGAAAGCAATAACCACTTACTCGGTTGTAGAGCTTCCATGCTGTTTGGTTAGTTGTTCAACAAAGAAAGATCTAAAACAACAGTATATTTCAAAATCAAAGGAGAAAGTGCTTTGAAAAAGAAAGATTTGGGGCTTACAGCTCAAGGAGAGGCCCATGGTTTTATCAGTGAGCGCACTGTTTGAATTTGTACAGAGGGACTTATACAAGTGAGGCCCAAAAAGTTTTGGTTAAAAGGGGATTGGGTCTTACACTCTTATTAGAGGCCCAAGATGGTTTTAAGAAATGAAATGGGTCTTACTACTCGAGGGTAGGCCCAGTTGGTTTGATTTTGAATTGGCGATTGCGCCGAGATTTTTGAAAACACAGTGGGACATATACAATAAGTGAGGCCCACTATTTTGGTATTTTACAAAAAGGGGGTTGGGTCTTACACTCTATTAGAGACCCATGAGTGTTTGGAAATGATTTGTTTGAGTGAAAATCAAAGAAACCCTAATTTTATTCTTTAAAAGTAAATATTTAAAGAAAATCAATGAAAAATACCAAATAGGTTTGAATAAACCACTTGTGATTTTTGTTTAAGGTTTGAAAAATGAGTTATAAATCACAAGAGATATTAAAACTCATTTGGTCTTGATTTTTCAAGATGAATATTCATTTTAAAATGTTTAAAAACAAATAAAAATGAATTTATTCACAAAAATACTAATTATATTAAATAAATAATATAAACTTAATTTTTTTGTGGAATAAAATATTTCAACATTTTTGTGATTTTTTGCAAAAAGAACCAATAAAAAATAATTAAAATTGAAAGAGTTATTAATTTTCCAGTTAATTAATAAAACATGAAAATATTGAAAAAAATGGCAAAATGTGAAAAAACACAAAATGGTATGGGTGGGGTTTGAACCCAAGACCTCAAGGTTACAAGGCACGCGCCTTACAACTGGGGTGGTGATACATCCATTGTTTGAAACAAAACAACAAATATACAAGGCATGACTTAGTTTTAGGCCTGGCCCAAGGCAAGTTTTGGCTCAGAAACGTGAAGGTCATAACTTTCTCAATTCTTAATGGTTTGAGACAAAATTTATATGCATCTGGACCAGAATTTCACAAGGAATCCAATGGTGGTGGTCGTTTTTTCAGATCACACTCCCTCCTCAAAACCCGATAGTGGTTTTGAAAATGGCCTATAATTGCATTTTCTATGCTACAACTTGGTACAGGCATGGATTACATGGTGAATTAGCTCAAACACGACATATACAACATGTATGAGATGTATATGATTAGTGGACTTCAAAGCATTGCATGATTCAAAGATTCCAAGTTGTGAGGCTTACCTCCTTTTTTGAGATTTTGGAGCTTTTGTGCAATCTGTCAAGCCTCTTGTTCCAGAAATGATTTGATGCTTTAGACACACTCAAATGATCCCTTAGAAGCTTTTAGGATGATTGGAATTGGCTGGTACCTGCAAAAACACAAACAGTCCCTTTCTTGCAAAAGGGGTTAAAAGTGACCAAAATAGCAACTCTCTCAAATGGTGTTCCAGATGTATGAAACCATTTGGGACAGTTCAAGGATGATGTTTGGAGTGTGTTTGAGGTTTTATCTGGTTTGGAAAGTGACTGAATCAAGACATGGCTTAAAAAATGCACAAAAGGCCTATTTTGAGGTTTTGAGAGGTGGCTTTGTGATTTTGTGATTACAGGTCACTTGTGATAGTTTGCACAACTTACATATGACATATGTAAGGTGTGTGTGTGATTGATTGTAATGGAAAAGCTCTCAAGCTCAAAAACTCAAAGTTGCCTTGCTAAAGAAGGCATTTTGCCAAGAGAAAGAGATTTTGAGGAAAGCATATGTTTGATGGTTTTGGTGTACTCAAACTGAGCATAAATGAGCTCTATTTATAGTAGAGCAAGTTTGTTTTGGGATCCACAGTGAATGGCAACTGCAGCAGAGGTTTGGCAAATGTTGTCCAATGGAAATCCAAGTCTCCTCTAGCCATTGACTAGAGGTTAGGGCACAGGGTTGTGGTTCCCTTGGTCTTGGATAAGTCTTGACTGAATTCAGTTGAGAATGACTCTGTCCATGCCACCTTGATGCTTCCATTGAATGCTCCAATCCAAAATTGGAGTCTTGTCCCTATTTTGGCAATTCTAGGTTCAACATGTTATTTCTTGTTCCAAAGACTTTGGAGGCTTGGCTCAGTGATTGTCCCCTTTAGATTCAATCCTCAGAGGTGTCCAAGTGGATAGGAGTGTTTGGATTTGCACAATTTTGGCAAATCGAGCAAAAGTCCAAAATCTGTCTTGCCTTGACAGCTTTCAACAAGGCAACTTGCCAATGTTATATCTCATGGCTCAAATTGAATTTGGTAATGTTCTTGGCCATTTTGGAAAGCCCTTATATGATACAACAACTGTTTGATCATATTTGGTTTTGATACTTTTTGAATCCAAGTGAAAAATGTCCCTACATTTGGAAAAAAGTATGGCAAAATCTGACTTAGTGAAATTTTCACTAAGTGTTGGAACAAAGTGACTTTTCTTGATTTTGATCACTCCATAACACAAAATCCATGAGGAATTTGGACATAGGTCAGTATGAAGCTTTTGTAGAGGGAAATGAGATCTACAAATCAAGCTTTGGATGGGAGAAAATGGCTTTGTGGTTTAGGAGTTATGATCCTCCAAAGTTGGTACCCTAGCCACTTTATTTTTAACTTAGAAAAATTTCTAAGTTTTTATGGTTACCCCTTTTACAAGTTATCCAACTTTTCTTGATTTTTCTTGATGAATGATGATTCAAATCATACATTAACATCATTTTAGCGTTAAAAATCCATTTTAGTGAAAAATCTCAAAAAGTCAAAGTTGACTTTTGTGCACAGTTGACTTTTTACCCAATGAATTCCAAACTGTGCAATCCTTTAGGAAATCATGTCCTTGACCTAAATCAAACTTGATGTACATGTTCCATGGGTGTTATAGGGTGTATTGAATCATGTCTTAGGGCTTGGGAGCATGTCCTGGTCAAAAGTCAAAGTTACAGTTGACTTTTTCCGCGAAACCCTAACTGTGGTTCAGATGAAATTGAAACTTGTTGCTCAAGCTTCTTGGATCAATCCATTGTTCCAAATGGATCAATATGGCATATTGGAGATCCTCAAATCCTCTCTTGAGGTCTTGGTTCATGATTGGTCCCAAAAGTCAACTTAGGGGTGAATTAGGTCAAGAAACCCTAATTCCTGATTTTTTATGGATGCATCCCCTGAGGCAAAATTGACTGGATGCTTGGGTCCATGAGGTTCCATGGAGTATTTTAGGATATGTTTTGAAGCATTGGCTCATGCCCAGAGGAAAATTTCCATCTGGAGGCCCTGGTCGACCAAAACCCTAATTTGGTGACACTGGCGATCTTGAAGCTTGATCCACCTAGAAGGGAGCAACCTTGTGCTTAATCCTTGAAGTGGGAGTCCTCTTAATCCTTAGTATATACTTGAGAGGTTTAGACAAGTTGGGGATCATGTCATTCCTAGATTGATCCTTCGTCTAGAAGCTCTAAGAGGGCTTGAAACCCTAATTTTGATTATAGTGAATATTCACCCATCTTTGGGGAGACTAAAGGTTCATCCATATTGTGATGATGATTTGTACAATGATGGGAAATCATAGTGGTCAAATTTTGGGGTATGACAGTACACTCTAACAGAACTTTTTCTTATCAGCACCCAACCACTCCTCCCACCAAACCCGTGCAAATGAGCTCTCAAAGTACAACTGGTTTGTACTTGACAAGGTAGCCACCAACAAGTTTCCATGCAGTAAAATGGAGGACCATCGTGTGATCTATCATTGTGCTTTAATCTCTTGGATCTTCTCTTTTATTTGCTGATTTTTTTTTAACTCTAAGACAAGCGACAAGTAACCTATCTTTGGCACTTGGCTCAAGATGATAAATTAAAGATTTTTCTCCTTGGAACAAAGATGTGGACTGTTGGATCTTCTTGCATTGTTCAACTTAATTTGCCTATAAAAGGAAGTCATTTCCTTACTTGTTTTGACAACAAGACCAAGCATCTGAACACCAAAAACCACAACATTTTCTCATCATCTCTCTTTGTGTGACAGCCAACAAAAAACGCAAAACAAAGGAGAACAACCTTTTATCATTCCTTCTCCTTCGCAGACAACATCATAAACGAAGGTATCATTCTTTATCTCATGATTGTTTCATGTTAGTTTTTTTTCATCAGTAGTATCGAATGTTCTGCTTTTATGAGGTTCTTGGATTTGGTTTGGACTTCCGTATGCTGTATATATGCTGCCAGTGATCGTAGTCGGTTTACGGTTTATATCTTCTTGTGAATTTACCTCCTCTGTTCCATGTGTCGTGTGTATATCATGTGCTGTTCTTTTTGGTTTAGCATGTCGTTGTCATTTTTTTCGTTGAGTTAATGTAACCTTTCATATTTTGTTCATCACATGAATATTATATAAATGCTAAGACGTCACTGTTTCATTATGTGTACGTTAAGCCACTATTTCATGATATCATGTGTGCGTATCTCATGCAATATGTTTAAGTTACTTACAGCAGTACGTAAAATGTACTATGACAATATCTTATGTATTCTTTGAATTCAAGGTGTGATTTTCCACGTTGGTTATTGTTCCTAGAGTGGTTGCTTTGTTCGTTTACATTGGTGTGTGTGAGTTTACATATTATATTGTTTGTATAATAATGCTTTACAAAGCATTGCGTTATACCTCTGCCATCCACCCATGACCTGTCATCGGATCCTCCGTTTCATTCCGTTTGTGTGGCTTCGAAATACAAACTTTGTTCATGAAGTAGGAACTTTTGATTTCTAAAGAGGGTAAGGGAAGTTGATTAGTAGAGGAGTCGTGAGAAGTACGAGGGTGCAATAGGGTAAAGTGGCAGCTGAGTTCTACGTTCGTGTACGTCTTTTTTTTCTCATTACTGTCTATACATTGGTTTGCTGTCAAGTTTGTTTTAGTACCTTGCAATATGTGATGTATGTGAGCATGTGTTAGTCATGTGCAGTTTGTATTGATTAAGTTGGGACATCATTGTGGGTGTTAATTGTGTTCCTATCATATAGGTGTGTTCAAGAGTAGGAGTCTTGTGGTGTTTTGCTTACATAATATATGTGTGTTTGTTTTGTAAGGAATGTGAATAGAAACATGGGATGATGATGATGCCTTTTGTGGTATTGCTGATAGTATGAATGTCCCTCCTGTCCGTGCGAACATGATTGGCTACCCACTCGCGTTTCATGCCGACATGCGTGATGGTTCTTCAAATCATGCACGGTTTAAGTTTTTTGATGCAGGACAAGCCTGTTGTATAGGCTGCTTGGTAATCATAGCTCTGTTAGGATGTGGAAATGTTCGCGGTATTTATTAAGTTAATTAGTAAGTCTTGCTGTTGCCGTTAGTTTGATCTTAGTAGTTTTGTTGAGGATTCATAGCCGGATGGTATTGAGGTGGGTGTTGTTGACTTCTTGGATCCATTTTGTTACGAGTCAGGAAATGATAATGTAGTAACAAAGGATGTTGTTGTTTTGACCTTTGGAGCCTTCTTCTTCTAGATCCATGTTGTCAAAGTGGACGTTGACAAGAATTTAATTTACTTTGCTTGGCCATTTGCTTTTCTGGATTTTATTATTTTTTTATCAAGTGGGTCGCGCCTAGCTTTTGGGCTAACCCGTCAGTTCATTTCTTTTTTTTTATATAGCACTTTTTTTTCTGATTTCCATGAGTTTATAGAAGTTTTTTTATGAATTTCTTGATAAAATTTTGACTAAGCTTGTTAATAATTTTAAGTAGATTTTTGTTGATAGTTTTTTTTATGACTCTTTTCATTAAAATGGTTTTTTATAGTGTCTGGATAAATAACGCCACGATATTGTCCTTAAGTTGATGAAGATTGTTCGATGTCTTCTGGTCCACCTTTTTTTTATCGTTATCATGTGTTTAAGATTTCATCTTTTGATTCTCTGATTGTTATTGGTTCCTTGTTCCCATCCTTCCAAAGGAAAGTTCCTCCTAAGTTGACTCCTAAGTCAATAAACACCGTCCATTTCACCTTGGCCTCATAAGAGACATTTTCCTCATAGTTTAGTAATAGGATAGAGTTATCGTGAACTCTATGTAATTTTCACCATCATGAGAACTCACTTTCCCTTTACTTAGACTTATAGAGTTATCGTGAACTCTACGTGATTCTCACCATCATGAGAACTCACTTTCCCCCTTTTACTTAGACTTAGAGAGTTATCGTGAACTCTAAATGAGCTCGTACTCATTTCCCTTTGGAACTTTGACCATAGTCAATGGTTCCTCTTTCACCCTTAGTTAGGTGAACTACGGTTGCTCTGATTCTTTAGTCAGATACGTAGGCACAAGATGCGACGTCTTGGCGAGCAAACTTAGTGTACATACCCCTAGGTATTTACCTTTACCTTTTAGAAGATATCTTAGTAAGCAAACATAACATAATACAAACTAAAACAAGAGGTTCCTGTAGAGTACTACAGATACTTAGGGTGCTAATATCTTCCCTTAGTATAACCAACCCCCGAACCTTAGATCTCCCTCTTTTTTAGGTTTTCTTCGATCTTGAACCTTTCCTTTGGATAAATCAAAGTCGGTTGTAAAAGAAATGCGATGCAAGTTAATTAATAGCTTGTTATCCGATTTTCACCGCAACAGAAATGGCGACTCTGCTGGGGACATAATTCTTTTTTAGGGTTAAGCCCACCTTGTTTCGTTTATGTTATTTATGATTTCTTGCTATACTTGTACATATATCTGTATATATCTGTATACCTGTTGTTCTGGACTGGGCCGTAGTTTCCTACAATCAAACAGGCCCAATCCATACAACTTGAAGAAGCCCAATAAAGTCCTAGAGAAGGACATATGACTGCCATACGCGAGGCCAAAGGTATGTCGGGCACCTGGCACCTTGACAATGTCGAGCATCTGAGGACAAACAGGAAAGGAAGACATCACACCCTGATGAAATGGACCTCCTCGATAGATTAACTTCTCCCCGCGAGAATACTCCTAATCTCGTTGACTCATAGGTCCTCGACAAGCATGGTTCTCCTCCGTTAGGTCATATCCAGACCACGACCACCATATTTCCTCGACATTGTAGACTCCTCCCCGAGGAGTTTACTAACGGTCTTATCTACACAGATACGTTTCATGTAACCGTCTACTAATGGCATTAAAGGGACGGTTACACTAGGGTGTTAACCACGAGCTGGTCATTATTACTACACGTAAGCCCTAGCAGTTACTTGGAACGGGTCACACGCTGGTCCCACCCGTTGCAAGTAACCGTTGGCCACGCGCTGGGGGTATCCTATAAATACCCTCTCATTTGAGAGGGTCAGGATAGTTAACTTCTTACTCTCACTCACTTTCTCTGTATTTGCTGGGCCCTCACTAACTTAAGCATCGGAGTGTCCAGCAGGTACACCCCCCCCCCCCCCCCGGCCGTCTTTCATCATCATTAAAGTAGCAAAAATTCCAGACGTCGTTGGCCATCTTCAAACTGTCTGATCCAGGTTCGATCAGTGGCGCCGTCTGTGGGAACTTCATAAGTTTCCCCATTTTCCTCGCGATAAACCAAACTTTACTCATTCTACTACCAGCAATGGCCAACCCGTCGGCGAATCAAGCTATAGACAATGACATCACACAACTTGGTGGTGACACCCATGGCGACAACAATGCTCTTCAGCCTGTCGTGGAGAATGATATCAGAGATGAAATCACCGCCTCCCCATCTTCCGATGGGGTAGAATACGAGACTGCTCAACAAGATGGACAGGAAGCAATCTTCCAGCCCACCTACCATCCTGTGGATCCACCACCAAATGCAGATCCGAACACTGCTGCCTTGTTTGCATTGGTCAATCAGACCAATCAAATGATCTTCAACCAAAGCTTATGGATCGAGAAGCTAGAAAAAGGCCGTGGTCGAACTTCCCCGCGAAGACACCGACCACCTCCTTATCTCGAACATTCACAATCTCCAGTGGAATCTCGCAGCCCCTCCCCAGTAAATAGAGGTCGCAGGCCACGTTTAGAGCGTAACCAGACCGAGCATCCACAGAAGCGTCATCGCTCCCCGCCACCAAAAGGGCCCACTCGTCCCTTGAAGACTAAGAAGAGTAAGCATGATGTCGAGGAGCCAAGAGGCCGTCATAAGGAAAACTCCCCGAGACGTCACTATGTTCGTGGTCATAATTCTCCTTCTGTATCCCCGGGAGGTAGTGATGATGACGACTACCGGACTCCTCTATCCAGACAAATAATGGAAGCTCCTATTCCTAAAGGCTTGGAGAGACCTCCATCCTTGGGGACTTACGATGGAACATCTGATCCGGACGACCATGTCGAGAGCTTCGAGGCTCTTCTCGACTTTAGAAACGTCTCCGGCGCTATCAAATGTCGATTATTCCCTACGACTCTTCGGAAAGGGGCCATGGCTTAGTATAAAAACCTGGCACCTGAATCTATAGCGTCGTGGAAAGCTCTGAGGGAACGTTTTAGGAAGCATTTTACAGCTTCTCGAAGACATCCAAAAACTATATCCTACTTGGAGGCCATCTTCCAAGAAAAGAAAGAATCTCTCCGGAGCTACATAGAGAGATTCAACAAAGAAACGGTCGAGGTCCATACGACCGACCATATAAAATTATATCTCATCATCAAAGGACTGCGGGTTGGTTCCAAGTTCGCAGAATCTGTCGGATTACACCGTCCTCGCAGCTTCGAAGGTTTCCTCGAACGGGCTCAATCACACATTAAGTTCGAGGAAGCAGAAGCAGCCCAGATTGCCCTTGATTTAAGAAGCAGAGAAGGCCCCCACGGCTGGAACAGGGAAGACTCCCCTACACCTAGGCGAGGAGGGGATAGGAGAAGAGAAGATTCCCCTCCACCTAAGCGAGGCGGGGAGAGGAAAAAAGAAAATCGGAATAAAGAGTCTTGCGAATCTCGGGGACCTGCCGGTCTTTTCAAAGATTACACTCCACTAAACGTGTCCCGTGCACGCATTTTCAGTGAATGTGCAAATTCGGAGTTCGTGAAAGGGGGAATCCGCTTCCCAAAACCAACAGCTCCCAAACCAAATACTGATAAATCCAAGTACTGCCGATTCCATCGCAGGCACGGGCATGTTACTGAGGATTGCATCCACCTTAAGGACGCAATCGAAATGTTGATTAAAGAGGGCTACCTGAAAAAGTACGCCAAACAAGACGAGGCTCATCGTACCACCGGCCAAGAAGCTCTAAATACCGAGGAGTCAAACCATCCGGACACTGGAAAACTGCAGGTTGCCTTAAGCATCACACGACCTGAAGACTTCGGTTTCCAAGGAAATGTTAGCGATGCCAAAGTTGTTCGAAACATATGGAAGAGTTTCCCGGCGGAAGAACTAGTAAGTGTTCGCAGTACCTGGGAAAGTTTCCCCCAATCCCTAGTCATATCGGGCGGAGACCCTGAACGAGTGACCGTCGGTTCAATAAAGAGGAAGTTCAACGAACTAAGGACATCCACTCCTCGAGACCCAACTCTCAACTTATCTCGTGGAAATTCATGCCCTATAAGTTTCTATCTCGAGGAATTACCAGGTGGATCCCCGAATGCTAATATACCCCTCCTAATTCGGGCACAAATGGCCAACTTTGATGTGCATCAGATTTTGGTCGATCAGGGAAGCTCGGTGGACATCATGTACACTCACCTCTTCGACACTCTCCAGCTGACAAAGCATCACCTGTCCCCATATGTGGGATCTGATCTACAAGGCTTCAACGGCGCGTCTACTAGACCTCGAGGTTATGTAGAATTGTTGGTCAAATTCGGAGCAGGTGAAACAGCTCGACAGGCGAAGACGCGTTTCCTAGTGGTCGACTGTCCTTCCCTCTACAACTGCATCTTGGGAAGGACCACTTTGGCTGAAATAACAGCTATACCATCCACTGTCCACCTAAAAATGAAGTATTATATGACACGAGGACGTGAGGTAACCCTCCACGGGGATATTGAAGCAGCTAGAAGATGTTTCGATGCAGCGATCAAAGGTCTAAGTGTTGTCTGTGGCGTCCACCCCAGAAGAGCAACTTCAGATGTCACACAGGTTCCACTACTGCTGGTCAGCGCGGTCGACCTTGATAGTAGGTTCACCGGGGAACAGGA
Source organism: Lathyrus tuberosus (assembly GCA_022829125.1). NCBI lineage: Eukaryota > Viridiplantae > Streptophyta > Magnoliopsida > Fabales > Fabaceae > Lathyrus > Lathyrus tuberosus. The sequence goes on along the minus strand of JALAZF010000203.1, from coordinate 5,058,318 downwards.
AAAAGTTGCAGGCAAAGACCGCCCAGTTGAAGTCAACGGGCAGCCTCTCTACCCAACACGCCCCATCCCAGACGGAGATTTCGAGCTGATCCCTCTTGGCGACGACCTAGAGCGAACTGTGAAGATCGGCCATGGACTCCCCGACCTGGCGAGGAGGCAGCTGAAAGCATGTCTCCGAGAGAATGCAGATTTGTTCGCTTGGAGCGCTTCGGAGATGCCCGGCTTAGACCCTCAAGTGGCTTGTCACCAGCTGACTATAGATCCAAATGCTAAGGCTATAGCTCAACGTAGGCGTAGGCAGTCTCCAGAAAAAATGGAGGCTGCTGAAAAAGCTGTAAAAGACCTCCTAGAGGCAAACTTTATTTCGGAGGCCAAGTACACCACTTGGTTGTCCAATGTTGTACTTGTTAAAAAATCTAATGGAAAACGGAGGATGTGCATTTACTACACGGATCTTAATCGGGCATGCCCGAAAGACTCTTACCCATTGCCTAACATCGACCGACTGGTCGACAACTCTGCAGGATTTAAACTGTTGTCTTTCATGGACGCTTATTCAGGATATAACCAAATTCCGATGGATGAGGCCGACAGAAAGCATACAGCTTTTATGACTGAGTCGGGCAATTATTATTATAATGTAATGCCCTTTGGTCTGAAGAATGCTGGCGCCACCTACCAACGAATGATGAACAAGGTCTTCCGAGCAGAAATTGGTGACATGCTCGAAGTCTATATAGATGACATGATCGTCAAATCCGCAGACGAAGTCGACCACGTTGCTCATCTTAAAAAGGTGTTCGACACGGCGAGGAAATGTCGCATGAGATTCAACCCCGACAAGTGCACTTTCGGTGTTCGAGCAGGGAAATTCCTTGGCTTTTACCTTACGGAGAGAGGAATTGAAGCGAATCCCGACAAATGTAAGGCCTTTTCCGAGATTCCTACTTCGACAGAAAGCAACATTTGAATGGAGTGAAGAATGCGAAAAAGCCCTCCTCCATCTAAAACAAGTCTTATCACAACCCCCGGTCTTGTCCCGACCAGATAACGGGGAAACACTTTTCTTGTACCTGGCCATCACCGGCGAAGCGATAAGTGTTGTCCTCATACGGGAGACCCCCGACGGACAGAAACCGATTTATTTCACGAGCAAAGCTCTTCAGGGTCCCGAGCTCAGATATCAACAGATCGAAAAGGTCGCCTTGTCCCTCGTAACTGCAGCCAGAAGACTACGCCATTACTTCCTGGCCCACATAATTGTGGTAAGAACTGAGCAGCCTATCAGACAAATCCTTAGTCGGCCAGATATGGCGGGGAGAATGCTCCGGTGGTCTCTCGAGCTATCCGAGTTCGACATTCGATATGAAGGAAGAAAAGCCTTGAAAGCTCAAGTACTGGCCGACTTCGTAGCAGAACTGACAGTCCCCGAATCCTTGACCAATGGCTCCCAAAAATGGAGGATTTACGTCGACGGAGCCTCCAGTGCAAAAGGCAGCGGGGAAGGCATTATCCTTGAAAACGAGGAGGGTATCTTGATAGAAGTCTCACTAGAGCTATCTTTCAAAACATCAAATAACCAAACTGAGTATGAAGCATTCCTCGCAGGACTTCGACTTGCAGAAGACCTTGGCGCAAAAGAAGTCAAAATCTTCACAGACTCTCAGCTCGTAGCATAACAAGTTCGGGGAGAATTTCATGCCAAAAATGATAGTCTCATTGAATACCTAACCTTGGTACAAGAAAAGTTGAAGAAAATTGTCTCCGCGGAGGTGACTCACATCCCACGCGAGCATAACACTCGAGCAGACGTGCTCTCCAAGCTAGCGAGCACTAAGAAGAAAGGAGGGAACAAATCAGTGATCCAAGAGATACTGACCCATCCGAGCATCAACAAACCTACCTCGACCACAGAGGTGAACGTTATCGGGGACGCAAACTGTTGGATGACTCCAATTCACGAATACCAGATGACGGGCATACTGCCCGACGATCCTAAAGAAGCTGGGATAGTTAAGAGGTGGGCATGTGCATACACCATAGTCGAAGGTAAGCTAAATCGCCGAGGATTCTCCATCCCTCTACTCCGGTGCGTCGAGGAAGGTAAAGTTTCAGATATTCTCCAGGAAATACATGAAGGAATCAACGCGCAACATCTAGGCGAGAGATCTTTGGCTCGAAAAGCTCTCCGAGCAAGATATTACTGGCCCACTATGCAACAAGACGCAAAGGAACACGTCAAAAAGTGTGACCGTTGTCAGAGGCATGGGGACATGCACCTCGCTCCTCCAAACGAGCTTAAATCATTGTCATCCCCGTGGCCCTTTGCGTGGTGGGGAATAGATATCCTCGGACCTTTTGTCGTAGGATCGTACCAAAATAAGTACCTCATCGTCGGGGTAGATTACTTCACAAAGTGGATCGAGGCAGAAGCATTAGCCAAGATCACTGTTTTCAACATATTACGTTTCTACAAGAGAAATATACTCGCCCGATTCGGCGTGCCTCAGGCCATTGTCACAGAAAATGGGACACAGTTCACTGACGGAAACTTCCAAGACTTCGTTGCCAAGCTGGGTACGAAGCAACACTTTACATCGGTCGAACACCCACATACCAACGGGCAAGCGGAAGCAGCGAACAGAGTAATACTCCGAGGACTCAAACGACGACTCGACGAAGCCAAACAACGGTGGGTCGAGGAGTTACACAGCGTCCTCTGGGCGTATCGAACTACCCCTCATTCCATGACCGGGGAGACCCCGTTCCGATTAACATATGGATCCGAGGCAGTAATTCCCGTGGAAATCAGGGAACCTTCGAGAAGGACAGAAGCTCCTCTTGACAAAGAAGCGAACAACGAAGCCCTTCGCGAGGAACTCGACCTTGTCGAAGAAATAAGGACAGGTGCATCCCTCAAAGAAGCCCCTTTAAAACAAAAAATAACTTTGCGTTATAATGACAAAGTCATCAAACGAGATTTCCAAATAGGCAGTCTTGTCTTACGGCAAAATCAGAAAAATTCACGTGAAGGAAAGCTGGCCGCAAACTGGGAGGGCCCCTACCGCGTCATTGCAAAGACGGGGACAGGTGCTTATTACCTCGAAAACCTCCAAGGTGAACAACTTGTTCGACCATGGAATGCTGAGAAGCTTAAACAATATTACAGTTAAACACTGCATGTAACTATACAAAAGTTGCCGTTACCAGGAGTGTGCCATGGTACAGGCACGACACCTCTATATGCTAACGAATGTCAAAAGTCACGTTGTGTATGCGTCGAACTTTTGGCCCGCCGAGGAGTACTCTATCGAGCTCCGTCGTCGACGTACCTTGTAGGCAGAACACCCAACTCGCGATGGGAAGTTCACGCCATGAAACTAAGACCTCGATTGACCTCTTAGCTTCGTTGAAGGTCGGGGTACAACCCCTGACCGCTCTACCAGCTCTCTTCGCAGTCGAGGATCACTAGAGTCGAGCAAACTCCCAAGTATCCAGCAATTTCAAAATAACTTAGATAAAAATAAGTAAAATACCACACACAGAACAGATAAAGAGGCAAAATGGAAATATTAAGTCGGGCAAGCCCATTGTAAAAATATTACATAAAGCCCTAGCTCTTAGGCCGGGCAAATCAACAAGTATGGCACGCAGGCCAGTCAATACAAAAAATTGACACGCAGGCCAAACTGACTACACTATCACCCCGCAGCAGCATCAGCAACAGTTGCCTCGGGATTCCCCTGCTCCCCATCAGCATCTACCGCTTGCCCGGGCAACACAATCTTGCCGTCGACCACCTCAAACTTGGAATCAACTCCGTCGGTTACAAGGTCCGGATTTAGGAGTTTAAGCTGCTCCACAGCGTTCTGGAACCCGACATCTGCAAACTCTAGAGCATCATCCTCAGCCAACTGAAGATCCTTCTCGACTTCCCTGAGCTTGGCTATCAGGGCTGCTCGAGAGGTCAATAGTTTGTCCTCCTCGGTTTCATTCTCGGCTGGCCGAACAGCCTCTTCTAGTTCAGCTATCCTGTCCTTGAGACGTTGCTCTTCCTCTTCCAACACAGTGATCCGAGCAAGGTGGTCCTTCGCCGCATCCTCAGCTTCCTTCAACTTCTTCTCCGACTGTTCTCGCTGCTCGCTTTGTTCTCTGTTCAACTTCCTGCAGTCCTTCAAGTCCTTCTGCATACCGAGCAATTCAGCCTCCAAAGCTTGAAGTCTTTCTTCTAGTCGAGAAAGCTCAGCAGCAGAGCAACTCTCGTCATTCAGAACGAGGGCAGCTGAACAGAGCCGCATGACGACAGACATATCCTCGATAATTATTTTCCTTCTCGCTTCTGAAGCACTCCTCAACAGAGCCTGGACTTCAGCAGGGGCGACACGAGGACAAATAACCTCGGAGAAGTAACGAAGCTGGAGATAACACGGAGAAATATCGAAGCTTGTAGGAGGAGGAGGGGGACTACCTTCCACATCATCAATGGTCGACCCAGTAGTCTTTTCCCGCTTAAATGCCCTTTGGGCCCCCGGGGACTGATTCTCAGAGGTCACGGTTGCAGTTAACACAACATGAGATTGCTCGGAACCCTCGGGCACTACAATAGAGGGAGTACTCTCAGGCACTGACGTAGAAGAGATATGCTGAGGGGTACCTTGTTCGGTGGGACGGGATTGTTCTTCCCTTGCCCTTTTTGCCTTTAGCCTCGAGTATCTTTCTGCAGCTCTGACCATTTTCCCTACAAAAAGAAAGAAAAATATTAGTAAAACAAGATACATGAACATGAGAGAAATCTAAGCCGAGGATCTTTGCACCACCTAAGAGCTCGACAGCCTCCTCATCGGAGAAAGTCTCAAGCAGAACATGAGTATTAATCAGGCGGCGGGTCTTCGTCACTTGCTCTTTCCCACCTGTCGAGGTCTCTCCGTCCTCGGATACGCTTGGAATTTTATTCAAACTCTCCACGTACTCGACAATCTTGCCATAAGCATCGCGATCCTCGACATTGAGCTTATTATGTCTTACTTTGTATTTGTCTACCCCCTCTTTGTAATGCTCTTCTGTCCAGAAGATGGGGAATTTTGGCACCATCACTTCTGTAGACAGCCCATCCACTTCTTGAGTCACCCTTTCATATATTGAATTAACGGCCTCGGGAGTGACCGGCTTCACAAAATAGTAACGCCACTTGAAATCTCGAACAGAGTCCAAGTAGGTGTGAAATAAAGCTTTATTTTGTTTGAACGACACCCAGCCGTGTCGACCATTGGTTGTAGACCGTTGCAGAAGAAAAATTCTAAAGAAAAGGGACACTGTTGCCCGGATATCCAAGTGTTTGCAGACGAGCTCAAAAGCCCGGAGGAAGGCCAATGAGTTCGGGTGGATTTGCGATGGAGCCAATTTTAACCATTTGAAGACCCCCTCTTGAAAATCTGTGAAAGGGAGCCTCCACGCCGCCTCTTGAAACATAAACTCATACACCGAGAAACGCATTCCCATGTAAGGTGTATATATACGACGGTCCTCGTTGGGGCGGTACACTTTCCAGGATTGCTCAGAACCGAGCAACCTATGCTCGACAGTACAAAACCCATCTTCGTCGGGGAATAAGAAGACGGACGACATAGTGAGGGCCTCCTCACACACCCAGTCCTCAAGCGGACGCTCTTGTGTAAAAGCCATATGGGCCATCGGAATTTCGGGTTGGTTATCCTCTTCGAATTCACCTACGGCCACTTCAGCAACCAATATGTCCATCAACCTGAAAAGCAGAAGGGAACAGGTGAATTCGACGAGTCATACCAAACTAGCCGGTCAGAGACGAATAACGGATGTCCCCGGGAAACTCATCGCTTCCCCGGAAAATCTTGCCCCTTTTTCCCGTGAAATCAATGAAAAAGATTAATTGTTGGGGACCCAAAATGTTACAAGTCCCCGCGATGTTCATCACGCTCCCTAGAAATTTTCTACAAGTCCCCAGAATATTCATCCAGTTCCTCGGTTCTATTCAACAGAAACGGAAACAGAGAAATCGTTTCTCTTAAAACAGCCAAAGATCCCTGCCGTATTCGCCAGGAATCCTTCCATTTCTCATGAGAACTTCATCAGTTCATCAGAGAAACGATTTCAAGCAAGTTAAACTTAAAGGAAATGCCAGAAAAAACAACAGTTTTGAAGAAAATACCTTGTAGATGGTGAAATAGGGTTCCGGCACGGCGTAGCACAGCGGTTCACGGCGGACTTGCAGTGGTTGATGGTGGCGAACGGAGGATGATAAAACGGAGAAGAAAGAGGAAACGATTCTTGAACGAAAGAGCAAAAAATGAGAAATGAAGGGAAGAGAGAGTATTTATAGACAAATCACGGAACTCGAGAAGCCTGGGGCACTCGAGTACTTTACCCTAGGCAGCCACCCTATGCAATGATGACAAGTGACACGTGGCAAACTTGCACCGGTCAAAAATCCACGGGTGTCCTTTCGTCATCCCATCGTTTCAAAACGGAAACTTCTCATCTCCCCAACATTTCAACCAGATGCAACTCTTCGTTGCCCGCAAGCTATCAGTGCCCGCCTCATGATAATTACCCGCAAGATATCAATGCCAGACCTCATGATAATCATGGAAATTTCGACTATGCTGATATCCTCCTCGGATCATCCCTTGGAATTTCCCCGACACGATTATTGACCCTCAAGTCATTACTCTGATACCTCAAAGCAATGACTTGGGGGGGCTCCTGTTCTGGACTGGGCCGTAGTTTCCTACAATCAAACAGGCCCAATCCATACAACTTGAAGAAGCCCAATAAAGTCCTAGAGAAGGACACATGACTTCCATACGCGAGGCCAAAGGTATGTCGGGCACCTGGCACCTTGACAATGTCGAGCATCTGAGGACAAACAGGAAAGGAAGACATCACACCTTGATGAAATGGATCTCCTCGATAGATTAACTTCTCCCCGCGAGAATACTCCTAATCTCGTTGACTTATAGGTCCTCGACAAGCATGGTTCTCCTCCGTTAGGTCATGTCTAGACCACGACCACCATATTTCCTCGACATTGTAGACTCCCCCCCGAGGAGACTACTAACAGTCTTATCTACACAAATACGTTTCATGTAACCGTCTACTAATGGCATTAAAGGGAAGGTTACACTAGGGTGTTGACCATGAGCTGGTCATTATTACTACACGTAAGCCCTAGCAGTTACTTGGAACAGGTCACACGCTGGTCCCACCCATTGCAAGTAACCGTTGGCCACACGCTGGGGGTCTCCTATAAATACCCTCTCATTTGAGAGGGTCAGGATAGTTAACTTCTTACTCTCACTCACTTTCTCTGTATTTGTTGGGTCCTCACTAACTTAAGCATCGGAGTGTCCTGCAGGTACACCCCCCCCCCCCCCCCGACCGTCTTTCATCATCATTAAAGTAGCAACAATTCCAAACGTCGTTGGCCATCTTTAAACTGTCTGATCCAGGTACGATCACTTGTTTTGTTAGGGTTCTTCTGTGTGCAGGGTGCTACTATTGAGTGGTGAGATAAGTCTTAACCCAGACTTGAGTGCACTTATGATAGGATAGTGGATATAGTCAAGGAGACTTTGAGGGAGTCGAATCCCAAAAGAGTTGACTTGAGATTCCACACTCAGTTGAGGCCCTCTCGAAGTTGGTATATGTTGAACGAGCAATCGTGAAGGCGTTGCCACTTCGACCTTGGTGCCAGGGATACTGGTGACCTTTAGTTACCCTTACCCCACTTGGCCTTTTAGGATGTAGTGCGGTGACCATGAGGGAGTCTATTTTTGAAATGGTTGTCACGCGATACTACACTCAGACGAGATTCTCTTGAGAATATTATTGATTACCAAGTTAATTGGGAAGTCGATAATATCCGAAAGATGGATTGTCGACTCTGGGAACCTTTTTAGAACCCTGTTCTGCAGATGAAAACCCATAGTACATACCTTCTAGGATGGGTAAACCATGGCTCCATGCTCGTGATCTTCAAACCTAGACCCTCTCTTGTTTGTGTGTGCATATCTGTGAATATATGTATATGTGTGTTTGTGCATACGTTCATCCATCCATGAGACCCCTAAATCTAGGGCTTGTGTGCTGTTGTGTGTACATATATCTATGTTTTTGTGTGCCCGTGTTTTGTACATTGCATACATCTCATCGCATCCATTGATGGTTTCAAGGAACTCAGACGTTCTTTTCTTCACAAAGATCCTTAGAGATCACAGATTTTTAAAACAAAACTCTTCAGTTTTCCAAAATATTTGCAGCTCGCCTTTGAGTTCCTTGAAACCATTTGGCTTGCATTAGCATTACATTGCATTTTCATTTCTCAGCCTTGAGTCTCATCCGTCCTTTATCTGTAACCCAGTTGACTTCTCGAAACCATCATTGGACTTGAAGTAGCTTTTGAAGGAGCATGAACTCAGAAGAGCAGAACCAGTTTGTGACCAGAGAGGAATTTCACTCCATTGCCAGTACCATATAGTCAGTTCCTACCAGATTTAATCAAAAGTATACTGATAGTACCAGGGGAGATGGATCCAGTGTCTTTTCCAGACTCGTCCGTTGTGACCACCATGCTGGGGCACAAGGGGCATTCAACTGAAGACTGTAAGGTGCTCAGGAGCAAGGTTCAGACATTGATTGACTCCGAGATGATCTCATTCACATCTCGAGGCATCCAAATCAACAATCCTTCACCTAATCAAGCGGATTCATCAGGCTCTGAGATGGAAGAAATTTCTGAGAGTGGACGTGAAGATGATTCTCAGACTGATCTCGACAAACACCTCTGAAGACGGTTATCACAGCTTGGCAAATCAAGAAGGAAATTCCAGTTCCACGAAGCCGGCATCTTTTGGTTGTTTAGCATTTTGTTGTATTTTCTTTGCATGTTTGAAATTGTATTTGCTTATAAGCTGTTGTTTTTCAAATTGGCAAGATTAATGAAGTGTTTATGCATCTTTAGATTAAGTCCATTCGTTTCACTCATTTACTTTTACGCTCGTGAAAAAAACAAAAAATATATCTTTATCTTGTTTCTTCCCACATATCAAACTGTTTGTTTAAGCAAAGATTGGGGAGGATGACGAAAACATTACATCCCTAATAGCTATGGTATGCTTTCGATTAAACCTTGTCGAGGATGTAAGGCATTGTTTCAATTCCCAAACACTGGAGAAATAAGGAAGATAATCCCTCGTTAACCCTTTGAGCCTAGAAGTAGGAGTTTTCTTTCCTTACACAAAAAACCCTTAAATCTCAACCTTGGGGTGGGTAGTTCTCAATTTAACTTGGTTATGCATTCTAATGCAAGCGCTTCATGCAAGACACCAGTCAGCACTCTCAAATCAAGTGAATAAGCGTTGTACAAGTTGTTCCCAAAGCGACAAATAAGGAAGGATCGTCAAGAAATCCTTAATCGAAGAATAAGCCGAGTCCCTTTCAAGGCAAAAGCCAAGAAAGATGGGAAGCCCAAAACTTCGCCTTATACAAGAAGGTTCGTACAACAATCGAGAAAAGAAAAAGATCTCATAACCTCAATCAAGCAAAGAGGAGGTCTCATAAAGACAAAGAAGAGGTCTCAAAACCTCAAACAAAAGCAAAGAAGAGGTCCCATAACCTCAAACAAAAACAAGAAGAGGTCTCAAAACCTCAGGGAAGACAAGAAAAGGTCTCAAAACCTCAGCAATAAAGGATAATCAAATGTTGTAAGGGAGTACTGACTACCCTAAGTGTCTGAATCATCATCAACTATCATCAGCTCAATTCCTAGCCTATGGGAATCTGAATGTGTAGCCTAAGTTAACTGAACGTAGGATTGGAGTTCATCACGAAGATGGGGTGGGTACAAATAAATTTTGAGCCTTTATCCTTTGTTTCATAAACCGTGAACCAAGTCACGTTACAACCCTTAAAAGACCTAATTGAGGTAAGGTTGTTTTGAAAGCATACTACGGCGAGGTTGATTAACCTGACTCCTAATGATCTTTGCTAATCGCGTGTGTTGATCACTTCATCTGTTATTCTGTAAATGACTAGATCCATGTTGTTTTTTATTTAATCACTCCACCGTGTGTGTTTCATCAATAAAACTTTGATTTCAAAAGCTTGCATGAATCTTGCATTGAAATTGCCAATTTTAAATGAACAATACTTGTTTGCAAACAATTCAATGTCAAAGAAATCCCAACAAATGCAGTCAGCTAGGGAATTTAACTTGATAAAGAAGGCAGTCAGTCAAGGGCAACCAAGCGGAATGTTCTGCCAATCCACCATCCCAATAGCCAAGAATCAGGGGCAGAACTCTTCAAAGTTCAGAATATTGGGGCAAGTCTTCTTGAGGTCATCTTACGACAAGTTTGGACCCTAGTGACCCATCAGCAGGGGCAAGTTTGTTCCCCAGTTGTTTCTACCACAGTCTAAAAGACTTTGTATTGCGAATGCAGTTGAACTGGAGCTGCTTTGTCAAGACTTATGATTCCTTTCAAAAGTTTAAAGATATTGAAGCATCTGGTATTTCAATTCTTCTGTAAAATCCTTTTATAATTTATCCTCAAAGACTAGTTAATCAGAAGCAGTCAGGTCGAGATTCGGCAAATCTCTCAAAGGTCAATCAGTCTGGGGCATCTCTTTCACAGATCAACCAGTCTGAAGAACAAGTTCAAAGACTTTATTGTGAAAATGCAGTTAATCTGGGGCAGTTACGCCGAGATTCATGAATCTAAGAGTTTGAAGATATTGAGGCATTTCGTATGCCGATTCTTCTATAAAATCCTCTTGGTATTTTCTCCCAACATATCATGTAAGCTGGGGCAGATGAGTCATGCAGAATTACTCAGCTTTTGTGGCGTCTCTGCTAGCTCCCCAGAAAGTTGTCTCTTCAGCTAATCTTTGCAATTCTCAATGGATCTCTTATCTCCAATGAAGAAATCAAGCTCATGATGACAATCCTAGTGAAGTTATGATGCTATACCAAGTGGAGTACTCTTTCCCCAGAGAAGGTCATAACCTTGAAGTAGAGTTGCTTCATCTGCAAGTTCATCCCCAGTAATGGTCCAATCTAATGAGTTTGGCTGGGTATCCTTGTCGAGATGTTTATTTCATCTCCAGTCTCGCTTCTCGTCTGTTTTGTCAGCATAAGCATAAGCATGGCATAAGCATAGCATCTTAGCATTTTGCTTTCTCTTTCTGGTGTTTACCTGTTTTGTTCACTTTGGCATTTATCTCCCCAAGTGAATGGGTTTGTCTATTCACTCCAATAGAAAGTCAGCCCTAGGCATAAAGTGTCCATCCTTTCTGAATTCCCCACAGAGTTTTATCCTCGCAGATGATGGTTGGTTCAGTTGTCTTTTCCACATTTGGATAAGATGAATTCCCATTTGAGTTCATTCCTCAATTGGAGTCTTGTTTGACCATTTCTTTCTAGCTTGCTCCTAGATTGAACTTTGGTCCCTGGCAGGTGTGGTTTTCAAACCCATCTTGAACGTGCATTTATTTTGCACTGTGTCTCGCAGGAAGAATCTTTTACAGATCCCCATTAAAGACAAAATTATTTCTCCAACAGTGTTGTAATATCAACATCTCTTTGGAATTCATACCCAACAACAAGTGGCAGTCTCCTTGAGAAGCTTGTTTTGTTATCATTACCTCTACAACGATAAGTGGCAATCTCTCTCCTGAGAAGCTTATCCATCTTTGGTTTTATCCACACTTCCCCAGTTACCATGGTGTTACAATCAGTCATTTTCCATCAACCCGTTTGACGTGATCCCTATTTAAGGTGTTTCTTCCTATCAATCTATTTGATAAGGTGTTCAAAAGTCCAACGTATACTGGTACGCAGAGTTTGTCTCTGTCTTTTCTGGCTTTTCTTGAAGATCTCGTTTGAACTCCTCATTATAAGAAAATTCCAGGAAATCTGTTGTTGGATGCTTATCCTTTTGTTTCACACTGATCCCCAAGTGGAGATCATATCTTCTTTCTGTTTTCATACACTTTGACAATGTGAACCTTTATTTCACCAGTAAAGTAAAGACATTCCCGGTTTATCTCCAAAATCTTTGTCTAAGCTAGGCTTACGTCCGTCTTTACCCTCGTATGCCAGATTTTGACTCTTTGTGCAGTATTCCCCAGAAAGTCTAACCTGCAACCCTAGTACTGACCTATATGGTATTTAATCACCTCATTTGGATACCTAAAGTCCAGTCATCACTGGCACCTTTTTTTTTCAGGCCTCATTTGAACCTAAAGTCCAATCATCATTGGCAGCGTTCTTGTTTGAATCGAGTCAAACCTGAACCTAAACTTCGAGTTATCGTGAGCTCGTTGTTTATCCTTTGTTTGCTTCAAATTATCGTGAGTCTGTTGTCAAAACCATCTTTGTTTGAATCGAGTCAAACATTGTTAGCTTCAGATTATCGTGAGTCTGTTGTCTAAAACCGTTCTTGTTTGAATCGAGTCAAACCTGAACCTGAACCTCGAGTTATCGTGAGCTCGTTGTTCATCTTTTTTATTTCAGTTTATATATGTTCTTGTTTGAATCGAGTCAAACCTGAACCTAAACCTCGAGTTATCATGAGCTCGTTGTTCATCTTTTTTATTTCAGTTTATATTTGTTCTTGTTTGAATCGAGTCAAACCTGAACCTGAACTTCGAGTTATCGTGAGCTCGTTGTTTATCCTTTGTTAACTTCAGATTATCGTGAGTCTGTCGTTTAAAACCGTTCTTGTTTGAATCGAGTCAAACCTGAACCTAAACTTCGACTTATCGTGAGCTCGTTGTTTATCCTTTGTTAACTTCGGATTATCGTGAGTCTGTCGTTTAAAACCGTTCTTGTTTGAATCGAGTCAAACCTGAACCTGAACTTCGAGTTATCGTGAACTCGTTGTTTATCCTTTGTTAACATCAGATTATCGTGAGTCTGTTGTTTATAATCGTTCTTGTTTGAATCGAGTCAAACCTGAACCTAAACTTTGAGTTATCGTGAGCTCGTTGTTTATCCTTTGTTTACTTCAGATTATCGTGAGTCTGTTGTTTATAACCGTTCTTGTTTGAATCGAGTCAAACCTGAACCTAAACTTCGAGTTATCGTGAGCTCGTTGTTTATCCTTTGTTAACTTTAGATTATCGTGAGTCTGTTGTTTAAAACCGTTCTTGTTTGAATCGAGTCAAACCTGAACCTAAACTTCGAGTTATCGTGAACCCGTTGTTTAAACCCTTTTCAAAGTCCAGCTCATACTGGTATTCCTCATAAACCAAATCATCTTGTTATCTCAACCAATACATTTTGGTACCCATCGGTTCATTAACCTTATTTACAGCAAAGGTCTAGTCACCTTTCATCATCTGATGCGCAGAGTTTGTCTCTGTCTTTTCTGGCTTTTCTTGAAGATCCCGTTTGAACTCTTCAATACAAGAAATCCCTAGAAAATATTTTGTTGATGTATATCCTTTTATTTCAAACTGATCCCCAATGGAGATCATGTCTTCTTTCTGGTTTCATGCCCAGTAAGAGTATTTCTTCATTACCCCAGTGTCGTTCGGTCGCATATGAACCTGTCATCCATCTCCCTGGAACTTTTCCCAGTGGAGAATACCTCTCTGGCTCCTATCTCCAGTGAGGATTTGTAGGGATTTCCCCTCAGCTTTATTTTTCTATCCCTAGTATTTCCTCAGAGTCTCCCCAGTAAGTCTCTTTTGTTGACCAGTCTGTATCTCCAGTGAGTCTTTCTTGTCGATATTAACCTTCACTATTCCCATGTAATGCCCACCTGTGGTCGTTTGATCTTTATCTTTGGTGTTTTGTTTGTCTGCATCTTTGCACTATCATGGCATCATATCATCATACTAGAAGTTCATGGCATGTTAGCATTTGCACGTCTGTTGTCTGTCCTTAGCATCTGCATTCCATCTAAGGGCAAAATTTTTGATTTGCTATATTTAAATACCTTTCGCCTTGATGTCCCGAGGACTTCCATTCCTCGTGCCATCTGGTAAAGCTATTTAAATAGGGGCAACTGTTGTACCCCAAATTTTACCCCTTAGATGTCATAACATCTTGCATTGACATTTAGATTCAATAATCCATGCATTGTTAACTAAGCACTTCATTTTGCAAGTTTGTTTCTTTTGTGAAAGTCAGGTTTTGTACAAGAAAGAGGGTAGGGTCTCCTGAACCAAGCTCTCACATGATTCAAGATCTCCTAGGTACTTTGAGGCCCCAAATGCAACTATTGAGCTCATCTACATCCTAAAAGTCTCAATCAACAAGAATTCAAGTGTGACTGGCTCTCATTACCAAGTGCCTTAAGCCACAAGTTCACCCTGCCTCTAATTAGGGTTTTGTGATGACAAGACAATCATGGCCTTGGATATGGATCAAGAGTTGTTCTCAAGCCCTGGGACATGACTCCATGTGGTAATATACATCCTCAGAGACTATCTATAAGCCTTAGATGTGATTAAAGAAGCAAGATCATTAGAGATCATTCAAGTGCATTCACAGTGGAATTAGGGTTTTGACTGAGGCTCTAATCCTTAAGATTTTGATCCAAAATGAAGCATCCAAGTCCTCAATCCATCATGACATGTCTCATTGATGAGCTAAGGCATGAGAGATCAAGTTTTGAGAATTTTCTTACAAAGGAAGCAATGATTGGTCCATGAAACTTTTCAAATGTGGAAATTTCACTACTTGTGCAAAATTGGGAAGGTTATAACTTTCAAACCCCACATCCAATTTGAGTGACTCAAAGCTCTTTCCATGATCTTTAAAGTGTATTATAGGACCCTCTTCCAAAAAAATGCATGGTTTTTAAGTTATGAGACTTGGAAGACAATATGTCATTAGGACTTATTGAAATTTTCAACATTTTTGTTCCAATTTTGAACACTACTTCATGGCTATTTTTCACCTAGTTCCAAACTTCAAACCAAATATCATTGAACATGAAAGTTGTTCCTTGTTCTTCAAGCTTTTTAGACATGTGTAGAACTCCTCATTTGGATGAACCAATCTCAAGATATGATCCTTCAAAGTTGGGTATTTCAAATTGTGAAAATCCAATAACTTAGAAATTTTCTCAAGTCCTTTTGCCAATTCCTGCGCATGATTTTGTGAAGATTTCTCTTATTGTTTCAAGCTTTATTTAAGGCTAATTTCTACATGGAAGATGTTCTACCAATTTCCTACTTTCCAAAGGACCAAAGAGCTCATGAAAAGGAGCATTGGTCATTTAGAAACATGGCACCAAAGTTGACATGTTGGTTAGTACATACACTTGGAAGAAATTCAGAATTTTGATTTTGAATCCACATCAATTTGGACACAATTGCTCATTTAGCTCATGGCAGGATCTCACGTGGTCTTTAAACATGAGAAAAGTTCTGTCACATGCTATCTCTCTCCAAAGGAATAAGGACATGTCATTTGAATCATTATCTTGAAATATGCTCGTGTGAAAAGACACCATTTGGTTCAGTTTCTTTGTAAACCATGTCTTGCAACTTGAACCAAGTCTGGACCCCTACCAAGTACACTCTAACTGAACTTTTTCTTATCAGCACCCAACCACTCCTCCCACCAAACCCGTGCAAAAGAGCTCTCAAAGTACAACTGGTTTGTACTTGACAAGGTAGCCACCAACAGGTTTCCATGCAGTAAAATGGAGGACCATCGTGTGATCTATCATTGTGCTTTAATCTCTTAGATCTTCTCTTTTATTTGCTGATTTTTTTTTAACTCTAAGACAAGCGACAAGCAACCTATCTTTGGCACTTGGCTCAAGATGATAAATTAAAGATTTTTCTCCTTGGAACAAAGATGTGGACTGTTTGATCTTCTTGCATTGTTTAACTTATTTTTCCTATAAAAGGAAGTCATTTCCTCACTTGTTTTGACAACAAGATCAAGCATCTGAACACCAAAAACCACAACATTTTCTCATCATCTCTCTTTGTGTGACAACTAATAAAAAACGCAGAACAAAGGAGAACAACCTTTTATCATTCCTTCCCCTTCGCAGACAGCATCATAAACGAAGGTATCATTCTTTATCTCATGATTGTTTCATGTTTGTTTTTTTTCATCAGTAGTATCGAATGTTCTGCTTTTATGAGGTTCTTGGATTTGGTTTGGACTTCTGTATGCTGTATATAAGCTGCCAGTGATCGTAGTCGGTTTACGGTTTATATCTTCTTGTGAATTTACCTCCTCTGTTCCATGTGTCGTGTGTATATCATGTGTTGTTCTTTTTGGTTTAGCATGTCGTTGTCATTTTGTTCGTTGAGTTAATGTAACCTTTCATATTTTGTTCATCACATGAATATTATATAAACGCTAAGACGTCACTGTTTCATTATGTTTACGTTAAGCCACTATTTCATGATATCATGTGTGTGTATCTCATGCGATATGTTTAAGTTACTTACACCAGTACGTAAAATGCACTATGACAATATCTTATGTATTCTTTGAATTCAAGGTGTGATTTTCCACGTTGGTTATTATTCCTAGAGTGTTTGCTTTGTTCGTTTACATTGGTGTGTGTGAGTTTACATATTATATTGTTTGTATAATAATGCTTTACAAAGCATTGCGTTATACCTCTGCCATCCACCCACGACCTGTCACCGGATCTGCCGTTTCATTCCGTTTGTGTGGCTTCGAAATACAAACTTTGTTCATGAAGTAGGAACTTTTGATTTCTAAATAGGGTAAGGGAAGTTGATTAGTAAAGGAGTCGTGAGAAGTACGAGGGTGCAATAGGGTAAAGTGGCAGCTGAGTTCTACGTTCGTGTACGTCTT
Source organism: Lathyrus tuberosus (assembly GCA_022829125.1). Lineage (NCBI taxonomy): Eukaryota > Viridiplantae > Streptophyta > Magnoliopsida > Fabales > Fabaceae > Lathyrus > Lathyrus tuberosus. The sequence continues at coordinate 5,041,484 of JALAZF010000203.1, read as the reverse complement.
TTTTTCTCTCGTTACTGTCTATACATTGGTTTGCTGTCAAGTTTGTTTCAGTACCTTGCAATAGGTGATGTATGTGAGCATGTGTTAGTCATGTGCAGTTTGTATTGATTAAGTTGGGACATCATTGTGGGTGTTAATTGTGTTCCCATCATATAGGTGTGTTCAAGAGTAGGAGTCTTGTGGTGTTTTGCTTACATAATATATGTGTGTTTGTTTTGTACGGATTGTGAATAGAAACATGGGATGATGATGATGCCTTTTGTGGTATTGCTGATGGTATGAATGTCCCTCCTGTCCGTGCGAACATGATTGGCTACTCGCTCGCGTTTCATGCTGACGTGCATGATGGTTCTTCAAATCATGCACGGTTTAAGTTTTTTGATGCAGGACAAGCCTGTTGTATAGGCTGCCTGGTAATCATAGCTCTGTTAGGATGTGGAAATGTTCGCGGTATTTATTAAGTTAATTAGTAAGTCTTGTTGTTGTCGTTAGTTTGATCTCAGTAGTTTTGTTGAGGATTCATAGCCGGACGGTATTGAGGTGGGTGTTGTTGACTTCTTGGTTCCATTTTGTTACGAGTCAGGAAATGATAATGTAGTAACAAAGGATGTTGTTGTTTTGACCTTTGGAGCCTTCTTCTTCTAGATCCATGCTGTCAAAGTGGACGCTGACAAGAATTTAATTTACTTTGCTTGGCCATTTGCTTTTCTGGATTTTATTTTTTTTTTTATCAAGTGGCTCGCGCCTAGCTTTTGGGCTAACCCGTCAGTTCATTTCTTTTTTTTTTATATAGCACTTTTTTTTTTCTGATTTCCATGAGTTTATAGAAGTTTTTTTATGAATTTCTTGATAAAATTTTGACTAAGCTTGTTAATAATTTTAAGTAGATTTTTGTTGATAGTTTTTTTTATGACTCTTTTCATTAAAATGGTTTTTTATAGTGTCTGGATAAATAACGCCACGATATTGTCCTTAAGTTGTTGAAGATTGTTCGGTGTCTTCTGGTCCACCTTTTTTTATTGTTATCATGTGTTTAAGATTTCATCTTTTGATTCTCTGATTGTTATTGGTTCCTTGTTCCCATCCTTCCAAAGGAAAGTTCCTCCTAAGTTGACTCCTAAGTCAATAAACACCTCCCATTTCACCTTGGCCTCATAAGGGCCATTTTCCTCATAGTTTAGTAATAGGATAGAGTTATCGTGAACTCTATGTGATTCTCACCATCATGAGAACTCACTTTCCCTTTACTTAGACTTATAGAGTTATCGTGAACTCTACGTGATTCTCACCATCATGAGAACTCACTTTCCCCCTTTTACTTAGACTTAGAGAGTTATCGTGAACTCTAAATGAGCTCGTACTCATTTCCCTTTGGAACTTTGACCATAGTCAATGGTTCCTCTTTCACCCTTACTTAGGTGAACTACGGTTGCTATGATTTTTTAGTCAGATACGTAGGCACAAGATGCGACGTCTTGGCGAGCAAACTTAGTGTACATACCCCTAGGTCTTTACCTTTACCTTTTAGCAGATATCTTAGCAAGCAAACATAACATAATACAAACTAAAACAAGAGGTTCCTGTAGAGTACTACAGATACTTAGGGTGCTAATACCTTCCCTTAGTATAACCAACCCCCGAACCTTAGATCTCCCCATTTTTTAGGTTTTCTTCGATCTTGAACCTTTCTTTTAGATAAATCAAAGTCGGTTGTAAAAGAAATGCGATGCAAGTTAATTAATAGTTTGTTATCCGATTTTCACCGCAACAATATAAATAAAAGAAGTCACCATCAACAAAAACTCTCCTCTGCATCAAATCCCAAATAAAGATACATGAACGATTCACATTAGCGAGTAGTGTTAAACCTATATGAGTAACACTTTTGAACCATTTCTTCAGGTAGTACCTTTAAAGTATCTCATATTAATGCATTTCTCAAAATAGCCTTCTTAGCACGTATGAAGTACACCATGCATAATTTGAACATAAAGTTCATCTTTGCACCTTTTCTCATCAATATTCAAAATTAATATATTGTTGTACCCACTTGACCACTTCTCAATTTCACTCCAATGACTATGTCATTTTCAACAATAGTCTTTTTCACACAACTTTGAAGAGAAATTTGTCTACCAAATAAAGACGGTGGTGAGAGAAAGAAGGAAGATTATTGGAACAATAACGTTTATTTATTATATATTTATGTTGCCAAAATATATTAACTAAACTTTGGTGGTTGAGTGGCAAAAATATTTCCCATTATCCAAAGGCACTCAAAAATATATTAACTAAACCCTTTGGCACTCAAAATTTCATTTTTCTAATTTTACATAGGGTTAAAATTGCAATTAAACCTAAAAAAATTTCAAAAATGAAAAACATTAGAGGAATTTGAAATTCGGGAATTTCATTGATGTTGTCGTTATTTTGATTAGAATTCAAATCAAGCCAAATATTTACAATATAATACTTCCTCTAGTCCTATTTATTATAGAAATTTTATTTTTTAGATTCGTTGAATCATTAATGTATTTGAACAGTATAATACACTAGATACGTTTATTATTCAAAAATCTAAAAAATTAATTTTTCTTATAAATAGGATCGGAAGAAGTATATGTGTAAGACCTACTCTCCTTTATCAATGACTCATCTCTAACTACCATATGTACAAAAACAAATCATATATACCATCTCTGATAGGATGCCAGATTAAAATCCTAACAAACTATGAGAAAAATGCATAATTAAATCTAGACTAAGAAACTAGAAGATAAAAGAGATAAAATAAACTTCATTTGATTTTCTTGATTGATTTACAAGAGAGGATAAAACATTTGTTATATACTATTTTAAACAAATGCTAACCATCCAAGTGTCTCAATCTTAAGGGTCCTAAGAACATTCTAGAAAACATAATAATATAAAATAATTCCTAATTCAAAATACTAATAAAAAACTCATTTAACTAATGATAAATTATTCTAATAAGCTCCATATCATTGCCGTCGGGTTCACTTAAACCTTGTCCTCAAGGTTCTAAAATTAACATCAACAAATAAAAGAAGAATTTGAAAATGAAAAATGAGATTAAAATAGGAGAATATATATGGCTTGGAAAGGACATGTTTGTTGAGTTGTGTCTCACTCATGTGTTGCATAGTTGCCACACCAAATTTACCCACTGCAATGTAGTATTATTTTTACTTGAGTGACACTTTTTTTTATAGTAAATAGCAACTAGCATTAAGTGGTAAAGAGAGTATTGGGTTGTATGACATGTGATCATTATAGGTATCACATGAGAAATGAAAAGGAAGGGTAGTGACATAATAGCTGGCATCCACATGAGAAAGATAAAGCATTACACGCCATTGTAATCAACATTCAAAAATATAGCAGTTGAATTATTTTTCTATCTCACATTCTTTCTCTACCTTATTTTCTCTCTCTTTCTTCCTTCTCTTTTCTGTTTCAACTATTCTTCTTCTTTTTCTTTTTTTTCCTCTTTTCTTTTTTTTTTCTTTTCAAACAAAATAAACAAAGTCAAACAAATTAAAATATTAAAATTTTGAAAATGAAAATCTGATAGTTCCGGTGTTGGTTCAGGTGGAGGTTTTTGTGTTTCCGGTAACAAATTTAACGATTCTGGTTGCAAATATAGTGTTTTCGGAAGTAGATTTAGTTGTTTCGCCAAGATAGAAGACAACATAGATGATGTCGGATTTGTCATCGGAAGTGACGTCGAAGTAGCCGGAGAAGACGTCAGAGCTGTTGCCGGAGAAGATACCAGAAATTTCTCCGGAGAAGACGCTGGAAATATCGTCGGAGTCAACAATGTCACCCGATATATGTTTTTCGTCATTTCTTTTTCTTTTTCTGCAGTTTTTTCTGTAGTTCTCTGCACAACATATTTTTCATTCAATTTTTCGGGTGTCTTTTTGAATGAATTAGAAAGCTTTTGAGAACTTTCTTTTTTTCTGTTGACATATTTCTCTTCAATAGCTCTCTTTTCATTGCTGTATTTTTCTTCTGCTTGAAACAATTTCTGAAAACATTGTTGAATAATTTTTGATGATTTTTGTGGGTACTCCTCAATAGTTGCTGAGATTGGATCCATAAACTCCATTGATTCATAAGATGGTTTCAGATCTGGGGGTTTAGGTGGTGGAAACGGTGTTTGTTGATTCGGAGCAGAAATTAGGTGGTGTTGAGTGTGTGGAGCAAAGGTTGAAAATGGAGGGTTTGAGAATGAACAGTAACATGGAGGGTATGAGTTTATGGATGGTGGATATGGGTTAGGTGTAGGTGGTGAATATTCATGATTTAGATACAAATTTGGTGATGAAGATGTGGTGTTAGTATAATAAGGTGTAAAAATTTCCCATGGAAAAGATGGAAATGAGGGTGATGGGTGTGCCATAGGAGGTGTTGATGTTCAAGAATGAAAGCACCAATTAATAGGATGCTAGATCAAAATCCTAACAAACTATAAGAAAAATGCATAATTAAATCTAGACCAAGAAACTATAAGATAAAAGAGATAAAATAAACTTCATTTGACTTTCTTGATTGATTTACAAGAGAGGATAAATCACTTGTTATATACTATTTTAAACAAATGTTAATTATCCAAATGTCTCAATCTTAAGGGTCCTAAGAATATTTTAAAAAATATAATAATATAAAATAATTCTCAAATCAAAATATTAATAAAAATTCATTTAACTAATAATAAATTATTCTAATAAACTCTCTATCAATCTCTCTCATATATTTCACATTATGCCGATCTCTACCGTCCATCTATCAATTAGTTATTAACAGTATGTACTTTACTGAAATGAACGGTTGAAATTAATCAAAATCGTTCAGAGCCACAGTAAAAAATCAGAACCCGTTCTATACGAATTCACACCAACTTTACTCAACATTTCCCTTTGAACGACAAGTACCTCCTTTTCCCCCCTTGTACACGTTTTCAAAACCATGACCTACCTCAGTCTCCATTCTCTATTCAAATGTTGGCCCAAATCTTACTCTCTTACATCCCTCTAATATGGATCCATAAAAGTGGTTTATTAGTTAGTGGCCGGTTACACCAAATATTTAAAAAAAAAACAAAAACCGAAAACTTGCGTAAAACGCTACTACTAGTTTGATAAAAACAAATGTCATCGTCATCATTATCATCATTCAAAGATTCCACCAACTCCTTTGTTAGTATCTTCATACATTTTCACATGAGTAAGTCAACACAAATCCCAATTATCAGGATCACGGTTCTCGTTTTCCCTCACCAAATTTGTCAATAAAACACAACAAAACAACAAACTATAAAACAAAACAAAAAAATATCAGTTAATTACATTTGCTAGCTCACATCACATGGAACAACCACCTAATCTTCCCATTATTATAGTATTTTCAAGTCATTATTTTACGTTAACCCATGTTACCAAACACCAAATCCTTTGTCCATGATAAGTTTAATAATGCACGATTAATGAAATTCAACACCAAAACCGCTCATACTTTTGACTAACTTAACATGTATAAAAAATGTCAAAACTATTACATCATCACTTTTAAAAAAATTTAAACCCATATAGAGTAGTAGTACCTCATTAATATTAATAATAACAATACAATAATATTAATATTTAATAAATCATCAATCAAATAGGTAACTCTTTCAAACTTTAGATAATTTATCTTTTCCTAATCTAAATTTTTTTACATATAAAAAATTACTGTCTCTCTAAATCGCGATCAATATTAATATCAACACGAGTAGTACTAGAAGGTTGAATTCTTCTAGAAGATCTATCTCTAGTAAGAATCCGTTGAAAAGAACTCAATCGAGAAATATTTTTGGGAGACTCAATAATAGAACCGCCACCGTCTGAAGTACTTTCAGACGATGGTTTAAACCAAATGGGACCCTCGCGCGCCTCTGGTTCAAACCGCGGTTCAACCTTGGTTCGACAAATTGGACAAGTGGAATGCGAAGCTAACCACATATCGATACACGCCACATGGAAACTATGCTTACAATTAGGAAGCAACCTCATCATTTCTCCATCTTCTAGCAAACTCAAACACACTGCACATTCAACAATATTGTTGTTTTGTTCTTCATCTTGTTTTTCTTTTTGTTTGAAGAGGAAAGTGGGAAGAGTGGCAATGAGGGTTGGATCGAGTCCGGTGTTTGATGGATCGGCGAATTGAGTGTGAGCATGAGCTACGGTGAGGCTGAGTTGATGAATGGCGGCTCTCCGGCGAGCTTGGCGTTTGAGAACATACCTAGCGTAGAGATGAAGAGCCAAGACCAAAATCAATACTAGTACTAAAGAAACTATTGCGGTTAACAATATTTTTCTGTTGAAGTTGCTTTGACTTGATCCATGATCATAATATCCAAATGGATACAAATTATGATCATTGTCATGGTTTTGATAATTGAAATTACTCATGTTTATAGGATGAAGAAGAATGAAGATGGAGGTTTGGTTTTATGAGGTTGGATATATATGAATGCAATGCGTGTTGTATGGAGTGAAGAATAATATGGCAAAGACTTTAATAACGTCGTTTTCGTTAGTAAATTTATTTATTTCCTATTGTGACTATAAAAGTCTATGGCCTTAATTAAAAAGAAATTTTTTTTATTCAAGAGTTTTGAACGTTGAATATTTGATGCTTAATGGGAATAATGTGAATATGGACGGTAAAGGAAGACTATTATTTGTTTGATAGGTAGAATTTTTGCTTGGAAAAACAAATTGCGTTGAATATATTGTATTTAGTTATTGACATATAGAGTTACACACGTAAAGATGTATGAACAAATCGCTTAAAAAAATATGTATGAACAAAACTTGTAGAGAGCTAGACTATATCCTAGTTTATTTATTTATTTTTTAAATGGGTTGGATTGCATCATTTTGAAGAAATCATTTAATTTTAATTTTAATGGTTTAATTTTTTAAAATTTATATTAAGGCCCATAATTTTATCTTATATATTAATATTTAATTTTATTAATATTTAAAATAATAATTTTAATTAATTTTAACACGAATAAAATAATTAAATCAATTAAATTGAACTTAATTTTTTATAATAATAATGATACTTAAAATTAATGTTTAATACAAGAGAGAAAAATTAAGAATTTGAAAATAAATGTAATTTTAAGAAAGTTTGAGTGTAAATTTTTTAAATAATTACAATTTCTAAACAAAAATGATGAATTGTGAAATGAAAATTGAATAATATATTTTAAATAATTAAATTATTAATTAAATATATTTTTATTAATGTAAATGTGCATAGCATTCACCGTTGTTTCAGCATGAAACGTATTTTCACCCCAATTAACTCCAATTACATTTTTGCTAAATCTTGGTTACGAATCTCCTGTTAGAGACGGTCTTAGAATTCAGAAAAGTCTCAAGATTAGAATTAGGACAAGTTTCGAGGTATAGGTAGAGATGTAAATGAATATCTATGAGACGGATATTATGATATCTATATTTGTCCCATTAGATAAATAAATATGATATTTATATCTGATCCATATTCATGCGAGTATCTATTAAGCGGATAATTCGCGAGTTTTACGATATCCGCGAATATTTGCAGATATCTATAAATAATATTTTCTTTATAAAAAATATTTTTTGAAAAAAATATTTTTAACTTCTTTTTAAAGATATAAAAATTTATTATCACATAACATTCATACAATTCGCTCTTAATTTAACAATAAAATTTTATCACATTAATTTTTTTCTTATTCACCAAAACATAATTAGATCCAAACATAATATACATACATTTTACTTTTAACCAAACAAATAAAAGATATTGTGATTGAAAGTTATGATGGAAGATCGGACAACAGAGGAATAGGAAAAGAGACACTGGTTCGACAAAGGAATGACGACAATAGTTGGTTGTACTGTGAAATTGTTGAAGTGGGATATGAAGTATTGAAGCGTTTAAATGTAAAATGGATAATTGAATTTAAATGAAATGGAACAGGTTTTTTTGAAAGAAAATTTCAATATATATATATATATAAATGCTAATATACATCCAAAATTGGTGGGCTCCACACAAAAAGACACTACATCTATTTTCTTTCTAATTTTTTTCTTTATCTTTTTAATGTGGGTTCCACCCAAAATTGGTGAATCTCACACACAAAATACACTAAGGTGTATGTTGCTAATGCACACCTACATGGGTGTGCATTAGCATGACCCATATATATATATATATATATATAAAAGAAAACTAATTTTTTTAGAAGATGAAAATATAAAATATAATAATATTTAAATGAATTTTATAATTTATTAACAGATATAGATATTCACGGGCACTGATATCATAAAATTTATATCCATATTTATTAACAAACAAATATTTAAATATTTATTTATTTTATCCATAAATATCCATTAAACAACCCGCGCCTCGTGATAAATTTTATCCACATATACAAATTTTTTTGTCATCACTAAGTACATAGCGCTCACAATTAAATTATATTATTTTCATGATTTAGACTATATTACTAACGTATAATGACTTCTGCCAAGTACATTTATTTTCACTATGATAATATATATATTCTCTTCATTAATGTCACTTTCGTGTGTGTAAGTCTCTTTATACATTAACTGTTTTGATATATGTTGAAATTAAAGTTATGTTCCTATTGGATTTTGAAATTTCAAAAGACTTTTTAATAATAAAAAATAGGATAATGTTATTTTTAAGTTGAATATTAAAGTTATGTTCGTATTGCTTTAGTTTTTTTTTTAATTAGATTTTAGTTGGTTTGTCTTGCATATGTAGTGTGGGTTGAATACCCTTTATATTCTTCTTTAATTCATATTCAATTGCTTATAAACAATCAGACTATGTAACTCCTAGATTCCAATATCCCAAGAGTTTAAAGAATATGCAATACATATGCAAGACTATGTAACTCCTAGATTCCAATATCCCAAGAGTTTAAAGAATATGCAATACATATGCAATACTTCCGTGAGACAAAGAATGGGGACGAACAACTGGGTGGAGGTTTGCAGGGCAAGACAAAATCAACACAAGATATCTAGAAAATTGATTTGGACGGCAAGAGGTGCTAAGGCAGTTGTTGAAGAGGGTGGTTTAATCTCTTCTTTATTTTTCATTGAATTTTTGGAGGGTTATGAAGCCAGAAATGTTTGAGGTCTTCAAGAAACATGGTTTGGTGGTGCTAAAAGAGACAAGTGGGGAAGAAGTTATGGATTTGTAAGATTTAAGAAGGTAGATGATCAGAGAGTTTTGACCATTAAACTTGGCAACATTTGGATCAATGGGAAAAATATTTTTGCCAATGTACCTATATTTCAGAGGAAGTTACCAGAGGTCCAACATGGAGGAGGAAGTTTGGCTAAGTGGAAGGATGAGGTGGTAGAGACTCACACATCTGCAGGTGTAAAAAAATCACATTCCAGACCTGAGGTTTCCTATGCCAAAGCACTTGGTGGAGGGAGAAGTGGGGGGTTTGCGAAACATGGTTACCAGGATAGAGGTGTGAAGCAGGTGTATCAGGGGAGAGAGCCAATACAGAAACAAGAAAGGATGAATAAAGTTCTGTTGAGTGATAAACCTTCATTTGTGCACCTTCAATTCAACGTCCAAAAAGAAGATTTCCTTAGGTTTGAAAGAGAATTTGTAGGTATCGTAGAGGTATTAGGTTCAACTTACAAAATACATGATGCTTTGCTAGAAAGAAATTTTCAATATTAAGGCAACGCCTATGGGTGCGAATCTCTGTCTATTGGAAGAAGATGCTGAGGGGAAGATTAAAAAGTTGATTGAGGAAGAGAGAACTTGGGTATCCCGGTGGTTCTTTAACATTCATCCATGGTCGCCGGTGGACTTGGATAATGAGAGACTCACTTGGATATGTTGTTATGGACTTCCGTATCATGTGTGAAGCTCTGGATTTTTCAAGTTCATTGCAAGTAGAGTCGGTGTTTATGTGCAACAGTTGGATGTCATATCAAAATGTTCTGACATCTAGCTTAACATCAGAAGTCTCAGCTGGTGATGTGGCACATCAGCTTAAGATAAGGTGGTCTACAGGAGAATGGAAGTTATGGATGCTTCAAAAAGGTCTATCTTATGCAGTTTGCGGGAACTGTGGATGGAAAAATGTTACATGACTAAGAGGCTTGGTGGATCCAAGATGTCTTGTTATGGAGCAAGTAGTTCATGTGACTTGAAGATCTGATTTCATTGGTGGATCAGTGTATCTTGTGGGAATTCTGAAGAAGATTGAGATCAATCAAAAGGTGGCATTTGATTGGATTCATAGTGTACATTCAAGCAGGATGCTTGAAACAGATTGCTCTTGTGCAGAAGAGTAGTTAGTTGAAAACGTAAGGAGGTTCTGGTTCTCTTGGAGCTTGTGGCAGAAGTTCTGGGTTGATGATGGAAATATACCTTCTTTTGGTGGATAAGAGTTTATTTCTCTATGGGTTTCTGAAGTTCTCTTTGTTCAAGTTGGTGGCGCAGTGTTGTGTGAAGATCTTCAGTGTGGATTACTATGTTGATAGTAAGTCCAGTGGTGGAGCATATCAAGAACCATGGTGAGTGGTGTCTATGATGTGTGTAGGATGTCCTAACTGATGTTAGAACATCTTTGGGCTGGTTATCCTTGGTGGAGGATTTCATGTTCTGTGAGGAACTGGTTACTTGCATCGTGTCTAAGAAGTATCTACATTGTCATATGGGAGAATGATGGAGTAGAAGATCTGTCTTGGAAGGTTGATGTAAGGTTTTGAGAAGACTAGAGTGGATCATATGTTGATTGCATGAAGGTATGGTTTCTGATGCATTCAGAAGTGGATATTCACCAGAAAATCAGAAGTATTCCAGGTTATTATACGGGAGAATGATAAGGAATGACTGTCTTGGATTGTGGGGTGTCTATCTCTATTGCTGGCTTGGTAAGGTTAGTGGAAAATCTTGTGAAGGGGATATTGCCCCTGGCTGTAAGTCATACTAGTAGTGGATCAGTTTGGCAGCTGTGAAGTTCTGGAGCATGCATACGATATCAGACATCGTTATAACAAACTAAGGGGTTCTGTGCGTCTATTTGAGGAATGTGAAGCATTCTGATTCAATTGGTTTGTGCCTCAAGCAGCTGGAGGTCTATACATGAGAATTCAAGAGGAGTTCGTGTGGTGTGTAGATGGTTGCAGGATGGGGGGATCAATGGGACTTTGATCTTAAGCCAAGAGTTTGTTATGGTAGGATTGCTATCCTTTATTATTTCCTCACGGGTAGCATGATGGTGATCATGTGTGAGTGATTATTGGTTATTGTCAGAAGAAGCAATAAGAGAGTTGATGATTGTGTTCAGCAGGTGGCTTGAATTGAGGGTGCACTTTTGAAGACATGAAGATGTGTCTTATGTTTTCTATTCATTAGCTAGGTGTTTTGTGGAGGAGCACTGGTTACCTTAGATAGGGGAAGTTGCTCCTTGATCTAAGATGTTTTACTGCGAGGATGCAGTTGGAAATCCGGTTTGCATTTGTGCATCAAGCAAGCTGTGATTATGTGTCCATCCTGGGAGGATGAGATGTCAAGAAGGATGTCTTGACATTTTTTTGTATTGTTGCAAGTTGGGGGAGACTTGGAAGTGCATGTGAAATGGTTCTTATTGGATGCTTAAGAATCATTAGTTGAGTCTGGGGAAATTTTTTTTCTCTGAAGACTGGGATCATCAGTTTGTGAAGAAATCTCTGTGCTGTTAAATCAGAAGAAGAACCTAGGAACAATAGAAAATATCTGACATAATGTCAGGACATTGCCATAAAATACGTTTGCATGTAATGGGTTCTTTGGTCGGTGGTCTTAAAGGAAGGAACAGTCAACAGTCTTGGCCGGTGTGCATTTGGTGGAGTTATTTCCTTCAGTTAATGGTTCGTTGATTTGACCAGCATTGTTTGGTTACTTTCTAAGGAGATTGCTTGGCTATAAATAAGATTGTATTGGCTCTTCTTAGTCTCATTACTCTGTATTTGAGAAAGTGTTCGATGGCATTTTTAAAATTCTGGATGAGTTGCATCTGGGTTTGGAATTGTCTTGGCCATTTTTGCCAAGTTTTGGCTAAAAAGGGGGAGAATGGCTTTCTGTTATGTTTTTCTGTTGCTTCTGGGTACATTCCTGCAGTTGTCTTGCAAGAATGATGGATAAGATATTCTGTCATCTTAACACGCCTTCTTTTTGTGTCTTGTGATCTGAGTTGAATAACAGGTTGTGACTTGTGATCTGAGTTACATATTTTATGAACTCCAAGTCACGACGGTTTAAGCTCTTTCTGGAATTCAGGAAGAAGACATCAGAAGGGAAACTCTCAAGATGAAGAGACTCAAGGACCTTTATCAATTTCGCTCATCCAACACAGAAGAGAATGTTTTAGCCAAAATTTGTCAAAAGGGGGAGATTGAAAGCTCTTGTGGTTTGACGAAATTTTGGTAAAACATGAATATGATAAAGTTGAAGAAATCTGCTCAAGATTAAAGATGTCGAATAAGATGTCCCAACAGCAAGAGTGTACATCTTATTAATATAGCAGGTTTCATTATACAAGAGTTGGTGCGGATTTGTAGAGTGGATAAAGGCGAAAAGATTGAAAGCCCAAGACAACAGAAGACTATATAAGGAGACTTAATCCTATGGTAAAATCGACTGTAATTTGTATCACTTATAACTTTGTAACCTAGTTCTCTTGTGTTAAATAAGGGTTTAGGGTTTGAGAGTCGTTGGCTCTCTTAGGAGTTGTAAGTCTCCACTCTGTAATATGGGATGCAAAGTGGAAGGCATTGGTACATGGATACAACCAGAAGCCTGTAGGTAATGGTTGTTGTATTGTTCTTGGACGAAGCTTTGAAACAAGTCTAAGATAACTTAGAGGTCAAGAAACAGCGATAGGTTTTGTATTGGCAGATGACAGAGATTTTACAGGTTGTGATTAGTATGTGAGTGGGGTATCTCATATCAGGGTTGTAAACGTTTAAGTTTAGCCTTGGTAAAGATGTTCATTGGGTAGATGTTAGGTATAAAGTTTTAAATGGGGGAGTTTAGCTTTGTAACAGTTCTACAGATAGTGAAGTCTTTGTCCTGGATTGGTATCCCCCAGATGTAGGTGATTTGCACCGAACTGGGTTAACACATACTGTCTTATTTAACATTATGCAATTTAAAGTTTTGTTATTGTACTTGATTGACATGTTGGATCAGATGTCGTGACATCTGTGATTGCGCAGTTCTAATATTCAAGGTATCAGTATGCTGTTGCGCCTCTGTGTTTAAATGATTATGTAGCACAATATCTTGACATGTGTTAGGACATCTGTTGTCTGCATAGGCCAGAATTTCAGGTTCTATTCTCCTGAGTTCATGATTCTTCCAAAGGTTGATTCAAATCCAATACGAAAGTCGGGAATTCAACTGTGGTTCAGGCAAAGGATGGATGAGCTCTCTGTTCTGGCCTGGAGAAAGATATGCAAAATGATGCACAAATGCAAATGCAATGCAAAGGACATGGGATCAAAGCTTCCATATATTCTAAATAAGTGATGTGCTGATGACTGAATAAGTTCATAGGGCTGCTCTGGAGAAAATACCGGAATACCAAAATACAGAATAATCAGGATACCAGAATGCCACAATACCAGAATACCAACATAATCAGAATACCGGAATAATCAGAATACCAGGATACCAGAATAATCCGAATACCAAGCTGATAAGTCCACACAGATAAGAAAACCAGAATACCGGGTAGGTTAAAAGTTAAGGTTACCTGTAAACCTGTAAACACCCCGCCACTCTCATATTTGGGTTCTAAAACTAAGGATCCTCAGTGTCACAGACTCTCAGGTCGAGAAATGATGATACGTTCACCATTTCTATTTTGGCATCATCATCAATCGAGGAGGCCTCAGCTGATTCTCCTAAAAAAGGTCATCCTATGGCAAGTTCTCAGCTTCGGGTCCTCGGATCAAGAAGCGTAATGGGTTTTCCATTTCTGGTCTGCCATTATCGCCTCTTGGGAGGAGTGCCTCAACTGAGTCCTCGGGAATGGTCACCAGAGTCGACAACTCATCAAGGGAATATCCAATGACCTGTATTAACATGCAGTATTGGATATCTCCTAGATGAACCTCGTCTGGTTGTGGGTCTCGTGAACACTACACGTGGTCACCATCACGCAAGCGACACGACTATCCACTCTAAAACCTGTGTGTATGCTCAAGCCTGAGTAATGGGCTTATCTCTCAGAACACCCATCCCACCAAAGAAACAATAGTCCAGCACAGTCCAGTATATATGGCAATAATGAATGTAAAGCAAGTAAATGCGGTAAAAGAGATAAACAAGCAATGAAAGCCATAAATAAAGCAAGTAAATCATACAGATAAACACCCTATAACCAAAAACCAACAGGCACTAGGATTGACTCGCTTAGGAACCAGGGTCCCCAGCAGAGTCGCCAACTGTCGCATCTGCGAAAATCAACCGGCGGAAAGGAACAGAAAAGTCGCCACCAAACGTTATTTATCCCGACGCAGGGAAAGGAAACGATCGAAGAAAACCTCAACAAAGGGAAAGGAATGGTCGTCGCAACCATAGCCTGGGTTCGGGAGTCGCTTACGCTAGAGAAAGGTATTAAAACCCCCTCGCGTCCATCGTACTCGATGGGATCCATGCTTGTTGTTATCGATCACAGAGTGTAGGGTATGTGAAGCTCAACTGCTAAACGGAAATGGGAAAGGGAAAAACAAAAACGGACTCACAAGGATCGTCACAATCCTATGCCTACGTGTCTTCATGGACGAATGAAGAATCAGAGTCGACATAGTTCGACGGACTACGCACTAGTGGGGGGAAGGTTGCTCGCCAAGACATCGTCGTCTTGTGCCTACGTATCCCCAATCGGACCAGAAAAAGGAATTCAGAGCAGTCGTAGTTTAACTTACGTGTCGATTTTGATTGTGAAAAAGTCTCGATCGCACTAGGGCGAGAGAAAAGGTTCGATTAACTGATTGGTTAACGTCTCGATCGCAAGGGTGCGAGAGAAAAGGGAAGTTAGTTGTTAGTGTGCTCGCCAAGATATCGCATCTCGTGCCTACGTATCCTCAATCTGAAAAGAAAGAGGAATCAGAGCATCCGTAATTCACGCTACTACGGGAAACATGAACGGTCTTGATCGCATGGGTGCGAGAGAAAAGATGAGACTCACGGAAGGTCTAAGGGAAACTTGGTCCTACAAGTTAGCATGCAAAATGGCCCTAAAGTCAGGATCAGGAGGGGAGTCTGCCTGATGTTGCCATGCATGGATTGAGAGCCTAATGTCTCTCTTACCTCCAACTTAATCAGAAATTAAGTGGAGCTAGGAATCCTAAGGGATAATGTGAATCAACACAAGTAAACACAGGACAAATCAATCACAAAATGATGTCGTGATCTCAGCCAAGAACAAAACTGAGTGACTCCTCGTCCTCAATCAAAAGGAAAATGCAACGACAAATAAACAACAAACGACGATGTCGTGATCTCAACTATGAGGAAGTTGAGTGACTCTTCGTCAACCATAAGATGAAAACGATGTCATGATCTCAACTATAAGGAAGTTGAGTGACTCTTCGTCCATCGTAAAGAGAAACAGAAAACAAGGCAATAAACCAAAAACATCAGCAACAACAGCGCTCCTGCACCTGTACAACTATAAAATCCAACCACAAGCTAAAGCAGCTTTCAACAGCACCTGTTTTCAGAACTGAATATGTGTAAGAAAATCTGGACAAAATTGCAACATTCAACAGCTCACCTTGTGCACAACAGCTATGTATGTAGCAACATTTCCTACCTTTAAACAACTTATCGAATCAAGTGTGAATCACTACAAAGACAACTAAAAAATTAGTCTAGGTAATCCAAAAAATAACCAAGGTTAGCCACCAAAATTCAAATGGAAACTATCAACAAGGATTAAGTGAACTTGATACCAAAATGTAAGCAACAATTAATAAAAAATCTATGCAACAATTATCAAGGACTCTAGTAAGATTCGCAAACAATTAATCAAAGATTAATCCAATATATCGAATTTCAACTAGGAAAAATCACAAAGCTAACATTTAAGAACCATCAACAAAGTTAACAAACGAAACCACTAAGAAGATTAGTCGATGTTAGCATTAAAATCTAAGTTAGTTAATGTTAGATCAAAATCGATTCAAAGTAAGTCAAGACCAATTAGTTCAAAATTAGTTTCTAGTTCTAAAGTTGATTAACTAAGATTAATCTAGCTAAAAAACAATTAATCAACCATTCACTTAGTAGCACAATTATGCCAAAAATCAATTAATGAATGATTAAGCAAAAAATAAATTAACGAATGATTAAGCAAAAAAACAATTAATCAAAAACCATTATCAAACTCTAATCTAGTTAGTCAAATTTAAAACTAATTAACAAAACCTAATCATCTAAAATATCTCAAAAGAAATTAATTAAAATAAATAACATGGGGTGTAGTAGAGAATTGTGAGGTGAGAAAGGGGATGGGACGTGTGGATAGAACCTCCAGCCCGATCCGCATTGGTACATTGAGATGGATTGGTTTTCTTATGAAAACCCTAGAGGTTCATCAGCATAACCCACCCTCTACCTTCCTCATCCTCCGCTTCAACTTCGCCCTTCACCTTTCCTTTTCACATCACCGTTTTCTCCTTCTCCTTCCATATCTTTCCCCCGTTTCAACTCATCCTCAACCTTGCTCAACACCACAACAATCTATGTCTCTCTAAGCCAAAAGAAAAAAACTCGCCGGAAATAAACTCCATCGCGGCGGCGGCGAAAATACCTAATCCCATCAAAACCACTCCTAGTCGCATCACTCCCTCTACAACAGATCCAACCAAACGGAATCGGAACCTTGCATTTCACCATGTATCCTCTGTGTTATCTCCAAAGAACAGATTGGAAATGAAATCACGCAAGATGTATCCTACGAAGCCAGACGTACGCAGTAAGAAGGAGGGATGAATTGAAACTCTTACACCGAATTGAAGCTTGGTTCAGGTTTGTTCTAGAGTTTCTATCTTCTTCTTCTTTGCGATGCGTTTTCCGTTATTGTTGACGAGCTTGAAGGTTCTTGATGGAGGCTAGCGAATCCAAGGACGAAGGTAGTATGGAGATTGAAGCTTGTAGTGTTGTTGATGTGTTTATGGATTTTGCAGGTTTTGAGTTGTCGATGAAGGTGATTCAAATTTGGAGCGGTTGCAGAATTCATGAAAAAATGACGGGAGGTATCCTTGTGAGAAGAAAGCGAAGAAAATCTTTTAATAATTAAGAAGGAAGCATATTGAAGATGATTTTGAGAGAGAGTGGGAGCAGAGTGAAGTGGAAGATTGATGATGATGGGAAATGGAGAATTGGCTAAAAAACTCTCAAGAATGATGAACTGTGAAGATGAAGACACAATGTGAAGATGAAGATTGAAAGCGGTTTGGATTTTCAGAGAAAAGAGAATAATGAAGATGAAGGTCGAAGAAATGAACAAGCTTTTTCCTCCTTTTCCAAAATTCTGAGTTTTGTGTAATGCTATTTGCAGTTAGAATTCTGTTATCATCTCTGTAATTCTGTTAGGATTAGCTGTTAGAAAGTTCTTAGGAAATTGTCACTTTTTCTGTTAGTGACCTGTTGCTGTTATGAATTGAGAATTATGGTGGAGGTTAGGATTGGTATTGACAGTTAGAGAATTGGTTATGTTAGAATTTTTTGTAGTTTTTATGTTATGGCTTTGGTTAGTGATAGTTATCTGTTAGAATGAAAATATAGGAAAAATGTGATCAGTTATGAGAATTTTGAATTGGAAACTATTACGAGTTTTATTCTGTTGCTATGTAACTTTGCTTAGATTTTTGATGTGTAGTTTTCTACTGTAAAGTCTCTGTATTTCCACGTAATTTCTCCACCTGCTGTGGCTTTTCACTGCTATGTATTTCTGATATGAAATTTATGTTGCAATTTGGATCAGTGAATTAAGTTTTTTTCTGCTAGATTCTGAAATATTTTATTTGCATACTCAATGTTACCACATTTGAAATATGCATCAAGTATTGCATTCCCAGTCGTTGGCGCAGTAGCACTAAATAATGATCTAGTCCTAATTGAATAACCGTGTAAATCTTGAATGATGTCTCTTCTCTCCAAAGGCATCCAAAATAGAATTCCCTGAAATCTAGAGCATTTCTAACAGAAGAACTTTCAAAAAGAAAAGGGTGTCTATATGCATGGACTTGTTTCGCCACCAACAAGTTTTCCACTTGTGCACATGCTGGAAGTATGCTAACCACAGTCACAGAATCCAATAATAATGCCTCTTGAGACGCTAAATTTCCAAATAGATACAATGCTTTTAATCATTTACCATTTGATGCATATCCAACAAGGCTGCGAGTCCATAAAGCCCATATTGAAATTTAAATCAAAGAATCCGTGAAACATGAGGTTTAAGAAAAATATGAATTAGCTTTATAAGCACATCATTATCAGGCTGACGTTCAAAACACTCAAGTACAATATCAAAGACACGGTTTGGATCCAAATCAAAATCAAAATGGCCAATCAATGACTTAATAATGGCAATTGTTGATCCAGATCCTTTTTGAGTCGGCACTTTGGAGTCCCGACAAAGTAGAGTGACCAGTTTAGCATAGCCCTCGTTCTCCTCTCCGGGAAGGTTGAGTTTTGTTTGCTGATAAAGAAGTCGTGTATTAACCCTGACCTCTTTTCTCTCTACAAACATCAATATGCTCAACAAAAACAGGAATAACGCCTTGAGTACAATAAATATCTTGCCTCATGACGCAATACTTCTTGATATGAAACCCCAATCAGCCATGTATACACCAGAATCTTCAATAAATATGTGCCTCAAGTGATGACAAAGTCCCTTGAATGATAAGATTCACTGATGGATAAGCTTCATGAGGAAACTCTCTTGAGTACCACGTGGTTAGGGAAATAAACCTTAGCTCATGATTTGAGATCCTTTTTTATTGACAAAAATGGCTTGAGGCATAGAGAATTAACAAAGTCACGACTCATAGTAAAACTCAATCATAACCCTGATGACACCTTAGCCCTTGTTACCTCTTGAGGTATCTTGATAAAGATGGCCTTGATACTTGATGATCTTGGATGAGAAATTATGACGATGAAAGAACCTCAAAGTATATAGGAAACCCTGATTCAAAGAACCGGTGTGATCCCATGTCTTAGAAGAGCAATGCAATGTATGGTTAATTCATAACCTAATAAAAATGCATATGAGTGTGAAACACAAGCCAATCAATGTTAGAAAAAGGGAAGGCAAATTTTGGGGTGCTACAGTTTCCCCTATTTAATCGACTTGGACCTGAAAGGATGATAGCAACGACTTTCAGACGCTCAAGGTAGAAGGTGATTGAATACAAAAAGAACCCGAAATTTGTAATCCGCGAGGAGAGAAAATATAATTGGAGCCCAACATACCAAAAGAACCACAACGTCAAAGGGATTTGACAAAAATAAAACCTGAAAACCCGACCAAAGGGACACATCGTCAAAGGGATTTGATGGAAATAAACTTATCCGAAAGAAACACGTCGTCAAAGGGGTTTAACGGTAAGAAGACCTAACCGAAGAAACACATCATTAAAGGGGTTTGATGGAAAGAAAATACCACACCGGAGAAACACGTCGTCAAAAGGATTTGACGGAAAGACAATCTAGAAACCCGACCGAAGGGACACATCTTCAAAGGGATTTGACGAAAAGAAGATGGAACCTAAAAAACACCTCGCCAAAGGGGTTTGATGGAAAGAAAACCTAAAAACCCGACCAAAGGGACACATCGTCAAAGAATTGACGGAAAGATGACCTAACCAAAGCAACACATCATCAAAGGGATTTGACGGAAAGGGAACTATCCAAAGAAACACATCGTCAAAGGGGTTTGACGGAAAGAACACCTGAACGAAGGGTGTCGTTATCAAAGAATTGACGGAAAGAACATCTAAACAAAGAAACACATCGCCAAAGAATTGACGAAAAAACATCTAACCGAAGAAACACATCGTCAAAGAATTGACGGAAAGAAAGCCTGACCGAAGGAATCATCGTCATCAAAGGGTTGATGGACAAAGACTGATCGAGGGTAAGATCGACGTATGATCTACGACCCTGAAGAAAGGTAAGCGGAGGTTGACTGAGATGTCTGCTGGAGAATGACTCGGCCTCTCTGAGGATATGTCACTGTTTTGACTGAAAAGTGATTTGGGTCTCTGCGCAAGGTACCAAATCTGGCTTATGCTTCGAATGCATATGTTTGAATTTTCTTTCTATGGCGTAATGCTCCATATGAAATGGAAATGCTACGCGATTTAAGGATGCAATGATTACTATATACTGAATGCCGATGTATACTCGGGCTACCGGGGAAAGAAGGATGTGCCAAGTACGATTGGACTTTGCTGGTGAAGATAGGTGAAACTTGATGGTGATTGATTTTTTTTTTGAAGGCGAAATATTTCTGGGTACCAATGGGATTAGATTTTGAAATGAGGTGCCAATAGGGATTGGACTTTGGGGGTCGCCAATAGGGAATAGGCTTTTCTTTGAAGGGGGTGCCAATAGGGATAGGGCTTCAGGATTTTGTAAGATGCCAGCAAAGTGGGCTTTGGAAGGATTCCAAGCAAGGCCAGACTTTGGATTTCCGTTCGGTTTTACAAGGCTTCATGCTATGATATGCTATGCAAATGATTATGCAATGATATGACTATGCAATGATGATAACGGCTCGACCGATGGCTACGGGGTAGGTCAGGTACGGGTGGCATTGGAAAGTATCTTGTCTAGTTACAAGGTTTCTGGTTGAAAGGTTTGGGAATGGCTAGCATGACTTCCCGACACTCGTCTTGAACTTGAAGATATACAAAACCTGCTTGAGTAGCTCTGAAAGAACTAAGATGAAACATTCCTTTGTCTCCAATCTTGCCCCGGCCCTTGGGATCTCTGTAAGAATCTGCCTCGTAAGGAAACTTGGGACCTCTGTACCCTGATGGTTTGAAATGTACTGCCCCAATATTCTGAACCTCGGAGAGGTGCTTCAGATTAACCACCTTTTGAAAAGGATAACTTCTTACTCTGGGGGTGACCTGCCCCAGTTCGACTGAATCTTTTGCTCAACAGAGTCTTAAAATAATTTTCTACCCCTGATCGGCTGATCTGTGAAGGAGCGCTTCTGACTGACTGACCTTCGAGAGATTTGTTGAATATCGACCTGATTGCCCCAGATTAGCTGAATCTTGGCAGGATTTGCCCATTTGATATGACTTGCCCCTGCTCAATGGAGTACTCAGGCACTTTGCATCTTATCTTGACCAATATTTTCCTTGTAGGAACCTTCTTGATGTCAAATACTTACTCGCAAGTAAAACAATTCGTTTTGAAAAGATAATTTTGTTGCAATACATATGACAGTTTTGAAATCCGAGTCTGTTCACTGGAAAAATGTCATGACATATAGTGAACGAATCACTATTCAGAATGTCACATCGATACCAACAGGAGTGGTAAGAAGAACCTTTTAGGAGTCAGCTTTGACGCAATCTTTACTGAAGTATGCTTTCGAAACAACCCTGCTTCAATTAGGTCTTTTAAAGGTTGTAACGTGGCCTGGTTCGCGGTTTAAGAAAGAAAGGATATAAGGCTCAAAATTTTGTTTTAACCCACTCATTCTCCTTGATGTTCTTCAATCCTACGTTCAGCTAACTTGACACAGGCGCTCACCTTTCAAAAAGGTTAATAAATGGTATAAGTGATAGAAGGAACCCACACAGTTTTTGGAGTGACAGTCACCCCTTTCGTTTTTGTTGTCTGTGGTCACACGACTTGTTTTTTGCTCGGGGATTGTTCTTTTGTAATCCTTTTCGCCTTTCATTCTTTTGTTTTTTATTTCCCTTATTTTTCCTGGACCGATTGTTTTTGAAATTTTTCGATTTTGAAGTTCAGCAGGATGCCCTACCTTTTGCCTAAGTCACTTATTTTCAAGTTTCGACTTAGCGGGCTTTCTTTTTTTCTTTCTTTTGATTCTTTTTTTTTGAACAAATCGTATGACACTGGCTTGTCTGACTTGTTTGAGAGGATTGTGACTGCCTTACTCTTCGGTTGGTGAGGGATAACCATATATGTAATTGATCCTCGGATGGGACACTCCTTTTGAAATTTGAACGCACGGTCAAATTAACTGATACCTACCCTGCCCCAGGTTAAGATTGAGGGTTTTTCATTTTCAGAAATAAACTCCTACTACTAGGCTCAACGGGGTTTACAAGGGATTATCTTCCTTATGTTTCCAGTGTTTAGGGATTTGAAACAATGCTTGTACATCATCAGCAAGGTTTTGTTCAAAAGCATACAATCAGAAGTTTTGCGTCTTTCAATTTCGTCATCCTCCCTCGGATCCTACTTAAACAAGCGCATGATATTGACAAAGAAAATATGAGTGAACACGAATGGATTTAGTCAAAACATGCATATTCATTTTATTATCATTATCAATTGAAAACAAACAAGTTTTACAAATGAGTTTACACTTTTACAGAAAAGAAACTACAAATGCAAAGAAATGACATGATACAAAAGATTGCCAGCTTCAGGGAACTGGGCTTTCCAAACTCGATTTGCTACTGAGCTAGCCATCTTCAGAATTGCTCGTCGAATTCAATCTGATAACCATTTGTACAACTACTCTCGGTGACTCTTCCATAACTGTAGCGCGTGATTTTTGTCGGTTATGCGACCACCTTATCGCGGAATTTGGGTTTTCTCCTCAATGAAGAGGAAGGGGGTGCTACTTTCTGATTTCTTATTTATCCCGTGAAGCTAGAAGGGAAAGGGAAGCTATCTAAAAATAACCTTTCATGCGAATGTTTAACTGAACAAACGCTTAAAGAGATTCGGGGAGTCGGGGTCAGGTTATATGATGGGGAGTTGTCAATTACCCATCCTATATGTGGTTATCCACAGGTTGTTAGCTTTAGGTTTCGCTTTGTACTTGATGGTGTTTATCCGTTTAATGGGTTGGGAAAGTTTCTTGGGAAATATCAGAGAAAGACTGAGTTTTGTTGATGTTCGGGTTTTTTCGATGTTTTTGGTAAGGTGCTGGACCTAAGTTTTAATTGATATGAAGGTACTGGACCTAGAGTTTTTGATTGGTATGCTCGCTAAGATTTCACAATCTTATGCCTACGTATTCCCGTTTAAACGAAACAGGGAAATTAGAGCAATCGTAGTTCCTCCTATTCTATGGGAGGAAAAGATATTTGGTGTCTTGTTCAAAGCCCAAGATTGAAGCTAAAGGTTGAGTATTTGTGTCTTGTTTAAAGCCCAAGATTGAAGCTAAAAGGTTTGACTGATAGAGAATTTGTCATCTCTAAAGGGGAGACATCTCGTCTGTTTATCACAACTGTTGGGTGACTGTGTATAAAGGAGGATTACTTTAACTGGGATATGAGAATCCTACAATGCCATAATTTCCTTTATAGGGGATTTGTCCTGAAGGGGAAAACTTTAACTCAATGTAGAGCAATGCCATTTTTCCTTAGGAATCTTTCATGCTAAGAGAGGGACAATAGCATGGATGTAAATAATTCAGAGGCTTGCCGCTTACAGCAATTAGATGAAAGAGAGGATTTACCAGGATAAAAGATGGACAACAACTTGGATATTTGAATCAACAAGTGTGCCTCTTATAGCAGTTATCAGGGATTAGGGTTTGTTTTGAATTTCTGTTTTGATAAGTGATAAACAGAGAAATGTCTTCCTACATGTAACACCTCAAAATTTGCCCTTATGTTTTAGCTTTAACTGGTTTATGTTTTATTACATTCTTTGCATAATAATCTTTGCATATCATTTGGTTCATAGCATGGGATCAAGGTATCTCAGTCAAATCAAAGGAGCCTTGAGCCTCAATGGATCTTAATAGACCCACTATCTCATTATGTGATCAAGTTTGACAAGAAATCTCAAAGGAACCACATTTTCCTAACCAGTGCAAGATTAGGGTGTTGGGATTCTTGAGTATAACATCCCAATGGACAAGATCTTTGAGTTTTTATCCTCACCAAATGGCATATATCATCATTGTTTGAGAAGATACATATCATGCTCAGAGAAATTTGGATTTGGAGGATGTGCTGATTTCTCCTAGACTGAGGGCACCAAACTTGGGTTTGCCACAAGATCAGTTTATTTCTGACTTTTTGGGCAATACTTGATTCTATGGTATTCCTCATGTCCTTAAGTGTCTAAGATTGGATAATTGTCCATCAATTTGGTTCATAAGGGTTTTAATTGATCAATTGAGTGAAAATCAGGAGAATTGGGGAAAAGTCAACTATGCAGAGGAAAAAGTCAACTCCTGACTTTTTGAGGTCAAAATATTGTTCCTCATGCCAATTATGATCATTGGTGAAGATTTGATCAAGAACTATTAAGAGATTCATCAAAAATCAAGAGATGTACAAAGTTGCCAAAAATAGTAATGAAGGGTTTCCATTTATGGCAAGTTTTGTCAAGGTTGAAGGGCCATCTTTAGAGCACTATTTCTCCATGTCCCAAGCTTCAAATTGAAAGTTTATGGAGGCCTATCAAAAGTTCACGTTTTAAGCTTCAAAACCATGCCAAGAACATGCCCATT
This sequence comes from Lathyrus tuberosus, assembly GCA_022829125.1. Classification (NCBI taxonomy): domain Eukaryota; kingdom Viridiplantae; phylum Streptophyta; class Magnoliopsida; order Fabales; family Fabaceae; genus Lathyrus; species Lathyrus tuberosus. The sequence goes on along the minus strand of JALAZF010000203.1, from coordinate 5,016,646 downwards.
GAATCAAAATTGAGAGAGATATGATCAATTAAAGTTGAAGCAAATCAAGGCAAGTTGGCAAGTCATGACCAGCCAACACGCAGTAATTTCAACAAACACCTTATGTGCATGTTCTGTTCAAGTTCATAGCCAAATATCTCATTGATGGGGGCTTCAATTGGAAAAATGTTCAACATCAATCTTGTTCCTCTTGATCTCCTCTTCAACTTTGATGTTGGAGAAATTTTCATATGATCAATGTATGAAGAGATATGTTGGATCAAAGTGGTGATCCCAACCTGACTTGTTTCATAGGCCTTGGGCCAAGCACGAGTAGGGCAAGATACATGTATAACTCAGTTGCAACCAAGCATGTTCATCATCATTTTTAGGTACTTTAGAGGTTTTATTTCCATTCATTTTGAACATCAATCTTGTTCTTCTCCACTCCCTCTTTCCAAATAACCAAAAACCTTGTGTTTCATCCCATGGTCATGAAGATTTCTTCCTCCAAAGATCATTACATACCAACTGGTTTTCTTCCATGTCAAGCAATGAAAATTCATTCAAAATTTTGTCTTTGATGCAGTATGTACATCATCTACTTCATGCCATGTGTATGTCATCAAACATTGCCTTAATAAACCAAAGAAACATCTTGCATACCATGCTGCCCATGTACATCTTTTGCCACATTTGTTCAAATACCAAATTAGAATAAACTTATGCAAGAAGCTTGGGTTCAGCAACATTACATCCTCACCCTCCATCTTAATCACCACAATAGTTACCATGTTATTCTCCTCACCCTAACAAAACAATACAACCCGAGCTCACTCTCTTTTCCATTTCATTTTCATTTTAACTTCATTCACTTCACAACTCAACCTCACTTCTAACCATGGTTCTAACTGTCAACCAAGACAGTTAGAAACCAACCAAGGATATAAATAGAAATCTCCAACAGAATTGCAACCACTTTTTTCATTCTTCACATTTGCACAAAAAACCTCACACTCTCTCTCTCTCTCTCTGAATTTTTCGCTCTCGAAGCTTTATTCTCATCTCAAATCTCTGCAAATCTCTACTATTCTTCATCTTCATCCTTGATCAATCATCCATGGAGTAAATAAAGAGATTGGAGTTGCTACATCAAGTTTGGTTTTCATCTCCTTCAACTGAATTTCAAGAGATCTCAAGCTCTGTAGTGCCTTTATTTGGCCAGTAATCATCTCTGAAGAGTAAGGATCGTGCACCTTTGGATTTCTTTGATTCAAAGCTCCATTGCAGTTCAGGTTTTTCTCCATTCTTTCTCTGTGCATTAAGTTGATTTGAACCTGTTTCTGTTTGTTTTTGAGCTTAATAGAAGCAATGTGACCACCGGCTAGTTGATAGGCACCATAGGTGCGTAGTTTCAGTTTTCTAGGGCAAACTTATTTGCTTCGAATTGCTTTGTGTGTGAATGGTTTGAGAATTTGGAGCTTGGATCCGTGATCTACGTAGCATAAGGAACATTTTGATGTGCATTTTGTGTGTTTCTGACAACATGCAGCCTTGACCACGGCGGAGACTCGCCGGAGAAGACGACCAGAGTCTTCTCCGGCCACCTGAACATTTAAACTCACATAAACCCTAATTGATTGCCAGTTTTTATCGTGTGCGTTGATTGTTTCTTGATCCAATGGATATAAAGCTTCCAACGCATTAATGAGAAGGCTCTTCATCACATGCTATTTTTCTGGTCTTGATTGATTACGTGTGTGTGTTGCATCATAACCAGGCATGTATGTGCATTATGAACCATTTGATTTGTGTACATTCTCCTGATCATCACGTGGACTGTATCCAATGGCTTTGATTGAATCAAGGTTTGACTGAACCACATGCTATACACCCTCTCTGAACACGCTTATTGGATTGGGCCTTTAATACTGTGCGCACCCCCTTGTTACAAGCCCAACAGCTTTTGTAACTGAGTATTTGCTATATGTGAACCCCCTGTTCCATTTCTTTTGTTTTTTTTTCATACTTGTTTGCATTTCTATTTTTAAAAAATACTTGTACATGCTAAAAAATTCTAATTAAAATCATGAGGCATACTAACACATTTAAATACTTTTTGACAATTTAATTTTCCATTTTTGGATTGTTTTGCTATTTTTTATGAATTTTCCAATGAGATGCATTATGTGACCTTTGTTCATGATCTATGTTGAATTGATGAATTGTTTAACACAATTCCAAATTGAATTTGCTTCTGATACTTGACACAAACTTGTATGATATCTTGATGCACTTCATTCATTTTTTATGGATTTTTAAAATTATTTTTGAATGGTGTTTGAACCCTATCTTTGTGCACTATTGTTATGTGGCTTGAATGAACTTGTGGAGTACATGTGAACATGTTTCTTAATGATTTTTGTACCATGCTTTTGGGAAATATTTACACACTCTTTGAAATTCATTTGACTTGCATATGTGAATTTTCTCATCCTCCTAGCTTGGTTTTGTGAATTGTTTGAGTGCATCTACATATGTATGTTGTTATAGGATCATGCGCTAGGGTTTTGAGATACATTGTGTGCAATCCTATTTGGTCCTTGTTGAAACCTTTTGACATATGATTGCATGAACATTATAGGTCATTCACATCAAATTATAGGTCATTTTTTGTTCATCTTTACATGACTTGTGAACATTTGTTTGAACTTGCATTGTGATATAAGTTTGTGCATCCTCACTTGTCCATCTTTGATAACTTGTTTGCATCAACACTTGTATGGCCTTGGGTACTCATCCACATTTGTTTACCTACTGTATGTGATCATCCTCATTCACTCTAATTGAATTATAACTTCATCTTATATATTTCTTAAGTTCATAAATCTTTGCATGTTTACTTGAACTTGTTTGAACTATGTTTACTTCTAGTCTTCAATGTGCTTCAACATGACACTTGTGTGAACTTTGTGCATACATGCTTGACTTCTAAATGTCATTTCAAATGTCATGTGCTATTGACTTGTGTCCATTGGACATGTATGATCTCATTTCATCTTTATCGTTGACTTGCATTACAAGTATGCTCGATTGTTGAACTTCAATTGTGTTTGTTCACTTCTCCTTGTTCCATTTCTTTAAATGCTTGCATCCATGACTTGTATGTTCATTCAATGATATTCATATGCATTAATAAATCTCATTTACTTCTGACTTTGATGTTTACATGTGCATTCATCCATGTTTATGAACCATGTGCATCCATCTTTCATTAGTAGCTTACAACTTGCATATGTATGATTGTCTAGTGAATAGTTTACTTTTGTTTGATTTCATTTGGCATGTTTACATTAGTAGGAAACTTTGGAATGTACCTAATGACCTTAGAGGTTCCTTGACTCTTAAGACTCTTTCCTTTTGGTTTAAACTTGGGTTGCCTCCTAAGTTGTCTTCCTTAAGACAACTAGTATTGTTTGGTTTACTTTCTAGCACTTATATTCATTTCTTGTGATTATTTTGCTAGCCATTTGTGTAGGGACAGAGGTAAGACATATGAACATGTGGATGGCTATCCATGTTCATTTCTCCTTTCATCTCATCTCTTTTACTTTCTCTTGTGTGTTTGTGAATAGCATGATATAATGCTTTGTGTACAACTTTCCCACACCCTTTGGGATCCTAGCTCGTCCTTAATTTTTGATTAAGGTGAGGTAGGATAAGCATTAGGTAGTGCTATCCCTCTCTTATCTTTAGACTTAGGTTCTTAAACCTTGACCTTAGGGCCACCTTTGCATGACAACATTAGGAACTATTTAGATTCCCTTAGTGTTTTCTTTTCCTTTGAGTCTTCTCTTCTCATCTCGTAACCTTTCTAAAACACTTAATAAAAGTTAACGTGTATTGCGCAGGAGCCTTATATGTGGGAAGTGAATAATGGGGGGTCTCCCTTCATTCTTCTAGGGTACTTAGTGTACGTCCTGTTGGGGACGATACGCGACGTATTCGTTCCTATGTTGTACACTTGGGTGCAATGCAAGTTACAATCTAACTTCAATCCATTTCTGTCTAAAAAACATAAAACAAACTCAAACCTTTTTATCCTTCGGGATTGTTAAGTTTCAAACCGTTTTCATAAAAGAGCTCATCACTCACGTAAAAAACATTTATCGACCTCGTTAGGTCGAACTACGACTGCTCTGATTTCCTCTCTCTCGTCCGATTGAGGATACGTAGGCACAAGACGGTGATGTCTTGGCGAGCAACCTCCCCCCTTAGTTCACGTCCGAACTATGTTGACTCTAACTTTCCCGCACCCGAGTGAATACGTAGGTCTAGGACTTCGAGGATGTCCTACCGAGTCACTTCCTTTTCGTTTCTTCTTTGTTTCTTTGTTCTTTTCCGTTCCCATTCCTTCTCCTTTCCAGTAGCAGCAGAGCTCTAGACGACAACACCCTTTGATATAGACAACGATTGTGGATCCCATCGAGTACGATGGACGCGTAGGGGTGCTAATACCTTCCCCTCACGTAACCGACTCCTTTACCCGTTTCTCTTGGTCGCGAGACCATGCTTTTTCCTTCCCTCAGGTTTATGCAGTGTTTCCTTTCCCTCTCTTGGGATAAATACACATTGCTGGCGACTCTGTTTTCGCACCACTTTCGCGCTTGTACTTGGATGAAAATTCCGGGAGCGACAGCTGGCGGCTCTACTGGGGACAGGTTGACCTCTTGCTGGTCCATCCCCTTTGTGAGTCAATCCTAGCGCTTGTCTATTTTTTTTCATTGGGTGTTTATTGTGGTGCTTTATTTTGTTGTATATTACTGTATTACTGTATTTACCGCATTTATGGCATTGTATTTCATTATTATACTGGATTGTGTTGTGATGTACTGGTTTTCTGTTTGCCAGGTTGGGATGTTCTGGAGCATACACATAGGTATTAGCGTGGGCAGGCGTGTCGCTCCCGTGGTGTTTGGCCACGTGTGGGTGTTCACGAGACCTATAGCTAGATGAGGTTCTATCCAGAGCTATCTGCTATTGTATGTTTGATACAGGCCGGTAGATATTCTCTGGAGGAATTATCGACTTTGGTGACCATTCCCGAGGACTCAGTAACGGCACTCCTCCCGAGATATGATAATGGCAGACCAGAAATGGCAAACCCATTACACATTCTCGTTCCGAGAACCTAATGCTGGGAACTTGCTATAGGATATCCTTTTTGAAAGCGAATCAGTGGAGGCACTCCTCGATTGGCGATAGTACTGTACCCTGAGGGATGAATGTACTATTGCTTCTCGACCTCAGTGCCAAAAGCAGAGGATCTTTTGTTTTCTAGTACCCACATGTGAGAAGGGCGGGTTGTTTACAGGTTTGCAGGTAACCTTGACTTTCAGCATATCCGATACTTTGGATTTCTTATCAGTATGGTTTATCTGCGTGGTTACTCTATGGTTCTGGAATTCTGGGGAATTTGAGCCTAGGAATTATTCAGTTATTTCAGTCTAGCACAGACACGTGGCACCTTGGTCCCATGCTTTGCATTGCATCATCCTTTTTCTAACATTCATATTTTTCATTTCCATGTAGTATCTGACATTTTGATTCTAGTCAACGGGCAGTTATAAGGATGGACACCAAAAGGAGTAAGAAGAATACCATTGTGTACAAGTTTCCGAAGCTCATTCTTGGTCAGATTTGTAGCTTACAAGAGATGGCCGATCCGAAAGTGTTAGGAATGTTCAAAGAGAAGTATGGGTGGATCCTATCTTTCGTTCGTAACCTCAGTGAGTATGAATATAATGGCTTGCACACCTTGATGCAGTTCTATGATCCTTCCCTGAGGTGCTTTGTATTGACAAATTATGTATTGGTTCCTACTCTGGAAGAGTATTCTAATATCCTGGGAATTTCCATTAAAGAAGGTGCTCCTTTCTATGGTTCCAAGGCAGATCTTGATTTCCAATATGTGGCTGGTGCTCTTTATTTGAGCAAGTCAACTTTAGAAGCTGATATTTCTAGTAAGGGAAAGGTTTATGGCTATCACTTGACATACCTGGTAAACAAGGCTCAAGAAGCAGCTAAGGAGAAGAAGTGGACTGTTTTCAATGTAGTGTTGGCTCTCTGTGTATATGGTATTGTCATGTTCCCGAGTGAACCTGATTTTAATGATACGGATGTGATCAAGATATTTATAACTCAAAATCCAGTGCCGACCTTGTTAGAAGATCTTCATTATGCCTTATACAACAGGAATGAGAAGAGACAAGGTGGGACAGTTCATTGTTGTGCACCTCTTTTCTATAAGTGGTTTACCAATTGTCTACCTCAGTCAGGTGCTTTCAGGGATACATCTGTGGTGAATACCCTAACGTACCATTGATATGGAGAAAATGAGGTATTAACTATAATCCTTCTTTGGCTATCCGGCAGTTTGGATATGCCTTGAAAGATCCACCGGCTAAAAAGGAGGTGGAAGAGTCTTTGTTTTTCACATGGCTGACGGTGGATTAGATATGGCGCAGAAAGCTTCCGAAGCATGGCTCAGTAAGCAGAAGAGAGGAAAAGCCATTTGGGGTTTGCCTAACAATCAAACTTTCCCTCCATATGAATGCTGGATAAAGAAGAGGGTCGAAGAGTACTACTTGCCTTTTGATTGGGAGCCTCCCTTATATCCCAAAGTGATAGAAGAGAAAATCACCGTACCAATTGAAGAATTCGATGAGCAGCGAAAATTGGTGCATGATTTGAGGGTGGAAAATACTGGTATGAGTAGTCAGCTGCAGGGTGCTTTACATGATAACTTGGAGTTGAATTGGAAGGTCCAAGATTTGATAGAGCGCCTGGAAAAAAGGGAGAAGGATCTTGATGACAGAGCTCAGCACTGTAGAAAAATCAGTAGGACTGCTGAATCTTTTGGCAAAGCCTGTAGGAAAAACAAGAAGCTCCTGACCGAGACTGAAGCCAAGCTTTCCACGTATCAGAAAATGTGGGAGGAGCTCAAGATTGAGAATGGGGAGTTGAAAGAAGAACCTCAAAGAATGAAGGCATATAAAAAGCACTTCTCTGGCAAGTGGAAAGAAGCTCAGAAGGAAATTGAAGAGCTCAGGTTACAAGCCGAAGTCAAGAAATCAAGGCGCGAAGGCAATGATGTGGAAGAATAGATTTCTAGGCTGAATCAAGATGTTGAAAAAAGAAACAGACTGATCAAAGGGCTGATAGAGCGACCTACACATCCAGACACTGTGGATCTTCTAGAGGAAGTTGAAGCCAGTTTGTTTGGAATTAATTTGTAGGGATCTTGTTGCTATATTTTGTTGGGATTACCATCAGGATTGTTGATGGAATCGCCTTTGATTGTATCAAACCCGTCTGTATGAATTCTTATGACATGATATAAAATGCTTGGTTTAATCATGTATGTATCAACATCTCTCAGTTTTTGAAAGGATGTGCTACTTTTGTGGTGATTCTATGGTATTTATGGGCTCGGATTTATTTTCCGATATTGGGTCCAATCCCTTGCCTGGTTTCAAAGACTGGAATCAAAGCGGATACGTCCTGGGAATGTTTAAATATGATGTTTGCATTTGCATTTGCATAACCATAATCATTTTGCATTTTTGCATAGCAGGTTTATCTCTGGGTTTCTTACCGTGTTCTTCCACAGGCAGGATTGCTGATCAGCAGATTCATTAGTATTCTACCAGATCCAATCAAAAGAGAGCTATGGAACAGATGTAGGCTGAGATGGCTGCCATGCAGGCTCGCATGGCCCAGTTCATGGAACTAATGCAAGGAGTTGCATAAGGGCAGGAACAGCTCAAAACCCTTGTCCAAACCTTGGTGGCAAGAGTTGATGAGGATGGAGTTCTTTATGGCGGTCTTCATAATGATGTCATTCCTCCGGGCAGAGGTGTTGGGGGTAATGGTAATGGTATTCCTATTGGTCCTCTGGGCGGAGGTGTTGGGGGTAATGGTAATGGTATTCCTATTGGTCCTCTGGGCGGAGGTGTTCACGACCCTTCTGTTGTGATCCCTACGGGCGGAGGAGAACATGTTGTGATTCCTTCTGTTGTAGGGGGAGGAAATAGTGTGTGTGCTGTTTATGGTCGTCGATATGATGACCAACAAGATGACATATTTTCTGTGCAAGGCGGGGATGGTGTTCCCCTTATTGTTGATGATCAGAGGATCAGGTTGATTGAGGAACAGCTGAAAGGGGTCCTGAATCAAAACTCTGTGGGCATGGATTTGGATGATCTTGGCCTGGTCCCCGGTGTTGTAATTCCGCACAAGTTTCAAGTTCCTACCTTTGAGAAATATAATGGTACCACTTTCCCAAAGACTCATGTTCGGGCATACGCAAGGAAAATGGATGCGTACTCTAGGGACGAGAAATTACTGATGCATTTTTTCCAGGATAGCCTGTCTGGGGCATCGCTGGAATGGTATAAGCAATTGGAGAGATGCAACGTCTGCAACTGGAGAGAACTGGTAGAGGATTTTGTCAAGCACTATCAATATAACACTAATATGGCTCCCAATCGGACTCAGCTGCAGAGCATGTCTCAGAAAAATAACGAGAGCTTCAAAGAATACGCCCAGAGGTGGCGTGAATTGGCAGCGACAGTGCAGCCTCCTATGTTGGAGAAGGAGATGTTGAATATGTTCATGGCCACCTTGCCAAGTCATTATTACGAGAATCTGCCGCCTTGCATGTCAGGAAAGTTTGCTGATATGATCTTGGTTGGGGAAATGTTGGAAAGGGGAATTAAAACTAGAAAGGTGTCGGGTAATGATGGGTCTTCTTCTAGTGGAGGGAAGAAACCTTATGTGAACTATAAGAAGAATGAGGAAGCGAATTCTATCTCTTCATACCGCGGTAAGGGAAAGTAGCGTCAAAATTACAATCAGCAGGTGGCCTCTATAACTATTCTGGCTGCACCCCAATAGCAGAGGAATAATCCTAATCAGCAACCAAACAGGCAGCCTGGCCAGAATCTGAACCAACAAAGGAATGCCGATAGGCATTTTGATCAACTGCCTATGTCTTATGCTCAATTGTTGCAACACTTACTACAGTTGTATTTAGTTGAGCTACGCACTCTGGCTCCACCCACGGGGAGGTCTCTCCCAGGCTATGATGCTAACGCACATTGTGATTTTCACTCCGGTGCCCCGGGGCATACAATCGAAAGGTGTAAGGCGATTCAGCATAAAGTCCAAGATTTAGTGGATTCGAAGGCCATCAACTTCTCAAATGACATGCCAAATGTCATTCAAAACCCAATGCCAGACTACGGTGGGCCGAGGGTTAATGTTGTCATAGAAGATGATGAATCTTTGAATTTGGTTCTAGACGTGAATGAACTGAGGACTCCTTTGTTGGTAGTGAAAGAGAGACTGCTGAAGGGGCGAGTTTTCACTGGTTGTGATAAAAGCTATCCAAAGTGTTTGCTGCAAGCAAATGGTTGTAATCTGTTGAGATCCGGAATTCAAAAGCTAATTGATGAAGATCGGTTGCAGTTTGATAGGTGCGATCAGAAGAAGGAAGGTCTTGGCCGAAATAATGATATTGCCACTGTTACTATCCCTTTCAAGACAGTAACTATTTCGGCGCCAGCAAGACCAGTGACGATCATTATCACCACTCCCGTGCCTATTCCGTATGAGAGCGCAAAAGCTATTCCTTGGAATTATGGTGCTGAAGTGTTTGTTAATGGGGAGAAGCAAGAGTTGATGGGTACGTCAGTGATGAACTCCAGTGTTGAAAGTAATGAGGAAGCAGGAGCCATTACCCAGAGTGGTGGAGTCTTTATCCCATCTGATAATCAAGATGGTGGTTCTAGATCAGACAAAGGAAAGTAGGTTATGGATAATTCTGTGCAGACGCCGGTAGTGAATGATTCCGCAGCAAAGCCAGGGGACAACTCATTCTCAAAGAATGTAGAAGAGTTTATGAGGCTGATTCGGAAGAGCGACTACAAAATTGTTGATCAACTGTGCCAAACACCGTCTAAGATATCCATTTTATCTCTGCTATTATGTTCTGAGGCGCATCGAAATGCACTGTTGAAGGTATTGAATGTTGCGCATGTACCCCAGGAGATCTCAGTTAATCAGCTAGAGGGGGTAGTGGATCATGTTAATGCAAGAAATGGCTTGGGATTTACTGATGTAGATTTGACTCCAGCTGGGAGAAATCATAATAATGCTTTGCACATTTCAGTTGAGTGCCGAGGATCGTTAATGTAGCATGTGCTTGTTGACACTGGGTCTTCTTTGAACGTTTTATCGAAGAAAGCACTGATGAAATTGGACACTCGTGGGTTAATCTGCACACCAAGTGATTTGGTGGTGCGTGCATTCGATGGTTCCAAGAGATCTGTCTTCAGGGAAATTGTGCTGCCAATTAAGGTTGGTCCAGAGGTTTTTGATGCTACCTTCTATATCATGGACATCCAGGCTGCTTACAGTTGTTTACTGGGACGTCCATGGATTCATAGTGCTAGAGCAATGACCTCCACTTTACATCAGAAACTGAAGTACATGGTAGACGGACATGTGGTGACGGTCTGCGGAGAAGAAGATATCATGATAAGTCATCTATCTACTTTCAAGTATGTGGAGGTAGATGGTGAAATACATGAAACTTTATGCCAGGCTTTCGAAGCAGTGAAGATTCCTGGGGAACCTCTCAAGGAAGTCAGCCAATCTGAAATGGTCCAGCCTGTAGTGGTACATCAACCAGAGGTCTCCATGTCTTCCTTCAAGGATGCATGGGCAGTGGTTGAAGCCGGTAGTTCGCAGAAATGGGGTCAGGTTATCGAGGTCCAAAAAAAGCAGAATACTTACGGGCTGGGATATAAGTCACCCAGGCGTCTTGAGGATCCTCCCAAGTTTTATGGCCCGGTTCGTTTTACCAGTGCTGGTGTGTTCTTTGACATAATCAGAGTTATTGATGAGGAAGGGGATAGTGATTGCGATATGGATAATTGGATCTGCCCCTGCATTCCAGGTCAAAGTCTTTGCAACTGGTCATCAGAGAAAGTCATTCAAGTGAACGACCCAGTGTAATTGCCTTTGTTTTCCTGTTATGACAATCCTACGCTCTGCCCAAGGCGTAGTGATTTTTGTGTGTAGAGCTTGAATATTTTGTGTGTTTTCTTTATCATTAATAAAGGACGTTTTTCACATTCAAATATTTTGATCCCTGTCTTTCTGTTTTCACTTTTCTACATTAAATCACATCAAAATGGCAATGTGTTTTTGTTTGTTGCATACATAATAAACATGAATCATCAATCATGCAGGTTTCCTTGTTCAGATACCACCAATCATGATTCAGCTATGGCTCGGTATAATTTCGACAATCCCATTTATCAGGCTGAAGAAGAGGCTGATGAAGATTGTGACTTACCTGAGGAATTGGCCAGACTGTTGAGACAGGAGGAAAAGGTCATTCTCCCTCATCAGGAAGAATTGGAGATTGTTAACTTGGGAACCGAGGATGCAAAGAAAGAAGTAAAGATTGGGGCTGCCTTGGAAGACAGTGTAAAGAGAAGATTGATTGAAATGCTTCGAAAGTATACTGATATCTTCGCCTGGTCTTACCAAGACATGCCTGGGCTTGACACTGACATTGTGGTACACCGGCTGCCACTCAAAGAAGGATGTACTCCGGTAAAGCAGAAGCTGAGAAGGACGAAACCGAAAATGTCTGTCAAGATTAAAGAAGAGGTTCAGAAACAGATAGATGCTGGATTTTTGGCAGTGACAAATTATCCTCCGTGGGTTGCTAACATTGTGCCTGTACCTAAGACGGACGGAAATGTCAGGATGTGCGTTGATTATAGAGATCTGAATAGAGCAAGCCCGAAAGATGGATTCCCGCTTCCTCACATTGACGTGTTAGTGGACAACACTGCTCAATACTCTGTATTTTCCTTCATGGATGGCTTCTCTGGAGAACATTTTGTTACAAGGTAATGCCCTTTGGGTTGAAAAATGCTGGGGCAACCTATCAGCGGGCAATAGAGACTCTCTTTCATGATATGATTCACAAAGAGATCGAGGTCTATGTTGATGACATGATTGCGAAGTCACAAATGGAGGAGGAGCATCTGGTGAATCTTCAGAAACTGTTTGAAAGGTTTATAAAGTTCAGACTGAGGTTGAATCCGAACAAGTGCACCTTCGGGGTGAGATCTGGAAAATTACTGGGGTTTATTGTCAGCGAAAGAGGTATCGAGGTTGATCCTGCTAAAGTAAAAGCCATACAAGAAATGCCTGAGCCAAGAACAGAAAAAGAGGTTCGTGGATTTTTAGGGAGGTTGAACTACATCGCTAGATTCTTCTCTCATCTTACAGCCACGTGTGAACCAATATTCAAATTGCTAAGAAAAGATCAAGAGGTCAGGTGGAACGAAAATTCTCAAAAGGCGTTTGAAAAGATAAAAGAATATTTGCAGGAACCACCGGTCCTTTTGCCGCCAGTGCCAGGAAGGCCGTTGATTATGTACCTTACGGTTCTTGAGAACTCAATGGGGTGTGTGCTCGGTCAACATGACAAGTCAGGTAGAAAATAGCATGCTATCTACTACCTAAGTAAAAAGTTCAATGATTGTGAGTCGAGGTACTCAATGTTGGAAAAAACATGTTGTGCACTCGCTTGGGCCGCTAAGCGTTTGAGGCAGTATATGTTAAACCACACAACCCTCTTGATTTCGAAGATGGATCCGATCAAGTATGTGTTTGAAAAGCAGACGCTTTCTGGAAGGATAGCCTGTTGGCAGATGGTTCTGACAGAATACGATATTAAATATATTTCCCAAAAGGCCATCAAGGGAAGTGTTTTGTTAGAATATCTAGCTGAACAGCCAATTGAGGATTATCAACCAATGAAGTTTGAATTTCCTGATGAACATATCATGTTTCTGAAGATGAAAGACTATGAAGAGCCTTTGTATGACGAAGGACCTGAAATTGGATCCCAATGGAAGATGGTCTTTGACGGGGTTGTTAATTCATACAGTAACGGAATCGGGGCAATCATTACGACTCCACAGGGTTCTCATATACCCTTCACTGCCCGGTTAGCGTTCATATGCACCAACAATGAGGCGGAGTATGAAGCATGCATCATGGGGTTAGAAGAAGCGATTGATTTGAGAATCAAGAACATCGATGTTTATGGTGATTCCGCGTTGGTGGTTAATCAGATTACGGGAGAATGGGAAACTCGTCAAGCGAATTTGGTGCCTTATAACAACTATGCCAGAAGGTTGTTACCGTTCTTTGACAGAGTTGATTTCCATCACATACCCCGATTAGAGAATCAGATGGTAGATGCGTTGGCAACATTGTCTTCAATGTATCAGGTGAATCATTGGAATGAAACTCCCTCAATCAGAATCATGCATCTGGATAGACCAACTTTTATGTTTGCGGTTAAAGGTGTATCAGATGGCAAACCTTGGTATCATGATATTAAGGTTTTTCTGAAGAGTCAAGAGTATCCAGATGGTGCGTCTGCCAAGGTTAAGAAAACTCTGAGGAGGTTGGCAGGGAATTTCTTTTTGAATAAAGATGATGTGCTGTACAAGAGGAACTTTGACATGGTCTTGCTATGTTGTGTTGATGAACACGAGGCAAGCCTGTTAATGGAAGAAGTTCATGAGGGATCTTTCAGTACCCATGCCAATGGGCATACTATGGCTAGAAAGCTGTTGAGAGCGGGGTATTACTGGATGACTATGTAGTCTGACTGTTTTAAGTATGCCCAGAAATGTCATAAATGCCATATTTATGCCGATAAGGTGCATGTGCCGCCTACTCCTCTGAATGTGTTGTCATCACCTTGGCCCCTTTGCCATTTGGGGCATTGATATGATCGGAAAGATTGAGCCTACTGCTTCCAATGGGCATCGTTTCATCCTGGTTGCCATTGATTACTTCACGAAGTGGGTGGAAGCAGCCTCGTATGCCAACGTCACCAGACAAGTGGTAGCTCGGTTTATCAAGAAGGACATCATCTGCCGGTATGGAGTCCCGGAGAGAATCATTACTGATAATGGTTCAAATTTGAATAACAAGATAATGAAGGAGCTATGTCAGAGCTTTAAGATTTAACATCACAATTCTTCTCCCTATCGTCCGAAGATGAATGTGGCTGTTGAAGCGGCAAATAAGAATATCAAGAAGATTGTGCAGAAGATGGTGGTAACGTATAAAGACTGGCATGAGATGTTGCCTTATGCTCTACACGGTTATCGTACTTCGGTGCGTACATCGACTGGGGCAACTCCTTTCTCATTGGTATATGGTATGGAAGCAGTTCTACCAGTAGAGGTTGAGATTCCTTCTTTGAGAATTCTACCAGTTCTACCAGTGGTAATCTCCAGAGGAGAGAATTTTCTTGGGTTTCATATGCAATATTCATCCATCTCCCAACAGAGTGGAATTTCTCTCAGAGTTTTTCATCTCCAGCAGAATTGGTGATCTGGAAGTCGTTTAGTGAAATCTTCCTCAGCAGGGTCTTTTAATTCAGGAGACAATTTAGTTTGTCACCCCTGATGGAGTTGCTTTCGTCTTCAGTATTCATTTTGCTGAGGCGCCTCTCTAGCATTACATAAGCATTCTTGCATGGCATCCTCCCAAACGCGTAGCATTTCCATTTCGCATGGAGCATTACGCCATAGGAAAATTCAAACATATGCATTCGAAGCATAAGCCAGGTTTGATATCTTTTACCAGTTTCTTTCCCCCAGTAGAAAGTAATGTGACTCGGGAGATGTTGTTTAACATTACACCGCAACCAGTGGATTCGTCCATCTTACTGTTGTTGCTTCCTATACTCCCCTACAGAGTTGTCTATTTAGATTTCTCTTTCCCCAGCAAAGTCATATTGGTAGATCTATTGATTCTACTAATCTTGGGCTTGAAATTCAGCCTTCGGCCGGTCTTTTTTTCGAGTCCGCCTTCGGCCGCCTTCGTAATCGCTCTTTTGGTTCATCCCCTCAAAGCTGTTAGCGTGAAACACTCGTCTGTATTCCCTTTCATTTCCTCAATACTCCGTCCGTATTGATTTTAAACACTCATCTGCGTTCTCTCTTAAACACTCGTACGTGTTCTCTTTCATTTTCAATACCCGTCCGTATTGATTTTAAACACTCGTCAGTGTTCCCTCAAACACCCGTCCATGTTCTTTTGACACTCGTCCGTGTCCTTTTCCATTTCCTCAATGCTTCGTCTGTATTGATTTCAAACACTCGTCCGTGTTCCTTTAACAATTGTCTGTGTTCTGTTTAGCATTTCAATCCCCAGTAGAGTTACCATTTGTGTTATTTCAATACCCGTCCCTATTGACCTTTTGACACCCGTCCGTGTCCTTTCACCACCCGTCCGTGTTTGAACTTTATAGTCAATACTCGTCCGTATTGACCTTTGACACCCGTCCGTGTCCTTTCAGCACCTGTCCGTGTTTGAACCTTTGTTTTCAATACTCGTCTGTATTGACCTTATTTCAATACTCGTCCGTATTGACCTTATTTCAATACTTGTCCGTATTGACCTTATTTCAATACCCGTCTGTATTGACCTTAGACACCCGTCAGTGTCCTTTCAGCACCCGTCCGTGTTTGAACCTTTGTTTTCAATACCCATCTGTATTGACCTTAGACACCCGTCCGTGTCCTTTCAGCACCCGTCCATGTTTGAACCTTTGTTTTCAATACCCGTCCGTATTGACCTTTTGACACTCGTCCGTGTCCTTTCAGCACCCGTCCATGTTTGAACCCTTATTACAATACCCGTCCGTATTGACCTTAGACACCCATCCGTGTCCTTTCAGCACCCGTCCGTGTTTGAACCCTTATTTCAATACCCGTCCATATTGACCTTTTGACACCCGTCTGTGTCCTTTCAGCACCCGTCCGTGTTTGAACCTTTGTTTCAATACTCGTCTGTATTGACCTTATTTCAATACTCATCCGTGTTGATCTTTTGACACCCGTCTATGTCCTTTCGGCACCCATCCATGTTTAAACCTTTATTCAATACTCGCCCGTATTGACTTTTTAGACACTCGCCTATGTTTATCCCCAGCGCAGTCAACACTCATCCGTGTTTTTTTCAATCCATTCAATACTTCGTCTGTATTGATCTCTGACACTCGTCCGTGTTATAATCCTACACCTTTTATTACTTATTCCCCAGCGGAGTCGTCTCTCCTTTTGCAGGACACAAATTTCCAGGTTATTTTGGTATTCAAACCCCGTGTATCCTGATTGTCTGAAAGTTGTTTCTATCAATACCCTCGGATCCAAGAAGTTTGAATAGGGGCAGCTGTAACACCACAAAATTTGTCCTCATGTTTTAGCTTTAACCGGTTTATGTTTCATTGCATTCTTTGCATAATCATCTTTGCATATCATTTGGTTCATAACATGGGATCAAGGTATCTCAGTCAAATCAAAGGAGCCTTGAGCCTCAAGGTATCTTAATAGACCCACTATCTCATCAAGTGATCAAGCTTGACAAGAAATCTCAAAGGAACCACATTTTCATAACCAGTGCAAGATTAGGGTTTTGGGATTCTTGAGTATAATACCCCAATGGACAAGATCTTTGAGTTTTTATCCTCACCAAATGGCATATATCATCATTGTTTGAGAAGATACATATCATGCTCAGAGAAATTTGGATTTGGAGGATGTGCTGATTTCTCCTAGACTGAGGGCACCAAACTAGGGTTTGCCACAAGATCAGTTTATTTCTGACTTTTTGGGCAAGACTTGATTCTATGGTATTCCTCATGTCCTTAAGTGTCTAAGATTGGAGAATTGTCCATCAATTTGGTTCATAAGGGTTTCAATTGATCAATTGAGTGAAAATCAGGAGAATTGGGGAAAAGTCAACTATGCAGAGGAAAAAGTCAACTCCTAACTTTTTGAGGTCAAAATATTGTTCCTCATGTCAATTATGATCATTGGTGAAGATTTGATCAAGAACTATCAAGAGATTCATCAAAAATTAAGAGATGTGCAAAGTTGCCAAAAATAGTAATGAAGGGTTTCCATTTATGGCAAGTTTTGTCAAGGTTGAAGGGCCATCTTTGGAGCATTCTTTCTCCATGTTCCAAGCTCTAAATTGAAAGTTTATGGAGGCCTATCAAAAGTTCACATTTTAAGCTTCAAAACCATGCCAAGAACATGCCCATTGAATCAAAATTGCGAGAGATATGATCAATTTAAGTTGAAGCAAATCAAGGCAAGTTGGCAAGTCATGACCAGCCAGCACGCAGTAATTTCAACAAACACCTTGTGTGCATGTTCTGTCCAAGTTCATAGCCAAATATCTCATTGATGGGGCTTCAATTGGAAAAATGTTCAACATCAATCTTGTTCCTCTTGATCTCCTCTTCAACTTTGATGTTGGAGAAATTTTCATATGATCAATGTATGAAGAGATATATTGGATCAAATTGGTGATCCCAACCTGACTTGTTTCATAGGCCTTGAGCCAGGCACGAGTAGGGCAAGATACATGTATAACTCAGTTGCAACCAAGCATGTTCATCATCATTTTTAGGTACTTTAGAGGTTTTATTTCCATTCATTTTGAACATCAATCTTGTTCTTCTCCACTCCCTCTTTCCAAATAACCAAAAACCTTGTGTTTTCATCCCATGGTCATGAAGATTTCTTCCTCCAAAGATCATTACATGCCAACTGGTTTTCTTCCATGTCAAGCAATGAAAATTCATTCAAAATTTTGTCTTTGTTGCAGAATGTACATCATCTACTTAATGTCATGTGCATGTCATCAAACATTGCCTTAATAAACCAAAGATACCTCTTGCATACCATGCTGCCCATGTACATCTTTTGCCACATTTGTTCAAATACCAAATTAGAAGAAACTTGTGAAAGAAGCTTGGGTTCAGCAACATTACATCCTCACCCTCCATCTTAATCACCACCATAGTTGCCATGTTATTCTCCTCACCCTAACAAAACAATACAACCCGAGCTCACTCTCTTTTCCATTTCATTTTCATTTTAACTTCATTCACTTCACAACTCAACCTCACTTCTAACCATGGTTCTAACTGTCAACCAAGACAGTTAGAAACTAACCAAGGATATAAATAGAAATCTCCAACAAAATTGCAACCACTTTTTTCATTCTTCACATTTGTACAAAAAACCTCACACTCTCTCTCTCTGAATTTTTCTCTCTCGAAGCTTTATTCTCATCTCAAATCTCTGCAAATCTCTACTGTTCTTCATCTTCATCCTTGATCAATCATACATGGAGTAAAGAAAGAGATTGGAGTTGCTACATCAAGTTTGATTTTCATCTCCTTCATTTGAATTTCAAGAGATCTCAAGCTCTGTGGTGCCTTTATTTGGCCAGTAATCATCTCTGAAGAGTAAGGATCGTGCACCTTTGGATTTCTTTGATTCAAAGCTCCATTGTAGTTCAGGTTTTTCTCCATTCTTTCTCTGTGCATTAAGTTGATTTGAACCTGTTTCTGTTTGTTTTTTAGCTTAATAGAAGCAATGTGACCACCGGCTAGTTGATAGGCACCATAAGTGCATAGTTTCAGTTTTATAGGGCAAACTTATTTGCTTCGAATTGCTTTGTGTGTGAATGGTTTGAGAATTTGGAGTTTGGATCCATGATCTACGTAGCATAAGGAACATTTTGATGTGCATTTTGTGTGTTTCTAACAATATGTAGCCTTGACCACGACGGAGACTCGCCGGAGAAGACGACCGGAGTCTTCTCCGGCCACCTAAACATTTAAACTCACATAAACCCCAATTGATTGCCAGTTTTAATCGCGTGCGTTGATTGTTTCTTGATCCAATGGATATAAAGTTGCCAACGCATTAATGAGAAGGCTCTTCATCACGTGTTATTTTTCTGGTCTTGATTGATTACGTGTGTGTGTTGCATCATAACCAGGCATGTATGTTCATTATGAACCATTTGATTTGTGTACATTCTCCTGATCATCACGTGGATTGTATCCAATGGCATTGATTGAATCAAGGTTTGACTGAACCATATGCTATACACCCTCTCTGAACACGCTTATGGATTGGGCCTTTAATACTATGCGCACCCCCTTGTTTCAAGCCCAAGAGCTTTTATAACCGAGTATTTGCTATCTGTGAACCCCCTGTTCCATTTCCTTTGTTTTATTTCTTTTTTTTTCATACTTGTTTGCATTTTTATTTTTTTATAATACTTGTGCATGCTCAAAAATTCCAATTAAAATCATGAGGCATACTAACACATTTAAATACTTTTTGACAATTTAATTTTCCATTTTTGGATTGTTTTGCTATTTTTTGTGAATTTTCCAATGAGATGCATTATGTGACCTTTGTTCATGATCCATGTTGAATTGATGAATTGTTTAACATAATTATAAAGTGAATTTACTTCTAAGACTTGACACACACTTGTATGATATCTTAATGCACTTCATTCATTTTTTGTGGATTTTTAAAATCATTTTTTAATGGTGTTTGAACCTTATCTTTGTGCACTATTGTTGTGTGGCTTGAATGAACTTGTGGAGTACATGTGAACATGTTTCTTAATTATTTTTGTACCATGCTTTTGGGAAATGTTTACACACTGTTTGAACTTCATTTGACTTGCATATGTGAATTTTCTCATCCTCCTAGCTTGGTTTTGTGAATTGTTTGAGTGCATCTACATATGTATGTTGTTATAGGATCATGTGCTAGGGTTTTGAGATACATTGTGTGCAATGCTATTTGGTCCTTGTTGAAACCTTTTAACATATGATTGTATGAACATTATAGGTCATTCACATCAAATTATAGGTCATTGTTTGTTCATCTTTACATGACTTGTGAACATTAGTCTGAACTTGCATTGTGGTACAAGTTTGTGCATCCTCACTTGTCCATCTTTGATAACTTGTTTGCATCAACACTTGTATGTGATCATCCTCATTCACTCTAATTGAATTCTAACTTCATATTATATGTTTCTTAATTTCATAAATCTTTGCATGTTTACTTGAACTTGTTTGAACTATGTTTACTTCTAGTCTTCAATGTGCTTCAACATGACACTTGTGTGAACTTTGTGCATACATGCTTGACTTATAAATGTCATTTCAAATGTCATGTGCTACTGACTTATGTCCATTGGACATGTATGATCTCATTTCATCTTTATCTTTGACTTGCATTACAAGTATGCTCCATTGCTGAACTTCAATTGTGTTTGTTCACTTCTCCTTGTTCCATTTCTTTAAATGCTTGCATCCATGACTTTTATGTTCATTCAATGATATTCATATGCATTAATGAATGTAATTCACTTCTGACTTTGATGTTTACATGTGCATTCATCCATGTTTATGAACCATGTGCATCCATCTTTCATTAGTAGCTTACAACTTGCATATGTATGATTGTCTAGTGCATAGTTTGCTTTTGTTTGATTTCATTTGGAATTTTTATATTAGTAGGACACATTGGCATGTACCTACTGACCTTAGAGGTTCCTTGACTCTTAAGACTCTTTCCTTTTGGTTTAAACTTGGGTTGCCTCCTAAGTTGTCTTCCTTAAGACAACTAGTATTGTTTGGTTTACTTTCTAGCACTTATATTCATTTCTTGTGATTATTTTGCTAACCTTTTGTGTAGGGGTAAAGGTAAGACATATGAACATGTGGATGGCTATCCATGTTCATTTCTCCTTTCATCTCATCTCTTTTACTTTCTCTTGTGTGTTTGTGAATAGCATTATATAATGCTTTGTGTACAACTTTCTCACACCCTTTAGGATCCTAGCTCATCCTTAATTTTTTATTAAGGTGAGGTAGGATAAGCATTAGGTAGTGCTATCCCTCTCTTCTCTTTAGACTTAGGTTCTTAAACCTTGACCTTAGGGCCACCTTTGCATGACAACATTAGGAACAATTTAGATTCTCTTAGTGTTTTTTTTTTTCTTTGAGTCTTCTCTTCTCATCTCGTAACCTTTCTAAAACACTTAATAAAGGTTAACGTGTATTGCGCATGAGCCTTATATGTGGGAAGTGAATAATGGGGGGTCTCCCTTCATTCTTCTAGGGTACTTAGTGTACGTCTTGTTGGGGATGATACGCGACGTATTCGTTCCTATGTTGTAAACTTGGGTGCAATGCAAGTTACAAACTAACTTCAATCCATTTCTGTCTAAAAAAAATAAAACAAACTCAAACCCATTTATCCTTCGGGATTGTTAAGTTTCAAACCATTTTCAGAAAAGAGCTCGTCGCTCACGTAAAAAGCATTTACCGACCTCGTTAGGTCGAACTACGACTGCTCTGATTTCCTCTCTCTCGTCCGATTGAGGATACGTAGGCACAAGATGGCGATGTCTTGGCGAGCAACCTCCCCCCTTAGTTCGCGTCCGAACTACGTTGACTCTGAATTTCCCGCACCCGAGGGAATACGTAGGCCTAGGACTCTGAGGATGTCCTACCGAGTCACTTCATTTTCTTTTCTTCTTCGTTCCTTCGTTATTTTCCGTTCCCGTTCTTTCTCCTTCCCAGTAGTAGCGGAGCTCCAGACGACGACACCCTTTGATACAGACAACGAGCGTGGATCTCATCGAGTACGATGGACGCGTGGGGATGCTAATACCTTCCCCTTATGTAAATGACTCCCTTACCCGTTTCTCTTGGTCGCGAGACCATGCATTTTCCTTCCCTCAGGTTTATGCAGTGTTTCCTTTCCCTCTCTTGGGATAAATACACATTGCTGGCGAATCTGTTTTCGCGCTACTTTCGCGTTTGTACTTGGATGAAAATCCCGGGAGAGACACTACAGATAGATATTGACTTCCTCTGAGGGGATGTTGATTTTTGTGTGCTTTGATCAAAGCCCAAGGTTGAAGCTAAGAGGTTGATTGACTTCACTAGGGAAGTCCTTATACAAAGCCTAAGAGGAGGCTGGAAAGGCTAATTCAACAAGAGAGCGTTTCTATATGTCTTGTACAAAGCCCAAGATTGAGGCTAAAAGAGACTGACTCTTTTGGGGATATCATTATGCAAAGCCTAAGAGGAGGCTAAAAGTTTGACTTTTTCGGGGAAAATGTTCTGTGTGTCTTTGACAAAGCCCAAGATTGAGGCTAGAAAGAGTTTGACTCCATCAGGGAGGGTTTGTACGTGTCTTTTACAAAGCCCAAGATTGAGGATGAAAAGAAACTGACTCAGTGGGAAAGAAATCTTTATCTGTCTTGTACAAAGCCCAAGATTTGAGGCTAAACGAAGACTTTACTAACTCAGTTAAGGATATTTTTGTTATCTTGTACAAAGCCCAAGATAGAGGCTGAAATGAGTTTGACTCTACGGGAGAGTATTATCTGTCTTGTACAAAGCTCAAGATTGAGGCTGAAATAAGTTTGACTCAGCTTAGGAAATTTATTTCTCAAAGCCTAAAGGAAGGCTGGGAGGATTTGGCTCTGCTGGGGAATAAATTTGTCCCGAGCTTAAGAGAAGGTTATGAAGATTTATGTCTTGTACAATGCCCAAGATTGAGGCTAAACAGGGTTTGACTCAACAAGAGAGTGCTTTTATCTATCCTGTACGAGACCCAGGTTTATGGCTAAATAAGCTAGAGAAATCATTATACAAAGCCTAAGAAAAGGCTAACTTCTGCTAGGGGAAATCCTTATACAAATCCTAAAAGGAGGCTGGAAAAGATTGACTCAACAAGAGAGTGTTTCTATCTGTCATGTACAAAGCCCAGGATTGCGGCTAAAGGGTCGAATCAACAAGAGAGTGATTGACTCAACAAGAGAGTCTGAAAAAGGTGATTGACTCAACAAGAGAGTCTGAAAAGGTTAGCTCTGCTGGGGATAATCATTGTACAAAGCCCAAGAGGAGGCTATCTTCTGCTGAGGAAAGATCCTTATACAAAGCCTAAGAGGAGGCTAGCTTCTGCTGGGGATTATTGAGATCCCTAGGCAGGTCCAACTGGGGAATTAATTCTTGTTGAGGGTTACAGAAGAGTCGAGGTATCAGATGCCTTGAGGTTCTAATTTGGGATAGTGTTATACTGATGATAAGCTGACCTTAGCTGGGAATTTTAGGATGAAAGACCGAGTTTTAGATCCTATGAGAGTTTTAATTCTGCTAGAGATTGGTTAAATGACCAGGGTTTTTTTCTGTGTTTGTAGGGAACTTGAGAATGTCTTGGAGACTAAGGAGGAGATTTAGACTGTCCAAGTTTATTGGTGTGGAAGAGTTTATCTTTATATGATGCCCAAGAGGAGGCTGGTATTTCAAGGGATGAGAATCAACCCTAAATGGTTTGATGTGTTGACATTGGAAAGACTGCTCTATCGAATGATGACTAAGTTCTGTCCTATACCTTTAAGAAGTCTTCAGGGTCCTTGTATTAAGCCCAAGAGAAGGCATGAGAACTTCTAAGAAGCCGGCGGTTCCTTGTACAAAGCCCAAGAGGAGGCGGGGATGCTTTTAGGAAGCCCGTGGGTCCAAACTTAAGAAGAGTTCAAGAAAAGTTTCACCGGGAATAATCTTTTCTTAAGTGAACAGTTCTAGGGTTTGAACAAATTCAAGAGAAGTTTCATCGGGAATTAATCCTCTCTGAGAAAACTGAATTTCTTTGACAAGTTCTAATAGGGACAGTCTGAGAAAAGGTTCACCGAGAATACTGCCTTTCTCTTTGTTCCATATTGTTTAAGCCCAAGAGAAGGCAAGAATGTATCTGGAAATCCTATGGGGATCTAGTTTTGACTGTATTTAAAGAGTGACCAACTGGCTTTACCTAGTTCTAGACCTAGTTGCCGGGGAAAACTCTAAATAGGTATACTAGTATATATACAGTTGATATATGACAAGTATTAAAAAGGATATGAAAGAAGGACTTACAGAGGAGCAGCTTCCCACAATACAGTTATATATATTAAAGCATGTAAACGAAAGCTGATAAAACTTACAGGCGAGTAAGCTTCCATGCTGTATTGTTATTTGTTCAGAGAAATTAAAGAAAGTTTTGATAACAACTGTATATTTGAACCTAAACCAAAAGGGAAGTTATTTTTTAAAGATTGTTGGGGCTTATATTCAAAGAGAGGCCCAAGGTTTAACAGTGATCGCACCGTTGTTTTGAAGATCGTATCGGGACTTATACAACGACTGAGGCCCAAAAAGGTTTATTTACAAAAGGGTTGGGTCTTAAACTCTTTCAAGAGGCCCAAAGATGTTTTGAAAAAGACAGATGGGACTTACAACACATGGTGAGGCCCAAGTGATTTGATTTTGAACTGCCGATTGCGCTGAGATTTTTTATGAAAATACAGTGGGACTTATACAATGTCTGAGGCCCAAAATGGTTTGGTTAAAAAGGGATTGGGTCTTACACTCTATTAGAGGCCCAAAAGTGTTTGAAAATTTAAAATCAAGAGAAAACCCTAATTTTAAATAAAAATGTTATTTTTCAAAGGAAATTAAATGAAAAAAATGATATAAAATACCAAATATATTCAAAAATAAGTTGTACACTTTGAAAAATATTTTGGAAAATCATGTTCAATTACATGAGTTTGGAATTCAATTGGTTTTGAAAAATCAAAGTGGGAATTCCATTTTAAAATATTTTTTTTAAAAGAAAGAAATATATTAATTTTAAAAAAACAGTACAAGCACAAGAAAGGCAACCAAAAACGGTCCAGTCACATCAAAAAGACTCAGCATCTCACCCTAATCATATGTTTACATAAGTAATTTGGCTAAATGAACTCTAAACTTAAATTTTTACCATACTCTATAAACTACACAATCTTTGATGTCCCTAATGATTACAGCTTTATCAACATGACCATCAAAAATTGTTCTATTTCTAAAACTCCAAATGCCATAAACAACTTCTGTAAAAATAGTCTTCAACATTTTGTTTTTCCAGCCTTTGCCCTTAGTAGCCTGCACTATCCAAGACAGTTCCTTATCCCATCTTTTAGGTCTATGGGTTATCTCAAGCCACTCAAGGAAGTGTTCCCATATATCCCTTGTACCGTTGCAATCAAAAAGCAAGTGTTCAATGGTCTCAGCCTCATTATTACAAAATCTACAGCAGTCATCATTGAGTAATCCAAGGTTATACAATCTTGCTTTTGTAGGCAAATGACCATGGCAAGCCAGCCACAAGTTCTGTACTGCTCGGGGTCTGGCTATGTTGTGGTAAAGCAAAGAGTTCCAGCTAGTAACATTATTATCTTCAATGAGCAAAAGATAAGTTTTCATCATGTAAAATTTCTTATTCATAATCATAGAGTCCCATAGATTTTGAATCTTCCCAATCAAATGCCTTTGCTGCAAAATATTAATCAAAATCCAAGAACATTTACTACTATCCTCTGTACAGTTGAATACATCACCACCTTTTAAATAATAGATGTGAACCCATTTTACCCAAAGGTTGTCACTTTTAAGACAAATACACCACAAACATTTCAACAGAGCAACAATATTCCAAATCTTAAGATTTATAACATTCAAACCACCATTTTTTATAGGGCTACATACCTTTTTCCATGAAACAGGACTTTTTCTACTAATCTTATCCTTTCCTGTCCAAATGAAAGAGCGACAAATTACATCAATCTTGTGTAAAACCATTTTTGGCAGAGGAAGACAACTCATCCAATAATGTGCTAAAGCTTGAGATATACTCTTGACAAGCTGAACTCTCCCAGCAGCACTGAGCAGATGAGCAGACCAGTGTTTACATCTTGCAGTTATCTTATCTATTAGAGTCATATAATGATCTACTTTCAACCTTTTACTAGATATAGGCACCCCCAGGTATCTAATGGGTAACTTACCTTTTTCAAAACTAGTTTGAACCTTGATAGCTTGAACAATGTCATCTGCCATACCTCCACAAAACATTTTACATTTGGCTGGACTAATGATCAGACCTGTAGAATCAGAAAACAGTTGGAAAGCTTCAAGGATCATCTCAATGGATACTTTATCACCTCTGCTAAATAATAAAATGTCATCTACAAAAGATAGATGAGTTAGACCAAGTTTTTCACATTTACTGTGATGATTAAAGTTTGAATTTTTCTGCATCTTCACCATGATTCTGTTCAAATATTCCATCATTATCACAAACAAAAATGGGGAGATAGGGTCTCCCTATCTAATACCTCTTTTGGCATTCAAAATCTCAGTCAATTCTCCATTTATATTGAATCTGTAGCTGACATAACTAACTACCTTCATAATCCAAGTAGTAAATCTGTTAAGTATCCCTATCTCATTTAGAACAAGCTCCAAAGCATTCCAATCAATCATATCATATGCTTTTTGAAGATCTAATTGAAGCATACATCTAGGAGTCCCCCTTGTCTATCATAGCCTCTCATCAGTTCAAAAGCCAGGAGAATGTGATTATGAACAATTTGCACTGGGATGAAAGCAGCTTGACTTTGATGAATAACCTTTTGTAATACCTTACCTAGTCTATTAGTCATTATTTTAGAAATGACCTTATAGAAGGTAGTGCATCCTGCTATAGGTCTATAGTCCTTTACATACTTTGCATTCTTATTTTTAAGGATAAGGGTCACAACAGTGCAATTGAAGTCTTTGGCCAAAAGTCCTCTATCAAAAAACTCATGAACAGCCTTAATAAAATCTTCCTTTATAATTGACCAACAAGCCTTGAAAAATTTTGCCCCAAAGCCATCAATACCAGGAGACTTCAAATCACCTATGTCTTTCAATGCATCTGTTATTTCCTTTTCTGATATCTGAGCAATCAGTCTATCACCATCCTCTTTAGATATTTGTATCACTTTTCTCATAGCATCTACATCAATGTGTCTAGTAGTGTTGACTTTAGTACCCATCAACCCTCTATAGTAATCCAATATCTCTTGGTGGATCTCATTCTGATTATCAATGCAAGTGTCATCAGCTTTGAATAGAGTAGTCAAATTATTAGTATGATGTTTAGCCTTGATAGTTGCATGGAAATAGGAATTATTCCCATCACCCAATCTAAGCCAGTCAATCTTTGCCCTTTGGACCAGAATTCTCTCTTCAATATCATTCCAGTGCATCACTTTAAGTGTACAGCTTCTCACTTTCTTAATCAAGTGACTATCCATTCTATTATGAATAAGATCCTCTTGAGCCTCCTCCAATTCTTTTCTAGCATTTTCCAACTGGTACCTCACTTTAAAATTCTGCTTACTAAACATACTCAAATCTCTTTGAAGTCTTTTCAATTTCTTCCATAGAACAATCATGGGATTACCATAAACATGTTTACTCCAGCTTCTTTTGACAACATCAACATAACCCATCATCTCAACTAAATAGTTGTTAAATCTAAATCTGCTTTTTCTCTTCAGAGTATGAGTAGTATCTTCCACACATAACATTGCATGATCAGACACATTGGGGGGAAAAATCTTCAGCTGTTTATCAATATTATCTTGGAACTAGGATGCATTACCAATAAGTCTATCTATTCTAGAGTAAATAGTCCCATGTGTATGCTTATTACTCCAAGTATAGTAATCACCAGAGCTGACCTTTTCACCTAGACCAGTGAGGTTCATCATATCTACTAGATCCTTATACTCAGTTTCAATCACCAATCTACCCCCTATTCTATCAATAGCTTTAGTCACATTATTAAAGTCACCTATCACACACCATGGGCCCTGTTGATTATGATGCAGGTGAGTCAAATCCTTCCACAAACACTTCCTATTCTCCAATTGGTTATGAGCATATACTACAGTTAGCCAATACTTAAACCCTCCTAGATTATCAAATACTCCACAGTGGATGAGTTGATCAGTGCTTTTCACAAACTAAATGTTAAGTTTATTGTCATTCCAAGACAACCATATCCTACCATTATAATGATTCTGGTAGTTATCTAAATACTTCCTATGAATTTTGAGCTTGTTTCTTATAGTATCAGCTTTTTCCTTTTTCACTCTTGTTTCTATAAGTATCACAATATCTGGCTTTAACTTGTAGAGACGGGAGCTTATCTCTCTAAGTTTGCCAGCATTATTCAGCCCCCTAATGTTCCAAGAGATGATCATGTCCCCCTATCATGGGGCACAATAGGGTCATTCAAAACCCTAAGGGCATCAAATCCGTTCATACAATTAACTATAGAAGTATTATTACCAGCCATAGCTTTCTTACCTTTATCTTTAGCTGCTCTGTTAACTGTTGTCCAATTTGGTTCTTTTTGTTGCTGAGTCAGCTGATTTTTCATTGGAGTTCGAACTACACTAGTATTTCCAGCTTCATTGCTCTGAGTATCATCACTAGGCTCTTTCTCTTTTGTTGTTTCTGTAGATTTTGACTTGATTTTCCATTGTTTTTCTCCTTGAGTAGTTTTTGTCCTGCATTGATGTCCCATCTTCTGGCATTTATTACAATATTTTGGCCTCCATTCATACTCCACAGTCTGAAGAATTCTTCTACCATTACAGTCTTTGATATGTATTTCTTTTATCAGCTCCTTGGTTATATCCACTTCAATAAGCATACGAGCATAAGATACTCTAATCTTGCTTGTCGTACATGTTGAAAGAGTATTAGGGGGTGTTTTTATCGTCTCCATAGGGATTGCCGATATTAGATGCTTGTCGTTCAATAGTTACACTATTTTAAGTTCAAAGGTTTCAAATGGTTCTCAATTTCGTTTAACATCACTTAGCAGCAAAGAGTAATTTTTGACAAAGAGTTTGTAAAGTTTTTAGGAAAGCATGTCAAGGTTAGGTTTCACTAATCCTTTTCACATATATCCAAGTAATCATGCATATGAACTCAGTTTTCGACCAATACAACTGCATATCCTCCCGACTAAGTTTATGTCTAAAGCAAAGTCGTGAGTATCGTTGTTTAGACCGTCAGATGATGTCTCACGCTAACAATCTAAACAACAATCATTAAGATCAACACAAAGCGAATAGCAAATCCCAAATCTATGTCTAGAGTTTGGTTTTTAAGAGATGAATTTATTAGGTCATGATTTGTAGAATCTATGTCTAGAGCAATACAAATCACACATAAAGCATTAAGAGAAAATAACTTCATCTATATTGATCAAAGACTTTGTTCATACACAAAAGATCAAAAGAAATACATATAATCAGGATCAACTACATCTAACCTCAACATTGAGTGTTTAGCTACACATTCTCATGGTAGCTTGGATGACAACTTTCAAGAGGAGATGAATGAACATCCACGTCGAATAATCGAGAATGGATGTGACCTCAGCTTCTCAAAGTGAAATTCCACTCTTAGATGATCAAAATGCAGAAAACTATGATTTTGGGTGAAAATGGGCAACAGATCCTTTACAAACAAAGTGAAAATCTATTTATACACACCAGAATTCTGCAGCATTCACACTGCGAGTGAATCATTCGCACAGCGAATGAGAGAAAATGGCACCTTAAGTGCCTCTGAGACTTAAACCGCCCCAGGCAGAAATCATGGGTTCGCACTGCGAACCATTCATTCGCTAGCTCATTCGCACAGCGAACCAACTAGCGAGCCAGAACTTTCAAAATCCATGATTCTCTACCACCATTCGCTAGCACCTTCACACTGCGAGCTAACCAGCGAGCCTTCGCTAGGAGTTCGCAGTGTGAACTTTTGGTTATTTTAAAAGTGAAACTTTTTGCCACCATTCGCTGGCACCTTCGCTGACATTCGCAGTGCGAACCTTCGCTGGCACCTTCGCCAGATCCTTTGCACTGCGAATACCCTGTTGCAGCTTCAAATACCATGGCAACTTGCATCCACTCATTGTGTCTCACAAACTTGATCCTTTCATGCCTATTCCTGCACACTAGAACACAAATTACAAGTGCCACAAGTGTATTCCAATGTATGCACAACAACACAATTCACCACTTAAATCAACAAATTACACATGGAAAGAAATGAAAAATGCCAAGTATTGCATACAAATATATAACATGTTTGACATCTAACAAACTCTCCCCAACTAACTCTTTGTTTGTCCTCAAGCAAAGTATGCCTCTCAAGAGGATTTGCTCGAGTATTCAATTCAACCAAGACACGATAAATGGCTCAACTAAACTATGATCACAACAAAGCAACAATTACACAATCCAAGAACCTACAATGTAAAAGAACTTAACTCTTAAACAACTTTCAAACAATGTTTCAAGAGACAACTAACTCATCATGCACATGCCATTCTAACACTCCTCTTCGAAAAAGGATTGAAGGAAAACGTGCATACAAGCACAGGACAATTACACTCAAATGACAAATGATGCAAATACTAAGCAATTCATGCAATATCTCAATGATCACAAAAGAAATCATGGAAGCAAAAGATCACTAAGGACTTCAAGGTTGTAGCTTGGTCGGGAAGACAAAAAGGGATATTTCTAATGGCCATTGAAACGAAATTGTCGATGCAAAAGAACATTCACTAAACACCATATTCACACATCTCAACTTCATTCACCAATTTTTTATCACACCTTCTCAAACTACCGTGCACAATTATTAAATCTATTTTTTTTCCATTCAAGCAAGCATTTTCTCATTTGTACAACATATTCACAACTCTTATCTTTTCATGCTTGCTTGAATTTTTTCAAAATTTTGAGTAATGCACCCATCTTCTTTTCATTCTCCTCAACTTATTTTCGACTCAACCTAAAGTGAATGTTCCTTGCTTTTTAAGGAAAGGAAGTCAATTTAAACAACAGTTCAAAGGTTCAAGAAGAAAATATGTTAGAAGCTCTTAAAAATTCAATGATGAACTCGACTTGGTAAATATGTACAATCCACAGTTCATCACTAAAAGAGATCTAACAACTTGGCACAAAGGGGCTAACAAATTTTCGCTCATCACGGGTAAATTACTATATGGAAATGGTTGTGCTCAATTTCAACAAGTGCCTTGATCACTTCTAATACTTCCACAAAATCACATACATCACAAGATAAGGCATGAATTAAAAGTATAAAAAAACATTTATCATCAATCCTTAGCTTATAGTAAAACTTGGAGGCTTCTCACTTTAGTATTTTTTATCCTAAATGACACAAGCATTCGAAGAGAGTTGTAACATGAAACAACATTTTCAATCGCACCAAGACACAAAGTTCTAATACATGCTTAATTCTCGAACTAGGTAACGATGTACCTTGTCACACAGTATGCTTAAAGTACTATCATAGCCATCACATCTTGGAGGAATCTTCCTTTAAAATAAAAATTCTCCAACCTAAACTTCCAAAGTTCCATCAATAAAAGAAAGAACATTAAATATTCACATGCATACCAACATAAATTAATAAAAACCATATTAACAGTTTAAGAGTTGAACATTCGTAAACTGAAGAATTCAACTCTTAATAACCCTTAACAAAAAAAACACATTTAAGTGTTGAGCATTCGTAAACTGAAGAACTCAACACTTAATACAATAATTAAAACCGAAAAAAATTAGTAAAAGTGAAACAGAACTTTTACTGAAAACAACTAACATTTCTCATAATAATAATAATGTGCTTGGTGTAGAAACACCTACATAGTCAAAAAGTACCTCAAGGGTACAAGTACATCAATATCCCAAAATATTCCACCATATGGATAAAATACACTAGTAAAAGCTGGAAAAAAACTGAATATAAGAAAACTTCACTTTGGTGACCAAAGGAAGTACAAAAGTCTAGGATCCACAAAATCAGTCCTCATCGAACTCTGTCTCGAAGACCTCGGTCACCTGCTCATCATCATCACCCTCTTCAGAACCAGAAACCTCCACATCGTCGCCATCTCCCTCCTTATCAGCATCATCACCAGCAGGACCAGCTGCATCCTCTCCCCCTCCGAATACTGGCCTGGCCTCAGGCCAACCAGCATGCGTGAGGAACTACTCCCTCGACATCAAAGACTGCTCTGCAGCGGGATCACGAATCTGCAGCTGAAGTACCTACATAGAATCATGTAAATCTAACATAGCACGTTGAGAAGCGGCCATCCAGTCCTAGTTATACTGGAAAATCTCCTGCTGATAAGGATAGAAATTTTGCGACCCAAAAGTATCACCCCCACTTGTACCGGCCTCAGCACCAGCACCAGAAGACTCATCCCTAACCCCTTTAGGTTTGCAGAATTTGTCGATGTATCGATCATCGATAGCCGACGGAATGGTAACCTGACGCCGCGAAGGCAATACTACACCTGCCTCAGCACACAATGTCATGATCAGACAAGGAAATGTGAGAGGGGAATTCTTCCTAGAAGCGTTACCTCCTAAACCACTCTCCAAAATTGCCCTTATCTCATCGGCAATTATTCTCGCGACATCAATCTCCACATTGGTTAGGATGCTATGGACTAAGTGAGCAAGGGGAATCAGGACAGTTAAGGAATGTGACTTTGGTTTTATATTGGTGACAACCAAAAGCAATACCAGCTAGGCCAAAGGCAGCATGTCCTCCCGGTGATGCCTGACAGCAACCCCAAAATGGTTGAACATAACACTTTTACCTGGGCGCAACAGATCGGTGGTCATTTGGGTGATATCACGGTTGTGGTTGATATTTCTATGGTATGCATCCTCCTCACTGGCACGTAATGGAAGCGGGTTTCCAATAACTGAACTTATTGTCCTTCGATCAAATCTCACTGTTTTTACCCCAACCACAGTTGTCCAACTAAAAAGATCGCCCTCATCTGGGAGGGTGTTTGCATAGAACTCCCGGACAATCTCCACATTATACCGATCAAGAGGAGTTATCAGGTGATCCCTTTTTTTTGCATTCAAGAGGGCAGCTACAACATGATAACTCCCTTGATCATTCAAATTAAACCGCTTCTCTGCTAGAATGGTCCTTTTTTCCAAAACTAAGTATCTCTCAGCCTGTCTGGGACCTTTGAACCGAGTATCGTCAAATTGGATCGGCACCTGTCTTGATGTAGTTGCTTTCCTTTTCTTGGCAAGATTAGTCTTTGGACCCATCTGCACATATCACAAACAAAACCACACAAAACACCAAGACAGTTTATTAGCCATTAGAAATCAAACAATATCAGACTGCACTTCATAAAAAAAATTAAAATTTGCTCTGTTCGCTGCAACACTCGCACTGTGAATCCTAGCGAACGTTCGCCCCAGATTCACACTGTGAAGGGGCCAGCGAATCCACGAAAATTCTAAAAAAAATTTAACAGCCCCCACAGTCCACAACAGAGCAACATCTACAAGTCCTATATACTCTAAAGCCTGCAGAAATTTCAACATGCATCCATATACATCTTCCAACAACATTTAACCCTAACCTCCTAAATGTTTCTAATGCTCCTTACAATTTTTAACAACAATTTCAGAAAGCACAAGAAAAGAGATTCAAACCTGGAGTGGAGTAAGGCAATGGATAGAGAAAACACTAGAGATATGGTCAGCAAAAAGCACGTGAGAGAGAAAGAGGACTTGAGAGTTTTTTTTTCTTTTTCCTTTGAATGAGTGAGGCAAGTTGGACTAGGGTTTTTTCCCAAGGTCTTCAGCCACTCAAATGGGTCTTGGGCCTAAGTGTAGGCCCACCCCCTTAATTAAACCCCACTTTTTATGAGGTGGCAGCAAAAACATAAGGTCTGGCTCGCTGGGTTCGCAGTGCGAATGGATGGCGAACACTCGCCCTAGACTCGCAGTGCGAAGAAGCCAGCGAATGGGACAGTTTTGCAAATTTTTGTTTTTCTGTCTTGCTGCCACAATGCCCCTCATTCACAAATGTAAAGTCACTTAAAACAGCAAATAAAAGCAAAAATACTTACAATGTTGGGGTGCCTCCCAACAAGCGCTTGTTTAACGTCGACTAAGCTCGACGGTCCACCGCAACCTCAAGGATCGTGAAAAGGAACAACGGTGGGATTTCGCTCGAAATCACCTCCAAGATACACTTTCAATCTTTGACCGTTAACAGTTCAATTCTTCTTTGATGTTGTGTCTTCAATTATAATTGCTCCATAAGGCTTGATTTCCCGAATCCGAAATGGACCCGACCATTTAGACCTCAATTTTCCTGGAAACAATTTCAACCGAGAATTGAAGAGTAGGACCAGCTGTCCCACTTCAAACTATTTGATCACAATTTTTCTATCATGGTAAGTCTTTACACGCTCTTTATACAGCTTATTGGAATCATACGCCTGAAGGCGTAATTCATCCAATTCGTGCAATTGAATTTTTCTTCTGTCACCGCTAAGAGTTGGATCAAAGTTTAAAAATTTCAAGTCCCAAAATGCCTTATGTTCCAACTCAACCGGCAAATGGCAATTTTTACCATAGACAATTTTAAAAGGCGTGAGACCAATTGGAGCCTTAAAAGTCGTCCGATAAGCCCACAAAGCATCATTAAGTTTGTTTGTCCAATCTTTCCTTGAGGCTGAAACAGTTTTTTCCAAAATGCATTTTATTTCTCGATTTGATACCTCTGCTTGCCCGTTAGCCTGAGGATGATATGGTGTTGCAACCTTGTGCTTAACACCATATTGCTCCAGAGCATTGTCAAGCTAAGTGTTACAGAAGTGGGATCCTCCGTCACTTATCAACACTCGCGGAGTACCATAACGCGCAAAAATGTTTCTTTTCAAAAATTTCACTACGGTTTTTCCATCGGCTTTAGCACATGCTATCGCCTCAACCCCTTTAGAAACATAATCCACAGCAACCAAAATGTATTCGTTAGAAAATAAAGATGGGAATGGTCCGACAAAGTCGATCCCCCAACAATCAAAAACTTCAATTTCTAACATATTGTGCAAAGGCATTTCATGCCGCTGTGAAATTCCTCCACTTCTCTGACATTTGTCACAACTTTAGGCATGCACATGCGCATCTTTGAATAACGACGGCCAATAAAAGCCCGATTGAAGGACTTTTGTTGCTGTTCTTTACCCATTGAAATGTCCTCCATACGGAGAGTTGTGACAATGCCACAGTATGTTCATGGCTTCCTCTACCGACACACGTCTTCTTAAGCGGTTGTCGACACCAAGTTTAAACAAATGAGGTTCATCCCATACAAAGGACTTGGCATCTGACAAAAATTTCCTTTTTTGATGGTGCGTTAGACCATCCGGTATCAATCCGGCGTCTTTGTGGTTAGCCATGTCGGCGAACCACGGTATAACTTGCACCTTAAACAATTTTTCATCAGGAAACTCCTCTTTGACTTCAAATTCCTTCTTGGTCACGTCAACGTTTACCAGGCGGGATAAGTGATCCGCCACCAAATTCTCGGATCCTTTTTTTGTCACGAATTTCTAGATCAAATTCTTGTAACAAAAGGATCCAACGAATAAGCCTCTGCTTAGAATCAGGCTTGGTGAGCAGATACCTTATAGTCGTGTGGTCCGTGTAAACGAGGACTCGCGACCCAATCAAATAGGAACGGAATTTTTCCAACGCATACACTATTGCAAGCAACTCTTTCTCAGTTGTTGCATAGTTAATTTGAGCTTCGTTTAAAACTTTGCTCGCATAGTGTATCGCGTGAAAAACTTTCATTTTTCTCTGACCCAAAACAGCCCCCACCGCATAATCACTTGCATCACACATTAATTCAAAATCCAATTTCCAGTTAGGTGCAATGATTATCGGTGAGGTAGTTAAACTTTGTTTTAAAAAATTAATCGCAAACATGCAAGATTCGTCAAAGTCAAAAATCTTACCTTGGATCAGCAAATTGCTCAATGGCTTTGCTACCTTTACGAAGTCCTTGATGAACCGCCGGTAGAATCTTGCATGTCCGAGAAAGGTCCTTATGCCTTTTACATTCAACGGTGGTGGCAATTTCTCAATAACGTCCACCTTGGCTTTATCCACTTCAAGGCCCTTTGAAGAAACTTTGTGACCGAGCACAATTCCTTCGTTCACCATAAAGTTGCATTTTTCCCAATTTAGTACCAAATTGGTTTCCACACACCGTTCCAACACTGTATCCAAATTTTTCAAACAAATATCGAACGATTGTCTAAAAACCGAGAAATCATCCATAAAGACCTCAATTGTCTTTTCGATCAAATCCGAGAATATCGCTTGCATACACCATTGAAAAGTCGCCAGTGCATTACATAACCCAAATGGCATCCTCCTATAAGCGAAGATTCCAAAAGGACATGTAAAAGCGGTTTTTTCATGATCCTCTGGGTTCAAAATAATTTGGTTATAAACCGAATAACCATCTAAAAAACAGTAGAATTGTTAACCGGAAAGCCTTTCGAGCATTTGATCCATAAACGGGAGAGGGAAATGATCTTTGCGTGTAGCTTTGTTTAGCCTACGATAATCTATGCACATTCTCCACCCGGTCACGGTTTTTTTTGGAATGAGCTCATTTTTCTCATTTCGGACCACCGTTAATTCGCCTTTTTTCGGTACCACATGCACCGGACTAACCCAAGGGCTGTCAGAGATGGGGTAAATCATTCTGGCATCTAACATTTTTACCACTTCCTTCCTAACCACCTCTTTCATGATAGGATTTAAGCGGCGTTGCGGTTGAGCAACCGGTTTGAAATCTTCCTCCATAAATATTCAATGTATGCAATATGAAGGGCTTATGCCTTTGAGATCAGACAAGGTTCATCCCATTGCATCCTGATTTTTTCTCAACACTTGAATTAAGTGGCTCTCCTCGTTTTCAGATAAAATACTGCTTATGATCACCGGTTTATTACCACCGTCATCAAGAAAAGCATACTTCAAGGTTGAAGGCAACACCTTCAGTTCAAGCTGGGATTTTTCATCATTCACCACTTTTTTTAGAATTTCCTCTTTATACTCCCAAGGTTTCAATTCTTCTAAAACTTCAAGCTCCAGCAAACACTCCTCAAGAGCTTGCTCTTCTTCAACTGAGAATACTTCCAAGGAATCATCCAAAGCTCTTTGTAAATGGGTAATGACATGAATTTGCTTTGTGACATCAATAATCGCTTCCTCCGTTGCATCAATTCTGAAGCAATCACCTTTATCTTTCTTGTGCTTCATGGCATCATAGAGATTGAAACACACCTCCTCATCTTGGACTCTCACTTTCATGAGACCATCGTCCATGTCAATTGCCATTCTAGCAGTTTTCATGAATGGCCTTCCAAGAATCAATGGAGCGTCCTCATCTTCCTCCATTTCAATGACCACGAAGTCTATCGGAAATAAAAATTTGTCAACTTTGACCAACACATCTTCCGCTACACCGTGAGGACGGGTAGTGGATTTGTCTGCGAGTTGCAATGTCATTTGAGTGGACCTCAATTCCATGTGTCCTAACCGTTTCACAATCGACAAAGGTATCAAATTGATACTAGAGCCCAAATCAATCAATCGGTTGCCCACATAGATGTTTCCTATAGTGACCGGCAAGGTGACTCGTCCCGGATCACATTCTTTCCTCGGGAGAGTACGTTGAATGATAGCGCTACAGCTAGCATATACCATAATGGTCTCTTGATCCGTATACCTCTTCTTTTTCGTGAGGATATCCTTCATAAATTTTGCATATTTTGGCATTTGCTCCAAAGCCTCAGAAAATGGGATATTTATTTGTAATTGTTTGAAAATATCCATAAACCGAGAATAGTGCCTTACACTATCTTTCTTTGTAGGAGCATGAGGATATGGTAAATGTTGGATCGGAATATTGTTCACCGGTTCTTTTCGCTTCCTAGTTCTCTTCACTTTTTCTTCTATCTCTCTTTTTTTCTCATCCTCACTTTTTTCCTTCTCATTTCCAACTAAAACACCCTCAACATTTTTTTCTACTTCAATCTCATCACTATCTTTTTCTTTTTCAACTACAACCTCCCCCTCCACTACACTTTTACCTACACCCATGTCAATCTCTCTTCCACTTTTTGTTAGAATTGCTTTACAATCTTTAGGATTTGGAAGAGTATTTGCCGTAAAGTGTCTTTTTTGTTGGTCGGCCAATTGTTTTGATAATTGCCCGACTTGTGTTTCAAGATTCCTTATGGCCGCATTGGTATTCTTCTGATTGGATATTTCCATTTGCATAAATTGCGTGAGAGTGTCTTCCATCTTCGTATTTCCAACGGGAGCTTGCGGAGGTTGAGTGTAATTTTGGTATTGTTGACGGTTTGACGGCCCGGCTTCTTGTGGTCTCCAAGGTTGTTGATAACCTTGGTTAGCCCGTTGTTGGTAACCTTGGTTACCTTGTTGATACGGAGGTCGGGGTTGGTATCCTTGATTTCCCGCATAGTTTACCTCCTCCACAACTGGAGGACAATATCCGATCTGATGGTCGCCTCTACAAAGTTCACAAACCAAGACTTGTACATTTTGACTCGAGGAGTCATGAATTTCTTTAAATTGTTGAGGATTTTAGACATTTTTTTCGTCAAGAACTCAACTTGCTGGGATAATAACTTATTCTGAGCAAGTATAGCATCGCTTGTTCCCAATTCTAGAACTCCAGGAGTCCGCTGAGAAGGTCCACGGTTATGACTACCTTGATGGTCATTCAAGGCCATCTTATCAATAATAGTTGTGGCTTCTGCTGCGGTTTTGCTTAGCAAGGATCCACCAGCGGTGGCATCCAACAAGGTTTTATGTACAAGTTGAAGTCCATTTCGAAATATATGAATTTGCGACAATTCATCAAAACCACGGCCCTTGCAGTTTCTCAACATTGATTTGAATCTCTCCCAAGCTTCATTGAGAGATTCATTGGCTCCTTGTGTGAACACCACGATGGCGGTCTTTGCCTCCATAAACCGAGTGTGTGGGAAAAATCTCTCCAAAAATTTCTCTTCCAGTGCATTCCAGTCTGTCAT
Organism: Lathyrus tuberosus; assembly: GCA_022829125.1. Classification (NCBI taxonomy): domain Eukaryota; kingdom Viridiplantae; phylum Streptophyta; class Magnoliopsida; order Fabales; family Fabaceae; genus Lathyrus; species Lathyrus tuberosus. The sequence goes on along the minus strand of JALAZF010000203.1, from coordinate 4,977,764 downwards.
TATGGTCGTTGACTGATCAAGGTACCATTCCTTGGCCTTCCCGATGAGGGAATGCGGGAATAGTCTCTTGAACAGAGACTCCTCTTCTGCCTCGGGCGCACCAGTCGCTCCCGCTATTTCATAGAATTTCGTCAGATGGGTAAATCTTCATGATCCATACCCGTAAATGGACTTTGATATAGTAGTTGGAGAATACCGGTCTTCATTTCGGAATGACGACCGTTCTGTGTATGGCGAGCGAACTGGGCATTGTATCTCGGACTATTTGTGCAAGGTCTAGAAGCAGGTGGTGGTGGTGGTGGTGGTGGGTCTGCCTCCATAACTGGAAGTATCTGTGGAAATGGTGGTGGTGTAGAAGTACTTTCCTCTTGTTCTCGCTTTTGTCTTGCCAGCTGCCTCCTTCGTCTAGTACGGCTGTTGAGTCTACGCGCGGTTCTCTCAATCTCAGGATCGAAAAGAAGTTGATCCACAGGTAGCTTCCCTCGCATAAACTAAGTCTGCACACTAAACAAAATAAATTAACAAGTTCAAGAAAAAGGTTAACAAGCTTAAAACAGCACAACTATCGCAATGCTTGCAATATCACTGAACAATCCCCGACAACGGCGCCATTTTGTTGAAAGAGTATTAAGGGGGTGTTTTTATCGTCTCCACAGAGATTGCTGATATTAGATGCTTGCCGTTCAATAGTTACACTGTTTTAAGTTCAAAGGTTTCAAATGGTTCTCAATTTCGTTTAACATCACTTAGCAGCAAAGAGTAATTTTTGACAAAGAGTTTGTAAAGTTTTTAGGAAAGCATGTCAAGGTTAGGTTTCGCTAATCCTTTTCACATATATCCGAGTAATCAAGCATATGAACTCAGTTTCCGACCAATATAACCGCGTATCCTCCCAACTAAGTTTATGTCTAAAGCAAAGTCGTGAGTATCGTTGTTTAGACCGTCAGATGATGTCTCATGCTAACAATCTAAACAACAATCGTTAAGATCAACACAAAGCGAATAGCAAATCCCAAATCTATGTCTATAGTTTGGTTTTTAAGAGATGAATTTATTAGGTCATGATTTGTAGAATCTATGTCTAGAGCAATACAAATCACACATAAAGCATTAAGAGAAAATAACTTCATCTATAGTGATCAAAGACTTTGTTCATACACAAAATATCAAAAGTAATACATATAATCAGGATCAACTACATCTAACCTCAACATTGAGTATTTAGCTACACATTCCCATGGTAGCTTAGATGACAACTTTCAAGAGGAGATGAATGAACATCCACGTCGAATAATCGAGAATGGATGTGACTTCAGCTTCTCAAAATGAAATTCCACTCTTAGATGATCAAAATGCAGAAAACTATGATTTTGGGTGAAAATGAGAAAAAGATCCTTTACAAACAAAGTGAAAATCTATTTATACACACCAGAATTCTACAGCATTCGCACTGCGAGTGAATCATTCGCACAACGAATGAGAGAAAATGGCACCTTAAGTGCCTCTGAGACTTAAACCGCCTCAGGCAGAAATCGTGGGTTCGCACTGCGAACCATTCATTCGCACAGCGAATCATTCACTAGCTCATTCGCACAGCGAACCAACTAGCGAGCCAGAACTTTCAAAATCCATGATTCTCTGCCACCATTCGCTAGCACCTCCGCATTGCGAGCCAACCAGTGAGCCTTCGCTAGGAGTTCGCAGTGCGAACTTTTGGTTATTTTAAAAGTGAAACTTTCTGCCACCATTTGCTGGCACCTTCGCTGACGTTCACAGTGCGAACCTTCGCTGGCACCTTCGCCAGATCCTTCACACTACGAATACCCTATTGCAGCTTCAAATACCATGGCAACTTGCATCCACTCATTGTGTCTCATAAACTTGATCCTTTCATGCCTATTCCTGCACACTAGCACACAAATTACAAGCACCCCAAGTGTATTCCAATGTATGCATAACAACACAATTCACCACTTAAATCAACAAATTACACATGGAAAGAAATGAAAAATGGCAAGTATTGCATACAAATATATAACATGTTTGACATCTAACACTACACTCATCAGTCATCAGAGGTACTCCTATTGCACTACCAATTCTATTTAGACTCTTATTCCCCCATAGATGTAAAGGAAGTTGAGGCAATTTAACCCATAGAGGAAGGGTTCGCAGCATATCCTGTTGTAAATTGAAATCAGGTTTCCACTCCATCAAGAGAAGGGGAATATTTCTGATGGTGTAAGGACCTTTCAGAAGGACAACATCTCTTTCAGCTAATGAATGAAATCTAAGTATGAAATACCCCTCTTCATGGAAAAACAAGTCTGGTAGCTTGACAAAATTCAACATCTTTTCCATGAATCTCTTGAATGAATTCATACTTAGGTCTTCGCCCAATGCATATAGGATGAGAGCTGAATCCCATTACTTCACTTCAGATTCTATATCTTCCTCCTGAATTTCTACTTCAATTTCTCCATTGACCATAGACGGTGCTACATATTCTAGTGTAAGCCCCTTTGAAGGATTTCTATTTTCACGAACCACATCCACCCATAGTTTTCGATCTTCAATGATTTCCTCAGATTCAATTTGGATTGAAGGTGACGCGGCCGGCAAAAATATTCGAGTCGCCGCCATATTTTTTAAGGAAAATAATGATTAAACTAAAAATCCTTAATCCCAAGGACAGAGATTCCTACGGTTCGGGAGTCGGTTAAGTGAAGGGAAGGTGTTAGGCACCCCTCACTTCCATTGTACTGAATGGGATCCACCTTTGAATTTAGGGTATATTTGTTTGTCTAAGTTATAGGAAAACCTAAGTTTTTTATTAGTTATACTCGCTAGGGTTGGTTTGCAACACTATGCCTACGTACCCTCAATTTGAAGGATCAGAGTAACCGTAGTTCACCTCCTCTATTCCTACCCCTTAATCCTATTCCCATTCCTAATCCTAAACCCAATCCACTATTTATACTCTTGGATAAAGAGTTTTATCCCTTAAATATAATGTTTATACTCCTAGATGAGGAGTTCTATCCCTTAAATCCCTTAAATCCCTATCCATTATTTAGACTCTGGGAGGAAAGTTTTATCCCTTAATCCTTTTATTTATACTCTCGGATATCAAGAGTGCTATCCCTAAATCCTGATCCCCTATCCCTTATTTAGGCTCTCGGACCAAAAGCTTTATCCCTTAATCCTTTTATTTATACTCTCGGATATCAAGAGTTCTATCCCTTAAATCTAATGTTTATACTCCTAAATAAGGAGTTTTATCCCTTAAATCCCTATCCATTGTTTATACTCTCGGAGGAAGAGTTTTATCCCTTAATCCATTTATTTATACTCTCGGATATCAAGAGTTTTATCCCTTAGCCTATATTTATACTCTTGGAACCTAAGAGTTTTATCCCTAAATCCCTTATCCCATGGCCTATATTTATACTCTTGGAACCTAAGAGTTTTATCCCCATTTTTAATTCCTTAAAAAAAATCCTTTTTAATTCCTTATAATATCCCTTAATGTTTAAATTATAATTATTATAATTTTATTACAAATCCCTTATCCAAAAAAAAACTCCTTTAATGATTCATAAAAAAAACATCCAAAACAAAATAAAAAATCTTTAACCCAATTGATTCTTAAATAAAATTATAACAATAACTTTTCCCCATTTTTAAATCCAAGATTAAAATTAAAACTCAATAGCAAAATAATAAATCCTTATTTCCAGTAAACTCATATTTTTAAATCCACAAAATTGTATATACATTATAAACCCACATTTTTAAATCACAAAGTAAATGAATCCGTATATTTAAAAAATAAACCCATGAACAAACCCATATTTACAAAATTTCATGACAATCCCAAAATTAAACCCAATATTATTTTATAAATCCCAAGTTTAGAAATAACTCAAAATTATTATAGGAAATAGAATCCCAAAATAAAGAATATCAATTAAACCCTATTAATCCCAAAATTAGAAATTAAATATAATAAATCCCTAAATATTAATTATCCTAAGACTAAAAAATCCTTGAAACCCTATTTTTAATCCCAAATTAAAATTTAAGACCTAATTAAATAATTAAGTTAAGTAATTAACTTAATTATAACAAAAACCTAAATTGAGAAAAAAAATTAAAACCTAATTAAATAATTAAGTTAAGGAATTAACTTAATTATAACAACAAACCTAAATTGAAAAAAAAATTAAACCCTAATTAAATAATTAAGTTAAGGAATTAACTTAATTATAACAACAAACCTAAATTGAGAAGAAAAAAAATTAAACCCTAATTAAATAATTAAGTTAAGGAATTAACTTAATTATAACAACAAACCTAAATTAAAAATTTAAAACCTAATTAAATAATTAAGTTAAGTAATTAACTTAATGTTAACAAAACCTAAATTGAGAATAAAAAAATAAAACCTAAATAAATAATTAAGTTAAGGAATTAACTTAATTATAACAACAAACCTAAATTAAACATTTAAAACCTAATTACATAATTAAACTGAGTCATCAATTTAATTATATAAAAAAACCCTAAATAGAGTATCTAGAAAATAAAATAACAATTCTAAAGTCCCTAATTATATTCTTCCCTAATAATAAACCATAATCCCCTAATTAATCCCTTAATCCCTAATTAATAATTAAATTAGGGAATTAAATTTATTAAAACCCCAAGGGTTCAATATGAACCCTAACCCTTTTCCCCCCAAGAACCCTAACCCTTTGGTACGAACCAAGAACCCTAACCCTAACTTTTCCAGAAGAAAAAAAACAATCAATCAATAGTAACACACAACAATAAAAAATATAAGCTAAGTATTCGAGTTACCTCCCATTGCCGTGACCAATTTAAGCTGCTTCATCCTTTCTTTTCTTTCCTTTTCCTTTGGCTTTTTCCCCTTCTTTTTCCTTTTTCCCTTCTTTTCCTTTCCCTGTGCCTTTTCCCCTTCTTGTGCCTTTTCCCCCTTCTTGGTGGTGGCTTCTTTGTATCTCTTCCTTTTTCCCTTCTTTTTATTTTCCCTGTGACTTTTCCCTTGTGCCTTCTTTTGCCTTTTCCTCTTGGTGGTGATTTCCTTGTATCCTTGTGTGAGATCTATTTTCCTTTCCTTTTCCTTGAGATCTCTTTTCCTTTCCTTTTCCCTTTTGACTCGTAGGGATGTTGAAGGTTTAGGGTTTTATTGTTGAGGGTTTAGGGTTTTATTGTTGTTGTTCTTCGATATGTGAAGAACAACAACTTTTATCGTATGGTTTGTAAATTGCCCCCAAAAAGTGTGTAAATCTGTCCTATTTATAGATGACAATTATATTTTTAAAAAAAATGATCTATCAACATAATCAAAAGCCCAAAAATTGATTTTTATTTTGTGATTTTTTATTAATCATATTGATTCTAGAACATAACAATATTATCCAAAAAGTAAAAAGAACAAAATATTTTCTAATATTTTATATTTTATGAATTTTTAGGTATTTTTATGAATAAGATGGAAAATAATTAAAAATTAATATTTTTAAAAAATGCCTATTTAAAAATACGAAAATTAATAATAAAAAATGAAAAAAAAAAACAATTTTTTGTGATTTTTTAAGATTTGAACATAAAGAGAATAGTATTAGCTAATATCTAATAATAATAATAATAAAACATAATGAACCTAATTAATAAAAATAACAGTAATCCTAAGTATTATTATTGATATAACACCAAACTGATTAATAAATAAATAGGAAAAACAATAACTATTTAACATAAAAATAAAACTGGTTCCTATCCTATTCACCAAAATTGGTCCCTAAATTAAAACCTGATAAAACCTCCTCCTACGTAGCCTAAATAAAAAGTTTGGTTAATTCTAATGACCCAATAACCTTAAGCCTAATTAAAATAAGTAAATTAAACAACTCAACATAATTAATTCTTAATACTTTAACCCCTAATAATAATAATAAAATCTTTAAATCTAAACCTACATATTTCTAAAATAAATTAAAATAACCCAAAATATATACAAAAATTTATATCTACCCTAATAAAATAATTAAAGAAACTAAAAATGGTTACACTTGTCAATAATGAAAAGACCAAACTCCCAAAATAAAACCCTTATACAAGATTAAAACAGAAATGGACCTAAAAGTGCTAACAACCTTAGAAGCCCAAAAACATCTAAATGACACCCCCCATAGCACAAGAATCCAAAAATAAGTGAAAAAAACCTGGTCAAAATTCAGGGTACTACATCTGCCCCTATTTAATCGTCTTCGAATCAGAAAGAGGAAGTCGATGAGTCTTCCTCTTTTGTTGAGGAGACGATTAAATATAAGAAGGACCCTAATTTTGACCGCAGAGTCCGGTAGGTACTACGCTGATTATCCTAAGATCCATAGTAATAAACCCTTAACGAAATACCCGATTGAACCCCTTGATAAATACCTTTTCGAGAAACCCCTTGTGATAAAACCTATTGACACAACAGTGACACCCCTAGGTAGAATCCTTTGATGACAAATCCAACAACCCCTCGCCTTTTTTTTAATTCTAAACAAAAACCCCTTTTTGGATGAGAATCCCTAGATGGAACCCCTTGAACAAAATCCAGTAGAACCCCTGATACAACTCCTCGACGAAATCCCTTGGGCAAAAATCCCTTAATAGAAAACTTCTTGATAAGACCCTAGTGAAACCATTTGGCAAAAACCTGGTGAAACCCCATGATAAGACATTGGTGAACCCTTTATTAACATTCTGGTAGAACCCCTAAAAATCTGGTAGACCCCTTTTGGTAAATCCTTGTGTAGAATGTTCGATGTAAACCCTTTGATAGAACCCCTTGATGAAATCCCTAGATGATGAAAAATCCCTGGATAGGAATTTTTGTAGAACCCCTGATAAATCCCTTGATGATGAAAAATCCCTGGATAGGAATTTTTGTAGAACCCCTGATAAATCCCTTGATGAAATCCCTTGATGAGAAAAAATCCCTGGATAGGAATTTTTGTAGAACCCCTGATAAATCCCTTGGGAGAAAAAAAAATTAAAAATTCTTTGATAAAATCCCATGAGGAAAAAAAACCTCGATAAACCCTTGATAAAACCCTTAGAGGAAACCTGTAAATGAAATCCTTTAAATGAAACCCTGGATATAATCCCTCTGATAAAAACTAATGAAAAATCCTAATTAAACCCTCGACAAAATCCTTAATGGAACCCTAGATAAAAACCCTTAGATAATTGAAGAAACACGATACCTTATGAAAGCCATGTTGCCAAGTTGGGGATTAAACCCCTAAGAGTAGTTATGAACCTTATGTATGTATGTATGAGTGCATGTATGTATGTTCATGCATGTATGCTCATGTATGTATGTGATGTTATGTTATATATGCATGATTAGATGCTAGAGCGTAGCGACATGATTAATGCATGATAATGATTTGAATACCTCCATATGTGCCCCCAGTATTTGAACCTTGAAAATATGCCCCATATTATTAGGACATGGAAGAGTGTCTTGAGAACGAACTTGGATCCCCCCATACTGTAGTATGACTTTGGTATGAACTGCCCCCAATATTTGAATCTTGAAAACTGTGTCCCAATGTTTGAATCCTTGAAATGTATGCCCCTGATTAGATAGACCCTTGGAGTGATCGGTTTCACCATGTCGTTAAGGTGTCCTGCCCCTAGTCAGAATTTCCTTGAAATGATATGCCCCTGATTAGACCATTATTGATATTTCCTTGGTGCTAAGTATTGATTTGCGAGTAAAATTATTCCCTTTGAAAAGTAATTCTAACTCAATGCTCATGCAAGTTTTGAAATCGAGAAAATTTTTTTACGGTGTATACAGATGATATTTGTCCATAAGGTTGGCACAAATGAAGGTGTGAGAATATGGTTAGCGATGTTCCAACAAACATTCGAGTTCGGAGTCAGTTTAACAACGATTTTGCCGAGTATGCTTTTATAGTGCCCCTAGCTTCAATTAGGACTTTTATATGTTGTAACGTGGCCTGGTTCGCGGTTTAAAAAAAAAAACAAAGATACAAGGCTCAAAATTTGAAATTTAACCTACCCCATTCTCCTTAATGTTCTCCATTCCTAAATCCAATTAACCCAACAGATGTGTTCATCCTGCAAGAGAACCTTTTCAGTCACGGTGATTAAAAGGTATACTGGTTTAAGCACTCAATGAGATTTTTGAGGTGCAATCACTCACTCATGTTTAGAAGATTGTTCCTTTTTTCCTTTTCCTTTGCTTTTAATCCCTTATTTTTGCATGGGCAAATTCTTTTGAGTTTGTGGTCCATCGGGATACCCTAATTTTTGCCTAAGTCAAAGTCCACTGTTTTTTTAGTTTTATTTTCTTTTTGACTTAGCGGGTTTTTTCCTCCTTTTTTTTGAACAATTCTTGAGTGATCTTCTTTTGACTTAGAAAGGGTGTGACTGCCATATTAGATATTATGAGCTATTATCCCTTTTTCTTCTTCAATGTTGAATGGTGTGAGGAAGAATATGTGCTTAAACTTTTATCCCGGTGATTATGTGTACTGATCCGCTTGCATTAGGACGCAATGTTGAATTAATTGAAATCTACCCTGCCCCTGGTTAAGATTAAGGTTTTTATGAAAATATAAAGAACAACGACTTCTGGCTCAAGGGGTTGACTACAGATTATCTCCTTATTTCTCCAGTGTTTAGGGAGTGAAACAATGCCTTACATCGCCAGCCAGGTCTTACTATTAAAAGCAGGGACGGACCTGCCTTTGGGACTATGTAGGCCTATACCCCCACTATGATTGAAATACACTTTTCTAATATATTTACTATAAAGTACCATGCATATTATATTAAATAGTTATTTTTATGAGTTTGTGCTTTAAATTCTACTGCAAAATAATATCACAATTATAGATTTATCAATTAACTGGATGTTTCTATCTTACTTTTATTAGAGTGCATTCGTAAAGTATTAACAAATGAATGATTATTAAAAGATTTGTTAAGATAAAAATAATGTATATGATCAACTAGCAATTAAAAAATTATTAATATTTTGAAAACATTAAATATTATAGAAAATAATTATAATACAAATTAATTATTATAGTAAATAATTATAATACTATTTATAAATGGTATATTATACTATATTTTGTGTTACAAATATAAAAGTTTTGCCCCCACAATCAAATTTTCCTGAGTCCGTCTCTGATTAAAAGCATACGTCAATAAATTCGATTGTTTTAATTTACCTCATTCTCTTCCTAAGTTTGTCAATAGGTGAGAAATGAAATGGAAAAGCTTTGATTTTTTTTTTTGCAAATGATGGCATAGAAGAGAGTGTAAACGAATGGATTGATTCCAAAAATATGCATGCTCGTTTTATTAAAATTACTTCTCAAAGAGTACAACTTTTAGATACAAGCAACACTTAGCAAAAAAGGAAATTACAACTAGAAATGATAAAGGCTATGATTCTAGGGATGAGCTTCCTTGTTGATCCACCGAATTTAGGAGACACTTATTGAAGTCCTTGCACTTTGTCAACATAAGGGTCACCTCTCACCAATGGGGAAAAGTCAACTGTAGGTCAAATAACTGCAGTTTCACTAAGGCACCTCTGAGTAAATCATGAGACATTGGTATAGGATTTACTTCCCTTCCAAGCTTCCTTTGTTTTGATTGATAAGGCACATGAGGTTGTTGTTGAAGTAGATATTGTTACAGACTTGTTACGGAGGCATCATCCAGGGTTGTTGTGTTTTAGGCTTTAGGTAGGCCTCTGGATGGCATAGTGAAGGGTTGCCTCTTTCTTCAATGGTATTTTCCCCTCTTGAGTTCCTCCATAACTTCCTGATATATCCTTTGATTTCGTTTTGTAGGTATCGGGAAACCTTTTAGCTCTTGGTAATTGGATAAGGGCGAAAGCAGAAAGGATATGCATATGCATGTGTATGTATGCAAATGCATAAAAATGCATGAGATATGCAAAAAGATTTTTTTTTAAGGTATGCTAAAAGTTTTTTTTTATGCAATGCAAGTGTCACATTAGGATGGTGACAGATGAAAAGGAACCCTTACGGGTTTAGAGGTAGTTATGTACATAGGGAACCCTTATCTAGGAAGGTTCCCTAGGGATAATGATTGGTAGGGGAAACCCAAACTGATTTGAGATGCGTAAGGTAAAATGCAAGCATGACCTAGCTTAGGTAGGTTCCCTATAATTTGGTTAGATCTAAGTTTAGACTACCCAATCCCCTCACATGTGGGTCAAAAAATTGGACAGCATAACGACCCCAAAATGTGTAGACTATACCCTTGTTTTACCATGAGAAGGAGCAAGCCTTCCTACGGTAATCCTTCGGGATAAGTCTCATTTGGGGTAGGAGCCTAGTAACAGCCCTTGAGGGTTGAATACATAGGGTCTCCATAGATTGGTGTGGGGTAGGTTAAGGTTCTCAGAGTCACGGACCACATCCAAATCATTCCACTACGAGAGGGGCTAGCCCTTTCGTGAGGACGACTTTGGAAGGATCTACTATGAGTGTGGCATCAATGCATTTTAGGGGACGTTGTGTCCCCCGCAAAAACATTTCCGTTCCACTTTAGGTTCTAGGGTTATCCTCCAAGCTTTGGGTTTTAGCTTCACTCCTCTTTTTTATGTCCCAATCCCTTGCATGATAATACAAACAACAAAATGTTAAATAAATATATGAAATAAAAATAAATAAATAACAATAAAAAAATAAAAAAACCAAAATAACATCCAAGACAAACAAATCCCTAAATCCTAAGGCTAGAATTGACTCTCGCTAGGAAGGAGTCCCCAGCAGAGTCGCCAGCTGTCGCGGCCGGCAAAAATATTCGAGTCGCCGCCATATTTTTTAAGGAAAATAATGATAAACCTAAAAATTCTTAATCCCAAGGACAGAGATTCCTACGGTTCGGGAGTCGGTTAAGTGAAGGGAAGGTGTTAGGCACCCCTCACTTCCATTGTACTCAATGGGATCCACCTTTGAATTTAGGGTATATTTGTTTGTCTAAGTTATAGGAAAACCTAAGTTTTTTATTAGTTATACTCGCTAGGGTTGATTTGCAACCCTATGCCTACGTACCCTCAATTTGAAGGATCAGAGTAACCGTAGTTCACCTCCTCTATTCCTACCCCCTAATCCTATTCCCATTCCTAATCCTAAACCCAATCCACTATTTATATTCTTGGATAAAGAGTTCTATCCCTTAAATCTAATGTTTATACTCCTAGATGAGGAGTTCTATCCCTTAAATCCCTATCCATTATTTAGACTCTCGGAGGAAAGTTTTATCCATTAATCCTTTTATTTATACTCTTGGATATCAAGAGTGCTATCCCTAAATCCTTATCCCCTATCCTTTATTTAGGCTCTCGGACCAAGAGCTTTATCCCTTAATCCTTTTATTTATACTCTCGGATATCAAGAGTTTTATCCCTTAAATCTAGTGTTTATACTCCTAGATAAGGAGTTTTATCCCTTAAATCCCTATCCATTGTTTATACTTTCGGAGGAAGAGTTTTATCCCTTAATCCATTTATTTATACTCTCGGATATCAAGAGTTTTATCCCTTGGCCTATATTTATACTCTTGGAACCTAAGAGTTTTATCCCCAAATCCCTTATCCCTTGGCCTATATTTATACTCTTGGAACCTAAGAGTTTTATCCCAAAGTCCTAATCCCATGGCCTATATTTATACTCTTGGAACCTAAGAGTTTTATCCCCATTTTTAATTCCTTAAAAAAAAAAATCCTTTTTAATTCCTTATAATATCCCTTAATGTTTAAATTATAATTATTATAATTTTATTACAAATCCCTTATCCCAAAAAAAACTCCTTTAATGTTTCATAAAAAAAAATCTTTAACCCAATTGATTCTTAAATAAAATTATAACAATAACTTTTCCCCATTTTTAAATCCAAGATTAAAATTAAAACTCAATACCAAAATAATAAACCCTTATTTCCAGTAAACTCATATTTTTAAATCCCAAAAATTGTATATACATTATAAACCCACATTTTTAAATCCCAAAGTAAATGAATCCGTATATTTAAAAAATAAACCCATGAACAAACCCATATTTACAAAATTTCATGACAATCCCAAAATTAAACCCAATATTATTTTATAAATCCCAAGTTTAGAAATAACTCAAAATTATTATAGGAAATAGAATCCCAAAATAAAGAATATCAATTAAACCCTATTAATCCCAAAATTAGAAATTAAATATAATAAATCCCTAAATATTAATTATCCTAAGACTAAAAAATCCTTGAAACCCTATTTTTAATCCCTAATTAAAATTTAAGACCTAATTAAATAATTAAGTTAAGTAATTAACTTAATTATAACAAAAACCTAAATTGAGAAAAAAAAATTTTAAAACCTAATTAAATAATTAAGTTAAGGAATCAACTTAATTATAACAACAAATCTAAATTGAGAAAAAAAAATTAAACCCTAATTAAATAATTAAGTTAAGGAATTAACTTAATTATAACAACAAACCTGAATTGAGAAAAAAAAATTAAACCCTAATTAAATAATTAAGTTAAGGAATTAACTTAATTATAACAACAAACCTAAATTAAAAATTTAAAACCTAATTAAATAATTAAGTTAAGTCATTAACTTAATTATAACAAAACCTAAATTGAGAATAAAAAAATAAAACCTAAATAAATAATTAAGTTAAGGAATTAACTTAATTATAACAACAAACCTAAATTAAACATTTAAAACCTAATTACATAATTAAACTGAGTCATCAATTTAATTATATAAAACAATCCTAAATAAAGTATCTAGAAAATAAAATAACAATTCTAAAGTCCCTAATTATATTCTTCCCTAATAATAAACCATAATCCCCTAATTAATCCCTTAATCCCAAATTAATAATTAAATTAGGGAATTAAATTTATTAAAACCCCAAGGGTTTAATATGAACCCTAACCCTTTTCCCCCCAAGAACCCTAACCCTTTGGTACGAACCAAGAACCTTAGCCCTAACTTTTCCAGAAAAAAAAACAATCAATCAACAGTAACACACAACAATAAAAGATATAAGCTAAGTATTCGAGTTACCTCTCATTGCCGTGACCAATTTAAGCTGCTTCATCCCTTCTTTTCTTTCCTTTTCCTTTGGCTTTTTCCTCTTCTTTTTCCTTTTTCCCTTCTTTTTCTTTTCCCTGTGACTTTTCCCTTGTGCCTTCTTTTGCCTTTTCCTCGTGGTGGTGATTTCCTTGTATCCTTGTGTGAGAGCTCTTTTCCTTTTCTTTTCCTTGAGATCTCTTTTCCTTTCCTTTTCCCTTTTGACTCGGAGGGATGTTGAAGGTTTAGGGTTTTATTGTTGAGGGTTTAGGTTTTATTGTTGTTATTCTTCGATATGTGAAGAACAACAACTTTTATCGTTTGGTTTGTAAATTGCCCCCCAAAAAGTGTGTAAATCTGTCCTATTTATAGATGACAATTATATTTAAAAAAAATGATCTATCAACATAATCAAAAGCCCAAAAATTGATTTTTATTTTGTGATTTTTTATTAATCATATTGATTCTAGAACATAACAATATTATCCAAAAAGTAAAAAGAACAAAATATTTTCTAATATTTTATATTTTATGAATTTTTAGGTATTTTTATGAATAAGATGGAAAAAAATTAAAAATTAATATTTTTAAAAAATGCCTATTTAAAAATACGAAAATTAATAATAAAAAATGAAAAAAAAACAATTTTTTATGATTTTTTAAGATTTGAACATAAAGAGAATAGTATTAGCTAATATCTAATAATAATAATAAAACATAATGAACCTAATTAATAAAAATAACAATAATTCTAAGTATTATTATTGATATAACACCAAACTGATTAATAAATAAATAGGAAAAACAATAACTATTTAACATAAAAATAAAACTGGTTCCTATCATATTCACCAAAATTGGTCCCTAAATTAAAACCTGATAAAACCTCCTCCTACGTAGCCTAAATAAAAAGTTTGGTTAATTCTAATGACCCAATAACCTTAAGCCTAATTAAAATAAGTAAATTAAACAACTCAACATAATTAATTCTTAATACTTTAACCCCTAAATAATACTAATAAAATCTTTAAATCTAAACCTACATATTTCTAAAATAAATTAAAATAACCCAAAATATATACAAAAATTTATATCTACCCTAATAAAATAATTAAAGAAACTAAAAATGGTTACACTTGTCAATAATGAAAAGACCAAACTCCCAAAATAAAACCCTTATACAAGATTAAAACAGAAATGGACCTAAAAGTGCTAACAACCTTAGAAGCCCAAAAACATCTAAATGACACCCCCCATAGCACAAGAATCCAAAAATAAGTGAAAAAAACCTGGTCAAAATTTAGGGTACTACAGAAGGGTTCTCTTTGGGTTTTAGGGTTTTGTCTTCATCCTCTTTGTTGTCGTCCATCACTATCTCTTGCTCATTCGTGTCTTGATTTTCATCGCATGTGTTTTGATTGTTAGGGATTGCTGATACAACCGGTGAATTGAGAGTTTCCATCTGGAGGTCTATACATAAGAATTCAAGAGGAGTTCATGTGGTGTGTAGATGGTTGTAGGATTGGGGGATCAATGGGACTTTGATCTTAAGCCAAGAGTTTGTTATGGTATGATTGTTATCCTTTATTATTTCCTCACGGATAGCATGATGGTGATCATGTGTGAGTGATTATTGGTTCTTGTCAGAAGAAGCAATAAGAGAGTTGATGATTATGTTCGGCAGGTGGCTTGAATTGAGGGTGCGCTCTTGAAGACATGAAGATGTGTCTTATGCTTTCCATTCATTAGCTAGGTGTTCTGTGGAGGAGCACTGGTTACCTTAGATAGGGGAATTTGCTATTTGATCTAAGATGTTTTACTGCGAGGATGCAGTTGGAGTTCTGGTTTGCATTTGTGCATCAATTAAGCTGTGATTATGTGTCCATCCTGGGAGGATGAGATGTCAAGAAGGATGTCTTGACATTTTTTTTGTATTGTTGCAAGTTGGGGGAGACTTGGAAGTGCATGTGAAATGGTTCTTATTGGATGCTTAAGAATCATTAGTTGAGTCTGGGGGAATTTATTTTTCTCTGAAGACTGGGATCATCAGTTTGTGAAGAAATCTCTGTGCTGTTAAATTAGAAGAAGAACCTAGGAAGAATAGACAATGTCTGACATAATGTCAGGACATTGCCATAAAACATGTTTGCATGTAATGGGTTCTTTGGTCGGTGGTCTTAAAGGAAGAAACAGTTAATAGTCTTGGCTGGTGCGCATTTGGTGGAGTTATTTCCTTCAGTTAATGGTTCATTGATTTGACCATCGTTTTTTGTTACTTCTTAAGGAGATTTCTTGGCTATAAATAAGATTGTACTGGTTCTTCTTAGTATCATTACTCTGTATTTGAGAAAGTGTTCGATGGCATTTTTAAAATTCTGGATGAGTTGCATCTGGGTTTGGAATTGTCTTGGCAACTTTTGTCAAGTTTTGGCTAAAAAGGGGGAGAATGGCTTTCTGTTATGTTTTTCTTTTGCTTCTAGGTACATTACTGCAGTTGTCTTGCAAGAATGATGGATAAGATGTTCTGTCATCTTAACACGTCTTTTTTTGTGTCTTGTGATCTGAGTTGAATAACAGGTTGTGACTTGTGATCTGAGTTACATATTTTATGAACTCCAAGTTACGACTATTTAAGCTCTTTCTGGAATTTAGGAAGAAGATATCATAAGGGAAACTCCCAAGATGAAGAGACTTAAGGACCTTTATCAATTTCGCTCATCCAACACATAAGAGAATGTTTTAGCCAAAATTTATCAAAAGGGGGAGATTGAAAGCTCCTGTGGTTTGACAAAATTTTGGTAAAACATGAATATGATAAAGTTGAAGAAATCTGCTCAAGATTAAAGATGTCGAATAAGATGTCCCAACAGCAAGAGTGGACATCTTATTAATATAGCAGGTTTCATTATACAAGAGTTGGTGTGAATTTGCAGAGTGGATAAAGGGGAAAAGATTGAAAGCCCAAGACAACAGAAGACTATATAAGGAGACTTAGACCTAGGGTAAAATTGACTGTACTTTGTATCAGTTATAACTTTGTAACCTAGTTCTCTTGTGTTGAATAAGGGTTTAGGGTTTGAGAGTCGTTGGCTCTCTTAGGAGTTGTAAGTCTCCACTCTGTAATATGGAATGCATAGTGGAAGGCATAGGTACAGGGATACAACCAGAAGCCTGTAGGTAATGGTTATTGTATTTTTCTTGGACAAAGCTTTGAAGCAAGTCCAAGATAACTTGGAGGTCAAGAAACCGCGACAGGTTCTGTATTGGCAGATGACAGAGATTTTACATGTTGTAATTAGGATGTGAGTGGGGTATCTCATATCAGGGTTGTAAACGTTTAAGTTTAGCCTTGGTAAAGATGTTCATTGGGTAGATGTTAGGTATAAAGTTGTAAACGGGGGAGTTTAGCTTTGTAACAGTTCTACAGATATTGAAGTCTTTGTCCTAGATTGGTATCCCCCAGATGTAGGTGATTTGCACCGAACTGGGTTAACACATACTGTCTTATTTAACATTCTGCAATTTACAGTTTTGTTATTGTTCTTGACTGACATGTTGGATCAGATGTCGTGACATCTGTGATTGTGCAGTTCTGATATTCAAGGTATAAGTCTGCTGTTGCGCCTCTGAGTTTAAATGATTATGTATCACAATGTCTTGACATGTGTTAGGACATCTGCTGTCTGCATAGGCCATAATTTCAGGTTCTGTTCTCCTGAGTTCATGATTCTTCCAAAGGCTGATTCAAATCCAATATGAAAGTCGGGAAATCAACTGCGGTTCAGGCAAAGGATGGATGAACTCTCTGTTCTAACCTAGAGAAAGATATGCAAAATGATGCACAAATGCAAATGCAATGCAAAGCTTCCATATATTCTAATTATATGATGTGTTGATGACTGAATAAGTTCATAGAGCTGCTCTAGAGAAAATACCGGAATACCAAAATACTGGAATAATCAGAATACTGGGATACCAGAATAATCCGAATACCAAGCTAATAAGTCCACAAAGATAAGAAAACCAGAATACCGGGTAGGTTGAATGTTAAGGTTACCTGTAAACACCCCGTCACTCTCACATTTGGGTTCCAAAACCAAGGATCCTCAGTGTCACAGACTCTCAGGTCGAGAAATGATGATACGTTCACCATTTCTATTTTGGCATCATCATCAATCGAGGAGGCCTCAACTGATTCTCCTAAAAAAAGGTCATCCTATGGCAAGTTCTCAGCTTCGGGTCCTCAGATTAAGAAGCGTAATGGGTTTGCCATTTCTGGTCTGCCATTATCGCCTCTTGGGAGGAGTGCCTCAATTGAGTCCTCGGGAATGGTCACCAGAGTCGACAACTCATCAAGGGAATATCCAATGACCTGCATGGATATCTCCTAGATGAACCTCATCTGGTTGTGGGTCTCGTGAGCACTACACGTGGTCACCACCATGCAAGCGACACGACTATCCACTCTAAAACCTATGTGTATGCTCAAGCCTGGGTAATGGGCTTATCTCTCAAAACACCCACCCACCAAAGAAACAACAGTCCAGCACAGTCCAGTATATATGGCAATAATGAATGTAAATCAAGTAAATGCGGTAAAAGAGATAAACATGCAATGAAAGAGACAAAATATATAGTATGAATGAGACCGTTAGAGAGTCACTCTAAGATGAAGTTGTTAGAATGAACCATGTACAAAGGGACGAAAATATACTCAATCCTTTAATGAAAATATTAGCTAGAGAAATTCATAAAAGTTCATATTATATAGGACTATTGGATTTATAAAAGTGAATAACTCATGATGGTAGTTGTCGCACATAAAAAAAAAAGAATATGACGCTCGCAAAGCGCGTCGCACGCTCACAGGATAGTGTAACAGACTCGCCACCGAATTTTATTTATTACCAAAGAGGAAAAAGAAAAATATTTATAAAACCCCTGTCGCTCCCAGGATTCTCATCCAGGTACAAACGCGAAAGTGGCGCGGAAAATAGAGTCGCCAACAATGTATATTTATCCCACGAGAGGGAAAGGGAACACCGGATAAACCTGAGGAAGAGGGAAAGGAATGGTCATCGCAACCATAGCCTGGGTTCGGGAGTCGGTTACGCGAGGGGAAGGTGCTAGCACCCCACGCGTCCATCGTACTCGATGGGATCCACGCTTGTTGTCTATTCTAAGGGTGAGTTATCCTAACATCTATGGCTGTAATAAAACGGGGGAGGGGAAAACAAAGACAGACTCGGTAGGACGTAGTCGTCCTAGGCCTACCTACCCCCTTTGTGCAATGGGGAATTCAGAGTCAACGTAGTTCGGACCAAGTTCTTTTTGTGTTTTTTATGAGCGACATTAAGCTCGCGTCCGGCAGTTAGGGTCGATGCCTGTTTGCGACTCAGACGGAAAGTAACATGCCCTTTTTGAAAATAGCCTTTAGTTTGACAATCCCGCAGGATAAAAAGGTTTGAGATTTGTTTGTATTTTTTAGGACAGAAGTGACTTGAGTTAGTTCATAACTCACCTTGAACCAAAGTCTATGACACGGGAAAGAATGCTTCGCATGGTCATCCCCAATGGGACGTATGCTCAACACTCTAGAAGAGAGAAGGGGGACCCCTCAATCTTTATTTCCTATGTTTAAGGTTTGTGTGCAAGGCAAGTTGGCCTTATTAAGTATCTTAGAAATTGTTATGAGATGAGAAGAGGGACTCAAAGGAAAAGAAAAAAACTACGGGGAAAAATCTATCCTAATGTTATCATGCAAAGGTGGCCATAAGGGGAGGTTTGACAACAACCTAAGCCTAAAGAAAAGAAAATATGAGAGAAAGAAAGAATGAGAATGGACATGGATAACTATCCACACCCTCAAATAACTTACCTCAGCCCCTGCATACAAGGTTAGTACAAAACAGACATAAGTAACAATAAGACGAATGAAACCCAAGCAAGTTACAAACCAAAGAAAAAAGGTTACAAACCAAATGAAACTCATCCAATCCATAATATACACCTTAGAGGTGACTCCCAATGTTTACCAAACAACATCAAGCAAATAGAATGCAAACCAGTGGCAAAACAAACAAGAGAGTTATCAAAGAAGGGATAGAAGAAGGAAGAGTGGATATGCAAGGTGATTATGCAAGAATGCTTCAAATAATATCCAAGTCAGAATGTGGATGACCTAAACATGTGCCTAAACATGCTATAAAAGTGTCACATGAGGCATGCAAACAGATATCCAAGCATCAAACATCAATAGAAGAAGAAGGAAGCATATGAGTGAAACATGTTCAAGTATGCAAGATGAAGCATGAATGACATATGACATGAATGAATGCAAAGCTCCAAAGTCAGAAACATACATCAAATGAAATGAAAATTAATGATATGGCATGGCATACATAAACCAAACATAAATCATGAAGAGACACAGGTGAGAAGAAGTGAGAAAATAAGTCAAAAAGAGGCATGTAAACCAAGCATTGAACATGTGCACAAAGTATGCAACAACCTCACACCAATGACCTATAATGGCAATAAAGTGACCTATAACAATTCAAACATGGTTTATGAAGTCAAAGAAACAATCCCAAATGATGGCACAAGTGCCTTCTCAAACAAGTACTCAGACATGATCAAAGATGTGCATAAAAGAGACCTCAAACAAAGAGCAATCAAACAATTAGCAAAACATCTTTAACAACTACCAAATTAACTCTCAACACACCTCAAATAGGGGTAAACATCATGTTAAAAAATCATGCAAAAATTCACAAGATAAGTCACTCAAACAATCATGCAAAGATCAGACAAGAACTATGAACAAGTATGCAAAGGAAAAGGACCAAAATGCAATATGAAAAAGTTTTTAAAAATGAAACAAAAATATTTTTATTCCCTTCAATATGTCATCTAACAAATTCAAAAAGGATGAAATACAGATCATGTATAGATTATGAGGAATAAAATCAGCAAGTTGAAAAGCGCACAAATGGGACAAAACACAAAGAAATTAAACAATTAATTAATTCAGATGCCAAAAATAAAATAAAATTGAAAAATAAAATTTGGGAAAATTTTATAAAACTCTAAACATGACTCATGATTTTTTTTATAATTTTTTAATGCGCCTAGCTATTTTTAAAAATTAAAATGAAATGCAATAATTAAATAAAATAAAATGAATTAAAATGAGCATGGGGGTATGAATAGCAGTCCAACCACGTTGGAAATGAACATGGGCCTAAAGGAGGGGGTGTGGATATCAAGCCCACACACCAAAACCCATCAGCGAAAATAAATAAAAAAAGAAGCTCACGTGAGACCCAGTCAATGGATTGACTCAATAGCAACCATGAGATCAATCCAACGCTTCACATTAAGTCAACAAAGCCAACACGTAATCATGATTAATGCTCCAGATCAAAAACACATAGTAACAAGCATGCATGTTCCCACACAAAACCCACTCAGAAATTAAAAAACGCATGACCATCACATGGAACACTTAATGTGTTGGCATCCTACAAACCACCAGATGGATCCAACGTCCCAGATCAATCAATAGTTAACATGATAAGTGGCTTAGATTTAAAGTGCATGGTAATTAACATGGACGTCACACACTCAAACCATAAAATAAAAACATATTTTAAAGGACGTGGCATCATGTGGACCACACGATCCAAGCAACGAACGGTCAGGATTGCATCTTCTTCGCCCAAACCCTAATCTCGCCGAAAACCTTACCAGACGCCGGAACTAGGGTTCTGATCGTCTTCTCCGGTAACCCCAACCAAAAATTTCCCAGAAATGGCATATGAGTACACTAAATTAATTAGAAAAACATGAGGATTAAGAATATCATGCTATTTTTCACAAACAATCAACACATAAAGCAAATCGAATGAAACAAGTCATGGTTCAAAACTTTCAAATTCACAATATGCACATAATACACGTCCAATCTCAAAATAAAACATATCAGGATTATCAGTGAATGTCACACATCATTATACGCACCAAAAAAATTAGTTCTAATACCATGAAAAAAATCACTAACTTGAGATCACGCAACCTGTATCCTTGCTGTTAGCTTCAAACGATGGGTGATTTGTGCTCTATGGATGCCAAGGATGAAGATTGTGAAGGAAGTTTTTGAGAAACCCTTGTGGCTGATGAGATTCGAAGGAATGAAGCTTTTAGGGTTCACACTTGAAAATCTCCACAAAAATAACGTGTCCCCTCCCAAATGAGTGTATGATTTGGCTTAAATACTCTAGGTCCTTCCACTGATGATCATTAAGGCCTTGTTAATTCCTCACTTAATGAGTTTTGGGTGATTTTGGAAATTTGCATAATGTGAAATACACCCTCCTCCATGCATGTACACCCAAGCCTTTGATGATGGATCATTCACATTTCAATTACTAATCACACCTGTATGGAATTTGGGCCTTGAGATGTCTTGGTTTATGAATTTTCAATGATCTTGCAATTTTGCTTAATGGGAAATAAGTGATGTATAAGCCATAGATCCACTTGATTCAAAGGCCAAAAATGATCCTTATGGAATATACTTTGATGTTAGAATGTTCCTTGAAGCAATGGAACCAATTATAGGCCACTATGTCCCAAAATGCAAAAGTTGTGAAAATGGAACCATGAGAAAACCCTAAAAACCACCTTGCCTTCTTTTGGTCATAACTTGAGTTTCACAAATGATATGTAGACCATCTAGTACTTGTTGGAAAGGGGAGAAAAAGATCTTCAACTTTCATGTTTGAGGAAAATTCACTTGAAGCTTCTTTGATGATGAAAAGTCAAGTTGATTGTAGTGTAAAAACTTGCCAAAAATAGAAACTTCTCATTATAGGTCATTTTCCAAATTTAGTAACTTTTGTACCAACCCTTGATTCCTGATAAATGGTATGAAACTTGACCCTTGAAGAACACCTTCTCCTCTTGGACTACCTCAAGCACCTTGACCCCATGCTAAGAACCAATGATATGCACACATGATAATGCAAAAATGAAATGAAACATAAGCCAGTTAGTACTGAAGTAAGGAGAGCAAATTTTGGGGTGCTACAGCTGCCCCTATTCAATCAACTTGGTCCTGAAGGTATGATAGCAACGGCTGTTATGCGTTCAAAGGATTCACGGAGATTGAATACCAAAAGAAACCTGAAATTTGCAATCCTCAAGGAGGGACGACTCCGCTGGGGAACAAGCCATATATGCTGCACCGTCACAACACGTATGAGTGTTGGAAACCACTACAGACGATGTATTGAAATGTCTTGAAATAAACACGGACGAGTGTTAGCTATGCTAGGGATAAAGTGAAACAAACTCTCCCAGTTTATGTCATCTCTCCTGATGAAGAGAACTGACAAAGGAATCTCGAAATATGCCATCCCTGCTGATAAAGGGAACTGACGAAGAAAATCTTCAAAAGATTGATATCTCTGCTGATAAAGAGAACTAGCAAAATAAATGCCATCCCTGCTGATAAAGGGAACTGACGAAGAAAATCTTCAAAAGATTGCTATCTCTGCTGATAAAGAGAACTAGCAAAATAAATGCCATCCATGCTGATAAAGGGAACTGACGAAGAAAATCTTCAAAAGATTGATATCTCTGCTGAATGCCATCCCTGTTGATAAAGGGAATTAACGAAGAAAATCTTTAAAAGATTGTTATCTCTGCTGATAAAGAGAACTAGCAAAATAAATGCCATCCCTGCTGATAAAGGGAATTGACGAAGAAAATCTTCAAAAGATTGTTATCTCTGCTGATAAAGAGAACTAGCAAAATAAATGCCATCCCTGCTGATAAAGGGAACTGACGAAGAGAATCTTCAAAAGATTGATATCTCTGCTGATAAAGAGAACTAGCAAAATAAATGCCATCCCTGCTGATAAAGGGAATTGACGAAGAAAATCTTCAAAAGATTGCTATCTCTGCCGATAAAGAGAACTAACAAAATAAATGCCATCCCTGCTGATAAAGGGAACTGACGAAGAGAATCTTCAAAAGATTGCTATCTCTGCTGATAAAGAGAACTAGCAAAATAAATGCCATCCCTGCTGATAAAGGGAACTGACGAAGAAAATCTTCAAAAGATTGATATCTCTGCTGATAAAGAGAACTAGTAAAATAAATGCCATCCCTGCTGATAAAGAGAAACTGGCCAGCAAAATATGTCAAGCACGAACTGACTACCAGGTGAGAACTGGACTTTACAAAAGAGAAAGGCCAAACAAAGGCAAACTCCTACCAGACTCACAATCCGCAAATAAGATGATTCCGCTGGGGAAAGGAGAAATCTAAATAAAAGACACTGCCGGGGAGCACAAGTTTGAGGAACGCGTCCCTCCAAAGTCTCCTGAGTTATGCCATCTCTGCTGAGAAAGAGAACTGGCAAAGAAAATATCAAACCTGGCTTATGCTTTGAATGCAAATGTTTGAATTTTTGGCGTAATGCTCCATACGAAATGGAAATGCTACGCGTTTGAGGGTGCAATGCAAATGCTGATGATATGCAAAAGGGCCCCTCCAGCAAAATAAATGCTGGAGAGAAGAGACCAGCTCAGCTGGGGATGACAAAAATAAATTGTCCTCTGAATCCAAGAATTCCACTGAGAAGGATCGCACTGACCGACTCTTTGGATCAACGACTTCTGCTGGGGATGAAATTCCAAAAGAACGTCCACACTACCGGGGATTACACGTGACCTCTACTGAAGGTAACATCCAAAACCTGAGATTTCTCCTCTGCTGGGGGAGTTGAGAATGAATGCCAATGATAGAACCAGAAGTCAGTTGCTGAGGATTGCTAGTAATCAATGGGCTTAGAACCTGCTGGGGATGCCAGCCCATAACACCATCCTGCTTGGGGAAAATAGTCCATAATACCATCCTGCCTATGGAATACTGCTGAACTTAGCCTGCTGAAGGGGCGAATGACTTTATCCTCACCTTGCTGGGGATTAGAACATAACGTTGTCGGTGAAAGTGCGCTTCCTGACTGGCTGGGGAAGTGGACACCCTGATTCTGTGGGGAGACAACGTCCTGATCCAGAGAACAAATTCCCCGAGTCTCCTACTGGGGAAAGTCTGCTCTACTGAGGAAAGTGAAATCTCAATGCTGGGGAGAGCAAACTGCTGGGGAAGTACAATCATGTTGCCATCCCACCTGACCTGTCTCTACGGTCATAGACGGCACTTTGAACTTTCCACTTGCCCCAGACCACCAGGTCTAATGGAAAAAATCATCTCAAGAGGATTTTATAGAAGACCGGACGTTTGCACTGCCCCCAGGGTCTTCAAACTCTCGGAGAGATTTATCAAATCTCGACATAACTGCCCCAGACTTCATAATCCATGAAGTACCTTACCTCGAAAGGATTTGTAATGACTTGAAAATACTCTGTCCTAGTATTCTGAACTTTGAAGAGGTGTTTTCAATTAATCGTTTTCAGGAGTGGACAATCTCTCACGCTCTAGAGGTGGCCTGCCCCAATTCTTGAAAGAACTTTTCCCCTGGCTGATTTTACAGAGATTTTTCAAAACGACCTGATTGCCCCTGTTCGGCTGCTTTAGGGAGAGTTTTCAACGTGACTGCTCCAGATTAGCTGCATCTTATCACCATTTATCGGGAACCCCCAGGCTGCGCACAATCTCTTAGCCACATATCCCTTGACATGATTGTCCTTCGGAGTTTTCACCATCTCAACTTGGCGTGATCGAGCTTCTCGACTGTCGTTCATCGTGTAAGCTTCTTTGATATCAAACACATGCAAGCAGAAAATGTTTATTATGAGAATGACAATTCTAATGCAACACTTGTGTTACCCTTGAAGTTTTGTTGAAAATGTGTCGCCAAGCCTCGTGAACGAATCACTAGCTGGGATGCGGCACTGATTTTTGAATGGAAAACAATACGCACATGCAATACCAACAAAAATCTTATTAGCACAACTCATAGGAGTCATGAACGCTATCTCAATGAAGTACGTCGTCGGAATAAACCCTATTTCAATTAGGACTTTTGAGGGTTGTATCGTGGCCTGGTTCGCGGTTTTGAGAAAAAGAAAGGTTTAAGGCTCAAAGTTTATCAGTGCCCACCCACTCTCCATGACGTTCTCCAGTCCTAAGTTCAGCTAATTTGGCGCAAGCGCTCATCTCTCAAAAGGTTTTATGATCCTTAAAGAAACCCAATGCATCTGATGGTTCGACACCTAATGAGGTTTTGGAGTAACAGTCACCCCTTTTTGTCTTTTGTGTCTGTAGTCACACGCCTTTGTTCTGCTCAAAGATTTTCTTTATAATCCTTTTGGCTTTTCGTTTTCTCACTCTTTTGCTTTTTGTTCCCTAATTTTGCCTGGACTGACTCTTTTGAGTTTTCAATTTTGAAGTCCAGCGGGATGCCTTAACTTTTTTCTAAGTCACTTGCTTTCAAGTTTTTCGACTTAGCAGGCTTTTTCTTTTTGTCTTTTTTCTTTGAACAAGTCGTGTAACACTGTTTTGTCTGACTTGTTTGAAAGGGCTGTGACTGTTTCACTCTTCGGTTGGTGAGGAGTAACCATTGTGGTTCTACACCTCTTAACCTCTTGACGGTGGGATAGAAGGTAATGGTTCCTCGGATGCACACTCTTCTTGGAATTTGAACGCTCGGTCAAACTAACTGACGCCTACCCTGCCCTTGGGTTAAGTATGAGAGTTTTTTCGTACGAAAGAAGCTCCTACTTCAAGTCTCAAAGGGGTTAAAGAGGGTCTATCTCCCTTATATCTCCAATGTTTGTGAATTGGAAACAATGCCTGTACATCCTCAACAGGGTTTTATCCAAAAGCGCACCATTAGAAATCTGCGCTCTTATTTCGTCATCCTCCCTCGAGACTTCTAGACAAGAAAATTGGTATCGCAGTGCATATAAACATTTAAAACGGGTGAACACGAATGGAATTCTTCGAGAAAAACAAACTCATTGCATTAAAAATCCACATTCAAACACAAACAAATTTTTACATGCAGACAATGTTTAAACAAATAAATGAAAGCTACACGTGAACATGCAATAAAGAAAACTGACGATTGCCATTGTTGAGGAGACTTGACTCCGTCTGGACTTATTGCTTCTGATGATGTCTTCGCAGCCTCGAGTGCTCACTCGGATAAAGAAGCTTCAATCCAAAGGGGTACCATCTGGCGTGATGACCTTTGAGTTGATCAAGTCTTGCACCTTGTGCTGGAATGCATCGCAGTTATCAATTGTATGCCCAAACGTTCCCGAGTGGAACTCGCACCTAGCATTCATATCAAAGTCCGGAGGAATAGGGTACGGTACCGGCGTGGTACTCCTCGTTTGAATCAGAGAGTTCTTGAGCAAGCGATCAAACAACTAACTATAAGGAATAGGAATAGGATCAAATATCCTCTTGGGCCTTCTTGGTCCAAATTGCCTCTGCTGATGATGATTTGGCGGCAGCTGCTGATTTGGACGCCTCACCTGCGCTTGCACTTCCCTTTCCACATTTGGCTGAGGCACAAACAAAGATTGCTGACATAGAGCTTCTGCGGCAAAAGGTTGTGGAGAAAGTCCATGACGTGAGGTGGATCCTGCAAAGAGGGGAGGGGTCTCCACTTCCTTTGCGACAATTTGAATAAAATCACCTTGTATGCTCACGCCCCCCGACGTGAATTCAATTGCCCCTGCATGAATCAAATCCTGGACTTGGTGCTAAAAGGCCCTGCATTTCTCCACAGTATGCCCTGGTGCCCCGGAATGGAAATCACAATGGGCTCTTGCATTATAGCCTGGTGGGGGATTACCAGTGAGAGGAGCCAAAGTCCTTTTCTGTACCAGTTGCAACTGAAGGAGATGCTGCAATAGTTGAGAATATGACATATGGAGTGGATGAAAAACCCTTTCAGGCTGCTTCGGTCTCTGTGCACACTTTTTATTCTTAGGCTTATCTTGGGAGACACGACCTGGCTGCTGTTGGGAAAGCTCCAGAACCTCAATTTGTGGAAGAGATTCACGAGGCAATCCGTGATCTAGATCAAATCCCAAAGAGATGGGAGGAGTAAGGACCTCTGTCGTGGAAGCGAGCACATGACTATTTTCCTTCTTTATCACTGTTTTCAAAATATTCATGACCAAACCCAACTGAGTCTTCATCTGATTGACCTCCTCCCTCAGCATCTTCTGGTCTTGCATGAGAGTTTGCATATTCCCCATAAACTGCCCCATCTGGCCTCACATTTCCCTCAACTCAGCTTGAATTTTTTCCATGATCAACTCTTGGATGGCCTGAGGAGTTAAGTCTGCAATTCTGAAGAAATCCAGATCAGGATAAGAATAACCAGCCTTGAACACCTATTATGCACAATGATCATGAATATGCAAATGCAAATGAACATGTTTGAATATTCGCAGGGCAATCCACCCCTTGATTCCAATTTAACACCAAGATAGAACGGAACTTCTGCTCATGTATTAAGAAAAACCAGAGGATAACCAATTGTCAACAATCACAACCCAAAATAATAAGTCTGAACACAATAATCATAGATCCCAACCAACAAGCCTGGTGGTAATCCAAATACAATAAAAGAAAACAGAAAACTATGGCATGTCATCAAAGTCCACAAGTGCCAATTCCCCCCATCCATTATGCTTTTTGCTCCAGTCTTGAATTTCCTTGAACATCTTTTTGGTGTCGGGATGCTTCGGTCTCTGAATTAGCTCTTGAATGAGAATGTCTCTCCTATGCATGATCCCTTTCAAGTATCGGCAATGCAACTCCCAAGCGTCTTCTTCAAAAACACCATACATGCTAGGACCCTCATTTCTAGGTCTCTTCACTTCAGCTTGGATCTTTAGTTCCTCTATGGAGGCTATGGCTTCATTGACTCGACCCTCGACTGCTTGTCTCTGGAATACCCCTGATAGGATCTCAGCGTATTTTTTCTTGAGCTTCAACTTCAATTGATCAATCTGAGCTAGATAATCGTCTTCCTTTCGCTTATTATCAGCCATTGCAGTTTCTCGGTGAGCATTGAACTTGTGAATTTTCAACAAAGCCTCAGCCAATTCCTCCTCCTTAGACTTGAGAACCTTACTGATACCCTCTAGAGCTTGCTTCATCCTTTGTCTGGTTGTGACCTTGTCAGCTAGCTCCTTTTCTGCCTTAGCGAGAAGCTCTGTCTTCAACTCGGCGATATGAACAGCTTCACCCCGCTCATGTTTCAACTGGTAAATCTCTCTTTGTAGCTCACTGTTTTATTCTCGTAGCTTTTCCTTTTTAGCCCACAACTTGTTAAACTTCTTTATCTCAACTGTGGTAGGAGGCTCAATTAGCAAGGGGTAAGATGGTGGTTTTTTGGAGAATGGTAAAAGCTCTTTCTCTACCCTTTTCTGAATCCAATCTTCATACGCAGGAAACGTTCTATTGTTGCTCTTCCCAAAAGAAGTTTTCCCCTTCTTATGACGATCTTCCCAAGTATTTGCAGCTTCTTTTAATAGTTCTGGATTGATTTCCCCACTCAGATATAGAGATTCTTGGACCTCCTCATCTTTTGGTGGCTCTTTCAAGGCATACCCGAATTGCCTAATAGCAAGAATAGGGTTGTAGTTAATGCCCCCTTTCCTTCCTATTAGAGGCACATTTGGGAGACCTCCACAACTAATCATGATATCTTGGCCCAACAAGTCACGGTTAACCCAAATTAGATTATCTGCCCTCAAGCCCATTAATCTCTTGGACCAATCCAACGTTCCTTGAGTATCTACAAATGCCCCAGATTTGGGATGACGATCAGCAAACCATTTATAGAGAACTGGCGCACAACAACAAATGGATCCTCCCCTCCTCTTCTCATTCTTATAATGCACTAAATGGTATAGATCTCCAAGCAAAGTAGGTACCGGATTCTTCATGGTAAATATCCGGACAGCGTGCATGTCCACAAAATCCTTCATATTTGGAAACAACATCGTTCCATAGACACACATAGCCAAGATGGCGTTGAAAACCGACCAACATCTAGCCTTAGCATACACAGCAGCCTGTTCTACCAAAAATTTCACATGAAAGCCTTTACACCCTCCCTTACTGGCAACGTTGTTTTTCAACAAAGATGGATCCAGATGCAAAGCCTCGGAGACCCTTTCTAAATCATGAAGTTCTTTAGAAGGATAGAAATGAGCCTCTTCTTTGATGGCAACATCCAGAATGAGAGCAAATTTCTCCAATGTCGGAGCCAAAAGATAATCAGTGAATAGAAAATAACACAGGTGAGGGTCATAGAATTGTACAAGAGTGTGCAAAGCCCTATACTCGTATTCAGTGATGTTGCGAGCAAAATTCAGAATTCTTCCATACTCTCCTCTAAAGTCTGCCAATACCCCAGGTTCTGCCATAGACACAATCTTGTGAACAAGATCCAGAATAAGTGTTGGGAATTTGTACACTATGATGTTCTTTCTCTTCTCAGTACTCATCCTTAATAGTCTTCAAAACCAGAATCAAAGTTAGGATGCAACTCTGCAAATGAATAAACATGTTAGGATGCAAAACGATGATGCAAATGCACACATGTGATCAAGGATGCCACACAGACAGGACAACTGCTGCACTGAACAACTGTATAATCTCAAAGATCTGCCCAAATACTCAGAATACCAGAATAACCATAATGCCACACTGATAAATCTGTTGACCAGAAAACCGGGTATGTTGAAGGTCAAAGTAACCTGCAAACCTGTAAACACCCTGCCCCCTCACATGTGGGTACTAGAAAGCCAAGGATCCTCAATATCACGGGCTCTCAGGTCGAGAAATAATGATACGTTCACCATTTCTGGTTTGGCATCATCACCAATCGAGGAGGCCTCAACTGATTCCCTCAAAAGAAAACATCATATGGCAAGTCCTCAGTTTTGGCACTGAGGTCAAGAAGCAATAGTACATTCATCCCTCGGGGTACAGTATTATTGCCAATCGAGGAGTGCTTCCACTGATTCTTTTCCAAAAGGAAACCCTATAGCAAGTTCCCAGCATTGGGTCCTCGGATCGACATGTGTAATGGGTTTGCCATTTCTGGTCTGCCATTATCATGTCTCGGGAGGAGTATTGTTACTGAGTCCTCGGGAATGGCCGCCAGAGTCGACGGTTTTCCAAGTTACATTCAATCATCTGCACCAATGCGCATGATAGAACAATACCAAGGAAAACCTCATCTGGATGTGGAGTTTTCATGTATACTACGTCTGGCCAAATGCCACATAAGTCACACTACTTTCCACGCTAATCCTACGTGTACGCTCAAGCCTGGGTATTGGGCTTATCTCTTGGAACCCCCAACCCGCCAAACAGAAGAACAGTGCAGCAGATGATAATAATATGCAATGCAGTAAATGCGGTAAAAATAAAATACAACAAATAAAGCAAAACAAAAAACAAAAAAAACACCCAAAGAGAACAAAAACAAACAAGTGCTAGGAGAGACACACTTAGGGAACTAGAGTCCCCAGCAGAGTCGCCAGTTGTCTCTCCCAAGATTCTCATCCAGGTACAAACGCGAAAGTGACGCGGAAAATAGAGTCGCCAGCAATGTATATTTATCCCACGAGAGGGAAATGGAACACCGCACAAACCTGAGGAAGAAGGAAAGGAATGGTCATCGAAACCATAGCCTGGGTTCGGGAGTCGGTTACGCCAGGGGAAGGTGCTAGCACCCCACGCGTCCATCGTACTCAATGGGATCCACGCTTGTTGTCTATTCTAAGGGTGAGTTATCCTAACATCTATGGATGTACTAAAACGGGGGAGGGGAAAACAAAGACAGACTCGGTAGGACGTAGTCTTCCTAGGACTACGTACCCCCTTTATGCAATGGGGAATTCAGAGTCAACGTAGTTCGGACCAAGTTCTTTTTGTGTTTTTTATGAGCGACGTTAAGCTCGCATCCGGCAGTTAGGGTCGATGCCTGTTTGCGACTCAGACGGAAAGTAACGTGCCCTTTTTGAAAATAGCCTTTAGTTTGACAATCCCGCAGGATAAAAAGGTTTGAGTTTTGTTTTTTTTTTTAGGACATAAGTGACTTGAGTTAGTTCATAACTCACCTTGAACCAAAGTCTATGACACGGGAACGAATGCTTCGCATGGTCGTCCCCAATGGGACGTATGCTTAACACTCTAGAAGAGAGAAAGGGGACCCCTCAATCTTCATTTCCTATGTTTAAGGCTTGTGTGCAAGGCAAGTTAGCCTTATTAAGTATCTTAGAAATTGTTATGAGATGAGAAGAGGGACTCAAAGGAAAAGAAAAAAACTACGGGGAAAAATCTATCCTAATGTTATCATGCAAAGGTGGCCCTAAGGGAGGTTTGACAACAATCTAAGCCTAAAGAAAAGAAAATATGAGAGAAACAAAAAATTATAATGGACATTGATAACTATCCACACCCTCAGATAACTTACCTCAGCCCCTGCATACAAGGTTAGTACAAAACAGACATAAGTAACAATAAGACGAATGAAACCCAAGCAAGTTACAAACCAAAGAAAAAAGGTTACAAACAAAATGAAACTCATCCAAGCCATAATATACACCTTAGAGGTGACTCCCAATGTTTACCAAACAACATCAAGCAAATAGAATGCAAACCAGTGGCAAAACAAACAAGAGAGTTATCAAAGAAGGGATAGAAGAAGGAAGAGTGGATATGCAAGGTGATTATGAAAGAATGCTTCAAATAATATCCAAGTCAGAATGTGGATGACCTAAACATGTGCCTAAACATGCTATAAAAGTGTCACATGAGTCATGCAAATAGATATCCAAGCATCAAACATCAATAGAAGAAGAAGGAAGCATATGAGTGAAACATGCTCAAGTATGCAAGATGAAGCATGAATGACATATGACATGAATGAATGCAAAGCTCCAAAGTCAGAAACATACATCAAATGAAATGAAAATTAATGATATGGCATGGCATACATAAACCAAACATAAATCATGAAGAGACACAGGTGAGAAGAAGTGAGAAAATAAGTCAAAAAGAGGCTTGTAAACCAAGCATTGAACATGTGCACAAAGTATGCAACAACCTCACACCAATGACCTATAATGGCAATAAAGTGACCTATAACAATTCAAACATGGTTTATGAAGTCAAAGAAACAATCCCAAATGATGGCACAAATGCCTTCTCAAACAAGTATTCAGACATGATCAAAGATGTGCATAAAAGAGACCTCAAACAAAGAGCAATCAAACAATTAGCAAAACATCTTTAACAACTACCAAACTAACTCTCAACACACCTCAAATAGGGGTAAACATCATGTTAAAAAATCATGCAAAAATTCACAAGATAAGTCACTCAAACAATCATGCAAAGATCAGACAAGAACTATGAACAAGTACACAAAGGAAAAGGACCAAAATGCAATATGAAAAAGTTTTTAAAAATGAAACAAAAATATTTTTATTCCCTTCAATATGTCATCTAACAAATTCAAAAAGGATGAAATACATATCATGTATAGATTATGAGGAATAAAATCAGCAAGTTGAAATGCGCACAAATGGGACAAAACACAAAGAAATTAAACAATTAATTAATTCAGATGCCAAAAATAAAATAAAATTGAAAAATAAAATTTGGAAAAATTTTATAAAACTCTAAACATGACTCATGATTTTTTTTATAATTTTGTAATTCGCCTAGCTATTTTTAAAAATTAAAATGAAATGCAATAATTAAATAAAATAAAATGAATTGAAATGAGCATGGGGGTATGAATAGCAGCCCAACCACGTTGGAAATGAACATGGGCCTAAAGGAGGGGGTGTGGATATCAAGCCCACACACCAAAAACCATCAGCGAAAATAAATAAAAAAAGAAGCTCACGTGAGACCCAGTCAATGGATTGACTCAATAGCAACCATGAGATCAATCCAACGCTTCACATTAAGTCAACAAAGCCAACACGTAATCATGATTAACGCTCCAGATCAAAAACACATAGTAACAAGCATGCACGTGCCCACACAAAACCCACTCAGAAATTAAAAAACGCATGACCATCACATGGAACACTTAATGTGTTGGCATCCTACAAACCACAAGATGGATCCAACGTCCCAGATCAATCAACAGTTAACATGATAAGTGGCTTAGATTTAAAGTGCATGGTAATTAACATGGACGTCACACACTCAAACCATAAAATAAAAACATATTTTAAAGGACATGGCATCATGTGGACCACACGATCCAAGCAACGAACGGTCAGGATTGTATCTTCTTCGCCCAAACCCTAATCTCGCCAGAAACCTTACCAGACGCCGGAACTAGGGTTCCGGTCGTCTTCTCCGGTAACCCCAACCAAAAATTTCCCAGAAATGGCATATGAGTACACTAAATTGATCAGAAAAACATGAGGATTAAGAATATCATGCTATTTTTCACAAACAATCAACACATAAAGCAAATCGAATGAAACAAGTCATGGTTCAAAACTTTCAAATTCACAATATGCACATAATACACGTCCAATCTCAAAATAAAACATATCAGGATTATCAGTGAATGTCACACATCATTATACGCACCAAAAAACTGAGTTCTAAGGCTATGAAAAAAATCACTAACCTGAGATCACGCAACCTGTATCCTTGCTGTTAGCTTCAAACGATGGGTGGTTTGTGCTCTATGGCTGCCAAGGATGAAGATTGTGAAGGAAGTTTTTGAGAAACCCTTGTGGCTGATGAGATTCGAAGGAATGAAGCTTTTAGGATTCACACTTGAAAATCTCCACAAAAATAACGTATCCCCTCCCAAATGAGTGTATGATTTGGCTTAAATACTCTAGGTCCTTCCACTGATGATCATTAAGGCCTTGTTAATTCCTCACTTAATGAGTTTTGGGTGATTTTGGAAATTTGCATAAAGTGAAATACACCCTCCTCCATGCATGTACACCCAAGCCTTTGATGATGGATCATTCACATTTCAATTGCTAATCACACCTGTTTGGAATTTGGGCCTTGAGATGTCTTGGTTTATGAATTTTCAATGATCTTGCAATTTTGCATAATGGGAAATAAGTGATGAATAAGCCATGGATCCACTTGATTCAAAGGCCAAAAATGATCCTTATGGAATATACTTTGATGTTAGAATGTGCCTTGAAGCAATGGGACCAATTATAGGCCACTATGTCCCAAAATGCAAAAGTTGTGAAAATGGAACCATGAGAAAACCCTAAAAACCACCTTGCCTTCTTTTGGTCATAACTTGAGTTTCACAAATGATATGGAGACCATCTAGTACTTGTTGGAAAGGGGAGAAAAATATATTCAACTTTCATGTTTGAGGAAAATTCACTTGAAGCTTCTTTGATGATGAAAATTCAAGTTGATTGTAGTGTAAAAACTTGCCAAAAATGGAAACTTCTCATTATAGGTCATTTTCCAAATTTAGTAACTTTTGTAGCAACCCTTGATTCTTGATAAATGGTATGAAACTTGACCCTTGTAGAACACCTTCTCCTCTTGGACTACCTCAAGCACCTTGACCCCATGCTAAGAACCAATGATATGCACACATGATAATGCAAAAATGAAATGAAACATAAGCCAGTTAGTATTGAAGTAAGGAGAGCAAATTTTGGGGTGCTACAACCCCTAAAAGAACGACAATGATATGGTCGTTGCAACAAAATCACGATTCAGGAGTCTATTACATAAGGAGAATGTATTAGCACCCCTCGCGTCCGTTGTACTCAACAGGAACCATTTAGTTAGTTGTGTGTGTTAAGTTTAGCTCAGAAATGTTAGGTTCTCGAATTATTAAAAGGAAAGAAGAAAAGGACTAAAAGGTGAATCTTTTATTAGGGTGCTTAACGAGATTTTGAATCTCGCTCCTACTTATCTCCTGGTGCGATGAAGTATTCAAGGTTATGTATTTATGGGTAGAAAATGTTTGCTTGTTAATCGATTTTAGCGAAATTTATTTTGTTACAATTGACGGAAAAACATTACTTGCCCAAAACAATTCGAGGAGCAGGCGTTTGCATCACATTGAATGGATTTCTACATATCAACATTCACGGGAAAACGTCACTAATCACAACTCACTCATATGTGGACAAAACGTTGCTTTGCATCGTCTTGAGATGAAATATCTTTTATTTATGAAAAGGGTTTTGATCGCGCGGTGGCGAGAAAAGACTTTGGTGTGTTGAAAGTCTTTTTGGATTGGAAGACGGGGATTTATGACTTATAAACTCTTATAAGTTGCGTATAATTCTCGGGACTATGACTGGACCTTATACTCAAGTAGTCTTTTTCTTCCAATTTTGAAATGATCAAAGTTATTTATTTGTCATTTTGAATTTTGTTTGAGAAAAAGGGCTTGGCGTTGTATCAAGCGTTTTTGTTTTGCATTGCATAATGGAATTGAAAAATGGTTTGAATTGAAGTTGAAATGATTTAAAATTGAATGAAATGTTAGTGAAGCAATGAGTATGATTATTTACATGTATGAAATAAACATTGATAGATATTAATTGACTAAATACATCGAAATCGACTAAACGAATAATAAAATTAAATCACTTAGAAAAAAGTAAAAAAACTAATCAAAACTATAATGAACTAATAAATTAAAAATCTAATCAATTAATCAATAACTAAATTAAATTAATCAAATAAAAAATAAAATAATAACCAAAAGAAATAAAATAAAATAAATAAAGGTGCATACATGAACATGGGGTGTAAGCATTAAAAGGAAATAGGGTCAAACCCAACTAAAACTCTAACTAAAACATATAATTATTTGATCGTTCCTGGATCAGACAGTGATGGTGGCCAACGGCGTCTGGAACGGCAGCTCCGGTGATGGTGAGAGACGGTGGGGGGTATACCTGCAAGGTACTCCGACGCTCAAGTGAGAGAGTGTACAGAATATCAGCAAATACAAGAAGTGAGAATGGTAGGAAGAAAGTGTCTAACCTGACCCTCTCAAATGAGAGGGTATTTATAGAGAGCCCTCAGCGCGGGGCCAACGGTTACCTGCAATGGGCTGGATCAACTAGGCCCACTCCAAGTAACTGCTAGGGCTTACGTGTAGTAGTGAAGACCAGCACGTGGTCTTCGCCCTAGAGTAACTGCTCCTAGATTTTTGGAAGTAGGGCAGACCGAATCTTTCGGAAGTGGGAGGTTACTTGGAACGTGTCCACGCAGGATGGACCGTTGGGTGCTCCTCGCGGGGAGGAGCCTTGTGTGTCAAGGAGATACGAGGCCCGTAAGAAAGGCAGGCCTCGCGGGGAAGGATAGTGTCCGTCGAGGAGGTACGCGTAGCATGCCCGCGGGGGGTGAAGCTACCTTGTCGAGTAGTCGCATCTCAGCGGGATGGGACGTCCTCGACTTCTATTATCCCTACGTGCCCGACACTACCTGAGTGCCCGGCGAGACTGTGGCTAGCACGTGGCAGTCGCGTGTCTGCATAAGGACCTTACCTTATTGGGCCTCCCCGGCAGTATGGCTGGGCCTGCTCGACTGTTGGGCAGCCTCGGCCCAGTCCAGAACAGGAGCGCCCCAAGTCGTTGCTCTGAGGTATCAGAGTAATGACTTAAGGCTTACTGGCACATCGGGGATACGCCAAGAGGGAAACCGAGGAGGCCATTCTCATGCTCGACGTTCATGCAGTCGCACATAAGTCGGGCATCGGACAGCTGTGTCTGATCGTAACGTCGGGGAGATGAAAGGTTTCAGATTCGAAACGTTGGGGAAAAGTGAAACGACACACGTGGGAAGATGCGCGGTGCATGCGTGCCACGTGTCGCCTGCCATTATTACCTAGGGAGGCTAGGGCGGCTGGCAAGGGTAGCGCACTCGAGTGCCCTATGCCCCTCGAGTTCCGCGAAAATCGCTTATAAAAGCCGCTCCACTCGTTCATTTTCCACTTTTGCATTTCTCTCTCAAGAATCTCTCTCCTTCTCTCTCTACCCTCTCTAGTTGTCGTTCGCCGCCGTCAGCCGCCGGACACTCCGTGCCGGAAACCCAGTTTCTCCTACAAGCGTTCGTTCGCCGCCGTAGAGCTGCCGGAGACTCCGTGCCGGAACCCTAAACCGCTACTCACAAGGTACTTGTTTCGAAATTGGCCTTTTTCTTACATTTCTCTTTAATTTCATCTAGTATATGGCATTTCCTTGATGAACTGATGATGTTCTCACGAGAAATGAGAGGATTCCTGGCGAATACGGCGGGAATCTCTAGTTGTTGAGAGAGGGGGTGCTAAGAAGTTCACCCGCTCTCGTTGAATATTTCGGGGACTAGGGATGAACATGTCGGGGACCCGTTGAATGTCTCGGGGTCCCCAATAGTTACTCTCTTTCCTTAGCGTCACGGGGACACGGGGCAGAATCTTCCGGGGAGGCGATGAGTTCCTCGGCGAACGTATCGATCCTCGGCCGGTTATGTCGGGGAACCGAGAGAGCATTGCCCCTTCCTCGCCCGTTCGCTTGAACAGCGGTGGAGGGTTGAATTTGATACGACCCATCGAATTCACCGTTTCCTTCTGCTTTTCAGGTAAATGGACGATTTGTCTACGAAGGTGGCCGTAGGATCATTTGAAGAAGACGACGATCAACCCGACTCCCCCATGGCCCATATGGCTTTCGTACGAGAGCGCCCGCTCGAAGAGTGGGTTTGTAAAGAAGCCCTGGAGATGTCGTCTATCTTCGTCTACAAAGGGGTGGACGACGCGTTCTGCAGCGTCGAGCACAGGCTCATCGGGTCCGACAAATCTTGGAAAGTTTTTCGTCCAGAGGAGCATCATCAGATATGCTCGCCTTACCGGGGAATGCGCATCCTGTTATATGAATTTATGTTCGACAAGGCGGGGTGGAGGTTGCCCTTCACGGACTTACAAGAGGGAATCTTCTCCTGGTTGCAGCTGGCCCCCTCGCAAATTCATCCGAACTGCTTGGCTTTTATCCGGGCCTTCGAGCTTATCTGTAAGTATTTAGAAATCGTCCCGACGGCGTCCCTCTTTTTCCGGATATTCCATCTACAAAGGTCGTCGGACGGTGGACGACATGGATGGGTGTCCTTCAAGCAGAGCAAAGCTCTGTTTCATACATATTTAGATTCCATCCGGGACTTCAAGTTCCGTTATTATTTCGTGAAGCCGGTCACCATCGGGGCTGTATACTCGTTGTATCGGAAAGTCAGTCGCGAGGTCGACGGTGTCTTCGAGGAGGTTCTAGAGCCGAGGTTCCCCCTATACTGGACGGAGGAGCACTTCAAAAAGGGGGTCGACAAATACAAGGTGAAGTATAATCAGTTGGATGTCTATGAGCGGGAGGCTTACGATAAGATCGTCGCATTCGTCGCGAGTTTCAACGAGGCTCAGCACGAAACGCTGGATGGCCAGCCTATACTGGAAGCAGACGGGCAGGTGAAGAAACAGCGTCGTCTGATCAATACCCGCGTTCTGCTCGAGACCTTCTCCGACGAAGAGGCCATCGAGTTGTTAGGTGGTGAAAACATCCACGATCTAAGCATTCCTCGCATCTATATTCCTTTCATTCTTTGCCTTACTAACATTTTCTTTTTTGTTGCAGGAAAAATGGCCGGAGCCGAGGAGAGGTTCAAAAAATTGAAGGCGAAGAGGGCAAGGGAGGAGCAAGCCCGGGGAGAGGCATCCCGCTCAAAAGGTCAAGATGTTGCTCCCTCCGGGGCCATGCCTGAGGGTGGTTCCTCGGCCACTATGCCCGAAGGTTCGAGTCAGTCTCAGCCTGCTGCCACTGCGTCGGAGATTTCAGAGAGGCAGACACCTCCTGCTGGGAGCCAGTCTCCGGGTACTCAAGGGACGCCAAAACGACAACGGGTTTCGAGCATGGAGATCGTCGACCTAGGCCACGAAGACAGTCCCCCACCTCCTTCAAGGTTTGAACTTCCACCATGCCATCAAAAGCCTCACTTCTTCTCCGACGTCATCTACCCTCGTGTCCTTCCCTCTGAAGTTCAAGCTGTGCTGGGTGCCGCCGCGGAGGCGAGGAGGAAGACGATCTTCGAGGACCTGTCTGCGGTCATGCGGCTTTGCTCGACCGCCATTGCCTGAACGACGAGACTCGCCCTGCTGCTGAGTTTTCTCGACTGCAAGAGAAGCTCGAGAAATTGGATACTGATATGCTCGACCTGCGCAAGGAGTTGAAGGAGTGCAGGGACCTGAACAAAGAACAAGGCGAGCAGCAGCAGCGGGCTGAGAGGAAGCTGGAGGAAGTCGAGGAGAAGGAGAAAGGCCACCTTGTCCGAATCTCCGAGCTGGAGGCGGAGGAGAAGCGGCTCAAGGAGAGGATCGCCGAGTTGGAGGATGCTGTGCGGCCGGCCGATGGCGAAACCGAGGAGGACAGGCTCCTAACCACTCGAGCAGCGCTGGTGGGTCAGCTCAGGAAACTTGAGCAGGATCTCCGTCTATCTGAGGACGATGCTCTTGAAATTGCAGGCATAGGGTTCCGGAATGCGGTGGCGCAGCTTCGGGTCCTAAACCCCGACCTGGTGACCGAGGGGGCAGATGCTGATTTTGAAGTGGTCGACGGACGGATAGTGCTGCCCGGGCAAGGAGGAGACGCCAACGAGGGAGGTGGGTCGGACGCCACCGAGACTGCCGCAGAGTAGGGACATAGTTTGCTTGGCCTGGGTGCCATTTTGTTTTTGCCTGGCTTGTGGGCTTTTTTGATGTACTTATTAGCACAATGGTTATTTTCGCCCGACTTGTGGGCTTGTACCCGTGACATTTTGTACTAAGGGTTTTGCCCGATTTTCCTACTTCGTTATGCCTCTTTATTAATTTTGCTTGTGTGTGATATTTTATGCATTACTTATTTTTGTCTAAGTAGTTGAGATCACTGGCGCCTTGGGCTTTTGCTCGACTCTGATGATGCTCGACTGCGTAGAGAGCTTAGCCGAGTGGTCAGGGGTTGTACTCCGACCTTCGACGAGGCTAAGAAAGCGGTCGATTTCTTAGCTTCGCGGCGTGAACGTCCCATCGCGAGCTGGGTGTTCCGCCTATTTGGTACGTCGACGACGGAGCTCGGTTGAGGACTCCTCTCCGGGCCAAAAAGTCCCACGCACACAATTCGTGGTTTTTGGCTGCCGTGTGCTATATAGAGGTGTCGCGCATGTACCGCTGCACGCCCCCGTGTTCGCGACGTTGTATTGTCCCGGGCAGTGTCTAACTGTAGTATTTCTTGAGCTTCTCAGCATTCCATGGTCGAGCAAGTTGTTCACCGTGGAGGTTCTCGAGGTAATAGGCACCCGTCCCCGTCTTAGCAGTGACGCAGTACGGGCCCTCCCAGTTTGCGGCCAGCTTTCCTTCGCATGAATCTTTTTTATTTCTTCGCAGGACAAGACTGCCTACTTGGAAGTCTCATTTGATAACTTTGTCATTATAACGCAAAGTTATTTTTTGTTTTAAAGAGGCTTCTCGGAGGGAAGCGCCGGTCCTTATCTCTTCGACAAGGTCGAGTTCCTCGCGCAGGGCTTCGACGTTCGTTTCATCGTCGAGGGGAGCTTCTGTTCTCTTTGAGGGTTCCCTGATCTCGACGGGGATAACCGCTTCGGTTCCATACGTTAGGCGAAACGGGGCCTCCCCGGTCGTGGAGTGTGGGGTCGTTCGATACGCCCAGAGGAAGCTGTGCAACTCCTCGACCCACCGTTGTTTGGCCTCGCCGAGTCTTCGTTTGAGTCCCCGGAGTATCACTTTGTTCGCTGCTTCGGCCTGCCCGTTAGTTTGAGGGTGTTCGACCGACGTGAAGTGCTGCTTTGTGCCTAATTTGGTGACGAAGTCTTGGAAGTTCCTGTCGGTGAACTGTGTCCCGTTGTCGGTGACAATGGCTTGGGGCACCCCGAATCGGGCGAGGATGTTTCTCTTGTAGAAACGGAGTATGTTGAAAGCGGTGATTTTGGCCAGCGCCTCGGCCTCAATCCACTTCGTGAAGTAATCCACCCCCACTATGAGGTACTTGTTTTGGTACGACCCCACGACGAAGGGTCCGAGGATATCCATTCCTCACCACGCGAACGGCCACGGGGAGGACAATGACTTAAGCTCGTTTGGGGGAGCGGGGTACATGTCCCCGTGTCTTTGACAGCGGTCACATTTCTTAACGTGCTCCTTTGCATCCTGCTGCATAGTGGGCCAATAATACCCTGCTCGGAGTGCTTTTCGGGCTAAGGACCTCCCGCCGAGGTGCTGGGCGTTGATCCCTTCGTGGATCTCTTGGAGGATCCCAGACACTTTGCCTTCTTCGATGCACCGGAGCAAGGGAATGGAGAATCCTCGACGGTATAGCTTACCTTCGATGACGGTATACGCACATGCCCGCCTCTTGACCACCCCTGCTTCTTTAGGATCGTCGGGCAGTTTGCCCATCGTCAAATATTCGTAAACCGGGGTCATCCAACAGTTTGTGTCCCCTATGGCGTTGACTTCGGTTGTCGGTTTGGTTCTGTTAATGCTCGGCTGTGTCAGTATCTCCTGGATAACCGATTTGTTTCCTCCTTTTTTATTGGTGCTCGCAAGCTTGGAGAGCACGTCTGCTCGAGTGTTGTGCTCGCGCGGTATGTGAACCACCTCCGCGGAGACGAATTTCTTCAACCTTTCTTGCACCAAGGTCAGGTACTCGATGAGACTGTCGTTTTTGGCCTGGAATTCTCCCCGCACCTGCGATGTCACGAGCTGGGAGTCTGTAAAGATTTTGACTTCTCTTGGGCCGAGGTCTTCTGCGAGTCGAAGTCCCGCGAGGAAGGCCTCGTATTCGGCTTGGTTATTCGATGTCTTGAAGGACAGTTCAAGGGAGACCTCTATCAGGATACCCTGTTCGTTTTCGAGGATGATGCCCGCTCCGCTGCCTTTTGCGCTGGAGGCCCCGTCGACGTAAATCGTCCATTTCTGGGAGCCGTTGGTCGAGGATTCCGGTATGGTCATCTCTGCTACGAAGTCGGCCAGTACTTGGGCTTTCAAGGCTTTTCTTCCTTCGTATCATAGGTCGAACTCGGATAGGTCGAGAGACCATCGGAGCATTCTCCCCGCCATATCTGGCCGGCTGAGGAGCTGTCGGATAGGCTGCTCTGTCCTTACCACGATTGTGTGGGCCAGGAAGTAATGACGTAATCTTCTGGCTGCGGATATGAGGGCCAAGACAACCTTTTCAATCTGCTGGTATCTGAGCTCGGGGCCCTGAAGAGCTCTGCTCGTGAAGTAAATCGGTTTCTGTCCGTCGGCGGTCTCCCGTATAAGGACAGCGCTCACCGCTTCGCCGCTGACGGCCAAGTATAAGAAAAGTGTTTCCCCGGTATCTGGTCGGGATAAGACCGGGGGTTGAGACAAGACTTTCTTTAGATGGATGAGGGCTTGTTCGCATTCCTCACTCCATTCAAAGGTCACTTTCTGTCGGAGAAGCTTGAAGAAGGGGAGTGCGTATTGAGCAGTTTCCTCAATCCCGAAGGTGACCATCAATTCCACGAAACCCCACGGTCTGGTGGTCGCGCCGTTGAAACCTTGTAGGTCTGATCCTACGTACGGGGACAAGTGTTGCTTGGTCAGCTGGAGGGTCTCGAAAAGGTGGACGTACATGATGTCCACCGAGCTCCTTGGTCGACCAAAATTCTGTGGACGTCGAAGTTGGCCATCTATGCCCGGATCAGGAGGGGGATGTTGGCGTTCGGTGCCCCGCCGGGAAGTTCCTCAAGGTAGAAGGTAATCGGATTTGATCTTCCTTTAACCCTCTCGAGGGTAGGAGCTCGAGGAGTTGTTGCTTTCAGCTCATCAAACTTCCTCTTTATTGACCCCACAGTCAAGCGGTCAGGGGTTCCGCCCGATATGACCAGGGCTTAGGGGAATGACTCCCAGGTGCTTCGGGCACTTATCGAGTCTTCAGCCGGGAAGTTCTTCCACATGTCCCGGACAGCTTCAGGGCTGTCGAGTTCTCCCGAAAAACTGAAGTCTTCAGGTCGCGTGATGCTCAACGCGACTTGCAGCGATCCGTTGTTGGGAGAGGGAGTTGACTCCTCGACATTCTGAGCCTCCTGGCCGCTGGGGCGGGGGGCCTCTTGCTGTTTGGCGTACTTCTTCAGGTACCCTCTTTAATCAGCGTTTCAATTGCGTCCTTAAGGTGGACGCAATCTTCAGTAACGTGCCCGTGACTGCGATGAAACCGGCAATACTTGGACTTGTCAGCATTTGGTTTGGAAGCCGTCAGCTTTGGGAAGCGGATTCCCCCTTTGATGAACTTTGAGTTGGCACAGTCGCTGAAAATGCGCGAGCGGGACACGTTCAGCGGTGTGTAATCTTTGAAAAGGCCAGACGGCCCTCGTGATTCGTGGGGCTCTTTAGTCCGGGCTTCTTTCTTTCTTTCCCCGCCTCGCCTGTGTGGAGGGGAGTCTTCTCTTCTCCTGCCTCCACCTCGCCTGGGTGGAGGGGAGTCTTCTTCCTTGTTGTCGCAGGGGCCTTCTCTGCTTCTCGAGTCGAGGGCAATTTGTGCAGCCTCAGCTTCCTCGAACTCAATATGCGACTGAGCCCTCTCGAGGAGGCCTTCAAAACTGTGGGGACGGTGTAGCCCGACGGATTCTGCGAACTTGGATCCTATCCTCAAACCCTTGATGATGAGATACATTTTGATGTGGTCGGTCACGTGGATCTCGACTGCCTATTTGTTGAACCTCTCTATGTAGCTCCGGAGAGGTTCATCCTTCCCCT
The DNA here is from genome assembly GCA_022829125.1 of Lathyrus tuberosus. Classification (NCBI taxonomy): domain Eukaryota; kingdom Viridiplantae; phylum Streptophyta; class Magnoliopsida; order Fabales; family Fabaceae; genus Lathyrus; species Lathyrus tuberosus. The sequence goes on along the minus strand of JALAZF010000203.1, from coordinate 4,933,797 downwards.
GAAAGATGGCCTCTAAGGAGGCTATCGTCTTCGGATGTCGACGAGACGCCGTAAAGTGTTTTCGAAAGCGTTCCCTCAGGACCCTCCACGACGTAATTGACTTAGAAGCTAGGTTTTTATACCAAGCCATGGCCCCTTTCCGAAGAGTCGTAGGGAATAGTCGACATTTGATGGCGTCGGAGACGTTCCTGAAATCGAGCAGAGCTTCGAAACTCTCGACATGGTCATCAGGATCGGACGTCCCGTCATAGGTTCCTAAGGATGGGGGTCTCTCCAGGCCCTTAGGGATTGGGGCGTCCATGATGTGCCTGGCCAGAGGGGTCCGATAGTCGTCGTCCTCGCTGGCTCCCGGAGACACAGAGGGGGAGTGTCGTCCATAAACATAGTGACGTCTCGGGGAGTGGTCCCTTGGGCGTCCTTTTGGATCCTCGGTTTCCGTCTTGTTCCTTTTATTTTTCGAGGATCGAACTGGTCCCTTTGGTGGTGGGGAGCGGTGGCGTTTCTGAGGCTGTTTCGGCTGGGTACGCTCTAAGCATGGCCTGCGACCTCTGGGAGCCGGGGAGGGACTGCGCGATGCCTCTGGGGACTGCGAACGTCTTGGAAATAGAGGTGGTTGGTGCCTTCGCGGGGAAGACTGACCACGACTTTTCTCCAGCGCCTCGATCTGAACGTTCTGGTTGAAGATCATCTGGTTGGTCTGATTGACCAATGCAAACAGGGCGCCAGTGCTCGGATCCGCATTTGGCGGCGGGTCCATGGGCTGGAAGACGGGCTGGAGGACTGTTTACTGTCCGTCTTGGTGAGCTGTCTCGTACTCCACTTCGTCGGAAGACGGGGAGGCGGTGAGTCCGTCTCTGACGTCGTTTTCCACGACGGGTCGGGCGGAGCTGTTGTCGACGTGGTTTCCAGTGCTGAGCTGTGCAATAACGTTGTCTAGAGCTTGATTCGCCGACGGGTTGGCCATGACAGTTGTTGAACGGAGAAAGCTTTGGTTTATCGAACAGAAAAACGGGGAAGCTTATGTTGTCCCCACAGTTGGCGCCACTGATCGTACCTGGATCAGACAGTGATGGTGGCCAACGGCGTCTGGAATGGCAGCTCCGGTGATGGTGAGAGACGGTGGGGCGGTGTACCTGCAAGGTACTCCGACGCTCAAGTGAGAGAGTGTACAGAATATCAGCAAATACAAGAAGTGAGAATGGTAGGAAGAAAGTGTCTAACCTGACCCTCTCAAATGAGAGGGTATTTATAGAGAGCCCCCAGCACGGGGCCAACGGTTACCTGCAATGGGCTGGATCAACTAGGCCCACTCCAAGTAACTGCTAGGGCTTACGTGTAGTAGTGAAGACCAGCACGTGGTCTTCGCCCTAGAGTAACTGTTCCTAGATTTCTGGAAGTAGGGCTGACCGAATCTTTCAGAAGTGGGAGGTTACTTGGAACGTGTCCACGCGGGATGGACCGTTGGGTGCTCCTCGCAGGGAGGAGCCTTGTGTGTCGAGGAGATACGAGGCCCGTAGGAAAGTCAGGCCTCGCGGGGAAGGATAGTGTCCGTCGAGGAGGTACGCGTAGCATGCCCGCGGGGGGTGAATCTACCTTGTCGAGGAGTCGCATCTCAGCGGGATGGGACGTCCTCGACTTCTATTGTCCCTACGTGCCCGACACTACCTGAGTGTCCGGCGAGACTGCGGCTAGCACGTGGCAGTCGCGTGTCCGCAGAAGGACCTTACCTTATTGGGCCTCCCCGGGCAGTATGGCTGGGCCTGCTCGACTGTTGGGCAGCCTCGGCCCAGTCCAGAACATTATTATTTTTAAAGAAATAAATTAAGTGAGTAAAAGAAAAAAGAAAGATAGAAAATAAAGGGTTATTACACCTTTTGCCCCCTGTCATTTGAGGCGAATTCGTCCTTGTCATTTGAAGATTCATTCATTTTGCCCCCTCACTGAATTTGGTAAACCCTCTTCCACAAGGCTAGTTGCTACTTTTGTTTAGTTATTTGCATCAAATATATATATATATAGTTCATATCCTATGAGAATGACATTTTTATGTGAGAATGTGAGAATGAATGTGAATTATTAGATTTTATAATAAATAGTGGAGATTAAGTGTGATTTTTATTTTTCTGTCTCCTCCATTATTAAAATAAATGATGGAGGAAAGATGAAAAAAACTGACACATAATCTCCACCATTTATTTTAAAATCTAATGGTTCAGATTCATTCTCATATTCTCACATAAAAATGACATTCTCATATGATATATATATATATATATATATATATATATATATATATATATATATATATATATATATATATATATATATATATATATATATATATATATATATATATATATATATATGTCTTCAAATTAGTAACATCTTATAATTGATATTTTTTAATATATTTTAACATTTAATATTTAATATTTTATTATTAACATATTATAATATTAATGTTTTCTTATTAACATTTTATAATATTAATATTTTATTATTAACACTTTCTAATATTAAACAAATATATGTTAAAATAAATATACCATTTAATTAACATATTACATTTAATAAATATATTTAAATATATTAATTTAATAATATATTTAAATATATGTTAATATTTAATTAACGTATTTATTTAATTAAATATATTAATAACGTACTGTAATATTTATATTAATACTTTATATTATTTTAATTATTAATATTAATTTAGTTTAATTTTTTATCAATAATAATTTAGTTAAAATGTTAAAAAAAAATTATTTAGTTTAGTTCAAACATTAATATTAATTTAGTTTTGTTTATTAAAAAGTTAATATTAAGTTAATTTATAAAAACGTTATTAATAATTTAATTTATATTCACTTTCAATTCAATATTAAATATATTTTAAATTTTATTATTTAATATAATAAAGTTTATATTAAATATTAATTTGAAATATAAAAAAATAAATAAAATAATTACTTGAAAATAAATAAAATAAATAATTGAAAGTAAATAAAATAAGTAATAAATAATGAAGTGAAATTAATTTCAATTTTATTAAAATTATTATGGAATTAAATGATTAAAATGTGGTAATATATATATTTGATACAAACCATAGACAACAAAAATATAGCATGCTAGTGGAAGGGGGTTGTCCCTACATGCATCATGTCATGGGTCCAACACTTGTTGGGAACAAAGTTTTTAATTTTTAATAAAATAAAAAATATAAAAAAAAGGCAATAAAGCAGCGTCACGTCACAAATTCTCCGAGGCAAAATTTGTATTAACCCCAAAATATATAAAAAAAAGGCTATGTAACAGGGTTAGTCCCCCATCCTCACATTCAAAATTCAAAGTCACCAATCCCATGGTGACACGTGGCAATTAAGAAAAAAAGAAAAAATAGAAATCACAACGTCTCTCTCTCTCTCACTGCTTTACTCAAAAAAGAAGAAAAGACACAAACATTCTCAAACTCTCTTCATCTCTTCCTCTCTCAATCAACAACAACTCTCACCATACAAAAAAATTACTAAATCTCTTCAAACATAAACAAACAAAAGAAAATTGGCAAGGAGAGGGATCGAAAGTTACCAACGGCAGAAGTTTCGTGGATTCACGGCGGTTTACCAGTGATAAGCAGGTGGAGAGTGAGACAACATGGCTTGTGCGATTTCACAAAGTAGGGGCAGTGGAGTTGTTACGGAGGCTGTTAGTAAGTTTGTGTCCTTCAAATACCACTTCCATTCTTTCAACAACAATGATTTAAAGTTTGATATTTCTTTTGCGCAATACTCTATGAGTGATAAGTGTGTTCCAGATCTCTTACTACGGAGACAAATTTTTGGGAGAGCATGAGTGTCTTTGGGGCTAGCAAACTCTGTTGGAAATTATTTTTAGAGAGTGATTGGTTATTGTTGTGAGTGTACGTATTGGACTCTTAGTTCTATTGGGCCTTGTGGTATTGTTGTTCTATTGGGCTTAACTCTTCTTCTCATTAGTTTAGCCCATTTTTATATATATTCTTGTAATGTACAATTTTGGTTCAATGAGAATTACATTCATTCATTTCAATTTTTTCTTTCCCATGCCAATGTTTGGACCATATTCAACCTTTGGTTCAAGGTGTAATATGGTATCAGCAGAATAAACCTTTCATTCATTCTTCTAATCGCTTCATTCTTCCTTTCTTCCGCTCATAACCTTCAATGGCTTCTGACAACGAATCCAACAACGACGAAACGGTCAAGAACACTCCGAAGAAAAATAATAATGGCGACAAGGATACACAAGATCCCATTCTCATTCCACGGAATCCCTATTACCTCCACCCCGGTGAGAACCTCGACGCCACCCTCTTTTCTCTGCCTCTTGATGACAATAATTACTACAATTGGAGCAAATCAATGTGACACACCTTGACCTCTAAGAACAAACTTTCCTTCATCAATGACACACTTCTCAAACCCTCCTTTTTTGATCCCAATTATGAATTATGTGATCATGCCAATAGTATGGTCGTTTCTTGGATTAATCGCACACTTTCGCCTCACATTGCACAAAGCACAGTCTGTTTTGAATTTGCCTTTGATTTGTGGGAAGACCTTCGCAAAAGATCCACCATAGGGAACCACTTTTGTTTCTCTGATTTGCTTCGTGAACTCCACTCCATACAACAAGGAGATCATTCTTTATCCACCTATTTCATGGATCTTAAGATACTATGGGACGAATTAGAGGATTTGCAGCTAACACCTTCTTGTTCGTGTTTTATACCCTGCACATGTGACTTGGCCAAAGTTGTGCACACTTACAAACACACGTGTAACGGTAAATATTGTGAGTGTAAGGTATAGATTAACTTAACTCATAAAGCAAGAGTCTCCACCTCACTTTTATTTTATCCAAAAAGGAAAGGAAAAAGAGCGAACAAAACCTAAACAAGTTCTAAAACAAGAACGGATAAACAGAGACTGGGTAAGGGGGTTGGTTACGCGATGGGAAGGTGTTAGCACCCAAAATGTCTATAGCACTCTATAGGAACCCTTTGAAATATCTACGCTTTTTGGTTTGAAAATGTTTGTTTGAAATGAGATTGGGGAGATGAGAGAAGAAATTATTTTTAAGATTTTTGTGTTTGGAGACTTCTTCTTGAGCCTCATGCCTACGTACCCACAAAGTGCAATATAGGATCAAAACCTCATAGTTCATGGTACGAATAACAAAAATTGATTTCTTTGGTTCATTTTAAATGAAAAGACAAGTTGTCATTCTAAGGAGAAAATTACAACTAGTCGCCCACAAGTATAAGAAAACAACATTTTCATCATCTTAAGATGGAGGATTTTTGCTTGGATAAAAATCAACAAGTTTATCACTTAACTTCTAAGTGGAAAATGTCAACATCTTTAATACTATGGGGAATAGGAGAATTACATCTCAACTATGAAAATGACTCATGTCTAAACTTTATGAAAAGTTTTAAATGAAAAAGTGCACAAAGGCACAAAAGTTTAAATGATTTTAAGTGTTTTTTATATTTTTTTGAAATGGTCAAAGTAAATTTAACATTGGTTAACATTTATTAAAGAAAAGGTTTTGAAAATGCACTTGACAAAGTCAAGGTTTTATTGTGAAAGAGGTTATAGTTTGAAAACAATAAGATTTTTTGAAAAATGGAAAAGGTTTAAAAATTGAAGAAGGGGAGGAGATGAAGTGACTACCCTAAAAAATAAAATAAAAATAAGGAAAGATCTAACCACACAAGGAGCAAACACTTGACATAAGTCAACATAAGCATTCATCTTCCTTTTTTAGATTTAAAACACAAGCATAATAACCAGATGAATTAAAGCATCCAAGAAAGTCCCAAGTTAAGCCATAGCAAAGTCAAAGTAAGGTCTTCCCAAGGGTTAAAAGCCAATTAGGAGAGTCATGCATCAGATGATTTTCACAAGGTCAACGTATCAACAACTCCTGCACACAGAAAATTTCCCAACAAACAGAAAAAAGCAACACAAAAGGTCCAAGGTCTCAAATCTCCAAGAGCGTAGGGTAAAGATCCTAGATCAAAGTCCGAAGTCCAAGTCCAAGTCTGAATCCGATTACAATGTCACAATAGTTCGGAATTAACAGAACCAAGTCTTTTAGTGTTTTTATATTTATTAGTGTCTTAAGAGAAAGTCCAAATAGACTAAACAAAAAAAGCATAAGCATAAACAAAGGTTCAAGTGGACAAAGAAAAAAGCAAGATGATAATATGATATGAAATGCTAAAGTAAAGGCATAAAATAAATGACAAAAATTAAAGGGCACAAAGTAAATTTAGTGCAACCATATATTCAATAGTTTAGAATTAGTGATGATGAACATTTTGTCATTTTTCGGAGAATACTCGACTAGTCAACCATAAGCAAGAAAAGATGAATCTATACATCATTAAGAGAAGGGCTCAAACTTGGATAAAATCGACAACTATGCCACTAGCTCTCTTAATGACAAAGATACAATCTATTTCACACCACACTATGGTGAGTAGGAGGTTGACAATCTCGCATACAAAAATAACTTAATTTCCGATTCAGGACAAAATGCAGCGCTATGTTAAGCAATTGTAGCACGACCTATAAAAAAATTCATACTATGGAAGGTCGGTCAATAATACTATTTGTGCTAATGCAATCTAGAGAAGTGACATATAAGTCACTCTCCTAAAGTTTGCCACACTAAAAGAAAAGAGGTAGCGGTCTCATCTTAATCAAGATTTTTCATCGATTAATCAAAGGCAATCTATCATTATTCCAAAGTATGGAGAATGATCCAAATGATCATTGATCCATATATTTGAAATAATGAAGATTAAACATCCTTGAAAGCCAACAATCCATGATCCATAGATTTCATTGACCAAAAGAAATAAAAGAAGAAGAAGATAACAACAAGACATCATCAACGCCATTCAACCATCTTGGTGGATTAGAGTTTTCACTCCATCAACACCCAAGTTCCAATGATGTTGATGAAACTTATAATCACATTTCTTAAGATTCAAGAACCAACAAATAATAAGAAAAGAAAATCAAGAACAAAATAAATCATATGAATTTAAAAAAAAATTAAAAAAAATATCAAAAATGCAAAAATCAACAAAAATAATGAATCAATATCAGAATTAAGAAGCAATTAAAAATTAGATTCAAGAAGAAATTAGTACAAAAATGAATTAAAAGAAATTTAAAGAAATTAAAAAAAAAAAATGAGAGGGAGGTTTTAATGAAGAAAAGGTGGTGATGGACTAGCAATCCAAATACACTCACGGCCCAAATTCCTTAATGAAAAGTATTTAAAAAAAACAAAAAAAAATGAAATCAGAATAACATGTATCATCTTCTTCCTCCTTCAAACATGGCCATGTAAAAGGAAGCTCAAGTTAACACTTTATCTGTCGCGCCGGAGCTCGAAATTATGCGGATGTGATCGAAATCAAAAACTCTACGAAACGGTATTAACAATTCAAAGAAACAACGAAGAGTAACTGATCGAAAACGACGACAAAGCTTCAAACTACCTTCAAAGTCACAAGTAAGTGTGCAATTAATCTTCCTCTTGCTTCTTCTACTTCTTCTGGATAATTTCTGGCTCGAATTTGGTTTGAAATGGAGGTTAATTTGAAGAATAAAAGAAGGAGATGAATTGAATGAAACATGTTTTACGAAGTAAGAAATGAGAGAAAAAATGTCAGTTTTCTTGGCTAAAAAGCTTGAGAGAAAAGATTGAAATGATCTCTTATTTACAGATGCCAAATATATACCATCTTCATCTCCTGAATGGTAACAAGCTAACTTCTCTGAGTAATTTGCGCCTTTTCTTTTTTCTATCACCATCAGCAGCAAGAACAAGAGCATTTAAAGCTTTATGAAAACTGTCTTCGCGAAATTTTCCCTTTTCATCCACAACTAAGTACAGACCCTCGCTTCCGGAAGGAAAAATATAATGTTGAAGGGGAGTTGGCCGGTAATCTGTATAAACGAAATGACAAAGCTGTTGGTGCACCTTTGCCGCCCAATCAGCAAATTCCTTGGCATTAGGGACAGTAGCAGACAGGAAGACAAAACGAGCATTCTTTGGCGACATAACAATGCTCTCTTCCCAAACCACATCTCTTTCTCAATCGCGCATGTAATGCACCTCGTCAAAAATGATCCAAGCTACCTCCCTAGTGACCTCAGACCTTTTGTATTGCATACTTCGCCAGATTTCAATAGTCATGATCAAGCAAGAAGCATTCGGATCAAGTTTAAAAGGGAACTTCCTTGCAGGCTCTTTGATTTGAGATGTATCAGAAGGAGTAGAAGATGAAGCGTGAATGTAGCCATGTGGATACGATACGTCGTGAAGACAATCGTATTACACTTGTGAAGTTTTTGTTGTTGTGGTTAATGGTGTCGTTTAGCGTTTTAGGATGCAAACATAGTAGCAGTAGTAGGTGGTGTTGATTCTAAATGTTTGCGGCGGCGACAATCGGCTCAGGGTGTGTTTTCCGTCGAGTTGAGTTTGGTATAGTGTGGGCAGCGTTTGGAGATAGAGTTGTCTGTGAAGCTATTGTTTATGAAGTCCAACTGTACCAAACTGCTGTTAATTCCCAAACTTTGAGGTATGACTCCAAAGAACATGTTGTCAAACAATGAGATGTTTTTGAGGTTCTTCAGCTCTGTCATCTCCACGGGAAGTTCAGTAACAACCATACTTAAGGCTTCAACCAGATGCAATGAGTCTTCAGCAGGAACTTTGAAACTATCTTCACTACTAACTGTCCGATTGTAGATGTGGAACATGATTTCTAAGGACAGGCACTTCAGATAAGGGTGTAATGATGTCATCATGTTTTCTTTTACTCACAGCAACGAAAATGTTAAGAGTTGACTGAACATGTCTTGGTGGATCAAATGAATATTGATCAATTGTACTTGAAACCCGGGTAGCTTGATCGCGCCAAGCACTGTGAGCAGATGATGGTTGTCGCTCTGAGTATGAACTCCTGGCCCGTTGAACCCCTAATATTCTCACGAATCAACCTTTCTTCTGAGAATAGATCGTCGTCATCAGATTCAGGGCCATTTTTGGAATCAGTTTTGCGCTCAGTACAATGCTCTTCGCGAGGAAGAGTGCCATTTACGGAGGATGGTTTTGTTACGATAGGAGACTTCTTCTGAGATGAACACGACTCAAAACAGTTTTTTTTCTCTTACTCCAGGCTGCATAAATTCATTGACAGCATACACTTTCGTTGGAACTGAAAAGTTCAAGATTGCAATGGGATACTGTTTAAAGTTTGCACTTCTATACAACTCATCCACAAGTTTACTGAATTTTGGCATATCCACGGGTCTACCATTCACGAAAAAATACTGTCTATCTCCCAAATTCCTTCCATCTCAAGTTCAGAAGCTTGCGAAGCTCACATGCTACCATGTACCTCACATTTAAGTTCTCGTGATTTAATCCATCAACCATGTCACATAGTTGATTCTTCAAAGCCATTGTCCCACGAGCATTCTCAATTGCATGGTTCACTTGCACCAAAGCAGGTATACTGGTCCCATGCTCTATTGCAGCGTCTATTTATTCCCATGCAAGACCTAGCAGATTTCGTTGTGTAAATCTTCGCTCTTTATTTCATGCCAACTTGCAATGGCTTTTCACATGTAAGAGAACTGAGAGCTCCAGAAGGATTGACTTTTGCCATAGCACATAGACTTCTAAAAGCATCCTCTTTCTCATCATCATCTCGTATCATTGACAGAGCATTGCACCAAGGTTGCATGAAATGCTCCATATGTGGTGCTACAAGGTTTGGCATGTTAGACTTGTAATTTGTAGTCATGGCTTTCATGTAGCATGAGCTTGGATTGTTTCAAGTGTTGTAGTAGGCTTTGTTCATCATTTATTTTTTGCAATTATTTTGAAATCATGGGCTTTGGCATTTTTGTAAAGGCCTTTGGAATTTTAGAAGTGTGTATTGGGAAAAATATGGATATTAGATGGATATGGAATGTTTGGATTATTGACTAATGGGAATGAGTTTAATGAACGGATAATGGTTATATGATTATAATGGATATGAAAAGAATGGATAAGAATGAGTAATTGGATTTAGAAAAATGAGTATGGATTGAAAAATTGGAATATGGATATTGAAAATTGAATATGGACACTGAATATAGAAATTGGAATGGATAATGAATAGTTTAGCGAAATGGATATGCAACTCCACCAATATTTTCCACACATGGCCATGAAACCTTGATTTCTTCCAGATTCCTCATCTTGAAATTTCTAATAAAATCCATTTATGCACGCCTTGACTGAATAGAAACCAAACTTGACTTTTTTGAACAAATCTCTGAGTTTCTGATTGAAAATGAAATAAGTCTGAATCAGTTCGAATTTGTCTGAATCAAAATCCGGGAAAATAAATTCATAGATGAACCACTAATGGACTGATGGATTCTTGATCATGATAACTTGGACTAAACTTCTCATAAATCACTTCTTGATAACCTGATGAATTTCAACACAAGACAACTTGACCTTAGATACACATTGCCTAAGAAATAGACCACTGCCACAACCAATTTGCAATTCAAGCAGTCCTTTGATGGTTTGACAAAGATTAGGTCAAACTTCCATCTGACCTTAACCATAACTGAGTAGCCGCACTTAACTCCAAGCCATGCTCTTGCCATCAATCTCCTTGGAAAACCCTAAACACACAGAGAAGAAGAAACAAGCAAAAATGCAAATTATTTTTGGTATTTTGGTTAGAGATTAGTAAACATAAACAAACATAAAGCAAGTAAGAAACACACAGATGTTTGGTGATCTCCCTAAAAAACAAACCCACAAAGAAGGGAAGGAGAACCAAATTTTGTGATCTTGTTTGTATGCAAAGACGCAAATGAAGTGGGATCTTAGGGGTAAAAATTAGGATATTACAACATGGAGTACGTTACTTGTTTCTTGAAGGGTTTGAATGACAACTATCACAACATTAGGACTCAAATCTTGCTACTTAATCGTCTTCCTACCATTAGCCGTGCCTATTCCCTAATTTCGCAGCAACAAATTGCTTCTTCATCCGTTCCTGCAGCTAACCTTACCATTCTATACACCAACAACAACAATTCCCGTGGCAAAGGTAAAGGTACCTCCAAAAACTCCATGTTTTGCACAAATTGCACTAAAACAAACCATATCGTGGATACATGCTACTTCAAGCATGGATTTCCACCCTAATATCGCAACAAAAACATCAAGACTGCCCCAGATTCCAAGACTGCTTCAAATTCAAAGAACACTTCAACTTTAGACAAAGACAATGTGTTCTCTAAAGATGACTATCAACAATTGTTGCTCCTACTTCAACAATCAAAGAAAGAGCATCCACAAACCAAACCTGCCAAATCTTCTGCCCCCAAGCAAGGCATCATATCAGGTATGCTTGATACAGGTGGTCCCTCTCACTTATCTTCTATGTGGATAATTGACTCCGGTGTATCCCATCATGTTTGTCCACGCATTAAATCTTTTTCTAATCTTACTGCCATTGATACTGTATACATTCACCTTCCTAATGATCATCATCTTACTGCTAGATTCTCTGAAACTGTCTTCTTAAATTCGCATTTTCATTTGCATGATGTTTTTTATATACTTGAATTTAAGTTTACTTTAATTTCCATTTCGAAACTTTGCCAAACATCCAACTACAATATATCATTCTTACACAACTCATGTTACATCCAAGATGTGTCTACCAAGAGGATGATTGGCCATGTGACTCAGCATAATAACCTTTACATGTTACATCATGTTCCTCTTGCCTATGATTCTCATGTCAGCAATTGTAATCCTGCTAGGACTGATGATTACAATCATGTTGATGATAATTCCTTGTGGCACCTTAGGCTAGGATCTCCTTCTAATGATGTATTACACAACATGTCAAAACAATTTTCTGATATTAAACATAATAAAATTTATGTTTTCCATACATGTCATTTATCTAAACAATGCAGATTACCCTTTCCTATTAGTCATTCTGTTACATCTCATTGTTTTGAATTGGTGCATATGGACATATGGGGTCCCCTTTCTCTTGCTTCTGTGGATGGTTTTTCATATTTTTTTACTATTGTTGATGACTTTACCAGATACACTTGGACTTTTCTCATAACTCATAAATCTGAAGCTAGAACTCATATTAAGCACTTTATCACATATTGTCAAAGACAATTTGCTTGCAACATTAAAACCATTAGGAGTGACAATGGCCCTGAGTTCATTATGCCCTCTTTTTATGCTATTTTGGGAATCCTCCATCAAAGGAGTTGTGTTGAAACACCCCAACAAAACTCAACAGTGGAAAGAAAACACCCTCTTTTTATGCTTATTCACACACTCTCTTGCTAAAGTTTTCTAAACATTTATTTTGCCTTAAAAAATTTTAGTATATCCACGAGCTCAAGCTCTTGCTCTACGTAGGTACAAGTTAGATACTATCTTTTCCCTCTTTTATTTATGGTGATTATTATGGATTTTGATGAGAATGGTAATATGATAGGTCCCTCAACTCAAGACGAACGTGTATCCCCGTGAAACTACTATTATAGGAATGATAGGCATCTTGGCGGGTCTATTGAATATATATTAGTGGAACTAGGTATGTTTGGAAAATTCGAGAGTTCTCTTAATTTTGATAGTGATAGAAGTGATGCTAATGATAATGATTTCTCGTTCCCTTCTATTTTCTTAAGAAACATGAAGCTTGTGGCCACCTCGGACACCGTGACGAAGGATGTTAGGGAAGTTGATGTACTTACACCATTGAGGACCAAGTAACCTCCATTCGGCAATAGCTTATTTTCTTTTCTTCTGATGACAAAGAAGATGTTATTTTGGAGGCGTGCCCTCTAGCAAAGAGGGCCAACATGGTCGCCTCTAACGCCTCTTCCACTCCCTCATTTTCTTTTGAGGCGGAGGCATAGACGATGCTCAATGTGGCTCCCTCCCAGATCACACCCAATGCAAGAGCTTGATTAGGGAATTTAAAATTATTTCTTGGCAACTGTTGCGGTGAGAATCGGATAACAAGCTATTAATTAACTTGCATCACATTTCTTTGAATTCACCACCGACTTTGATTTATCCAAAGGAAAGGTTCAAGATCGAGAAAAACCTAAAGGGGGGAGATCTAAGGTTCGGGGGTTGGTTATACTAAGGGAAGGTATTAGCACCCTTAATATCTGTAGTACTCTACAGGAACCTCGTGTTTAGTTTGTGTTATGTTATGTTTGCTTGCTAAGATATCTGCTAAAGGTAAAGACCTAAGGGTATGTACACTAAGTTTGCTCGCCAAGACGTCGCATCTTGTGCCTATGTATCTGACTAAAGAATCAGAGCAGCCGTAGTTCACCTAACTAAGGGTGAAGGAACCATTGACTATGGCCAAAGTTCCAAGGGGAAAAAGTATGAGCTCATGTAGAGTTTAAGAAACTCTCTAAGTCTAAGTTGTGGGGGAAATGAGTACTCAAGATGATGAGTATCATATAGAGTTCAAGAACTCTAACCTAATCCTAAGTTATAAGGTTGAATGGCTATGAGGCCAAGGTGATAATGAGCTATCTACGACCATGAGGTCAATAGAGAGACTTTGACTATGAGGTCAAAGGGGGATGGCTATGAGGCCAAGGTGATAATGAGCTATCTATGACCATGAGGTCAATAGAGAGACTTTGACTATGAGGTGAAAGGGGGATGGCTATGAGGCCAAGAGATAAGAGCTATGACTATGAGGTCAAAGCTTTACCTATGACTATGAGGTCAAGGTTGAAGAGATTACTCTATGACTATGAGGTCAAGAAGGGATCCTATGACTATGAGGTCAAGGAAAATGGATGCCTATGACTATGAGGTCAAAGGTAGTAATGAGCTTTCTATGACTTTGAGGTCAATAGAAAAACTTTCCTTTGGAAGGAAGTGGGAATGGTAACATCTTGTGAACAAGGGTTACAGTGAGGTTGAAATATGATGAAACATATGAGTTCAAGAATTCCAGAACAGTAAACATTTATCAATATAGGAAATGAACTTCCAAGTATGATTATGGTAAACAAGGATAAGTGATCACATGAATATGACAAGTATGGCAGAGAAAGCATTCCCACAGTTTGGAAACAAAGACATTTAGAGTCATGCAACTTAGCAACAGAGGCCAGAAAAATACAGACAACACTCTCATGGTAAAGTCTTGTTTAAAGTCAAGGAGCAATTTTCAAACAAAATTTCACGAGTTACAGAATATTCTAAAGAAAATCCTTTAACGTCTTTAAGAAAAAAATAGTTGATTTTATTTACAGAAAAGTCTAAGAACTTAAAATGAGAGTATGCACATTTTTATTGTTTTTGAAATTCTTAGAAAGAAAATAAAATAGTTATAAAAGGTAAAACAAATAGAATAAAAAAAACAAACAAAAGGACTACACAGTGTGGCACTCGCCACACTTGTCTTCTTGACAGACGCCATGATGTTTTCATGGCAGCCACTATTACATGCATGGCCAGCGCCATATCTAGGCCATTTATCCATGGCCAGCGCCATAAATGCTTTATGGCAGGCGCCATGTGTTTTTTTTGTGGTGTGTGTCATCATTTTTTTGTGTGTGTTAGTGGTGTGGCGTACGCCACGAAAGCATTCTATTTTCTAACATGGCGAGTGCCACTTTAATCCTTTCTTATTTAGTTTTTTTTTTTAAATACAAACACGAATCCGGTTCATGATTTATTAAACAAGCCCACACATTTATGATTTAAGATTTGCAACGTTTATCATAGAATCAGACAATAACCAGACAATAACAAGATAAAAAATACGTCAACATGATAACAATATGAAGCAAAATGATCATGGTATAAAAAAGAATAGAATGAAATAGAGTGTGATACCTAGTGGAGAAAGTCCACTGCTTCTTCACAGGTACAAGTTTCTAGAAATGATGGATGAGCTCCCTCTCCTTCAAAGATCAACTGCTACAAAACTAACTCTTCACTCCTTTAGTTTCCCAGGAAGAATTACAAGTTATTGGTGGTTAGGATATTGGATGTTTGATGGTTTGTAGTGTTTACATAAGGAATGAAAATGGTGAGTTCCTTGCAAGTTTTGAAGATTACTTGCAGGACTGAGAAATGGAGAGGTGGAGAGATTTTGAGAGAGTTTTATTTGTATCTTTCTCGGTGTTTTTTGTTGTGTGTTGAACAAAGGAGAAATGGTCTCCTTTTATAGGCAAAACAAATTGGTCTGTGCCTTGGAGATACAGTGGACAAATGATTTTTCCATAGGGGAAAAATTAGGGTTTGTATGGCACTTCCTTCAGCCTTTGAACTCAGTCAACCTTGGGGATCACTATGTTGAACCATGCAGCGAAGGATATAGTGCAGGTCTGTTACTTTCATCCTTCAATATTTATTCCAGAAAACTTTTTTTATTGTGTCATGAGAGAGAGAGTGAAAAGAGGTAATAGTTGGAATTGAGGATTACAGATTCCTGAGCATGAATACAGATCTCTTATGCTGAGCTATTTTATTTCATTAATCCAATATGGTGTCTGAGAAATCTTTTGGCTATGTCAGGAGAGAGTGAGCTCAAAGAGATAGTGTTTAGTGACTTCACAAAAATTGCCTTACAAGCAAGGTATCTTCAGATTTTTCAAATAATAACAAGAGGCACGTGAAATGAATTAAGTGCACAATGCCTTGTTACTAAACCATACGTGAACACCACCTTTAAATTCTCAACTTTATGACCTTTGATTCAAATGATAGAATTTTGGAACCAATAGAATTTTGAAATAAATCACATGTCCATGAAAAAAGAAAATGTCACAGGAACAAACTTAGAAAATTCTAAGTCACACAATTTAATCCTTCCATGCTACCAATTTTGAGATTTTGCACCTTGGTAAATATTTATCCAAATGAAAAAATTCTTGCATTCAAGAGAAAATCTTTGAAGACTCATATGTGGACTCCAAGGATGTTCATTAACACATGGAATGATGTCTCAAGACTTGGGATCACACTTTGCTTGACATGAAAGGCAATGGTTGACTTGTCTTGATAAAACATTTGGTTTCTTTATTGAAAAAGAATTCTTGGATGCATGTAGATTCAAATGGTTGCATTTGGGGCCAAAAGATGTCTTAGGAGACCTTGTCCTCTTTATGTGAACCCTAACTTCCACAATAAAAATAGACCACTTGCAAAATGAAGTGGTTAGTTAATAATGCACACATGATTGAAATTTAAATGTAAGTGCAAGATATTATGACATCTAAGGGGTAACATTTGGGGTACAACAGCGACTATAGACTTATCCTACCATCGAGATGTAACTCCTATCTCAAGCCCCGAATATCCAGAGGCAATGAGGTAACTCCTATCTTAAGGGCATGGAGGCCCAAGTGATTACTGAAGAGGGGTCAGGTACCCCCATATCTTCCCCAATGAGAGGTTGTTCATTTGAGTCCTCCCTGTGGAGTGATCGTGATTTTGATGCCATGAAGTTTGTTGGTGCCCGCCTTCCTTTTCCTGAGGACTTTCTTGGGGGTTACAAGGTTGTCTACAATAAGAATTCCCTAAAACTATCTGACCTTAAAGGGAACCACCTATTAAGGGTTCTTTTAAAGGAGTGTGCTGATATAGAGTAACATGCGCAGAGTGAGAATGAGTTAAGTACGAAGCTCTCCAGCTACAAAAGAGACTCGACCAAAGGTTAGGCGGTTATCGAGGCTCTACAAAAGAAGAATGAGACCCTTACAAAAAAGCTCTGGGATGTTGAGACCACAACTAAGGATTTTCCTATCACGGAGAAAAAATTGCAAGAATGCTTGGATCAAGCCTTTAAAATTCATAAAAAGGTGGAAGATAAGATGTCTATGGTCAAGGACAACTTGGTACAAACCTATTACATCTACATTAAGAGAGAGAGAGAGAGAGAGAGAGAGAGAGAGAGAGAGAGAGAGAGAGAGAGAAAGAATGAGAAAATGGCCTTCTTCTATACTAAGCTGGATTTGAGCCCCTTGGATGTGTTCAAAGTTGTTCACAGTAGCCAACTAATGGATAACACTAGCGATTACCAGCCAGCCTAAATTGTCACCTCTCTTGCCAAGGATTCCCAAGCTGACCCTGGGGGAGGTAGGGTGTGCCATAGGAGAGACTGGATCCTAAATAAAGTCAGTGAACCAAAGGTTTTTCCACCTTTTTTTTCTCTTTCTTGGCTTTTAGAATTATGACTTTGGTGGTTGGTCCCATGAGCTCTATACGTAGTTTTGAATACTTTCGTTAAAGGATTCTCTTATATTTGATCTTGTCCAAATGTTATTATCTCTTATATGACCTATTGAGGAATTTCCCCTACTAAGTGTCGTAACCCGAAATTTGACCTCCCCTTTTGCCTTTTTGCATGAGCATGTGCACTCGCATTTCCGGCATGCGCAATAACATTTTTTCTTTGTGGTTTTGCTGCAGGCATATCCAGAATTCCAAAAAGTTTCGAAGCCACAGTTAATCACATCATTACAGAGTCATCATCACATCAATATAGGCAAAAAAAAGAGGGGTTTTATGCTTATTCATCAAAGCAAAGGGTCGAAGTTCAGAGCCACGACCATAGCACCTTGTTTGAAGCCAAATTAGGAAAATTTTGTATGTGTTAATCGATTAACAAAAATACAGGCAAAAGTGGTTAATCTATTAACACCATTTTACAACGTTGTTTTCAGCTTTTGAACAACTGTTAATCGATTAACAGACAAGTGTTAATTGATTAACACCTGCAAGTTTTGCAGAATGTCAACATTTCACAGTGCTACAACATCTACACTCTTCTTCTTTGGTCTACATCATTATAGTAACTTGTGGAAGGTTCTAGACATGTGATTACACCAAAAAATATCAATTACATTTACACTACCTCACTTTCAATTATGCTTACCATACACTCTCATTTCCAAGCATGTGAACTGTTTGATCAAGTGAGTTACATTGGGATTCTCCAACTGAGTTAACCAATAATTAACTGAGTTAGACCTCAACTCAGTGAGTTGGGTCTAACTAATTCCATACCAAATTCCAAACCTCATGTAACTACCTTCATGCCTAATTCCAAACCTAACCTACTCCAAACCTACACTCTATATAAGCAAACCTTCACCTTGATGCAAATGACCCTTGATCATTCTCTCACTTTTCACACTTCACTCTCAATTCTCTCTGAATTTTCTGTAATTGTCTCTCAATCATCTTCATCTTCTTAACCAAACCACACTAAAGCTCTTTTTCCACCATTAAAGCTTAGCAAGCTTCACATTGAACTTGCTATTTTTTTTAGCTAAACCTCTAATTCACTACATTTCTTCTTTGATTTCTGTAATTACAACAACTTCTACTTTAATTCAAGCTTTGGAAGTGATCATTTCAAGAGTTTTGGTGCAAACTCATATTTGGAGCATTTATCGTGTTTTCTTCGGTTTTGCTATGAATTGCTCTAAAGCTTGGAATTCTCAGATTTCTTTGCTTCTTCGCATAACATTTTTCTTACAACAATTACCAAGGCAACCCTCCGCCTTATAGGTTGGTGATTCATGCTTAATTCGCTATTTTCGATCATTTTTGCGTTTTCACAATGTAGCTCTTAATTGAGGTTTTGTTGTTTGAATTCTTATTTTGCATGATCAATTCTCTTAGCTTCTATTTGCTATGAATTAACATGAATTTTGCATCTTCTTCTATGCTTTAATCCACTGCAATTACATGAAATAAGTTGCTGAAAGTGCTTTTGTGCTGAATCTTAGGTTGCTGTTTTTTACAGTGTTAACAGATTAACCAGTTTACAGGCAAAAGTGGTTAATTGATTAACACTGTTGTTGTGTGGATTTTGTGCTATTTTTACAGTGTTAATCAATGATAACACGAAAATGTATCATATATTTTCCTTAAGTTACGACTAATATTTACGTTATTTCAGTCCAAGTTCCGATTATCCCGCAAGTATTCTAGTGTTTTCGCAGGTATTTCATTGTCCAAGCTAAAAAGGAGCAAAGTATAGAAACATGGAGAAAAGAGTAGAAAACAGGAAGAAATGTCAAGAAAAAGAGCAGAAAATGAAAAGTGGTGTGTGTGACGACCGTCACACACTCACCACGATCGTCACGCAATCCAAAAGTGCACCACGCTCGTCACACAGTCCTCACGACCGTCACGTGCACCAAAGTGGTTATTACGTTCAGAAACGCAGACGTGGACAAAGCAGACCAATGCACACGCACAATCAGTACTTTCTCCTACATTCTCTCAACTTCAGTTTCAACTCACTTGAGCTAGTCTCCCTTAGAATTCTCAACCACCAAAGGTTGTGCTCCTATATTTCCTCCAACGTTAAGGCAATGCTTTGGCTATAAATACAGCATGGATTGAAGAGCAACCAGACACACCATATAGAGAATTTACCCGAATTGCTGCAGAATTTATTTCCGAATTTTTACTTTCTTTGCATTCCTTGTTTGTTTCCCGTTCCCATTCCTTGTTTACCATCACTTGAATTAGTGATAGTTTCTCACATTGAGGAGCTATTGCACCATAGTTAGGATTTGTTTTCAATCTTGCCTTCATCATTCGTTATTCCAATACATCGAGCAAAAGCCTACCGACTTGAGGAGGAATTGCGAGAATAAACTTATTGCAAATTTATCAGGTTTTTATTCATTATCGTAATAATAGCATTATCGTTTCTCATTGCAATGTTTAATTTACTGTTTCACAATTTATTTTTATGCATGTTTGTTTTAATTAATATGTCTAGCTAAATCCGATTTATCGGTATGTAATTAAGTTAACCGGAATGGATTCGATAATTCTAAGCCAAAACCATAAAAAACTTATTTTCTAGCCGCGATTTCTTAATTAAAATTGGACTTTTGTTACGAGAGTAAAAAGGTAGTAAAGGTTAGGATCAAGATCCACGAGAGTGTGAGATTTTAACCGGATAGCTAAAATCGGGCATTGGTTTTAAAAACAGCGAGAGCGCTTTAAAGCCAATTAGACTGTATTAGTTTTCAAAAAGTGTTTTTAAACTCAAATGGGCTAGCGAGAGCAGACATTATGATTTAGGAATATAGTCCGAAGCAAGATCCACGAGAGTGTGAGGTGAGGGCTTTTAAACTGATATTTTCTACAGAAATATAATGTGACTTATTATTATACGCTTAGGTTTTATTGAATCCACGATGGTATACTAAGTTACGTACCGATATTCTAATATTAACTAGTTTATTCCAAAAATTTAGATTCCCTTTAGTTTCCCTTTTTGAACTTAAAACCAAAACATCTTCGCCTTAGCTAAACACAGTAACAACCCGTAGCACTAGGTTGATTATCAGGTCTATGTGGGATCGATATCTTTATTACTACGCGATAGGCTGTGCACTTGCAGTTAGTAACCGTTAGACTCAGAAAGTCGCGATCAAGTTTTTGGCGCCGTTGCCGGGGACTTTGATTTATTCATTAGTGTGATTCTTTGTTGCGCAATATAGACTAAGGCAACGAATTTTATTTCCCTTTTTCTCGATTGTATGCCAAGTACTCGCTCACAAAGCGAAGACTTGCAACCACCAATCGCCGAATTAGAGTGTTTCTTACATTTATGACACATAATACTTGAGTATCAACGCAAGTATAATATTCTCGATCTTCTCGCTCATACTCCTAAACCACTCAAAGAATGAAACATGGCCGAAGGACCACATAACCGTCCTCTTAAGTATTATGCTACCCCATCTGAGCAAGAACCACACAACAACATTGCTGCCCCCGCTATCAACCGGAACGATTTCGAGTTGAAACCCTCATTGCTGTCAGCCGTACAACAACATCAATTTTCTGGAAATCCTACTGATGATCCAAATGAACATTTGACCAAATTTGTGCAGTACGCAGACACAGTGAAGGCAAATAGTGTGACTGCAGACGCGATAAGACTACGTCTTTTTCCTTTCTCATTATGAGACAGAGCTTGGGCTTGGTTGCAATCCTTGCCATCAAATTCCGTCACTACGTGGGATGAGTTGAAAAAGGTGTTCTTAGCCCGATATTTCCCACCAAGCAAAACAGCTATGTTGAGAGCCCAAATTAATGGATTTCGACAAAAAGATACTGAGTCTCTTTACGATGCATGGGAGAGATACAAGGATATGATGAGGATGTGTCCGCATCACGGTCTTGAGGATTGGTTAGTCATCCATACGTTTTACAATGGTCTCTTGTACAATACAAGAATGACAATAGATGCCGCTGCTGGTGGTACACTTATGGACAAACCTTATACCGAAGCCTATCAACTCGTCGAAAGCATGGCTCAAAACCATTACCAATGGGGAGGTGAACGAACGCCAGTGGAGAAAGCTCAAACGAAAGGTGGAATGTACGAAGTTAGTAGTCTTGATCATGTCCTTGCTAAGGTAGACGCCCTTGCTCAAAAGATAGACAACTTGACCAAAACACCCGCAGCCGTCGTGGCTGTCGTAGCTCCAAACTGCGAATTATGCGGAGTACCTGGACATGCTGCCTCCGAATGCCAAATTTTTGCAGGAGTCTCCGCTGATCAAGTGAATTATGCTCAAGGAAACCCTTATGCAAATACCTACAATCCTGGTTGGAAAAAACCACCCAAACTTTTCGTACAAGAACAATAACGCTTTGTATGCACCTGGCCAAGCGCCTGTTGTGCCACCAGGATATCAAAAACCTGCTGCTAACGTTCCCAACGTTCCTAGGAAGTCAAACCTTGAAATTATGATGGAAAACTTCATTGCTACACAAGCTCAACTGAACAAGGAGTTCCTTAACCAGAATGTTCACACCGGTGAGCAAATCAAACAATTAGCAAACAAGGTTGACGCTCTAGCCACTCACAACAAAATGTTAGAAACACAAATCTCGCAAGTGGCTCAACAACAAGCAGCTACCGCTACCCCAGCTGGGAACCTTCCAGGTCAAACTCAGATTAATCCGAAGGGACATGCAAACACTATAACACTTCGGAGTGGAACAGAACTAGAAGGACCCACTGACCCAAGAATCGAAAATCCAGCCATGTACCAAAAGCCTAGTAAGGAGTCTGAAAAGGAAGGCGAACCAAAGGAAAACGAGAAGGAAGATAATGGCAAAGAGGCCGAAGAGAAAGAAGAACAGTATGTGCCTCCGCCGCCTTATAAACCACCTATCCCGTATCCCCAAAGATTCGCTAAATCTAAAAACATAGGCCAATTTAAGAAATTTGTTGAACTTCTGAAACAATTAAATGTCACAATACCTTTTACAGAAGCAATCACACAAATGCCCTCATACGCTAAATTCCTAAAAGAAATATTAACTAATAAGAAAAAGCTCGAGGATACTGAAACCGTTATGCTTGCTGCAGAGTGTAGCGCTATAATCCAAAACAACATGCCTCCTAAGCTAAAAGATCCTGGTAGTTTCTCTATACCATGTGTGATTGGAAAGTTTGTCATAGACAAAGCCTTGTGTGATTTAGGAGCCAACATCAGTTTAATGCCCTTATCTATTTGTAAAAGGCTCAACATTGGAGAACTGAGACCAACAAGAATGTCTGTACAACTAGCTGATAGATCAGTGAAATTTCCTCTAGGAATGCTAGAAAACATTCCAGTACGTATAGGACAATTCTATATTCCTATAGATTTCATAATCATGGACATCCAGGAAGATTCAAACATCCCTATCATTTTAGGAAGACCTTTCCTAGCTACTGCCGGAGCCATCATAGATGTGAAAAAAGGAAAACTGACTTTCGAGGTTGGTGAAGAAAAAGTAAAATTCATCCTCTCACAATTCTTCAAAGCACCTGCTATAGAAGATTTGTGCTGCTTCAAAGATATAATTGATGAATGCGTTAAAGAAATGGAAAAACACTAAAACACGTATTCTGAAGTGCTAAGAATTTCGATGTCACCAATTTTTGAAGATGATAATTTGCGTGGTGAATACCAAGATAATAATCTAAGTGAATGTCTCGCACTCACTCCTGACCCTATGCCTTGCCCAAAGAAACCAGCCGTAGAACTGAAGACATTACCCAAAGATCTAAGGTATGAATTCCTAGATACAGAACTCGAACAACCAGTTATAGTCAACGCAGACTTAGGACAAATAGAAACCGAGAAATTATTGCATGTCCTGAGAAAGTACCCGACTGCCTTAGGCTATAACATCTCATACTTGAAAGGAATAAGTCCCTCTATCTGTGTGCATCACATTATGCTTGAGGAAGACTGTAAAACCTCTAGAGAACATCAAAGGAGAATCAATCCCATTCTGAGTGATGTCGTTAAGAGAGAAGTGCAAAACCTATTAGAAGCAGGAATCATATACCCAATATCAGATAGTGAATGGGTTAGCCCAGTTCACATGGTACCCAAGAAAGGAGGTGTTACAGTCATCAATAATGAAAAAGGTGAATCTGTAGCACAACGTACTCAAACCGGATGGAGAATGTGTATCGATTATAGAAAACTAAACAAACCCACTCGTAAAGATCATTTCCCTTTACCCTTCATAGATCAAATGCTTGAACGTCTGGCTAAACACTCCCATTTTTTCTATTTAGCCGGATATTCAGGATTCTTCCAAATTCCTATCCATCCTGACGACCAAGAAAAGACTACTTTCACATGTCCCTATGGAACTTTTGCCTATCGGCGAATGCCTTTCGGATTATGTAACACACCCGCAACATTTCAGAGATGCATGATGTCCATCTTCTCTGACTTCTTAGACGGTATAATGGAAGTCTTTATGGACGATTTCTCAGTCTGTGGGGAAAGTTTTGAAGGATGTCTATCAAACCTCGAAATGGTGCTCAAACGATGTGTAAAAGTCAACTTAGTGTTGAATTGGGAAAAATGTCATTTCATGGCCCGACAAGGAATCGTGCTAGGACATATAGTATCTGACAAAGGAATCGAAGTCGACAAAGCAAAGATAGAAGTTATAGAAAATCTACAACCACCGAAAACCGTTAGAGAAATAAGAAGTTTCTTAGGACACGCCGGATTTTACCGACGTTTCATTAAAGATTTCTCTAAGATAACCAAACCCCTAACTGAGCTGTTAATGAAAGATGTTGAATTCGTCTTTGATGACAAATGCTTGGACGCATTTCAAACACTCAATCAAGCTTTAATATCAGCACCCATTATGCAACCCCCAGATTGGAATAAACCATTTGAAAGCATGTGCGACGCAAGTGACTATGCTGTAGGTGCAGTCCTAGGACAAAGAAAGGACAAAAAGCTTCACGCAATCTACTATGCCAGTAGAACCTTGGATCATGCACAAATGAACTACGCTACCACAGAAAAGGAACTCTTGGCTGTCGTGTTCGCATTAGATAAATTTCGTTCCTACCTAGTAGGAGCAAAAATAATCATCTACACCGATCACGCCGCAATCAGGTACCTATTAAGCACAAAGGACACCAAACCGAGGCTTCTGAGATGGATTTTACTTCTACAAGAATTCGACTTAGAAATCAAGGACAAGAAAGGCACCGAAAATGTAGTAGCTGAACACCTGTCAAGAATGGAAAACATCCAACCAGACCAAGTACCTATTAATGACGATTTCCCTTATGAAAGACTCTTAGCCCAGTTAAAAAGCAATACAATAGAATAATCCCTGACTTATACTAATACAGAAACTAATGAAGTGGTAGAATCTGTTTACACTAAGACCATGCTACCATGGTATGCTGACTTTGTCAACTATCTAGCAGCTGGAGTACTGCCACTTGATCTAACCTATCAACAAAAGAAGAAATTCTTCCACGACCTTAAACACTATTATTGGGACGAACCACTTCTCTTCAAGAGGGGCGCTGATGGTATTTTCCGTCGTTGTGTACCCGAAGATGAGGTGGAAGACATAATTTCTCATTGTCATTCCGCGCCCTATGGAGGGCACGCGAGCACTTCAAAGACTTGTGCTAAGATTTTGCAAGCTGGCCTCTTTTGGCCTACTCTATGGAAAGATGTCCATATCGTGGTTATAAATTGCGACCGGTGTCAACGCACTGGTAACGTCTCTAGACGCGATCAGATGCCTCAAAAGGGCATTCTAGAAGTAGAAGTATTTGACGTGTGGGGAATAGATTTCATGGGACCATTTCCGTCTTCTTTTGGTAACTAGTACATACTCGTCGCTGTCGATTACGTTTCCAAATGGATCGAGGCTGTAGCTTCTCCTACAAATGACACACGAGTAGTGATAAAGCTCTTTAAGAACATAATCTTTCCTAGATTTGGTGTGCCAAGACTCGTCATCAGTGACGGTGGCTCCCATTTCATATCTAAAATATTCGATAAGCTGCTGTCAAAATACGGAGTCAAACATCGTATGGCAACACCATATCATCCACAAACCAGTGGACAAGTCGAGGTTTTGAATAGAGAAATAAAACAAATTTTAGAAAAGACTGTCGCTACCTCTAGGAAGGATTGGTCAACTAAACTTAATGAAGCTTTATGGGCTTACAGAACCGCTTACAAAACCCCCATAGGAACCACTCCATTTAAGTTAGTCTATGGAAAATCTTGTCATCTGCCGGTAGAAATAGAGCACAAAGCCTATTGGGCTATTAAAACCCTCAATTTAAATTACGTTGTCGCAGGAGAAAAATGAATCTTAGATTTACACGAATTAGAAGAACTAAGACTAGATGCTTATGAGAACGCCCGCATATACAAAGAAAGAACTAAGAGATGGCACGATAAGCGCTTATCTAGAAAAGAATTTAGTGTGGGAGACGTCGTGCTCCTATTTAATTCGAGACTTAAGCTTTTTCCAGGAAAACTTAGATCTAGGTGGTCCGGACCCTTTGAAATTTCTAAAGTTTTTCAAAGTGGAGCGATAGAAATAAAAGGAAGAAATAGTGAACCATTCATAGTAAACGGACAACGCTTAAAACATTATCATAATATTGCAAACAGAGACTATTTGAATAGTCTAAGACTTTTAGAGCTGCCCGCTCATCCCTATAACTGAATTATCACTAAGCTTGCGTCAGGCTTACGACGTTAAAAACAGCGCTTAGTGGGAGGCAACCCACGAGATTGTTTTCCTTTCCTTTTAACTTTCTTTTATTTCTATTTCTTTTTAAAATTTCTTTACATTTTTCTTAAGTCTATTTTTATTTCTTTCCGTTCCCCTTTTACTTTCTTAATCTTGTTTTCATTACTTTTTCATTTTTTATTTCTCAAAAATTTAAAAATTTTATGGAAACTGTTGTGCTGATCTTATAATTACATGTTAGAGGATTTTTAAAGTCTTTCTACCTTCTTCCTTCTTCATCTGCTTTACTTTTCCGACTAACTGTTAAGATGGATAACGAAGACATCATGGTTGTACTATTCAGGGACGCTGTCCAATGGCACCGCTATGAGGTTCTCTCTCGCAAACCTATGGTCTTAACCAAATTTGCCCATGGACCTACCATGACTGCCTTAGGTATAGGAGATAGCATAGACTGTATGTTTAGCCAGATAGGATGGGAAGGTTTTGCTAGAAAGAAGTATCCAACTTACCACAGGTTGACCCTAGAATTCCTAAGCTCATTGTCCTACAACCCTAACTATGGCATAGGATTTAATAGGGGTAACATAACCTTTAGGCTATTTGGATACACGTGCCGCTTCAACATTAGAGAGATTGCGGACCTGTTGGATTTCCCCAATGGACCCGACGTTTTTACTGTGGCACAGGAAGATTTGGTAATGGAAGATGAACTGGACCTTTTCTGGAGTAGTATTTCAGGACGACCTCATCATGACCCGCATCCTATGGTGTCCACTAAAATTCACAACCCGGCCATTAGATACTTCCATTTGATTTTACCCTTTACCCTTTTTGGAAAAGCCGAGAATGACACCCTAATCTCTAGAGATGAGCTTTTTATCATGTTTTGTGTGTTTCAATCCCGACCCGTTAATGGAGCTACTTTTATGCTTGACAATCTCCGCAGGATTGCTCGAGCTGATCACGGTCCCATTTTGATAGGTGGCCTCGTAACAAAAATTGATGATGCCATGGGATTTAGAACACGAATTTCCCAAGTAAACCCTCTAGGCGGATATAGGCCAATGAACATAACTTTCTATTTTGACCGTGGACTCATTAGAAATCGTGGACCACCCCCGTTTTAATTCCTGATCAATAATGAAGTTGTTTCACACTTTACACTGCCTGATCACGAGCGAACTAGTGTGCATAACCGCCACAACTGGCTGTATGATTTAGATGAGCCCCAACCTGAAAGAGATTTTGAAAGTCATGTGTCTGACATTGAGACTGACCCTGAAACTCCTCCTCACTATCATAATTACCCTGAGCATCCCATGAGAAATACTTACACTGTCCCCCCTGCTAACATACATGCCACTCTCGAAGCCTTCCGCACTGCACTTCATGATATGAGAGATGAACTTCAACTTATCCGTCTTGACGTTGTCGGTTTAATGGATACCGCTGTCAGAGAATTTGATCATCTGAACCAAGCTGTGGAATCTTTGAAGAAGCAACGTGGCTAATTCTGTCACACTGCATTTTTTCCATTTAATTGCTTTTCTTTTAATGTTTTAGAACCATTTACTTTACCGTCTATTTCTTTTTAATATCAAGGAACAAGTTTAATTCAGTTCAATTTTAACTTTATTACTCTACTGCAATTTTACTTTGAGTACACTGCTATGAATTTCCAATTTTAATAAAGTATTCAATTCGTATTCATTGCTTGTGGTTGAGTTGATGATATAATGTTCCTGCTTATTTTAATTTATTTCTGTCACTTTATATGCATTCTAATTAGCTCGTATCTTACTGCTATTTATAATTGCCATATCCAATATATATAATATGCCATATTTTATTTAACTTCTGTGAGAATAGCAGACTTTGTGAGCATGACGGGCGTAACGCCCTTGTCACGACCGTCACACGGCTTACGACCGTGACGGGTTCGTGACGAGCGGCATACTTGTTTTAACGCACTCTCTGTTAATAACAGAGAGCCTTTTCTTTTCATCTTCTCTTCTCTTCAATTTATTTTCAAACGACCCACTCTCTTTTCACTCTCCTTAACCGTCCCACTCACATTACTCTCCATACACCACTCACATTATTTTCCATAAATCCCTCACATTGATTCCAAATTTCACTCCAACACTTCATATTCCCAAACCATCTTATTTAAACCTCACGAAACACTCTCATTCTCATAAAACAACTCTTACTCATACCCACTTCCTCCATTAAACCTATTGCACTTTGCATGCACCATGGCCAGACGCACAAGACAAGCTCCTGACCTTTCCGCTGTTACATTCAAAGGGGGAGAAGCCGGTGACCGCCAAAGAGCGAGTTATGTCAGCTTCTACCAACGCTCTTTTCAACCGACGTTGTACGTCCACATTGCCAGCCTTGAAGAGTTGGGTATGCTAGAAGGTGTACGCTGGATGCTCCAAAATGCCGGTTTATGGCAGCTCTGTACACAAGGGCAGCCTACCTACGAAGCTCTGACTCTGGAATTTCTGAGCTCATTTGCTTATGTTACACCTCCGGGAGAAACAAATCAACTTTTTGGTGTAGCTACATTCCGCATGTTTGGCTCTGAATATTCGGTGAGCCAAAACCGACTCGCCCAAATGCTTGGATTCCATCACGGCGAGAATGTTAATTGCCGCTTGCCTAACGATGCCTGGTTCCAGGAAGCTTTCGACCTATGGAATTGACTTACAGGTGTAGCTGCTTCGAGCTGGGACAGCCTCAACGCTACTTATATTCATAACCCAGGAATACAGTATTTCCACAGAGTTCTAGGACACAGAATTTTCGCAAGGGACATCAACCACAAGGTAAACTCCAAGGAGCTCTTTTTCCTTCGCTGTGTGCTCCATCCTGAAGCAATTAATGCAGCTCCGTTCCTTCTGTCGCACATCCATGCCAACTATGCTAGAGGTTCTAAACCTTTCTACTTCGGAGGTATAGTAACTTCTATTGCACTCGGCCTTGGTCTGGGAGACAACCTCGCTAATTTACCTTTCATACCACCTGAGTCCCTGGATACCGAGTATTGTCGCTCCTCCCACCTTATTAAAGCAAGGGCGGATGGACGATACCACCCAGTGGTCCGTACCGGAATAATCAGGAGCATCATCATGCCATGCAGAGACCGCATTGACCCTCAAAGACAAGAAAATTGGCTTTTTGATCTCCGTGCTCCTGAGCCTAATGTGGCTGCTCAAGAAAACCAAAATAATGAAGCAGTCGATGAAATAGAGCAAGAGATGGATCAGCCACCTCATGAAAACCCACCACCTCCTGCCCAAGATGCCTCAACATCCACCAGACGTCGTCGTCGCGCCACTCCAGAATAAGACCCCGTCACTAATGAAGAAATCTTAAGGGGCATATGGCTACAAAACCAATTGGCTGCCCAAAGAGAGGAACAGCAACAGAGGCAGCACAATGAGATGATGAGCCTAATGTGACAAATCCAACAGGGGCAAGTCCACCAAGGACAACGGATTGATGGTATGATAGAAGAGATGGGTGCCCTGACGCTACGCGTGCAAGACTTACATGATTATATCCATCACGTAGGCATTCCAGATCATGTAGCCCGGAATGGACGCGCTCGCACCCGAGGCAGAGGACGTGGACCTCATTAGATTTAGATTTTATTTTTGTTTTAGTTTTATCTCTTTTTGTAGTTTTTTTCCGCGTTTATATTGATACATTGAGGACAATGTCCGATATAGTGTGGGAGAGGTACCTTTTATTTTCCCTTATGTATTCCCTTTCCGCATTTCCTTTCTAATAAAGAAGCATTTATATGAAATTTTCGTACATTTCAAAATTTCCCCACTTTATTCAGCTATAACAAAAAAATTTATGATCATTGCACAACTTAACATACCGAAACATAGGCTATGTTAGGAAATCGAGAAAAATTTAACAAGATTAATACCGTCTTGACACCTTAGACCTCTTGCATATGCGAGATCATTTTCAATACCCATTATACCGATACCCTCAGTTCTAGTTCTAAAGTAACCCCAAGTAGTTTATATTAGCAGTCAGCACCGTCTTAAACACAAACCACGTGGAGAGCCGATGAAGATAAGTGTTTGATTCCGAATCATTAAATAGCTTTCGTATTCTTCGCTGTTGTGAAAAATTGAAAAATGCACCCAACCCACGGTTGCAAAAGTATTACAAAATAAAAGAAAGAATCCATTTTTGGTTGGTTCAGAGGAACCTGGTTCTGAACTCGGTAGGGCGAACTATGGTTCGATCCCCCACAACCTACGATTAGGATATATATAAGGTTACCACACTTGTGAACCAGACCCCATGCTAAAAAGGATCAAAGTCACTAACCGGCTACTCCACTACGTACGTGTAAAGGAAAAGGGCTTAATGTGATTGCGCTAGAATGAAACCGGGTGAAATAGATACGAGAAACTTTAGGTTGAGCTGTAATGATTAGAACTGACTTGTGTAGAGGGGGGTCTATAATTATGCTTGTTGCTTGTGTCACTAATGTATCTTTATTGTTTTACTTGAGTATCTGTCATCTTAACAAAAATGCCTTACAAAACATTTTCAAAACAAAAGGTATGTCATGTGTGTGCGGTTGATAGAACTTGTCCGACGTTCTTACTGACTAATTGCTTGAGGACAAGCAAAGATTCAAGTGTAGGGGAGTTTGATAACACGAAAATGTATCATATATTTGCCTTAAGTTACGACTAATATTTATGTTATTTCAGTCCAAGTTCCGATTATCCCGCAAGTATTCTAGTGTTTTCGCAGGTATTTCATTGTCCAAGCTAAAAAGGAGCAAAGTAGAGAAACATGGAGAAAAGAGTAGAAAACAGGAAGAAATGTCAAGAAAAAGAGCAGAAAATGAAAAGTGGTGTGTGTGACGACTGTCACACACTTACCACGACCGTCACGCAATCTAAAAGCGCACCACGCTTGTCACACAGTCCTCACGACCGTCACGCGCACCAAAGTGGTTATTACGTTCAGAAACGCAGACGTGGACAAAGCAGACCAATGCACACGCACGATCAACACTTTCTCTTACATTCTCTCAACTTCAGTTTCAACTCACTTGAGCCAGTCTCCCTTAGACTTCTCAACCACCAAAGGTTGTGATCCTATATTTCCTCCAACGTTAAGGCAATGCTTTGGCTATAAATACATCATGGATTGAAGAGCAACCAGACACACCATATAGAGAATTTACCCAAATTGCTACAGAATTTATTTCCGAATTTTTACTTTCCTTGCATTCCTTGTTTGTTTCCCGTTCCCATTCCTTGTTTACCATCACTTGAATTAGTGATAGTTTCTCACATTGAGGAGCTATTGCACCATAGTTAGGATTTGTTTTCAATCTTGCCTTCATCATTCGTTATTCCAATACATCGAGCAAAAGCCTACCGACTTGTGGAGGAATTGCGAGAATCAACTTATTGCAAATTTATCAGGTTTTTATTCATTATCGTAATAATAGCATTATCGTTTCTCATTGCAATGTTTAATTTACTGTTTCGCAATTTATTTTTATGCATGTTTGTTTTAATTAATATGTCTAGCTAAATCCGATTTATCGGTATGTAATTAAGTTGACCGGAATGGATTCGATAATTCTAAGCCAAAACCATAAACAACTTATTTTCTGGCCGCGATTTCTTAATTAAAATTGGACTTTTGTTACGAGAGTAAAAAGGTAGTAAAGGTTAGGATCAAGATCCACGAGAGTGTGAGATTTTAACCGGATAGCTGAAATCGGGCATTGGTTTTAAAAACAGCGAGAGCGCTTTAAAGTCAATTAGACTGTATTAGTTTTCAAAAAGTGTTTTTAAACTCAAATGGGCTAGCGAGAGCAGACATTATAATTTAGGAATATAGTCCGAAGCAAGATCCACGAGAGTGTGAGGTGAGGGCTTTTAAACTGATATTTTCTACAGAAATATAATGTGACTTATTTTTATACGCTTAGGTTTTATTGAATCCACGATGGTATACTAAGTTACGTACCGATATTCTAATATTAACTAGTTTATTCCAAAAATTTAGATTCCCTTTAGTTTCCCTTTTTGAACTTAAAACCAAAACATCTTCGCCTTAGCTAAACACAGTAACAACCCGTAGCACTAGGTTGATTATCAGGTCTCTGTGGGATCGATATCTTTATTACTACGCGATAGGTTGTGCACTTGCAGTTAGTAACCGTTAGACTCAGAAAGTCGCGATCAATCAATTAACCAGTTTACAGGCAAAAGTGGTTAATCGATTAACACTGTTGCAGAAGCTGATTTTTGTGCTTTTTCATGCTTGTTTGGATTTCTTTCCACATTTAACTTCCATGGCTCGACATATTTGATATTTGTGGATTTTTCTTGAGTTTTTTAGCCTCCAATTGCAGTATGTATGCGAATCTTTGATGCATGATTTGTCGATTATGTAATAGTTTTCATTCTTGACATTCATGTTACCTTACAATTTTATCACATTATTTGAGGCACTTTTTGCATACTTTAGCTTATGTGTTAACATGATTATGCTTAGTGATGCATGCTAGCTTGTCCTTGTTAATGTTTTGCAATTTAAACTTGATGCATTAGATTTTTTCTTCCTTGAGCAAATGTAATCTTGTTCAACATTATTCATCACTTTTGCTTTGATAATATTTCGACTTGCTTGAAGGATTATTGGCATGCTCCTTCCTTTTGATTGATTGATCGAAACGTTGTTTCGATTGATTAATGTCCCTGCTCTCTTTAGGATTTTCTTAGGGCCTTGTTCTCTTGAAACCCTGTTGAGTTAGAGGTCTACACAACGCATTGGAGCACTGTACAAATTGCATCGTTTCTCTGTCGGTTTCATTTCCTGCACTACACTTTGGGTGCTAGAGAAGGAATGAGGATGAAGTTTCTCTTACCTTCATTTTGACTATTTTTGGTAGGGGCGCTTGACCCTGAACTTAGAATAGTCACCTCTATCTCTATACTATAGTGTCTCTTAGTCCTCAGTAGAGTTGATCCTTGATCACTCATATCCTTTCAGTCTTTCCTTTGATCAATCACCATTTCCTTGGCTCAAGATCATTGTCTTCCTTCCCTCAGTTAACCACAATCCTTCTGTTAACATACTAAGTTCTGCTTGGGTTAATCACCTCTTGGTTAATCCGCCTGTTAAAACCAATCTTCTTTGGGTTAATCACATTCTCTTGGTTCATCACCCGTTCTTTGGTTAATCACAGCCTGTCTGTTAAAACCAATCTTTCTTTGGGTTAATCACCTTCTCTTGGTTCATCACCCATTCTTTTGGTTGATCATAGTCCGTCTGTTAAAACCAATACCCTTGTGAGTTAGCAACCTTCTTTTGGTTCAAATAGTTGCACCTTTGGGTTAGTAACCTTTTCTTGGTTCAAATACCCTTTCCTCGGTCGAGTACTGCATGTCAGTTAAGTATACCGAACCCCTTTGGGTCAAGACCTTTGTTTGGTTTCACACCCGTTCTCTTGGGTCGCAACCTTCGCTTGGTTTCACACCCGTCCTTTGGGTTGATCACGGTCTATCTGTTAAAACCAATTTCTCTTCTTCTCTTTTCGGTTAACCAGTGTCCGTCAATTAACATACCAAATTCCCCATAGAGTCAAACACCTTTTTAGTTAAGCACTCTTGCTTCTGGTTAATCATCGTCTGTCGGTTACCCACCAATTTCTTCCTTCCCCAGTAGAGTAATTTCTTCTTCCCCTTCAAGGTTGCTTTTTTTCTTTCTCGCATGGTTTCACACCCGTCCTTTGGGTTGATCACGGTATGTCGGTTAAAACCAATTTCTCTTCTTCTCTTTTCGGTTAACCAGTGTCCGTCAGTTAACATACCGAATTCCCCAGAGAGTCAAACACCTTTTTAGTTAAGCACTCTTGCTTCTGGTTAATCACCGTCGGTCGGTTAACCACCAATTTCTTTTTACCCAGTAACGTAACTTCTTCTTCCCCTTCAGGGTTGCTTTCTTTCTTTCTTCGGTTAATCTCTGCCTGTCAGTTAATATACCGAATCCCCCAATGGGTATCACCTTATCTCTATTCAACTCTGTTAGATGTCAAACATGATATATATTTGTATTTGATACTTGGCATTTTTCAACACTTTCTTGTTTTAATTGAGGATTTTATTAGTGAATTGTTGTTGTTCTTCAAACATTATATTTATACCTTTGGTGCTTGTAATGTGTGTACTAATATGCCGGAAAGTGCACTAATTGATCAAAGAAAGAAGACACAAAGAGTTGATGCAAGCTGCCAAAGAATAGAGGAAAACTTCAATAAGTTCGCTTTGCGAACTGGCTAGCGAAGGTTCGCTTTGCGAACAGCTAGCGAGGTCTCCAGCGAATAGCTCCAGAATATGGCAGAAGCAAAAGGAGCTAAAGTTTGCTTTGCAAACTCTAGCGAATGTTTGCTGAATCGCTCGCTGTGCGAAAGTCCTGGCGAAGAACCCTTGGTTATGGCAGTGGCAAAAGGACCCAAAATTCGCTTTGCGAATGTTTTGGCGAGTGGTTCGCCTTGCGAATGAAACGTTCACTTTGCGAACCCACGAAGACAGTCAAGGATGGTTTAACTTTTAGAAGGCACTTAAGGTGCCATTTTCTTCATTCGCTAGGCAAATGGATCATTCACAGTGCGAATGTATCAGATTTCAAGTGCATTATAAATAGATTTTTTGCATTTTCTTGGGATCATAACTTCACCTTTTCACACCATAACCTTATTTTCTGAGTTTTGATCATCAAAGAGAGATTTTTCACATAGAAGAGCTAGAATCGCATCCGATCTCGATTATTCGACGCGGATGCTCTTTCATCTCCTCAAGAAACTTGTGATACAAGCTACCATGACTATGTGTAGCTAAACACATCTTGTGTTAAGATTTGAGGTAGTTAATCTTGCTTATATGTATCTATTTTGATCTTTTGTATATGAACAAGGTTGATGATCAATATATGATGAAGTTGTTTGTTCTTAATGATGTATTTGTGGTTTGAATCACTCTAGACATAGATTTTCCAAATCTTGACCTAATATCTTCATCTCTTAAAAACCAAACTCTAGACATAGATTTGGGGTTTAATATTCGCTTTGTATTGATCTTAACGGTTGTTGTTTTGATTGTTAGCGTGAGACATCATCTAACGATTTAAACAACGATACTCACGAATTTGCTTTAGACATAAACTTATTCGCGAGGATACGCGATTGTATTGATCGAAACTAAGTTCATATGCTTGATTAATCGCATATGTATGAAAAAGATTAGCGAAATCTAATCTTGACGTGCTTTTTTAAAACTTACAACATCTTTGTTATAGTGTACTTCTTTGCTACCAAATTGATGTTACACAGCCAAGAACAATTTGAAACCCCCTTACTTAAAACGTTTTGACTATTGAACGGAAAGCATTGATATCGCGCAATCCCTGTGGATACGATAAAAACACCCACCGAAATATTCTTCAACGAACTCCTTTGCATCTTTATTTTCTTGGTTCCTACACCATTCCTTTGCTCTCTTCCCCAGTTAAATCGCCTTTCCCTTATGTTTATCTCTTAGTTTTGACACCATTCTTTTACTTTTCTCCTTGGTGGAGTCGTCACACCACCTTTCTTTCTCCGTCTTAGTTCCCCGAAATACGAAGCTCTAACTTCCTCATTGCACTGTGAGGATACGTAGACACGAGATCGCGAGATGTTGGCGAGCAACCTTCCTTCGTTTTCACCCTTCTTCCAGTCTCCTTCCTATCATTCCCCTTTATTTTCCCTGGTTCCATGAACTACAGAGCTCTGAACTCCTCATTGCACTATGAGGATAGGTAGGCACAAGGGCCCTAATCCTCCACGAGCACTTTCTTCTCTCTTTTTCCCTTCCCTCCTTAACTAGTAGACTTTAGATATATAACCCATCCGAGCCTAGAAGCAAGCAGAATGGTTCCCGTCGAGTACGATGGATGCGTGAGGTGCTAGTACCTTCCTCTCGCATAACCGACCCCTTACCCGTTTTTCTTCCCCTTGAGTTTTATCGATATTTTCCCTGTCCTTTGGGACTAAATAAAGTTCGGTGGTGACTCTGTTGTATCTTTGAGTGTGCGATTAACTCAGGTATAATCTCGCTAGCTTCACCCAACTTTAGCTTTGGTACTCTACTGGAGGGCCATGATCCCTTAACGCTACTTATGGGCGACATGGAATTATTTATAGGGGTTGAGCATGTTTGATAAACTTAAAAGGCTACAAGGATCCCTGCATTGGGATACAACATGTTTAATAGACTAAAAAGGTGGAAAGAATTCTTACAGGGATCCAACATATTTAACAACATTAAAAGGCGACAAGGATTCCCACATAGAGATCCAGTGTGTTTAATAGCCTTAAAAGAATGCGAGGATTATCACATAGGGATCCAACATATTTAATAACCTTAAAATGAGGAAATGATTCTCATATATGGATCGAACATATTTAATAGCCTTAAAAGGTGATCTCGGTAATATTATCTTGCTTCTTAACATCCTGCAAGTGAATCAACAATAATCCAACACTTATATAAATGGAATGAAGGCCTCATTAAAAAATATGTGTTACTTTGACGCCACAGAAAAAGAGTGCCTCCATGAATGAGAAAATTTTATTATCTATACAAAATGGTAGAGAATATAACTCGCCTAAACAAAAATAAAGCAACAAACAATATGAGCTAAATGAGGCTCATCGCCCTAACAATCATCACTTGCTAAGAAATCCTTTCCTGCATCCTTCATGTTTTCCCATTCTAGAGCGGTCAATCCTCCCTCTATGGGAGTTTCCCTTGGAGTTTTTTCCTCCGTATTCATGCCTACGAAATTCACGCCTATTATTCTGACCTTCTTCAACTCCGGGTTTTCCACAATGCACTTTCTAACAATCTCTTGGCCCCCTATATAACCCCGAGTCACCTGTATAGGATTATGTACTTTATACATAGATGTAATATAGATTGGGCGACTCTCAGCTGGTTAAAAGTGGGTTGCCCTATGATCAATGATTATATATCTTACTTGATCTGTCTCGCATTTTCTTCCTCCCCAAAGGTAGCATTCAACATTATATAACCCTTCACCTACACTTCCTGGCCCAAAATCCCCACCAATGATCAATGATTTTATATCTTACTTGATTTTTCTTCAGCATTATCTAAATCCAGGCGAAGCCTCTCAATGCATTCCAGTAAAGGGTGTTCGCATAGCTCCCTTGATCGATCATGACTCTTTTGATCTCTCAATTATCACATCAAATACTGATAACCACGGAGTCATCATTGTACAGACGAATGTCGGCTGCGTATTTCTTAGAAAAAGGTGATTTCGGCCTCCAGAGCTTCTAATTTGCATGACTCTGAGTCAGTGGGCGAACCATCAATGATTAAGATTTCACAAGAATATCTCTTACGGGTGGAACTATTCTCTCCACTTCTGGAAAATCCTCCTGCGTTGGTGTTGAGGGCATGATGAGCATATATGTCCTCGCCTCTCTTGCTTGGCTTCTCCTTTTCATGGATCCTAAACTACCTGCGGGATCTCTCCCTGAGAAATAGATTCGCCTATTCCTAGGGCGGAGCTTTCCTTGATATATTTCATTCGGTTTCCCTCTTAGATAAGGCATTATATCTCCTTTTTGAGTTGGTAGCAATTCTTCACTTAATGTCCATTAATCTTGAGGAACTAACACCAATTGTGTGGATGTGGCTCCATGACGTCTATCTTAGGAGTTGGTTGTTTAGGGATGTTATGCATATGTGAGACCTCTTGCCATATCTTCCCCTAGAGGGCATTCAGAGGAGTGAAGCTTTCAGTGGGCTTTCCATTTTACTTGAACATTATTATATCCCTCATGATGAAGTGTACTGACTCATTTGTGAGTTATCCACATTGGGGGTGTGTTCTTTTACATCTCAGACATTCGTTTTAGCATTTCTCTCTAATTTCTTAATTTAACATTTCGCCTGAGTCACCACTTTGTCCAAGGACGTAGCTGATCTCTAAGCGAGTGATTCATTGAAGTGTCCTACCTTGACCTATTATGAAATACTCCCACGAACATCCCCTAGTTCGGATGAATCATATTGACTGTCCCCTTGATAAAGTGGGTGAGGTACTCCTTCAAAGACTCGTAGGGGCCTTGGCAAATGTTGAATAGGCTAGTGGTGGTCATATGTTTGTGTCTGCTCGCGACGAATTGATAGACTAACTTCTTCACTAATTTTTGAGAGTTGGTGACAAAGATCGAGGGGAGACCCATATACCACCTTAGAGTTGCATCTCTAAAGGTGCTAGAATGAAGTTTGCATTTCAAAGAGGTAGGTGCCCCAATGATGGACATTTGAGTATTGATAGACGTGGGATGTTCAAACGGGTTGTTGCGCTCATTGAACTTAGCCAATGATGGCGGATTAAAGTTCTTTGGAACGTGCACCACTCATATCTCATCTGATAAAGGTTATAAGTCCTATATTTTATAGTTTTCACGCATTGATTAGCTTTTAACTATATAAATAGTAAAGTCGCATGTTAGGTTGTTTACACCATAGGACAATTTGAATAATATATAAAAAGTTTTAATTTATAAAAAGTACACCAAAGCTTGATGTATTTTTGAGATTTCTCTTTTTCTTGACAAACATTTCGAGCCACTTCTCTCAATTCATTTATATCTTTTTTTGAAAAACTGTATCTTCGAGAAATTTCATTTGTTCATAAGTTTGAGTGGTTTTAATATCTTATCTGAGTAGATTTAGTACCTTACTTCAATTTCTGGTTACAACTATGAACGAGTTAGGTGTTGACTAATGTGTACTTCAATCTTGTTATTATCATAAGGGTTTAAAGGTAGTGCAATGTCAGTGTAAGACAGTTTTACAGATGCAACCAATCAAAATGTCTACAATTGTCATGTAATATCAATATTTTTAAAATAAAAATTTGTTTTATTCTGATACATAGGTTGTGATTGGTTGACAGTGTAAAATATCTTACACTGTCAATGCATTTTCTTTTTTCTTTTATCATAAAAGTTTTATTTATTTGACAAATAATCAAGTATATTACACCAGGACCAAATATATTAATGCGTGTTTTCATAAAAATAAGAGCAAATTTATCTATGCGAGGTTTCACAAAATCAAAACCAAAAAGTTATTTAAAATTTTGGGTTAAATATGTTTTTGGTCCCTATTAATATCTCACATTTCATTTTTAGTCCCTATGAAAGAAGGGCATATTTTGGTCCCAATAAAAATTTTATGCATGCAGCTTTACTCCTTGCTATTTTTTAAAATTTTAAAAACTATTTAATTACCCTTAAACTTTTAAATTTTTGAATAATTTTTTCATACGTGTTCGGATTACTGTAATATGTTTCTTTACCAAATTGTATAATTTTTTAAAATGAGAAGAATTAAATATGAATTTTTTAAATTTCAAAAGATAAGGATAAAAGTAATGAAAATTTCGACTTATATAA
Organism: Lathyrus tuberosus; assembly: GCA_022829125.1. Lineage (NCBI taxonomy): Eukaryota > Viridiplantae > Streptophyta > Magnoliopsida > Fabales > Fabaceae > Lathyrus > Lathyrus tuberosus. Next base: position 4,894,046 of record JALAZF010000203.1, on the reverse strand, counting down.
ATTAAATTTTGAGTTTCTTTTTTTCGAGGAACTTTTTATAACGTTCTAAACATATGTGCAAAATAATCATTCAAAAATACACATTAGTTTAACAGTAGGGAGTAAAATTACGTGCATAATTATTTTGTAGAGACTAAAATACATTATTTTTTTTATAGAGACCAAAAACAAAATTTGATAATTTTATAGGAAGCAAAAACATATTTAACCCTAAAATTTTTTTTAGTGTATCTCTTCTAGTTGCTTTTAAATGGCATTTATATTTCCATGGTTCTTTTGCCCTCTGCCATATGGGCGAGGTTTGAAAAACTCCCATGTAAAAAAAAAGTTTAGAGTTCCCCCCTGACATTTGAAGATTCCACTGTTTTGACCCCTCTTTAAATCCAGTCAACAAAATATGTGATGTGGCAATTTTTTTTTAATTTTTTATTATTATTTTTGATTACGTGGACAGATTAATTGACACTTTTAATTTTTATTTAATTTTTAAATTCCATGTGGTATTTTTAAATTTTTTTTAATATATTTTTTTAATTCTATTTTATTTTTTTCATATTATTTTTATTTTTAATTTATTTTATTTTTTTAATATTATTTTAAAAATTATTTTAGTAGGGCCAAGATCAAATACATATAAGCCCATTATCATCTCCACTCTTCTAGGCCCATGTATGCTTTCACTTGTAATTCAATGAACCACTATTCTAATATAAACATTGATATCATTTTTGTCCCGAACGATGTGAGACTCTTGCTTATCTGAAAAAACTCACAATACAATCCTTCCAAACACAGGTGAGATTCCGATCTCAATCTCTCTTCATCTTGTTTTTCATCTCTGCTTCAGTGTTGTTGTGTGTTGAGGAACAAGGTTATGGTTGAAGATTGGTGAAGGTGAAATTTACAAATTGTGAAAGGTTTTTTTGGTTTTTGTTTTGAATCTAGAAATTGAAATGCTGGTTATGAATAGAATAAAGTTGAAGGTCGAAGATGGTAGTTGAAGGATTTTGGTGATTAATTGTTGTTTGTGTTGAAGGTTCTGTTGGAGAGTTTTCTGCAGAAAGCTGTTGCTACTAGATAATGGGTGCTGCTTGTTTTATTGTCAAGATATTCCTTATAAGACTTGAAAAACATCTATTAAAGCATATGTTATGGTGATGAATACAAATTCAAGGAAAAATAGTGAATGGCATATTGAAGAAGAAACAATGTGTTGTTATTTGTATGGTTGAGCTTAGTGGGTGAAAAATGGTGAATGGCATATTGAAGAAGAAACAGTGTTACTGCAAATGAAAAATTGATGATGAAGAGAAGTGTAGTTGTCACACATCGTTTGATACAGAAAAAAATATAGTGTTTATATTAGATACTTGTGTAATAGATTTTAAATGGAAAAATACTTGGGCTAAAAAAAATGGAATATGTGCTTGGCCCAAATAAAATAATTTTTAAATTATTAATTTGAAAAAAATAGAATTAAATTAAAAATAAAAAATAATACGAAAAAAATAAAATTAAAAATTAATCTAAAAATAATAATAAAAAATTTTAAAAATGCCACATGAAATTTAAAAAATACAAATTTCAAAAATAAAAATAATTTTTAAATAATAAAAATAGAATTATATGTATTTGATCTTGGCCCTATTAAAATAATTTTTAAAATAATAATTTTAAAAAATAGAATTAAATTAAAAATAAAAATAATATGAAAAAAATAAAATAGAATTAAAAAAATATATTAAAAAAATTTTAAAAATACCACATAGAATTTAAAAATTAAATAAAAATAAAAAAATGTCAACTAATCTGTCCACGTAATCAAAAATAATAATAAAAAATTAAAAAAAAATTATCACGTCACATATTCTGTTGACTGAATTCCAAGAGGGGTAAAAACAATGGAATCTTCAAATGTCAATGAGGAATCTAAATTTTTTTTTTACAGAGAGATTTTTCAAACCTCACCCATATGGCAGGGACAAAAGAACAATTAACCCTATTTTCATCGTCAATAACAACAATTTGGGATATTATGTACCACAATGCCACTCCTCTAAAAAAATGTACCAAAATACCCTAAGTTAAAAAAAAATACAGAAATACCACAAGTGATGTATGGGTTCGATCAAGCATTAGACGAACTAATAAAAAATGTATTCATTGATTTGTCTAATGGTTAACCGAACTCATGCATCACCCGTGACATTTCTGTATTTTTGTTTCAACTTATGTCATTTTGATTAATTTTTTTCAAATTAGTGGCAATGTGGTAAAAGAATCACAATTTGGTACGTGAAACATAGATGGTACTAATTTGGTAGGCAAGTAAGTTAATAGGTGAATTATATCTGACATCAGTTGAACACAGAATAGAATATAGCAAAGTCAAATTTCAAACAAACAGGCCACCAATTTGTATATTATCAGCCGTCCTATCCTATAAATAATCTTTTAGCATGCTATATAGGATATAGATTAGGGATTTTCATGGTCGGAATATAATAAAATTAATTATAATTGTATTATATTTTATTTCAATTAATGTTTGTTAAAATAATAGAATTACTTCCTTTTTGTTTTTATAATTTAAATTTAAATTATTAATAGGAATTGAGTTAAAAATCATCAAATCAAATAATATATAATAAAAATAATTTATTAATTTATAAAATATAATATGATAAGAAGTAAAAAAATATTATTAATTAATTTTAAAATATGTATATAATTTTTAATTTATATAATGTAAAAATGTAAAAGCCTCTTAAGTTAAAACATTTAAACAATAATTATTATTTAAAAATATGTATATGTATTTAAATTTAAATTAAAAATTTTAACAAAGGAAATATTTTTTGTAACAATTGTTTTTAATCTAAAATATTTAAACATTATCGAAAAAATATAACATTTATAATATAGCTATTTATATAAATAAAATAGAGAAAAATGTTTTTATTAATTAAAGTAAAATTAATGGTCATTTTATAACTATGATCTGAAAAGATTGGAACCCTGTCTCATTAAGTTACAAAGATAAACTCTTTTTCATAAAATGATAAATTTAAATTCTTGCTTCTTATTAATGGACTAGAAACTCGTGAACAATATATAATAAAATTATTTACTTATTCATGATTTTTTAAGTGAAATTTTTTATTTTGTAGTGTCAACAATTTTTATAAAAATTATTTGCTTATTAAATTTTTATTAATTTTCTAATTTAAAATATTACAAAAGAGTTTGGAGCAAAAGAGTAATTGATTCACACGGGTACCTTTATTATTTAAAATTCTTTGCCTAAAGAAAACATGATATTATCACTTTTTTTTTTATCTTATGCATTTTCTTTATAATAAAAAGGGGTCTAAGTCAAACCCATCACTTTAGGGGTAGTCATTCTTCTAAAATCATCATTTAACAAATTCTTAATAAACTCCGATGCAACATCAAATACTTTATGCTCGAAATCTGAAGTACAACTTACATTAGTTAACATACTTATTAACCTCTCTAAACAAATGTACCACCTTCACAATCTCATGAGCATCGATTAATCGTCGAATCTGCTTAATCAAGATCAAGCCTTCAACCCTACTCAGCTTTCCCTTCTCCATAGCTTGCACTATAATTATAGAATTCACATTAATCTAAACCATACGCAAACCTAACAACTTAGTGAGATTAAGCCTTTCAAAAACACCTAAAACTCTACCATAAAAGCACTTCAATCTCCTCAAAGATTTAGCAAAACCACCAAACCAATGTCCTTGTGCGTCTCTAATAACTCTACAACAACCATTTAAACTGTTTTCCTTGCATGCACCATTTGTGTTCATTTTCACCATATTTCTAGAATAAGGTTTTCAGCCAATCATACGATCCGATTTAACTCTATCCATAACTAAAATATTCATGTTATTTGCAAGTTCATATTCCATTAAACTTTAAAAGATATAATATCTTGAGTCATAAGGTCTCATAGACGACTCGTCATACTCTTCTTTATTATGCCAAGTCCACAAAGAATGACACACCATTTCCCAATAACTACTTCACTTTCTACCATCATTACTTCTCACTTTGAGATTCAACATGATCCAGTATAATAACCCTGCATGAAAAAACTTATGGACTACTATGCTCGGCACCATTTTCTCCCATATTTGCATGGCTTTAGGGCATTCCCTAACGTCATACATGGTAGATTCACAAACATTATCACATAAATTACACATTGAGAGTCTCATTCCTTTCTAATCTTACCGGATCAGAAAGAGATCAGCAACCAGCAACAAGTCGTGAGCTCCTAGTTCGCCGGTGGTGCAGAGAGGATGGGGTGTACCTGCAAGGCACTCCGATACTAAAGTAAGTTTCAGCGGGAGAGAGAAAGGAAAGTACAAAAAAGCGTTAGAATTTAGAATACCTGACCCTCTAGTGAAAGAGGGTATTTATAATGTGCCCCCAGCGCTGGGCCAACAGTTATTTGCATTGGGTTAGATCAATAGGTCCAATACGAATAAATGCCAGGATCTACGTGGCGTAGGGAAGGCCAGCACGTGGTCTTCATCCTGGGTCAACTGCTCCGTGAACTTCGAAAGCCGTAGGACATGTTCTTTCGCCCACTGGAAGTTGGCTGATGACGTGTTCCCGCGTGAGGGGCACGTGGAGACCGTATGGTGTAACACCCTTTTCTACCCCACAATTATCGTAGCGGCATAAACATAAAATCATAGTAAAATCAGAATCACCTCAAAGGGTGTACATTTCTCAATAAATTTGTTCTGGACTGGACCAATGGCTAGAATTGGCCCAATCCGCTTCTACTCCAGAGCGGCCCAAATTGCCTAAGTCCAATCCACAGAGGGGCAAAAGTTACCTTTCTGCCCCTCCAACCGGGCAAGGAATGCAACATTCCTCCCCAGAATCACTGCCCGTCACGCACGGCTTCACCGCTCCCCGAACAGCTATGGGCAGGTGCCTGGAACCACGCTTATGCCCGACTAAATGGCTAGTTTTGGACACCCTGCCCGACATAACGGCTAGTTTGGGTAGTTACCTATTCTTTCGGGAAAACAATTATTTCGCCCCGAAAATAGGACCGTTGGCCACGCGCTGGGGGCTCTATATAAATCCTCTCGCTTGAGAGGGTCAGGTATCCAATATTCACCCTAAGAATTCATACTTTGTACTTGCTCCTTTTCTCTGACCCTTTCTCACTTGAGCGTCGGAGTGCCTTGCAGGTACACCCCCTCCTCTCCATACGACCAGCATCCCTGGCGCACTTGGCGGCCTGATTCTACAGGATCTGATCCAGCACTCACGATCAGTCGTGCCGTCTGTGGGAAAATTGTTCTCCCCATATTTCTCTCCTCAGTAATCGAAGATCAAAACAATTCTCAAACCTCATCACGATCATGGCCTCCCAAGATCGCTCCAAGGATGCTCTCCAAACTACCATCCTCCCCGTCAACAAATCCGACGTTGACGACCAGTCATCTCTCCTCCGAGATGCTCGTTTCCTCAGGGATGGAGCCACTGCTTCTCCTTCCCCCACGCTTGCTGATCGCAACAACAATCAACCATCACTTGACGTCCAGCCCGTTCCTGTTCCGCCCAATGTCGACCCGGCCGTAGCAGCCCTCCTGGAGGCGATCAACAAAACTAACTCCCTGATCCTGCAGCAAAACGAAAGGATCGGGGCACTGGAAGAGTCTCGCCGTCCAAGATCCCCTCCTACGCGGAGGAACCAGCGATGATCAAGAAGTCCGCAGCCCCAGAGAGAAATCGACCGAAGGCTGCGCCAAGAGCCTGAACCTCGCATAGCCCGAAAGCACGACCAGATCTCCCCGTGTGACCAACACTCTCATGACCACAAGAGGACTCGGAGGAACGAGCTATCTCCCCCGATCAAGTCCAAAGGACAGGCCCGCTCACCTTCTCCTCGAAGGAACCGTTCACCTTCTCCTCGAAGAAACCATTCACCTTCTCCTCGAAGGAACCGCTCACCTTCCCCGCGAAGGAACCGCCGACACGAGCATCCCATCCGGTCCCCATCATACACCAGTTCTAGTGACAACGACGAGCCTCGCGGCCCGTTGTCCCAGGAGATCTTGGCTACCGTCTCCCGAAAGGCTTAGAGAAACCACCGTTACTTGGCATGTACGACGGAACCACCGACCTCGACGAGCACATCGAGAAAATCGATGCGCTGCTAGACTACCACGGCGTACGGGGAACCATCAAATACAGACTGTTCCCGACCACCCTACGGAAGGGAGCAATGACATGGTATAAACAACTGCCCGAGGAATCCATCACCTCGTGGAAACAGCTGGGCAGGATGTTCTCGTGGCACTTTACAGCATCTCTCCGCCACCCCAAAACTGAGGCCTCCCTGGGAGCCATAATCCAGGGTAAAGACGAACCTCTTCGCGCATATATCGAGAGGTTCAACAAAGAAGCAGTGCAGGTCCCGACGACGGACGAAATGAAGAAGTTTTTGCTCGAGCAGGGGCTCTGCCCAGGCTCTGAGTTTTCTAAAGCCATTGGCCTCGCGCCACCGAGGAACTTAGACGCCCTCCTTCTCAAAGCCCAATCACACATTCAGTATGAAGAAAAGGTTGCGGCCAGCCACGTCCGAGCATCGCGCCATCAGGATAACGCTTGGGCATCCAAAGGAGAAGAAGCTTCGACATCTCGTCGGGGTGACCGGAGGCGCGAGGACCGTCCTCGTGATTCCCGTGACAGCAAAGGCCCCTCCGGGCGGTTCCACGACTACACTCCCCTGACCGTTTCTAGAGAAAAGATCTGGTTCGAATGTGCCAATTCGGAGTTCAAACAGGCTGGGGTCCGCTTCCCCAAACAGCTTTCGAACAGACCAAACGTGGATAAATCAAAATACTGCCGTTTCCACAAAAGTCACGGCCACACCACGGAGGAATGCATCCATCTGAAGGATGCCATTGAAATACTGATCAGGGACGGCCACCTGAAGCAGTTCGCGAAGAAGAAGGACACTCCTCGGCAGGATGCCCAGGAGTCCAAGAAGGTCGAGGAGGAGGTACCCTCCTCGGAAGACACCAACATACAGGTTGTTATGTCCGTATCGCGACCCGAGGACTTCAACGTCCCTGACGGGCTCAGCGCCCCCGCAGATTTCGTGGCCCACAGCCCGTGGGAGACATTTCCCTCCGCCATGGTCATCTCTGGCGGGGGTTTCAACAAGGTCACCGTGGGCTCCGTGAAACGGAAGTTCGAACACCTGATCAACATAAGCTCCAGTAAAGTGACCACGCTTGATTGGGAACAGAAGGGCTCCGGCCCCATCTCCTTCTACCGGGAGGAACTCCTCGGCGGCTCCCCGAACTCAAGTATACCATTGCTCGTCAAAGCCCAGATGGTGAACTTCGACGTTCGCAGGATACTCGTCGACCAGGGCAGCTCGGTCGATATCATGTACTCCCAGCTCTTTTCAACACTTCAGCTGGACGAATCGCACCTTACCCCCTACGTAGGGTCCGATTTACAAGGATTCAACGGATCTGTGACCAAGCCATGGGGATACGTCGAGCTGATCGTGACCTTCGGTTCAGCTGAAATAGCCAGATCCATCAAGGTGCAATTTCTGGTAATCGAATGCCCGTCGCTCTACCAATGCATTTTCGGAAGGCCGACTCTAGCCGAGTTGGTAGCAGTGCCCTCAACCGTCCACCTGATGATGAAGTATTACACTTCGAAAGGGGCTCAACACCATTGCGCCCAGGCCAAAAGCGCTGAGCAAGCCAGCACTGCCAAGCAGCTCCGAGGAGGCCAAGCCCCTGCCCCAGGTCGACTCTATCGACCTCGACAGTCGCTTCCCCGAGGACCAACAGGAGGAACGAGCAGCTTCAGCCAGCCCATCCACATCGTCCAACAGCAGCTCCCATCCGATGCGCCCAATCCCGGATGGCAACTTCGAGATAGTTCTATTCGGCGAAGACCCCCAACGGGGAGTGAAAATCGAAGCAGACCTGCCTGACATTGCGAGGAAGCAGCTCAAAGCATGCCTCTGAGAGAATGCCGACCTCTTCGCATAGAGCGCCGCAGAAATGCCCGGCTTGGATCCATCCGTAGCTTGTCACCAGCTGACCATCGACCCGACCGTCAAGGCCGTAGCACAACGTAGGAGGAAGCAGTCTCCGGAGAAAACGGAGGCTGCTGAAAAAGCTGTAAAGGACCTCCTCGAGGCCAACTTTATTTCGGAAGCCAAGTACACAACTTGGTTTTCCAACGTTGTATTAGTTAAAAAATCTAATGGAAAATGGCGCATGTGCATTGATTATACCAATCTCAATAAGGCATGCCCGAAGGATGCCTACCCCCTCCCCAATATTGATAAACTTGTTGATAATTCTGTTGGTTTTAAACTTTTATCGTTCATGGATGCCTACTCGTGCTACAATCAAATCCCAATGGCAATGTCCGACAAAAAATATACGGCCTTCATGACCGAATCGGGCAACTATTACTACAACGTAATGCCCTTCGGCCTGAAGAACGTCAGAGAAACGTACCAACGAATGATGAACAAAGTGTTTCGGGGAGAAATAGGCAACATGCTCGAAGTCTACATGGACGACATGATCGTAAAATCCCACGAGGAAACCGATCATACCGTCCACTTGAGAAAGGTCTTCGAACAGGCCAGGAAATACAAAATGCATTTTAATCCGGAGAAATGCACGTTCGGCGTCCGGGCAGGTAAATTCCTCGGCTTCTACTTAACGGAACGAGGAATCGAGGCCAATCCCGACAAATGCCGAGCGTTCTCCGATTTTCCTACGCCCAAGTCCAAAAAATCCATCCAATCTCTCAACGGGATGCTCGCATCACTATCTCGTTTCATGGCCAAGTCCGCCCAGAACGCCCTGCCGTTCTTCAAACTCCTCTGCAAAGAGGCAACATTTGAATGGACCGAGGAGTGCGACAAGGCCCTTCTCCATCTGAAATGGGCACTCTCAGAGCCACCGGTCCTCTCTCGACCGGACAACGGCAAAACGTTATACCTATACCTGGCCGTTGCGACCGAAGCAGTGAGTGCCGCTCTTATCCGCGAGACGCCTGACGGGCAGAAACCCATCTATTTTACGAGCAAAGCGCTGCAAGGACCAGAGTTAAGATACCAACAGATAGAGAAGGTGGCACTGGCCCTCGTCAACGCAGCCAGAAGATTAAGACATTACTTCCTGGCTCACATAATCGTGGTTCGAACAGATCAGCCCATAAAACAGCTGCTCGGACGACCAGATATGGCCGTCCGAATGCTCAAATGGTCGCTGGAGCTGTCCGAATTTGACATTCAATACGAAGGCAAAAAAGCCCTTAAGGCCCAAGCTCTGGCCGATTTCGTCGCGGAGATGACATTCGCAGACTCCCCTGCGAGCGAAGCGCGCAAGTGGACCATCTTCGTCGACGGTGCCTTAAGCTCGGCAGGAAGCGGCGCGGGCATCATACTGGAAAGCGACGAAGGAATTATCATCGAGGTATCGCTCACACTGTCTTTCCCAACCTCCACCAACCAGGTTAAATACGAAGCCTTCCTCGTTGGGTTACGCCTAGTCGAGGACCTGGGCACAGAGGAAGTCGTCATTTGCACGGATTCACAACTCGTGGCCCTCCAGGTCCGGGGAGAATACCAAGCCAAAAACGACAATCTAACCGAATACTTTTCTCTGGTGAAGAAAGAAATGGCGAAGTTCACTACAGTGGAAGTAAGGCATGTTCCCCGCGAACATAACGTACGAGCAGACGTGCTGTCTAAACTAGCCAGCACGAAGAAGAAAGGCGGAAACAAGTCCGTCATACAGGAAGTACTTCCTCGACCCAGCATCGAGAAGGCCTCCACGACACTTGACGTGCAGGTGATCGGTGACAACAACTATTGGATGACCCCAGTCTACAACTATCTCGCCAAAGACGAACTCACGTCCGACCCAAAGGAGGCCAGCATAGTCAGGCGAAGAGCCTGCTCTTATGTCTTGGTCGAAAATAAACTCTACAGACGGGGATTCTCCATTCCGCTGCTCAAATGTATCGAGGAGGAAATGGTCGCACACATCCTGTGCAAAATCCACGAAGGAATCAACGCCCAACATCTTGGCGGAAGGTCCCTTGCTCGAAAGGCTCTCCGTGCAGGATACTACTGGTCGACCATGCAAAACAACGCGAAAGAACACGTGAAGAAATGCGACAAATGCCAACGGCACAGGGACATGCACCTGGCTCCGCCTAACGAGCTTAAGGCTATGTCCTCCCCGTGGCCATTCGTCTGGTGGGGCCTAGACATCCTAGGACCCTTCGTGGTAGGATCAAGTCAGAACAAATATCTCATAGTGGGCGTGGACTATTTCACCAAATGGATAGAAGTAGAAGCTCTAGCCAAAATAACTACCCTCAACATCCTGCGTTTCTACAAACAAAACATCCTTGCACATTTTGGTATTCCCCAAGCGATAGAAACGGACAATGGGACGCAATTCACGGACAGGAAGTTTCAGGACTTCGTCGCCCAACTGGGCACGAAGTAACACTGCGCATTCGTCAAGCATCCCCAAACAAATGGGCAGGCTGAGGTAGCTAACCGAGTCATCCTTGAAGGCCTCAAGCGAAGGCTGGACGAAACAAAGAAGGCATGGGTCGAGGAACTACACAGCGTGCTCTGGGCATACCGTACAACTCCACACTCAACGACCGGGGAAACACCCTTCCGCCTAGCATACGGAACCGAGGTTGTAATCCCCATCGAAGTTCACGTACCCTCTAGGCGGACAGAGTCGCCCCTAGACGAGGAGATGAACGACGAATCTTTAAGAGAAGAACTCGACCTCGTCGAGAAAATCAGAACCGGAGCAGCCCTCCGCGAAGCCTCACTAAAACAAAAAATTACCATCAGGCACAACGCCAAGGTGATACGGCGAGAGTTCGACGTGGGAAGCCTCGTTCTAAGAAGAAACCACAAAGACTCTCGCGAAGGCAAACTAGCAGCCAACTGGGAAGGACCCTATCGCGTCCGGGCAAAGACGGAAAATGGGGCCTATTACCTAGAACATCTCACTGGGGAAGAACTTGCTCGATCATGGAACGCTGAAAAGCTAAAACAATATTACAGCTAAATTCTTGGTTCGACCCGTCGCAACGACGAACGTCAACCACCGACCACTATGCGCGTTTAGGTACAAGTGTCGCATACGATTAAAGCATAACCCCGCTCAGTAACGAGCCGAGCAACTGCTCGACAGCAGTCCTCGATCGAGCATCGTCGTCGTCAAAGTACCATGATTGGCAGAACCCCAGCTCGCGATGGGACATTCACACCGCGAACTCAGGCCCCAAACGCGACCTGAGCTCCGCTCCCCGCCAGGAAATTCCCCGGCAGTTCGACCAGTTCCCCACACTACCGAACACATCTATTACGAGCAATCCCCAAAAATATTCACACAAGTCAAATACCCCTTATCACGGGCGAACATACATTCACAACGAGCATGAATACGATACTTAGCAAAAATAAAAGCAAGTAAAATCATGCAAACAACAGAACTAAATATGTGATAATTTAACAAGTGGCCGCAAAGACCACAATTGTACCTTGTTACATAAAACGGGGGTCATGCCCCCCCAAAAAATAACTTACAATGATTCAACGGCACGCAGTCCGGACAAATTACTACAACTTCAAAATAACAAATTCCTCACTGATCAGCATGCTCGGCAGGCTCTGGCTCCGGTCCCTGGTCCTCTGCGGGCTGATCCTCGGGGGTACTTTCAAGAAGACCGTCGGGCACGACGATACGACCATCCTCCACATGCGCCAGGTAGTGAGTACCCTCGGCAGGAATTTCTAGCCCAGGGTTCACCACCCGCAGCTGAGCCACGGTGTTTCTGAAAGACTCCTCCGCTACAGCGATGCCATCATCTTCGGCCAGCAGGATATGAGCAACCAGCTCAGATCTCATCTTCAAGGCCTTAACATCCTCCGGCTCATCGTCACCCGAGGAATTGGCCGCCTTCAGCCGCTGGATCAACTCCTCGACAAACTTCTTCTCCGCCGCCAGCGTCAAGTTCTCCTCCTTCAAATGAGCTGCCTCCTCCTCAGCTTTCTTCCGAGCCTCGTGGGCACCCTTAGCTTCTTCCTTAAGGGACGCCATGGCAGCACGGGCAGCAGTAAGTTCGGCCTCAGTCGCCGAATCCCCTTCGGCGTACACGGCTGTCATCTCCAACATCCTGACCAAGGCAGAAGTGTCCTGGGCCACCAACGCCCTCTTGCTCGGGCGATCCATGCTTTCCAAGCGAAGAGACTCCGCCCGAGGCACAATCAGAGAATTCCCCTCGAAGAACTTCCGGTCATGAATGCAAGGAGGAAGCTCGAACTTCCCCTTCTCTGACGCCCGGGTAAGGTCCACAACATCATTAAACCTTTGCCGCTTGGGTCGACCAGCCAAAGGAAGGGGAGATCCCCGAGAAGCAAGAGTGGGAGAAGTGGAGGTCCCCGCAGCAGATTGCACCGGAGGAGGAACACGGGCACCAGCGAACCGAGATTTCAGAGGAGCCGCTCTAACTTTGTTCCTCGCCAGAGCATTCCTCACAACCCGATCATGAGCCTGAGGCATCTCACCTGCACAAACAAAACATGAACGCGTTAGATACGATGAAAAGAAATGACATAGACAAAATCTAAATAGCTAAAACTACCGAGCAACTTCTCAGCGTCCGCGGAAGTTTTGCACTCCAGCAGTGCCTTAACATTGATGAATCTACGCTCAACTCTCTGGCTCCCATCCTCCTCGAAGATCGGACTGCCCCTGCTCGTCCAGCACTCAGAAAGCCGGAAGGAGTTGACCCAGTTCACCAGCGCCTCATACGCCACAGCATCCTCCCCGAGCAGCTCACTCGATTGAAAGACATAATCACTGGGCTCCTTGGTGAAGTGGTCGGGTGACCAGTGGATGGGGAACTTGTAAAGTCTCCACCCAATATACCTCCCTTCCTCGTCGTGCAGCTCATTCCCGTCCTCGTCAACCTCTATCTCCCAGACGTATGTGCTGTCCTGGGCAGCTTCGGACAAGGGTTCAACGACATAGTAACGTTCCTTGAACGTCCTTATTGATTCTAAAAAAGGCTTAAATAGCTTGCGGGGCTGCTTCAGCGAAACCCAGCTGTACTTCCTCCCCGACAGCTGCCGCTGAAGATGGAAGACAGTGAAGAACAGAGGGAGAGTAGTCCCTAGAGCAAGATGCTCGCACACCAACTTAAACGCCCAGATAAAAGCCAGAGAGTTCGGATGCAGCTGCGTGGGGGCCAACCTTAAATGCTCAAACACTGACTGCTGGAAATCGGTGAACGGCAGCCTCAAGCCCAGCTCCTTGAAGGCATATTCGTACATCATAAAAAGGTCCCCGAAGTTTGTACAGACCCGCTCGTCCTCGGAAGGGAAGTGCACCTTCCACTCTCCCTCCGACCCGACTTCAGTAAAAGCGTCCCCAACGAGCTTGGACACGTGCTCAGCAGGCTCGACCACCTCCCATTCCTCCGCAGAATCATCAGCAACATCCTCGTCCATATCGTCCCGAACCTCTTCTCCCCCGACATCACTTGGAGAGCTCGAAGCCGCCGAGCTCGAAGCCGTCGAGCTACTGTCGTCCGAGGATCCGGTTTCCTCCTCAGAGGTGTCTAAAGTAACTTCTCTTTCTGGCCCCGTCACCATGTCGATCACCTGAAAAGCAGAGAAGAAAGTGAATTCGACAATAAATCAAATCCACCCTTCCACCGCCAAGTCAAGTGAAAGGGCGCACAAAGGGCTGAGGACAAGGTCCCCGACCTAAGCCCTAACATCAAATATGGAGTTGAAACCTCCCCGCGAGGAGACGCTCGAAACAAATCATCCCCCAACGAGGAGCTTCCCCGCACTCATACCCAGTTTCCGTTTGAAGCTTCGCCAGAAATCGCAAACCTTCACCGGAATCTGGGAGCGTTCTACCGGAAAATTCATCATCCGCCCAGAAGACAAAAAGTCACGACGGTTACACAAGCGTCGATATCGCGACGACGCCGTCAACCGACCTCCTAACCAGAACATACTAACAACTCCGATGACATGTTAGAGGGAGAAAAATGGCATAGCCACCGTCCACCACCAACAATCACCGGAGACTCACTCATTTTTTTCCTCTAAAGCTAACCCTAACCGCATGCAATATACCATTAACAACTAACAGAAGTAAAACAAGCGAAGGATCGGAATACTTACTTGTTTTGAGTAGAAGAAAGTGTTGCTCGGAAGCTTGTAACGGTGGTCGAATAAACAGAAAACGGTGTCGGGCAAAAGCTTGAAGGAAGCGAAGAGAAATCAGACTGAAAAGTTCCAAATGGGACGATTTTCCCCCTTTTATACAAAGGGGCACGTGAAAACACGCGCTCGTAGGCCATAATGACTACCCAATAGCCATCATTGCCTATTAACTGACACACGGAGCTCGAGGCACACGTGGCAACCCAACGTTTCCGATTCTGTCTGACCATTAATCTCCCCGAACTCCGGGCAATAATGTCACGACCACGAATCTCACGAACATCTGGGGTCACGAACACTTTGAGACAATCCTCCTCGTCTTTAAACGACGACTCCATACTGGATCCCCGGATCAACGAGCAGTCCTTAAGTCATCACTCCCATGCTCGGGAGCAACAACTTAGGGGGCTCCTGTTCTGGACTAGACCAATGGCTAGAATTGACCCAATCCGCTTCTACTCCAGAGCGGCCCAAATTGCCTAAGTCCAATCCACAGAGGGGCAAAAGTTACCTTTCTGCCTCTCCAACCGGGCAAGGAATGCAACATTCCTCCCCGGAATCACTGCCCGTCATGCACGGCTTCACTGCTCCCCGAACAGCTATGGGCAGGTGCCCGGAACCACGCTTATACCCGACGTAACGGCTAGTTTTGGACACCCTGCCCAACATAACGTCTAGTTTGGGTAGTTACCTATTCTTTCAGGAAAACGGTTATTTCGCCCCGAAAATAGGACCGTTGGCCACGCACTGGGGGCTCTATATAAACCCTCTCGCTTGAGAGGGTCAGGTATCCAATATTCACCCTAAGAATTCATACTTTGTACTTACTCCTTTTCTCTGACCCTTTCTCACTTGAGCGTCGGAGTACCTTGCAGGTACACCCCCTTCCTCTCCATACGACCAGCATCCTTGACGCACTTGGTGGCCTGATTCTATAGGATCTAATCCAGCACTCATGATCAAAATTCAAATCAACAAAATTGCTCCGTAAACAACGGGTTTTCCTCAAAATAACTCAAAATTCCTTCAAAGGGCAGCAGAACCACCATAACCACAAAAATCCCACAATGGGTTCATTAAAATAAACCATAGTCATCAAAATCATCAATAAAATAACAGCCATATAAAACTCAACATGGTTCGACTCAACGACCCAACCCGATGTTACACTATCAGAGCAAGACCCTCTACATCGACCAAAATGCATATAACTTCAAAAGTCCTCAAAAGCATCCATAGTTAATCCTGATCACCTGCACGTTACCCACGTGGAGACAACATTCAAACAGGCAGGGTGAGTAATACAATTCATTATAATCAATATAAAATAAGATATGCATAAAAATGGCGTCATCATCATATACAACATCGTCAGAGTCATCACAAGGCAAACATCAAACACGTCATCATAAATCATAACAAATGCCACATAAATGCAATGCACAACAGGACTCATGCAAGTGGTACCAATCATCACAATCGATGGACACTTAGGCCATCACCCTCCAAAGATCCCCGTCAAATAGGATCGGTTCCACACAAGAACTGGAGCACGTCATAAACTACTTCACACCCACACAATGGGATGGAAGCCACAAATAGACCGAAGTATAACATCATCATCACTGGACCGAAGTCCTAACATCATCACCAGAATATGCTATGAATGCATGATACACAACGTCAATAATCATCATCATAAAAAATATCATTATGTGCATCATCATTCACCAAAACATCATGTTAATCATGTATTCATCAAAACATCACAAATCTTCATCTCAATATCATCAGTAACATCACAGTAAACCATCAGAAGGATCACAACATCAAACATCAGAACATCACAGAAATCATAAACAGCAGGGTTCACTACTGAGTTCGTCATGTAAACACATTCGCTGGGACCTTCGCTTTGCGAAGCTGGCACCGAAGCCTCAATCCTATACAAAAATCAGAGAGTTCTCCAGTCTGCCTCTCTTCGCTCCTCTATTCACTGTACGAAGCCCTTCGCTGGGACATTAGCTGTGCGAGCCCAGAAAATCACATCTCAGAATTCATCCCAGTATCATCACACAATCTATTGCGCATTCACTGCGCCGCTCGCTTTGCGAGCCTGGGCGAATGTTCGCCGTGCGAGAAAAATCGTTCGCTTTGCGAACTCGTGATTACAGCAAACCGCTGCTACGTATCAGTAGCACCACAACCCCAAAAGTACCTGCGATTTTATCCCCAATTAACCCAAAACATCCCTACAACATTCCTAATGCATCACGGAAATCAAAGGCACGAAACGTCTATTAGGTCGATTTGGAACTCTACGGGAAACCTTAAATCCCGTATACCTTCAAAACTCTCAAGCTTCCCATAAACCCCATAAATCTCTTTCTCATACCGGATCCCACATATCATCAAAAAGGTTTTGCCTCGAAGGCTTATTTTTACCCAAATCAATTCAACCCTTAATAATCCATCACCGATCCTCAAAAATACCCCTAAATCATCAATAACTAACAAACCCTTCAAAAACCCCAAACTCAAGATCCATTTTAAACACATCACTCCTATATTGAAAACAATGAAAGGCAATACTCCCCATACGTTAGATTGTCAATCCAGAGCTTTTCTGTACTGAGCCTTTGGAAACCTTCATGAATCCTCGCCTTTTCCTTCTTTCCTCAGAGCTATGCACTTTCTCCTTATTTTCACGTTCTAATCAAAATGAATCCTATTCCTTTCCAAATTCCTTTTGTTAAACCCTTGGGCTTCCAAAATGGGCTTTCCCCAATTTACCCTTACTAATCCTCCTCAAAAGTCCATCTTACCCTTAATTCCTCTAATATTATTTTAAATTAATAATAATACTAATATATTCATATTATATACTATTATTTAATTAAAATAACCAAAATTCCACCAAAATATCGACATCGACACAAACCACCAAAAATTCACCGAAAATTCATAAATATTATATTTAAATAAATTAAATAAATATTCTAATAAATTTGGGGTGTTACAACTCTCCCCCACTTAAAGAATTTATTACCTCAAAGAAATAAAGTCGGATACGACTCCCTCATCTGATCTTCGCGTTCCCAAGTCCAACTTTCGCCAGCTGGTCCGCCCCACAACACCTTCACCAAACTTATGCCTTTACCCTGCAGTTGCTTCATCTCTCGACCGTCAATCCGCACCGGTAAAGCTTCCACTGTCAGGTTATCCCTCACTTGTACATCATCCATCTGAATCACATGCGACGGATCTGAAATGTACTTCCTCAACTGAGACACATGGAACACGTCATGCAAATTTGCAAGTGACGGCGGTAAAGCAATTCGATAGGTTACCTCTCCTATCCTCTGCGAGATTTGGTATGGACCAACAAAACATGGAGTGAGCTTCCTAGACTTTAAAGCTAGACCCACACCAGTCACTGGCATCACCCTAAAAAACATGTGATCTCCCTCTTGGAATTCAAGTGTCTTCCTCCTCTTATCATGATAGCCCTTCTGGCGACTCTGCGATGTTCTCATCCTTTCCTGGATCATCTTAATCTTCTCGGTCGTCTCTTGCACAATCTCAGGCCCGAGTACAACACTCTCGCCCAATTCATACCAACACAACGGAGTCCTACACCTCATCCCATACAAAGCTTCATAGGGCGTCATTCCAATACTAGCATGAAAACTATTATTGTACGTGAACTCAATCAACAACAAATGGCTATCCCAAGATCCTCCATGATCCAACACACAAGTCCTCAGCAAATCTCTAAGGATTGGATAGTCCTTTCTGTCTGTTCGTCCGTCTGCGGATGATAGGCAGAATTCATCCTCAACTTAGTACCTAAAGCCTCTTGCAAGCTCTTCCAGAACCTCGATGTGAATCTCGGATCTCTATCCGACACAATACTCGAAGGTATCCCATGCAACTTCGCAATCTCCTCAATGCACATCTCAGCTAACTTCTGCATAGAATGATTAATCTTCATCGGCAAGAAATGAGCCAATTTAGTTAATCTATCCACAATCACCCAAATGGAATCATTTCCCTTAGCAGTCTTCGGCAATCCCACCACAAAATCCATGGAGATACTATCCCACTTCCATTCTGGAATTCTCAACGGCTGCATCATACCTAAAGGCTTCTGATGCTCCATCTTCGACTTCTGACAAGTCAAACACGCATAAACAAACTCCGCAACATCCTTCTTCATACCCGGCCACCAAAACAACTTCTTCAAATCTTGGTACATCTTCGTAGCACCGGGATGAATACTCAACCTACTTCGATGCCCTTCTTCAAGAATGCTCTTCTTAATATCTGGAACATCTGGAACACACACCCTGTCTCTGAACATCATCACACCATTCTCGTCAATCTAGAATTCCCCTCTGTTACCTTGGTTGATCAAAGTCAACTGGTCCACTAACTTCAAGTCAGATTGTTGTCCCACTCTGATCTCTTCCAGAATGCCACTAGTCAACTTCAACATTCCCAACTTCACACTGTCAGGGGTCTCTTCACACACCAAACTCAAATCTCAGAATTGCTCAATTAATTCCAGCTCTTTCACCATAAGCATCGACATATGCAATGACTTTCTGTTCAATGCATCGGCCACTACATTTGCTTTGCCCGGATGATAACTCAAACCAAAATCGAAATCCTTCAACAACTCTAACCACCTTCTCTGCCTCATATTCAATTCTTTCTGATCAAATAAGTACTTCAGACTTTTATGATCACTGAACACTTCAAACTTAGAGCCAAACAGATAATGTCTTCAAATTTTCAGTACAAACACCACGGCGGCTAATTCCAAGTCATGTGTAGGATAATTCCTCTCATGAACTCGCAATTGTCTCGAAGGATAGGCAACAACTTATCCATTTTGCATCAATACTCCACCAAGACCCATCTTCGACGCATCACAATACACCACAAAAGATTCGCTCGGATTAGGCAAAATCAATACTAGAGCGGTCGTCAACCTCTTCTTCAATTCCACAAAACTCTCTTTGCAAGCTACATCCTACACAAACGATTGACCATTTCGAGTCAAATGAGTCAAAGGTAATGCCAACTTAGAAAAACCCTCGATAAACTTGCGGTAATAACCCGCCAATCCCAGAAAACTTCGTATCTCAATAGCAGACTTCGGAGTCTCCCACTGCAACACAACATCAATCTTGGAAGGATCTATAGCAATTCCACCACCTGAAATCACATGGCCAAGAAAACTCACTTCCTTCAACCAAAACTCATACTTCGACAGCTTTGCATGCAACTTCTTCTCTTTCAACACTTGCAACATGGTTCTCAAATGCTCAACATGCTCTTCTTTAGACTTAGAATACATCAGGATGTCATCGATGAAAACCACCACAAACTGATCCAGATACTCATGAAAAATCCGATTCATATACTCCATGAACACACCAGGTGCATTGGATACACCAAATGGCATCACAGTGTATTCATAGTGACCATACCTCGTTCTGAAAGCTGTCTTTGGAATATCATCAGGCTTAACACGAATCTGATGGTAACCAGACCTCAAATCAATCTTACTAAACACACAAGCACCTACTAACTGATCCATCAAGTCGTCGATCCTCGGAAGTGGATACTTATTCTTGATAGTCACTTTATCCAACTGCCGATAATCAACACACAACCTTATACTTCCGTCTTTCTTCTTCACTAACAGCACAGGAGCAACCCACGGAGAAACACTTGGTCGGACAAACCTCTTATCAAGCAATTCTTCCAGTTGTTTCTTCAATTCACTCAACTCAGAAGCTGACGTCCGATAAGGAGCTATCAACACTGGACCCGTACCTGGTATTAAGTCCACCACAAACTCTACTTCCTGTTCTGGAGGCAAATCACGGATGTCATCTGGAAACACATCTGAAAATTCACATACAACAGGTAAGTCGACACTTGCAGCGTCACGATCAATCTGCAACGATGCAAACATTGCAAACACCAGGGCTTCATCTTCCATAAGTTCTCCTACTTGCTTAGCAGACAAGAACATCAACTCTCCACTATCACCAAACTCAGGAAACTCCACAGTCTTAGTATAACAGTTGGTATGAATATGGTTGAACTCCAACCAGTTCATTCCAAGGATTACGTCGATTTGGTGCAAGGGTAAGCACACCAAATCCATCACAAAACTCTTCCCAAAAATCGTCAAAGGACATCTCAAACACACAAAAGTAGTAGTAACATAACCATTAGCAGGAATCTCTATCAGCATACTACCATTCATATCAGATAACTTCAAACCCAACTTATTAGCACATTCAAGCGAAACAAAAGAATGAGTAGCACCAGTATCAATTATAGCAACCAACTCAATATCATTAATAAAACAAGTACCTCGAATTAGGTTGTCCCTCTCTGACACTTCTGCATCACTCAAAGCAAACACTCTGCCACTGGTCTGAGCAGCAGTAGCCGTCTTCTTCGGTTTCTGATACTTGGTACTGATGTGACCCTTCTTACCACAATTGAAACAAGTTGGACCATCATCCTTGCAATCATTATCTCTATGACCCTTCTTACCACACCTGTAGCACCTCAACACATTATTAGTACAAACATCAGCACGAGAACCTTGCTCGCCACACCAGTAACACTTCCCAGGAGCGGGAACTGCTCCCCCACTTGTCTTTTTCCCATCTGAAGCCTTCTGTTTTCCTTTGTCAGCTGAAGTCGTATAAGGTTTCCCCCTATACTGCCATTTCTTCTCACTCAACTGCTTGTAGTGAGCAGATCGAGCTCGACTATCCTCATCGTAGATTCTACTCTTGTCCACCAACTCAGCATACATGCGGATCTATTATACCCAATACCCTGCTTCATCTCTGGTCTCAGCCCATTCTCGAACTTGAGGCACTTTGACATCTCAGCATCAGCACGGTTGTAGTGAGGACAAAACTTCACTAGCTTCTCGAACTTCGCAGCATACTCTGCAACAGTCATGTCTCCTTGCTTCAGCTCAAGGAACTCCACATCTCTCTTACCACGAGCATCCTCTGGATAATACTTTCCCAGAAATTCCTGCTTGAACACAGCCCAAGTTATCACAGTGCCAACATCTTCCAGTCTCTGACGGGTGTTATCCCACCAATCCTCAGCCTCTTCTGACAACATATGAGTTCTAAACTGAACTTGCTGTGCGTCAGTACATCCCATTTCTCGGAAAATCTTCTCGATGCCTTCAACCACTTGTGTGCACTTGCTGGATCGTGAGTACCCTCAAACTCCGGCGGATTGTTCCTCTTGAACTCCCCTAAAGCACGAAACTCATCTGGAACACCACCATTCGGATTGAGTTGCGCCACCACATTAGCAACTGATTCCAAAGCATCAGCAATAGCACGATCATTTCTTTCAACCATCCTACACACCACCAACAAGGTTAGAAGAACTAAAACATCGACAGTGTATACACACTTGTCGACCGACAGGGAACTGACATCACGTAAAAACCTGGCCGGACGGCCCGACCTGCTCTTATACCACTAATGTAACACCCTTTTCTACCCCACAATTATCACAGCAGAATAAACATAAAATCATAGTAAAATAAGAATCACCTCAAAGGGTGCACATTTCTCAATAAATTCAAATCAACAAAATTGCTCCGTAAACAACGGGTTTTCCTTAAAATAACTCAAAATGCCTTCAAAGGGCGGCAGAACCACCATAACCACAAAAATCCCACAAAGGGTTCATTAAAATAAACCATAGTCATCAAAATCATCAATAAAATAACAGCCAAATAAAACTCAACATGGTTCGACTCAACGACTTAACCCGATGTTACACTATCAGAGCAAGACCCTCTACATCGACTAAAATGCATATAACTTCAAAAGTCCTCAAAAGCATCCACGGCTAATCCTGATCACCTGCACGTTACCCACGTGGAGGCAAGATCCAAACAGGCATGGTGAGTAATACAATTCATTATAATTAATATAAAATAAGATATGCATAAAAATGGCGTCATCATCATATACAACATCGTCAGAGTCATCACAAGGAAAACATCAAAACACGTCATCATAAATCATAACAAATGCCACATAAAAGCAATGCACAACAGGACTCATGTATGTGGTACCAATCGTCACAATCGATGGACACTTAGGTCATCACCCTCCAAAGATCCCCGTCAAATAGGATCGGTTCCACACAAGAACCGGAGCACGTCATAAACCACTTCACATCCATATAATGGGATGGAAGCCACAAATAGACCAAAGTCTAACATCATTATCAGTGGACCGAAGTCCTAACATCATCACCACAATATGCTATGAATGCATGATACACAACGTCAATAA
Organism: Lathyrus tuberosus; assembly: GCA_022829125.1. NCBI lineage: Eukaryota > Viridiplantae > Streptophyta > Magnoliopsida > Fabales > Fabaceae > Lathyrus > Lathyrus tuberosus. The sequence goes on along the minus strand of JALAZF010000203.1, from coordinate 4,871,342 downwards.
TCATCATCATAAAAAATATCATTATGTGCATCATAATTCACCAAAACATCATGTTAATCATGTATTAATCAAAACATCACAAATCGTCATCTCAATATCATCAGTAACATCACAGTAAACCATAAGAAGGATCACAACATCAAACATCAGAACATCACAGAAATCATAAACAAAATTTCGCGAACAACAGGGTTCGCTACTGAGTTCGTCGTGCGAACACATTCGCTAGGACCTTCGCTTTGTGAAGCTGGCAGCGAAGCCCCAATCCCATACAAAAACCAGAGAATTCCCCAGTCTGTCTCTCTTCGCTCCTCTATTCGCTGTGCGAAGCCCTTCGCTGGGACATTAGCTGTGCGAGCCCACAAAATCACATCTCAGAATTCATCCCAGTATCATCACACAATCTATCGCGCATTCACTGCGCTGCTCGCTTTGCGAGCCTGGGCGAATGTTCGCCGTGCGAGAAAAACTGTTCGCTTTGCGAACCCGTGATTACAGCAACCCACTGCTACGTATCAGTAGCACCACAGCCCCAAAAGTACCTGCATTTTCATCCTCAATTAACCCAAAAACATCCCTACAACATTCCTAATGCATCACGGAAATCAAAGGCACGAAACCTACGTCTATTAGGTCAATTCGGAACACTACGGGAAACCTTAAATCCCCTATACCTTCAAAATTCTCAAGCTTCCCATAAACCCCATAAATCTCTTTCTCATACCAGATCTCACATATCATCAAAAAGGTTTTGCCTCGAAGGCTTATTTTTACCCAAATCAATTCAACCCTTAATAATCCATCACCGATCCTAAAAAATACCCCTAAATCATCAATAACTCACAAACCCTTCAAAAACCCTAAAAACCTCAAGATCCATTTTAAACACATCACTCCTATATTGAAAACAATGAAAGACAATACTCTTCATACCTTAGATTGTCGATCCAGAGCTTTTCTCTACTGAGCCTTTGGAAACCTTCATGAATCCTCGCCTTTTCCTTCTTTCCTCAGAGCTATGCACTTTCTCCTTATTTTCACGTTCCAATCAAAATGAATCCTATTCCTTTCCAAATTCCTTTTGTTAAACCCTTGGGCTTCCAAAATGGGCTTTCCCCAATTTACCCTTACTAATTCTCCTCAAAAGTCCATCTTAACCTTAATTCCTCTAATATTATTTTAAATTAATAATAATACTAATATATTCATATTATATACTATTATTTAAATTAAAATAACCAAAACTCCACCAAAATACCGACATCGACACAAACCACCAAAAATTCACCGAAAATTCACAAATATTATATTTAAATAAATTAAATAAATATTCTAATAAATTACATGTGGGAGACGCGTGAGCGCTCTCCGTGTGATTTGATGACATGAGCCTTCATTGGGGCCTCCTCGACTGGGAGATGGGTTGGGTTGTGCCCAACAGTGGGTCAGCCTCTGACCTGGTCCAAAACACTTTTCTTCTTTTGCTAAAATTGGTGAGCAATCTATCATGCTTCAAAAGCTAAAAAACACTTTACTCTCTCCGAAACATTGAGGTCCTAAATCACCCTCCACACCTCATCCACATTCTCTTTGTCAAAATTATAGATAGTTCTATACATTTTTTAATATACATTTTTTAACTGAAAAAACACCACCACCAATGCCGACCACGATAAATTCATCGCTCTCATAATCTGCTTTTGGAGGGAGTGATTAAATTTTATGCAACATCGCTTGAGACATCCAATTCTACATCTTCTATCAATTTCACGCTCCATTCTCATCAACCAATTTGCTCATGTTCACTCCTATTAGCTCTTCGTGAATTTACACGTCATATTCACTAATACAAACCCTTGTCTCCAACCAACTATCACTCTAAACTTTGATATTCCAACGACATTAAATATATGATAAAATGTGATAATCTTGTTTATATAATATTCTATTAATTCCTCTATTTATTTATCATCTATTTATTTCTTATAAATTATTTTGACATTTCACATATATTAAAAAATGTTACAATTTTTAAATAAAAATGAGAAGTTATGGCCTATCATAGATTTATTTGTAGGCTTGGTTTGGCTTTTTGAAAGCCCAATTGGTTTATTAGTTTACATAAAAAACTATTTTATTTAAATATTTGTATATATACAATTCAATTAATGTTTAAATAAATTAAAAAAATAAAATATCAACATAATTAAATATTTATTTGCATTGACTTAAAAAACTTTTGTTATGATTTACGGCTTAGTCTTTTTAATTAAATAGATTTGTAAAAAAATCTAAATACTTTTTAGGGTTAAATATGTTTTTAGTCCCTATAAAGTTTGAAATTTCATTTTTAGTCCTTCCCTACCTTTTGGCAACGGTTTTTACAAAAAAACCGTTGCCAAAACCAGCTAAAACCGTTGCCAAAACTCAGGAGGGACTAAAAATGAAATTTCAAATTTTATAGAGACTAAAAACATATTTCATCCTAATTTCATCAAATTTACTCTAGATTGTGTTTCTTGAACTGAGATTTTGCAAGAATAAAAACAAAACCTCTGTTGTTCACTTCATTTGTATAAACAAATGAACAATTATTTTCTCCCCTATAACCACACAATGAAAGATCACAACAAAATCCACCTCAAAACCATATATTAATTGAGCAAAGTATCATCAAATAATACATATTGCTTAAATATATCAAAAACAAGTAGTGAACACACTTTCAGTTTCTTCAAAAACATTAAAAACACCAATGTCATTGGTTGCAATAACAGAAAATAAATAAAGTTACAAAATAGTTGAATCCAACCAGACAAATTTTGTGTCCTTCATATTCATAATCTTCCCATGTTTTCATATCTGGCACACAATGCCCTGCATAACAACATTCAACATAGAAATTTAATCGGTCTCCGATCGCAATCTAGGACACATTATATTAAAAAAATTGTATTTCGCGACGCAATGTGACCGCGACCGCGATTTAGCCTTCATTAGCAATAGTTTATTTACAGTAATTTTTCGCAATATCAGGAATATTGACATCAAAATCTTAGTGGAATACCTGATAGAAAATGAAGATTGCAGCATTATGCAGTTCATGTTTCTGATTAATGATGAGAATTAGAAGACGACGAAGGCTGTTCCGAGCCAACTCCGTGATTCTCATCATCTCCTTGAATTCTAGCAGGAATACAGAAACCTGTCAAAGCATCAGACAAAAACCTGCTACCGAAGATCGAACCATGGTGAATCGGCTGTTGAGATTTCTGATCATGATGATCGACAGACGAATCCGCCATTGGAATATCATTCCAAGGACGAAGCGAAGGCGAAAAACTGGACTGAAGGGTCCCCCTATGGGCGGAAAAGGCCGAACCGTGGCCTAGAAACGACGCGGGCGAATTATTAACCATGAAACCTGTTCTATTCATATTCATATTCATATCCATATTCATATTGATATCAGTCGTTGTTCCATGATGATCATTGTTCCAATTCACAATCCTATGATAATTAGCATCAAATCCAACATGGTTTGGTTCAGAGAAAAGTGTTTGATCATTTGAACCTGAATTATCTTGGAAAGAATGAAGAGAAAGACCAAGATCCTGCGTTGAGTTGTTTGTTCTTGAGATTATATCAGAAGAATAGCTTTGAAAATTCATCGAATCCCCAACAGAACTCGTCGGAAAAAACGCTATAGCATCATTATCAATACTTGATTGAATGAAACCTGAATGGTTATGATTCTGGTTATGTTGATTATTCTGTTGCAAATTATAACCCGAAGATTCTGAATTTTCAGCCGCAATAACCATTTTACTTCTTTCTAAACCATTAGTATTCTCATCCTCCTCTTGAAACCCTTCTGTTGCATTCTCAATTGGATTCCATGGAGGAAGCTCATCAAGCTTATCAATAGCAGACTTAGCTTTCTTGATAAGCCAATCAACCGCTTTACTCGGCCTATCGTAGCCGAGCCGATCTTGAACATCGTAGAATTGTATCGCGGTATGCGCTGATAATCGAACGCGCCGATCGCGAGGACCTTTCGCAGTATAAACCTTGCTATGTCTATCTTTTCTACCAGTTGCTCTAACAATGTGACCTCCTTGAACTTGAACTATCTCTCCACCAGTACTCTTCATTCCCATTAATTTTTCTCTACTTTGAAAATTTCAAAACAATGCTTCTATTGTGTTTATGATGTTTTTCTCTAATGTGCAATTTGTTGCCACTTGGTTTAAAGTTTATGCTTCAAAATTCTTGATTATGACATCCACTATAAGAGTTGGATTCTTTTTTGTGGCCTTGTTTTTTTCTCTCTTCTAATTGATGTTGAATTTCTTATATGATTTTCTTCATCTGCATCTACAAACAAACCAAAACATGAATATAGTACAAAACAACAAAAGTAAATCACTCAATGTTTTGTTGATGGGATTTGAACCATCTCATGTGCTATAAGAGAGTAAAAGGACATAGTAAATAAATAAATTATGTTGAGAATCCCAAAATTTTCTTAAGCTTTTTTGAACTTGGATTGGACATTGATTTTAATGAGAAGGGGGTAAAAACACAAACTACAATAGGACATTGAAAAGTGTGATGTATGTCACATGGGGTTCAGAAGGTTTATGAGTGGATGATGCAGAATGAGGGGAAGAAAAAAATGATACCTTTGGCCTATGAGAGCTTGTAGATGCTTGTGAAAAGAGTGACAAAGTGTGCAATGAGAGAAGAGAGTAAAGATTTTTTGGTCTTGTTTTAGCCCCACAAATGCTATTCTAACATTACAACAACTTGTCTTCAAACTCAAACTATATAGTAGTATTATGAGTCATTTCTTTTTTAGTTAACAACAAACTTTCTTAACATTCAACTATCTAAAATATCTAATCACACGTTTCTTCATTATTACATCAATTTACTTTTAATTATTATTTTAAGGCTATTTAAACATATTAAAAAGTTAATTAATTTATACAAAGTAATGTTTGTTATATCTATGATACTTTTAGTAATTTATTATGTCATTTCACACTTTTCTCTATAATAAACAATCATGAGCAATTTTGTAAAATATACGAATTTTGAGAAAGACAATTAAAAATAATCAAAAACTTCAAAAACACATTTTTAAAACATAGAAAATATACTCTTTGTTTTATAATGAGCATCACTTTTGTAAAAACAATTATTTAAAAATAAATAAATTATTTAGAAAATATTAATTATTTTTTAATTATTTAAGTGAAATTACCTCTAAATCATTATATTTTATTTTGTGTTTATGATAGTGAAAAACACACTAATAATTAATAATATAATTTGATAAAATTATTATTTTCATTCTTATTTATTACTATTTTAATGTATGAGCAAAAACATTAATCGATATTTATTTAAAAATAGATATGATAATTACCTCTTTATTAGTTTTTGAAGCATTAGTGTGAAAAAACTATCCATGTCTCATAAAAAATATTTTATTTAAAAAAATGTTTCAAAATAATTTTTTTTATAATACTAATGCAACTTATTATTATTAGGGATTAATTGCTATGCACTGACAGTGTAAAAAATTTTACACCGTCAATTCATCATCATCATCCGTTTGTATGATTTTATAAGTTTTTAAAATAAAAGTCAAACAACTTTTAACATCTAACGGCTATAATTTATTGACAGTGTAAAACTTCTTTACACTGTCAGTGTATTTCAATTAAATCTTTATTATTATTATTATTATTATTATTATTATTATTATTATTATTATTATTATTATTATTATTACTATTATTCACTACTACAATCTTATTTATTAATTTTCATTTTGTTCATTACTTTATCAACTATAACTAATAAGGACATTCTTATAAATAATATTAATTTTATAATTAAAATTAATATATTTAATTATTTTCTTAATAATCAAACATAACTTAAATATAACTTTTATTTGAAACAAGGAGAGTAATAATTAATTTTTCACTCAGAATCCGAATCTAGCATCTTTAATAAAGTTTTTCATATAAGAAAAAAATGTTTTTTTTCTCTATTTTTTTGAATTTTTAATTTAATATATAAAATAGATAAATATAAAAAAAGTGAATGACAATCATTAGTAAATTATTATAATTTAAATTAGTGAAACTTATTGCCTGTGTCTATCTCTCTTTTAAATTGATACAAATAAAGATCATACAAATGAATAAATTAAATGCTCCAAATAAGATACTATTTAATTAAGCATAGAGTTATCTTTTATTACTAAATCAATTAGTCTCATTATATCTCATTTAATAATTTATATATTATAAAAGACTAATTTTTTTCCTCAAAATTTTAAAATAAAATATTGCTTAAAAGATCTAAATTTAGTTTAATGTCGGTATAGTATTCCTTGTAGTTGGTATGATTAAGGTGGTGGATGATATAGAAAGGTAACTCTCAATTGGCAATGCCATATCTTCTACCCACAACCTTTGATAATGACATCTAACAGCTTTTTTGGTTTCTTTCTTATCTCTCTCTACTTTATGTGTTTTTTTCACTTTTCACTATTAAGAAATGTGTGATTTCATTAAAAGGAACAACATCCACTGTGCACTCTCATTACACTGCTACACTTTTATATCAATAAAATCACTGCTTCCTCTCAAAACACTGAAAATATGCAGATTTTGCTCGACTACAACAAGGGGGTGCAGTGCAGAGAGTATGCATTAACGAGCTTGTTGCTTGGTACTAGTAGGTTTTTAATTAATCAAGAAAGATATTTAATGTAAGAAAGACCTTTCTTTTTCTAGGGTTGATTTTAATGCAAGACCTTACCATGGTGATTCTGGCTACTTGCATAAGTATCACATTTTTTGTACTTGTGGGATAAATGAGATTTTTGTGTGTGCAGAAAGTAGATGATTATTTTAAAAGGTATTTATTTAAAATGGTTAAATATCTTTGCAAGTCTTTTAAATATTTTATATTTAAGGTAAAATATTATTTTTCGTTCCTTAACTTTAGTTTGGAATTCATTTTGATCTCTTAATCTTTAAAATGTTCAAATCGATACTCTAAGTATTAAAAACGAAAAACGTTTCCGTCTGTTTCCGTTAGTGAAAGTTCAGAAAGAGTGTCCATATGGCATGGTTAATGACTTACGTGTTACTCCTATATTTTACCTTATGTGGCATGTGTCCATGTTATATTCTCCATGTGTGAACATAGGCATTTTCAGAAAATCAAGGGAAGGAAGAAATTTATCGTGCAGTGAAGAACATCGTGCAGTCAAAGGAAGTTGAAATCCATCGTTCCTGAAAACAAGATCGATTGAGGGACCGTTGAAAGCATCGTTGCAAACAGGTTAGAAATTTGATGCTTTGTATGATTTCAATATAAGAAATTAGGGTTTTTTTTTATAAATTAGAGTTTTACATGTTTTTTATAGCTTTAGGGCGTGGTAGAAATTAGGGTTTTTAATCTGAGAAATTTGTTGCTTAAAAATCTCGATTTTGAACTGACTAGGTGCAATGGACGAGTTTATAGTACTAAGAATTCATCATAGTGGTGAACTCGTAGATTGTGAAAGAATTCATCTTAGAGTGTATGAAAGAGGAAAAGTTTATGAGTTGAAAGTAGATGTTGACAAATGGAGTTATTATGAGTTGATAGGTGAACTGAAGGAGTTAGGTTATAGGGATTTTGAGAAAATCTATTACAATGACCTGACATGTGGAATGAATGTATTGATTGATGATGTAAAAGCATTAGAAATAGATGATCTTTACAGGGTTCACCTAGGTGTAGACATTTATATTCAACACACACTTGATCAACCTAATTATTATGATGGGCCTATAGAAGCAGAAGTTAAAAATGTTGCCAGTGTCAATGAGGAGCCTTATGTAGTTAAAGAAGTGTTTTCTAAATTGTATGAAGAAGCAATCAATGAAAATGATAAGTTCAATGAAGCTGAGTTAGAGGCTAATCAGGTTGTGTTGGAGGCTGAAAAAGTTGGTATGGAGGCTGGGAAGGTTGTGTTGGAGGCTGAAAAAGTTGGTATGGATCATGAAAATGTTGGTATGGAAAGTGGTGAGGTGGATGATGCTCTAAGTAGTGATGATAGTGAGGATGAGTTGTACAAGTATGATAGTGCTCTAGATGTAGCTTTTGATTATTCTACTGATGGATATGATGATATAGATGAAGATGAGTTGGCAAATCTACTTGAACATGAACAACATGAAGAGGGAGAATCTAAAAAACAAAAAGAAAAATGGGAAGAAGACAAGGGTGAATTTATAGGGAGTGATAATGAAACTGAAAATCTAGTGAGTGGGTGTGATATTGATGATAGTTGTGGTGCTCAAAGAAAGGCTCACCCTATGTTTAAGATGCAAAAGGACACGGCTTATTTCAAATGGGAGGTAGGGGTGTACTTTAGTTCGAAAGATGATTTCAAGGAGGCAATAACACCATATGTTGTCCATAGTGGTAGAAATATTAAGTTCAGTAAAAATGAAAAGGTAAGGGTGAGGGTAAAATGTAAGGATGGATGAGATTGGGAAGCTTATTATGCCAAATTGTCAAATGAAGAATCTTGGCAATTAAGGAAGGTGAATGATGTACATAGTTGTAGCAGGGATTAAGATGTGGAAATGATGACTACCAAGTGGCTGAGCAAGAGGATCCAAAACTCATTAAAAACCAATCCTAAGATGAAAATAAAGGATATAAAGGAAAAGACACAAAAGAAATGAAATGTAGGTGTGAACAAAACTAAGGCAATCAGAGCAAGGTTTAAAGCTATAGATATGGTTGATGGATCTTTCTCAGGGGATTACACCAGAATATATGATTATTGTCATGAGTTGTTAAGAGTAAACCCAGGATCCACAATGAACCTTGGAGTTGAACCTACTCAAGAAGGTTCAGATGATCAAAAACCATATTTCAAAAGGTTGTATATATGCTTTGTAGCATGTAAGGAAAACTTCAAGTTTTCTAGGCATGTCATAGGACTTGATCGTTGTTTTCTTAAGGAGCTATGTGGAGGGAAAATTCTGGATGCTATAGGAAGGGATCCAAATGATCAAATACTACCTATAGCATTTCCATTGGTGGAAGGGAAGAATAGGGACAGTTGGACATGGTTTTTGGAGTTATTGATTGATGACCTTGGAGGAAAAAAAATATCCTGGGAAGATACTCAAGGAAATAATTTGGAAAGCTGCTAAATCAACATATGCACAAGCTTGGGAAAGAGAGATGAAAGGGATGAGGCTAATCAATCAAGAAGCCTATCTCCATATGAAGAAGACACCTCCATGATTTTAGAGTAGATCTTATTTTAGGGGAACAAACAAATGTGATGTTGTACTCAATAACATGTCAGAATCTTTCAACAATGTTATATTTGAGTCAAGGTCCAAACCCTTAGTGACAATGGTGGAAGAGATCAGAACATATTGTATGGAAAGATGGGCAACAAATAGAATGAGGTTTCAAAAGTTTGCTAATGATGGTGTCTTGCCTAATATAAGAATGAAGGTTGATAAAACCAGTAGTTACACCAAATTATGGATTGTGAGGTATGTCTATTGTACTATGTTTGTTATTGTATTATGTATGTTATTGTCTCGTGTACTGAACAACTGTCTTTATATGTCTGTTAATGTATGATGTCTGCTGAACACATATTTGAGGTTAGGCATGTTGAAAATCCTGCAAATATATTTGTTGTAAATTTGAAAGAAAGGATATGCTCTTGTAGAAGGTGGTAACTAACTGGACTGCCTTGTGTGCATGCATTGCCATGTATGAAAAGAAGGAACTTTAAGATTGAACAATACATCCCTGATTGTTATAGGAAGTCAATGTACATGAAGGTTTATTCACCTGTGATTTATCTTGTAAATGGATCAAATCTCTGGGTTAGAATAGAATAACGTGATGTGCAACCTCCTAAATATAGAAGGATGCCTTGAAGATCAAAGAAGAGAAGAAATCTTGAGCAAGGGGAGCTGGATGGGACTGACAAAAAAAATGAGGAGAACAGGGTTTGGAGTCAGGTATTCTATGTGCAAGCAACCAGGGCACAACAAATCAACCTGTAAGGTGACACCAACTACTCAAGGTACTCAACAAACTGCTCAAGGTTCTTAACAAATTGCTAAAGTTTCTCAACAAACACAAGGTTTCAAGCAAGCTACTCAAGGTTCTCAACTAAATGCTCAAGGTACTCAACAAACACAAGGTTTCAAGCAAGATACTAAAGGTTCTTAACCACCTACTCAAGGTACTCAACAAACACAAGGTTCCAAGCAGGAAACATCAGCTGTTGGAGGAAAATAAGGAAGTCAGGCAACATCAACTATTGGAGGCACACAAGGTTCTCAACTGCCAAGAACTAGAGGCACACCTGCTACTCAACAATCAACACTAGGAAAGCCAAGTAAGTTGTATGTTAGGAGGCCATCAACACCTTTTGTTCCTCCCGGACCTACTACAAGGCTAAGTGCTTCCAAGAATGTGATTGACCCAACCACAAGGAGGACAACTCCAACTAAGAGGACCACACCCAAGAAAAAATATTAGTGGTATTTTAGATGTTGTTTAATGGTCTTAAGTGTATTCGTATCCACTTAGCCTTAAGTGTATTTGGAACCATTTAGTCTTGTTGTTTAATGGTCTTAATTGATATTTGGAACCACTTATTGTCATTTTGTGTTATGGTTATGGATGTTCTTTTGGAATGTTGTCATTTTGTGTAATGGATATGCATATCATATTGTAATGTGTTTTGAACAAGCTTATTTGTTAATGACAACTATGTGTTGAACAATTATGTGTTATGACAATTATATGGAATGGTAAAATTCTATGTTGAACAATTGAACAAAGTTACACTGATATATTTCACTGCTAAATGGCACAAGATTTAACTAATACAAACCAAAACATTTCACTACAACATTTCAACTGATACAAACCAAAACATTTCACTACAACATTTCAACTGATACAAACCAAAACATTTCACTACAACATTTCAACTGATACAAACAAAACATTTCACTACTAAATTCCCCTAATTTGAAAACTGATACAGACTTAAACGTTTCAAATAATCATGAAAAAAACCAGAACTGCTAATACTACAATAACAAACATCATCCAACATTTTTTCCACTTCAAAATCTTGTTCATCTCATTTTGAAGTTGATTCATCTCCGTCCTTAATTCTTCATTTGTCAACCTAACTTTTTCAAACTCCATTGATGCATCATTCAATTTCTTTGCTAACTTTTCCAACCTAGACATTATAAGTTGCCCTTTCTCATTTTAAACTTCCTCATAGAACCATTCAAAATACCCACACGCAGGGTGCATTGTTCCCTGCAATTTACAATGGATTATCAGCACACAATGGATTATTCAAAATGTTATCAGCATACAAACTGCTTGTATAAAGAACATACACACCTTAAAATAAGAACAACCCCAAAATGTTTTCCATAGCTCTTTGCCGTTGTCGACCTACGAAGAATAGTTGTGTCTCCACAATGATAACTTGGTTTCCATGGAAGATTTGAGCTTGTGAACACATTGGAGTTCAGACTTTCATGGCTTTTATGTTTCATGGAGGATGAACCATAACCTGATTTCATAGAGGATCAACCCTAATCTTTTGGGAATCAAAATCAATTTTACAAACCCTAGCGAAGGAAACTGAAGAAGAACACAGTTGAACACATGAAAATAAAGAAGAACAGTCATGTCATCTGCCACGTCGTCATTCACAAACGTCCGTTTGGAGGAAACAAATGGAAAGTACTCACTTGCTCCATTTTTAATACTTAAGGGATCGATTTGAACATTTTAAAAATTAAGGGACCAAAATGGACCCCGGGGTAAAGTTAAGGGACGAAAAAGTTATTTTGCCTATATTTAATTATTAATTATTTAAAAATAGTCCTTTTAAAATTTTGTATCCATGTTTTTTGTCTCTCATGCAGTTTAGCGATGATTTTTACAACTTAGCGACAGTTTTAGCGATAATTTACTATTTAGTGATTGAATTAGCGACGATTTTAGCAAGATGGATCAAAAGTGTGGATAAAATTTTTTAGGAGGAACATTCTTTGAGAAATTTTTTTGAATGATTAAAAGTGCCTATACTACACACTTTTTTCTCCCAATCTGTTTTAAACAGAATTAATGTGATTCATCCTCCGTCTATGGCTGCTACAGTTTCAGACTTGTGCCTTTGGAGTGGGATACTGACAGAGAGGTTTTCCATCTCTAATATGTACGGAAATCTATTTCATAATTCAAATGATGAATCTCATTTTATATGGCAAAAAATTTGGCATATACAAGTTTCGGAAAGGGTTTATGTAACGCCCCGGTTTTTGTTAGATTTATTTAATCGAGTCGATTTAATTATTTTTGTTTTTATATTATTTTATTCTTCACTTTTATTTGACAATATATTATTTTTCGTCGTTATTATGTTTTATCGCGTTTTGAGAGCGTTTGCGAGATATTTGGGCTGAGGGGTAAAATGGTTATTTTGAGGGGTTAGATATTTAGAAAAATTAGATATTTTTATAAATAGAGATTTGAGAGAAAAAGAGAGAAAAGAAAGAGAAAGGAAAGAAATGAAGAGGAAGGAAAAGAGAGGAGAAGAGGAAATCTTCAATACTCCGTTTCAAGCGCGATTAATCGGGTAAGGGTGAGAAATTTCGATTATATTGCGATTGTATATGTATATATATATATATATGTATATATGTACTTGTACGAAGTTTGGTTGAATTGAATAGAGAACTACAATAATTAATATGTTGAGATTGTGAGAATTGGATACAACTTTTGTGTCGGAAATCATGATTTAAGGTTCCTAATTGTTGAAACCTGATAGATATAGGTTGTTGTGCATTCAATTGGTAGTATGCTGATGTTTAGATGAGATTTGGAGAGAAATTGAGTGATTTCCGTAGCAGGAATTATGCAGGAAAAATTCTGGGTTTTCGATGCCCATACGCGTAACGGGCAAGGCAATACGCGTATTGGGTAGGGCAATACGCGTATGGCAAGAGAGAAATGAGGGCATTACGCGTATGGAAACCCATTTTACACGACCCTCTGCTGAAATGTGTAATGGTACACGTAAGGGGCAAGGCATTACGCGTAACGAGGGAGGTAATACGCGTACTGGGTTTTTAGTGAAATTTTTGGAGAGAAATCAGTCTCTGCTCATACGCGTAGCACTTTGGCCAATACGCGTATGGTTGGGTGAGCGAGCTGGGCAATACGCGTATGGCCCAGGGCAATACGCGTATGACCAGCGAGGGTGCCGAATTTTGCCATTTCGCGATTTCTTTCCCGATTTCGTGTCCAATGCAGTTCCTTTTGATCTGTAACTCGGATCGAGACGTTCTTGGTACCGATGGAAAGCTAATGAGATATTATTTCTTATAAAAATGGTTTTTAAATTGGTGGCCGATTTAATTGTGTCGGGAATTTGGAAATGTATCGTTTTGTAGACTTTTATCATCGTAATTGTGTGCGATTGATGTGTTATCATGCGATATGTTTTTGGATATATTACGTATGGCTTGTGTGCTCTTATATGATGTGAATGCATGTGATGAAATATTGTGATGGTGGTTTGTGGCCTTAGGGCAAGTAAATGCATGGTGTTGTGTTTGATTGTATATGCATGATTATGGGTGTTGAAATGGTTCACATGGTTGTATATGTGTATGCATTTGATTGTCATGAGTCATTGTATGCCAAGCATCATGATATGAATCTTGTGATGTCGTGTGCCCTTGTGGGGTGTGAGCGACGAAATGATTCCAGAGGGAATCTGCTATAACGGTCGTGTGCCTTATACAAAGAGGACCTAAAGCGAAGTTATAGACGATCGTGTGCCTTATACAAAGAGGATCTAAAGCGATCGGATCGTGTGCCTTATACAGAGAGGACCTAAAGCGATCCATAAATGTCGTGTGCCTTATACAAAGAGGACCTAAAGCGACGGGGAACATCGTTTGCCCGATGGGGAGTTACACTAAGTAACAAGCGATGATTCCAATAATTCCTGAGTGAATTAATGATGAGAATGATGGATGGATTGGCACCACATTGCATAGAGTCGTTGTGTCGGTCTCTGTGCATTTGCATAATCATGAATGGATTGATTATGTGTGGGAAATTGTGAATGGATTGATTATGTGTGGGAAATCATGAATGGATTGATTATGTGTGGGAAATTGTGAATAGATTGATTATGTGTGGGAAATTGTGAATGGATTGATTATGTGTGGGAAATTGTGAATTGAATGATTATGTGTTGAGAATTATGATTGGATTGGTGAATTGATATGCATTTGTGATAAATGCATTGGTTATGGATGATATGTTTTATGGATAGACATATGCTATGTTTTGTGGGGATGTTGTGCATTACAATGATTGTATTAATTATCTATGGTATGCTATATATGAATATATGTGATGTGGCGGTGTGTTTCCATATGTCATAACTTTGGGATGCATTATGTGTGAAGATGCTATTATGTTGGTATAATTGATATATGCTATGTGGTTGAATTATTAGAAATATGTTATGTATCTGTGGCATGCTATCTGTATTAGTATGTGATGCTTGTGGTGAGAATAATTATGCATGTGAATTTATATGTGTTTGCATATTATTATGCAATCTTGATTTATTTGTTATTTCTCACCCTTCTGCTGTGGTTTGTTGCCCTATGAGGCAATTGCAGATTAGTATCTTGGAGGCTTTTGTGAAGATTAGTTCTCCATCCTTTTGTCAGTCTGTCTGCTCTGATACGTAACACGGGAGTCGGGGAACGCTTTTGTTTTATATGTATACATTTGTTGGATCTATTTTGTATTACCTTTGTATGAATATTTTAATGTTATAAAACAATTTATTTTGTAAAACAAGTCAGTTATGGATCTTTCCGCTTTATTCCATAATTGAACTTCCCTTTTGTTGGAAAAAGTTTCTCTTTTATGTTTATCCCATTTTGTGTTATGTATCAAGTTTATGAGCAGGGATTGTGTTTTCTTTCTTTAAATGTGGCATCCTTGTTTCTGTCGAAGAATAAATTTTTATTTACTCTGATTTAATTATGTATTATTTATCCGCGATGGGAATTGGGGTGTTACATTAGTGGTATCAGAGCTTGTCGGTCCGTTCGGCCAAGTTGTTGAGTCAGTTGGTGTGACAGTTGAATACTATCGATGGTATTTGTTCCTTAGTATGTGATATGTGTGTGAAACACTGTCGGTACTTTCTGTTTTGTCTAATCCTTTGTCTGCAAGATTTAGAATGAGATAAGTGGGGGAGAAGCTGGTGCTTCTCCAAGTTGCTTAAGGTGTGGAGCATTGGCTCAGTGTGTCGTTGGTTGCAAGATTGTAAGTGTTGTTTGGACAGTGTTGTTCCCGATTCCGAAGGGAATGCGGAGGTAAGGTTTATGTCAACTAAGGATTTGTGCCTTAGGTAGTTTGTGCACAAGATGCAAGAAATGCTATTATAGTTTGGTAAAGACGGTCTATGCCCCATCATGATTGTCGGCTGTCTATTGACAAATTGAGGAACTGATCACCCTTAATCTCTTGTTGATAGTAGACGAAATTATGTTGGATGGAATAGACGTGTCTTTCCGGCTTTGATAGTGTGTGCAATGAATTATTTGGAATTAAGAAAATGATTACGGATTGTTTTGTCGAGTTGATGAAGATTTTTATATCTGAAGGTGAGGCGGATTCAAGGTTTTTGTATGTTGGTCAAGTTGGAATGTCTCTGAGGGAGAATGATTGGGTATTATTAATGGCTGCTTCTCAGAGAGTAGAGAGTGAACTTAAATTGGACGAAGGCGAATAGTTGAGGTTTATATCTGCTAAGTAAGTAGAAAAACTCTTAGGAGATGAGACTAATATTTTTTTTATGTTTGTGATGATAGTTTTCTAGAAATTGACAGAAAGGCCACAGTGATGGGCTTCCAGTTGTGCGTGGTTTTCAGATGTATTTCCGAATGGAATATTGGATGTTAGCATTAGAAGTACTCTGACTGATAGAGCAGTTGGAAGATTTACTGGAAAGGAGAATTATGATGCCAAGTGTGCCGTCTTGGAGAGCTCCAGTATTGTTAGTAACAAAAAGGATGGATGATTGAACGGAATAACAAGCATGATGTGTATAATGGTATTGAGACTATGGAAAGCAAAACTTAGAGTTCTGGTGAGGTTTGGAGTCTTTGGAGTTTTAGAGCATTAATGGAAATCTTGAGAAAACCCTTATGTGTGGATGTAATATTGATATTAAGAATTCTTTTTGGTTGGTTGTTGATACATGTTGGAATTTGTGGAATTGGACAGTCAAGAGAAGGAATTGTGTATGGATTACTGACAGTCGAATAAGGTAACGATTGAGAATAAGTGTCCACTTTCCAGAATAAATGATCGGAACGGTTTGGTTGAGTTGAAATTACAATTGTTTGGAACGTTTGACAAGAGTGGTGAATTTTGTGAGTTGAGGCTTTGATCGATTTCATGTGTCTGGTTATGTTTGTTATCATCGGGATAGGCTGTTATTTACTCGGTTAAGCTTGTATGTGAGTCTGGACAAGTTTGGATGAGGGTTGGTTTAAAACAGGTTTTATTCAATTCTGTAGCAGAGTAACCGGTTACCCAGTGAAAAATTTTGCAAAAACTTTAAGAATTTATATCTTTTGGAATTTGGTTGGGCATTACAATGGACAGTGATGTTGTTCGGTGTTAGTAATGCGTCGGGAATGTTTGTGGAGTATATGAATCGTATCTTCCATATTTAATTGGATAAGTTTGTGGTGGTTTTGATTGAGGATATTCGGATCTGTTATAAACTCAGAGGAAGAACAGGTAGAGTGTTTGAGAATTGAATTACAAGTGTTGAAAAGACGTGAAGTTTTATGCTAAGTTATTCGAGTCAGAATTTTGGTTGAAAAAGGTTAGTTTTCTTGGATATGTTATTTCAGATGAGAGTATGGTTATGGATCCATCAGAAGTAGATGCAGTTCTACAATTAGAGGCTCCGAAGTTTGTTAAGGAGATTAGAATCTTTTTGAACTTTAGTTGGTCATTACCGGAGGTTATGGAAGGCTTTTCCAAGTTAGCGTTTTCGTTACTTCGATTGACTTACAAAAGGTAATCCGTTTGTTTGGGATGTTCGTTGTAAGGAAAGTTTCAGAGAGCTGAAGTAGAAGTTGTCTATGGCTCCAGTTTTGATTCTGTGTGATCCTAATAAACTGTTTGTGAGGTATTGTGATGTGTCTTTGATGAGTTTAGTCAGTGTGTTAATGCAAGAGGGTAAAGTCGTAGCTTATGCTTTACGACAATTGAGGATTCATAAAAGGATCTATACTATTCAGGATTTGGAATTGGTTGCGGTTGTAGTGTGTTGGAAAATTTGGAGGTATTATCTTGATGGTTCTAGGTTCGAAGTGTTTAGTAATCACAAGAATATTGAGTACCTGTTTGGTCGGAAGAAATATAGTATGAGACAGCGATGATGGTTGGAATTTGTGATGAATTATGACTTTAGCTGAAATTATCCTATTGGTAAAGTTAATGTCGTGCGTGATGAGTTAAGTCGAAAGTTTTTATACATGTTTGTTTTGATGGTCAGGGAGTTAGAATTATTTGAGCAGTTCAAAGACTTGTGTCTGGTGTGTAACACAGTAAAGTGTGAGGTTGGGTATATTGGAAGTGAACTATGATTTTTCTGGTGAATATTAGAGAGAGTCAGAATTTGGACATGAAATGGATAGATTTGATAGTTTCGGGTAATCAGAGTGCGTATCGGAAGCGTGATGTGGCACAATTTGTATATGCGTGTGTGACTTATAAGAGTTCATAGATTGAGCATTGAAAACATGTAGGAATGATGAGACCATTGGACGTTTCAGAATGGAAGTGTTAGGTGAAAGGTTTAAATATTATTCATGGGCTACTATGTAGATGGATGTTTTGGTTATATGTTCTATTGGTGAATCGTAGCATTGTTATAATATTGTTGTGTGACAAGGATGTGGGTATTGTGGTTATGTAGAGGTTGTTGAAACGATGTTGTGTCGTGGGACTTTAGGTTCTTGTCTTTGTTGTTGCCTCATTTCCATGGTGCTGGTTCGAGTGCGTGTGGTTAATCCCTACGTGGGAGATTAGGGGAGTGTTACCTGGGTGTTGGTAACATGGTTTTCTTTGAGTCGTGAGTTAGTCGTCAAGTGCATTGTAAGGGCTTTGCATCTTGTCGTTGTAGTTGTCGTTGTTGTCGTGTCATTGTTGTAGCTGCTGTTAGCAAGGTGGTTTGTCAGTTTGTGTTATTCGTGGTGTGCCTTTTGTTGGCATGATAGTTTGTTAGTCGGATGCGAGAGTCGTATCCGGAGTTGTTCGTATCAGTTATATTTTCGAGGACGAAAATGTCTAAGTGGGGGAGAGTTGTAATGCCTTGGTTTTTGTTAGATTTATTTAATCAAGTCAATTTAATTATTTTTGTTTTTATATTATTTTATTATTGACTATTATTTGACAATATATTATTTTTCATCGTTATTATGTTTTATCGCGTTTTGAGAGCGTTTGCGAGATATTTGGGCTGAGGGGTAAAATGGTCATTTTGAGGGGTTAGATATTTTTATAAATAGAGATTTGAGAGAAAAAGAGAAAAAAGAAAGAGAAAGGAAAGAAATGAAGAGGAAGGAAAAGAGAGGAGAAGAGGAAATCTTCAATACTCCGTTTCAAGCGCGATTAATCAGGTAAGGGTGAGAAGTTTCGATTATATTACGATTGTATATGTATATGTGTATGTATATATGTACTTGTTTGAAGTTCAGTTGAATTGAATGGAGAACTACAACAATTAATATGTTGAGATTGTGAGAATTGGATACAACTTTTGTGTCGGAAATCATAATTTAAGGTTCCTAATTGTTGAAACCTGATAGATATAGGTTGTTGTGCATTCAATTGGTAGTATGCTGATGTTTAGATGAGATTTGGAGAGAAATTGAGTGATTTCCGTAGCAAGAATTATGCAGGAAAAATTCTGGGTTTTCGCTGCCCATACGCGTAACGGGCAAGGCAATACGCGTATTGGGTAGGGAAATACGCGTATGGCAAGGGCGAAATGAGGGCATTACGCGTATGGAAACCCATTTTACACGGCCCTCTGCTGAAATGTGTAATGGTACGCGTAAGGGGTAAGGCATTACGCGTAACGAGGGAGGTAATACGCGTACTGGGTTTTTAGTGGAATTTTTGGAGAGAAATCAGTCTCTACTCATACGCGTAGCACTTTGGGCAATACGCGTATGGTTGGGCGAGCGAGCTGGGCAATACGCGTATGGCCCAGGGCAATACGCGTATGACCAGGGAGGGTGCAGAATTTTTCCGTTTCGCGATTTCTTTCCCGATTTTGCGTTCGATGCGGTTCCTTTTGATCCGTAACTCGGATCGAGACGTTCTTGGTACCGATGGAAAGCTAATGAGATGTTCTTTCTTATAAAAATGGTTTTTAAATTGGTGGCCGATTTAATTGTGTCAGGAATTTGGAAATGTGTCATTTTGTCGACTTTTATCGTCGTAATTGTGTGCGATTAATGTGTTATCATGCGATATGTTTTTGGATATATAACATATGGCTTGTGTGCTGTTATATGATGTGAATGCATGTGATGAAATGTTGTGATGGTGGTTTGTGGCCTTAGGGCAAGTAAATGCATGGCGTTGTGTTTGATTGTATATGCATGATTATGGATGTTGAAATGGTTCACATGGTTGTATATGTGTATGCATTTGATTGTCATGAGTCATATTATGCCAAGCATCATGATATGCATCTTGTGATGTCGTGTACCCTTGTGGGGTGTGAGCGACGAAATGATTCCAGAGGGAATCTGCTATAACGGTCGTGTGCCTTATACAAAGAGGACCTAAAGTGACGTTATAGACGATCATGTGCCTTATACAAAGAGGACCTAAAGCGATCAGATCGTGTGCCTTATAAAAAGAGGACCTAAAGCGATCCATAAACATCGTGTGCCTTATACAAAGAGGATCTAAAGCGACGGGGAACATCGTTTACCCGACGGGGAGTTACACTAAGTAACAAGCGATGATTCCAATAATTCCTGAGTGAATTAATGATGAGAATAATGGATGGATTGGTACCGCATTGCATATAGTCATTGTGTCAGTCTCTGTGCATTTGCATAATCATGAATGAATTGATTATGTGTGGGAAATTGTGAATGGATTGCTTATGTGTGGGAAATCATGAATGAATTGATTATGTGTGGGAAATTGTGAATGAATTGATTATGTGTGGGAAATTGTGAATGGATTGATTATGTGTGGGAAATTGTGAATTGAATGATTATGTGTTGAGAATTATGACTGGATTGGTGAATTGATATACATTTGTGATAAATACATTGGTTATGGATGATATGTTTTATGTATAGACATATGCTATGTTTTGTGGGGATGTTGTACATTACAATGATTGTATTAATTATCTATGGTATGCTATATATGAATATATGTGATGTGGTGGTGTGTTTCCATATGTCATAACTTTGGGATGCATTATGTGTGAAGATGATATTATGTTGGTATAATTGATATATGCTATGTGGTTGGATTATTAGAAATATGTTATGTATCTGTGGCATGCTATCTGTATTAGTATGTGATGCTTGTGGTGAGAATAATTATGCATGTGAATTTATATGTGTTTGCATATTATTATGCAATCTTGATTTAGTTGTTATTTCTCTCCCTTCTGCTGTGGTTTGTTGCCCTATGAGGCAATTGCAGATTAGTATCTTAGAGGCTTTTGTGAAGATTAGTTCTCCATCCTTTTGTCAGTCAGTCTGCTCTAATACGTAACACGGGAGTCGGGGAACGCTTTTGTTTTATATGTATACATTTGTTGGATCTATTTTGTATTACCTTTGTATGAATATTTTGATGTTATAAAACAATTTATTTTGTAAAACAAGTCAGTTATGGATCTTTCCGCTTTATTCCATAATTGAACTTCCCTTTTGTTGGAAAAAGTTTCCATTTTATGTTTATCCCATTTTGTGTTATGTATCAAGTTTATGAGCAGGGATTATGTTTTCTTTCTTTAAATGTGGCATCCTTGTTTCTGTCTAAGAATAAATTTTTATTTACTCTGATTTAATTATGTATTATTTATCCGCGATGGGAATTGGGGTGTTACAGTTTGTTCCTTCATCTGGAAATGAGTGATGTACCCTAAATTTTACCCCTTAGATGTCATAACATCTTGCACTTACATTTAGGGTTCAATCATCTGTGCATTGTTAACTAACCCATATCTTTGCTAGATTGTTTCTTTTGTGAAAATCAGGATTGACACGAGAGAGAGGACAGGAGCAATAAACCAAGTTCTCATATGTTTCAAGGTTACCCAGGGCATTTGTAAATTTTTTGTTTGAAAAAAAAAAGAAAAAAAAAGAGCAAAAAAAAAAAGAAAAGAAAAAAAGAAGAAAGGCAAAAAAAAAGGATCTCATGGCACTGGCCATACTTTGGTGGCACTGGCCATGAGATGCATGGCATTTCCCTTAAGAGCATGGCGCCTACCATGGAGAATGATGGTGCCCACCATGGTTGCTATGGAACTTGCCATGCTTTACATGGCGCCTTCTATGTTTAGTGATGGCACTTGCCATATTTTGTGACGACTGCCACAAATTCCCACAAGCTGCATTTAAAAAAATAAATAATGTGTTTTAATTAAGGCAAGTGGGTGTAATTCATCATGAAAAAAGAAAACTTTTCAGTAGAAGCATGGCTTGCACCTCTACTCCAATCTCATCAGCACACAAAAACCTAACCAATGAAGATTTTTCAAATCTCAGCCAGCTTGCACGAAGAAAATTTTGGAAAAGGACAAATTTGGCAAGTTTGGATATCTGATCATACCTTCTCTTTTGCTATAAATAGGGCATTACTCCTCAGTGAAATTTACACCAGATTCACCCCAAAATTACAGGTTGAATACTTTCTTCTTTTTCTCCCCCACTTGTTCTTGAAAATCTGCAAGTACGTTATTGTTCATCATTTATTTTTTCAGAACTCATACATGTGAAGAGGCAGTGGATCATCTCCACTAGGTAACACTCACTGCTTTTTTTATTTCGTTTTCAGATGCCATGATCATTGCTCCATGCCGTTATCATTTTATTATCATGTTAATGTCGGATTCTGGGAAATGTACTGCAAATCATAAATGTCATAATGTTTGAATTTGTTTGATTTTATTGTAAGATGGATTTATGGTTGTTTGTTTGAAAACTAAAAAAAAGAATCATAGCACTTGCCATGAATGCATGGCGCCTGCCATGCTTTAAAAGTTTTGTTTTTTAATTTGTTTGATGTTTTGTGGCACCTGCCACATGATTTTGATGGCGCCTGCCGCTTCCTTAATGGCGCCTGCCACACATTTTGTGGCGCCTGCCAGGAGCCTTGTGGCACTTGCCATGAGTTTCATGGCTATGGCACTTTAAGATCGCGCCTGCCATGTTAGTTTTTAACTTAGTTTTTTTATTTTGTTTTTTTCACTCCTTAAAATAATTTCATTTCTTTCTAAAACTCCAAAAACAAAAAAACTTCAAAACAAAAATATGTATGTTTAGTTCTCGGATTTATTTTTGTGAATCATCAAACTTTTTCTTAAAGAGTTTTTGAGAATTATTTTTCGAATATCCTGTTTTCTTGAGGTTTGTTCATAAACCCTGGATAAAATCATTTTTGTTGTTTGTACGTCTTGGCTTTTGTTGTTAAGTTTCATAGCTTTAACATGTCTCTGATTTCAAAACTTTGAAAATGTTATCTCTACCATACTCATATTGTTCACTTATTTTCAATCCCCCTTAACTCTTGCTTACAAGTTACTATCTCTCCCCTTCCAAAGGAAAGCCTCTCCATTGACTGCAAAGTCATAGATAAGCTCATTACCCTTTTAACCTAGCCTTAGGTTTGGAGTCGTTGCACTCCACGCAGGTGTCTTGCTATCAGACCCTACTTTTTCCCATGAACACTTCTTCCCTGTTTTAACTTAACCTTAGGAGTCGCCGCACTCCACGTAGGTGTCTTGCTGTCAGACCCTACTTTCCTTTGGAACCTTGACCACAGTCAAGGGTTCCTCACCCATATTGAAGGGAACTACGGACGCTCTGATTTCTCAAGTTCATCTTGAGAATATGTAGGCATAGGATTGCGAGATCCTAGCGAGCCAAATTTTCACCTTTTCTTTTTTCCTTTACATCCAATGCCTTCTTGGATTCCACCTTTGTTTCCTTTACATCCAATGCCTTCTTGGATTTCACCCTGCTATTTCTCACCTTTTTACCCTGTAGTAAGGGGAACTATGAATGCTCTGATTCCATTCCCGTCAGGATACGTAGGCACGAGATGCGATGTCTTGGCGAGCATACTTAGAAACTAACCCCTAGGTTTTTCCCTTAGCACAAATCCTTAGCAAGCAAATAATAACTTAACATAAATACTAACAAGAGGTTCCTGTAGAGTACTACAGATAGTTAGGGTGCTAATACCTTCCCTTAGTATAACCAACCCCCGAACCTAGATTCTCTTATTAGGGTTTTCGTTCTTTACCATTTCCTTTGGATAAATCAAAGCTCGGTGGTGAATTTTAAGATGTGTGGTTCAAGTTAATTAATAGCTTGGTATCCGATTTTCACCGCGACAGAAATGGCGACTTCACTGGGGAAATCTCCCCTAAGAGGGTTAAGCCCACCTTGTTTATCTTTGTGTTATTTACATGTTTGCTTGCTTGTACATTTGTATATTTATATCTGTATTATACCTGTTGTGCTTGGGTTTTTTTGTTTGGCAGGGTTGTTACTTTGAGTGGTGAGATAAGTCCTAACCCGGACTTGAGAGCACACATATGATAGGATTGCGGTGCAATCAATAGTCGGTTGTTGGGAGTAGTCCTAACAATTTTTGGCATATGATGACCACGCTCAGTGAGGCCCTTTGGGATTATTGATGTCTGATGTGAGTAGTCGTATTGATGTCACTATTCCCGATTTGAGATCCCATGATTTTGGGGACCGTAGTTACCTTCACCCCACTTGGCCTTTTATGACGTAGTGCGATGGCTATGAGGGAGTAGTCCCAAATGGTTAATACACGATATAACACTAAGACGAGTTTATCTTGAGAATATTATTAACCCGCATGAGTAGTCGTGTAGGCCGATAATATCTGAAAGATTTATCAATGACTCTGAGAACTTTTTAGAACCCTGTTCTACGAATACAAGAACCCTAGTACACACCCCTATGGTTGGTTCTTTACCCAGACTCCATGTTGTGATCTCGAACTTTCGATCATGTTGCTTGTGCTTTGCATCCTGTTTGCATTGCATTGCATATCATTTGCATCTTTGCATGATTCTTTGCATGCGTCTGTTTGTCTAGTTACTCATTTCCAATGGTATCTATCTTCCAGTGTCATCTGTGAGTCGTCAAGCTGATTCCTTGACACCGATACCGGACTAGAGATAACTACAGACGTAAGATGTCAGAGCAAGAGGCACACAATGCTAAGGTCCAAATGGAGATCGATGCCCTTAAGTTGAGCATGACTAAACTCACTGAGATGCTTCAAGTTTTGATTGCTAGAGGAGAGCCTCCCCAAAGAACTGTCATCCAGGAAGTTTCAACTGCTGAACCTCCAACCGCTCAAATGCCACCTTCAACTTGGCCCGAGTTTGGTTTGCCACATAACTATTCTCTACTGGTTGTATCTACTGCTATGGTAGGTCAGACTGATATGCCTGTATTTCAAGCTCCTATTTTTACCGAGCCCAGACCCGTGATCCATGTTGTTTCACAGACCGTTCGAGCTTCTTTTGAGAATCCCCTCTTTGAGTACAATGCTGCCAGTGCTCAGGGTGAAGACTGTGAAGACTTTGTTGAACCTGAAGTTGTCCGTGAGCAGTTTCAGATCATAGATAAGAGACTTAAAGCCGTGGAGGGTACTGACACTTTCAATGTGGATGCAGATAACATGTGCTTAGTGTCAGATCTTGTTATCCCTGCAAAGTTCAAAACTCCAGAATTTGTGAAGTACAAGGGCCATTCTTGTCCAAGGGCTCATTTGGTCATGTATTGTCGCAAGATGACTGCTTATACCAAAAATCAGAAGCTGCTTATCCACTGTTTTCAGGATAGGTTGAGTTGAGCATCACTCCAATGGTATATGGGTCTCGAACAAAACTCCATTCATCGCTTCCAAGATCTTGTAAATACCTTCATGAAGCAGTCTAAGTATAACCTTGACATGGCTCCTGATCGCCGCCAACTGCAAAATATGACTCAGCATAAGAAGGAATCTTTTAAGGAGTATGCTCACCGCTGGCGAGAGTTGGCTTCCCAAGTTTAACCTCCTTTGGTTGAGAAGGAATTAACTGGAATGTTCATGGACACCATGTCCCCATTCTATTGGGAGAAGATGATTGGAAGTGTTTCCTCCAACTTCACTGATTTGGTTACTGTCGGTCAGAGACTCGAGGAAGGTCTTAAAAATGGAAAAGTGTCAATGGCTGCTGAATCTTCTAATGTTGTGAGGAAATCCTATGGAAACTTCCAGAAGAAGAGAGAAGATCAGACTAACGCTGTTGTGGTTGAAGTGAGAGGGCCTCGTCCCCAACCTCAACTGTTGCTGCTGTTACACCCGTGGTTACTGCTCCACGACCAACTCAAGCTTCCCAACGTCCGACTACAAGACAAAACCAGTACCGTAATAGGAATCAATTTGATCCTATTCCCATGACATACACTGAGCTTTATCCTGGTATGGTTCAACAAGGTTTGATTACCACAATGCCTTTGCCTCCTCCTCCAAATCCTCTTCCAGCCGGCTATAGGGCTGATCTTTATTGTGAATACTATCAAGGTGGTACAGGCCATAACTTGGAAGGTTGCTTTGCATTGAAGGCTAAAGTACAAGAGCTGATGAGAAACAAAATCCTCTCCTTTAAGGATAATCCCAATGTTCAGAGTAATCCTCTGCCAGGGCACGCCAAGTGAAGCTTTAGTCGACTTCAGCTCAGCTACTTCTTAAAGACAAGACAGCCCATCCTTGTGTTTGACTAGTCACTAGGCCTTGTTTCTGGTTGTTTGCATTTTCCTTATTTTGTACTGGCTGTTTGCCTTCAAATTATGTTTGTACTTTCGTGATTAATGAAATGTGCATTGCAACTTTTGATTCAACTCGTTTGTGTTTTCTATTTACATCTTTATGCTTTCTTTTTCAAAATATTTTATCTCTTTTCCATTTTCTTTTTGATTATGCAAAGATTGGAGGGAGGATGGTGATACATTATACTCATAATTGCTATGGTATGCTTTCGAATAAACTTTGCTGATGATGTAAGGCATTGTTTCAATTCCCAAACACTGGAGAAATAAGGAAGATAATCCCTCATCAACCCCTTCGAGTCTTGAAGTAGGAGTTTCTTTCTGTACCAAAAAACCTACAATCTTAACCTGGGCCAGGGTAGTTCTTAGTTAACTTGATTGTGCAAGAAGCCTTTCAACAAAAGGTTGCATTCACAGTTTTCCTTCGCACACAGCAAGCAAGTGTCGAAGATGTCTTTCATGTCAAACGCCAATGATGGTTCGCCGTAATCATTAAGCCAGGCATTCACAACCTTTCAACTCTTCCAAATTAAATGAATAAATGTAGTACAAGTTGTTCCCAAAGTGATAAATGAAGAAGGATCGTCAAGAAATCCTTACCCAAAGAATGAGCCGATTCCATTTCGAGGCAAAAGCTAAGAAAGATAGGAAGCTCAAGACCTTACTTTATACAAAGAGAAAAAGAGAAAAAAGAAGAAAGAAAAGTTTGTACGACAACCCAAAAAGAGGAAACCTTTAAATATTTTATCCTAAAAGTCCTCAATGGCAAACATTGGTGAGGAAGCAGTGACTGCCATCTCAAGTCCCTTGACTTCTGAACCATCATCATCACTATCATCAGTACAATTCCTAACCTGTGGGAATCTGAATGTATATCATGTGTTAACTGAGCTTAGCATTGCAGTTCATCACGTAGATTGGGTGGGGACAAATAAACTTTGAGCCTTTATCCTTTGTTTCATAAACCGTGAACCAGGCCACGTTACAACCCTCAAAAGACCTAACTGAAGCAAGGTTATTTTGAAAGCATACTACAGCAAGGTTGCGTAAACTGACTCCCAAAGATCTTTGCAGATCATTTGTTTTTGGCATCATACCTTTTGCTTAAACTTTTCATTTTTTGTGTCTTGAACCACCGTGTTCAGACCAGTGATTTCTGTTTTGCAAATTGATTTTGATTTCAAAAGTTGCATGAACTTTGCATTTACCACGTTTGTATGAACATTTTTTGTTTGCAAACTGGCTTCCTCTCAAGGAATTTTCAAACATTTGAGAAACTCGGTCGGTGATCCAATCAGGGGCAAGTTCTTTCCAAATCCTGTTGAAGAATCAGTCCAAAGATTTGTGGTTTAGTGCAAGTCCTTCTCATAATTGGTTTATACAGAAGATTTTTCAAGGCTCATACTAGGGCAAGCTTTCCAAGTGTACAGCAAAGCGGTCATGTCAAGACTCAGAAAACTGAAGCAATGATCAGTTCATCTACAACAGTAGCTAATCTGGGGCAATTAATTTGAAGAATCCCCGTGCAAATTTCCATCCTTCCTACAAGGATCATCACTCGATACAGTTTACCAGTGTGGCAGAGATGTGTCCAGCAATAACATCTCTAGTCCCCAAGCAGAATGATAGTGATCTCTGTGTTGAGGAATTAGTCTTCCAGTCTTGTCTTCTCACCAAAAGAGTCGAGCTGTGTCGTCAGCATCTGCATTTGGATGGCATAATTCATATACCATACGAATATCATGATTGTTTCATCATCATTTGCATTTGGTTCGAGGTCTCTTCGTTATCCGTGTCTTACCTTGTGGTCAAAGTCCAACTTACTTGGCGCCTACCAAAACATTATCGGTCCTCTCATTCAGTGCCATTCCTGAATGTTGTCGTTGGATGTTTGTCTTCTCTCATTCTAGTGCTATTCCTGGATCTTTATATTCTCTCACTCTAGTGTCATTCCTGGATGTCCGTCTCTTGTGATCTTCAGTGTCATTCCTGGATATCTTATTCCTCTTGTTTCTCCCAGTGCTATTCCTAGAATTTTTGCCTCTCTTCTGTAATCCTCATCAAGTTTGCTTGGATATTTTTCAGTGTCATTCCTGAAAATCTTATCTGTTCGTTCAGTGCCATTCCTGGATGAGTTTTCTCCTTTGCATTCAGTGCCATTCCTGGATGAGTTTTCTCCTTTGCATTCAGTGCCATTCCTGGATGTCTTTCTCACTATCACTCGATACCCTTCCTGAATATAGTGATTTACCTTTACTTTCAGTACCATTCCTGAAAGTTCAGAGTCATTCAATGTTGTCTTGGATACTGTGATTCCTTTTATCCAATGGTTTCTTGGATTTCACCTTTGTTCACATTCATCCAATGCTTTCTTGAATATTGTGATTCCTTTTATCCAATGCTTTCTTGGGTATCTCCTTGTTCATATTCGTTCAATGCTTTCTTGGACGTTGTGGTTTCTTTTTATCCAATGCCTTCTTGGATTTCACCTTTTGTCTCATTTGCATCTGATGCCTTCTCAGATAGTTTGAGTTTACCCTTCATTCAAAGCCATTATTGAATGTCTGGTGTCCTTTTATCCAATACTTTCTTGGATCTCTACCTTTCTCACGTTTATCTGATGCTTTCTCAGATATTGTGATTTGTACCTTTCATTCAAAACCATTATTGGATGACTGGTTTTTTTTCATCCAATGCCTTCTTGGATTTCCCTTGTTTGCTCACTTTCATTTGATGCCATTCTCAGATATTGTGATTGTACCTTTCATTCAAAGCCATTATTGGATGATTGTTTTCTTTATATCCAATGCCTTCTTGGATCCCTGCTTTGTTCACTTTTATCTAAAGCCATTATTAGATATTGTGATTTGTACCTTTCATTTAAAGCCATTATTGGATGTCTGGTTTCTTTTGCCATCTGATGTTCTTCCGGATGTGCCTTTCTCTTTCTGATGTTCTTCAAGATTGATTCTTTGTTAATTGATCCCCAGTTGATATCACGTCTTCTTTCTGGTTTTATGCCCAGTAAAGAATGTGCTTTTATTTCCCCAAGTGTCGTCCGGTCACCTATGAACCTGTCGTCCATCTCCCTGGATGTTTCCCCAGTGGAGAACACCTCTCTGACTCTTATATTCAGTGAGGACCTTGAGATTTCCCCTCAGTTTTATTTTTTTATCCCCAATGTTTCCTTGGAGTCTCCCCAGTGAGTCTTTCTCCTGGTTATTAACTTTCATCCCTCCCCAGTAAAGCTCACCTGTAGTTGTTTTCTTTGGAGTCTTCTTTGTCTGCATATTTGCACTATCATGGCATCATATCATCATACTAGAAGTTCATGGCATGTCAGCATTTGCACGTATGTTGCATGTCCCTAGCATTTACATTCCATCTAAGGGAGAAAAATGTCTGGTTTGCTATATTTAAATATCTTTCACTTTGATGTCCCGAGGATTCCCATTCCTCGTTCCATCCGGTAAAGTTATTTAAATAGGGGCAACTGTTGTACCCCAAATTTTACCCCTTAGATGTCATAACATCTTGCACTTACATTTAGGGTTTAATCATCTGTGTATTATTAACTAACCCATATCTTTGCTAGTTTGTTTCTTTTGTGAAAATCAGGATTGACACGAGAGAGAGAGAGAGAGAGAGAGAGAGAGAGAGGACAGGAGCAATAAACCAAGTTCTCATGTGTTTCAAGGTTACCCAGGGCATTTGTGAATTTTTGTTTGACAAAAAAAGAGAAAAAAAAAGAGCAAAAAAAAAGAAAAGAAAAAAAGAAGAAAGAAAAAAAAAGGATCTCATGGCACTGGCCACACTTTGGTGGCACTGGCCATGAGATGCATGCCATTTCCCTTAAGAGCATGGCGCCTGTCATGGAGAATAATGGCGTCCACCATGGTTGCTATGGCACTTGCCATGCTTTACATGGCGCCTGCCATGTATAGTGATGGCACTTGCCATATTTTGTGACGACTGCCACAAATTCCCACAAGCTGCATTTAAAAAAATAAATAATGTGTTTTAAGTAAGGCAAGTAGGTGTAATTCATCATGAGAAAAGAAAACTTTTCAGTAGAAGCATGGCTTGCACCTCTGCTCCAGTCTCATCAGCACACAAAAACCTAACCAATGAATATTTTCCAAATCTCAGCCAGCTTGCACGAAGAAAATTTTGGAAAAAGGCAAATTTGGAAAGTTTGGATATCTGACCATACCTTCTCTTTTACTATAAATAGGGCATTACTCCTAAGTGAAATTTACACGAGATTCACCCCAAAATTACAAGCTGAATACTTTCTTCTTTTTCTCCCCCACTTGTTCTTAAAAATCTGCAAGTACGTTGTTGCTCATCATTTATTTTTTCAGAACTCGTACCTGTGAAGAGGCAGTGGACCATCTCCACTAGGTAACACTCACTCCTTTTTTTATTTCGTTTTCAGATGCCATGATCATTGCTCCATGACGTTATCATTTTATTATCATGTTAATGTCGGATTCTGGGAAATGTACTGCAAATCATAAATGTCATAATGTTTGAATTTGTTTGATTTTATTGTAAGATGGATTTATGGTTGTTTGTTTGAAAACTAAAAAAAAAACGAATCATGGCACTTGCCATGAATGCATGGCGCCTGCCATGCTTTAAAAGTTTTGTTTTTTAATTTGTTTGATGTTTTGTGGCGCCTGCCACATGATTTTGATGGCGCCTGCCACTTCCTTAATGGCGTCTGCCACACATTTTCTGGCTCCTACCATGAGCCTTGTGGCACTTGCCATGAGTTTCATGGCTATGACACTTTAAGATGGCGCCTGGCATGTTAGTTTTTAACTTAGTTTTTTTATTTTATTTTTTTCACTCCTTAAAATAATTTCATTTCTTTCTAAAACTCCAAAAACAATAAAACTTCAAAACAAAAATATGTATGTTTAGTTCTCGGATTTATTTTTGTGAATCATCAAACTTTTTCTTAAAGACTTTTTGAGAATTATTTTTCGAATATTCTGTTTGCTTGAGGTTTGTTCATGAACCCTGGATAAAATTATTTTTGTTGTTTGTACGTCTTGGCTTTTGTTGTTAAGTTTCATAGCTTTAACATGTCTCTGATTTCAAAACTTTGAAAATGTTATCTCTACCATACTCATATTATTCACTTATTTTCAACCCCCCTTAACTCTTGCTTACAAGTTATTATCTCTCCTCTTCCAAAGAAAAGACTCTCTATTGACCGCAAAGTCATAGATAAGCTCATTACCCTTTTAACCTAACCTTAGGTTTAGAGTCGCCGCACTCCACGTAGGTGTCTTGCTGTCAGACCCTACTTTTTCCCATGAACACTTCTTCCCTGTTTTAACTTAACCTTAGGAGTCGCCGCACTCCACGTAAGTGTCTTGCTGTCAGACCCTACTTTCCCTTGGAACCTTGACCACCGTCAAGGGTTCCTCACCCCCATTTAGGGGAACTACGGACGCTCTAATTTCTCAAGTTCATCTTTAGAATACGTAGGCATAGGATTACGAGATCCTAGCGAGCCAACTTTTCACCTTTTATTTTTTCCTTTACATCCAATGCCTTCTTGGATTCCACCTTTGTTTCCTTTACATCCAATGCCTTCTTGGATTTCACCCTTCTATTTCTCACCCTTTTACCCAGTAGTGAGGGGAACTACGAATGCTCTGATTCCATTCCCGTCAGGATACGTAGGCACGAGATGCAATGTCTTAGCGAGCATACTTAGAAACTAACCCCTAGGTTTTTCCCTTAGCACAACTCCTTAGCAAGCAAATAATAACTTAACACAAATACTAACAAGAGGTTCATGTAGAGTACTACAGATACTTAGGGTGCTAATACCTTCCCTTAGTATAACCAACCCCCAAACCTAGATTCTCTTATTAGGGTTTTCGTTCTTTACCCTTTCCTTTGGATAAATCAAAGCTCGGTGGTGAATTTCAAGATGTGTGATTCAAGTTAATTAATAGCTTGGTATCCGATTCTCAACAATGAGCCATAAAGGGCTTGTTACTAATGACTTTCTTAATCGTCTGCAACTCCGTAATAACATTTGTGACATATGTGGTATGCTTCCTGATTCTATTCTTCATTCTCTTTGTGATTGCACTTTTCCTATATCTTTTTGGTCTCAAGTGGTCAACCATGTTGTTAAGGACCACTTATTCTCTTGCTCACTGCTTGACTAGATTGATGAAAATATAACTCAGAGTTTGTCCCAGGCGGTGGATAATTGGTCTGATCTGTGGGAGTTTGGCCGTCATCGCTTATGGTATTAGAGGAATAAAATTCTCCATGATCCGCAGTATGTTTCACTTTCTAATATGGTGTATGAAG
The DNA here is from genome assembly GCA_022829125.1 of Lathyrus tuberosus. Lineage (NCBI taxonomy): Eukaryota > Viridiplantae > Streptophyta > Magnoliopsida > Fabales > Fabaceae > Lathyrus > Lathyrus tuberosus. Next base: position 4,838,709 of record JALAZF010000203.1, on the reverse strand, counting down.
TGCGCAAGGATGTTTCAGTTTATCGCTCCAGCATAGGTTATTACATCATAATGCAGCTTGTTTATATGGATCAAAAGATCACATTCTAGTGCCCTCCTCCATTGGGATGGGTTTATCTTAACACCGATGGCGTTATTCTTAGTGATTTTATTACCAAGTGTGGTGGGATCTTTCGTGACAATCACAAAAATTTGCTAGGAGGATTCCACAAACACATTGGAATTTGTAATAGTACTGTTGCTGAATTTTGGGGTGTGTTGACCGGATTAGATCATGCGTGGAAGAGAGGCTATAAGAAGCTTTTGGTTCAAATTGATAACTCTAATGTGTTAACTGCTCTCCTTAGAAAGTCGACGCTTCAGCAACAAGGAGCTTCCGTGACAAGTTATATTCTCCAGAGTCTTCACTTGTTCGGAAAAAAAAATTCAATTCAAACACATTTTAAAAGAGGCTAATCAGTGTGCTGATTACATAACTAAGTTGCCTCTAAATTGTAATGGTGATTGTGTTTGGTTAGATTTGTGTCCAGTTGGATTAAGGAGTGTCTTTGATTTGGAGTGATCTGTTATGTCTTTTAGGTGTGTTGCCTAGTTTTTTCTTGTTCGGGCTTTTAACCCTCCTTGTATAAAAAAATAAGAAATATGAGATATTTAAGAAGACCTCAAACATATATATATATATATATATATATATATAGAGAGAGAGAGAGAGAGAGAGAGAGTTTATATCCTTTGAGAATGGAACATGAGAATTAATCTGAATTATTAGATTTTAAAATAAATTGTGGATATTATGTGTGATTTTTGTTTTTCTCTCTCCTCCATTATTGAAATAAATGATGGAGGAGAGAAAAAAAATTGACACATAATCTCCGCCATTTTTTCTAAAATCTAATGATTTAGATTCATTCTCATGTTCTTACATAAAAATGACATTCTCATATGATACGTTTCATACATATATATATATATATATATATATATATAAAAGAAGGAAAAAAAATAAATTTTATGGATGATTAAAGTAGGCGGCACGACACGTATTTATGTGAAAAATATAATTATAAAAATTATATTAATTATATAAATATTTCTGTAAAAAATGTAAATTAATATATTTATGTAAAATATAACATAGACTAAAAATTAATATTATACAATGATAATGTTGGATTGTGTTTTTCTAGCCACACTTAACATGAGCCATTTTTTGAAAAGAAAATAAATAATATTTTTAAAAGAGTATATAAGAAATACTCCAATTGTCACCCAAAGAATGTTGGATATATTCCAAGGGGACTAATTACGTATATACTTATTACACGTGCAATCGCTTTAATGTCCACAAATTGGTCGAATTTGCCAAATGATATTTCCTTTATATAAAGAAACAACAAGTGACATTCTCTCATTCTTGATTACCCCATGTTAGATATTGGTAAGATTTGAAGCTTAATTGATATTTTGTTTTCAAATAGACTAGTAATTGGAATTTAACTTTTTTTTTTCTTAAGGTGAATAATTTGATGTAAATGTACTTGTAATTTGACGTATCTATACACTTATCAATTTTTTTTTAAAAAATAAAGATAATATATAGAAAACGAAAAAAAAAAAAAGTACACAAAAGGAGTGGGGGACTAGAGTAAAACCCTCTTAAAGTCAAACAAATCTAAAGAAAAGCAATTCAAGCATATTCTTTACAAAACCAGCCCTAATAATTATAGGTATGGAGTTAAAGTAAGTAATATCAGAAATAGAGGGACTTAAGTTAGCAAGAACATCTGCATAGCTATTCCCTTCTCTATAAATGTGAGAAACAACAAAATTCAAAGATGAGATAATATTTATACAATTAAGCCATCTATTCCTAAGCTTCCATGGCACACAAAAAGGAGGCTTGAAAGCTCTAACCATCGCAGTCGAATTCAATTCCAACCACACATTACGCCAATCCTTCTCATGCGCGAACTCAATTGCTAACATAGCACCCCAGAGTTCGGCAATGAGAGAGTCCGCAACACCTAAATTAGAAGCAAAAGCACTTAAAAAGATTCATTTGTGTCTCTAGCAATCCCCCCACAAGCCGATAGACCTGGCGGGAATATGGAAGCACCATCACAATTCAGCTTGATCCAATTCCTAGGAGGGGGCTGCCACAAAACCTCCAATATGTTCAGCGCTCGAGGTGGCTGAATAGTAACCTTAAACCTTTTAAGAAATTTAAAATCTTCCATAGAAAGGTGAGGTCCAACAGCAGTGGCATTGCCCGCAATGGAAACCGCACCTAAGATAACATAAGTAACAGTAGAAAAGGAAGTGATAACGTCATTAAATCTCACCGAATTTCGGGCCTTCCAAATCGCGTTGATAGCAAAGATGATGCCAACAATGCGAATCAACCTACTGTGCTTCTTTCCCACAGATTCAAAAATATTCCAGATGTCAGACCATTCACTCACGCAGTGCCTAAGATTTAACATTTGCCTAATCCACACCCAAAGCTTTGAAGCAAAGATGCAATCGAAAAACAAATGTGATTCAGATTCCTCATCCAAACCGCAAAGATCACAACGAGAAGGAAATGCAAAGCAACGTCTTTTTAATTGAGTATCCGTCGGCAATCGATTATGGAGGAGCCTCTAAACTGTGAAAGATTGAGAATGAGGGATGGACTTGGACCAAATCCATTTCCAACAGGCCTTAGAACTGCCACGAAGCCGCTTGAAATCATAATAAGCCACCTTTAGGGGTAAATCACTATGTAAAGAATGAATCCAAAAATTTTGATTCGTGCAGTTTTCGGAAAGAAGGTGATACCTAAGAATACGCCGCTGAATAGACAAAGGGAGAGTGGTAGCAGCTTTAAAACAATCCCAATGACCATTAATTATAATATCTTGAACCTTCTGATCAACAATCAACGTCGGTGCCACCTCGTCAAGACACAAGGGAGAACCACACCAATTGTCATACCAAAGACTAATGGACTCACCATTACCAATACTCCAAGAAGAATTATGCAACACATTAGTGATCTCCTTTTTAGCACCAGACCAAAGAGATGAGAAAATATGATATGAAACGAAACGTATCAATTGAACTGGTCTAACGAAACGAAACTTATCAATTGAACTGGTCTAACGAAACGAAACTTATCAATTGGACTGGTCTAACGAAATGAAACTTAATTGATTCTTAATTAATTTAATTTATTTTTAATTTATTCAATAGTCAAGTCTATAGTTTGTTACAACTGTTTTTTAGTTTTCCCTTTTTTTTCCTTCTTTTTTAATGAATTGGTATAAATAGAGTTCATCCTCCTTTATATTCAATTAAGATCGAATGAATGAACTTTTCTTTTCTCTCAATGCTTCCTTTATTCTTCTTCTTTCATTAGATCAATAATGTATCATCCATCTTTAGATCCTAATTCCCCAACATTCACTCTGTTTTTTGCATTGTTCTTCTACAATGCCACCATGCCCTCAACCTTCTGATCCAATCTTAGATCAATGTACTCTAGTTTTTGTCCACCACAGTGAAGGACATGCATCAGTCTATGTTGCATTGAAGTTAACTTGTTTGAATTATCATTCTTGGGCTCGATCCATGTGAAGAGATCTTGGTAGAAAGATGAAGTTAAAGCTCATCGATAGAAGAAATTTTATTCCTAATGTACATATGATCTTTCTTATCGAGCTTGAAATTGATGCAACATGGTGGTACATTCTTGAATTATGAATTATATTTCTGTATCAATTACTCATCAATTCTATTCATGGAAAATGCCATTGATGTTTGGAGAAACCTTAAAGAACGATTCTCATAACGAGATTTGACTCACATTTCTGAGCTTCAATAAAAAAATTTACAATCTCAAACAAGATGCAAAATCGGTAACTGATTCATTTTCCAATTTGATATATATATATATATATATATATATATATATCATTACTACGAATATTTTCTTTTATCTCAACGAGAAAATACATTTTACTTTGGTTAGGGAGGGAAAGTAACAAAGGGTATAATGAAAAATTCACCACTTTTCACCCTGGGCCAAAGGCATTGGAAAAAATTAGAAAGTGTATCACATTTTCTCTCGGTTGAAAGTTTCAACCGAAGGGAAAAGTGGCATTGACTTTTACAACAACAATAAATTAATAATATCATTAATCATACAATCTCAATAAATGAATGTCATAAATAAACATTTTTACCACTTATTTTAGGGGTAATAAATCTCGGTCTTTTACTCCTAAAACTCTGCTATATATGGTATTTCTCCAAAACTCTACATCTTAAAAAAATATATAAATAAAAATATTCAAAAAATGTGAACATTTTAATATTATAAATATATATTACTAAGTTATATAAAATATTTACTTATTATTTTTTCGTATCTCTTCTTGATGATCATAATGAATAACATATACATCATTTGAATTATTTTATTCATATAAGGTATACAAAAATATCAAGATTTAAATCTTTATTTTCATCACTAGCAGAAATATGTTTTTCTTGTAAAACAGTTGAACATTTATTGTTAGAAGGATCAGTGACATAAAAAACTTGTTTTTCTTGAAAGGACACGATGAATGGTTTATTCATATAAAATCAATTTGTGTGATCCTAATTCATTGGTTTATACGTCAGTGTTACTTTCAATCCACTTGCACTTAAATATAGGCACTTTAAATATAACGTAATCATTATCTCATATCTCCTTAATGGCCCCAAAGTACGGTTTATATGCCATTAAAAGATTATTATCTTTGGAACTAAAGAAGTACATGGATTCGGTCTCAATCATAACTCCACTATTTCTCCACTATTTTGCACAGTACTACGACCATCCTTTAATTGTCTATATAATGAAAAATTATTAATGTCATATGCACTCCAAGTTTTTACATTACACTTAGGCATATAAGACATTAATTTAATTGTCTCGGACGCACTCTTATCTTTAGAAAACCTTTCATTAAACCAATTTATAAAAACTTTTGTTATGCTCTATCAACATCTATTTTTCACTCATCATGGGGAATTTTTCTTGATAAGTCTTTTGTGAGCGGATAAGTAAGGTTGAACTTCACCAAAGTCACTCAATATATACAAGTGTGTTTGAAGAACTACATCTCGGGTCATCGACTTAACATTTAAACCTTGTGTACATTTACCTTCACATCTTTATCATTGTTATGACATATGGTTGGAAACATTTTATAGGCAATATGTGAAGCAAGATGTTCTGCCAAAATGTGAGACATCTTTTCTTTATGTTATCGAGACACTTCAGTAAGAAAACAACATGTCCTTCATTCTGTGATACATCCTGTCTCGCCCTCGGTTGCTTTGTGTTCAAGATAATTTGAGTAATTCTCGTATTTTCATGAATTTATTTCCTTTTATATTTAATCATGGCTTTAACTTTTATGTGCTTTTTAGAATAAGGAAGTTTTACTCATAATCGCTTTTAGAAAGATTAAATTTGAAGTGTTCTAGTTTGTTCAAGATTTAATTACTGAAAGATTTTCAATCAACATAATTGAAAATAGGTTTCTTACGCCTTTGGGAAGTTCAACCATATTTAAAACCTAAATTATTATGGGATTTTGAAGATGGACCTTTGTTTCTATAAAGGAGGAATTCTCTATTGTGAAGACTCACACCTTGCATAACTAAGCTTGGTGTGTTTATTTGTTTTGAATCTTGTGTTTGTTTTTTTTCTAATACTTTATTCTTGCGTCTTTCTTCTAAGTTAGGAGAATAGAGTATTTGAGTTTTAATATTGTCCGATCATTCATAATCTTTGGTAATTGTCCAAACACTTGGGAGAGTGTTTGAGTAAAAGTGAGAGGGGTCTCAGGTTTAGGGAAAGTCATGGATCTTAGTTCACGGGTAGTATTAGGGAAATAGGCATTGAACTATTAGAGTTCAAATCAGGCCAATTTGTACTTCTAAGTATTAATAATAAATTTTATTTCATTTGGTTAACGTTATCCATACGTAGGTGGCTTTGCACCAAACTGGGTTACCGATTCCTGTATTATTTCACATTATACATTTATTCTATCAATTACACATTATACTTGTCATACACATTGTTACAACATTATGTATGACATCTTGTTATTCAGAGAACACAATTTCAGTTCAAACTAGAGGAGGAAACTTATTCTCGTTGGGCGAGCTCCAGGGTTTATATATATTTTGTTCAAAATGGACAATACAAAAGAAGGAGGATTTGTAAATCGGCCACCTATTCTAGATTACATAAACTATGATTATTGGAAATATCGCATTGTTTCCTTTTTGAAATATATGGATAGTAAAACCTGGAAAGCTGTCATAAAGGAATGGGAACCTCCAAAGGCTACAACTGAAGATGACACAAAATCCTTGAAGCCTGAAAGTGATTGGTCAAAAGAAGAAAATGAAGAAGCTTATGGCAACTCTCGTGCTCTTAATTCCATTTACAATGGAGTTAAAAAAATATTTTAAGCTTATTAATACTTGCTCCAGCGTCAAAGAATTTTTGGAAACTATCCAAAATGCACATGAAGGCACCTCCAAAGTTTGCTTGTCAAGACTGCAACTCGTCACTACAAAATTTGAAAAATTGAGGATGAAAGAGAATGAAACTATTATTGATTTTAATGTTCGTCTCTTTGACATAGCCAATAACTTTTTTTCTTTTGGTGAAAAAATATCAGATAAGAAGCTGGCTAGAAAAATTCTCAAATCTCTTCCAAAGAGATTTGATATGAAAGTTACAGTCATTGGAGAAGAACAAGATACAAGCACTATTAAAGTGGATGAGCTAATTCACCCAATACTCACTTTTGAAATGGAAATCAATGAAAAATTAGAGAAAAGAAACAAAAGTGTGGCATTCAAAGCTGACATTGAAGATGGTTAAGCGGATGTAGAAGAAAATATTGATGATAACCTAACTAAATTTATTACACTTCTTGCAATAAGATTTGAGAACGCCATGAGAAGACTTGATATGAGATCAAGGAATAATGTCATAACCAATGTCAAAGAAAATCTACCTCACAACACTGTAGGCTTCAATCCTTATCGTAAATGTAGAGAATGAGATAAACTAAACAAAGGCAAGGGAATCCAATGCCATGAATGTGAGAGCTTTGGGCACATTCAAGCGGAATGTACCAACTTCCTAAAGAAACAAAAGAAAATATACACTACCACATCATCAGATGAGGAATCAGAAGGCGATAGTAAAAGCGAAAAAGCCAACAGTGTGGTTGCCTTCACAACTCGTGTAAGGTCAAACTCTAATATGCATGACGATGGGGATTCAAGTGATGAAGATCTCTCTGATGATGATCTTGCTGAAGCCTACAAGTTGTTGTATCTTAAGTGGAAATAATAATGCATATCTGGTGAGAAACAAAGAGAAAATATTAGTGTTCTGCTTCATTACAAAGAAAATCTTACCACCAATATCTCTGAGTTAAATGAAGAATTTGAACACTTGAACTCCAAAATTGAAGGTATGACCAAATCCATACGTATACTGAATTCTAGTTCTGAAACCCTTGATGAATTTTTAGGGGTAGACAAGGCCGCAAGAGATATGAGGAGAATTGGGTTTGACTATTGCTCCTTGAACATAAAATATAAGTTCGTTCCTCCTGCCAGAAAGATTGAGTTCATCATGTCAAACTATATGTCACAACATCTTATACGACATCACTACCAGCACACTAATGTCTACTATAAAACTTCATGGGTGTGTCACTAATGTGGCCAACAAGGCCATATAAGACCATTTTGCTACAAATTGTATGGTAGACCATACTACCATTATTAGCACCTCCCCACTAGGAACACTTCAAAAGAGGGTCGTCCTCAACAAGTACGGAAAACCAAAGAAGTAACTACAAGTCACATTGCCCACACTTCCTTAAGAGTTTCCTCTCACGAAGATTGGTATTTTGACAATGACTTCTCAAGACACATGATTGGAGAAATTAATTACTTAAAAGGGCTAAAGCCTTACTCCAATAGCTATGCCACTTTAGGTGTTGGAGCTAAAGGAAAAAATATTGGAAAGGGAAAACTGGATTACCCCGACCTTCCTAGTCTAGATAATGTTCTACTTTTGTAAGGGCTCACCGTAAACCTCGTCAGCATTAGACAACTGCGTGATCAAGAATTATGTGTCAATTGCAACTGCTCGGAATGTAAATTCACTAATAAACATTTGGAATAAATAATAAAGGGTATAAGATAATCAGACAATTGATATATGTGGCGTTCATAATCAAATGTCAACTTAAAACTTGTATGATCTCTAAGGTGGAAGAAAACAAATTGTGGCATAGAAAACTTGGACATTTAAATATCTGAAGTATAAGGAAGATTTTATTTGAAAAGGCCATCCTTGATCTTCCTAATTTCAAGATTGAAGAAAGCAAGATTTATGGAGACTGTCAGATTGGTAAATAGACCAAGAAGTCTCAACATCTTACTACCTCTATAGTTCTTAAGCTACTACGCATGGATCTCATCGGACCAATGCAAGTATAAATCCTAGGGGTGTGTGTATGTGTGTGTGTGTGTGTTAATGAATTCTCAAGGTACACTTAGGTTGACTTCCTTCGAGAAAAATATGATATTTTTATCACTTTTGAAAGCCTAAGCCAATGTTTGTAGCATGAGAAAGAGAAAGAAATTTGTAAGATTGTTCATATCCGTAGTAATCATGGAAAGAATTTTAGAACTCTAGTTTCTCTAAATTTTATTCTTCTAAAAGTATATCTTATGAGTTTTCAGCCCCCACCACTCCTCAACAAAATTGGGTTATTGAACGTAAGAATCAAACACTTCAAGAAATGGCTAGAGCCATGCTTCATGCTAAAAAATTTCCCTATTACTTTTGGGAAGAAACCATGAATGTTGAATGCCAAATTCACAATTGTGTGACTATTCGACCAAGAACCATAACTACTTGCTATGAACTATGGAAAAGGAGAAATACACGTGTCAAGTATTTACAAGTTTTATGAAGTAAATGTTACATCCTTGTTAGTCGAGAGAAAAGGTGTGAGTTGGATCCTAAAAGAGATTAAGGAATCTTCTTGGGATACACTACAAATAGTAAAGCATAGCAAGTATTCAATAATTGTAAAAGGCCCATGATGGAGTCTATCAATGTTATTATTGATGACATGTAACACGATGGTGTCAATAAAGAAGAAGAGGAATCCACTTATCCTAAGAAGAATGTCACACCAAATGTCCCTAACAAAGGTACCAACATCATTTTGTTTCCTGAATATGAAAACTCATAAGGTATAGATGATAATTTTCCTATAAACAAAGGACCATCCACAAGAATTCAGAAGTATCATCCAATGGAAAACATGATTGGAGATCTAAATGAAGGAGTCATCACCAAATCCGAGGAAATAATTGCTAACATGTGTTTTATCTCCAATATTGAACCCAAGAATGTTAAGGAATCCCACAAGGATGAATATTAGATAAATTACATGCAATAAAAACTTGGTAAATTTGAAAGAAACAAAGTTTGGGAGTTAGTCCCCATACCTAACTCTGTCAACATTAATGGAACCAAGTGGATATAAAAAAATAAGTTAGATAAAAAATGGTAATGTCACAAGAAACAATGCTCGTCTAGTGGCTCAAGGGTACACTCATATAGAGGGGGTAAATTTTGATGAAACCTTTACCCTTGTTGCCAGCTTGGAAGCTATAATATTATTACTTGGAATATCATGTATTGTAGCAAAGAAGTTGTATCAAATGGATGTTAAAAGTTCCTTTCTGAATGAATTTCTAAACGAAGAAGTTTATGTTGAACAAACCAAATGGTTATTTGATCCTAGTTAACAAGATCATGTTTACAAGCTTAAGAAGACACTCTATGGGTTGAAACAAGCTCCAAGAGCTCGGCATGAACGTCTCACCGAGTTTCTCACTAGTAATGGCTATGTAAGATTAAGAATTGATAAACCTTTATTCGTCAAAAAATAAGAAGGAAAACTCATGATAGCTCAAATTTATGTGGACGATATTTTATTTAGAGGCATGTCAAGCAAGATGGTAGAACATTTTGTTCAACAAATGCAATCTGAGTTTGAAATGCGCATGGTAGGAGAGCTTACAAACATTCTTAGCTTCCAAGTTAAACAAATGAAATATGGAATCTTTGTGTCCTAAATGAAGTATGTTAAGAACATTGTTAAGAAGTTTGGTCCTAAAAATGCAAGGCATAAACGTACTTCGAATACCACTCATGTAAAACTCACTAAATATGATTAAGGAGTGGTTGTGGATCAAAGTCTCTATAGAAGTATGCTTGGAAGTGTATTGTATCTCAGTGTTAGTCATCCTAAAATCACATTTTTTGTAGGTGTTTGTGCTTGATATCAAACCAATCCTAAAATAATTCATCTTACACAAGTTAAAATAATCATCAAATACATAAATGGAACTTGTGACTATGGAAACTTGTATTCCCATGCTACCATATCCATTCTAAATGGATATTGTGATGTTGATTGGGCAAGTAATACTGAAGATAGTGTTAGTTCTTGTATTGGCTGGAATTTTGGTAAAACAATAGTGTTGTTAATGATGTCATATGTCTGATGTCTTAACATGAGTTCTTAACATTGAGTTGATGTTAAGTTCAGAAGGGTTGCAGTTTTGTATGAGTTCAGAAGGGAGCTGATGTTAAACCTGATGTCTTGACATCAGTTGACAGAACATCAGAACATCAGTCTGATGTTCTTTGTTAGGGCTGCATTTGTTTAAGTGTGTTTTGAGAAGATCTGGTGGAGAGATTGCAAGCGAATATCATGGGACAAATATATTCTGTTGCAATCTTATATTGAGCAGATTTTGTTACTATTTTCATGCAAAAAGATATGGAGAATAATTAGATTTAATTGAAGATTTAATTGAAGATTTAATTGAAGATTTGATTGAAGATCTATTTAGTAGCAAAATCTTTTGCAGATTTGTAGCGGCTGATTTGTTGTGATTTGAAGGCCCAAATCCAGTTGGGAAATAGGATATAAATAGAAGCATTATAACCTAGTTTTAGGAAGCCAGCCATCATGTAAATTATAAGGGCGGTGTTGGTTGATGAACCACCCGGTTTGTGGGATGGTCATCGTGTTTATCTCGAAGCCTGTAGGTAAGAGATGTATTGTTCTTGGAGGAAGCTGTTAAGCAACTCTAAGTATTGTTCTTAGTCATGTGTGTCATGTCTAGGTATTGTCATTGAAGTGTGTCTTCTACTTTTCTGTGATTGAAGAGTTGTTGGAAATCAAGTTGTTGATGCAGTGGCTGAGGTGTTGACTGCTAGACATCATTGCGATGATTGGAAGTGAGATGGAGTCTCTTATCTAGGGAGAACTTAGGTAGAAGGGTCATTGGGTAGGGATTAAGTGAGTAGTTGTCAACTGGTATTGTTGAGTCTGTTATTTAATACTGCTAATAGTGGACTTCCTTCCTGGCTTGGTATGCCTCCAGATGTAGGTTGTTAGACCGAACTGGGTGAACAAATTCTGTGCGCACTTTTCTTTTCAGCAACTTATTTAATTGTCTATAATTTCCTTGCTGTTTATGTCAGACCAGATGTCTCGACATCATGTAGGACATCTGGGATCTGTTATACCAGAATTTCAATTGGTATCAGAGCAGGCATCCTGTCTATTTCTGGATGAGATCTAGGGAAGATACTTTCTGGTTCATGAGCAAGGAAGATAGTTTTGCTGAGTTATGGACTTGGTCAGTTCATATAGTTGTTTGTTTGATCCCTTGAAGTGAAGGATGGACCATTCATGACAGGGTATGTATTGGACCTGTCTGTTGTTATCAGGTGTATAGCTTTGGTGGAGAACTACTGTTGTGAGTTTGGTTTATTTTCAAACCTTTTTGGTGTGCAAGGATTATTGAGTAGTGCCTGTAGGGTGTTGAGGAGTTATTGTGTGTTCCGCTGCATGGTATCTGATGTAACCCTGGTTGTTTCTTGTGTCTCTGGTGGTTTGGTCTCCTCAGCAAAAGAAGAATATATTTCAAATCAGGTATTGAAGACCAATTTGTCCAGAACACTGATTCCTTCCTTCTCAATTTTCTTGATGATGAAAGAAGAGGGTGGAGCCAAAGCAAAAAAGTATCATTGTCAAATATTTCATGCGGGAGTGAAGATCTTGATAAGTTATCTCTTAAGCGTATTTATGGTGTCCAATGTAGTTCTGGTTTATCTGAAGATGAATTCTCTTGTGAAGATACATGTTTCTGATTTTCAAAATCATGAATTGGAGGAAGTTTCATCAAGAAAGAAGCTGAGCTTGATATGTCAATCCTAATGTCTCGACATCGCGATAAACATCAGCAGTTTATGGTAAATGTTGAGCCAAAGTCCTATTAGATTGTAGCTGTTTTGAAGGATCACTGAAGCTGTGAAGTTGAACAATTTTTGAGATGATGTTCATAATGTCATAGCATCTCAGCTGTGCTGGTTGAAGAAAAGGTAGTAATCTTGATAGCAGAAGAGAAGGAGATGATCCTTGTTTAAGCTAAAATGTATGAGGACAATTTTATAAGGAAAATGCATCCAAGAGTTTGTGTGCAGTAGCAGTGTAAATCAGCCTGTGGTCAATTGGTGTATGCATGAGCTCTTTCAATTTTGTGGTTTGAAGGATTGGAAGTAGCAGATTGTCTATGGTATGTTATCACTCTTAAGTTAGACGAGAGGTGTGAACCTTGTGCTTATAAGAAGAAGCTTCTGGAAGAGTGTGTTATGCAAGTTACTGCAGTTTTATTGGTTTGATCTTGGAAGTAGATCAGATGTTGATATGTTCTCGTGTGTTCGCTGCAAGAGATATGTGTGGATTACTATGGTTGTAGTTTCCAAATCCTAGTAGATGTTTAATGTGATTTAGACTGATGTCGGAACTGATGTTGAAACATCACTTCAGTTCTTTGCTCAGGGTGGAGTGAAAGATCAAGACACTGACCTAACCTGGAAGGCGTTTGTGGTATGAATGGTTGTCATATTGGTTGTCATGAAGAAGATTCAGAAGATGCTAGAATCTGAAGAAGGGTTAAACCACAGGGATTTAAGATCAATTGCTATTTGTGATATTCATAAGTATTTAATTGATTATCCTTGAAAGACAAGATTAAGGATGTTCTATCAATTGTTTTAACATCTTTTCATCAGAGGTTTGGAGAATCATGGGAGGGGTTCTACATTCGCTCACAAGTCGCCTAGGTGTTGACCTGGGATTATTGCTTAACATATGTTCCTAGAAAGTATTGTGAATGACTTGTCCAGACGGTGGTGCTGTTGAAGATGAAGACGGAAGACTATGAAGACATCATAATCTTGTTGGTTACAGGTTGGATCAGTTTATTTCTGATCTAAGTGGTTTGGAGCATGGTGTTTGCTCTGATTGTGAAGGTCGAGGATAAGTGGCAGTTATCTCTGGCTTTCTACTGACGGCTCTACTAAGGGAAGTGACTTTCTTTAGTATTGCTATGGGGTAGTCTTGGACTACTTATTTTCTGAAGATTCAGATGTGGTAGGTTTGAAGTCTTTGGAGTTTCTAAGCAGAATGAAGGTTGTCTACTCAAACTTGATTGTTGAATCAAGTCTATGAGAGCATGGAAATCTGTTTCTGCAAAGGGAGGAGGTTCTTCTGAGTGGCAGAAGGTAGAGCTGAATTCAACAGTTGGGTGACATAATGTTCTGACATCTAGCTTAACATCAGAAGTCTCAACTGGTGATGTGGCACATCAGCTTTTGATAGGGTGATCTACAGGAATGAACAATAGGATGGTTCAAAAAGATCGTTCTCATGGCAGTTTGCAGAAGCTGCAGGAAGGAGAAGATGTTACATGACCATGGCTTAGGGAGTCTAAGTGTGTTTGCTATTGAGCAATTGGAACTTTTGACTTGAAGATCTAGTTTCCTTGGTGGATCAGGATATCTTTGTGAGAGTTCTGACAGACGTGAAAAAGATCAAAATGTGGCATTTGCCTGTTTTCATATGAGGATTCATGCTTGAGGTGATCAAACTGTGGCATTTGGTTGATCTCAGAAGTGAATTCGAAGAATCAAGATAATCAGAGTGTGGCAGGTGGTTATTATTGAGGATTTTCTTGGAACAAGTTACTCTTGGGCAGAGGGGTGATGAGTTGAAGACTCAAGGAGATTATTTTTCTTGAAGGTGGATGAGAGTTTATTTCTATGCTTCTTTGGATTACTATGCTAGAGTAAGTCCAAATGGTGGAGCATATCAAGAATCATGGTGTTGATGTTTTGGTGTGTGGAAGATGTTCTAACTTGTGATAGGACATTATCTGGGATGATTACCCACATTGTATCTAAAGAGAATCTACCCAATCATACGAGAGAATGATGAAGTAGAAGGTCTGCTTTGGAAGGAGAATGTAGAGAAGACTGAAGTAGATCAGGCATTGATTGCTTGAAAGTCTGAATGTGGATATTCATCAATTGATCCTAATGTCAAAGATAGATGATTAAGGGTGTGCGTGTGGAGTTGGATGCTCAAGCATTTTTGTCAGAAGAGATGTTTCTGACTATGTGAATTAGAATGTGGAGATTCTGGTCTTGTTTTTAGTAGTTTGTTCTGGCAAAGCATGACTACTAATTTTGAAGACTTTACTAGTATCAACAACTACTGGTGGATGTAATGGTAGAGGGATTGTGATGTGATCTGATCTGAACATTTTTTTAGAGAGTTGTTCCTTCTTCTGCTACAAGTATCTCTTGAAGAGATTATATCTCAGTAAAGCAGAGAATTTGTGGAGTCTGTGAGTAGTGTCAAACAAGTCAGGATACTTGGTTGTGTTCTCCAAAAGTGAAAGTACAGTATGTGAATATGCTCAGCAAGTGTGCTCAAATGTTCATCTCCATCTAGAGCATTAGTTAACCATGACAGGGGGAGTACTTGTCTATGGATTCTGCAGCAAAGGTGCATATATTGTGAAGCTTGCATACTGATCAAGCTTGTGGAGATTGGTTGCCTCTTATAAGGAGATAATGTCATATAACATGTTATGACATTAGGATGTTGGATGGCATGTTGGTGTGGACATGAATGGTTCTAGCCATGTGAAGCTAATTGTTTGTATCATGTGCGCACATGCTTCAGAGGAGAAGTCTGAAGATAATTTTATGCAGTTTAGGAAAAACTTTGTGAGGGTCTTTGTTGATGGGAGATGTCACACTTGTCTTGATGTGTGTTATTAATTCTAAGTAAGAGGAGTTTACTTAGAGTTCAGTGGAAGGCATTGTGAGTGTGCTTCAGAACTTGTGGATGATTGTGTGAAGCATTCCTGACTGGATGGATGAAGACTGTGTCTGGATTTTCCAAATGCTATGATGTACTGGTCAAGGAGCATCAGTTGTGAAATATAAGGGGAGAACTTCTGTCTGTACTAGTGTGGTACTTGGATTGTTTGAGGATTAAGCATTTTGTGAATGCATTTAGCAGGTGTGTTGAACAGAGGGTGCGCTCTTGAAGACATGAAGATGAGTCTTATGTTTTCCATTCATTTAAGGTGTTCTTCTTGCAAAGGAGCACTAGTTATCTTAGATAGGGAGAGTTGATCTTTTATGGAAAAAGTGGTTTATCCAGATTGTAATGTTAGACAAGATGTCGTGACATTGTGTTACTGGTGAAGTTTATGGTGTACTTGACAGTTTAGACCTGGTTCTATAGATTTGTGTGTCAATGGATTGAATCAGAAGTATACATTTACACCAATATTGTCAATTTTTGGCCAAAAAGGGGGAGAGAATGTACAGTAGTAGCTGCTGAGTCTGGATTTTGTTCTGAGTATGTTGGTTGGCAGATTCAGAGTTTGTCCAATTGTGGCTAAAAAGGGGGCGTGTGTAGATTGTGCAGCTGTTTTGCTGGTTAGAGTTTTGAGGGGGAGTTGCTGTTGCTAGTTGTGTACTGATGTTAGTTTGTATGGTGTTTTTTGGCTGGTATCTCTGGTGTAGGCTGAGATTGTTTTAGCCAAAATTAGCCAAATGGGGAGATTGTTAGTTCTTGTATTGGTTGTAATTTTGGTAAAACAATGGTGTTGTTAATGATGTCATATGTCTGATGTCTTAACATGAGTTCTTAACATTGAGTTGATGTTAAGTTCAGAAGGGTTGCAGTTTTGTATGAGTTCAGAAGGGAGCTGATGTTAAACCTGATGTCTTGACATCAGTTGACAGAACATCAGAACATCAGTCTGATGTGTTTTGTTAGGGCTGCATTTGTTTAAGTGTGTTTTGAGAAGATCTGGTGGAGAGTTTGCAAGCGAATATCATGGGACAAATATATTCTGTTGCAATCTTATATTGAGCAGATTTTGTTACTATTTTCATGCAAAAAGATATGGAGAATAATTAGATTTAATTGAAGATTTAATTGAAGATTTGATTGAAGATCTATTTAGTAGCAGAATCTTTTGCAGATTTGTAGCGGCTGATTTGTTGTGATTTGAAGGCCCAAATCCAGTTGCGAAATAGGTTATAAATAGAAGCATTGTAACCTAGTTTTAGGAAGCTAGCCATCATGTAAATTATAAGGGCGGTGTTGGTTGATGAACTACCCGGTTTGTGGGATGGTCATCGTGTTTATCTCGAAGCCTGTAGGTAAGAGATGTATTGTTCTTGGAGGAAGCTGTTAAGCAACTCTAAGTATTGTTCTTAGTCATGTGTGTCATGTCTAGGTATTGTCATTGAAGTGTGTCTTCTACTTTTCTGTGATTGAAGAGTTGCTGGAAATCAAGCTGTTGATGCAGTGGCTGAGGTGTTGACTGCTAGACATCATTGCGATGATTGGAAGTGAGATGGAGTCTCTTATCTAGGGAGAACTTAGGTAGAAGGGTCATTGGGTAGGGATTAAGTGAGTAGATTGTCAATTGGTATTGTTGAGTCTGTTATTTAATACTGCTAATAGTGGACTTCCTTCCTGGCTTGGTATGCCCCCAGATGTAGGTTGTTAGACCGAACTGGGTGAACAAATTCTGTGTGCACTTTTCTTTTCAGTAGCTTATTTAATTATCTATAATTGCCCTGCTGTTTATGTCAGACCAGATGTCTCGACATCATGTAGGACATCCGGGATCTTTTATACCAGAATTTCAGATAGAAAAAGTACCTTAGGTGGATGTTTTTTCTTAGGAAATAATATTTTTTCTTGGTTCAGCAAAAATCCTAACTGTGTTTCTCTGTCCATTGTTGAAGCTGAATGCATTGCTTTTAGAAGCAGTTGTACTAAACTCTTATGGATAAAGAAAATGTTGGAAGAGTACAATGTAACACAAGATTTTATGACATTATACTATGACAACATGAGTGTTATTAACATTTCTGAGAATTCAGTTCATCATAATCATACTAAGTACATTGATACATGACATCATTTTATTAGAGAACTTTTGGAAGATAAAGTGATCACTCAAGATCATGTATCAAAAGAAAAACAAATTGCATATATTTTCAATAACGCCTTGGACGCAACACTATTTGAAAAATTGATAAGAGCTTTAGGTTTGTGCGTGATGGAAATTTTGTAGCAATTAATGCTAAGGTGGTTGAAGATTAAATGGACTAAAATCATGTGCCTTTAGTCCACCACTTCCAAGAAGCGTGAGAGTAATCTTTTCTGGACCAATGAGAATGCTAAACCGTTTTGTATTCAAAATAATATTTTTATCACTTACATTATATTTTTGCATTCCACTCTAATCTATCATTCATCATCTTCTCTGAAATCACAAATTATATATCCAACCCTAAAACCAACCGTTCACCTTCAACCTAGATTCTTGTGAAAATAGTAGGAACGAGCCAAGGTACCAACACTTCAAGCAAAGAAAGAAAAGTGTTAGGAAAGTAAAGAAATCGTCTAAGGAAGATAAACCTATAGTTAATGTGCATGGCATGAAAATGAAGGATGTTGTTATGGGAGGGAAGACTGGTGGTTAGGTCGGAGGTACTACTCCTATTGAACAATTAAATGAGGTAAGGAAATAGAAATCAAAGAAGATTAGTGATTGCACTTCATTTACCATGGCTGACCTAACATGAAAAGGAAGGGAAAATGTCACAAATGTTTTGAAAGACACCAAGAGTCCCTTTAATCCACAAGTGAAAGTCTTGTCTCAACCATCAAGTGAGGTCCTGGAAGTCGAACCACTCTAAGTCGTGTTTCTGGACACCAGAAAAAGTAAGTCTTTCAAACCCGTTGAACCTCATAAATATAATGTTCTTGAAAATGTGTATGTTCTTAAGACTGTGTTTGTAAGGGAAAAGATGTTGGGGGTAATGATTCTGACAATATAATTCAAACCCTAGAAACCATGAATGCATGCGATAACCCTCCAAGCAAGAACAATATTGTTAAGATTCTGAGTGAGAAATATATTCGAGAGAAACTTATTCTAGAAAAATATGTGGATGTTCTTTTATTGATATTGATATTGAAAACATCCCGAATGAAAATTTGTTTGAAGATGATGAATCTAGTGAAGAGATTCGTAAGGGCAGTCTGGATGATTGTAAGAATGACGTCGCCAACAATGTTGATGACATTTCTCATATTGAAAAGAATGAGTTAGAAGGTGTTGATTTTGAAGAAATTAATGATGAAGAATTTGGTGTCGATGCAAGTTCAGAGGAAGGTGAAAAAAGTACATGAGGGTTTAAAGATGATACCTAAATGGATGAACTAGAGGCTAGCAAAGAAGATCTTGGTAAAAATAAAAGGCAAGATGATAATGATGATGCAAATAACAACAAAGAAGTTGAGATTAACACTGGAGATGTTCCTACATATGTCACAAAAAATCTGGAAGACAAGTTAGATATGGAGCCTCCAACCCATAATGATGCAGATTCAGATGTCTGAAAAAAACCTAAAGGTGTTGATTTCCATAATGATGTCAATGATAACATCACTGAAAATTTTGATAATGTTGTTCCTACTAGTGAAACCACAACAAAATCTGCAAAAAGATCCAAGAAAAGTGTTGAGAAAATGAAATCTCTATTGAAACCTAAGAAGCACCCTACCAAAAAGTCGACCACACCTAGAAAGAAGAGAAAAAACCCTAAGATGAAGGAGGTTGTTTTGAAAAAGAAGAAGTCTGAAGGAAAGAAAAGTGTTATTGAAAAGTCTATCAGTACGTAGAAAGAAGTTTGCACTCAAGATAAATAATGTTCCAGAGGTGGAAGTTATTGAGGAATGTAAGTATTTAGTGCACAACCTAATGTTGAAGCGGTAAAGCGGCAAGCAAAAGTAAGTTTGGAAGAATTCCAGGTTTTATCGTATCCACAGGGATCAATGTGAGGGATCAAATACCGTTCAACGGTTTCTATGTTTCTAAGCTTATGGTTACAATTTTTGGTTAAAAGATTCAAGTGCAATCGCGGAAAATATAAAGACGAAAAATATAAATTAAAGACTGAAAATAAATGGAGCCTTGTTGGGATTGAAATTTCATCTATCGATAACACATGCATTCTTCTGACCAATTAAACACAAATCAATCATTCGTCTAATATCCTCACAAATCACCCACAACAGAGGTTATGCCTAATGCAACGTCGAGAGAACAACCATGTTGTCTCATTGGTGATGTGTCACGCAAATCAACAACACAGAGCATTAAGAACTGATACTCATGCAAATGCTAAGCCTAAATCCATGTCTAGAGTTTAGAACCTAACAGATAATCATCCTAGATCTAGATCTAAAGAGTATATGTCTATAGCGGTTTAAATCAAAGATAAATAGGTAAACAAAGATGACACCCATATCAGATAAATGATTGCTTCATACTAAATGTCATGGTCAGAATACGTGCATACGCTTAACCCTTTTTGCATGTATTCAACTAATTTAAGTATGTGAACATAGTTCCTCGTCTCTATTATCACGCATCCTCACAATACCGCTTATGTCTAAAGCGTTATCGTGGGCTTTATTGTATTAATCACTAGATGACGTCTCATACTAACAATCAACACAATAATATAAAAGCTTGATACTAGTGAATATCAAATCACAAATCTATGTCTAGAGTTTGCTCATTGATAGATGAATATCATAGATCTAGGATTTGAAAGAGATTTCTCAACACCCACTCATACCCACAAACATAAAATCAAAGACAACATCAATATTGAATCAAAACTAGTTCACAAAACAAAGATTAGAAGAAATACACAAGGTACCAATAAATTACATCCAACCCCAACAAGAGATCGAAACACTTATTCGAAGATTAAGCTCCAATTTGCTTGGATTTGGAGCGTGCTCAGCTCAGAGCGTGCTTAGCTCCGAGCGTGCTTAGCACAAAGCGTGCTTAGCTCAGAGCGTGCTTAGCTCCGAGCGTGCTCAGCACAAAGCGTGCTAAGCGCGGTCGGAGTGCGCTAAGCGCGATCTGAACCCCAAAGCTACTGTCACTGCTCCAAGATAGCGTTGAAGTCGCGCTAAGCGCGAGTTGCCGTCAAAAAGTCGCGAAATTGATCTTCTAGGCCCTCTTCCAACCACCACAGGTTCCAAGCATTATATATCAGCAAGAAAACCTGTCAAAAAACATCAAAATGATCATAATTCACAATATTTACATACGAAAACGGAAACTTGCGTATTTACACTAAAACAAATGTATTTACTTCTAAAACACCAAAGAAATAATTGAATAGGGCTACAAAATACTATCTAAAATATGCACAATTTGGCACTTAACACCTAAGAGGGGTTGAATTAAGTTATATAGATTTTTCACATTTTTAATAGATGGTTTTTATGATTTTATTTTTCTAGAAATTGTTCTACGAACTTATGAAATAAAATGCAGAAAAATAAATGCATAAAGTAAATAACACAAAGATATATACTAGTTTCCCTATCCCATCAAGGGTACATATAGTCCCCTCACACCTAGTGAGATATTTTAACTATTGTTCGATCTTTGTCTAAGTCTCACACCAAGACTCCTCCTACAATCTTCTAACAACAACAAAGAAGCACATCACTTCCTTGATTTCGATAACACCAACAACAATGGTGGACTTTGAATCACACTGATTCAAAAGACATTTTCCAACAAACAGAAAGACAACCCTTCCTATTTGCATACCTATGTGGAAAGAACAACCACTTTCTTACAAACAAAAATCACCACACACTTGGTGAATAAAATATAGCAATTGATAAAGTTTAGTACATACAGACTTTGCAGCAAACTTAATAAATTTGAGAGATTTGCTACTTTTCTAATATTTTGAAAATTATGTTCTTCCCTTTCCTTTAACAATTAATAATCAATAATGTACTTAAATGCTCAAGGCTTAGAAACTTTTATCTGATATGAAAATTATGCACTAAAAGTTTATGTTAAAAAATTATGAACAAAATAAATATTTTTCAGGAACGAGTTTATTTGAAAACTGGAAATTCTGGCTTTAAATACACCACAACACGCCTCTTGAAAATGTGTTGCAATGATTGAAAAATATTCATGATTAATTTGCATTCCTTTAAGAAAATGATTCATGAAAGAGTGCAATGAAAAGGTATCATGTTGTTTCATGTTTTTCAAAGAAAAATGAGAGTCCAATCAATTGAGGTATTCCCTACAATCAATTGGAACTAAATGTAACGTTCAAAAATATGCAAGAAATACACTGATCCAATGGATTGTTGTCTTCATCCCGTCAATTACGGGGAATTAATTTTAGATAAAAAAAATAGACTATGAAATTGATTGGGGTAAATGGTACAATCGATTGTATGTAATGCAACATTTAAAATTTTGAAAAAAATACAAAGATCCAATGGATTGTGGGGAACATTTTCAAGGCAAATTGAGTTCCATACAATTGATTGTGGTGATGGGTACAATTGATTGAAACCTCCAATTTGGCGAAATTCCAAAAGTGAGTGTCTAAACTACAATCGATTGTTGCTCTTCTCAAGTTTCATACAATCGATTGTGGCAACACATCAAATCTATTGTGAAGATTCTGATTGATGATTCTGAAGATTCTGATTTCAAATTTGTATTTATTCATTTCATGCTTCATCATCTTTTCATCAGAAGCCAACGAATTTCAAGATAAGATTAAAGGATATGTGATCAAATAGTACATGGTACAAAGCGAAAACATTCCTTTCACTACATGATTTTGTGGATGAATGACTTTACTATTCTTCACACATGTCACTCATCTGTTAGTGGACAGCTGCATTTCTCATATTCCTAATTTGCCCTCCAACAGTTCCTTTTTCATGCTATATAAAGAGGACTTGGAGACTTGTAGAAAAGAGCCAATTTTTACAAGAAAGTTTCTACGTGAAAAGCTTACAACTTTGTGCATACTTTTCTTTAAGTGTTTGTATTTGATTTGTGTAAAATCTGTTTGTGTAAAAGCAGCTTATAACATAATCTTTATTCCAACTTGTTATTTGTATTTCCTTAAGGGACCAGTTAGGTCAGAATCCTTGAGAAGACTTTGACAGTTTGTCATTGTGGTTTGTTAGTCACCAGTTGTTGTTAGTGCATTTGTAATCAGTTGATTATAAAGGATTAAGTCATTGTGTATAAGGTGAAATCACCTTGGTGGGTGGACTGGATTAGCTTTGAGTTTCAAGCAAACCAAGATAAAAATTCTTGTGCATTTCTCATTATTCAATCTTTTAATTGTTGGATTTTTGAGTTGGTAAAAAGCTTTTAATTTTTTTAAAATCCAATTTAACCCCCCTTCTTGTGTTTTTCACACCTTCACTGCCTTTATTAAAACTAATGTTTCCAAAGATGGTGAACATCTTCCTAAGGAAGATGTCAATAATAACTCGGATGCCATGTTGGTTCCCTTGAATAAGAAAGGAAAAAGGTTGTAGGAGGTACGAAGTTACCTGAGAATGTTCCAACCGTACCCCTTGACAATGATTCATTCCACTATGAAGAGGGTGTGTTAAAAAGGAAATATGTGTATCACATTTGACTTCCCCTTAAGAGAGAATTGTCGAAGGAAATGTTGAAATTTAATAAGAACATGGAGTTGTTAAAAGATGCATCGGGAGTAGCGAGTTTAGGAAGGTTCATGTGAGAGACCATTGCTTTTGATTCTCCCCAACCATCATTAATGAATATCTGGGAAGAGGTAAACACATAACACCTGGACGTATTCCATCATTAACGAATTTGTAGTAGTGCCTTTCTTAGGTTGAAAGCCTCCAAGACATAGGTGGCATTGTACCAAACCGCGTTACCAGTTTTTTGTTTGTTCTTTATTTGCTT
Organism: Lathyrus tuberosus; assembly: GCA_022829125.1. Lineage (NCBI taxonomy): Eukaryota > Viridiplantae > Streptophyta > Magnoliopsida > Fabales > Fabaceae > Lathyrus > Lathyrus tuberosus. The sequence continues at coordinate 4,815,343 of JALAZF010000203.1, read as the reverse complement.
GATGATTTATTTTTTATTTTTTATTATCTATCAAATTTGATGCAAGATGTTGAATACGTTGATTTAGACATCTGGTCTAACACCTATCCTATAAGAATAGAATTTCATTAATAATATAGACAATAATATAATAGATAATAAAAAATCTATAAAATAGACTATGCTAAAAAACTTCTAAAATAGGCTATAATTTATTTTCATATTATTTCTATTAATACTTTAATATTAAATATTAATAATAATATTACTTCACACATAATATTATTATATAGTTTTAGATATTTAGTATTAACAGCTCATAGTATTAAATAAACTAAACTAGGAGTAATACAAGCCTAAAAAGACTTTGTAATTTTAAATGGTTTTTTTTTTCATTTTGGAGACCACTTACCAAATTTATGACGTTTGAAGAGTTAAATTTAAGTCTTTCAATCGAGTGATGTTTTTTAATGCAACTAATCTATCATTGTACGATTAGTTTAATTCATCAAATATTAGATTGCAATACTCCATTATTGGAAAATCATTTTGTTTTTGAATGCGCATTGACTGTTAAATTAACCTCGACAGAAAATATTGCATCTTAAACATAAATCAATTTGTATGGAGATGTTCGTGTTAACCCTCTCACATAACTAGTCATGACAACATAATCCATATTCGTGGGTATCTATTCGGACTTGCCTCAAGTTTGACGGGAAAAATTTGCTTTTGACTGTATTTGGGTTTGATTTTGGATTTTTCTTAATTATAAAATATGGGAACGAGTCAGATAATGAGGACAAGTACCACCCCGAACTAGCCCTGTTTATTTTATTATGTGCTTTATTGTTTTAGGTTTGATAATTTAGAATATTAAATATGTGGTTAATATTTTGATATTTTGATTTATATTTAATATTTAAAATATTTGAAATGTATGCATGAAATTTTATGAGATATTTTTATTTTATTATTGGTAATGTAATTTTATTTTGGAAAAATAAATATTTTTACTAAAAAGAAATAATTTCGTTAAATAGATGGTGGCGGACGGAGAATTTTTTTTAGAATAACACATATATTCAATAAAAATTCCAAAATAACCACAATTTGAAATTTTTTACCAAAATAAGGTAAAAAATAATAAGGATGCGCATATGATATGGCGCATGAATTTGGCTTTGTAAATATACGTCATATCATATGGCGCATAAGTTTTATAGGAATAGCATGAGCCATATCATATGGCGCCTCTTCATATGGTGAATGCATGCATGCGCCATATGATATGGCGCCTCATTTATTTTTTTTCTGCAGCAACATCACAATTTCCTCTACACTCCATTCTCTTATTTTTTTTAGTTAAAATGGCTTCCTCTTCTTCCTCTTCGCCATCCTCATATATATATATATATATATATATATATATATATATATATATATATATATATATATATATATATATATATATATATATATATATATATATATATATATATATATATATATATATATATATATATATATATATATATATCAGGTTCCATATATCACGAAGAGAAACGTCAATTTAATTTTCTCCCCAAACAAATCTCCAATGAAGATTCTCCTCTGGAATACAATGACGTTAGAACATCTCAAGAGGAGTCTGATCCGCTGGTTAGATGGAGACATCCTAGAGGATGAAAAGATCAGAAGAATTGAAAGGCTTGTTACCACGTTTAATCAAAACGGAGAAGTTCTGTTTTGGGAGAATATTACCAATGACCGAAATGTTCAAATGATGATGTTTAGTTCTTAGGAAATTGTGTTGATGGTTGTAATCTCTTAGTTGTGTTGTTGCGCTGTTGTATTTGTTTGTTTCATTTTTTATTTATTTAAGTTATTGATAATTGTTTCTGTTGAGATATTAAGTTATGTTCGTTTAAGTTATGTCACTGTTAATTGTAATCGCTTAGCTATGTTATCAATGGAATGAAATTTTTGTTGATATAAAGAGACAAAGTTACATTTGAAACTATGATCTTGTGCTTGATCCTACATTGGAACATTTTGTACGATTGTGTCTGGACTGACGGTACGAACTACATAATTTGACCATTTTGTTTGTCGTATCCATCTCCGTTCGAATACGCGGGCTATTAGGGCAACCCTTTTTCTTTCTTCGCATCAGATCATTATGCCAAACAATTTCACCTTCGTATGCAGGCCAATAGTCCTCCTTTACTACCACCTGAAAGCTAGTGTTGTAGACATTGCATAGACTAATGACTTGGTAAACAACAGACAAATATTTGGTTGGGTCCTGACGAGCCTTTGAACATGCTGCTATTACATGGGAGCAAGGCATACAAAATGCCTGAAACTTTCCGCAGTCACACCAACTCTTATCTAGTTCTACTCGGTAGCATCCCCTAGGCCTCCCTTTATTGTGATCAATTAACTCTGCAACACTGAACCAACCTTTATTATGGTCAAACACTATTACCACATGTGTGTTAGCTTTGGCAGCTTCGTCCTTCATGAATTACATTGAACTATCATAAAACAGCTGCCCAGATTGTAAGACAAAACTCCACTTTGTACGTATGATATCAAAAAGTGCCCCGAGCCTAAAATATGTTGCCCTTACCAAAGCGTTTATCGGTAGGTTTCGGATGCCCTTGAATACAGAGTTCATTGATTCAACGAGGTTTGTTGTCATGATGCCCCATCGTTGGCCATTGTCGTATACCCTGGTCCATTTCTCTAGTTGAATATTATCAATCCATCTTAATACATCTGCGTTTGTCAATCTGATTTCGTCACGGTAGTGTTTGAAGGAAGGCTCTGTTAGTGCATACCATGCATTCACAACCTTCTTTCGTAGCGTTTTGTCCTTGATCTCCCGCATGAAATTTTGAGCGATGTGTCTTATGTAATACACATGGGTTGATGGAGGATCCTGCCAACCGTTATCAAGATTCTTGTATGCACTCTCGATTGATGGATGTCTATCATAAATCAAACATAAGTTAGGTTAGGGAGACACGTGTAATCGGAGATTTTTTAGGAAAAACTCCAACGCCCAGCAGTCTCCCCTTCAACTAGAGCGAAGACGATTGGAAAATGTTGTTGTTGCCATCCTGTGCCACTGCCATGAGTAGTGTGCCTTTATATTTCCTGTACAACCATGTTCCATCAATTTGAATAATAGGTTTACAGTACGCAAAGCCTTTGATACATGGATCAAACGCCCAGAAGAGTATGTGGAAAGTTCCATTTCCATTGACACAAGTCCCGTCTGGAGTATACGTCGGCAATGTCTCCAAGATGGCAACAGTCCCTGGAGCATATTGTTTAAGTGCCACCAAGTACGTTGTAAGTTCTTTGTACGACTCCTCCCAATTTCCGAACATCGTTTCGACCGCCTTAGTCCTAGCTATCTATGCTTTCCTGTACGAAGGAGTATAGTTGTATCTTTGAACCATATGCGAGATTATGGTACTCACCTTCAAAGAAGGATTGTCGCTAATGACTGACAGAATTTGATTGCATATCAACTGAGAGCTGAGTTTGCGATGATCCTGCATTGGATTCGTGATTATACAAGTGTGATCTGGACCCCTAGACCCTGTCTTCCATGAATCGCTTCTCTTCCGAAAAGATGCTGTCAATCAAAACGGACACACCTAGTTACGATAGCAGATCTTATATAGAGTCGGATTCGTTTGATCGACTCTATAATCTGCTGATAATTCCATGTGATATTCTTTTATAGCTCAGACACAGTCTTCTTTTGTACGAAAATTGTCTCCCTCTTTTAATACTCCTTCTGTTTGCATGTATGGATTGTAAAAAATATATTTTGATGGTTCATTTGCACCGAAGTTCAGGCTTGTCATGTGTTGAGGTGGGCAATAAACATGACTGGATGGTAATATGTCTTCCTCGTGGTTGGCAGTGGAATCGTTTACCATTTCATCAACAATTACTTCAGCTTCTTCTTCTTCATCATCAACGACATCGACTTCAGCTTGTTCGTCGTCTGATTCGTCAAAAAACTTGAGAAGGATCAACAAGTTGAGACAGTTGTTGTTGTTGTAACGTAATATATAACTCAATATCATTGAAACCAGAATACTCATGACCGAGGAACATATTATGAACATCTTCATTGTCTCAAACCTTTAACTGAAAAAATTTGCATTGATTGTGCCTGGCAAAAAACACAGGATTCTTGTAGATGATTTGGCCAACTGGACCACACTGTAATTTCTTTTCTAATCTCGCCTTCAAATGTAAAAATTTTGATCTTCTGTCAATTGAAAACCTAGTAACTTCTGTTTTTCAAAAATTGAAACCGGTTATGGTACATTCAAATATCTCACCGTTGAGATGTGCACTGATCATGTATTGTGGTGTTTGAGCCATAACAAATATGTTACTAAACTCGTGTTTGGAAGAATTGTTTGGCAATTTTTCAGTGTACTAGTTTTTGATAAACTGGTGTTTGGAAGAATATGTTACTAAATGATATGATAATAAAATGTATATCTCAAGTGTATTAATAGACATATAGTTTAAATATATATTGTTTTGTCTCAATTATCATTGTATATCTTCTTCCATGCTATTGTCTTGTCTCATTTATATCTTCTTATCACATTCCATGCATTAGTCTTGTCTTCCTTTATATATTTTTATCACCTTCCATGTGTTTGTCTTGTCTTCATTTATGCGTACGAGTTATAATAGTGTTACATACTACCATAGAGTCTTGCATGCCTACAAGATTCTCACATGTCTACAATAGTAGTCTTCCAAGCCTATCATAATGTCACATGAAAAGACATTAAAGTGATAAAGTGATAAAGACACTAATATCACATGCAAAGACACTAATGTCACACTTCTTGCATTTTATCATAAAACAATAAAGTGATAAAGACAAAATCATTGTCTTGCATGCATCACGAACTTGTAAGAGATTCTCTTGTAACAAGACTACACTTCCATGAATTAATGGCTTCACATCCAATGGTAAGAGATTCTCTGCATGACATTGACCAAGAATCTTGTAAGAGAACACTTACACCATTCCAGAGATTCCTTACACAATTGTTTCTCTTCACATACGTATGAGAAGGCGCCATATGAGATGGTGTAAGTGTGGAAATTCAAACCCATGTGCCATCTCATATGGCATATGTGTTTTATTTTTCCATCCATGCACCATATAGTATGGCGACAGTGTATCTTTGACCATGCAAAACCTAATTTCACGTGAAGACACTTATTCCATTATAAATGTGTTCTTCACATATTTGCTCATCACATTTTCAAGCAAGCAAAAAACTTCCAGCAAGCAAAAGCTTTCGGCAAGCAAGCAACAAACTCAGCAAAAGCTTTCAGCAAGCAAACAACAAACTCAAAAATGTCTCTACTCACTATGGGCAACGATCACAGAGGAACAATTGAGAACATTGCAGAATTTGTAAGTGTTTTGCTTTATTTGTTTTGTCTCCCCTTACTTAGTTATTTTTTTCTTTATAACTAATGTTATTTATATTCTTTGTCAGGATGTAACAAGGTTTCCTTGTCATGTACATGACTACATACCACACGACCCATTCATACAAGGATACCTTGAATCATGTGGCTTCGGTGATTTGATAAAAATCACTTCGTACTCAATTGACCCCAAATTTATTCTAGCTTTGCTAGAATGTTGGAGACCAGAGACCCACACATTTCACCTTCCTTTCGGTGAATGCACAGTCACACTAGAAGATGTATATATGTTACTTGGCCTACACATCGATGGTAAGGCAGTTAACGACAAAGTTGGTGTTAATAACCAAATTTGCAAAGATTTGTTGGGTGCCCCTCTTTGTGTCGAAACACCTCAGCCACAACGTGCAGGTCAACCAAGGGGCCAAGGTATTAATTTAAAATACCTAAGAGAACATTATAAAACTATCATATTAAACGAGGAATCCACCGAGATTGACAAGATAATTAAAACTCGGTGTTATATTATTATCTTATTTGGAAATTTTTTATTTCCAGAAAGTATTGGAAATACTGTAAATATTATGTATTTACCGTTGTTATGCAACATTAATAAAGTATGCACTTATAGTTGGGGTTCAGCTGTCTTGGCCCATCTATATAGTTCCTTGTGTAAAATTCAAAAAAAAAAAAATACTTGTACGTTTTATGGCTGCGCCTTTCTACTTCAAGCACAGGGTTGGTCTAAAATGCCGACACTAGCTCCGGTCAGCCCGCATCCATACACATTCCCCTACGCAAACAAGTAAGTTTATTTTTAAATATCAAACATGTATACTTTGATGAAACGTTTCTTTGTAACTAATTTATTTATGTCACTTTTTTTTAGGTGGTTAATTTTGGGAATGACTTACCAACGATGTCCTAGAAACTCAATAATCGTGTACCACAACCTTTTAGAACACATTGGGTCGGACGATGTAAATTATTCTTACACTACCATAAATTTGGCTATTAAATTACCACACTGTAATTTTTCTCATTAAATCTTTTGTTCATGCAATTTGTCTGGAGGCCGTATGAGGGTCTCGACCATCAGCCCAACGCCATTGATGCTGCAGTGTGGACAACCAAAATACCGATCATTCGGTTCACTACAGTGGAGATGCACCAAAGTGATCGGGTGAAAGTGCAGTTCGACAAGCATCAAGATATTCCAGTCGCTCCGACGTCTTTGGGAGACTGGCATCAATTGAGGGTGGATGCAAAATGAGGTCTAGATGATTGGAAAGACTTTGCAAAAGAGATGTGTCGACATAGGAAGAATCGACATCGCCACATCTTAAACAAGCCTGTTGTGGAAGGGGCTAGACCAAGTCATCAATATATAATTTTATTTAGGTCGGTTACAACAACAGAACAATTTGTGTCTAAGCCGACATATTTGATAGATCCGCGCCAACGCGCTTCTTCCTCGTACACACAGCAACAAACACCTGCCCAACATCAAACACCGTACCATACCCAACAACCATATCTACCCACCCAATCAATCTTCCAGAACCGCAACCCATTCATGCCACCCACCCAATCACAACAACAAGAGCCTGACCCTTACCGCAAACCTCCCGACACCGACACCAGATCTGCCTATAGCCATGGTAACTCTTTCAACTCCACCCCAGCCCACCATAGCCCCCACAAATGAACACACAATCGTCCTACCACCAAAATACCCAACCACTATTTGACTACCTAACCCCAGAACAACCATTGCATCGTTTCCAAAATGATTCAATGTACCAATTCGGACAACCATACTGTCCGCACCCCCCCGGTCCCAACTTCGAAAACATGGGTATGAAACTGAATTATGGAAGCGCCGTTGCCAGCAACCCCCCGGCTATTGGGGACAAATGATTCAAAATTTATCAAATACGCTGGGACCCTCTCAACAAATACCTTTTCCATGGGGAAATACGCAAAGACCACAAACACCTCAACAAAATCATGGTAGACCTCGACACCGCGCAAATGCGGCAGGATGTGGAACTGGGGGGCGTTTTGATCGGGGCGGTCATTGATTTTTTTTCCATTTGTTGTAAACTTTTTAATATTTAAATATTGTAATTTATTTTTTGTTTGAATTTTTAAACTTTTTTCTATTTAATTTCCTAATTAACCAAAAAAATAAAATAAAAATAAAAATAATAAGGAGGATGCGCCATCCCATATGGCGCATGCACTCCATTTTTAGGGCACGACATAATGGTGGCACCATTTAATTTGGTTACACCTTGTGTATGCTCCAAATCAAATGGCGCATACTCTTGGTTTAATAAGTTTACTCCATATCATATGGCGTATGCTCTATTATCCTGTTATAAAATAGGCCACTTTCGTAAATATTTTGAAAAGCTTGTTATTTTAGAAATTAAATTGAAAATATAGGTTATTTTAAAAATAAATCGCAGACGAAGATATCCGAGCCCAACCCAAATCCGTTTGGGACGGGTATGAGTTTTAATTTTCAATCCTCGATGGAATTTGGGACAGAGAACGAGAATTGTTTTAAGATTCGGATTTAGGTTTGAGGGAAATAAAAATCGTCTCCGATCCACCCCGTTGCCATGCCTACATAATACTAGTATGATTTATGTGAAAAAGGCTTTGGGAAATTTATTAAGAATAGAATTTAATAAAGACTGTTATGTCAATTTTTAGATTTGCATTCTACGTGTCTCTTAATTAATCCTATAAGTGTTTTACTTATGGCCTGTACTTAGTCGTATAACAATGAATATAATTTAACATTCTAAAATTTTCTAAATTCAAAAAGCCATTTAACTTTCTTTCTAACAAATGGGATTTTTTAGAATTTCAAATCTACGAACAATGTAATCTATAAAATATATAAAGACAAAATTTGTTTTTAGTGTAGCCTACTTTTCTACTAATTTTACCCTTACTTACATTAACTTTGCACAATAACTTCTATTAAAACTACTACTATTATTTTTTACATAACTTTTTATTATTAACTTCTTACATAATTTTTTATTATTAACTTTCTATCTAACTTTCATTTAAAATTAATATTAAATATAAAAAAAACATTTATATTTTCACGTGTAAACATTAACAAAATAAATATACGAGCACGCAAGTGCCCGTCTGGACGCTAGTTTTATATAAAGTCAATAAGTTTTGTTATGCAAAATTTTTTACACTTTGTTTAGAAATTTGGAGGAAATGTGAATGCAGAACTTTTAATATTAATATATTTTTAATTTTCAAAATACTATAATAATATATATTATATATAATAATATAGATTATATTTGAAAGATTTATCTTAACTCTCTAAAATCTTCTAAATCCCTCCTCCAATATAATTTTTCAGTTTTCAAAATTAGGAAGATTTTGGTTTTTGAATAAAAATAAATCCCCTAAACCCCTTCACACCTAAATTCTTTTATTTTTTTTCACCCAATCTATGATCATAATATTGAGAAAATAACAAAAAAAAAAAAAATTCTACATATGCAAAAACATACCCTCGCATACCCACAAAAAAGAAAAAAAAATAAAAATTCAAATAAAAACTCATAAAAACATAATTCAACTTGTAAGTTTTACAATGACAAAAATTACAAGTTTTCTCATACAATTGCAATTTTTAAGGAGAAAACTGCAAATTCACCAAATTATATTTTTTTTAGCGGAATAATTGTAAACACTCTCTTAATTACAATTTTTGGACGGAATAATTGCAAACTCTCTCAATTACAATTTTTGGACGAAAAAATTGCAAATCCTTTCTCAATTACAATTTTTAAGGGAAAAATTATAAATCCTCTCGACAAACTATTTTTGAATGGAAAATAGAAAACTTTCTCAACAAACTATATTTGAACGAAAAATAAAAAACCATCTATAAACACACAACTACTCAAATTCCCAAATACACCCAAAAGATTACATTTTGTTGTTGTGTGGAAAATAAAACTAACTATCTCTATTTATATTAATACTCAAATTCTATTTTCTTCCTACTACCCGATGTGGAACTTGGATGAATATACTATTTGACCCAACAAATCTTCCTTTCATCCAAAGTCTCATATATCTTCAATTTGTCTTCAACTTCATCTTCAAAATGATCATTCTAATTACAATCATTAGCCACATTTGTAAAATTATTACTGTTCAATCTTTTTGTCTTCTTCCTCCCTTGATCAGAATTTTTAGTGACTTTTTATTCCTCCCTTGATCAAAACATAGATCGGATACAAGTTGTTGGGAAAATAACAAAAAAACAAATTTTTACTTATGCAGAAGCATGCCCACAAAAAAATCAAACAAAAACTCATAAAAACATAAGTCAACTCGTAATATTTACAATGACAAAATTACAAACTCTCTCATATAATTGCAATTTTTAAGGAGAAAATTGCAAACCCACCAAATTATAATTTTTGAACAGAAAATTTGTAAATCCTCTCTTAATTACAATATGTGGACGGAAAAATTGCAAATCCTCTCTCAACTACAATTTTTGAATGAAAAATTTGCAAACCCTCTTAGTTGACTATTTTTGAACGGAAAAATAGAAAACACTTTCAACAAACTATTTTTCAACGGAAAAATAGAAAACCATCTCTAAACACGCAACTACCCAAATCTCCAATACACCCAAAATACTACATTTTGTTGTTGTGTGAAAAACTAAAACTAACTATCTCTATTTATATTAATACTCAAGTTCTATTTTCTTCCTATTATCCGATGTGGGACTTGGATGGATATACTCGTTGACCCAACACATGATTGACCAATACATTTTGATTTTTTTTAGTTATGTGGATTTAGACCCTAGGGTGGATTCCAAGTATCACCAGAACACCCAAATAAGAACCTTATTAACTAAGGAGAGGAGAAAGAAGTTGTTCAACTCCTTATGAAGAATGTGGATCTATTCACATGGACATCATCTGATATGCCTGTAATAGATCCAAACAAAGTATGTCATCATCTTGCAATCAAGCTTGGGTTCAAACCCGTTACACAGAGAAACCACAAAAAAAAAAGGTATTATAACAACCATCTTCAAGGAGGTAAAGAAGTTAAAAGAGACAAAATTTGTACAAAAAATCAAATACCTAACTTGATTGGAGAATGTTGTGATAGTTAGGAAAACATCAAGAAAATGAAAAATGTGTCTGGATTTCGCCGACCTAAATCAAGAATGTCCTAAGGATCCATATCCATTGTCAAGCCTCGACAAGCTAATTGTTAAAGGTTTAGGTTTCTGAACACTTAGTTTCGTGGATGCATACTCGGGATGTAATCAAATGAAGATTAACCCCTACGACGCGCCAAAATTGGTGTTCATGAACAAGCACAACAATTTTTTTTACGAGGTTGTGTCATTCGGCTTTAAGAATGCAAGAAAAATTTATCAAAGGCCGATGGATACTGTTTTCTCTGAGCGGATCCATTGAAATATAGAAGTCTATATTGATGACATGGTGGTCAAAACTCAATATGAAGGAAAGCACAAGGATGACCTAAGGAAGACTCTCACATCTGTGTGAAGGTACGATATGCGCTTGAACCCTAATAAGTGTTCATTCAAAGTTCAAGTAGGTAATTTCTCTGGGTTTATGTTATCTAGGAGATGAATTGAGGAAAATCCTGACAAGTATCAAGCGATTATCAATATGAGGCACCCGACTTTAGCAGAAGAGGTTCAGCCGTTAACAGGGAGAAATGTTGCATTATCCTAGATTTTTTCATGCTTAGGAAACAAATCTATTCATTTCATTCCAATCTTATGGAAGTCAAAAAGTTTTTATTAGACAAAGGAATGTAAGAAAGCTTTTTAGGAGCTAAAAACTTTATTACAAGCCCCTCCAGTGCTGACTCACTCAATGAAGGAGACCCTTTTATTTATATTTGTCGATCACTCACAATGAAATAAGTATGGTTCTTGTCCAAGAAGAATACGAAGCAAAAAAAGTCAATTTACTTCATTAATAGGTCCTTAAAAGGTTTAACTGCGTTATCAAAAGATATAATGGTTCACTTTGGTGATCGTTATCACCGCAAGGAAGTTACGACCATATTTTTAGGGACACCACATCATAATGAATACCAACTATCCCATACGCCAAATGCTAAGGATTCCAAATCTGGACTGGATGATGGTGTCATGGGGAGTCAAGCTCTCTGAGTGCAACATATCTTTTGTATCGATGAGCAAAATAAAGTCCCAAACCTTAGACAATTTTTTAATAAAGTTTAGCTCGCTAGTAGAAGAGGAAGCCTCCTCACATATGGATCTTGTCAGTATAAAAAATCCTTCACTTCTAAGGGAATTGGAACGAGGATAATATTAGAAGGACTAAATGAGATATTAATCAAACAATTATTTTGTTTCACTTTCAAGGTCAGACAACCAGACATAGTACCAAGCCCTAATTGCAAGAATAAATTTGGAAAAAAAATAAAATAAATAAATAAAAAATTCAACAAACTACATAAATATACTACCCTTTACTCGGGTGTTATGTAATTGAGACTCCTTTGACATATTTTTCTTTGTTGCCTTAAAGATCACTTCTATAAAAGGATTTTCGTTCTCATCCGTGTGAGTCGTATGCTTAGTGTTTGTAGCATCTTTCTCATCCAATTATTCAAAATATCCATATCATGAATAAAATTAGGATGCATTTTGATTGCACTACCTTGTTGTTCCTCTATTTGTTTCATTTCTTGATTCTTCACTAAATTTGTAATTGTTTGAGAATTATGATTCTTACTTTCTTGAGGTACTTCTTCTTACTCTTCCATCTCATGATAGTTATTTTTTTCATTATCTTGACATAAATCTAATAAAGGAACTTGTAAATGTTCAACTAGTCCCCTATTATCATCTAAAGTTTTTAGTATATCCTCATCCACAAACAGGTTTTTCTCCATAATAATTGTACAATTTCTTTGTAGATCATCTACTATTATTGTAGTAACATTTTCTATCAGGTGATTAGATTTTATTGGAACATAAAGTGTCGTCTTTATTATCTTTTCCTTTCTCATAATTCTTCTTTCTTTCAGACAAGAGAAAAGCTAACTTAGAGAGAGAAACTCTCGCTTCTATCTAGAAACCAGGTTTTCCACCCTTTCGTCTTCATCCTATCACTCTCAGTTCTCTTCATCTCAACATCTCATTATGTATCAGGTGCACTAGCAGTGGCACATTTCTGGTCTTTTTTCGCTACTAGATTCGTCGGATTCTGGTCCATCCTGTAACAATTTAAGCTTTGTTGGATTTGGTTTAAAGTCCTAATCTTCGGATTAGGGACCTTCCTTCCTCAAGGTTTTCCGGTTGTTTCAGTGTGTGCTAGGGTCTGGTCGTATAGGGTAGTTCTTGTGGTTCGTTTCGAAATGGGCCACCATGTTCAGAGCAAAGGCGATTGGGAATATGTTAAGAATAGGCGTACTAATAGATCTGTAAACCCCATTAGATCTATTTGGAAGGCATCTGGTGGTAAAGAGTTATTGAAAGACTTAGAGGAAGCTTCATATTTCTATTTCACAGAATTTTCAGATTCGTACGATGCGAGGCGAATGTTCGAAGTGTTCAAAGAAGAGGGGTTAGTGCTCGAGGTTTTCATTCCAGCTAGATTAGACAGGAGAGGCAGAAGGTTTGGTTTCGTGAGATTTAAGAAGGTGTGGGACGAACATCTTTTTGCCATTAAACTTGACAACATTGTCATTAATGGCAGAAAGATATTTGCAAATACACCTAGATTCCAAAGGATCGGGGGTGATCATAGAAGGGAGGAGCAGATAGATAAAGGGGAGAAAAAGAACCTCAACACTAATAATACGACCGGCAAAGTTTACAAGGGTGCAGGTTACATTCAGGGCAATAGAACTTATGCTGAAGTTTCTTCAGGAGTACATATCAAGAAGGTTTCTAATCAGGTGCTATTGGGTGAGAAACCAAATTTCGCCCATCTAATGTTCAACCTAAAAGAGGAGGAATTGGAGAGATTCGAACAGGCTTTTGTTAGAGTTGTTGAGAGGTAGGGTTCCTCTTACGAGTTTCAAGAAGCACTGCATAAAGAGGGATTCTTCAGAATCAAAGCCACGCCATTAGGCGCTAATTTGGTGTTGTTAGAGGAAGAAATAATGGGGGATATTAAGAAACTAAAAGAGGAGGAAGTGGAATGGTTCGACAATTGGTTCTCTGATGTCCACCCGTGGTCCCCGGCGGATGTGGATGAGGAAAGAATGACTTGGGTGAACATCTTTGGTTTACCTTGCCATGTGTGGAATGAAAGTTTCTTTAAATTTCTGGCAAACAGAGTCGGTTCTTTTGTCAAGGCAGATGAGGAAACCCAAAAGCATTTGAAACTGGATGTGGCTCGCATTCTTATCAGAACTAAGTTCGCAATGAATTTAAGTGAGGTTTTCAACATAGAGGTCAACAGTCACACCTTCAGAATAAAAGTTGTGGAAACGGAATTCGATGGTTGCAACAGTAAGTCATGCCCATTCAGAGCTTCGTCGGAGGTGGAGAGCTCGGAGGTGGTCTCGTCGTCAGATGGTATGGAAGATCAACAAGGAAGTATGGATTATTCAGCGGATAATAACTGGGAATGGGGAGAGAGAAGAATCTACAGCTGGTCAATCCTTAAAAAATGTGGGGTCTGGCGTGAAGTTTAATAACATATCACGTGCTGAGGGTGACATATCACTTAAAAATTTAGGTTTCCTTGAGAATAACCCGTTGGTAGGGCCCGATGTTGCCTTAACTAGTTATCAAAAGGTGTGCATCAAAGAGGATGATAGAGGTAGTAGGTCAGTCAGTAGAGTCTTGGAGACTGCAGAAGCCACAGGTGAGAATCAATCGTTGACACGCGACGCCGGTATTAGAGCTCCAATGAAGTGATTGACAAGACTTGGCACAATAATCCCGACTTGGAGTTAAAAGATAATATTGGTGTTAACATTGCTGGGTCACGGGGCTTGAAGCAACACAAGGTGATAGAGCCACATCAACTAGAAGATGAACAGAATAGTAGACAAGTGAGAAAAAAGAAGTCGTTAGAAGAAATTTGTCAAAACATTAAAATTCCTTTCGTACCTTCCTTCTATGCAACCCTACTAAAGATTGATAAGTTGCCTCGCACGCCTAATCATAAAGGGACTTTGAGGCAGGAGGAACTTAATAGGTCAGGAGATGATAATTCTGAGGATATTTCCAACTCGTCCGTGGATACTCGTGGAGTAAGTTCTGGCTCCATTGGTGATAAAGAGGTTATCAAGAGTAACTCCAGGATAAAGAAAAAACTGGCAGATTTACCTAGTCATATTTGGGGGTCTGTTAAAAACTTGGGGGTAGAAGCGGAAGAGAACGACGAAGTATTTGAATCGATTATCAGGTCTATGGAAGCTGATGAATTGAAAGCAAATAAAGGGAAGAAGGTGGTAGCTACAATTCGGCCATGAATTTTGTCACATATAATATTAGAGGGAATAGTAATAAGGTGAAGATTAGGAATATTCGTAACACTTTAACAAAGGGAGGAGCTGATCTTGTTTTTTTACAAGAAACAAAATGTAATCTGATGAATGATAAATTGGTTAGAAGCTTGTGGGGTGATGATAAGTGTTCTTGGTCAGCATCTAACGCAGTAGGCCTATCTGGCAGCATTCTCACTATTTGGAGGTCAGATCTGTTCCAACCAGTTTGCAGCTATAAAGGAGAAGGTTACATCGATATTAAAGTCATTTGGAAAGGGAAAGTGTGTTACTTTTTCAATATTTATTCACCCTGTAACCATAGTCAGAAAAGAAATCTTTGGAGCAACATTTTGCAGCTTAAATCAAAGGTGGAAACGGGAGAATGGATTATTGGGGGCGATTTTAACGCAGTAAAAAATTCAAGAGAAAGAATTGGGCGGGGAGCAGACAACAGGAAGATGATGATAGAATTTGCAGACTTCATTCAGTTATCAGGTTGCATTGATCTTCCTTTATCGGGGGGCAAGTTCACTTGGTTTGGCTCAACAAGGAAGGCCTGCAGCAGATTAGATCGCTTCCTAGTATCATATGGCTTGCTAATGGAGTGGAATATGGCTAGTTAGAGAGTGGGATTGAGAGACATCTCCGACCATAGGCCAGTGTGGATATCAGTTATAACTACCAACTGGGGCCCAAAACCTTTCAGATTCCTTAATTGCTGGTTTAAACATCCGAGTTTCATCAAAGTTATCAAAGAGGTGTGGGATTCTGAGCAGATTTATGGCAGTCATTCTTTCATTCTATCTAAGAAACTCCAAGCGATACGTTCAAAATTGAGGGTTTGGAACAGATACACGTTTGGGTGGGTGGATACAAAAATAGTGGAGCATACGGATAAATTGAATAGCATAGAAGATGATCTCATTGAGGAGGACTGTACGGGTGGAACTCAAGATCTCCTCAATCGCAGAACAGCAGAAGATGAAATATGGAAGCATATGAGGATTAAAGAAAGTCTACTCCAACAAAAATCTCATTCAAAATGGGTTACCGAGGGTGACAGGAACACCAAATTCTTTCACGCATCCATCAAACAACGCAACATATCAAATCTCATATCAACTGTGACAGTAGAACTGTGACAGTAGGTGATCAAACGGTTGAAGATGTTGAGGGGGTGAAAGCAGTCGTGGAAAATCATTTTGAATCCCGATTCCAATCTGTACATAGGAATTTACCGTATATTGGTATGGGTCATGTGCAACGCCTGTCGGAGATAGTTAGATGCGCCATCGAGACAAAATTTAGTAGTGAAGAGATCAAGTCAGCGGTGTTCCAATGTAATGGAGACAGATGCCCAGGCCCAGAAGGTTTTAATATGAAGTTCTTCCAAGGTTGCTAGGACATTGTGGGGTTGGAATTTACTAAGTGTGTCCAGGAGTTCTTTGAAGTAGGAAAACTCCCCAAGATCCTAACTTCCTCCTTCCTCGTGCACATACCAAAAAGCGAGCAACCTGAAAACCTTGATGACTATAGGCCTATAACCCTCATTGGATGTGTCTATAAAGTTGTGGCCAAACTGTTGGCTGGCAGGCTTAAGAAGGTGTTAAATAAAATGATATCATCTTTCCAAACAACGTTTCTACCGGGCAAGAATTTATTAGACGGGGTGCTAGCTTTAAATGAAGTGGTGGACTTTTCAAAAAGGAGTAAAAGTAAAGGTTTGATTCTAAAGGTGGATTTCGCCAAAGCATACGACTGCGTCGAATGGAATTACCTGCGGAACATTATGAAGCTGATGGGTTTTGGAGATAAATGGATGAAGTGGATAGAGGGCAGCGTCTTCAACAACTATATGTCAGTTCTCATCAATGGGAGCCCTTCTCGCGAATTTAAAGTTTCGAGGGGTTTAAGACAAGGTGATCCCTTATCACCATGTCTTTTTACGATTGTGGCTGAAGGACTTACGGTGCTATTGAAAAGGGATGCTGATGCTAATTTTTTTACCGGTTTTCATATGCCTGATAACATCTCTCTCAATCTTCTACAATACGCCGACGACACAATTATTCTTGGTGACGGTACATGGGATAATTTGTGGGCAATCAAAGTAATACTCAAAGGATTTCAGGTTTTGTCTGGGCTGGATATAAACTACAACAAAAGCTGCCTGCTTGGCCTTGGATTGGATCATAACTGGTTGTTGGTTGCAGAGAGATTTCTGGGCTGCAGAACACAGGATACCCCATTCAAATTTCTCGGTATTTCAATTGGAGGTAATCACAGACATGTTTCCTTCTGGAAACCGGTCATAGAGAGGTTCCAAGCGAGGCTTTCAACATGGAAAGGAAGACTTATGTCTATGGGTGGTAGGACAACGCTTATCAAATCGGTCATGACCAACCTACCAATTCACTACACGTCCTTCTACAAAATGCCCTGTAAAGTCGTTCGAATCCTTACAACTCTCCAACGACGGTTCTTATGGTCAGGTTCAACTATTAAGAAGGGCACAACTTGGATAAATTGGAGTACTGTTTGTAAAGGTAAAGAAGAAGGGGGACTTGGAATACTTGACTTGCGCTATTTTAACACGGCCCTCCTCACCAAATGGTTATGAAAATGTGCTAACCAGAAAGACAGCTTGTGGCACAAGGTTTTAGTGGCAAGATATAGCACCCAATTCGTCCAGAATTTATACGTTAGAGAACTTCACAAGTACAGTGTTCCTGCATCTCTGTGGTGGCGAGATTTACACTCCACTGCGCATTCTTTCGGTCACAGGTCGTTTTTCGATTTGATTACTGGTAAAGTATGTAATGGTAGGAACCTCTCTTTCTGGTACTCCTGCTGGGTAGGTGATGAATGTTTAGCAGATCAATTTCCAAATGTTTATCATATTGCACACAATAGATACTCCCTCATTGCGGAAAACGGCGCCTGGACTGAAGATAACTGGGTTTGGGATATTATAGCTGATGCACAAGGTTTTCAAGAGGAGCAGCAACAAGAACTTTCTTCCTTGCTGCAACACCTGGCTGAGATCTCGTTGAATAAGGAAGTGGAAGATATCATGGTGTGGCCGTTTCATCAGTCTTCGACATACACGACTAACTCCGGCAACCATTTTTTGAAAAGCGTAGGGCTGTCGTCTACTTTTTCATCCGGTCGAGTGCCGGTTTTCAAACTACTTTGGGTTGCCACCGTTCCACCAAAACTATTGTTGTTCGGCTGGCGTCTCCTACACAATAGACTACCATCTCGGGATAATCTCGCATACAGAGGTATTATTTCCAACACTCATGATCTTGTCTGCCCGTTTTGCTTCATATCAGACGAGAACGCCTCTCATGTCCTATTCAACTGCCATAATAGTATGTCGGTGTGGGCAAAAATTTCCAATTGGTTGGGCGTGAATTCCTTCCATAGCGATGATATCCATAGTCATTTTAGAATATGGTTGCAGGGTTGTATTTCTCGGGGTATTTATGTTAAAAACGCTATAGGGCTGTGGTTGGTGGTGGGGTGGACGTTGTGGAATTGCAGAAATAGTATAATGTTTAACGATGGAATTTGGAATTTGGACGAGATAGTTCACAAGATTATCCTCGTTTCTTGGTGGTGGATAGGGAAAATATTTAGCTTATCTCTTACTTGTAATTATTACGAGTGGTATATCGCACCGTGCGAATTTTTGTAGTTGTGGTGCTTTTTTCGCTGGTGCAATTTTTGTAAGCGGGTTAGGATGTACCCTAGTATCCTTATAAATATATTTTACTTATTAAAAAAAAAAATCTTTTCCTTTCTCATTATTTCAACATTTTGTGCATGACAATGTTATAAGGAGGGGGTCGATAATATGACAAAAAGAACATAGTGAAAGGATTTTTCGCACTCAACATTAAGGGTGAAAGCACCTTTTAACCAAAAGAAAATTAGGCAAGAATTATAACAAAGCAACATTCTCCAAAATTCTAGCAGAATATTAAAAAAAAATGTTAGTTGATTCATCTAAGATTAGAGAGACACAAATACCTCTTGCGATTGAAAAATAAATATGCGGCCATAATTTAATAGGAAGAGTATTTTTAACCAAATCCAGGTTAAAATCTAGTGTCTAAATAATTAAGTATACAAAAGACATCTAAAGACAAAAAGTTCACGTCCCTACTGCTAAAAATCTCCTAAAATCCTATGATATTTTTATCCTTTGTTGTCTATATTTGCTTTTTATGCAAGGCTTAACTGTACTTATAAAATTTTAATGTAAGTACATATATATATTAATTCTTTTATAAAATCTAAAATATGATTTCTAATGTAAGATGTTTTTTAAAGAAATAAATTGAATAATCAATTTAATTGATCTATATAATTAATTACATTGATTATATAATAAATCTAAAAAAAAATAAATTTATTAATAGATTGAATACTAGGAGTGGATTTTTTTTATAGTTGTGACATTCTTTGAAATAATATATACCAAAATGCTACAAAGTTAAAAAAAAAAATACTAGAATGCCACCATTTTAATATGGATTCGGCTAATGGTTGGACGATCCTTTGAAGAAATTTCCACCAATACATGGGGTCGGCCATTGGTTGGCCAAACCATTGAAACACAAAAAAATAAAATAAAGAAAAAGCTCTTTATAGACTCGGTCAACTATTGACCGAGCTCAAACATTCACGAAAATTGTTTTAAATGGTCGTCCAACCATTGGCCGATCCCTGGGTAAAATAGTGACATACTAATACTTAATTTTCAGATAATGGCATTTTGATATATTAATTTTCAAAACGTGGCACATGCTTAAAAAAATCACTAGGAGTAGTAAAGTGTTTGATTTAAATAAAATGGTTTTGACTGAGTAGATTCACTCAGAAATTACTGCTCATAAGAGAGATCTTAAAGTGAGAATTACTGCTATGCAAGATTTAATTTCATCAACTAACTAAGCTACGTAAACTACATGATTATATGATCCACTCACTCTGGGGTTGGTTTTATTAGGCCTGTGAAAGCAACTATACAGAAAAATGGGAAAGGTAGAGATTGGTTGTGATGCTATCACAATGCATGCCAGTTAGAGACAAAAGTACAGAACAATGGAGCAGTCCTAGAAAAGGACAATAATGGCAGTGATAGAGGCTGCTGGTGAAGGAGCCTCTCTCTCCCTCTGTCTGCAACGCATTCAATATTTCACATCAACACAGGCGCGTGATCCAAGATAATGGCCCATTCATTGTTACTGATATTCTACTCTACTTGGCACAGCATGTGATAGAGACAAATATTAGTGAGAAAAGATACATTGTCTCTATGCAATTTATCATCTTCATGCCACCGCCCAAGTCACGCTCAACAATATCATTTTCAAACTTTAGAACTTAATTTTGAATTGCACTTTGAGGGTTTTTTGTGTGTGTCGATATAATATACTTTGAGGTAATTTACTTATTGTCATTGACATGTATCTATCAAGCATACATTCAAATAAATGTATATCTACTATCTATTGTATTATTCAACATTGCATGACTACTAGCAAAATAGTTGTGAATGTGATTTTTTAAGAGTTTGCAGTGACTAATGTGATTTCTTAAAGAGTTAGATTTAAATTTTTAATGTTCTCAAATTCTTAGTGATACCAAAAATGTATGAAATATACATATTAAAATTAAAGTTTTAAAAAAATAAATCAACAATTTTATAAAAGATTAAAACATAATAAAAAGAACGTAATTTTTTTAAAATATATATTTTTAAAATAGTTTTTATGAAAAACTATTTAAAATAGGTTTATTTTTAAAATGATTTTTATGAAAAACTATTTAAAATAGATTTAAATTTATATTATTTTTTAAAATTTTGATATTAAAAAAATATAGTAAAAAGATCAAATATCTAAAATAAAATTTTATGAAAAACTAACAAACTAATACACACAGAGAGAGAGAGAGAGAGAGAGAGGAGAGAGAGAGAGGAGAGAGAGAGAGAGAGAGAGAGAGAGAGAGAGAGAGAGAGAGAGAGAGAGAGAGAGAGAGAGAGAGAGAGAGAGAGAGAGAGAGAGAGAGAGAGAGAGAGAGAGGAGAGAGAGAGAGAGAGAGAGAGAGAGAGAGAGAGAGAGAGAGAGAGATGTTGGTGGAGTTTACTAGGGAGCATTGATACATAGTGTAGGACTAGGCACCTTTGTGAGAGACACACCACTTGTCCACCTAAAACCTTAAGGTGATAGGTGAGTGGGTTCTCCCGCTTAGAAATGCTCAAGTCACCACATTCCTATCCAATGTGGGACTATTTCCCCACTTACTCACACTTGCTATATTATTCCCAATACTTCCCCTCAAGTGTCAGTCCACAATGTTCCCCCTTTTTTTATATACTTGTACCGCCGTTGACACCTTTTTCAAGGCACCTCTTATTAGGTATTTCAAATACACCTTTTCCTTGGGCGTTTCGATTTCAACGGAACACCACTTCCTGGGCATTTCGATACACCCTGATCCCTTTCTCGAACCAAAGGCTCATGATACCATTATTAGGGGAAGATTTCTACTATGGAGCATTGAACATTGTGAGATTTCTTTTTCTAGAGCAACACCTTTGTGAGAGACACACCACATACTCACCAAAAACCTAAAGGTGATAGGTGTGTGGGTTCTCCCACTTATAAATGCTAAAGTCACCACATTCCTATCCAATGTGGGACTATTATCCACGATACTCACACTTGTTAATAGTTAACACTCCGCCTCAAGTGTGAGTTTATCCACAATGCTTCCATAATGCTCCCCCTTAAGTAGAAGCTTCAACTGTGCAACTGCACCCTTGTAAGAGAGAGAATAAGGAAATAAGGATTTGTATTATTGAATTGTGTAAATAATGATACACGCTAGGTCTATTTATATACAACCCTAATTGGGCTTGGGCTAACACAACTTGGATTATATCTAAATATTAAATCTAATCAAATATAATCATATCAAATCAAATCTAATCTAATATTTCAACACACCCCCATAATCCAAGTTTTCGAACCTACGCTAGTCGATATGAACTATTCCTAATTTCTTTCTCAAATTCAGGAATCTGTCGATCTTTAATCCTTTGGTGAAAATGTCGGCCAACTGTGCTTCACTTGAGCAATGCCTAACTTCAAGTTCACCTCGATTTACCTTTTCCCGCTAGAAGTGAAATCTGGCTTCGACATGCTTACTCTTTTCATGCAGAACTGGATTCTTCGCCAGATTTATAGCTGACTTGTTGTCGATTTGTAACACAAGAGGTTTCTTCACTTCAACCTCC
Organism: Lathyrus tuberosus; assembly: GCA_022829125.1. Taxonomy (NCBI): domain Eukaryota; kingdom Viridiplantae; phylum Streptophyta; class Magnoliopsida; order Fabales; family Fabaceae; genus Lathyrus; species Lathyrus tuberosus. The sequence continues at coordinate 4,793,019 of JALAZF010000203.1, read as the reverse complement.
ATTTCTTTAAGTACTGTTATATATTCAGCATGTTGCTTGACATGCAGCATAAGATCCTGCTATATATTCAGCTTCACACGATGACAATGCCACCACAGGTTGCTTCTTCGAACACCATGAGATTGGGGCAACCAAATACTTGAAAGAAATAGCCAGTTGTACCTCTTCGATCTTCCTTATCTCCACACCAATCAACATCTGAAAAGCAATTAACTATTGCTCATTTGCCTTCAGAATCTCGTCGAAATAGAATTCCAAAATCTGTTGTTCCTTTAAAGTATCTTAGAATTCTTCTTGCAGCTTTCATGTGTGACACTCTTGGTTCACTCATTAATCTGGTCACTAATCCGACTACGAAACTTATATCAGGTCGACTATTGCACACATATCTCAGAGATCCAACTATTTGTTTGAACAAAGTTACATCAACTTTGTCTTCCTCTCCATGCTTCTCCAACTTCAAGTTTGGTTCGACGGTGAGGATGCAGGATTCGAATCATCCATTCTGAATCTCTTGAGTATCTCTTTGACATACTTCCTTTGATGTAGCACCATATCTTGCTTCGACATATGAAATTCCATGCCTAGGAAATAAGACAATTTTCCCAGATCCGACATTTCAAATTCCTTCTTCATCAGCTCTTTGAACTACGACATGTTGTTCAGGCTATTTCCAGTTACTAACAAGTCATCGACATATAAGCAGATGATTGTTATATCTTGTGCTACAACCTGGACATAAACACCATACTTAGACTTGCATTTGACAAATCCCAATTCGACTAAGTATGAGTCGATCTTCTTGTTCCATGCCCTAGGTGCCTGCTTGAGACCATAGAGCACTTTGTGCAACTTATATACTTTACCTGCTTCCTTCTGAATCACAAACCCAGGAGGTTGTGTGACATAGACCTCTTCGTCTAACGGACCATTCAGAAAAGCTGACTTCACATCTAAGTGAAATGTCGACCAACCTTGGTTACATGCCAATGCTACCACTAGTCGAACAATCTCCAGTCTTGCTACTGAAGCAAATACTTCAGAGTAGTCAAGTCCTTCTCTTTGAAGAAATCCTCGAGCTACTAATCTTGCTTTATGTCTTGCTATCGACCCATCAGCATTATGTTTCAACTTGAACACCCAATTTACTTCGATAGCTTTTGTATGTGCTGGAAATTTGACTAACTCCCATGTGTTATTTCTTTCGATTGCCTGTAACTCTTCGACCATAGCTAACTTCCACTTTTGAATTTTTAAAGCTTCGTTATGGTTGAGTGGTTCAGCACCTGCAAGTAAAGCAAAATGAACTAATTCTCCATCTGATGTGACTTCATCATCACCAGTCACTTCATGATCATGAAGTCTTGTTGGAGGAACTCTATTTCGTCGAGGTCTTTGGCTTGTTTCAGCCACAACCTCTATATCGGGAATGTCAGCAACTGCTTCTACTTCGACTTCGACTTCATCAGTTTCTTCGTCGAAATCAGAGCTCATCAATGGCTTGTTAATTGAATTACTAGAATTCTAATCCCAGGCAAAATTTTCATCAATCACAATATCTTGACTTAACACAGTCTTCTCATTAATTGGATTGAATAGCCTGCATGCACCAGTCTTATGATATCCTACCAGAATCATAGGTTCACTCTTGTCATCAAGCTTCCTTCTTCTTGCATCAGGAACATGCTTGTAACACATAGAGCCAAACACCTTCAGATGACTCACTGATGGTCGTTTGCCACTCCACACTTCTTCAGGAACCTTGTTCTTCAATTTCTTGGTAGGGCACCTGTTCAGGATATAAACTGCAGTCGAAACAACTTCACCCCATAAAGATTTTGGCAAATTCTTATGCTTGAGCATACATCTCTCCATATCCACTATAGTTCTGTTTCTTCTTTCAACAATTCCATTATGTTGAGAAGTATAAGGTGCAGTTACCTCATGATCAACACCATGTTCTGATACCATATTAGAGTTTGGCCTAACACAACCTTACAAAACCGGTTGGTAAGGTGAGGGATGCCACTCTATAAAAACTATTGCATTGCTCTATCTCCAACCAATGTGGGACTTTAGGATCTTCCTAACACACCCCCTCACGCCCAGCACTCTTTTTGGGCTTGGTGCGTGGATTTAAACGGTGGGCTGCCCAAGGTCCGATCGATAGGCTCTGATACCATTTATTGGGGGGAGTTACTAGGGAGCATTGATACATAGTGTAGGACTAGACACCTTTTTGAGAGACACACCACTTGTCCACCTAAAACCTTAAGGTGATAGGGGAGTGGGTTCTCCCTCTTATAAATGCTCAAGTCACCACATTCCTATCTAATGTGAGACTATTTCCCCACTTACTCACACTTACTATATTGTTCCAATAAGAGAGAGAGAGAGAGAGAGAGAGAGAGAGAGAGAGAGATGTTGGGGGAGTTTACTAGGGAGCATTTGATACATAGTTAGACTAGACACCTTTGTGAGAGACACACCACTTGTCCACCTAAAACCTTAAGGTGATAGGTGAGTGGGTTCTCCCGCTTAGAAATGCTCAAGTCACCACATTCCTATCCAATGTGGGACTATTTCCCCACTTACTCACACTTACTATACTATTCCAATACTTCCCCTCAAGTGTGAGTCCACAATGTTCCCCCTTTTTTTATATACTTGTACCGCCGTTGACACCTTTTTCAAGGCACCTCTTATTAGGTATTTCAAATACACCTTTTCCTTGGCGTTTCGATTTCAACGGACCACCACTTCCTGGGCATTTTCGATACACCCTGATCCCTTTCTCGAACCAAAGGCTCATGATACCATTATTAGGGGAAGATTTCTACTATAGAGCATTGAACATTGTGAGATTTCTTTTTCTAGAGCAACACCTTTGTGAGAGACACACCACATACTCACCAAAAACCTTAAGGTGATAGGGTGTGTGGGTTCTCCCACTTATAAATGCTAAAGTCACCACATTCCTATCCAATGTGGGTGGGACTATTATCTAAGATACTCACACTTGTTAATACTTAACACTCCGCCTCAAGTGTGAGTTTATCCACAATGCTTCCATAATGCTCCCCCTTAAGCAGAAGCTTCAACTGTGCAACTGCACCCTTGTAAGAGAGAGAATAAGGAAATAAGGATTTGTATTATTGAATTGTGTAAATAATGATACAAGCTATGTCTATTTATATACAACCCTAATTGGGCTTGGGCTAACACAACTTGGATTATATCTAAATATTAAATCTAATCAAATATAATCATATCAAATCAAATCTAATCTAATATTTCAACACACCCCCATAATCCAAGTTTTCGAACCTACGCTAGTCGATATGAACTATTCCTAATTTCTTTCTCAAATTCAGGAATCTGTCGATCTTTAATCCTTTGGTGAAAATGTCGGCCAACTGTGCTTCACTTGAGCAATGCCTAACTTCAAGTTCACATCGATTTACCTGTTCCCGTTAGAAGTGAAAATCTGGCTTCGATATGCTTACTCCTTTCATACAGAACTGGATTCTTCGCCAGATTTATAGCTGACTTGTTGTCGATTTGTAACACAAGAGGTTTCTTCACTTCGACCTCCATTTCTTTAAGTACTGTTATATATTCAGCATGTTGCTTGACATGCAGCATAAGATCCTGCTATATATTCAGCTTCACACGATGACAATGCCACCACAGGTTGCTTCTTCGAACACCATGAGATTGGGGCACCAAATACTTGAAAGAAATAGCCAGTTGTACCTCTTCGATCTTCCTTATCTCCACACCAATCAGCATCTGAAAAGCAATTAACTATTGCTCATTTGCCTTCAGAATCTCGTCGAAATAGAATTCCAAAATCTGTTGTTCCTTTAAAGTATCTTAGAATTCTTCTTGCAGCTTTCATGTGTGACACTCTTGGTTCACTCATTAATCTGCTCACTAATCCGACTACGAAACTTATATCAGGTCGACTATTGCACACATATCTCAGAGATCCAACTATTTGTTTGAACAAAGTTACATCAACTTTGTCTTCCTCTCCATGCTTCTCCAACTTCAAGTTTGGTTCGACGGGTGAGGATGCAGGATTCGAATCATCCATTCTGAATCTCTTGAGTATCTCTTTGACATACTTCCTTTGATGTAGCACCATACCTTGCTTCGACATATGAAATTCCATGCCTAGGAAATAAGACAATTTTCCCAGATCCGACATTTCAAATTCCTTCTTCATCAGCTCTTTGAACTTCGACATGTTGTTCAGGCTATTTCCAGTTACTAACAAGTCATCGACATATAAGTAGATGATTGTTATATCTTGTGCTACAACCTGGACATAAACACCATACTCAGACTTGCATTTGACAAATCCCAATTCGACTAAGTATGAGTCGATCTTCTTGTTCCATGCCCTAGGTGCCTGCTTGAGACCATAGAGCACTTTGTGCAACTTATATACTTTACCTGCTTCCTTCTGAATCACAAACCTAGGAGGTTGTGTGACATAGACCTATTCGTCTAACGGACCATTCAGAAAAGCTGACTTCACATCTAAGTGAAATGTCGACCAACCTTGGTTACATGCCAATGCTATCACTAGTCGAATAGTCTCCAATCTTGCTACTGAGGCAAATACTTCAGAGTAGTCAAGTCCTTCTCTTTGAAGAAATCCTCGAGCTACTAATCTTGCTTTATGTCTTGCTATCGACCCATCAGCATTATGTTTCAACTTGAACACCCAATTTACTTCGATAGCTTTTGTATGTGCTGGAAATTTGACTAACTCCCATGTGTTATTTCTTTCGATTGCCTGTAACTCTTCTACCATAGCTAACTTCCACTTTTGAATTTTTAAAGCTTCGTTATGGTTGAGTGGTTCAACACCTGCAAGTAAAGCAAAATGAACTAATTCTCCATCTGATGTGACTTCATCATCACCAGTCACTTCATAATCATGAAGTCTTGTTGGAGGAACTCTATTTCGTCGAGGTCTTTGGCTTGTTTCAGCCACAACCTCTGTATCGGGAATGTCAGCAACTGCTTCTACTTCGACTTCGACTTCATCAGTTTCTTCGTCGAAATCAGAGCTCATCAATGGCTTGTTAATTGAATTACTAGAATTCTAATCCCAGGCAAAATTTTCATCAATCACAATATCTTGACTTAACACAATCTTCTCATTAATTGGATTGAATAGCCTGCATGCACCAGTCTTATGATATCCTACCAGAATCATAGGTTCACTCTTGTCATCAAGCTTCCTTCTTCTTGCATCAGGAACATGCTTGTAACACATAGAGCCAAACACCTTCAGATGACTCACTGATGGTCGTTTGCCACTCCACACTTCTTCAGGAACCTTGTTCTTCAATTTCTTGGTAGGGCACCTGTTCAGGATATAAACTGCAGTCGAAAAAACTTCACCCCATAAAGATTTTGGCAAATTCTTCTGCTTGAGCATACATCTCGCCATATCCACTATAGTTCTGTTTCTTCTTTCAACAATTCCATTATGTTGAGAAGTATAAGGTGCAGTTACCTCATGATCAACACCATGTTCTGATACCATATTAGAGTTTGACCTAACACAACCTTACAAAACCGGTTGGTAAGGTGAGGGATGCCACTCTATAAAAACTATTGCATTGCTCTATCTCCAACCAATGTGGGACTTTAGGATCTTCCTAACACACCCCTTCATGCCCAACACTCTTTTTGGGCTTGGTGCGTGGATTTAAACGGTGGGTTGCCCAAGGTCCGATCGATAGGCTCTGATACCATTTATTGGGGGAGTTTACTAGGGAGCATTGATACATTGTGTTGGACTAGACACCTTTGTGAGAGACACACCACTTGTCCACCTAAAACCTTAAGGTGATAGGGGAGTGGGTTCTCCCTCTTATAAATGCTCAAGTCACCACATTCCTATCTAATGTGAGACTATTTCCCTACTTACGAACACTTACTATATTGTTCCAATAAAAGAGAGAGAGAGAGAGAGAGAGAGAGAGAGAGAGAGAGAGATTCCATCTAAAATCTTAAATCAATAAATTCATCATATATGTTATTTAACATTTTATTCATTTAAAATTAATGTGTGTCTAATTCATGCTCTTAAACTATGTCAAACCGAATTGTGAAATAGATGTTAGGTTGTGAGTGAAGCCTAAAGGGTCATCATATTTGACTTTAAACAAGCACATTGAAAAATAAAAATAATATTAATTTTAAAATAAATTATATTTGTTAAAACTACCAAACTTTTATATTAAATTTAATTCATACTTGCCAATAGAATTTTTAATTGACAATTATCATCTCATCACTTAGAAATATATATTCAATTCCTCTCATTTTCAAAAACTCTTGACAACAAATGTGTTAAATGCACATCTACATCCCAACACCGATGTGTTTGTACCCAATAGTGGATGATGATTGATTGATTGCGCATGGTTTAAAGGACAATCAAATGTGTCCCACTTTGTACAATGACCATGCTAAATGCCACCAAATAATTGTATTCATAAATAATTAAAATGTTTTCACATCAACACGTTTAGTTTTGAGCTACATAGTTAGCTATACATAAAATCCATCACAGTTAATAATGTATCAATCTTAAGATTGCAACTTGACCTTCGATAAACCCTACTAACATTGATCATAATAAATTCCATATCATTCGCCATTTTCAATACACTGTATATAGCTTCCTATGAAAGCAATGTCTGAGAAAATAGACCAGCTGATTAATCGAAATTTAAATTGTACTACATGGTCCAAAAAATGCTATTAACTTTTCCTGAAAAAAAAAAACAGATGCTGAGAAGTTAAAGTGTACCACATCTGACAAAGTTAAATAGTGTACAACCGAGAAAAGGCAGTAAAGTTGCTCTATATATGGACATTGGGTAGAAAGCACTGTTGCGTAAATTACAATGTAAAAGGAAAAGAAACACTAGAGAAAAAAGAAACTTTTAAATCATTGTGACTAAAGGGAGAGGATATAAAGTAGTTTTTTTTTTTTTTGATAAAAAAAATGAGATGAGAATAAGTTGCCCTCAGTTTTACTAGTACAATACTTCTATTTAAAAAAATCTTTAAAATTTGTTCATTATTATAAATAAAAATTAATATTTTTTAGGATATTTAATGTTATTATCTTTAAAATATTATTTATTTAATTCAAAAATATTTAATGCAAGTCTAAATTGATTCCACATTAATTTTGTTCTTTATCGTGAAGTTCTCTCCATTAATTTTAACTGTGTTTTGTTGAAGATATATTCTGCTTAGCTTTCCATTGTAATAAAATCAATTAGATGGTTGGTTAGAAGTTATATCGAAGAGAGTTTCTTAATACATCACTCATATTTATTAGATATTATGTAAAATTTTGTTTTTGCCTCCAATTTATGGATGTGTACATCCGGACGCAACATTTTTTGGAGAAACGTTGATTTGTTCCGGATGTGCAAATTCGGACGCACCATTTTTTAAAAAATTTCAGTTTTTTTCGGATATGCACATCAGAAAAAATTCCTGATCTGCAAATCCGGAAAAAATCAAAAGAATTCCATAAAATCATTTACTTCTAAATATAATTAAATCCAATATAATTAAAATCCAACATAATTAAAATTAATATGATTTTTTCAATATAATTAAATCCAATTTAATTAAATCCAATATAATTAAAATTAATATGATTTTTTTTCTAAATGATTAATATGGTATTTACTTCTAAGTTATTATTTTTATATTGAAAAAAATAATTTAATTATATTGGGTTCAAAATTATATGGTATTTACTTTTAAAATTGGATTTAATATATTGGTATTTAAAATTATATGGTATTTACTTCTAAATTATAATTAAAATTATATGGTATTACTTCTAAAATTAATTTAATTATATTGGATTTAATTATATTGGATTTAATTATATTGAAAAAATCATATTAATTTTAATTATATTGGATTTTAATTATATTGGGCTTAATTATATTGGATTTAATTATATTGAAAAAATGATATTAATTTTAATTATATTAAATTTTAATTATATTGGATTTAATTATATTTAGAAGTAAATGATTTTATAGAATTCTTTTGATTTTTTCGGGATTTGCAGATCAGGAATTCTTCCAGATGTGCACATCCGAAAAAAACTGAATTTTTTTTAAAAAAACGGTATGTTCGGATTTGCACATTCAGAACACAGGGGTATTTTCGTCAGCGCGCATGGTGCCTAAGAATGTTGGGTGGTGTGGTAAGAAATTTCCAAATCGAATTGATAACTGTAACTGATTTAAGAGTGTTAGAAGTTAAGCTCTCAACGTAGATATAAAACAAAATCAGATGTAATATTGTTGTGGCTAATTGATTTAGTTTGTTACTTTCAATATAGCTTTCATGTTTTTGTTTATGTAACTTAGAGGAATGAACTTTCAAATTCATTTTCCAAATAGTATCATTCACTGGTTCTGATCCTCCGCGCTTCTCTAATTTCAGATCATCGATTCATCTTTTTCTTCTCTGCATGTACGATTGAATTTCACAAAAATGTTGTTTCAAGGTTATTCAATGGAGTCAGTAGAAAATTAAGATTCAGTGGTCAAAGATCCAACTCAATCTCAAGAAATTTCTACAACTTTTGCTTCGGCAAAATCAAACAACTCATTTGGACCGAAACTCTTAATCAAGCTGCAAGAGAACAACTACTTGCTCTGGAATCATCAAGTTGAAGGAGTGATTTTAACTCAAAAGATGTGCAAATTGGTTGTTAATCTTCAAATTTCCTAGAAATTAAAGTCTGCTTAAGATCATCTCACAGTTACGGTTTATGATGAGTATGAATCTTGGATTGTCCAAGATCAAGTTGTGTTTATATGGCTAATATCTACCATTTCTTAATATGTATTACCTAGATTTCTATCGTGCAAACACACATTTAAAGTTTGGGATGAAATTCATCGGTACTTCAACACACAAATGAAAGCTAGGGTTCGTCAATTATATGTTGAACTCAAGTCAACAATGAAAGGAAACAAGTCAATTACAGAGTTTGTTATGAGAATCAAAGTTATAGCAAACTCCTTGTTAGCTGTTGAAGACTCAATTACCGAACAAGATTAGATAGATTTGATCCTAGACGGTCTTCCCGAGGAATACAATTCCTTTGTTAGCATATGTATGGCAGTCATGTTTCTCCTACTCTTTGCAATGTTGAAGCGCTTCTTTATGTTCAATAAGCGCAATTGGATAAATTTTATCAAGAGTTGGTTGCATCAAGCATTGCTGCGAATATTGCTCACACAAGCCATGAAGCAAATAGCTCTAGAGGAACATTATCAGGTAATCATGGTAGAGACAACATGTTCACTCGTGGTCGTGGTCGTGGTAGAGGGTGATACACAGTTTGTAATCGACCTACTTATCAACTGCGTGAAAAGTATGGTCATTCAGTTACAGCTTGTTGCCATCATTTTGATGAGACTTTCATGCCCCATAGTGGAACCAATACTCTGCCTAGTTCTTGAATAAACTCTAATCTCAACCAAGAAACCTCTTAAGATCTCCACAAAGCTCTCAGACCATGACTATGATAGTTACCACAAACTAACCATGTGCCTACTGTAACACCTGAATCCCTGGCTCAATATTTAATAAAATAATTCAAATAACAATCAAGTATTAGAGTGTCACTAAACATAAAAACTTCAAATACCAAATAGTTATGCAAAATAAGCAGTGAAAATTAAATAAAGTCTGACATAAAGTCTCAACAGCCAACTCCGACAAAACGAAACAAAACATAAATGAGTAAAGATGTTCCAACTAGTGCTACATATCAGAGCGACTCCTCTAAGACTCAATGATAAAAGCTAAAGGGATCGAAGCCATCCCCTAACACAACAGCTACTTCTGTATCTGATTTCATGTGCTCCTGAGGAGCACAAATGCCACAACAACAAACAGAGGGTGAGAATACATCTAATGAATATTAACAGTGAAATTAAGCAATACATGATAGTAATAATGAGTATAACAGTGTACTCAATCACACTCAAACACAATCAAACAGATCATTATGCAAATACAATATGCAATGCCACCATCTCCATCTCAAATGCATGTGGTACCAAAATCACTAGGATCAGAGGTATGTTACTGATATTCCATGTCTTCGGTTCCTTTATGAATAATGTCCCTCTCTGGACGTGAGACCACCGTAGTCCTTATCTAAACCATGTCATAACTAGATCGAAGCCCTACCTATCTTTGAAATACATGAATGCATGATCACAACAATACAACATGCAACATAATCATCATCTCAAAATCATAACAACACACAAGTCTCAATCATTCCCAAAAGGTTCCACTTTTAAACCTATAATTAGCCATACTCGAGCATCACTGTAATCCCTCTCTGAATTACTATTCTCAAAATGTCATTCAAGGCCATCACCATGATCCCTCTCTAGATTACTATGCTCAAAACGCCGTTTAAGGCCATCATTGTAATCCCTCTCTGGATTACTATACTCAAAGTGTATTTCAAAAATAAATTAATTATTCATCACAAACGGTAAAGTTATATTATTACCAATTGTCCCCAACTCATCACACTACTCAAAATACGCAAAAAGTCTCAAAAACTCATATTTTCTTAAAAACTCATATTTTCTCAAAAACTCATATTTAAAAAAAAAATCATCATTAGTATTATTGTGTCGGACCATCAACAGGGTAATGACAATCAATTTTCTTAATTTACTCAAAAGTACCAAAAAGACTTTAATGTCACAAGATGCTCCAAAATATCACCGAAGGGCTCCTGAACTCCAAAAAACTCCAAGAAATGCTCAAAATAACCTTCGAATACCTCAAGAGTACTCTAAAGTACCTAATTACTCTAAAGGTAAAATTCATTAGGGATATCTATACTAAGGACATAACAGGAGGTTTTCCTCAAAATTACTCAAAAGGTAACATTATAATGTCAAGAGTGCTCAAATCTCAACTCAAGTGTATCCTATTTTCTGATCTCTAACTCTAAACAACTCAAAAGCAACACTGCCAACTCTATAATAACTCTAACCAAATAAAATATGACCCTTAAACTCATAGAAAAGGTATCGAAAGGTCACCACACCCAAAATTGCTCAAAACTCTAGAGCTTACTCTAAAATTATCTCACCACAAAATAGCACCAAATATTATTGACTTAGAATAAAATTATGAAACTATCCAGTTTGAAAGTTATTTAAACCCTATTTCAAACTCATTTAACCTTACATCAAGCAAGTTATTAAACTTAAGTTTTATTTATTTCACTTTAGTCCTATCGCAATAATTCCTGCATAAACTCTAAAACATAATGCTTGACTTCAAAATAGAACAAAACATTATATATTCATGATAAAATTATGCAAATTTCCAGTTTGTAATATCATTAAGCCCTCTTTCTAACGCAATTGCTGGCATCCCAAAAGGACTTACAAAACTCAAGTTATGCGTGAAACATGATGACCAACAAAAGACTGAGATTGACTACGCCGCAGGTATAAAAACCAGAAAATTGCTACTATTGTAACACCCCTAAACCCAATTTATCTACTTCAAAAGGAATATTATCGCGTTAAGTTTTCAACGCAACTGAAGACATCCAAAAATGACTTACGAAACTCAAGTTATGCCTGAAATAAGTTGGTCAACACTCTTCTTTGACTACCTGCTATTTTTGTGTTTTTCACTTTATTAAACATATCCAAAACTCGACCAATTCGCTCAATTGAATCCCAACCACCCCATAACAGAGAAGATTAACCATTGATAATAGGAATTCAAACATTACAAGTTTATATTTTCGCCTTAAAAAATTTTGGGAAAAACAAGTTCAATTCTCAAAAACACACATTTGGAAAAAAAAAAACTAAGTCGTTCAATTCCCCGGGGGAAATTTCCAATCCAACAGAACCAAAACAATGAAATATCATATCATCATTATACATAGTTATCACATTCACAATAATACCTAGAGACCTGAGGATATTCATCCCAAATCCCCTATTAGGGTCTCAGAGCAAACACACAACAACAACAACAATTCAACAAAATTCACGACTGACAAGAAAACATCGTAGCTCATTTAAATAAGAGAAAATAAGGGAAAATAAGGGAAACTCATAACAATCCCTAAGATGGTTGATAGGAGGGTAAGGAACCACCACTATCCTCCAAGCCTGAAGCCACATAAGTGCAAACAATTTCCCCCTTACGTTGAATTTGTTGTAAAGTTGATCTCCCTGAAAATCTCTTTGATTTCTTCCTCCCAAAGCTTCACGATCTCACAAACATTTCTACCTCTTTCACGTCTTGACAAAATTGAATTCTAACCTAATTTTGTCGCAACTTTTAGTATTTATATGGGTCCATTTTTTTAAATTATGGTTATTTCCCAAATAAATCCAATTCTCTCTTCTTCTACCCTCTACTTTCCATTAATTACAAAATTGACCATTTCTTTTATTTAATCAATTAAATAATTATTTAAATTAAATAATTATTTAATCATAAATCTCCACTTCCTATTTGATCTGAAGTGATCAAACTGGATCGTCGTCGCCTTCGCGAAGGACAGATGATGATGCTTGTAGGAGAGGAGGGGGTGTACCTGCAAGGTACTCTGATGCCAAAGTAAGTATTTGGGCAAGAGAGAAAGTAAGCATAAAGTGTTAAGGTGTGATTTTGAGTATTTAATAGAGATCAAATCCGACCCTCTCAAGTGAGAAGGTATTTATAGAAGTAACCCCCACCCCGGGGCCAAGGTTTCCCATGTGGCCGAATTATCTGGTCGACCAATGGGAGACAGCCAGGTGGAGGGTCAGACGCGTGAACGTTTGACCTGGTCCAACTGTTTCCATGAGTTTTGGGGAGGCAGTTGGTCGCGTGAACTGACAAACGAGTGAGGGGGACGCTCCCAACGGTCATATTGTGCCCAATGGCTAGTTGTGCCCAACAGCCAGTTTCTGCCCAACGGCTAGTTATGCCCAACGGCTAGTTTTTGGCTATTGGGCCTTGCCAATAGCTGGACTGGATTGGGCCTTGCCCTACTGTGGGCCAAGCGCCTGCCCAGTCCATAACAAGAGCCCCCCAAGTCTTTGCTCTGAGGAAAAGTAATGACTTGAAGTAGCCTCATGGATTATAGCCCTTGAATGACAATGTTCGGGGATGTGTCCCTCGCCTGTTCGGTGGTTAATGTGGTCGAAATTGGTTTCTTACCAGCCCGACGAGCCTTTCGCATGCGAGGACATGCTCGCAGAAATGGCGTTTTTATGTCGACCAGGTTTAGAGAATGTACCAGTGAAAACGACGTTTTTATGTCGAGGAGCCTTGACGAGGACATGAGTTGCACGTACTGTCGATGAGGATATGCTTGTGGGGCTGCTGAAGACTTGGTGGATGTAACGTCTAGCTTTGGGAATGCCAAACGAAGATTCCCCTTTTTGACACGTGGGGGTGCATTTAATTTCTGTCAGACCTAGGAGTCTAGGCAATGATGGCCTTTGCACTTCCCAAGCGAGCAAGTGTTTATAAAAAGGGGGGAGAGGATTCATTTACACACTTCACGCAAATTCTTCTCCCCAAACCTCTTTGCTCTGCAACTTGTACTCTCGCTGAAGTTTCTGCGCCACCGTCGATCTTCATCTTCTACCTCTCTACTTACCAAGTAAGTCCTTCATCTCCCTTTATGATTCCTATGGCGTTCTTCATTTCTTGAAATTTTCACGAGTTTTTCGGTGAGTCATGAACTTTCCGGTTGAATGTTCATGTGTTCTTCGATGAACACATGAATTTTTGGAAAATTCATGAAGAACATGAAGAACATGGGATGAATGTCCATGAACATATTGTAGGATTATGTAGATCTTCCTAGATATTGATTAGGATTAGTTTTAGGTTTGTAGTCGGGCATTAGGCCTATTCAACGGGAAACTTGGCTTTCGCGCGACAAATTTATTCTGTCGAGTAAGCTCCTCCTCACAGAGTCTTCTCCTTTGGTCGCGGTGACTTATCCCCGTTGTATGGGGAAACTGAAGTCGCCATACTATGTCGTGATCGACTACGGCTAGAGGTTGTCCTCGACTTATTCCTCGCCTTTTCACTTGATTAGTGGTGGAAGGGTGGATTTGATCTTTATCGTCAAATTCACTTTTCTTCCTCTGCTTTTCAGGTGAAATGACTGACTGACAGGAGGGGGTTGTCCCCAACACCAGGGCTGAACACGAAGAGGCGGAGTAGCCTGTCGAACACCCAAACGTCCAAATAGCTGAGGGGGACATCAAGTGGATCACCCAGGAGCCTATGCAACGAGGTCGACATTTACTAAAGAAGAAGCTCGGGAGTTTCGCTATCTTGAAGACCAGGATAAATACGCGCCCGTGCATTGGAGGGCTATCTGTCCCACGGAGAACGTCCGGATCTGTTCGATTTATCCGGGGATGTGATTCCCTATGTATGAGTTTGCCTTCGTGGAGGTGAAGTATCGTCTGCCTTCACCGACTTCCAAGAGGCTATCTTTTTCCATCTGGAACTGTGCCCGACTCAACTCCATCCCAACACACTGGCGTTCATTTGGGCCTTCGAGCTGGTCTGCCGTTATCTGTAATTCGAGGCGACCGTGGACCTTTTCTTCTGCATCTTTCAAATCCAACGGAGTACAGCGGGCCCGAAGTAAACCTGGGTGTCTTTCAAGCAGTAGAGCAGGCTCTTCTGGCCGTATTTGGAGTCTGTCCGAAACTTCAAGGACAGGTTCCTGGTTGTGAAACTTATTTTTGAGGCGGCTAAGAGGTCCATTTCTACCTTGGAGACCGTGGAAGTTGATGGTCGACAAGTTGTGAAGGCGGCGTCGAAGTTCCCGTTGGAATGGGTATATGCCCATTTCAGATATAGGACAGATCAGTTCCTTGTTAAACACGAGCATCTCAGCTACGGGGACAAGGAATCTTTCCGGGAATTGCATGCCTATATTGAGAGTTTCAGCCCTGCCTTCGTGGTCGACAGGGATGGCAACGAGTTACTCAGGGAGGATGGAGAGCCTGCTCGGTATAGATTATTTCTTTGCCCGTGTTTTTAATTCTTGTTCAATGTGCTAACTTCTTCTTTCACGTTTGTAGGGAAAATGGCGGACATGAGGGAGCGTCTGATGAGGTGCCAGGTGGCCAAACACTTGAAGAAGGTGCCTCCTGTGCCGAAAGTTGGTGCTGCCAAGCAGCAAGTGATGCTAGAAAAGTTCGTGGGTGGCACCAACTCTGTCCCGGGGACCACTTTGAACCCTCCGACCCCGGACATGACCCACAAGAGGAAGCGGGACGATGTTGGCTCTTTGCCGGCCAGCTGCTCGAGCGGTTTCACCGGGGGGAAATTTGTATTGCCTCCGTGCTACCTTCAAGGGAAAATTTTCGACGGGGAGAGCTCTGTCATCGTCCCCGAACTCGATGCATCGGCCATCCTGTCCGCCGACCCTCAGGTGTGGAGAAAGCTTCTCTGCCAGGACGCGATCGCTATGATCAGAGTGCTGGAGGCGGCGTTGGCCCTTGGAGATGCGGAGATGGTTCCACTGGCAGATATTAAGAGGGCGCAAGCTAAGATTTCTGACCTGGAGCTGGAGAATACAGAGATTTACAATGATCTGAAGAAGCTTCAAGGCAACCTAGAGGCCAAGATCGAGCTTCAGAAGGAGGTAACCCAGATGAAGGGGAAGGTGACCAGAGTGAATGATGATAATGCCCGTCTGATGGCGAGGATAGAGGAGCTGGATGGCTCGTCGGCGGTTGGTCAGGATGAGATTGACGAAGAGAAAGCCCTGAAAACCCGGAAGGCCCTGATTGAGAGGATTCATCTTCTCGAGCAAGATAATTTGGGGGCATTTGAGTTTGGTTTCAATGCTGCCGTGGAGCAGATGAAGGCCCTCAACTTTGATGTCCAGCTGCTGACCGAGGGGATGAGCGTTCTCAATACAGTTGTCAACTGCGAGGTGGTCCCTCGGAGATTCCTGGTGATGCAGCTTAGTTGTTTGAATTTGTACTTTGTATTTTGTGGGCCTGTGTGCCTTTTGGTTTGTAATCTTTTGTTGGGCACAACCCTCCCTTTGTAACATTAACTATTCTGGCCTTCAGGCCATATTTATATAAATATCTTATGTTTAGCACTATCTACGTTACATTTATTTGTGTATGCTTTTAACGTTTGAATGCCAAGTATGGACGTTTTGCTCGACTTGTTCTTGTTATGCTCGATAGTTTGGGAGACTCGTCGAGGAGGCTACGTAGTTTCGTCGGGGATGAGACTAGGATCTCAATTGAGGTACTAATCTCATTATCTTGGACTATTCCCATTGCGAGCTGGGTGTCCTGCCTTGTTGGTGCAGCAACGGAGGAGCTCGATTGAGGTATCCCCGTTGTGCGCAGAGTCTGCTCGTCCCATATGCAGAAATTGGCTGGCGTTGTAAGGTGAAGGATCATGCTTGCACCGGGGCACGATTATGTGGCCGAGTTGTCCCCCCGTAGAGGGGTGGTATCGTCGGCAGTTAGTCTGACCTAGTGTCTGGTCCTAACTATAATATTGTTTGAGCTTTTTAGCGTTCCATGGTCGAGCAAATCGTTCTCCATCTAGAGTTTCTAGTTAGTAGGCTCTAGTGCCTGTTTTTGATTTAACCCTGTAAGATTCTTCCCAATTTGCAGCCAGCTTGCCCTCGCGCAAATCCTTTTGGTTTATGTATAGGACCAAGCTGCCAATGGGGAAGTCACGCTTTATGACTGGCGTCGTGGCGCAAGGTTATTTTTTGTTTCAGCGAAGCCTCGCAGAGAGCTGCCCCTGATCGTATTTCTTCGACCAGGTCGAGCTCTTCTCTAAAAGCCTCTTCGTTCATCTCCTCATCGAGGGGAGCTTCCATTCGTCTGGAAGGCTCCCTGATCTCCACCGGTATCACCGCCTCGGTTCCGTAAGCTAGTCGGAAAGGAGTTTCCCCGGCGGTGGAGTGTGGGGTTGTTCTATAGGCCCAAAGCACGCTGTGTAGCTCCTCGACCCACCTCTTATTGGCTTCGCCTAGCCTCCGTTTTAGACCTCGAAGGGGACCCTATTCGCGACCTCTGCTTGCCCGTTAGTCTGGGGGTGCTCGATCATAAGTGAAAAGTGTACATATTTTTGTATATAAGTTTTGTTGCACTTATCGTTACTTTGTGTTAAAATTGGTTGAATAAACCCCACTTTATGTGTAAATACGTTTACTTTACGTTTTCGTGTGTATATTGTGTTTTCTTGTATATATCGTTGAGTTTAATTGCTTTCCATTCATTTTTGTAGGTATTCAAGTATTGAGATTTTGCCATTGTTTTGAAGAGAATTGAATAAGCTTTCCAGCGCTTCCGACCGTGCGTAAATCCGAGCTACGGTGCAGAAGTTGTGGTCAAATAAGGGACTGGTTTTCTTTCATGTTCGTTTAGCGAGTGTGACAGCGAATGTTCGCTTAGCGAAGGCTGGCGAAGGTCCCAGCGAAGGATTCCAGAGTTGGATAGAGGAGAAAGAGACCAAAGTTCGCTTAGCAAACTTCCTAGCGAGCATTCGCTAGGTGAATAAATCGTTCGCTTAGCGAACTTCTGAAGACAGCAAGAGGCGGTTTAACTTTTAGTAGGCACTTAAGTGCCATTTTCGTGCATTCACCTAGAGAATGGATGGGTTCGCCTAGTGAACCTACGAAAATTCTGATTGTATATAATTCATTTCAGTTACTTTTTATGTTATGGTTTTGGGGATTCTTGCTCCAACTCCATCAAACTTCATTTTTTCAGTAGATTATCTTAGAAAACAACATGGAAGCTTGCATACGGTTGATTCGGGGTGGATTGATCATCGATCGGCTCTGACAAATCGCGAGATGTTTGGTTCATTTCTCTTCTCCTTTGTGTTTTTCTTCTTTGTTGGGTTTTGTATATGTATTGACAATGATCTCATGTATATTTGTCGCCCATGGCGTTGTATAAAACTTGCTTTACAAATCTTTATTGGTGATTGTCTCTGATTTTTGCTTTATGCGCGGGGTTTGAGTTGCGTTAGACATAACCCTCGCAAACTTCGATTAGGGATGATTGTCTGTTAGTTTCTGGATTCTAGAGATAGATTTAGGAGCTAACAATCTTCAATAGGCGTCGAATCTTAATGCCTCTGTGTCTTGAGCTAGCGTGCGAAAGTATCGGCAATGGTAACACGGTTGTTCTCTCAACTTTGCGTTAGACATAACCTATGTTGTGAGCAATGCTGGGTGATATTGAGGAGTATTGTAGGTGGAGTATAACTGGTCGGTAAGTTTAAGTTTGTGAGGAGTCGATTATGTGCATGCCGGAAAAGTTTGTCTTGCTGAAGAATGAATTTGTTTTATGTTTTAATGTTTACTTTTCTGTTTCTATGTTTTAAACCATTTTAAACCCAAACTCATAAACGCGAGAGACTGTCGAACGACATTCTTTCCCTCGAACCGATCTCTGTGGACACGACATAAATCCCGGAGGGAATTCTTCCGAAAATAAATATTTTTGCTTGCTTGCCGTATACTGCATCCAACAAAATGGCGCCGTTGCCGGGGATTGGTTTTGATATTGAATCGCATTGCGATAGTTTCATTGTTTTTTAGTTTTGTATATATCGTATATATTATCTATTTTCATTATGTTTGTTCAAGTGTTGTATACATTTTGTTCCCGTAATGTTTGTTTAAGTGTTTAGTTAGGGCACTTGCTTTTGGTTTGCGCGGTGAGGCATCACTATGGCATGAAGGAAGGAAGTTACTAGCTAAGCATTGTAAAGGCGTCGAGCTTACGACGTAAAACAAGCATGGTGTATTCTTTTCTTTTGTTGTTGTTTAGTTTAGGTAGTGTGGCGAGTATTCATTAAACAAGTTGTACTCGGATTTTTCGTAAAAATCTCAAATCTTCACTTTACAACTTGTTTAATGAATTTTCTACCGGTTTTTCAGTTTGTGTATATTAATAGTTTTTGTGTTTGTCAATGAAATTATTTTGAGTAGCTTGAGGAACTTTTGGTGATGTTCCAAGTTGGATCGTTTCAACTCGCGGATGTATGGTAATGATCTTGTTAAGTTTTGTACACGTCCGAGGTATGTATTTATCGCTTTCTATACTTTAGCATATTCATGATACTTAGGCTTTTTACAACTTCTATGCCATTCATTCTTTTGTATACTTGTTCTTGTGTGAATCACTTTAGTTCCCAACCTTTTTGTGAGGAAGCCTTCTATTGTTCATATATGCACGGAGTACCAACATTCTTGTTTTAACTGGATTTTATTATGCTTAATCTTTTGTTTGTGTTGATTATATGAAAGCATGAAAAGGATCAAGGCATTTTGTTTCATCTTGAGCATAACTACCTAGCCAAATAGTCATTAACCTTGTGAGTGTGTGAGAATTCGTAACCCCTTTGAGTTTTTGATCTATGTTTTATTTGAACTTAATGCTTGTCTATGAGTATTTAGTTCACTTATTTTTGATTGGATTTTGTTTTTTCTTGGACCTCAACTTTATGTTGTTGTATGAATTTTTACCTTGCCTTAGAAAGTAGGGAGTATTCACATGATGATGTGGTTGAATTCAAGTTGGGGAGAGAATGATTGTTTACTCATTGGTTGTTTTCTATGAGGATGAAAAAGAAAAGAAAAAAAAGAAAAAAAAGTGAAAAAGAAAGAAACAGAAAATCCTTGAAAAAGGAAACAAAAAGAGTTCAAATAATTGTGCTAAATAAGTATTGTGTTTTGTGTAACACTAGGGATTTTGGAAGAAGTTGATTGGAATTTGGTGTTTGAACTTTTGTGAGTTTATCACTCCCTTAGGTTTAGGCAAGTTTTTGTTTCAATTACCTTTAGAAATTCCCCCTTGTTTGTTTACCCGACCACGCTACAACCTTGAAAGTACTTGTGATTCTTGCCTTTGTATGTTCAATGCGAATTTTTGGATGGTTGCATAATTTAGTTTATTGTTTGCATGATTGTTGTGTGAGTGATAAGAACCTCATTTTGTGTTTGTCATCTACTGATGATTGTTTTTACTAGGTGAGATTCACGTTGGAACTTGTGTTGTTTTAGAATTTTTGGCATGATTTTTGTATTTTGCATTTGTTTTGTGACTATGTTATCATTTTAGTTTAGTGGTAATTATTTACTTTGTGTGTACCGTTTTTTATTTGAACCATACATTTGTTTTCCCTTTTTCAAAAATTGTTGATTCGTGATTCTTTGGTTTTCACTCAGTTTCGTTGAGTTGTTTGATTTTTGTTTGAGGACAAACAATTATGTAAGTTGGGGAGAGTTTGATAAGTGCAAAGTGTACCTATTTTTGTATATAAGTTTTGTTGCACTTATCGTTACTTTGTGTTAAAATTGGTTGAATAAACCCCACTTTATGTGTAAATACGTTTACTTTACGTTTTCGTGTGTATATTGCGTTTTCTTGTATATATCGTTGAGTTTAATTGCTTTCCATTCATTTTTGTAGGTATTCAAGTATTGCGATTTTTCCATTGTTTTGAAGAGCATTGAATAAGCTTTCCAGCGCTTCCGACCGTGCGTAAATCCGAGCTACGGTGCAGAAGTTATGGTCAAATAAGGGACTGGTTTTCTGTCATGTTCGTTTAGCGAGTGTGACAGCGAATGTTCGCTTTGCGAAGGCTGGCGAAGGTTCCAGCGAAGGAGTCCAGAATTTGACAGAGGAGAAAGAGACCAAAGTTTGCTTAGCGAACTTCCTAGCGAGCATTCGCTAGGCGAATAAATCGTTTGCTTAGCGAACATCTGAAGACAGCAAGAGGCGGTTTAACTTTTTGTAGGCACTTAAGTGCCATTTTCGTGCATTCGCCTAGCGAACCTGCGAAAATTCTGATTGTATATAATTCATTTCAGTTACTTTTTATGTTATGGTTTTGGGGATTCTTGCTCCAACTCCATCAAACTTCATTTTTTCAGGAGATTAGCTTAGAAAACAACATGGAAGCTTGCATACAGTTGAACCGGGGTGGATTGATCGTCGATCGGCTCTGACAAATCGCGAGATGTTTGGTTCTTTTCTCTTCTCCTTTGTGTTTTTCTTCTTTGTTGGGTTTTGTATATGTATTGACTATGATCTCATGTATATTTGTCCCCCACGACGTTGTATAAAACTTGCTTTACAAATCTTTATTGGTGATTGTCTCTGATTTTTGCTTTATGCGCGGGGTTTGAGTTGCGTTAGACATAACCCTCGCAAACTTCGATTAGGGATGATTGTTTGTTAGTTTCTGGGTTCTAGAGATAGATTTAGGAGCTAACAATCTTCAATAGGCGTCGAATCTTAATGCCTCCGTGCCTTGAGCTAGCGTGTGAAAGTATAGGTAATGGTAACACGATTGTTCTCTCAACTTTGCGTTAGACATAACCTGTGTTGTGAGCGATGCTGGGTGATATTGAGGAGAATTGTAGGTGGAGTATAACTGGTCGGTAAGTTTAAGTTTGTGAGGAGTCGATTATGTGCATGCCGGAAAAGTTTGTCTTGCTGAAGAATGAATTTGTTTTATGTTTTAATGTTTACTTTTCTGTTTCTATATTTTAAACCATTTTAAACCCAAACTCATAAACGCGAGAGACTGTCGAACGACATTCTTTCCCTCGAACCGAACTCTGTGGACACGACATAAATCCCGGAGGGAATTCTTCCGAAAATAAATATTTTTGCTTGCTTGCCGTATACTGCATCTAACACTCGACAGAAGTGAAGTGTTGCTTCGTGCCTAGTTTGGTGACGAAGTCCTGGAACTTCTCGTCCATGAACTGGGTTCCATTGTTGGTCACAAGGGCCTGGGGTACTCCGAATCGTGTGAGGATGTTCCTTTTGTAGAAACGAAGTATGTTGAAGGCTGTGATCTTGGCGAGAGCTTCGGCTTCGATCCACTTTATAAAGTAATCGACGGCTACAATCAGAAATTTGTTTTGGTAAGACCCCATTGTGAAGGGGCCGAGTATATCCATCCCCCACCAGGCGAAGGGCCAAGGGGAGGACATAGTCTTCAACTCGTTAGGGGGTGCCAAGTGCATGTCCCCGTGGCGCTGGCACCGGTCACATTTCTGGACGTGCTCCTTGGCGTCGTGCTGCATGGTCGGCCAATAGTATCCTACTCGCAGGGCCTTTCGTGCCAATGACCTTCCTTCCAAGTGTTGTGCGTTGATACCCTCGTGAATTTTATGGAGAATTTCTGGTACCTTGTTTTCCTCAACACATTTTAGAAGGGGGATGGAGAATCCCCGTCGATAGAGCTTGTCTTCGACCAGCACGTACGAGCAGAATCTTTGTTTAGTCACGTTGGCCTCCTTGTTTTCCTCAGGCAACTCCCCCGTGATGAGGTAATTGTATACTGGGGTCATTCAGCAACTGCTGTCTCTAATGGAATTAACGTCGAGCAACTCTGATGACTTCTCAATACTTGGTCGAGAGAGTACCTCCTGTATGACGGATTTATTGTCACCCTTCTTTCTGGTTCTAGCCAGTTTTGACAGGACATCTACTTGGGTGTTTCGTTTGTGAGGGATGTGCTAGACTTCCCACGTGTCGAACTTAGCTATCCTTTCTTTCACCAACGTCAGGTACTCAACCAGGTGATCATTTTTGGCCTGGTATTCTCCTCGTACCTGGGATGCCACGAGTTGGGAATCTATGAAGATCTTTACCTCCTTGGCACCCAAGTCCACGGCCATCCGCAAGCCCGCGAGGAATGCCTCGTACTCGGCTTGATTGTTTGATGTGGGGAAAGACAGAACCAGAGATACTTCAATCAGGATTCCCTCTTTGTTCTCTAGTATGATACCTACGCCGCTACCCGTGAAGCTAGATGCTTCGTCGACGAAGATGGTCCATTTGTGTGCCCCACTAGGCGGGGACGCTGGAGGCGTCATATCTGCCACAAAGTCGGCCAGGACCTGTGCCTTGAGGGCCTTCCTGCCTTTGTAGTGGATGTCAAATTCTGAGAGCTCCAAAGACCATTTGAGCATTCTACCGACCATATCTGGTCGACTAAGCAGCTGTCTTATGGGCTGGTCTGTTCGTACCACTATCGTGTGGGCCAGGAAGTAATGCCTTAGTCTCCTCAGTGCATTGATGAGGGCAAGGGAGACCTTCTCGATTTGCTGGTACATGAGCTCTGGCCCTTGCAATTCCTTGCTCGTGAAATATATGGGTTTCTGCCCATCAATCTGTAACACCCCAAAATTTGCCTTGTTGTTTTTAGATAACTGGCTTATGTTTCTCTGCATTTCTTGCATTAGCATTTGTGCATAGCATTGGGTCCTAGCATGGGATCAAGGTACTTGGTTTAACTCAAAGGAAGAAGAGGTTTTTCAGGTTTTCAAACAACAGTTCATGTGCATTGTCCAAGGGGCTAAGAGGAGAGACAATTCTTGATGCTATCAATTCTTGAACCACAAATGAACCTTGGGCCTCAAGGTGTTTTATTTGGTCCATCATATCTTCATAAGATCAAAATTGGCAAGAGATTTCAGAGGGATCACACTCTCCTAACCTGATTTCCTAAATTAGGGTTTTGGAGATTCTGAGATCTAACCCTCAAATGAGAAAGCTCTTTGATTGTTTATCATCTCCAAGTGGCACATATCATCATTGGTGGACATGACACACATCATACTCAGAGGAATGTAAATTTGGAAGATGTGCTGATTTCTCCTAACCAGAGGAGCTAAAATTAGGGTTTCCTGTAGAATCAGTTTATTTCTGATTTTTGAGACAAGACTCGATCTCATGGTATTCCTTATGTCCTCAAGTGTCTAGGATTGGAAAATTGTCCATCAATTTGGTTCAGAAGGATTTCAATTGATCAGAAAGTTTGAAAATCAGGAGAATTGGGAATAAAGTCAACTGTGCAGTGGGAAAGTTAACCCCTGACTTTTTGAGGCCAACATCATGATTTTCAAGTCAAATATGGTCCATGGACAAGATTTGATCAAGAAATGTTCAAGGATTCATGAAAAATCAAAAATGTGGGAAAAGTTGCTATTTTTGGAAATCTAGGTTTTTAAGGAGTTGCTATTTTTGGAAAGTTCTAACATGAATTCAGCCATCTTCCAAGCCAATTTCCATCATGATAAAAGCTTCATTTCATTTTTCTTCAAACATGAAAGTTTTAGAGCTTGTTCCAAGCTTTCTAACCATGTAAAGTTTGTCTCATTTGGATTATTTTTGAGAGAGTTATGATGTTTTGAAGATGGAGGTTTCAAGTTGGAAATTTGGAAAACTTAGAATTATTTTCTAAGTTACTTTTGACAGCTTGGTACATCAATGTTCATGGCTAATTTCGAATGACTTCCAAGCCTTGAATTGAGAAACTTCTAACATAAGAATTGTAGAGGACAATCTCCTCTTTCCAAAGAGCACAAGTATGCCTTGATTGGATCAATATTGAGCAAGTTGTGGTCTCTTGAAATCCAAGGTTTTTCATGATTCATGATGAGTTCAAAAACTTAGAATTTTCTCTAAGTCTTCTTTTGGCAGCTCTGAGGACAAGTTTTCATGGCAAGTTTTCAGTGTCTTACAAGCTTGAATTCCACTAGTTTTGAACACCAAAGATGTTCCTTGAAGTGTAGGCTTTCCAATGAAATTCAATTGGTACAATTTGGATTGAAACTCATGAAGATATCATGGCATAAAGTGGGTTGCATGAATTAATTTCTAAAGCATGGTAGGATATGTGTTGTTGGAATTTGGTAGCATGCTCTTGCAGCACGACTTTAGTGCACATTACCTCACGTATACCCTTTCTTTTTCTTTACTACAAATTGCCAAACATGTACTACACTCCATTACACACTAATTTGAATTACATGACCAAAATTAGAAAAGCCAAACTTGCACAACAAGAATTGGATTCCACTCAATTCTGACTTCACCACACACTCTCTCACGTTCCATGTACAACCACTCTTTCCATGTTCCATTTCCACTCAAAAAATCATTCCACACACCCCTCATGAATCCTTACCCGAACCTCACTCTCAACATGGCCTTTGTGACAGAATCCCCAAATGAATGCTCCATTTCATTTTAGGCCCAACTACCACTCATAATCCATCATATTTAAGTCCTCTAAACCCTAAAAACGAGCAGCCATTCTCATTCACACACATTTTTTCCAATCCGAATCAAACTTTCTCTGAAACTTCTCATTTTCATTTTCCCTAATTTCTGAGATCTCTCAAGATTTTCTTGGTTGAATCACTCACTACCAAGTGCAATCTTACTTCTGTATGCAAATATTCATCTCTGTATTCATTGTTTAAAGCTCCACAAGCTCTCTATTCATCACTATTGGGTTGAGCTGGTGTGAAGACTTCTAGCAAGTTCTGAGCAAAGCAAGTCAAGATCTCTAGCTTCCAAGTGATTCTCAAGTTATCCGGATTATTTTCCACGGCCAGATCTTGTTGGAAAGGAGCAACGGACTCTCTCCGTTAGGTAACTTCTCATGATCCTCTCTCCCATGCTTAGGTTCAAATGAGTTAGGGTATGGAGTATTGTGCTCATGTTTTGCATCTGAGGAAGCCTGAAATGATGGCATTGTTTGAGTCCTTGAGTTTGAGGTTGGTGACATTGTTAAACGTGTATTGATGTGTTTGAACCCGTGCCTTTAGATCTACTTTCCTCTATGATTGAGTGATCATCTTTGAAAACTATTGATACATTGTTGATCTTTGATTCTTGAGCTCTATTTTAGGGTTTTATTTTGCGTGATTTGGTTGAGATTTCATGGTGAAATTTGATGTGGAAATCTGGTTGTTGACACTGCGTTTTTCTTTCTTTCTCACGATGCATGAGTTTTGTGTTCATGGCTGTATGAAGGAGATGATGGCGTGGCCTGATCCTATTGGTTCATGTTATTTTTGTCCGCTAGTGACTTAAAGAGAAGGGGACCGATTGATATATGTTCTCACATGATTATGTAGCGTGTTACTTTTTTTATTTTATTTTGTATTTTATTTTATTTTATTTCAAAAGGCTGATGACTTTTTATTGGTGATTGGGCTTAGCACTTTGATTTTCACACCCCACCATTTTGAGGCCCAATGCGCACATTAAGTGCTTCCTTGTGTAATCAGAATGGCTTATACACCCCTGGTTTCATTTCATTTCACTTTCATTTTCTATTTTCATACCATTTCATAATTAATTTTTTTTTTTAAAATACTTGCATATACTAAAAAATTCCAAAAAAATTCATCATTCCTCCTCATTATTAAAATTAATTTTTCACATTTTATTTCATTATTTTTGCATTAAAATTGCATTAAATATTAATTTTCCAAAGTATTTTTTCTCATTTGCATTTCATATTGCATACTTCATGTTGCATCTTTTATTTCTCTCATTTGAAAAGTGATTTGATCCTGATTCTTTTTGGGTTGTGTTCTTAACATGTTGAGGTATGTTTGAGATTTTTGGTATGATTTTTAGGTCCTGTTTGGATGACTTTGGATGTGTTGCTTTGAGCATGAATGTATGAAACTCTATTGATGCTTTGACCTAATTGTTGATGGACATTGGTTCTGATTCATTGCTTGTGGTTTTGATATGTTGATTATACATGTTTGAGATGCTTGAATACTGAATGACATAATTTTTTAGGCATGTTCGTTATTTCTTTGAAGCATGAACTTTAATTTGTCCAATTTGTGAATATATGTTTCATGTTTGGTTTGCTTGATCATGAAGGCACTTGTGCCATAATTGGAGGTCTTGTTTGAGGATTGATAGCATGTTAATTGACTTCTGGTTGTGATATTTGAATCTCATCTTTGCATGTTTGATGTTTGCCTTGCACCTTAAGTCACTTGTTTCACAAGTATGAACCATGTTTCACTTCACTTCACTTCTTCTTCTTTGCTTCTTAATTGATTGTGAAAGTGTTTGTATGACTTGAATGATGTTTGAAGATCATGTTTAGGCACATATTTAGGATCGTGTCACTTCTGGACTTGGTTTACTTTGTAAAATTTTGACTTGGTTGCTTTACATGATCACTTCTTTTCATCTCATTCCTTCTTTAATGACTTGAATGGTACTTGAGTGACTTCTCCCTTTTCTTTTTGACTAATTGTGCATGATTAATAGTAGAGGTCAGTAGGACCATTAGGTTCTGAACTTGATGTTTGATGTACTTTAGAACTTGTTTCTTTATGGCCTTATGCTTGTTTGAGTTTCATTTTGTCATATGTGAATACTTCTAACATTTTCAGGGGCATATGGTAAGTTGTTTGAATGTGGATATGCTTCCACATTTTACTTTCTTCCTTTATCTTTCAACTTTCATACTTGTGTTTGAAGTGAGCTAAGGCCACTTGTGTTTCACTTCTCTTTCTCCTCCTTCTATTCCACTCTTTTCATCCCTCGAGTCGCAAGACTTGTTTAAGTCTTGGATTCTCTCCCTTTAGAGCTACCTAGTCCAACTTAATTTCTGATTAAGCTTGGAGTAGGATTAGCATTAGGTTAGGTAGTCGTCTCTCCTAAACCTCACTAACCATAGGACATCCATGCATGATAACATTAGGACTCTTAGTTCCCCTTTAGAGTTTCCTTTGTGTCGTCTCTCTTCTCATCTCAAAACTTCTTCAAGACACGTAATAAAAGTTAACGTGTATTGCGCTTGAGCCTTCTATGTGGGAAATGGGGATTGAGGGGCTTCCTCTCATTCTTCTAGGATACCTAGTGTTTGTCCTATTGGGGACGACGCACGAAAGTATTCGTTCCTGTATTCAAGACTTGGGTTCAATGCAAGTTGCGAAACAACTTAAAAGACATTTCTGTCTAAAAAACACCAAACCAATTCAAATCTTTTTGTCCTCCGGGATTGTTGGGTTTCAAATTTCTTTTTTTTCGTGAAAGAGCTCGTCGCTCACGTAAAAAACACTTACCCACCCGTGGTCGTACCCGCGAACTACATTAGCTCTGATTCCTCTCTCTCGTCCGATTGAGGATATGTAGGCACAAGACAGCGATTGTCTTGGCGAGCAACCTTCCCCCACAGTTCCCGTCCGAACTACGTTGACTCTGACTTTCCCATTGCACTGAGGGAGTACGTAGGCCTAGGACAACGATAACGTCCTATCGAGTCACTTCTTTTTTCTTTTCTTCTTCGTTTCTCCGTTTTTCCGTTCTCGTTTCTTCTCCGGTCCAGTAGCAGTGGAGCTCCAGATGACGACACCCTTTGATGCAGACAACAAGCGTGGATCCCATCGAGTACGATGGACGTGTTGGGTGCTAACACCTTCCCTTCGCGTAACCGACTCCCGTACCCGTTCTCTTGGTCGTGAGACCATGCTCTTTCCCTTTCTTTCAGGTTTACGCAGTGTTTCCTTTCCCTCTCTTGGGATAAATACACTTTGCTGGCGACTCTGTGTTCTTTTGCGCCACTCTCGCGTTTGTACCGTTGGATGCGAATCTTTCGGGAGCGATAGCTGGCGACTCTGCTGGGGAAAGGTTGACCTCCTGCTGGTCCTTCCCCTTTAGCGAGTCAATCCTAGCGCTTGTCTGTTTGTTTTTGTTAGGTGTTTCTATGGTGCTTTGCTTTGTTGTATATTACTGTACTGTTGTTTACCGTATTTTTGCTTTACTGCTTTATTGTTTTTACAGCTTTTATCGCATTGCATTTTATATTGTCATACTGGATATACTGCGCTGTGCTGGCTGTTGTTCTGTTTGGCGGGTGGGATGTTCTGAGAGATGAGCTCAATACACAGGCTCGAGTATACACTTAGGCTTTAGCGTGGGCAGGCGTGACGCTCCCGTGGTGTTGGCCACGTGCGGGTGATCACGATCCCTACAATCAGACGAGGTTCTATCCGGAGCTTTCTGCTACTGTATGCTGATACAGGCCAGTAGTTATTCTCTGGAGGAATCGTCGACTCTGATGACCATTCCCGAGGACTCAGCTGCGGCACTCCTCCCGGGATGTGACAGTGGCAGCCCACTTCCTGTGGCAAACCCATTGCACACTCTCGATCCGAGGACCTAATGCTGGGGACTTGCCATAGGATCCTTCTTTTTTGAAAGAGAATCAGCAGACGACCTCTTTGATTGGCGGTAGCATTGTATCCTTCGGGCTGAATGTGCTATTGCTTCTCAAACCTCTGAAGCTGAGGATCTTTCGTTTTTGGAGAATCAGTTGAGGCCTCCTCGATTGATGATGATGCCAAACCAGAAATGGTGAACGTATCATCATTTCTCGACCTGAGAGCCCGGGATACTGAACATCCTAGTACCCACATGTGAGAGGGACGGTCTGTTTACAGGTTTGCAGGTAACCGTGACCATCAACCGACCCGATTTTCTGTTGTTATCACTATGGTTGTTGTTGATTCTGAGTCTTGGTACAGAGCCTTGATTTGTTCAGTCAGCACAGTGCAGTCAGTTTATGTGGATACCTTGATCCCGTGCTCTGCATTGCATTCCATTTATCTGACATTCATGTTTGTGCATTTTCAGGTAGTATCTAGTCTTTGATTCCAATCAGAGGGCGTTCTTAGGGATGGACACTAAGAGGGGTAAGAAGAATATCATCATCTACAAGTTTCCGAAGATCACTCTTGGTCCTTTGAGCAGTTTACAAAGTATAGCTGGTCCGGAAGTTTTGGGAGCCTTTGAAGAGAAGTATGGTTGGATACTGTCCCTGGTTCGGAGTCTCAGTAAATATGAATATAATGGGCTACATACCTTGATGCAGTTTTATGATCCTTCCCTGAGGTGCTTCGTGATGCCAGATTATGTGTTGGTTCCTACCCTGGAGGAATACTCCAACATCTTGCGGATTCCTGTCAAAGAAGGTGTTCCTTTCTGTGGTTCCCAAGGAGAGTGTGATTTCCAGGCAGTGTCTGAGGCTCTTTATTTGAGCAGATCTACAGTAGAGGATGATTTTTCTAAGAAAGGAAAATCCCGAGGGTATCATTTGGAGTACTTGGTAAAGAGGGCTCGAGAGGAAGCTAAGGAGAATAGGTGGAGGGCTTTTAATGCTATATTAGCTCTGTGTATATATGGCATTGTGTTATTCCCTAATGAGTCTGACTTCGTCGATACGGATGCTATTCAGATATTTACAGCTCAGAATCCGGTACCGACTTTGTTAGGTGATCTCCATTACACTCTATATAACAGGAATGAGAAAAAGCGAGGTGGTGTGGTTTGTTGTTGCGCACCTCTCTTCTACAAGTGGTTTGCCAAACGTTTACCCCAATCCGGTGCTTTTGTGGAATCGAAGACTTCTCTAGAGTGGAGTAAGCGTCTGATGGGATTAGCTGCTAAAGACATTCTCTGGGTGGATAAGGGCTTGTTGGGGACTGATATTCTACATAGCTGTGGCAGGTATCCTAATGTACCTTTGATCGGAAGAAAGGGAGGTATTAACTACAACCCATCTTTGGCTATCAGGCAGTTTGCGTACGCCCTAAGAGATCCTCCAGCTGAGAAAAATTTGGAAGAATCCTTGTATTTTCATATGATTGATGGTGTAGCTATTGCACAAGAAGCTTCTCAAGCCTGGCTCAACAGACAGAAGATAGGTAAAACTGTTTTGGGGAAACCCAATAACCAAGCTTTCGCTCCGTATGTTGAATGGGTGAAAAAGAGGGTAGAAGAGTTCTATTTGCCTTTTGATCGGGCGTCTCCCTTGTATCCAGAGAGTGTGGAGGAAAGACTTACTGTGCCTATTGAAGAGTTCAACAAGCAACAAAAGTTGGTGCAAGAATTGAGGGCAGAGAATTCCGGTATGAGTAGTCAGCTACAAGGAGCTTTGCATGACAATTTGGAGCTGAAGTGGCAGGTCAAAGAGTCGACTGAGCGTCTGAAGAAGACAGAAAATGATCTGGATAGCAGAATTCAGTATTTCAAGAAGATCAGCATGGCAGCAGAGACCTCAAGCCAGACCACCAGGACAACTAAGAAGCTTTTGGCTAAGACTGAAACCGAGCTTGATGTTTATCAAGAGATGTGGAGTGAGGTCCAAGTCGAAAACGAGGTGCTAAACAAAGAGCTGCAAAAGGCGAAAGAAAAGGGGAAGCATTTCTTCAACAAGTGGAAAGAATCCCAGAAGGAGATTGAAGAGCTCAAATTACAAGTTGGAATCAAGAAGGTAAGACATGAAAGTAGCAACGCTGAAGAACAGATTGCAACGCTGAACCAAGAGATTGCAAAGAGAAACAGGTTAATCAAAGGGCTAATCTCGCGACCGGCACATCCTGACACTTTGAATCTTCTGGAAGAAGTGGAGGCTAGCCTGTTTGGGGGAGAATTGTAGTTTATTGTGTATCTGTTTTTATGTGGTTACCATCAGGATTGTTGATGGAATCACCGTTGGTTACGATTGACTTTGTTTGTATGAATTCTTCCATCTTGATAATAGAATGTTTGATTCAGATATTTTTGCCTTGGTAGTTTTCTATTTTTGTGATTGGTTTCCAGTGGTTGGATCCGGTGGTATTTCTGGGTCGGATTTATTTTTCGATATTGCGTCTAATCCCTGGCCCGGTTGCTTGGAATGGAATCAAAGCGGATATACCTTAGAAATGTTCAAATATGTTTGTTGCATTTGCATTTGGCATAATCATATTCATTCTTTGC
Organism: Lathyrus tuberosus; assembly: GCA_022829125.1. Taxonomy (NCBI): domain Eukaryota; kingdom Viridiplantae; phylum Streptophyta; class Magnoliopsida; order Fabales; family Fabaceae; genus Lathyrus; species Lathyrus tuberosus. The sequence continues at coordinate 4,761,307 of JALAZF010000203.1, read as the reverse complement.
ATTGCAGGTTTTCTTGGGTTTCTCTGGTTTTCTTATGTTCTCTCTTTCTTTTAGTCAGGATTGATCAACCAATTCATCGTTATTCTACCAGGCTCAATCAAAACAGAGTGATGGACAAAGTTCAAGCAGATATGGCCGCTATGCAAGCTCGCATCGACCAGTTCATGGAAATGATGCAGGGTGTGGTGCAAAGTCAGAACGAGTTCAGAACTCTGGTTCAGCCGTTAGTGGCACAGGTCGACGAAAATGGTATCCTACACGGTGGTCTTATTAACCGTAATATCCCTCCGGGCGGAGTTGGTGCTGGTGGACAGGGCAGAATTCCTACAGTGGTTGGAGAGGGAAGTACTGTTCGGGCTATCCATGGCCATCATTTTGATGATCAACAGGACGATGTGTTCTCGGTCAGGAGTTTAGATGCTGCCCTTCCTGTGGTCAGTGATGAAAGAATCCGTTTAATCGAAGCTCAGTTGAAAGGAGTAGTGAAACAGGATGATTTGGGGATTGATTTGGACGACCTAGGGTTGGTCCCTGATGTTGTTATTCCACACAAGATTCAGATTCCTACGCTAGAAAAGTACAATGGCTCTACCTGCCCAAGGACTCATGTGAAGGCCTATACCCGGAAGATGGCTGCTCACGCTAAGGATGAAAAGTTAATGATGCACTTCTTCCAAGACAGCCTGTCTGGCGCGTCTTTGGAATGGTACATGGGGCTAGAAAGCAGAGATGTTCGTACCTGGAGAGAGCTAGCTGCAGCTTTCATCAAGCATTATCAGTACAACACGGACATGGCTCCCAACAGAACTCAGTTGTTGAGCATGTCCCAGAAGAATGATGAGAGTTTCAAAGAATACGCGCAAAGGTGGCGTGAATTGGCGGCTAGGGTGCAGCCACCAATGCTAGAGAAAGAGATGCTAGATATGTTCATGGACACATTGCCGAAGCACTACTATGAGAAGCTTTTGCCTTGTTCTCTAGGCAAGTTTGCAGATGTGATTGCTATTGGGCAGAAGATAGAGGTCGGAATTAAGGCTGGGAAGGTTTCTAGCGGTGATGGATCGTCTTTCGGACAGGGAAAAAAGCCGTTTGATAATTATAAGAAGAAAGGAGAGACCAACGCTGTATCATCCCACAGGGGAAAAGGGAAACAGCGCCAGTTTAACAATCAACAGGTAGCATCAGTAACCATTCCAGCAACATTACCTCCACCACAACAGCAAAGGGGTAATGCTAATCAGAATAGGCAGCAGGGTCAGTATCAGAACAGACAGAGGAATGCAGAGAGGCATTTTGATCAACCCCCAATGTCATATGCACAGTTGTTGCAACACTTGCTGCAGTTGCGTCTAGTTGAGCTTCGTACCTTGGCTCCACCAACAGGGGAACTCCCACGAGGCTACGATGCTAACGCACACTGCGATTTTCATTCTGGTGCTCCTGGGCACACGGTGGAGAAGTGCAGGGCGTTTCAGCACAAGGTGCAGGACCTTGTGGACTCAAAAGCCATCAATTTCTCGAATGACGGACCCAATGTTATTCAGAACCCGATGCCTAATCACAATGGGCCAAGGGTGAATGCTATAATTGAGGACTGTGAAACTTTGAATTTGATCAGGGATGTGGAGGAGCTGAAGACTCCGTTGGTGGTGGTTAAGAACAGATTATTGAATGGTGATGTCTATCCGGGTTGTGGTGAGAACTGCTCAGATTGTTTGATAAAGGTTAATGGTTGTGATTCGTTGAAGAGGGGTATTCAGAATCTGATTGATGAGGGCTGTTTACAGTTTGACAGAGGTAATCAGCTAGAAGAGGTTGTTAGTGAGAAGGTTGCCACTATCACTATTCCATTCAAAACAATTACTATTTCTGGTCCAGCAAGGCCACCTCCAGTCATTATCACAAGGGCTGGACCCATTCCGTACGAGAGTTCTAAGGCTATTCCGTGGAATTATGGTGCAGAGGTATTTGTCAATGGGCAAAAACAAGAGCTAATGAATACTTCACCAGTGGGTTCTAGTTCAGGGGTTAAAGTTGAGACTGATGCCATAACCAGAAGTGGTAGAGTGCTCCCTCCGGTTAACGATCAACCCAGTACCTCTAGGCAGGATAGAGGAAAACAGGCGATGGATGGTTCTGTTCAGACCCCAGTGATTGTGGAATCTACAGTGAAACCGGTTGATGATGCTTTTTCAGAAAATGTAGAGGAATTTATGAGGCTCATCCGAAAAAGTGATTATAAGATTGTGGACCAATTACATCAGACCCCGTCCAAGATCTCTATTCTGTCTCTGCTCTTGTGTTCTGAGGCTCACAGGAATGCTCTTTTGAAGATTTTGAATGCAGCATACGTTCCTCAAGAGATTTCTGTTAATCAACTGGAAGGGGTTGTAGCGCACGTGAATGCGGGTAACGGCCTGGGTTTTACAGATCTTGACTTGACTTCTGCTGGCAGGAATCATAACAATGCCCTGCATATTTCGATCGAATGCCGTGGCTCGCTGATGTCACATGTCTTGGTTGATACTGGTTCATCGTTGAATGTATTGCCCAAGAAAGCGTTAATGAAGTTGGATACTCGAGGACTTATTTGTACACCAAGCGACTTGGTGGTGCGAGCTTTTGATGGCTCGAAGAGATCTGTTTTTGGCGAGATTGTGCTTCCAATCAAGGTTGGACCGGAAATCTTTAATGCAACGTTTTACATTATGGATATTCAGCCAGCGTACAGCTGTTTATTGGGTCGTCCTTGGATCCATGGGGCAGGTGCTGTAACTTCCACTTTGCATCAAAAGCTGAAGTATATGGTTGATGGTCACATAGTGACAGTGTGCGGAGAAGAAGACATAATGATCAGTCAGTTGTCAACCTTCAAATACGTGGAAGTGGATGGGGAAATCCACGAGACATTGTGCCAGGGATTTGAGAAGGTGAAAGTTTCTGAAGAAGTTGTTCAGTCTGAAGCTGTAGTGCAGCCCGTAGTGGCAAATCAACCTGAGGGTTCCATGTCTTCGTTGAGAGACGCCAAAGCTGTGGTTGAAGCTGGTGGTTCACAGAGGTGGGGCCGGGTGGTTGAAGTCTAGAAAAAGAAGGATACTTATGGATTGGGATATAAGCCATCCAGGAGAGATGAGGATCCCCCAAGATTCTATGGCCCTGTCCGGTTCACTAGCGCTGGAGTTTTCTTCGACAGAGTTAATGCTATTGATGAAGAAGGAGACAGTGATTGCGACATGGATAGCTGGATCCGTCCTTGTGTCCCAGGGGAAAGTCTGCACAACTGGTCTTCCGAGAAAGTCATTCAAGTGACAGGCTTCGAGTAATTGCTTTGTTTTCCTATTTTGTTAATCCTACGTTCTGCCCAAGACGTAGTGATTCTGTTTGTAGGGCTTTTAACTGTCGCATGTTTTGCTTTATCATCAATAAAGGACTTTTCACACTCAAATATTTTGATCTCTGTCTTTCTGTTTTTATTTTTATGCATTAAAAAACCCACATCAAAATGGCAATGTGTTTCTTTTGTTGCATCATAATAAAACATACCTCATAAATCATTGCAGGTCTTTTTGTTCAGATGACACCGATCATGACTTAGCTATAGCTCGGTATGACTTTGACAATCCAATCTATCAGGCTGAAGAAGAGGCTGATGAAGATTGTGAACTGCCCGAAGAGTTGGCCAGACTGTTGAAGCAAGAGGAGAGAGTCATCCAACCTCATCAGGAGGAAATTGAGATTATAAATCTGGGAACCGAGGACGCTAGAAAGGAAGTAAGAGTAGGGGCTGCATTGGAAGACAGTGTCAAGGGAAGATTGATTGAAATGCTCCGAGAGTATGTTGACATCTTCGCCTGGTCTTACCAAGACATGCCCGGGCTGGATACTGATATTGTTGTACACCGGCTACCACTCAAAGAAGGTTGTGCTCCGGTCAAGCAAAAGTTGAGAAGAACTAAACCGGAGATGTCTGTTAAGATCAAGGAAGAGGTTCAGAAACAGCTAGATGCCGGATTTCTTGCCGTAACAAATTATCCTCCATGGGTTGCTAACATCGTGCCCGTACCTAAGAAGGATGAGAAGGTCAGGATGTGTGTTGATTACAGGGATTTGAATAGAGCAAGCCCAAAGGATGATTTCCCGCTCCCTCACATTGACGTGTTAGTTGACAATACTGCTCAGTATTCTGTGTTTTCCTTCATGGATGGCTTCTCTGGGTATAACCAAATCAGAATGGCCCCAGAGGACATGGAGAAGACTACATTCATAACACCGTGGGGAACTTTCTGCTACAAAGTGATGCCCTTTGGATTGAAAAATGCAGGGGCAACTTACCAGCGGGCGATGGTGACTCTCTTTCATGATATGATTCACAAAGAGATTGAGGTCTATGTTGATGACATGATTGCGAAGTCACAGACGGAAGAAGAACATCTGGTGAATCTTCAGAAGTTATTTGAAAGGTTAAGGAAATTCAGACTGAGGTTGAATCCAAACAAATGCACCTTCGGGGTGAGATCGGGAAAATTGCTGGGGTTTATTGTTAGTGAAAAAGGTATTGAGGTTGATCCTGCAAAGGTAAAAGCCATACAAGAAATGCCTGTGCCGAAAACAGAAAAAGAGGTTCGTGGTTTCTTGGGGAGATTGAATTACATTGCTAGGTTCATCTCGCATCTCACAGCCACGTGTGAACCAATCTTCAAGTTGCTAAGAAAAGATCAAGCGGTCAGGTGGAATGAAAATTGTCAAAAGGCATTTGAAAAGATTAAAGAATACTTGCAGGAACCTCCGGTCCTTATGCCGCCAGCGCCAGGAAGGCCTTTGATTATGTATCTCACGGTTCTTGAGAATTCAATGGGTTGTGTGCTCGGTCAACAAGACGAGTCAGGTAAAAAAGAGCACGCCATCTATTACCTGAGTAAGAAGTTTACTGATTGCGAGTCAAGATACTCGATGCTGGAGAAAACATGTTGTGCACTCGCTTGGGCCGCTAAGCGTTTGAGGCAGTATATGTTAAACCATGCAACCCTTTTGATTTCGAAGATGGATCCAATCAAGTATGTGTTTGAGAAGCAAGCACTTTCTGGTAGAATAGCCCGTTGGCAGATGGTTCTGACAGAATATGATATTCAGTATGTTTCCCAAAAGGCCATTAAGGGAAGTGTTTTGTCAGAATATCTCGCAGAACAGCCAATTGAGGATTATCAACCGATGAAGTTTGAATTTCCGGATGAACATATCATGTATCTGAAGATGAAGGATTGTGAAGAGCCTTTGCCTGATGAAGGACCTGAGATTGGATCTCAATGGAAGATGGTTTTTGATGGGGCTGTTAATTCATATGGCAACGGAATCGAGGCAATCATTACGACTCCACAGGGTTCTCATATACCCTTTACTGCCCGATTAGCTTTCATATGCACCAACAATGAGGCGGAGTATGAAGCATGCATCATGGGGTTAGAAGAAGCAATTGATTTGAGAATCAAGAACCTCGATGTTTATGGTGATTCTGCGTTGGTGGTGAATCAGATTACAGGAGAATGGGAGACTCGTCAAGTAAATCTCGTTCCATATAACAATTATGCCAGAAGATTGTTACCTTTCTTTGACAGAATAGACTTCCATCACATTCCCCGGATAGAGAATCAGATGGCTGATGCGTTGGCAACATTGTCATCAATGTATAAAGTGAATCTTTGGAATGAAGCTCCCTCAATCAGAATCATGCGCTTGGATAGACCTGCTTTTGTATTTGCAGTTGAAGGGGTATCAGATGGCCAGCCTTGGTATCATGACATTAAAGTCTTCTTGAAGAGTCAGGAATACCCAGTCGGGGCATCTTCCAAAGATAAAAAGACATTGAGGAGGTTATCAGGAAACTTCTTTTTGAACAAGGATGATGTGTTGTACAAGAGAAACTTTGACATGGTCTTGCTACGTTGTGTTGATGAACACGAGGCAGGCTTGTTAATGGAAGAGGTTCACGAAGGTTCCTTCGGTACTCATGCCAATGGGCATGCTATGGCCAGAAAATTGTTGAGAGCGGGGTATTATTGGATGACTATGGAGTCTGACTGTTTTAAATACGCCCGAAAATGTCATAAATGCCAGATTTATGCTGACAAGGTGCACGTACCGCCTACTCCTCTAAATGTTTTGTCGTCACCTTGGCCTTTTGCTATGTGGGGTATTGACATGATTGGGAAGATCGAGCCGACTGCTTCAAATGGACATCGTTTTATCCTGGTTGCTATCGATTATTTCACGAAGTGGGTGGAAGCAGCATCGTATGCCAACGTCACCAAACAAGTGGTAGCCCGGTTCATTAAGAAGGACATCATCTGCCGGTATGGAGTCCCGGAGAGAATCATTACTGATAATGGTTCAAATCTGAATAACAAGATGATGAAGGAGCTATGCCAGAGCTTTAAAATCGAACATCACAATTCTTCTCCCTATCGTCCGAAGATGAATGGGGCTGTTGAAGCGGCTAATAAGAATATAAAGAAGATTGTGCAAAAGATGGTAGTGACATACAAAGACTGGCATGAGATGTTGCCTTACGCTTTGCATGGGTATCGTACTTCGGTACGCACCTCGACTGGGGCAACTCCTTTCTCACTAGTGTATGGCATGGAAGCAGTCCTGCCATTAGAAGTTGAGATTCCTTCTTTGAGAATTCTGACAGATGTGAAGCTGGATGAAGCTGAATGGGTGCGTTCCCGGCTGAATGAATTGAACCTCATTGAAGAGAAGAGATTGAAAGCCATTGCGCATGGCCGGTTGTATCAGAGCAGGATGAAGAAAGCCTTTGATCAGAAGGTGCGTCCTCGGTGTTTTCAAGCTGGTGAATTAGTTCTGAAAAGGATCACTCCTCCTCAAACAGATCACAGGGGCAAGTGGACTCCGAATTACGAAGGGCCATATGTAGTAAGACAGGTTTTCTCTGGTGGAGCCTTATTACTCTCAACTATGGATGGCGAAGATTTTACGTCCCCTGTGAACGCGGATGTAGTCAAAAAATACTTTGCATAAAAGAGACCCGCTGAGCATAAAAAGAAGGTTCAGGCAAAAATGGGGCATCCTGGCGAACCATAAAAAGAAAAGGTTCGGGCAAAAATTAGGGATAAAAAGAAAAAGAATAAACCCGCAAGGTTGAAAACCTGAAATGGCAACTTTGGCAAAAAATGGGTATCCCGGTGGATTGAAAACCCGAAAAGGGCGATCCAGGCAAAAGTTAGGGATTTTAGAGCAAAGACTACGATCCGCGCCCGATCTGTGATCACCGTTCACCCTTGGAAAATTCTGAGGAAAGGAATCAGTCCAGTTAGTCGTCGTCGAAGGCCAAAGTATATGCGGATGAACAAGTCATATGGGTTATAGCTGAGTCGAGTCATGGTGGATGTCTGTTCCCCACATTGCCGACATTTGTATTTTCTTTTGCTTTTTGCGCAATTACCTCTTTCCAGGAATTGCTTCCAGATGTAAATGCCTATTTACAGGCCAATTCATTCAATAAAGTTTGCATTTCAGTTAAAGAGCTTTTGTTTTCTGTTTTACCTGTTTTGTTTGTGAAAATGTCCGATATTTTTGATAAAAACATTACATGCTAAAACGTTGAGCTTTATGACACAAGATGGAAAAACAGTGGCAATTGCTTAGGCGACAGTCACCATGTGGATAATCAATGTATTCATTCTTGCACGTAGACTTTTGTTGGTTTTGCAGGATGACAGGTGTACTTTCCCCAGTAGAGTAGAGCTCTCCTCAACTTTGAAGTCTGATCGTCCTCAGCAGGCCAGAGTTGTGACTTGGTACATCTTTCTCCAGTAAGTGATGTCTCCCCACGGAGCAGAGGCAGTTATTTGTTCCCCAGCTAGTCAGGAAGCTTGTGCTATCCCCTAGCAGGTGAATGTTGACAATTACTTTCTCTCCCAAGCGGAGTCGTTGAGGATCGTCTTCCTCAGCAAAGTACAGAGGATTGTATACCCAACCGGAGTCGTGTTTGGATTGTTATTCCCCAGCAAGTACTCAGAAGTTGATTGCTTTGAGGTGAATGTTGCCGTACCTCCAACAGGAAGTTTGTGGACGAAGATGTTATTATCCCCACAGGGTCCTGGTGTCTACTTCCCTCGGTTGGTCAGAAAGTATAGTCTCGACGACAATGGTTTGGTCTAGTACCCAGCAGGGTGAGGGTAAAGTTACTTCCCTAGCAGCAGATTAAGCTCATTTCCCCAATCAGAGTCTGGTGGTGAGTGGTATCCCCAGCAGGTCTTAAGGCCAATCGTTTTGGCAGGCGCCGAAGCCAAGTTCTGAGATAGTAGGTCGTCCCCAGCGGTGGAATTTCCATCTTCAGTATTCATACCCCTCCCCAACTGAGTGGGTATTCTCTCGGAGCTTCGTCCATCTCCAGCAGAGTTGTTGATTTTGATATTCCTCAACAGAGTGGATATCCTCTTGGAGTTTCGTCCATCTCCGACAGAATTGGTGATTGTGATATTCCCTAGCAGGGAGAAGTTTTCCTCAACAAGTTTTCCTTTGTTTCAGTGGCAATTTAGTTTGCCGTCCCTAGCGGAGTTGCTTCTGGTCTTCAGCATTTATTTTGCTGGGACGTCTCTTTTGCATTGCATAAGCATTTGTTTTGCATAACATCCTCCCAAATGCGTAGCATTTCCACTTCATGTGGGGCATTACGGCAAAATTCAAACATATGCATCTGAAGCGTAAGCCAGGTTTGAGTTTTCCTTCGTCAGGAAAAGCTGGATTTCAGAGGTGTTGGGTTAAACAATATTTGATAGTTCCCTGGCAGAACGTTTTGGCCAGGATTGTTTATCCTTGATTTTGTTTGTACCCCTTCGTCCAGGTGGTCCTTTGATTTATTCCCTCGAAATTTTTACCGTCAGACACTCGTCCGTGTTTCCTTCAGCACCCGTCCGTGTTTGAACTTTTTCAATACCCGTCCGTATTGACCTTTTGATGACACTCGTCCGTGTTTCCTTCGGCACCCGTCAGTGCTGCGATTCAATCCCCAGAGAGGTCGCCTTTTTGTTTCAATACCCGTCCGTATTGACCTTTTGATGACACTCGTCTGTGTCGCCTCCCGTTCCCCCAGCGAGATTAATTCCCGATAAAGTTGCTTTACAACCTTTTTCAATGCCCGTCCGTATTGAATCTTTTACACCCGTCCGTGTACCTTTTTTCAGTACCCGTCCGTATTGAAATCTTTGGCACCCGTCCGTGTACCATTTTCAACACCCGTCCGTGTACCATTTTCAACACCCGTCTGTGTTTGAACTTTTATTTCAATGCCCGTCCGCATCGACATTTTACACCCGTCCATGTATCTTCTCAATACCCGTCCGTATTTGATATCCTGGATTCTTTAACACTCGTCCGTGTTTATCCCCGGCGTAGCTAACACTCGTTTGTGTTTATTTCAAGACTTTTCAATACAGTTTTGGTTTCCAACACTCGTACGTGTTGTGACAGTGCAGCATTTATTGTTTATTCCCCAGTGGAGTCGTCCCTCCTTTGAGGATTGCAAATTTCAGGTTTCTTATGGTATTCAATCTCCGTGAATCCTTGGAACGCATGATAGCCGTCACTATCATACCTTCAGGATCAAGTTGATTGAATAGGGGCAGCTGTAACACCCCAAAATTTGCCTTGTTGTTTTTAGATAACTGGCTTATGTTTCTCTGCATTTCTTGCATTAGCATTTGTGCATAGCATTGGGTCCTAGCATGGGATCAAGGTACTTGGTTTAACTCAAAGGAAGAAGAGGTTTTTCAGGTTTTCAAACAACAGTTCATGTGCATTGTCCAAGGGGCTAAGAGGAGAGACAATTCTTGATGCTATCAATTCTTGAACCACAAATGAACCTTGGGCCTCAAGGTGTTTTATTTGGTCCATCATATCTTCATAAGATCAAAATTGGCAAGAGATTTCAGAGGGATCACACTCTCCTAACCTGATTTCCTAAATTAGGGTTTTGGAGATTCTGAGATCTAACCCTCAAATGAGAAAGCTCTTTGATTGTTTATCATCTCCAAGTGGCACATATCATCATTGGTGGACATGACACACATCATACTCAGAGGAATGTAAATTTGGAAGATGTGCTGATTTCTCCTAACCAGAGGAGCTAAAATTAGGGTTTCCTGTAGAATCAGTTTATTTATGATTTTTGAGACAAGACTCGATCTCATGGTATTCCTTATGTCCTCAAGTGTCTAGGATTGGAAAATTGTCCATCAATTTGGTTCAGAAGGATTTCAATTGATCAGAAAGTTTGAAAATCAGGAGAATTGGGAATAAAGTCAACTGTGCAGTGGGAAAGTTAACCCCTGACTTTTTGAGGCCAACATCATGATTTTCAAGTCAAATATGGTCCATGGACAAGATTTGATCAAGAAATGTTCAAGGATTCATGAAAAATCAAAAATGTGGGAAAAGTTGCTATTTTTGGAAATCTAGGTTTTTAAGGAGTTGCTATTTTTGGAAAGTTCTAACATGAATTCAGCCATCTTCCAAGCCAATTTCCATCATGATAAAAGCTTCATTTCATTTTTCTTCAAACATGAAAGTTTTAGAGCTTGTTCCAAGCTTTCTAACCATGTAAAGTTTGTCTCATTTGGATTATTTTTGAGAGAGTTATGATGTTTTGAAGATGGAGGTTTCAAGTTGGAAATTTGGAAAACTTAGAATTATTTTCTAAGTTACTTTTGACAGCTTGGTACATCAATGTTCATGGCTAATTTCGAATGACTTCCAAGCCTTGAATTGAGAAACTTCTAACATAAGAATTGTAGAGGACAATCTCCTCTTTCCAAAGAGCACAAGTATGCCTTGATTGGATCAATATTGAGCAAGTTGTGGTCTCTTGAAATCCAAGGTTTTTCATGATTCATGATGAGTTCAAAAACTTAGAATTTTCTCTAAGTCTTCTTTTGGCAGCTCTGAGGACAAGTTTTCATGGCAAGTTTTCAGTGTCTTACAAGCTTGAATTCCACTAGTTTTGAACACCAAAGATGTTCCTTGAAGTGTAGGCTTTCCAATGAAATTCAATTGGTACAATTTGGATTGAAACTCATGAAGATATCATGGCATAAAGTGGGTTGCATGAATTAATTTCTAAAGCATGGTAGGATATGTGTTGTTGGAATTTGGTAGCATGCTCTTGCAGCACGACTTTAGTGCACATTACCTCACGTATACCCTTTCTTTTTCTTTACTACAAATTGCCAAACATGTACTACACTCCATTACACACTAATTTGAATTACATGACCAAAATTAGAAAAGCCAAACTTGCACAACAAGAATTGGATTCCACTCAATTCTGACTTCACCACACACTCTCTCACGTTCCATGTACAACCACTCTTTCCATGTTCCATTTCCACTCAAAAAATCATTCCACACACCCCTCATGAATCCTTACCCGAACCTCACTCTCAACATGGCCTTTGTGACATAATCCCCAAATGAATGCTCCATTTCATTTTAGGCCCAACTACCACTCATAATCCATCATATTTAAGTCCTCTAAACCCTAAAAACGAGCAGCCATTCTCATTCACACACATTTTTTCCAATCCGAATCAAACTTTCTCTGAAACTTCTCATTTTCGTTTTCCCTAATTTCTGAGATCTCTCAAGATTTTCTTGGTTGAATCACTCACTACCAAGTGCAATCTTACTTCTGTATGCAAATATTCATCTCTGTATTCATTGTTTAAAGCTCCACAAGCTCTCTATTCATCACTATTGGGTTGAGCTGGTGTGAAGACTTCTAGCAAGTTCTGAGCAAAGCAAGTCAAGATCTCTAGCTTCCAAGTGATTCTCAAGTTATCCGGATTATTTTCCACGGCCAGATCTTGTTGGAAAGGAGCAACGGACTCTCTCCGTTAGGTAACTTCTCATGATCCTCTCTCCCATGCTTAGGTTCAAATGAGTTAGGGTATGGAGTATTGTGCTCATGTTTTGCATCTGAGGAAGCCTGAAATGATGGCATTGTTTGAGTCCTTGAGTTTGAGGTTGGTGACATTGTTAAACGTGTATTGATGTGTTTGAACCCGTGCCTTTAGATCTACTTTCCTCTATGATTGAGTGATCATCTTTGAAAACTATTGATACATTGTTGATCTTTGATTCTTGAGCTCTATTTTAGGGTTTTATTTTGCGTGATTTGGTTGAGATTTCATGGTGAAATTTGATGTGGAAATCTGGTTGTTGACACTGCGTTTTTCTTTCTTTCTCACGATGCATGAGTTTTGTGTTCATGGCTGTATGAAGGAGATGATGGCGTGGCCTGATCCTATTGGTTCATGTTATTTTTGTCCGCTAGTGACTTAAAGAGAAGGGGACCGATTGATATATGTTCTCACATGATTATGTAGCGTGTTACTTTTTTTATTTTATTTTGTATTTTATTTTATTTTATTTCAAAAGGCTGATGACTTTTTATTGGTGATTGGGCTTAGCACTTTGATTTTCACACCCCACCATTTTGAGGCCCAATGCGCACATTAAGTGCTTCCTTGTGTAATCAGAATGGCTTATACACCCCTGGTTTCATTTCATTTCACTTTCATTTTCTATTTTCATACCATTTCATAATTAATTTTTTTTTAAAAAATACTTGCATATACTAAAAAATTCCAAAAAAATTCATCATTCCTCCTCATTATTAAAATTAATTTTTCACATTTTATTTCATTATTTTTGCATTAAAATTGCATTAAATATTAATTTTCCAAAGTATTTTTTCTCATTTGCATTTCATATTGCATACTTCATGTTGCATCTTTTATTTCTCTCATTTGAAAAGTGATTTGATCCTGATTCTTTTTGGGTTGTGTTCTTAACATGTTGAGGTATGTTTGAGATTTTTGGTATGATTTTTAGGTCCTGTTTGGATGACTTTGGATGTGTTGCTTTGAGCATGAATGTATGAAACTCTATTGATGCTTTGACCTAATTGTTGATGGACATTGGTTCTGATTCATTGCTTGTGGTTTTGATATGTTGATTATACATGTTTGAGATGCTTGAATACTGAATGACATAATTTTTTAGGCATGTTCGTTATTTCTTTGAAGCATGAACTTTAATTTGTCCAATTTGTGAATATATGTTTCATGTTTGGTTTGCTTGATCATGAAGGCACTTGTGCCATAATTGGAGGTCTTGTTTGAGGATTGATAGCATGTTAATTGACTTCTGGTTGTGATATTTGAATCTCATCTTTGCATGTTTGATGTTTGCCTTGCACCTTAAGTCACTTGTTTCACAAGTATGAACCATGTTTCACTTCACTTCACTTCTTCTTCTTTGCTTCTTAATTGATTGTGAAAGTGTTTGTATGACTTGAATGATGTTTGAAGATCATGTTTAGGCACATATTTAGGATCGTGTCACTTCTGGACTTGGTTTACTTTGTAAAATTTTGACTTGGTTGCTTTACATGATCACTTCTTTTCATCTCATTCCTTCTTTAATGACTTGAATGGTACTTGAGTGACTTCTCCCTTTTCTTTTTGACTAATTGTGCATGATTAATAGTAGAGGTCAGTAGGACCATTAGGTTCTGAACTTGATGTTTGATGTACTTTAGAACTTGTTTCTTTATGGCCTTATGCTTGTTTGAGTTTCATTTTGTCATATGTGAATACTTCTAACATTTTCAGGGGCATATGGTAAGTTGTTTGAATGTGGATATGCTTCCACATTTTACTTTCTTCCTTTATCTTTCAACTTTCATACTTGTGTTTGAAGTGAGCTAAGGCCACTTGTGTTTCACTTCTCTTTCTCCTCCTTCTATTCCACTCTTTTCATCCCTCGAGTCGCAAGACTTGTTTAAGTCTTGGATTCTCTCCCTTTAGAGCTACCTAGTCCAACTTAATTTCTGATTAAGCTTGGAGTAGGATTAGCATTAGGTTAGGTAGTCGTCTCTCCTAAACCTCACTAACCATAGGACATCCATGCATGATAACATTAGGACTCTTAGTTCCCCTTTAGAGTTTCCTTTGTGTCGTCTCTCTTCTCATCTCAAAACTTCTTCAAGACACGTAATAAAAGTTAACGTGTATTGCGCTTGAGCCTTCTATGTGGGAAATGGGGATTGAGGGGCTTCCTCTCATTCTTCTAGGATACCTAGTGTTTGTCCTGTTGGGGACGACGCACGAAAGTATTCGTTCCTGTATTCAAGACTTGGGTTCAATGCAAGTTGCGAAACAACTTAAAAGACATTTCTGTCTAAAAAACACCAAACCAATTCAAATCTTTTTGTCCTCCGGGATTGTTGGGTTTCAAATTTCTTTTTTTTCGTGAAAGAGCTCGTCGCTCACGTAAAAAACACTTACCCACCCGTGGTCGTACCCGCGAACTACATTAGCTCTGATTCCTCTCTCTCGTCCGATTGAGGATATGTAGGCACAAGACAGCGATTGTCTTGGCGAGCAACCTTCCCCCACAGTTCCCGTCCGAACTACGTTGACTCTGACTTTCCCATTGCACTGAGGGAGTACGTAGGCCTAGGACAACGATAACGTCCTATCGAGTCACTTCTTTTTTCTTTTCTTCTTCGTTTCTTCGTTTTTCCGTTCTCGTTTCTTCTCCGGTCCAGTAGCAGTGGAGCTCCAGATGACGACACCCTTTGATGCAGACAACAAGCGTGGATCCCATCGAGTACGATGGACGTGTTGGGTGCTAACACCTTCCCTTCGCGTAACCGACTCCCGTACCCGTTCTCTTGGTCGTGAGACCATGCTCTTTCCCTTTCTTTCAGGTTTACGCAGTGTTTCCTTTCCCTCTCTTGGGATAAATACACTTTGCTGGCGACTCTGTGTTCTTTTGCGCCACTCTCGCGTTTGTACCGTTGGATGCGAATCTTTCGGGAGCGACACAATCCTTTCGCGAATGAGGGCGGCACTAATGGCTTCGCCTGTGACGGATAGATACAGGTACAACGTTTCCCCGCAATCTGGTCGTGACAGAATGATGGGCTCAGACAAGCCTCGCTTGAGGTGGAGCAGAGCCTGCTCGCATTCATCTGTCCACTAGAATAAGGCTTCTTTTCGCAGAAGTTTAAAGAAGGGCAGAGCGTGTTGGGCAGACTTGGCCACGAAGCGAGAAAGTGAAGCAAGCATCCCGTTGAGGGATTGTATGGATTTCTTCGACCTGGGTGTGGGGAATTCAGCGAATGCCTGACATTTGTCAGGGTTGGCCTCTATCCCTCTCTCAGTGTGGTAGAATCCGAGGAATTTCCCTGCCCGCACGCCGAAGGTGCATTTTTCTGGTTTAAAACGCATTTTGCATTTTCTCGCTTGGCCAAAGACCTTTTGCAAGTGGACTGTGTGATTGGATTCCTCTTGGGACTTCACGATCATATCGTCCATGTATACTTCGAGCATGTCTCTAATTTCTGATCGGGAGACCTTGTTCATCATACTCTGGTACGTGGCCCCGACGTTCTTTACACCGAAGGGCATTACGTTGTAGTAATAGTTCCCTGATGCAGTCATGAATGCGGTATACTTCTTATCCTTTTCGACCATGGGAATTTGGTGGTATCCCGAATAGGCGTCCATGAAGGACAAGAGCTTGAAACCTGCAGAATTGTCTACGAGCTTATCTATGCTAGGCAGAGGATAAGCGTCCTTCAGGTAAGCCCGGTTAAGATCAGTATAATCAATGCACATGCGTTATTTTCCATTATGTTTCTTGACAAGTACAATATTGGACAGCCAGGTTGTATACCTGGCCTCCGAAACAAATTTTTGCCTCTAAGAGGTATTGTACAAGTTTTTCGGCAGCCTGTGCCTTTTCCTCGGATTGGTTGTGCCTGCGCTGTGCGACCGCTCGAGCAGCTGGGTCAATGGTCAGTTAATGGCATGCGGTCTCAGGGTCGAGGCCGGGCATGTCCGCGGCGCTCCAGGAGAACAAGTCAGCATTGTCTTCCAAGCATGTCTTCAGCTGCTTCTTTACCTATTCGGGCATCCTTGCTCCTATTTTTACCCCTTTGTTCGGGTTGTTTCCGAAGGTGATCACCTCGAACTCCCCATCTGGTACAAGACGCATGATAGCTGATGCAGAGGAGCCGCCTGATTCTGCTGACCTGCTTTCCCCGTTATCTTCCTCGCCTCTTCAGAAACTCGGTTGTCGAGGTCGATTGTGTGCACAGGGAGAGCTGGCTTCTTGTCAGGCTGACTTTCTTCGCTGGGGTGTTCTTCCTCCCTTGCCCGCTTGGCGGCCTTGGATGTTGCACCGATTGAGCTTTGTGCTCGGGTAGCTGCTTCAAAGCATCTCCTCGCAGCTTCTATATCCCCGTGCAAGGTTGTGACATGGCCCTTCTCCATTTAATACATTATCTTGAGATGAACGGTTGAAGGGATGACAATCAACTCTGCAAGGGTTGGTCTGCCCAGGATGCATTGGTACAGTGAAGGACAGTCAATTACTAGAAACTGAGTTTTGATTGACTTTGATGCCTCTTCTTCTCCGAACGTGACGGGGAGCTCCACGTACCCCCAAGGTCTGGCGGTAGCTCCGTTGAACCCTTAGAGATCCGATCCAATGTACGGTGAGAGGTTCTTTTGGTCGAGCTTTAGTGCCCGGAATAAACCAGTGTACATGATGTCCATAGAACTTCCCTGGTCGACCAGGATCCGTCTGACATTAGTGCTGGCCAGCTTTGCCCTGATGAGCAGGAGAATGTATGAGTTTGGTGAGCCCCCAGGCAGCTCCTTGCGGTAGAATGTGATTGGCTGAGAACGCCCCTGAACTTTCTCGAGTATGGATAGCTGATCGGGACTGCAGTCGATGAGCTGGTCGAATTTTTTCTTAACCGACCTTACTGTGAGATCGTTGTATCCACCATATGAAATGACCATTGCTGTAGGGAAAGTCTCCCAGGTGCTGTGCATGGATATCTGAGGAGGATCCTCGAGGTAGTCGGGGATGATGAAGTCCTTTGGCCGCGTGATGGACATGGCGACCTGCGGGGGAGGACTGGACGGTGAAGACTCTGTTTCCTTCTTGGTCTTTAAAGTCTCTCGTCGGGGGGATTCACCCTTTTTCGTATACTGCTTTAGGTGACCCTCCTTGATGAGGATTTCAATAGCGTCGTTTAGGTGCACACAGTCTTCGGTTATGTGGCCATGGCTGCGATGGAAGCGGAAGTATTTACTCTTGTCCGTGTTGCCCTTTGACGACGTTGGCTTGGGGAACCGGACACCTCCCTGCTTGAACTCCGTATTGATGCATTCAGAGAGAATGCGCTCGCGGGGAGCTGTCAGCAAAGTGTATTCCGTGAATCAGCCAGCAGGCCCCTTGCCTTCACGAGGACGATCGTCTCGTCATCTCTCCTTATCGCTTTTGGGAGCCTCAGATTCGTCTTTTTTTGTTGCCCGGAAACTCTCTTGATCGCTGGAGTCCCAGGCCTTGTATGCGGCCTCTTTCTCCTTATATTGTATATACGCTTGAGCTTTGTGGAGTAGTTCGGCCAAGGTGCGAGGGGTCTCTATGTCCACCGCCTTGCGGAATTCACTCTTTGGTCTCAACCTTTTTTTGAGGAGATATTTCTTCATATGGTCCGTGGTGCGGACCTCAACAGCCTCCTTGTTAAAGCGCTCGATGTACGCACGCAAGGGCTCATTCTTGCCCTGTATGATGGCTTCGAGCGTGGCCTCCAACTTGGGATGACGTCGGGAGGCAGTAAAGTGCCGGGCAAATTGGTTCTTTAGATCCTTCCAGGACGTGACCGAACCTCGGGGAAGCCGCTTGTACCAAGCCATGGCCCCCTTCCTGAGTGCGATGGGGAATAACCTGCATTTAATAGCCCCGCTTACGTTATGATAGTGGAGCATGGCTTTGATATTTTCTATATGCTCGCCTGGGTCGGTGGTCCCGTCATAAGTGGCCAGAGGAGGTGGCTTTTCTAGCCCGCAGGAAATGCGCGTGTCCTTCATCTTCTGAGATAGGGGCCCATGGACATCGTCGTCACTGCTCGCGCTGGATGATCGACAGGGGGAATTGCTATGCCCTCGGCTTCTGCTGCATCGAGGAGAATGCCTGCGCGACCTACGGTGCTCATGTCGGCTCTTCGAGGGTCTAGTCCTCTTTGGGGTAGGAGAGCATCTGGATCTCTGTGGAGGAGATCGGCGTCGTCTTCTGGCAACTCCTGAATCAAGTTCTTCCGATCTTGATCATCCCCTGATGGGAGAAACGCTCCTGGATTTGTCCCGCCTTCATTTCTGAGGAGACCGCGGGCGTGGAGAGAGGCTGCCAGGCTTCTGCGAAGGACGTTGCTCCTGGAGAGCGTGCTTGAGCATGCTGATCTTCTCATCCTGTTGGAAGATCAGGAAGTTGGACCTATTGAGAGAGGAAATGAGGGCAGTAGTGCCGAGGTCAGTGTTTTGAGGGACATGGATAGGCTCAAAGACGAGACCAGCAGCTTGTGCACGAGGCTTGACGTCGTCGGAGAATGGGGATGCGTTTTTCCCGTCATGATGATCATTCCCCGTGAAAACAGCTCAGGGGACAGCATGGTCGGCGTTGTCTTGAACAACGGCGACAACAATATCTTGATGGGCATCGTCATTTTTTATAGAGGCCATGATGATCAAGTGAGTTTCGGAGAGAAAGCTTTGGTCTTTTGGGTGAAAAAGATGAGGAATCTTGAATAAAAAAGATGGGGAAGCAGTGTTCCCACAGACGGTGCCATTGATCTGAAGTGATCAAACTGGATCATCGTGTCCTTCGCGTAGGACAGATGATGATGCTTGTAGAAGAGGAGGGGGTGTACCTGCAAGGTACTACGATGCCAAAGTAAGTATTTGGGCAAGAGAGAAAGCAAGCATAAAGCGTTAATGTGTGATTTTGAGTATTGAATAGTGATCAAACCTGACCATCTCAAGTGAGAAGATATTTATAGAAGTAACCCCCAGCGCGGGGCCAAGGTCTCCCATGTGGCCGAATTATCTGGTCGACCAATGGGAGACTGCCAGGTGGAGGGTCAGGCGCGTGACCTTTGACCTGGTCCAACTGTTTCCATGAGTTTCGGGGAGGCATTTGGTCGTGTAAACTGACAAGCGAGTGAGGAGGACGCTCCCAACGGTCATATTGTGCCCAACGGCTAGTTGTGCCCAACGGCTAGTTTCTGCCCAACGGCTAGTTTCTCGATATCGGACCTTGCCAAGAGCTGGACTGGATTGGGCCTTGCTCTACTGTGGGTTAAGCACCTGCCCAGTCTAGAACAATATTATTTTATTTTATTACCCAAAATTAAGTATTAATTAAAATAATACTATTTACCTACTCTCACAACTTTTAACCCCGATAATTAGTAAATTATCAAATTACCCATGCACTTCGAAAATACCACAAAATCTCATATGAAGACCAAATCACGCAACAATTAAATAAAATATTTAAATAATAAGTTGGGACATTACACCTACATTCAGGAATATTCGTTACCTTCAGAGTTAGAGTCTCAAGCATGGTTCGCAAATTTAGGTGATTCTCACTACTTAACTCCAAATGAATTTGTTTTACAAAACAAAAATCCTTATGTAGGGTCTAATAAAGTCTATGTGTGAAATTTTCAAACTCTTGCAATAAAGTCAATAGGTCCAACTCAGTTTTATTATAAACTCTTCCCAAATCATGAATTAGTCCTAGCTAATGTCTTACATGTACCTTCTATCACTAGAAATATGTTATATGTTTTTAATTTCTCTAGTGATAACAATGTTATCTTTAAAATTCTACCAGGTAAATGTTGTATTAAATCCCAGGCTTCTAAACAAGTTGTTGTTGAATGACTTCTAGATGTTAGTGGCTTATATTGCTTCCTTCAGCTATCTTTGGAGCTATCAAGCTCACACTCCCTGAATAACAACTTAAGTACTTCTACTGGTATTCAAAGTTATCTTGTTTCTCATTCTAACTTTCATGAGTAAAAAAGTTGTAATACTAGTACTCTATGGCATTATAGGCTAGGACATGCCAATTTTAATTCAGTTACACATACTACTCTAATTGTGTAATATTTCTACCTCTAATAAACAATGTTCTTCTTTTTGAACATCTTGTAATCTTGGTAAAACACATACACTAAATTCACCTTTAACTACAAATATTTACCATGCATCTTTTGATGTGACTTACATTGACTTATAAGGCCCTATCTCTCTCCTTATAGTTCTGGTTATAGGTAATATATTGCCTTTGTAGATGGTCATACTAGATACACATGGTTGTACTTTCTTAAATAGGATTTTGAAGCTTTACAAGCTTTTAAACTGTTTCACATGTTTGTCAATTTAGGGTAACCATTAAATTTGTTCAATCTGACTTTGGTGGGGAGTTTAGACCATTTACTAAGTATTTGGCAGAACTAGGGATAACACATAGACTCATTTGCCCTCACACTTCTCGCCAAAATAGTATTATGGAGAGAAATCGCATTCATATTGTAGAAATGGGCTTTATCCTTTTAGATTATTCCTTCACACCTTTAACATAATGGGATTATAGTTTTTCCAGCTCTGTTTGTTTAATCCATAGGTTTCCTACCTCAACTTGGACCAAGTCATACTCACCCTTTCATGCTCTTTATGGAAAACACCCTGATAACAAATTATTAAGAGTGTTTTTTTGATCTTGCTTCCCCTTGATCAGACCCTATATTAAGAACAAACTTCAGTTTCAAAGCCCAGGAGTGTGTTTACCTTAGAGTGTCCTCTCAACATAGAAGTCTCAAATGTCTTAGTAAATATGATATGATCCATGTCTCCAAAGATGTAACCTTTCATGAACATAATTTTCCTTTCCCACGTTTGTTCTTAACTGATTACATGCTTAAGAGTCTTTCAAATGTAGGGTGTTTACCTCATCCTACTAGAACTTTGTGAAACTCTGGCACGCAAATACCAGATGTCGAGACAGATGTCACAACATTGAAATCAAAACACAATTTGAACACACAACAACCAAAAACGGTAAAGTGAAAAAATAAATAACACCAAAGTTGTTAACCCAGTTTAGTGTAACTCACCTACGTCTGGGGGCTACCAAACCAGGAAGGAAATCCACTATCAGTAGTATTAATTCGAAGCTAAACAATCCTAGTTTACAACTCCTCACTTAATCCCTACCCAGTGCAACTTCTACCTAGAAATCACCATCTAGATATGAGAATCCCCTCCCACTTCCTAATCACCTAAGTGATATCAAATAGTCTCAATCCCAGTGACTGTATATAACACAAACAATAGAAACAGAAGGTCACACTTTCAAAACAATACTTGATCTTGCTTAAAAGCTTCAATCAAGAACAATACACTCTTTGCTTAAAAGCTTAGAGTGAAAAATGAACAATCAGTCAAACTCAATGCATCAGAAGATACATGAGTGACATACAATTAACAAACGAAAACCCTAGGGACCAACCAAAACAATAACTAATCCTAATTCTCTAAATTCTTCACGATATGCTCTCTTACTCTAATAGGGTTTTTCTTCACTTTAAATAGCCTTCATACCTACTGGACTTGGGCTTCTTGAGGCGCATAAATAGCAGTAATCAGTATACACTGGCTACAAATCAACCTGCATAATAATAGGAGAAAATTACAAACTTTCCTAAAACGGCTCAAGGATCCTTTTTATGAAAACTAACAGAATCTGCAATAACACAAATTCTCACAATATACTCCCATAAAAGTCGCCCACGTGTGCATCAGAACACATTAAAAATCACACTAAAAATACCAAAATAGTCATGCCCTAACTATCTGGTATAACATGTCCTAGAACATGTCACAACATCATGTAGAACATGATGTCTGACTGACATGGCAGAACATCTGGTTTTACATCTTGCTAACAACATGTTGTTTTACCAAAATGCATCCAATCCAAAAACCACAAGACTTACACTTTGTATGTTCCTGTATCAATTGTCCAACCTATTCCATATACCATAACCACTAGGTCTCAGTCTACTAGTTTACTTATGCCTAATTCCACAGATAAGTCTCCTTTCATAGACAGACACATTAACCAAAATTCTTTACATAATGTGTATAACTAAGGTTGTCCTAGTCAACCAACTGGTCACATCTCTATCCCTAGACAACCTGTCTCTGAACATTTGTCTGCTCACTCGCCCAACATTGGTTCCAACTGCTATCTGTCTTAATTCTCTTAATGGTTCTGCAACAATAACACTAATATTCACTCTATTTATATTATCCCTGGTACAAGACCTAGTATATCACATTATCCTAAGGATAATGAACATGTTATTGTTTCTAATGAGCTCTATAACCATGAGGGTAATGAACCTGGTCAGAAACCTAATTCAAACAAAGAACCAAGTTCAGATAAAGAACTAAGTACAACTTCTTATTCCAAAGAATTAACTTTGTCTTCCACTGTTCCAATGTTTGGTTCCTCTATATCTCCATCCATTCTCACATGTAAACCAACTGCTCCACTATTGAAAAATAACCATTTAATGCGTACCAGAGCCAAAACTCATAAATCAAAACCTAAAGTATTTGTTGCGCATACTAAATCTAAACCAACCAGTCCTAAACAAGCTCTAACCAAACCTTAGTAAGAAACTGAGTTCAATATCGTACAAGCCAATGGAACTTGGACTTTGACCACCTTACCTCCTCATAGAAAAAATGTAGGTTGTAAATGGGTGTTTAATGCTTATTGTAGTATACCTAAATATAAGGTTAGGCTAGTCACTAAAGGCTATCATCAAGAGCAATTCTTTGGTTTTAGTGAAACTTTCTCCCAACTAGTGAAGCCAACAACTATTAGATTGATCTCGCTATAAAATACAAATGGGACATTTAATAAGTAGACGTCAATAATTCTTTTTTGAATGGTACCCTTCATAAAGAAGTATACATAACTCAACCTTATGGCTTTGTAAGTGCTGAAAAAAGTCTTGTGTGCAAACTCCACAAAGCAATATATGGCCTCAAGTGAGCCTAAGGGCATAATATAAAAAGCTAACTCATGTCTTCTGATCGTGAAGGCTGGATCAAATCCTGTAGAATTAGGCCGCCAAGTGCGTCAAGGATGCTGGTCGTATGGAGAGGAGGGGGGTGTACCTGCAAGGTACTCCGACGCTCAAGTAAGAAAGGGTCAGAGAAAAGGGGCAAGTACAAAGTATGAGTTCTTAGGGTGAATATTGGATACCTGACCCTCTCAAGCGAGAGGGTTTATATAGAGCCCCCAGCCCGTGGCCAACGGTCCTATTTTCGGCGCGAAATAACCGTTTTCCCCAAAGAATAGGTAACTACCCAAACTAGCCGTTATGTCGGGCAGGGTGCCCAAAACTAGCCGTTATGTCGGGAATAAGCATGGTTCCGGGCACCTGCCCACAGCTTTTCGGGGAGTAATAAAGTCGTGCGTAATGGGCGGTAATTCCGGGGAGGAATGTTGCATTCCTTATCCGGTTGGAGGGGCAGAAAGGTAACTTTTGCCCCTCTGCGGATTGGACTTAGGCAATTTGGGCCGCTCTGGAGCAGAGGCGGATTGGGCCATGTCTAGCCATCGGTCCAGTCCAGAATAGGAGCCCCCCAAGTCGTTGCTCCCGAGCATGGGAGTGATGACTTAAGGGAAGTTTGTTGCTTCGGGGAGCTAGCATGGAGTCGTCGTTTGAAGACGAGGAGGTTTGTCTCAGTGTGCCCGTGACCCCTGGTGTTCGTGAAATTCTTGGTCGTGACCTTGTTGCCCGGTGTTTGGAGAGACTAATGGTCAGACAGAATTGGAAACGTTGGGACGCCACGTGTGCCTAGAGCTCCGTGTAGCAATTAATAGGCAATGATGGCTAGTGGATAGCCATCATGGCCTACGAGTGCGTGTTCGCACGTGCCCCTTTGTATAAAAAGGGGAAATTCGTCTCATTTGGAACTTTTTGCTCTAATTTCTCTCCGTTTTCTTCAGCATTCTTGCTCGTAACCGCCGTCTTCCTACTCCGACCACCGCTTCAAGCTTCGAGCAGCTACTTTCGTCTACTTAAATCAAGTCAGTTTTCTGATCCTTTGCTTGTTTTACTCCCTTTTGTTGTCAATGGTAGGTTGCATGTGGTTAGGTCTAGGTTTAGAGGACGAAATGGGCGAGTTTCTGGCGATTGTTGGTGGTGGACGGTGGTTGTGCCATTTTTCTACCTCTGACATGTCGCCGGAGTTAGAAGTATGTTTCAGCGAGCGGGGTGGTCCACGGCGATGTTGCGACAGCTATGTATGTGTGACCGCCGTGTCTGTTCATCTTCTGAGTGGGTGATGAGTTTTCCGGTAGGACATTCCCAGATTCCAGTGACACTTTGCAATTTCCAGCGAAACTTGGAAACTGGGTATGACTGCGGGGAAGCTCCTCGCTCGGGGATGATTAGCTTCGAGCGTCTCCTCGCAGGGAGGTGTCATCTTTTCCTTTGATGTTAGGCCTTAGGTCGGGGACGTTGTCCTCAGCCCTTTGCGCGCCCTTTCACTTGACTTAGCGGTGGAAGGGTGGATTTGATTTGTTGTCAAATTCACTTTCTTCTCTGCTTTTTAGGTGATCATAATGGCGACGGGGCCAGATAGAGAGGTTATCTTAGATACATCCGAGGAGGAAACAGGCTCTTCGGAAAATAGTAGCTCGACGGACTCGAGCACCTCCAGTGATGTCGGGGAGGAAGAAGACTTGGAAGTTATGGACGAGGACGCCGCTGAAGGTCCTGATGAAGAATGGGAGGTGGTCGAGCCTTCCGAACATGTGTCCACTTTCGTAACATATTTGGGCGATGTCTTCACGGAGGTTGGACCAGAGGGGGAGTGGAAGGTACACTTCCCTACTGAGGAAGAGCGGGTCTGCACGAACTGTGGGGACCATTTTACGATGTATGAATATGCCTTTAAGGAGTTGGGCCCGAGGTTGCCGTTCACCGAATTTCAGCAGTTAGTGTTCGTTCATTTGAGATTGGCCCCTACGCAACTGCATCCCAACTCGTTGGCCTTTATCCGGGCGTTCGAGCTGGTATATGAGCAGCTCTCCATAGGGGCTACTCTCCCTCTGTTCTTCATTGTCTTCCATCTTCAAAGGAAGCTATCGGGGAGGAAGTACGGCTGGGTTTCTTTGAAGCAGCCACGTAAGTTATTCAAGCCTTTCTCCGAATCGATACGGACGTTTAAGGAGCGATATTATGTTGTCGAGCCCCTGTCCGAAGCTGTCCAGGACAGTACATATGTATGGGAGATTGAGGTGGACGAGGATGGGAACGACCTACATGACGAGGAGGGGAAATTTATTGGGCGGAGAATCTATAAGTTCCCCATCCATTGGGCGCTCAATCATTTTGCCAAGAAGCCCAGCGACTATGTCCTCCAGCCGAACGAGCTCCACGGGCAGGATGCTGTGGTGTATGAGGAGTTGGTGAAGTGTGTTAACTCCTTCCGGCTTGCTGAGTGCTGGACGGGCAAGGGTAATCTGATCTTCGAGGAAGATGGGAGTCAGAGGGTTGAGCATCGATTTATCAATATTAAGGCACTGCTGGAGAGCAAGACCCCCGAGGATGCCGGGAAGCTACTCGGTAGTCTTAGTTGTTTAAATTTGTTTGCTTTATTTCTTTTCCTCGTATCTAACGTGCTCGTATTTTGTTTGTGTAGGTGAGATGCCTTAGGCTCATGAACGGGTTGTGAGGAATGCTCTCGCGAGGAACAAGGCCGGTGCGGCTCCTCCGAAGTCTCGGTTTGTCGGTGCTCATGCTCCTCCTCCGATGTAGTTTGCTGCGGGGACCTCTTCCTCTCCTACTCCTGCTCTTCGGGGGTCTCCTCTTCCTTTGACCGGTCGATCCAAGCGGCCAAGAATCACTGACGCTATGGATCTCACTCGGGCATCGGAGAAGGGGAAGTTCGAGCTCCCTCCTTGCATCCATGATAGGATATTCTTCGAGGGGAACTCTCTGATTGTGCCTCGGGCAGAGTCTCTTTCCTTGGAAAGCATGGACCGCCCGAGCAAGAGGGCATTGGTGGCTCAAGATACTTCCGCCTTGATCAGGATGCTGGAGATGGCGGTCGTTTACGCCGAAGGGGACTCTGCAACAGAGGCCGAACTTACCGTTGTTCGGGCTTCCATGGCGTCCCTCAGAGAAGAAGCTAAGGTTACCGAAGATGCTCGGAAGAAGGCTGAGGAGGAGGTGGCTCGGTTGAAGAAAGAGAACTCCACGCTGGCGGCGGAGAAGAAAGTTGCCGAGGAGCTGGTCCAGCGACTGAGGGCGGCCAATGCCCCAGGTGATGATGAGCCGGAAGATGTGAAGGCATTGAAGACGAGATCTGAGCTGGTTTCCCGTTTGCAGACGGCCGAGGATGATGGTATTGTCGTCGCGGAGGAGTCTTTCGGGAACGCCGTGGCTCAACTACGGGTGGTAAACCCTGAGCTTGAATTTTCTGTCGAGGGCACCCATTATCTGGCGCACGTTGAGGATGGACGGATCGTCATGCTTGATGCTCTCCTTGAAGGGAATAACGAGGATCAGCTCGCGGAGGACCAGGGTCCTCAGTCCGAGCCTGCCGAGCACGTGGAAGAGTGAGGAGTCAGTATTTTTAATGTTGTAATTTGTCCGGCCTGCGTGCCGTGTAACCGTTGTAATTTATTTCTTGGGGGGCGTGGCCCCCGTTTGATGTAACCCAGTACAATCGTGGTCCTTGTGGCCACTTATCATGTTAAGTTATTATATGTTCGATTCCGTTATCTGCATGAATTTACTTGCTTTTATTTTTCGCTAAGTGCAGTACTCATGCTCGTTGTGAATATATGTTCGCCCGTGATAGGGGGTATTTGAATTGTGTGAATAATTTGGGGGGATTGCTCATTGTAGATGTGTTCGGTTGTGAGGGGAACTGGTCGAACGGCCGGGGAATATCCTGGCGGGGGTGCGGAGCTCAGGTCGCGTTTAAGGCCTGAGTTCGCGGCGTGAACGTCCCATCGCGAGCTGGGGTTCTGCCAGTCATGGTACTTTGACGACAGCGATGCTCGATCGAGGACCGCTGTCGAGCAGTTACCCGGCTCGTTACTGAGCGAGGTTCTGCTTTATTCGTATGCGACGCTTGTACCTAGACATGCATAGTGGTCGGTAGCTGACGTCCGTCGTTGTGACAGGTCGAACCGAGAATTTAGATGTAGTATTATTTAAGCTTTTCAGCGTTCCATGGTCGAGTAAGTTCTTCCCCGGTGAGATGCTCTAGGTAATAGGCCCCATTTTCCCTTTTTGCTCGGACGCGATAGGGCCCCTCCCAGTTGGCTGCTAGTTTGCCTTCTCGAGAGTCTTTGTGGTTTCTTCTTAGAACAAGGCTTCCCACTTTGAACTCTCGTCGTATCACCTTGGCGTTGTGCCTGATGGTAATTTTTTTGTTTTAGTGAGGCTTCGCGGAGGGCTGTCCCGGTTCAGATTTCCTCGACAAGGTCGAGTTCTTCTCGTAATGACTCGTCGTTCATCTCCTCGTCTAGGGGCGACTCTGTCCGCCTAGAGGGCACTTGAACTTCGACGGGAATTACAGCCTCGGTCCCGTATGCTAGACGGAAAGGTGTTTCCCCGGTCGTTGAGTGTGGAGTTGTGCGGTATGCCCAGAGTACGCTGTGCAGTTCCTCGACCCATGCCTTCTTTGTTTCGTCTGGCCTTCGCTTGAGGCCTCAAAGGATGACTCGGTTGGCTGCTTCGGCCTGCCCGTTTGTTTGTGGGTGCTCCACGGATGCGAAGTGCTGCTTCGTACCCAGTTGGGCGACGAAGTCTTGGAACTTCCTGTCCGTGAATTGCGTCCCATTGTCTGTTACTATCGCTTGGGGGATGCAGAAATGTGCAAGGATATTTCGTTTGGCTAGAGCTTCCGCTTCTATCCATTTTGTGAAATAGTCTACGCCCACTATTAGGTATTTGTTCTGACTTGATCCTACCACGAAGGGTCCTAGTATGTCTAGGCCCCACCAGGTGAATGGCCACGGGGAGGACATAGCCTTGAGCTCGTTGGGCGGAGCCAGGTGCATGTCCCCATATCGTTGGCATTTATCACATTTCTTCAGATGCTCTTTCGCGTCGTGCTGCATGGTTGACCAATAGTATCCTGCTCGGAGGGCTTTTCGGGCAAGCGACCTTCCGCCGAGATGTTGGGCGTTGATTCCTTCGTGGATTTCGCGCAGGATGTGTGCGACCATTTCCTCCTCGACACATTTGAGCAGCGGGATGGAGAATCCCCGCCTGTAGAGTTTATCTTCGACCAAGACGTAAGAGTAGGCTCTTCGCCTGACTGTGCTGGCCTCCTTTGGGTCGACGGAAGTTCGTCTTTGGTGAGATAGTTGTAGACGGGGGTCATCCAGCAGTTGTTGTCGCTGATCACCTGTACGTCGAGTGTCGGGGAGACTTTCTCGATGCTGGGTCGAGGAAGTACTTCCTGTATGACAGATTTGTTTCCGCCTTTCTTCTTTGTGCTGGCTAGTTTGGATAGCACGTCCGCTCGTACGTTATGTTCGCGGGGAACATGTTTCACTTCCACCGTTATGAACTTCGCCATCTCCTTTTAGACCAGGGCCAAGTATTCGGTTAGGTTGTCATTTTTGGCTTGATATTCTCCCCGGACCTGGAGGGCTATGAGTTGTGATTCCGTGCAAATGATGACCTCTTCTGCGCCTAGGTCCTCGGCCAGCCGAAGCCCAGCGAGGAAGGCCTCGTATTCAGCCTGGTTGTTGGAGGTTGGGAATGACAGGGTGAGTGATACTTCGACGATGATTCCTTCGTCGCTTTCCAGTATGATGCCTGCGCCGCTGCCTACCGAGCTTGAGGCACCGTCAACAAAAATGGTCCATTTGCGCGCTTCGCTCGCTAGGGAGTCTACGAATGTCATTTCCGCGACGAAGTCGGCCAGAGCTTGGGCCTTGAGGGCTTTTCTGCTTTCGTATTGGATGTCGAATTCGGACAGTTCCAACGACCATTTGAGCATCTGACCGGCCATGTCTGGTCGTCCGAGCAGCTGCTTTATGGGTTGATCTGTTCGAATCACGATTGTTTGAGCCAGGAAGTAGTGTCTTAATCTTCTGGCTGCATTGATGAGGGCCAACGCCACCTTCTCTATCTGTTGGTATCTTAACTCTAGTCCTTGTAGCGCTTTTCTAGTGAAATATATGGGCTTCTTCCCGTCAGGTGTCTCGCGGATGAGAGCGGCGCTCACTGCTTCGGTTGCTACGGCGAGGTACAGGTACAACGTTTTGCCATTGTCCGGGCGAGAGAGGACCGGTGGCTCTGAGAGTGCTCGTTTTAGATGGAGAAGGACCTCGTCACACTCCTCGGTCCATTCGAATGCTGCCTCTTTGCGGAGGAGTTTGAAGAATGGTAGGGCGTGCTGGGCGGACTTGGCCACGAAGCGAGATAGTGACGCGAGCATCCCGTTGAGGGACTGGATGGATTTTTTGGACTTGGGCGTAGGAAAATCGGAGAATGCTCGGCATTTGTCGGGATTGGCTTTGATTCCTCGTTCCATTAAGTAGAAGCCGAGGAATTTTCCTGCCCGGACACTGAACGTGCACTTCTCCGGGTTAAAACGCATTTTGTATTTTATGGCCTGTTCGAAGACCTTTCTCAAATGGGCGGTATGATCGGTTTCCTCGTGGGATTTTATGATCATGTCGTCCATGTAGACTTCGAGCATGTCGCTTATTTCTCCCCGGAATACCTTGTTCATCATCCGTTGGTACGTTGCTCCGACGTTCTTCAGGCCGAAGGGCATTACATTGTAGTAATAGTTGCCCGACTCGGTCATGAAGGTCGTATATTTCTTGTCGGACATTGCCATCAGAATTTGATTATAGCCCGAGTAGGCGTCCATGAACGATAAAAGTTTAAAACCAGCGGAATTATCAACGAGTTTATCAATATTGGGGAGGAGGTAGGCATCCTTCGGGCATGCCTTATTGAGATTGGTGTAATCAATGCACATGCACCATTTTCCATTATATTTTTTAACTAGTACAACTTTGGACAGCCAAGTGGTGTACTTGGCCTCCGAAATAAATTTGGCCTCGAGGAGGTCCTTTACAGCTTTTTCAGGAGCCTCCGTTTTCTCCGGAGACTGCTTTCTCCTACGTTGTGCTACGGCCTTGATGGCCGGGTCAATTGTCAGCTGGTGGCAGGCGACGGACGAATCCAGTCCGGGCATTTCGGCGGCGCTCCATGCGAATAGGTCGGCATTCTCATGGAGGCATGCTTTGAGCTGCTTCCTCGCGATGTCGGGCAGGTCTTCTCCAATCTTCACTCCCCGCTGAGGGTCGTCGCCGAACAGAACGATCTTGAAGTTTCCATCCAGGATCGGGCGCATCGGATGGGAGTTGCTGCTGGACGATGTGGACGGGTCGGCTGAAGCTGCTCGTTCCTCCTGCCGGTCTTCTTCTTGGAAGCGTCTGTCGAGGTCGATAGAGTCGACCTGGGGAAGAGGCTTGGCTTCCTCGGAGCTGCTTGGCAATGCTGGCTTGCCCGATGCTTTTGGCTTGGACACAATGGCGTTGAGCCCCTTTAGTGGCCGTCCCTGATCAGTATCTCAATGGAATCCTTCAGGTGGATGCAGTCCTCAGTAGTGTGGCCGTGACTCTTGTGGAAACGGCAGTATTTTGATTTGTCCACGTTCGGTCTGGCCGACAGTTGTTTGGGGAAGCGGACCCATGCCTGCTTGAACTCCGAATTGGCACATTCGGACAATATTTTCTCCCTGGAGACGGTCAGGGGGTGTAGTCATGGAAACGCTCAGAGGGTCCCTAGCTGTCGCGGGAGTCTCGTGGACGGTCCTCGCGCACACCCGACGATATGACGAGGCTTCTTCTCCTCTGGAGGCCCGAGCGTTCTCCTGATGGCGTGATGCTCGGATGTTGCAGGCCGTAACCTTTTCTTCGTACTGAATGTGTGATTGGGCTTTGAGGAGGAGGGCATCTAAGTTCCTCGGAGGTGCGAGGCTAATCGCTTTAGAAAACTCGGAGCCCGGGCGGACCCCTTGCTCGAGTAGAAACTTCTTCATTTTGTCCGTTGTAGGGACCTGTACTGCTTCCTTGTTGAACCTCTCGATGTACGCACGGAGAGACTCATCTTTTCCTTGGATTATGGCTCCAAGGGAGGCCTCAGTCTTGGGGTGACGGCAAGATGTTGTGAAGTGCCATGAGAACATCCTGCCCAGCTGTCTCCACGAGGTAATGGACTCCTCGGGCAGTTGCTTGTACCATGTCATCGCTCCCTTTCAGAGCATGGTCGGGAACAATCAGCATTTGATGGCGCCCCGTACGCCGTGGTAGTCTAACAGCGCATCAATATTCTCGATGTGCTCGTCGGGGTCGGTGGTTCCGTCGTACGTGCTGAGTGACAGGGGTTTCTCCAAGCCTTTTGAGAGACGGGTAGCCAGGATCTCCTAGGACAACGGGCCGCAAGGCTCGTCGTCGCTGCTTGAGCTGGTGTATGATGGGGACCGAACAGGATGTTCGCGGCGGTAGTTTCTCCGGGGAGAAGGGGAGCGGTTCCTTCGCGGAGAAGGTGAGCGGGCCCGTCCTTTAGACTTGACCGACAGAGATTGCTCATTCCCTCGAGTCCTCTTGTGGTCGTGAGCGTGTTGGTCACGCGGGGAGATCTGGCCACGCTTCCGGGCTGCGCGAGGATTTGGCTCTTGGCGCAGTCTTCGGTCGATGTCTCTCCGGGGCTGCGGGCTCCTTGATCGTTGCTGGTCCCTCCGCGGAGGAGGGGATCTTGGACGGTTGGACTCTTCTAACGCCCTGATCCTCTCGTTTTGTTGCAGGATCAGGGTGTTGGTTTTGTTGATCGCCTCCAGTAGGGCTGCCAAGGCCGTGTCGGCGTTGGGTGGAACAGGAATGTGCTGGACGTCAAGTGAAGGCTGATCGTTGCTACGATCAGTAGGGGTAGGGGAAAGAGAAGCAGTGGCTCCGTCCCTGAGGAAACGGGCATCTCGGAGGAGAGATGACTGGCCGTCAACGTCAGATTTGTTGACGAGGAGGATGGTGGCTTGGAGAGCATCCTTGGTGCGATCTTGGGAGGCCATGATCGTGATGATGTTTGAGAATAGTTTTGATCTTCAGTTTCTGAGGAAAGAAAGATGGGGAGAACAATGGTTCCCACAGACGGCGCCACTGATCATGAAGGCTGGATCAGATCCTGTAGAATTGGGCCGCCAAGTGCGTCAGGGATGTTGGTCGTATGGAGAGGATGAGGTGTACCTGCAAGGTACTCCGACGCTCAAGTATGAAATGGTCAGAGAAAAGGGGCAAGTACAAAGTATGAGTTCTTAGGGTGAATATTGGATACCTGACCCTCTCAAGCGAGAGGGTTTATATAGAGCCCCTAGCGCGTGGCCAATGGTCCTATTTTCGGGGCGAAATAACCGTTTTCCCCAAAGAATAGGTAACTACCCAAACTAGCCGTTATGTCGGGCAGGGTGCCCAAAACTAGCCGTTATGTCGGGCTTAGGCATGGTTCCGGACACCTGCCCATAGCTGTTCGGGGAGTAATGAAGTCGTGCGTAACGGGCGGTAATTCCGGGGAGGAATGTTGCATTCCTTGCCCGGTTGGAGGGGCAGAAAGGTAACTTTTGCCCCTCTGCGGATTGGACTTAGGCAATTTGGGCCGCTCTGGAGCAGAGGCGGATTGGGCCTTGTCTAGCCATTGGTCCAGTCCAGAACACCTTCCTTCAAGTTGGGTTCACTACTTCTAAATGTGATAACTATCTTTTTATCTATCGTCAGCAAGGTATTTCTCTCTATGTTCTTGTTTATACAAATGACATCTTAATTACTAGATCAAGCTCTACACTTATTCATGTTTTAATCAACAAAATGCATATTGCATTTGCTTTAAATAAATTGGGCAAACCTAGTTATTTAATAGTAATTGAAGTCAAGTTTCAAAGTAATGGATCTCTCTTTCTCACTCAGACTAAGTATATAAAGGATCTTCTCTCAAGAGCCAAGGTGGATAATGACAATGGTGTTCTAACCCCTATGTTGAGTACATGTAAATTGAGTAAGCATGGCTCAAATCAATTCTCTAATCCTCAACTATTCGTGTCCAAAGTAGGTGTTTTACAGTATGTAATCCTGACAAGGCCAGACATAACATTCAGTGTCAACAAAACTTGTCAATTTATGGCTTGTCCTCTTGACACTCATTAGTTAGAAGTCAGAAGACTATTGAGATATCTGAGTGGTACGATAAACTATGGCTAGTTGTTATCTCCCTCTGTCCCGGCTCCCAAGTTTTCTCGTAGGGCATACTCTTATGTGATAATCTCAGTGCTAATAATTCGACTCTACATACTCGTACCAAACACATAGAATTGGACATTCATTTTATTAGAGAGATAGATAGATAGATAGATAGAGAGAGAGAGAGAGAGTAGTGGCTAAAAGAATTTAAATTTAACATGTGCCTCATACGGCCCTTATAGCAGATATCCTGACCAAGCCTCTTGGAATAACTGTTTTTCAAGACTTAAGAGGAAAACTCAAGTTTATTTATGCAGATCATTCCCCCTAATTTTGAGAGGGTGTTAGATATATATTCAACTTAGCTTTATACACGCCTCCATTGATATATTTTTCAACGTTCTTTTTTTTTTAAATTGATATCCAACTTTGTGTTTTTCCTTTAACGATGAAATTTGATTTTTACAAGTTGAGTAAATTATATGGAACCTTGTTTTGCAGGTGATATAATTTTCACAAGGACATCAACTTTTGATGATGACAACGAATGCATCATGATAAGTCAAGCATGAGCGATTATGCAGATAAATATGCAAACCTTATCATTAGGATTTGATGGAATTCACTATCCGATGATGGCAAACAAAGAACTCAACTAAAGTCTCATCTCAAGCCACTCAAGCATGTGTCAACATAAAGAGAAGTGTCTGATAAAGTCTTGAAGCAATGTGGTAATCTTCTAATTTAGTAAGTGAACAATTGTAAGGCAAAAGGACTTTATCGTAAAAGCGCATGGCTAAAGCACCCACACACACAAAACTATTTTTAAAAATGTTTTACCAAAATAAAATACAATAAAAAAATATCTTAAAGTTGTGTCTGAAGAACTAGGAGCAATCAAAATTGCAAGAGGCAAACTTTTGACTTATCTAATCGATTGGAGAATTTGTCTAATCGATTATATTATCTCAAAAATGAGTCATAAACGATTAGGAGAACGCCTTGATTATATGCAATGACTAGATATCTTTTCTTTCTTTTTATATTTCAAGTATCTAATTGATTATAAATATGCTCTAAACAATTTGATTGCCTTAAAATGCATTTAATTGAATTTCCTTTTTTATGTGACAAACCCTTCAGACTTATCGAGGAGATGGTCAATTTTTCTCCAATGAAAAATACATTCCTCATAGTGATGAAAATCATTATTTAAATTTTGATAATCCTTTCACTCTTTGTTACGCAACACAAGTGCCTATTTCATATGAAGAAGTTGATAGAGAAGATGTGCATGTTATTTGTTATGATCATGAAAATGGCATATGGAAAAATTAACGAGTATTTATTTATTCTTTATTCATAATTTATTGTAAATTATAATTTCTAAGGTTATTTACTAATAAGAAATATTATTTGAAATTTTAGGTGTTTAAATTCAAGACACCAAGAGACAAGACACTAAGACACTATTATTTAATGTAATGATGTGTAAATTTTAGGTTGTTATGTGCCGTTTTGATTTTGATGTAATATACATTTTTTTGTTCTTAATGCAATCTTAACTTTGATGTAATATAATTTTTGGCCGGATACGATTCACAAACGGGTGTGTTGTTGTTTCTGATCTGATACGATTTACAAAAATTCATGTTAAAAAATTGGGAGTTATGTAAAATCAGAAAATATATATTAAAAAAATAAATAATTTCACAACGATGGTTTAATACAACTATTGTTATAGATAAAGTGCTATTAATGTTGTGGTATCGAACCCAAGACCTATAAATATTTTATTACGGTTGTTCAATACAACAGTAGTTATAGGTAACACATTTTTCAAATTTACTAAAATGGACAATAAACTATGATTATAAATAACACACTTACAATTATACACTACTTAACAACTGACATACAATCGTTATTATATATCTTTTACCAATATTATCATATGTGTTTTTGATAGTTGTAATAGAGGGCAAGAATGTGATTGTCTAGTGTGAGATATTGGATCAAACTCTAGTTAAGCATGTCCGAAGTTTGCTCACATGTTGTTGTCAAAGACCAACATGCTGTAGTCGAAGTGTGTTCTAGTGTGTAGTTGTTGGATTAGACCTTGTGTTAAGGATCCAATTGTTTAAGTTAGCTTGTACCCTAAGTTACCTTGAAATGGGTAATTGTTAAAAGGCCCATTAATTTAGTATGTTAGGTTTTATTATAAATAACATACTAGTCTCTCATCTTGTAGTGTGACAAAACCTAACTAGGGTGAGAGGGTTATTTGTTATTCTTGAGTACTTGTAATCTGTTTTATAGAGAAAGTAAAGAATAGTAGTTATAACCAATCTTTGTTGTTTTTATTTGTTTTTTCCTTGTTAACCCTAACCCTTGCGTGTTTCCTGCCTATAAAGAAACCGAGTATATTTTGTTCAAAGGCATCCTAATTCACAACAAATTGGTGCGGTGAGCATGGAGAAGATGCCTTCAACAAAGTATGAGATTTAAAAGTTCACCGGAGTGAACGATTTTGGTATGTGACTCTTGAAGATGAAAGCCCTACTGGTTCAGCAGGGTTGTTTGGAAGCGTTGCAGGGAGACGCAGCCATGGACGTTGCGTTAACAGAAAAAGAAAAGACGGCCATGACAGAGAAAGCCCACAACGCAATATTGTTGAGCCTTGGTGATAAGGTTCTTTGACAGGTATCAAAGGAGACTACGACATCGAGGTTATGGTTGAAATTTGAAAGTTTGTACATGACCAAATCTTTGGTGAATCGACTCTACCTGAAGCAAGCTTTGTATTCATTTAAGATGGGTGAAGACAAAGTGTTGGATGAGCAGTTGGATATGTTCAACAAGCTGATTCTTGATCTTGAAAATATTGATGTGAAGATCGATGATGAAGATCAAGCATTATTGTTGTTGTGCGCTTTGCCCAGAACACATGCTTACTTCAAAGAAACTCTCTTGTATGGAAGGGAGTCCCTGAGCTTTGAAGAAGTTCAATCAGCGTTATACTCTAAGGAATTGAATGAACGAAAGGAGCATAAACCTTTGACGGTTGGTGAAGGTTTGGCCGTTAAGGGAAAATTCTTGCGAAATGATGGTAAGTTCGACAAGAAGAAAGGTAAAAGTCAACAGAAGTCTTATAGTAGTGAAGCATCTGGTATTCGATGTTATCATTGTAAGAAGGAGGGTCACACAAGAAAGGTGTGCCCAGAATGCATGAAAGATCATGGAGATAAGGATAATGGCAACGCAACCATTGTTCAAGATGACTTCGACTCATCTGATGTCCTTGTGGTTTCAAGCAGCGACTCAAGAAAGGAGTGGATTATGGATTCATATTGCACTTGGCACATGACTCCAAACAAAGACTTATTCGAAGAGCTATGTGATCAAGATGGTGGATCAGTGTTGCTGGAAAACAACAAAGTTTGCAAAATTGCAGGAATTGGATTTGTGAGATTCAAGCTCCATGATGAGTCAATAAGGTTGACTGAAGTCAGGTATGTACCTGATTTGAAGAGAGATTTGATTTCTCTTGGTGAATTTGACAGGAAGGGATATGTTTTCCAGAGAGAGAAAAGTATCCTGAGAGTCATGAACGGGTTGAAGGAAGTCTTAAGAGGTGCGAAGAAACAAGGCTTGTATACCCTTGAGGCTGAAGTTGTAAGTGGTTCGACAAATGTTGCATCCACGAAACCTTTATCGAAAACAGAAATTTGGCACATGAGATTGGGCCATGTTAGTGAAAGGGGTCTGGTCGAATTAGGGAAACAAAATCTTCTTGGAGGAGACAAAATTCGAAAAGCTTAAATTTTGTGAACCCTGTGTACTTGGAAAATCTTGTAGAGTGAAGTTCAACAAAGGCAAACAAAGAACTCATGGATCCCTTAATTACTTCCATGCTGATCTTTGGGGAACTGCAAGATGTTCATCGCATTCAGGAGCAAGATATTTTTTATCCATAGTCGATGATTATTCCAGAAAGTTATGGGTATTCATCCAGAAGACTAACGATAAAACTTTTGATAATTTCAAAGGCTGGAAGACTCTGGTTGAAAATCAGACTGGAAGAAAGGTCAAGAGGTTGAGAACCGACAATGGCCTTGAATTTTGCAATAAGGCGTTTGACAGATTTTGTACTGCCTCAGGTATTGCAAGACACAAAACTACTGCAGGTAGTCCACAACAAAATGGTTTGGCAGAAAGGTTTAATCAAACTATTTTGGAAAGAGTTAGATGCATGTTGACTAGTGCTGGATTAAAGAAGGTGTTTTGGGTTGAGGCTGTTTCGACAACAATATATCTGATAAACAGATGTTCTTCGATTGCGTTAGATATAAAGACACCTGAAGAAGTTTGGTCGGGACATCCACCTAGTCTCGACAGACTGAGAGTATTTGGGTGTGTGGCCTATGCCCACATTAGGAAAGACAAGGTCGAACCTAAAGCTCTGAAATGCATGTTCATGGGATACCCTGAAGGAGTCAAATCTTATAGGCTATGGTGCCTAGAGCCAGGTCACAGAAGGTGTATCACCAGTCGAGATGTAGTTTTCAATGAAGTTGAGATGGCTTTCAAGAAAACTGATGATGCTGACGAAGAGCTGGAACAAGGAGAGATTCCTGTTGAGGTGGATCATGTTGATGTTGAATTGCGTATCCTAGATGAAGTCGAAGAAGAAACAGAAGTTGTTGTCGAAAATGAAGAGACTGATAATGACTACCTGCTAGCAAGAGACAGGTTGAGGAGAGTCATCAAGCCACCTCAGAGACTTGGGTATGCAGATCTTATAGCTTATGCCTTAATCTCTGCAAGTGAGGTTCTCGACGAAGAACCTAGAGACTATAAGGAAGTTATGAGGAGTCGAAAGAAGACTGAATGGCTGAAGGCCATGGATAATGAGATGAAATCTCTTCATGATAAAAGCACATGGGAACTGATCAAACCTGTCGGAGCCAAGTTAGTCAACTGTAAATGGATTTTCAAAGTTAAGGAAAGAATCGAAGGAGTGGTGTCGAAGAGATACAAAGCAAGATTGGTCGCTAGGGGGTTCACTCAGAAAGAAGGTGTAGACTTCAATGATGTGTTCTCTTCTGTTGTTAAGCAAATGTCCATTCGAATGTTGCTTGCCACGGTGGCACAGTTCGACCTTGAACTGGAATAGATGGATGTAAAGACTATGTTCTTGTATGGTGATCTAGATGAAACAATCCTGATGAGGCAACCTGAAGGGTATGTCGAAAAGGGGAAGGAAGATTATGTGTACAAGCTGAAGAGATCTTTATATGGAATGAAACAATCTCCTCGACAGTGGCATAGGAGATTCGACAAGTTCATGACATGCATAAGTTTCATTAGAAGTCAGTTCGACCACTGTGTTTACTTCAGATTTCGACCCGGTAATTCATTTGTTATTTTGTTGTTTTATGTGGATGATATTTTAATAGCAAGCAACAATTTCGAAGATGTAATGAGGGTGAAGGTTGAACTCAATAAGGAGTTCGACATGAAGGATCTTTGAGCTGCGTCCAGGATTCTTGGGATTGACATTCGAAGAGATAGAAAGCAGTTGAAATTTTGCTTATCTCAAGAGGCATACCTAGGGAAGATTCTCGAAAAGTATGGTATGTCGAATTCAAAGCCTGTTGTGACTCCGACAAACCCTCAATTCAAGATGAGTATAGATCGGTGTCCCAGTAGTGATGTCGAAAGAGCTTATATGAATAACATTCCATATGCTAATATAGTGGGTTCTTTGATGTATGCTATGGTCTGTAATAGACCCGACATAGCATATGCAGTAAGTCTTGTAAGCAGGTACATGGCGACTCCTGGAAAGGCTCACTGGTGTCGCATCTGCAAAAGTCAACCGGCAGAAAATAACAGAAGAGTCGCCACCGAACGTTATTTATCCCGACGTAAGGAAAGGAAATGATTGAAGAAAACCTCAATAAATGGAAAGGAATGGTCATCGCAACCATAGCCTGGGTTCGGGAGTCGGTTACGCGAGAGGAAGGTATTAACACCCCCTCGCGTCCATCGTACTCGATGGGATCCACGCTTGTTGTTATCGATCAAAGGGTGTAGGGTATCTGAAGCACAACTGCTAAACGAAAAAGGAAGAATGAGAAACGGGGAAACGGGGGAAGAAAAGAAAAGGTGACTCGATAGGACATCTCCGTCCTAGGCCTATGTATTCCCTCGGGAGT
Organism: Lathyrus tuberosus; assembly: GCA_022829125.1. Lineage (NCBI taxonomy): Eukaryota > Viridiplantae > Streptophyta > Magnoliopsida > Fabales > Fabaceae > Lathyrus > Lathyrus tuberosus. Next base: position 4,721,837 of record JALAZF010000203.1, on the reverse strand, counting down.
GGGAAAGTCAGAGTCAACGTAGTTCGGAGGACTACAGGGTTGTGGGGGAAGGTTGCTCGCCAAGATATCGCGTCTCGTGCCTACGTATCCTCAACCTAACCGGAAAGAGGAAGTCAGATCAGTCGTAGTTCGACCTAACAGGGTCTTATTGTTTGTTGTTTTTTAGTGGAAGACGCCAATGTTCACATTCCATCAGTTTAGGTGTTGCCGCTCGTTGTATGGAGTCTTATGCGTTTACCTATTTGCGATAGAACGAAAATGACGTATCCTTTACGAATGGAGTGAGGGAGATGAAAAGATAATCCCGAAGGAAGATGAGTGTTTATTTTTGTTTTTTAGAAGAAAGTGTTTTGAAGTTAGTTTGAAACTCGCATTGCACTAAAGTCTATGACATAGGAGCGAATGCGTCGCATGGTCGCCCCCAACAGGACGTATGCTAAACACTCTAGAAAAGTGAAGGGAGACCCTCCACCCTCCATTTCACATGTACTTAAGGCTCATGGCGTACAATACTCGTTGTATTTATTAAATGTTTTTTATTTTGTTTTGAGATGAGGAGAGAAAGACTCAAATTAGAAAGAAAACACTAAGGGAGACTAGGTCCTAATGTTATCATGCAATGGTGGCCCTATGGTTAAGGTTAAGATGGGACTAACCTACTTGTTAGCATGCAAATGATTGATCACCTAATGTTTATCCTACTTTGGTCTTAATAAAAAATTAAAACCAAACTAGGAGTCCTAAGGGATCATGTTATTGCATAAGTAAACATTAAGTGGAATCAATCCAAAATTCACAAAAGAAAGAGAGACGAAATGAAAAGGAAGTTGCATAAGAATGTAAAAATCAAGTTAAATACTTACCTCACACACAAGCTCAACCAATTAATGTTTGAAAGGTTTATGCAAACGAGCTCAACGAATTAATAGTTGAAAGATTATGCAAACTATATCCTAAACTAATGCAAATGCCCTACAATGGCTCTAGGTGCAATGGTAAACCACAAACAAAGTGAAATAGGTCCTAAGAGGGTAAGATCCTATATAGTTCATTAGCTAACCCAATTTTAGTCCTATCTAAGTTAGTACCGTAAGGAAGATCAAACAATTCCAAGTTGTGTTCAAAGTTAACTCACAAACACAAGTCATTCACAAACTATGCACAAATGGTGTCTAAAGGTCACATGAATTGAATTAAGGCACACATATGAGATGAGGTCAGTAGTGTATACCATGAGAAATGAAGTTTAAGATATGAATAAGTGATCATGACATTCATACCAAACCATATTCAGAAGTTTAGGAAATCTAGCACAAAGATGTTTCGCTTATAATGAATCAAACACTTAAGGTTGTATGATGCACAAAAGTATGAGATGGACATGTAAATGAAATGGATCAGAACTTAAAACATGTGTTCAAGGTATGAGAATAACCTCAAGTTGTCATGGAAGTAGCATGTTAAAGCATCATTAAGAGTTACACAAGGCTACACACAAGTAGTTCACTTAAGATGTAACAAACATGTTTGATCAAACAAGGCACAAACAATCATGAAAGTATGCATGTGGAATGATACAAGTCAGAAGTGAATGCATATTTAGATGTTTAATAATGACCTCAAATCATCATAAAAATTTCTATGTTAATGCACTTGTAGAAGTCAAAACAAGTAAGGCACAAGACGAGCATTTAACATTTTAAAAAGACTTGTAACTTGTAAATCAAGTAAAGATGGTACACATAAGGCATATATACATGTATGAGCATCCAAGTAAGTAGGTAAAGACCTCTAATATTGCATGTTCAAGTGTTAAGAGAATGATCACAAGGCATATACACAAGACATAAAAGAATGACCAAAGTTGGTGCACATTTGAAGTCGTGTTCAAGCAAGTTTCAAACCATTTTCAAATATCCCTGATGACCTATAAATTGAAATTACAAGGCTTTACCTCATGTTTTATCAATGTAAACCAATGAATCAAGGATCCCTAATGTATTGCATAAATGCATCCTCAAAATCCAAGCAGTTAGGGAAATATTGGACAAACATCGGGCAAGCACAATGACTTAAAAGTAAGCATATGAATCATGGTTCAAACACCTATGTCAAAGCATTATAACAAGGAACAAAAGGTCCTATGGATTATGCCTAATCATGTCAAAAATTTCACTTCAAGGCAAGCTTCACAAAAGTCTCAAAATCAACCTTACTTATAAGCATCACCAAGCATATAGGCCACCAAACAACATTCAATGAAAAATAGCTAAAGGCTTCACAAAATTATGAACAATTAACCAAGTTATTCCAAGGGCAGTAGGTGATCACATGCAAAATATTGTGTTTAAATTATGAACCAAAAGCATTCAAACAATCCCAAACATTAGTCATATTGTCAAAAAGGTTCATACAAGACATGGCTCAAAGATGAAGCTAAAAAACAATTCAATACTCATGGCCAAGGTGTCAATCAAACCTCAATAGGTCACCTGATCATATGGGTAATTGTACACCAAAATTGAGGTCCAAATTGTCAAGGGAAGTTCATATTTTATAGCTTGTATCACAAGGTACATCATTAAGAACAAAATTCAAGAAAAATACCAAATCATACTAAAAATGCAATTAAAATTCACAAAAAATTAATTAAAACATTTAATACTCAATTATGAAACGTGCACAAAAGAGAAAATTAAAAAAGCTTAGAAATAAGAGGGGGTGCTACACTAGCAATTCTCTAGTTCAAAAGGCCACATGGGCTCAGGATGGGGGAGCGCATAGTAAAATTTTTTAGGCCCAAGTCACAAAAACCACCCTTTTTGTTCAGAATTCAAACGGATTAAAAATGAGGGGGAAAAGATGATCACGTGCCAGGGACGTGATCTTAATGCGATGGCATTGTGAGGGCCATTGGATCAGGTTTAACGTAGGGCCATGATTAAAACACTTTAATTTTATAATTTTTGTGGGATTAACATAAAATGCGCTGGCAAGGTGTAAACCGTTGGATCAAGATAGTGAACGGCTATGATCACCCTCACCATTCCCACTCATATTAAATTTTGAAATAAAAACAAGGGGGAAAGCGCGTGCGAACGACATGTGATTTTTAATGCGTTGGCTTCCTCATGGCCTTAGGATCAACACATACCAACGACCCAGATTAAAACTTGAGAATGGCCTGAAACCCTTAGGGTTTGTTACAGGTGGCCGGAGAAGGACCTCTGGTCATCTTCTCCGGCGAGGCACCACCGTGCCTGGAAATGAAATCATCCAGAAGTTGCTAACTCGTACACCATCCTACACAGAATTCTACGCTGATTCCAAATATGCCATCAAAATTACCATATCATGCACACACAGTGAGAATCGAAGAGAATAAGTGAAGATCCAAAAACTGAAAATTCACATTTCCCTAATTTCTAGCCAACAAATAGAGCCTATGATTATAGGACTTCAATGTGCTATTTAACTCCATGCTTCTGATCACTTACAATCCTATTATGATGCGCTGAAATTCCAGATGAATACCTGGTCAGAAAAGGAATTTTATCTCCAAGAAACACCAGAGAACTTTGTGCAAGATCTTCAAATCTACGTTGTGGGCAAAATAAATGTGTTAGAAGCCTTGGATCTTGAGAAAAATGCAAGAATGCTTAAACTGAGATGAATGTGTAGATTGTGCTATGGTGGTTTAAGGTGGATTCCTTTGTAAATAGCAGCAAGAGAAGGTGATTTTGATGATGATTGTGGAGAAAGAAAAGAGAAACCTCTCAGAAGAAGAGAGTTTCGAAGCTCTGAACTTTTTGATGAGAAATGTGATTTTTTTGTGTAACTGAATCTCTAACCATTTCTGTTAGGGCTTAGGAGCTTATGTACCTGAGGTTAGCATGAGGGTTGAATATTAATCATGGTTAGAAAGTTAGTTAGAGTGTGGTTAAGAGTGAAGTTAAGGAAATTGAAGAATGAAGGTTGGGGTGTGAGGCACGGGTTAGAGAGGTTTTGATGTGTGTATGGTTGTATCATGATGATGATATTAGCATGGTATGGAGTGAGCATGATCTGGTAGAGCTCAGAATTTCCTTGCTTGTCCACTAAGTTTTCTTTTTTATCATTTATCTTTCATAGCATAAGAGGTAATGTTGGTAATGGTGCATGGCATGTCAAGGATTTGCATGGCCTGAAATGGCAAGGTGTGGTAACATGTTGGTATCACGCGCATGAGGCAAGGTTTTGGCATTTTGGGGTGTCATGACATGGTTTGTGGCAAAGGGGGACATATGCCATGAGGTGGTTTTTGGAAGCTTGTAACTTGGTGATTAATGGACCAAATAACAAGGTTTTTATTCCTTTGGAAAAGTGGTGTTTCATAGAACAAGATTGATGTTCATGGCAAGCTGAAATATGGTCTTTAACATGAAGGAAAATGAGGTAGAAAGTGGTAATGCCATGGCTGCCATGCATGAGCTTGACATGAATTTATTTCAAAAGTGAGTTTTTTGGGTTTTGGGAAGGCTTGAACTTCTTGAATTGTGAACCAAATGCCATGGTTCTTGTAACCATTTTGAAGGAAATGCTCTATACTACACTTTTCATGTTGAAAGCAAGTGAAAAAGATGTCTCAAACATGGTGAAAATATGCCTTGAATCATGCTATACACGAGCTGCCAAAAGTCCTGAATTTTTCTAAGTTTTTCCATGTTGAACAACTTGAACATCCTATTTTCAAGTGATCATAATTCTTGATTCACACATCCAAATGAAGAGTTCTTTATATGGTTGGAAAGGTGAGAGATCATACTACAACTTTCCTTTGAAGAAATCTTCCAAATGAAGCATGTAGCATAGAGAAAATTGGGCTTGAAAACGGATGAAAAAAAGTGAAAACTTTCCCAAAATGGAAAGTTCTTAAGAAACCTTAATTTCCCAAAATGGTAACTTTCGTAACTCTTGATTTTTCTTGATTCTTTGGACATTTCTTGATCAAATTCCACCCATAGGCCATGTTTGACATGAGGATCATGATTTTGACCTTAAAAAGTCAGGAGTTTACTTTTTCCTTGAACAATTGACTTTTTCCCCAATTCTCCTGATTTTCAATCAATCCTCCCATTGAAACCCTTGTGAATGTAATTGATGGGTCATATTCCAATCTTAGACACTTGGGAGAACATAGAATTCCATAGAATCAAGTCTTGCCCAAAAAATCAGAAATAAACAGACTTTAGACAAAACCCTAATTTGGCCCCCAAAAGTCAGGAGAAATTGACTGATCCTCAAAACCCAAATTCCTTTGACCATGATGTAGATTGCCTCAAACCAAGATGATTCATGTGATGGGGTGATGTTAAAGACCCAAGATCCTTGCTTATGTTGGTGTCCCAAGCTCAAATGGTCAAAACCCTAGTTAAGGACCCACAACTATGGGAGCTTGATTCTCCTCAATTCACTTGCGAATTTCAACCTCTTGATGACATGGTGAACCATATGAGTTGTCTTGAAGCATGAGAAGCCTTTGTGGCTTGATTATTTGAGCCTTTCTTATCCTCTTTACTTTGCCCAGTCAATGATAGTGGTACCCCTGATACCATGCCTTATGAAAGCCAATGATGTATGCAATGTTTATGACCTAAATGTATATGACATGTGAAACATAAGCCACTTATTGGTTATAAATAAAAAGGCAAATTTTGAGGTGTTACAGCTGCCCCTATTCAATCAACTGTGGACCTAAAGGGATGAGAGCAGCACTTTCAGACCTTCGAGGTAAATAGGGATTGAATACCAATAGAAACCGAATATTTGCACTATGGGGTATAAACTAGGGTAGAAGATCTGATGAGCATGGAAGACTCTACAAGGGATAACAAGGGATAGGTGAGATTGGAAAATGTGCTATGGAGAAGACATGACACAGACCGGTGTCTAAAATCACGAGGTATGATGAGTATCAAAAGATGATGCTCATCGGTATCAAAAGGAACATGATACAGACATGAACACGTGTGTTGGATCGATGACACTTACCGGCAATGAAAGCTGATACTGTCCGGTATCAAAAGAAGTATAGACGCAGATACGCGTACAGACTAAACGACACTTACCGGCATCGAAAGATTATGCTTTCCGACATCAAAAGGAATACAGACACGAAAAGGTGTACTGAATAAACAACACTTACTGGCATCGAAAGATGAAATGAGATGACAACACTTACCGGCATCGAAACATGAATTGAGATGATGACACTTACCGACATCGAAAGATGAATTGAGATGACGACACTTACTGGCATCGAAAGATGAAATAAGATGACGACACTTACCGACATCAAAATATGATGCTTTCCGGCATCAAGGAAAAACGAAATATCGACACTTTCCGGCATCAAAAGATTAATTGAGGTGACGAAACTTTCCGGCATCGAAGGATTAATTGAGATTACGACACTTCCTGACATCGAAAGATGATGCTTTCCGGCATTGAAAGATGATGCTTTTTGACATCAAAAGAAAGATAGGAATAACGACACTTTCTGGCATCAAAAGATGATACTATCTGGTATCAAGGAAAAACGACATGACGACACTTTCCAGCATCGAAAGAAGGAATGAAATGACAACACTTACCGGCATCGAAATATGACGCTTCCAGGCATCAAGGAAAATGAAATATCGACACTTTCCGGCATCGAAAGGTGAATGGAGATAACGACACTTACCGGCATCGAAAGATGATGCTTTCTGGCATGAAAAGGAATACGGACACGAAAGAGTGTACTGACTAAGCGACACTTACCGACATCGAAAGATGATGCTTTCCGACATCAAAGAAGGAAGGAAATGATGACAATTATCGACATCGAAGGATGATGCTTTTCGACATCAGAATATGAATGACGATACTTAACGACATCGAAAGATGATATATCCGGTAGCAAAAGAATTGAGGGTATACTGGAATCCTAGTCAGACAACTCTGCTAGGGGGACAAAGACCAAAAAAAAGGGAAGAGGGACCGATCTACTACCTTAGGGATTGATTAAGGTGCCTGCTAGAGGGCTACAGTTACATCATTTCTGTTGGGGACAAGAGAAGTCTGCACAGACGACTCTGCAGGGGAATACCAGTAAGATGAACAAGTTCGTTGGCAACTTCATCGGGGATAAGTTAAGATTGAACCTCCTGAGTTAAACCACTTTCGTTGGGGGACGTCTGGCAACGGGAATATTCAAACCAGGCTTTTGCTTCGAATGCATATGTTTGAATTTTTCTATGGCGTAATGCTCCATACGAAATGGAAATGCTACGTGTTTTGAGGATGCTATGATCACTATATGCGAACTGCAAAAGGAATCCTCTTTTGGGGATGATGATTAGCAACTCTGCTAAAGAAGAAGATGCTTGTTGGAGAATAGGGATTAACAGGCCTCTGCTGAGGGAAAAAACACTTCCTGACTCGGTGAGGAAATTGTATACCAGTACTCTATGGGGAGAGAACTCTACTAGAATCGTGCAGTCAAACGAGTCTCTCGTTGTGGATACCAACCTGTTTGGAGAGAAAAACTGACCATCTTTACCCTGTCCGAGCTTGAACTATTACTGAAGAAAAGATAAATCCATCTCGGGCTGGGGAAACCAAACCTCTGGACTCTTACTGGGGAGGATAATGAGGAGACATAGCCTCTGCCGAGGATGATACAACCTTGGCTATTTCTGCTGGGGATACATTCATAATCTTCCTAATGCCCTTATGGCGCCTTACTGGGGAAGAGAAACCCCATACTGGGAACTACTTTGGTACTTCACGCTTCTGCTGATCAACCATATGCCGATTATCATAAGCGAACTCTCCACTTGCCTCAGACCACTCGGTCTACTGAGAGAAATCGTCTCAAGAGGATTTTACAGAAAACCTGGCATTCAAAATGCCCCAGGGTCTTCAAACTCTTGGTGAGATTTATCGGATCTCGACGTAACTGCCCCAGATTGGCTAAACTATGAAGGAATTTGCCTCGAGAGGATTCGTAAGACTTGAAATATTCCGCTCCAGTATACTGAATCGTGAAGAGGTGCTTTTGATCAACTGTCTTCTGGAGGGGACAACTTATTGCTCCTGAGGTGGATTATTCCCTTGCAGTGATTATTCCCTTGTCTTCGAAGGATTCGCTGCATCTTGACATGATTGCCCCAGATTGGCTGAACTTAGAGAGATTCCTCGACGTGACTGCCCCAGATTGGCGCCACTTGCTGAGAAAACCATTACTTGACACAGTCTTTTGACTACATGCTTATCAATGTCCAGGAATTTCTTCTTGGCAAAGTTAGACTTCTCGACTGATATTCATTTTGCAAGCTTCACCGTTGTCAAGTACAATGTACGTAAGCAGGAACTGCTTGTTCTGAGAATGATAATTCTAATGCAACATACATGTTAACCTTGAAGTTTTCATTGAAAAGATATCGCCAAACCTCGTGAACGAATCACTAGAAAAAATACGACACTGATTTTTTGAATACAAGACATTATGCACATGCAATACCAACAAAAACATTTTAGCCCCACTCATAGGAGTCACGAACGCCGTCTTATCAGAAGTACGCCTTCAGAATAACCTTGCCTCAATTAGGACTTTTGAGGGTTGTAACGTGGCCTGGTTCACGGTTTGAGAAAGAAGGATTTATGGCTCAAAAATTTGTTTGTACCCACCCATTCTCCTTGATGTCCTTCAGTCATACGTTCAGTTCATTTGACGCAAGCGTTCACCTTCTAAAAGGTTATTGCATGTCATCAGCGATGGTTAAGAAGCCTACAATGCTTTCGGAGTGGCAGTCGCTCCTTTCGTCTTTGGTGCTTGTAGTCACACGACTCATTCTTGCTCGAGGATTTTTATTTTATAATCCTTTTCGCTTTTTCTATTTGCTTCCTTTCCCATTTGCTTCCCTGATATTTCCTGGACTGATTCTTTTGAATCCTTTTCGATTTTGATTTCCAGTGGGATGCCCTAACTTTTTCCTAAGTCATTTGCTTTCAAAATTTCGACTTAGCTGAATTTCTTTTGCTTTTCCTTTTTTCTTTGAACAAATCATGTGACACTGGCTATCTTGACTTTTTTGAAGAGATTATGACTGCTTCACTCCTTACAGTGAGGAATAACCATTGTGGTTTCATGCTCCTTGGCCTCCTGATGAGAAAAAAAAGGCAATGGATCCTTATATGCGCAATCCTTTTAAAATTTGAATGCTTGGTGAAATCAACTGACAACTACCCTGCCCCTGGGTTAAGTGTTAGGGTTTTTTTCGAAAGAAACTACTACTTCTAGGCTCAACGGGGTTAACGAGGGTCTATCTCCCTTATTGAAACTCTGGCCTATGTAGACAGCAGATATCCTAACACATGTCAAGACATTGTGCTACATAATCATTTAAACTCAGAGGCGCAACAGCAGACTGATACCTTGAATATCAGAACTACAGAATGACAGATGTCACGACATCTGATCCAACATGTTAATCGAGACTGAACTAAAAAAACAGAATGATAAACAACACACAGAAATTGTTAACCCAGTTTGGTACAACTCACCTACATCTGGGGGATACCAATCCAGGAAGAAGTAATCACTATCAGTAGTATAGTTTTATACAAACAACCTCAGGTATGCAGAAAGCACCCACGCTAACCTATCACTACCCAATGAAGACTTTATCATTAGAAGTCACATCTAAATGATAAGAGAACCCCCTCTCACTTCCTAAATCACAACCTGTGATTATCTAACAGTTACTACATCATAACTGTATCTACCCTATTGAAAGACACCCTTCCAATACAAAATTCAGCCAAGACTCTTGACTAACAGCAATACTCGGTTTTGCTTAAAAGCTTCAACCAAGAACAATACTCAACTCTTGCTTCAAAGCTTCGAGTGAGAATAATTTACAACAACCTATGTCGACCATATAGTATCAAAAGATACATGGGTGACTTACAAACTACACAAGAGACTCTCAAAGCCCTAAACCCTTATGTTACACCGACGACTTGTTGTTGTATGTTCTTACTATTTTAGGTCTAGCAAGTCCTTATTTATAGACTCCTGCAGTATGGGCTTGGACTCTTCAATCAGGTCCAATCTTTACGTTTTAATTCAGCTGCAAGATCTTCTCCCCAAAAATAGGAACAAATCTCCAAATAGTTTCCTAAAAAGTCTTCAAGATCCTATTTATGAAATCCAATTAAATCTACACTTTGTTCCTAATAAATCTCCTTGACCTGCGTATAATGATGAGACATATTCAAGATATTCTCATCAAAACAAAATAAATTTGTCAAGAGATATACAACAGCAGTACATGTTGTATCAGACAAAGATGTCGTGACATCTCCTTCGACATCTTGATTAAAAGTCATATGACAGCAAAACAGCAACACCTACTATACCAGACTAAGATGTTATAACATCTGTCTTCGACATCTGTTTGAACCACATAACAGCAATACTGCCATGACAGTTGATAAAGATGCTTCAACATCTTACTCAACACCTTGCCAAGTATTATAACCATATCTGTACTGATGTCTGATCAACCATGTCAGGACATCTTTCCCAACATCTTGCTGTAAACTTGTTTTAGCCAAAATGTAGCCAATCAAAGACCTAACAATCTCCCCTTTTGGCAAATTTTGGCTAAAATAACCTTTGGATAATACATCCAGCTCCCCCTTGTGGAAACAACCAAAGAACACTACTACCACTTACTTCTCCCCCTTTTTAGCCATAATATGCCAAACCAAGCAACTATGCAATTAAGGGCAATCAATCCAAAAGCAAGCAAGTCAGTAGCAGAACACATCCATCTCAGAAGCTTGTACAGTCTGAAAGGTTACAGTACTCCCCCTGTCATAGATAACTAGTGTTCCTTCACAAGAAGAACACCCTGAATGAATGGAAAAAATAAGACGCATTTTCATGTCTTCAAGAGCGCACCCTCAGTTCAACACACTTGCTGAACACATTCACCTAATGCTTGACCTGCAAGCAAACCATGTACCATACCAGTACAAAAAATCAGAGAGAAGTTCTCCCCCTATCTCTCTCAACAGATGCTTCTTCATCAAGAACCACCCAAAATCACTACATGATATCCCATGACAACTTCATGATCATATAGTTTGTGAATACCCAGAACGCATCCGTGTACCACAACCAAAAAACTCTTGGATTGAGACCAAAACTCCATTGATCCCTCTCATCTAGAAACCACCCATACACCGCACGAACTCCTTCTGAATTCCCATGTATGAATCTCCTTGTTCCCTGAGATACAACCCAATTGAATCAGAATGCTTCACATTCCTCAAAGATACGCACAAGGCCCCTTAGTTTGCTAGCTCTCCCAGATATTCTTCACACTTGAAGAACGTTAAACACATGCTCCAGAAATCTTCAGCCCATTTGCTCCACAAGCACCAACTGATTTACTTCTAGCATGTCCCATTCACATCAGACTTCCAAGACAGTCATTTACCCATTATTCTCCCGTATGAATAGATAAATACCTCTTAGACAAGATGTAGCCAACAAGTTCCTAGACCAGAACTTAATAATCCTCCACCAAGGATACCCAACCCAAATATGTTCTAACATCAGTTAGGACATCTTCCACACATCATAGTGTAGCATGATTTTTGTGGTTTTGAATCACTATCGCTTGGGTAATACAGTTCAATTCATTTTTTATCCTATTAAGCTGATTAAGGAAGGGAAATAGATGTCTCTAATTAACCCTGCTCGCAAACTGAGTTTAAACAGTCAAAATTGTTGGTTTACAGATGCTATAGGAGGGTTCGTCTTTTAAGGTTATTTGCTTAAAAACAAGGTCTAGACTAGGGAGTAAGTTTCTGTGTTAGGTCTGATGCTTTCGATGGATGTATGGAGGTACTGGATTTTGGGTTTTTTGGTTAGTATGCTCGCTAAGATTTTTGCAATCTTATGCCTACGTATTCCCGAAACAGGGAAATCAGAGCGATCGTAGTTCCTCCTATTCTAGGGAGGAAAAAGGTTGTTTTGGTTTCTTGTTCAAAGCCCAATACATGAAGCTAAAGGTGGTTTGTATCTTGTTCAAAGCCCAAGATGTGAAGCTAAAGGGTTTTGGATGAGAGAGAATTTGTCATCTCTATGAGGAGTTGTTAATGTTTGTATGCTGTGAGCAAGGCACAATTTTGATGCTAAAAGGTTGATTGGCTCAATCGGGGTTTTGACTCCGTTGGGGAGAATATATCTTGTATAAAGCCCAAGATAGAGGCTGAAAGGGTTTGACTCAACAAGAGAGTACTTTTATCTGTCCTATATAAAGCCCAAGACGGAGGCTAAAAAGGGTTGACTCAACAAGAGAGTCGGGAACAGGTGATTGACTCAATAAGAGAGTCTGTTTGACTCTACAAGAGAGTCTTTTGATGTCTCGTACGAAGCCCGAGATAGAGGCTAAAAGGAGATCGACTGAACAAGAGAGTCTTTATACTCAACAAGAGAGTGTTTTACTGTCTCGTACGAAGCCCGAGATAGAGGATAAAAAAGAGATTGACTCAACAAGAGAGTCTTTTGTACTCAACAAGAGAGTGATTTACTGTCTCGTACGAAGCCCGAGATAGAGGCTAAGAAGGAAGGGACTCACCAAAAGAGTATTTTATACTTAACAAGAGAGTGTTTTATATGTGTCTTGTATGAAGCCCAAGACGGAAGCTAAAAAGAGATCGACTCAACAAGAGAGCCTTTTATACTTAACAATAGAGTGGGTTTTTATATGTCTTACCAAGCCCAAGACGGAGGCTAAAAGTAAGACTGACTCAACAAGAGAGTCTGAAAAGGTTAGCTCATCTGGGGAAAGTCATTGTACAAAGCCCAAGAGGAGGCTATCTTACTGCCGAGGATTATATCCATAGGCAGGCCCAAGGGTGGGGAACTCTCATGAGAGAGACCAGGTTTCAGAGTGATCAGTGCTTTTTCCTATGTTTGAAAGGAACTTGAGAATGTCTTTGAGACTCAAGGGGGCTTAGACTGTCCAAGTCTAGAATTTTATCTATTGTACAATGCCCAAGATGAGGCACGGGTATTAAGGGATGAGTATCAACCCTAAAATGGCCGGAGTTTTGACGCTGGAAAGACTGCTCTATCAAAGGATGACTAAGTTTTGTCTTATACTTTTAAGAGGTCGTCAGGGTCCTTGTATTAAGCCCAAGAGAAGGCATGAGAACTTCTAAGAAGCCGAAGGGTCCTTGTACAACGCCCAAGAGGAGGCGGGGATGCTTTTAGGAAGCCTGTGGGTCCCCAAACCAAGAAAATCTCAAGAAATGCAATTCATAGAGAAGAGATCATTCCAGGAAAGTTCGAGAATTTGGAAGAAACTCAAGAGATGCTATTCACGGAGAATAGATCAACTATGGGGAGTAGAGTTTCTTTGACAATTTCTAAGAGTGACAGTCTGAGAAAAGGTTCACCGAGAATACTGCCTTTCTCTTTGTTCCATATTGTTTAACCCCAAGAGAAGGGAAGACTGTATCTGGAATCCTATGAGGGATCTAGTTTTGACTGTATTTAAGAGTGACCAATAGGGCTTTACCTAGTGCTAGACGTAGTTGCCGGGGAAACTCTAAATAGCTAAACTAGTATTACACAGTTGATATTTGACAAGTATATAAAAGGATGTGAAAGGAGACTTACAGTGAAACAGCCCCACAATACAGTTATATACATATGAAAGCGATAAATGAAAGCGGATAAACACTTTCCCGTTGTAGAGCTTCCATGCTGTTTTGTTAGTTGTTCAACAAAGAAAGTTTTGATACCAACAAATATTTGAATTCAAAATTAAAGGAGAAATTCCTTTGAAGAGATTGTTGGGGCTTACAGCTCAAGGAGAGACCCAAGTTTTAACGATGATTGCACCGTTGTTTGAAAACTGTACAGAGGGACTTATACAATATGTGAGGCCCAAAAAGTTTTTATGTACAAGGGGATTGGGTCTTACACTCTATTAGAGGCCCAAAAGTGTTTTTGTACAAATGATGGGGCTTACAACTCAAGGAGATGCCCAGGGTTAATGGCGATCGCGCCGAGGTTTTGAAAACACAGTGGGTCTAATACAATATCTGAGACCTAAATTATTTTGGTTTCAAAAAGGGGTTGGGTCTTACACTCTATTAGAGGCCCAAAGAAATTTAAAGAAAATAAATGAGGCTTATAACACAAGGGTAGGCCCAATTTTTTTTGTTTTAAACTGGCGATTACGCCGAGATTTTTCTTTTAACGCAGAGGGACTTATACCATATCTGAGGCCCAAAAAGGTTTTGGTTAAAAGGGGATTGGGTCTTACACTCTATTAGAGGCTCAAAAGAGTTTTTGAAAAGGAATGGGACTTATAGCTCGAGGAGAGGCCCAAATGATTTTGTTAAAAAGGCGACGATCGCGCTGTTGTTTTTGAAAAAACAGTGGGACTTATACAATGACTGAGGCCCAAAAAGTGGTGTATTTACAAAGGGGATGGGAATTACACTCTAATAGAGGCCCAAAAGAGTTTTAAAAAGATTTGTGAGGGTTAAAATCAAAGAAACCCTAATTTTGTTTTCCTTTAAAAGTATATATTTAAAGAAAATCAATAAAAATGATAAAAATACCAAATAAGTTTGAATAAACCACTTGTGAGTTTTGTTTAAGGTTTGAAAAATGAGGTTTTAATCACAAGATGATTTAGAACTCATTTGGTTTTGATTTTCAAAATAAATATTCACTTTTAAATGTTTACAAACAATTAAAAATGAATTTATTCATAAAAATACCAAATATATTAAATAAATAATATAAATTTTATTTTTTTGTGTAATAAAATATTTCAACATTTTTGTGATTTTTTGCAAAAAGAACCAATAAAAAATAATTAAAATTGAGGAAGTTATTAATTTTTCAAATCATTAAAAATAATAAGAAAAATAATAAAATATGAAAAAGAGATAAAAAAGAGGATCTGGGGCGAGGGGGATTCGAACCCCAGATCTCTTGTGTGCAGTGTGCGCGCCTTACCACTGGGGTGGTGATACATCCGTGTATCAAACCCCAGCCACAAATATACAAGGCTTGCCTTGTTCTTGGCTTGGCCAAGGCAAGGCAAGGCAAGGCTTTTGGTCAGAAACGTGAAGGCCATAACTTCCCCATTTCTCCATGGATGGAGACAAAATTTATATGCATCTGGCCTAGAATTTCCCAAGGAATCCAATGGTGGTGATGGTTTTTCCAGAAAATCAATCCTCCTCAAAACCCGATAGTGGTTTTGAAATAGGCCATAATGTGCATTTTTTGAGCTACCTCTTGGTACAGGCATGAATTACATGATAAATTGGTGCAAACACAACACATATAACATGTATAAGAGATGCATGATCAGTGGACTTCAAAGCAAGGCATGTTTCAGAGAGTTCAAGTTGTGATGCTTACCTCCTTTGGAACTTTTTGGGCAATCTGTCAAGTGCCTTGTTCCAGAAATGTTTTGATGCTTTGGACACCCTGAAATGATCCCTTGGAAGCTTTAAGGATGATTAGAATCAGCTGGAAACCTCAGGAATGGAAATTGGCCCTTTCTTACAAAAGGGGCAAAAGTGGCCAAAATAGCAACTCTCTCAAATGGTGTTCCAGATGTGTGGAATCATTTGGGACAGTTCAAGGATGATATTTGGAGTGTGTTTGAGGTTTTATCTGGTTTTAAAAGTGACTGAATCAAGACATGGCTTGAAAAATGCAAAAATGTCCAATTTTGAGGTTTTGAGAAGGGACTTTGTGATTTTGGTGTTACAGGTCACTTGTGAGAGTTTGGACAGCTTAGATATGACATATTGGATGTGTTTGGATCATGAGCTATGATGAAATTGCTCTCTAACTCAAAAACTCAGAGTTACCTTTCTAGATAAGGCATTTTTGCCTAGAGAAAGAAATTTTGAGGAAAGCAAGTGTTGTAGTGCTTTGGTGTACTTAAATTGAGCACAAATGAGCTCTATTTATAGTAGAGCAAGTTTTTTTTGGTTGCAATAGTGAATGGCAACTACAGCAGAGGTTTGGCCAATGGTTGCATTTTGGAATCTCAAGTCTCCTCTAGCCATTGACTAGAGGTTAGAGCACAGGCTGCTGGTTCCCTAGTTCAGAGATCATCCTTGACTCATTCAGTTGGAAGTTGTTCAGTTCATGCCACCTTGGTGAATCCATTGAATGCTCCAAAACAAAATTGGAGTCTTGTCCCCTCTTTAGGGATTTCTAGGTTTGGCATGCTATTTTTAGTTCCAAAGACTTGGGAGGCTTATGGATCAGTGTTTGTCCCTCTTTGGTCTCTCCCTGAGGTGTTTAGATGGATAAATTTTTTTGTCATTTGCAACATTTGCTCAAATCGAGCAAAATGCACAAATCTGCCTTGCCATGACAGTTTACAGCAAGGCATATTGCCATTGTCATATCTCATTGTTTAAGTGGAGTTTCATGGAGTTCTTGGCCATTTTGGAAAGCTCTCATATGATACAACATATGTGTGATCATAGTTTATCTTGAAACTTTTTGGATCTAAGTGAAAAATCCCTCTACATTTGTAAAAAAGTGAAACAGATTCTGACTTAGAGAAAATTTCACTAAGTGTTGGAAAAACGTGACATTTTCACTTTTTGTGATTTTGATCATTCCATAACTTAAAATCCATGAGAAATTGGAGTGAGGTGTAGTTGACACTTTTAAAGTATGTCATGAGAGCTACAAATCCATCTTTGGATCAGCCCAAATGGTTGCTTGGATCTCAAGTTATGATCCTTGGAAGTTGGCACCCTAGCCACTTTGTTCCATAACTTAGAAATATTCTAAGTTTTTATAGTTACCCCTTTTACAAGTTATCCCATTTTCTTTGATTTTTCTTGATGAATGTTGATTCAAATCACACATTAACATCATTTTAGGGTTAGGGAACCATAATTGATCAAAAAATCAAAAAGTCAAACTTTGACTTTTAGGCACAGTTGACTTTTTATCAGATGAACTCAAAACTGTGTGATCCTCTATGAAATCAAGTCCTTGACCTAAATCAAACTTGATGGATTGATTTCATAGGTGTTATAGGGTGTATTGAATCATGTCCCAAGGTTTGGGAGCATGTCTTGGTGAAAAGTCAAAGGCACAGTTGACTTTTTCTACGAAACCCTAACTGTAGTTCAGATGAAATTGAAACTTGTTGATCAAGCTTCTTGGATCAATCCATTGTTGCAAATGGATCAATGTAGTGTGTTAGAGACCCTCAAATCATTTCTTGAGGTCTTGGCTCATGATTTGTCCCAAAAGTCAACTTAGGGGTGAATTAGGTCAAGAAACCCTAATTCCTGACTTTTAGTGAATGCATCCCCTTAGGCTAAATTGACTTGATGATTGGGTTCATGAGGTCCCTTGGAGTATCTTAGGATATGCTTTGAAGCATTGGCTCATGCCCAGAGGAAAATTTCCATCTGGAGGCCCTGGTCGACCAAAACCCTGATTTGGTGACACTGGCGATCTTGAGGCTTGATCCACTCAGAATGCTGCAACCTTGTGCTTGATTCTTGCTGTGGGAGTCCCCTTGATCCATTGTGGATGTTTGAGAGGTTAGAAAAGTTAAATATCATGTCATTCCTTTATTGATCCTTTGTCTAAGCTCAGAGAGGGCTTGAAACCCTAAGTCTGATTGTAGTGGATGCTCACCCATCTTTGGGGAGACTAATGAGGTATGATGGCCCATCCATATTGTGATGATGACTTGCACCATGATAGGAAATCTTAGTGGTCAAAATTTGGGGTATGACACATAGACACCACACACCATGGTTCTTGATATGTTCCAACACTGGACTTACTGTCAGCGTAGTAATCCATACTAAAGATCTTCACACAACACTGCACCACCAGCTTGAACAAAGAGAACTTCAGAAACCCAGAGAGAAATAAACTCCCATCCACCAAAAGAAGGTATACTTCCATCCTCAACCCAGAACTTCTGCCACAAGCTCCAAGAGAACTAGAACCTCCTTACGTTTTCAACTAACTACTCTTCTGCACAAGCGCAATCAGTTTCAAGCATCCTGCTTGAATACACACTATAAAACCAATCAAATTCCACCTTTTGATTGATCTCAATCTTTTTCAGAACTCCCATAAGATACACTGATCCACCAATGAAATCAGGTCTTCAAATCACATGAACTACTTGCTCCATAGCAAGACATCTTGGATCCACCAAGCCTCTTAGTCATGTAACATCTTCCCATCCACAGCTCCCGCAAACTGCATAAGATAGACCTTTTTGAAGCATCCATAACTTCCATTCTCCTGTAGATCACCTTATCTTAAGTTGATGTGCCACATCACCAGCTGAGACTTCTGATGTTAAGCTAGATGTCAGAACATTTTGATATGACATCCAACTATTGAATTCAGCTCCTCCTTCTGCCACTTAGAAGAACCTCCTCCCTTCGTAGAACACGAGTTCCATGCTCTCATAGACTTGATTCAACAACCAACTTTGAGTAGACAACCTCCATCCTGCTTTAGAACTCCAAAGACTTCAAACCTGCCACATCTAAATCTTCAAAAAATACGTAGTCCAAGACTACACCATAGCCATACCAAAGAATGCCACTTTCCTTAGTAGAGCAGAATGTAGAAAGTCAGAGATAACTGCCACTTAACTTTGACTTCCAAGAAGAGCAAGATCCTTGCTCCAAAGCACCTAGATCAGAAATAAACTGATCCAAGCTGTAACCATCAAGATTATGATGTCTTCATCTTTATCTTCAACAACATCAAAGTCCAGACCAGTTTCTTGCCAGGAAACTCTCTAGAGAACACATGCTTCTGTCACACCCGACTGAAGCCACTTCTTAGGTCACCACCTAAGACTAAAACAGATGCTAAAGCATATGCAGTACCCCTCCCATGATTTTGCACAAATTCTGATGATGAGATGTTCCAACATCTTGTTGAACATCAGCAATCTTGACTTTCAAGGATAATCAATTAAATACTTGTGGATTCCATAAATAGGAATTGATTTTAAATCCTTGTCCAATAACCCTTCTTCACAGTTGTAGCTGAGCTCCACCAAATCACATCATGAACACTTATAAAGTATTCAATCTTTTTGCAAGTATCTACTTCAAAGGACAATGTTGAGATACCAAGGCTGCCACCCTTGACTCAAGTAACTAAGATTCTCTCTGAAATAATCTTATTTACCTCAACAATTCTTCAATCAGATTGGATCCACTCTTAGGGTCAAGAGAGATGAATCCTTCCTTGTTGTTTTTGGATGGTGAAAATAAATCACCTCCACTTTCTTCAGATTGTGTTTCAAGAAACACCTTCTAGTCAGAAAAGTAACTAGAAGATTCCAGATACATGACATAGATGTCTTTATGAGTGGACTTGAGAGAATTCTCAAGTATCTTTGACAACCTAGTCGATCAATAGTTTATCAAACTCCTAGAGTAAGAACCTGATAAACTTAAACTCAACTCTTCTCCTCTTCAACAGACTTCAACTTCACCAAGAAACCAAGCTTTCAAGTCACAATACCAGATATATAACCACAACTCCCTTCACTCCATCGCTCCCAACTTTGGAATAAAAGAATGTAGATATCTTCAAATATAGAGGCCGACGATTGAGACCTTCCACCAACTGTCTTAAGTAATAACTCCAGAATCCCATAATTCTAGAGCTCTTCCATCATAAACACATGCAGCGGAACCACCAAGGAACAGATCCTGCTTGCCCTAATAAGATGTCACAACATCTTATAAGACACACCAATAAGAGAACTAGCCACTTCTCCTGTAGTTGTTGTAGAATCTCCTCAGCAACATGAACAACCTCTGGGTTGCTCCTTTCGATCCAGAACATCCACCTCATCCATTAATACCCTTGAGTATGTCTGAGTTGATTGATCTGATCTTCAAAACTCCTCTTTGTTTAAATTCCAGAAAGTATCTCCCAAAGATCTCATCCAGAACCAGACAGGATGCCTGCTCTGATACCAATTGAAATTCTGGCCTATTGTTAGATGTCAAACATGCTATATATTTGTATTTGATACTTGGAATTTTTCAACACTTTCTTGTTTTAATTGATGATTTTATTAGTGAATTGTTTTTGTTCTTCAAACATTATATTTATACCTTTGGTGCTTGTAATATGTGTGTTATTGTGCAGGAAAAGGCACTGATTGATCAAAGATTTAAGACACAAAGAGATGATGCAAGCTGCCAAAGAGTTGAGGAAAACTTCAAGAAGTTCGCTTTGGAAACTGGCAAGCGAAGGTTTGTTTTGTAAGAGCAAGAGTTGTCTCTGCAAGTCATCTCTATGTTTTTATGATAACAATGAGTATTTGTGAAAGAACTATTTTATGTTCTAATATGTGTTGTGTGCAGATCATAATCATAGAAGATATCAGATCCAACAAACAACAGCAAGATGTGCGTAAATGATCATATGCGAGTTACTATGTGTAACACAAGTCGCAAGAAGCAAATATGCTTCTGTATCTGATCATAATCAGATAGATCCAAGGATGGTGATATTGCTATTGCAATGCTCTTGTGGATGCTACTCTGAAAGTGGTTATGATTCTGAAGATAGCGAAGCTTCTGTAGAGTTAATCTTGTGGAGAACCGAAGTGCTGAAGATTCCCATGACTTGAAAGTTCTGAAGGCTGAAGGCTCTGAAGACCAAGTGCAGAAAGATTCTGAAGACTGAAGTGTTCTGAATATTAAGATTCAAATGATCAAGTGCCGAAGACTCTGAAGACAGCATTCTGAGTGAACAAGGTTCTGAAGATTCTGAAGACTTGAAGCAGTGAAGATAATGGGTTTCAAGACAAGTGCTGAAGCTCTGAAGACAGATTCCTAATGGACAAGTTCTGATGACTGAAGACTTGAAGTTTTATGAAGACCCAGTTATAAAGTCTCTACTCATGCTTCAATTAATTACCATCAGAAGCCTCTGAAGATTTGAAGACAAATGTTACCGTTAGCAATGACTGTACACCGTGCTAAAAAGATCTATCCCATTACTTCGTCTACAGTAAAAAGAAGATATGACAGTACAACTTTCATCATTGCATAACTACTCTTTTCAAATAGCCAACAGCTCTTCAACGACTATAATTTACTTAGCTATTTAAAGGAAATGAGTATGCGCTTCTGCATGTGTCGATGTGATGATAGTCGCAACGATCAGTTATCATTGTTACACTAAATATTTAAAGCTATCACCATTAACACACGACCATTGTTGTTGAAGCTCAAAGATTATCATTCAACACAACAACAATCAATTGGAACAAAAGTTGTTGATGAACAAGACAACATCGTAAATCAGTCAAGTCATCAACCAACTTCATCATCTGAGCTATATTGAAGATCTGAAGCAAGGAGTTGTTGCTCGAAGCTTGCTTAACAAAGAAGATGAAGAAAATCTACAAGATGTCATCAAATTGTCAAATCAACATACATCTTTGTAGAATATAAAGATAGCAAGGAGTTGTTGCTCATATCTTGCTAGAACACTGAGTGTTCATTTATACTTAAAATTAGGAGTTATCTGCTTGTTAAGAAGCATTATTGTAATCTCCAGAACAACTAATTCTATGTGAATTAGGAATCCTCAAGTGATCAGTGTGATCGGAGACTTGAGAAGAGAATGGCTTGGTGTCGTTGTGGAAATCCTAAAATATGGTCAATGATAGTCATATCTCAAAGAGGACCAATTGTGGGTCAGAATCTTGTGAGATCACTGTTGAAACTCATTGAAAATCCTTGAAGAATGGTCAGTAAATGTTATATCTGTTGAGTCAAATCCATGAACGTTTAGCTGTGAAATCCTGATAGTAGATCTTGCGAGATTGGAACCTATTGGGTCAATGTTCGTTATATCCATTAGCTTGGATCCCTGAACGGTTCATTATGGGTTAGTCACAGATACGGTTGTGTAGATTGTTAGTCACCGGTCGTTGCCCGTGCATCTGTAATTGATGTTGATTATAGTGGATTAAGTCCTTGTGTTCAAGGCGAAATCACCTTGGAAGGGTGGACTGGATTAGCTTGAGAATGGCTCAGGTGAACCAGGATATATCGTGTGTTCTTTACTCTTGCTTATGCTTTGATTTATTATTTATATTTTTGTATCATTATTAGAACCTTGCATAGCAAATCAGAACCTTGCAACTCAACTCTGATAAGCTTCCGCTTTGCAAGTCTGAATCAAGTATAGCATAATCTGAATGACGCATCTCAAGTGAGAGTCTCTCAACGCAACTCTGATACACTCTTAGCGCAATAAGAAAAAGAAGCAAAAATTGATTAAGAGTTAAAACACAATTCAAACCCCCCCTTTCTTGTGTCTTTCGCACACCTTCACGCTTTGCGAACAACTGGCGAAGCTCCCAGCGAATAGCTCCAGAATTGGACAGGGGGAAAAAGGACTAAAGTTCGCTTTGCGAACTACCCGCGAATGTTCGCTGCTTCGTTCGCCTTGCGAACAACCTGGAGAAGAACCCTTGGTTTTGGCAGGGAAAAAGGACCCAAAACTCGCTTTGTGAATGTTTTGGCGAGTGGTTCGCCTTGCGAATGAAGCGTTCGCTTTGCGCACCCACGAAGACAGCCAAGGGAGGTTAACTTTCAGAAGGCACTTAAGGTGCCATTTTCTTCATTTGCTAGGCGAATGATTCATTCACAATGCGAATGTGGCTGATCTCAAGTGTATTATAAATAGATTTTTATGTTTTCTTGGGATCAGAACTTGATATTATCACACAAAAACATACTTTTATGAGTTTTCTTCATCCAAGAGAGATTTTACACTTTGAGAAGCTGAAGTCGCATCCGATCTCGATTATTCGACGCGGATGTTCTTTCATCTTCTCATGAAACTTGTGATACAAGTTACCATGAAAATGTGTAGTTAAACACATCTTGTGTTAAGATTAGAGGTAGTTAATCTTGCTTATATGTATTTCATTTGATCTTTTGTATATGAACAAGGTTGATGATCAATATATGATGAAGTTGTTTGTTCTTAATGATATATGTGTGGTTTGAATCACTCTAGACATAGATTTTCCAATTCTTGACCTAATATCTTCATCTCTTAAAAACCAAACTCTAGACATAGATTGGGGGTTTAATATTGGGTTTGTATTGATCTTAACGGTTGTTGTTTCGATTGTTAGCGTGAGACATCATCTAACGATTTAAACAACGATACTCACAAATTTGCTTTAGACATAAACTTATTCGCGAGGATACGCGATTGTATTGATCGGATCTAAGTTTATATGCTTGATTAATCAGATACGTATGAAAAGGATTAGCAAAATCTAATCTTGACATGCTTTTATAAAACTTACAACATCTTTGTTATAGTTTACTTCTTTGCTACCAAAATTGATGTTACACAACCAAGAACAATTTGAAAACCCCTTACTTA
Organism: Lathyrus tuberosus; assembly: GCA_022829125.1. Taxonomy (NCBI): domain Eukaryota; kingdom Viridiplantae; phylum Streptophyta; class Magnoliopsida; order Fabales; family Fabaceae; genus Lathyrus; species Lathyrus tuberosus. The sequence continues at coordinate 4,698,301 of JALAZF010000203.1, read as the reverse complement.
AAACGTTTCGACTATTGAATGGCAAGCATTAAAATATTACACAATCCCTATGGATACGATAAAAACACCCCCCGAATTACTCTTCAACAAAATGGCGCCGTTGTTGGGGATTGCTGTTTGATATTGCAAGCATTGCAATAGTTGTTTAGTTTTAAGCTTGTTTAACTTTTTCTTGAGCTTGTTGATTTGTTTGGTTAGTGTGCAGACTCCGTTTTATGCGAGGGAAGTTACCCGCAAACCAACTTCTTTTTTATCCTGAAATCGAAAGAACTGCGCGTAAGTTAAATAGCAGAACAAGGCGGAGGAGGCAACTTGCCAAAGAAAGACGAGAGCGAGACGAAAGTTCAACTTCGACGCTAATACCACAGTTACCGCCAACTATGGCTGCTCCACCACCATCACCACCACCTGCTTCAGTTCCTTTTACAAATAGTCCGAGACATACTGCACAATTTGCACGTAATGCTCAGAACGGTGGACATTCATAAATGAAAACTGGTATCCTCTCGCTTCTATATCAGAATCCTTTCACTGGTATGGATCACGAGGATCCTTTTACACACTTGACTAAGTTCTATGAGATTGCGGGAGCAACTGGTGCACCCGAAGCTGAAGAAGAATCACTGTTTAAGAGACTATTCCCGCATTCCCTCATTGGGAAGGCCAAGGAATGATATCTTGACCAATATACGACATTCATGACGGACTGGAACGCGCTAGAGGAAAAGTTTTTGGAACGATTTTTTCCACACAATCGTTTCATGGAGGCTTAAACAGCAATTGCAATTTTCACTCAGGGTGGAAATGAATCTCTCAACGAAGCTTGGGAGAGATTCAAGTCCATGTTGAGAAAGTGCAAAGGGCACGGTTTCGATGAGCTGACTCAAGTTCACATTTTTAGAAACGGTCTTCAGTTGGTGAATAAAACATTGTTAGATACCACATCGGGTGGATCGTTAATGGCTAAAAGCACCGAGGAGGCTATTTCTATCATTGATTGGATGGCTCTAAATGACCATCAAGGGAACCATAGCCGTGGCCCTTCGCAAAGAAAGCGGGAGTGCTTGAGTTGAGAACTAATGACGCAATCCTTGCACAAAACAAACTGTTATCACAACAAGTGGAGTTGTTGACGCAACAAATGGCAAAACTTCTACAATAAATAAAAGAGTTGCAAGAAGTTCCCAACAAAAACCAACCAATAGCGAGTTGTGAGCTTTGTAGAGGAGATCACCCTGCCGGGTACTGTCCTCCGGTAGTGGAAGAGGTAAATTATGCGGGAAATCAAAATCAAGGATACCAACCTCGACCACCTTACCAACAAGGCAACCAAGGTTACCAACCAAGAGGTAATCAAGGTTATCAACAACCGTGGAGACCTCAAGAAGTTGGACCTTTAAATCGTCAACAATATCAAAATTACACTCAACCTCCACAATTTCCAAGTGGAAATACCAAGATGGAGGACACTCTCACGCAATTTATGCAAATGTCAATGTCAAATCAGAAGAATACTGATGCGGCCATAAAGAATCTTGAGACGCAAGTCGGACAATTATCAAAACAATTTGCCGACCAACAAAAAGGAACTTTTACGGCGAATACTAAACTAAATCCAAAAGGGCATTGTAAGGCTATTCTAACAAGAAATGGAAGAGAGATTGACATGGGCATAGGTGAAGTTGTAGTGGAGGAGGAGGAAGTAGTTGAAAAAGAAAAAGATAGTGATGAGATTGAAGTAGAAAAAAATGTTGAGAGAGATTTAGTTGAAAATGAAATGAAAAAAAAATGAGGAAGAAGAAAAAAGAAAGAGAGAACCGTTGAGTACTATTCTGATCCAACATTTGCCATATCCTCATGCTCCGTCAAAGAAAGATAGTGCGAGGCACTATGCTCGGTTTATGGATATTTTCAAACAATTGCAAATAAATATTCCATTTTCTGAGGCCTTGGAGCAAATTCCGAATGAAAAATTTATGAAGGATATTCTCACAAAAAAGAAGAGGTATACGGATCAAGAGACTATCATGGTTGATGCTAGTTGTAGCGCTATCATTCAACGTACTCTCTCGAGGAAAGAAAGTGATCCGGGACGAGTCACTTTGTCGGTTACAATAGGAAATATCTATGTTGGTAACGGGTTGATTAATTTGGGCTCTAGTATCAATTTGATACCTTTGTCTATTGTGAAAAGGTTGGGACATATGGAATTGAGAACCACTCAAATGACATTGCAACTTGCCGATAAATCCACTACCCATCCTCACGGTGTAGTGGAAGATGTATTGGTTAAAGTGGACAAATTCTTATTTCCTATCGACTTTGTGGTGATTGAAATGGAGGAAGATGAAGACGCTCCATTGATTCTTGGAAGACCGTTTATGAAAACTGCTAGAATGGCAATTGATATGGACGACGGTCTTATGAAGGTTAGAGTCCAAGATGAGGAGGTTTATTTTAATCTATTTGAGGCCATGAAGCACAAAAAGGATAAAGGCGATTGTTTTAGAATAGATACAACGGAGAAGGCAATTGAAGAAGTAAAGGAGCAATTACAAGTTCCAACCCCTTTGCAAAAAGTTCTCACAAATGCTCTTCAAAGTATCGATGAAGCCGAAGAAAAAGAGATCGAAAAGTGTTTGCGAGAACTAGAAGAATTGGATGAAATTCCTCCTTTGAAAGAAAAGGTGGAAATTTTGAAAAAAGAAAACAATGAGGAAATTAAGCTTGAATTGAAGTTGTTGCAGTCTCATCTTAAGTATGTTTTTCTTGGTAATGAGGGGCATAAACCGGTGATAATAAGCACGGAGCTAACCACAATGGAGGAGAGAAAATTAATGAATGTTTTGAAGAAAAATCAAGAGGCAATGGGATGGACTCTTTCCGATCTAAAAGGAATAAGTCCCTCTTATTGTATGCATCGAATATTCATGGAAGAAGATTTCAAACCGGTCGCTCAATCGCAACGCCGCTTAAATCCTACCATGAAAGATGTGGTTAGGAAGGAAGTGGTAAAAATGTTAGATGCCGGAATTATTTATCCCATTTCTGATATCCCATGGGTTAGTCCGGTACAAGTGGTGCCAAAAAAAGGCGGATTGACGGTTATCTAAAATGAGAAAAATGAGTTAATCCCAACAAGAACCGTGACTGGGTGGAGAATGTGCATAGATTACCGTAGGCTAAACCAAGCTACGAGGAAAGATCATTTCCCTCTCCCGTTTATGGACCAAATGCTCGAGAGACTTTCCGGTCAACAATTCTACTGTTTTTTGGATGGTTATTCGGGTTACAATCAAATTATTGTGAACCCGGAGGACCATGAAAAAACTTCTTTCACATGCCCTTTTGGAATCTTCGCTTATAGGAGGATGCAGTTTGGGTTGTGTAATGCACCGACGACTTTTCAAAGGTGTATGCAAGCAATATTCTCATATTTGATCGAATAGACAATTGAGGTTTTTATGGATGACTTCTCAGTTTTTAGACAATCGTTTGATATTTGTTTGAAAAACTTGGACGCAGTATTGGAGCGGTGTGTGGAAACCAACTTGGTACTCAATTGGGAAAAATGTAACTTCATGGTGACCGAAGGAATTGTGCTCGGCCACAAAGTTTCTTTAAAGAGCCTTGAAGTCGATCAAGCTAAGGTGGATGTTATTGAGAAATTTCCACCACCGTTGAATGTGAAAGGTATAAGGAGTTTCCTGGGACATGCGGGATTTTATCGGAGGTTCATCAAGGATTTCGCAAAGATAGCAAAGCCTCTGAGCAATTTGCTCAACAAAGATAAGTCCTTTGATTTTGATGAGTCTTGCTTGGTCGCTTTTAATTCTTTAAAACAATGTTTGACTACCTCACCCATAATCATCGCGCCCAATTGGAAAATGGATTTTGAACTCATGTGTGACGCTAGCGATTATGCGGTGGGTGCGGTTTTGGGTCAACGGAAAACAAAAAAATTTCATGCTATACACTATGCGAGCAAAGTCTTGAATGAAGCTCAAGTAAACTATGCAACAACTGAAAAAGAGTTGCTTGCGATAGTGTATGCATTGGAGAAATTTTGTTCTTATTTAATTGGGTCTCGAGTAGTTGTTTACATGGATCACACGACGATTAAGTATTTGCTCACAAGCCGAATTCAAAACAAAAGCTAATTCGTTGGATCCTCTTGTTACAAGAATTTGATTTAGAAATTCGTGACAAGAAAGGATCTGAGAATTTGGTGGCGGATCACTTATCCCGCCTTGTAAATGTTGAAGTGACCAAAAAGGAATTAGAGGTCAAGGAGGAATTTTCGAACGAAAAGTTGTATATGGTGCAAGTTAGACCATGGTTCGCCGACATGGCTAATCACAAAGCCGCCAGATTAATATCGGATGCTCTAACTCACCATCAAAAAAAAGAAATTTTTGTCGGACGCCAAGTCTTTTGTTTGGGTTGAGCCATATTTATTTAAGCTTGGTGTCGATAACCTTTTGAGAAGATGTGTGTCAAAAGATGAGGTCACTAGCATACTTTGTCATTGTCACAACTCTCTTTATGGAGGTCATTTTAATGGAATAAGAACGGCAACGAAAGTCCTCCAATCGGGGTTTTATTGGCCTTCTTTATTCAAAGATGCGCATGCGCATGTACAAAGTTGTGACGGGTGTCAAAGGAGTGGTGGAATTTCAAAGCAGCATGAAATGCCTTTACAAAACATGTTGGAAATTGAGGTGTTTGATTGTTGGGGAATCGACTTTGTTGGACCTTTTTCATCATCGTTTTCCAATGAGTATATTTTGGTCGCAGTTGATTACGTATCCAAATGGGTAGAGGCAATAGCATGTGCTAAAGCAGATGGAAAACTGTGATAAAATTTTTGAAATAAAAAACATTTTTTCTCGATTTGGTACTCCGCGGTTGTTGATAAGTGACGGAGGATCCCACTTTGCAACACTCAGCTTGAAAAAACCTTGGAGCAATATGGTGTGAAGCACAAAGTTGCAATACCATATCATCCACAGGCCAATGGGCAAGCGGAGGTATCAAACCGGGAAATTGAAAGAATTTTGGAAAAAATGGTGTCATCCTCAAGAAAGGATTGGTCAAATAAGCTAGATGATGCTTTGTGGGCCTATCGAACAGCTTCTAAAGCTCCGATTGGTCTCACACCTTTTAAATTGGTCTATGATAAGAATTGTCATTTACCGGTGGAGTTGGAACATAAGGCATTTTGGGCCTTGAAATTTCTGAATTTTGATCTAACTTTAAGAGGAGAAAAAAGAAAGTTGCAATTGCATGAAATGTAGGAATTACGCCTCCAAGCGTATGATTCCAACAAGCTGTATAAAGATCGAGTCAAAACTTACCATGACAGAAAGATAGTGACCAAACAGTTTGAAGTAGGGAAACTAGTCCTACTTTTCAATTCTCAATTAAAACGGTTCCCTGGTAAACTGAAATCTAAGTGGTCTGGTCCATTCCAGATTCGTGAGATCAAACAATATGGGGCAATAGTCATTGAAGACACAAAGTCAAATGAGAGTTGGACTATAAATGGTCAGAGGTTGAAGATTTATCTAGGTGGTGATTTCGAGCGGAATCCCTCTGTTGTGCCGTTTTACGATCCTAGAGGTTGCATTGGACCGTCGAGCTTAGCCGATGTTAAACAAGCGCTTGTTGGGAGGCACCCCAACATTGTAAGTATTTATTGCTTTCTGTGCTGTGTTAATGATTTTTGATGTTTAGAAGTGGTTTAGGAAGTGGCAGCATATGCAGCCAAATTTTGTTTGCTTTGCGAACCTGGGGCGAGCATTCGCCAGCCAGTTCACTTTGCGAACTCAGCGAGACAGGGGAACTGTGTTTGCTACCACCTCAATTTAAAAAGGATTTAATTTTATGGGTGGGCCAGCACTTGGGCCCAAGACCCATATCATTTTCTGAACATTTGAGAGGGAAAACCCTACTCCCACACTTGCCTCTCTCATTCAAACAAAACACTCTCTCAAGAACTCAATCTCTCATGTGCACTGTTCTTCTTAAATTTCACCAAAATTTTCCCCAATTTCAATTACAAGTTCAGGTTTGAATCTCTTTTTCTTGCTAATTTCTGTTAGACATTATGTTTAGGGTTGTGGTTTGCATTAGAGACATTTATGATCTTAGGGTTTAATTTCTATTTTAAGGTTTGAGTGATTGCATGTTGAATATTATGCAAGCCTTAAAATAGAAATGATATTTTGTGAATGGAGCTCTAATGATTGGAAGTATGGATGTTGTTTTTCTGAAATTATCGCGTGTTCGCTTTGCGAACCTTGGCGAGCATTCGCCAGACCTTCGCTTTGCGAATCTGGGGCGAATGTTCGCCAACCTTCGCTTTGCGAACCCTGGAGCGAACGTATTAGAATTTGAAATTTTTTTATGTTGTTTCAATTGTGATTTTGTTTTGGCTTCCTTTTTTAATGATTGTGTTGCTACTTGTTGCTGTTTTACTTGTTCATGTGTACAGATGGCCCCCAAGGTTAACCCCGCCAAGAAAAGAAAGGCCTACACATCACGACAAATGCCAATCCAGTTTGACGGCAATCGCTTTAAGGGTTCCAAACAAGCAGCAAGGTATCTTACCTTGGAAAGGAGAACTATCCTGCCAGAAAAGAGGTTTAACTTGAGTGACCGAGGAAGTTATCGGTATGTGGCTGCACTCTTGGAAGAAAAAAAATGGGGACACTTGATAACTCCTCTTGATAGCTACAATGTGGAGATTGTCCGAGAATTCTATGCTAACGCACTTCCTGATGATGGGGAGCAATTTAGTTGGACATCCCAAGTTGGGGGGGACTGTGGTGAGATTTGACCGTAGAACGATAGGTATTGTTCTTGGAAGTCCTCTACCATTAAAAGCTAGCCAAATAGATGACTACCACAGAGACCTGCACCTTCACCGAGACATACCTGCCATGACCAGAGATCTTCTTAGACCGGGAAAAACTGTAGAACTCAACCCAGCTGGGGTTGCAATTAGGTACCGGCGTGAGGACATGCAACCTTTGGCTCAGCTTATTTTGCTCTTGGTGATAACCAACATCAAGCCGAAGTCGCATTTGTCTACCATCCCTATACCACTAGCCCACCTTGTCCACAGTATTCTAACTAACGTGCAGATTGATATGGCCCGTATTATTGCTGATGAGATTAGGGCTATTGTGGAGAGTGGTCTTGGCAATACCGCTTCTCGGGCGAATGCCCCTCTTGTATTTCCCTGTCTCATCATGACGTTGGGTGCACATGCTGGGGTTAATATACCCGCACGCCGTCAGGTCACTATTCCTTCTACGATCGATGATCGTTATGTCGACAAGTTTTGCTAGCCTAAGGGGGCAAGGGGAGAGACGTCGAGTGTTGGTGCTGATGCCAGCATGAGGGGTGGTGATGCTTCTGGTTTTGGGTCGCAGGGGTTCTACCCTTATCAGCAGGAGATATGCCAGTATAACTGGGACTGGATGTCGGCTTCTCAGCGCGCCATGACTGATTTACATGACTCCATGCAGGTACTGCAGCTACAGATTCGCGATCCTGCCGCTGATCATACGATGATGACGAGGGAGCAGTTCCTTTCACATGATGGTTGGCCTGAGGCCATGCCAGTATTCGGAGGGGGAGAGGACGTAGCTGCTGATGATGATGCTGATGAGGAGGGTGATGATGCTGATGTTGAGGTATCTGGTTCTGTTTATGGTTTAGAGGCTGGAGAGGAGGTCGAGGTTTATGGTACAGAGTCCGAGGAGGACTGATTTTTTTGTGTGGTGATGATTGTGTACTTCCTTTGAGCATCAAAGTGAAGTTTTCTTGTATTTTACTTTTTATTTCAGTTTTTATTGATGTACTCTATCCACTTTGTTGGATTATTTTGGATATTGATGTACTTGTACCCTTTTGTGGTACTTTTGACTTTGTAGGTGTTTTAGCACCATTACATTATTATGAGTATTATGTTATTTTTCAGTTAAAAATGTTTAGTTTCATTTTTATTTTAGTTTTTATTATTATTGTTGTTAAGAGTTGAATTCTTCAGTTTACGAATGTTCAACTCTTAAATTATTGGTATGCTTTCGTTTTTTCTATTATAGTTGTTAAGAGTTGAATTCTTCAGTTTACGAATGTTCAACTCTTAAGTTGTTGATATGTTTTTTTATTGTTGTATGTTGGTATGCTTGTGGAAGTTAATATTTCCAACTTTTGGATGTTTTGTGGAAGAAACTTAGGTTGGTGTTGATTGATCATCAAAGAAGATTCCTCCAAGATTGGATGGCGATGATAGTAATTTTAAGCACGATTTTGTTGGTAAGGTACATAGTTACCTAGCTCTAGAATTTAGAATGTATTTGAACTTTTTGTCTTTGTACAAATGAAAATGTTGTTTCTTGTTACAACTCTTTTGATTGCTTGTGTCATTTAGGTCCAAAAACCACAAAAGTGAGAAACCTCCATGTTATACTAAATGCTTTGGATTGATGATGCATGTTGTTTTATACTTATAATTCATGCTTTATCATGCTTGTTGTTTTGAAATTATGGAAACATAGAAATGATCAAGAAAATGTTTGTGTACTTTGAGTATAACCACCATTCCAAAAACACTTCAAGTTACCTTGTGAGTGTGCGCGTATTTGAAACCTCTTTTGAGCTGAAATGAAATTTCTGTTTAAATCATGAAACCGATTTTAACCCATTTTGAAGAGCATTTTAAGCTAAGCTTATGGCAATGTTGAAGTTGGGGAGAATGGTTTATTTTGAAAAGAGAAAAAGGATTTGGTGATACAATGCATTCTAAGACAAAGAAATTGAAAAAAAAAGAAGAAGAAAGAAAAAGAACAAAAAGAAAAGAAAATCAAAAAAATAGAATGCATTGTGAAAGAAAGAAATAAGTATTGAACAAGATCGAAAATTTTGAAAAAGAAATGCTCTTGATAGTCTTTACCCTTTCTTGTTTCAATGGCCGTGTACATATGTCCCTTGTTTTTAACCTCGGCTAAGTTACAACCGATAAAAGGCCTAGTGATCTTTTGATTCCATGATTTCTTTCGATCGATTAGATATTGTATGAATTGCTCAGTATTTGCTTCATTTGTCATTTGAGTGAAATTGCCCCGCGGTTGCAAACTCGTTAATTTTCTTCAATCTATTTCGAAGAGGAGTGTTAGAGTGACATAAGCATGATGATTTAGTTATCTCTTGAAACATTGTCTGAGATTTGTGTCGTACCCCAAATTTTGACCATCAATATTTCCCATCATTGTGAAGATCATTACCACAATATGGATGTACTTTCATGCCTCATTAATCTCCCCATGGATTGTTAGGCATTCTTTACAATCAAAGATTAGGGTTTTAACCTCTCTCAGAGCATTTAGACAAAATATCAATCAAGAATTGACATGATCTTCAACTTGTCTAACCTCTCAAACATCCATGGAGGACCAAGAGGTCTCCCACATCAAGAATTGAGCACAAGGCTGCAATATACCAAGTGGATCAAGCCTCAGGATTGCCTGTGTCACCAAATTAGGGTTTGGTCAACCAGGGTCCCCAGATGAAAATTTTCCATCAGGGCATGAGCCAATGCCTCAATGTATGGTCTAATAAGCTCAAAAGGATCTCAAGGGCCCATCCACAATGGCAAAATCACCTTGAAGGTCCATCTAGCAAAAAAACCAGGAATTAGGGTTTTGACCTAATTCAACCCTTGAGTTAACTAGTGAAGTGAGGCATGGCTTGAAGTTTCAAAATGAACTTCAAAGACCTCAAATACATCATATTGGCATGTTTACAAGATTTTATTATCTCAAAGAGCTCAAGTTATAAGCCACAAGAGCTCAAAACCATCTGATCACAAATTAGGGTTTCTGATGGAAAAAGTCAACCCTATCCTTGACTGTTGACCTACCCTTGATCTCAAACCTTGGGGAGGGGTCCAAGACATTCCTAAATACCCTTGGAGGCCATCCATGAATTTTAATTGAGCCCAAGGATTGATTTCACTAAAGGATCACAAAGTCAAAATTTCATCTGATAAAAAAGTCAATTGTACAAAAATCCAAGTTTGACTTTTTCAATTTTTGGTCAACCAAGGTTCCTTAACCCTAAAACAATGTTAATATGTGATTTGAATCATCATTCATCAAGAAAAATCAAATAAAATTAGTTAACTTGTTAAAGGGGTAACCATAAAAAACTTAAAATTTTTCTAAGTTGTGGAACAAAGTTGCTAGGGTACCAACTTTGCAAGGCCATATCTCCCAAACCCTAAGGCCTTTTCTCCCATTCAAAGCTCAGATTGAAGTTCATCTTACATACTTCAAATATGTCAACTAGACCTCATTCCAATTCATCATGGATTTTGAGTTATTGTTTGAGCAAAATCACAAAAAACATGAAAATGACATTTTTTCAACACTTAGTGAAATTTTCACTAAGTCAGAATCTGCCTTATTTTTTACAAAATGTAGAGGCATTTTTCATTGTAATTCAAGTTGATTCAAAACCAAAGTTGGACATCATGTTGAAATAGGATATTTCATCTTTCCAAAATGTCCAAGAACTCCATTAAACTCCACCTGAGCTAGAGGTTATAACAGCTGCAACATGCCTTGCTGCAAACTGTTTTTGCAATGAAGATTTGTGCCTTAGTGCTCGAATTGATCAATTTGGGAAAATTCAAACATGGTTATCTATCTGCACACCTTAAGGGGGAACAGCTAAGGGACAAACACTGATCCATAAGCCTCCCAAGTCTTTGGAACTACATGTAGGTGTGCCACCCCTAAAAGCTAAAGATGCCTCAAGACTCCAATTTTGTTTTGAGACATTCAATGGATGCATAGAGCTGGCATGTATCAGTCCATGATCAACCAAATGACTCAAAATAAGCTCATACAACAGAGGACCTAAACCTGAAAAGTTTGGCACAAGTCAATGGCTAGAGGAGACCCTTGGCCAAAGAACTAAGGCATTCAATACAATCTGATCCAAGCTGCCAAACATTATTGATGCCAAAATAAATTTGCTCTACTATAAATAGAGCTCATTTGTGCTCAAATTAAGTACACCAAAGGTCCTAAATAGATGCCTTTCTCAGAATCACAACTTTCATTCCAAAAATACCTTCTAATGCAAATTACTATTGGGTTTTGAGTTAGAGCGTGTTTCCAACCAAACCAATCACACACACACACACACACACACACACACACACACACACACACACACACACACACACACCTCACAAACATCATATGTGAGTTAATCAAACACTAAAACAACATTTGGAACACCAAATTCACGAAATCACCATCCATTTGCTCAAGCTTTTAGCAGAGTTGCAGTTAGGGTGCCACAACCAGCTCCATCTCATTTTAAATCAATCCAAGCATTCAAACACATCCTTTGAGGTACAAGGAAGCTGTCCAAATAATTGGAACTCATCTGTAACACCTCCAAACCAGAATTCGATTCTCACTTGCAGAGGTAAAACTTGAACTCTCAAACTCAATAAATCATGCATCATAAACATGTTTTCTTGTTACCGTTGTGTTTCTGGATGTTTGTAGATCATTTACCCTCAATCAATTGTTGTTTACAATTCGTGTATAGGATTTCATTGAGTTCATGCCAATTTTAGGTTTCTTCAGGTTTTATCATGATATGTTCTGATTCAATTAATTTCAATAAAATTGGGTATTGCGATTGTGTTCCTCATCTGAAAACGCACGATTTTCGTATTTGGATCATGTGAAATGATTGAGAGATGAGGGAGATAGGAGCCTTCACGTATCTGAGCTTGAGGTTGAAGATGGCCATGGCGCCATGCTTCAGAAAACCAATTTATTTTACTATATAATTTTCACTTGCCATATTATTCTTGAATTGGCATTGCGCCCCAGTGGTTGATCAACTGGTTTGTATGTATTAAGCGAGCGAGAGGTCTGGGGTTCGAATCCCCCTTGCCCCAGACCTCTTTTTTATCACTTGTCCTATTTAATTATTTTTCATATTATTTTTGTTAATAACTTGGAAAATTAATTTCTCTCTCAATTTTAATCATTTTTTGATTGGTTCTTTTTCTAAAAAATCACAAAAATATTAAAGTATTTTATTCTACAAAAAAAATCATATTTATGTTATTTATTTAATATAGTTGATATTTTTGTAAATAAATTCATTTTATTGTTTTTAAACATTTTTAAAAGTGAATTTTTATCTTGAAAATCAAAATCAAATGAGTTCTAAATCATCTTGTGATTAAAACTTCATTTTCCAAACCTTAACCAAAAATCACAAGTGGTTTATTTAAACTTATTTGGTATTTTTATCATTTTTTTATTTTCTTTAAAGAATTACTTTTAAGAAAATGAAATTAGGGTTTCTTTGATTTTTGATCATTATCAAACATTTTTAAACACTTTGGGCCTCTAATAGAGTGTAAGACCCAACCATCTTTTGTACATACAAATCTTTGGGCCTCAGTCATTGTATAAGTCCCACTGCATTTTCAAAAACCTCGGCGTGATCGCCAGTTCAAAATCAAATAACTTGGGCCTCCCCTCATGTTGTAAGTCCCATCTTTTTTTTTCAAAGCGTCTTTGGGCCTCTTGAAAGAGTGTAAGACCCAACTCTTTTGTAAATAAACCTTTTTTGGGCCTCAGTCATTGTATAAGTCCCGATACAATTTTCAAAAGAATAGTGTGAACGCTGTCATTTTTGGGCCTCTCCTTGAGTTGTAAGCCCCATCTCTTGTATAAAAATAAATCTTTGGGCCTCTCCTTGAGTTGTAAGACCCATCCATTTGTACATAAATAATCTTGGGTCTCAGTCATTGTATAAGACCCATTACAGTTTACAAACAACGGTAAGATTACTGTTTTGCATCTGGGCCTCTCCTTGAGTATAAGCCCCAATAATCTTTTCAAAAACAACTTCTCTTTTGATTTATATTCAAATATACATTTATTATCAAAACTTTCTTTAATTTCTTTGAACAACTAACAATACAGCATGGAAGCTTGCTCACCTGTAAGTTTTTATCAGTTTTCATTTACTTGCTTTCATATATATAATTGTATTGTGGGAAGCTGCTCCCCTGTAAGTCTTTCTTTCATATCCTTTTAAATACTTGTCATATATCAACTGTATATACAGTCAAAACTAGATCCCCTTAGGATTTCCAGATACAGTCTTGCCTTCTCTTGGGCATAAATAATATGGAACAAAGAGAAAGGCAGTATTCTCGGTGAACCTTTTCTCAGACTGTCACTATTAGAACTTGTCAAAGAAATTCAGTTTCCCTAGAGAGGATTAATTCCCGGTGAAACTTCTCTTGAATTTCTTCAAACCCTAGAACTGTTCACTAAAAGAAAAGATTATTCCCGGTGAAACTTTTCTTGAACTCTTCTTAAGTTTGGACCCACGGGCTTTCTAAAAGCATCCTCACCTCCTCTTGGGCTTTGTACAAGGACCCTCCGGCTTCTTAGAAGTTCTCATGCCTTCTCTTGGGCTTCATACAAGGACCCTGAAGACCTTTTAAAGGTATAAGACAGAACTTAGTCATCCTTTGCTAGAGCAGTCTTTCCAGTGTCAAAACATCAAACCATTTAGGGTTGATTCTCATCCCTTAAAAGACCTGCCTCCTCTTGGGCATCGTACAAAGATAAACTCTTCCATACCAGTAGACTTGGACAGTATAATCTCATCTTGGATCTCAAAGACATTCTCAAGTTCCCTACAAACATAGGAGAAACCCCGGTCATTCTGGATCAATCTCCAGTAGAGTTAAAACCCATGGGTTCTAAAACCCAGTCTCTCTCCTAAAATTCCCCAGCCAGGGTCAGTTTATCATCAGTATAACACTATCAGAACCTCAAGGTATCTGATACCTCAACTCTGTTGTAACCCTCAACAAGAGTTGATTCCCCGTTAAGACCTACCTCAGGATCTCAATAATCCCCCAGAAGAAGCTAGCCTCCTCTTAGGCTTTGTATAAGGCTTTCTTTCTTTGTTCTTCCCCAACAAAGTTAGCCTCCTCTTAGGCTTTGTATAATGATCCTCCCTTTTCTTCAGCATAGCCAGCCTCCTCTTGGGCTTTGTACAATGATTTTCCCCAACGGAGCTAACCTTTTCAGACTCTCTTGTTGAGTCAATAACCTTTTCAGACTCTCTTGTTGAGTCAATCACCTTTTCAGACTCTCTTGTTGAGTCAATCACCTTTCAGTACTCTCTTGTTGAGTCAACCCCTTTAGCCTCAATCTTGGGCTTTGTACAAGATAGATAAAACCTTTCTCTTGTTGAGATAATCTTTTCCAGCCTCCTCTTAGGCTTGGTATAAAGATTTCCCCTAGCAGAAGTCAGCCTCCTCTTAGGCTTTGTATCCAGATTGTTCAGCCACAATCCTGAGCTTTGTACAGGACAGATAAAAGCACTCTCTTGTTGAGTCAAACCCTTTTTAGCCTCAATCTTGGGCTTTGTACAAGACACCATATAAATCTCCTAAGCAGAGTCAAGTCTCTTTTAGCCTCAATCTTGGGCTTTGTACAAGACAAATAATACTATCCAGCAGAGTCAAACTCATTTCAGCCTCAATCTTGGGCTTCGTACAAGACACCCAAAATATCCTCAGCCAAATCAGTAAAGCCTCTTTTAGCCTCAATCTTGGGCTTTGTACAAGACAGATAAAGATTCCTTACCCACAGAGTCAGTTTCTTTCCAGCCTCAACCTTGGGCTTTGTACAAGACACATACAAACCCTCCCCGACGGAGTCAAAATACCTTTTAGCCTCAATCTTGGGCTTTGTACAAGACTGACGGAACCTTTTCCCCAGAAAAATCAAACTTTTAGCCTCCTCTTAGGCTTTGTATTAAGATATCCCCAAAAAGACTCAGTCTCTTTTAGCCTCAAACTTGGGCGTTGTACAAGACAGATAAACACTCTCTTGTTGAGTCGGTCTTTTTCTAGCCTCCTCTTAGGCTTTGTATAAGGACTTTCCTAGTGGAGTCAATCAACCTCTTAGCTTCAACCTTGGGCTTTGATCAAGGCACACAAAAATCAGCATTCCCTTCAGAGGAAATAAAAAGCTCTCTGTAGGAAGTCACTTCTCTGTTTATCACTTATCAAAATAGATAACTCAAATCAAACCCTAACCCCAGATAATTGCTGTAAGTGGCACACTTGTTGATACAAATATCCAAGTTGTCGTCCATCTCTTATCCTGATAAACTTCCTCTTTCATCTAATTGTTGTAAATGGCAAGCCTCTGGATTATTTACATCCACGCCACTGTCCCTCTCTTAGCATGAAAGATTCCTAAGGAAAAATGGCATTGCTCTACACTAAGTTAAAGTTTTCCCCTTCAGGACAAATCCCCTATAAAGGAAATTATGGCATTGCTGGATTCTCATATCCCAGTTAAAGTAATCCTCCTTTATAAACAGACACTTAATAGTTGTGATAAACAGACGAGATATCTCCCTTTAGAGATGACAAGTTCTCTCTCAGTCAAACATTTTAGCTTCAATCTTGGGCTTTGAACAAGACACAAATACTCCATTCAGCTTCAATCTTGGGTTTTGAACAAGACACCAAATATCTTTTTCCTCCCTTAGAATAGGAGGAACTACGATTGCTCTGATTTCCCTGTTTCTTTAAAACGGGAATACGTAGGCATAAGATTGTGAAATCTTAGCGAGCATACTAATAAAAAACTCTAGGTCCAGTACCTTCATAACAATCAAAACTTAGGTCCAGCGCCTTACCAAAAACATTGGAAAAACCCGAACATCAATAAAAACTCACTCTCTCTCTCATATTTCCCAAGAAACTTTCCCAACCCATTAATGGATAAACACCATCAAGTACAAAGCAGAACCTAAAGCTAACATTCTGTGGATAACCACATATAGGATGGGTAACTGACAACTTCCCATTGTATAACCTGACCCCGACTCCCCGAATCTCTTTAAGCGTTTGTTCAGTTAAACATTTGCGTGCAAGGTTAGTTTTAGATAGCTTCCCTTTCCCTTTCAGCTTCATGGGATAAATAAGAAATCAGAAAGTAGCACCCCCTCCTCTTCATTGAGGAGAACACCCAAATTCCGCGATAAGGTGGTCGCGTCACCGACAAAAATCGCACGCTACAATTTATTTTAAGAATCAAGTTTTTTTCCATTGTCGATTCTAGGATTGTGTAATTGTGCCTTGTTACAATTGTTGTTTATTTGAGCCGTTTATCCTTTCTTGGATTTAATCAAGTGCTCGAGCAAATCCTCTTGTTTTCAATGAGAGGCATACTTTGCTTGAGGACAAACAAAGAGTTAGTTGGGGAGAGTTTGTTAGATGTTAAACATGTTATATATTTGTATTTGATACTTGGCATTTTTCAACACTTTCTTGTTTTAATTGATAATTTTATTAGTGAACTGTTGTTGTTCTTCAAACATTGTATTTATACCTTTGGTGCTTGTAATATGTGTGCTATTGTGCAGGAAAAGGAACTGATTGATCAAAGATTTAAGACACAAAGAGATGATGCAAGCTGCCAAAGAATTGAGGAAAACTTCAAGAAGTTCGCTTTGCGAACTGGCTAGCGAAGGTTTGCTTTGCGAACAGCTGGCGAAGCTCCCAGCGAATAGCTCCAGAATCGGACGAAGGGAAAATGGACTAAAGTTCGCTTTGCGAACTACCAGCAAATGTTCATTACTTCGTTCGCCTTATAAATAACCTGGCGAAGAACCCTTGGTTTTGGCACGGGCAAAAGGACCCAAAATTCGCTTTGCGAATGTTTTCGCGAGTGGTTCGCCTTACGAATGAAGCGTTCGCTTTGCGAATGATAACACGAAAATGTATCATATATTTGCCTTATTTACTACTAATAATTACGTTATTTCAGCTTAAGTTCCGATTATTCCGCGAGTATTCTAGCATTTTCGCAGGTATTTCATTTTCCAAGCTAAAAATGAGCAAAGTAGAAAAATATGAAGAAATGAGAAGAAACAGGAAGAAATGACAGAGAAAAAGCAGAAAAATAGAAAGTGGTGTGTGTGACGACCGTCACACAAGCCACCACGACCGTCACGTAAATTAAAGGCCACCACGCTCGTCACGAGAGCACCACGACCGTCACACGCACATAATGGTTATAACGTTCAGAATACAGACGTGGATACGAAGGGCTAATTCAGTCACGCACGTTCAACACTTTCTCCTGAACTCACTCAACCCAGTCTCCAACTTCCCACTACTCCCACTTTCTCCACCACTCATTTATGCTCCATGGAAGTTACAAAACGAAATTTCCCTCTATATATAGGCTTCTTCTTGGCTTTACCGGGGTATGGAAGTTTTGTGCAATTTATTCCTTCATAGTTTTAGGCTGTTTACCATGTAAAAGTGGTAGTTTCTCACATCGAGGAACTACCACACCATTAGTCTTAGGTGCTGTTTCATTTATTTCAAATTCAGTTCCAGTTATTGTACGCGAAGTTTATTTTGCATTATTCCAGAAGTAATTCCAGCTTTCCTTTTTGCATTATTTACAGGTTCCTTTTTATTGCATTATTTATCATTATTGCTTTGTTTGTCAAATTTAATTGTCATGTCGTTCTTTATCGTAACCGTAATGATTTATGCATTTTTAATTAGTAACATGTCCGGCTAAGCAACTTGAGTCCGGTGTATGAGGACCGTTGTTACCGACGGGACTCTGTAGAAATTATAGGTGCGAATTTATGAAAATATGCTTGTTTTGGTTTTACTTTCCAAGTCTAATTTAAGTAGCTTTGTCACGAGAGTGAGAGGTTATTTAACATTGTTTTGTCACGAGAGTGAAAGGCAAATTAAGGTTTAAGCCGAGACGCGAAAGCGTGGGGATCGAATCGGATAGTGGAAATTAGGCAACATATCTAAATACAGCGAGAGCGCTTTAAACTCGTTTAGGATATTATTGGCTTTTAAAATATATTTCCTAGTTACCGGGCGAGCGAGAGAAAAATCTTGGGATTAGGGAACATGACTTTAGTTAATACCGCGAGAGCGTGAGGCGGAGTTTTTAAGTCGGTATATTCTACGGAACTAAGTTATAGTTGTAATTAGTACCCGAATTCTACAAAGTCCTTTAGGAACGCGGAATCCATATTCCGGCCTCTCTGTATTATCATATTTTCTTAGTTTTATTTTAGTTCTAGTCTTAGTTTCCCTTTTATCAATTATCATTAGCCTTAGCTTTACAAAGCAACGATAGATTACAGTAGGTTGACATTGGTCTCTGTGGGTTCGACAATCTTTTATATTACTTCGATATTTCCGTGCACTTACGGACGCATCAAGTTTTTGGCGCCATTGCCGGGGACCAACAGTCAATATTGTGATTCCGTTGTTGCACCGTATAGACTAAGGCACTCTCATAAAAAAAATGTATCACCCAATTTTTCTCTATGATAACCACTCGCAATATCTTGAGGAGCCGCACCCAAATTTTCTCTACAATTACCAACCGCAATACTCCCAATATTTTGAGGAACCGCAACCAAATCTTTCCTATGATCACCATTCCCAAAATTTCGAGGAACCGCAAGAATCTCATAATTCCAATCTAGAAATATTAATGCAGGATTTCAATGCGACACTGACTCACTCCCAATATCTCGAGGAACTGCACCAAAATTTCCTCTACGATCACCATTCCCAATATTTCGAGGAACCACAAGAATCTGTTAATTCCAACCTCGAAACATTAATGGAGGAATTCATTGAAACAACAACTAATTCGAGGCTAGAATCCATGATGGAGCACTTTGCGGAGACACAAACTCTCCAGAATGAAGAGCTTAGAAGACAACGTCTCGATACTTATGAAAACCTTAGGCAGATAAACACAATAGTCGAGTCCCTCGCGACTCACACTGAGGCATTGGAGACTCAAATCTCCCTGCTTGCACAGACACCTATAGGACCCTCCCCTGAGGAGCATGTGAATGTTGTAACAACCATTAATGAAAAACAAATCGAGAATCCCGAGGAGAGTGATAATGAGGTTGAGGAGAGTGATATTGAGGTTGAGGAGAGTTCTGGTGAGGAAGAAGTAGAGATTGAGAAAAATTCACTGGGATCACCTGAAAGGGAGGTCGTCAAAGAGGCAACGAAGGAAGCACCTAATGTCGTTCCTCCTCCATATACCCCACCAAAGGTAGAATCCCAATCCAAAACGTATGCGGAGGTATTGGAAAATATATACACCGATGCATCTTTGTTTGAGGTCACACATAAAAAGAGAAAATTCGAGGACCGTGAAACTAGGGATATCATTACTGTTAAGAGGGTAAGGTTAAACTTTGAGGTGATGGATGAAATAACTAAGCCCAAACTCGAAAAGCTATTACTTAGGATAGATCCAGAACCGCCACCACAAGTTCAAAAGAATGAACCACCCCACAAAAGGAAGAGAAGAAAAGGTGAGGGATATGTGAGATGACTTGATAAGTGGCCATGGAAACCGAAAATTATTAGTCGTCGAGCTATCGACATTAAACAAATCCCTGCGTGGGAGGAAACCCACGAGTTTTTAATTTAATGTTTTACTTTTATTGTTTTAGTTTGCAAAAAATAAAGAATTGTATCGCTTGTCACGTCTCAGCCATATTTAGGCGAAAAATCTCTAGGTGACAAACCCTTAAGATGAGTTGGTGCCCACGCACATTCCTACGAATGTCGCTGCTGGTGGTGACACCAATGACGAGTATGATGGGAGAAAGCATGTCTCTCCCGTTTGTAACTTACATCCTCCTTGTTATTTGCATGGTTAGGTTCCACCTGCACACACCGCACCGTATTTTACTAACAATTTTTGCAGGTACTTACTTTGGAAATATGCAATATAATGAGCGACTTCAAGAAAATGAAGTTTCAGCAAATTCAGATAACTCATAGTACAAGACACCGGAGTAGAAGTGGCCAGCGAAGACAGGGACGACAAGGGAAGAATCGGCGCGAATTTGGCTGTGGTAGCACGCAACGGCATTCATACAGGTTCTATCTTTCCTCTACCACCTTTTATCAAAACATTGAGGACAATGTTTGGTTTAAGTGTGGGGGAGGAACATTTACCGCTTTCTAGTTAGGTTTACTGTTTTCCAGCATGATTTTAAAATTTTTTCTGTCTTAAATGTTTCGTCCGTCTGTGTATGTGCTGTCGAGTCTTTATGCTGATTTTATGTTGTTTATCGATTTTCTCATTCTCTTGAGCCATACCAAATATTTTGAAAATTTTTGAGTTAAAAATAGTGTTTCTTTTGAAAATCTTAGGTTACATACGAAATTGAGGTTAGATTGTGAGACTTGGGAAAATTCTACAAGATCGGTATCGTCTTAACACCATGAGCCTCTAAATTATGGAAATCGATTTGAGTACTTGTTATGCCATAGCCTTAAGTTCTCACCCCTTTAGTAGTCCCTAATTAGTTTATTTAGCAGTCAGCACCATCCTAAGCAGACACTAAGTAGGAAGCCGATGCAAATAAGTGTATGATCTCAGGCTTAAAAGGTAAATTAAGAAAAGAAAAAAATGAATGAATGAAAAGAAATGCTCCTTCTAAGTTAAGTGATCCTCACCCGATCATTTAACCCAACGGTGCAAACTTCTTTATTTTATTGATGTTTAAGCCAATGTGCAAAAAGAAAAAAAAATGATGATAATGAGATCATAGTCACTAACAGGCCATCCTACCATGAGTGTGAAAGGATAACGGGCTTAATGTGATTGTGCCAGAATGAAAAGGGACGAAAGAATGATGAGTGAGTTAGGCTTAGGTATAATGACATGATTCAGATTGGTTTGTATAGGAGGGAGGTTGATGACCGCAAAAGCAAAATTGTGTTGTTACGATATCCTTAGTGCGTGAGCAAGTACCTATCGACACAAACGTAACCAAAGTAGAGTTGGTAGCCTAGGACGAGTATCCGTTTGCACTATTTTCCTTACGAGTCATGGTTTGCTTGAGGACAAGCAAAGGTTTAAGTGTGGGGGAGTTTGATAACACAAAAATGTATCATATATTTGCCTTGATTTACTACTAATAATTACGTTATTTCAGCTTAAGTTCCGATTATTCCGCGAGTATTCTAGCATTTTCGCAGGTATTTCATTTTCTAAGCTAAAAATGAGCAAAGTAGAAAAATATGAAGAAATGAGAAGAAACAGGAAGAAATGACAGAGAAAAAGCATAAATATAGAAAGTGGTGTGTGTGACGACCGTCACACAAGCCACCACGACCGTCACGCAAATTAAAGGCCACCACGCTCGTCACGAGAGCACCACGACCGTCAGACGCACATAATGGTTATAACGTTCAGAATACAGACGTGGATACGAAGGGCCAATTCAGTCACGCACGTTCAACACTTTCTCCTGAACTCACTCAACCCAGTCTCCAACTTCCCACTACTCCCACTTTCTCCACCACTCATATATGCTCCATGGAAGTTACAAAACGAAATTTCCCTATATATATAGGCTTCTTCTTGGCTTTACCGGGGTATGGAAGTTTTGTGCAATTTATTCCTTCATAGTTTTAGGCAGTTTACCATGTAAAAGTGGTAGTTTCTCACATCGAGGAACTACCACACCATTAGTCTTAGGCGATGTTTCATTTATTTCAAATTCAGTTCCAGTTATTGTACACGAAGTTTATTTTGCATTATTCCAGAAGTAATTCCAGCTTTCCTTTTTGCATTATTTACAGGTTCCTTTTTATTGCATTATTTATCATTATTGCTTTGTTTGTCAAATTTAATTGTCATGTCGTTCTTTATCGTAACTGTAAAGATTTATGCGTTTTTAATTAGTAACATGTCCGGCTAAGCAACTTGAGTCCGGTGTTTGAGGACCGTTGTTACCGACGGGACTCCGTAGAAATTATAGGTGCGAATTTATGAAAATATGCTTGTTTTGGTTTTACTTTCCAAGTCTAATTTAAGTAGCTTTGTCACGAGAGTGAAAGGTTATTTAACATTGTTTTGTCATGAAAGTGAAAGGAAAATTAAGGTTTAAGCCGAGACGCGAGAGCGTGGGGATCGAACCGGATAGTGGAAATTAGGCAACATATCTAAATACAGCGACAGCGCTTTAGACACATTTAGGATATTATTGGCTTTCAAAATATATTTCCTAGTTACCGGGCGAGCGAGAGCAAAATCTTGGGATTAGGGAACATGACTTTAGTTAATACCGCGAGAGCGTGAGGCGGAGTTTTTAAGTCGGTATATTCTACGGAACTAAGTTATAGTTGTAATTAGTACCCGAATTCTACAAAGTCCTTTGGGAACGCGGAATCCATATTCCGACCTCTCTTTATTATCATATTTTCTTAGTTTTATTTTAGTTCTAGTCTTAGTTTCCCTTTTATCAATTATCATTAGCCTTAGCTTTACAAAGCAACGATAGATTACAGTAGGTTGACATTGGTCTCTGTGGGTTCGACAATCTTTTATATTACTTCGATATTTCTGTGCACTTGCGAACGCATCAGCGAACCCACGAAGAATGCCAAGGGCGATTTAACTTTCAGAAGGCACTTAACGTGCCATTTTCTTCATTCGTTAGGCGAATGATTCATTTGCAGTGCAAATGTGGTTGATCTCAAGTGTATTATAAATAGATTTTTATGTTTTCTTGGGATCAGAACTTGATATTATCACACAAAAACATACTTTTCTAAGTTTTCTTCATCCAAGAGAGATTTTACACTTTGAGAAGCTGAAGTCGCATCCGATCTCGATTATTCGACGCGAATAATCTTTCATCTCCTCACGAAACTTGTGATACAAGCTACCATGAAAATGTGTAGCTAAACATATCTTGTGTTAAGATTAGAGGTAGTTAATCTTGCTTATATGTATTTCTTTTGATCTTTTGTATATGAACAAGGTTGATGATCAATATATGATGAAGTTGTTTGTTCTTAATGATGTATGTGTGGTTTGAATCACTCTAGACATATATTTTCCAAATCTTGACCTAATATCTTCATCTCTTAAAAACCAAACTCTAGACATAGATTGGGTGTTTAATATTCACTTTGTATTGATCTTAACAGTTGTTGTTTCGATTGTTAACGTGAGACATCATCTAACGATTTAAACAACGATACTCACAAATTTGCTTTAGACATAAACTTATTCGCGAGGATACGCGATTGTATTGATCGGAACTAAGTTCATATGCTTGATTAATCAGATACGTATGAAAAGGATTAGCGAAATCTAATCTTGACATGCTTTTATAAAACTTACAACGTCTTTGTTATAGTTTACTTCTTTGCTACCAAAATTGATGTTACACAACCAAGAACAATTTGAAAACCCCTTACTTAAAACGTTTCGACTATTGAACGGCAAGCATCAAAATATCACACAATCCATGTGGATACGATAAAAAACAGAATGATAAACAACACACCGAAATTGTTAACCCAGTTCGGTGCAACTCACCTACATCTGGGGGATACCAATCCAGGAAGAAGTAATCACTATCAGTAGTATAGTTTTATGCAAACAACCTCAGGTTTGCAGAAAGCACCCACGCTAACTTATCACTACCCAATAAATACTTTATCATTAGAAGTCACATCTAAATGATAAGAGAACCCCCTCTCACTTCCTAAATCACAACCTGTGATTATCTAATAGTTACTACATCATAAATGTATCTACCCTATTGAAAGACACCCATTCCAGTATAAAATTCAGCCAAGACTCTTGACTAACAACAATACTCGGTTTTGCTTAAAAGCTTTAACCAAGAACAATACTCAACTCTTGCTTTAAAGCTTCGAGTGAGAACAATTTACAACAACTTATGTCGACCACATAGTATCAAAAGATACATGCGTGACTTACAAACTACACAAGAGACTCTCAAAGCCCTAAGCCCTTATGTTGCACCGACAACTTGTTGTTGTATGTGCTTACTATTTTAGGTCTAGCAAGTCCTTATTTATAGACTCCTGCAGTATGGGCTTGGACTCTTCAATCAGGTGCAATCTTTATGTTTTAATTCAACTGCAAGATCTTCTCCCCAAAAATAGGAACAAATCTCCAAATAGTTTCCTAAAAAGTCTTCAAGATCCTTTTTATGAAATCCAATTAAATCTCCACTTTGTTCCTAATAAATTTCCTTGACCTGCGTATAATGATGAGACATATCCAAAATATTCTCATCAAAACAAAATAAATTTGTCAAGAGATATATAGCAGCAGTACATGTTGTACCAGACAAAGATGTCGTGACATCTCCTTCGACATCTTGATTAAAAGTCATATGACAGCAAAACAACAACACCTGTTGTACCAGACTAAGATGTCATGACATCTGTCTTCGATATCTGTGTGAACCACATAACAGCAATACTGTCATAACAGTTGATGAAGATGCTTCAACATCTTACTCAACATCTTGCCAAGTATTATAACCATATCTGTACTGATGTCTGATCAACCATGTCAGGACATCTTTCCTAACATCTTGTTGTAAACTTGTTTTAGCCAAAATGTAGCCAATCAAAGACCTAACACTTATATCTCCGGTGTTTGGGGAGTTGAAACAATGCTTGTACATCATCAGCAAGGTTTTGTTCTCAAAAGTATACGACCAGAAAGTTTACGTTTCAAATTGTCATCCTCCCTCAAAGAGTTTAGGCACGTAAATTGGTATTGCAATGCATAGAAACAATTAAATGAATGAACACAAATGAATTACCACTAGTACAAAAATACCTTTTTAGCAGAGGTTGTTAAATCAGTTTACCTGCCACCTGACTTAAGAAGCAACATGGTGGCAATTCCATAAATATTTGTAACTTAGTTAAGTAGAGTGCATTTAAAACTGACTTAACAAAGATTAAATAATATATATATATATATATATATATATATATATATATATATATATATATATAATTCACATTAAATATCTTAAGTCGCTCGTGTTCATTAACTGACTTAAAAAATTTATTTATTAAGTCAAATTTCACCCACCTGACTTAAGAAGTTTTAATTACTTCTAACAAATTAAATTTCAAGAGAATCGAACTCAGGTATCCTTTATATCAAATTATAGTTGTCAAAAATAAAATAAATAATTAAATCTGAAATAAAATTGTAATAAAAAAACATAAATAATTTTTCATTGTCTACACAACTCAGTCTATCATTTTCCTTTGTCTAGGAATTTCTCTTCTCCAACCCAAACCCTAACGTAGCCGATTTTCATGGGCTATCTCCGCTACCACGTTACTGGAACAAGACATTTTCCTACATCCAAAACTCATCGAACGTTCTCACTTAGACTATATCCTCTCTCTCTCTCGGATCAAATTCCTTTTATGATTTAGGCTCTCTCCTTTGCAGGACGGTAAGTAAATTCAATTTGATTTCATGTGCAGAGAATTAGTGGTCGAAAGAGGTTATGGAGTGTTGGATTTCTTCGACCGCTTGGAAGAAAAAATCTATTTTTTCACGATTTTGGGCGTGATAGGGTTTGGAGGGAAAGTCAAAATCGATGTGGGCGTGAATGGATAAAGTGGGATAGGTTGAAAAGGTGTGTTCTTATCTTCTCGTCAACTGAAATCAATTTCAAGTATTCTCCTTCATCTAGTTACTTGATTCCTTGTCCGTTCATTTTGGAATTTCGTTCAACTCTTCTGATGTCTTCATCTAAGATACCTTATTTTTTCTGTTCACTACTGCGTAGGTGCGTAGGTTGTCTTCGTATTGGTTTATTAATTTCTTGCTAATTACTTAGTTGTTATATGTGAATTCATGAATGGAACCATGAAATGTCCTAGTTATAATAATTACTAATCAAAATGAAACAATCTACTACCATCCTATGACATTTGTTGCTTGTTTTACTAATGCATATTTAACTTGATAGTTGTACAATTGTTACTTTTATAGAGATGTATGGGATTTCTACGCTGGAGGTGATTTAAAAGTACTCTATGGTGGCGGGATTACAAGTAAATCCATCCCTATATATGATTTCAAGAAGTATTTTATATCTGATTTGAATAAGTTAAAATACAATTTGTTTGATCTTCATCCAATAGCCTGCACCCACTGCTGTAGTGACAACATCGATTGTTGACGGTAGGAAATCCAGTTCTGCAACATTAATGATTCCATTGAAGTTCTCAGTTATAATAGAAAAATAGAGTTACTAGGGTATTTATTAGTGTTTTAACTTCCTTAGTTCACAAAAAAGTATGATCCTTTTCTGGCATTGATGGAAAATGTGTTCATAAAATTCTATATGTTTTTCTTGATTGATGTTTTGAATTATGATTGGTAGGGACTCTTCTTGAGAGTTGTGGCCTTCACTTTAATAGTTCTTTGTTTCATTGTTGTCACCTTTGCCTCAACCAATGTAAAACTTTGTTCTCACTTTTTTTCATATTTTGAACTTTCCTAACTTAGTAGCATATTTGAAGTAGCTAGTAAAGGTTTTTCTCTATTTTACATCTATATATGTGTGGTTCTTATTTTGTAGGTTCATATTGTGTATATGGGTGAGAGAAGCCAAAGCTAGAACGAGTAAGTGCTAATTGAAGACTTCCACAGTGACATGTTATCATGTATTCTTGGAAGGTTTCACTTTATATTATTGTTCCTTTTCAATGAACTTTTTTCTGTTTGTATTCACATGAAGTTAACATATTTGGAATTGAGTTATTTTTTTAACAGCAAAAAGGTTGCTATGAAGTCTATCCTGTATACCTATAAGCAAGGCTTTTCTGGATTTGCTGCAGTTTTGAGTCAGTCTCAAGCTAAGCTCATTGCAGGTCTTTTACAGCTTAACCATAACAAGATCAGTCATATTATGTGCAAAGCATTGTATAATACTTTTGAAAGAAGTTTTAATAAAATTCTCTTCATGTCTCACTCATTGTTTTCTATACTCGTAGGTTGTGAATCAGGAAGTGTTAATTCCACCTTAGTTAAGGAAAAAGCAATTCTATGTTTTTAGTCTCGGTCGCAACGATCAGCAAGGACTGCTGTAAGAATTGTAATGGAAACAGAGGCTATTGGTCTCATATATGCTTAGTTTCCAACTAAATATGTTGATATATGTATATAACCTCTGTCCAAGTTGATTTCATAGTAGGAACACAAAAGTTTACATACCTGGAAGCTACTAAGTAAAATACTTTTGAAAACCAACATCTATTTTTCTGTTCTTAGTCTATAAAATATTAAATAATGTCATTTTATTTTAATGATATCTTCTTGCTTGTTGTAGGAATCCTGTGATCAAGTTTAGAAAAACCAAAACTGTTGTGGGGCAACAAATGTCTCCTGATGTGGCATTCTTCTCGTCACGTGGACCGAGCTCTCTTTCTCCTTCGGTTTTAAAGGTTCTAATCACATTCCTCCAACACGCAAATATTTTCATCTGACAAAAATATGATGATTTATGGTTCGTCAAACTGTTGCATTGCAGCCTGACATTGTTGCTCCTGGGGTTAGTATTTTTGCTGTCTGGTCACCAACTTCTTAGTCCAGCATAAAATCTAATACAAGTCAAGATGAGTTATCTGCTATTAACTTCAAAATTTAATCATGAACTTCAATGTCATACCCCCACATATCCGACATCTTTGCACTTGTAAAGACTATCCACCCAACTTGAAGCCCCGCCGCAATTAAATTTGTCCTTGTCACAACAGGCTAAAGATTTTTTAAACCTTATTGCACGGTTTTAAATAAAGGTCTTTGACTGCAATCTGGTTGCGACATAACAGTTTCCTCCCTTTTTATGAAGCTTCTCTACAAAACGAATACAACCGAGGGAGCACTGTACAAACAAGCCGATCCATTTGATAATTGCCAATAATTGTCAATCATAGCATGTAGACTTGCCTCACTTAAGGTAATCAAAGGAAATAATAGAACTCAAATGGCATATATCCTGAAAGCTTGTTTATAACCAATGATTTGTCTTTGTTGTAGTTATATACGAGTTAGGAAGTGTATTATTCCCAGTAACAGTGGAATTAAGTCAGGAAGTGTATTATTCCCAGTAAAAGTGGAATTAAGTCATGTTCTCCACAGTTCTAACTTCCCCAATCCATTTCCCTGTCGATTGAGTTAGAATATCTTGTATTGAAGCTTCTATATTCACATGAGTTTTATCATGTAATAAAATATTTTTTAACTTGGCTCTCATCTTTTTCCTAATGCAATCTTTACTCTTTATGATTTTTAATATATTATAATATAGTGGGATATTTTGCTGATATAGTTTGTCATTCATGATTATTGCAGAAGAGCAGATCAGGATAAACAACAATAATAGCAACAAGTGCAAAAGAGAACCTCCAAATCAAACCATTATCAATTGTGATCTTTATATTAATTTGTAAAGCAGTAGCAGCTCTCCGGTAAAAGCAGCACTATGTGATATGTCGTATTGTTTTATGTTCAATGTTTTTTTTGCCTTTATTATATGAAAAAATTAGGTGTTGGATTTGTACTATTTAGTTTTCTACTGTGTGACAAATAGTTAGTTGTTGGGTTAGGGATAATTAATTTCAACCCTGTGGTGTGGCAGTTAATTTGGTCTTACTTCTTTATGATTTGTTTCTAGTAATATGATCTTTAGGAAATTATTTGCAGTATCTTTTTTACTTATTATAATTGTACAGACATTTTGCACAATATATGATATGACAATATTTTTACTTCTATGATTTTATGACAAAAAGAAAGTTTTATTATAAAAAAAAATCTGTGTGAAAAAAAACAACTTATTAGGCCGGGTGAACATATCCGATTTAAGAAATAAATTTCTTAAGTCGGGTACAAATGACATAAGTGCTTTCTAAAAGCCTAAAGTTATTAAATCAGACACTGTATAACCGACCTAACAACCTTTTCTTAAGTCGGGTCTAAATCCGACTTAAGAAGTCAAAACTTCTTATGTCGCCAATTCTTAGGTCAGGTCCGGAACCGTCTTAACAAGTCATTTTTAACCGACTTAACAAGTGTTTTTTCTACTAGTGTACTTCAAGAAAACATATTCATTGCATTAAGGTCATCATTAAAAAACAAACAAGTTTTACATGTATACAAAGTATTAACGAACAATGAAAAATACAAATGAAAGTACAGTAAATAAGCTAAAGATTGTCATTGTTGAGGAGGCTCTGACTCCGTCTGGACTTATTGCTCTTGATGACATACTCGCAATCTGAGTGCTCACTTGGGAGACTTCAGTTAATGTGCAAACCATCTGCGGTGAATGTAATGTCACTTTTCAATACTATGCCCCGGCGCTCCAGAATGAAAATCACAATAGATACTTGTGTTGTAGCCTGATGGGGGAATTCCAGTAAGCGGAGCCAGCGTCCTAAGTTCAACCAATTGAAGTTGGAGAAGATGCCTCAACAACTGAGCATAAGGCATAGGAAGTGGATCAAAGATCCTTGCAGGCTTCTTCGGCCTCGGTGGGTACATCTTGACCTTGGGATTGTCTTGGGAGACAGGAGATAGCTGTTGTTGAGGAAGTTCTAGACCCTCAGGTGGTGAAGACGATCCCTAAGGTAAATCACCCTTTGGGGGAGATCCTACAGGAAAGGGAGAAGTGACAACTTCTAATGCAGCCTTGAGCATGGGGTTGCCTTCCTTTCTCAACACGCTTCTCAGGACTTCCATAATCAAGCCCATCTGAGTCTTAATTTTATGGACCTCCTCCTTCATCATTTTCTGGTCTTGAATCAAAGCTTGCATGTCCCCCATAAACTTCCCCATTTGGCCTCGTACTTCCCTCAACTCTGCTTGAATTTGATCCATGATCCACTTCCAGCTTCTTTGAAGAGTTAAGTCTAAAATTCAGAAGAATACCAGATCAGGATGAGAATAACCAGCTTCAAACACCTGTTATGCAAATGAGTATGAAAATGTTATGCAAATGCCATGTTCGAATACTTCCAAGGAATCATTCTGCTTTGATTCAAGTTTTTCACATAAGAACCACAAGAAATAGATGGAAATGATCAACATCGAGTCTCAAAGTTAAGATCCTTAAAAATACAAGAATATGTATGCAATCATGTTATGATAATATGGATGCAGAGACATGGGATCAGAAGTGCCACATATAACTAGACGTGTCTGTGCTGCTGATGGACTAAGCTCAAAGCTTTGCTATGCTAAGGAAACCAGAATACCTGGAATACCGGAATAACCAGAATATCAGAATACCAAGATGATAAGTCAGAATACCAGAATAATCCGAATACCAGAATAATCCGAATACCAGAATACCAAGCTGATAAGTCTATACTGATAAGGAAACCAGGATACCAGGTAGGTTGAAGGTCAAAGTTGTACCTGCAAACCTGTAAACACCCAGCCCCTCTCACAAGTAGGTTCTAAAACTAAGGATCCTCAGCGTCACAAACTCTCAGATCGAGAAATGATGATACGTTCACCTTTTCTGGTTTGGCATCATCATCAATCGAGGAGGCCTCAACTGATTCCCCTTAAAAGGTCATCCTATGGCAAGTTCTTAGTTTCGGGTCCTCGGATCAAGAAGCGTAATGGGTTTGCCATTTCTGGTATGCCATTATCGCCCCTTGGGAGGAGTGCCTCAGCTGAGTCCTCGGACATGGTCACCAGAGTCGACAGCTCATCAAGGGAACATCCAATGACCTGCATCAATATGCAGTATCGAATATCTCCTAGGGGAACCTCGTCTGGATGTGGGTCTCGTGAACACTACATGTGGTCACCACCATGCAAGCGACACAACTATCCACTCTAAATCCTGTGTGTATACTCAAGCCTGGGTAGTGGGCTTATCTCTCAAAACACTCATCCCACCAAAGAAAACAACATTCCAGCACAGTACAGTATATGTGGCAATAATGAATGTAAAGCAAGTAAATGCAATAAAAGCGATAGACATGCAACAATGCAGTAAATAAAATAGGTAAAGCAATACAGATAAACACCCTACAATCAAAAGCAAATAGACGCTAGGATTGACTCGCTTAGGGAACCAGAGACTCTGGGTTCAGTCCCCAGCAGAGTTGCCAGCTGTCGCATCTGCGAAAATCAACCGGCAGAAAAGAACAGAAGAGTCGTCACCGAATGTTATTTATTCCGACGCAGGGAAAGGAAACGATCGAAGAAAACCTAAACAAAGGGAAAGGAGTGGTCATCGCAACCATAGCCTGGATTCGGGAGTCGGTTATGCGAGAGGAAGGTATTAGCACCCCCTCGCGTCCATCGTACTCGATGGGATCCACGCTTATTGTTATCGATCAAAGGGTGTAGGGTATCTGAAGCTCAACTGCTAAACAGAAAGGGAAGAACGAGAAACGGGGAAATGGGGGAAGAAAAGAAAAGGTGACTCGATAGGACATCGTCGTCCTAGGCCTACGTATTCCCTCGGGAGTGGGAAAGTCAGAGTCAACGTAGTTCGGAGGACTACGAGGTTGTGGGGGAAGGTTGCTCGCCAAGACATCGCATCTCGTGTCTACGTATCCTCAATTTAACCGGAAAGAGGAAGTCAGATCAGTCGTAGTTTGACCTAACATGTTCTTATTGTTTTGTGTTTTTTAGTGGAAGACGCCAACGTTCACGTTCCAACAGTTTAGGTGTTGCCGCTCGTTGTATGGAGTCTTATGCGTTTACCTGTTTGCGATAAAACGAAAATGACGTATCCTTTACGAATGGAGTGAGGGAGATGAGAAGAGAATCTCGAAGGAAGATGAGTGTTTGTTTTTTTTTTTAGAAGAAAGTGTTTTGAAGTTAGTTTGAAACTCGCATTGCACTAAAGTCTATGGCATAGGAGC
The DNA here is from genome assembly GCA_022829125.1 of Lathyrus tuberosus. Lineage (NCBI taxonomy): Eukaryota > Viridiplantae > Streptophyta > Magnoliopsida > Fabales > Fabaceae > Lathyrus > Lathyrus tuberosus. Next base: position 4,666,416 of record JALAZF010000203.1, on the reverse strand, counting down.
GAATGCGTCGCATGGTCGCCCCCAACAGGACGCATGCTAAACACTCTAGAAAAGTGAAGGGAGACCCTCCACCCTCCATTTCCCATGTACTTAAGGCTCATGGTGTACAATACACGTTGTATATGTTTTTGATTTTGTTTTGAGATGAGGAGAGAAAGACTCAAAGTTGAAAGAAAACACTAAGGGAGACTAGGTCCTAATGTTATCGTGCAATGGTGGCCGGGACTAACCTACTTGTTAGCATGAAAATGATTGCTCACCTAATGTCTATCCTACTTTGGTCTTAATCAAAAATTAAAACCAAACTAGGAGTCCTAAGGGATCGTGTTATTGCACAAGTAAACATTAAGTGGAATCAATCCAAAATTCACAAAAGAAAGAGAGACGAAATGAAAAGGAAGTTTCATAAGAATCTAAACATCAAGTTAAAAACTTACCTCACACACAATCTCAACCAATTAATGGTTGAAAGGTTTATGCAAATGAGCTCAACTAATTAATAGTTGAAAGATTATGCAAACTATGTCCTAAACTAATGCAAATGCCCTACAATGGCTCTAGGTGCAATGGCAAACCACAAACAAAGTGAAATAGGTCCTAAGAGGGTAAGATCCTATATTTGTCAGTAGCTAACCCAACTTTAGTCCTATCTAAGTTAGTACCCTAAGGAAGATCAAACAATTCCAAGTTGTGTTCAAAGTTAACTCACAAACACAAGTCATTCATAAACTATGCACAAATGGTGTCTAAAGGTCACATGAATTGAATTAAGGCACACCTATGAGATAAAGTCAGTAGTTTATACCATGATAAATGAAGTTTAAGATGTGAAGAAGTGATCATGACATTCATACCAAACCACATTCAGAAGTTTAGGAAATCTAGCACAAAGATGTTTCGCTTAGAATGAATCAAGCACTTAAGGTTGTATGATGCACAAAAGTATGAGATGGACATGTAAATGACATGGATCAGAACTTAAAACATGTGTTCAAGGTATGAGAATGACATCAAATGGTCATGGAAGTAGCATGTTAAAGCATCATTAAGAGTTACCCAAGGCTACACACAAGTAGTTCACTTAAGATGTAACAAACATATTTGATCAAACAAGGCACAAACAATAATGAAAGTATGGATGTGGAATGATACAAGTCATAAATGAATGCACATTTATATGTTTAATAATGACCTCAAATCATCATAAAAAGTTCTATGTTAATGCACTTGTAGAAGTCAAAACAAGTAAGGCACAAGACAAGCTTCAAACATTTTCCAAAGACTTGTAACTTGTAAATCAAGTAAGGATGGAACACATAAGGCATATATACATGTATGAGCATCCAAGTCAGTAGGTAAAGACCTCTAATATTGCATGTTCAAGTGTTAAGAGAATGATCACAAGGCATATACACAAGACATAAAAGAATGACCAAAGTTGGTGCACATTTGAAGTCATGTTCAAGCAAGTTTCAAACCATTTTCAAACCTCCCAATGATGACCTATAAATTGAAATTACAAGGCTTTACCTCATGTCTTATCAATGTAAACCAATGAATCAAGGATCCCTAATGTATTGCATAAATGCATCCTCAAAATCCAAGCAATTTGGAAAATATTGGACAAGCATCGGGCAAGCACAATGATTTAAGAGTAAACATATGAATCATGGTTCAAACACCTATGTCAAAGCATCATAACAAGGCACAAAAGTTCCTATGGATTATTCCTAATCATGTCAAAAATTTCACTTCAAGGCAAGCTTCACAAAAGTCTCAAAATCAACCTTACTTCTAAGCACCACCAAGCATATAGGCCACCAAACAACATTCAATAAAAAATAGCTAAAGACTTCACAAAATTATGAACAATTAACCAAGTTAGGCCAAGGGCAGTAGGTGATATCATGCAAAATATTGTGTTCAAATCATGAACCAAAAGCATTCAAACAATCCCAAACATTAGTCATATTGTCAAAAAGGTTCATACAAGACATGGCTCAAAGATGAAGCTCAAAAATAATTCAATACTCATGGCCAAGGTACCAATAAAACCTCAATAGGTCACATGATCATATGGCTAATTGTACACCAAAATTGAGGTCCAAATTGTCAAGGGATGTTCACCTTTTATAGCTTGTATCACAAGCTACATCATTAAGAACACAATTCTTTCCACAATTCAAGAAAAATACCAAATTAGACTACAAATACAATTAAAATTCACAAAAAATTAAATAAAACATTTAACAATGTCCATGAATTAATATGGAATTTTCTGATGAATTTTGGTATTTCTAATACTCAATTATGAAACATGCACAAAAGAGAAAATTAAAAAAGCCTAGAAATAAAAGGGGGGGTGCTACACTAGCAATTCTCTAGTTCAAAAGGCCACATGGGCTCAGGATGGGGGCGTACATAGTAAAATTCTTTAGGCCCAAGTCACAAAAACCACCCTTTTTGTTCAGAATTCAAACGAATTAAAAATAAGGGGGAAAAGATGTTCACGTGCTAGGGACGTGATCTCATTAATGCGCTGGCATTGTGAGGGCCATTGGATTAGGTTTAACGTAGGTCCATGATTAAAATACTTTTATTTTTTTTTATGGGATTAACATAAAATGCGTTGGTAAGGTGTAAACCCTTGGATCAAGATAGTGAACGGCTATGATCACCCCCGCCATTCCCACTCAGATTAAATTTTGAATTAAAAACAAGGGGGAAAGCGCACGCGGACGGCATGTGATTTTTAATGCGTTGGATTCCTCGTGGCCTTAGGATCAACACATACCAACGACCCAGATTATAACGTGAGAATGGCCTGAAACTCTTAGGGTTTGTTATAGGTGGCCGTAGAAGGATCTCCGGTCATCTTCTCTAGTGAGGCACCACTGTGCCTGAAAATGAAATCATCCAGAAGTTGCTAACTCGTACACCATCCTACACATAATTCTACACCGACTCTAAATATGCCATCAAAGTTACCATATCATGCACACACAGTGAGAATCGAAGAGAATAAGTTAAGATCCAAAAACTGAAAACTCACATTTCCCTAATTTCAAGCCAGCAAACAGAGCCTATGATTATAGGACTTCAATGTGCAACTTAACTACATGCTTCTGATCACTTATAACCCTATTATGATTCACTGAAATTCCAGATGAATACCTGGTCAGAAAAGGAATTTTAGCTCCAAGAAACACCAAAGAACTTCGTGCAAGATCTTCAAATATACACTGTAGGCAAAATAAATGCCTTAGAAGCCTTGGATCTTGAGAAAAATGAAAGAATGCTTGAACTGAGATGAATGTGTAGATTGTGCTATGGTGGTTTCAGGTGGATTCCTTTGCAAACAGAAGCAAGAGAAGATGATTTTGATGATGATTGTGGAGAAAGAAAAGAGAAACCTCTCAGAAGAAGAGAGTTTCGAAGCTCTGAACTTTTTGATGAGAAATGTGATTTTTTTGTGTAACTAAATCTCTAACCATTTCTGTTAGGGCTTAGGAGCTTATGTACCTGAGGTTAGCATGAGGGTTGAATATTAATCATGGTTAGGAAGTTAGTTAGGGTGTGATTTAGAGTGAAGTTAAGGAAATTGAAGAATGAAGGTTGGTGTGTGAGGCACGAGTTAGAGAGGTTTTTATGTGTGTATGGTTGTATCATGATGATGATATTAGCATGGTATGGAGTGAGCATGATCTGGTACAGCTCAGAATATCCATGCATGTCCACTAAGTTTTCTTTTTTGTCATTTATCTTTCATAGCATTAGAGGTAATGTTGGTGATGGTGCATGGCATGTCAAGGATTTGCATGGCCTGAAATGGCAATGTGTGGTAACATATTGGTATCACACGCATGAGGCAAGGTTTTGGCATTTTGGGGTGTCATGACATGGTTTGTGGCAAAGGGGGACATATGCAATGAGGTGGTTTTTGGAAGCTTGTAACTTGGTGATTAATGGACCAAATGACAAGGTTTTTATTGCGTTGGAAAAGTGGTGTTTCATATAACAAGATTGATGTTCATGGCAAGCTGAAATATGGTCTTTAACATGAAGGAAAATGAGGTAGAAAGTGGTAATGCCACGGCTGCCATGCATGAGCTTGACATGAATTTCTTTCAAAAGTGAGTTTTTTGGGTTTTGGGAAGGCTTGAACTTCTTGAATTGTGAACCAAATGTCATGGTTCTTGTAACCATTTTGAAGGAAATGCTCCATACTACACTTTTCATGTTGAAAGCAAGTTAAAAAGATGTCTCAAACATGGTGAAAATATGCCTTGAATCATGCTATACACGAGCTGCCAAAAGTCATGAATTTTTCTAAGTTTTTCCATGTTGAACAACTTGAACATCGCATTTTCAAGTGATCATAATTCTTGATTCACACATCCAAATAAGGAGTTCTTTATATGGTTGGAAAGGTGAGAGATCATACTACAACTTTCCTTTGAAGAAATTTTCCCAATGAAGCTTGTAGCATAGAGAAAATTGGGCTTGAAAATGGCTGAAAAAAAGTGAAAACTTTCCCAAAATGGAAAATTCTTAAGAAACCCTAATTTCCCAAAATGGTAACTTTCACAACTCTTGATTTTTCTTGATTCTTTTGACATTTCTTGATCAAATTCCACCCATAGGCCATGTTTGACACGAGGATCATGATTTGGACTTTAAAAAAGTCAGGCGTTGACTTTTTCCTTGACCAATTCACTTTTTCCCCAATTCTCCTGATTTTTAATCAATCCTCCAATTGAAACCCTTGTGAATGAAATTGATGGGTCATATTCCAATCTTAGACACTTGGGAGTACATATAATACCTATTACGGTGAAAATCGGATAACAAATTATTAATTAATTTGCATCATTTTTCTTTTATAACCGACTTTGATTTATCCAAAGGAAAGGTTCAAGATCGTTAGAAAAACCTAAAGGGAAAGATCTAAGGTTCGGGGGTTGGTTACGCCTAGGGAAGGTATTAGCACCCTAAACGTCCGTAGTACTCTACGGGAACCTCTTGTTTTAATGTTATGTTATGTTTGCTAAAGGGTTCTATGCTAAAGGTTAGTTAGCAGGGGAAGTGATAAATTCATTATGATGAATATCACTAAGAGTTGAGGAACTCTCTCCTAAAGCTAGTTGTAATTTCTATGGCTCTGATGAGGCCAAGAAATTGAAGTTTTCTCCTAAGAGGTTACTTAGGTTAAGGTGGGGGCTAATGACATTAAGAGTCAATGTATTTCACCTTCCTTTGGAATAGAGGGGATAAAAACAGATTAAGATAGCAAGAATAAAAAAGGCATTGGTAAAAGATAAAACATTGATATAAGGTAATACAATGAAAGCAACATAAGCATAAGGACGGCAATATGTTTCATGATAGATGATGATTAGATATGAGACAAATATCAAGCAAATAAAGATGAATCTTGAGAAGAATGTCACACAAATAGTCACAAAGTCAATGCATAGTTTAATCATAAATTTAATCAAGAATAATATTCAAGGTTAAATCACAAACTAACTCAATAATCATATGATAAAATATAGATTAAGATCATACAAGATATCATTAAGATCATAACAAAGTTTAATAATTATCAAATAAAATAAGATAAAACTCACAAAAATAAGTTTCTTAAGAAAATATATTTTTATAAAATATTAAATATAAAATATTTGGAATTTTTGAATTAGAGACATATTATATTTTCTATGAGATAAAATAATTTTGAAAAGATTTTAAAAATAAAACAAATAATAAAAAAGAGTTAAAATAGACAAAATGCGTGGGGGGTGCAGTGAGTATTTTATAGTTGGAAAAAATAAAGCAGAAAAGATGGGCCACAGAGGGGTGGTGCAAATAACAAAGTGCACAAGCCCAAGGTCCAATATAAAACATATGAGGAGAAAAAGGAGAAAAAAAACCAGAGACTGGGGGCGAGGGGGATTCGAACCCCCGTCTCAATGGTTTTCCAAGGTCTTAAGAGCGAGTGTGCAGCCACTGGGGTGGCGATACATCCGCTCATTAAGACACAACCACAAATATATGAATCAATCCGCGTGCGTATATGGAAAACACAAGCAGGCCGAGCCCTGCGCAAGCATACTCACCAACCACTTCAAACTGCCAGAAACATAGGCTCATATCTTGCCAATATCTTAACCAAATTCAATGAAACAAAAACCAGAAATGGACAATGAAGATCATAGAATGAAAATATGGCATCCATATGTCCTAATGTTGAACACACAAACCATAAACCAGCTATGAAAGAAGGATGTCACAAGTAAACCAAGAAGTACATAACATGATAAAAATTGTCTCATGTATAACAAGATTGAAGTAGGTGTGTGCATTGTGTAAACATGAATAGAGGCAAACAACTGTGCCTTAGAAATTTACAAACAGAAATTGAAAACAAGAACAGCAGGCTGCAAGCAGATATGCCCTAAACCAAATAGTTCAAAAGACTAGCTTTTACAACAAGCTCAGATAGCTTGCCTCCAAAACCAGGTCATGATGATGAGTCTCAGCCTTGGATAACAAGCCAAATAATAGGATAGTTCAAAAACATAAAGCTCATATTGAATTAGCATTCATAAACCGGATACATACTTGGCAAACATATCTGTAATTTAAAAAACATATGGCATTTTGAAGTTTGTATGCAAAATTTTGATTATCAGCCTCTGTATTGATGGATGCAACATAAAATTGTCAATTCACAAAGGGTCTAAGTATGCTCAAGGTGGCAAATCATGATGCAACAAACCATACAATACTGAGGAGTATATGAGAATAACATTTTAATACAAAGGGACATGGTCCAAATCCTTCATTCAAATGACAGGTTCAGCTAATGATATGTTATGTGAGGTGTGTGGCTAGTGCAGTAAGACATGTGTGTCCTCATGATTATGAATAAACTGATCAATAGGCAATATGTAAAAGAAAAAACAGATGAGTTGGGTGTGTGCTAATAACATATCAGTCACAAAGCTCTATAAAATGATTCATGTATAATTATGAGTAAAATGTATCAAGGCAGATCAAGGCATAAGGAAAGACAAGCATCATGGTTATATAAAAGGGCTACAAAGCTTGATTGACATAACTAAGACTCATCAATAGATATAACAAACTCTTGAAATAGTTAGAGGCATAGATCCACACAAAATCAACAATAGGCATATGCATTTGTAAAGCTCATGTGTGTTGTAAGATAACAAACAAAGTACAGATGTGAAGATTAATAAACACAACATATAGACAAACCAGATGGATTTTGACATAAGTGAAAACAAAATATGGATTCATCAGGCAGTGATGGCAGGCAAGCATGTTATGTAAGTTCGCGCTAATGGTTAAACATAAACAAGATTAAATCTCAAACATATTGGCAAGAGTTAGCACACATGTTCTGAGATGACAGTAAAGACTTGTAGAACAAGTAAGAGGCAACAAGGCATAGTTGGCAATTTAGAAAAAACTTGACATATTCATCAAAGGCATGTCAGTCACAAAAAGATATGTGAAATTTCAAAAGGTCGGCTATTCTAAAAAAAGCATGTCATGGCAAGTAGATATAAGCAGATTATATGCATTCAGGTACAGTTCATGTGTGAGGTAAGATGACAAGTAAATTTCAGATAACATGATCAACAGGCTCAACATATTAAAAGTTCAAACTTAATCAATCAGAAAGTCTACATAGAAGGCAGGGATCCTCACACTAGTTCACATTGTCAAATAAATCAGTGTGCGTATGAGGTAATCATACATGTGTAAATATTGAAAACAAGTCAAATAGCATGGTGATCTTAATAAGTACAGAGGGTACAATGATCATAGCAAAATCATATACTGAGATTTCAGACCTAAACATCAATCAAGATGACAAGTAAAACAAGTATGGCATGGTAGATAAGAGATTGCAGAATTAGTGAACATGGTTCAAGCTATAAGTAAAGGGCATATCAAGACAGATTCATTATTCCAAAGTGAAAACATATAGTTGATGACAACAAAGCTAATATATCAATCTAATGGCACCAAATAAAGATTGGTGGCTATGGTTGTGCTAACCGATTTCTCAAACCAATATCCATTTAGAAACAGAACTCAACAAGCACATAAATAACCAACTATCATGAACCACAAAGGCGCAAAAACTCATTTTAGCAATCTTATCATGTTAAGCATGTTATGAATCTTGCTCATGAACAAAAGCATAACTCAGCAGCATACCAGTTATAACACATATGACAAGCTTGATCCAAAACATATTTTAGGCATATCAACACTGCAGTCATACTAAAAATGTGGATGAATATAGGTAAGACATTAATATTGCAATAAGCTCAGAGTAACAAAAACTGCCTGCATAGCCTCAGGGTTTAACAGTTTTCTTAGACATGAAGAAACTACATAAGCTTATGCATAAATATAATATCAGTATGAATAAAAGATAGAGATGCCTATCAGCAACATACACATGTATTTGAGACAATAAGAAGCACACATCTACCATCTGTGATGAGCTTAACAATAGTAACCAAGCAAAATCAAAAAGTTAACAAAACCAAGCATAGAGCAAATCAGTAAATGTTGTGCTTTCAACCAAGCAGAACTCAACTCAATCATGATGAATCCAAAACACAAACCTTCATACATCAGATTTATGTTATGGAATAGCAAAAAGTAACATAGAAACAATGTAAAGATGCATATGATATTGATATACTGAATGAGGGTGAGGTGAAGCTACATACCTCTCTTCCAAGCTATCAGCAAGTTCTTGAACAGGTTCTTGCTTCTTCTCCCTTATACTCAAGCTAGCACAGCTGCAGCCACTCTTTCACTTGCCAAAAGAAAACTCAGAACTCTTTTGAGTGTTTTTGTAGAGATTGTTGGTGATCAGGAACTGAAATAGAGCTTCTTTATATAGGCAAGGTATTGGGTTGATGAGAAGCATTATGGGCCGGGTTAATTCCTCAAACATTTGGTGGGCATAAGTTAGCAACTAGGGTTTTCGTTTGAATTTCAAACTTGGTCCAATTCTGGGAGATAAACACGCTGTGGCATTTTCAGATGTGCAGGGTCACACTCATTTGTGAATGGATTCAGAGCTCTTCTATTGATGCTATTGAGAAGGGTATCAAATAAAGCAAAGGTTGGAGATAGCGTGGACAGATTCGCAGATGGAGCAGGTCGTATGCTGGAATTGGTAATTTCTCTGAACCACTTTTTGTGCACCACACAGTCGAGCTTGAAAAGGAATGGACTTGGAGAGTTCAAATTGGAGAAATCGTGCCAACGGTATTGTGGTTGAAACGAGTCCAATGAATTGAATGGATCCAAAATACATTGAATTTCTCTTCATTATTCAGAATTCCTCAGCAAGAACGAGAGAGGCGAATAAACTCTTTGCCTTGGTTTCCTTGGTGCCACATGTCGTGCTCTCATTGGTTGATGGAATAGTTGAAAAGTCAAACACATACCAAGCTTGCTTCTTATTGGTTTACGGCAATGAAAAGAAACTCCAAGATTTGCAATACAAACTTGGTCACGGTGGTCTATAGACATATGTTGGTAATGCTCTCTTAAATGGATTAATAATAAGGTTGTTAAAAATAATAACAAACTACTTAACATTCTAGATTAAGAATTGGTTAGAAAAAACTAAATGAATAATTAACTTAATTAATTAAAATTAACTTAAATTAGGATTAACTTAAATTAATAAAACTTAAATATAAATGAAATAAAATAGGCCAAATTGAAATTAACTTAATCATAAAAAACAAATAAAAGCTAAGATAATTATTAAATTAGAATATGGAGAAAGATAATAGAATAACAATTAGCAGAAAAATGAGGGTAAAATTTGGGGTGCAACAGTTGCCCCTATTTAAATATCTTCACCTGATGACATGAGAGATGAAGATCCTCATGTAATCAATAGTGAAAGATATTTAAATACAGATAACCGAAAATTTTGCCCTCAGATGCACACACATGCAATGCAGCAAACATGATGCCAAGAAGATGCAAGAAAATGCAGACACAACGAGACACCAAGGGGAAAACAAGAAGCAAGAGGACCAAAGAGCTTCACTGGGAAATGACAGAAGGTTAGTATCCATGAGAAGCACCTCACTAGGGATACAAGCTAACCCACAAAAGAGACCCACCGGGGGGACTCCGAAGAAACACCGGGGAAAAGACCACAGACAATCTCACTAGGAAAAGATCCGGGGAGATAGACTACTGGGGACCAAACAAACCCACACTCTTCCTGGGCACGAAACCAGAAAGAAAAACCTGATCACTGGGGATTAGCCTGAAAGAGACAGACAAGCAAGCAAAGACTTCCTGGGGATCTTAAACTGAAGAGTTCAAAATGGGATCTTCAAGAAAAGCCAGGAAGACAGAGACAAACCCTGCGCACCAGACAGGAGTCTTAAGGGTTGAAGAAATTTGTTCCAAGGAGCTTAGCGATTTTCAAAAATCCAAGGTAAGGGTTCAATGTCCGACACGATTCGAACAAGAACGTTTTAAGACCAGAAGACAATGCTTGACGCGATTCAAACAAAGTCCGAGTTCAAGTTTGACACGATTCAAACAAGATCAGCTTTAAAACAAGAGGCAGTGTCCGACACGATCCAAACAAAGACTCTGTTCAGGTTTGATACGATTCAAACAAGAACAGGTTTTAAAGCACCAGACAATGCTCGACACGATTCAAACAAAGTCCAAATTCAGGTTCGACACGATTCAAACGAGAACAACCTTAAAATAAAAGGACAATGCTTGACACGATTCAACAAAGTCCAAGTTCAAGTCTGACACGATTCAAACGAGAATAGGTTTTAAAACACGAGACGATGCTCGACACGATTCAAGCAAAGTCCAAGTTCAGGTTTGACGCGATTCAAACGAGAACAGTTTTATAACGGGCAGACAATGCTTGACACGATTCAAACAAAGTCTAAGTTCAAGTCTGACACGATTCAAACGAGAACAAGTTTTAAAACAAGACAATGCTTGACACGATTCAAGCAAAGTCCAAGTTCAAGTTTGACACGATTCAAACAAGAACAAGTTTTAAAACAAGTAGACGATGTTTGACACGATTCAAGCAAAGTCCAAGTTCAAGTTTGACACGATTCAAACAAGAACAGGTTGTAAAAATCTTTAATGTTAAACTTCTCGGGGAGCAGTAAAAGGTTTAAAGATTCCAATCTGGCGCGCAAAGGTTGAGACCGAACAAGCACGACACAAAGCCAATCGGGAATGTCTTTACTTCATTGGGGAAATAAAGACAGACGCCAACAAAAAGACCACAAGCAAAACAAAGCACAAGGATACGAAGATGCTAGGGTATGATGCATATGCTTAGCTATATGCTAGGAACGACACGAACGACGCAAAACAGGAAGGAAGAAAGGATAACACAAGCCAACACCCTGGAACCCAAACATCAAGGATAACTGGGGCAACCTTCTTTCCTCTGGAGATGGCAGATCCATGCCGAAAATACGGTACTGCTAACTCTTCCTGCACCAACTTGATTCCAAAAGAAAAATCTTAATTCCAGAGTAAAACTTAGTTTATTTTGTGTTTTCTTAGAAATTGCAACATTTCCATTCTCAAAATCAAGTGAAAATGACAAAGTTCTACAAAATAAAGATGACAATAAACAAGAAAATGGCTCAATAGCTGATATTCATTGAAAAATGGTGACTTACCAAATAGCAGAGTCCCATGAAATATTACAAATGCAACAAAATGGCAATTTGGCAAAGGTTACATTGTATTCAATGACCAGTAACAAACTCTATGGACTAAAACTCTAACAGCTGACTTCTCTGGGGACTCCCGGATATAGGTGAGACGTCTTTCAAGCATAATACTTTCATACTGAATCTGCATTCACAGGGTGCGCAAGCTGTTCACCATCCATAGTTGTAAGAAACAAAGATCCTCCTGAAAAGACTGTCTTGACTACAAATGAACCTTCATAATTGGGTGCCCATTTTCCGCGGGCGTCTCTTTGTGAAGGTAGAATCTTTTTAAGTACCAACTCGCCTACTCGGAATTCCCGAGTGCGGACCTTTTTATCAAATACCCTTTTCATCTTCTTCTGGCATAGCTGACCATGACACATGGCTGTCAGACGCTTCTCGTCAATTAGATTCAACTGATCGTATCTTTCTCGAACCCATTCTGCTTCATCCAGCTTGGCTTCCATTAATATTCTTAATGAGGGTATTTCAACCTCTATAGGGAGGACAACATCCATCCCATATACCAGAGAAAAGGGGGTTGCCCCTGTCGATGTTCTGATATATGTTTTGTACCCATGTAGTGCGTACGGCAACATCTCGTGCCAATCCTTGTATGTTTTAACCATCTTCTGAAGAATTTTCTTGATATTCTTATTTGCAGCTTCGACCGCTCCGTTCATCTTTGGGTGGTACGGCGAAGAATTATGGTGTTCAATTTTGAAGTTGTCGCACAGTTCCTTCATGGTTTTGTTGTTCAGATTAGTTCCGTTGTCAGTTATGATCCTACTGGGGATCCCATAACGACAAATGATGTTGTTCTTAAAGAAGCGTGCAACTACTTGCTTAGTCACATTAGCGTATGAAGCGGCTTCCACCCACTTAGTGAAGTAATCAATAGCCACCAAAATGAAGCGATGTCCATTAGACACTTTAGGCTCAATTGCCCCAATCATATCAATGCCCCACATAGAAAACGGCCAGGGCGATGATAGCACGTTCAACAGAGTAGGAGGAACGTGCATTTTGTCCGCATATATCTGACATTTATGGCATTTTCTAACATACTGAATGCAGTCTGCCTCCATAGTCAACCAATAGTATCCAGCCCTCAAAATCTTCCTAACCATGGCATGTCCATTGGCATGGGTACCAAAAGCTCCTTCATGGATATCATGGATCAGCAAGTCTGCTTCTCTCTTATCGACACATCTTAGCAAAACCATATCATGATTCCTTTTGTATAGTACACCGTTGCTGATGAAGAACTTGGCTGATAGTCTTCGTAGAGTCTTCTTATCAAGAACGGAGGCGTTGGCTGGATATTCTTGATTCCTTAGAAAGTTCAAAATATCCTGGAACCAAGGTTTGCCGTTTGATTCCTCTTCAATGGACTGACAATAGGCAGGCTCAGTCCTCCTTTCAATACTAATTACTGGATCTTCATTAATAAATCTAACTTGCCACATTGAAGCCAGTGTCGCTAAAGCATCAGCCACATGATTCTCAGTACGTGGCACATGACGAAATGTTATCTCATCAAAACACTTAGTCAAATCCAAAGCATATGCCTGATAAGGGATAAGCTTCTCATCTTTTGTTTCCCACTCGCCTCTGATTTGATAAATGACTAGAGCAGAGTCACCCATAACTTCAAGAAAACAGATTCCAAGATCGATTGCAGCTTCCAGACCCAGAATGCACGCTTCATACTCAGCAATATTATTTGTACATCCAAAATCCAGTCTGGCTGTAAAAGGGGTGTAACCACCTTCAGGATTAATTATAACAACACCTACTCCATGTCCCTTATAATTGGACGAACCGTCGAACATCATCTTCCACCTATACTCAGCCCTGGGGTCTTCTTCAGAGCTTGATTCTTCACAATCTTTTACTGCCATAATATCCTCGTCAGGGAAATCAAACTTGAGCGGTTCATAGTCTTCGACTGATTGATCGGCAAGATATTCTGAAAGAATGCTTCCTTTAATGGCCTTTTGAGTGACATACTGAATGTCATATTCAGATAATAACATGTGCCAACGGGCAAGTCTACCTGTTTGAGCAGGTTTCCCAAAAATGCACTTTATCGGATCCATCTTGGAAATCAACAAGGTAGTATGACAAATCAGGTACTGTCTTAGACGTTTGGCGGCCCAAGCCAGAGAGCGCAACAAGTCTTTTCAAGTAGTGAGTAACGGCTTTCACTGTCTGCAAACTTCTTACTCAGATAATAAATTGCATGCTCTTTCCGGCCAGTCTCGTCATGCTGTCCCAAAACACAGCCCATAGACTCTTCCAAAACAGTCAAATACATAAAGAGAGGTCTACCGGGAACCGAAGGAATTAGAATAGGAGGTTCTTGGAGATAACTTTTGAGTTTCTCGAAAGCTTGTTGACAGTCAGCATTCCATTCTACTGGCTGATTCTTACGGAGTAATTTGAAAATGGGCGCACATATCGGAGTCATGTTGGAGATGAACCTGGAGATGTAATTCAAACAGCCCAAAAATCCTCTGACTTGAGACTCATTTTGCGGAGCTGGCATTTCTTGAATCGCTCGCACTTTATCAGGATTTACTTCAATGCCCTTCTGGCTAACAATGAAACCCAATAACTTCCCTGACTTGACTCCAAAGGTACATTTCGCAGGGTTTAACCTCAACTGATACTTTCGAAGTCTCTTGAACAATTTTAGTAAGTGATCTACATGTTCCTCTTCATTTTGAGATTTGGCTATCATATCGTCCACGTACACTTCTATCTCTTTGTGGATCATATCGTGAAACAAAGTCACCATAGCCCTTTGGTATGTTGCCCCAGCGTTCTTTAATCCAAAAGGCATAACCTTATAACAATAAGTGCCCCACGGGGTAATGAAAGTGGTTTTATCCATATCAGCTGGATCCATTTTAATCTGATTGTAACCTGAAAAACCATCCATAAATGAGAACATGGCGAAACGAGCCGTGTTATCTACCAGTGTGTCAATATGGGGTAAAGGGAAATCATCCTTGGGACTAGCTTTGTTAAGATCCCTGTAGTCCACACACATTCGTACCTTTCCATTCTTCTTCATAACAGGAACTATATTAGCTACCCACTCTGGGTACTTGGAAACTGCTAAAAATCCGGCATCCAACTGTCTCTTAACTTCATCTCGAATCTTGAGAGCCATGTCGGGATGGCTTCTGCGAAGCTTTTGTTTTACTGGCGGGCACTCAGGCTTGAGGGGTAACTTGTGGACCACAATATCCGTATTTAAACCAGGCATGTCTTGGTAGGACCAAGCAAACATGTCCACATACTCTTTAAGGAGCGAAATCAGCCGCTGTCTAATTTCTGGTTTCAGTGATGCCCCAATCTTGACCTCTTTCTTCTCATCCTCAGTGCCAAGATTGATGACATCCACCTGTTCTTCATGAGGCTGGAGATCCGTATACTGGTAGTCATATATATCCGCTAGATCCTTGGGCACCTCATAATCCTCCTCCTCCTCAGCTTGATAGACAGGGGAGTCGAAGTCAATGGTAAGAGCAAGGTCATTGAATACAATAGGTTTATGATTCATTCTGCATGGTAGAATGACTTATATTATTAAAATGCACAACAATTCAAGAACATGCGAGATGAAGATGCTTTTGTTTGAAAAGATTGCCATTTTTAGAAACAGAATGCAATAAAGTAAGATGACAAAAATTTAGCAAAATAGTCATTTCATTGATTTAAAGTTTGAAAACGGAGGCCCGTACAAAACAATCCACTAGCTTTGGGCAAGACTAGGGAGATGAAAACAACAAATCTAAACAAGTTACTCTGGTTCCGGGTACAGAGTTGGGATCTCAACAGACTCTCAATTGCCTAATGCGCCTTCTTGGCGAAAAATCAAACGATCAATGTATTCGTCTTCTTCAGTACTTCATATGATTGCATGGACCTGATGTCCACCTCTAATAAATGTCTCCTGCACAGTCTTTATCTTCATTCCTCTTCCTCTTGTACCTGAAGCAGCCTCCTCCTCTAGAGTTGGTCTGTAACCCAACCCTTGGTGTCGGATCCTCTTCTCAACCTCAATAAGTTCGCCCCAACCTGCGGCCAGGCCTTCTTGAAGGGCAGACTGGATACTCCTATACGAAGCAAAGGATGGATATTCTGGCACCACTGGCTTCTCATTGTCGATCATAACTGCATTAGCTATTTCCAGGGCTTGAAAAGAAGTTTCCAATGCATCCTCATCAGCCTAAATATAACAAAAGGAAGACAAGTTACTAACCATCAAGTCTTCTTCCCCATGCACGATGACCAGCTTGTCATCGACCACAAATTTCATCTTCTGATGTAAGGTTGAAGTAACAGCGCCCGCCTCATGGATCCAGGGTCTTCCAAGTAGGCAGCTATAGGCAGGGTTAATGTCCAAAACTTGAAATAGAATATTGAATTCCTGGGGTCCAATCAAAACTGGAAGTTCAATTTCCCCCACCACAGATCTTCGTGAACCATCGAAAGCCTTGACAATTAACGATGTGGGTCTCATGATCCCTCCTTTGTATGCTAGCTTATCGGGGGCCCTCTTCGGTAAAACATTCAGGGAGGATCCTGTGTCCACAAGAACTCTAGCCAATGTGTCCTCCCGACACTTTATTGATATATGCAGAGCAAGATTGTGTTTTCGACCTGATTGGGTCAGTTCTTCATCACTGAAGCTGAGCGTATTGCATGCAGTAATGTTAGCGATAACATGATCAAACTGTCCGGCGGTAATGTCCTGAGCTACATGAGCCTGAGCCAATACTTTCTGCAGTGCTGATCGGTGGATTGGTGAATTAATCAACAGGGATAAAATAGAAATCTTAGACGGAGTCTGGTGGAGCTGATCCACGACCCTGTAGTCACTTCTTTTTATTATCCTGAGAAACTCTTCGTCATCCTCCTTGGAGATCACTTCTTTGCCCTTGTCATTGGTGGGTATACACACCTCACCTTCTTTACCAGACACTTCTTTGTTCATAGGGGTATAAATCCTCCCACTCCTCGTCATTCTTCATGTTCCTACTATATTGGACACATTCTTCTCATCAGCCCCCACCTCTTTCCTTGGGACCGGTTCTTCTATAACGACCCCCACCTTTTTCCTTGGGATCATTTCCTCCTTCTTCTTACCACCTGTAATGTCTTCGTAGATCTACGGTAACGCTTTGGTTCCTCTGAACCTGAACGGGACCGGCCTGGGGAAATTATTTTGCCTGGCGTGATTAACAAGGGAAACAACTTCAGATCTGTTGAATCTTGGAACTGATTGCTTAAACACTGGACTCACGGTATTCGCCCCAGGATTGTTGAACACAGGGACTACTGATGTGCACTCTTCTTCATCAAGCACTGGCACTTGCTTTGGCAGATTGAACACTGGTTCAATCACGGCTATTCTGCTTTCTTTTCTGAAAACCTGTAAGAAACCTTCATTAATCAGTTGCTGAATATCATCTTGAACCAACTGACACCCTTCATTACTACCATCACACTCCTCACAAACATCATGGCAAACTTTGACCAATCCGGCGCTGAACAGCTTGGCATGAAACGTTCTCAGGGGAGTTTTAATCTTTGCTGCATCTGAGATCAATACTTCATCATCCTCGTCTTTGACAGCATTAGTCGACCCATGAGTTGGCAAGGGGCTGCTCTTCACATTTGGTTGGTTATTAGCAAAAGACAGAATGTTCTTTTCTATCAAACTTTTCACCAGATTCTTTAATGCCAAACACCCTTCTAAATCATGGCCTACTCCTCCTTGATGGAAAGTACATGTTGCATTAGGGTTGAAGAATTGCAGAGATTTCTCAGATGGTGGCCCCAATGGCTTAGTAACAATTAATCCTTGCTCCACCAGAGAAGGATACAATGTTGTATACGTCATCGGTACGGGTGGAAAATTTGGTGTTACCGCCTGTCTTCTGGGAGGGGTATTTTGCTGTGGTGCTGGCCGCCTCGGTTGTTGGTAATTCTGATGTTGATTCTTCGGCCACTGCTGCTGGTTTTGTGGCTGGGAAACAGGAACTTGTTGCATTATCTGATGATTAAAAGTGGGCATAACAGACGCCACGTATGGTTGTTGTGCGAACTGCATAAGGTAAACTGGCTGTTAAGGAAAACTGGGACCTGGTTGTGGTTGGAATAGAGATCGTTTAGGATTCTGCCTCTTCCCTGTCATAATAGCGTTAGTCTCGCCTTCCTTCTTCTTATGAAAATTACCCGGAGACTTCTTGACACTGGCGCTAGTGGAACTGTTAGGTGAACTGGCTACCTTTCCACTTTTCAGACCTGCCTCCACTTTCATGCCAATTGCAATGATATTAGAAAAATTGGCGCCAATATTACTAATCATTTTCTCATAGAATTCCGGTTTTACAGTGTCTACAAACCAATCAGTTAATTCCTTCTCAGTCAATGGTGGTTCAACTTGTGATGCAGTCTCTCTCCACCTTTGAGCATATTCTTTGAATGACTCTGTGTTCTTCTGAGTCATGGTCAATAGCTGTCTACGGTCAGGAGCTAAATCCAAGTTATACTTATAGTGCTTTATGAAAACGTCCATAACATCTTGGAAACATTTAATCTGAGATTGGTCTAAGCTTAAATACCACTTTGCGGCAGTGCCCTTCAGGCTGTCCTGGAAACAATGGATCATTAACTTATCGTTATCCATATATGCCGCCATTCTTCGGAGATACATGACCAATTGTGCCTTAGGACACGTAGCACCAGAGTACAATTCAAAACTTGGTAACTTGAATTTTGATGGAATTACTAGATCAGTGACCAGACACATATCTTTAAGGTCAGAACTGAAGACATTGTCTCCCTCCATGGCCTTCAGCTTTCTCTGCATAATCTCCATATTGGCTCTTAATTTCTCATTACTGTCATCCTCTTCTACGGATATGTTGTCATTATCAAAATGATGCTGGTTCTGGAAAACAAGTTGGAATTGGGTCTGCACCACAGGCGGAGCATAAGTTGGAATAGCTTGTTGATTCTCACTGAACAACGACACCACTTATTGCGTAGATTGAGGATCCATGGCTCGTATAAACTCAAATGGCATCCCTAGAGTAGGGTTCACAACAGGTATAATTGGCGGTTCTATAGTTGTAGCAACGACCTCCGAGACCACAGTGACCTGTGTATCCATCTTTGCTCGTATAACACTCAAGGCTTCCATGATCTGCCCCATTCCTACCCTCAATTCACTGAGCTCGTCATTAACCTGATCCAAATTCTCTCAATTCTCAGACATTCTTCCTCTTCAAGTCTGCGCCCGGATGTTGTAATGATGTAGAGAACTCAGGGTGACGGTTCAACAACAACAACAACAACTGAAGAAGACAGAACGACAATGAGACACAGAAGAAATGCACATGCACATGCGAAAATGCAGATGAGATGCGCACGCAGGCTAAACCATCAAGAACTAAAAGAGTTCGCAAACAGTGTAAATAACAGGATTACTAATAACATAACTTTCCATTGAAACTAAGATAAGTGTTTACAGAAAGGGAATGTTACAAACATTGTTTGGACCACATTAAAAAGAAATACAACTTTTTTAAAAAATAAGATTACAACAATAGATTACAACTATGGAAAATAGGGCGACCCTTCGCCTTCCCTGATCCCTTCCATGATTTCTTTGATAAGTCGCTTGGTTTTGGCTTTCTCCAAAGTCAGCTCCCCTAATAGCTCCATCCTTCTCTGTTTAGCACTGGTGGATGCCTCATAATACGGAGTGGGCTTTCTCATGCTGAGTGAAATCCCTCGTGCCCATTTCAGATGAGCTTCAGTGACAGGACCGTTGGTGATCTATTTTTGATAATTAATGAAAAGCCATGCTTCCCTCATCCTGAGTTTTTCTTCAAATCCTTCTCCGTATCCATAGTACATCAGCTCCAATTCTTCCGGTCTAGGCTCCTCTTCAATTGGATGACCCAACTGGCAACGTGCGAGCACAGGGTTATAGTTTATACAACCCAGTCGACCCATGAGTGGTACATTAGGATAGTCTTCACAACTAGCAATTATTATGGTTCCTTCAGGGTCTGTATCGTACCACTTGATGTCAGAATGCCTTAGTTCCATTAGTTTCTTGACCCAAAGAGCGTTGTCATTCACTTCCCAAAACGTTGGTGTCGTGGGTAGGTATGAAATGAACCACTTGTATAGTAGTGGAGCACAGCAAACAATCACACCTTTACTCCTCATAGTCTGTGTGGTGACCGAGAAGTACATGTCAGCCAGTAAAGTGGGAACAGGGTTCAGACCCATAAAGATTCTGATTGCTTGGACGTCGACAAAATCTTTAACATTGGGAAATAGGAATAACCCGTACACCAATAAAGCAAACATTGACTCAAACATTACAGAGTTTCCGCTTTCCTAAAAGTGGAGAGTTGTCTCAATTAGAAATTGGGCAGGTAGCCCACGATACCCCTCCTTGGTGGTCATATTTTCTCGGATGTGTCTCTTTCGGATTCCCAATCCTACTGCAATCTCCTGATTAATGAATTCTTCTTCCACACCGAAAAAAGGGGATGATGCTGAACGGGTAGTCCTAGCATATGTGAATATTCTTCTATGGTTGGGACTAATTGGAAGTTTGGAAAGATGAAACATCGGTATGCTGGATGATACCGCTGTACCAAGGTTTCTAGCAGTCCTTCTTTTACTTGAAATTTCATTAATGATAGCAGGTCCCCATACTTGTCAATAAAGCTTGGCGGATCTTCAATCCTTCCTCCGATCTCTATCAAATGCTCAACATTAGGGATCAGGAAAGTGACGGGCCAGTTTATGTTCTTAGCAGCGTCCATTTTCCACAAAGTCTGCAAAACAAAATTTAGTATCTAGACAATTTAGCAAAACAATGCAAAATGATGCAATATGATATGCAGATGCAAAGCTAATCTATCAAGAAACACAGAAAATTGCAAGGCTTTTGACAATGGTATTTCAAAAATTCTTCTTCATTAAGCAAGTTTGGCATTCATTACATTTGGAGCAGAGTATCTTCATGCTCTTAGTACAAAGGTGGGTTGTTCCCATAACTGAAAAGATAACAACAATAATGGAAATAAATAACATGGGAAACTAGCAGCAAGATCTTTAGAAGTTAGATCCGCTGGTGGATGTTTCCCCTTCCTCGTCCATCTCCCTCATCAGTTTTTCAATGCGTCCCTTAATCCTTTTCTTCTCGAGTAACAACCCTGTCAATGTTTCCTCCAGTCCTTGTCTAGTTCTGAGCGGCTTGTGACGGGAATAGGGTCTCCTCATCACACTGGCAATCTCACGAGACCATTCCAGATGCGTCTCATTGACGGAGCACTCCGCCTTCCACCACTGCCTATTGATTTGACACCACGCTTGCTCAAGAAGCATTTTCATTTCGTAGCCGTCTCTTTCCCCATAATACATCATGTGTAAATCTTCCTTGATTATGGGTCCCTTCCCCATATGACCCAGTTATCGACGGGCGAGCACGGGATTGTAGTTGATACAGCCGTTTCTTCCCAACAGGGGTACATTAGGGCAAATCCCGCAGCTGGTAATTATGACAATCCCTTCTTCTGTTGGGTTATGCCTTTTGACATCCGTGTGCTTCAAACTCATCAGTTTTTCAATCCATACTTGACAATGTTCTACCTCCCAGAAAGCAGGGGTTTTTGGCATGTAGGCTGTGAACCACTTATATAAAAGAGGTACACAACACACAATTTCTCCACATCCTTTGTTGTATTTGGTTTGAACCGCGTGGTACATATCAGCCAACAAGGTAGGTACCGGGTTATTAACTCTGAAAATTTGTATTGCCTGAGTGTCAACGAACTGCTTCGTGCTTGGAAACAGAACCAGCCCATAGATCATTAAGGCAAGTGTTGCTTCAGACAATTCCTCCTTCCCTCCATTCTTGAAGTACATTGCTTTCTCAAACAAGAATAGTGAAGGTAGTCCAAGTCGTCCTTCTTTAACAACTAAATTTGCCTGGATATCAGCAAATCTGATTCCGGTAGTCGTTGCAATATCTCTAGCTGATGGCATTGATTTTAAACCGGAGAAAATTGGGGCATCGTTGACGGGGATCCCAATTATAGCAGAAAATTCCTCTAAGGTTGGAACCAATTGGAACTCAGGGAATAAGAAGCAACGGTAATTGGGGTGATACAATTGCACCAACACTTCCAATGGTCCCTCAGTCACTGGAACCCTTAACAGCTATGAGAGGTTTCCATATTTGTCAGCAAAGTTTGAAGGATCCTCGATCATGTCGCACATCCAAATCAGTTGTTGAAGTTCCGGGAGCTTGAAGTAATAAGGCCAAACTTGCTTTTTAGATTCCATATCAACAAAGTCTGCAAAAATATCAATAGTTTCTTGATAGTTAGCAAAAAATGCTGATGCAATGCAAAATGATGGGTGTGATTCAAGAGAACTCAGCATTGTATCCTTGCAAATTTTAAGGAACATTTTCTTAGAGGAAAACTCATTTCATTGATAATAAAGTTTTGAATTACAACATAAGACAAATACATCTTCAAAAACCAAAATAGAATATGAAATAAAGAAAACTAGGTCCTAAGCCATCAATTAGTCTTCTCCCCTCAATCTCATGGCGAGTTTCTGGTTCTCCTTTTGTAGCCTTCCGTTCTTGTCAATGAGCTCAACCAACCGTGACTTCCATGGTTCGGGCGGAGATGATGTGCTAGGAGAAAATAAGTCCTCTTGCATCTTCCTTCTTTTGACAGATTCTTCTTCCTTCCTCCTGAGATTCTTCTGCAATTCATTCATCTCAAAGTTAAGGATCTGGTACTTGTTCATCCAAGAATTCCTTTCTCGCTCTGCTTGAGCCAATCGAATCTTTAACTCATCTTCATTGCTAGTGAAGTAAAGAACAGGATCTCTGGGAGCTAGTGGGATAGGATCATGACGATCATATGGCATCTTCAACTCGACAGCCCTTTTTTGCACCCATTGAGTGTAAGATTCTGAAGCCAAACACTCGGGTTCCCCCAAAGCAGAGATACCTCTGGTGTGAACATGTCGCCAAGCATTAGCCATCTTTTCCTTAAGTACAGGGTCCTTATCCTCTTCAAATAACAAACCTTCCAAGTAAATGTTATTAGGTTTAGCTCCCATAGAATATCCATGTTGACGACAAGCCAAGGCATGATTGTAGCTTACGGCTCCTTTTGTGCTAAGAAGCGGTATATTAGCAAATCCTCTACAGCTAACAATCATATCCTTGCCTTTAAGCGATGGGTGGTACCACTCGAGATCAGTGTTGGTGAGAGACATGATCTTCTCTGACCAAAGAAGTCCATCTTGGAGATCCCAAAAGGTCTTAGAACGGGGTAAATGGGAGATAAACCATCTATACAATAATGTGGAACAGCATGTTACCATCCCTCCCTTATGAGCAGTCCTCAAGTGTACCGAGTGGTAGGCGTCTGCAAGTAGGGTTGGAACTGGATTTCCGATGATGAAGATCTTGATTGCATTCATATCAAAAAATTTCTCAATGTTGGGAAACAAGAATAACCCATAAATAAGTAGGGCCATAACAGCTTTAAAGTCCACCATATTCTTCATGCTAGCATACTGACGGGCCTTCTCCATTAAAAACTTGGCAGGTAACCCAAAAAGTCCTCCCTTGACAACCAAGTTAGCCTTAACTTCTGACAACTTGAAATGAGCTGCTTCTGCAATTTCCTTTTCTTTAGGCGTCCTTTCCAGACCAAAGTAAGGTAGGTTTGGAGTAATGGGAATACCAACTAGAATAGCATACTCCTCGAGCGTAGGCATTAACTGGTAATCCGAAAAAGTGAAACAATGGTACATGGGGTCATAAAACTGTATGAGAGTAGGGAGCAGTCCGTCTACCATCTTGGTCTTCATCAGAGAGAAAATTTTCCCATACTTGTCTTGGAATGTTGATGATTCATTGATTGGCTTGCCCAGAATCTTTAGATCTTCCAATTTTGGACTAATGAAGGTGTACTTCTTCGTTTTCCTTTTTTCGAAATCCATCCTATAAAGTTTACAAAACAACACTGAGTTCCTTGAATACACAATGCACATGATGCAAGGATGAATGCAACAAACACACATAGACAGGTAAGCACAAAGAACACAGAGCAACCTAGGTTAAAAGTCACGAGCATGAAGTCAAAGGTCTACCCATCCCAAAGGTATGTACTATGGCTTTCACCTGCAAGACAGGGTTCTAAAAAACTTCCTAGAGTCGACAACCCATCTTTCAGATTTTATCGACTTTCTAATTGCTTGGTGATCAATAAAATTCTCAAGAGAGTCTCATCTGAGTGTAGCATCGCGTAGCAACCATTTGGGATTGCTCCCTCACAGTCCTTGCACTACGTCCTAAACAGGCCAAGTGGGGTAAAGGGTAACTAAAGGTCATCAGTATCTCTGGCTCCTAGGTCGAAAGTAGTAACGCATTCACGATTGCTCGTTCAACATATACCACTTCCGAGAGGGCCTCAACTGAGTGTGGACTTCAAGTTCCCTCCTTTGGGATTTCTCCCTCGAAGTTCCCTTGACTATGTCCACGGTTCCTAAACATATGTGTTCTCTCAAGTTCGGTTTAGGACTTATCTCACTCATTGATATCATGTCAACCCAAACCAAACAGGATACTATTAAACATAGAACAGATATACAAGCATACAAGCAGATATGACATACATGCAATCATATAAGTAGATAAGCAAACATGAATAACATAAAACAAGATAAGATTAACCCTCTTAGGAAAGGACCAGCAATAGGTCTAACTGTTCCCCAGTGAAGTCGCCATTTCTGTTGCGGTGAAAATCGGATAACAAATTATTAATTAATTTGCATCATTTTTCTTTTACAACCGACTTTGATTTATCCAAAGGAAAGGTTCAAGATCGTTAGAAAAACCTAAAGGGAAAGATCTAAGGTTCGGGGGTTGATTACGCCTAGGGAAGGTATTAGCAC
Organism: Lathyrus tuberosus; assembly: GCA_022829125.1. Taxonomy (NCBI): domain Eukaryota; kingdom Viridiplantae; phylum Streptophyta; class Magnoliopsida; order Fabales; family Fabaceae; genus Lathyrus; species Lathyrus tuberosus. The sequence continues at coordinate 4,641,586 of JALAZF010000203.1, read as the reverse complement.
CCTAAACGTCCGTAGTACTCTACGGGAAACTATTGTTTTAATGTTATGTTATGTTTGCTAAAGGGTTCTATGCTAAAGGTTAGTTAGCAGGGGAAGTGATAAATTCATTATGATGAATATCACTAAGAGTTGAGGAACTCTCTCCTAAAGCTAGTTGTAATTTCTATGGCTCTGATGAGGCCAAGAAATTGAAGTTTTCTCCTAAGAGGTTACTTAGGTTAAGGTGGGGGCTAATGACTTTAAGAGTCAGTGTAATTCACCTTCCTTTGGAATGGAGGGGGATAAAAACAGATTAAGATAGCAAGAATAAAAAAGGCATTGGTAAAAGATAAAACATTGATATAAGGTAATACAATGAAAGCAACATAAGCATAAGGACGGCAATATGTTTCATGATAGATGATGATTAGATATGAGACAAATATCAAGCAAATAAAGATGAATCTTGAGAAGAATGCCACACAAATAGTCACAAAGTCAATGCATAGTTTAATCATAAATTTAATCAAGAATAATATTCAAGGTTAAATCACAAACTAACTCAATAATCATATGATAAAATATAGATTAAGATCATACAAGATATCATTAAGATCATAACAAAGTTTAATAATTATCAAATAAAATAAGATAAAACTCACAAAAATAAATTTCTTAAGAAAATATATTTTTATAAAATATTAAATATAAAATATTTGGAATTTTTGAATTAGAGACATATTATATTTTCTATGAGATAAAATAATCTTGAAAAGATTTTAAAAATAAAACAAATAATAAAAAAAAGTTAAAATAGACAAAATGTGTGGGGGGTACAGTGAGTATTTTATAGTTGGAAAAAATAAAGCAGAAAAGATGGGCCACAGAGGGGTGGTGCAAATAACAAAGTGCACAAGCCCAAGGTCCAATATAAAACATATAAGGAGAAAAAGGAGAAAAAAATCAGAGACTGGGGGCGAGGGGGATTCGAACCCCCGTCTCAATGGTTTTCCAAGGTCTTAAGAGCGAGTGTGCAGCCACTGGGGTGGCGATACATCCGCTCATTAAGACACAACCACAAATATATGAATCAATCCGTGTGCGTATATGGAAAACACAAGCAGGCCGAGCCCTGCACAAGCATACTCACCAACCACTTCAAACTGCCAGAAACATAGGCTTATATCTTGCCAATATCTTAACCAAATTCAATGAAACAAAAACCAGAAATGGACAATGAAGATCATAGAATGAAAATATGGCATCCATATGTCCTAATGTTGAACACACAAACCATAAACCAGCTATGAAAGGAGGATGTCACAAGTAAACCAAGAAGTAGATAACATGATAAAAACTGTCTCAGGTATAACAAGATTGAAGTAGGTGTGTGCATTGTGTAAACATGAATAGAGGCAAACAACTGTGCCTTAGAAATTTACAAACAGAAATTGAAAACAAGAGCAGCAGGCTGCAAGCAGATATGCCCTAAACCAAATAATTTAAAAGACTAGCTTTTACAACAAGCTCAGATAGCTTGCCTCCAAAACCAGGTCATGATGATGATTCTCAGCCTTGGATAACAAGCCAAATAATAGGATAGTTCAAAAACATAAAGCTCATATTGAATTAGCATTCATAAACCGGATACATACTTGGCAAACATATCTGTAATTTAAAAAACATATGGCATTTTGAAGTTTGTATGCAAAATTTGGATTATCCGGCTCTGTATTGATGGATGCAACATAAAATTGTTAGTTCACAAAAGGTCTAAGTATGCTCAAGGTGGCAAATCATGATGCAACAAACCATACAATACTGAGGAGTATATGAGAATAACATTTTAATACAAAGGGACATGGTCCAAATCCTTCATTCAAATGACAGGTTCAGCTAATGATATGTTATGTGAGGTGTGTGGCTAGTGCAGTAAGACATGTGTGTCCTCATGATTATGAATAGACTGATCAATAGGCAATATGTAAAAGAAAAAATAGATGAGTTGGGTGTGTGCTAAGAACATATCAGTCATAAAGCTCTATAAAATGATTCATGTATAGTTATGAGTAAAATGTATCAAGGCAGATCAAGGTATAAGGAAAGACAAGCATCATGGTTATATAAAAGGGCTACAAAGCTTGATTGACATAACTAATACTCATCAATAGATATAACAAACTCTTGAAACAGTTAGAGGCATAGATCCACACAAAATCAACAATAGGCATATGCATTTGTAAAGCTCATGTGTGCTGTAAGATAACAAACAAAGTACAGATGTGAAGATTAATAAACACAACATATAGAAAAACCAGATGGATTTTGACATAAGTGAAAACAAAATATGGATTCATCAGGCAGTGATGGCAGGCAAGCATGTTATGTAAGTTCGCGCTAATGGTTAAACATGAACAAGATTAAATCTCAAACATATTGGCAAGAGTTAGCACACGTGTTCTGAGATGGCAGTAAAGACTTGTAGAACAAGTAAGAGGCAACAAGGCATAGTTGGCAATTTAGAAAAAACTTGACATATTCATCAAAGGCATGTCAGTCACAAAAAGATATGTGAAATTTTAAAAGGTCAGCTATTCTAAAAAAAGCATGTCATGGCAAGTAGATATAAGCAGATTATATGCATTCAGGTACAGTTCATGTGTGAAGTAAGATGACAAGCAAATTTCAGATAACATGATCAACAGGCTCAACATATTAAAAGTTCAAACTTAATCAATCAGAAAGTCTACATAGCAGGCAGGGATCCTCACACTAGTTCACATTGTCAAATAAATCAGTGTGCATATGAGGTAATCATACATGTGTAAATATTGAAAACAAGTCAAATAGCATGTACAATGATCATAGCAAAATCATATACTGAGATTCAGACCTAAACATCAATCAAGATGACAAGTAAAACAAGTATGGCATGGTAGATAAGAGATTGCAGAATTAGTGAACATGGTTCAAGCTATAAGTAAAGGGCATATCAAGACAGATTCATTATTCCAAAGTGAAAACATATAGCTGATGACAACAAAGCTAATATATCAATCTAATTGTACAAAATAAAGATTGGTGCCTATGGTTGTGCTAACTGATTTCTCAAACCAATATCCATTTAGAAACAGAACTCAACAAGCACATAAATAACCAACTATCATGAACCACAAAGGCGCAAAAACTCATTTTAGCAATCTTATCATGTTAAGCATGTTATGAATCTTGCTCATGAACAAAAGCATAACTCAGCAGCATACCAGTTGTAACACATATGACAAGCTTGATTCAAAACATATTTTAGGCATATCAACACTGCAGTTATACTAAAAATGTGGATGAATATAGGTAAGACATTAATATTGCAATAAGCTCAGAGTAACAAAAACTGCCTGCATAGCCTCAGGGTTTAACAGTTTTCTTAGACATGAAGAAACTACATAAGCTTATGCATAAATATAATATCAGTATGAATAAAAGATAGAGATGCCTATCAGCAACATACACATGTATTTGAGACAATAAGAAGCACACATCTACCATCTGTGATGAGCTTAACAATAGTAACCAAGCAAAATAAAAAAGTTAACAAAACCAAGCATAGAGCAAATCAGTAAATGTTGTGCTTTCAACCAAGCAGAACTCAACTCAATCATGATGAATCCAAAACACAAACCTTCATACATCAGATTTATGTTATGGAACAGCAAAAAGTAACATAGAAACAATGTAAAGATGCATATGATATTGATATACTGAATGAGGGTGAGGTGAAGCTACATACCTCTCTTCCAAGCTATCAGCAAGTTCTCGAACAGGTTCTTGCTTCTTCTCCCTTCTACTCAAGCTAGCACAGCTGCAGCCACTCTTTCACTTGCCAAAAGAAAACTCATAACTCTTTTGAGTGTTTTTGTAGAGATTATTGGTGATCAGGAACTGAAATAGAGCTTCTTTATATAGGTAAGGTATTGGGTTGATGAGAAGCATTATGGGCCGGGTTAATTCCTCAAACATTTGGTGGGCATAAGTTAGCAACTAGGGTTTTCGTTTGAATTTCAAACTTGGTCCAATTCTGGGAGATAAACACGTTGTGGCATTTTCAGATGTGCAGGGTCACACTCATCACTTTGTAAATGGATTCAGAGCTCTTCCATTGATGCTATTGAGAAAGGTATCAAATGGAGCAAAGGTTGGAGATAGCGTGGACAGATTCGTAGATGGAGCAGGTCGTATGCTGGAATTGGTAATTTCTCTGAACCACTTTTTGTGCACCACACAGTCGAGCTTGAAAAGGAATAGACTTGGAGAGTTCAAATTGGAGAAATCGCGCCAACGGTATTGTGGTTGAAACGAGTCCAATGAATTGAATGGATCCAAAATACGTTGAATTTCTCTTCATCATTCAGAATTCCTCAGCAAGAACGAGAGAGGAGAATAAACTCTTTGCCTTGGTTTCCTTGGTGCCACATGTCGTGCTCTCATTGGTTGATGGAATAGTTGAAAAGTCAAACACATACCAAGCTTGCTTCTTATTGGTTTACGGCAATGAAAAGAAACTCCAAGATTTGCAATACAAACTTGGTCACGGTGGTCTATAGACATATGTTGGTAATGCTCTCTTAAATGGATTAATAATAAGGTTGTTGAAAATAAGAACAAACTACTTAACATTCTAGATTAAGAATTGGTTAGAAAAAACTAAATGAATAATTAACTTAATTAATTAAAATTAACTTAAATTAGGATTAACTTAAATTAATAAAACTTAAATATAAATGAAATAAAATAGGCCAAATTGAAATTAACCTAATCATAAAAAACAAATAAAAGCTAAGATAATTATTAAATTAGAATATGGAGAAAGATAATAGAATAACAATTAGCAGAAAAATGAGGGTAAAATTTGGGGTGCAACAATACCATAGAATCAAGTCTTTCCCAAAAAATCAGAAGTAAACTGACTTTAGGCAAAACCCTAATTTGGCCCCCAAAAGGCAGGAGAAATTGACTGATCCTCAAAACCCAAATTCCTCTGACCATGATGTAGATTGCCTCAAACCAAGATGATTCACGTGATGGGGTGATGTTAAAGACCCAAGATCCTTGCTTATGAGGGTGTCCCAAGCTCAAATGGTCAAAACCCTAGTTGAGGACCCACAGCTAAGGGAGCTTGATTCTCCTTAATTCACTTGCTAATTTCAACCTCTTGATGACATGGTGAACCATATGAGTTGTCTTGAAGCATGAGAAGCCTTTGTGGCTTGATTATTTGAGCCCTTCTTATCCTCTTTACTTTGCCCAGTCAATGATAGTGGTACCCCTGATACCATGCCTTATGAAAGCCAATGATGTACGCAATGTTTATGACCTAAATGTATATGACATGTGAAACATAAGCCCCTTATTGGTTATAAATAAGAGGGCAAATTTTGAGGTGTTACAACTGGCAAGCATTAAAATGGATTCTAAGGTACATAAATGAGTCTCTGAATAGAGTCTTAATTTATGGTGGAGCCTTGAGTGAAGATAGTAAAGCAGCAATTGGAGGATATGCCGACTCTGATTAAGCAGGTTGTATGGATTCCAGAAAATCTATTTCTAGATATGTGTTCACTATCTTTGGGACAACAATCAGTTGGAAAGCAACACTTCAGAAGGTTGTTGCCTTATCAATCACTGAAGTGGAATATATTGCCCTAACTGAAGCTGTGAAGGAAGCATTGTGGCCTTATCAAAGTGCAATACACCTGTCGAAGAACTCAGCCCATCATGAGCGAACCAAGCACAGTGATGTGAGGCTGCATTTCGTCAGAGGGGTAATTGAGCGTGGAGAAGTCCAAGTGCTGAAGGTTTCGACAAATCATAATGTTGCTGATATGATCATCAAGACGTTGTCAATTGCAAGTTTTTCCATTGTATGCAGTTGATAAAGCTGCATGAAGAAAACTAGTATGTTTCTTGATGTTAGAGTTATATCCAAGATGGAGATTTGTGAGATATTGGATCAAACTCTAATTAAGCATGTCGTCGAAGTTTGCTCACATGTTGTTGTCAAAGACCTACATGCTGTAGTCGAAGTGTGTAGTTGTCAGATTGGGCCTTGTGTTAAAGATCCAATTATTTGAGTTAGTTTGTACCTTAAGTTAGCATGTAATGGATAATTGTTAAAAGGCCCATTAGTTTAGTATGTTAGATTTTATTATAAATAGCATACTAGTCTCTCATCTTGTGGTGTGACAAAACCTAACTAGGGTGAGAGAGTTATTTGTTATTTTTGAGTACTTGTAATCTGTTTTATAAAGAAAGTAAAAAATAGCAGTTATAACCAATCCTTGTAGTTTTTCTTTATTTTTTTCTTGTTTCTTGCCTATAAAGAAACCAAAAATATTTTATTCAAAGACATCCTAATTCACAACATCTAAAATGCTCGGTACAAATTTCTAGACATTTAGATATGAACGTCGACCACAAAAATAACAAATTACACACAACTATGAAATTACGCTAAGAAGATATGTATGAAGTAGATAATATTGTTAGAATATAAAATTATATAAAAAACCGTATAATATAATTATAATGCTGAAGAAAAAAAATTTAAGTCGAATTAGTTTGTAACTCACCCCGGATCATTATCACTCATTGAGAAGATATTCATTAGTAATTATACAAATTTTGAACCATATTACAAACTTTATATGATATAAATAATAGATCCACTCTTACTCTTGGAACATGTGAGTTTCTCTGTACTATAAAAAAAAATTAAGTGGCACAAGAAATACAATGTCTAAGGAAATCATGTGAAGAGTGTTATTTGATAAGTGATGTTGGTAGAGAAGAATTATTAATGGTGTATTTGAAGCATGGACAGAAAAATGTGACTTTAGAAGATATAAATGTAAAACTTAATGGAAGAGAAATTGTAAGACTTGAATGTTACGTTTTGTTTTCAGAAAGTTTTAATTGCTATTAATAATCTTAAAACTTCAAAAATAAAAATAAAAATAACAATAGACATAATAAGAATCTTTGAGTAAAGATCCATTTTTATCCTTCACGAAAATCATGTAACTCAATTAAATCCCGAAAAGAATTTTATTTAATACTGTTTACAAAATTTAACTAGGTCATATTAGTTACTATAAATATTTAATCTCTTAAAATTTGTTTGGTTCAATCGAAGAGAGGAGAAATTTTTATAGAGACGAGGGCAAAAGAGAGGAGTGATTATATATATATATATATATATATATATATATATATATGAGAAAAGAGACTATGCACTGACAGTGTAAATTTTATACTGTCAACCAATGATAACAATGCATTCCGCTAAGTCATACTGTACAATTTAAAATACTTGTATGATATGGCAAAATAAAATATTCTCATTGGATGAAAGTGTAAAATGTTTTTACACTGTCAGTGCATCACCATTAAACTCTCTCTATATATATATATATATATATATATATGGTTACGGTAATGCACACCCATGTAGGTGTGCATTAGCAACATACACCTTAGTGTATTTTTGTGTGGGGTCCACCAATTTTGGATGAGACCCACATTAGAAAAATGAAGAAAAATAAATAAAAAGAAAATAGATGTAGTGTATTTTTGTGTGAAACTCACCAATTTTGAGTGGTTGTTAGTATATATATATATATATAAAGAGAAGAAGGTAGACATCTTTTTCAAACCGTTTTTTTATCTATTTTTGAATACTGACTGGACTATCATGTGTATTGTTTACTAGTAACAAACCCGTGCGTTCGCACGGGTTAAAGTTGTTTTATTTAAAATGTAAAATATGAAATAAACATAAAAGAAAATTATTATTTAATATACATAAATTAAAATCATAAATTGTTAATGGAATAATTTATATAAAAGAAAATGTATTTATAATGATGTTTAGAAAAAAGAATAATATGAATAGTATAATAATATTAGAAGAAGATATTAATTGATAAATAAATAAATGTAATTTTGTAAATATTTACAAATATGACTAATATAATATAAATATTTACGAATACGTTGTTGATTAAAATAAAAATAAAAAAAGGTATTGTGGTGTTAGTGTCCCGTGAAAATAATAAATTTCAGTGATAAAAATTAAATGAAAGTTGATCATATAAATTTAATTGTATTAAATAACAATATAAAAAAATGACCCATGAAAAGGAGAAAAAAAATAAAAGATAAATTTTTACATTTGATAATAAGAAAAATGACTCATGTATTATATTGATAGTGACTCGTGGAATGAAAAATTTTATTAGCATATTTATATTGACGCGTATCTTAACCATCATGGTGTTGTTTATTTGTAACATCTTAACATTTATGACATATATAATTATACAATAAATTATTATTATTAAAGCAAATTATGTTAAATAAAAACCTAATTTGTCTTTCTAATAACAATAGTTAATATAAGATTTAGAATTCAACGCGATTTTTTTACAATATGATTTCAATAAAATATTTGTAAATTAAAAAGATACACTATCAAATTTCATTTATCAAATCACCAACATGATAAATCCAATATATTTAATAACTATAAATATTTACAAATATCACTAATAATTATAAATATTTACAAATATTTTGTTGATTAAAATAAAAAAGATATTGTGGTGATAGTGTCCCGTGAAAATAATGAGTTTTATTTTTAGCAAAAAATATTAATCGGGTCAGGTATTGAGTTTAATCAAATTAGACTCAACTCAACCCGCGAGCACCTCTACTTCAAACTGTTTGGGTTTAATCCTTGTGACAGATATAGAATATCTTTTTCACCATTCAAATCAAAATTGCTTGGGATCATAACTATTAGTGAATATGGCTAAAGACACACTCATTAGTTCACACATCACCAAGTATTCATCAATTACAAAGCAAAGATTAGAATACTCTCATTCTTTAAGCTAATATTGTAATATTCTCTTTCTGTTAATGACCTATGACTTTCCTTCATGGAGAAAAGGTTACATTTGAAGAAAAAAATGCAACAAAAAGACTCGTGCAGGAATATAATATCATTTTGTAAGATCAGACATATTTAAACCTAACTAAAAATAACAAAATCTCTTTACAAAAAATAAATATCATTAATTATCTGAACAATAGATGCTAGAAAACACAAAATGCTAAAACAATCGACGATATTATCTGAACAACTATAGCATTAATTAGTATCAATACCCCTAGTTTTCCTTCACAAATGTCAATACCAGCGTAAAATTGTGACAAACTTATCATATGAACTCTGAATGATTATACAGGATCAACCACATAATCTAAGGATGCAACACATGAGCAGACATCACTACTCTATCAGCTTTCTATGAAAAATATTTTCCACTTTGGTACTAACATTTTCAACATCCATTACATAGTCTCTTTGATCCTCGTCTATCACCGAATCACGCAACAACTGTTTCATTCTATTCAGTGCATCACCAAATGCACAAAAGCCCCTGAAAACTCGAGCTTTAGTAATCTTTAGTTGCAAGAGACTCTTAATCGCGACAAGTTCCTATTTAATATGTCAAACTAAACGATAAACATGAGCCGTTAAAGGGGCCAAATTGTATCTGCAAAAAATTACAGAAGGTATGCATAAATGTATACCAAATTGAATTAAAGAACACCCTTAAATGGATTGTTCAAACCAATCCCTCACTTTCATTCTATCGACTAAACTCCTTTGTCGATAACGTAAATCAAAACAGTTTTCTCTAGTTTCCACAAGTACATCTACCATTTCTAACGGATTCGGCAATTCATGCGCAAATTCAAATTTTGAAAAATTACTATCAATGTCGATGTGTCAGTGTCGTGTCAGGTGTTCGTGCTTCATTGGTTTGTTTCAGATATAATTTTAAAACTATTATGAATAGGGTTAAATATACAAACCCCCCTGCAATGTTAGCGAGTTCTCATTTTAGCCCCTGACAAAGTTTTTTTTTTAAAAACCCCCTCATCTTAATTAGATTCCCTCACTTAGGCCCCTGACTGCCACATTGCAGCAAAGATTTCTTTCTATTGCTTGCGTGGCAGTCCACGTGGCATTTTTAATATTATTTTATTATTTTTTTAATTATTTTTTATTTTTTATTTTTTTATTTTTTTTTATTTTTTTTTATTTTTTTTACGTTTTTTTTTTTGTTTTTTTTAATAATTTTTATAATTTTTTTTCTTTTTTTTTTAATTTTTATTTCGTTTTTATTATATATATATATATATATATATATATATATATATATATATATATATATATATATATATATATATATATATATATATATATATATAATTTTTTTACTTTTTATTTATTTTTCGTTTTTGAACCTAATTTTTATTTTTAATTCTATTTTAAACAAATTGTTATTTTAAAAATTAGTTTAATTAGGCCACAAACAAACACACACACAAGATGGTGATGGAGGTTTGGAGAGTGATGAGAGCTTGAGATTTTTGTTTATTAGGGTGTGTGGTATTGTTGTGTTGTGAGTATGCTTTGTATTGAGTTTTGGATGGTTGATGAGTATTGAAAACAATGGAGAAGAAATGAAACAATACTGTAGCGAAAAAAGAAGAAGAAGTGGAGAGAGGTTATAAAGATAGTTGATGAGTGTTGTAATATAAGGGAAGAAGTATGTGGTGTTTGTGTTCTCCTCTCAAATTATTAACATATATGAAGTGTTTTTGCTGGTAAAGTTTCAACAGGTTTGAAGTGTTTTCAATGTCCCACATCGGTTGGTTAGGGGGCACCACTAGTGTTTATAAAAAAATCACTCATAAGTATTGTTGAATTGAAATTAGTATGAGAATAAATGAATTAGTATGATAATAAATTGAAATAAATGGATTAGTATAATGAAACTAGTTTTTAAAATAACAATTTGTTTAAAATAGAATTAAAAATAAAAATTAGGTCCAAAAACGAAAAATAAAAAAAATAAAAAAATAATAAATATATAAATAAAAATGAAAAAAATATATAAAAATATAAAAATTATAATATAAACAAATAAAAAATTTATATAAAAAAATAAAAAAAATTAAAAAAAATTAAAAAAAAATTAAAAAAAATAAAAAAATAAAAAAATAAAAAAATAAAAAAAATAAAAAAATAAAAAAAATAAAAAAAATAAAAAAATAATATTAAAAATGCCACGTGGACTACCACGCAAGCAATAGAAAGGAATCTTTGCTGCAATATGGCAGTCAGGGGCCTAAGTGAGGGAATCTAATTAAGATGAGAGGGTTTTTAAAAAAAAAATTTGTCAGGGGCTAAAATAAGAACTCGCTAACATTGCAGGGGGGGGTTTGTATATTTAACCCTTATGAATATAAATAAGAGCATAAACATGCCATCCATGATATCACCAAACACTTATTTGAATCGTTGCATAGAAATTCTTCCAGTTGTATGTGCTTGATGACACTATGACATTCTTCACATAAACGCAAGTTTTTCATGATTCGTTATGGTCTGCAAGCTGGTATGGTTAGAATTTCAAATTATACAACTAACAATTTCCCGAGTTATGAGGTTCCATGTTAAAAACCACCTCAGCATAGCTATCCACGTGAACACGTCACGTATAATTATCCATTTCAAACAAATTGTCACTTGCCAATGACAAGATGTTGATGAATGTAGTTCAAACAATACACAAGAGGGTCAAAAGGTGAAGAAGCTACTATCAATGGCTTCACAAATTACTTTGTTTATCCTTATCTTTTGTGGTAAGCTATGATGATAAATAAGAGCAGGCAGTAGCTAAATTTATAAGACCCAACATAAAAAACAATCTCATATGAAGGAAACATATACCACAAATATATTAGAAATAAATAATACAGTTGCAGGTTTATTTTTTTTCCCTCTTCTGTAAAGTTCCATTTTGATAACAGTGCCACAAATCAAACTATATCCTATAAGTTTTCAATTTCATTCTTTTTGCTGCTTATCTTTAATATAAAACATGTTTTATTCATTTAACTCTTAGCTTATTGTTGTTCCTTAAATTACTTCTTTACCTAGGATATATTGTGAATTTATAACAAAATAACTCAGTACAAAGCACCACACTTTAGCGGGACAAAACAATGGGAGAGACCTTAAATTTTGTCACAATAGCTCCCACCAGTCTAATACCAGTATTGGCAATTCTCATGTTAACTAACCATTAAATTGAATGTGTATATCAATAATTACCATAAAACATGAAAAATTGCTTTCCTATTTTTGAATAATGGAAGCAGAAACAATCCAAAAAATATACCTTATTCATTGCTACCATTGCTTTAGATGCACCCTTCAACTCTGTGGTGATTGAAGTGCTTGCATATAATGCCTACAAAAGAAATTTTGAAATTGTGAAAAATGGAAATCCAGCTAGCCGTCTTGAAAAAAAAATATTTAGTACACATGTGTGTGACTTGCTACACCTTTGATCTGTTCCCTGCAATATACATATGGCCTGAGGAAATAACTGATACTTGTAGACAGTCCAAGGAAGCTTCAAAACAAACACTTCGCACATTTCACTAAAGAGACTTCAAAAGCTGAGAATTATGAAGATATCTTTATACTCCAAATTCATACCTAAGCCACAAAAGCCAAGATGAGGTGAATCCAAAAACCTCTTTAAATCTTAAGAAAGAATAGCGAATAATCTGTAATCCAAACACTATCTATTTTATTACCGATCCTGGTCATTCATCTTGTCAAATTCATCAATGAGACAAATCCCTCTGTCGGCTAGAACAAGAGCTCCCCCTTCAAGGGTCCATTCCCGTGTGACAGGATCCTTGTGAACTGCAGCAGTGAGGCCCACGGCAGAAGCTCCTTTGCCAGTGCTGTATACAGCTCTCTGGCCAGTTTTTTCAACATACCTATCAGCAGAATTGTGTTAATTTAATAATTAATTGATCGATATAACAAATTAAAAGAAGCCTTTAAAATAACAAAGGATAAGTTTATACTTGAGAAATTGAGACTTTGTTGTTCCTTGATCACCAAGAAGAAGAACATTAATGTCTCCTCACAGACGATGCTTCCCTTCAACATTCTTTTCTTGACCTCTAAACATAGCTAAAGCTATTCCAGTTTTTATATCATCATGACCATAGATTGATGGAGCAATAGACTTGACAATCTGAAATTCAATTTATAGTTTAACAACAAATATTAAATGGAAAATATACCACCTCTAGAAGTTATAGGGAACATACCCTTTCTCCAATTCTGGGGTCTTTGCCCAAATTTTCAATCTCTTCTTTGTCTTCTTGCTTCTTTGTAACATGATTTGCCTCAACAACAGTGGAAAATACGGGAAAACCATTCTTTGTGTTAAGGGACAAGTCAAAGTTATTAGTATAGATACCCGTGACCTCCTGCTATTGTCAGAATATAAACATAAGAAAATCATTCCACAACACCCAAGATCAAAAAATAAAGTCAAAGTAGAGAACTATACAATCTCTTCTCCAGGTCGAGCACAGTCAATCAGATCATTCAATAGTATCACTTCTTTGTATCTTGGCAGTCGCCCAGCAGGAACTATTCCAGGGCTCTCCTGAAAAGTGAGCTATTGAAAATTCCTGTAAATTGTCTATAGCATAGAAGTAACCTTAATTAGTCACAGAAATCCAAAAGTTTATAATATTTATCAATCATGCTACAATACACAAAAACTAAGCAGGTTTATGTTGTCATTTGCTCAAGTCAAATTGAAGAACAACAAACACAAATTGGATTATTTCAATGTTCTCACTCCTAACTTCTTTTGAAAAACTTTAGTTTCAAAACACAAGAGTTAGGTACACATAAACAATCAACACAGTAATCCATATACAATTAGGTACTATCACACAATTTTGATAAATTAAAATTACAAACCCTAAATCAGTTCCTAATTTAATAAATATAATGATAAACAAAATAAATAGCAATTAAGCATGGATAAGGATGTGAAATGAAAGCAAAAGAAATGGTTACCCTGGTCATGAAGAAGCTGAGGAAGTTTAGTCCGATTTGAAGCCCGACCATCACGAGTGTGAAGCTCAACCTCAACAGACCTGTGATCCCCCATGATCTGATCAAAATCTCTCTCGTCTTCAACAGAATCGTCCAATCCAACAAATTCGAAATGGTCAGCTTCATCCATCCTCCGATAATCCCTGTTCAACAAAAATTCATCCAATAAACTATATACCTAAACTACACAAAACACAAAAGGAGCTTAGAACAATCATTCTCCATAACTCTTGGCAGCGCATCAGTGAGGGAAGAAGGCAGAAAGAAGGTGGGGGGAAAGAGGGAAGGGAAGGAGACGAGAAAAGAGAGAGATAGTGAGGGAAGAAGGAAGAGAGAAAGACAGTGAAAGAGGGAGAGAAGAAAGAGAGAGAATGTGAGAGAAAGAGAGAGAGCGTGAGAAAGAGAGGAAACGTGAGACAAAGAGGGAAAGGGGAAGAAATTTTCAAAAAAATTCTGCCACGTGTACAGAGTGTAACATTTGATAGGTGGGAGTAATTAACACTTAGTCATTTACCATAATGGGCATGGATTGGTCATAAAATAAAAACAAGAAAAGGGCACAGATGGGCATGCTTAAGCATGTTCCAATCTTTGGTAGTAAGTTGATGTCACGTGAATTTTTTAATAATTTTTATTTTTATTTTTTATATTACTCGAATAGCCATGTAGGGTTTTATTTTTTAATTTTAATTTTTTAAATATTAAATTGATTTTTATTTTTAAATTCAATTTTATTTTTAAACAATTTAAATTTAAATATAAAAAATTCAAAATTTGTCTGGGTAAGAATCACCCCAAGTTTCTTTAAGCAAAATTCTATGTTTTAACAACTAATCCAACTTACATTAGTGAAAAATAATTCTATTGATGATTTGTAATAATATTAAATAATTTTTAATTAAAAAATATAAAATTTGTACACAGGGTTTCAAAAGTCCCTTTAAGATAAATAGTGGTCACTTTATAAATCAAATAACAAACAAATAAATATTTATTTATTTTAAATTAATTTAAATTAAATAATAATTAACTTATTGAATGCAATTTAATTAATTATTAGAATATTTAATCAATTCAAATTAAATAATCAATTCATTATTAAAAGTATTTATTTAAGTCGAATTGAATAATAATTAATTAATTTAATAGTAATTCAATTAAATATTAATTTATTAATTTATATTTGGCTAATTATATTTACAATTTATTTTAAATTTGTTTATTAGTTGAAATAAAAATAATTTATTCTAAATTATTAAGTTAAGTATTTATCATTAGAAATGTTTCGGACTGGCCCAATGACTAGGTATGATCCAATCCACTTCTGCTCTCAGAACGACCCAATTGCCTAAGTCCAGCCAATTTATGGCAGCATTTACCTTTCTGCCCATCTACCGGACAAAGCTGGTCGGATGACCCCAAGGGTCAGCTGCCCCTCCTAGGTAGTTCCTGCCCGTCACACATGGTTCCACCATCTAGAAACTAGCCGTTAGGACAGGCAGAGATGCTCGAAACTAGTCGTTGCCATGGGTAGAGGCGCAGTTGCGGGCACGGGCGGCCCGTAACGCATGGTTCCACCATCTAGAAACAGTCACGACGCCCGTGCCCGCAACTACGCCTCTGCCCGTGGCAACGGCTAGTTTCGAGCACCTCTGCCCGTCCTAACGGCTAGTTTCTAGCAGTTACCTATTCTTTGGGAAACAATTATCTCTCCCCGAAAATAGGGACCAATGGCCAAGTGCTGGGGGCACTATAAAAACCCTTTCATTTGAGAGGGTCGGATATTCAAAATCATCCTATGAAACACATACTTTGTACTTGCCTTATCTTCCTCCCGATTCTTACTTTAGCATCGGAGTGCCTTGCAGGTACACCCCCTCCTCATCTTTCACACCCAACATCGCAGACGTCATCTTTGGCCCACTTCAGGTTCTGATCAGCAGTCAAGATCAGTGGCGCCACCTGTGGGAACTTCTGTTATCCCCGTCTAACCTCCATCGTAGATTCAAGACCAAAATAGCCATTTCCAAGATTCCAATCATGGAAAGCCAAGATCATGTCCACGATGCTCGTAACTCCAATTTTCTCCCCGTCAGTAAGACTGATACTAACGGAGCTACACCCTTCCTTGGGGGCGACGCCCATCAGCTGAGAGATGGAGCCACCGCGTCTCTCTCCCCCGCTCGCGCTGATCATGTTGAGGACCAGACCTCCCTGGACCACCAGCATGTCCCTATTCCGCCCAACACCGACCCGATCGTGACGGCTCTCCTTGAAGCCCTCAACAAAACCAACCTCCAAAGATCTCGGAGTCCACCTCCCCGATGTGAAAGAGCCCGTAGGGCACCACCTGAGCCAGAGTCCCCGTGAAACAAGAGGACCAGAAGGGACCAGCGTTCACCTCCGCCCAGATCCATGGGTCGAGCACGAACCCCATTTCCCCGTAGAGATCGTCGTTCTATCCTTGGGCGAAGCACCCGCTCCATGTCATGGTCCAATAGCAGCAGCGACGACGAGCCTCGCGGCCCGTTATCTCAGGAAATCATGGCCATACACCTACCAAAGGGGCTGGAGAAACCACCGTCCTTAGGCACATACAACGGTACGACGGATCCTGACGAGCACATCGAGAATATCGATGCATTGCTCGACTACCGTGGCGTCTGGGGCGCCATCAAATGTAGATTGTTCCCTACCATGATCAGGAAGGGAGCGATGACTTGGTACAAGAAGCTCCCCGACGAATCCATCACCTCGTGGAGACAATTGGGGAGAATATTCTCCAGACACTTCACGGCCTCCCGATGCCACCCTAAGACCGAAGCCTCCCTTAAGGCCATAATTCAATGGAAACACGGGCCTCTCTGTGCCTATATCGAGAGGTTCAATAAAGAAGCATTCTAGGTCTCAACGACCAATGACATGAAGAAGTTCTTGCTCGAGCGAGAACTTCATCCCCGTACAGAATTTGCCAAAGCAGTTGGCATTGAAACTCTGCGGACCCTGGACGCCTTCCTCCTCAAGGCGCAAGCATATATCTAGTACGAGGAGAAAGAAGCTGCCAGCTCCGCCTGGGACTCACGACACCAAGAGAGTGCCTAGACCTCCAAGCATGATGATCCCTCGACATCTCATCTTAGAGATAGAAGACGCGAGGATCGCCCCTGGGAGTCCCGAGACAACAAAGGACCCTCCGGCCGCTTCCATGAGTATACTCCCATGACCGTATCCAAGGAGAAGATCCTTTCCGAATGTGCCAACTCGGAGTTCAGACAAGCAAGGGTCCGATTCCCTAAATAGATACCGGCCAAGCCGAATACTGACAAGTCAAAATATTGCCGGTTCCACAAGAGCCACGACCACACAACCGACGACAACATCCACCTGAAGGATGCCATTGAGACACTGATCAGGGACGGGCACCTAAAACAGTTTTCCAAGAAGAAGGAAGCTCCATGACAGGACGCCCAAAAGTTCAAGAAGGTCGAGGAAGAGGTGCCTTCCTCGGAAGAACGAGGTTTCACGTCGCCATGAGCATATCGTGGCCTGAGGACTTCTACATCCCTGAGGAACTCAACATTTCCCCTACTTCGCTGTGCACAGTCCATGGGAAACATTCTCCTTCGCCATGGTCATCTCCAGAGGGGGCTTCAACAAGGTTACTGTGGGCTCTGTTAAAAGGAAGTTAAAGCATCTTCTCAGCACGAGCTCAAACCGGAATACCACGCTCGAAAAAGTCCGGGGAGAGTCGGTCCCCATCACCTTCTACCGCGTGGAACTCCTCGGTGGGACTCCCACCTCAAGCATTCTACTGCTCGTGAGAGCACAAATGGCCAATTTTGATGTCCGTCGAATCCTAGTGAATCAAGGAAGATCGGTCGACATCATGTATTCACAGCTTTTTTCCACCCTCCAACTAGACGAGACACACCTAACGCCCTACGTAGGCTCTGACCTACAAGGATTCAACGGGTCGGTCACAAAGCCCTGGGGGTATGTGAAACTGATCGTGACTTTGGGATCTATAGAGACGGCCAGGTCTATTAAAGTCCAGTTCCTGGTCATCGACTGCCCCTCTCTCTATCAGTGCATCTTTGGGCGGCCAACTTTGGCCGAATTGGTGGTCGTACCATCAACTGTGCACCTGAAGATGAAGTACTATACTTCTAAGGGTCTTGTCGCCACTCTGCACAGGGACATCGAAGCAATAAGGAGATGTTTCGAGGCAGCCACCAAAGGGCTGAACACTATTGCCGCCAAGCCGAAGACTTCCAGCAAGTCGGCCCTGCCCTACAACTCCGAGGAGGCAAAGCCGCTGCCTCGTGTCGACTCTATCGACCTTGACAACCGCTTCTCCAAAGACGACCAGAAGAAGCAGACGGGGAAGGGGAAGGAGATCCATCCTTGTTCTAGAAGCCCTTCAACTTTAACCAGTACCGGCGAGACCTCCCATTCGATGTGCCCATTTTTGGATGGCGAGTTTGAACTTGTCCTGCTCGGCGAAGACCCCCAGCGAGGAGTGAAGATTAGGACCGGACTCCCCAACTTAGTAAGGAAACAGCTCAAAGCCTGTCTCCGGGAGAATGCAGATTTTCTCGCTTGGAACGTCGCGGAAATGCCCGGCCTAGATCCTGACATCGCCTGCCACCAGCTCACCATCGACCCCGCCGCTAGGGCAGTAGCTCAACGAAGGCGAAAGCAGTCTCCGGAGAAAACGGAGGTTGTCGAACAAGCTGTAAAAGACCTCATCGAGGTAAATTTTATTTCGGAGGCCAAGTACACTACTTGGTTGTCCAATGTTGTACTCGTTAAAAATTCTAATGGGAAATGGCGCATGTGTGTTGACTATACCGATCTCAATAGGGTGTGCCCTAAAGATGCATATCCCCTCCCTAATATAGATAAATTAGTTGATAATTCTGCTGGTTTTAAATTGTTATCGTTCATGGACGCATATTCGGGCTATAATCAAATACCCATGGCGACAAGCGACAAAAGGTACACAACTTTCATGACCGAATCGGGTAATTATTACTACAATGTAATGCCCTTCGACTTGAAAAACGCTGGCGCTACCTACCAAAGAATGATGAACAAGGTCTTCGGGGGAAAAATCGGGGACATGCTTGAAGTCTATATGGACGACATGATCGTGAAGTCCCACGAGGAATCCGATCACACGGCCCATTTGAGGAAAGTCTTTGAGCAGGCCAGAAAGTATCAAATGTGTTTCAACCCAGAGAAGTGCATGTTCGGGGTACGAGCGGGCAAGTTCCTAGGCTTCTATCTAACAGAACGAGGAATCGAAGCTAACCTCGACAAGTGCAGGGCCTTCTCCGAGTTCCTCACGCCTAACTCAAAGAAGTTGATTCAATCCCTCAACGGGATGCTCGCTTCGCTATCCCGTTTTGTGACGAAGTCTGCTCAGCACGCACTGTCCTTTTTCAAACTCCTCCGCAAGGAGGGAGCTTTTGAGTGGACGGAGGAATGTGACCAGGCTCTCCTCCACTTAAAATATGCACTGTCAGAACCGCCGGTTCTCTCTCGTCCAGATACCGGCGAAACCCTGTATCTCTACCTCGTCGTGGCAACCGAGGCCGTCAACTCCGCCCTCATTCGTGAAATGCCCGATGGGCAGAAACCCATTTACTGCACGAACAAATCGTTGTAGGGACTAGAGCTGAGATACCAGCAGAAAGAGAAAGTAGCTCTGGCCCTCATCAACGCTGCGAGGAGACTGAGGCACTACTTTCTAGTCTGCACAATCGTGGTACAAACGGACCAACTTGTGAAGCAGCTGTTAGGCCGACTAGACATGGCCGTCAGAATGCTCAAGTAGTCGTTGGAACTATCTGAATTCAACATCCAATATGAGAGCAGAAAAGCCCTCAAGGCCCAAGCGCTGGCCGACTTTGTCGCTGAGATGCCATTCCCCGATTCCCCCACCTGCAAGACTTGCAAATGGTCAATCTTCGTCGACGGGGCATCCAACTCGGCAGGAAGCAGGGCAGGTATCATCTTGGAAAATGAGGAAGGAATTCTCGTCGAAGTCCCGCTTACCTTATCTTTCCCCACTTCCAACAATCAAGCTGAATACGAAGCCTTCCTCGCTGGTCTACACCTTGCCGAAGACCTAGGAGCCGAGGAAGTCATTATCTCCACCTATTCTCAACTCGTGGCCTTCCAGGTTCGAGGAGAATATCAGGCCAAGAATGACAACTTGTCTGAATACTTGACCCTGGTCAAGGAGAAAATGACAAAATTTGCATCGGTAGAAGTAAAGCATGTTCCCCGCTGTAGCGGCAAAAATCGTGAGTGTAAGCTATTGATTAACTTAACTCAAAAAGCAAAAGTCGCCACCACACTTTTATTTTATCCAAAAGTAAAGGAAAAAGGGTGAACAAAACCTAAACAAGTTCTGAACAAGAATAAGCAAATGAGACTGGGTAAGGAGGTTGGTTACGCTAAGGGAAGGTGTTAGCACCCAAAACGTCTATAATACTCTATAGGAACCCTTTGAAATATTTACGCTTTTTGGTTTGAAAAGGTTTGTTTAAAATGAGATTGAAGAGATGA
This sequence comes from Lathyrus tuberosus, assembly GCA_022829125.1. NCBI lineage: Eukaryota > Viridiplantae > Streptophyta > Magnoliopsida > Fabales > Fabaceae > Lathyrus > Lathyrus tuberosus. The sequence goes on along the minus strand of JALAZF010000203.1, from coordinate 4,620,957 downwards.
GAAGAGAAGTATTTTTTAAGATTTTTGTGTTTGAAGAGACTTTTCGCCTCATGCCTACGTACCCACAAAGTGTAATATAGGATTAAAACCTCGTAGTTTGTGGTACAAATAACAAAATAGGTTTGTTATGGTTGATTTTAGATGTAAAGGCAAGTCGTCATTTCCAAACGAATAATTTCGCTTAAAGAGATGACTCATGTCTAAACTTATGAACAAGTTTTAAAAGAAAAGGTGCATAAGGCACAAAAGGACTTTGAATGAGTTTGAATGTTTTTTTATGTCTTTTGAAATGAGTTAAAGTATGTTAAAGTTAATTGACGTTTATTAAAGAAAATGAAGTTTGAAAAAACACTTGACAAAAGTCAAGGTTTATTGTAAAAGAGGTTCAAGTTTTGAAAGGAAGAAAGTTTTGAAAAAGAGAGGAGATTTTAAAAATTAAAGAAAGGATGGAGAAGAAGCGACTATCCTAAAGCATAAAGTAAAAGCTAAGGATAAGAAAGATCTAACCACAAATGTAGCTATCTTCACCATAAACGAAGCAAAAGCACAAAGCTCCACAATCTTCAAACTATAATTCCAAAGCAAAGGGAAAATGTCCTAGTTCTAAGTCCAAGGATCCAAGAATAGCATTAAAGTCCAAGGTCTAGGTTCAAAATTCTATGTCCAATGCAAAGGATAGTGGCCATAGTCCAAGATTAGAAGCACAATTTTTTTAGAGGTTTTGGCTTTTATTAATATTTTTGGTCCAAGTGGACAAAGAGAAAAAGGCATAAGCATAAACATATGGTCCAAGTGGACAAAGTGAAAATGATGGAAGTATAAACAAGATATGATATAATAAGCAATGAGCAATAAAAATAAAGAGAGATAGGGAGCAAGAAGGAATCATAAAAGTATAGTAATATTAATGTAGTAGTATATACATAATAGTAGCACAAATGCCATAGTGCCATAAGCCTTCAAAAGTAACACCGATTATTCCATCTCGCGTCTTGAACTATAATGATTAAACAATTGTACTTAGGTCAAGGTTAATGAAGACTTGTTAGAAGATTGATAGAATCAAAGCCTCTACACAACAAGCTTCAAAGATTTTGAACCTAATACAAAAGATTAACCATCCTTGGGCTTACACAACCAAAAGGTTTGGGCCACGAAAGATCAAGTTTCGATTCAGAGGGAGGGACAAATGTAGCGCTATGTTAAGCAATCGCCAAGTGACTTATATAGAAGTCACCCTACTCGAGGCCGGTCAAAATGATCTTTGTGTTAATTCATGCTAGATGAGCGATGTGTAAATCGTCATCCGAAATCAATACCGTATGAAAAGAAAATAGGTAGTGATCTCATCTTGATCAATATCTCTCATCAATTTATCAAAGGTAGCCTATCACAATTTCAAAGTATGGAGAATGATCCAAATGATCATTCAACCATAGATTTGAAATAATGAAGATTAAACATCCTTGAAAAATCAATAATCTATGATGTGTAAGATTTTCATCGATCAAAAGAAAGAAGAAATAGATGAAGAGAAAGCCAAATTAAACTACAAAATTATGTGATATAAGGCTAAGAACAAAGGGAAGGGGTTAGTAATGAAGAAACAACCAAAACAGTCCCAAAAATAGGTGAAAACACCATTATGTCTCAGGGTAATCGATTACCATGATTAGGGTAATCGATTACCACTACAAAAACAACAGAAAAATAGAAAAAATTAGCATCTCTAAAATTCAGCATTCCTTCAAAATTCAGCATGATCAAGGAATGAATTAAACAACAGTAAATACACCAATTGAAACACAATTTGCAAGATCCAAAGATCAAGCAACAAGAATTATTAAAGGATCACATTGTGGAAGATGAATCAAGAACAACAATGGTGGAAAATGAGATTACCACTCCAAATCTGAAAATTGCTTCAAATTACTCCAAGATCCAAACTCCAAAGCCTTGATCTACAAGAATTGGTGAAGAAAACAAGTTTGGATAAAGGTTTAGCTCAAAGTTGAACAAGATTCAATGTGAAAACTTGTTAACTTTCAAAACAAGAAAAGTGAGCTTTGAGTGAATTTTGTGGTTGGGGAGAGAATTTGCAAGAGGTTTCTTGGCTATCAAAAGCTTCAAGAATGAATGAAATGAGGGTTCTATTTTATAGAGTTTAGGCTTGGGAATTTTACTAGCTTGGAGTTTGGTTTGGAACCAAAATTAGACTTGGAATTTGAATTTGGTGGGGAAAATCAAGATCAAGTGGTGATTAGTGAAGGTGTATGGTGGAAATTAATTGTGATTATGTAGAAGAGTTAAAATGAAGTGATCTAGAATATTCTCAAATGATGAAATTGGTGCCAAATGCTGCATAATTTGAATTTGCTGAATTTTCACAAATTTTCCACGTGGTAATCGATTACCCATATAGTGGTAATCGGTTACTTCAGTGAAAATGGGAAATTGCCTTTTTGTTGCACTGTCTTGGCTCTGGCTCGATTCTTTTTGCTTGTCAAAGAAGGTGTGGAAATAAACACATGAACCTTGGAGTCTCTTGAATAATAATCAATCAAAAACTTGAGAACTCTTGATTAAATGATTTTGAATTGCTCGCAGATCAACTTTGACTTTGTTCAGGTGAACTTCATTCGAGTTGAGGGAATGGTATTTGTTATCCTTGATCCAAATCCTTCCATAAAAAGTTAGTAAAAGGGAAACAAACATATTTTTGGATTTTAATTAAAGGTTAGTAAACATAAGCAAATAAAGGCAAATAAGAAACACACAGGTGCTCGGTGATTCCTGCAAGGCATAAACCTAAAGATGAGAGGAATAAAGGTACCAAAGCATGATCTTATTTGTGGTATAAGATGCAAATAAGATGTGAGAAATCTTGGGGGTAAAAAATCAGGGTTCAATACCCGCGAACATAATGTGAGAGTAGATGTGTTGTCAAAGCTGGGGAGCACGAAGAAAAAGGGCGGCAACAAATCCCTCATCTAGGAAGTACTTCCTCGAACAAGCATCGAGAAAGCTTCCGCAATCCTCGATGTGCATGTCATCGGCGACAACAACTGTTGGATGACCCCCGTCTACAACTACCTCGCCAAGGACAAACTACCGTCCGACCCCAAGGATGCCAACGTAGTGAGGCATAGAGCCTGCTCCTACGTCCTGGTCAAAAATAAGCTCTACAGGCGGGGGTTCTTCATCCCTCTACTAAAATGTGTCGAGGAAGAGATGGCCACCCACGTCCTACGCGAGATCCACGAGGGGATCAATGCCCAGCACCTCGGGGGGAGATCCCTCGCCAGGAAGGCTCTACGAGCAGGATATTACTGGTCAACCATGCAGCATGACGCAAAAGAGCATGTAAAGAAATGTGATAAATGCCAACGGCACATGGACATGCATTTGGCACCGCCCAATGAACTCAAAGCAATGTCCTCCCCGTGGCCCTTCGTATGGTGGTGCGCGGATATCCTATGACCATTCAAGGCATTTTATTTCATTTTGAGCACAACTACCTATCCAAATAGTCACCGACAACGGGATACAGTTCACGGACAAAAAGTTTCAGGAGTTCGTCGCCCAACTGGGCACCAAGAAACACTTCGCGTCCGTCAAACATCCCCAGACTAACGGGCAAGCCGAGGCAGAGAACATGGTAATCCTACGAGGCCTCAAACGAAGGCTAGACGAAACGAAGAAACAATGGGTCGAGGAGCAGCACAACGTACTCTGGGCCTACCGAACGACGCCCCACTCTTCAACCAGGGAAACCCCTTTCCGTCTAGCATACGGAACTGGGGTGGTAATCCCCATTGAGATACACATGCACTTCAGGCAGACCGAATCCCCTGGACAAAGAGGCAAATAGTGAGGCATTAAGGGAGGAGCTTGATCTCGTCGAAGAGGTCCGGCCAGGGGCAGCCCTCCGCAAAGCCACACTAAAATAAAAAATTGCAATTAGACACAACGCCAAGGTTATACGACGAGAATTCCAAGTAGGCAGTCTCGTTCTAAAGAGGAATCACAAAGATTCCCGAGAAGGCAAACTCGCCACAAACTGGGAAGGACCCTATGGTGTTCGAGCAAAAACAGAGAATGAGGCATATTAACTAGAACAACTCAACGGGGAAGAACTTGCTCGACCATGGAACGCCGAAAGTCTAAAACAATATTATATAAGTTCAAATAAAACATGGATCAAAAAGTCTCAAAGGGGTTACGAATGATCACACGCTCACAAGTTGAATGACTATTTGGATAGGTAGTTGTGCTCAAAATGAAATAAAATGCCTTGACCCTTTTCATGCTTTCATATAATCAACACAAACAAAATATTAAGCATAATAAAATCCAGTTAGAACAAGAATGTTGGTACTCCGTGCATATATGAACAATGGAAAGCTACCTCACAAAAAGGTGGAAACAAAAGTGATTCACACAAGAACAGGTATGCAAAAGAATGAATGGCATGGAAGTTTGTAAAATGCCTAAGTATCATGAATATGCTAAAGTCAAGAAAGCGATAAACACATACCTTGGACGTGTACAAAACTTAACAATATCATTACCATACATCCGCAAGTTGAAATGATCAAACTTGGAACATCACTTTAAATTTCCTCAAGTTAGCCAACCAAAATTTGCGTCCAGACAACAAACATAAACATTAGAAACTAAAAATAATAAAACATGCTTGTTTTACGTCGTAAGCTCGACGCCTTTACAATGCTTAGCTAGCAACTTCCTTCCTTCATGCCATGGTGATGTCTCACCGCGCAAACCAAAAGCAAGTGCCCTAACCAAACATTTAAACAAACGTTACGGGAACAAAATGTATACAACACTTGAACAAACATAATGGAAATAGACAATATATACGATATATACAAAACTCAAAAACAAAGAAACTATCGCAATGCGATTCAATATCAAAACCAATCCGCGGCAACATCGCCATTTTATTGGAGCGATAAAGCGGCAAGCAACAAACATTTTGGATGTATTTTTCCGGGAATTTATCGTATCCACAGAGATCGGTTCGAGGGAAAGAATTTCGTTCGACAGTTTAAATGTTAAAGAGTTTGGGTTTAAAATGGTTTTAAAGTAAGTGCGAGAAATAAAACTTATGAAAATAAAAAGAATTCATTCTTTGGAGAGTAGAGAACTCTCGAGTTTACATTTCATCTACCCTATCAAATAATCAAACTCACTACTCAGTTGCACGCAACCTAAATCACTTGTCAACATTATCACGTATCGCTCACAACAAAGGTTATGTCTAACGCAAAGTTGAGAGAACAACCGCATCGCCTCGGAGGTGATGTCTCACGCAACTCGACCACAGGGAAGCATTAAGAATCGATACTCAAGTGAATATTAAGCCTAAATATATCTCTAGAGTCTAGAACATAATAGATGTTCATCCTAAATCAGGATTCAAAAAGGATATGTCTACCGCAACTCAAATCCAAATAAAGAAATCATGGCACCAACATTAATTTGTAAAATGAGCTTTATACAACACCATGAGTAATGAATATACATATAACCAAGGTAAACTTACATACAAACTCACAACAAATGGAAACTACAAAGGGAAGAGAGAAGAGGAATCAAAATCTCTCGCGGTGTCAATCACGATCCAAGAATCATCCGCCTCCAATCGTCGAGTTGCAACCTCCATTGATGCTTTTCTAAGCTCTAAACTAACAAGGAATGAAGATTTGATGAATTGGGAACAAATACCCCAAAATATCCCTAAAAAATGACTGAAAATGCACTTATAGTATTACAAAATCTGCCACGTTCGCTAAGCGAACGTTTTACTCGCAAAGCGAGCCTCAAAAAGTGGCACTTAAGTGCCTATTGGACAGTTAAACCGACTCTGCACGAGCATTCGCTGGAAAGTGCGCTTTGCGAACTTTATGGAGAACATTCGCTGAGAAGTTCGCTTTGCTAACTTCGGTACCTTTTTCCACTGTCTCGTTCGCTGGGAAGTTCGCAAAACGAACATTCGCCGGAAAGTTCGCAAAGCGAACTTGACAGCAAACCAGCCCTTATTTGGACCACAACTTCTGAACCGTAACTTGGATTGACGCACGATCAGAAGCATTAGAAAGCTTATTCAATGCTCTATACAACAATGGAAAAATATCATTGCTTGAATACCTACAAAAATGAGAGAAATCAATTAAACTCAATGATATTTACACGATATGCAATATATACACTAAAATGTAAAGTAAACGTATTTATAAACAAATCGGGGTTTATTCGAACGATATTAACCAAAAAGTATCGATAAGTGCAACAAAACTAATATACAAAAATAGTTACATTTTGTACTTATCAACTCTCCCCAACTTAAACTTGTTTGTCCGCAAACAAGAATCAAGCAAACTTAAAAACACAAAAGCAATAACCAAAGAATCACGAATCAACAGGTTTTGAAAAACAGAAACAAATGTATGGGTCAAATAAAAACGGTACACACAAAGTAAATACTTACCACTAAACTACGATGATAACATAGTCACGAAACAAATGCAAAATACAAAAATCATGCCAAACATCCTAAAACAACACAAGTTCACATGTGAATCACACCTAGCAAAAACAATCATCGGTAGATGAAAAACACAAAATGAGGTACTTATCACTCACACAACAATCATGCAAACAATAGACTAAATTATGCACCCATCCAAAAATTCACATTGAACATACAAAGGCAAGAATCACAAGGGCTTTCAAGGTTGTAGCGTGGTCGAGTAAACAAACAAGGGGAAATTTCTAAAGGTAATTGAAACAAAAACTTGCATAAACCTAAGGGAGTGATCAACTCACAAAGACTCAAACACAAAATTCCAATCAACTTCTTCCAAAATCCCAAGTGTTACACAAAACACAATACTTATTTAGCGCAATTTATTTGAACACTTTTTGTTTCCTTTCTCAAGGATTTTCTTTTTCTTTCTTTTTCACATTTTTCTTTTCTTTTCTATTTCATATTTTTTTCTTTTTTCTTTTCTTTTTCTTCCTCATAGAAACCAACCAATGAGTAAACAATCATTCTCTTCCCAAATTGAATTCAACCACATCATCATGTGAATACTCCCTACTTTCTAAGGCAAGGCAAAATTTCATACAACAACACAAAGTTGAGGGTTCAAGAAAAAACAAAATCTATTCAAAAATAAGTGAACTAAATACTCATTGACAAGCATTAAGTTCAAACAAAACATGGATCAAAAAGTCTCAAAGGGGTTACGAATTATCACACGCTCACAAGGTGAATGACTATTTGGATAGGTAGTTGTGCTCAAAATGAAACAAAATGCCTTGATCCTTTTCGTGCTTTCATATAATCAACACAAACAAAAGATTAAGCATAATAAAATCCAGTTAGAACAAGAATGTTGGTACTCCGTGCATATATGAACAATGGAAAGCTACCTCACAAAAAGGTGGAAACTAAAGTGATTCACACAAGAACAAGTATACAAAAGAATGAATGGCATGGAAGTTTGTAAAATGCCTAAGTATCATGAATATGCTAAAGTCAAGAAAGCGATAAACACATACCTTGGACGTGTACAAGACTTAACAATATCATTACCATACATCCGCAAGTTAAAATGATCAAACTTGGAACATCACTTTAAATTTCCTCAAGTTAGCCAACCAAAATTTGCGTCCAGACAACAAACAAAAACATTAGAAACTAAAAATAATAAAACATGCTTGTTTTACGTCGTAAGCTCGACGCCTTTACAATGCTTAGCTAGCAACTTCCTTCCTTCATATGCCATGGTGATGCCTCACTGCGCAAACCAAAAGCAAGTGCCCTAGCCAAACATTTAAACAAATGTTACGGGAACAAAATGTATACAACACTTGAACAAACATAATGGAAATAGATAATATATACGATATATACAAAACTCAAAAACAAAGAAACTATCGCAATGCGATTCAATATCAAAACCAATCCCCGACAACGGCGCCATTTTGTTGGAGCGGTAAAGCAGCAAGCAACAAACATTTTGGAAGTATTTTTCTGGGAATTTATCGTATCCACAGAGATCGGTTCGAGGGAAAGAATGTTGTTCGACAGTTTAAATGTTAAAGAGTTTGGGTTTAAAATGGTTTTAAAGTAAGTGCGAGAAATAAAACATATGAAAATAAAAAGAATTCATTCTTTGGAGAGTAGAGAACTCTCGAGTTTACATTTCATCTACCCTATCAAATACTCAAACTCACTACTCAGTTGCACGCAACCTAAATCACTCGTCAACATTATCACGTATCGCTCACAACAAAGGTTATGTCTAACGCAAAGTTGAGAGAACAACCGAATCGCCTCGGAGGTGATGTCTCACGCAACTCGACCACACGGAAGCATTAAGAATCGATACTCAAGTGAATATTAAGCCTAAATCTATCTCTAGAGTCTAGAACATAATAGATGTTCATCCTAAATTCGGATTCAAAGAGGATATGTCTACCGCAACTCAAACCCAAATAAAGAAATCATGGCACCAACATTAATTTGTAAAATGAGCTTTATACAACACCATGAGTAATGAATATACATATAATCAAGGTAAACTTACATACAAACTCACAAAAAATAGAAACTACAAAGGGAAGAGAGAAGAGGAATCAAAATCTCTCGCGGTGTCAATCACGAACCAAGAATCATCCGCCTCCAATCGTCGAGTTCCAACCTCCATTGATGCTTTTCTAAGCTCTAAACTAACAAAGAATGAAGATTTGATGAATTGGGAACAAATACCCCAAAACATCCCTAAATATGACTGAAAATGAACTTATAGTATTACAAAATCTGTCACGTTCGTAAGTGAATGTTTTACTCGCAAAGCGAGCCTCAAAAAGTGGCACTTAAGTGCCTATTGAAAAGTTAAACCAACTCTGCACGAGCATTCGCTGGAAAGTCCGCTTTGCGAACTTTCTGGCGAACATTCGCTGGGAAGTTCGCTTTGCTAACTTTGGTACCTTTTTCCACTGTCTTGTTCGCTAGGAAGTTCGCAAAGCGAACATTCGCTGGAAAGTTCGCAAAGCGAACTTGACAGCAAACCAGCCCTTATTTGGACCACAACTTATGAACCGTAACTCGGATTGACGCACGGTCGGAAGCGTTGGAAAGATTATTCAATGCTCTATACAACAATGAAAAAATATCATTGCTTGAATACCTACAAAAATGAGAGAAAATCAATTAAACTCAATGATATTTACATGATACGCAATATATACACTAAAATGTAAAGTAAACGTATTTATAAATAAATCAGGGTTTATTCAAACGATATTAACCAAAAAGTATCGATAAGTGCAACAAAACTAATATACAAAAATAGTTACATTTTGCACTTATCAGCGAGCACACAAGTACATCGAGCAAAAGTACAACACTTAGCAAAAATAATCAAAGAAAGTCATTCGCAAGTATACAACATACAAAACCGCCCACACTGTCCGGAAAATACATTTAACTTAAGTGGCCGCAAGTACCACGAATGTGCATGTTACAAAACAATGGGACCACGCCCCCAAACAAAATAAAATTACATTAACACACAGCACGCAGGCCAGATACATTACAACAAAAAGAAAACTGATTTCATTCCTGCATCTGCTCAGGCTACTCGGGGTTAGACTCGAGCCCCTGGTTCTCCTTGTTCAAAAGCTGGGCGTGCACGTCGCCAATGTTGAAGAATTCCGGATTAACTATTTTGCCGCCCTCTACATGGCCCAAGAAGGTGGTACCCTCCGTGGAGATCTGAACCTCTGGGTTCACCAGCCGGAGTTGGGCCACGGCGTTTTTGAACGACTCTTCCCCAATGGCAATGACGTCTTCCTCTGCCTGTAGAAGACAAGCGACAAGCTCGGCTCTCGCCTTCAACGCCTTCACATCCTCGGGCTCATCTTCAGTCGGGGCAACCGCAACCCTCACTTATTCGACCAGCTCCTCGGCAACCTTCTTCTCCGCAACCAGAGTAGCGTTCTCCCCCCTTAGCCTGGCAGCCTCCTTGTCTGATTTCTTCCTTGCATCATTGGCAGCCTTTGCCTCCTCCTTATCCTTCCTCGCGGTTTCTTCCAAGGACGCTATGGTCGCCTGTGCCTTCTTAAGATCAGAATCAGAGGAATCTCCTCGGCATATATCGCCGCCATCTCCAAGACCCTGACAAGCGCTGAGGCATCTTGCGCCAGCAGTGCCCTCTTGCTCGGGCGATCCATACCCTCCAGCTAAAGGGATTCTGCCCGAGGCACCACTAGGGATGTTCCTTCAAAAAAATTCCTGTCGAAGATGTAAGGGGGAAGCTCGAACTTTACCTTCTCAGGCGCCCGTTTGAGGTCCATCGTCTCACTGGCTCTGGTCCGCTTGAACCTCGAGGCCAAAGGTAGCGGGGATCCCTGGGCAGGAACGGGCGAGGAACTCCCTGCAGCAGGATGAGGAGGAGGAGCACGCTATGGAAACCAAGACTTCGAGGCGGCCATCCCAAGCTTTCCCCTCACCATGGCATTCTTCACCATTCTCTCGTGGGCAGAAGGCACCTCACCTGCAAAAACACAAAAAACATATTAGATGTCGAAGAAAATACAAGTCGGATAAGTCAAAAAGGTAAAACTACCGAGCAGTTTAAAAGAATCTGCAGGAGTCTTTCACTCCAAAAGCGCCTTCGTATTGATATAACGACACTCCACCCGTTGACTACCATCATCCTCGAAGATCGGATCGCCCTTCTTCGTCCAGCAATCAGCGAGCCTAAAGGAGTTGACATAGCTCACCAATATCTCATGGCTGACCAAGTCTTGCTCGTCCAACATGTTCGGCTGAGCAATATAATGGCCAAGTCCCCGAGTGAAGTAGCTCTCACTCCAGCAAAAAGGGAACTTGAACACCCTATCCGTCAGCAGTTTCCCATTCTCATCATACATATCTCGGCCATCCTCATCGGTCGACACTGCCCAGACATACGTGGTATCTTGGGCCGCTACGGAAACATGCTCGATCACGTAGAACCTCTCTTTGAATGTTGCTTAAACAGCTTCCTAGGTTGCTTCAGCGACACCCAACCATATCTTCTCCCCGTAACCTGCCTCTGAAGGTGGAAGACGGTGAAGAAAAAAGGCAAAATGGTTCATATCTTCAGGAATTCACAGGTCAGCTCGAAGGCGCAGATGAACGCCAACGAGTTAGGGTGCAATTGTGACGGAGCCAGATCCAGGTGAACAAAGATGGACCATTGAAAATCAGTGAAGGGCAGCCTCAGCCCTAGTTCCTTGAAAGCGTACTCGTACATTGAGAACCTCTCCCCGTAATCCGTGCAGATACGATCGTACTGAGTGGGAAAATGCACCTTCCACTCCCCCTCTGGCCCTATGTCCGTGAAAACGTCCCCGGTATAGGACGCAAAGGTGGATGCATGCTCGGCTGGCTCAGCGACCGTCCACTCCTCCGCGGAAACAAGATCCTCCCTAACTTCGCTGGGGGTAGTCTAAGCTTCTGAATCGCTACTTTTCGAAGAGCTCTCTTCGGATGAATCTACGAGAATCTCTCTTTCAGGCTCGCGCGCCATCTCGATCACCTGAAAAGTAGAGGACAAAAGTGAATTCGACTGCAATATCAAATCCACCCTTCCACCGCTAGTCAAGTGAAAGGGCGCGTAACGGGTCGAGGACGGTGTCCCCAACCTAAGCCCTAAAATAAAATAACACAAGAGTCTCCCGCGAGGAGATGCCCGAGAGCAACTCCTCCCGCACATTTGGGGAATCTCCCCGGCCTACTACCTAGTTTCCATTTGAAGCTCCACCGGAAACTTCATATTTTCGTCAGAAAATTCACCAGAGCTTCAGAAAACTGGGTAACTTCACCTGATTAACCGGCGCCATCATCGCAATAGCGCCAAAAACGGCCTAGATCTAGGGTTTCTAAAGGGTTCTGACGACCGCATTAGCAGCAGAAGATGGCCTCACCCCCGTCTACCGCCAACAGACGCCAGAAAAACACCACAATCTCACCTAAGTCAACCTAACCACATGCATTCTAACTAAATAAAGGCGAAAAAGCTAGAAGAAAAGAAGAAATCAGGTGACTTACGTGGTCGAAGAGAGTGTGGAGATCCGAAGAAGCTGCTCGAAGCTACTTACGACGGTTGACGGCGGTGACGAACAAAGTTATCTGAGAAAGACGAAGAAGGAGAGAGAAGCGAAAATGCAAATGAACAGATCCCCTATCCTTATATACAGCTTGAGAGCACGTGCACAAACACGCGTGGGTAGGTTCATTATGAGCCTATCCTAGCCATCATTGCCTATTTAACGTAGCACAGGGCTCGAAGCACACGTGACATCCCATCGTTTTAGTTCCCTTTAACCGTTGGACTCCCTGCACGCCGGGAAGATCGAACAACGGTACGAGTCTTACGGGCGCTGAATCTCTCGGGCACCACGGGACAACTCCCCTTCGTCACCAAACGACGACTCCTTCACGATTCCCCAGGGCTACGGCTATCCTTAAGTCATCACTCCCATGCTCGGGAGCAACGACTTAGGGGGCTCCTGTTCCGGACTGGACCAATGAATAGGCATGACCCAATCCACTTCTACTGCTAGAACGACCCAATTGCCCAAATCCAACTGGGGAAGGGCATCATTTACCTTTCTGCCCCTCCGCGGGCACACATGGACGGGTGAGTCTCAGGATCATTTGCTCATCCCCGACATTTCTGCCCGTTACGCACGACTCAGTCATCTAGGAACAGCCACGACGCTTGTTCCCGGAATTATGCCCTTGCCTGTGGCAACGACTAGTTTTGGGCACTCCTGCCCGTCATAACGGCTAGTTTTTGGCAGTTACCTATTCTTCGGGAAACAGTCATTGCGCCCCGAAAATAGGGACCGTTGGCCACGCGCTGGGGGCATTATATAAACTCTCTCACTTGAGAGGGCCAGGTATCGAATAATCATCCTAAGAACTCATACTTTGTACTTGCTCCTTTTTCTCTGATCCTTTCTCACTTGAGCGTCGGAGTGCCTTGTAGGTACACCCCCTCCTCTTCTCACACCCAGCATCACAGACGTTCTTCGTGGCTCATCACAAGATCTGATCAGTCTTCACTATCATAAATTTTGTACTTTTTGTTTTAAATTTATATTTGTTTAATATTATTATAAATTATGATAATTGTTTATCACCAACGCACATTAACTTAGTGGTAAAGGAATAGGATGAGTCTTAAAGGTTTATGTCTTAAAGGAATAGGTTTATAATCTATTAAAATAAACTCCATTTTATTCTTTTATATATATATATATATATAGCACAAGAGTCTCGTCGGTTGAGAAAGAAAAGAGTAATAAATAGTAATAAAGTTTAGAAAGAAAAGAGTATCGTCGGTTGAGATTTTCATTATCGTTTGTTTGCTAGATTTCTACACATGTCAAATTGTTAACCACTACTTGGGTGAACAAGGCATGTCAACTTTGGTCTTAATTTGGGTGAGGTCACTGCTTAATCATCAAGGCAACATCTTTAATATTTTGTTTTTTCATTCGATGGGATGGATTGTCATGTGATAAATAAATGAAAATAGATCCATTCCCCACTCATCTTCCAATCTCTATCTGTCAACATCCATGAAGTTCTTTTCTTAATAATAACAACAATGAGATGAGATGAGACACACAACTAATATTCTATTAGCACGATATAGTTAAGGTCAATTCATTAAATCCAACTTTCTTTCAAATATGGAAAACAACGGGAAACGAAAAAAAAGATAAGCAATGTTCTACTTGGTAATGGTTTTGATTGAGTGATCCTGTTGACGGAATAGTTGTGAGAAAGAGGTTATACATATATGTTTCAAGGACCACAAGAAAGTTTGGCCACTAGATAACCAACTGAAAAAGTTATGATGCCACTTTCTTCCAATTATGGGCGTTTTCCCTTCTTTCTAGGTTCTAGTATTTTCTAGGGCTAAAAGAGTGAATAATCAATGGTTAAAAATAAAATGATATTGTGCTCAAATATGAATTAGAAGTCTCATATTAGATTGAAAAATATAGCGTGACGATGATATATTTTAATATTTTGTTTTGTTTTGTTTTGGATTAAGTGTTGGGGGGAGTTTCACACTTTTTGGGCATTTCGATACAAGTAAACCGATCCCTTTCTCGAACTAGACTCTAATATCATTTGTTGGGGGAGTTTATTAGGGAGCATTGATACATAGTGTAGAACTAGGCACTTTTGTGAGAGACACACTACTTGTCCACCTAAAACCTTAAGGTGATAGGTGAGTGGGTTCTCCCACTTATAAATACTCAAGTCACCACATTCCTATCCAATGTGGGACTATTTCCCCACTTACTCACACTTGCTATATTATTCCAACATTAAGATCATGGGGTGCAAACTCATTTGTGCTATTGTTTTTGACTTAATATTGATAAATTTTTATGACTCTCTCATAATTAATTTGTGGTATTATATATAATGATTTTCTTAAAGAAGCGTGACTCCTAAAGGAGGCCGATTCCTTATATCAAAGTCTTCCAATAATGATCATTTAGTGGCATGTTTAGTTGAGCGCAGCGGCAACAATGCAAGTATATTTGTAAAAAAAACATTGTTCGAGGGATAACTAAATAAATGAACTACTTATATTTAAGGAGAAGATTGTTGTGACAAATGTGAATCGGATGTCCCGCATTTGATTGAAAAGTGAGGGTTAAACAATATATAAGTGAGATGACTTATATACATGATTATTTTCATGGACTAAAAAGTTTCATATTGATTGGGAATCAAAATCAATTGTAGATTATAAACAATATTCATAATACTCGACTCAACAAATCGCTTTTTATAAAAGATAGAATAATGAGGACTCACACGAAAAATAAAGAGAAAAATAGATCAAAAATACAGTGTTGCAGATTTGTGGGCAAAATATTTGTGCGCAAGGTAGAGGTCGAATCTATGTCATGCTAAAGGGCTTACGACCCTTTAGCCAACTAGCCTCGACTAAGGGGCTATTGTTTTGGTACACTAAAAAGTTTTACGATGTTTGAAAGTTGAGGTCAATAATGATTTATTAACAATATATATACTTCTCATTCAATTTAGACACCTTTTACAAAGAATAAAATTGAGAAGACTAACATGAGGTTCAAAGCAGAACAAAACCTCATAAATGTAAGGGTTACGACTTGAGGTTGCAACACTAATATTTTATGGTTATGAGTTAGCATGTAGTATAAAACTCACTTGTATGTGTTAAGTTTAACAAAAGTGAGTAGTATCTGTAAATGTGGAGAGTTGAGCATTTATAAGTGAGAGAACTCATATACCTATCATCTTAAGATTTTTAGTGAATATGTGGTGTGTCTCTCACAAAGTTGTTTCTCTAAAAAGAAACTCCCGCAATGTTCAATGCACCCTAGTTGAAAAATCTTCCCCAACAGCGGTATCATGAGTCTGGTTCAAGGAAGGGACCGTCTCACTTATATCGAAAGTATCCCCACAAGTCGCGGGTAGAGTGTCTCGTTGAAGAGTATCAACGGCAGTACAAGTGTATGTGGAAGTAGAAAAAGCTTCCGTTTAAGGGGGAGTATTGTGGAAGCATTGTGGATAAACTCACACTTGAGGGGGAGTGTTAAGTATACCAAGTGTGAGTAGTATGTGTAATAGTCCCACATTGGCTAGAAATGTGGAGACTTGAGCATTTATAAGTGGGAGAACTCATACACCTATCACCTTAAGGGTTTGGATGAATATGTGATGTGTCTTTTACAAAGTTGCTGCTCTAGAAAGAAATTCCAACAATGTTCAATGCTCCCTAGTTGAAAAATCTCCCCCAACTGTATGGATACTCTGAATCCATTAGAGATGTTCATGTAAACTTTGTATGACAAATATCAACCAACTTGAAAATTATGCAATAAATATAGATAATCTTTTATCAATTTACTATTGATCATAAAAAATAGTGTTCATTTCTAGCCACACTAGTAACGACACAGAAGGAAGCCTATTTGGCAAGGTTAGGTCCTTTTTCAGTAGGATAGAGATATTCGAATAAGTCATGCTTATCGAAAATTGAATCGTTGTGTTGATGCTCTTGCAAAACAAGGAATTAATCAGGATAGAAGAATTTGAGTTTTTGATTGTCCAATGTCAATTAGGCAATTGTATGATGAAGATTTGTTCATTTGTAGTTTCTTTTGGGCTTAGACCCTCCATTGTACCCAAAAAAATAGAGTTGTATGGCTCATGATTGATGAGTTTGCGTGCAAGCTTTATTTTTTTTAAGTCGAAATTATTATTGAGATTAATGAAAACTAAAGATAAGGCAAACTAGTATTACTTTTAATTTAAAATGAGCAACAAATGTTCGTTAGTAGGACTAGTAGAATATAGGAGGGGGTAAAGAGATACAAATTAGTTAGCATATGGAAAATGTTGGTTTTAAATAAAAACGTGTAAAGTAGCTATAAGAATAATCAATAAGATTGATGGTCAATTACGAATGCAAATCTTGAATTATGAAAATAAAATTCAAAATAATACCAATTAATCTACTCAATGTCAAGAGCAACAACAACTTATTCATTGATATTTGCAGGATGATCGTAGAAATCACCTCGATCGGAAGGTGAAGTACACATATAACATAGTCAAAAGTAATCTCATTTTACAAAATAACATATGAAATTACGATATCTCTAAAAGTCACCTCTCCACTAATAACGATATAAGATTAGGATGAATCATCCTAAAACAACTTCTTTAAAGTGAAGATAAACCAGATTCATCCCTTTAAATCTCTATCACATGTGGAAGATATAATGGAACTCAGTCCAACAATTTATTTCTATATGTTGCAACATTTATTTCTTCTTTTGGATTTCACTTCTAAAACTAAATTAGAGTATACATTATAAAATATAAATAATTATTAAAATTTAAAATTATAGATTATTAAAACAAGTACAAATGAATTATTTGTTGGAATTCAACCAAAATCTGTGGAGAATTTCACTCAATCTTGATGAACAAAATTGTTATCAATCACGCAATGACAATGAAAAGAAAAGGTTGAGAAAGAAAGAAAGAAAATAACGTTGGAGAAGAAGGATATTTTCTGCAAAGTTTCTCTCTGCCCACAACCTGTGGAAAACTTCTTTATTCACTTTGCAACTGCAAAATTCTGTGAATACAATGTTATGAGTTGTTTTAAAAAATAAGGGCTACTCACTATTTATAGATTTAGGTTAGATTGCTCTCTAAGCCAAAGCCCAAAATAGTTAACACTACTAAAATAGGACTAAGTCAAAATCCTGTGTGAAACAACCTGCTTCTACACTTCGACACACTAATACAACTCGACACATTGATATTTCGACACAAAGAATTACATTCTTAACACACCACCTAATTCATTGTGTCTAAACTATCTATATTCATCATGGCTCTTAGTCTTTTGAAAACTTCGATCTGCACTCCCTTCGTCAAGATGTCTGCAATCTGATTCTCATTTCTGCAGTGTTCTTAGTTCATCTTCCCTTCTGTTACCCGCTCTCGAAGATAATGGAACCTCATTTCAATGTGCTTGCTTCATCCATGTGCTATCGGATTCTTCGCCAGGTTGATAGATGACATGTTATCGATCTTCATGGTAATTGCTCCATGACTCTTTGCTGTAATCTCTTCCACCAGGTTCACCATCCACATTGCTTGACATGTACAAAGAGAAGCAGATATGTATTCTACTTCGCATGACGACAATGCCACTACTGGCTCCTTTCTCGAACTCCAAGCAACTGGTGCACCACCTAGCATAAACACATAGCCAGTTGTGGATTTTCTATCCTCAACATCACTACACCAACTTGAGACAGTGTATCCCACTAACTTGCATTATTTTCTTTCATTAGCTGCAGGAAACAAAATGTCGTAGTCGAGAGTTCCTTTCAGATACCTTAGTATCCTCTTCGTCGCTGCTAGGTGTGATACCTTTGGCTTCTGCATGAATTCACTTACCATACCCACACTGTATGCTAAGTCAGGCCTGGTGTGACCAAGGTATCGAAGTGACCCAATAAGTCTTCTATATTGGGTTGGGTCGACATCATCTTCATCTGAATCTTTCAACAGTTGCAATCTGGTCTCAACTGGAGTCGAAGTTGGATTGCAATCTTGCATCTCAAATCTCTTGAGTATTTCGCCTGGATATCTTCTTTGGTGAATCATCAAACCACTACCACTTTTTTAGAATTCAATACCAAGGAAATATGAGAGATTTCATTAGTTTTGAAATTCTGGTATCAGATATGTGATGTCGAGTGAGATGTCACAACATCAATATCTGCTATATGAATAAGACAGTAAAAGTAACAGCACTTGAAAGCAATAAATAAACACAGAGAATTGTTCACCTAGTTCGGTCTAACAACCTACGTCTGGGGGCTACCAAGCCAGGAAGGAAGTCCACTATTGGTAGTATCAATTCATAGATTCTACAGCCAACACACCAGTTGCCAATCTACTCACTTAATCACTACCCAATGACACTTCTATCTAAGACACTCTTAGATATGAGACACCTCTCACTCCCCCTCAATCACAGCAGTGATAACAACTTACAATAAAGAAAATAGAAGACACACTTCAATGACAATACCTTGATCTTGCTTAAAAGCTTCAACCAAGAACAATACACTCGTGCTTAAAAGCTTTGAGTGGACAAATTACAACTCAACTAAATCAGTCCAATTCAAACATCAAAACAGATGAATGAATGGCTCACAAAAACAAACACAAAACATAAACCCTAAAGCTTGAACACAGCTCACACAATCCTTATTCTCTGTCCCTTCCAAGTAGGGTTGAGCCTTCTTTAAATAGAAACAAATTCTTGGGCTTGGGCTCTGTGAAAAACTCTGATTTGATGCACAATAAAAACAGATTTTATCTTCAAATCTTTTCGCCCTAAATATAGAAACAACCGATTGCATCTGAATAAATCTTCTCCAAGAATTTTGCCTGCAATCTCTCAAACAGAATCTCTCAAAACATAACAATTAACACGCAGCCCTAAAACAAATAACAGACTGAACATGATGTTCTGTCAACAGATGTTAAGATATCAGTCTTGACATCATGCACAAAAACTGCAATACCAAACAACACACCACATGCAGAATGTTAGAAGCACATGTTAAGACATCAGACATGACATCTTGAACAACCACATTGTTTTACCAAAATTGCTACCAATAACAGAACTAACAATCTCCCCCTTTGGCTAATTTTGGCTAAAACAATATCAGCACACATCAGAGATACTTGCAGCAGAAACACACCACTCAAACAAATCTAACATTATGAGTTAACACTGAACATAAAACAACACAAGAAAACTCTTCCTTCAAGAAAACCCAGAAAACCAGCTGCACACTTCCTTCAAGAAAACCAGCAGCAGCACACAACACAACTCTACAGAGCTACTCTCCCCCTTTTAGCCACAATTAGACAAACCTTACTTCTTTCAGCTAGGTTCAGCACAAATTCTCCCAGACAATATCCATCCTAAGAAGTATGAAAAAATCCTAGTTCAAACCATCAGCCTCACAAGGCTAGAACGTCCAGAACCATAACCATACTTCCAAGACCACTGGCACCACGATGTCAAGACATCTTGTCTGACATCACAACCTCCCCAGAGGTACAAGAACATAAGCTGCCTAAGAATCAAGTCAGCCTTGTACAGGCTGCACCAATGCAGCAACACCACAAACAAGTACACAACTCCCTCTGTCACACATAATCAAAACTCCCCTTCTTGACACACTTCTTCACTTCTGATACATAGCTCTCTATATGATGCAGCTAGTTCCTCATATGTAATCTCTCCATCACTTGAATCATCATCAGACTCACATATTCTAGTCATTGCTCTGACATGCTTGGCAGATTCATCTTCACTTTCAGTGTCCTCATCAGACCAAGTGACAAACAACCCCTTTTTCTGTTTAAGGTATGTAGGACATTCAGATCTGATGTGACCATAACCTTTAGAACCATGGCATTGGATTCCTTTGTCATTATTAGGCTTCTCCTCTGCTTTGGTTTTCTTTATCTGATCACCTGACATGTTGATGTCAGATGTGATGTTCTTGACATAAGGTTTATAGCTCCTGCCCATTCTTTTCAACACCTTATTAAACTGCCTTCCCAGCATCACGATTGCATTGGATAGCTCCTCCTGGGTTTCAATATCATACTCTTTCTTTTCATCTTCAGTACTAGACACCAATGCTATGCTTTTGGCCTTCTTTTCTGATCTGTCATTCAACCCTAATTCAAATGTCTGAAGGGAACCAATCAATTCATCTACCCTCATCTGGATGATGTCTTGAGCTTCCTCTATAGCAGTCACCTTCATTTCAAATCTCTTGGGAAGAGATCTGAGAATTTTTCTCACCAGCTTCTCATCAGACATCCTCTCTCCTAGGGCACTAGAAGCATTTGACAGTTCAAGTATATTCATGTGAAAGTCATGAATGGTCTCTTCATCTTTCATCCTCAAACTTTCAAACTTTGTTGTTAGCAACTGAAGTCTTGACATCTTGACCTTGGAAGTTCCTTCATGAGTTGTTTTCAGGATATCCCAAGCCTCCTTAGCCACTTCACATGTGTTGACCAGCCTGAAAATGTTCTTGTCAATACCATTAAATAAGGCATTCAAAGCCTTAGAATTTCCAAGAGCAAGTTCATCTTCTTCCTTGGTCCAATCTTCTTCAGGTTTCAGCTTTGACTGACCATCTTCTCCCACAATGACAGGATGTTTCCATTCTTTCAAAACAACCTTCCAAGCCCTGCTGTCTAAAGACTTCAAAAAGGTAGCCATGCGAGGTTTCCAATAGTCATAATTTAATCCATCTAGAATAGGGGGTTTATTCACAAATCCACCACTCTCCTTGTCCATTGCACCAGAAAGTAACAATCCTAGATCTCACCCAGATACATAGCAGGATGCCTGCTCTGATACCAATTGAAATTATGGTATCAGATATGTGATGTCGAGTGAGATGTCACAACATCAATATCTGCTATATGAACAAGACAGTAAAAGTAACAGCACTTGAAAGCAATAAATAAACACAGAGAATTGTTCACCTAGTTCGGTCTAACAACCTACGTCTGGGGGCTACCAAGCCAGGAAGGAAGTCCACTATTAGTAGTATCAATTCATAGATTCTACAGCCAACACACCAGTTGACAATCTACTCACTTAATCACTGCCCAATGACACTTCTATCTAAGACACTCTTAGATATGAGACACCTCTCACTCCCCCTCAATCACAACAGTGATAACAACTTACAATAAAGAAAGTAGAAGACACACTTCAATGACAATACCTTGATCTTGCTTAAAAGCTTCAACCAAGAACAATACACTCGTGCTTAAATGCTTTGAGTGGACAAATTATAACTCAACTAAATCAGTCCAATTCAAACATCAAAACAGATCAATGAATGGTTCACAAAAACAAACACAAAACACAAACCCTAAAGCTTGAACACAGCTCACACAATCCTTATTCTCCGTCCCTTCTAAGTAGGGTTGAGCCTTCTTTAAATAGAAACAGATTCTTGGGCTTGGGCTCTGTGAAAAACTCAGATTTGATGCACAATAAAAACAGATTTTATCTTCAAATCTTTTCGCCCTAAATATAGAAACAACCGATTACATCTGAATAAATCTTCTCCAAGAATTTCGCCAGCAATCTCTCAAACAGAATCTCTCAAAACATAACAATTAACACGTAGCCCTAAAACAAATAACAGACTGAACATGATGTTCTATCAACAGATGTTAAGACATCAGTCTTGACATCATGCACAAAAACTGCAATACCAAACAACACACCACATACAGAATGTTAGAAGCACATGTTAAGACATCAGACATGACATCTTGAACAACCACATTGTTTTGCCTAAATTGCTGCCAATAATAGAACTATCAAGTTTGACATTTCAAACTCCTTACTTAGGTCATGTTTGAAATCTTCGATCTCCTTTTTGCAACTTCCTGTTATCAACAGGTCATCGACATAGAGACATAGTATAAGTAATTCACTATTGCTTCTCCTTACATATACTCCATGCTCAGTCGTGCATTTCACAAATTTCTTCTCCCTTAGTAAGTTGTCGATCTTCTTATTCCAAGCTCTTAGAGCTTGCTTAAGTCCATACAGGGATTTATGCAACCTGTATACCTTTCTTTCTTCGCCTTATTTCACAAACCCAGTTGGTTATGCAACATAAACTTCTTCATCGACAGGGGCCATTCAGGAATGCACATTCCACATCCATTTGACATGTGTGCCAATTTTTCATGTTTGCTAGACCAACAACCAACCTGATTGTTTCGATCCTAGCAACAGGTGCAAAAACTTCGTCGAAGTTGATTCCTTCCTTCTGTAGAAATCCTTTCGCCACAAGTCTCGCCTTGTGTCGAGGTACTTCTCCTTTAGGATTCACATTCACCTTGTAGACCCATTTCACATCATTTTCCTTCTTGCCTTGAGGCAATTCGACAACTGACCAAGTTTTGTTGACTTTGATGGACTCTAACTCCTCATTCATTGCTTTCACCCACTTCGAATATTTCAATGCCTCAGCTGCATTGACTGGTTCGACATCTGCATAGAAAGCATAGCGTACCAGCTCAGCTTCTTAATCGACTGCATCATCTGATGTAATCACACATTCTTGCAACCTTTTAGGCATGTGTCTTGTTCATCGAGGTCAGCTTGGGCCTGCTTCACCTCTGACTTCTTCTTGTCGAACTTCTCTTTCGACTTCACTAGTTGTTTCTTCACATGAGATTCTCACTGAATCCTTCTTAACATTCTCATTCCAATCCCATTCCTTAAGCTCATCTATGATCACGTCCCTGTTGATCACGACATACTTATTCACTGGGTTGAACAACTTGTATCCTCCAGTCGAATGATATCCTATCAGGATCATTTGACTCGACTTGTCCTCAAGCTTTCTTCTCAACTGATCTGGCGCATGTCTATGTGCTATAGATCTAAACACCTTTAAATGACTTAGGCTAGGCTTGACACCAGACCAACATTCTTCTAGCGTGATTTCTTATAGCTTCTTCGTCAGACATCAATTCAAGATGTATGTTACAGTCGACACGGCTTCTCCCCATAATTCTTTGGGTTGATACTTGCCTTTCAACATACTTCTCACCATATTCATGATGGTTTTATTCTTCCTTTTTGCAGTTCCATTCTGCTGTGGAGTGTAGGGTGGCACCACCTCATGCACAATCCCTTCTTTCTCATATAATGCATGGAAATCTTTCGACATATACTCTCCACCACCATTATTCCTCATAATTTTTAGCTTTCGACCACTTTGTCTTTCGACCATAGATTTAAACTTAGCAAATACCTCGATCAATTCACTTTTCTTCTTGATCAGGTAAGTCCATAATTTTTTACTGAAATCATCTATGAACGTGACAAAGTATCTGTTACCTCCAATCGAATCCACCTGGATAGGACCACATACATCAGAGTATATGACTTCGAGAATTGCCTTCGACTTGCTTCCTGCATCCTTGCTGAAGCTATTCTTGTGTTGTTTCTCCTGAACACATTCTTCACACACTTCGCTTGGAATTTCGATTTTTGGTAATCCTGAAACCATATTTCTTCTCTTCAAATCTCTGGTCTTTGAAGTTGAGATGGCCAAGTCGATAATGCCATAACTATTCATCTCTGAAAATTCCCCCGCCACTTTCTGTATCGGGGAAATTTGTGAATAAAAGTTATTAATTAGCTTAACTAAAAAAACAAGAGTCACCACCGCACTTTTATTTTATCCACAAAGGGAAAGGAAAAAGAGCGAACAAAACCTAAAGAGTCTAAAAAAGCAAAAGCTTAAAAAGACAAAGAGAAATGGGTAAGGGGGTTGGTTATGTAAAGGGAAAGTTTTACGCATCCAATACATATATAGTAATCTAAAGGAGCCCTTTGATGTATTCATGTTTTTTGGTCTGAAAAAGTTTGCTTGAAAAAGAGATTGGGGAGATGAGAAGAGAAATATTTTTTAAGATTTTTGTGTTTGGAGAGACTTATCGCCTCATGCCTACGTACCCACGATGTGCAATGTAGGATCAAAACCCCGTAGTTTGTGGTACAAAGAACAAAAATTTGTTTGTTTTGGTTGATTTTAAGTGTAAAGACAAGTCGTCAATTCCAAGCGAATAATTCCGCTTAAAGAAATGAATCATGTATAAACTTATGAAAAAGTATTAAAGGAAAAAGTGCATAAGGCACAAAAAAAGTTTGATGAGTTTAGGTGTTTTTTATGTTTTTTATAAAATGGTCAAAATAGGATTAACAATTGATTGACATTTATTAAAGAAAACAAAGTTTAAATATCGCTTGACCGAAGTCAAGGTTTTATTATGAATGCAGTTTTTAGTTTGAAAACAAGAAAGTTTTGAAAAAGAGAGGAGATTTTGAAAATTGAAGAAGGGGTGGAGAAGAAGTGACTATCCTAGTGCATAAAATAAAAGCTAGGGCAAGAAAGATCTAACCACAAATGTAGCTATTTTCACCATAAACCACACAAAAGCTCAAGGCTTCGAAGTCTTCCAACCATAATTCCAAAGCAAAGGGAAAAGGTCCTAGGTCTAAGTCCATAAGTCTGTAATCAAGAGTATAGGTCCTCCAATGCAAAGGATAGTGGCCATAGTCCAACAATTAAGAGCACAAGTATTTTAGTGGTTTAATCCTTTATTAGTGTTTTTGAGTCCAAATTGGACAAAAGAAAAACAAAGCACAAGATAATATGGTCCAAGTGGACAAAAGAAAAATGACATAAACATAAACATGATATGATAAAATGACATAAAGCATATAAAAATAAAGAGAGATAGGGTGCGAGAAAGAATTGTAAAGAAGTTAGAAGTTAGTTAATTAGTAGCACAAGGCTCTAGTGCCATAAGCCTTCACCAATTATTCCATTTCGCGTCATGAACTATAGTGATTAATCAATACACTTAGGTCAAGGTTAATGAAGACTTGTTAGAAGATTGATAGAATCAAAGCCTCTACAACAACAAGCTTCAAAGATTTTGAACCTAATACAAAAGATCAATCACCATTGGGTTGACGCGACCAATCAAGGTCCGGACCACGAAAGTTCAAATTCTGAATTAGATAAAGAGGGACAAATGTTGCGCTATATTAAGCAATCACCGAGTAATTTATGGAGTAATTACCGTACAATGAGGTCGGTCAATAGATCTTTGTGCTAATGCATGCTAGATGAACGATATGTAGATCGTCATCCGAAAGCAATACCGCACGAAAAGAAAATAGGTAACGATCTAGTCTTGATCAAGAATTCAACAAAGAAATTCTAAGATCCATAAGACTTTCATCGATCAAAAGAAAAGAGAGAAATAGATGAAGAGAAAGCCAAATTAAACCACACAATTATGAGATCTAAGGCTAAGAACAAAAGGAAAGGGAAGAAAATGGAAAAGGAACCAAAACAGCCCCCAAAATAAGGCAAAAAATGCATTCTGTTTTGAAGTAACCGGTTACTGCATATCTGCTAACCGATTACTTAGTTCAAAATGGCGCAGTTTTTCAAAATTAACACAGAATAACTGGTTACTGCATATCTGCTAACCGGTTACTCTGCACTAGAATGCAGAAAATTGTGCAAAATTCAGCATGATCCACTTTCAAAACTTTTTACAAATACCTTGTGATCATGGAACTAAAATTGCACGAAATTTAAAGTAAAATAACAGCAAAAACCAGCAATTAAACACAATTACAAGATCCAAAGGATCAAGTAACAAAGATCTCCAAAGATCTACATTATGGAAGATGAAGATGAAGCTTCAACAATGATGAAAGATGAATTACCACTTCAAATATGAAAATTCCTTCAAATTGCTTCAAGATCTACACTCCAAAGCCTTGATCTACTACGGTTGATGAACAAAAACAAGAATGGATGAAGGTTTAGCTCAAAGGTGAACAAGATTCAATGTAAATTCTTGTTAACTTTCAAAGGAAGAAATGTGAGCTTTGGTGAGTTTTGTGGTTGGGGATAGAATTTGCAAGAGGTTTGTTGGCTATCAAAAGCTTGTGAAATGAATGAAATGAAACCTCTATTTATAGAATTTAGGCTTGGGAATTTGGTGGTTTGGAATTAGGCTTGGATGATCAAAATTAGGATTGGAATTCAAATTTGGAGGGAATTATCAAAAAAGTGGTGATTAGTGGAGGTACATGGTAGGAATTAATTATGATGATGTAGGAAATTAAAATGAGATGGTTTAGAATATTCCACATGTGATCACAATGATGAAAATTGGTGCCAAATGCTGAAATTTGAATTTGTTGCCATTTTTCAAAATTTCACGAGGGTAACCGGTTACAGCATATCTGTTAACCGGTTACTTAGTGCAAATTTTGAAAAAATACTCTTTTTGAATGCACTGCTGTGGTTCGGCTCGATTCTTTTGCTCGTCAAAGAAGGCATGGAAATAAACACATGAACCTTAGAGTCTCTTGAATAAATATCAATTAAATCTTGGAAACTCTTGATCAGATGATTTTTGAATTAATTACAGATCAACTTTGACTTTGTTCAGATAAAATTCACTCGAGCTGCAGGGCTGTTGTTTTGGTATTCCTAACCTGTTCTTCCCCTGAAAATCTTAGTGAAAGGAAACAAAATATTTTTGGATTTTAATTAATGGTTAGTAAACATAAACAAATTAAGCAATAAAACAATTAACAAACACACACAAAACCAAAGATCCCTGCAAGGCACAATGCTACAAAAGTGGGGACGAATGTGTGATCTAGTTTGTGGCATGAAATGCAAAAAAACATGTGGGATCTTAAGGGTAAAAATTAGGGTATTACAGCTGCCCCTATTTAAGTTTCTTCTATTCAGAGATATGAAGATTGACATCTGTGTCTCAACGAGATAGAAGAGACTTAAATATAACAAGAAGCACAATTTTTGGCTCTAAGAGACCACAAAATGATATGATTATGCAAATGATATGCAAACAAAAGACCTCTGTAGGGAGAAAACGCCATATGAGATAAACAAAAGCTAGGGAGCAAAGAGAAAAGACTCCACAGGGGAAAGCAAAAGAGGGAAACATAACCCAACAGGGGAGGAAAAAACTCCACTGGGGAAGATAAAAGAGTCAGATTCCACTAAGGGGAAATTACCAATACCAAACATAAAAGAGGGAAAACTCGTCCCAAAAGGGAAGTAAAAACCTCACCTGGGGAAAAGATCATCCACTACTAGGCATCCGGTAATAGCATGATCATAGAGAAAGATTACTAACTACCAACAAAGTGGCAGTTACAACAAGGCAATCAACCAAAAGGATATGAGAAATATTACCTACTACCAACAAAGGGCAGGACGACAAAGGTAATAATCTTAAAAGATACGAGAAATATCACCTACTACCAACAAAGGGCAGAACGACAAAGGTGATAAACTCGAACAAGGAGAGATTACTAACCATCAACCAAGTGATAGCTACGACGAGGCAATCAACCAAAAGGATATGAGAAATATTACCTACTACCAACAAAGTGGGCAGTACGAGAAAGGTAATAAGCCAGCTATATCACCTACTACTAACTAAATGGGCAGGACGACAAAGGTGATAAGCTCAAAAAGAGGGATTACCAACTATCAACCAAGTGATAGTTATGACGAGGTAATCAACAAAAAAAAAGGGGTACAAGAAATATTACCTACTACCAACAAAGGGCAGGACGACAAAGGTAATAAATCCAAAAAGAAAGGAGAGATTACTAACTATCAAACAAATGATAGCTACAACAAGGTAATCAAACTCGACTATATCACCTACTACCAACTAAGTGGGCAGTACGACAAAGATAATAAGCCAACTATATCACCTACTACCAATTAAATGGGCAGGACGACAAAGGTGATAAGCTTCCATTGCCATAGCAAGGGACCAAAATTCATTCTGGGAATAAACCAGAGAGAAACGGTCAAACAAGACTCATCCCGAGGAGGAAATATCTCAACTGGGGATTAATTCCATCCAGACAAATGAACTGGAGAGGAAGGCTAAAACAAAATATCTTCCACGAGGCATAAACTCAGTGGGGAATTAGCAAAGATAGGCATTTTCTGCTCACGGGTCGACACTCTAAATGGAGAGAGGACACATATGCTCTGCGGGGATAACAACACCAGAGCAAAGAAGCACCAACACAAATGCGAGATGCACAATGCACCAATGATATGCTATGCACAACAAAAGAATGTGCATGCAATGCGTATGCGTATGAATATGTTGACAAAATAAACATAAAGATAAACAGAGGGCGGAATGAACATCACAACACCACTGAATACTCGGCTAATCTCATCAAGATGGAGATATCATTAGCAGCTCTGCTAGGGATTTAGCTGAAGAAATCTGGCAAGAGATAAACAAAAGCCATCAAAGGAAAATAAATCCTACTACAAGGCTCAAATCTTGCTGGAGAAAAGAAGATACTCCTTGGGGGTTAAACCTAAATATCAATCTTCTAACATCGATGATCCACGGAGAGGATAACAACATAAACTCTGCTTTGAGGATGGCAGGAAAGTTGTTGGGGAATCATACAACCCAAATTTTTTTTGAATCTTCCTGGGGATCATAAAAATTCATAGGAACTTCCATTTCAAAAGGATGAAGAGATCTGCTGCGGAGAAATAATGAATCCGCTGGGGATTGTAGACATATAACCATCTACGCAAAATTCATTGGGAATACAAGGCAGATCTGCTGGAGATACAAGATAAAAGCTATCTGAGGATTAACCAAATTTGAGCAAGGCATCCTGGACTTGCTGAGAAAACAGGAAGAGGTCAAACTGTGGGGGATTTTAGATCAATACTCATCATAAATGAGAGAAAACCCAACAGGTGACTAAAAGAGATATCATCAGCGACTTCACTGGGGAATAGCCGCATTAGTGATGCACAATCTTCACTAGGAGGATAAATCTGAATAAAACAATCTGGAGAGAAGTACATCCTGGACTTGCAGGGGGAAATAAGAAATTAACATCATTGCTCTATGCTCGGGGAACAATCGAAACAGTAATCTTCTGTCTCCGTTAGGGAATCAACAAGGATAAATCAACTTGGAGAGAAATACATCCACAGAGCAAGATAAAAAAAATCCGACAAACAGCCACTAAGTCAATGCTTCTTAAAGAAAAATAACATTGCTCTTTGTTTGGGGACAACAACACATCCAGAGGGTAAAACTCTGAGTGAGGATTCTTCATATGACTTTTGCTGGAGACAACAAAAATGAATCTCTGCATGAGGACTGTCATCAAGGAGAGGTGAACCTCAAAACTACTCAACTATCTGGCTGTAACATAATCAGCTGGAGAAGATTCAGATCAAGACTTAGCTGGGGAAAAACCAAATAGCATTGGTCCTTACGAATTCAACACATCGTGACAAACCTATCACCTTGTCAACAACTAAGCACATTCACAGGAACAAGCTCTGTTAAGGAAATATCAACAAACTCTACTGGGGATTTGTCAATAAATTCTGCCAAAGGAGCGAGAACGAACCCTGCTGAGGAGAACATTGATCCTACCATTCTTAGAATAACCGTTGACATTCCTTTTAGTATTCATAAATCAAAGGAAAATGTTTTTATAGTTTTAAAAATTTTAATCAATTATTCACATTTTGTTTCAAAAATCATCATAAAAAATAAATGAAATTTTGCAAACAAAAACAAAGTAAGAATTGCAAACAAAGGGACAAAGGCCCAAATTTTATTAATAGAATGGTAGTCCGCAAATGGCGCAACTCCATGGATCATTACAAAATTTGAAAAATGGTAAATACATGGAACGGGTTACATTTAAATACAACGACCATTCTCCCTAACAACTTTGAATTCCACTGTGCTCAAAACTTTAGCTGTGGATGATTGAAGCAGAATCCTTGATAGACAATGTCGCTTTCAACAATCAAGACTAGCCAGATGCAGTTACTTGCCATAATCCCTAGCTTTTGCTTAGATTGCCCTCTCGGGTTTTCAATCTACCGGGATGATTATTTCTATTTTTGTCTCTAATTTTTGCCTAGACTGCCCTTTCGGGTTTTCAGCCCACCGAGACACTCATTTTTGCCTAAGCCGCCCTTTCGGGTTTTCAACTTAGCGAGGTGTTCTTTTTATTTTTAGGCGAAGTATTTCTTGACTGCATCGACATTCACAAGACGAGTGAACTCTTCACCATCCATAGTTGTAAGAAGTAATGCACCACCAGAGAAGTCTCTCTTAACAACATATGGGCCTTCATAATTAGGAGTCCACTTGCCCCTAGAATCATTGGTAGAAGTCGAGGTATTTTTGAGCACGAGGTCGCCTTCTCTGAAAACACGAGGTCGAACCTTCTTATCAAAAGCTTTCTTCATTCTCTGTTGATACAATTGGCCATGACACAAGGCCGACATTCTTTTTTCTTCAATCAAATTCAACTAATCGTATCTACTCTGACACCATTCAGCCTCAGAAAATTCAGCTTCCATCAAAACTCTCGTAGAAAGGATTTCAATTTCTACTGGGAGCACTGCTTCCATACTGTAAACAAGAGAGAAAGGGGTTGCCCATGTTGAATTGCAAACGGATGTACGATACCCATGCAAAGCAAAAGAGAGCATCTCATGCCAATCCTTGTATGTAACAACCATCTTCTGAACAATATTCTTAATATTCTTACTAGCAGCTTCAACAACCCCATTCATCTTAGGTCTGTAAGGAGAAGAATTATGATGCTCATTCTTAAACTCATCGCATAATTCTTTCATCATCTTGTTATTCAAATTCGACCCATTATCAGTGATAATATTGTTTGGAACATCATACCGACAGATGATTTGGTTCTTGATAAACCGGACCACTACTTGCTTGGTCACATTGGCATATGATGCCGCTTCAACCCACTTGGTAAAATAGTCAATAGCCACCAATATGAAACGGTGTCCATTCGAAGCTTTAGGCTCAATCATTCCAATCATATCAATGCCCCACATGGAAAAGGCCATGGAGAAGAGATAACATTGAGAGGAGTTGGAGGCACATGAATTTTGTCAGCATAAATCTGGCACTTATGGCACTTCTTCACAAATTTGCAACAATCAGATTCCATTGTCAGCCAATAGTAACCTGCCCTCAACATCTTCTTAGCCATTGCATGCCCATTGGCATGGGTACAGAAAGATCCTTCATGAATTTCTTTCATCAACATGTCTGCTTCGTGTCTACCCACGCATCTGAGCAAGACCATGTCATAATTTCTTTTATACAGTACATCATCATTCAAGAAGAAACTACCAACCAATCTTCTCAAAGTCTTCTTATCTTTCTTGGATGCCCCAAGCGGGTACTCTTGATTTTGAAGAAAGCATTTAATATCATAATACTATGGTTTACCATCAACAACCTCTTCAACGGCAAACACATGAGCTGTCCTATCAAGCCACATAACATCGATTTTGGGCACATCATTCCACCGATTCACCACAATCATGGAGGATATAGTGGCTAAAGCATTCGCCATTCGATTTGCTGCTCTGGGTACATGGTGAAACTCAACCTTATTGAAGAAAGTTAACAACCTTCTTGCATAATCTCGATAAGGAATCAAATCAAGTTGACGTGTCTCCCATTCTCCTTTAATCTGATTAATCACCAGGGCTGAACCTCCGTATACATCAAGAATATTGATTCTTAAATCAATGGCTTCTTCCAAGCCCATAATACATGCTTCATACTCAACCGCATTATTTGTGCAAGTGAACATCAACCTTGCAGTGAAAGGAATATGAGAACCATGAGGAGTAACAATTATTGCTCCAATACCATTTCCATACTCATTAACAGCTCCGTCAAAAACCAAACCCCAACGGGATCCAGGCTCAGGCCCTTCATCAGGTAATGGTTCTTCACAATCTTTAACCTTTAGATACATCACATCCTCATCAGGAAAATCAAACCTGATAGGTTGATAATCATCAATTGGCTGGTGTGCCAAATGGTCAGCCAAAACACTTCCTTTTATTGCTTTTTGAGTTCGGTACTCGATATCATATTCTGACAACAACATTTGCCAACGAGCGATCCTCCCAGTTAAAGCAGGCTTTTCAAAGATATACTTGATCAGATCCATTTTGGATATCTACCAAGTTGTATGATTCAACATATACTGGCGGAGGCGCTTGGCAGCCCAAGCTAAAACACAACATGTCTTTTCAAGCATTGAGTACCGAGACTCACAATCGGTGAACTTCTTGCTCAAATAATAAATGGCAAACTCTTTTCGACCAGATTCATCTTGTTGTCCCAGAGCACAGCCCATAGACTCTTCCAGCATAGTCAAATACATGATCAAAGGTATTCCTTCCTCGGGAGGAGACAAAATCGGAGGTTCAAGCAGATACTCTTTAATTCTTTCAAAAGCTTTCTGACAATCCTCTGTCCAGACACAACCCTGATCTTTGCGAAGAAGCTTGAAGATCGGCGCACATGTGGCAGCCATATTGGATATAAATCGGGAGATATAACTCAAACGTCCCAGGAATCCTCTTACTTGTTTTTCTATTTTGGGCGCAGGCATTTCCTGAATAGCTTTAACTTTACTAGGATCAACTTCAATGCCTTTTTGGCTGAAAATAAAGCCAAACAAATTTCCAGAACGGACACCAAAAGTGCATTTATTAGGATTCAAACGGAGCTTAAACTTTCTCAAATGCTGAAACAACTTCAATAAGTACTCAATATGATCTTCTTCAGTCTTCTACTTACAAATCATATCATCCACATAGACCTCAATTTCTTTATGCATCATATCATGGAACAAAGTAGTCATAGCTCTCTGGTACGTTGCACCAGCATTTTTCAAACTGAAGGGCATCACTCTATAACAGAATGTTCCCCAGGGTGTAATGAATGTTATTTTTTCCATATCCTCGGGTGCCATCTTTATCTGATTATATCCGGAAAATCCATCCATAAAAGAGAAGATACTAAATTTAGAAGTATTATCTACCAGCATATCAATGTGTGGCAATGGAAAATCATCTTTCGGACTGGCTTTATTCAAATCTCTATAGTCAACGCACATTCGGACTTTTCCGTCTTTCTTTGGAACAGGCACAATATTGGCCACCCATTGAGGATAGTCAGAAGTCACAAGAAAACCAGCATCAATCTGCTTTTGAACCTCCTATTTGATCTTCACAGCCATGTCGGGATGAGTTCTTCGCAATTTCTGTTTCACAGGTGGACATTCAGGCTTCAGCGACAATCTATGCTCCATAATATCAGTATCAAGACCAGGCATGTCTTGATAAGACCAAGCAAACACATCAACATATTCTCTAAGAAGCTCCACAATCCTTTTCTTACCATCTGACTGAAGCAGTGCCCCAATCTTGACTTCTTTCTTATCATCATCTGAACCCAGATTAACCAATTCCACTGGCTCTTCATGAGGCTGAATGGCTTTTTCCTCGTGCTTAAACAACCGAGAAATTTCATCTGGAATCTCCTCAATACCCTCTTCTTCAGCTCCAAACACAGGGAACTCAAAGTTGGGAGGGGGCATAGGGTCATTGTTTTCAATGGGTTTAACAATCAATCTGTACAATGATTTATGTTTGATTTTAGAATATAAACACGAAGTGCAAGTATTATGCAGATAAAGGTGACTATCACATTTTTTTTTTGGTTTTTTATGTTACCATTTTTTAGAAATAAAGCAAAAAGGGAAAAACATAATATGGATAAACAAAATAACATTTTATTGATGATGATAAAATTTGAAACAAAGCCCTCATAAATTCACTTTCACCTTGGGCAGAGTGAAAGGATTTTTTGAAAGAAACAAAAACAAATTACTTTGAAAAATGAACAACAGTGGGAACATCAACAACTATCCAATTCTGGCAGATTTGTCCATGTGTCACAAAATTGGGAAGTTCTTCTTCTTCATCATCTTCAATGATGGCAGCAGTAGAGTGATCCTTGTTGATGAATCCGGCGCTGTGAAAGGCCTCATTAATACGCTTCAAATCTCTTCTGACTGTACCAGGCGTAAAGCCTAAACCAGTTTTGCCCAGGTTATCAACCACATCAATGACTCGGCCCCAACCATCAGATCGACCAGTCTTTAACACATGCAGAGCATCTTTCAAAGAAGACATGGGTAACTCATTCTTCTTAACAGCTTTATCATCAACAGAAAGAGCTTGGAACGGAGTCCCAACAGTTTTATCAGCATCAACATACAAAAATGATGAAAGGTGGCTCACCAGCATCGCTTGCTCACCTCCAACAATTACTAGCTTATCATTCTTAACAAATTTCAATTTCTGATGAAGAGTCGAAGTCACTGCCCCAGCCTCATGAATCCATGGTCGGCCAAGCAAATAACTATAAGTAGGACGAATATCCATTACTTGAAAAGTAATTTGGAAGAAGCACGGTCCTATCTTGATTGGAAGATCAACTTCTCCAATCACGGTCTTTCGAGATCCATCAAAAGCTTTAACAACAACCCCATTATACCTCATGGGAGGACCTTGGTAAGAAAGCCTTGACAAAGTAGATTTTGGCAACACATTCAAAGAAGAGTCAGTATCAACTAGCACATTGGAGAGTGCATCTTCTTGACAGTTCATAGAGATATGTAAAGCCAAATTGTGATTTCTCCCCTCCTCGGGTAACTCTTCATCACAGAAACTCAAATTATTACATGCTGCGAGGTTGGCAATAATTCCATCAAACTAATTAACAGTCACATCATGCTCAACATATGCTTGTTCCAAAACCTTCTGCAAAGATCTCCTATGAGCTTGAGAACTCAACAGTAAGGACAACACTGAAATCTTGGACGGGGTATACAAGAGTTGATCTACAACACTGTACTCACTCTTCTTGATCAATTTCAAAACTTAATCCTCATAGGCCTTCGAACCACTGGTCTGACCAGAAACATCGACATTACTCTCATCTTGATGTCGTTTGCCAGTAATAACACTCTCCACAATCTTTGGAGGCTCAGGAGCAAAGACACGACCACTTCGGATCACTCTACTCACATCAGTGATGCTTACCACAGAAGACAAATAAGGAATAGGCACTTCCTTACCATCTTCTACCATGGTAGCATTATACTTATACGGAACAGCCTTGTCAGATTCATAGGATATTGGACCGGGCAACCGAATGACCAAAGGCATAACAGCGGTCTTCCGACTATCATAAGAGATAACAACTCTTTCAGGAATATTAAAACGTGGTGCAATAACATTCACCTCATTCTGATATTCATCTCTTTTAGCAGTAACCTCAACCAAATTCTCGTCCATCATTCTTTGAATATCCCTCTTCACTATCACACAACCACGCGGATTCACGGAACAGATGCAACAAGCTGCATAGTCATGATCAATATCATGGTATTCACTCAAAAGTGCATGCATTTCCACAAGAGATCTTCAGATCCAACGGATATCAAAGATTTTGAATGTACCAGGACAACCATAAACCATATTGACAGACGCCTTGCCATGATTAGGCAGCGGATTCAATTGTACATTAGGGTTGGAATCTTCGAAATACAAAATACCACTCCTAGCCAACCTTTGAAGTTCCATCTACAATGGATAACAGTTCTCAGTAGCATGCCTAGCTCCCCCTGATGGAAAGCGCAACGAGCTTCGGGCTTATACCACCATGGCAAATCTTTTTGAACAGAAGGTGGTGCACGGGTTTGAACAAGATTCTTTTGAATTAAACAAAGAATCAATTTCGTGTAGGTCATCGGAATCGGATCAAAATCCTTCTGAAAACGCCCCCGTTAATTATTCGGTTTGATTAGAACGTTGTTGCTGAGTAGGAGCTTCTTGAACAACAGGAGCTGAACTAATAACAGGAGTGATAGATGCAACATGTTGCTGACACTGATTATTCTTACTGTAACTCTTTTTGCGTCCTCTATGGGAAATACCATTGGTCTCACCTTCTTTCTTTTTGGCAAGTCCTCCCCCATATTTCTTGGAATTACCAGCAGAATTACCATCTTTTGACAAATGTCCTTCACGGACACCTTCTTCCAATATCATCCCCATATTAACCATCTCAGTGAAATCACTCAGGGCACTAGCAATCATACGCTCATAATAGAAAGGACTCAGAGTTTTCAGAAAAATCTTAGTCATCTCTTTTTCTTCCAAAGGAGGATTAATCTGAGCAGCAATCTCGCGCCACCTCTGGGAGTATTCTTTGAATGTGTCCTTATCCTTCTGAGCCATTGCTCGAAGCTGATCCCGATCGGGAGCCATATCCACATTATACTTATACTGTTTCACAAATGCCTCACCCAAATCTTCGAAAGTGCGAATTCGAGTACTGTCAAGTCCCATGTACCATTTCAAAGCTGCACCAGACAAACTGTCTTGAAAGTAGTGAATGAGAAGCTGATTATTATCATTGTGAGTCGACATCTTACGAGCATACATAGTCAAGTGACTCAACGGACAAGAATTACCCTTATACTTTTCAAAGTCAGGGACCTTGAACTTATGTGGGATCTTCGTATTAGGAACCAAGCATAACTCATGAGCATTCTTTCCAAATAGCTCATTACCCCTCAAAGCTTTGATCTCTTTCTGCATTTCAGTAAACTGGTCTTGAATCTCTTCCATTCTATCATAAGCACTAGCATTTTCACTTGGAGCAGTATGAAAAATCTGCTCTTCACCAAAAAGAACGATATGAACCACAGGCGGTGGTACAGTCATCACGGGTTGACCAGTAGGAACAAATGGAACTTTAGGAGGTGGTGGTAGTGGTTGATAACCTTCAGGAAAAAAGTTAACAGGCATGCCCCAGGGGAAGCCAAGAGGCATGGAGTGTTGAGGAACACTAGCAGGTGCCACGGAGATGGGCGTAGAGACAATCTCAGAAATGACTGTCCTTTACATAGGAGTTGAAAGCGGAGGAGGAAGAGGTTGATTCTGAGCAGCAACCATTGCTTCCATCATAGCAATGAGTCTCTCCAAACTATCCTTCAAATTTGTCACTTCCTCAAGAACCTCACGGTTCTCTGGTTGCAACTGATCCATCTTTTTCTTCAGATTAGCCCGAGTATTATACTGGTGCGACAACTTGGCTGAATGAAGACCAAAAGGAAACATAAGACACCTGGAAAAGGCAAGAAACAATGCAAAATGATGCTTGATATGCAAGATGCAAATGTAAAGTTTCAAGGAACTATAAGGCATATTGCAAACATTGTTATTTGAAATACCAAAATCTCATTCATTAATGATGGAAAATATTACATCTTGGAAGTATAGATTCAAGAATCCTAAAACAATAGAGAATAAAGAAAACTAGATCCCTAGAGAATCCTATGAGAAGAAGTCCCAGCTCTATCTTCCAACTTCTTGATGTGGGCCTGCATCTGAGTCTTCTCAATCAACAATTGATCAACTATCAACTTCCAAGGAGATTCTGAACTCTTCGGAATATCGGAAACTGGCTTAATGTGAGAGGAAAATAAATCCTTTTGCGCCTTTCTCTTCTTATTGGTAACTTCATCTTCATTCTTCTTCTTGAAGTGCTCTTGAAGTCTTGCATTCTCTAACTCAACAATCTGATATTTGTTCTTCCAAGCATCTCTCTCTTGTTGCATCTCGGCCAAAGCGATCTGAAGCTTCTCCATGTCTTCCATAAAGTAGAGAATATGCTTCTTATCAGTTAGAGATAAAGGCTCCTGACACGCATAAGGCATCTTCAAAGTAATAGCTCTATTTTTAACCCACTGGAGGTAAGGTTCCGAAGAGCTACAATTCGGATTTCCCAAACTTTCCTTCCTTTTCTACAAATGTTGCGCCAAGCTTCCACAATTTCTCTCTTGAGAGCAACCTGAGATTCTTCTTCCTTGAAAAAGAGACCGGCCAAATGAATGTTCTTTGGTACCTCTCGCAAAGGATATCCCAACTGACGATGAGCCAACACCGGATTGTAGTTGATTCCTCCCTTCGTACCAAGAAGAGGCACGTTGGGAAAATACCACAACTATCAATAATCATCGCTCTAGAAGGAATACGGCTACACCAATCAATATCAGAATGAGTGAGAGACATGATCTTCCGCGACCAATATAAACCATCCTTGAGATTCCAGAAAGCTGCAAACTTCGGCAAGTGAGAAATAAACCACTTGTAAAGCAAATGCGCACAACAGATAATCATCCCTTCACCATGGAAATTCCTGAGGTGAATAGAATGGTAAGCATTGGCAAGCAAAGTGGGAATTGGATTCCCAATCAAGAAGATCTAAATAGCGTTGATGTCGACAAAGTTCTCAACATTCGGGAAGAGGAACAGTCCATAAATGAGCAAGGTGAGAATAGCCTCAAAAGCAACTGTGTTCTTCACACTAGCAAAGTGATGAGCTCTATCCATCAAGAACTTAGCGGGTAAACCAAGAATCTTTCCTTTGGTATCCATGCGAGCCTTAATCTCAGAAACCTTCAAGTGAGTAGTCTTCGCAATAATGTGATGCTCAGGAGCGGGATCCAAACCAGAGAAAATCTGACCATGAACAGGTAAACCAAGCAGGAGAGAATACTCCTCTAGCATAGGTACCAACTGATAATCAGGAAAGGTGAAACAATGAAGCAAAGGGTCATAGAATTGAACCAAAGTAGCAATCAATCCTTCAGCCATATCAACCTTCAAGAGAGATAAAAGCCTTCCATATCTGGACTCGAACTTCTTGGTATCAGCAACCAAAGATCTTAGCTCTCTCAAACCCCCTAACTTAGGACTCTTGAAAGTGTACTTCCTTGTACTTCTCCTTTCAAAATCCATAACAAAAATACCTATAATGTTTGCAATAACACCTTTAAGTTCCTTGAAACCTTCCAAAAGAATGCTCATGAATGTATG
This sequence comes from Lathyrus tuberosus, assembly GCA_022829125.1. NCBI lineage: Eukaryota > Viridiplantae > Streptophyta > Magnoliopsida > Fabales > Fabaceae > Lathyrus > Lathyrus tuberosus. The sequence goes on along the minus strand of JALAZF010000203.1, from coordinate 4,581,801 downwards.
AGTGCATGAATGCAATAACCACAAACAAGATCACACAAAGCACACGGGTCAAGGTTCAAGTCACGAGCATGAAGCCAAGGGTAAGAACCAATCCCATAAAGGTATGTACTAAGGTTTTGTCTTTATTGTACCTGCTGAAAACAGTTGTTCTAACAGAGTGCCCAGGGTCCACAATCCACTATCAGACACACCAGCGCGCCGATTTGCTCGGAGGTTGGTAGTTATCCTCAAGAGAATCTAACCTGAATGTGGCATCGCGTGACAGCTAAGTCAGATTTGCATCTTCATAGCTTCCGCGCCACGATCCTAAAAGGGCTAAGATGGGTTAAGGGTTACTACGGTCCTCAGTGTTATAGGCTTCTATGGAAAATGTAATGCCTTCACGATCGCTCGATCACCATCAGTTATTCCAAAGAGGCAATATACCCCCAATTAACAAAAGCAGTAAAAGAAAATTCAAAATTTCATCAGAGTATATTTAGAAATTCACAGCATAGACCGAGGGGTCACATCAAATTGAAACAAACATACAACACCTGCCCATAAAGATATGCAACGCTCGCAGGTAGCAAACAAACAGAGGAACTTAGTTCCTACTACCCACAATTCAAATACAGAATAAAGCGGAAAATCTGTATTGAATCTCATATATATATATATATATATATATATATCATAAAAAGTTTGTCATACATAAAGTCATACATGCACAAGCCAAAAGATATATATACATATACACATCAAACTACAAAACGATCCCCCTGACTACCCGGTGCCACATATCAGAGCCGACCGACAAAAGAATGAAGTCCTAAGCTTCACAAAAAGACCTCCAGCATCTAATCTGCAATGCCTCATAGAGCATTATAAAACAGCAGAAGGGTGAGAAAAACAATCATAATATAATTGCATACAATTATATATAACACAAAGAAAATACACATATATACTGTTCTCACCACAACGCACACCAGAATTCAAACACAAAACAACGCAATGTGTATTTCATATTTCCATCATCAAAGTATACCAACCATGCACAATACAAGTATCACCAACACATATACATATATCAATTTATCAATTTTATCCATAATTACACACATAAACACACCATTAGTGATTTATACAAATGCAAGAGACCGACACAACGACTCTATGCATATGCACATGCGGTACCAACTTCCATCAATTCTCAACACCAGTTCACTCAGGAACTATTGGAACCATCGCTCGTTACTTAGTGTAACTCCCCGTCGGGCATACGATGTTCCCCGTCGCTTTCGGTCCTCTTTGTATAAGGCTCACGACGTTTATGGATTGCTTTCGATCCTCTTTGTATAAGGCTCACGATCTGATCGCTCACACCCCCACATGGGCACACGACCGTCTATAACCATCGCTTTCGATCCTCTTATTTTTAAGGCTCACGATCCAATCAGATCGCTTTCAGTCCTCTTATTTTTAAGGCTCACGATGTTATAGCAGATTCCCTCTGGAATCAATCCGTCACTCAGGACGTCACAAGAATGTATATCATGATGCTCAGCATACAATGACACATGACATTCAAATGCACACATATATGCAACCATCTCACTTAACATAAATCATGCTTTGCAATTCAAGCCCAAAACAATGCCTTTATTTGCCATACGGCCACAAACCATCTTCACGCCATCTAAACACATGCATTTATATCATATAATCCGCACAAGTCATACAACTATATCTCAAGCCTGTTGCATAATAACGCCTCAAATACACACAGTTAAAACGGTAAAAGTCGACACACAACACATTTCCCGATTCCAGATATAATTAAATCGGCTAACAATCTCAACCCCATTACAATAATAAAGAACATTTCACCAGCTTTCTAACGCATCAAACCACGCCTCAAACCGACCCACGGATAAAAAGTTATAAGGAAAACAAATTCAGAAAAACTGTCATGTTCGCAGTGCGAAGCTCCTAGCGAGTCCTTCGCTTCTCCATTCGTAGTGCGAATGTCCTAGCGAACAGTGGCAGAATGAAAAATAGCCTAGAAAATTCCCAACGTTTGCAGTGCGAACCATCCAGCGAATGCTCGCTACCCCATTCGCAGTGCGAATCCTCCAGCGAACAGTGACAGAATGAAAAATAATACAACGTTCGCAGTGCGAACCTCACGCGAACGCTCGCCACTCCTTCGCTGGCCATTCGCAGTGAGAACCTGCGATTTCAGCAAAACCCAGCAGCGCACCAGTTCATCCAAAAATGATGTTTTCTCAACCAAAACATTTCCAAACCAACCTATAACAATTAGAGCATAACTCAATCATGGTAACAAGTATTCTACTACGTTTACACCGATTTTCGACCGTGAAACCATCGATATCACATTATATTTCTCATTTCAACCTAGAATCCAAAACTAGAGAAAGACAATAGCATATGCAAACACATACATACATAATCATACACAAGCATAAGATAATCGAGTTTCACACCCTTACCCGATTTAATCGTGTTCTAGAAAGTCGGTTGATTGATTTCCAAGTTTTCTCAAATCCTCTCTTTTTCTTCTCTTCTCCTCTTCTTTTCTCCTTCTCTTCTTTTTCTTACTATTTTTCTCTCTTTCTATTTTCTATTATATTCTAACTTAACAAAATAAATCAAAATGCCCAAAATACCCCTACACTCAAACATCTCGCAAATGTTCTCAAAATGCGATAAAATATATTCACGATGAAAAATAACATATTTTCACATAAAAGTCAGAAATAAAATAATATAATAATAAAATAATAAAAAACGGCTCAATTAAATTAAAACTGACAAAACTGGAACGTTACACCACAATCCACTATCAGACACACCAGCGCGCCGATTTGCTCGGAGGTTGGTAGTTATCCTCAAGAGAATCTAACCTGAGTGTGGCATCGCGTGACAGCTAAGTCAGATTTGCATCTTCATAGCTTCCGCGCCACGATCCTCAAAGGGCTAAGATGGGTTAAGGGTTACTACGGTCCTCAGTGTTATAGGCTTCTACGGAAAATGTAATGCCTTCACGATCGCTCGATCACCATCAGTTATTCCAAAGAGGCAATATACCCCCAATTAACAAAAGCAGTAAAAGAAAATTCAAAATTTCATCAGAGTATATTTAGAAATTCACAGCATAGACCGAGGGGTCACATCAAATTGAAACAAACATACAACACCTGCCCATAAAGATATGCAACGCTCGCAGGTAGCAAACAAACAGAGGAACTTAGTTCCTACTACCCACAATTCAAATACAGAATAAAGCGGAAAATCTGTATTGAATCTCATATATATATATATATATATCATAAAAAGTTTGTCATACATAAAGTCATACATGCACAAGCCAAAAGATATATATACATATACACATCAAACTACAAAACGATCCCCCTGACTACCCGGTGCCACATATCAGAGCCGACCGACAAAAGAATGAAGTCCTAAGCTTCACAAAAAGACCTCCAGCATCTAATCTGCAATGCCTCATAGAGCATTATAAAACAGCAGAAGGGTGAGAAAAACAATCATAATATAATTGCATACAATTATATATAACACAAAGAAAATACACATATATACTGTTCTCACCACAACGCACACCAGAATTCAAACACAAAACAACACAATGTGTATTTCATATTTCCATCATCAAAGTATACCAACCATGCACAATACAAGTATCACCAACACATATACATATATCAATTTATCAATTTTATCCATAATTACACACATAAACACACCATTAGTGATTTATACAAATGCAAGAGACCGACACAACGACTCTATGCATATGCACATGCGGTACCAACTTCCATCAATTCTCAACACCAGTTCACTCAGGAACTATTGGAACCATCGCTCGTTACTTAGTGTAACTCCCCGTCGGGCATACGATGTTCCCCGTCGCTTTCGGTCCTCTTTGTATAAGGCTCACGACGTTTATGGATTGCTTTCGATCCTCTTTGTATAAGGCTCACGATCTGATCGCTCACACCCCCACATGGGCACACGATCGTCTATAACCATCGCTTTCGATCCTCTTATTTTTAAGGCTCACGATCCAATCAGATCGCTTTCAGTCCTCTTATTTTTAAGGCTCACGATGTTATAGCAGATTCCCTCTGGAATCAATCCGTCACTCAGGACGTCACAAGAATGTATATCATGATGCTCAGCATACAATGACACATGACATTCAAATGCACACATATATGCAACCATCTCACTTAACATAAATCATGCTTTGCAATTCAAGCCCAAAACAATGCCTTTATTTGCCATACGGCCACAAACCATCTTCACGCCATCTAAACACATGCATTTATATCATATAATCCGCACAAGTCATACAACTATATCTCAAGCCTGTTGCATAATAACGCCTCAAATACACACAGTTAAAACGGTAAAAGTCGACACACAACACATTTCCCGATTCCAGATATAATTAAATCGGCTAACAATCTCAACCCCATTACAATAATAAAGAACATTTCACCAGCTTTCTAACGCATCAAACCACGCCTCAAACCGACCCACGGATAAAAAGTTATAAGGAAAACAAATTCAGAAAAACTGTCATGTTCGCAGTGCGAAGCTCCTAGCGAGTCCTTCGCTTCTCCATTCGTAGTGCGAATGTCCTAGCGAACAGTGGCAGAATGAAAAATAGCCTAGAAAATTCCCAACGTTTGCAGTGCGAACCATCCAGCGAATGCTCGCTACCCCATTCGCAGTGCGAATCCTCCAGCGAACAGTGACAGAATGAAAAATAATACAACGTTCGCAGTGCGAACCTCACGCGAACGCTCGCCACTCCTTCGCTGGCCATTCGCAGTGAGAACCTGCGATTTCAGCAAAACCCAGCAGCGCACCAGTTCATCCAAAAATGATGTTTTCTCAACCAAAACATTTCCAAACCAACCTATAACAATTAGAGCATAACTCAATCATGGTAACAAGTATTCTACTACGTTTACACCGATTTTCGACCGTGAAACCATCGATATCACATTATATTTCTCATTTCAACCTAGAATCCAAAACTAGAGAAAGACAATAGCATATGCAAACACATACATACATAATCATACACAAGCATAAGATAATCGAGTTTCACACCCTTACCCGATTTAATCGTGTTCTAGAAAGTCGGTTGATTGATTTCCAAGTTTTCTCAAATCCTCTCTTTTTCTTCTCTTCTCCTCTTCTTTTCTCCTTCTCTTCTTTTTCTTACTATTTTTCTCTCTTTCTATTTTCTATTATATTCTAACTTAACAAAATAAATCAAAATGGCCAAAATACCCCTACACTCAAACATCTCGCAAATGTTCTCAAAATGCGATAAAATATATTCACGATGAAAAATAACATATTTTCACATAAAAGTCAGAAATAAAATAATATAATAATAAAATAATAAAAAACGGCTCAATTAAATTAAAACTGACAAAACTGGAACGTTACACCACAATCCACTATCAGACACACCAGCGCGCCGATTTGCTCGGAGGTTGGTAGTTATCCTCAAGAGAATCTAACCTGAGTGTGGCATCGCGTGACAGCTAAGTCAGATTTGCATCTTCATAGCTTCCGCGCCACGATCCTCAAAGGGCTAAGATGGGTTAAGGGTTACTACGGTCCTCAGTGTTATAGGCTTCTACGGAAAATGTAATGCCTTCACGATCGCTCGATCACCATCAGTTATTCCAAAGAGGCAATATACCCCCAATTAACAAAAGCAGTAAAAGAAAATTCAAAATTTCATCAGAGTATATTTAGAAATTCACAGCATAGACCGAGGGGTCACATCAAATTGAAACAAACATACAACACCTGCCCATAAAGATATGCAACGCTCGCAGGTAGCAAACAAACAGAGGAACTTAGTTCCTACTACCCACAATTCAAATACAGAATAAAGCGGAAAATCTGTATTGAATCTCATATATATATATATATATATCATAAAAAGTTTGTCATACATAAAGTCATACATGCACAAGCCAAAAGATATATATACATATACACATCAAACTACAAAACGATCCCCCTGACTACCCGGTGCCACATATCAGAGCCGACCGACAAAAGAATGAAGTCCTAAGCTTCACAAAAAGACCTCCAGCATCTAATCTGCAATGCCTCATAGAGCATTATAAAACAGCAGAAGGGTGAGAAAAACAATCATAATATAATTGCATACAATTATATATAACACAAAGAAAATACACATATATACTGTTCTCACCACAACGCACACCAGAATTCAAACACAAAACAACACAATGTGTATTTCATATTTCCATCATCAAAGTATACCAACCATGCACAATACAAGTATCACCAACACATATACATATATCAATTTATCAATTTTATCCATAATTACACACATAAACACACCATTAGTGATTTATACAAATGCAAGAGACCGACACAACGACTCTATGCATATGCACATGCGGTACCAACTTCCATCAATTCTCAACACCAGTTCACTCAGGAACTATTGGAACCATCGCTCGTTACTTAGTGTAACTCCCCGTCGGGCATACGATGTTCCCCGTCGCTTTCGGTCCTCTTTGTATAAGGCTCACGACGTTTATGGATTGCTTTCGATCCTCTTTGTATAAGGCTCACGATCTGATCGCTCACACCCCCACATGGGCACACGATCGTCTATAACCATCGCTTTCGATCCTCTTATTTTTAAGGCTCACGATCCAATCAGATCGCTTTCAGTCCTCTTATTTTTAAGGCTCACGATGTTATAGCAGATTCCCTCTGGAATCAATCCGTCACTCAGGACGTCACAAGAATGTATATCATGATGCTCAGCATACAATGACACATGACATTCAAATGCACACATATATGCAACCATCTCACTTAACATAAATCATGCTTTGCAATTCAAGCCCAAAACAATGCCTTTATTTGCCATACGGCCACAAACCATCTTCACGCCATCTAAACACATGCATTTATATCATATAATCCGCACAAGTCATACAACTATATCTCAAGCCTGTTGCATAATAACGCCTCAAATACACACAGTTAAAACGGTAAAAGTCGACACACAACACATTTCCCGATTCCAGATATAATTAAATCGGCTAACAATCTCAACCCCATTACAATAATAAAGAACATTTCACCAGCTTTCTAACGCATCAAACCACGCCTCAAACCGACCCACGGATAAAAAGTTATAAGGAAAACAAATTCAGAAAAACTGTCATGTTCGCAGTGCGAAGCTCCTAGCGAGTCCTTCGCTTCTCCATTCGTAGTGCGAATGTCCTAGCGAACAGTGGCAGAATGAAAAATAGCCTAGAAAATTCCCAACGTTTGCAGTGCGAACCATCCAGCGAATGCTCGCTACCCCATTCGCAGTGCGAATCCTCCAGCGAACAGTGACAGAATGAAAAATAATACAACGTTCGCAGTGCGAACCTCACGCGAACGCTCGCCACTCCTTCGCTGGCCATTCGCAGTGAGAACCTGCGATTTCAGCAAAACCCAGCAGCGCACCAGTTCATCCAAAAATGATGTTTTCTCAACCAAAACATTTCCAAACCAACCTATAACAATTAGAGCATAACTCAATCATGGTAACAAGTATTCTACTACGTTTACACCGATTTTCGACCGTGAAACCATCGATATCACATTATATTTCTCATTTCAACCTAGAATCCAAAACTAGAGAAAGACAATAGCATATGCAAACACATACATACATAATCATACACAAGCATAAGATAATCGAGTTTCACACCCTTACCCGATTTAATCGTGTTCTAGAAAGTCGGTTGATTGATTTCCAAGTTTTCTCAAATCCTCTCTTTTTCTTCTCTTCTCCTCTTCTTTTCTCCTTCTCTTCTTTTTCTTACTATTTTTCTCTCTTTCTATTTTCTATTATATTCTAACTTAACAAAATAAATCAAAATGGCCAAAATACCCCTACACTCAAACATCTCGCAAATGTTCTCAAAATGCGATAAAATATATTCACGATGAAAAATAACATATTTTCACATAAAAGTCAGAAATAAAATAATATAATAATAAAATAATAAAAAACGGCTCAATTAAATTAAAACTGACAAAACTGGAACGTTACACCACAATCCACTATCAGACACACCAGCGCGCCGATTTGCTCGGAGGTTGGTAGTTATCCTCAAGAGAATCTAACCTGAGTGTGGCATCGCGTGACAGCTAAGTCAGATTTGCATCTTCATAGCTTCCGCGCCACGATCCTCAAAGGGCTAAGATGGGTTAAGGGTTACTACGGTCCTCAGTGTTATAGGCTTCTACGGAAAATGTAATGCCTTCACGATCGCTCGATCACCATCAGTTATTCCAAAGAGGCAATATACCCCCAATTAACAAAAGCAGTAAAAGAAAATTCAAAATTTCATCAGAGTATATTTAGAAATTCACAGCATAGACCGAGGGGTCACATCAAATTGAAACAAACATACAACACCTGCCCATAAAGATATGCAACGCTCGCAGGTAGCAAACAAACAGAGGAACTTAGTTCCTACTACCCACAATTCAAATACAGAATAAAGCGGAAAATCTGTATTGAATCTCATATATATATATATATATATCATAAAAAGTTTGTCATACATAAAGTCATACATGCACAAGCCAAAAGATATATATACATATACACATCAAACTACAAAACGATCCCCCTGACTACCCGGTGCCACATATCAGAGCCGACCGACAAAAGAATGAAGTCCTAAGCTTCACAAAAAGACCTCCAGCATCTAATCTGCAATGCCTCATAGAGCATTATAAAACAGCAGAAGGGTGAGAAAAACAATCATAATATAATTGCATACAATTATATATAACACAAAGAAAATACACATATATACTGTTCTCACCACAACGCACACCAGAATTCAAACACAAAACAACACAATGTGTATTTCATATTTCCATCATCAAAGTATACCAACCATGCACAATACAAGTATCACCAACACATATACATATATCAATTTATCAATTTTATCCATAATTACACACATAAACACACCATTAGTGATTTATACAAATGCAAGAGACCGACACAACGACTCTATGCATATGCACATGCGGTACCAACTTCCATCAATTCTCAACACCAGTTCACTCAGGAACTATTGGAACCATCGCTCGTTACTTAGTGTAACTCCCCGTCGGGCATACGATGTTCCCCGTCGCTTTCGGTCCTCTTTGTATAAGGCTCACGACGTTTATGGATTGCTTTCGATCCTCTTTGTATAAGGCTCACGATCTGATCGCTCACACCCCCACATGGGCACACGATCGTCTATAACCATCGCTTTCGATCCTCTTATTTTTAAGGCTCACGATCCAATCAGATCGCTTTCAGTCCTCTTATTTTTAAGGCTCACGATGTTATAGCAGATTCCCTCTGGAATCAATCCGTCACTCAGGACGTCACAAGAATGTATATCATGATGCTCAGCATACAATGACACATGACATTCAAATGCACACATATATGCAACCATCTCACTTAACATAAATCATGCTTTGCAATTCAAGCCCAAAACAATGCCTTTATTTGCCATACGGCCACAAACCATCTTCACGCCATCTAAACACATGCATTTATATCATATAATCCGCACAAGTCATACAACTATATCTCAAGCCTGTTGCATAATAACGCCTCAAATACACACAGTTAAAACGGTAAAAGTCGACACACAACACATTTCCCGATTCCAGATATAATTAAATCGGCTAACAATCTCAACCCCATTACAATAATAAAGAACATTTCACCAGCTTTCTAACGCATCAAACCACGCCTCAAACCGACCCACGGATAAAAAGTTATAAGGAAAACAAATTCAGAAAAACTGTCATGTTCGCAGTGCGAAGCTCCTAGCGAGTCCTTCGCTTCTCCATTCGTAGTGCGAATGTCCTAGCGAACAGTGGCAGAATGAAAAATAGCCTAGAAAATTCCCAACGTTTGCAGTGCGAACCATCCAGCGAATGCTCGCTACCCCATTCGCAGTGCGAATCCTCCAGCGAACAGTGACAGAATGAAAAATAATACAACGTTCGCAGTGCGAACCTCACGCGAACGCTCGCCACTCCTTCGCTGGCCATTCGCAGTGAGAACCTGCGATTTCAGCAAAACCCAGCAGCGCACCAGTTCATCCAAAAATGATGTTTTCTCAACCAAAACATTTCCAAACCAACCTATAACAATTAGAGCATAACTCAATCATGGTAACAAGTATTCTACTACGTTTACACCGATTTTCGACCGTGAAACCATCGATATCACATTATATTTCTCATTTCAACCTAGAATCCAAAACTAGAGAAAGACAATAGCATATGCAAACACATACATACATAATCATACACAAGCATAAGATAATCGAGTTTCACACCCTTACCCGATTTAATCGTGTTCTAGAAAGTCGGTTGATTGATTTCCAAGTTTTCTCAAATCCTCTCTTTTTCTTCTCTTCTCCTCTTCTTTTCTCCTTCTCTTCTTTTTCTTACTATTTTTCTCTCTTTCTATTTTCTATTATATTCTAACTTAACAAAATAAATCAAAATGGCCAAAATACCCCTACACTCAAACATCTCGCAAATGTTCTCAAAATGCGATAAAATATATTCACGATGAAAAATAACATATTTTCACATAAAAGTCAGAAATAAAATAATATAATAATAAAATAATAAAAAACGGCTCAATTAAATTAAAACTGACAAAACTGGAACGTTACACCACAATCCACTATCAGACACACCAGCGCGCCGATTTGCTCGGAGGTTGGTAGTTATCCTCAAGAGAATCTAACCTGAGTGTGGCATCGCGTGACAGCTAAGTCAGATTTGCATCTTCATAGCTTCCGCGCCACGATCCTCAAAGGGCTAAGATGGGTTAAGGGTTACTACGGTCCTCAGTGTTATAGGCTTCTACGGAAAATGTAATGCCTTCACGATCGCTCGATCACCATCAGTTATTCCAAAGAGGCAATATACCCCCAATTAACAAAAGCAGTAAAAGAAAATTCAAAATTTCATCAGAGTATATTTAGAAATTCACAGCATAGACCGAGGGGTCACATCAAATTGAAACAAACATACAACACCTGCCCATAAAGATATGCAACGCTCGCAGGTAGCAAACAAACAGAGGAACTTAGTTCCTACTACCCACAATTCAAATACAGAATAAAGCGGAAAATCTGTATTGAATCTCATATATATATATATATATATCATAAAAAGTTTGTCATACATAAAGTCATACATGCACAAGCCAAAAGATATATATACATATACACATCAAACTACAAAACGATCCCCCTGACTACCCGGTGCCACATATCAGAGCCGACCGACAAAAGAATGAAGTCCTAAGCTTCACAAAAAGACCTCCAGCATCTAATCTGCAATGCCTCATAGAGCATTATAAAACAGCAGAAGGGTGAGAAAAACAATCATAATATAATTGCATACAATTATATATAACACAAAGAAAATACACATATATACTGTTCTCACCACAACGCACACCAGAATTCAAACACAAAACAACACAATGTGTATTTCATATTTCCATCATCAAAGTATACCAACCATGCACAATACAAGTATCACCAACACATATACATATATCAATTTATCAATTTTATCCATAATTACACACATAAACACACCATTAGTGATTTATACAAATGCAAGAGACCGACACAACGACTCTATGCATATGCACATGCGGTACCAACTTCCATCAATTCTCAACACCAGTTCACTCAGGAACTATTGGAACCATCGCTCGTTACTTAGTGTAACTCCCCGTCGGGCATACGATGTTCCCCGTCGCTTTCGGTCCTCTTTGTATAAGGCTCACGACGTTTATGGATTGCTTTCGATCCTCTTTGTATAAGGCTCACGATCTGATCGCTCACACCCCCACATGGGCACACGATCGTCTATAACCATCGCTTTCGATCCTCTTATTTTTAAGGCTCACGATCCAATCAGATCGCTTTCAGTCCTCTTATTTTTAAGGCTCACGATGTTATAGCAGATTCCCTCTGGAATCAATCCGCCACTCAGGACGTCACAAGAATGTATATCATGATGCTCAGCATACAATGACACATGACATTCAAATGCACACATATATGCAACCATCTCACTTAACATAAATCATGCTTTGCAATTCAAGCCCAAAACAATGCCTTTATTTGCCATACGGCCACAAACCATCTTCACGCCATCTAAACACATGCATTTATATCATATAATCCGCACAAGTCATACAACTATATCTCAAGCCTGTTGCATAATAACGCCTCAAATACACACAGTTAAAACGGTAAAAGTCGACACACAACACATTTCCCGATTCCAGATATAATTAAATCGGCTAACAATCTCAACCCCATTACAATAATAAAGAACATTTCACCAGCTTTCTAACGCATCAAACCACGCCTCAAACCGACTCACGGATAAAAAGTTATAAGGAAAACAAATTCAGAAAAACTGTCATGTTCGCAGTGCGAAGCTCCTAGCGAGTCCTTCGCTTCTCCATTCGTAGTGCGAATGTCCTAGCGAACAGTGGCAGAATGAAAAATAGCCTAGAAAATTCCCAACGTTTGCAGTGCGAACCATCCAGCGAATGCTCGCTACCCCATTCGCAATGCGAATCCTCCAGCGAACAGTGACAGAATGAAAAATAATACAACGTTCGCAGTGCGAACCTCACGCGAACGCTCGCCACTCCTTCGCTGGCCATTCGCAGTGAGAACCTGCGATTTCAGCAAAACCCAGCAGCGCACCAGTTCATCCAAAAATGATGTTTTCTCAACCAAAACATTTCCAAACCAACCTATAACAATTAGAGCATAACTCAATCATGGTAACAAGTATTCTACTACGTTTACACCGATTTTCGACCGTGAAACCATCGATATCACATTATATTTCTCATTTCAACCTAGAATCCAAAACTAGAGAAAGACAATAGCATATGCAAACACATACATACATAATCATACACAAGCATAAGATAATCGAGTTTCACACCCTTACCCGATTTAATCGTGTTCTAGAAAGTCGGTTGATTGATTTCCAAGTTTTCTCAAATCCTCTCTTTTTCTTCTCTTCTCCTCTTCTTTTCTCCTTCTCTTCTTTTTCTTACTATTTTTCTCTCTTTCTATTTTCTATTATATTCTAACTTAACAAAATAAATCAAAATGCCCAAAATACCCCTACACTCAAACATCTCGCAAATGTTCTCAAAATGCGATAAAATATATTCACGATGAAAAATAACATATTTTCACATAAAAGTCAGAAATAAAATAATATAATAATAAAATAATAAAAAACGGCTCAATTAAATTAAAACTGACAAAACTGGAACGTTACACCACAATCCACTATCAGACACACCAGCGCGCCGATTTGCTCGGAGGTTGGTAGTTATCCTCAAGAGAATCTAACCTGAGTGTGGCATCGCGTGACAGCTAAGTCAGATTTGCATCTTCATAGCTTCCGCGCCACGATCCTCAAAGGGCTAAGATGGGTTAAGGGTTACTACGGTCCTCAGTGTTATAGGCTTCTACGGAAAATGTAATGCCTTCACGGTCGCTCGATCACCATCAGTTATTCCAAAGAGGCAACCATCAAGTGGATAGATTCTCAAGTTCTTATTTTCCGAGATTCGACTCCCTCAAAGTTCCCTTGACTATACTATCCTCCTATCTCAAAGTGTACTCTGGTCCGGGTATAGGACCTATCTCACACACAGAGGAACTCTCAAACATAACAAACAAGTAACAAATAAATCAAACAAAAAGCAATAAATCAATTAAAGTAGGCTAAACCCCTCAAGGGAGAACTCCCCAGCAGAGTCGCCACTTTTCTGTAGCAGGGAAATTTGTGAGTATAAGCATTTAATTAGCTTAACTAAAAAAAACAAGAGTCGCCACCGCACTTTTATTTTATCCACAAAGGGAAAGGTAAAAGAGCGAACAAAACCTAAAGAGTCTAAAAAAACAAAAGCTAAAAAAGACAAAGAGAAAAGGGTAAGGGGGTTGGTTATGTAAAGGGAAGGTTTTACGCACCCAATACATCTATAGTACTATATAGGAGCCCTTTGATGTATTCATGCTTTTTGGTCTGAAAAAGTTTGCTTGAAAAAGAGATTGGGGAGATGAGAAGAGAAATATTTTTTAATATTTTTGTGTTTGGAGAGACTTATCGCCTCATGCCTACGTACCCACGATGTGCAATGTAGGATCAAAACCCCGTAGTTCGTGGTACAAAGAACAAAAATTTGTTTGTTTTGGTTGATTTTAAGTGTAAAGACAAGTCGTCATTTCCAAACGAATAATTTCGCTTAAAGAAATAAATCATGTCTAAATTTATGAAAAAGTTTTAAAGGAAAAAGTGCATAAGGCACAAAAAAAGTTTGATGAGTTTGGGTGTTTTTTATGTTTTTTATAAAATGGTCAAAATAGGATTAACAATTGATTGACATTTATTAAAGAAAACAAAGTTTAAAAATCGCTTGACCGAAGTCAAGGTTTTATTATGAATGCGGTTTTTAGTTTGAAAACAAGAAAGTTTTGAAAAAGAGAGGAGATTTTGAAAATTGAAGAATGGGTGGAGAAGAAGTGACTTTCCTAGTGCATAAAATAAAAGCTAGGGTAAGAAAGATCTAACCACAAATGTAGCTATCTTCACCATAAACCATACAAAAGCACAAGGCTTCGAAGTCTTCCAACCATAATTCCAAAGCAAAGGGAAAAGATCCTCGGTCTAAGTCCATAAGTCCGTAATCAAGAGTATAGGTCCTCCAATGCAAAGGATAGTGGCTATAGTCCAACAATTAAGAGCACAAGTCTTTTAGTGGTTTAATCCTTTATTAATGTTTTTGAGTCCAAAATGGACAAAAGAAAAACAAAGCACAAGATAATATGGTCCAAGTGGACAAAAGAAAAATGACATAAACATAAACATGATATGATAAAATGACATAAAGCATATAAAAATAAAGAGAGATATGGTGCGAGAAAGAATTGTAAAGAAGTTAGATGTTAGTGAATTAGTAGCACAAGGCTCTAGTGCCATAAGCCTTCACTGATTATTCCATTTCGCGTCTTGAACTATAGTGATTAATCAATGCACTTAGGTCAAGGTTAATGAAGACTTGTTAGAAGATTGATAGAATCAAAGCCTCTACAACAACAAGCTTCAAAGATTTTGAACCTAATACAAAAGATCAATCACCATTGGGTTGACACGACCAATCAAGGTCCGGACCACGAAAGTTCAAATTCTGAATTGGATAAAGAGGGACAAATGTTGCGCTATGTTAAGCAATCGCCGAGTAATTTACGGAGTAATTACCCTACAATGAGGCCGGTCAATAGATCTTTGTGCTAATGCATGCTAGATGAACGATATGTAGATCGTCATCCGAAAGCAATACCGTACGAAAAGAAAATAGGTAACGATCTAGTCTTGATCAAGAATTCAACAAAGAAATTCTAAGATCCATAAGACTTTCATCGATCAAAAGAAAAGAGAGAAATAGATGAAGAGAAAGCCAAATTAAACCACACAATTATGTGATCTAAGGCTAAGAACAAAAGGAAAGGGAAGAAAATGGAAAAGGTACCAAAACAGCCCCCAAAACAAGGCAAAAAATGAATTCTGTTTTGAAGTAACCGGTTACTGCATATTTGCTAACCCGTTACTTAGTTCAAAATGGCGCAGTTTTTCAAAATTAACACAGAGTAACCGGTTCCTGCATATCTTCTAACCGGTTACACTGCACCAGAATGCAAAAAATTGTGCAAAATTCAGCATGATCCACTTTCAAAACTTTTTACAAATACCTTGTGATCATGGAACTGAAATTGCACGAAATTTAAAGTAAAATAACAGCAAAAACCAGCAATTAAACATAATTACAAGATCCAAAGGATCAATTAACAAAGATCTCCAAAGATCTACATTATGGAAGATGAAGATGAAGCTTCAACAATGGTGAAAGATGAATTACCACTTCAAATCTGAAAATATCTTCAAACTGCTTCAAGATCTACACTCCAAAGCCTTGATCTACTACAATTAATGAACAAAAACAAGAATGGATGAAGGTTTAGCTCAAAGTTGAACAAGATTCAATGTGAATTCTTGTTAATTTTCAAAGGAAGAAATGTGAGCTTTGGTGAATTTTGTGGTTGGGGATAGAATTTGCAAGAGGTTTGTTGGCTATCAAAAGCTTGTGAAATGAATGAAATAAAGCCTCTATTTATAGAATTTAGGCTTGGGAATTTGGTGGTTTGGAATTAGGCTTGGATGATCAAAATTAGTATTGGAATTCAAATTTGGAGGGAATTATCAAAAGAGTGGTGATTAGTGGAGGTACATGGTAGGAATTAATTATAATGATGTAGGAAATTAAAATGAGATGGTTTAGAATATTTCACATGTGATCAAAATGATGAAAATTGGTGCCAAATGCTGAAATTTAAATTTGCTGCCATTTTTCAAAATTTCACGAGGGTAACCGGTTACAGCATATTTGCTAACCGGTTACTTAGTGCAAATTTTGAAAAAATACTCTTTTTGAATGCACTGATGTGGTTCGGCTCGATTCTTTTGCTCGTCAAAGAAGGATGAAAATAAACACATGAACCTTGGAGTCTCTTGAATAAAAATTAATTAAATCTTGGAAACTCTTGATCAGATGATTTTTGAATTAATTGCATATCAACTTTGACTTTGTTCAGATAAAATTCACTCGAGCTGCGGGACTGTTGTTTTGGTATTCCTAACCTGTTCTTCCCCTGAAAATGTTAGTGAAAGGAAACAAAATATTTTTAGATTTTAATTAATGGTTAGTAAACATAAACAAATTAAGCAATAAAACAATCAATAAACACACACAAAACCAAAGATCCCTGCAAGGCACAATCCTACAAAAGAGGGGACGAATATGTGATCTAGTTTGTGGCATGAAATTCAAAAAGACATGTGGGATCTTAGGATTAAAAATTAGGGTATTACAGCTTGCTGCAGTTGCAAGGAACTTATATTCCATCACATTAAGTTCAATCTTGAAGGTTATATCCCGAGACATTGGAGCCTTCAAGATTAACCTACCACCTGAGTCGAGAACTCTCATAATCTTGTCTTCGATCGACACCTTGTAGTTCTTTCTGACCAGCTGCCTTATACTGAGCAAGTTACTCTTCATGCCTGGTATGTACAACACATTGGAAATTACTGCCCTCTTGCCATCTTTCCTCATAATCAGAGCATCACCAATACCTTCAGCTGCTAGAGTATTGTCATTTGAAAACTTCACCATATTCTTCATTGAGGGCTTCATGTTGACAAACCAATCTTTCCTACCAGTCATGTGTGATGAGCATCTTGAGTCCAAGTACCACTGGTCCTGGAATTTTTCTTCATCTCTTGTTGTGACCATCAGCAACATATTCTCTTCTTCATGTTTCGCCAACTTTGCATTAGTTTCTTGATTCTTCTTCTTTTCTGGAAAATCACTAAAATAGTGACTATACTTCTGATAATTGAAACACTGAATGCGACTTTTGTCAGGTTTTTGACCACCACCTCTTCCTCTACCTGCAACACCATCTCTTTGGTTGCATTGGCTCTAGGGTATTCTCTGAATCGACCAGTTTCCTTCCTGCTGATTTTAACCAGTCGAATTGTTGTAGCCTCCTCTGCCTTTGTTGCCATTCCAACTTCCTTTGCCTTTCTTTTCTTTTTCTGACTATGTCTGCAAAGCCATATCACTCTTCGACTTTCCTGCAGCTCTTTCAACCATCCTTTGTTCATGAGACTCAAGCGTCCCTTGAAGCTCTTCCTTTGTCAATGTTGACAAGTCTTTTGACTCTTCTATGACTACTACCACATGATCGAACTTTGGAGCCAATGACTTCAAGATCTTTGCAACAACTGATTTTGATGTCAACACTTCTCCACATATATCATGATTTGATTCACCAGTTTTGTAACCCTAGTGAAGAAATCTGTTATGCTTTCATTATCTTCCATCTGAAGCAATTCATAAGTCCTTTTGTGAGTTTGTAACCTCACCTTTGTCACCTTCTCTGCGCCTCCAAACAATTTTTCAAGAATCTCTCAAGCTTCTTTTGCTAATTCAAGATCACTAACATTTTCAAAATTATCTGGATCAACACGATGAATTATAAAGAGAGCTTTATAATCTTTCTTCTTTAATTTTGTGTGTGCAGCATTTTCTTCATCCATCGTGTTTTTTACAAGCAGTGTCACTCCTTCCTTCACAAGATCCCAAAGATCTTGATAACAGAAGGCCACCTTAATCTGCTTGCACCAATTCTCATAGTTATCTTTCTTGAGAATCAGAAGGTTCGCCGGAAAGTGCCCGTTTGGATGATTCATCACCATCACGGTTTTGCTTCCTTGAATCGCAGCCGGAGCTCTAGATACTAAATGTTGGAATTCAACCACCATCTATGGAGAATTTAACTCAATCTTGATGAACAAGATTGATCGTATCTGGATCAGACAGTGATAGTGGCCAACAGCGTCTGGAACGGCAGCTCCGATGGTGACGAGAGACGACGGGGGGGGGGGGGGGGGGGTGTACCTGCAAGGTACTCCGACGCTCAAGTGAGAGAGTGTACAGAATATCAGCAAATACACAAAGCGTGAAAGGTAGGAAGAAAGTGTCCAACCTGACCCTCTCAAATGAGAGGGTATTTATAGAGAGCCCCCAGCGCGGGGCCAACGGTTACCTGCAATGGGCTGGATCAACTAGGCCCACTCCAAGTAACTGCTAGGGCTTACGTGTAGTAGTGAAGACCAACACGTGGTCTTCGCCCTAGAGTAACTGCTCCTAGATTTCCGAAAGTAGGGCAGACCGAATCTTTCGGAAGTGGGAGGTTACTTGGAACGTGTCCACGCGGGATAGATCGTTGGGTGCTCCTCGCGGGGGAGGAACCTTCTGTGGTCGAGGAGATGTAAAGCCCGTAGAAAGGGCCCGGCCTCGCGGGGGAGGGATAGTGTCCATCGAGGAGTGACGTGTAGCATGCTCGTGGGGGAGAAGCTAGCCTGTCGAGGAGTCACATCTCAGTGGGGTGTGATGTCCTCCTCTCCTATTGTCCCAAGTGCCCGACACTGCCTAAGTGCCCGGCGAAACTATGGCCAGCACGTGGCAGTCGCGTGTCTTGCAGAAGGACCTTATTGGGCCTCCCCAGGCTGTATGGGTTGGGCCTGCTCGACTGTTGGGCAGCCTCGGCCCAGTCCAGAATAGGAGCCCCCCAAGTCGTTTCTCTGAGATGTCAGAGCAATGACTTAAGGGTTATCGGCATGTCGGGGATACACCAAGAGAGGGACCGAGGAGGCCATTCTCGTGCTCGACGTTCCTATAGCCGCACATAAGTCAGGCATCAGACAACTATGTTTGGTCGCAACGCCGAGGAGACGAGGGGTTTCAGATTCGAAACATTGGGGAAAACTGAAACGACACGCGTGGGAGGATGGACGGCGGCATGTGTGCCACGTGTCGTCTGTCATTATTACCTAGGGCGGCTAGGGCGGCTGGCTAGTGTAGTGCACTCAAGTGCCCTATGTCCCTCGAGTTCCGCGAGAACCCTTATAAAAACTCCTCCCCTCGCTCATTTCTCACTTTTCCGTTTCTCTCTCAACAACCTCGCTCCTTCTCTCTCTACCTTCTACAGCAGCCGTTCGCCGCCGTCAACCGCCGGAAACTCCGTGCCGGAACCCTAAACCGCCGCTTATAAGGTATTTGCTCCAAAACTGATCTTTTTCTTGTGTTTCTTTTCAATTTTAACTAGTGTATAGCATTTCCTGGGTGAACTGATGAAGTTCCCACGAGAAATGAAAGGATTCCTGGCGAATACAGCGGGAATCTTTAGTTGTTGAGAGAGGGGGTGCTAAGAATTTCACCCGCTTTTGTTGAATATCTCGGGGACCAGGGATGAACATCTTGGGGACACGTTGAATGTCCCAGGGTCCCCAATAATTACTCTTTTCGTTAGCGTCATGGGAACATGGGGGCAGAATTTTTCGGGGAGGCGACGAGTTCCCCGGTGAACATGTTGATCCTCGGCCGGTTGTGTTGGGGAACCGAGAGAGCCTTGCCCCTTCCTCGCCCGTTTGCTTGAACAGCGGTGGAGGGGTGAATTTGATATGACCATCGAATTCACCGTTTCCTTCTGCTTTTCAGGTAAATGGACGATTTGGCTGCGAAGGTGGCCGTTGGATCCTTCGAAGAAGACGACCAACCCAAATCCCCTATGGCTCACATGGCTTTCGCCCAGGAGCGCCCGCTCGAGGAGTGGATCTGTGAGGAAGCCCTGGAGATGTCGTCTATCTTCGTCTACAAAGACGTGGACGACGCGTTCTGCACCGTCGAGCATAGGCTCATCGGGTCCGACAAATCCTGGAAGGTTTTCCGCCCAGAGGAGCATTATCGGATATGTTCGCCTTACCGGGGAATGCGAATCCCGTTATATGAATTCATGTTCGACAAGGCGGGGTGGAGGCCGCCCTTCACGGACTTATAGGAGGGGATCTTCGCCTGGTTGAAGCTGGCCCCCTCGCAGATTCACCCGAACTCGCTGGCCTTCATCTGGGCCTTCGAGCTCGTCTGTAAGTACTTAAAAATAGTTCCGACAGTGTCCCTCTTCTTTCGGATATTCCATCTTCAAAGGCCGTCGGCCGGTGGATGACACGGATGGGTGTCCTTCAAGCAAAGCAAAGCTTTGTTCCATACGTATTTAGATTCCGTCCGGGACTTCAAGTTCCGCTACTATTTTGTGAAGCCGGTCACCCTCGGGGCCATCCACTCGCTATACCGGAAAGTCACCCGCGAGGTCGATGGTCGCTCCGAGGAGGTTCTGGAGCCGAGGTTCCCCCTGTACTGGACGGAGGAACACTTCAAGAAGGGAGTTGACAAATACAAGGTGAAACATACTCAGTTGGACGTCGACGACCGGGAAGCTTATGATAAAATCGTCATTTTCGTCGAGAGCTTTAATGAAGCCCAGTATGAAACACTGGACGGCGAGCCTATAAGGGGAGCAGACGGGCAGGTGAAGAAACAACGTCGTTTGATCAATACCCGTGTTCTGCTCGAGACCTTTTCCGACGAAGAAGCAGTCGAGTTATTAGGTGGTGAAAACATCCACGATCTAAGCCTTCCTCGCGTCTGTATACCTTGCCTTACTAATGGTTTCTTTCTTTTTGAAGGAAAAATGGCCGGAGCCGAGGAGAGACTCAAAAAGTTGAAGGCGAAGAGGGCTCGAGAAGAGCAGGCCCGGGGAGAGGCATCCCGTTCAAAGGGTCAAGATGTTACCCCTTCTGGGGTCGTGCCTGAGCGTGTTTCCTCCGCCGCGATGCCCGAGGGTTCCAGCCAATCTCAGTCGGCCGCGACCGTGTCGGGGATTTCAGACAAGCGGACACCTCCTGCTGGGAGCCAGTCTCCGGGTGCTCAAGGGACGCCGAAACAACAACGGGTTTCGAACGCGGAGATCATCGACCTGGCCCACAAAGACAGTCCCCCGCCTCCTTCAAGCTTTGAACTCCCACCATGCCATCAAAAGCCCCGCTTCTTCTCTGAAGTCATCTATCCTCGCGTCCCTCCCTCTGAAATCCAAGCTGTGCTGGGGGCCGCTGCGAAAGCGAGGAGGAAAACGATCTTCGAAGACATGTCCGCGGTCATGCGGCTCTACTCGACTGCCATTGTCCTGAATGATGAGACTCGCCCCGCTGCTGAACTTTCTCGACTGCAAGAGAAGCTCGAGACCTTGGATGCTGAGCTGCTCGACTTGCGCAAAGAGTTGAAGGAATGCAGGGACCTGAACAAAGAGCAGAGCGAGCAGCAGCAGCGAGCTGAGTCTAAGCTAAAGGAAGCCGAGGAAGCGGAGAAAGGCCATCTTGCCCGGATCACCGAGTTGGAGGTGGAGGAGAAGCGGCTCGGGGAGAGGGTTGCCGAGTTAGAGGATGCCGTTCGGCCGGCTGAAGGAGAAACTGAAGAAGATAAGCTCCTAACAACCCGAGCGGCGCTGGTGGCCCAACTCAGGAGACTCGAGCAGGATCTCCGGCTAGCCGAGGATGATGCACTTGAAACTGCGGGCATAGGGTTCCGAAATGCAGTGGCGCAGCTTCGGATCTTAAATCCCGACCTGGTGACCAATGGGGCAGATGCTGACTACGAGGTGGTCGACGGCCGGATAGTTCCGCCCGGGCAAGGAGGAAATGCCAATGAGGGAGGTGGGCTAGACGCCACCGAGACTGCCGCAGAGTAGGAATATAGTTTGCTTGGCCTGCGTGCCATTTTGTTGTTTTTGCCCGGCTTGTGGGCTTACTTGATGTAATATTCGCACAATGGTTATTTTTGTCCGGCTTGTGGGCTTATATATGTAACATTCGTACAATGGGCTTTGCCCGATTTTCATACTTCACTATGCCTCTTTATTAATTTGCTTGTGTGTGATATTTTATACGTTACTTATTTTTGCCTAAGTAGTTGAGATCACTGGCGCCTTGGGAGTTTGCTCGACTTTGATGATCCTCGACTGCGGAGAGAGCTAGTCGATTGGTCGGGGGTTGTACCCTGACCTTCAACGAGGCCAAGACGTCGGTCGAGGTCTTAACTCCGTGGCGCGAACTTCCCATCGCGAGCTAGGTGTTCTGCCTAATTGGTACGTCGACGACGGAGCTCGATTGAGGCCTCCTCGTCGGGCCAAAAAGCCTCACGCACACACTTCGTGGTTTTTGGCCGTCGTGTGTTATATAGAGGTGTCACACATGTACCGTTGTACGCCCCCGTGGTCGCGACGTTGTACTGTCCCGGGCAGTGTCTAACTGTAGTATTGCTTGAGCTTCTCAGCATTCCATGGTCGAGCAAGTTGTTCACCGTGGAGGTTCTCGAGGTAATAGGCACCCGTTCCCGTCTTTGCGGTGACGCGGTATGGGCCCTCCCAGTTGGCGGCCAGCTTTCCTTCGCGTGAATCTTTTTGATTCCTCCGTAGGACAAGACAGCCTACTTGGAAGTCTCGTTTGATAATTTTGTTGTTATAACGCAAAGTTATTTTCTATTTTAAAGAGGCTTCTCGGAGGGAAGCGCCGGTCCTTATCTCTTCGACAAGTTCGAGTTCCTCTCGTAGGGCTTCGTTGTTTGTTTCGTCGTCGAGGGGAGCTTCTGTCCTCCTCGAGGGTTCCCTGATCTCCACGGGGATAACCGCTTCGGTCCCGTACGTTAGGCGAAACGGGGTCTCTCCGGTCGTGGAGTGTGGGGTTGTTCGATACGCCCAGAGGACGCTGTGCAACTCCTCGACCCACCATTGTTTGGCCTCGCCGAGTCGTCGCTTCAGTCCCCGGAGTATCACTCTGTTCGCTGCTTCGGCCTGCCCGTTGGTTTGAGGGTGTTCGACCGACGTGAAGTGCTGTTTTGTGCCCAGTTTGGCGACGAAGTCTTGGAAGTTCCTGTCGGTGAACTGTGTCCCGTTGTCCGTGACAATGCCTTGGGGCACCCTGAATCGGGCGAGGATGTTTCTCTTATAGAAACGGAGTATGTTGAAAGTAGTGATTTTGGCCAGTGCCTCGGCCTCAATCCACTTCGTGAAGTAATCCACCCCGACGATGAGGTACTTGTTTTGGTACGACCCTATGACGAAAGGTTCGAGGATATCCATTCCCCACCACGCAAATGGCCACGGGGACGACAATGACTTAAGCTCGTTTGGAGGGGCGAGGTGCATGTCTCCGTGTCTTTGGCAGCGGTCACATTTCTTAACATGCTCCTTTGCATCATGTTGCATAGTGGGCCAATAATACCCTGCTCGGAGTGCTTTTCGGGCTAGGGACCTTCCGCTGAGGTACTGGGCGTTGATCCCTTCATGGATTTCTTGGAGGATCCCCGAAACTTTGCCTTCTTCGACACACCGGAGTAAGGGAATGGAGAAACCTCGACGGTATAGCTTACCCTCGACGACGGTATACGCACATGCCCGCCTTTTGACTATCCCTGCTTCTTTAGGATCGTCGGGCAGTTTGCCCATCGTCAAGTATTCGTAAATTGGGGTCATCCAACAGTTTGCATCCCCGATTGCGTTGACCTCTGTGGTCGGTGCGGTTTTGTTTATGCTCGGCTGGGTCAGTATCTCCTGGATAACTGATTTGTTCCCTCCTTTTTTCTTAGTGCTCACAAGCTTGGAAAGCACGTCTGCTCGAGTGTTGTGCTCACGCGGGATGTGAGCCACTTCCGCGGAGACAAATTTCTTCAACTTTTCTTGCACCAAGGTTAGGTATTCGATGAGACTATCGTTTTTGGCCTGGAATTCTCCCCGAACATGTGACGCCACGAGCTGGGAGTCTGTAAAGATTTTGACTTCTTTTGCGCCAAGGTCTTCCGCAAGTCGAAGTCCCGTGAGGAAGGCCTCGTATTCGGCTTGGTTATTCGATGTCTTGAAGGACAGTTCGAGGGAGACCTCTATCAAGATGCCCTGCTCGTTTTCTAGGATAATGTCTGCTCCGCTACCTTTTGCACTGGAGGCCCCGTCGACGTAAATCGTCCATTTCTGGGAGCCACTGGTCGAGGATTCAGGGACGATCATTTCCGCTACGAAGTCGGCCAGTACTTGGGCTTTCAAGGCTTTTCTTACTTCGTATCGAAGGTTGAACTCGGATAGCTCGAGAGACCACTAGAGCATTCTCCCCGCCATATCTGGCCGACTAAGGAGCTGTCTGATGGGCTGCTCTGTCCTTACCACGATCGTGTGGGCCAGGAAGTAATGACGTAATCTTATGGCTACAGATACGAGGGCCAAGGCGACCTTTTCAATCTGTTGGTATCTGAGCTCGGGGCCCTGGAGGGCTCTGCTCGTGAAATAAATCGGTTTCTGTCCGTCGGGGGTCTCCCGTATAAGGACAGCACTCACCGCTTCGCCGGTGACGGCTAGGTATAAGAAAAGTGTTTCCCCGGTATCTGGTCGGGACAAGACCGGGGGTTGTGACAAGACTTGTTTTAGATGGAGGAGGGCTTGTTCGCACTCTTCACTCCATTCAAAAGTCGCCTTCTGCCGGAGAAGCTTGAAAAAGGGGAGTGCGTACTGAGCAGATTTGGCCACGAAACGGGAGAGAGCAGTCAGCATTCCGTTGAGTGACTGGATCGACTTCTTCGAGTTCGGGGTAGGGATTTCGGAGAATGCCCTACATTTGTCGGGGTTCGCCTCGATGCCCCTCTCCGTGAGGTATAAGCCGAGGAACTTCCCCGCGCGAACACCGAAGGTGCACTTGTCGGGGTTGAACCTCATGCGACATTTCCTCGCCGTGTCGAACACTTTATGGAGGTGAACGGCATGGTCGACATCTTCCGCAGATTTGACGATCATGTCGTCCATGTAAACCTCGAGTACGTCGTCGATGTCTTCCCGGAAGACCTTGTTCATCATCCGTTGGTAGGTGGCGCAAACATTTTTCAAGCCGAAGGGCATTACGTTATAGTAGTAGTTGCCCGACTCGATCATGAAAGTGGTATGCTGCTTGTCGGTCTCGTCCATGGGGATTTGGTTGTACCTCGAATAGGCATCCATAAAGGATAGTAATTTGAATCCTGCAGAATTATCGACCAGTTGGTCGATGTTAGGTAAAGGATAAGAGTCTTTCGGGCATGCCCGGTTAAGATCCGTGTAGTCAACGCACATCCTCCATTTTCCATTATTTTTCTTAACTAGTACAACATTTGAGAGCCAAGTTGTGTACTTGGCCTCGGAAATAAAGTTTGCCTCTAGGAGGTCTTTTACAGCTTTTTCAGCAGCCTCTATTTTTTCCGGGGACTGCCTACGCCTACGTTGAGCTACGGCCCTAGCGGCCGGATCTATAGTCAGCTGATGACAAGCTACTTCAGGGTCCAGTCCGGGCATCTCTGAAGCACTCCAGGCGAACAAATCTGCATTTTCTCGGAGGCATGTCTTCAGTTGCCTCTTCGCCAGGTCGGGGAGTCCAGAGCCAATCTTCACGCTTCGGTCTGGGCTGTCGCCGAGAGGAACCAGCTCGAAATCTCCATCTGGGATGGGGCGCGTTGGGTGGAGAGGTTGCCCGTTGACTTCGACTGGGAGGTCCTCGCCTGCAGCTTCTTCCTGTTCCCCGGGAAATCTGCTGTCAAGGTCAACCGCGCTGACCGGCGGGAGTGGAGCCTGCACGACGTCTGGAGGTGTCTCGGCCTGAGTCTTGGATTTGATACCGCCAACGACACTCAGACCCCTGATTGCTGCGTCGAAACATCTTCTGGCCGCATTGATGTCTCCGTGGAGAGTGACCACACGTCCGCGCTTCGTGTAATATTTCATCTTCAGGTGGACCGTTGATGGTACGGCCGTCAGTTCCGCCAACGTGGTCCTCCCCATTATACAGTTGTAGAGGGACGGGCAGTCCACCACCAAGAAATGCGTCTTCACCTGTCGGGCAGTTTCCTCAATCCCGAAGGTGACCATCAACTCCACGAAACCCGATGGTCTGGTGGTCGCACCGTTGAAGCCTTGTAGGTCTGACCCTACGTATGGGGACAAGTGTTGCTTGGTTAGCTGGAGGGTCTCGAAGAGGTGGACGTACATGATGTTCACCGAGCTCCCCTGGTCGACCAAAATTCTATGGACGTCGAAATTGGCCATCTGTGCCCAGATCAGGAGGGGGATGTTGGCATTCGGTGCCCCACCGGGAAGTTCCTCGAGGTAGAAGGTAATCAGATTTGATCTTCCTTTAGCCCTCTCGAGAGTAGGTACCCGAGGAGTCGTTGCCTTCAGTTCGTCGAACTTCCTCTTTATTGACCCCACGGTCAAACGATCAGGGGCTCCGCCAGATATGACCAGTGCTTGAGGGAAAGACTCCCAGGTACTGCGGGCACTTATCGAGTCTTCTGCTGGGAAGTTCTTCCACATGTTTCAGACAGCTTCAGGGCTGTCGAGTTCTCCAAAAAAACTGAGGTCTTCAGGTTGCATGATGCTCAACGCGACTTGCAGCGATCCGTTGTTGGGAGAGGGAGTTGACTCCTCGACATTCTGGGCCTCCTGGCCGCTGGGGCGGGGGGCCTCTTGCTGCTTGGCGTACTTCTTCAGGTACCCTTCTTTAATCAGCGTCTAGATTGCGTCCTTAAGGTGGACGTAATCTTTAGTAATGTGCCCGTGACTGCGATGGAACCAGCAATACTTGGACTTGTCAGCATTTGGTTTGGAGGCCGCCGGTTTCGGGAAGCAGATTCCCCCTTTGACGAACTCCAAATTTGCACAATCGCTGAAAATGCGCGCGCGGGACGCGTTCAGCGGTGTGTAGTCTTTGAAAAGGCCAGAAGGTCCCCGTGATTCGCGGGGCTCTTTGGTCCGGACTTCTTTCTTTCTTTCCCCGCCTCGCCTGGGTGGAGGTGAGTCTTCTCTTCTCCTGTCTCCACCTCGCCTGGGTGGAGGGGAGTCTTCTTCCTTGTTGCGGCGGGGGCCTTCTCTGCGCCTCGAATCGAGGGCAATTTGTGCAGCTTCAGCTTCCTCGAACTCAATATGCGACTGAGCCCTCTCGAGGAGGCCTTCAAAGCTGCGGGGACGGTGCAGCCCGACGAATTCTGCGAACTTAGATCCTATCCTCAAACCCTTGATGATGAGATACATTTTGATGTGATCGCTCACGTGGATTTCAACCGTTTCTTTGTTGAACCTTTCTATGTAGCTCCGGAGAGGTTCGTCCTTCCCCTGAAAGATGGCTTCCAGGGAGGCTATCGTCTTCGGATGTCGACGAGAAGCCGTAAAATGTTTTCTGAAACGCTCCCTCAGGACTCTCCACGACGTGATTGACTCAGATGCTAGGTTTTTGTACCAATCCATTGCCCCTTTCCGAAGAGTCATAGGGAATAATCGGCATTTGATAGCGCCTGAGACATTCCTGAAGTCGAGCAGAGTTTCAAAACTCTCGACATGGTCATCAGGATCAGATGTCCCGTCATATGTCCCCAAGGATGGGGGCCTCTCCAGGCCCTTAGGAATAGAGGCATCCATGATGTGCCTGGCCAGAGGGGTCCGGTAATCGTCATCCTCGCTGGCTCCCGGAGACACAGAGGGGGAGTGTTGCCCATGAACATAGTGACGTCTCGGGGAGTGGTCCTTCGGGCGGCCTTTGGGCTCCTCGGCGTCCGGCCTGCTCCTTTTATTTTTCGAGGAGCGAACTGGTCCCTTTGGTGGCGGGGAGCGGTGGCGTTTCTGAGGATGCTCCGGCTGAGTACGCTCCAAGCGTGGTCTGCGACCCCTGGGAACCGGGGAGGGGCTGCGAGATGCCTCCGGGGACAGTGAACGTCTTGGAAATGGTGGTGGTCGGTGCCTTCGCGGGGAAGACCGACCACGACTTTTCTCTAGCGCCTCGATCCGGATGTTCTGGTTGAAGATCATCTGGTTGGTCCGATTGACCAACGCAAACAGGGCAGCAGTGCTCGGATCCGCATTTGGCGGCAGGTCCACGGGCTGAAAAACGGGTTGGAGGACGGTTTCCTGTCCGTCTTGGTGAGTTGTCTCGTACTCCACTTCTTCGGAAGATGGAGAAGCGATGAGTCCGTCTCTGACGTCGTTCTCCGCGACAGGTCGGGCAGAGTTGTTGTCGACGTGGTTGCCTGTGCTAAGCTGCGCAATAACGTTGTCTAGAGCTTGATTCGCCGACACGTTAGCCATGATGGTTGTTGAACGGAGAAAGCTTTGGTTTATCGAACAGAAAAACGGGGAAGCCTATAATTTCCCACAGACGGCGCCACTGATCGTACCTGGATCAGACAGTGATAGTGGCCAACGGCGTCTGGAACAGCAGGTCCGATGGTGACGAAAGATGGCAGGGGGGTGTACCTGCAAGGTACTCCGACGCTCAAGTGAGAGAGTGTACCGAATATCAGCAAATACAGAAAGCGTGAAAGGTAGGAAGAAAGTGTCCAACCTGACCCTCTCAAATGAGAGGGTATTTATAGAGAGACCCCCAGCGCGGGGCCAACGGTTACTTGCAATGGGCTGGATCAACTAGGCCCACTCCAAGTAACTGCTAGGGCTTACGTGTAGTAGTGAAGACCAACACGTGGTCTTCGCCCTAGAGTAACTGCTCCTAGATTTCCGGAAGTAGGGCAGACCGAATCTTTCGGAAGTGGGAGGTTACTTGGAACGTGTCCACGCGGGATGGACCGTTGGGTGCTCCTCGCGGGGGAGGAACCTTCTGTGGTCGAGGAGATGTGAAGCCCGTAGAAAGGGCACGGCCTCGCGGGGGAGGGATAGTGTCCGTCGAGGAGTGACGTGTAGCATGCTCGCGGGGGAGAAGCTAGCCTGTCGAGGAGTCACATCTCAGCAGGGTGTGATGTCCTCCTCTCCTATTGTCCCAAGTGCCCGACACTGCCTAAGTGCCCGGCGAAACTGTGGCCAGCACGTGGCAGTCGCGTGTCTTGCAGAAGGACCTTATTGGGCCTCCCCATGCTGTATGGGTTGGGCCTGCTCGACTGTTGGGCAGCCTCGGCCCAGTCCAGAACAAAGATTGTTATCAATCACGTAATGACAATGAAAAGAAAAGGTTGAGAAAGAAAGAAAGAAAATAACAGAGAAGAAAAATATTTTCTGCAGAGTTTCGCTTTGCCCATAACTTGTGGAAAACTTCTTTATTCATTTTGCAACTGCAAAATTCTGTGAATACAATGTTATGAGTTATTTTCAAAAATAAGGGTTACTCCCTATTTATAGATTTAGGTTAGCTTGCTCCCTAAGCCAAAGCCCAAAACTATAAAAGCCCAAAATAGTTAACAATGCTAAAATAGGGCTAAGTCGAAATCCTTTGTGAAGCAACTTGCTTCTACACTTCGACACACTAATACAACTCGACACATAGATATTTTGACACAACGAATTACATTCTTAATATTATTTACCTTTACATGCCTTAATCGACAATTAACATGATGTTTGTATCGTGTCAAAAGAGACATGTTGTATGACTTTCATAAAAATGGTTTTGTTTCTTCTCAGGTCCACGTTGTTCATCTTATCGTGTACCATATGAACTAAAAAAATTTCTTGTCCTCTACATCTATGCTAAATAATCATATTGTTGCGTCTTTGACTTTGCACCACTAGTAAAAATATTTCATTAAGCATAAATAAAAATATATATCGGATCACATAAACAAATGTAATTAGGTGAAGAAAAAAATTCTGAATCACTCACTTCAATGTGTTTTAGGGCAAATTTTTAAAAATTACTCTCTCCATGTCATATTATAAACAAATTTTATTTTTTAGATACATTGAATAATTAATATATCTGATCTATATATAAACTAGATACATTAATTATTTAATATATTTAAAAAGTAACATTAGCTTGTAATATAGAACTAAATTAATCAACCTAAAATAATTCGGTAATGATAAAAAAGAAAGAAAAAGATTATGGATCACTCAATCTAAAATAAAAAATAAGAACCAAATTACTTGATTGAATGTGTTCATCTACGCAGTGATGGGTGAAATGCTCTCTTCTCTCTCTTTTGTACCAGATTAATTCAAAGAGAAATGAGAGAAATATAATTATTGTTTTGAAATTTAATTATTTATACAAAATTAGTCAAACTAGATAAAGCGTAGGGGTGGAGGTTAATCGTTGGGGTGTAAGATAAATTCTCCAATGCTACACCAACCAAAATAATTCTAAAAATAATGTGATGATATGTTGGCCTATGGGCTGTTATAGTACACACATTAAGCCCAATGACTCACCTTCGTAATGTGATCATATGCTAGCCCCTTTGCCTATTGTCCATTTTTTCTATTGAAACCCAATATCCTTTTCTAATACTGTCGATGATCAAATTGTCCATTTTTAATTATTATCAAGATCTAATAGTCTCTTTTGAAACAATATCATCATTAAAAATAATCTTTTTTTAATAGTATTTAAGTTGAAACTAAGTTTTCTCCGTATAGACTGAATTAGGCTCAAATTTTCTTTGGATAAATTAGAAATTCACTTTAAAAGTAATTTATTTTTCTTCTTATTTCAAAACCTTTATAGTAAAGAGTTTTAGCATATTATTATTTATATTATTATTTAGTATTATTTTGCAACGACGATATCATACCAATGTTGTTCCATCCAATTCGAAGTAAAAAAAAAAGACCTATCTAATATTTGTTGGTTATTATAGATTTTTACGAATAAATTTTTGGATTAAATATGTTTATTGCTTCCATAATTTTTTATTTGATTGTTTGATAAATATATGAATTGAATTGTGTTAGCATTGTTTTTTAGTTGAGTGTAATTGTCCTGCGGTTGCAAACGCACAATTTTCTTCATCCATTAATTGAAGAGGAGTGTTAGAGTGATTCAAGTATAAGAGTTTAGTTGTTATTTGAAATATTGCATGATATTTGTTTAAGAATTAAATTCTTTATCATTGTTCGATTCTAGGAAGTAGTGAACATTGCTTGTGTGCATTCTTATGTTGAACTTGAACCATAAATCTTTTCTTGGTTGAATCTTATGCTTGAGAAAATCCTCTTATTTTCATGAGGGGTATACTTTACTTGAGAACAAGCAAAAATATAGTTGGGGAGAGTTTGTTGAATATCAAATATGACTTAAAATGAACCATCTTTCTTGGCATTTTTCAACTCATTCCTTAAGTCTTTCATTGATTTATTCTATGTTATTGTGTGATTCTTCAATATACTTGATTTTACCTTTGGATTCCTTGATATATGTGTTAATGTGTAGGAATTAGGCTTGATTATCAAAGAACAATGCACAATTGAATGGAAAAAGAAGTCAAAGAAAAGAAGAAGATTCAGCAAGTTCACAATGCGAACCAGAAGCGAAGCCAAGGCGAGCTGGAAATTTTGGATGGCAGTAGTAAAACGCCTCTCTGAACGCAGTATGAAGGCCTGGGCGATGAAGTTCGTAGTGCGAACATGAGCTCACAGTGCGAGCTTAGATATTTTCTCAGGGGTGGTTTAACTGTTTAAAGGCACTTCATGTGCCTATAGGTGAACTTCGCAATGCAAAGAGGGAGTTTGCAGTGCAAACGAGACAGATTTTGTAATACTATTTATGTACTTTTCTTTCTTTTTAGAAACATAACTTAGATTTTCAGAGATAGAACTTTATCTTTCTTCATTCCAAATATATTTTAGAGAGAAAAACATAAAACCCTAAGAGGGAGAAGTCCAAATACAAGAAAATTGGAGCTTGATCTTCGAGTAAGTACTTCGATCTCTTGTTGGGGTTGGATGTAATCTATTGATACCTTATGTATTCTTCTAATTTATGTATTTATGAACTAGTTTTGATTCAATAGATGTTGTCTTTGATTTCATATAATGAGTTTGAGATATTCATCTATCAATGAGCAAACTCTTGACATAATTTTGTGAGTTGATATTCACTGGTATCAAGTTTGTGATAATAGAGATGAAGAACTATGTTCACCTACATAAATTAGTTGAATACATGTTAAAAAGGGTAAAGTATATGTATGTATTCTGATCATGTCAATTTATATGAATCAGTCATTTATCTGATTGTTCGAATTGCAGTTAAAGGGGGGTTTTGTTATCGTCTCCACAGAGATTGTTTGGATAAGAGATTCTCGTCGTTCAATAGTTTACCGTTCTAAGAAAAAGGGTTTTCAAAGTTTGTTTCACAAATTGTCATGATTTTAGTAGCAAAGCTTATAAATTCTAAAGTGTTTGATTAACAAAGTATATCAAAAGTAGTTTTCATCTACCCTAACTTATATGTATTCTCTTAATCTTACATGTGAAGTCGGATCCGATTAATATCATTGCGTATTCTCTCAATATCGTCTATCTCTAGAGAGTCGTCTTGAGAAATACTGTATTCATCGCTACGCGATCTCTCCATATAACAACTAATATAGTAAGCTTTATGTTCAATACAAAGCAAATATCAACCATAGATCAATCTCTCTAATCTATTATTCGATAGATGAATATTTTAGGTCAAGTTCCATAAAATCTATGTCTAGATTTTTACAAAACAAGAATGGATCATTAAGAACAAAAATATTCATCATATATTAATCATCACTTGTTCACATACAAGATCAATCAAAAGAAATACATAAAGCTAAGGTAGACTACCTCTACCTCTGATACAAAGGAAATTAGCTACCCATAACCATGATAGCTTACTTTACAAGGAATGAGAGAAGATGAATGAGCATCCACGTCAAAGAATCGAACTCGGATGCAAATCCAGCTTCTATTTGAAAAATATCACTCTTTAGTGAGGTGATGCAGAAAATATGAGTTTCTATGTAAAAATGGGGTTATGATCCCCAAAAAGTGTGAAAAGTACTCATATAGTACAACTAAAGTCTACCAAGTTCGCCCACCGATGACTACTTTATGGCACCTGAAGCGCCTCTGAACAGTTAAATCGCCCCTGGGAAAATATCTAAGCTCGCCTAGCGAACACTTCTTCGCCCAACGAGCATTTTCGCAACAAGTTCGCCCAGCAAACTTATGGCCCTTTAGCTACTTCCATCCAAGGTTTCCTCCTCGCTGAAACTTCGCACAACAAACACTCGCTACAAGTTCGCCAACCGAACTTAGAGTCCTTTTATTACTGCCTCTAATCTGAGATGGTTCTCTGGGACTTCGCTGCTACTTTGCCCAACGAATATTCGCTAGCTGCTCGCTGTTGTTCGCCCAGCGAACATGCTGAATCTTCACATTTTTTTTGGCTTCCTTGTCAATTTACTTATGTCTTACTCGTTGATGTTTTATGCCTAATTCCTGCACAATAACACACAATTCAAAGCAACCAAAGGTATTTGCAACATAATTGAATAATAGCATGGAAACACGGAATAAATCCATTGAAACATAACAAATGAGATGAAAAATACCCAGAAATATGGATCAAAATAAGACATGTTTGGAATTCAACAAACTTTCCCCAACTAGATATTTGCTTGTCCTCAAGCAAAGTATGTCTATCATTGAAAACAAGAGGATTTGCTCAAGCTTTTAATTCAACCAATAAATGGATTTATGGCTCAAATTAAACAAACAAATGCGCACAAGCAATGTTCATCACTTCCTAGAATCGAACAATGAAAAAGAATTTAGTTCTTAAACAAATATCATGCAATGTTTCAAATAACAACTAAATTCTCATGCTTGAATCACTCTAACACTCCTTTTCAAATAAAAATGAAGAAATTAACGCGTTTGCAACCGCGGTGAAATTTCACTCACCTGACAAACAATGTAAATAACAATCAAATTCATACATTCATCTAATCAATCAAAATGAAATCATGGAAGCAAGAAGAACCCTAAGGGTTTGAAAGGTTATAGCTTGGTTAGGTTCACAACAAAGGGACATTTCTAAGGCCATGGAATCAAAGTTGCCAATGCAAAAGAACATTCACTATACAAGGTTATGTACACACTACAACTTCATCCAACACTTTCTTTTCTCAATTGTTCACCCTTCCAAACTTCCTTTATGCACATTATTTATTCTCTATTTTTCTCATTCAAACAAGCATACGTTTTCTTTTTCTTTTTCACATTCATATTCTCAATTTTCGTTTCAACACTTGTTTGAAATTTTTTTCCAAACTTTTGAGTAACCTACCACTTTTCTTTTCACTCTCCCCAACTTGAATTCAACCAAACCTCAAGTGAATGCTCCTTACTTTTTATGGCAAGAAAAACAATGTAGAACAATGTTCAAAGATTCAAGAATTTTTTTTAGAATCCCACAAAATTCAAAGATGAACTATCTTTCAATTTCTGTACACACGCCAAGTTCATCACCAAATTAGGATCTAAACTATTAAGCTCAAAGGAGTTAGCAAATTCTCACTACTCATGGGTAAGTTACTTTTTGGGGATATGGTTGTGCTCAATATCAAAAAATGCCTTGATCATATCTAATGCTTCCACAAAATCAAAATAATTACAAGATTAAGCATGAATCAAATGTATTAACAAAGTTTATCAGTCATCTTATGCATAGAGTAAACAATGGAGGTTTCTCCCAATTTATGGTTATTGGACCTAAGTGAAATAAGCATTCAAACCAAGTTGCAAATTGAAACAAAGATACAATTGCACAAAGAAAAAATTCTTAAATATTCTAGCATCCTAGAAAGAGGTAACCATGTACCTTGCTTGCATTCATGGTATTCAAATACTATCATCACCATCCAAACTTGGGAGAATCTTCATTGGATACTTTTAGCAAATAGAAACCAATCTAGAAGTTCCCATATTCAATCAACAAAGCATTAAAGGAAAAACAAGCTACCAACAATAATAAAAAAACTAGAGTTGAACATTCCTAAACTAAAGAATTCAACTCTAAATAACATAAAAGGAAACTAAAGTTGAACATTCGTGAACTGAAGAATTCAACTGATATAACAATAGAATGTTATGGTGTAGAACACCAACAAAAGTGCAAGTACCCAAAGTGGTAAAAAATTACAACATCCAAAATGATCCACAAAGGTGGATAGTGTACAACACAAAAAAATAAAATAATAATATAAATATAGCAATGATCTAAGCTTTAACATTAAACTTCACTTTGTAGCAACAAAAGGAAGTAGATAAAGATCATGTCCAAAACATCAAAACAACTAGTCCTCATCGGACTCGGTCTCCTCTTCATCCAGCTCAACCTCCTCTCCAGACTCTGAACCAAAACGAGAAACAACCTCATCATCATCACCTGCCTCCTCAGCGTTATCATCCTTATCAGTGCCAGCTACACCCGCCCTCTCTCTAGAGAATGGCCTGACCTCAGGCCAACCAGCATGAGCTAGAAACTGCTCCCTAGTCATGATCGAGTGTTGCACCGTAGGCTCACGGTACTGTAGCTGCAAAACCTACATAGAATCATGAATATCAATCATGGCACACTGAGTAGCCACCATCCAATCCCAGTTGTAGTTGCAGATTTCCCTCTGAAACGGGTCAAAGCCCTGGGAATCCGCAACTCCAGAACCTGAAGCCTCTCTTGCTTTTGTACCAGTACCAGTAGTTTGTCCTCATCTCATCCTCTTCGGCTTACAGAACTTGTCCACATAATTGTCATCACTAGCAGCCAGATTGGTAACCTAGCGGCGGGACGGTAGCTTTACCCTCGAATGCACATACAAAGCCATGATCAAGCATGGGAAAACCAAAGGGAAATTAGCTCGCGCCCCTGGTTTGATACCGCTTTCAACCACTGAATGCATCTCGTTAGCAATGACCCTAGCTACATTAATCTTTGTATCAATCAGAATTCAATGGATCAAGTGAGAAACTGGCATAGGTACAGTAGAGGTATACGTCCTACGCTTAATGTTATTTAAGACCAAGAGTAGCACCAGCTGTGCTAGAGGACACATATCCTCCCTCTGAAATCTCTTGGCAACCCCAGATGGGTTTAGCTCCACCGTTTTACCTTCCATCAATAAGGCACCAGAAACCGCCTCAATATCTCTATTCAACCTCAAGGTCCTGTGATACTCATCCAACTTATCTTCCCCCAAAGTAAGAGGTTTACCCAACACGTGATTAATCGTGTCTCGGTCAAACTTCACCTCTCTCCATTACTTGTGTAGTCCAAGAAAAAACCTCATTATTGTTCGAAAAGGCATTTGCGTAGAATTCCCTCATGAGTTCCACATTGTAACTATCGCATGGGGTAATTAGCTTGTCCCACTTTTTCTCATGAAGAATGGCGGCTACCGCCTGGTAAGATCCTTGAGGGTTAATGTTAAACACCTTCTCAGGAAAAATGCTCATTCTCTCAAGAGCAACATATCTAGCAGCATGCTTTTCCCCTTTGAACCTCTCAGTGTCATATGAAATTGGTTGCGGACAGGAGGAGCTTCCGACCTTTCTTTTCTTGGAAGGAGTGGTTCTTGGAGGTGCCATATGCACAACACCAAACATAACCAGCAAACACATATGACACATTAGTAACAAAGCAAGGCACAAAAGACCAGAGCAAGAAATCATAGCACAATTCAAAAATTAAAATTGCTGTCATGTTCGCCTAGTGAACATTCGCTCTAGATTTGCCCAGCGAACCCTGCGAATTTGAAAAATTCCATGTTCTGCCTATGCAATTCATAACACAACAACAACAAAATCTACCATTTAATCAGTGTTATCCAGTTTTAAAATGAGTATCAAGTAAACAACAACAACTAAGTCAACATTGTTCATGCAAAGATTCAAAGTTCTTGAAATAAATCAAATCGATTTCAACTTGACCTAAGCAAGAACATCTCAATCTCTCAAAGATTCTTTCATTTTAGTACCCATACAAGTATAGCAATGCAAACCAATAAAAATTACAAATGCATAACATATTTACAAATCTAGAAGAAAGTCTCCAAAAAAATTTCACATAACTCTAACCACATGCTTCTTACAAGAACAAGGAATGAATAACAGAAATCAAACCTGCAATGAAGTGGCTAGAGAGAATGGAAATTATAATTGAAACTTTTGGAAAAATTTCTTCTTTTTACTTGATACGAGTGAGAGAGACAAGAGAATGAGTGTTGTGTGTTTTTGGAAAGTGATAGAGACACAAGGGAATGGAAAGGCAAAAAGGGAAGTGGGGAAAGGTTTTGCCCCACAAAATCTGATTACAAGTTATTGGGCCCACAATACTGGCCCAGAAAAATAAAATAACTTAAGTGATGTGGCAGAAAAATTGTTATTTTGTTTTGTATAGCTCAGTTTACATAGCAAACTTCCAACGAGCATTCACCCCAGGTTCGCCTAGCGAACTCAAGGCGAATGAGACATATTTTTCAATTTTTTTTCTTTTCTTCTCACTCTACCACAAAACTTCCTATACTAATTTAACACTAAAAATGCAATAAAGATGAAAGGGTACTTAAAATGTTGGGGTGCCTCCCAACTAGCGCTTTGTTTAATGTCGTTTGAGCTCGACGGTATGACGGTTGAAACCTTAGAACTAAAAACAATTGAATTAGCTTCCGGATGAAACCACTAACACAAGAGGTCCTTAATCATTATCATAACCAGTTTTTGGTCCACTTTTCCTTAAGAAATAAAAATACCAACAAGACTTCATCATAGCCTCCTTGGCCTCTTCATCCTTCTTTTTAAACACCGCTTCAATCTTTGCATCTTCGTCCTTCTTTTTCATTGATGCAACTCTTACGTCTTCGTCTTTCTTTTTCATCACCACAACTCTTGCATCTTCCTTTCTCTTTTCAAAATTATCCTCCAATTGATTTCAATACACCACACCTTTGAAAAGTATAAAACACACTTCTTCATCATTAGTTCTCACTTGATCAAGAAGAAAAGTGAAGTGATCGGGGTATTTGCTAAGTTTAAATCTATGGTAAAAAGACAAAGTGGTCGAAAGCTAAAGATTCTGAGGACTGATGGTGGTGGGGAGTATGTGTCAAAATATTTTGATGCATTATGTGAGAAAGAATGGATTGTGCATGAGGTGGTACCACCCTACACTCCACAGCAGAACGAAACTGTAGAAAGGAAGAATAGAACCATCATGAAAATGGTGAAAAGTATGTTAAAAGGAAAGCATCTACCCAAAGAATTAAGGGGGAGAAGCTGTGTCGACTGTAACATACATCTTGATCAGATGTCCGACGAAAAGGCTAGAAGGAATTACACCAGAAGAGTGTTGGTCTGGTGTCAAGTCTAGCCTAAGTGATTCGAAGATGTTTGGATATATAACACATAGACATGTGCCATATCAGTTGAGAAGAAAATTTGATGACAAGTCGAGTCAAATGATCTTGATAGGATAACATTCAACTGAAGGATACAAGTTGTTCAATCAAGTGAACAAGCAAGTACTGATCAGCAGATCATAAATGAGCTTAAAGAATAGGATTGGACTGAGAATGTTAAGAAGGATTCAGTGAGAATCTTATGTGAAGAACCAACTAGTGAATTCAAAAGAGAAGTTCGACAAGAAGATGTCAGAGGTGAAGCAGGCCCAAGTAGACCTCAACGAACAAGACAAATGCTTGCAAGGTTGCAAGAATGTGTGATTTCATCATATGATGTGGTCAATGAAGAAGGTGAACTGGTACACTGTGATTTCTACATAGATGTTGAACCAGTTAATGCAGCTGAGGCATTGAAAGATTTAAAGTGGAAGAAAGCAATTATTGAGGAACTATAGTCCATCGAAGTCGACAACAATTGAAACAATGTAGAATTGAGAATCAAATTGCAGATATTATGACGAAGGGAGTGCAGTTCGAAGTGTTCAGAAGACTAAGAGCTATGATGAATATAGATAGTTTAGACACAATGAATTAGGTGGTGTGTTGAGAATGTAATTCCTTGTGTCGAAGCAGGTAGTGCTCGACAGAAATAAGGATGTGTCAAAACTTGTAGTGTGCGTCGAGTAGTGTTAGATCTCGAAGTGTCGAAGTAGGTTGTTTGACACAGAACTTTGACTTAGACCAAACTAGAAATTTTGGGCTTTTGTAATTTTGGGCTTTAACTTAGGGAGTATGCTAGCTCATTTATAAATAGTGAGTAACCCTATTATGAATAGTAACACACAACAGAAAGTGCAGTTGCACAGTTGAATAATATTTTCTCAGTTTGAGAGCAGAGAGTTACTTTCACTACTACAAAACGCGCAAACAACAATGCCTAAGTCACCACAGTTCTTCCAAAAACCGTGGTGATATCTCTAAACTCAGGCGCTAACTTTATATTATATTTTTTAATTAAAAATTTATAGGGTATAATAACGGTTGTAAGTATAACCAATATGATAGAATCAATCTTTCATGGGTTCGAACCTCAGCTCTGGCAATTTTTTTTTTCATTTAAGGTTAAGGCGCTCCTTTCTTTTTTATTTATTTTTAAATAAGGGATATCACTACGGTTATTATGGGTAACCGTCGTGATATAGTTTTCTATTATTTTAAAATATAAAATATAATTACGATTATAATTTTAAACCGTAACGAAAAGTGATATTCTTTAATATATAAACGAAACTATCTGTTGCCCAGTTCATAACTGTCGTTTCTCTCTAAATAAAACCCTAACACAACCCTCTCCTCTCATGAATCTTAACCAATATTGTTACAAGTGAATGGAGAAAAGAAGCTTAAAGGATATCTGACGGGAGCAACGTTCGGCGCAAACTCCTACGGTGGCGAAGATGGTATGTTCTCTTTTTTCTACTCTTCTTCTGGATGCTGTTGATGTTTAGAAATTAGGATTATTGTTTTAGAGTTTGGTTTTAGGATGATGTGGAAAACATTATGTTATTGATGTTTTAGGGTTAAGTTTGATTTTTGTTGTGTTTCCTTATAGATACGTGGTGATGATGGTGGTAGCAAGCGTATACTATGGTGAAGTTTCGTATGGTTTTTGTTGCCATGAAGAAAAATATAAGAAGTATGAAGTTATTGTATAAACTTCATCCACCTTATATTTCTTCTTCATGGTATCACAAACTAGATGAACTTGATATATCTTGATTTGTTACAGTTCCACAATTATTTTCAATAAGAGGTGCATTATTGACTCAATGTATCTTGATTTGTTACAGTCCCACTTGGGCTTTTGTTGCTTAAATAATGTATGTTTTTTATTGTGTTTCATGGATTTGTTGTATGTTGTTGTTATTGACAAATGTTCTCAAAAAAAGAACAAAACATTGGTAAGTCACAAGATAAAGGCTTCTTGTGACTTAGCAATATTTTGTTCTTTAAATTCTTATATAGGTTGACAAGTTTAGTTTATTATATACTATGTATATTGTTTGTTTCACTAACCTTTTAATGAAAATGCAATCATTTATATTGACATAGAAACTTATATTCTGAAAATTAAGATGTATTTGAAAACCAACCTATATCAATCAATGTTTTTCGAATCGCATCCGTCTCATTCAGCACATTTTATGTTCCTTAACACATAATACATGGTTCAATGGTCTGTTTGCTTCAATTTATCGATGTTTACAATCGCGTTGAAAAGCGACGATGATGAGGTAAAATATAATAAAAGATATCGATGCATTGAAGGAATCAGGCCATTGAACCGTATATGTGTTAAAGAACATAAAATGTGCAGAATGAGACGAAATCAATTCAAAAAAAATTGGTGTGTTTAAGTTGGTTTTCCAGAATAGTTTAATTTTCAGATTATATATTTCTTTGCCAATTTGAATGGTTGTATTTCTTTAAATAGGTGTATGGTAAACCAATCAATATACATTGGTATATAATAAACTATGGGTACTTTCCACGACGGTTGTCTACATTAACCGTGATCTAATTTAATTTATTTGCTGTTGCTGGGTTTCGAACTCAGTACCTTATGTATCACAACGGTTGTTAAGCATAACCGTTGTGATATACCGCACGCTTTCCAGAATACAACAACGGTCCCAGGGTCGTGATTATAAGTAGCGCATTTACCACAGCACTCTACATAACAACGCCTTGATCTGCGTTATTATATGTATTTTTCAACCGTTGTTAAAGGGGTTTTCCGTAGTAGTGCCTGCAGAATCTTCTTCTTCCCTAATTTTCATCAAGCCCTAATATTCTTTCTTATTCAATTTTCTTTCTTCTTCATTAACAATTGCTGCGCAGAATCATTCTTGCAATCAAGGTGTGATCGATTCTCTCAAGTGAAGAACAAGGGGTTTCGATCAGTTGGTTGAATCTTGTTCATCAAGATTGATTCGAAATTCTCAAAGTTTTTGGGTTAATTCCAATAAAGAGCAACAACAACTCATTCATTTATATTTGCTCGTAGAAATCACCCTAATCGAAAGGTGAAGTAGACATGTAACATTGTCAAAAGTAATCTCATTTTACAAAATAACATGAAATTGCGATATCTCTAAAAGTCACATCTCCATTAATAATGATATAAGATTGGGATGAATCATCCTAAAACTACTAAGTCACCTCTCCATTAATAATGTTATAAGATTGGGATGAATTATCCTGAAACTACTTCTTTAAAGTGGAGATAGACCAGATCCGTCATTTTAAGTCTCTATCACATGTGGGAGATACAATAGAACTCAGTCCAACAATTTCTTTCTATATATTGCAACATTATTTCCTTTTTTGGATTTCACTTCTGAAAATAATTTAGAGTATACATTATAAAATAAATAATTATTAAAATTTAAAATTATAGATTATTAAAACAAGTACAAACAAATTATATACCTTAACATGCCACAATCGACGATCAACATGATGTTTGTATCGTATCAAAAGAGACTTGTCGTATGACCCTCATAAAAATGGTGTTGTTTTTTCTCAGGTGCACTATCGTGTATCCATCACCATCTTAAGCTAAAAAAATCTTCTTGGCCTCTACGTCTATGCTAAATGATCATATTGTTGTGTCTTTGACTTTGCACCACTAGTAAAAGTATTTCATTAAAGCATAAATAAAAATATATTTCAAATATATATATCGAGTCGCAAAAAATGTAATTAGGTGAAGGAAAAAAAAATACTGAAGCACTCACGTGAATGTGTTCTGGTGATATGTTTAAAAACCACTAGATTAATCAACCTAAAGTAATTTGGTAATGATAAAAAAGGAAGAAAAAAAAATTAAAGTGTAGGGGTGGATGTTAACCGATAGGGTGTAAGATAAATTCTCAAATACTACATCAACCAAAAAAATTCTCAAAAACAATGTGATGATAGTTGGCCCATGAGCCGTTATAGTACACACATTAAGCCCAATGACCCACCTTCGTAGTGTGATGATATGATAGCCCCTTTGCATATTGTCCATTTTTTCTATTGAAACCATTGTCCTTTTCTAACATTGTCAATGATCAAATTGTGCATTTTTAATTATTATCAAGATCTAATAGTCTCTTTTGAAACAATGTCGTCATTAAAAATAATCTTTTTTTTTAATAGTATTTAAGTTGAAACTAAGTTTTTTCCGTATAGACCGAATTAGGCTCAAATTTTCTTTGGATAAATTAGAAACTTTAAAAGTATTTTCTTTTTCTTATTTCAAAACCATTTTATCATATTATTATTTATATTATTATTTAGTATAATTTTGCAACCAAACATCATATCAATGTTGTTCCATCCAACTCCAAGTCGAAAAAACGGACCCATCTAATATTTGTTGAGGTTTTAGAATAAAATTTTGGATTAAATATGTTTGTGTTTCTTATAAATAATTTACAATTTAATTTTAGTTCTTATAAAACATTTCTTTAAAGAATGATTTTTTTTTAACTTTTTCGTCCACACTTTATGTCTTTGTCGTTTATTTGATCCAACGGAAGCTGATATGGTATGTCAAGTTGCACGTCACGTCACTTAAAATCAATACTATCAAAAATGAGACAACTTGTGGGGGTTTGAAACCACATTTAAATAGTTAGATATAATTCAAATTCAATTACATTTGAGTATAATTTAGCTTGCATTTGAATTTGTTTTAGGTTTTCATTAGTATATCAACCAAGGGTGGTTTTAGTTTGTAGTAGAGAATTAATCCATAACTAAATTCTAAAATTCTGTTAGAAAAATTAGTTATAACTTTTCTCTCATCTCAGTCTTCATCTTCATCTTCTTCCTTTTTTTGCACTAATAATTGGTATCAGAGTCTAGTTCAGATCCACGGGAAACATGAGTGAACGTGAGACGTGTGTGATTGATTTCGATTCTGAAATTCACAGTGAAGTAAAATTTGAAATCGTAACAGAATCACTTTTATTGATTCCGAGGAATTGGGAAACATGGGTGTTTGGTGAGATCTGAGTGAATTCTTGCACAAGATCGAAGATGATTGATGGAAACGATAGCTAGAACACGAAGCTTCCAGTCTTTGATGGAAAGAATTGGAATCGGTGGATGATTCAAATGCGTGTGTTGTTTGGCGCTCAAGATGTTCCTTATCTCGTCAATGACGGTTACGCAACAATTGTAGCAGATGCAATTGAAGCACAAAGGAACACGCATAGAAAGACGGGGAAGAAGGATCAGAAGGCATTATTCTACATTCATCAACGTATGTGAACGTGTTTAAGAAGATCATTGGTTCAACGACGAAAAATGTTGTGTGGGACACATTGGTACGATGCTACGACGGTGACGCATCAGTGAAGAAGGTGTTGCTTCAAAGTCTACGTAAGTAATATGAGAATCTCACCATGAAAAATAATGAGAAGGTACCTGATTACATCTCCAGAGTGATCCTGATCACAAAGGAGATGCAATCTTGTGGAGAGGCTCTCTATGAACAAGTAATCATTGAAAAGGTACTGAGATCACATACTCCTCAATTTTATTACATTGTTGTAGCATTTGAACATTCTAAGGATATGAGCACCATGAAAACTGGAGAGTTGCAGAGCAGTCTAGAGGCACAAGAGTTGTATCTAACTGAGAGAACCTATGAAAGAGAGGTAGAACAGATTTT
Source organism: Lathyrus tuberosus (assembly GCA_022829125.1). Taxonomy (NCBI): domain Eukaryota; kingdom Viridiplantae; phylum Streptophyta; class Magnoliopsida; order Fabales; family Fabaceae; genus Lathyrus; species Lathyrus tuberosus. The sequence continues at coordinate 4,537,186 of JALAZF010000203.1, read as the reverse complement.
GAAGGTGTCTTCTGGTAAGAAGAATCAAAAGCAGTCTTGGTTAGAGGCCAAGAAAAGACATGGTGGTGGTTTTCATAAGTCGGAAGTCTCCAACTCTGATGAGAAGAAACATCAGAAGGAAAAAGAGGAGTATGACAAGAAGAAGGTTCAATGTTATTGTTGTAAGAAGTTAGGTCCATTTGCTGGTGACTGTTGGTTAAACAAGGAAAGAAAGTCAGAAGAATCAAACATAGCCATAGGAGAGTCTGATGATGAACCTGTGCTATTGATGGCTTCTGAATCTAATGGTAGATATTTGGTAGACTGGTGGTATACGGACACTGGCTGCTCAAATCACTTAATTGGAAACAAACAATGGCTGAAATATTTTGACTCTAGAAATAGGACAAAGATCAGATGTGTTGATGATAAGTATTTCAATGCTGAAGTGAAATTATAGTAATCAGACATCAGATGTCGAGTAAGATGTCACGACACTGGGATCAGGATAGTATGACAACATAAACAATCATGTTGTTAAAGTAAATGGCTGAATGTAAATAACAAAGTCAATTGTTAGCCCAGTTCAGTGCAACATCACCTACATCTAGGGTCATCAAAGCCAGGAAGGAAATCCATTATAATAGTATTAGTTTGAAGTTCTAAACAACTTCTGGTTTTACAAATTTCACACCTAACACTACCTGTGCTATTTCTATCTAAGACACTCCTAGATATGAGACCCCTCTCACTCCTCCTCAATCACACAACAATGATAAATCAAATAACAAAGAACAATAGAAGACACACTTCCAATGACACAAAATTCACTCTTGCTTAAAAGCTTATGAGTGATTATAACTCAAACACAATCCAATCCAAACACCTAAGAGGTACACGAATGGCTCACGAAGAACAATGAACACAATCCAACTCAGATATCAAGGTGATATTAGAATGGATAACAAATGTCAAAGGACACACTAAACCCTAAAAACTCTTCTTTCAATACACGACTTCAATGTCACATTAGGTTTAGAACTACTCTCTCTCTCTCTCTCTCTCTCTCTCTCTCTTTATATATATATATATATATATATATACTCTTCATCTAAATAAAATGCATATCCCAAAACAGCATCTGCAAATCTTCTGCAAGAAAATAGGAACAAAATAGAAAGTTTCCTAAAAAGTCTCCAAAATCCTTTTTATAAAACAAATGCACTTCTGGCACATATCTTTTGTTCCTAAAATAACCCTTCTTGGAATGCGACAAAGTGTGAACTAAAACTAAATAGAATCTCACACTTTATAAAGAAATCTTCCAAATAAGTAAAACCCTAGCACCTGGTATAACATGTCACGACATCGTGCGTGATATTTTAATACCCTAATTTTTACCCCTAAGATCCGACATATCATTTGCATTGCATACCACAAACAAGAACACAAGCTTTGGTTCTCTTGCCTTCCTCTGAAGGTTTGTTCTTGAGTGAGATTGCCAAGCCCCCTGTTTTCTTGTTTGTTTGATGTTTGTTTATGTTTATGTTTACTAACCCTTAATTAAAATCCAAAAATATGTTTGTTTTTTTTTTATTTATTAACCTTTTCATAAAGAATTTGGATCATGGATATCAAAATCAGTTATTCAGCTCGAATGAATTTCATCCGAACAAAGTCAAAGTTAATCTGCGAACAATTCAAAATTCATCTGATCAAGAGTTTCCAAGATTTAATTGATTATTATTCAAGAGACTCCAAGGTTCATGTGTTTATTTCCATGCCTTCTTTGACAAGCAAAAAGAAACGAGCCAGAGCCACAGCAACACATCAGGAGGCAAATTTTCACAAATTTTAACTGTGGTAATCGATTACCAGCATTAGGGTAATCGATTACCCAGTACGCTTTTTGTGAAAATGTGCCAAATTCAAATTCTGCAGCATTTTGGCACCAATTTTCAAATATTGAATCATGAGAATATTCTAGATCACCTCATTTTAATTCCCCTACCTCGTCATAATTAATTCCCACCATACACCCTCATTAATCACTATTTGATTTTGATTTTACCTCCAAAATTCAAATTCCAAGCCTAATTTTGTTTCCAAACCACCAAATTCCAAACCACCAAAATTTCCAAGCATAAATCCTATAAATAGAGGCCTCATTTCATTCATTCTAGAAGCTTTGGATAGCCAGATTCACCTTGTCAAATTTCTTCTTTACTCTCTCAATTTTCTCCAACTACAAATTCACCAAAGCTCTTTCTTCCATTGAAAGTTAGTAAGTTCATCATTAGAACTTACTAATCTTTGAGCTAAACCTTCATCCATTCACTTTTTCATCATCAATTTCTGTAGATCAAGGCTTTGGAGTGCAGTTCTTGGAGTTGACTTGAAGAATTTTCAGATTTGAAGTGGTAAACTCTTGATCCACCATTGTTGTTATTGATACATCCTTCATAATGTGATTTATTGTTGATTCTTGTTGCTTGATCTTTGGATCTTACAAATTGTGTTCCATTGGTGTTATTTGCTATTGTTTTACTTGATTTTTCATGCACAATTGTATCCTTGATCATAAGGTGTTTGAAGAAATGATTGATCAAGGATTTTGCATTTTTTAAACTAATTTTCTGTTGTTTTAGTAGGTGTAATCGATTACCTTCTTGGTGGTAATCGATTACACCCTATTTCTGCGTCTGGATTTGCTTTTTTAGCAGTGGTAATCGATTACCAACATTATGGTAATCGCTTACCTAGTGTCCAGAGTGTGTTTTTGGCATGTTTTTGGGACTGTTTTGGTTCCTTTTCCTTTTTCTTCCCTTTCCTTTAGTTCTTTGCCTTGGATCACATCTTTGTGTGGTTCAATTAGACATTTCTTCATCTATTTCTCATTTTCTTTTGAACGATGAAAATCTTCGATACCATTGGAATTTATTTTAAGTTCTTGATGAAGATGAGATCGTTACCTCTTTTCTTTCTGTGCGTTATTGCTTTCAGAGAGCGATCTACATATCGCTTCTCTAGCATGCATTAACACTAAGATCGTTATTGACCGACCTCCCATAGTATGATCTTCCTCATAGATTGTGCTACGACTGCTTAACATAGCGCTACATATGTCCCGTATCGGAAAATAATCATTCGTGGCCCAAACTTATGTTTGAAAGCCCAAGGATGGTTGATTATTTGTCTTGGGTTCATTACTTATAAAGCTTGTTGTTAGTAGCCTTTGGTCTTATCAATCCTCTAATGAGTCTTCATTAACTTTGGCCTAAGTTCATCATTTGACCATCGTTGATCATTTGTTCTAACAGCTAATCACTAACTCACTAACAATACTATTGTACTAATTTTGTTTATGTTTTCTTCTTGCTCCCTATCTCTCTTTATTTTTTTATGCTTTATCATATCATATCATTTGTTTATGTTTCCGTTATTTTTCTTTTGTCCATTTGGACCATTTGTTTATGTTTATGTTCTTTTCCTTTTGTCCATTTGGACCATAAAACACTAATAAAGACTTAAACCCCTAAAAAACTTGTTCTTATAATGTTGGACTATGATTACTATCCCTTGCATTTGGACACGGAACCTTGACTTAGAATTAGGATTCTAACCTATGCTTGGAAGTTTGTGATGGAAAACCTTGAATTTTGGATACTTGGAGTTCCCTTTTGAAGACTTATTTTGATCAAGACCAAATCAAAAGGAAAGAATGATAATGCTATGGAGCTTGCTTGTGTGGTTAGACCGTTCTTATCCTTAGCTTTTACCTTTATGCAATAGGATAGTCCCTTCTTCTCCACCCCTTTTTTAATTTTTAAAATCTCCTCTCTTTTTCAAAATCTTCTTGTTTTCGAAACTTAAAACCGTTTTCATAATAAAACCTTGACTTTGGTCAAGTGCTTTTCAAACTTTGTTTTCTTAAATAAATGACAATCAATGTTAATTATACTTTGACCATTTCAAAAAGACATAAAAAATACAAAAAAAAAAACTCATTCAATCTTTTTTTGTGTTTTTGTGTACTTTTTCTTTTAAACTTTTCAAAAAGATTAGACACGAGTCATCTTCTTTGATGAGATGTAACGCTCCTAACCATGGTATTTTGTGTAAAGTATGGTCATTTTCCACTTGGATGTTGAAGTGATTAGTCTTGTTGATCTTAATCCAAGCAAATCCTTCATCTTAATGTGATGCAAATTCCTCTTTCACATACCTTTGGATAATTACTTGAGTATTCTCTCTTGAGAATGGCAAGTTGTCTTTTCAAGATAAAATGAATCATAACCAACAATTTTTGTTATTTGTACCACGAACTACGAGGTTTTGACCCTATATTGCACTTTGTGGGTATGTAGGCATGAGGCGATAAGTCTCTCCAAACACAAAAATATTAAAAAAATACTTCTCTTCTCACCTCCCCAATCTCTTTTCAAACAAACCTTTTCAAACCAAAAAGCGTAGATATTTCAAAGGGTTCCTATAGAGTACTATAGACGTTTTGGGTGCTAACACCTTCCCATCGCGTAACAAACCCCCTTACCCAGTCTCTGTTTATTTGGTCTAGTTTTAGAACTTGTTTAGGTTATGTTCGCTTATTTTCCTTTCCTTTTGGATAAAATGAAAGTGCGGTGATGACTCTTGCTTTTTGAGTTAAGTTAATCAATAACTTACACTCACAATTTTTACCGCTACAGAAAAGTGGCGACTCTGCTGGGGGAATCTCTGGTTCTTAGCAGGTTCAGCCTACTTTGATTTATTTATCGCTTTTTGATTGATTTGTTTGTTATTGCTTGTTCTGTTTGGGTGCTTGGTGATCTCTGTGTGGTGAGATAGATCTTATACCCAGATCTGAGAGCTCTTATGATATGAGGGTGGTATAGTCAAGGATGCTTCTAGGGAGTAATTCCAAACAAGCTGAATTGAGAGTCCATCCGCTCAGTCGAGGCTTCCTCGGAATTACTGATGTCTAGAGAGTAATCGCGAAAAACATTACTTTTTCCGACCTCAGGCCCATGACACTAAGGACTTTAGAACCCTTTAACCCATCTTGGCCAATTAGGACGTAGTGCGGTGGCTATGAAGGTGCAAACCTGAAATAGTTGATACACGATACTACACTCAGACAAGGTTCTCTTGAGAATATTACTGATTTCAGAGTAATCGGCATGCTGGTAATATCCAAAAAAGGATTGAGGACTCTGGGAACTTTTTAGAACCTTGTTTTACAGGTTCTGATAAAACCTTAGCACACACCATTGGGGGTTGGTTCTTGTCCCTTGACTCCATTCTCGTGACTCGAACCTTTGAACCTGTGTGCTTTGTGTGATATTGTTTGTGGGTGTTGCATCCATGCATTCATGCATTCATAAGCATCATTTTGACCAAGTCTTCAAGGAACTTAAAGATGTTTGTTGCAAACATTGTAGAGATTTTTAACCATGGATTTTGGAAGAAGTAAAACTCAAAAATACACTTTCAAGAGTCCTAAGTTAGAAGGTTTGCGAGAGCTTGGGTCTTTGGTTGCTGATCCTGAGGCTTTCAAAGATAGATATGAAAGTTTGGTGTCTCTTCTGAAGATCAATATGGTAAATGGAGTTTTGGCTACTTTGATTCAGTTTTATTATTCGGTGTACCACTGTTTTACATTCCCTGATTACCAACTCATGCCCACACTTGAGGAGTATTCTGGTCTACTTAGGTTACTTATCTCTGATCAAGTCCCTTTTTCTGGTTTGGAAGAAACTCCTTAGTATCAAGATATTGCTAAAGCTATTCATTTGAAGGTATTTGAGATTAAAGCTCACATGGCTACCAAGGGATGTATTCTTGGTTTACCTGCTAAGTTTCTGATGGATAGCATGATGAGCATGGACGCCTTCGAGGCTACATTCGCCTTGCTTATTTATGGGTTGTTCCTCTTTCCTAATGTTGACAACTTTGTCGACATTAATGTTATTAAGATCTTCTTGATTGGAAACCCAGTTCCCACTCTACTCGCTGATGCCTATCACTCCGTTCATCTTAAGAACTCTTATGGTGGAGGGATGATTACTTGTTGTGCATCGCTGTTATACAAGTGGTTTATTTCTCACTTGCCTCGGTCTATTGCTTTTGGGACCTCAAGGATGGTCTATTATGGTCTTAGAAAATCATGCCGCTTACTCATTCAGATATTGTTTGGTACAGCTGTGATTATGATAAAGTGAATATCATTGATAGTTGTGGCGGATTTCCTAATGTACCTCTTCTTGGTACAAAAGGAGGTATTAGTGACAACCCGGTTTTGGCCCGTCATCAGTTAGGGTATCCTATGAAAGACAAACCAAGTAATATCCATTTGAAGGGTTTCTTCTTCAAGGAGGATGAAGACAACAAAGCATTCAAGGAGAAGATTGTGTGAGCTTTGTGTCACATCCATAGAAAAGGAAAGGAAGATTTGGGAAAGCTGAATTGTGTTTCTTTGGAGTCTTATCTCCAATGGGTACAAGCTAGAGCTATCACATTGAAGATGCTTTATCCGCGTCAAGAGCCTTTACCTCTAGCTACTAGAACACCCGTTCTTATTTTCATGAATGATGCAGAGAAACTTCAGATTGCTTTGAATGAGATGCGTCAAGAGAGGGATGCTTGGAGGAACAAGTACCAGATTGTTGACATGGAGAATGCAGAACTTCAGAAGCAGTTGAAGAAAAGAAATGAAGAAGAAATGGCTAACAAGAAGAGAAAAGTGCAAAAGGATTTATTTTCCTCTAGCATTCAGAGTTTAAACGCTCCCTCTACCTCAGTTGCTTGAAAGTTGGTTGTCGACAAGCTCATAGTTGAGAAGACTCAGATGGAGGACCAGATCAAAGAGCTCAATTAGAAGCTGCAAGGAGGATCTTCTTTTCATGGGATTTCTTAGGATTTCTAGTTTCTAGCTTTCTATTGTCTTCTGTTTTGATTAGGATTCTTGAAAATGTACTCCAAAAATTGTAATCCTTTTCCATCTATAATATAAGAAAAATTGATGCTATAGAAAATCCTCTAATGCCCTTTCTTCATATTCTGCCACTTCATCAAATTGAGGGTATTTTGTGTCCAAAATTTACTTTTTCTAACCGATGATGTCAATTTGTTCTATTACAACTACATGTTTATACAATTAATTCATAGTTTGTTCCTTTGATGATGTCACATGTTTCTATTTGGTTCCAATCTAATTTAACCAGTTCAACTTTTTCTCTTTTCTCTTCCCCCAATACAGATGTAATTCACTTTTTCCTTTTCACTTTCCTCTTCTCTCTCCCCTCTCTTTGTTGTTTCTCTGCCCTCTTCATCTTCTTTTCTCTTCTATCTCGTCTTCTTCATCCATCTTCTTTTCTCTTGTCTTTCCTTTTAAATCTGTGAATCAACTTTGATTGGTTTGTATCGATGCATAGTTTTTCATATCCAACCTTCTTCTTCATCATTTGGATTTTGCAGGTTAGGGATCTTGGATTTTGAAGCATTGAAGGCATTTTTTTGGATCTTGAATATTGGATTTTGGATTTTGGCAGTAAGAACTCACTGCGACATGATTTTGGACTGGACTGGTAGTAAGCTTCTTCTTGCTTTTACCTGAACAACATTTGAATATAATGTATGTTAAAACAACATTTCACTTTTTCGTGCTACTCGTCTTTCTGATTTGAGAATGAATATACACGTCTTAATGGCTAACCGTATTCTTTTTGTCTTAACAGTGGAACATATCTGTGAGAAAAAAAGTGAACCTGAGAAAATAGGTCTATGAGTTGGAGACTAAGTTGAACAAGTTATGACAATGTGGTGCTTTGGCGATAGTATCCTTAGTAATTTCTTATGCAGTATAATAAAGAGATAAGTTGTTTTTCATTATTTCTTCTTCTCCCATTTAATTTATAAATCAGAAATTATTGTGCTTTACGATTTTTTCGATCTACCTTCATGCTGCAGAAAGCTAAACTTTGAAGGTTCAAGCACTTGGTTTATTTGTGATAAAAGTCTATGAATGTTAGATGTTAGATTAAATGTTTGTGTATGCCATTTCAGAATCTGCCATTTCATAATCAAAACATAAGAAGAAACAAAAACAGGAAAAACAGAGTGATAAAGATCAGAAATGGGAAAAAAAATCGGTGGCCACGGTGGTGTGAACTTTGGAGCGGAGGACAAAAGGTGAGATCTAGCATAGATCGCAATTTTTTGGTGACATGTGTGGCAGTATGACCAACTTTTTTACTGATTTATAATGATAAGAGTTCTTCTAATGGTTATTTGTTTTATGTTGTGAAGGTTTTAGAGGTCCGGCCTTTGATTAATTGGGATAAGGGAAAAGCCATGACGTCGAGTCACTTGGTGAGTTCATTTTTTGTTTCTTTAGTATATAGTTCGAAGTTTTATGTTTTGTGACGTAAATGACATGAAAAATATTGTTTTTAGGACTTAACAATTATGACGACGTGCTTCCTATATATTGGCGATGATTGAACGAATGAAGATGCATTTAAGGTAATATCGAGCTTTCAGTGAGGAAGGAGCATGTCGCTTCCACTTAATTTGTATGGTAACTACTTCTGGTATGGTAACCACTTAATTTGTGTAAAGTACTAGAGTCATTATAATATTAGATCCCTCCTTTTGTTTCCAATTTTCCTAAGTTTTATATATTTTTTACAATAAAACCATGAACTATACTGACATTTGTTTCAATTCCGACGGAAACTGTATGCCAATTTCCACAGGTAATGGTTGTTGACATGCCATATCGCCTAGGATGGATTGATGATTCTATTGTGAAGCGGGTCAATGACATTTTGAATCAAGCTAAGTTACCTATTGTGCTCCTGAAATTGTGACTGTGGACATGATTAAATCTGTAATGGCAGGGTGATGCTTCAGTTTCAATACTATCACTGATGCTCAATATGCTTTTACTGTGACAAAAATTTCTTTTATATTTCACGTTGATAAGAAGGTAGCAGATGGACTGTTGATATATTATCACTATTGCATTCTCTTTCCATTTACCTATCTTATATTTTTATTGATTTGTGTTTTTATTTTTACTTAGAATGCAAAGCTTTTTTCTTTCAATCAATTTCTTTATTAATGCTGGTTTAGGTTACTGATGTCAGAGAATAGAATATTATTTGAAGTAACTTGGTTTTTATTAGATTTGGAGTTGAATGTTTGTTGCCGTGTTTTATTGGCTATGGATGGAAATTCAGTGATGGAAGTCTAATGATGCTTTCCAAATAGGGATTTAGTTTGGGTTCTTTTTTTAGTATGAACTTGAGAGTGTTTTTTTGTTGATGGAAAGAAGCAAGCAAAATTATAGAATACTATTGCAACTTATGTTTATTTGCGTTTGCAGCTTTTGCTTGGATATCTTCCGCCAGATCGAGGGCTTTGGTCATCTGAATTAGCAAAGAAGAGGTCCCAATACACAGTTCAAAGAGGAGGTTCTCATGAATCCTGTAAGTTAGTTGCCTAGGAAGAAACAACATCTTCATGTTATCCAAAAAAAATTGTGTGGGGTGTGGGGGGAGGGGTTCTAGAAAGATTCCTTAATTGTGATCGGTTGAACTAATAGCTGTAGAATCAAGTTTCATTTCTCTTCACATCATCTGTATTAACTTTTATTTTAAACTTCGTGCTTTGGGAAGAGAGATAATTCTAATGAATTAATTTTGAATTTGATCCAATTTAACATCGGTAGAGTGCATGCATGTCTAAGTGCAATCTTGATAGACTTGGTGATTTTTAATGCATGTTGTTCTATTTGCTTTATCTTTTTTGCTCTGAATGTTTATGCCGCTAGCTTGTCCGAAATCACAAGAAGGATGTACAACTCCACAAGGGGTGCTGCTGAGGATGTCGCCAAAGGTGACAAGTGTAACACCCTTCTACCCCACATACAATTTTAGGAAAAACACTTAATATTATCAGAGTAAAATCAGCAAGAAAGGTGCCACATATATTCAGCCGACATTCAATATCATTGTCATGTCCCGTAACACGGGTTATTCATTCATCATTAACATGAATTAACAACTACGCAGCGGAATCAAACTTTTAGTTCAGGTCAACAAAATACTTCATAGATAAAAGTCTCCAATTCAAAATGGCATCAACGATATCAAAAAAAAAACTCCAACATACAACCAAAAGGAAACACAAGGTTCACAACTAATCCCAACCCGATGTTACATGACACAGAGCAGGACACCACGTAAAACACGACTAAAACGACCAAAGGACGCTCCAAGACTCAATCCTCCAGCACCGCAAGTCTACTCTTAGTTATCTGCAAGTTACCCACATAAGAGGCAACATTTTCAAGCAGGCAGGGTGAGAATCACAATTCATTATAATAATATAAGGACGTGGAAAATAAACAGAATAAGCAACAACGACATCATAGCATCATCAACAACAACAACATCATAGCATCATCAACAACAACATCATAGCATCATCAACAACAACATCATAGCATCATCCGCAACAATATCATAGCATCATCAACAACAACATCATAGCATCATCAACAACAACATCATAGCATCATCAACAACAACATCATAGCATCATCCGCAACAATATCATTATATGCAATGTCAACTATAATGGAATGCAAAGAATGCATGTGGTACCGATTCAACGTGGATGGACACTGGCCATCAACCCTCTAAAAGAAGCACAACGTAATCAACGTATCACTTCAATCCGCACAATGGGATTGAAGCTACCAATGGACCGAAGCCCCAATGTAGAGTGCTATGAAATGCAATGATGCTAAAACTCCTCGATTCATCCAACATCAACGCGTGCATCATCCATTTCATATTCAACAAGTATTTATCATACAATCTTATTTTAACATCTTACATCAACAACAACTCGACAACCAAAGATCAGCACGGGAAAACGTCAAGAACCTCAAGAAAAACAACAAAAGAAAACAGCAAAATAGTTGTCTGACACGGCCACCCGTGTCCGGTGACACGGCCCGTGTCAGAAGACCTGCACCAAAAATCCAAAACAGAGAAAATTTACAGCAGAGGCAGTAGCCTGACACGGCCGCCCGTGTCCTGTGACACGGCCCGTGTCAGAAGGCCTGTAACAAAAATTTCTGTTTTCCCCAATCAGCAAGCTGACACGGGTACCCGTGTTGTGGGACACGGCCCGTGTCAAGATGCGACCAAAACCCCTATTTTCCAAAAAGTGATTTTTCTGCTGCGATTTTGACTCAAAATACCCCTAAATTCAATGTTGTCCAATACTTAATCTGACCAAAAGACTCACACAATACACATACATCAAATACATCAATTTGTTTCACTCATTCTCATCACAACACTCGCTCCTAACATAATCTATATCATCAAACACCACAATTACTCAAGAATCCACAAAACCTAATCTATTCATAAACCAATTCCTATAAAATTATAATAAACCGTGAAAACTCCCCATACCTTAGAGAAATTTAGTAACTTTCCTCCTTCTCTATGATTCTTCAGCAACCTTCAAGCCTTAGGGTTCTTTTCCTTCTTCTCTCTTCTTCAGCGTTCTTCACAAAAACACGATCCGTTAGAAAAGTGATCGGTCCACTCCTCTTTAGACAAAATATTCCAGTTTATGAACTTCCAACTCTATCCTTACTCTTTTTCCTTTAAGACCACCTTGCCCTTTTTCTTAATATTTTTAATAATAGTAATAATAGTATAAATAATACATTAATTATTCATTCTATTAAATTATAATAAAAAAAAACTCTTTTGATCCAAAATCCTCCAAAACTACCAAAACTTCGTAATTCCTTCTAAATTATTTAAATAATTAATTAAATGATTAATTTAGATTTTCGGGGCGTTACAACTCTCCCCTACTTTAAGAATTTTCGTCCTAAAAAATTTACCTGATTCGAATAACTCGGGATAGGATTCCTCCATCTTGCTTTCCAGCTCCCAAGTCATGCTTTCTCCGGTAGCTCCTAACCAGACAACTTTCACCAACGTAATCTCCTTGCCTCTTAGAATCTTCACCTCACGTTCCACAATTCGTACAGGCATCGTTTCCATAGTAAGATTATCCCGTACTTGCACATCATCCATATGAATCACATGAGATGGATCTGGAACATACTTCCGGAGTTGTGACACATGAAACACATCATGTAAATTTGACAGATTAGGCGGTAAAGCCACTCTATAAGCAACATTTCCAACTCTGTCCGAAATCTGATACGGACCAATAAAACAAGGAGTAAGCTTCTTAGACTTTAATGCACGCTCAACACCTGTCACAGGTGTAACTCTCAAAAACACATGGTCACCCGCTTGGAATTCTAAATCCTTTCTTCGCTTGTCATGATAACTCTTCTGCCTACTTTGGGAAGATTTCATCTTTTCTCGGATCAACTTCACCTTCTCAGTAGTATCTCGAACAATTTCGGGTCCCAGCACTACACTTTCTCCAAATTCATGCCAACATAAAGGAGTCCTACATCTCCGACCATACAATGCTTCAAAAGGTGCCATTCCTATACTATAATGATAACTGTTATTATAAGTGAACTCTATTAACGGTAAATAGGTGTCCCACGAACCTCCCTGCTCGAGAACACATGCTCGCAACAAATCCTCCAACGACTGAATAATCCTCTCTGTTTGACCATCCGTCTGAGGGTGATACGCCGAACTCAACCTCAACTTAGAACCCAACGCTTCTTGCAAACTCTTCCAAAATTCAGAAGTAACCCGTGGATCTCTATCCGACACAATACACAAAGGGACACCGTGCAGCTTCACAATTACACGAATATAAATCTCCGCCAACTTTGATACTGGAAAACTGATGTTAATAGGAATAAAATGAGCCGACTTCGTAAGCCTATCAACAATCACCCAAATAGAATCATGTCCTCTTGAAGTATTAGGTAATCCCGTCACAAAGTCCATTGAAATGTTATCCCATTTCCATTCTGGAACTTCTAATGGTTGCATAAACCCAGCAGGCTTCTGATGTTCAACTTTCGACTTCTGACAAGTTAAACATACATACACAAAACGAGCTACATCACGCTTCATCCCAGGCCACCAAAACAATTTCTTCAAGTCCTGATACATTTTTGTAGCCCCCGGATGAATACTCAATTTACTTCTATGACTTTCCTCAAGAATCGCTTTCTTCACCTCCGCATCGTCAGGAATACAAATTCGATTACGGAACCTCAACACACCATAGGCATCCAACTTGAAATCATCGTCCTCGGACTGGTCGATCCCAACTATCGAATCTACCAGTTTCACGTCTAACTTCTGAGCTTCCTTGATGTTGTCCAGAAAATCATTGTTAATTTTCAGCATCCCCAACATCACACTCTGCGGTGTCACTTCGCAAACTAAGCTCATATCTCTGAACTGCTCAATCAATTCTAATTCTTTAACCATCATCGCCGACATGTGCAAGGTTTTCCGACTTAGGGCATCCGCCACAACATTAGCTTTACCCAGATGATAGTTTAGACCGAAATCATAATCTTTTAATAATTCCAACCATCTTCGCTGTCTCATATTCAACTCCTTCTGGTCAAATAAATACTTTAAACTCTTATGGTCACTAAATACTTTAAATCTAGAACCATAAAGATAATGTCTCCAAATCTTCAGCACAAAAACAACCGCAGCAAGTTCTAAATCATGCGTAGGATAGTTCTTTTCATGAGTTCTCAACTGTCTCGACGCATAAGCAACTACCTTGCCATTCTGCATAAGTACACCTCCTAAACCCATTTTAGAAGCATCACAATATACCACAAAAGATTCTCCTGGGTTAGGTAATGTCAAAACCGGAGCCGATGCCAATCTCTTCTTCAATTCTTTGAAACTTCCTTCACATTGAATGTCCCACACAAAAGCTCTACCTTTACAAGTCAACTTAGTCAATAGAAGTGCCAACTTAGAAAATCCCTCGATAAACCTTCGGTAATAACTGGCTAGTCCCAAAAAGCTTCTAATCTCGGTAGCCGACTTTGGAGTTTCCCATTGCAACACAACATCCACTTTAGACGGATTCACAGCAATGCCACTACCTAAAATGACATGACCGAGAAAACTAACCTCCTTTAACCAAAATTCACATTTGGACAGCTTTGCATATAACTTCTTCTCCTTCAAAACTTGCAACACTAGTCTCACGTGTTCTGCATGCTCTTCCTCCGATTTAGAGTAAATTAATATATCATCAATAAACACCACCACAAACTTATCCAAATAAGTGTGAAAGATACGGTTCATGTACTCCATGAATACTCCCGGCGCATTAGTAACACCGAAAGGCATCACCGAATACTCATAATGTCCATAACGCGTTCTAAAAGCCGTCTTCTGGATATCTTCATCCTTCACTTTAATCTGATGATAGCCCGACCTCAAATCAATCTTGCTAAACACATGAGCACCTACCAACTGATCCATTAAGTCATTTATTCTCGGAAGCGGATACTTGTTCTTAATCGTCACTTTATTTAACTGCCTATAATGAACACAGAGCCTCATACTTCCATCTTTCTTCTTTACTAACAACACTGGAGCTCCCCACGGCGATACACTTGGCCTCACAAATTTCTTTTCAAGTAACTCCTCCAATTACTTCTTTAATTCCGACAATTTCGATGCAGACATCCTGTATGGTGCCATAGAAACAGGTCAGGTACCAGGTACAAGGTCAATTGCAAATTCAACTCCTCTTTCTGGAGGCACGTCTGGAATTTCATCAGGGAAAACTTCAGGAAATTCACGTACCACTTGCAACTCCTCAATTACAGATCGACTCTCAACAGATAACGACGCCATCACTGAGAACATCTGAGCTCCTTCTTGCATCAACTGTTGTAACTGTTTAAAAGACAACAAACTAGCTTCTTTCTCTTCAGCAGTAGAAAACCTCACTGACTTGTTATAACAATTGATATGAACATAGTTATATTCTAACCAGTTTATTCCCAAGATTACATCCATTCCAGATAACGGCAAACACACCAAGTCAACAGTAAAGTCTATGTCGAAGATCGACAAGGGACACTTTAAACACACCAGAGAAGTAGTCACCGATCCCTTAGCCGAAATCTCGACGACCATTTCTCCATTCATAGAAGACAACACAAGACCCAATCTTTCAACGCATTCAGCAGCAATAAAACAATGAGTAGCACCGGTGTCAATCATAGCAATTAAAGGAGTGCTATTAATGAAACATGTACCTCTGATGAGTCTGTCCTCATTAGTTGTCTAAGTCCCAACCAAAGCGAACACTTTCCCACCGGTTTGCGCCTTCTTTGGTTTCTGACACTGACCACTAATGTTTCCTTCTTCGCCACAGTTGAAACAAATCATCTCTTTATGCTTGCACTCCGATATGGCATGCCCAGTATTAACACAACGGAAACACCTCTTCACTTCAGCAGTACACGCATTACTCTTATGACCAGGTTTCCCACATTTGAAACAAGTTATGCCAGCAGGAGCATCTCCCCCACTAGTCCTCTTGCCATCAACCACTTTATGTTTACCTTTTCCAGCTGGAGCATCATAAGGTTTGCCACGATTCTGTTGGTACTTTCCCTTCCTCTCATTAATGATAATGAGCATTGTTATCCTCTTCAAAAATTCTACAACTATCAATCAAATCAGCAAAAACACGAATCTTCTGATATCCAACTGCCTTCTTGATCTCTGGGCGCAACCCACTCTCAAACTTGATGCATTTTGAGAACTCAGCATCATCATCGTTATAGTGTGGATAAAACTTAGCCAATTCAACAAACTTTGCAGCATAATCAGTAACCGACATGTTCCCTTGCTTCAGTTCGAGAAACTCTCTTCGGAACACATCCCAAGTGATACCTTCACCGGTAGTTTCCAACCTCTGACGAGTCTCTAGCCACCAGTCATCAGCCTCGAATGCTAGCATATGAGTCCCATATCGAACCTTCTGCGCTGGAGTGCAGTCCATCACATAGAAGATTCTCTCCATCTCTTTCAACCAATCCAACGCTCCATCAGGATCATACTTGCCCTTGAAGGTAGGCGGATTCTCCCTCTGAAAAGTTGCTAAACTGCGAGATCCAGCATTCTCGTCAGCGTTCGGCTGATTCTGCAAAGCCTGAGCCATTGCTTCCAACGCAGCAGCAATTGCAGGATCGTTCCTTCCAGCCATCTCAACTTATCACTACAACATAAACAAAAGTTAGGACTAGCTAACAATACTCGATTGTTAAACAAACTACGACTCGACAACTTGGCCGGACGGACCAACCAGGCTCTGATACCACTAATGTAACACCCTTCTACCCCACATACAATTTTAGGAAAAACACTTAATATTATCAGAGTAAAATCAGCAAGAAAGGTGCCACATATATTCAGCCGACATTCAATATCATTGTCCTGTCCCGTAACACGGGTTATTCATTCATCATTAACATGAATTAACAACTACGCAGCGGAATCAAACTTTTAGTTCAGGTCAACAAAATACTTCATAGATAAAAGTCTCCAATTCAAAATGGCATCAACGGACAACCAAAAGGAAACACAAGGTTCACAACTAATCCCAACCCAATGTTACATGACACAGAGCAGGACACCACGTAAAACACGACTAAAACGACCAAAGGACGCTCCAAGACTCAATCCGCCAGCACCGCAAGTCTACTCTTGGTTATCTACAAGTTACCCACATAAGAGGTAACATTTTCAAGCAGGCAGGGTGAGAATCACAATTCATTATAATAATATAAGGACGTGGAAAATAAACAGAATAAGCAACAACGACATCATAGCATCATCAACAACAACATCATAGCATCATCAACAACAACATCATAGCATCATCAACAACAACATCATAGCATCATCCGCAACAATATCATAGCATCATCAACAACAACATCATAGCATCATCAACAACAACATCATAACATCATCTGCAACAATATCATTATATGCAATGTCAACTATAACGGAATGCAAAGAATGCATGTGGTACCGATTCAACATGGATGGACACTGGCAATCAACCCTCCAAAAGGAGCACAACATAATCAACGTAACACTTCAATCCGCACAATGGGATTGAAGCTACCAATGGACCGAAGCCCCAACGTAGAGTGCTATGAAATGCAATGATGCTAAAACTCCTCAATTCATCCAACATCAATGTGTGCATCATCCATTTCATATTCAACAAGTATTTATCATACAATCTTATTTTAACATCTTACATCAACAACAACTCGACAACCAAAGATCAGCACGGGAAAACGTCATGAACCTCAAGAAAAACAACAAAAGAAAACAGCAAAACAGTTGTCTGACACGGCCACCCGTGTCCGGTGACACGGCCCGTGTCAGAAGACCTGCACCAAAAATCCAAAATAGAGAAAATTTACAGCAGAGGCAGTAGCCTGACACGGCCGCCCGTGTCCTGTGACACGGCCCGTGTCAGAAGGCCTGTAACAAAAATTTTTGTTTTCCCCAATCAGCAAGCTGACACGGGTGCCCGTGTTGTGGGACACGGCTCGTGTCAGGATGCGACCAAAACCCCAATTTTCCAAAAAGTGATTTTTCTGCTGCGATTTTGACTCAAAATACCCCTAAATTCAATGTTGTCCAATACTAAATCTGACCAAAAGACTCACACAATACACATACATGAAATACATCAATTTGTTTCACTCATTCTCATCACAACACTCACTCCTAACATAATCTATATCATCAAACACCACAATTACTCAAGAATCCACAAAACCTAATCTATTCATAAACCAATTCCTATAAAATTATAATAAACCGTGAAAACTCCCCATACCTTAGAGAAATTTAGTAACTTTCCTCCTTCTCTATGATTCTTCAGCAACCTTCAAGCCTTAGGGTTCTTTTCCTTCTTCTCTCTTCTTCAGCGTTTTTCACAAAAACACGATCCGTTAGAAAAGTGATCGGTCCACTCCTCTTTAGACAAAATATTCCAGTTTATGAACTTCCAACTCTACCCTTACTCTTTTTCCTTTAAGACCACCTTGCTCTTTTTTTTAATATTTTTAATAATAATAATAGTATAAATAATACATTAATTATTCATTCTATTAAATTATAAAAAAATATTCTTTTGATCCAAAATCCTCCCAAACTACCAAAACTTCGTAATTCCTTCTAAATTATTTAAATAATTAATTAAATGATTAATTTAGATTTTCGGGGCGTTACAACAGGGCCTTGCTGTCTAGATCAGAAATCCCTCGAGATGAGCATCCTTTGAGTCTTGGGAAGTCCAACGTATGGAATCAGTTCTTCCAGGTATTGTGCAAAAGAATCTATTTGTTTTTATTAGATATTTGAATATTTCTATATGAAGTTTCTGATCACACATGAACTATCAACTATGTTGTATATAAAATCTCCGAATGACACATCAGTCCATGATACTTATCACATGTTACTTAAATTGGTGACAAGTTAACAGCTGACCAGTGACAGCTAGAAACTGTTTTATGTGAAATCGAAATTTCCTCTATCGAAAGAATGGATTACTAGAACACAATTGTTATATCAATAATGTTAATTATTTGTTTTTCTACTCTATCTTTGATCATTTTTCTATAATCTTGTTTGACGCAGACACCTTTACAAATTTCTTACAACAAATTTTGCTGATAATCTTGCTATGCGCCAATTGTTATTTTTTTAATGCTAATTATATCACGACTATATAAATTTGATGACACTTATGTACTATAATACTCTGATAAAGTAAATGATCCTCTTTGCATTTTGTAGGATACATAAATCATAGATCAGATTGACTAAGATGTAAAGTGCACTCATCCTAATTTCCAATTTTTCTCCGGTGATTCAAAATTTGCAAAATCTAATCAGGTTGTTCCTTTATTTTTATAGAAATTGGTATAATCTCCATAATTCATGTCTTTTCCAGCACCATGTGCAATATAAAAATTGTTATTTTACTTCAACCTGTCCAACCCTGCAGCATCAAGAATTAGGCCAAAGCTATATAGTCCCTGGTGGTTTCTCTTTGACTTCAAGTAACATAGTTTCACATCTATTGATTTGTGCCACAAAATCTTCATGATAGAATGTGGTGGTGGTGGTAGTCCATACTCAGAAGGTGGTGCTCTCTATGCCCTTAGTCTGATTCACGCCAACCATGGAGAAGACATTAAACAATTCCTTCGCGATAGCCTGCGCAGTACTACCATTAAGGTGCTCATAACTATTGATCATCTTCTATTAAAAAAATGATTATTGTTATATCTAATGTGTTGTTTATGGCCAGGTTATTCAACATGGTGCATGTTTGGGTCTTGGATTAGCATCCCTAGGAACTGCTGACGAGGATATTTATGAAGAAATAAAAAATGTTCTCTACACTGATAGTGTTGTTGCTGGTGAAGCTGTTGGAATTAGTATGGGCTTACTCATGGTTGGAACAGGCAGTGATAGGGCAAATGAAATGCTCACTTATGCACATGATACAATACATGAAAAAATTATAAGGTAAGGGTGTTTCACTCGGCAAGCTGTTACGGATTTTAAATATTTCAGGAAGTGATAACGCAAGTGAAATGCTCACTTCTTTTGCTCTGATGATTTACGGTTTTTAAATATTTCAGAGGGTTAGCAATGGGAAGCGCCCTTACGGTTTACAGAAGAGAAGAAGAAGCTGACACTTTAATTAAGCGGATGACTCAGGATCAGGATCCAATTTTACGTTATGGTGGCATATATGCACTGGCTTTGGCCTATAGTGGAACAACAAACAACAAGGCCATTCCTCAATTACTGCACTTTGTTGTGTCTGATGTGGGTGATGATGTTAGAAGTGGACACTAAGTGGCATGTATGCATTGATTTAACTCAAATCACATTGTGACCCTTCAATCTTATTAACGTCGATGATGTTATGGAGTGGACAACTGATGAAAAAGTGGCCAATTTATGCTCTTGGGAGCCTTACACCAGCAATGATCAGGGTATCAGCTTCATTGAAGATACAGATAGCAAGTTTCTATGTTGCCAAGCGATATGTCTTGATGATCGTGCTATTAGATGTATTATGATGTTCTCACCTGATGAGAAATGTAGAAAGAAACCTGCAGAACTTGGATATCATCTAGGCTTTAAATACTGGGGTAAAGGGATTGGTACATGTGATGTGAAACAAATTATTAATCTTGCATTCACTGAATTGTCATACTTGGAAACGCTTAAAGCTCTGGTTGATGTGGAAAATGTTGGGTCTCAAAGAGTGTTGCAGAAAGTTGGTTTCAAAATAGAGGGAGTTCTCATAAAGTATTTGTTCATGAAAGGAAAAAGCAAAGATATGATCATGTTCAGTGTTCTTTCAACTAATCTCTAACTATGATTAGTTTGTTAGGAGGATAATATTGGAGTTGGTGTCTTCTCCATTTCTATGACAGTTATTTTTGGGTTTGTTGAGTTTCAATTCACCAATATAATATAGTATTCACACATACAAAAAAGTTTCATCTCATTCCTAATTTAATTTTAAATTGAAGTCTTAATTGCCTTTTCAAATGTTTTAAAAATTGTTCAAACTAAGGTATAGAAACATAGCCTCAAGTTAGAACCAATTCTAATGTGTCATTGTTTTGTGATATTTGTTGTTTGTAAAATTAAAAGATAATATTGAAACTCATGCTGTTTTTTTTTTTATATAAATGGAGAACAATAAATGTTTGTTGTTATGTTGGAAGCCAAAATAAATTTCAATAATATGATGATAAGAAATTAATTTTGGGTGCAATACAATAGTTGGCATTA
This sequence comes from Lathyrus tuberosus, assembly GCA_022829125.1. Classification (NCBI taxonomy): domain Eukaryota; kingdom Viridiplantae; phylum Streptophyta; class Magnoliopsida; order Fabales; family Fabaceae; genus Lathyrus; species Lathyrus tuberosus. The sequence continues at coordinate 4,516,325 of JALAZF010000203.1, read as the reverse complement.
AAAGAATATTAACACACTAACTATAATCACAAAGAGAACTTGATACATCAACTAAGTAACTCTATCAATTCAGTCAGTACCAATTGTAATCACCAAGAGAATTTATTATATCAACTAAGTACAGGGGCGGACGCACGTTGATGTGAGGAGGTTCAACTGCATCCCCTGACTTTTGAAATTTATCCCTCACATATTGTTTTATCATGATCTTGAACCCCCTCAAATATTTGTTTTGCACTCAAATAAATACTTTGCTTATGTAAGTAGCTTTACTATTTTAATAAGGTGGTGTTTATTATTTTTCTGACACAATCAATTTCTTTTTGGATGGAAGCAAACTAAAGTATATTATTCTATTTTTATATTAAACAGAATAGGCCACTAAAAAATTTACGATAATGGGATGCAAAATTAATATAAATCTCTTCATAATATTTTTTGACTTTCCTATGAAATCATATCTTTTTTTTTTTTTATATTTCTAAATATTATGATTATTATTGATGATATTATGCTTCTACATTTTAAGTAGTAAAAATTATAATTATCACTATAAAATGTCTATAATGATCAGATAATTTAATGCACTTATAATATATTGTAAACATTGCATTAGCCATCACACTGAATCAACATATATTATACAATATTACAAATAAAAAATACTATTGTTATAAATGGGAACAACTTTAATTTTAATTCAAATATTTTTATATACGAAAAAATATTATTGTTATAAATGGACACAACTTTAATTTTGATTCAATTTTTTTATTTACGAAAAAAACACTATTGTAATAAACGAGCACAAGTTTAATTTTGATTCAAATTTTTTTATATCCGAAAAAATACTATTATTATAAACGGGCACAACTTTAATCTTGATTCAAATTATTTTATATACGAAACAAATACTATTGTTATAAACGAGCACAACTTTAATTTTGATTCAATATTTTATATACGAAAAAATACTATTGTTATAAACGGGCACAACTTTAATTTTGATTCAAATTTTTTATATACGAAAAAATTACTTATGTTATAAACGGGCACAATTTTAATTTTGATTCAATTTTTTTTTATATATGAGAAAAATACTATTGTTATAAACATGCATAACTTTAATCTTGATTCAAATTATTTTATATATGAAACAAATATTATTGTTATAAACAGACGTAACTTTACGTTTGATTCAAATTTTTTTATATACGAAAAAACTTTACTGTTCATTTAATTTTTTTGTATAAATTGTGTCAAAACAAAATTAATATTTATATATGGGAAAAAAAATACATTTTTGATTAAAATATTTTTATATACGGAAACAATTACTATTATTATAAACGGGAACAACTTTACTACTGGTTCAAATATTGAATAATAAAAATTTATCGATAATTTCTTATACTTACCAATACAAATTTTTAATTTCAATCATATCTATTTTTATAATTTTACCATTTCTTTTTTCAATTTGATTAACAATTACGCGTCCATAACATAAAATCCTCGAACAGGCATGCCCGTGCGAACGGACGGGTTAGTTACTAGTTATCAATAAAATGAGATTTTCAGTATTTCGCAATGTGTTGTCTCAATATAATGTTTGCAATATTTGCTTTATATCTCTGAAGTTCCTTGAAGGCTTTGCATTTGCATATTGCACATCAAGCATCATCTTTTGCATTGTTTCTTGCCTTTTTCAGGTATCTTATGTTTTTCTTGGTCTTCATTCAGCCAAGTTGTCGAACCAGTACAGTACTCGAGCTAATCTGAAGAAAAAGATGGATTAATTGCAATAAGAGAACCGTGAGCTTCACGAGGAAGTGACAACTTTGAAGGATAGTTTGGAGAGACTCACTGCTATGATGGAAGCATTGGTGGCTGCTCAGAATCAGCCACCCCTTCCTCCTCCACTTTCGACTCTTGTGCAAAGGACAGTCATTTTAGAGATTATTTACACGCCCATCTCTGTGGAGTCTGCTAGTGTTCCTCAACATTTCATGCCTCCTGGCTTCCCCTGGGGCATGCCTCTTAACTTTGTTCCTGAAGGTTATCAACCACCACCGCCTCCTAAAATTCCAGTTGTTCCCACCGTCTAGCCTGTGATGTCTATACCACAGCCTATGGTTCATGCTGTTCCTTTTGAAGAACCGATTTTCCACACTACTCCAAGTGAAAATGTCAGTGCTTATGAGAAAATGGAAGAGATTCAAGATCAATTTGCTGAAATGCAGAAAGAAATAAAATCTTTGAGGGGGTAAAGAACTGTTTGGGAAGAATGCCCATGAGTTATGTCTGGTTCCTAATGTGAAGATCCCACATAAGTTCAAGGTCCCTGATTTTGAAAAGTATAAGGGTAATTCTTGTCTGATGAGCCATTTGACTATGTATGCCCGCAAGATGTCAACTCAGACTGATAATCATCAGCTTCTCATTCACTACTTTCAAGACAGTTTGTCTGGTGCAGCTTTGAAATGGTACATGGGACTCGACAACACTCGAATTTGCACTTTGGAAGATTTGGGTGAAGCTTTTGTAAAGCAGTATAAATATAATGTGGATATGACTCCCGATCGTGACCAGCTTCGAACAATGGCTCAGAAAGATAAGGAGACATTCAAAGAATACGCGTAGAGGTGGCGCGAGATTGCTGCTCAGATTAATCCTCCTTTGGAAGAAAAAGAGATTACCAAAATCTTTTTGAAAACTCTGAGAGATTTCTATTATGAGCGTATGATTGCTAGTGCCCCGAGTGATTTCACTGAAATGGTGAATATGGGGATGAGATTGGAAGAAGGTGTCCGTGAAGGACGTTTTTCAAAAAGTGGTAATTCTGCTGGAAGTTCTAAGAAATATGGTGGAGGACTTGCCAAGAAAAAAAGAAGGTGAGACCAATGCTATTTCTCGTGGAAGTCGCGGAAAGAGTTATGGTAAGAATAATCAATGCCAGCAACATGTTGCATCTGTTACGCTTGTTATCAATTCAACTCCTGTTGTTCAAGATGCTCATCAACAACGTTCTAATCAACAGAACAATCAACGAGGCCGTTATCAGAAGGATTTTGATCCAATTCCGATGACATATACAGATTTTCTTCCTGGTTTAATTCAAAAGAATCTTGTTCAGACCCGTGCACCACCTGCTGCTCCGAAAGATTCACCGTGGTGGTATAAGCCTAAAGCTCACTATGCTTTCCATCAGGGAGAAGCTGGGCATGACACTGAGAACTGTTATCCATTGAAGATGGAAATGTAAAGATTGGTTAGAAGTGATATTTTGTCTTTCGAAGACACCAATCCTAATGTACAGTCGAATCCGTTGCCCAATCACGGTAAGGCGTATGTCAATATGGTTCATGGTTGTCCTGGTACATTCAAGATTTATGATACCCGCTAGATTCGAAGATCGCTTGTGGAAATTCATGCACTTTTGAGTGAATACCATGATATCGATCATGATTATGCATCTTGTTGCATTTGTTCCATGAAGCCGCGTGGTTGTGTGATAGTAAAGAGGGGTATTCAAGGGATGATGAATCAGAATTTGATTGAGGTCACTGCTAAAAGAGATGAATATCAGAATGAAGTGAATGTTATTGTGCCACACTTTAATATCCCTGAACGAGTTATTATCTCTTATGACAGTCGGAAGACCGTTGTTACACCTCTGGTTATTCGGTTACCCGGTCTAGTACCCTATGAATCTGACAAGGTTGTTTCGTATAAGTACAATGCTACCATGGTAGAAGATGGTAAGAAAGTGCCAATTCCTTCTTTGTCTTCTGTGGTAAGTATCGCTGGTGATAGTAGAGCGACCCCGAGTGGTCGTGTCTTTGCTTCTGAGCCTCCAAAGATTGTGGAGAATGTTGTTGCTGGAAAGCGACCTCAAGATGAGAATAATGTCGATACTTTTGATCATTCTAGTGGTTTGAATAAGAAGGCTTATGAGGATGAGGTTTTAAAATTTATCAAGAAGAGTGAGTATAGCGTGGTAGATTCACTCTTGCACACCCCGTCCAAGATTTCAGTGTTGTCCCTATTGATGAATTCTGAAGCTCATAGGGAATCTTTGCAGAAAGTGTTGGAACAAGCATATGTTGAACATGATGTGACTGTTAATCAGTTTGATGGAATTGTTACCAACCTCACAGTATGTAATAATTTGAGTTTCTGTGATAAAGAGTTACCCGAGGAGGGGAGAAATCACAATTTGGCTTTACATATCTCTATGAACTGTCAAGAAGATGCACTTTCCAATGTGCTGGTTGATACTGGCTCTTCTTTGAATGTGTTGCCAAAATCTACTTTGTCGAGGCTTTCGTACCAAGGTGCTCCCATGAGGTATAGTGGGGTTGTGGTTAAAGCTTTTGATGGATCTAGAAAAACTGTGATTGGAGAGGTTGATCTTCCAATCAAAATAAGACCATGATTCTTCCAAATTACTTTTCAAGTAATGGATATTCGTCCTGCTTATAGTTGTCTGCTTTGCCGACCCTGGATCCATGAAGTTGGGGCAGTGACCTCAACTCTTCATCAGAAATTAAAATTTGTTCAGAATGACAAGCTGATAATTGTTGGAGGCGAACAAGCGATGTTGGTGAGCCATCTTTCATCCTTTTCATATGTTGATATCGAAAAAACTGTTAGAACTTCATTCCAAGCTTTTTCCATCGATGATAAAGTTGTTAAGAAGAATAGGTTGCCCATGTCTTCTTTGAAAGATGCAGTGCATGTATTAGAGACTGGTCGGTATGACGGTTAGGACCGAGTTATTGATGTGGTTGATAACCAAGGCAAAACTGGTTTAAGCTTTATGCCTGGTACGGTTAGAAGAGATTTGAAGCATATTAATGAGGCATTTCACAGCATCGGATTCATCAACAAAGACCACTCCACAGCTGCAATTCTTGAAGATGACTCTAAAGATTATATCTCATACGGCTCTGAAAATGATTCCATTCCTGCTGAAGATTGGGAGCCTTATTTAGAAGATCCTGGATACGGTTCTGAGATAGAGGATGCATATGTGCCCTTTTATTCCCCTTGAACGAGGCTTAAAGAACCCGAATATGAATTCAGCGCCATCATTGAAGATGATGAAGAGGAAGAACTTCCCAATTTTGTGACACATGGACAGATCTGCCAGAATTGGATAGTTGTTAATGTTCCTACTGTTATTCATATTTCAAAGTAATTTGTTTTTGTTTCTTTCAAAAATCCTTTCACTATTTCCAAGGTGAAAGTGAATTTGTGAGGGCTTTGTTTCAAATGTTATCATCATCGATAAAATGTTATTTTGTTTATCCATATTATGTTTTACCTTTTGGCTTTATTTCTGAAAAATGGTAACATAAAAGACCAAAAAATAATAATAATGTGATAATCACTTTTATCTGCATAATACTTGCATTTCTTGTTCATATTCTAAAATCAAACATAAATCATTGTGCATATTGATTGTTAAACTCATTGAAAACAATGACCCTATACCCTCTCCCAACTTTGAGTTCCTTGCGTTTAGAGCTGAAGAAGAGGATATTGAGGAGATTCCGGATGAAATTTCTCGTTTGCTTGAGCACGAGGAAAAATCCATTCAGCCTCATGAAGAGCCAGTAGAATTGATTAATCTGGGTTCAGAGAATGATATAAAAGAAGTCAAGATTGGGGCACTGCTTCAGTCAGATGTTAAGAAGAGGATAATAGGGCTTCTTAGAGAATATGTTTACGTGTTTGCTTGGTTATATCAAGACATGCTTGGCCTTGATACTGATATTGTGGAGCATAGATTGCCGCTGAAGCCTGAATGTCCACCTGTGAAACAGAAATTGAGAAGAACTCATCCCGACATGGCTATGAAGATCAAATAGGAGGTTTAAAAGTAAATTGATGTTGGTTTTCTTGTGACCGCTGAGTATCCTCAATGGGTGGCCAATATTGTGCCTGTTCCAAAGAAAGACGGAAAAGTCTGAATGTGCGTTGACTATAGAGATTTGAATAAAGCAAGTCCGAAAGATGATTTTCCACTGCCACACATTGATATGCTGGTAGATAATACTGCGAAGTTCAATATCTTTTCCTTTATGGATGAATTTTTCGGTTATAATCAAATAAAGATGGCACCCGAGGATATGGAAAAACAACATTCATTACACCCTAGGGAACATTATGTTATAGAGTGAGGCCCTTCGGTTTGAAAAATGTTGGTGCAACGTACTAGAGAGCTATGACCACTCTGTTCCATAATATGATGCATAAAGAAATTGAGGTCTATGTGGATGATATGATTTATAAGTCGAAGACTGAAGAAGATCATATTGAGTACTTATTGAAGTTGTTTCAATGTTTGAGAAAGTTTAAGCTCCGTTTGAATCCTAATAAGTGAACTTTTGGTGTCTGTTATGGAAATTTGTTGGGCTTTATTGTCAGCCAAAAAGGAATTGAAGTTGATCCTGGTAAAGTTAAAGCTATTCAGGAAATGACTGCGCCCAAAACAGAAAAACAAGTAAGAGGATTCTTAGGATGTTTGAATTATATCTCCCGATTTATATCCAATATGACTGCCATATGTGCGCCGATCTTTAAGCTTCTCCACAAAGATCAGGGTTGTGTATGGGCAGAGGATTGTCAGAAAGCTTTTGATAGTATTAAAGAGAATCTGCTTGAACCTCCGATTTTGTCTCCTCTTGCGAAACGAAGACCTTTGATTATGTATTTGACTGTGTTGGAAGAGTCTATGGGATGTGTTCTGGGTCAACAAGATGAATCTGGTCGAAAAGAATTTGCCATTTATTATTTGAGCAAGAAGTTCACCGATTATGAGTCTCGGTACTCCATGCTTGAAAAGACATGTTGTGCTTTAGCTTGGGCTGCCAAGCGCCTCCGCCAATATATGTTGAATCATACAACTTGGTTGATATCCAAAATAGATCCAATTAAGTATATCTTTGAAAAGCCTGCTCTGACTGGTCGGATTGCTCATTGGCAAATGTTGTTGTCAGAATATGATATCGAGTACGGAACTCAAAAATCTATAAAAGGAAGTGTTTTGGCAGATCATTTGGAACACCAGCCAATTGATGATTATCAACCTATCAGGTTTGATTTCCCTGATGAGAATGTAATGTATCTAAAGGTTAAAGATTGTGAGGAACCATTACCTGAAGAAGGGCCTGAGCCTGGATCCCGATGGGGTTTGATTTTTGATGGAGCTGTCAATGAGTATGGCAATAGTATTGGGGCAATAATTGTTCACTTCCACAAATAATGCAGCTGAGTATGAAGCGTGTATTATGGGCTTGGAAGAAGCTATTGATTTAAGAATTAAGATTCTTGATGTGTACGGAGATTCAACCCTGGTGATTAATCAGATTAAAGGAGAATGGGAGACACGTCAACCTGATTTGATTCCTTATCATGATTATGAGAGAAGGTTGTCCACTTTCTTCAATAAGGTTGAGTTTTACCATATACCCATAGTAGAGAATCGAATGGCAGATGCTTTGGCAACTTTATCCTCCATGATTGTGGTGAATCGGTGGAATGATGTGTCGAAAATTGATGTTATGCGTCTTGATAGACCAGCTCATGTGTTTGCGGTTGAAGAGGTTGTTGATGATAAACCTTGGTATTATGATATCAAATGCTTTCTTCATAATCAAGAGTACCCAATTGGGGCATCCAAGAAAGATAAGAAAACTTTGAGAAGATTGGTTGGTAGTTTCTTCTTGAATGATGATGTGTTGTATAAGAGAAATTATGACACGGTCTTGCTCAGATGTGTGGATATACACGAAGCAGACATGTTGATGAAATAAATTCACGAAGGATCTTTTGGTACCCATGCCAATGGGCATGCAATGGCTAAGAAAATGTTAAGGGCAGTTACTATTGGCTGACAATGGAATCTGATTGTTGCAAATATGTAAAGAAATGTCACAAATGTCAGGTTTATGCTGACAAAATTCATGTGCCTCCAACTCCTCTCAATGTTATCACTTCTTCATAGCCTTTCTCCATGTGGGCATTGATATGATTGGAATGATTGAGCCTAAAGCGTTGAACGGACACCGTTTCATATTGGTGGCTATTGACTATTTTACCAAGTGGGTTAAAGCGGCATCATATGACAATGTGACCAAGAAGGTAGTGGTTCGGTTTATCAAGAACCAAGGTATTTATTGGTATGGTGTTCCGAGCAAGATTATCACTGTTAATGGGTCGAATCTGAACAATAAGATGATGAAGGAATTATGTGATGAGTTTAAGATTGAGCATCATAATTCTTCTCCTTACAGACCTAAGACGAATGGGGCTGTTGAAGCTGTTAATAAGAACATTAAGAAGATCATTCAGAAGATGGTTGTTACTTACAAGGATTGGCATGAGATGCTCTCTTTTGCTCTGCATGGGTATCGTACATCCGTCCGCACTTCAACAGGGGCAACCCCTTTCTCTCTTGTTTATGGTATGGAAGCAGTGCTCCCAATAGAAGTTAAAATCTCTTCTATGAGAGTTTTGATGGAAGCTGAATTGTCTAAGGCTAAATGGTGTCTGAGTAGATATGGTCAGTTGAGTTTGATTGAAGAGAAAAGAATGACGGCCTTGTGTCATGGCCAGTTATATTAACAAAGAATGAAAAAATCTTTTGATAAGAAGGTTAGACCTCGTGTGTTCAGAGAAGGCGACCTCGTGCTCAAAAAGATCTCGACCTCTACCACTTATTCTAGGGGCAAATGGACTCCTAATTATGAAGGCCCATATGTTGTTAAGAGAGCCTTCTCTGGCAGTGCATTACTTATTACAACTATGGATGGTGAAGATTTCACTCGTCCTGTGAATGCCGGTGTAGTCAAGAAATACTTCGCCTAAAAGTAAAAAGAACAACTCGCTAAGTTGAAAATCCGAAAGGCCGGCTTAGGCAAAAATGAGCGTCTCGGTGGGATGAAAATCCAAAAGGGCGGTCCAGGCAAAAATTAGAGACAAAAAACAAAAATAATCATCTTGGTAGATTGAAAACCCGAAAGGGCAATCTAGGTCAAAGTTAGGGATTATGGCAAGTAACTGCATCTGGTCGGTCTTTATCATTTGAAGCAACATTGTCTATCAAGGGTTTTGCTTCAATCATCCTCAGCTGAAGTTTTGAGCACAGTGGAATTCAAAGTTGTTAGGGAGAATAGTGGTCATCGTATTTCAATGTAACTCTTTCCATGTATTTACCATTTTTCAAACTTTGTAATGATCCATGGAGTTACGCCATTTACAGATTACCATTCTATTAATAAAATTTGGGCCTTTGTACCTTTATTTGTAATTCTTACTTTGTTTCTGTTTGCAAAATGTCATTTATTATTGATGATGATTTTTGAAACAAAATGTGAATAATTGATTTAAAATTTGAAAATTACAAAGGTATTTTCCTTTGATTTATGAATACAAAAAGGAATGTCAACAGTTATTCCAAGAATGGTAAGATCGTGGAGCACAAAGCTTATTGTTTTCCTCAGCAGGATTTATTTTTACTCATCTGTGTAATACCCCAAATTTTGACCACTTAGATTTCCCATCATTGTGAAAATCATCATCACAATATGGATGTACCTTTATGCTTCATTAGTCTCCCCAAAGATGGGTGAGCATCCACTACAATCAAAATTAGGGTTTCAAGCCCTCTCTGAGTGCTTAGACAAAGGATCAATCAAGAAATGACATGATCTTCAACTTGTCTAATCTCTTAAATATCCACAATGGATCAAAAAGGACTCCCACTTCAAGGATTAAGCACAAGGCTGCTCCCTTCTAGGTGGATCAAGTCTCAAGATCGACAGTGTCACCAAATTAGGGTTTTGGTCGACCAGGGCCTCCAGATGGAAATTTTCATCTGGGCACAAGGCAATGATCCAAAACATAACCTAATATACTTCATGGAACCTCATGAACCCATGCATCAAGTCAATTTTGCCTCAGGGGATGCATTCATCAAAAATCAGGAATTAGGGTTTCTTGACCTAATTCACCCCTAAGTTGACTTTTGGGACAAACCATGAGCCAAGACCTCAAGAGATGATTTGAGGGTCTCTAATATACCATATTGATCCATTTTGGACAATGGATTAATCCAAGAAGTTTGAGCAACAAGTCTCAATTTCATCTGCACCACAATTAGGGTTTTAAGGGAAAAGTCAACTGTAACTTTGACTTTTGACCTGGACATGCTCCCAAACCCTAATACATGATTGAATATACCCTATGACACCCATGGAACATGTCCATCAAGTTTGATTTAGGTCAAGGACATGATTTCCTGAAGAATTGCACAGTTTGGAATTCATCTGATAAAAAGTCAACTGTGCACAAAAGTCAACTTTGACTTTTTGAGATTTTTCACCAAAATGGATTTTTAACCCTAAAATGATGTTAATGTATGATTTTAATCATCATTCATCAAGAAAAATCAAGAAAAGTGAGATAACTTGTAAAAGGGGTAACCATAAAACTTAGAAATTTTTCTAAGTTAAAAATAAAGTGGCAAAGGTACCAAGTTTGGAGGACCATAACTCCTAAACCACAAGGTCATTGTTTCTCATCCAAAGATGGATTTGTAGCCCTCATTATCACCTACAAAAACTTCAACTACAAGTCATTCCAATTCATTAAGGATTTTGAGTTATGGAGTGATCAAAGTGGCTGAAAAGTGAAAATGTCACTTTTTCCAACACTTAGTGAAATTTTCACTAAGTCAGATTCTGCCTCACTTTTTGCCAAATGTAGGGGGATTTTTCACTTGGAATCAAAAGAGATCAAAACCAAACTTGTTCAAACAGTTGTTGTATCATGTAAGAGCTTTCCAAAATGGCCAAGAACATTGCCAAATTCAACCTACACCATGAGATACAACATTACCAAGTTGCCTTGCTGAAATCTGTCAAGGCAAGGCAGAATTTGCAACTTTGGTCGATTTGCCAAAATCATCCAAATTCAATTGCTCTTATCCACTTGGACACCTCAGAGGATTGAATCTAAAGGGGACAATCACTGAGCCAAGCCTCCAAAGTCCATGGAACAAGAAATAGCATATTGAACCTAGAATGGCCAAAATAGGGACAAGACTTCAAATTTGGAATGAGGCATTCAATGGAACCATCAAGGTGGCATGGACTGAGCCATTCTCATATGAAATCAGTCAAGACTTATCCAAGACCAAGGGAACCAAAGCTCTGTGCCCTAACCTCTAGTCAATGGCTAGAGGAGACTTGGATTTTCATTTGCCAACATTGGCCAAACCTACTTACCAACTGCCATGCACTATTCCTTGCAAAACAAACTTGCTCTACTATAAATAGAGCTCAATTGTGGTCAGTTTGAGTACACCAAAGCCATCTAACAGATGCTTTCATCAAAATCTCTTTCTCTTGGCAAAAATGCCTTTCTTAGCAAGGTAGCTATCGGGTTTTGAGTTTGAGAGAAATTCCAATCAAACCAATCACTCACACACCTCACATACATCACATATGAGCTGATCAAACACTTAGATTACTTCTGAAAAATCAATTTCACAAAATCACCAGCTGGTTGCTCAAGGTTTTAACCAAAGTGCAGCTGAGGTACCACAAAATGATCCAGCCAATTTCAATCAAGTCCAACCATCCAAACACAATCCATAGGGTGTAGGGAAGCTGTTCAGATCATCACAACTCATCTGTAACACCTCCAAATCAAAAATCACTTTGAACTTGCTGTCACGGCCTAGAGGTAAGCACATACTTGGTCATCTCTCAATCTATGCATATTTCCTCGCACAATAATTTGGCCATATGTTCATAATCACGCATGGAATGTTTTCCCTCAATTAATTGCATTGTTTGAATCGTGTATCAAAAATCCTAGCCTTCATGCAGAAATTAGGGTTCTTGAGGTCTCTTCGTGATTTCTTGTTGTATATTTAATTTAAATGAAATTAATGGACATAGACATGATCGTGAGGTTGAGACGAGCATAATGATATGTGGATTGCATGATATGATTAAGTATTCATGGAGATTGGATAGAAAATGCAAATCTGAGAAACCAAGAACACGCACGTGTTCTTCAGCTGTTCTTGGCGCCATTTTTCACAAATTCAAATATTTGAATTTTGTGATTTTGTTTAATTGATTCAAAAATTAATTTCTCTCTGAGTTTTAATGATTTTGAGTTGATTCTTTTTTTAATAATTCACAAAAATGTTAAAATATTTTATTTTCACAAAAAATCCCAAAAATATTATTTATTTCATATAATTGATATTTTTGTAAAGAATTAATATTTTGATTGTTTTTGGCATTTTAAATATTTTTTCTACATTGATTTTGCAACTTTTAATGCTTTCTAATTATTTTGTAGGCCAATACTTAATTTTTGAAGCATTAATCCAAGATCACAATTTGTTTTCCATGTGTTAAACAATTTTTGATCATTTTAATTGAATTTTTATTCAATTAAATACATTTTGAAAACAAATTAGGGTTTTGGATTAATTCAACCCTCATAAATCATTTTCAAAACTTTTTGGGCCTCTTGAGAGAGTGTAAGACCCAACCCACTTGTACAGAAACATTTTGGGCCTCATTCGTTGTATAAGTCCCTCTGTACATTTTCAAATAAACGGCGCGATCGCCGCCTTTTCGGAAGATCATCCGGGCCTACCCTCGTGTAGTAAGACCCATTTCTTTTCTTAAAATAACTTTGGGCCTCTTGAGAGAGTGTAAGAACCATGCCCCCTTGTACAAAAACTTTTTTGGGCCTCACTCATTGTATAAGTCCCTCTGTACAAGTAAACGGCACGATCATCGCCCGTTTAAAAATAAAAATCATCTGGGCCTCTCCTTGAGCTATAAGACCTATTCAAAACACTTTGGGTCTCTATTAGAGTGTAAGACCCAATCCCCCTTTTAACCAAAACATTTTGGGCCTCACTTATTGTATAAGTCCCTCTGCGTTAAAAGAAAACCTCGGCGCGATCGCCAGTTTTAAACGAAAAATCATTTGGGCCTACCCTCGTGTTATAAGCCCCACACTCTTTTCTTTAAACCTTTTTGGGCCTCTTGAGAGAGTGTAAGACCCATCCCTTTGTACAGAAAACCTTTTTGGGCCCCAGTCACTTGTATAAGTCCCGCTGTACAAAGTCAAACAGTGCGCTCACTGATAAAACCCTGGGCCTCTCCTTGAGCTGTAAGCCCCAAATCTTTCTTTTTCAAAGCACTTTCTCCTTTGATTTTGAATATTCTGTTGTTTTCAATCTTTCTTTGTTGAACAACTAACCAAACAGCATGGAAGCACTCCAACCGAGTAAGTGGTTATCGCTTTCGTTTACTGCTTTCATATTATAAACTATATTGTGGGGCTGCTCACTGTAAGTCTCCTTTCATAAACTCATATCTACTGTGTAATAATAGTATAGATATTTCGAGTTTCCCCGGCTACTACGTCTAGAACTAGGTGACGCCGTTTCATTTATTTGTAGAAATAGACGCCTAGATCCCCAATAGAAGCACCAGATACAGTCTTCTCTTCGGCTGTCCTCCTTAGGAACCTTCTGCCCAGGTAAAAAAAGAAAGAAAACAGTATTGGCGAAAATACAAATAACCAGTACAAAGGCCCCCCACATTGATAGCATCCGTAACCTAACAGACCGCTGTTTAAACTCAGTATGCAAGCAGGGTTAATTGGAGACATCTATTTCCCTTCCTTATTCAGCTCACAATAGGATAAAAAATGAATCGACCTGTAGTCAAAGCTCAAACCGTAAAGAGCGACCAGCGCTTAAGAACCGCGCCCAAAATCGCTCGCTACACTCTGGTAGAATTTATTAACAACTCCCCAGTAGAGTTTGTTGATATTTTCCCAATAGAATTGTTGATATTTCCTCAGCAGAGTTTGTTCGTGTAACCAGTTGTTGACAAGATGACGGGTTTCCTCAGATTTTGTTATAATGTTGTTTGGTTTTTCCCCAGCTAGGTTTTGATGTTGTTATAACCAGTTGTTGAACTTATAAGATCTAATGCTATTTGGTTTTTCCCCAGCTAGGTCTTGATATGGATTTTCTCCAGCTGATTATGTGATGGTCAGGCAGTTGAGCAGTTTTAAGGACCACCTCTCCTTGGCGTTAGTCCCCATACAGAGATTCATTTTTTGTTGTCCCCAGCGGAAGTCATATGAGGAATCCCCACTCAGAGCTTTTGTTGCTGCTTTGAACATCTCCAAACAAATAGCAATGTTATTTTCCTTTAAGGAGTATTTACATAGTGGCTGCTTGTCGAGTTTTATCTTTTCTTGTGGATGTCTTTCCCTCTAGGTTATTCTACCTAGAGATATATCCTTACTGATTCCCCAAAATAGGCAGTGCATTATTATTTCGATTGTTTCCCAAGCATAGAGCAGTGATGTTAACTTTTTATTTTCCCCGACAAATCCAGGGTATATTTCTCTCCAGATTGTTTTACTTAGAGATTTATCCTCCCAGTGAAGAATTGTGCATCACTATTTTGGATGTTCCCAGTGAGGGCGCTGATGACATCTCTATAATAGTCACCTGTTGGGTTTTCTCTCATTTATGATGAGTATTGATCTAAAATCCCACACAGTTTGACCTTTTGCTGTTTTCCTCAGCAAGTCCAGGATGCTCTACTCAGATTTGGTCAATCCCCTGAGAGTTTTATTGTATCTCCAGCAGATCTGCCTTGTTTTCCCAGTGGATTTTGTGTAAATGTTTATATGTTTACAATCCTCAGCAGATTCATTATTTTTCCGCAGCAGATCTCCTCATCTTATTGAAGTAGAAGTTCTTGTGAATTTTATTATCCCCAAAAAAATTCAGAAAGATTTGGGTTGTATGATTCTTTAACAGCTTCTCTTCCATCCTCGAAGCAGAGTTTGTGATATTCTCCCCTTTTGTGGATCATTGACGTTAGAATATTGATATTTGGGTTTCTCCCCATGGAGTGTCTTCTTTTCTCCAGCAAGATCTGAGCCTTGTAATAGGATTTATTTTCCTTTGATGGCTTTTGTTTATCCCTTGCAAGATTTCTTCAGTTAAATCCCTAACGGAGTTTCTAATGATATCTCCATCTTGTTGAGATTAGCCGAGTATTTCAGTTGTGTTGTTTTGTTGATTCACCTTCTATTTATCTTTATGTTAGCATATTCATACTCATACTCATTGCATGCACATTCATTTGTTGTGCATATCATATTGTTATTGCATTGTGCATTTTGCATCGGTGTTGGTGCTTCTTTGCTCTCTGGTGTTGTTATCTCCGCAGAGCATGTGTGTCCTCTCTCCATTAGACTGTCGATCCATAAGCAGAAAAATGTCTATCTTTGTTAACTCCCCACTGAGTTTATGCCTCGTGGAAGATATCTGTTTTAGTTTTCCTCCCCAGTTCATTTGTTTGGATGGAATTAATCCCCAGTTGAAATATTTCCTCCTCGGGATGAGTCTTGTTTGACCGTTTCTTTCCGGTTTAATCCTGGATTAAATTTTGGTCCCTCGCTTTGGCAATGGAAGCTTATCACCTGTCGTCCTGCCCTTTAGTTGGTAGTAGGTGATATAACTGGCTTATTATCTTTGTCTTCCTGCCTATTTAGTTGGTAGTAGGTGTAGCACCCCAAAATTTGCATTACCTTTTTCTGGCTTTCGCTCCGCATTCTCTCTGCATTCTTCATTGGGTCATAACTCATAATCATATCATTGCATTGGTCTCCTAAGACATGGGATCGAAGGATTTTCTTGTTATAAGTGTTTGCCCTATTCAGGGGTGATTCTACAAAGTTCATCAGTGCACATCTGGGTGATTTAGGTTTTTTATTCATGGTTGAGCTTGTGGACTGTTTATCAGTTGAGATTCTTCAATGGAGGTGTGGATTAAAATCAGTCAAGGTGCTCGTTAGTGGAAATATCAGTGGAGGGCTTATACAAGTTCATCATTAAGTCATTTTTCATATTTCTAACCATTTTTCTATTAATTTCCATTTTCTATTAATTTTCATCAAATCCATTGTTCATTTTCTAATATCCATATCCTTTTTTTTAAACCATTTTTATCCAAGTCCATTTCTACCTTTTCTATTATCCATTTAACCATATTTCATTTCAAATCCATTCTAATCCCAATTATTAAACCAATATCCATTTACTAAACCAATTATCCATTTTCACATCATTAACCAAAATCATTGTCCAACATCCATTTACCAATTTTCAATTCATTTTATCCGTTCCAAATTCTTGATATCCATAGTTTTTTTAAAGTCCATTTTCAACCATTTTCCACAAATATCCATTTGTCAAACCTAAATACTCATTTTTTTTCTTAAACCCATAAAACCAAAAGTTTGCTTCAAAAGGTTCTTGGAAGTGGAAATGATATTAGCAGTAAAAGAAAATACATAAAAATACACAGGAGTTTCATGCGCAAAAATTTAGCTTCATAACAGAAAATTCAGAAAACTCTCACAAAGCTCTTCCTAATTGGAATAACAAAACCAGTCCCTAACCAAATTCCTCTAACAAGATTCAATCTCAACTCTCCATTTCTTGTAACTAACTCTGGAATCAAGGGCCCTGATCAATTATTCATGTAACAAACTTTTCACAAGCTTTTCTGCTGCTATATAACTGAGGCACCATCATCTTCAAAGGAGGTTCTTCATTCTGCACAGTTTCTCACAATTCTTCATCACGCATCACCTTCAACAATTCTCCACTCTCTGCGTGATCTCTCATCATCTTCAACAGTTCTGCAACTTTTTCACCATCTTCAATCAACTTGCAACCAAACTTCATCAACTCCGCAACTTTTCAATTCATCAACTTCAATGTAGAACAAACTTCTTGAATTCATCTTCATCACCAGAAATCACGACATTCGCAAGCTTTAACCGTGGCCTTCGATTCACTCTAATCCATTCAAACCTGCAAGTTCACATCATCGCCATAGGAATCACAAAGCAAATCGCAGAAAGGGAGAAGAAGAATCCAAGAGTGCATCCGCAAACGACAACAGCGTGCAGAGGAAAAGGCAAGATTGAAAGCAAGAACAAGAAAATACGCATACCTGGACTAGATTCGCGGATTGAAGCGCCATCGGAGCGACTCCGATAGGTATTCCGAATCTCTTTCTCTCTGTTGATTTTACTTGATTTTGTCTGTGAGCCATTCGTGCTGTTGATTGCGCTGCGAGTGAGTTCGTGTTGTGAGAGCGTCGGAATGTTGAGAAGTTGAGCTCTAATGCGACGTTTATTTTGTTCTTCCGGCGAGATGTTGTTTTTGCGTCATGACCATCGTCGAGATAGAGAGGTCGTAGCGATCGAGAGCGAACGGAGAAATTAGAGTTTTCGGTGAGGCTTATTCTGCAACGGCAGAGGAGAGTGAGGTCGCAACGAAGAAGCAGAATGTTGAGACGGAGACGGCAACGACGTTTGGAAAGGAGAAGAAGAGGTCATGAACGACGTGTTGTTCCGGCATGGCATTGTGGTTTTCTGGCGTGATTTAAAGAGGAGAGTTCGAATTGGTGCCGATGATGGCGAGCGAAACGAAGTAGACGAAGGCAGAGGTTATTGTGAAGAGAGGTGTTCAAGGGGACGGCGGTAGGCGTGGTGTTTTGGTTAGGTTTCCGGCGTGATTTGGAGAAGGAGATGGACGAAGTTGGAAGGCGGATGAAGAGAGAATGATGAATGTTAGAGAGTAGCGGCTGAGTTTGTTGTTTAGTAAGCTAGGGTTTTTTCTTGTAGTTTGGTATTGGATCGGGCCTTGGGCCCATTTTAATTCTTTTCACACCCTCCGTTTCACTTGTTCAACTCCCCCCGTCTGCAAGCTGAAGAACTATTGGGCCAAAGATACAAAACCTATCGCATTTTCCTTTACGCACCTTGTAACACCCCCTTTCTATACCCCCTTATAATCACATAATCATTTAGGCACATATTAAAAATTTCATCAGAGTATAATTATAAACATAGTATAAAAGAGGTTTGTCACATTATACATGAAATTGAAACATTCAACACCTGCTCAACAATTGATATGCAACAGTGGGGTAACTTTGCAACAGAGGAACTTAGTCCTTACACCCACATCTCAATATTTAGAATAAAAGCGGAAAATCTAAACATTGAATAACATCAACCATATATATATATATATATATATATATATATATATATCATCAAGTATTATCCACCAACATAATTCATGTTTACATAAACATTCATCAATAAGATACATGTACAAATGTATCACAAAAGAATCATATACATCCTAGCTACCCGGTGCTACATATCAGAGCCGACCGACCAAAAGAATGAAGACACGCTTCACAAAAAACCACCAGCATACCTACTCTGCAATGCCTCATAGAGCATCATAAAACAGCAGAAGGGTGAGAAATATTATCATAATAACAATGCATATAATTATATACCTTAGCATAAAAATACACATATTCTACATTCTCACCACAATTCATCACAACTCACTTATATACATCACAATGTATATATATATTCAAAACCAAGCATATTCATCATGCATACTTTCACAATTCTTATCATTCCACATAAACATACATATTCATGTTTATTCATCAATGCACAATTATAAAGATGATAAATGCAGATCATAGAAGCCGACTCACGACTCTATGCAAATGCAATGCGGTACCGACTCAATCATCTCAAGTTCACTCAGGAACTTATTAGAACCATCGCTCGTTACCAATGTAACTCCCCGTCGGGCCTACGATGTTCACCCATTGCTCACCTCTCACATAGGCACACAATGTTTATGGATTGCTCACACCTCATATAGGCACACAATCCGATTGCTCACACCTCACCTAGGCACACAATCCTTTGTAATCATCGCTCATACCTCACATAGGCACACGACGTTACAACGGATTCTCATTAGAATCCCACAACACAAGAATGTACATCATTATGCTTCACATACAAAATGACTCAAGACATTCTTGAAATGCACACATATTCACAATATATTCATGCATTCATCTCATACAATCACATACAATCTATATACATTCACATCAATGCACTATTGTATAATTCACCTCCAAAACACACAATCAAAACGGTAAAAGTCGCTAAATAACACTATTCCTGACTTTTTCGACTTATTTAATCGGCTAACAGCCCCAAACTCCTCACCATAAGAAACTACAGCTCAATAGCTATCCAACGATACCAAGAATGTAAAAATCGGATAAACGGAACTCAAGTTACGAAAGAAAAACGAAAACGATATTTTGAAAAATCCCATTTTTACCATTGTTCTGTCCATCCGCGTATGCACCAATTCCGTACGCGTATGGCCCAAACTCGTACGCGTATCATACGCGTTTCACCAGATGGCCGGGAAAACATGCAACCTATACGCGTACTGGCCCTGAAATGCGCCACCCATACGCGTATTGCCTTAGTCAATACGCGTATGGCCTGCCCCAATACGCGTATGGCCAGGCAGAATGCAGAATTTTCCTGCATAATTTTTCTCTGCGTTTTGCACTCCAACCTCACCCAAATTCATCATCTAAACTCAGAAAAATACCAATTTGATGTACAACAACATATATCAATCGTGTATCACCAATAAGGAACACGAAAATATCATTTCCAATACTAATTAACCGAATTCTAACACTTCTACACAAATGGGTTTATACAAAAACTCATAAAAATCAACAACAACAACACACAATCATACATAATGATATACATTGATGAGATAATAAGATTTCACACCCTTACCCGGATTCCAAGCTTGCTAGATGATTGTTCTTGATGGTTTTCTAGGTTTTCCAAGTTTCCTTCTCTTTTCTCTTCTTCCTCTTTCTTTCTCTCCTTTTTCTCTCTATTTTTCTTTTCTTTCTCTTTCTCTCCTATTTCTTCTTCTTATTTCTTTTTCTTTTCTATTTTCTACTCAAATTCAATTAATTCATTTTCTCACAAAATTCTTCATTTAAACACTTTTCTACCAATTTTACTACATTTCTAACTTACCATTAAATGAGAAATGTCTAAAATACCCTCCATTCTAATTTCCCCGAAAACTCTCAAAATGGTAAAATATCATAACATGTCAACATAGCATATTAACACACCAATTTCACAAATAAAACAATTTATCACTCAATTTAAATAAAAGACTCAACAAAATGGGAATAATCGAAATCAGGGCGTTACACACCTAGCTTTTCACCCGCACCCCCATTCTTTCCGTCGTACCCCCTCTGTTTCTTAATAAATCTTGGACTTAAGAGCCTCAGGCCCAAACATCTGAGTTGATTGTTCACACCCCCTTTAATCTGACTGCACCTCTCTTTTCTTTCTATTTTATTTTCAAAATTAATTCTAACCTTTTAATTAGATAGTAATTACTAATTAGATTAAAATCTTGTTTTTAGTCTCAATTTAGAATTAGGCATAATATTTTAGATTTTAGTTAAAAGCTAGATTTTGATATTAGTTTTTAATTCTAGAATTAGTTTAAAAATTAGATTTCTTTAGATTTAATTTTAGAAATAGGTTTAATTAGAAATTAATCGTAGGTAGATTTTTAATTGTTGACTAACTTTTTAATCTTGTTTTTACTTAGCATTTTAATTTTTGTGGATATTGTTGATTAATTGTTGACCATAATTTCAATTGCTCATTGTTGATTAATTTCTGATTTCTCTTTTATGAATAGCATGATATAACGCCATGTGTAGAATTTTCTCACATCCCTTTGGGATCCTAGCTCAACTTTAATCTTTGATTAAAGTGAGGTAGGATAGGCATTAGGTAGTGCTATCCCTCTTTCTCTTTTAGTTTAAGAGTTCTCATACCACACTTGACATTAGGAACTTCCATGTATGATAACTTTAGGGTTTGAGTCTTAGTCTCCCCCATTAGATTTTACCTTTCTCAACCTTTGAGTCTCTTTCTCATCTCATAATCTTTCTAAAACACTTAATTAAGGTTAAACGTGTATTGCGCATGAGCCTTAAATGTGGGAAGTGAATGATGGGGGGGTTTCCCTTCATTCTTCTAGGATACCTAGTGTACGTCCTGTTGGGGACGATACGCGACGTATTCGTTCCTATGTTGTAGACTTGGGTGCAATGCAAGTTACGAACAACAATCAAAACACTTCTCTCTTAAAAGACAAAAACAAACAAACAGTTCTCTTCTCATCTCCTTCATTCTATTCCTTTAGGACTCGTCATGTCCGTTCCACCGCAAACAGGTAACGCTTAAGTCTCTATACAATGAGCTGCAACACCTAACTGCTGGGACGCGCACTCTGACGTTTCCACTAAAAAACACAAACAAAGCCACCCTTGTTGAGGGGAACTACGTCGCTCTGATTCTCATGTTCCCAATGAGATACGTAGGCAGTGGGGTAGGGCCCATTTGAGCACTTCTTTTATTTTCCCTACATTTGTTTCTCGTTCTCTTTCCGTTCCTTTTCCAGCATCTTTTCTATCACCCTTTGATCAAGACAACAAGCGTGGATCCCATCGAGTACGATGGACGTGTTGGGTGCTAACACCTTCCCTTTGCGTAACCGACTCCCTTACCCATTTCTCTTGGTCGCAAGACCATGCTCTATCCTTCCCCTCAGGTTTACGCAGTGTTTCCTTTCCCTCTCTTGGGATAAATATACATTGCTGGCGAATCTATTTCGCTGCCACTTTCGCGTTTGTACCAGGATGAAAATCCCGGGAGCGACAGTAGGTATATAGTCGGGTTTGGTTACCTTGTTGTAACTATCACTTTGTTTGATAGTTGGTAATCTCTCCCTTGTTCGAGTTTATCACCTTTTTCGTCCTGCCCATCTAGTTGGTAGTAGGTGATATTTCTCAGACCTTTTGAGATTATTACCTTTGTCGTCCTGCCCTTTGTTGGTAGTAGGTAATATTTCTCATGTCCTTGGTTGATTACCTTGTTGTAACTGTCACTTGGTTGATAGTTGGTAATCCCTCTTTTTGAGCTTATCACCTTTGTCGTCTTGCCCTTTAGTTGGTAGTAAGTGATATAGCTAGCTTATTACCTTTGTCGTCCTGCCCACTTAGTTGGTAGTAGGTAATATAACCAGGTTTGGTTACCTTGTTGTAACTATCACTTTGTTTGATAGTTGGTAATCTCTCTCTAGTTTGAGATTATTACCTTTGTCGTCCTGCCCTTTGTTGGTAGTAGGTAATATTTCTCATATCCTTTTGGTTGATTGTCTTGTTGTAACTGCCACTTGGTTGGTAGTTGGCGATCTTTCCTTTTGATCATGCTATTATCGGATGTCTGGTAGTAGATGATCTTTTCCCCAACGGAGATTTTTCCCTCCCTATTGGGACGAGTTATACGTCTTTTATTTCTGGTGTTGGTTATTTTCCCTCAGTGGAATCTTACTCTTTTATCTTCCCCAGCGGAGATTGTTTCCTCCCCTGTTGGGATGTGTTTTCCCTCTTTTGTTTTCCCCTGTAGAGTCTTTTCTCTTTGCTCCCCAGTTTCTTGTTTGTCTCCTGTGGCATTTTCTCCCCACATAAGTCTTGTGTCTGCATATCATTTGCACAATCATATCATTTTATGGTCTCTTAGGGCCAAAAATTGGGTTGTTGTTATATTTAATTCTCTTTAATCTCATCGAGACAAAGATGCCCATCTTCGTATCTTCGGATAGAAGAAACTTAAAATAGGGGCAGCACAAACAAGAACACAAGCTTTGGTTCTCTTGCCTTCCTCTGAAGGTTTGTTCTTGAGTGAGATCGCCAAGCACCCATGTTTTCTTGTTTGCTTGATGTTTGTTTATGTTTATGTTTACTAACCCTTAATTAAAATCCAAAAATATGTTTGTTTTTTTCTTTATTAACTTTTTCAGGAAGAATTTGGATTAAGGATATCAAAATCAGTTCCTCAGCTCGAATGAATTTCATCCGAACAAAGTCAAAGTTGATCTGCGAACAATTCAAAATTCATCTGATCAAGAGTTTCTAAGATTTAATTGATTATTATTCAAGAGACTCCAAGGTTCATGTGTTTATTTCCATGCCTTCTTTGACAAGCAAAAAGAATCGACCCAGAGCCACAACAACACATCAGAAGGCAAATTTTCACAATTTTTCACTGTGGTAATCGATTACCAGCATTAGGGTGGTAATCGATTACCTAGTATGTTTTTTGTGAAAATGTGCCAAATTCAAATTCTGCAGCATTTTGGTACCAATTTTCAAATATTGCATCATGAGAATATTCTAGATCACCTCATTTTAATTCCCCTACCTCATCATAATTAATTCCCACCATACACCCTCATTAACCACCGTTTGATTTTGATTTTACCTCCAAAATTCAAATTCCAAGCCTAATTCTATTTCCAAACTAAATTCCAAACCACCAAAATTTCCAAGCCTAAATCCTATAAATAGAGGTCTCATTTCATTTATTCTTGAAGCTTTGGATAGCCAAATTCACCTTGTCAAATTTCTTCTTGACTCTCTCAATTTTCTCCAACTACCAACTTCACCAAAGCTCTTTCTTCCATTGAAAGTTAGTAAGTTCATCATTAGAACTTACTAATCTTTGAGCTAAACCTTCATCCATTCACTTTTTCATCATCAATTTCTATAGATCAAGGCTTTGGAGTGTGGTTCTTGGAGTTGATTTGAAGAATTTTCAGATTTGAAGTGGTAAACTCTTGATCCACCATTGTTGTTCTTGATACATCGTTCACAATGTGATCTATTGTTGATTCTTGTTGCTTGATCTTTGGATCTTGCAAATTATGTTCCATTGGTGTTATTTTCTGTTGTTTTACTTGATTTTTCGTGCACAATTGCATCCTTGATCATGAGGTGTTTGAAGAAATGATTGATCAAGGATTTTGCATTTTTCAAACTGATTTTCTGCTATTTTAGCAGGTGTAATCGATTACCTTCCTGATGGTAATCGATTACACCCTATTTCTGCGTCTGGATTTTCTTTTTTAGCAGTGGTAATCGATTATCAGCATTAGGGTAATCGATTACCCAGTGTCCAGAGTGTGTTTTTGGCTTATTTTTGGGACTGTTTTGGTTCCTTTTCCTTTTTCTTCCCTTTCCTTTAGTTCTTTGCCTTAAATCACATCTCTGTGTGGTTCAATTAGGAATTTCTTCATCTATTTCTCATTTTCGTTTGATCGATGAAAATCTTTGATACCAATGGAACTTATTTTAAGTTCTTGGTGAAGATAAGATCGTTACCTCTTTTCTTTTCGTGCGGTATTGCTTTCGGAGAGCGATCTACATATCACTTCTCTAGCATGCATTAGCACTAACATCGTTATTGACCGGCCTCCTATAGTATAATCTTCCTCATAGATTGTGCTATGATTTCTTAACATAGCGCTACATATGTCCCGTATCGGAAAATGATCATTCTTGGCCCAAACTTATGTTTGAAATCCCAAGGATGGTTGATTATTTGTCTTGGGTTCATTACTTATGAAGTTTGTTGTTAGGAGGCTTTGGTCTTATCAATCCTCTAATGAGTCTTCATTAACTTTGGCCTAAGTTCATCATTTGACCATCGTTGATCATTTGTTCTAACAACTAGTCACTAACTCACTAACAATATTATTATACTAATTTTGTCCATTTGGACCATTTGTTTATGTTTATGTTCTTTTCCTTTTGTCCATTTGGACCATAAAACACTAAAAATGACTTAAACCCTTAAAAAACTTGTTCTTATAATGTTGGACTATGGTTACTATCCTTTGCATTTGGACACAGAACTTTGGACTTAGAATTAGGATCCTAACCTATGCTTGGAAGTTTGTGATGGAAAACCTTGGATTTTGAATACTTGGAGTTCTCTTTTGAAAACTTATTTTGATCAAGACCAAATCAAAAGAAAATAATGCTTATGCTATGGAGCTTGCTTGTGTGGTTAGATCGTTCTTATCCTTAGCTTTTACCTTTATGCAATAGGATAGTCCCTTCTTCTCCACCCTTTCTTTAATTTTCAAAATCTTCTTGTTTTCGAAACTTAAAACCACTTTCATAATAAAACCTTGACTTTGGTCAAGTGCTTTTCAAACTTTGTTTTCTTAAATAAATGTCAATCAATGTTAATTATACTTTGACCATTTCAAAAAGACATATAAAATACAAAAAAAAACTCATTCAATATTTTTTTGTGCTTTTGTGCACTTTTTCTTTTAAACTTTTCAAAAAGATTAGACATGAGTTATCTTTTTTGATGAGATGTAAAGCTCCTAACCATGGTATTTTGTGTAAAGTATGGTCATTTTCGACTTAGATGTTTAAGTGATTAGTCTTGTTGATCTTAATCCAAGCAAATCCTCCATCTTAATGTGATGCAAATGCCTTTTTCACGTACCTTGGGGTAATTAGTTGAGTATTCTCTCTTGAGAATGGTAAATTGTCTTTTCAAGATAAAATGAATCATAACCAATAATTTTTGTTATTTGTACCACAGACTACGAGGTTTTGATCCTATATTGCACTTTATGGGTACGTAGGCATGAGGCAATAAGTCTCTCCAAACACAAAAATATTAAAAAAATACTTTTCTTCTAACCTCCCCAATCTCTTTTCAAACAAACCTTTTCAAACCAAAAATCGTAGATATTTCAAAGGGTTCATATAGAGTACTATAGACATTTTGGGTGGTAACACATTCCCATCACGTAACGAACCCCCTTACCCGGTGTCTATTTATTTGTTCTTGTTTTAGAACTTGTTTAGGTTTTGTTCGCTCTTTTTCCTTTCCTTTTGGATAAAATAAAAGTGCGGTGGCGACTCTTGCTTTATGAGTTAAGTTAATTAATAGCTTACACTCATAATTTTTACCGCTACAGGTATCACTGCAAATAATGTTTGACCAACATGTCAAGACATCTTGTTGTGATACTTGTTTTATCAAAATTGTTGTCGATCCCAAAAACACAGAACTTACAATCTCCCCTTTGGAATATTTTGGCTAAAACAACCTTTCCATGAAGAACTGCAGAAACACAAAAGAAACAACAACAACGATCACAAGATAAAACCGCACACAAACTTGGTAGAACACATCAGAGGCATACACAACAGAAGTAATGTGGAAACCCAGCCCTACAGAGAAAAAACAAAGACACCGAGAAATAAACTCTTACACACCAAGATCCTTCAAACAACTGAAATACAATGTCATGACATCTTGTCTGACATTACACAGAAATCACAGCAAACATACTTAGAAAGCCTAAGCACCATACTACCAAACTTTCCTTGAATGGCATGATTAGCAATTCAGGTCTTTACTCCCCCTGTCACCTAGAAACATATACTCCCCCTCAAGGAGAAAACATACCACTTCCCACACATCCACACATAATTCTGCAGAGAAAAAATCAATTCTCCCAGACAAGAAATAATGTCAGGACATATAGAATGACATCCAGTACCACCAACAGTGACCTCTCAGCACACACAATAAAATACTTTCCCCTTCACACATAGACCCCTACAACATTTTAACTCAGCAACATTACCATCACCATTACTCCCCCTTTTTAGCCATAAATTAGACAAATGCATATGAGAGATCACCAACAGCAACATCTTCCTCTTCCTTATCTTCTTCTCCAATAGAACTAATTGATATAATTCCTCAAAATGCAAATTCTCAATTCACCTCTTAGTTTCTCAAACTGATTTGCATCCAAAGCTTTGATATACTCATCCTTAGCAGTGGATAAGGACACACAATTCTGCTTCTTGCTGAACCAAGATATAAGGTTGTTCCCTAGGAAGAAACACCCTCATGAGGTGCTTATCTTATCATCAGCACTACCTACCCAACCAACATCACAATATCTAACAAGCGTGGCATCATAACCGTGAGAATATAACATACCATAGTCACTTGTAGCATTGACATACTTCAGAATCCTCTTCACTTGGTTGATGTGACTAGTTTTAGGCTCAGCTTAATATCTAGCACAAACACCAATAACAAATGTGATGTCAGGTTTTCTAACTATGAGGTACAATAGGCTACCAATCATGCTTCTAGACAGACTTTGATCCATATTAACACCATTTTCATCTTTAGAGAGCTTTAAATGAGTAGGTGCAGGTGTCCTCTTGTGACTAGCATTTTTCATTCCAAACTTCTTCACGGTGTTCTTAACATACTTACTTTAGGAGATGAAGATAGAATCATCCATCTGTCTCACTTGAAGTCTAAGAAAATAGGTTAATTCACCTACAAGACTCATCTCAAATTCAGATTGCATCTGTTTGACAAAATGTTTGACCATCTGGCTTGACATCCCACCGAATACAATGTCATCCACATATATTTGAGCAATCATGAGTTTTCTATCTTTTTCTTTAATAAACCGAGTGTACGGTGAGAATCGGATACCAAGCTATTAATTAACTTGAATCGCATATCATAATTCACCACCGGTCTTTGATTTATCCAAAGGAAAGGTTAAAGATCGAAGAAAACCCTAATAAAATATCTAAAGGTTCGGGGGTTGGTTATACCTAGGGAAGATGTTAGCATCCTAGATATTTGTAGTACTCTACAGGAACCTCTTGTTAGTATTTGTGTTGTGCTAAAGTTGCTTGCTAAGGGTATGTGCTAAGGGAAAGACCTAGGGGTTAGTATCTAAGTATGCTTGCCAAGACATCGCATCTCGTGCCTACGTATCCTGACGGGAGTGGAATCAGAGCATTCGTAGTTCCCCGTATGGGGTAAAGGGTGAGAAATGAAAAGGTTGAAAAAATGAAAAGGTGGAATCCAAGAAAGCATTGGATGTAAAGGGTAAAGGTGGAAAAACAAAAAGGTGGCTCGCTAGGATCTTGCAATCCTATGCGTATGTATTCTCAAAATGAACTTGAGAAATCAGAGCAACTATAGTTCCCCTCAATGGGGTGAGGAACTCTTGACTGTGGTCAAGGTTCCCAGGGAAAGTAGGGTCTGAAAGCAAGACACCTACGTGGAGTGCGGTGACTCCTAAGGTTAAGTTAAAATAGGGAAGAAGTGTTAATGGGAAAAAGTAGGGTCTGACAGCAAGACGCATACGCGGAGTGCGGCGACTCCAAGCCTAAGGCTAGGTTAAAAGGGTAATGAGCTATCTATGACCTTGCGGTCAATAGAGAGACTTTCCTTTGGAAGGGGAGATAATAAGTTATGAACAAGAGTTGAATGAACAATATGATTTCAATGATTCAAAGACAGGAAACATTTATTCAAGTATACAACCAACTTTCAAGTATAAATACGGATAAGTGACAAGTAAGGTAAAGATAACATCATCAAGGTTTGAAAATAGAGACATGTTAAGTGATGAAATTTAGCAACAAAAGCCAATGTATACAAATAACAGAATGACATTGTCCAAGTCAAGGAACAACAAACAAATATTTACATGCCACATAATACTGAAAAGTTCTCAAAAATCTTCCAGAAACAGTTGGTGGTTTACAAAAGGAAGTCTGAGAATCGAATATAACGTCATGCTTATTTTTGTTACTTTTTGTTTTGGAGTTTTTAGAAAGAAAATTGTTTTAAGGAGTGAAATAAATAAAATAAAATAAAACTAAGTTAATATAGCAGACGCCATTTAAATGTGGCTAGTGCCACAAATGTGTGGCCAGTGCCACAAGTGGGGTGGTAGGCGCCACTAAAGAAAAGCCAATGCTTTTCTAAGCATGGCATACGCCACTTTCACATGGCCAGTGCCATAGAAAGTGTGGCAGGCGCCACTAAATACCAAGCAAAAGAAAAAAAAACAATGTTTTAAAAGCATGGCAGGCGCCATGCATTCTTTCCTTTTCCCTTTTTTTTTTAGTTTTCAAACAACAACCATAAATATTCACATATTAATGATGATATATATTTCCAGGATCAAACATGATAATTAATTAATATGATGATGGTATGGAACAATAACCATGATATCTTGGGGACGAAATAGAAAAATAAGTGAATGTTACCTAGTGGAGAAAGTCCACTGCCTCTTCACAAGTACGTATTCTGAAAAAAAATAGACGAACTTCTTCTTCAAAATGTTAGTAAACTTCCAAGAATAAGTGAGGGAGAAAAAGAGAGTATTCAACTTATTTTTAGGGTGAATCCTGGTGTGTTTTTTACTAAAGTGCAATGTCCTATTTATAGGAAAAAAAAGGAGAACTTGAAGTATGGTCTGTTTTCTCATTTTGCAAAGTTTACCCATTTTCACATCTTTTGTGCAAGCTGTCATTTGAAAAAGTCTTCGAAAGTGATCAGAATAGGTTTGCTTTTGTGTGCTGATAAGACTGGAGCCATACTTTTACTAAAAAGCTTTTTCTTTATTCATGATGAACTCGTATCCACTTGCCTTTAATCTTGCTTAAAAAATATTATTTTAATTTAAACAACATTTTTTTAAGTGCAGAAAAGGAAAGGTGGTAAACACCACATTTTTTCATGGCATGCACTATTTATTTGAGGCAAGTGCCACAAAACCATGGCAAGTGCCACCAAAGTCATTGCAGGCGCCATGCATTATTTTTTTTATTATTTTTTTCCAATTGTTTTTCTTTTCAATTGTTTTTCTCTTTTTCTTTTTCTTTCTTTTTTCTTTTTTTATTTTTATTTTTTCTTTTTCTTTTTCTTTCTTTTTTCTTTTTTTCTTTTCTTTTCTACAATATTCAACAAATGCACAAATTCCTTGGTGGTCTTGAAACACATGAGAACTTGGTTTATTATTCTTGTCCTCCTCCTTGTGCCAATCCTGATTTTCACAAAAGAAATAAACTAGCAAAAATATGGGTTAGTTAACAATGCAAAGTCGAATGAACCCTAAATGTAAGTGCAAAAAGTTATGACATCTAAGGGGTAAAAATTTGGGGTACAATAGTTGCCCCTATTTAAATAGCTTTACCGGATGACACGAGGAATGAAAATCCTCGGTACATCAAGGTGAAAGATATTTAATATAGCAAACCAAAAATTTTCTCCCTTAGATGGAATGCAGATGCTAAGGACATGCAACAGACGTGCAAATGCTGACATGCCATGAACTTCTAGTATGATGATATAATGTCATGATAGTGCAAAGATGCAAACAAACAAGACACCAAAGATAAAGGGCAAACAACCATAGGTGAGCTTTACTGGGGAAAAATAAGGGTAATATCCACAAGGAAGATTCATTGGGGATACAAACTGACCAACAAAAAAGGCTCACTGGGGAGACTCCAAAACACCGGGGATAGAAAAATACAACTGAGGGGAAACCTTACAGATCCTCACTGGAGATAAGAGACAGAGAGGTGTTCTCCACTGGAGAAAGATCCAGGGAGGTGGAAGACAGGTTTACAGGTAACCGGGCGACACTGGGGAAAATAAAAGCACACTCTTTACTGGGCATGAAACCAGAAAGAAGACATGATCTCCACTAGGGACCGGTTTGAAATAAAAGGATAGACATCAACAAAATTTTCTGGTATTTTCTTATACTAAAGAGTTCAAACAGGATCTTCAAGAAAAGACAGAGAAAGGCACATTCGGAAAAACATCAGATGGCAAAAGAAACCAGACATCCAATAATGGCTTTGAATGAAAGGTATAAATCACAATATCTAATAATGGCTTTAGATAAAAGTGAACAAAGCAGGGATCCAAGAAGGCATTGGATACAAAGAAAATAATCATCCAATAATGGCCTTGAATGAAAGGTACAAATCACAATATCTAATAATGGCTTTAGATAAAAGTGAACAAAGCAGGGATCTAAGAAGGCATTGGATACAAAGAAAGTAATCATCCAATAATGGCTTTGAATGATAGGTACAATCACAATATCTGAGAATGGCATCAGACGAAAGTGAGCAAACAAGGGTAATCCAAGAAGGCATTGGATAAAAAGAAACCAATCATCCAATATTGGCTTTGAATGAAAGGTACAAATCACAATATCTGAGAAGGCATCAGATGAAAGTGAACAAACAGGGATCCAAGACAGCATTGGATGCAACGAAACCAGTTATCCAATAGTGGCTTTGAATGAAAGGTACAAATCACAATATCTGAGAAAGCATCAGATAAATGTGAGAAAGCTAGAGATCCAAGAAAGCATTAGATAAAAAGAAACCACAACGTCCAAGAAAGCTTTGAATAAATATGAACAAGGAGATACCCAAGAAAGCATTGGATAAAAGGAATCACAATATCCAAGAAAGCATTTGATGACTGTGAACTTTCAGGAATGGTACTGAAAGTAAAGGCAAATCACTATATTCAGGAATGGTATCGAATGATAGTGAGAAAGACATCCAGGAATGGCACTGAATGCAAAGGATAAAACTCATCTAGGAATGACACTGAATGAACAGATAAGACTTTCAGGAATGGGACTGAAAGATATCCAAGCAAATTTGATGGGGGTTACAGAAGATAGGCAAAACTTTCGGGAATAGCACTGGGAGAAACAAGAGGAATAAGATATCAAGGAATGGCACTGGAAATCACAAGAGACGGACATTCAGGAATGGCACTGGAGTGAGAGAATATAAAGATCCAGGAATAGCACTGGAATGAGAGAAGACAAACATCTAACAACAGGACTAGATGCTCAAGGAAACGACAACATTCAGGAATGACACTGAATGAAAGGACGGATAACGTTTTGGTAGGTGCCAACTAAGTTGGACTTTAACCACAAGGTAAGACGTGGATAACGACACGACCTCGGAAGAAATGCAAATGAGGATGAAACACTCATGATATGCATATGGTATATGAATTATGCAGATGATATATGATCAAATGCAAATGCAGATGTTGACGACACCGCTCGACTCTTTTGGTGAGAAGACAAGACTGGAAGACTAAATCCTCAACACAGAGATCACTGTCATTCTGCTTGGGGACTAAAGATGCTACTGCTGGACACATCTCTGCCACACTGGAAAACTGTATCAAGTGATGATCCTTGTAGGAAGGATGAAGATCTGTTTGGGGAATCTTCAAGTAAATTTCCCTAGATTAGCTTAATGTTGTAGATGAACGGATCATTGCTTCAGTTTGTCTGATTCTGTAACTGACTGCTTTGCTGTACACTGGGAAAGCTTGTCCCAGGATGAGTCTTGAAAGGTCTTTTGGATAAACCAATTCTGAGAAGGACTTGCCCCTGAACAACAACCCTTGAACTGATTCTTCAACGGGTTTTAGAAAGGACTTGCCCCTGATAGGATCACTGACCAAGTTTCTTAATTGATTGAAAATTTCTTTAAAAGAAAGCCATTTTGCAAACAAAAGTATTTGTACAAACATGGTAATTTTAAAGCAAAGTCATGCAACTTTTAAAATCAAAATTATTTTTGGAAGATGCAAAGCAAAATAAGTCACTGGTCTGAACACGGCGGTTCAAGACATTTAAAAGTGAAAGGTATGATGCTAAAACAGATGATTTACAAAGATCTTTGGGAGTCAATTTACGCAACCTTGTTGTAGTATGCTTTCAAACAACCTTACCTCAATTAGGTCTTTTAAGGGTTGTAACGTGGTCTGGTTCACGGTTTATGAAACAAAAGATAAAGGCTTAAAGTTTATTTATCCCTACCCAATCTTCGTGATGAACTTCCGATCCTATGCCCAGTTAACTCAAGTTATACATTCAGGTTTCCATAGGCTAGGAATTGCACTGATGATAGCAATGATGATGGTTCAAAAAGTCAAGGGACTTGTGATGGCAGTCACTATTTCCTCACCAATGTTTGCCATTGAGGACTTTCAGGATGAAAATTTAAAGGTTTCCTCTTTTTGGGTTGTCATACAAACTTTTCTTTCTTCTTGTTTTCTCTCTCTCTTTTTTTTATAAGGCAAGTTCATGAGTTTCCCATCTTTCTTAGCTTTTGCCTTGAAAGGGACTCGGCTCATTCTTTGGGTAAGGAAAGTGACTAAACAACTTAATGATTTCAGTGAACCATCATCGGTATTTGACTTGAGGGACATCTTCGACACTTGCTTGCTGTGTGCGAAGGAAATTTTTTGGATGCAACCATTATATGAAAGGTATTTTGTATGGACGCACAACCAAGTTAACTGAGAACTACCCTGCCCCAGGTTAAGATTGCGGGTTTTTTGTAAAGAAAGAAAACTCCTACTTCTAGGCTCGAAGGGTTTGACAAGGGAATAACTTCCTTATTTCTCCAGTGTTTAGGGATTGAAATAATGCCTTACAACGTCAGCAAAGTTTTGATTTGAAAGCATACCAATAGCAATTATGAGTATTTACATTTTCATCATCCTCCCTCTAATCCTTGCACAATAAAAAAGAAAGTGGAAAAAGAGATAAAATATTTTGCAAAGGAAAGCATAAAGATGTAAATAGTGGACAAAATGAATTGAATCAAAAGTTGCAATGCTCATTTCATTAATCACAAAAGTACAAACATAATTTGAAGGCAAACAACCATTACATAATAAGGAAAATGCAAACAATAAGAAACAAGGCCTATTGACTAGTTAAACCCAAGGATGAGTTGTCCTGTCTTTAAGAAGTAGCTAAGCTGAAGTCGACTGAAGCTTCACTTGGCGTGCCCTGGTAGAGGGTTACTCTGGACATTGGGATTGTCCTTAAAGGAGAGGATTTTGTTTCTCATAAGCTCTTGTACTTTAGCATTCAATGCAAATCAACCTTCCAAGTTATGGCCTGCACCACCTTGATGGTATTCACAATGAAGATCAGTCCTATAGCCGGCTGGAAGAGGATTTGGGGGAGGAGGCATAGGCCTTGTGGTAATCAAACCTTGTTGAACCATACCAGGATAAAGCTCAGTGTATGTCATGGGAATAAGATCAAATTGATTCCTATTACGGTACTGGTTCTGTCCTACAGTCGGACTTTGGGAAGCTTGAGCTGGTCGTGGAGCAGTAACCATGGGAGTGACAACAGCAACAGTAGGGTGAATAGCATACTGAGGTTGGGGACGAGGCCTTCTCACTTTAAACATTACAATGTTAGTCAGATCTTCCTGCTTCTTCTCGAAGTTTCCGTAGGATTTCCTCACACTATTGGAAGATTCAGCAGCCTTTGATACTCTTCCATTCTTAAGCCATTCCTTGAGTCTCTGACCAATAGTAACCAAATCAGTGAAATTGGAGGAAACACTTCCAATCATATTCTCCAAATAGAACGGGGACAGAGTATCCATAAACATTCCAGTAAACTCTTTCTCGGCCAAATGAGGTTCAACTTGGGAAGCCAACTCTCTCCAGCGCTGAGCATACTCCTTAAAAGATTCCTTTGCATGTTATGTTTTGCAGCTAGCGGCAATCAGGAGCCATGTCAAGGTTATACTTATACTTCTTCATGAAGGCATTTACAAGATCTTGGAAGCAGTGAATGGAGTTTTGTTCGAGACCCATATACAATTGGAGTGATGCTCCACTCAAACTATCCTGAAAATAGTGGATAAGCAACTTCTGATTTTTGGTATAAGCAGCCATCTTACGACAATACATGACCAAATGAGACCTTGGACAAGAATGGCCCTTGTACTTCACAAATTATGGAGTTTTGAACTTAGCAGGCATAACAAGGTCAGACACTAAGCACATGTTGTCTGCATCCACATTGAAAGTGTCAGTACACTCCACGACTTTAAGTCTTTTATCTATGATCTGAAACTGCTCACGGACAACTTCAGGTTCAAAAAAGTCTTCATAGTCTTCACCCTGAGCACTGGCAGCATTGTACTCAAAGAGGGGATTCTCAAAGGAAGCTCGAATAGTCTGTTAAATGACATGGAGCACAGGTCTGGGCTCGGTGAAAATAGGAGCTTGAAATACAGGCATAGCAGTCTAACCAGCCATAGCAGTAGATATAAACGGTGGAGAATAGTGTTGTACCGCAAATTTTACCCCTTAGATGTCATAACATCTTGCATTGACATTTAGATTCAATCATCTATGCATTGTTAACTAACCATTTCATTTTGCTAGTTTGTTTCTTTTGTGAAAGCCATAACTTACACAAAGAAGAGGGCAAAGTCCCCTAAGCCAAGCTCTCATCTGATTCAAAGAGAGAAGGACAATTAAGGCTCCAAATGAAACCATGTGAGCTCACCTACATCTTAGAGGTCTCACTCAACAAGAATTTAAGTGTGACTGGTTCTTATCACCAAGTGCCTTGAGCCACAAGTTCCCCTACCTCCAACTAGGGTTTTGTAATGACAAGACAATCATGACCTTTGATTTTGATCAAGAGTTGTTCTCAAGCCTTGGGACATGACTCCAACTGGTAATTTACATCCTCAGAGACTACCTATGAGCCTTATATGAGATTGAAGAAGCAAGAGCATCAGAGATCATTCAAATGCATTCACCAGTGAAATTAGGGCTTTGACTGAGGCTCCAACCTTTGAGATTTTGATCCAAGATGAAACATCTAAGTCCTCAATACATCATGACATGTCTCATTGATGAGTTAAGGTATGAGAAATCAAGTTCTGAGAAGTTTCTTGCAAGGGAAGCAAGGTTTGGTTCATGAAACTTTTCAAATGTGGAAATTTCAGTACATGGGCAAAAATTGAAACAGTCATAACTTTCAAACCACACATCCAAATTGAGTAACCCAAAGCTCAAATGGAAGATCTTTCCATGATCTTCAAAACATATTAGAGGACCTTCTTTCAAAAAGTGCATGGTTTTTAAGTTACAATACTTGGAAGACAGATTACCCTTGGGGACTCAGTGATATTTCAGCTTTTTTCCCTTAATTTGCACACAACTTTAACCCAATTTTTCATGGAGTTCCAAGCCTCAAGTAAAAAAATATTTGAACATGAAAGTTGTAGAGGGCATTGAGGGATTTCCAAAAAGCACTAGAACTCCTCAATCCATTGACTGAGCTGGGAGTTTCGAAACTTCAAAGATGGAGGTTTCATTTCTTAAAACTCAAGAAACCAACTTTTGCATATTGACTCAAAACCTTCTCTAACCACCAAAGCCCCATGTTTCTGAGTTCTAATGTTGGATTTGAGGTTAATTCAAGCCATGCGACAAATTTACAACTTGGTTGGCATTAAAATAAGGTTTATGTCATGTTTATGCAACTTGTGCAAGGAGAGAGAAACTTTTCAAGGGAAACAAATATTGTTTATTCATTAATCCTCTCACCAATCACTTCTTACCATCTTGATCAGACCTGACCACATCAGTGCTCAAAAATATTTGAGATCTTGGTTCAGCAAACACAACATCCCACACGATGGAAAAGGGCAGATTTGGCATAATGTGCAACTTTGGCCATGCCTTGAGTTCTTGACTTTTCCCTATAAATAGCAGGCTGTTTTCATTCATTTGACAAAAACACTTCCCACAATACACTCTAAAATACTTCTGAGTTCGAGCTTTACAAGTGAGAAGGAGGAGGATACTTGCTTTGGAGTTTCTTGCTAGTTCAGTAAGGAAGAGAAGTTAGCATATACTTGAGGGTGCAGTGGACATATTCCACTTGGTAACTTTCTTCTCACACTCCATATTCATGCTCATACATTGCTTTTGTCATCATGCTTTTATCATAAATGTTATGTAAGGTGTGTTAGCACTTAGTTCATCTGTTAATAATGTATAAATAAAAGTGTTCATGACCTTGACACTATGTCTGAAATATAATGGTAACCAAGTCCATTTGTGATGCTCATTGACTGCTTGCTAAGTTCATATAACTCCCCTTGGTTGTTACACTACCAAAACTTAAAATTCACATAGTCATGTAACTGCCTTGTTGAAGTTTGGATATTATGGTTTGAATAAAGAAAGTTGAGATCCTTGTCAAGATTTACTCCACTGTTATTAACTTGAGGTGTTTGCAGATTGTGAAACTGTTGTAGAATTGCTTTCCTTTTCATGTTACTATAACTGTGTGTATTTTGTATAGTTTGGTCTGCACTAAATATATGGTGTATATATGTAGTTGATATCTACCTAATTTATTCAAGTTGGATATGTGTGCTAGCTTTTGATATGCTTGTCTGATGTATACGTCAAGTTGTGCAACTGTTGCCTTGCTATGTATTCAATTTATGTGTGCAAGTTGTTGATAAGCTATTTGTCTTTGTACTCAAGTCATATATGTGTTCAAAAGGGTAGAAGCCTGAAATACATCCTCAATGTTTGCTTGTGTGTAAGGTAACATTGTTCTGCCTTGTAATAGCAGGTTGCTCATGTGTTGGTGCTTGTTGAGTTTGTCTTTAATGATGAAAGTTTGTTGTGGATTCATTTTGTTATAGTGTTATATTCATGTGCTTTCTCATATCCTGCTATGCATACAAACCATGTCATGCCATGTTAGTTGTTTCTGAGTCAAGTGACCTTATGCACATAAGACTGATGTATGAAACTGTTAATCTCTTGAAATTCTTGTCTGATGCCATGCCA
Organism: Lathyrus tuberosus; assembly: GCA_022829125.1. Classification (NCBI taxonomy): domain Eukaryota; kingdom Viridiplantae; phylum Streptophyta; class Magnoliopsida; order Fabales; family Fabaceae; genus Lathyrus; species Lathyrus tuberosus. The sequence goes on along the minus strand of JALAZF010000203.1, from coordinate 4,478,858 downwards.
CCCACTCATAACTTTGTCATTACCTGATTGTTATCATTTGCTTTGATGCCATGTTTGGGTCTGAACTCATGCTAATGAATTGAACATATAGACCTATGCCTGAATGTTGCTAAGTTTCCAAGACTTGTATGTTAAGGTTCACATGTCTCAATTGGTTTTGTGTTCTGTCATGATTATGCTTTCACTACTGTGATCATCTGGATTAGAACATAGTAATATTACCTTGATTCTAAGAGTTTGTGTGAATTGTCAAACTTGCTTCAATTCCTGTAATGGGTTAACCATCTGTACTTGGTATGTCAACATGATCAATCTTGTTTTCACGTCTCTTGCTTTATCTGTATTACCATATGCTATGACTTGGAACATTCATGTTCATGTTTCTTGTGTGTAACTGTTACCAAACCTGCATTAGCTTTGAGAAGTCAATTTGATGGTATGAAGACTTGGATAAAAACATGTTTGGTAGCAAGTATCTTTACTGTTATCTCCTAATGTGTTGTCTACCTTGATGTTATTGTGTCCACCTGCTGCCATTACTTAGTTTTTGATAGGTAAGTTTAGATGCACTGCCTGCACTACTACTTTCTTTTGTTTTCATAAATGTTTGTTATATCCAAACCACTCTCTATGTTAATGCAATTGGAGATGTCATGGAGATTGTTGAGTGTATGCTACACACCCTTGCACTGTCAGTTTTATCAACTTTATGGTTACAATTACAAAATGTGTGAACCTGTTTTAGCATATACATAGACTTGATATCTTGCTTTTGTTTTATGCCTACATCATCCATGTTTAGAATTGGCTTGACTAATTGATCCAAGGTGGTTTACTTCATAATAGCATGGACATTTGGATAGTGGCATGGCATTGCTTTAACCTTAAGTATTTGGTAACCCTCAAAATGTTGGAGGCTTGTATGATGCTCCCAATCAATTGTTTTTCTTCTTCTTCTATTGATGATTGCTCTACAGTTTGAATGATTGGTAGTATGGCATAATAATCATTGCTTAAGCTTGCCCTGTTGTGAACTTGTATTTGGTGGGTGTTGCATTTTAATCATTTGCCAAGTCTGGTTCTATGTCAACATGCGCGAGGGTTTATAAGTTTGAAGGGTGGGCACATACACTGGATGTATGGCCACCCCAGTGGTAAGAACACACGCGCATAAACCATGAGGACTGGGGTTCGAATCCCCCTCGCCCTAGTCTTTTTGTTTTTATTTTCTGAAAGTGCCTTTGTTTTACATATGTTGTGTTGTTGTCATTACTTGTTAATACGCGCACATTGGTTGAGGTGGTAAATGTTTTGAACTGCAACCATCATGGAAAGGATTCAATACCCATGGGAGTCATTTCCCTAATTTTTTATCACATGTCTTATTTTATATTTCTATGGTTTGAACATTATTTTCAAAAGATGATAACTTGCTCATTTTTCACTATTTTTTGTCCATTCTTTTTGTAAAATGTTCCTTAATGTGTCTATTTTTTGAAAGTCAGAAGAAATTGGTGAAAACAAACATTTGTGAAGCATCTATTAATGTTGGAAGTAAAGGACCTTTTTTAGGGTTTTCCATGAACATCTTGTCTTCTCTTGATTCTTTCATCATATTATCTTGTTCATCTTGATTTAATACATGTGTTTCTAACCTTGTATGGTGTCGTGAGCTTGGTTTCACTTTGATATCTTGTTGTTTGAATGTTTTGTTCCCTAAATATCTTTACAAACTTTCAGTCCATAAGAATTGTTATTATCCCCTTCTTCCAAAGGAAAGTCTCTCTATTGACCGCAAGGTCATAGATAGCTCATTACCCTTTTAACTTAGCCTTTGGTTTGGAGTCGCCGCACTCCACGTAGGCGTCTTGCTGTCAGACCCTACTTTCCCGTGAACACTTCATCCCCTTAACCTAGCCTTCCCAAGAGATAGCCATTAATCTCTTATAACTCTTAACCTTTATTTTAACCTTCACAAGAGATAGCCATTAATCTCTTCTCCTTCACCAACTTTTAACCCTTCACAATCCTTTCACAAGAGATAGCCATTAATCTCTTCTCCTAAACAATCAATCCTTACAAGCTTTGCTTTCAAGCTTTTCACCCTGCTTTCCCTTGGAACCTTGACCACAGTCAAAAGTTCCTCATCCCCGTTGAGGGGAACTATGGACGCTCTGATTTCTCAAATTCATCTTGAGAATACGTAGGCATAGGATTGCGAGATCCTAGCGAGCCACCTTTTCTTTTTTCTACCTTTTTCTTTTTCCACCTTTTTTCCTTTACATCCAATGCTTTCTTGGATTTTACCTTTTCTCACCCTTTTACCCCGTAGTGAGGGGAACTACGAATGCTCTGATTCCATTTCCATCAGGATACGTAGGCACGAGATGTGATGTCTTGGCGAACAAACTTAGTGTACATACCCTTAGGTCTTTACCTTTACCCTAGCAGATTCTCTTAGCAAGCAAACATAATATAACACAAACTGAACAAGAGGCTCCTGTAGAGTACTATAGATACTTAGGGTGATAATACCTTCCCTTAGTATAACCAACCCCCGAACCTTAGATCTCTTATTAGGGTTTTCGTTATTTACCCTTTCCTTTGGATAAATCAAAGCTCGGTGGTGAATTTCAAAGATGTGTGATTCAAGTTAATTAATAGCTTGACATTCGATTCTCACTGCAATAGGAAATGGCGACTTCACTAGGGACCTTCCCCTAAGAGGGTTAAGCCGACCTTGTTTGTCTTTGTGTTATTTATATGTTTGATTGCTTGTATACTTGTATATTTTGTATGTCTGGATATACCTATTGTGCTTGGTTTTCTGTATGCAGGGTTGTTACTTTGAGAGGTGAGGATATGTCCTATACCCGGACTTGAGAGTACATTTATGATAGGACGATGGTATATTAAAGGAGACTTTAAGGGAGTCGATTCTCGAAAAAGTTGACTTGAGACACCATCACTCAGTTGAGGCCCTCTTGAGAGTCTAGTCATGTTAAACGAGTCTATTCGTGAAAACGTGCTACTCTCGACCTAGGTGCCCTTGATATTGAGAACCGTAGTTACCTCTAACCCCACTTGGCCTGTTAGGATGTAGTGCGGTGACCATGAGGGAGTCTATTCCTGAAATGGTTGTCACACGATACTACACTCAGACGAGACTCTCTTGAGAATATTATTGACTACAGAGTCATTCGGGAAATCGACAATATCCGAAAGATGGGTTGTTGACTCTGGGAACTTCTTAGAACCCTGTTCTATGGATACAAGAACCCTCGTACGCACCTTGTGGTCAGTTTTTTACCCAGACTCCATGCTGTGATCTCGAATCCTTGATCCTGTTGCATGTGTTTTGCATCTTGTTTGCATTGCATTACATATCATTTGCATCTTTGCATGTTTCATTGCATGTGTCTGTTTGTCTAGTGGCTCATTTACGGCTGTCTCTATCTTCCAGTGTTATCTGTGAGTCGTCAAGCTGATTCCTCGACACTGATACCGGACTAGAGCTAACTACAGACGCAAAATTTCAGATCAAGAGGTACACAATGCTGAGATCCGAATGGAAATCGACGATCTCAAATTAAGCATGACTAAACTCACTGAGATTCTTCAAGTTTTGATTGCTAGGGGAGATCAACCCCAAAGGACAATCATTCAGGAAGTTTCAAGTGTGGATCCTCCACCTGTTCAAATGTCGCCTTCAACTTAGCCAGAGTTTGGTTTGCCACACAACTATTCTCCACTGATTGCATCTACTGCTATGGTTGGTCAAACTGTCAGACCAGTGTTTCAAGCTCCAGTTTTTGCTGAGCCTAGACCTGTGGTTCATACTATTGCCCAGACTACTCGAACTTCTTTTGAGGATCCTCTCAGTGATCACAATGCTTCCAGATCACACCAAGTGAAGCTTCAGTCGACTTCAGCAGACTATCTTCCTAAAAGCCAGTGTTTCAGACAAGATAGCTCATCTTTGTTTCTGATTTGTCACTAGACCATGTTTCTTGTTGTTTGCACTTTCCTTATTTGTATTAGATGTTTGCTTTCAAATGATGTTTGTACTTTCAAAATTAATGAAATGGGCATTGCAACTTTTGATTCAATTCATTTTGTCCACTATTTACTATTTATGCTTTCTTTTGCAAAATATTTTTTTTTATCATGCAAAGATTGGAGGGAGGATGATGAAAACATTATACCCATAATTGTTGTTGGTATGCTTTCAAATCAAAACTTTGCTGATGATGTAAGGCATTGTTTCAATTCCCAAACACTGGAGAAATAAGGAAGTTAATCCCTTGTCAAACCCTTTGAGCCTAGAAGTAGGGGTTTTCTTTCCTTACACAAAAAAAAACCCTTAAATCTCAACCATGGGGCAGGGTAGTTCTCACTTTGACTTTGTTATGCATTCTAACGTAAGCGCTTCATGCAAGACACCGTTCAGCTCTCTCAAATCAAATGACAATAAGGAAGAAAAAGAGGTCTCAAAACCTCAGAAGACAAAAAAAAGTCCCATAACCTCAACAAGGAAGAAGAAGAGGTCTCAAAACCTCGGCAAATGACAAAGAAGAGGTCTCAAAACCTCAGCAAAGACAAAAGAGGACGTCGCAAAACCTCAATAATAAAGGATAACCAAATGTCGCGAGGGAGTAATGACTACCTTAGGTGTCTGAATCATCATCAACTATCATCAATTCATTCCTAGTCTATAGGAACTTGAATGCATAGCTTGAGTTAACTGAGTGTAGGATTGAAGTTCATCACGAAGATTGGGTTGGGACAAACAAACTTTGAGCCTTTATCCTTTGTTTCATGAACCGTGAACCAAACCACGTTACAACCCTTAAAAGACCTAATTGAGGTTAAGGTTGTTTTGAAAGCATACTACAGCAAGGTTGCGTAAACTGACTTCCAAAGATCTTTGCAAATCATCTATTTTGACATTACACTTTTGCTTTACTTCTCACTTTGAATGTCTTGACCCTCCGTGTTCAGACCAGTGACTCATTTTGTTTTGCATCTTTCAAAAATTATTTGATTTCAAAAGTTGCATGAACTTTAAATTACCATGTTCGTACAAATACTTTTGCTTGCAAATTGGCTTTCCTCTCAAGGAATTTTCAAACAATTAAGAAACTTGGTATGTGATCCTATCAGGGGCAAGTTCTTTCCAAATCCTGTCGAAGAATCAGTTCAAGATTTGTTGTTCAGGGGCAAGTCCTTCTCAGAATGGGTTTATCCAGAAGACTTTTCAAGACTTAGACTGGGGCAAGCATTCCAAGAGCACCGTAAGCAGTCATATTCAGAATCAGACAAGCTGAAGCAATGATCAGTTCATCTACAACAGTCATCTAATCTGGGGCAATTAATTTTAAAAATCCCCAAGCATTTTTCCATCCTTCCTACAAGGATCATCACTTAATACAGTTTACGAGTGTGGCAGTGATGTGTCCAGCAATAGTATCTCTAGTCCCCAAGCAGAATGGCAGTGAGCTTCGTGTTGAGGAATCAGTCTTCCAATCTTGTCTTCTCCCCAAAAGAGTCGAGCCATGTCATCAATCTCTACATCTGCATTTGCATTTGATCATATATCATCTGCATAATTCATATACATGTGCATATCATGAGTGTTTCATCCTCATTTGCATTTCTCCCGAGGTCGTGTCATTATCCACGTCTTACCTTACCAAAATGTCACCTGTCCTTTCATTCAGTGTCATTCCTGAATGTTGTCGTTTCCTTAAGCATCTAGTCTTGTTGTTAGATGTTTGTCTTCTTTCATTCCAGTGATATTCCTGGATCTTTATATTCTTTCACTCCAGTTCCATTCCTGGATATCTGTCTCTTTTGATCTCCAGTGTCATTCCTGGATATTTTATTCCTCTTATTTCTCCCAGTGCTATTCCTGGAAGTTTTGCCTCTTTTCTATAATCGCCATCAAATTCGGTTGGATACCTTTCAATGTCATTTCTGAAAGTCTTATCTGTTCATTCAGTGCCATTCCTGGATGTCTTTATCACTAGCATTCGATACCATTCCTGAATATAGTGATTTGCCTTTACTTTCAGTACCATTCCTGAAAGTTCACAGTCATTGAATACTATCTTGGATACTGTGATTCCTTTTATCCAATGCTTTCTTGGATTTCACCTTTGTTCACATTCATCCAATGCTTTCTTGGATATTGTGATCCCTCTTATCCAATGTTTTCTTGGGTATCTCCTTGTTCATATTCGTTCAATGCTTTCTTGGACGTTGTGGTCTCTTTACATCCAATGCCTTCTTGGATTTCACCTTTTACCTCATTCTCATTTGATGTTTTCTCAGATATTATGAGTTCACCTTTCATTCAAAGCCATTATTGGATGTTTGGTGTCTTTATATCCAATGCCTTCTTGGATTTCACCATTTTATCTCATTCTCATTTGATGCCTTCTCTGATATTATGAGTTTTCCTTTCATTCAAAGCTATTATTGGATGATCGATTTATTTGCATCCAATGCTATCTTGGACCCCGATTTGTTCACTTTTATCTAAAGCCATTACTAGATATTGTGATCTGTACCCTTCATTCAAAGCCATTATTGAATGTCTTGTGTCCTTTTATCCAATGCTTTCTTGGATCTCTACCTTTCTCACGTTTATCTGATGCTTTCTCAGTTACTGTGATTTGTACCTTTCATTCAAAGCCATTATTGGATGACTGGTGTCCTTTTATCGAATGCCTTCTTAGATCCCTGCTTTGTTCACTTTCATCTGATGTCTTCTCAGATATTGTTATTTGTACCTTTCGTTCAAAGCCATTATTGGATGATTGTTTCTTTTCACTTAATGCCTTCTTAGATCCCTACTTTGTTCACTTTCATCTGATGCCTTCTCAGATATTGTGATTTGTACCTTTCGTTCAAAGCCATTATTGGATGCCTGGTTTCTTTTTCCATCTGATGTTTTTCCGGATGTACCTTTCTATGTCTTTTCTGGCTTTTCTTGAAGATCCCGTTTGAACTCTTCAGTATAAGAAAATCCCAAAAAATCTTTTATTGATGTCTATCCTTTTATTTCAAAGTGATCCCCAGAAGAGATAATGTCTTCTTTCTGGTTCCATGCCCAGTAAAAAGTGTGCTTTTATTTTCCCCAGAGTCTCCCCATTAAGTCTCTTATGTTGGTTAGTCTGTATCCCCAGTGAATTTTCCTCATGGATACTAACCTTCATCCTTTCCCAGTAAGCTCTCTATGGTGATTTGCTCTTTATCTTTGGTATTTTACTTGCCTGCATCTTTGCAATATCATCATATCATCATACTAGAAGTTCATGGCATGTTAGCATTTGCATGTCTGCTGCTTGTCCTTAGCATCTGCATTCCATCTAAGGGAAATTTTGTCGGTTTGCTATATTTAAACACCTTTCACCTTGATGTCCCGAGGATTTCCATTCCGCATGCCATCCGGTAAAGCTATTTAAATAGGGGCAACTGTTGTACCCCAAATTTTACCCCTTAGATGTCATAACTTCTTGCATTGACATTTAGATTCAATCATCTATGCATTGTTAACTAACCATTTTATTTTGCTAGTTTGTTTCTTTTGTGAAAGCCATGACTTACACAAAGAAGAGGGCAAAGTCCCCTAAGCCAAACTCTCATCTGATTCAAAGAGAGAAGGACAATTAAGGCTCCAAATGCAACCATGTGAACTCACCTACATCCTAGAAGTCTCACTCAACAAGAATTCAAGTGTGACTGGTTCTCATCACCAAGTGCCTTGAGCCACAAGTTCCCCTGCCTCCAACTAGGGTTTTGTAATGACAAGACAATCATGACCTTTAATTTTGATCAAGAGTTGTTCTCAAGCCTTGGGACATGACTCCATGTGGTAATATACATCCTCAGAGACTAACTATGAGCCTTATATGTGATTGAAGAAGCAAGATCATCAGAGATCATTCAAGTGCATTCACCAGTGAAATTAGGGTTTTGACTGAGGCTCTAACCTTTGAGATTTTGATCTAAGATGAAACATACAAGTCCTCAATCCATCATGACATGTCTCATTGATGAGTTAAGGTATGAGAAATCAAGTTCTGAGAAGTTTCTTGCAAAGGAAGCAAGGTTTGGTTCATGAAACTTTTCAATTGTGGAAATTTCACTACTTGGGCAAAAATTGAAACAGTCATAACTTTCAAACCACACATCCAAATTGAGTAACCCAAAGCTCAAATTGAAGCTCTTTCCATGATCTTCAAAACATATTAGAGGACCTTCTTTCAAAAAGTGCATGGTTTTTAAGTTACAATACTTGGAAGATAGATTACCCTTGGGGACTCAGTGATATTTCAGCTTTTTTCCCTTAATTTGCACACAACTTTAACCCAAATTTTCATGGAGTTCCAAGCCTCAAATAAAAAATATTTGAACATGAAGGTTGTAGAGGTCATTGAGGGCTTTCCAAAAAGTACTAGAACTCCTAAAATCCATTGACTGAGCTGGGAGTTTCGAAACTTCAAAGATGGGGGTTTCATTTCTTAAAACTCAAGAAACCAACTTTTGCATATTGACTCAAAACCTTCTCTAAACACCAAAGCCCCATGTTTCTGAGTTCTAATGTTGGATTTGAGGTTAATTTAAGCCATGCCATGAATTTATAACTTGGTTGGCATTAAAATAAGGTTTATGTCATGTTTAAGCAACTTGTGCAAGGAGAGAGAAACTTTTCAAGGGAAACAAAAATTGTTTATTCATTGAACCTCTCACCAATCACTTCCTACCATCTTGATCAGACCTGACCACATCAGTGCTCAGAGATATTTGGAGATCTTGGTTCAGAAAACACAACATCCCACACAATGGAAAAGGGCAGATTTGGCATAATGTGCAACTTTGGCCATGCCTTGAGTTCTTGACTTTTCCCTATAAATAGCAGGCTGTTTTCATTCATTTGACAGAAACACTTCCCACAATACACTCTAAAATATTTCTGAGTTTGAGCTTTACAAGTGAGAAGGAGGAGGATACTTGCTTTGGAGTTCCTTGCTAGTTCAGTAAGGAAGAGAAGTTAGCATATAATTGAGGGTGCAGTGGGCATATTCCACTTGGTAACTTTCTTCTCACACTCCATATTCGTGCTCATACATTGCTTTTGTCATCATGCTTTTATCATAAATGTTATGTAAGGTGTTTTAGCACTTAGTTCATCTGTTCATAATGTATAAATAAAAGTGTTCATGACTTTATGTTTAAACTTGTTCTTAACTGCCAATCCATGGCATGCCAAAATGAAATAAGGCAAGAGTATGTGTTTTGGCTGATACATGAAGTTAAGTGTCGGCACTGCCATCTGACCCTGACACTATGTCTGAAATATAATGGTAACCAAGTCCCTTTGTGATGCTCATTGACTGCTTGCTAAGTTCATATAACTCCCCTTGGTTGTTACACTACCAAAACTTAAAAGTCACATAGTCATGTAACTTCCTTGTTGAGGTTTGGATGTTATGGTTTGAATAAAGGCAGTTGAGATCCTTGTCAAGGTTTACTCCACTGTTATTAACTTGAGGTGTTTGTAGATTGTGAAACTGTTGTAGAATTGCTTGCCCTTTCATGTTACTATAACTGTGTGTATTTTGTATAGTTTGGTCTGCACTAAATATATGGTGTATTGATATAGTTGATATGCTACCTGATTTATTCAAGTTGGATATGTGTGCTAGCTTTTGATATGCTTGTCGGATGTGTAAGCCAAGTTGTGCAACTGTTGCCTTGCTATGTATTCAATTTATGTGTGCAAGTTGTTGATAAGCTATTTGTCTTTGTACTCAAGGCATATATGTGTTTAAAAAGGTAGAAGCCTGAAATACATCCTCAATGTTTGCTTGTGTGTAAGGTAACATTGTTCTGCCTTGTAATAGCAGGCTGCTCATGTGTTGGTGCTTGTTGAGTTTGTCTTTAATGATGAAAGTTTGTTGTGGATTCATTTTGTTATAGTGTTATATTCATGTGATTTCTCATATCCTGCTATGCATACAAACCATGTCATGCCATGTTAGTTGTTTCTGAGTCAAGTGACCTTATACACATAAGACTGATGTATGGAACTGTTAATCTCTTAAAATTCTTGTCTGATGCCATGCCACCCACTCATAACTCTGTCATTACCTGATTGTTATCATTTGCTTTGATGCCATGTTTGGGTCTGAACTCATGCTAATGAATTGAACATATAGACATATGCCTGAATGTTGCTAAGTTTCCAAGACTTGTATGTTAAGGTTCACATGTCTCAATTGGTTTTGTATTCTATCATGATTATGCTTGCACTATTGTGATCATCTGGATTAGAACATAGTAATATTACCTTGATTCTAAGAGTTTGGGTGAACTGTCAAACTTGCTTCAATTCCTGTAATAGGTTAACCACCTGTACTTGGTTGTCAACATGATCAATCTTGCTTTCACATCTCTTGCTTTATCTCTATTACCATATGTTATGACTTGGAACATTCATGTTCATGTTTCTTGTGTGTAACTGTTACCAAACCTGCATTAGCTTTGAGAAGTCAATTTGATGGTATGAAGACTTGGATAAAAACATGTTTGGTAGCAAGTATCTTTATTGTTATCTCCTAATGTGTTATCTACCTTGATGTTATTGTGTCCACCTGCTGCCATTACTTGGTTTTTGATAGGTAAGTTTAGATGCACTGCCTGCACTACTACTTTCTTTTGTTTTCATAAATGTTTGTTATATCCAAACCAGTCTCTATGTTAATTCAATTGGAGATGTCATGGAGATTGTTGAGTGTATGCTACACACCCTTGCACTATCAGTTTTATCAACTTGGTGGTTACAATTCCAAAATGTGTGAACCTGTTTTAGCATATACATAGACTTGATATCTTGCTTTTGTTTTATGCCTACATCATCCATGTTTAGAATTGGCTTGGCTAATTAATCCAAGGTGGTTTACTTCATAATAGCATGGGCATTTGGATAGTGGCATGGCATTGCTTTAACCTTAAGTTTTTGGTAACCCTCAAAATGTTGGAGGCTTATATGATGCTACCAATCAATTGTTTTTTTTCTTCTTCTATTGATGATTCCTCTACAGTTTGAATGATTGGTAGTATGGCATAATAATCCTTGCTTAAGCTTGCCCTGTTGTGAACTTGTATTTGGTGGGTGTTGCATTTTAATCATTTGCCAAGTTTGGTTCTATGTCAACATTCGCGAGGGTTTATAAGTTTGCCGGGTGGGCACATACACTGGATGTATGGCCACCCCAGTGGTAAGAACACACACGCATAAACCATGAGAACCGGGGTTCGAATCCCCCTCGCCCCAGTCCTTTTGTTTTTATTTTCTGACAGCGCCTTTGTTTTACATATGTTGTGTTGTTGTCATTACTTGTTAATACACGCACATTGGTTGAGGTGGTAAATGTTTTGAACTCCAACCATCATGGCACGGGTTCAATACCTATGGGAGTCATTTACCTAATTTTTTATCACATGTCTTATTTTATATTTCTATGGTTTGGACATTATTTTAAAAATATGATAACTTGCTCATTTTTCACTATTTTTTGTCCATTCTTTTTGTAAAATGTTCCTTAATGTGTCTATTTTTTGAAAGTGAGAAGAAATTGGTGAAAACAAACATTTGTGAAGCATCTATTAATGTTGGAAGTAAAGGACCTTTTTTAGGGTTTTCCATGAACATCTTATCTTCTCTTGATTCTTTTATCATATTATCTTGTTCATCTTGATTTAATACATGTGTTTCTAACCTTGTATGGTGTTGTGAGCTTGGTTTCACTTTGATATCTTGTTGTTTGAATGTTTTGTTCCCTAAATATCTTTACAAACTTTCAGTCCATAAGAATTGTTATTCTCCCCTCTTCCAAAGGAAAGTCTCTCTATTGACCGCAAGGTCATATATAGCTCATTACCCTTTTAACCTAGCCATAGGTTTGGAGTCGCCGCACTCCACGTAGGCGTTTTGCTGTCAGACCCTACTTTCCCGTGAACACTTCATCCCCTTAACCTAGCCTTCCCAAGAGATAGCCATTAATCTCTTATAACTCTTAACCTTTCTTTTAACCTTCACAAGAGATAGCCATTAATCTCTTCTCCTTCACCAACTTTTAACCCTTCACAATCCTTTCACAAGAGATAGCCATTAATCTCTTCTCCTAAACAATCAATCCTCATAAGCTTTGCTTTCAAGCTTTTCACCCTGCTTTCCCTTGGAACCTTGACCACAATCAAGAGTTCCTCATCCCCATTGAGGGGAACTACGAACGCTCTGATTTCTCAAGTTCATCTTGAGAATACGTAGCCACAGGATTGCGAGATCCTAGCGAACCACCTTTTCTTTTTTTTACCTTTTTCTTTTTCCACCTTTTTTCCTTTACATCCAATGCCTTCTTGGATTTCACCTTTTCTCACCGTTTTACCCCGTAGTGACGGGAACTACGAATGCTCTGATTCCATTCCCGTCAGGATACGTAGGCATGAGATACGATGTCTTGGCGAGCAAACTTAGTGTACATACCCTTAGGTCTTTACCTTTACCCTAGCAGATTCTCTTAGCAAGCAAACATAACATAACACAAACTAAACAAGAGGCTCCTGTAGAGTACTATAGATACTTAGGGTGCTAATACATTCCCTTAGTATAACCAACCCCCGAACCTTAGATCTCTTATTAGGGTTTTCGTTCTTTACCCTTTCCTTTGGATAAATCAAAGCTCGGTGGTGAATTTCAAAGATGTGTGATTCAAGTTAATTAATAGCTTGACATCCGATTTTCGCTACAACAAATAGTTATGTGGCAAACCAAACTCGGGCCAAGTTAAAGGTGGCATCTGAACAGGTGGAGGTTCAGCACTTGAAACTTCCTGGATGACAGTTCTTTGGGGATGCTCTCCTCTAGCAATCAAAACTTGGAGCAACTCAGTGAGTTTACTCATGCTCAACTTAAGTTCATCGATCTCCATTCGGACCTCAGCATTGTGTGCCTCTTGCTCTGACATCTTGCGTCTGTAGTTAGCTCTAGTCTGGTATCGGTGTCGAGGAATCAGCTTGACAAATCACATGTGACACTGGAAGATAGAGACAGCTAGAAATGAGCCATTGGACAAACAGACACATGCAATGAAACATGCAAAGATACAAATAATATAAAATGCGATGCAACACAGGATGCAAAACACATGCAACAGGATCAAAGGTTCGAGATCACAGCATGGAGTCTGGGTAAAGAACCAACCATAGGGTGTGTACTAGGGTTCTTGTATCCGTAGAACAGGGTTCTAAAAAGTTCTCAGAGTCAACGTAAATTTTTCGGATATTATCGGCCTAAGTGACTACTCACGCGGGTTAATAATATTTTCAAGATAAACTCGTCTAAGTGTAGTATCGTGTATCAACCATTTGGGACTACTCCCTCATAGTCATCGCACTACGTCCTAAAAGGCCAAGTAGGGTGAAGGTAACTACGATCCTCAGAATCACGGGCTCTCAAATCAGGAAAAGTGACATCAATGCGACTACTCATATCAGACATCAACAATCCCAAAGGGCCTCAACTGAGTGTGGTCATCATATGCCAAAAATTGTTAGGACTACTCCCAACAACTGACTATTGATTACACGACAATCTTATCATATATGTTCTCTTAAGTCCGGGTTAGGACTTATCTCACCACTCAAAGTAACCACCCTGCACACAGAAAACCCCAAGCATAGCAGGTATATATACAAATATACAAAATGTACAAGTATACAAGCAAGCAAACATATAAATAACACAAATATAAACAATGTGGGCTTAACCCTCTTAGGGGGATATCCCCAGTGAAGTCGCCATTTTCTGTTGCAGTGAGAATCGGATACCAAGCTATTAATTAACTTGAATCGCACATCATAATTCACCACCGATCTTTGAGTTATCCAAAGGAAAGGGTAAAGATCGAAGGAAACCCTAATAAGAGATCTAAAGGTTCAGGGGTTGGTTATACCTAGGGAAGGTGTTAGCATCCTAGATATCTGTAGTACTCTAAAGGAACCTCTTGTTAGTATTTGTGTTGTGCTAATGTTGCTTGCTGAGGGTATGTGCTAAGGGAAAGACCTAGGGGTTAGTATCTAAGTATGCTTGCCAAGACATCGCATCTCGTGCCTACGTATCCTGACGGGAGTGGAATCAGAGCATTCGTAGTTCCCCATATGGGGTAAAGGGTGAGAAATGAAAAGGTTGAAAAAATGAAAAGGTGGAATCCAAGAAAGCATTGTATGTAAAGGGAAAAGGTGGAAAAACAAAAAGGTGGCTAGCTAGGATCTGGCAATCCTATGCCTACGTATTCTTAAAATGAACTTGAGAAATCAGAGCAACCGTAGTTCCCCTCAATGGAGTGAGGAACTCTTGACTGTGGTCAAGGTTCCCAGGGAAACTAGGGTCTGAAAGCAAGACACCTACGTGGAGTGCGGTGACTCCTAAGGTTAAGTTAAAACAGGGAAGAAGTGTTCATGGGAAAAAGTAGGGTCTGACAGCAAGACGCCTACGCGGAGTGCGGCGACTCCAAGCCTAAGGCTATGTTAAAAGGGTAATGAGTTATCTATGACCTTGCAGTTAATAGAGAGACTTTCCTTTGGAAGGGGAGATAATAACTTATGAATAAGAGTTGAATGAACAATATGATTTCAATGTTTCAAAGATAGGAAACATTTATTCAAGTATACAACCAACTTTCAAGTATAAACACGGAGAAGTGACAAGTAAGGTAAAGATAACATCATCAAGGTTTGAAAACAGAGACGTGTTAAGTGATGAAATTTAGCAACAAAAGCCAATGCATACAAATAACAGAATAACATTGTCCAAGTAAAGGAACAACAAACAAATATTTATATGCCACGTAATATTGAAAAGTTCTCAAAAATCTTCCAGAAACAGTTGGTGGTTTACAAAAGGAAGTCCTAGAATCGAATATAAAGTCATGCATATTTTTGTTATTTTTTGTTTTGGAGTTTTTAGAAAGAAAATTGTTTTAAGGAGTGAAATAAAAAAAAAATTAAAAAACTAAGTTAATATGGCAGGCACCATTTAAATGTGGCTAGTGCCACAAATGTGTGGCCAGTGCCACAAGTAGGGTGGCAGGCGCCACTAAAGAAAAGCCAATGCTTTTCTAAGCATGGCAGGCGCCACTTTCACATGGCCAGTGCCATGGAAAGTGTGGCAGGCGCCACTAAATACCAAGCAAAAGAAAAAAACAATGTTTTAAAAGCATGGCAGGCGCCATGCATTCTTTCCTTTTCCCTTTTTTTTTTAGTTTTCAAACAACCACCATAAATATTCACATATTAATGATGATATATATTTCCAGGATCAAACATGATAATTAATTAATATGATGACGGTATGGAGCAATAACCATGATATCTTGGGGACGAAATAGAAAATTAAGTGAATGCTACCTAGTGGAGAAAGTCCGCTGCCTCTTCACAATGACGTACTTTGAAAAAAAATAGACGAACTTCTTCTTCAAAATGCCAGTAAACTTCCAAGAATAAGTGAGGGAGAAAAAGAGAGTATTTAGCCTATTTTTAGGGTGAATCCTGGTGTGTTTTTTTACTGAAGTGCAATGTTTTATTTATAGGAAAAAAAGGAGAACTTGAAGTATGGTCCGTTTTCTCATTTTGCCAAGTTTACCCTTTTTCACATCTTTTGTGCAAGCTGGCATTTGAAAAAGTCTTCGAAAGTGATCAGAATAGGTTTGCTTTTGTGCGCTGATAAGACTGGAGCCATACTTTTATTGAAAAGTTTTTTCTTTATTCATGATGAACTTGTATCCACTTGCCTTTAATCTTGCTTTAAAAAATATTATTTTAATTTAAACAACATTTTTTTAAGTGCAGAAAAGGAAAGGTGCCAAACGCCACATTTTTTCATGGCAGACACTATTTATTTGTGGCAAGTGCCACAAAACCATGGCAAGTGCCACCAAAGTCATGGCAGGCGCCATGCATTATTTTTTTTCCAATTGTTTTTCTTTTTAATTGTTTTTCTCTTTTTCTTTTTCTTTCTTTTTTCTTTTTTTCTTTTTTTTTTCTTTCTTTTTTATTTTTTTCTTTTCTTTTCTACAATATTCAACAAATGCATAAATGCCTTGGTGGTCTTGAAACACATGAGAACTTGGTTTATTATTCTTGTCCTCCTCCTTGTGCCAATCCTGATTTTCACAAAAGAAATAAACTAGCAAAGATATGGGTTAGTTAACAATGCAAAGACGAATGAACCCTAAATGTAAGTGCAAAAAGTTATGACATCTAAGGGGTAAAAATTTGGGGTACAACACCGAGTCTTGTTTATTCCTCATTTCCTATACCCATTACTGACAAGAAATTTTGTCAGCCTTTCATACCAAGCCCTAGGGGCTTGCTTTAGTCTATAAAGAGCTTTCTTTAGTTTGAACACAGTAGGATCAATAAACCCTTTTGGCTGCTCAACATATACTTCTTCATTCAAGTACCCATTCAAGAATGTACTTTTCACATCCATCTAAAATAGCTTGAACTTCAGTAAACATGCCACTCCTAGCAGAAGTCTTATGGATTCAAGATGAGCAACTGGAGAAAAAGTATCGTAAAAATCTACTCCTTTAATTTGAGTGTATCCTTGAGCCACAAGTCTGGCCTTATTTCTAGTGACAACTCCATTTTCATCCGACTTATTCTTATAGACCCACCTTGTACCAATGACATTTGTTCCTTCAGGCCTAGGAATCAAATCTCAAACTTTATTCCTCTTGAATTGACTTAATTCTTCTTGCATGGCATTGATCCATAATTCATTAGTTAAAGCTTTCTTCACATTTTTGGGTTCAATCTTCGAAACAAAATAAGAATTAGATACCACCTCCCTTGATCTAGTGATAATCCCTTCATTAGGATTTCCTATAATGAGTTCCTTAGGATGATCTTTCTGAATTCTGATAGAGGGACCTTTGTTGGCTTGACCATTATCATCCTCGGTAGCTGCAGCTTCATTGTTGGTCTCAACATTAACCACATTTTCTGAAGTATCATTTATCTGAGATGATGTTTCAACATCATCTTTGACATCCGTATTCTTTTATGTGGTTAAGTCATCAATCTCAACATTAATAGACTTCATCATGACTTTGGTTCTGGTATTGAATACTCTATATGCTCTGTTGTTTGTAGAGTAACCTGTAACGCCCCGTTTTGATTTATTTATTATTGCAAGATAATTATGAGTCGGTGTAGTTGATGTTGGGACTTGATGTGTTTTCGTTGTGTTTTAAGTAACCGTATTAAGAGGTAGTGGCATTAGGAATGAATCCTTGGGGGAGTAAAACTAATTAGGCTAATTAGTTGGTATTTGATGAACCATAGTATAAAATGGATATTATGTGAGATTATATTTATTAGTGGGAATTATTGTTATTATTATTTCACTAGTGGGATTTAATAATAATGATAATACAATAATGATATAATAAGATAAAATAAATAAAATAATTAGATGTGTAGAGAGTAGAAGGGCGAGAAGGTAATTATACGAGGTTGAGTAAGGGCAAATAAGGAAAACCACAATTGGGGGTTTATGAAAGGAGTTAGGGAATAGAGAAGTCAGTTTCATTTTTTACGTGGAATTGAGAGAAGAAGTGAATGAGAATAGGGCAAGGAAGAGAAGGGATAACTCCATTAGAGAATAAGAAGCTCATCAATACAAGGTAAGGGTGGGAATTCTTTAATCTCTCAAGGGTGGGATGATGTATGTATTTGGGTAGTAATCACTAGGTTAAACTCATGTGAATGTTGAATTTTGGGATAGGTAGTGGGGGTTTTGGTGGGGTTTGATGGGAAAAGGATAGGTCCTAATGATGTAGGATGTTAATGTGTGTTCATGATGTTGCCTATAAAATAATGTATGTTGTTGTTGCTAAATGTTGCTGAGAGTTGACATAATTTTCATGCACTGTGAGGACTGTTAATGGGAGAAAATTGGGTCTGGTGTAGCAGAAAGTTGGGGTGCAGGAACTCTGCTACGCGCACCTAGCGTCAGGCGGAAGGATCATAGCGTTGGGCGGTGCTCAAGAGGCACAGCCTGGAACCCTACTGGAACTTGTTAGAATTGAAGGGGGAAACTACGCCCGTGTGCCGCCGGGAGGTGCGAGGAGGCGCAGCAATGGTGTGTCGGGCGGTGACCAGAAGGTGTTGCATGGAACGGTACTGGAAGTGTTGGAATTGTGGGGGGGGGGGGGGCTACGCTTGTGTGCCGCCGGGTGGTGCAAGAGGCGCAGCAACGTCCTTGCTATGCCGGGCGGTGTAATGAGGCGCAACAATGCTGCTTGCGCAATTTTTGTTGTTTCTCTGCTGTTTTCTGGTGGCTTCGTGTGGTTTCCTATTGCTTCATTGATAATTTCCTTAGATGATGTATTTTGGAAGATTGTTATGAATATGCATGCTTGGATAGGTGTATGTGAGTTGTTGTGAATTAATGAATCGAGCAATGATGATATGCTATGTTGATGCATTTGTTTCGTTGTTGCATGTTGTCGTTGAAGGTGCATAGCATGATGCATGAGTTGAGGGATGACGAGTGCCCATGTGGGGTGTGCGCGTCTATCCGGATTCCTTTAATGGAATCGATGTTGTGTTGTTGTTGAGGTGATTGTGTGTCCATGTGGGGTGTGAGAAATCACGGTTGTCGTGTGCCCGTGTGGGGTGTGAGCGACTAGATAGACGTTCCGACGGGAATGGTGATCATGAAACAGTGATCAGAATTTGGTACCACATGCATTGAGTCTAGTTGGTGTCTCATTGCATTATTCTTGTTAGTTGTGTTGCATTATATTGTGATTGATGAATTGTGGTTGTGCTGAGGTGTGTGATTGTTGTTGATAGTTGTAATATGGGTGCATAACTTGTTGATTTATGCTTTTATACTTATATCATATTCTTGTTTTGTTGATTTGAGAATCTCACCCCTTCTGTGTTTGGTGATGCTTTATACGACATCCTGCATATACTCAGGAGTAGTTGGAAGTCGTGGTCGGTGAAGACGAGGTGCTTCACTTTAGTGGCGTCTGCTCTGATATGTAACATTGGGGGTCGGGAACGCTTTTATGCATGTTTTATTTTGATTAAAGAATTTTAGTTGTTATTATAGTTTACAAACTAATTTTTGGTAACTTGAAACCGTTATGCTTTATTATTCGAATGATTCATTTCCGCTGCGTAATAAAGAGTGTTTTTGGATTACAATATGCTTTAATATATGTTACATGTCTACGGATGAGCAAGTGTATGTTGAAGTAATGCCCTTATTTCTATATTGTATTATTTTACTCTGATTAATTCGATTAAATTATGCGGGGGAATTTAGGGTGTTACATAGTGGTATCAGAGCAGGTCGGTCCATCCGGCCAAGTTGTCGAGTCGTTGTCGTGTGACAAGTTGTCGTTGTCGTTATCGGTTCCTTAACCATTATGTTCTGTTGTTGGTGTGTAATAGATTTAGAATGGCTGGAAGGAACAATGTTGCAATTGCTACTGCTCTGCAGGCTATTGCTCAAGCGGTGCAGCACCACATGCTAACAAGAATGACGAGTTTCGGAAGAACCGACCGCCTACCTTCAAGGGAAGACATGATCCGGATGGAGCGCAGGCTTGGCTCAAGGAAATCGAGAGGATATTCCGGGTTATGGAATGTCCTAAAGCACAGAAGGTGCGATTAGATACTCACATGCTAGTTGAGGAGGTTGATGATTGATGGGTTAGCACTCGTCAACTGTTGGGAGCAACAGGAGAGGCAATCACTTGGGCAGTGTTCAGTAGGGAGTTCTTAAGGGAGTATTTTCTGGAAGATGTCCGAGGGAAGAAGGAGATTGAGTTTTTGGAACTGAAGCATGGTAACATGACGGTTATGGAGTATGTGGCCAAATTCTCAGATCTGGCTAAGTTTTATCCTCACTACAGTGCGGCAACTGCTGAGTTCTCAAAGTGTGTCAAGTTTGAGAGTGGGTTGAGGCCTGAGATCAAACAGGAAATTGGTTATCAGCAGATAAGAAGGTTCCCAGACTTGGTGGATTGTTGCAGGATATTTGAAGAAGACAGCAAGGCTCGATCGACTCACTATAAGGAGCTGGCCGAGAGAAGAGGAAAGCAACCGATGAACCGTGGGAAGCCTTATGCAGCTCCAGCTGAGACAGGTAAACAGAAGCATGCTCATGGTAAGAGGCCAAGTGGGGGAGGTGCCCCTGCTCCTCTTAAGTGTTACAGGTGTGGTGAGTTGGGTCATCGTGTCAGTGAGTGCATGAGTGATGTGAAGAAATGCTTCAAGTGTGGGCAGGAAGGACATCTGATTGCGGACTGCAAAGTTAATGTGGTGACTTGTTACAACTGTGGAGAACAGGGCCATATTAGTACTCGTTGTCAAAAACCAAAGAAAGCTTCGACTGGGGGAAAAGTATTCGCTTTGACAGGGACTCAGACTTTCAGTGACGACAGATTAATCAGAGGTACATGTTATATTAATAATACGCCTTTGATTGCTATTATCGATATTGGTGCTACTCACTCTTTTATTGCTGCCGATTGTGTAAAGAGGCTATGCCTTGTCGTTTCTCCTATGAAGGGAGAGATGGTTGTCGAAACTCCTGCAAAGGGATCAATGACCACTTCTTTAGTCTGTTTGAATTGTCCACTATCAATTTTTGATAAGGACTTTGGTATGGATATGATTTGTTTACCGTTGGGAGGTCTCGATGTGATTTTGGGTATGAACTGGTTAGAGTTCAATCATGTTCATATTAACTGGTTCAATAAGTTGGTTCAATTTCTTGCTTCTGAGGAAGAGGAAGAAGATGATTTTCTCTCTGCTTGAGGGTTAAGAAAGCTCTTAGAAGAAGAAGCTCAGGTACTTGCATTTGTGGCATCCTTGTCAGTGGAAAACGATTCGGTGATCAACGAATTGCAAGTAGTGCGTGAATTTCCTGAAGTGTTTCCAGACGACATTGCCGAGGTACCACCAGAGAGGGAAGTAGAGTTTGCTATTGATCTTGTCCCTGGTACCAGACCTATATCTATGGCACCATACAAGATGTCGGTATCAGAGTTATCAGAGCTGAAGAAGCAATTGGAAGAGTTGTTAGAAAAGAAATTTGTGAGACCGAGTGTATCGCCTTGGGGAGCTCCAGTGTTGTTAGTAAAGAAAAAGGATGGTAGCATGAGGTTTTGTATCGATTACAGATAGCTGAATAAAGTAACAATTATAAACAAGTATCCACTTCCAAAAATAGATGACTTGATGGATCAATTAGTGGGTGCCCGTGTGTTTAGAAAGATTGACTTGAGGTCGGGCTATCATCAGATACGAGTAAGAGACGAAGACATTTAGAAGACGACTTTCAGAACCCGATATGGACATTATGAGTATGTGGTGATGTCGTTCGGAGTTACTAATGCACCTGGCGTATTCATGGAGTATATGAATCGTATCTTTCATGCTTACTTGGACCAATTTGTGGTTGTCTTTATTGACGATATCCTAATATATTCTAAGTCAGAAGAGGAACACGCTGAACATTTGCGGATTGTGCTGCAAGTGTTGAAAGATAAAAAGCTCTATGCTAATTTGTCTAAGTGCTAATTCTGGTTGAGAGAGGTAAGTTTTCTTGGTCATGTTATTTCAGGTAATGGTATTGTTGTGGATCCGTCCAAGGTAGACGTTGTTCTACAATGGGAGACTCCGAAGTCGGTGACCGAGATTAGAAGCTTCTTGGGTTTGGCTGGTTATTACTGAAGGTTTATTGAAGGATTTTCGAAGTTGGCACTTCCGTTGACTCAGTTGACGTGCAAGGGTAAGGCATTTGTATGGGATGATCATTATGAGAAGAGTTTCGTTGAGCTGAAGAAGAGATTGACTACCGCTCCAATGTTAATTCTACCTAAACCAAATGAACTGTTTGTGGTGTACTGCAATGCTTCTTTGATGGGTTTGGGAGGTGTGTTAATGTAGGATGGTAAGGTGGTGGCTTATGCTTCACGACAGCTAAGATTACATGAGCGGAATTATCAGACTCATGATTTAGAGTTGGCGGCAGTGGTGTTCGTGTTGAAGATTTGGAGGTACTACCTTTATGGTTCCAGATTTAAAGTGTACAGTGACCATAAGAGCTTGAGGTATCTGTTCGATTAGAAGGAACTGAATACGAGGCAGAGAAGATGGTTAGAATTCTTAAAAGATTATGATTTTGGATTGAACTATAACCCCGGTAAGGCTAATGTCGTGGCTGATGCTCTGAGTCGAAAGTCCTTGCATGTGTCTGCTATGATGGTTAAAAAGTTAGAATTGATTGAACAGTTCAGAGATATGAGTTTGGTTTACGAACAAACACCGCATAGTGTGATGCTGGGTATGCTGACGATCAACAATGAATTCCTTAATAGTATCAGAGAAAGTCATAAGTTGGATGTGAAACTGGTGGATTTGATGATTGGAAATGACCAAGCAGAAGGTAATGAGTTCATAGTGGATGAACAAGGCGTGTTGAGATTTCGTGATAGGATTTGCATCCCTGATAATCCTGAGTTGAGAAGAATGATTTTAGAATAGGATCACAGGAGCAGTTTGAGTATCCATCCAGGAGCTAGGAAGATGTATCAAGACTTGAAGAAGATATTTTGGTGGTCTGGATTGAAACGTGATGTGGCTCAGTTTGTGTATGCTTGTTTGACTTGTCAGAAGTCGAAGGTGGAACATCAGAAACCTACTGGTATGATGCAACCATTAGATATTCCAGAGTGGAAGTGGGACAGTATTTCTATGTATTTTGTGACCAGATTGCCTAATACGCCAAGAGGAGATGATTCCATTTGGGTAATAGTGGATAGACTGACGAAGTCGGCACATTTCGTCCCGATTAATATTAGTTTTCCTTTGTAGAAGCTGGCAGAGATTTACATTCAGGTGATTGTGAAGTTGCATGGAGTCCCATTGAGTATTGTATCGGACCGAGATCCAAGGTTCACTTCCAGGTTTTGGGAGAGTTTGCAAGAGGCCTTGGGATCGAAACTGAGATTGAGTTCGGCCTATCATCCGCAGACGGATGGGCATACAGAGAGAACTATACAATCCTTGGAGGATTTGTTGAGGGCTTGTGTGTTTGAACAAGGAGGTGCTTGGGATAGCCATTTACCGTTGATCGAGTTCACTTATAATAACAGTTATCATTCCAGTATTAGAATGGCGCCTTTTGAAGCATTGTATGGTCGAAGGTGTCAGACGCCTTTGTGTTGCCACGAATCTGGTGAGAGTGTAGTACTTGAACCCGAGATTGTTCAGTAGACTACTGAAAAGGTGAAGCTGATTCGGGAAAAGATGAAAGCTTCGCAGAGTAGGCAGAAGAGTTACCATGATAAGAGGAGTAAAGATCTTTAGTTCCAAGAAGGAGATCATGTGTTTTTGAGAGTCACTCCGGTGACTGGTGTAGGACGTGTGTAGAAGTCGAGGAAGCTTACTCCTCGGTTTATTGGTTTGTATCAGATTTCTGCAAGAGTTGGACCTGTTGCTTATAGAGTAGCGTTGCCGCCACGTTTGTCAAATTTGCATGATGTATTCCATGTGTCACAGCTTCAGAAGTATGTTTCGGATCCGTCGAATGTGATTCTGATGGATGAGGTGAAAGTGAGAGATAATCTCATGGTCGAGGCTTTGCCAGAGCGTATTGATGACCGCGAAGTGAAGCAGTTGAGAGGCAAGGAGATCATTCTCGTGAAGGTAGTATGGGGAGGTGCCGTCGGCGAGAACATGGCTTAGGAATTAGAGAGCAAGATGCGAGAGTCGTATCCGCATTTGTTCCTGTCAGGTAAATTTTCGAGGGCGAAAATATTCTAAGTGGGGGAGAGTTGTAACGCCCCGTTTTGATTTTTTTATTATTGCAAGATAATTATGAGTCGGTGTAGTTGATGTTGGGACTTGATGTGTTTTCGTTGTGTTTTAAGTAACCATATTAAGGGGTAGTGGCCTTAAGAATAAGTCCTTGGGGGAGTAAAACTAATTAGGCTAATTAGTTGGTATTTGATGAACCATAGTATCAAATGGATATTATGTGAGATTATATTTATTAGTGGGAATTATTGTGATTATTATTTCACTAGTGGGATTTAATAATAATGATATAATAAGATAAAATAATTAGATGTGTAGAGAGTAGAAGGGCGAGAAGGTAATTATACGAGGTTGAGTAAGGGCAAATAAGGAAAACCATAATTGGGGGTTTATGAAAGGAGTTAGGGAATAGAGAAGTCAGTTTCATTTTTTACGTGAAATTGAGAGAAGAGGTGAAAGAGGCTAGGGCAAGGAAGAGAAGGGAGAACTCCATTAGAGAAGAAAAAAGCTCATCAATACAAGGTAAGGGTGGGAATTCTTTAATCTCTCAAGGGTGGGATGATGTATGTATTTGGGTAGGAATCACTAGGTTAAACTCATGTGAATGTTGAATTTTGTGATAGGTAGTTGGGGTTTTGGTGGGGTTTGATGGGAAAAGGATAGGTCCTAATGATGTAGGATGTTAATGTGTGTTCATGATGTTGCCTATAAAATAATGTATGTTATTGTTGCTAAATGTTGCTGAGAGTTGACATAATTTTCGTGCACTGTGAGGACTGTTAATGGGAGAAAATTGGGTCTGGTGTAGCAGAAAGTTGGGGTGCAGAAACTCTGCTACGTGCACGTAGCGCCGAGCGGAAGGATCATAGCGTCGGGCGGTACTGTGTGTCGTCGGGCGGTGCTCAAGAGGCACAGCCTGGAATGCTACTGGAACTTGTTAGAATTGAGGGGGGAAACTACGCCCGTGCGCCGCCGGGCGGTGCGAGAAGGCGCAACAATGTTGTGTCGGGCGGTGACCAGGAGGCATTTCATGGAACGCTACTGGAAGTGTTGGAATTGAGGGGAGGTGCTACGCTTGTGTGCCACCGGGTGGTGCAAGAGGCGCAACAACGCCCCTGCTATGTCGAGCTGTGTGATGAGGCGCAGTTATGCTGCTTGCACAATTTTGTTGTTTCTCTGCTATTTTCTGGTGGCTTCGCGTGGTTTCCTGTTGCTTCTTTGATAATTTCCTTTGATGATGTATTTTGGAAGATTGTTATGAATATGCATGCTTAGATAGGTGTATGTGTGTTGTTGTGAATTAATGAATCGAGTAATGATGATATGATATGTTGATGCATTTGTTTCGTTGTTGCATGTTGTCGTTGAAAGTGTATAGCATGATGCATGAGTTAAGGGATGACGTGTGCCCATGTGGGGTGTGAGCGTCTATCCAGATTCCTTTAATGGAATCGATGTTGTGTTGTTGTTGAGGTGATTGTGTGCTCATGTGGGGTGTGAGGAATCACGATTGTCGTGTGCCCGTGTGGGGTGTGAACGACTAGATAGACGTTCCGACGGGAATTGTTATTATGAAACAGGGATCAGAATTTGGTACCATATGCGTTGAGTCTTGTTGGTGTCTCATTGCGTTATTCTTGTTAGTTGTGTTGCATTATCTTGTGATTGATGAATTGTGGTTGTGCTGAGGTGTGTGATTGTTGTTGATAGTTGTGATATGGGTGCATAACTTGTTGATTTATGCTTTTATACTTATATCATCTTCTTCTTTTGTTGATTTGAGAATCTCGCCCCTTCTGTGTTTGGTGATGCTTTATACGACATCCTGCAGATACTCAGGAGTAGTTGAAAGTCGTGGTCGGTGAAGATGAGGTGCTTCACTTTAGTGGTGTCTGCTCTGATATGTAACATTGGGGGTCAGGAACGCTTTTATGCATGCTTTATTTTGATTAAAGAATTTTAGTTGTTATTACAGTTTACAAACTAATTTTTGGTAACTTGAATAATTTTAGTTGTTGTTCGAATGATTCATTTCCGCTGCGTAATAAAGAGTAGTTTTGGATTAAAGTATGTTTTAATTTATGTTACATGTCTACGGATGAGCAAGTGTATGTTGAAGTAATGCCCTTATTTCTAAATTGTATTATTTTACTCTGATTAATTCGATTAAATTATGCGGGGGAATTTAGGGTGTTACATAACCCATGAATAATCTTTCATCACTCTTAGGATCCATCTTTCTTCTTTGTTCACTATCAGGCAAGATGTAGCATTTACTTCCAAAAACATAAAAGTATTTGACAGTAGGCTTTCTTCCTTTCCATAACTCATAGAGTGTAATTGAAGTACTAGTTTTCAAAGTAACTCTGTTATGAATATAGCATGCAGTATTCATTGCTTCATCCCAAAAATGATATGATAGATGTTTAGCATGAAACATGACTCTAGCTTAATCTTGAAAGGTTTTATTCTTACGCTCAACCACTCCATTTTGCTGAGGAGTGATGGGAGAAGAGAATTCATGGCTAATACCATCAGAGGAGCAAAAATCATCAAATTTGTTGTTTTCAAACTCCTTTCCATGACCACTTCTAATCCTGACAATTTTACTTTCCTTTTCTCTTTGAAGCTTTTGACATAATTTTTCAAAGACATCAAAAACATCTGATTTTTCCCTAATGAAGTGTATCCAAGTGAATCTTGAAAAATCATCAACAAGAACATAGGCATACCTCTTTCCACCAAGGCTTTCAACTTGTATAAGGCCCACTAAATCCATGTGAAGAAGTTCCAGGACTTTTGAAGTAGTCAGATGTTGGATCTTCGAGTGTGACATCTTGGTCTGCTTTCCAATTTGACACTCACCACATATTCTTCCTTCCTCTATCCCGAGCTTAGGGATGGCTCCGATAGCTTCAGTAGATACAATCTTCTTCATCCATTTCAGATGGAGATGACCAAACTTTTGATGCCACAACTGGACTTCATCTTTCTTTGACATCAAACACGTGGGGGAACAAAATGTTGATTGAGGTGTCCATAAGTAACAATTATCCTTAGACCTAAATCCCCTCATCAATACTTCATTCTTCTCATTAGTGACCAAGCATTAAAACTCAATGAAATTGACTTTCCGACCTTGACCACACAACTGACTTTTGTGTTAGAACACGATTTGGTTCTGCATCTAGACCTTTAAGTTTTGATGATAAAAAGGTAGTATTTGTGTGAGATTGATTAAGTGTTCTTCCTCCGTTTGAGACTTGGCAATATACCTCCTCAGAGTTTTCTAACGGAGCCACCGCTATGCTTGGAAATTCTGTTGGTATTATTGAGGTTGTTGTGTGGGAGCCTGTTGATATGGTTGTTGTTGATACGCCTGTTGAGTAAGCAGCTAGTACGAAACTTGAGAAATTTCAGCTACTTGTTGGTAAGGAATATTTTGAGGAACTCTTCCCCTTCTTCCTCTCATCACAGCATTAGCCTCACCTTCTTTCTTTTTTTGGAAGTTGGAGTAAGGCTTCTTTGATGAACTAGATGTCCCAATACTAGCCTGAATTTTTCCTTCCTTCAAACCTTGCTTAACTCTATAACTAATAGTTACCAAATCAGCAAAGCCGAGAGCTCCACTGCTCACCAGCCTATCATAGAATGGGTATTTCTGCGTATTCACAAAATTTCCTGTCATTTCCTTCTTGGACAAGGGTGGATCTACTTAAGCAGCCAACTCCCTCCATTGTTGGGCGTAAGCCTTGAAGAATTCTTTTTCTTTCATCGACATGCTCTAAAGTTACATGTGGTCAGGTTCCATATCCAAGTTATACTTGATTGGCGGATGAAAGCATCAGCTAAATCTTCCTAGCTCTGAATCTGCCTCTGCTCCAAACTCATATACCACTTGAGTGAAGCACCACTTAAAATAAGTAGCTTTTCATTGTCAATGTGGGCAGCCATTTTTCTGAAGTACATAACCAGATGGCTTCTTGGGCATGTATGACCTTTAAACTTGTCAAATTCAGGTGTCTTGAACTTGGTCAGGATAACCAAATTCGACACAAGGCTTATGTTGGCAACAGACAACCCAAAGATATTGGTACCCTCAATGGCTTTGACCTTCTTCTCTAAGGTACATAACCTTTCAACAGTAAGTTTAGGCATGACTGCAGTAACAGGCATAATTGGTGGAGGTATGCAGAAAGCATCATATTGTTCATCCATGCCAGCCACAAATCCATGTTTAGCAGATGCAAGAAGAATTTTGGAGGGTCTATGTTGATCACAAGAACAAGGATAACACCCTCTTTGGTCACTCCAGATGAGCCCACTTGATTGGAAAGCTTCTTAGCCTCCACAGCAGCCTCGACAACGTCTTCCTTTTAAACCAGCGTCAACATGACTTCTAGCAGTTGGTCCGTCTTCCCACGAAGAGAGTCGATGTCGGACCTCATCATTATTTGGCTGGCTTCAAATTTTTCCAGCATCATGTTGTAATTCTGGAGTGTCTGGTACCGATGTCGGGTAGTCGGATTTTCTCTCTCTAGAGGAAAAAAATGGTAGAGTGTATGACTTTTTTTGGAATGAATGCATGTATGTTTATTTTCAAAGCTCTCGATCATCTTATTATTTATTGTTAAGAATATTAAGCATTTAGCATTGCAATCATAATAAAGAGACACAAAGACACATATCAACAAGGAAACATAAACGTCAACATTTCATTCATTGGTGGATCTCAAATTCAAATACAAAGATAATCAAGTCTTTTAAAACAAAACTACGAAGCAACAAAAAAAACAGTCTTCTTGAGTCTTTAGCATCAGACTACCAATCAACTCTAAAGGTGACTCCTTGAGCTCTACGAATTGCTTTCAAATCAGTAGTGAGGTCTTCCATGAGCTTTTTGCATAAATTAATACAGTTGAAGACTTGATGCGGAGTATTCTCGAGGCACATTATCAGGTCCGCCTCCTTTAGCTTTTCAGGGAGATCTTGGCTAGA
Source organism: Lathyrus tuberosus (assembly GCA_022829125.1). Taxonomy (NCBI): domain Eukaryota; kingdom Viridiplantae; phylum Streptophyta; class Magnoliopsida; order Fabales; family Fabaceae; genus Lathyrus; species Lathyrus tuberosus. Next base: position 4,449,941 of record JALAZF010000203.1, on the reverse strand, counting down.
AAAGTTTAGCGATCCAGCTAAGTTCATGAATTTATGTTTCCATTTGCAGTACATAGCTTAGAGGTTTGCAATAGCAATATCCCTTTCACCTACAGCAGTTTCAGATCCTTTGCATTTGTTCATCCAATGAGTTCAAGCATTCACCATCTCTTGATAAGCTTTCCCAGACCTCAAATATTGGATTTGCTCAATGGCTCTATCAAGTTGGAATTTCTCTTGGAGGTACTCTCGATGATTCTTTTCCTTTTCAAATCTTTCTAGTGCTATATTATCCTTATGACTTTGGATGGTATTCTTCAACTCTTGAATTTGCGCTTCGTAGCCAATCCTTATATCCCTCTTCATTCTATTGGAGTTATCCACATCCCTTTCTAGGTCTTGGATCATGAGCTTAGCTCGACTCAATTCCTCATTTCGGTAATCTAGATCAGCGTTAGCTCCCACAAGAGCACCTCCAACCTAGTTTCTTTTATCCTCCTCACCTCTGATCCTTTTCCTACTACTTTCAACCCTTTCTTTCAGTTCCTTGCTCTTATCTTCCCAAACCTCGCTCTTATGCTTGGTTCGACCCAATTGGACTCAAAATTGCGCATTCTCTAGCTCAAGCTCTTTGATTTTTTCATTAAGCTTGTCCACGTCTTCGGGTAAAACTGGCCCAGGTTCTGGCATCGGGGGTAAAATTGTTGAGTTAAAGAAGAAATGGAGCTTAGCAATTGCAACCCTCTCCTTCACCCATTTGACACATGGTTCTCTGACATCAATGTTCTTCTTGAAATTTGGATTACTTTTAATAACCTTCGTTCATGCACTCCTTACTTTTCTTACGCCAGGATTTGTGGGAGACACGTCATTAATGACAAACAGTAACAAATGCTTTTCTTCATGAGGGCCTTCCATGGATAGTCCAAGTTGTCTCTTGAGTAACACGGGGTTATATTTGATGCAACCATAGACCCCCACCAAAGGCACATTGGGAAATCCTCCACAACTGAGAATCATAGTCTTGATATTCCAATCCCTCTTGTACTAGATAATGTCACTAGCAGTGAATGAGGCAAATCTTTGAGACCACATGAGTTGCCTATCTACAAAAGGTCCTTTTGAGGTATATGCATCCTCATCCACATATGCAACAAGGGAGCACTGTAAAGGAACGTTCCACCTCTCTTCTCATGATGAGTGTGGAAGGTATGGTAAAAGTCAGCCAACAGGAAAGGGACAGGGTTGCCAGGCAAGAAAATCTCTACGGCTGAACGGTCTACAAACTTCTCCATATTGGGAACAACACAAATCTATGAACAAGAAGTGCCAGAATAGCTCCACAAGTCACCCATCTCTCTTCTTTAACACATTTCTATGCTTGCTCTTCTAAGAATCTTCTTGAGAACCCTCATTTGTCTGACCAATTAGCTACCACAATATCAGTAGGAATACCCAAGGCATAAGCCACCTTGGACATAGTGAGGTCTTCTTCAATCTTTGAAAAGGGGTTGAAATCTTTGACGGGTCGGTCCAAGAGTGTTTCAAACTCCTCCAAGGTAGGAGCAATTTGAAAGTCAGAGAAAGTGAAACATCAGAGTGGAACATCATAGTATTGAGAAAGAGTTGTACGAGCTTCAATGTCAATCTTTTTAGTCAACACCTCTAGAATTCTCCCAAAGTTAGCATGAAACTTGTTGTGTTTGATGTCAGTGATCTTGGAGCTCAGAGCCTTCAAATTGTGGATCTTCGGTTCCTTGAACTTGAAAGTGAAGGTATTCGTTTTGTGAATCTCACTTGTCATGATTGCTCTGGAAAATGCTTTAATCTGCAACAAACATAAGAGACTGAGAGCTTTATTTTTTTGTTTTTTTTTTGTTTTTTTATGCGATGAATGGATGTATGAATGAATGGTTAGAGGGTTTCCAAACAAGTGGCTTCAACATTCTAAGGAACGGATGGAAGATACTTTGATTACTCTCTTTACAATGATCTCATAGGGTAGGCTCTAGAGTTAAAACGAACCCCAAAGTCACAGATCCATACCACTGTTCATCACCCACGTCATAAACATGACGGTTGATGACTCCATCATATAAAACTCTTTTGGGTGAGATCTTCATATCGAACTACACGAGGAAAACTCCTCAGTGCCCCATACTACGTGACCATCGACATCGGGTTCTAGACAAGGGTCTCAGAGTTATGGACTTTCTTGAATGTTTGTTGTGTATGTCAGTCATTTATATGCAACGACTCCACCAAGAATGTCTATTCTGAGTGAGATCTTTGTATCGAACTACACGAGGAAAGCTCGTTTGTGCCCCATACTACATGACCATCATCCTAGCTTGGCCAAATAGTTCAAGGTTCTAAAAGGTCCTTAGAGTCATGGATCTCAACAAAAACGTTATTCATCCACACCAAAAACTTTACGGTCACCAACATTCTCATTAGAATCTACTCTAAAGCGAGGTTCTCGTATCAAACTACACGAGGAAAGCTCCTTGGTGCCCCATACTACCCAACCTCTACTATCTTAAGTTTATACTCTAGATTTGGATATAGAGCCTTTTCCCCAAGGTTTGAAATCTAAGTACTTATCCAATGCCAAAAGTGCCAAAGAACCACATATATGATATGGAAAGCAATAAAGGCAAAAGAATATAAGTAAGCAAATAAGATAAACAAACACCCAAACATGCAAAGGAAACGACCTAGACTAGGCTTGACTTGCTTAGGGAACAAAACCAGTCACCAGCAGATTCCCCATTTGTCATACCTTGAAAAATATGATCCTCGCGATGCACAAAATAGGATTGCACAATCACGGATGGACTTAGGAGAATCGCCATCGAACTTTATTTATTCCCATGAGGGGAAAGGGAAAACATCGAGAAAACCCACGGATGAAAAAGGATAGCGTATAGTCATCGCAACCATGTTGGGTTCAGAAGTCGGTTATGTAAGGGGAAGGTACTAACACCCCCTACATCCATCGTACTCGATGGGAACCATCTAAGTTGTCTAAGCATGAAAGGGTATTAGTGTCTCAAAAGCTTTCTAAAGGGAAATGAATGTTTTTTATTAGGGTGCTCGCGAATGGAAATCCTCGTGCCTACGTATTCTCATTGTTACACAAGAAAATCATAGCTTCGTAGTTCGGAGTAGAAAATAGTTGTGTGCTGATTGATTTTATTACATTGAAAAAGGTTTTAAGAAATGGTGCCATGGGGCACAAAATAAGTTTGATGAGTTCAGTGTTTTTTATGTTTTGAAAAGGATTGTTCTTGAGTTGAATTGCACTAAAGACTATGGGTAGAGGTGATTATTTCAAGCAACCAAGCCAAATGTCGTGTCGAAATAATCAGAGTGAGTGTAGGAAAGCTCCATTCTCACCCCTTCTCCACCACTTAAGGTTCGTGGCGCATAATTCTTCTCGTATTTTATTGTGTTTTGAATTTGATTAGGAAAAGGCCATTCGATATTGGATCAAGGGTTTATTGGTTGTTTTGAGAAAGGTTTTGGTGAATGGGTAGGTTGATGGCGATCGTGAAGACAATCGACTTACAAAGGGTGAATGCAAAATGGAGTGTAGTTGGTTTAAGGGTTAATGGTGATGGAAAGTCCTATTTATTTTCTTATGAAAAATGCTTGACGTTGGATCAAGCTTATTTATCTTTTTTATTTTGAAGAGTGGGTGGTTGATTTTACTCTTGCATTAAGAGAAAACCTAAGCAACTAACAATCAAAGCACAAAGGTAAGAATTATTATATTTCATGTGAGTGGGGATAGATTTGCTCAAATGGGGGTGAAACCAAGCCATAGCACAAATAAAATCATCACAAAAATTCATGCAAACAAGTACATAGAATGTAAAATGAGTATCATTGTATGAAAGCCCAACAGGAGGCAATGAGGTTGATGGTGGTCATGAAAACAACCGAATTACAAGGTGTTTGAAAATGACTTGAAATTTAATCAAGATATTAGTTTGAAAAAAGGTTTAAGCATGCATATGGAAGATGGAAATGAAAAGCATTATGGCGTGACTATCAAACACGCATGAGCAAAGGTATGAGCATCAAACAAAGTCAAGCATTATATGAACAAAAAAAAACAAGCAAAGGGAGAATTATTAATCAAATTAAATATAAATATTTAATAATATTAATTAATAATTTAATTAATCAATATTAAATAAAAACATTTAAGATGATTAGCAATCTAATATATTTTAGATTTTTTAATAATTAAGAGAATTAACAAAAAGTAATTAATTAGATTAAACGTAAACATTTAATAAAATTAATCTTTAAATAGATTAATTAATATTAAATGTAAATTTTTAATAAAATTAATTATAAAAAATATTTGTTTGGGTTTTTTTAATAATTGAAGAAATTAAAAAGAAAATAATAAAATTAAAAAGAAATTAATAAAAAACAAATGAATTAAATTAAATGCAAACATTTAATAAAATTAACTAAAGAAGTTAAATAATATTAAATGTAAGCATTTAAAATAATTATATATATATATATATATATATATATATATATATATATATATATATATATATATATATATATATGAGAATATAAAACAAATAAAAAATGAATTAGAAAATAAAATAAATGAAAGAAATAGAAAAAAAATAAATGGGCTAGATTGTGTCAGTAAAATGGGAGGTGGAATCAACAAAAATTACTCAGGCCCATGTGTAAAGAAGTCCACGCTGGGGGAGGATCCATCATGGACCCTCAGGCCAACCTTTGACCTCCCAACAGATCTGGGGCATTAAAGCTTTACAGAGTCAAAGGTGACTCTAGATCTAATGGTGGATCACAGATGGCACACAGTAAGGGAGAAAATGAGCGCGCATGGGAATCTTGGAAAAGGGAAGACCGGTGACACGTGTCACCGGTAGTAATAACCACCCTCATCAACATCATATCACGTGGCAAGGTAATTAAAAAAGAAGAAAAAGGTGGATCCAGTTCATTTCAACAGATCTTCTCTCTCTCTCTCCCTCTCTCTCTCTCTCTTTCTCTCTCTACTTTGCCCTTCTCTCTCTCAACACTCTTGGCTCTATAAAACAAGGGGCGCCGGAACCCTACTTCTCGCCTGAGAAGACGGTGGCGCGCGGTGGCCGCAACCGTCCTTCTCCGGTCAACCACCTAAAATCAACCAAAACTTACATGAACCCTACTCATAATTTAATCCTCTACCCAAATCTAATATAAAATTCTCCAAAAAAACCAACAAAAACTCTAAATCTAAGCCAATCCCAAAATAAACCCTACCTTCAAACAGTCAAAAATCAAGCCAAACAGAGCATAAATGAACAATCGAACTACTCATCAAGCATCAACAAACAAAGATTTCAACAAAGGGCTCATAGAAACGGAGCTCAAAGGGAGACTACCCCTCGAAGATCTCCTCAAGTCGTGTCCAGATAACCACGTTCTGCTTCTCTCCTTTTTCTTTCTACTTGCTTCTCCTCTCCCCCCTCTTTGATCTCTGAGTGTTGTTGTGAATGCGTAGGTTTAGCTCACCTATATCAGAGTCTTAATGTGAAACTCTGATTAGTTTTTTTAATGAAAAACGAGCTTTGGGCAGAGAGGGTTAAGAAATGTTGTGTAGAACAAATTCTTAGGGTTTTTTGCTCAGGTTCTCTGTGTATGCTGTATGAATGGAATAGTGTGGAATATATAGGGTAACATCTCTCCTCAAATACGCGTGAGAGAAGAATGAAAATAGTGTGAAGGTTGATAAGGTGTGATGAGAGAGCAGAAAGTCGTTAGAATTGGTGGATAATGTCACTAATTTCGTGGGATTTGGGGATTGTACCACTTTTGTCTTGTTCTATGATTCTAGAAGAGGGATAATTGGGGTCCCACTGTAAAATTGAAAATGACTTTGTGTAATTGTGAATTCCACGTGACTTCTTTCTACAAAAGTGTTCATGTACTAATTTTAGCTTGGTTGTGAATTTGCAATGTTGTTTTAATTTTGTACCTTGCATTGCTTCCTTTGAATTGTACCTTGCCCATGAACTTTCTCTCTGTTGCAGATAGGTATTTGGAATGGCTTAGGATAATTTGAGAGTTTATATGTGTTTATTTAATTCCCTGCTGTTGGCTTGTGCTTTAGGATTTCACAAATTGGAAATATTCATGTATACTACATTGCCACCGCCATGTTCCTCTATATGCTTTGCCTTTTAGTAAAAATTCTCTTATGGCTTGAAAAATGATTCAAAATATGTCTTGAAACAATTCCTTTATGGCTTGAAAAATGATTCAAAATAGCTTGAAAGTAATTCCATTATTACTTGAAAAGTCTAAAAAAACTTGAGAAACCTCTAGCATGGCACAAAACTATCTTCATGGCCTAATTAAATTGGTTACAAGATCTAATAAACTTGAAATAATGCTTGGAACCAACTTGAAACAAACCTTGAAAATGAATTAAAGTATGACCATGACCTTGAATCAACTTGTAACATGACTTGAAAATGCATTGTTCATAGCTTGAAACAACTTAACAAATTAAGCATGGCTTTGAAACAAGTTGGAGATTTGATCGTGGTTTCCCATTATCACTTGCAACAAACTCAAATTATGCCTTAACATAATTCCAACATGACTTGAAAAATTAATTCCAACATGACTTGGATTGAACATATGCCTTGATCACAAATTGGTTATGCCATGAACTTCTTGAAACCACCCCAAGCTTGGATCTTAAAGCATGAATGATCATAACTTGAACCTATTCCTTGAAACAAATCTAGCCAAAACTTAGCTTGTTTAACCACATGGCTTCATTACCAACTTGAAACATGGCCTAAAGTGACTTGAAACAAGACTTAGAATCATCTTGAAATATGGTTCAATAACCACTTGAAACCAATTGATCATGCCTTGAAATGAATCAATCATAAAACTTGGGCAGTTGATCATGTCTTGGCTAATTGACCATAAAATTAGGGTGCATCTTTCTTTTATCTCCATTTGAAATCAAACACTCTTGCAAGAGCCTTCAATCACAATAAGCACATATAAGACCTCCATGATCTAAATTTTAGAGGATCATGGCCAAATGCCAGATGATCTTCTTAAAGAAAGATCATGAAGCAACATAAGCTTGGTATAAGAAAATTAAACAGGGTAGGACAAATTTGGGGTATGACACCTGATACTTAACCCTTCTCCACTTCTTTAGCTAAGAGCTTCTCTATATAGTTAATGTATGACTGAACACTAATAATAAGGTCACTCATACCTCTAGCTCTATCCATCCTTAACTTTTCGCAAAACATATAGTCTGCCTTAACCCATTCTAGAATTTCTAACATCCTAGTCTATCTTTCATTTCGTCTACTTTAACGACGACATTGATGAACTTGCCCATGTACTCTGGAGGGTGTCCCTTTTCTTTTATTGAATTGCGTCGAGAATGATTCTAATTTTGGTTTATCGTTTCCAAGCGATGAAGGAGTCACAAAGTTCCTTCAAAGAATCTATGTAATCGTCAAGCAAGGTTTTGAACCACGTCATGACAACTCATTTGAGGGTCGAGATGAATAATTTTCATTTCACCGCGTTTTGGATGATAATCGGAGGAACTCAAATCTCAGAAATAAAAATGGAAAGAGAAGTTACTGGAATTGGAACGACTTCTTTTGTTGGAGGACGTAGAGCCTCTCTTACGACATCAATAATATTAATTGTTGTGGCAGCGACGGAGACAACATTACGCTGAACGACTAGTCGAGCAGACTTAGATGTTGCCATAATTAGTGCAAAATTGATTAGAGATTAGAGTGTGAAGAATATCCGTTGTTATTGAGTGGCAGTGAAGAGACAATAGTTTATCACAAAAATTCGAGAGAATCAGAAATCAATTTCCACACACGACACCACTCTTTCGAGGTGGAACAATTAGATGGTATGGAAGAAGTGAGTTCTTTTTGTGCGGTGGAAAAAGTCTTTAATACAGTAGAACGATGGTGGACTTGCAACGTTAGCACTCTAACATCTTAGTTAATGATATCAAAGAAGTATAGTTTTTGATAGTGAAAGTGATATAATACATGTTATAACACGTGATAAAGCTTATATATGTCACATAGTTAAAACCACCTTCATTTAACTCGACGTGAGATATAATGGGTTACCCAATCATTTCTAACAATAGCCAATTTATGAGTAGTTGGAATCAAATCTATAACACTTTGAAGAGATTCTACCAGTTTACTTGTCTTTTGCAGTGACATTCTGGATTTGACATAAATGATTGAACTTGCCTCTTTAAAATAAACTTGGTTTTTAAGTATGACTGTTTTATTTAGTTTCTTAGAACATTATTTTTTATAATTTTCTGACTTTTTCGATTAAGCACGTTTTATTAAATTGGAAGTTTTAAATTTATCACTTAGTTTTAAAAAAAAAATAATTAAAAAAAGATCGGTGAATTAAAACCAAAATTTTGTTAAGTAAATAAAAATATAGAAAGAAACAAACAAAAGAAGTGACGCGGCATGCCCAAGTTTTGGTTCCCCGCCCCAACGTTTCACAGTTTCGCACCTAAACTAACCCGCCAATATTTTCAATGTTTTTATTTATTTACCTTATAATAAAATAATAAAATTTTCATTATTTCCCTCTTTATCCAATCCCTCCCATTTTTGCTTTCGCCATTTCTTCCCTCAAAAAATTTCACACCCTCTTTTTCTTTCATTCTCCCTCCTCCATTTCCCTCTCAAACACATTTCCCATCAACAACAATGTTTAAATTCCCAACTTCACAACACCCTTTTCCATCTCCAATTCTCTGTTCCTCTTTTCTCTCATCCAAATGCAGATTACAACTATGTCCATTGAAAGCAACAAAGAAAACATTCCTCCAGTTTATACCAAAGGGGTAAACAAGAAAAACTCAATTTCTCTCATGGCCTCATCTTGCAAGAGGAGTGGTAAAAGAAAGATCAAGAAGAGGATCCCTCTTGCTGATATTACCCATTTGATCCACAACTCGATGACCCGACAAGAAAATGGTGTTTCTTTTGTTCTTCCTTCTGCGTCAATTCAGCTCCATTTGAATTCTCGGAGGAGGACATTGCCGGTGATGGTTTCGGGTTCGATAAAATTGAGGATTGGATTCAGATAGGGTTCTTTATTAGCTTTTGTTACTTTCATTAATGCTGGCTATTTTTTTTGTCAGAGACAGAACACTTGTTCTTAAACTGTACTTATAATTAAGTTGTGTTTAAGTGCATGGAAATTTTTTATTTAAAGAATAAATATTCTCATGAATGAAATATAAACAAAAAATGGTCAAATTATACATATTAGCAAATGTTGTTAATCTATTCAATCTCATTAAAAGAATAAAGTATGATGCGTTAATTGTTTTCTTTAACTAATAAATCTGGTAATTATAAATATAAAGAATGAAATTAAATGATGATTTTTAAAGATAATAGATATTATGAGCATGAATATCTGTGGGTTTTGGGTTGTTACACATTTTTTTAAAACAATTGTGTTAGAATCTTGTAGATACTAATTTACTTTTAATGTTTTCTGATTTCACAATGCGTTCAAACTAAAGTGCGTTTCTCTTCTTTTATTTGGTTGTTTTTTATTTACTTTTGTTTTGGATTGACCAAAGATTCAATGTGAAGTGAAAGTCCAACCATATATAGTCTAATTGTTTTTTATTTACTTTTGTTTTGGATTGACCAAAGATTCAATGTGAAGTGAAAGTCCAACCATATACAGGCTAATTGATATCTACCTATATAAGAAAATCTAGAGCATTTCTTATCACACCACCTTTGTTTCTTAGGCACCATCTGAATTTTCGATTATGCTCCCTGATTTCGGATGTGCACATCCGGACGCACCATTTTTTTTAAAAACGCTGATATGTTCCGGAAGTGCACATCCGAAAACATTCCTGATCTGTAGATCCGGAAAACAGTAGAACTTTATTTATTTTTTTTTAAATCGGTTTTTTTACTTGGTCGCATATGTTAATAAATCGTCGCAACTTAATATACATTTGACAACATCCATATATAAAATAAAATGATATATATATATATATATATATATATATATATATATATATATATATATATATATATAATAAACTTTTGTCAAAATACAGTGCATACATGTAATATAAATATGATACATAAAAAAAAAAACTACTGCGTATGGCAAAGGATCTCTCCTGGCTCCCTTGCTCCTCTGCCCCTACCCCCCAACCTGGATCGATGTCTGCGGTACTGAAGTGCCCCCAGCAATCGTAATTATCCTATCCACGACAAGTCTGGCACCAGAGCCCTCTGGGAGGTGACCGTCCGCAATGGTCTGCTGCCCTATCTGTACTATCTGACGACAGCGTGGTAGGACATCCTGAGTATGGTCCAGCTGAGACTGTCGCTCCTCTAATATCTCCTGATGAGCAGGTTTGGGTGGCGATCCCTCAGCAGTGGGCACCATGCATGGGTGTGAGACGATGTAGAACCACACGATGTACCCGACAACAACGCTCCAGTCTGTCTCCGCTCTGGTCGCCCGAGCCTCCTCCGGTACCAAGTGGGACTGGTAGTCAGCATATAGTTCATCTATCTGCCTGCGGGTCAAGCCTAGAGGAGCAGGCATCCTGGGAATCGTCTGCGTGTAACCGAACTGACGCAAGACGCGCTCCGGGAGGTATCGAGCAGTAATGGTCGAACTGCATGCCAACCATCCTGAGAACAAACAAACCTCATCGAACGGGCGTGTCACACGGTGAGCGGCATATGGGCAATACAAAACGTCCTCAACAGCCATCCGATCTAGATACACTCTGAAGGGGTCCGGCGCCTGGTTCCCTCTGAGCAGGACAAATGTAGCAGCACGTGGCATATCCTCAGTGTACCCCAGGACACTCCCCCAACCAGTAATGTAGGGAAAGTGCTGTAAAATCCACGCTTGAAATGGAAAACATAACATGGGTGTCAAACATTATAATGAATACAGAAAGAAAAGAAATGAAAAATCACTTAGAATATTAGATTGTTACCACGTATAGCGTACAACTGCCTGCCACAGTCTTGGTTGCCCAGCGACAACCATCAGAGAGCCTGGAATAGGTGAATGCCAGCGCAGCCGCCCCCCAGTTGTACCCATGGATCTCTGTCTGATCCGAAAGGTACCTGAGCTAGACGATATCAACATAATAGGCGTTGGTGTCCACAAACACCTGCGTGCCCAGCAAAAATAAGTATTAGCATCCCAGGGCACGCGTCCTGTGGATCGCCACCTCAGCTGGATCACCATCTGCCCGTCCTGCCTCTGCAAGCGCCTCAGCAAATCTATCCATCAGAAACGAGAACCGGACGTGTGTGCCTCTCAACTGGTGCACCTCCGCATGTGCCTTCTCTGGGCTAGCCCCAAGCTCTGTAACCAGCAACTCCATGTCGTCCGCCTTCGTCATCCTACCGTGACGGAGAAGGGTACCCGTGATCGGTAGATGTAAGAGGCACGAGATGTCGTCCAGCGTGATCGTGATCTCGCCGTACGGTAGATGGAATGAGGATGTCTCAGGGTGCTATCTCTTAACAAATGCCATCAGGATACCGTACTGGATCTGGGAATACCCAATCCTAGACAGGCCTCCAAGACCAGACTCCGCAAGTGCAGACGTGAACCACTCAGCCTCTGGCAGCATCTCAATCGTGTCCATAACCTTGCCCCCATGGTTATAGAACTTCTGTGAATCCTTCTCCTGAAAATTTCCAAATAAAATAATGTTACAAATGAACATATTTTCAACGAATACAATTCTATAAATAAATCGAGAAAGGTTACCTGTCCTAGCCAGACATATCTGGCAGTATGCACATAGTACCCCACGAGTAGGGACATATCAGACGGTACCCCGGGGTAACCACCCAGCTCATCGAAATCGTCATCAGCGTCAACACCCTCATGTGCTGGGTGATCACCTTCTGAAACTAGAACAGGAACAGGAACAAGGGAACGAGGAGAAGCAGTTGATGGAGCTGGAGTCTCCCGACGATGCCTGCGTGCGGGCTAGGACCCTGATGAACTAGCAGTAGAATCCCGACGCCTCCGAGATGTAGAATCGACGGCTGACGGGGGAGTGGCCTGAACCTGTGATGTGGAAGTGGCCTGAACCTGTGATGTGGATGGCTGTGGTGTAGGATGTGGTGTATGATGTCCCTCAGCTGTAGGGGCTACCCCAACTCCCTCTGCGCCGGAAGCCTCGGCTATAGACTCCATCCGCTCACGTCGGACAGATGCGTGCTGAGCTGTCCGTCCATGTATGGTACGATCGTCTCTGCCAGCCATCTAATCTGCAAAGCATAATAAATAAATTAAATTTTGTTTAAAAATAATTAAACAAAAACAAACAAACAAACAAAATAAAAAAAATAAAAAAAATAGTCTTCCGGATGTGCACATCCGGAAGGACACAGAATTTTTAACTTTGGGTATTTCCGGATGTGCACATCCAGAAACACTCAGAAAACAAAATGTTATAATCTTTCCGGATCTGCACATCCGGTACGTATTTTAAAGTTTAAAAATGGCATCCATGGCCACTGTAACATACAAAAGGGCATTTTAATGCCCTGATCGTCCGTTTGAAGCAGTAAAAATGACCTACATTGTCTCTAACCTATGTTATTCATACAACCTAACAATTTCTACACATAAATGTCTACTCTAAATCGATTACTCGAATATTACTCCGAAACTCTAAAATTTGAAAACTTATCGATTAAAATAAGATACGGAGGATTTAGAGTGTGTTGATCGTTGTAGAAGTTGCTCTGCGCCGAACTCGAGTGGAAAAAATCGAGATTTGTGGTGATTGAAAATTTGAGAGTTTGAGAGAGTTTGATAGATTTTAGAAATGGAAAAGTGAAGAATGAGGGGGAGGAAGAACGTCTGGCGCGAATTAATAAGAAATCCTTCCGGAAGTGCACATCAGAATTATTTCTGGATATGCATATCCGGAAAAGCTCTGCGTTTTTTTAAAATTTGGTGCGTCCGGATGTGCACATCCAGAATAAGGGGGCAAAAAAATAATTTCACGTGGTGCCTAAGAAACTTGGGTGGTGCATTAAGAAATGCTCAAAATCTAAAGCTCTGGAAATTTCCTAATTGCCCTTCTCTATCCATCTGCCACCTCATCATTTTAAGGACATTTTGTGTTTAACTTTTACTTTTTCCAACCAAACAACCATTTCCAACCATATGGTTTGGCTTCATTTCTATTTTTGCTCCACTTTTGTAACAATGATGGATATAGTTATCACTTTACTTGAAAACGAACTTTACAATTTTGAATTATGTACTTTTTCCTTTTCCCGAAGCAACCAAATCTATCTCAAATCTGATTCTTTTCTTTCTCTCTCTCACTCCACTTCTCTACCAACTCTTTCTTTCTGTCTCCGTCTGTACTTCTTTACTCATTCTTCTTTTCACTCTACGGCTCCATGAATCGCAGTGCTTGAAGGTGTTATTTTTTAATGTCATACAAACATGCTTCGTTGAAGGTGTTGTTGTGAAGACGTTATTTTGATTTTGTTTTTCAACAGGAGTCCTAGATCTCCTAAGTTTGGCAAAAATGCAGTTATATGTTTCGCTTAAATTTGGTTGAGTTAAAAATTTGTGCTTTATTGAGTCAATTATGGTTTATCTGAAAGTAATTTGTACATTTCCTTTTGTTTCAACTACTAACACTGATGTAATTTGGTTATGCATATGTGGAGGTTTTGGTAGCAAGCGCTTGAGAAGGCGGATCTGACGTGTAAATCGGCGGTGACGTTGTGGTTCTGCTTGTGACTCACAGTGACTGAGCGTTGATGATAGAGGACGACTTGATTGCAGATCGGTGAACTTTCGTGGTAGGAAAAAGGAATCTGGAAAAAGAATGGTGTGCAGATCGGTTTGCGGTGGTGCGACGGGTGGACTGAGTGACATTCAGCGGTTTCCGACACAGGTAAACTCTATTTTTCTCATTTTCTTGCCTTTTTGTTATGTCTACAAAATTTTTGTAAATCAGTTATGGTCATTCCAAGTTTTTGATCTAAGACTCAACTTTGATCTGTTTCAGTGAAGACTTTCGAATGATGAAAAAGCAAGCTATGCAGCAGTATGTGCCTTTAATTACTTTTTCTAACTATTGCATGGTTTCAAAACTATATCAAGAGTCATTTAATATTCAGGTTTTTTCCTTCAAACTTAAGTTACTTGATTTTTTGAATTTCGTGCAGGTCCTAAAGGGTCGCATTTCTTTGGGGAATGCTAGCTTTCTTAGAAAACCAAATGGTATTATACAATTTGACTATTTCGTGTCAAGTTCGTTGCACATAATTTAAGCTTAGACCCATTTTCAAACACGAGAACTTAGCTAATTTTTCCCTCTTTTTATGATCCTTGTAGGTCAACAACTTGATATTCTTTGTCGAATCCGTGTCTGGAGGGATGGCCTTGATTTTCAACATGGAACTGGTCATGCTGTTGGGTCCTACCTGAATGTCCGTTAAGGTATATATGAACTGATCACAGTTTCAGATGTACCATTTTCGATGATTGTTACATATGGTTAGTCGCTTTATATTGTTATAGCCCGTGCTACGGCCTAATGGACTGGTACATCAATTTATCGGACTCTATTCATTTGAATTGTCTTTTAGAACCCGGTTACTTGGAAGATGGAGCATATGGAATAAGATTCGAGAATGTGCTTATTGTCAACAAGGATGATACAAAATTCTATTTCTGCAGTAGACGTTACTTATCGTTTCAGCATATTACCCGCGTAAGCGTCGTAGATAATGTATTCGTTTGAGCATATTACATATATGTTTTGATTTTCATAGTAGTCTGTATTGACATTATTATCTGTCATGTGTTCTGTATTATCTGCTATTTTTTAATTTGAAGGCCATGATGCACCAGTCCTCTGTGTACAAGTAACTGGAATATTTTGCGTTTCTTTTATTCTTTTGTTTCATTTTTATTTTTCAAGTATGTGACTTTTTATGTGCAGGGAATACATTTTTCATTCACTATTCATATCACTTTCTATTTTTTTTATGCTTCTGAACAACAGCAAATGCCGTTGGAACTATCACAACTTGTCTTAAATTGGCAGAAAATGTAACTGGTGACCTTAGCAACTGGCTTTGGTGAAACTAATTGAATTCATACATGAGTTGATAGGTAAGGATTTCTCATACTTACTTTAATCACCTTACTACATTTAATATTTGAACATGCCAATCCATGATCCATCATGTCCTACGTACCTCCTAAGGTTCGAGAATGTGTTTATTGTCAACAAGGATGATACAAAATTCAATATTTGCAGTAAAGGTTAGTTATCGTTTCAGCATATTACCTGGGTAAGCGTCGTACATAATGTATTCGTTTGAGCATAATACATATATGTTTTGATTTTCACATTACTCTGTATTGACAGTATTATCTGTGATGTGTTCTGTATTATCTGATATTTTTTAATTTGAAGGCCATGATGCACCAGTCCTCTGTGTACAAGTAACTGGAATATTTTGCATTTCTTTTATTCTTTTGTTTCATTTTTATTTTTCAAGTATGTGACTTTTTATGTGCAGGGAATATATTTTTCATTCACTATTCATATCACTTTCTATTTTTTTTATGCTTTTGAACAGCAGCAACTGGCGTTGGAACTATCACAACTTGTCTTAAATTGGAAGAAAATGTAACTGGTGACCTTACCAACTGGCTTTGGTGAAACTAATTGACTTCATACATGAGTTGGTACATAAGGATTTCTCATACTTACTTTAATCACCTTACTACATTTAATATTTGAACATGTCAATCCACGATCCATCATGTCCTATGTACATCCTGAGATTTTTTGCTCCACTGCAGTGCCTAATATATTCTAACTTTTGACAGGGAATGATATGAATCTGGTCCTGCCGAAATTTTCAGGATTCATTCTAATAGTTGTCTTGATGAGGTCCAAACATCTCCTAACAAGGCTGTTGGGCTTCACAACGGTCAGACGTTATTTTTTAACAATACATTGTGTACTTCTACTCAAAGCTCTGCATGATAGGTATGCAGTTGCTGTTGTTTTTACAGACTCACTTTTGAGGTTATGTTTCAGAAGTGTCTCGGATACTTTGTAGACGGGCCTTAAACTGGTTCTATTAATTTATTATCACAAGTCATTTTGAATTCATTTCTGATTCAATATTGTTTTCATTTCGGTTTCCATGTCAGGCATCATTTTGTGGATACGAATGCATTCAACTTTCCGATCTGATTCTTTAGCCAGGTAAGAAAGAGATTTCCCGGGTTTCGATACTTTCACTGGTATATAAATTGATAACTTAATAGATGTAGTACATAACTTCCAAATTTATGTACCAGTCCATGTAGGGATACTTTCAATTCTTATTTTGAATCATTATTATATTTCAAGGATACTTTTCATTTCCTTTAATGACCATTAATTTTATACATTGTATTAGCAACTACATGGTACACTTAAAAATCAACCCTCATTATTGACTTATTCAGATAATGATCACAAAATATAAGTCTGTCATTCTCATCAAGCAAGGAGCTGAGCCGGTAAGTTTGAATGACCTTTCTAACTGTTGAATACATATACAGCTGCCTGTTATGCAAATTAATTTTTAGTTTCTCTGCTGGAAAATATATTTTTGATTAAATTGCTCTTATGTATCTTTTTTTAGGAAGCGTAACCTATCATCTTTGTTTAATGCTGCAAAATCACCTGAAGAAACAGGAAGCGAAACCATTCTAAAGGGATGTTACTAAACTAAACCATCCAGCTAGACATTTTGTTTCATTCACGGTTACCTTGTTTTTGCATTTAGATTACATTAAGCTTTCAAATCTGTTAATTTGAGTATTCTTATGTTTTTAACTTAACAGTCATACTATGTTTGTCAAATTGTTTATCTAAACAGATCACATTTGTTATTTATATCTCATGTTACGTTACAAATTTATAGTTCATGGATGCTTTTCATTTCATTTAATAACCAATAGTCTATACATTGTATTAGCAACTACATGGTACACTTAACAATCAACCCTCATTATTAATTTGCCTCTCAATATTCCAACTTTACAGTTTCTAAAGTATTAACTCATTTCCATTTCCAATGTAGGGGGAAGGTTCAGAGTCATAACCCTTAAATATATTCATGCCTCCTATATTCTATATAACACACCAAAGTTCAAGAAGACAACAGAATTTCTATGGCATCCAACCACAATATCAATGCCACAGACCATACTGATGTCCAGACACCGCCACCAGAGCCTACTGATGTCCAGACACTGCCTCACCTGCAACCTTCACCCTATTTGCAACTACCAGACGGTAGCGATCAGTGTGTTGACGACCAACCGGCTCTAAAGGTTTGGCCTTTACAATTTCTGCACGTTTTGTTCATCAATATATATTTCTCTACATTTCTTAATCAATAAGTCTTTCTGTACATAACATCAACAGACCCAACAAGATATCCAACCTGCAGTCCACAGTGAACCCCTTCCTGACAACCAAACACCTTCGGATGTCCAACCATCTACGGATTCCCCCCCCCCCCCCCCCCCCCGCTGAACCCGACCAACAGCCTCCCCAATTTCAACCACTTTTGCAGGTGCGACCGGTACAGATTTCTTCTCACTAAACGTTAATGTATTATGTTGATGTTAGCCGACGGTCCCTTATTTTTTGAATGTTCACACTTTTCATAAACTGCTTTTCTTCTTAAGGTATATGCCCCTCGTGCGGTACGTAACAAAGGAAAGAGGAAAAGAAAAACAAAAGCATCCAGATATCTGAGCAAATGTACATTTGATGATTCTGATGAAGCCGAAGAACGCAACTACGGACCGGTTGATTCTGACGATGACGATGAGCGGGACTATACATGGAAGAACTCTATGTCTGGCTGGAGATTTAGAGATTCAGATTAAGTTTGCAACTTCAATTTTGTTGATGTCATTTTCTATGAATTTTGTGTTTACAATCTCATTTTGTATCAATTCTGCTGTTTAAAAAAGACCTGTTTTTTATGAACTTTAGCAGCCATGGATGATTGTTTTGTACATGATTGTGTTTGTCATTGGTTTTGTATTTTGTCTACTTCGGTGGTGACATAGTGGCACATCTGAGCTCTATTTTTTTTATATTTGTTTCATCTTTTATCAAGGCAAATTATTCTATTGACACAACAGCAATAGCCCCACACAATAATATGTGATATGTATGCACAAAGATTATATTTGTTTTAACGTTAAACATTGGTATTCCATATCTTACTATTTAGATTTTAAGTTAACTATAAATCTTTTTTTTTTTTTTTATACAACTTTAACTATAAAGCTTTATATGTTATATAATTATTATATATTAATTTAAGAGTTACCCAGTTTACAAATTCTTTTTAAATGTTTAACTTTATTCTATAATCTCCTATCAAACTGATGACAATTCCGCGGTCCTACAAATAATAAATTTGGTTGGTAAAACAATTTTGTTTTTCTGATTTACATTTTTATTTCATTTTTAAATAATTAAATTGTTTATTAAAATATATTTATATACAGATGAAAATTTAAAACCATTTTAATTTTCTCTGCTATAAATAATACACTAATTTTATTAGTCAATTTTTTCTTTTTTTTATTTCATTTTTCTTATTATTTTTTTATTTTCCTTTTCCGTTCAGTCTGTTAAGTTTGTAG
This sequence comes from Lathyrus tuberosus, assembly GCA_022829125.1. NCBI lineage: Eukaryota > Viridiplantae > Streptophyta > Magnoliopsida > Fabales > Fabaceae > Lathyrus > Lathyrus tuberosus. The sequence continues at coordinate 4,431,134 of JALAZF010000203.1, read as the reverse complement.
TATATGATGAGTACAAGTTTTTAGAACTCAACTCTTAACGATACATGCATTTGAATGAAAGAAAACTCCATGAATTAGAACAGGGCAAAACTTTTCAAATTTTTTTAAATATATATTTTATTAAACATTTGACTTTCTTTTATAAATATATATTTTCTTAAACGTTTGACTTTCTTTTATAAAATAATTAATAATTTTCGTACATTATTTTTGTTTTTCTTATTAACATTTTAATTGTATTTTAAAAACACAAGCGTGCGTCCCACACAAGTATCGTACGAAGGACCGGGTCACACCTGTACCGTATGAGCGCATGGGTAACCAGACCAAAATAAGTGTGAACGCACGGGTAATACACAGGTACCGTGTGAACGCACATATAATATACCAATACCGTGTGAACGCACGGGTAACCTTACCAAATACATGGGTAACACATCAGTACCGTGTGAACTCACGGGTAACACACAGTACTGTGGTAATGCACGGGTTCCCAGGCTAAAATTATTGTGAACGCACGGGTAGTACACGAGTACCGTGTAAACGCAGTGACGACCGGGGCAAAATCGGTGTAAACACATTGATATCTAATATTGTTTTTTTGAAATTATTTTTAATTTAACATACAATTTTTTTAAAGATAATATATGAATAATTGAAATATATATTATTGATGTCTTTCTTTTAAAAATTGGAAATTTCATACAATTTTTTTTATTTTAAAAAATATGCCTTTCATTTAAATATTTATCTTTGATTCACTTATATTTTTATCTTTTACTACTTTATGTTATTTTTTTTAAATTAAATTTAAATATTTTTTATTTATTATTTGAATTTCATAATCTAACTGATGACAATTCTGCAGTTCACTATTCTTTTGTGACTTATCAATATTTGATATAACTTTTATTTATTAACACAATCCTTTAAAAATTGTGAATTTAAATTTTTCACTGTCAAAATATATTGGTCCAATTTCAAAGGTCCGCAGCGGAACCCGTGCGGACGCACGGGTATCCCACTAGTTTAATGTATATAGTTAACACATAAATTCGGATGAGGATTCTCTCCTGTGGAAATTTGATTGGAGAGGGTCCAGTGATAGGTCTAACCATTCATTTATCTTTTATTGAACTTTATCATATGCAATTGAAAAAAAAAGCAAGGGTGTGCTTCCAATATTTTACTATTTTTGGTAAATATACCTAAAAATTCCTTTGAGTATACACTATATGATAGGAGTATGAAATTAATTTTAGGCAATTTAATTATTAAAGTTAGAAGTAGAATTTATACTAGTTGGGTTTTGTTGTTTAGTTGGTTAAACCTTTATTCTACTATCCATTAATAATATTATATTTGTACTCTTACTAAGAGATGAAAGATTATGAATCAAATGAAAAATGTTATTTTAATTTTTTTAGGTAGTTTTAATATTCTTTCTCTTTTATATTGAAACCTTAGTTTCATAGCTTTTGATAGAAAAATTTCCTATCAATTGGTGCTTTCATTTCAATCTCATTTCTGCAACCATCTGAAGATATTAATTACAACACTAGTTCAAATTCAGATTTGGACCGCTTTCCACGCCCTTCTCAGGTACCCTCAAAGAATTTCTATTTTCACAACAACAATCACTTATTGTTTGTTGAGTCTCATTCGCCACTCCCTCATCTCAGTGATGTTGTTTTCACTCTCGTTATAGATGAGTCAATTTTCAACGCACCTTTCGATCCAGGCTCGCACCCCTTGTCACTTTCAACCATAAAATTCAGTTTTAAATAATGAATAAAGTATGATACTTTAATTGTTTTCTTTAACTAATAAATTTGGTCATTATAAATATAAAGAATGAAATTACATGATGATTTTTAAAGATAATTTATTAAGTTAGAAAGGAGATATTATGAGCATGAATATCTGTGGGTTTTGGGTTGTTACATAATTTTAAAATAATTGTGTTAGATGTTAGAGGAGAATTACACTAGAGAGCATTGAATATTAGTCCAAGAGCATCACAAGTGAGAGAGACACCACATATTCACTCAAAACCTTAAGGTTTTAGGTGGAAAAGTGGGGTGCCTCTCACAAAGGTGCCCAGTCCTACACTATGTATCAATGCTCCCTAGTAAACTCCCCTCAACAAGTGGTATCATGAGCCTTTGGTTCGAGAAAGGGACCGGCTTACTTGTATCGAAATGCCCAGGAAGTGGTGTTCCGTTGAAATCGACGCCCAGGCACTAGTGCAAAGTGACGAATACAATTTAAAAATTTACACCCATTATATTGAAAACGGGTGTAAATAATAAACACGGTGGCAAATTTGTAAATGAAATGTCATTTAAAGTAGTAGTGCGTGACAATAGACACCCTATTTTAAAAAAAAAGGGTGTAAATTAAAAATATTATTATAATAAATTAAAATCATTACTATAATAATATCTCTATTACTCCCATTAAAGGAAAAACGGATGTAAATTAAGATTGGCTGAAAAATAATTATTTATTTTAATAAGGGTTAAATAAGTTTTTAGTCCCTATAAAGTTTGAAATTTCATTTTTAGTCCCTCCTGGGTTTTGGCAACGGTTTTTTTGTAAAAACCGTTGCCAAAAGGTAGGGAAGGACTAAAAATGAAATTCCATACTTTATAGGGACTAAAAACATATTTAACCCTTTTAATAACTCTAAATATTAACATTAAACATATTAATAAACCACACTATATTTTATTAAGTGTTATTTGAGTAAGTAAATAAATTAATAGGTGTAAATTTATTAAATTAATATTTTTTAAATAAAATAATAACAAAACACAGATCAATATCAAATTTAATTACTCATATCGATCAAACCCATTGTACTCTAACGCCCATTTCTCTTCTTCTGTTCATTTCATCGCTAAGTATTTGAGTATCATGTTTGAGGATGTGGTTCAGCCATTATTTCCCAATAAAATCACAAATGACTTAAATTTAAAATTCATAATGCTAGAAACTAGCATCGGGTCTATCAATAATAAGTTTCAAAAGTGATTGGAATTTGTTGTTAAGTAAAATATAAATAAAAAAAGAAACGAACTAGGTTTTCCCTAGTTTTATTATTTTTAATAAAAAAATATAAAATAAAATTAATAAAAAAAAAGAAACGTCATGTATATTATGTTTAAATGTTTAAATTAAAAGAGAAAAAAAAAATAAACAGAAAGAAAAAAATAGGAAACCCTTTTAGTTATTCCCTTGACCTCTCTCACGACATTTGAAATGAAAAAAGAAAAATGAGAAAACTTTATCTTTCCACTGAAGAACAAATCGGACCAATTTCCTCTCTTGAGGGAAAGCTAGCGACTTTGTCGGAAAAATTAACGGTGATTCATGCAGTTCGCTCGTGGTGGTGATGATTCTGCAGTGTTTTGAATCGGGTTGAGCGACGACGATTGTTTCAAACTTGAGCAGTTTGCAACGGGTCGTGTGGTGGCGATGAGCAGCGACCGGACTCATCGAGACTATGGTGGTCTTGGTTCATGCTCGACTCTGACTCACATTTGTTCACATCAGGTAAGGTTTTTACTCGATTTTGATTTCCGATTTGATTCCGAATTAATTTGATTCATTTCTATTTCTACACTATTTTAATTCCAATTCAGTATTGATTCGAACGATTTAGCATTGGATTTTCTGATTCGGCTTGGTTTAGGTTTCCGATTTAATATCGGGGTGATTTTGGCTCCATTCCGGATGGCTTTGACTCTGCTCGGTTTTGGCTTTAACTTGGTGGATTTTTTATTTCACTTGGTATGTTAAGGATCAAATACAGGGTGTGATTTCTAGTTTCTCATTTTATCTTAGATTGTTCAATTTTACTAATTACTTATTTGTTATTTGCAGTTCTGATACAGGCATGAGTTTCTGCAGTGTGTACACGGCACAGCCGCATATACAGAAACCTATTGTTAAAGTTTGTACAGGTGCTAGTGATTTGTGCTCGGTCAATATTGTAGGATATTTCTGGCTTTTACATTAATGTGAAAATATAAAATCTTCAAATTTCAGACAGGATTGTGGGGACAAATTAGAAGCTTTCCTTTACATAACACACTACATCAATGGAGGTTATGACAACAAACATAGGATGTCCTTACTAAAAGCCATGATGGAGCAGATTGAGGTAAATTTGAACAAACATCACTAATTCACCAGTATGTATAAAAGTAGTGATTTTCTTCTCAAACGAGTTCCTGTAGTGTAAACTCTTTATAAGCTGTGGGCCCTTTGATATTTGATTCTACTACATCTTACTATCTACCTCAGGGAAGATCCAAAGAGAACAGGATTTTCTACCTTTCAGTGCCACAAGAAGTACTTTTGGATGTTGCTTTATGTCTTGCAAGCAATGCTCAGACCCAAAAGGGATGGAATCGCATAATAATTGAGAAGCCATTTGGGTTTGAAGCTCTCTCTTCATAAAGTCTGACACAATATCTTCTCTCAAAGTTTATGGAAAAGCAACTATATAGGTATTTATACACTACTCTCCCATATTCAACCTTATGCTTTCTCATGCACGAAGACACAAATTGGCATGTACCTGGTCGATTTGGTTCGGTATTTAGGAGAAAAATTCAAACCAATGAAAAATATTCTGTTTGGATGAATCATTTGGGCATACAAAAATATTGTTCATAAACTGATGGTTCTTATCAACCTGTTTTCAGGATTGATCATCTTCTATGAAGGAATCTTATTGAAAATCTCAGTTCTAAGGTTTGCCAATTTAGTTTTTGAGCTTCTGTGGAGTCGAACTTACATAGATAATGTGCAGGTTAGCCTCCCTAGTTTAATTTGATTGGCACCCCTTAATTTTTAAACATCAATGAATTCTCAATTATTCTACCTCGCAATGGTGTGTATGAAGTTGAATGAAATTTATGCTGTTGTTGCCATTCCTCAAACTTGTAAATTCTAAGTAATTGTTCTGTTGCAGCTACCATGAACTGGAGCTTGCAGAGGGAGTCTTTGCTCAACCTGTTAATGGTAATTGGTTCACTATAAGACTTGGTGTGACTTGCTAATCGGCAACTTAACCATGTTGGTTGAGATCTTATGCATCTTGATTTCACGACCTTGATTATTTTTTTTCTTTTTGTTGTTTCAGAAATGTACATCTGATCTAATTTTTACAGGGATCTAGGAAAATAAACTACAAGAGTTTGATGAAAGACTGCATGAAAATTATCTGTCTACTATGCCAACTTTTCAAAACAATCTTAGTAAAAATCTAGAAGTTGAAAAGAGTTCTGAATCTCAGTTATCCAAAAAATTACCATATTGCATTATCTCTTGCTTTACTTGAAGTATTAAAGAACATGCATGTCTATATGGAGAAACTTCTGGTGATGGTGAGTTCGTGAAAAATTAAATTTGTTATATTAATGCCAACTTCAATCAACTCTTCTGTGTCTGCTTACATTATGGATGATTTTAGATTATGGCCCTTGATATGTCTAGGAAATAAGCAGATATTAAAGGCCATACTTCAAGAGTAGATAGTCCAAGGTAGTTTGTTTCTTTTAAATTTTATTTACATTGTTTTTTAACTTTCTTGTTTCTTTGTATGCCATGTTTTCTGATTGAAGCCGACAAATCTTGTATTTTGGTGCATTTTGTACAGAACACCTTTAGTGGACATAGTTCTGGATGAACTGCCCTTCTCTCTTTCTCGCATTTCCCTCCTCAGGGAGGCCAAAGTTTGCACTAGCTAAGGATAACATGGATATGGCAGTTGTCAAGGTGGAGCCTGTTGTTCCTGATGAGAAATTTGACAATGCAAGTGCGAAAAACTATGAGGATGTTGAGGTTGATATTATGAATTTGACGAACAAGGTCGGCGACGGGTCTAACAAAAATGAGGACCCTGATGCAACTGACCTTGACGCGACTGAGTATTCGAGTTCATTTGGGGAGACCGACTCTGATGGTGAAAATATTTCACGGTCGAGTGATGCGGAAGTGGAGTCAGAGTTCTTTGGGGAGAATGGAGTGGCAGACGGCTCTGATAGTGCTCGTCCTGGGTTCCGACCAAGGAAGAGGAAGTTGACAGATCATTGGAGGAGCTACATATGACCTCAGATGTGGCATCTCAAGTGGACAGAGATAAGACTCACGCAAGTTGAGTCCCAAGCGTTGAAGTACACTAGAAAACTTAAAGAGTGTGAGAAGGAAAAACATAAGGTACCACATGGTTTTAACATGGAAGAGTCTGGTTCGAAGTCGGTGCTGCCGATGAGTATGACTTTGGAGACTTTGTCTTTCCTGACAGTGCTGTTTCAAGCTTTGGAGAAGCTTTGAACATTCCTGATATAATAGAGAGCACTGTTGGCTTGTTGGCTGCTGCTGAGGTCACCCTTCAATCAACCCTGGTCGCTGAATCGGGGGAACATATGGTGGAGAATAAAGATATCTTGCTGCAGAACCTTAAGACTGCAACTCACCATCCAGTGAAGCTTGTGGATGTTAAAACTGAATTTGAAGCTGATGGCTCCACCGAGAAGCTTCCTGAGAAGCTGAAGGAGATCAAAGTTGAAGTGGGCGAAGGTTCACATTCTGCTTTAGCTTGTGCATCTCAAGAGCAATCTGCTATACTGAAGTTCAATTCCAATATCAGATGTTAACATAGCAGCAGCAACAGCTTGTGCATCTCAAGAGCAATCGGCTCTACAGAACAATAAGGATGCGGGTATCCCCATAAGTAAAAAGAAGCGCTGGGAACGCAAGGCTGGTTCGGGAGGGGGGACTACGTGGAACAAGTAGTCCCCCCAGAGAAGCTGATAAATAATAAGACTTACCAGTATATACTGTGATAGCTGGTGAATAGTAATAATACTTCACAATTTGTTGTGAAAACCGGTGAATAATACTTCACAATTTGTTGTGACATAATAGTTTCAAACTCATTTTTTATCTTTGTTTGTTGTGACATTTATTTTAAAAAAATATAATATTCCCCATTTTCTTAAGGTGACTCCTGAAATCTGTATCTCCCCCCTCTGCCTCCTACTGTTCATGTCAACATTTTCCCCCTCTATGCGCACCATTGTGTACGGGGCTAGATAAAGTAATAGTGGTTTGGGAAAGCTTTGAGGAAGCTTTCTTGTTGCTAATAGTTTCTTATGCTTTTCATGAGAATGGATGTAGATCTTCAGCGAGCCTAAATGGAAGCTGGAAATAATTGTGCAGTATTTTTGGAAATACATAACTAAGGTAATCAACAACTTTGACTATTTGAATATTGTCATACTTTCTTTAGCAATATATTTCTCCATCCTGAAAGGGAGACTCCATCGGTGGGCCCAGTAGCTTTTGATTATCTGTTGACGTTTGTTTTATACAAAATTACAGCCTGCTGCTCACACTCGCCGATCAAATGGTTCTGCTGTAGATGCAACATTTGATGGTGTTTTGACATGCTTTTCGAACAACAATGGCACTAAGAGCATAATAAAAAAAAATTGGTGCATATGTAGTTCATTTACTTTTGGCTCATGGTTGCAACTTCCAGACATGTGCATATTGTCGAGGTCCATTAGGAATTGTAGTTCTGATGTTGATTCATGTTATTAAAAATGTATTACGTGACATCCATTATCGACAAAGCATAACTACTGTACGTTTATGTGTCTCCTGCTATATTTTCTTGTTTCATTGGTATTGATAACTCAACGGTAAGCAAACAAAACGTTTATGTAGTTGTTTTGTATTGCATGTATTTAATGAAAAACATGTAGTTGTTTAACTTATTATATGTAAACATGATGTTAGGATGGTTGTTTTGGTTGTACTTTTTGTTTATTGAATGTTTAGTGGTATACAAAATATTTGATTAAATAAAAATATAGGTTCTAAATCTAATTAAATATAATATAATTATGAAACTAAAACAAACATTCTATTTAAAGAAAACATGGTGTAAAAATGCCAACATCAATAGTAAAATCGGGTGTAAAAATATCAATATCAATGGTAAAATTGGGTGTAAAATGTCAACATAAATGGTAAAATCGGGTGTAAACATGCCAACATCAATAGCAAAAACGGGTGTAATACACCGCGTTTTTACACCCTATTTAAAGAAAATAGGGTGTAAATTTGCAAACCTCTAAGATGTATATATTTAAACTTTTACACCCGATTTCTATAAAATAGGGTGTAATATAACATCAAATTTACACCCGTTTTCTATAAAATAGGGTGTAAACTGGAATGTATATACATCCGCTTTAAACAAAAAAAAGGTGTAATATACCATCTATAAATGTATATATGTAAAACTTTACACCCGATATCTATAAAAAAGAGTGTAATATAATATTAAATTTACACCGATTTTAAAACGGGTGTAAATTTGTCAGACATTTCTCACCCGTTGAATTCACACCCTCCAATAACGGGTGTAAAATGTATAAAAAACGGGTGTAATTTCATATTTCTGCACTAGTGAGGAAGTGTGAGTAAGTGGGGAAAATAGTCCCACATTGGATGGGAATGTGGTGACTTGAGCATTTACAAGTGGAAGAACCCACCCACCTTAAGGTTTTAGGTGGACAAGTGGTGTGTCTCTCACAAAGGTGCATAGTCCTACACTATGCATCAATGCTCCCTAGTAAACTTCCCCCAACAAGTGGTATCAGAGCCTGGTTCGAGAAAAGGACCGACTTACTTATATCAAAATGCCCAGGAAGTGGTGTTTCGTTGAAATCGATGCCCATGAATAGGTGTATCGAAATGCCCTTGAAAAAAGGTGTCAACAGCGGTACAAGTATAAAAAAAGGGGGAACATTGTGGACTCACACTTGAGGGGGAGTATTAGAATAATATAAGCAAGTGTGAGTAAGTGGGGAAAATAGTCCCACATTGGATAGGAATATGGTGACTTGAGCATTTACAAGTGGGAGAACCCACTCACCTATCACTTTAAGGTTTTAGGTGGACAAGTGGTGTGTCTCTCACAAAGGTGCATAGTCCTACACTATGCATCAATGCTCCCTAGTAAACTTCCCCCAACAAGTGGTATCATGAGCCTTTGGTTCGAGAAAGGGACCGACTTACTTGTATCAAAATGCCCAGGAAGTGGTGTTCCGTTGAAATCGACGCCCGAGAAGAGGTGTATCGAAATGCCCTTGAAAGGCCCTTGAAAAAGGTGTCAACGACAGTACAAGTATAAAAAAAAGGGGAATATTGTGGACTCACACTTGAGGGGGAGTATTGGAATAATATAAGCGAGTGTGAGTAAGTGGGGAAAATAGTCCCACATTGGATATGAATGTGGTGACTTGAGCATTTATAAGTGGGAGAACCCACTCACGTATCACCTTAAGGTTTTAGGTGGACAAGTGGTGTGTCTCTCACAAAGGTTCCTAGTCCTACACTATGTATCAATGCTCCCTAGTAAACTCCCCCCAACATTAGAATCTCATGGATAATTTACTTTTTAATGTTCTCTGATTTTACAATGTGTTCAAACTAAAGTGTCTTTCTCTTATTTTATTTGGTTGTTTTTCATTTACTTTTTATTTTAATTGACCAAAGGTGCAATGTGAGAATCCAATCAATCATATATAGCCCAATTGAAATTATTTAACGTATATAATCAGCACACAAATTTAATGTATATTTTTTTATCTCTACTTTTCACTTCATTCATATTGAATTCTATAATTGATTTGCGTTGGTGTGTCAACTTTGCATGTTCATTCTGCACCACTATATCAAAAATCAATATCACCGTTTCTAGAGTTATTCATCATCACTCAACATTAATTTTGGTTCTAGTACGAAATAGTGGTGCTATTTGTGGAAACTTGATGTCAAATTCCTACGAAATTCCACGAAATAGTGGTGCTATTTGTGGAAACTTGATGTCACATATGAAACTCAGTTCAATCCCAACCTCATAGCGGAATCCATCTCATCTAACTTCCCCGATCCAACTACTAATTTTGATGATTGTAATTAAGAAGATTCAGGAGGAACCCTTAGGACGAAGATGTTCCCTTCGTTATCACCAAATCTCCCCCGTTATGCTCGAGCATAAGAGAAATCTCTTGTCTGCTTGCATCCTTGAAAGCAGGATTCTAAGATCACTAGAAAAACCTTCCAAGCTTTAAAACTATGACGAGATCGAGGATCCAAACGCGTGCATCGAACATGTGGACAACTAATTATATTACTATCATGCCGACATGACTGTAAAATGCAAGCTCTTTGAACTAACCATAACTATATCAGTGACAACTTGGTATAAAAGCCTCTCAGATAGAAGCAACTTCCCACTTCATAGCCTAGAAGCATTAACCCGCTACTCTAACACTTAGACTTAATTAGTCTTTTATTTAATTATTTATTTGATTTAATTGAGTGGATTATTTAAATAACTATTTTATATGATTTATCACGTGTTTGGTCGGTGTCGGCATTTGTGGTGAATTGTGCTGATTTAATTAGTTTGGTGGGATTTAATTAATTAATTAATAGAAAATTGGTAAAAATATGTAAAGTTGGGCAAATTTTGGAAATTAAGAGAATTAGGTGGTTACTATTAGAGACTCGTGTTTTAGTTACGCCAAAAATTGAATTAAGAGAAGTTAATTATGTTATTGTATATATTCAAAAAATTGGAGGAAATAAGGGTTATTGGGAGTTTTGACTGAACATGAAAATAAAAGGTTAGAGAGCAAGAACTTTTGGAGAGCTAGGGCTTGGGAAGAAGGAACCATACGAGCTTGCTTGCCTATGTTTTTTCTGGAATTACAAGGTAAGAGAGAGAGAGACTATTCATCTAAGGGTGCCTTAATTATGAAATGGTATAGATGTTTCCCTTAACCTCTAATAAGGTTTTTCTGTTTTCTATTGCTTGATGATAATCTGATAAATGACGATGAATTTCTATTTTTAGGTCATGAATTATTGTGCAATTATGTTTTGATGTTATGGTGTTTTGTTTTCATGAACTAATTGACTCAATGATGATTTTGATTTGAAATTGGGTGTTTTAGGGTATGAACATGAGTGAGAAATTCATGATGAAATGATAGATTAGTGTTAATAAGTGAATAATTGATGTTTTGATCATGGTAGAATGTGTAGTTGTTGTGTTTTTTAATGATATGATGAGGGATAGGATGAGGTATGAGAGATACGATATGAAGTATGAGTGAGAAAACTGAGATTTTTGCATTATGGGACGATGCCAATCGATTGACATCACATGTCAATTAATTGCATGCTTGTTATTTTGGAAAAATATGGAAATATTCACTATGTCAATTGATTAATGCAATGCATTAATCGAGTGCATGTAGCCAAAAAGCAAAATTTTGAAAAGGCAGTGTGTAAAAGGTTTTGATGTTAATCAATTGACATTCCATGTCAATCGATTGATGCTAGCCAATTTTTTTAAAAAATCTGAACCGGACCATGTTTTATTACTCGACTATTTTTGTTGTAACTTTGGTTTCGTAAGTCCCAATGAGGTGTCATTTGAAGCGTTAGAGAGCTAACACGCAGATCTACCTCATGGTAGTTCCTTGTGAGATAATTGATGTGTGAATGTATTTTCAATGTGTGAAAATATGTTGTGAATTATATACATAATTGTGTGAATTATGTACCTGTTTGCCGGTGATTGATGAAACAAGTAGTTCGGAGTTATAACTACTCCTGATGCGTTAAATGCAAAATGGACTACTGCTATTTTGTTGTTGTGTGAATGTTTACAGTTAGGTTAGGTTGTGTTCATTGATTGTGTTATTGTCATTGCATTATTATATGCCATGCATCATATGTTGTCGTTGTTATGAAAGAGGCGAGTCACGAGTTCATAGTGAGGACTAGTGACTTATCCCAAGCTCATAGTAGGGACTTAGAGCTCAGAGTGGGGGCTCAGGGTTCATATGTTGGAATCTGGTTCGTATGAAGAGCCAAATGTTGAGTCGGTATCGCATGCATATAGAGTTGAGTTATGAGTCTGGTTCAGAGTGGGGACATTTTGAGCGTTTAAACCTTTGCTTGTTGCTTTAGACATTTTGAGCGTTTAAACCTTTGCTTGCTGCTCGCTCTTAGAGGCCGAAACATTTGTTTGTTTCCCATCAAAATTGCTAAAACATACTCGTTTCTGAAAAAGTTTTCAAAGTTGCACAAGGGCGAAAAAAAGTTTGATGAGTTAAGTTGATTTTATATGAAGACAGGTATCTGGACAGGGAGCACTACAGCAGTATCCAAATACTTGGGAATGGAAGAGGTCTATACCCAATCGCCTTCTTTTTCATTCCAGTTTATTATGAAAATTATTTTGAAAATGAACGACTTGACGTTGGATCAATTTGTTTGAAGTTGATTTACAAAAGAATTTTAATTAAGCAGAAGAGATACTTGACGTTGGATCGAACACTTGCGTTGCATTCAATTTGGATTGGAGGTAATCAAACATCAAAAATAAAAAACATCAAAAACACCAGTCTAATCAAACATCAACAAAAACAACATCAAGGAGTTAAAAGCTATGTGATTACCTAAACCCAGGTACTAACTTGTGGTCTAACTCGAAGAACTTAAGGTTTCGATGTGAAACCTTAAATTTTTGGAAGTAAGAGCTTTCGTGAGGTTATGGGTTTGCGCAATAGCTGTTCCTTAGCTTAGGGTTTTTCTTCTCGTTTCTGAATTGGTCTTAGGCTTATATAGTTCTTAGAATTAGGTTTAGAATTGAATTAGGTAGATTAGATTTGATTCAATTTTTGATGTAATTAGATTGGATTGGATTTGGTATTAGGGTTAGGGTTTGATCTGAATGTAATTGAAGATTTGGTGAGATTTCTGTTGTAAATTACTCAAAAAATTAATGCAAATGATTCAATTATGATTTGATGTTGTTGTAGAACTTGATTTGATGGAAGATTATGATACGATTTGATTTGTTTCTTTCATAAATTACGCAGGTTTCGGGTTTGTGATGGGGAAGACGATGATTCCTTTGGTCAACTAATTTGACCCAAAAATAAAATAATAAAAAATAAAATAATAAATATTAATAACGTAATAATAATAATAATAAAAAATAAAACATCTTAAACCTAACATCAGCAACCGTATAAAAGTAACTAAAATAATAATAATTAATAGTATACTAATAACCCAAATTAATAAAATAAGCAATAATAAATCATAAAGAAAGCCTTAATATTAATAAATCCCTATAAAACAACAATCCTAATAAATAAATAAATAAATAAAAAGCCCAGCAAATAGAAATTTAATAAAAAAATAAAAAGACACTAATAATAAAATATTTAAAACTACTTAACTCTAAAATAAAACCTGATTATTCTCTAATTAATCTAAAAAGCCCAAATTCTAAAATAATACCCAATTAACTCTACCATAAAAATCTAAAATAATAAACTCTAAAATGAAATCCCAATTAAACATAATTAACCCAAAATTCTAAATATTATAAAATTAATCTAAAACTTTTAATTCCTAATTAATTATAAAATCCTTTACATCAAACCATACCCATAATAGGCCTAAAAATACTAACAAACCCCAAAAGCCCAAATGGCATCTCAATGACACCCCCTGATAGCACAAAAATCCCTAAAAAGATGAAAAATCATTGGTCAAAATTTAGGGTGCTATTATATTGAATCACATTGTGATAATTTCTATGTTTTTAACCTTTGTACATACTTGTTCATAGTTGTTTTCCATTATGTTTGTTCAAATGTTGTATATTTTGTTCCCGTAACGTTTGTTCAAGTGTTTGGTTAGGAAATTTTCTTTAGGTTTGCGCTTTGAAGAAAATCATTAGGATGTCTGTGAGGAAGTTACTAGCCAAGCACAATAAAGGCGTCGAGCTGACGACGTGAAACAAGCGCTATTTGGGAGGCAACCCAACAGTTTTTTAGTTTGTACAATTTTATATTTAGTAGTATAGTTAATATAAAATGAGAATGGATGGATTGGATGAGAGAAAAAACTTGAAAATCTAAGTTTTCCTGCTCGCGCTTAGCGCGTGCAGAGGGCATTTAGCGCGCCCTATTTTGTGTGGAAAAATATCTCATTTTCCATCCACTTTCACCAATTTTGGTCTTTGTGTTTAGTTAGTTTTAGTTCAATTTTGTTAGGTTGTTAGAAATTTTTTTGTGTTGTCTCAAGTTTTATTTTTTACTAGCTTGAGGATACATGTTGTGATTGTTCAAGTTTGATTGTTTCAACAAGAAAATGTTATGGTAGTGTGAAAAGTTTAAAGAAAGTTGCATTGCTATGGTTTGTGTTTATTTCTTTTCTAGAACATAATATGTTTATGAACCTTAGGCTCTGTACAACTTACATGCCATTCATTCTCTTGTAATTTTTGTTCATTTGTGAATCATTTTAGTTCATAGCCCATTATGAGAAACCTCCATTGTTTACTAAATGCTTGGATGACTAATAACTTTGTTTAATTCATCTGATTCATGCTTAATCTTTTGATTATTGTGATTTTGTGGAAGCATTAGAAATGATCAAGACATTTGTTTATATTGAGTACAACCATATCCAAAATTAACTTACCCGTGAGTAGTGAGTATTCGTTAACCCCTTTAAGCCTTAACAGATTAGATCATAATTGGGTGATGAACTTGGTGTGTGTACATAAATGAAATGTTAAGTTCATCATTGAATTTTGTGGGATTATAAAAAAATTTCTTGAAACCTTTGAACAATGTTTTAAATTGATTTCCTTGTCATAAAAAGCAAGGAGCATTCACTTGAGGTTTGATGGTATTCAAGTTGGGGAGAATGAAAGGAAATGGTAGGTTACTAAAAATTTTGAAAAATTTGAACAAGCATAAGAAAATTGTGAATATGAATGTGAAAAACAAAAGAAAAAAATGCTTGTTTGAAAAGAAAAAAAATAGAGAATGAAAAATAATTGTGCAAAGGAAGTTTGGAAAGGGTGAGCAATTGTGAAAAGAAATTGGTGAATGAAGTTGTGATGTGTAAATACCATGTATAATGAATGTTTCTTTTGCGTGGAAACTTCGATTCAATAGCCTAAGAAATGTCCTTTTGTTGTGAAACCTGGACAAGCTACAAACTTTCAAGCCCTTAGTGATCTTTTTGCTTCCATGATTTCATTTATGATTGTTAGATGAATGTATGAATTGAACTATTGTTAACATTGTTTTCATATGAATGTAATTGTCCCGCGGTTGCAACCGTGTAAATTTCTTCATCCTTATTCTAAAGAGGAGTGTTAGGTGTGATTTATTCTTGAACATTTGTATTGCATTAGAATTTTTGACACGTGTTTTGTGCTTAGACTTTGTTTCATAATCGTGGTGTCGTTGTAGTTTAGTGGTAAGCATTGTTTTGCATGTACTTTTGATATTTGTACCATACGTTTGTTTTCCGTTTGTAAAAACCTGTTGAGCATAATTTCTTGATAATTGCTTTTGTTTCTTCGAGTTGATTGATTCTTGTTTGATGATAAAAAAGTTTGAGTTGGGGAGAGTTTGATAAGTGCTAAATTGTAGTGATTTTGAGTGTAAATAATTGGCACTTATCAGCTTAATTATACTAATAAACCTCAACTTTAGTGTATGTTTTGTGTAGTTTACATTATAGTGTGTAATATGCATAATCATGTACATATCAGTAAGTTTGATAGTTTTTCTTATTTTGTTTATAGGTAATAATGCATGGTTGAAGTATGGACCCAATTAAGCCAAGAGAATGCTTCAAAATGCACAGTTTTGACCAACAAAATGTTGGCATTCGCGCTTAGCGCAGTTTTCAGTGCGATGAGATTGTGGCAGTGGTATAATCAATGTTTTTGTTTTCCTGACCCTGCTTAGCGCGATCTGACCGTGCTTAGCGTGAATTATATCGGTTTAAGGGTACTTTAATTAAGATCGCACTTAGCATGATCTAAGGGCGCTTAGCGTGGTTGTAATTTTCAGTTTTGTATAAATACCCCTCATTCAGATTTTTAGAGTGGTTTTGAGAACTTTTAATCCCAACTCCATCAAACAAATTCTTTGTGTAGTGTAGCTTAGAAACAACATTAGAGGTTGCATAGCGATGATCCAGAGTTGGAATTGCGTCACTTTGCTGGATACGGCTAGGGCTGTTTTCGGTCCGGTCCGGTCCAGATATTTGCTATCCCGAGAACCGGACCGAAATAGTAATCGAGTAATCCAGGACCGGACCGAAACAGTAATGGGTAATTTTTTTGGACCGAAACTGGACCGTTACTTCGGGTATTCGACAAAAGTATCCAATATAGTATCCATTTTCGGTATCGGATAAAAAAAATTATCCATTCCCGGACCGAGTAGATTTCGGTCGGTCCATTGGTCCGGTTATATTGGGCCGGTTTGCGGGTGGATCTCGGATAAACCGGTCCAAATACAGCCCTAGACACGGCGAGAGATTCCTCTTCATCTTCCTTATTCTCTCTGTACCTTTCTTGTTGGGGTTTGTATGTAGGTTTACTTTGATAGTATGTATATTTATTGACATGACACTGTATACAATCTATTTCATGAATTTATATAGATGTCATATTTGTTTACCTGTTTATCTTTGATTTGAACCGTTATAGATATATACTCTTCAGATTTGGATCTAGGATGAACATCTGTTAGACGCTAAACTCTAGACATAGATTTAGATTTAACACTCGTGTGGGTATCGATTCTTAATGCTCCGTGTTGTTTGATAGGCTGAGAGATCGTCGATTAAATAATACGGTTGAACACTCGACGGAAGTTTAGACATGAACCCTGTTGTGATTTAGGTTGTGTACAACTGATTGGTAGATTTGTGTATTAGATAGGTGAATGAACGTCATTCATGACGAGTTCTCTACCGTACTTTATTTACTTGTTCATATGTTTTACTTTCCGAGTGAAGTTCTCAGGTAAATCTCATCCTCTTGCTCTCTTTGTTTCTAGGAGCTTCTTTCTCCTTCTTTTACTTTCCTCAAATCTGATTGTTGGTTGCTAAATTATTGCTATTGAATGCTGCTGTTTTTTTACTATGTTAAATCCAGTGCTTTTAATGTAGGTTTTGGTAATTTTTCAGAAGAGTAGTGATAGGTTCAATCCCTCTTCGTGTATAAAATAATGTATAGGCTTTATAGTGAAATTGGACATGGTATGTGTGAAAGGAATTTGAAGGAGTGTAGAGTTAAGATCAACTTGAAGGTTGAGAGAATTGTGGAGTTGAGATGAGTTGTACGTGAATCGGTTACTGATTTCATGGAGTGAGGTGGTTTTCCACGGTTTAGTGACTTGAGGGAAACAACTTGAGGGTAAAAAGGATTATGGAAGAGGTGGTACTGAGGTGAGAAAAAAACTCCCTAATTTCAAGGGATTTTCAAGTGTGAACCGTGGGGCTTTTGATGAGGTGTTCCCATTAAAATTTAATCCCCATTCTGTAATTTACAGTAGTAACTTGTGATTCAAACTTTTACTGTCAACTGCTGTTGACCAACCTTTATGCTTCCTTGACAGGTTCTAAATGCAAGCTTGGAGTACACGATGAAAAGTATAACTTTAGGCCTTTGAGGTAGGAGTGTTCGTGGTTCATGAACTGCACTGAACCAAACCACATATATGGTTCAATTTAGTTTACAATAACCATTTAAATAAAAATGCAGTTAACTGCTAAAATGATTTCAATTCAGTTTAAAACTAGTTTAGAAGCAGTTTGTGTTTATAAACTAGTTTATAATCAATTTGTTTTATTTGATAAAAAAATGTTAATTTAAAAAAAATATTTTTATGATATTTGAAAAATTTATTCAAAAACATAATAATTTTTTATTTAAAAAAAATTGAATTTTTTTATTTTTCTGAAAAAAAGAAAAAAATCGAAATAAATTATTTTCATTTTATATAAAATTTTCGGATTTTTTTTTATTTTTCGAAAAAAAATGTTTTTTTTTTTATTTTTCGAAAAAAAATGTTTTTTTTTTTATTTTTTGAAAAAAATGTTAACATTTTTTTTTCAAACAAAGAATTTCAGAATAAAAAAATATTTTTAATTTATTTTATTTTTCGAAAAAAATTATTTTTTTTTCAAAAAAAAATTATATTTGGGGAAAAATTAGTTTCAAACTTCATTTTTTGCAGAAAAAAAATTTTTTAGAATAATTTTTTTTTTCAAAACAAAAATTTACAATTTTTGGAACATTTTTTTCGGAAAAAAGTTCAAAATAAAAAAAATTTATTTTTTTTTTCAATTTTTTTTAAATTTGGGTAAAAGTTTTTTTTAATTATTTTCAATTTTTTTCATTCTCAATAGTTTTTCTTCTTTTTGTATGAAAAACTTATTTATATAATTAAAATTATTTATAAAAAGACAAAATACCATTTTTAGTCCCTTTACTTTATCTCGGGGTCCAGTTTGGTCCCTTAAGTTTTAAAAGTGCCAAAATGGTCTCTTAATTATACACAATGTGGCACGTTAGTCCTTTCCGTTTACTCAGTTAGTCAAAGTCAATAATATGGCCTACGTGGCACTGATGTGGAGTTTGAGATGGTTAGGTGTAATTTTATTTTGTCAAGGATGCCATGTGCATGCCACATAATAAATAAAATTGATTAAAAAAATATAAACCAATTTTTTGAAGTCAGTCACAATGAAGAAGATGAAGATCATAATTCATGCCTAGAAGAAACTGAAACCCAGAAAAATTCATTCCCAGAAAAATTTTAGATCTGATTAGCTTCTGAATCAAAAGAAAAAGTTATACAATCACAGTGAGAGAACTTGATTTCAATTATATATACGATTTCGATTATCATTTGTTGAAGATTTGTGGAATAGTTTTTGGGTTTCGATTTCAGTTTCGATTAAGATTTCAATCTTGGTTTTTACGTATAATTTTGATTTGTGAAATAATTGCTGGGTTTGTACAATTTCAGATTAGTATCCTTTGTTGTTTATAAAATGGTTTGTACAATTTATGGGTTTGTACAATTTCTAGGTTTGTAAAATGGTTTGCATGATGGTGCTCCACTCCATGTGAGAGTGATTATTATGCTTTGCTGTTTATTTATTTTCATTCTCAACCATTTTGAGGCCACGATCTACAATCCTTGTAATTCAAGGTGCTCCAACATTCTTTAGTTCAGCAAATAATTCCATTCATAATTCAAGGTCAACAATACTGTTAGGTTTATTTTTTTAGGATATTTCTTATAAGAACTCCACTTCCTTGAACATTTGCTTGAAAGGGTTGTTCAGAAGTGGACAATTTGACAAAACCTGCCACATGTTTGATGGAATGCATGTTAGAGATGTAGTTAGTTGAAACATTATAACTTCAGGTTTTGCTTCTTATGGGTTTTCTAATCATGCCTTGGAGATTTCTGTTGTGATTCACTTCCTTAATTTTAACATCACCTGTGTCGAGTCATGATTCTTGAGCTGACACTGTTTTGTAATATTAGAGTCATGATTCTGGATTAATTTTTAATTGGATGTATTTATGGTTTTTCAATCCTTAAATTTTGCATTTATTTCTCAACAAATTGTTTGATCAGCTTTAAATTATAAGATAATTCTTTTTAATAATTTATTTCTCAAATACAAAACTTGATTGGATGAATCTTGTAGAATGCATATGGTATGCATCTATTATGAATATGAACATAATGCATCGTGTTGAATTGTTGGAAAACATATGGTTTGTTAATATATTTTTTTTCGTAAAACAAATAAATAAATATGTTATAGCCTAGTGGTGCACTATCTCTCCAATTAACCATGGTGACCATGGTTCAATTCCTACTGAAAGGCAAAGTTTTGGTTTTTTTTTTGTTGAAGTTTTGGTGACCTTGGTGATGAAGATGAATGTTCATTGCCAATTCAGCTGCCATGCGTGCATAAATAAACGCCGTTTCAGAAAAATAGACGGAAAGGACTTATGTGGCGCTGTTTGAACAATTAAACGATCAAATTGACACTTTTAAAACTTAAGGGACCAAAATGGACCCCGAGATAAAGATAAGGGGTCCCGAGATAAAGATAAGAGACCAAAAAGAATATTTTGCCTTTATAAAAATAAACAGGTTATGAACCGATTTTAAACTGAATTAGAATTTTTTGAATTAAATGGTTAAGTTCATTAACCATTTAAGTAGTTCAGTTTTTTTATGGTACAATGCAATTCAGTTTAGTAATATAGTTTGGTTAATTATATTTTTGCACACCCCTACTTTGAGGTATGCCACTCTGTGTTTGAGGCCTGCGTTTTATGACTTGTTATACTTTGATTCAAATATGATGTGAGCTTGCGCTTTCAACATTTCGATCTCATGATGTGGTACTTTGTGTATTTGGCCTGTTGTAAATGTTTCCTGTGTAAATATTGTTCGTATACAACTCTAATTTATTCCTTACTGACATATTGTGACAGGTCTTGGATGCATAAATTGAGTGAACTGAGGGAATGCATAAACATGATTACTCAAGCTTAGGAAACATCAAAAATGAAAATCCCAAGGATGCAATATAGTAACTGATGTAGAATGAACCTTTGTGTTTTGCTTCATGATTCAAATATTTTAAATTTTCAATCTCTTATACCTTGCTTCTTGGTAGATAACCCAAAGTCCCAAAGTGTAGGATTTTCTGTTAGTTTTAGGTTTATGACTTATATAAGGATTTGGTATCTTTGTAAAAGTTTGAACTTATATGCCAAATGAGGCTTGAATTGAATGGGGATCTTTCTTGTAGTTTAAGAAATTATGCAACATCCAATCAACTTGTATCCATTTGAAATCTTGTAAATTGAGAACCTTGTGTCACTTTGAAATTAATGGTTGAATCTTGTATCAGCTAGGCCTTCTTTTTGTAGTCTAAAAACTTGATGTGAATGACATAAAATGAAGATTCAACTGTGCATTTAATCTTGTTATTCAATGTATGGAAGGCTTGGCGTAGGACTTGGTATGAGAAACTTGTGACAAATGATAGACATACATGTGGTTGCATCTGAATGTGTACTTTATTTCAGAAGTCAATTCCCATTTGCCTTTGCTATGAACTTTGGAAACAGGTGAACTTTCAATTTTGCAATATGAACATAATGAAAATGAAATGGTGACCTAAACTATGGTAACAAAATTGCTTTGATAAAATAATGGGTAAGTTCGAGTGTTAAGCAATTATGACTTAATCTCTCAAAGCTACCTTACTTCAAGCCACCTTAAGAAGAATAAAAAGAAAAGTATCATGGTTTCCCTTCACAGAGACTTCCACTTTTGAATGAATAACTATGCAAATTTGAATGAAAATGACTCACTAGTCACATGGACTAAATGGAATTCAAAACCAATTGCAAAAAATGAAACAATACAACAGTCACATGGACTAAATGGAATTCAAAACCAATTGCAAAAAATGAAACAATGCAACAGATAGTGGATGACTATCAAGTGAACTCAAATCAGAGTAACACTTCCGCTATGTTAAACTCGAGTTGAACCATGCACAATCCAACCTCAAGTAAACCTTGTCCTCAAAGGAAACAAGACCTCAAATCACTATCTGAAATGAGGGAGCCATTATATGGTGATGATGTGGCAAAACCTCAACTATAAAATAAAAGATTTGGGCAAAATTAGGGTGTGACAATCTTAACTACTACATATCACACACCTCATACGCTTATACCAAAGGACTTCCCACACGTACAAAGCATCTCACCTCGCATGAGCAATAAGAAAGTCTCTCGTTGACCTAGTATTTAAGATTCTCCATGGGCTATGGCTTGGATAGATTAGTAAATTTGAAAGGTGGGCAAAACAAGAAAGTTAACACAGTGAATTTTTTCATTGAGAGGGATGCGATCTTTTATTTATTGTCATAACTGAATGTTGAATTAAACCCATATCAGGTGCAAATTTTTGGTAAGGATAAACATTCAATTCTTAATGAAGCTTTTTGCACTATTCATAGTGAGAAGACCTATCAACATGCTATGTTTGATGAAAAGACACTTGATGTGTTATCATTGGCAGTAGTAAAAACAAGAAAACATGGATCAACATTAACTTAATCTAAGTTTGGTTATGAAATTTTTTATTGTGATCATGGTAGGAGTGCTTCACATTGCATAAGAAATTGAAGGTTTTTATTTTAATCAGAGGCTTTTAGAGCACACATAAATACCATGGACATGTTACCACTTTTATTTGTATGCTCTACAACCTTCACTACAACAAAAATTATTTATCACCATGGTTGGGAAAAGGGTTTCACCACGGTTAGTTGTCAGAGATAAAGATTATGATAGAAAGTACAATACTTTCTACTTCAGGACTAAGGTATATGGTGAAAAGTTGAACAATGCGCTATATTTCACAACAGTTGGAACTTCCAACCGTGGTAAAATGTCAGTCATCCCACTTTTCTTCACGGTTGGAAGTTTCAACCGTGGTGAAAAGTCAGTAATCCCAACTTTCCCTCACGGTTGGGAGTTCTACCCGTGGTGAAAAGTCAGTTAGCCCTGTTTTTCATCTTTGCCATATACTTTGGCTGACAACATGAGAACTTCCATCACAACATAGAATATTAAATATTTATAACACAACAACAACAACAATTACAAAAAAAAACAAAAACAAAACAAAATCAATAAAATCATTAAATAATAGATATCTCAATAACAACAACAACAATCATAAACAAAATCAATAGAATCGTTAAATATCAAATCTCAACAACAATAACAACAAGTACTACAGTAATATTAGAAACCATTTTGCAACTTAAATGAGAATTAAAAGTCAGTATTTATATATGTGGTAACACAGACACGGAAGTCATCATCAATTGTGATATAGTGTATACTCGAAGGAATTTTTAAGTATACTAGTAAGAAACCCGTGCTTCACATCACATGTTTACCAAATTATTACTCCCTCCGTCCCACAATGAGTGACCCAATTGACTTTTCACACAGATTAAGAAAAAAGAAATAAATGGAGAAGAGAGAATGATATTTTTACTAAAGTACCCCTATGATACATTGGAAATGATGAAAGTAATATTAATTAGAGGGTAAAATAGGAAAATTTGCATTGAAAATTGAAATGGGTCATATATTTTGGGACACCATTTTATTCCAAATGGGTCACTCATTGTGGGACGGAGGGAGTATTTGTAAATTTTGAATTCATTCTTCAATTGGTTAACATTGACATAGATACAAATATATGCTAATAATATGCACCAACTTTTAAACATTTATTCGTACTTACAATAAATGTACAACCGATTCTCTGTTTGATTCTGTGCTAACACTTTTCTATAACAACAATTTGAATTATAAAAAAAAATAAAATAAAATAATTTATTACAAATTTTAAATTATAAAAAAAATAAAATATATTAATAATATATTTATTATAATTAATTAAAATTAAAATTGTTATTATTTTTAATTTGTATGAAATAATGTCCTTTCAAATCTTTTCAACAAATCTTCATAACATTACAGAGATTGGAATCATATCTTATGCCTGAAGTTTATATCAGTATTTAACAACTACTCATACATGTTCAACATTTATTAGTAGTTAATTTCTGCTAAATATCTTTTTTATTTTTTTAAAGGCCAAAGCAAATAAATATATTAATTGCAGGCATAAGAAATGCCTAAGTTCTGCTAAATATCTCAATGATGATGACTAATTACCTAGACTTAATCATTTAAAGTAGGCTTTAGATAGCATGTGGAGTAGTGAATTGCAATGCATACATAAAAGACTAACGAATATTGAAATCAGATTAATGATAGTAAATGATTATAGAATGCACGGGTAATTAATGGCATGTCAATACCAACAGATTTGCCTGATTGTATTCCTTTTTTTTTTCAATAAATAAAATTACGATGAAGAAAATTTTCAAACAAATTTTTAATAAACACTTTCTGAATGGTGAATTAAAAAAAATAAAATTTTTTCAACACACTAAAAATTATACAATAAATTAATTATTTAATACTTATACTTAAACATAAAAATCATCAACTTCAAATAACTCAAAATTTAAATTTAAATGAGAGATCATTCACATAAATTCTTAATCCATAGTACATTTAAAAAAACATTCGGCATGTCTGAAGCAGTAAATAAGAGATCCACCATATTTTCTAACTGATTTAATTCTCTCATTTGTCTTTGATTAAATCGTCATAAAAATCAACATGCAGTAAATAACAAACCATAAAATGATAATTAATTTATAAAAAATAATACTACCTCCGTTTTTTTTTATAAGTCGCTTTGGGAAAAAAATTTTGTACCACAATATAAGTCGTTTTATAATACCAATGAATCATTAATGTTATTTTTCCTACGATACCCTTAAATATTTATTATTCTCTCTCCTTTCAATTATGTAAATTTGTCTTTTCAATATCATTAATAGAGGACAATTTTGTAAAACCATTCATAATTTCTATTTTCCATATTATATTTATTACATTTCTTAATATGTGTGAAAAGTCAAAAACGACTTATAAAAAAAACGGAGGGAGTATCAATTAGTTTAATTGCAATTGATAATATAAACATTAATAATATTAATTAATTTAATGAAGTATTGTTTGACTTGTTTGTTACGACAAATATTCTTCAATAATAAATAAAAAATGAAAGAATATATTGAAAATATTGTTAAGCAAAATATAGTGAGAAATATTATTTTTAATACTACGTATTTAAGTAATCAAACAATCACTTAACATGGCCCAATTTCAATCTTTTATAATTTATACATATTAACTAACGGATCAATAATTAGTAAAATTGATCAAATTTCAATCTCTTTATAGTATATCACTACATATATCAAGTAACAAATCAATAGTTTTGACAAAACAGAAATTGGTTTTGGTTTGTGAAAACTTTAAAATGATAATTAATATCATTAAATTTTAAAAAAACGTTTTGAAAAACGTTTTGTAAATACGTTTTATAAAATTTATTTGTTTTCCTTTTTATTTTCTGTTCATAATTTTTTGGCCTTAAGGTAACATGATAATTAATATCATTAAATTTTTAAATAACGTTTTATATAAACTAACAAACCACAATCTCAAAAAGATTCTACATTTAAGATTAAAGGTAGTATAACAATCAACTTCAAAAAAATATTCTACAATTAAGATTTAAGATTCTACATTAAAGTATTTTTTTTTAAAGGTGAGATAAAAGTAAAATCTATTTTATTAATAACAATGATACTATTTTCTATAGCCTTAAAACTCTTTAAAATTATAATAAATGAGTAAATGAAAAAGATCTATGTACTATTATTTAATATATTATGTACTTTTTAAATGATATAAATATTACAAATAAAAAAGAAAATCAAAACTAATTGTCTATATTTAGCATATAATAGAAGACAAAAAATTAAAATAAGTACATTAATTTAATACAATTAGTTATCATTTTTTATATACAATTATACATTAATTCGAATCTAGTGACATCCAAATGTTATATATGTAAATAGAGAAGACTTTGCCAAATTCAAAAAAAGACTAAAAACAAAGTTGATTCCTAAATTAAAAGGAATCAAACATACTAATTAATCTACACCAACTTATACTAACAATTGTTTGCATATATCAAAACCTCATAGCCCTTGCTACATGAACACTTGAAAGTAAGTCTTAAACATTTTTCACCCCACCCTACTCTCACAGCTTCTTCAACATCTTCCTCCAATTCAACATCTTACCCATTGTATGCAGAAATCCTCATTGTTACTCGATAGCCACAAATAACTATGGTTATAATATATAGGATGAAACATGCTAGATTGAAGTTTATTCCCGTTTGAGAGCAGCTCACTAATGCATTTTGAATTTGATAGACTCATTCAATATGTTCACTGATAGGGGAAGAAAACTTTCCACTTCTATTACAACGAATAGAAACAACAATTTTATCATGTCAGGAAACAAAGTTCATGTATGATATATGCTGCAAAACTAAATATTCAAGCATCAGTGACAAAGTTAAGAGTCGTGATATGCTATAGATAAGAATTAACCTTTAACTCACCTTCAAATTTTGCACAACTTTATCAGCCTTAATGTCATTTATTTTGCGATGATTTCAGTAGCAGTAGCTATAAGATTCACATAAAACCTTAAATGAATATATGAAATATTGAACATATAACATCATGAATGCCAAAGACATATTGCAGAACCTCCTGCAAAATAAAAACAAATTAAATGAGATATATATGTAATCCAACCAAAATGATTACTCAACCAACCAAGGATATCTTGGATAACCCCCTGGTATTTACTATTAGTGTTCTATCTATGAAAAAGTCAAACCTTTTGACAACATTCAATCTCAATTTTTAACTGCTTGTCATTGATCTTCTTCATGCTCTTTTCAAAATCTTCTAACTTGTTTTGCATGAATTTAGCATCCTATGATGTTATACAGATTCTAACTTGTTGTGCATGATTTTAGTATCCTATGCTGTTATACAGTTGCTATTGAAAAGGGACAACCTTAAAATTATGATAAAATAATAAATTCATCAAAACTAAAATAAGAATTAGAATGCATTTGGCATTAAGGGATCCACCTTAGCATTAAAACACACACAGATAAACAGTTGGGTATTAAAGAAAAAAGAATCAATGGAGCAAAGATAAATGTGAATAAAAATTAAGGTTTATTAAGCATACCTTCAGCCTCAACTCTTCAGAAATAACATCTAAATCCCTCACAGGGTTAACAATGTCATCTACATGGATAATATTTGGATCCTTAAATGCACCTAACAAACGAAAATGACTATAGGTTAATAACCCCCAGATCAATACTCATAACAGAGCTAACATGTATGCCAAATGCTCATGACATAAAGCACATAACTCCACCAACAATGAAACAAATGACTAAACACATAACTAAGATAAAGAAGGAGAAATCATTATGTTTTATCTTTGTTTTTCGTTCTACAATTTATAAAGTGTGATGTGTTTCCCTTTGATCTATCTTCTCTAAGCTTTAAAATGAATAACTGAGACGAAGAAGGAGAAATCATTACGATGAACTGTGTAAGGATCGTCATTATAAATTCTTATGCATAAATAACATTGTAGTACTTTAAAATGAATAACAATGATTTTTATATTCAAAATCATAAAATCGTAAAGTTAGAATAAATATAAAGACAAAAACTTGTTCACATATTCACTTTCAACCGAAATAATCTATAGGATAAACAAATCTACCTTGATTTTGAGTTTTTCTCCTAGAGGAACTTCCCAATACCTGTTACAGTTCCCCCGGATCATATCCCTGCAACCCTATAAGATGTCGATAACTATAGAGTTTCTTGTACGTCCCTTGCTCAAACAACATCCCTAGAAGCATATCGTGTCGTTTCTCAAGATTACGACCATATGAAGTAACTAATTCACTGAAAAAGTTCAAAAAGAGTATAAAAGTCAAGTTACCACATTTGGCAAAATCCATTTCTTGATTCATAACATAGTAAAACAGAAAACAACACATTAATTCTGTGTACATAAAAGAACTTAGGTGATGATTATAACACTATTTTCCCCAACAACAAAAATCATCTCAATCAACTCAATCATGAACTGAATAAGCTTCTTCAAAAATCGATTAACATGTACTTAGTGTCTAAATTTACACAGAAACTAAGTACCTGGTAGTATCAATCTTCTCATCAGATTCCATAGCAGTAGCTTCAAACTCATCAATACCACCGGTATAACTTATAATAGGTTCACCTTCAACAGGAAATGTGTCTTCAATCAACTTTGGTTCTCATCAAGATCTTCACTTGCAAAAAGAAGAACACCAACATTCAAGTTCATCAGCATCAAATCAAAAACTACAACCGCATAACAACAGATTCGTATCAGCACCAGAAGCGATTTACAACAACAACAATCACTGAGTAAGAAGAAGATCGCGAGAGTGAGAGCTTACCGTTAGGTCAACATTAACGTCGGAGTCACGCAGGTCAGATACCGTTCTCGATTGCGCGTCGTAGAGTAAACTTATGTCCGTTACGACTTGTATTGCGATCGGTTGCGATCGGCTGCGAAGAAGAACCTTGCCATGGTGTTGTGAGGGTTACGGCGCGATGTGGATGAGGAAGAACATTGAAGGCGCCAGTGAGTGTATGAGAAACTGAAGAGGATGAACGAAGGTGAAAGAAGCAGAGGGACAACGCATGGGAGGAAATAGAGGAGAGGAGGTAATCTGATGTATTTAGGGTTTTTTAACCCTTTGTGTTGCTGTGAAAGTGAAAGAAGTGTTGGTGTGAAAGTGAAAGGCGTAGGCAAAAACAATTTCATACCCAGGTTGTTTAATGAGGAGTGTTAATAGGTGTCTTTCTATTTTTTCAAAAGTAGTTACGGGTGCAACTCATCATATTCCAAGGAAAGTTAAGGGTCATATTCAATGTAACATTAAACAAATTATTATTATTATTATTATATACAAAAATAAGAGATAATCTTTATTTTTTTTAATTGGAAATAGATGTAAAAATATATATGAATGCCACATCAGCCGCATTTATTGCTGGATGCATAAGAATAGAGATAGTTTCCAAAAGACTAAAATGTCCCCGGAATAAGAAAAGGTTTGGTTGTTAAAGAAAGGATTAATTTAGGTAATTCCAGGTACTATTCTTTTTATAATTGTATATTGATTGCCACAAATAGTAAATTATTGGAAGCACATGCTCTTATAAGTAAATGCCAGAGATCCATATCTAATAGACTTGCTAATAAAATCAAATAGAGGTATCAGACAATCCACATCGCCCTTATGAGAGGAAGGAAACACTATAAGAAAATATACATTTCGTAATGAAATATTACCTCGGCCAATTAATTCACCGAGGTAAAATTTATTTCATTAAACGCATTCTTTTCATATTAATTTTCAAGTCATTTTTTTCCCACGGTCAAAGTTTCCCACCATGGAGAAAACCCCCCTTAAGGACATGCTTTGATTCCAGCACCAACAATTTTGTTCTTTATTCATTTTAAGCCACCTTTCTCCCTAGTTGAAAATTCCAACCGTGGAGAAAACTACAATAGTCATGAGTTCGAATCTCAACACCAAAAGTTTGGCTTTTATTTATTTCTAAGCCACTTTCTCAATGATATATACTCAATTTTATGATAAGAGGTTTGAGCATACTAACCTTTCTATCTAGTCCATATCAAAAACTCAAATACTTGAAAGGAACTAAACCATTTTTACAAATTCAAAAATATGAGTGTGCAAAAATATGGTCAACCAAACTATATTCTTAAATTGAATTGCATTGCATCATAAAAAAATTGAACCATTTAAATGATTAATGAACTAAACCATTTAATTCAAACAATTCTAAGTCAATTTAAAACAGGTTTATACCAAGTTTCATTTTATAAATTAGTTTAATTATATGAATAAGTTTTTTTTATAAAAAGATGAAAAAAACTATTGAGAGTGAAAACAAAAAAAAAGTTGGTTTTTTAATAGAAATTAAAAATATAGATTTTTTAGAAAATAATAAAAAATATTTTGTATTCCAAAAACAAAAAATATTTTCTTTTTGAAAATAAAATATTTTGTTTTTGAAAATAAAATATGTTTTTTATTCATAAAAATAAAAAAATATTTTTTATTCATAAAAATAAAAAATATAATTTCATTTGAATAAAAAAAATTATTTTTGAAAATTATAAATATTTTTTGATTCCACAATTTTGAGTCATTTTTTCCCACGGTCAAAGTTTCCCGAACCATGGAGAAAACCCCCCTCAGGGACATGCTTTGATTCCAGCACCAACAATTTTGTTCTTTATTCATTTTAAGCCACCTTTCTCCCTAGTTGAAAATTCCAACCGTGGAGAAAACTACAATAGTCATGAGTTCGAATCTTAACACCAAAATTTTTGCTTTTATTTATTTCTAAGCCACTTTCTTAATGATATATACTCAATTTTATAATAAGAGGTTTGAGCATACTAACCTTTTTATCTAGTCCATATCAAAAACTCAAATACTTGAAAGGAACTAAACCAGTTTTACAAATAAAAAATATGAGTGTGCAAAAATATGGTTAACTAAACTATATTCTTAAACTGAATTACATTGCATCATAAAAAAATTGAACCATTTAAATTATTAATGAACTAAACCATTAATTCAAACAATTTTAATTCAATTTAAAACAAGTTTATAACAAGTTTCATTTTATAAATTAGTTTAATTATATGAATAAGTTTTTTTATAAAAAGAAGAAGAAAAACTATTGATAGTGAAAACAATAAAAGAAATTGGTTTTTTTATAGAAATTAAAAATATAGATTTTTTAGAAAATAATAAAAAATATTTTGTATTCCAAAAACAAAAAATATTTTCTTTTTGAAAATAAATTATTTTGTTTCTGAAAATAAAATATGTTTTTTATTCATAAAAATAAAAAATATTTTTTATTCATAAAAGTAAAAATATAATTTCATTTGAATAAAAAAATTTATTTTTGAAAATTATAAATATTTTTTGATTCCACAATTTTTGTTTCTCTGAACAATTTTTTTTTCTTCTGAAAATTAAAAATTTCATTTTTTTGAAAAAGTAAATTTTTAATACATTTTAAAAAAATAAAGTGTTAAATTATATTTTTTTAAAAATTATAAAATTTTATTCCGATTTTTTTGAATTTTGTTTTCTTCTGAAAAATAAAAAATTCTAATATTATTTTAATATATATATATATATATATATATATATATATATATATATATATATATATATATATATATAAACAAAAATTTTCGTAAAATTGGTTTTTAATGAGTTCAAATTACTAAAATTAGTTTATAATTGCAAACGGATTATAAATTAATTTATAAATACAAACTGATTCTAAAAAAAAGTTAAATTGAATTGAAATTATTTTAGCAGTTAATTATATTTTATTGAAATAATTATTATAAATTGAACTGAACCATAAATATAATTTGATTTAATGCAATTTATGAATCATAAACACCCTTATTTAAAAATATCTCGGTCAATCTTATGATAATAATGTTTTAATATTTAAATAATTAACTTGAATATAACAATATAAGTATTAAAATAAAATAAAATTGGAAGACCTCCGACTAAAATTTGGTAAACATAATATTTTCCATAGGGATTACATAGGGTTAAAAAGTTTGGTACACCTAAAAATAAATACTAATATTTTCCATAGGGATTACATATGGTTAAAAATAAATACTTGTTCAATCAAAATTTTAGAACATACTCAAGACTAGAATCACTACTCACTTGGATCAAAATTTATGCTACTAAGAACAGTTATATATTCTATGAAGCTAGAAACAACTGCCGCTAAACTATTCATAAGAGCACTATTAAGGTTAATTACTAATTAAAGATTAACACTTTAATTTGCATTACCACCAAATAGGCAAATAGACTATTTTTGTTTATTTACACGTAGCTGTCTTAAACGAAAGCAAAAGGACAGATTGGTTGACTTTTGACAGATTAATTTAAAATCAACACCATTTGGCTGGTTGAGATCATGTGTCATATGTGGACACTCATCATGATGAATCTTTCTCAAAAGTCTGTAATAAAAGAGCTATTAGCCATAACTGCGTCAGATAAAGATTAAAAATTCTATATGCAAAAGATTTCAGTTAAAAGGTACTTTGAATGGAGTAACATGCTTGACATCATATTGCATTTACCTTAATACTTCAAGTAAACCTTCTCCAGATAATAACCAACTATCCCATCTTTATTTCTCTAATATCCAACTTTCTCCAGACTATATTTCAAACTACTATGGTTTCAAAAAGAAATTTCACTCTTTGGAAAGGACACGTTAAATCACTGACGCCTCTTTTATATTTAATAGGGCAATCCAATTGGTCCGTTTAGACTCATCTCGTAAAAACCCGAAAAAAAAAGGGGCGGTGCGGAACAAGTATTGTGAAGTGCGTGTGTTTAAAACATTAGTCTGCTTTGAAAAAAATGAGGACGGAGAAAGCTTACTGGCACTACACACTTAAAAATTTATGTTAATATTTGTTTCCGCAAAAACCTGCATAAAAATGGGGCGGAATAGGGCAGACATATTAGAGAGTGCAGACCTATATTTAAATTTGATATTTTACTTTTATTATATAATTATTAATATTTTGATTTTAATAATCAATTATTATAATATATTTAACAAATTATTAATTAATAGAAAAAATAAAATACTAATATTGTATAATTATAGTTGGATTACACATGCGAAAATACTATTTTACATTATTGCTTACGACACAATTTATCTAAGTGGCCACAGGTTTCGCACGGATGAGGTTCTATCTGTCGTATAGATCTCGTTCGATTCTCCTCATGCGCGTGATACGAAGTTTTCGGGTTTAGATCATCTAAAAACAATTATTCTATTCTTGAAAGCTTTGTGCTTGCATGTCGGGGCTGCCGTAATTGAGTTCGATGCCTATGTTTTTGTAGTTCGATTGTGTTGTTTAGGTCGACGTGGTCACAATTGGGCGGTAGCCGGGTCGTTTGAATGGTGACATTGGTGTGAATGTTTCATTGAAAAAAAAGGAAATTGATGTTGTGTTGTTTGGTAGTCTATGTTTGTTTTATTGTTTGTTGGGTGTTTTGGTATGTGTATGATGGGTTGGTGAGTGGTGTTTGTTGGTGTTGATATTGATAAAAATATCGCGGTTGTTGTTGGTAGTACGAAGTATGCTCTTGATTTTGTGATTGTGTGCATGACAAGTATTGGTTGTGGGTTTCGGTATTTGTGGGTTGGTAATTTTGTTGGGTTGAGTGTAAGTGTGTTGTTGGTTTTGTTGGGCGTTAGATGATGAAACTTGTTGGCGTGAGCCGACTAAATATTTGGGTTTAGACAAAAACCCAATTGTAACTGATTTATACTAATACATGTAATGAGGAGTGTTCTGGACTGGACTAATGGCTAGAATTGCCCTAATCCGCCTCTTCTCTAGAGCGGCCCATATCGCCTAAGTCCAATCCACAGAGGGGCAAAAGTGACATTTCTGCCCCTCCAACCGGGCAAGGAATGCAACGTTCCTCCCCGACGTTTATGCCCGTTACGCACGGCTTTCTCGCTGCCCGAACAGCAGAGGACAGGTGCCCGGAACTGCGGTTATGCCCGACATAACGACTAGTTTTGGGCACCCTGCCCGACATAACGGCTAGTTTGGGCAGTTACCTATTCTTTGGGGAAAACGGTTATTTCGCCCCGAAAATAGGACCGTTGGCCACGCGCTGGGGGCTCTATATAAACCCTCTCGCTTGAGAGGGTCAGGTATCGAATATTCACCTTAAGAATTCATACTTTGTACTTGCCCCTTTTCTCTGACCCTTTCTCACTTGAGCGTCGAAGTGCCTTGCAGGTACACTCCCTTCTCTCCATACGACCAGCATCCCTGACGCACTTGGCGGCCTGATTCTACAGGATCTGATCCAGCCTTCACGATCTGTGGCGCCGTCTGTGGGAAACTCTGTTCTCCTCTTCTTTCTTTAACCGAAGATCAAAATAACTTTCAAACATCATCACGATCATGGCCTCCCAAGATCGCACCCAGGATGCTCTTCATTCCACCATCCTCCCCGTCAACAAATCTGACGTTGACGGCCAATCATCTCTCCTCCGAGATGCCCGTTTTCTTAGGGATGGAGCCACTGCTTCTCCTCCCCCTACCCCTGCTGATCGCAACAACGATCAACCTTCTCTTGACCTCCAGTCCATTCCCGTTCCATCCAACACCGACCCGGCCGTGGCAGCTCTCCTAGAGGCGCTCAACAAGACTAACACCCTGATCCTGCAGCAGAACGAGAGGACCGGGGCACTGGAAGAATCACGCCGTCCAAGATCCCCTCATACGCGGAGGAGCCAGCGACGATCTAGAAGCCCTCAGCCACGGAGAGAAATCGACCGAAGACTGCGCCAAGAGCACGATCCTCGCGTAGCCCGAAAGCGCGACCAGATCTCCCCGCGTGACCAGCACGCTCACGACCACAAAAGGACTCGAAGGAACGAGGAATCTCCGATCAAGTCCAAAGGACGGGAACGCTCACCTTCTCCTCGAAGGAACCTCTCACCTTCTCCTCGAAGGAACCGCTCACCCTCTCCTCGAAGAAACCGCTCACCTTCTCCGCGAAGGAACCGCCGACGCGAGTAACCCGTCCGGTCACCATCATACACTAGTTTTAGTGACGACGACGAGCCTCGCGGCCCGTTGTCCCAAGAGATCCTGGCTACCCGTCTCCCGAAAGGCTTGGAGAAACCCCCGTCACTTGGCACGTACGACGGGACCACTGACCCAGACGAGCACATCAAAAATATCGATGCGCTCTTAGACTACCGCGGCGTACGGGGCGCCATCAAGTGCAGACTGTTCCCGACCACGCTCCGAAAAGGAGCAATGACATGGTATAAATAACTGCCCGAGGAGTCCATCACCTCGTGGAAACAGCTCGGCAGGATGTTCTCGCGGCACTTCACAGCATCTCGCCGCCACCCCAAAACTCAGGCCTCTCTCGGAGCCATAATCCAGGGGAAAGACGAACCTCTCCGAGCATATATCGAGAGGTTCAACAAGGAAGCTGTCCAGGTCCCGACGACAGATAAGATGAAGAAGTTCCTGCTCGAACAAGGGGTCCGCCCGGATTCCGAGTTCGCTAAAGCCATTGGCCTCGCGCCACCGAGGAACTTGGACGCCCTCCTTCTCAAAGCCCAATCTCATATTCAGTACGAGGAGAAGATTGCGGCCAGTAACGTCCGAGTGTCTCGCCGCCAGGAGAACGCCCGGGCTTCTAAAGGAGAAGAAGCCTCGACGTCACGTCGGGGTGAACGAAGGCACGAGGACCGTCCCCGCGACTCCCGTGACAGCAAAGGGCCCTCCGGGCGTTTCCATGATTACACTCCCCTGACCGTTTCCAGGGAAAAGACTCTGTCCGAATGTACCAATTTAGAGTTCAAACAAGCCGGGGTCCGTTTCCCCAAACAGCTGCCGAACAGACCAAACGTGGACAAGTCAAAATACTGCCGCTTCCACAAAAGTCACGGCCATACTACGGAGGACTGCATCCATCTGAAGGATGCCATAGAGATATTGATCAGGGACGGGCACCTGAAACAGTTCGCGAAGAAGAAGGACACTCATCAGCAGGACGCCCAGGAGTCCAAGAAGGTCGAGGAAGAGGTACCCTCCTCGGACGATGCCAACGTACAGGCCGCAATGTCCATCTCGCGGCCAGAGGACTTCTACGTCCCAGACAAGCTCAACGCCCCTGCTTATTTCGCGGCCCACAGGCCGTGGGAGACTTTTCCTTCCGCCATGGTCATTTTTGGCGGGGGATTCAACAAAGTCACTGTGGGTTCCGTGAAACGGAGGTTCGACAACCTGATCAACACCAGCTCCAACAAAGTGACCACGCTTGATCAGGCCCAGAAGGGCTCCGTCCCCATCTCCTTTTACAAAGAGGAACTCCTCGGCGGCTCCCCGAACTCCAGCATACCTCTGCTCGTCAGAGCCCGGATGGCGAACTTCGACATTCGCAGAATACTCATCGACCAAGGCAGCTCGGTCGACATCATGTACTCCCAGCTGTTCTCAACGCTGCAGCTGGACGAATCGCACCTTACCCCCTACGTAGGGTCCGATTTACAGGGATTCAACGGGTCTGTGACCAAGCCGTGGGGTTACGTCGAGTTGATCGTGACCTTCGGAGCAGCTTAAACGGCCAGATCCATCAAGGTGAAATTTTTGGTAATCGACTGCCCGTCGCTTTACCAATGCATTTTCAGAAGGCTAACTCTAGCCGAGTTGGTAGCAGTGCCATCGACCGTCCACCTGAAGATGAAGTATTACACTTCGAAAGAAATGGTCGCCACCCTCCACGGTGATATAGAAGCTTCCCGACGGTGTTTTGAAGCAGCTACAAAGGGGCTCAATGCCATCGCGCCCATGCCTAAAGCGTCGAGCAAGCCAGCACTGTCGACCAGCTCCGAGGAGGCCAAGCCTCTGCCCCAGGTCGACTCTATCGACCTCGACAGTCGCTTCCCCGAGGACCAACAGGAGGAACGAGCAGCTTCAGCCAGCCCATCCGCGTTATCCACCAGCAGCTCCCATCCGATGTGTCTAATCCCGGATGGCAACTTCGAGCTAGTCCTGTTCGGCGAAGACCCCCAACGGGGAGTAAAGATCGGAGCAGACCTGCCTGACATCGCGAGGAAGCAGCTCAAAGCGTGCCTCTGAGAGAATGCCGACCTTTTTGTGTGGTGCGCCGCAGAAATGCCCGGCTTGGATCCATCCGTCGCATGTCACCAGCTGACCATTGACCCGGCCATCAAGGTCGTAGCACAACGTAGGAGGAAGCAGTCTCTGAAGAAAACAGAGGCTGCCGAAAAAGCTGTAAAGGACCTCCTCGAGGCCAAATTTATTTCGGAGGCCAAGTACACCACTTGGCTGTCCAACGTTGTATTGGTTAAAAAATCTAATGGAAAATGACGCATGTGTATTGATTATACTGATCTCAATAAGGCATGCCCGAAGGATGCCTACCCCCTCCCCAATATTGATAAACTTGTTGATAATTCTGCTGGTTTTAAACTTTTATAGTTCATGGACGCCTACTCGGGCTACAATCAAATCCCAATGGCAATGTCCGACAAAAAATATACGACCTTCATGACCGAATCGGGGAACTATTACTACAACGTAATGCCCTTCGGCCTGAAGAACGCCGGAGCAACGTACCAACGAATGATGAACAAGGTATTTTGGGGAGAAATAGGCGACATGCTCGAAGTATACATGGACGACATGATCGTTAAGTCCCACGAGGAAACCGATCATACTGCCCAGTTACGAAAGGTCTTCGAACAAGCCAGGAAATACAAAATGCGTTTTAACCCGGAGAAGTGCACGTTCGGTGTCCGGGCAGGCAAATTCCTCGACTTCTACTTAACAGAACGAGGAATCGAAGCCAATCCCGACAAATACCGGGCATTCTCCGAGTTTCCTACGCCCAAGTCCAAAAAATCCATCCAGTCCCGCAACGGGATGCTCGCGTCACTATCTCGTTTCGTGGCCAAGTCCGTCCAGCACGCCCTACCATTCTTCAAACTCCTCCGCAAAGAGGCAGCATTCGAATAGACCGAGGAGTGCGACGAGGCCCTTCTCCATCTGAAACGGGCACTCTCAGAGCCGCCGGTCCTCTCTCGACCAGACAACGGCGAAACGCTGTACTTATATCTGGCCGTCACGACCGAGGCGGTGAGTGCCGCTCTCATCCGCGAGACCCCTGACGGGCAGAAACCCATTTACTTCATAAGCAAAGCATTGCAAGGACCAGAGTTAAGATACCAACAGATAGAGAAAGTGGCATTGGCCCTCATCAACGCAGCCAGAAGATTAAGACACTACTTCCTGGCTCACACGATCGTGGTTCGAACAGACCAGCCCATAAAGCAGCTGCTCGGATGACCAGATATGGCCAGCCGAATGCTCAAATGGTCGCTGGAGCTGTCCGAATTTGACATCCAATACGAAGGCAGAAAAGCCCTCAAGGCCCAAGCTCTGGCCGACTTCGTCGCGGAGATGACATTCGCAGACTCCCCCGCGAGCGATGCGCGCAAGTGGACCATCTTCGTCGACGGTGCCTCAAGCTCGGTAGGAAGCGGCGCGGCCATCATGCTGGAAAGCGATGAAGGAATTATCGTCGAGGTATCACTCACGCTGTCTTTCCCAACCTCCAATAACTAGGCGGAATACGAAGCCTTCCTCGCTGGGCTACGCCTTGCCGAGGACCTGGGCGCACAAGAAGTCGTCATTTGCACGTACTCACAACTCGTGGCCCTCCAGGTCCGGGGTGAATACCAAGCCAAAAACGACAACCTGACCGAATACTTGGCCCTAGTAAAGAAGGAAATGACGAAATTCACAACAGTGGAAGTGAAACACGTTCCCCGCGAACATAACGTACGAGCAGACGTGCTGTCTAAACTGGCCAGCACGAAGAAGAAAGACGGAAACAAATCCATCATACAGGAAGTGCTTCCTCGACCCAGCATCGAGAAGACTTCCTGTTAGTTTCTTGGATTGGCTGGAATTTTGGCAAAACAAAGTTTGTTCAATTTTGACGTCAAGGTGGTGATGTTGCAACATTGAGTCTTAACACTGGGCTGTGTTAAGTAGTGAAGTTGTTCAATGTTTGATGTCATATGGGTGATGTCACAACATTGAGTCTTAACACTGGGCTGTGTTAAGAGTTAAGTTGGATGCCTGATGTCACAAGCGATGTTGTGACATTAGATCTGCAGAATTAATAACATCAGGTTTTGTGATGTTGTTAGGGTTTGCGTTTTAGCTGGAATTGTGGAGAGCAGGGTGTCTCATTGGATGCGAATATCTTGGGATAGATATTCTCTGTTGCATAGAGATTTGATGCAAATTTGTAGGAGATTTAAAAGGTTGAAGATTTGAAAAGATTTTAGGAGAAAATCTGTTTTGAATATTCAGTTTTAAATAACAAATCAGGTCAGATATCGTAGCAGGTCCAAGTCCAATTCAAAGAGCTATATAATGCGCATCATTCCTGGAGGAAAAGTAACGAAGAAAGTGAGCTAAAGACTGAGAGTCGTTTAAGTCTTCGTGTATGTTTTGTAAACCATTCTAGTGTGAATTGGTGTTGTCGATTTGAGTTGTTCTTGATCAAAGCTGTGAAGCAGAATCAAGTAGTGTTATTCAAAGTGTGTGATCTTTGAATTACATCACTAAAGTGTTTTAGGGATTGAGTAGGGTTCTCATACTTAAGTGGTCTCTTAAGTAGAAGGTTCATTGGGTAGTGATTAAGTTTAGGAGATGTCAACTGGGTTGTTGAGTCTGTAAATTAATACTACTAATAGTGAAATTCATCCCTGGCTTGGTAGCCCCCAGACGTAGGTAGTTGAAACCAAACTGGGTGAACAATTTGGTGTATTTTTCTGTTGTTTATTTTGTCCATTGTGCAGAGTGTGTTGTTGTGACATCGCACTTAACATCACACGTCTGGTACCAAAATTTCAATTGGTATCAGAGCAGGTATCCTGTCTGTCTCTGGGTGAGATCTAGGGAAGTTACTTTTTGGTGTAAAGATGGACAAAGAAGTTGGAGGATTCGTCAACAGACCCCCTATTTTAGATGGCTCGAATTATGACTATTGGAAGCCAAGGATGATTACCTTTTTGAAATCCTTGGACAACAGGGCTTGGAAGGCTATCATTAAAGAATGGAAAGCACCTGTAGTGTTTGAAAAAGATGATGATGGGAAGGATAAAGAGGGCACCTCAAAATCGAAGCCTGAAGAAGAATGGACCAAGGAAGAAGATGAGCTTGCCCTTGGAAATTCCAAAGCCTTAAATGCAATTTTCAATGGAGTGGATAAGAACATATTCAGGTTGATCAATACCTGTGAGGTTGCTAAGGAAGCTTGGGATATTTTGAAGGCTACACATGAAGGAACATCTAGAGTCAAGATGTCAAGACTTCAGCTTATAACATCGAAGTTTGAAAGTCTGAAGATGAAGGAAGATGAGACTATTCATGACTTCCACATGAATGTTCTTGAGCTGGCTAATGCATCCAGTGCTCTTGGTGAAAAGATGTCAGATGAAAAGCTTGTAAGGAAGATCCTTAGGTCCCTTCCTAAGAGGTACAAGATAAAGGTGACTGCTATTGAAGAAGCTCAAGACATCAGCAAGATGAGGGTTGATGAGCTCATTGGATCTCTTCAAACTTTTGAGCTTGGTTTAAATGAGGAAGAACCAGAAAAGAAGCCCAAGAGTATAGCTTTGGTCTCCACTCTTGCAGAAGCTAAGAAAGTTACAGATGATGATTCTCAGGAAGATCTGTCTCAAGCCATTGCTATGTTGGGAAGGCAGTTCAACAAAGTGTTCAAGAGGTGGAACAATAACTACAAGCCTAATGTCAAGAACATTCCTTCTGACATCAGCAAGTCAAAAGAGAAAGATGAAGAGAAGACTGCCCAGGATAAAGGTGTTCAGTGCTTTGAATGTGAAGGTTATGGACATGTCAAGAAAGAATGTCCCACATTCTTGAAGAAGCAGAAGAAGGGCATGACAGTCTCCTGGTCTGAATCTGATAGTGAAAGTGAAGGTGAGTCAGCAAAGTATGTTAGAGCTTTAACAGGAACTGTTGTTTCTGATGATGATTCTAGTGATGGGGAAATAACTTTTGAGGAGTTAGCCTCTACTTATCAAGATTTGTGTTTAAAAAGTGCTGAGATTTGTCAAGAAAACAAGTGTCACAAGCAACTGATTGCTCAGCTTGAGAAGGTAAAAGCTGATCTGGAAAATGAAGTTGTACTGGTTAAATCTCAACTTGATCAGATGACAAAATTTGTTAGGATGATGAGCAGTGGTACAACCACTATTGATAAGATTCTTCAGTCAGAGAAAGCTGCTGGAGATAAATCAGGTATAGGATTTGTGGCTGAGAAAAAGGTATCTGCTGAAGCAAGCACTTCAGGAACCAAGAAGGAGATGTCTTAACCATTGTCTCAACATCAAACTAAGAGACAGGATCCTACACCTAAGAAGGTTGTTCAGCCACTGAATGTTGAGAAGAAAAATAGTACTCATCGCAGGAAGGTGCAACCTCAAGGAGCTAGTAAGTATATGTTTCCTCAATATCACAAGAGCATGGAGGCTGTTAGGTCCAATCAGAACAGGTTTCATCAGATGTCTCAACATTCAGGTAACTGGTATGGATATGGAAATGGATACAGCAAAGTTGTGCCTCATTACTATGGAAGAAGGAAGCCTCATCACCATAGGAGACAGCCTAGAAGACAACATCCTTAGTTCAGGAGACAGTCTACCTATGGTAAAAGACAATAGCACCATAGAAGACAGGCCAACTATGGAAGGAGACAACATTATGGGTGGGAGCCACAGCAATATCATCATCATAATGGTAGAAGATTTAACCAATTCAGAGAGGACAGAGTTAGATGCTTCTATTATGGAAGGTTTGGACATATGCAGTACTCTTGTTTTAAACTGCATGGTTATCCACAATCTGCTCCTCAAAGAAAACTAAAGGAGGTCAGGTCCAAAGTTGTTAAACAATGGGTTCCTAAGGAGAAGGTGAAATGTCTGTTAGTCCACACTTCAGATAGACAGTTTGATAAGGATACATGGTACTTTGACAGTGGATGTTCAAAGCATATGACTGGATCCAAAGCTAAATTGGTGGATGTCTGTCCTTGCTCCCCAATTGATGTTACGTTTGGAAATAGAGAGACAAGAGTGGTTGTAGGAGTTGGAAGAGTAAAGGGTGGTGGCGGACCTGAACTTGACAATGTTCTGCTTGTCAATGGCTTAAATATAAACTTGATCAGCATAAGCCAATTGTGTGATGAAGGTTACAAAGTTAACTACAACAAAGATGAGTGTGTGGTATCTGATGAGCATAATCAGGTTGTGATGAAGGGTATAAGATCCAAAGATAATTGCTACCAATGGATACCAAAAGAGGTAAGCTTATATTGTAATGTTATGATTGATGTTGTAACATCAGATGGTAACATCAAGCATGAAAGAATACTGAAAGGTCAATCAGAATTAATGAATTCTGATATAAATCCTTTT
Organism: Lathyrus tuberosus; assembly: GCA_022829125.1. Lineage (NCBI taxonomy): Eukaryota > Viridiplantae > Streptophyta > Magnoliopsida > Fabales > Fabaceae > Lathyrus > Lathyrus tuberosus. Next base: position 4,389,329 of record JALAZF010000203.1, on the reverse strand, counting down.
AAAAATTTTAAAGGAAAGTTTGGATGGAGGGAGAAAGTCATTTACACTCAAAATCAAGCTCCTTGCCTTAGACCATCATTTCCTAGTGTTGCAACATCACGATTCTTCAAAGCACTGTTCTCACAACTGTTCATCTTCTTCGCCTTCAAGAATCAACCCTCACTAAATCTCACCTATCTCAAAGGATTCATGGCCTCTCCATCCAAGAAATCTTTGTTTCAGAGTTCTACAAAAGGAATAGCTAGGGTTTCCACTGACGAAGGTTCAGCATCCGATCCTATGAACATTGAGCCCCTCTCAACAATTCTTCCTGAATCAGGTACTTCGAGACCCACTAAACTAACTCCTAAGAGACCTGCTACTGTCTTTAAGAATCTTGAAACAAAGAAAGTTGTTACTAGTGTGTTATTTGGCAACAAAACTGTGCCAAAATCATCAACTTCTCAGTCTATTGAAGAGAAGTTTGATGTAGACAAAAGGATGGGTAATCTTGCCTCAAAAATTCTGGACAAAGGCATCCCTGTTAAAGGAATTTCAATTCCTCTGAATCAGATGCCAGTTGAGAAAGATAACGTGCAAGGAAGTAAGTCAAGTCTTCAACAACTTGCAATAACAACTATTGAAGATACTGATCAGAGTAAAGACATGCATAAAGAGACAAATGTTGAGGAGAATGTTAGGAAATCTGCAGAACCCACTCCTGTTGGTAATGATAATGCTGATGTGATCAATGTAGATTATCTATCAGATGATGAAGTGATAGCAAGAGTTGTCCCAAGTATTGGAAAGAGATTAAAATCTAGGAAGGGAAAGAAGGTTGAACCCTCTCCTAAGAAGTCATCTGATGAAAAGAGGAAGAACATTGCTGTTGGACCAGCAAAAGCCTGGAGCAAAGTGGAAGTTAATCCTAGAAAGAGGAAGGCTGTGGAGCATTCAGAGTCTGACTATGATGTCGAAGATGACGTTCATGACATCACGCCTATCAGGAAAACTATTCTAAAGAGAATATCTGATAAGGTTCCTAAAGTTCCGATTTATAACATCTCTTTCCATTATGCCAGTAGTGCATCTATGTGGAAGTTTGTTTGTCAGAGAAGACTAGCCCTGGAAAGGGAACTAGGTAAAGAAGCTTTGGAAATGGTGGAAATTATGGAATTAATCAATACTGCTGGACTGGAGAAGACTGTGACAAAACTTCCTAGATGTTATGAAGGGCTTGTCAAAGAGTTTATTGTAAACATCCCTATCAACATTACTGATAAGAGAAGCACAAACTTTATGAAAGTCTTTGTTAGAGGAAAGTGTATTAATTTTTCTCCTAGCGTCATCAACAAATATCTAGGTAGACATGATGGAGAGTGCAGTGATCTTGAGTCTACTGATAATGATATCTGCAAGGAGATTACTGCTGGACAAGTGAAGGTTTGGCCGTTGAAAGGGAAGCTGAAGACTAGCAAACTCAGCATTAAGTATGCCATTCTTCACAGGATTGGTGCAGCTAACTGGGTGCCAACCAACCATAAAACAACAATTGCTGTTGGTCTTGGAAAGTTTATCTATGCTGTTGGAAGGAAAATGAAATTTGACTTTGGAAGCTATATTTTTAACCAGGTGGTAAAACATGCTGAAACCAATGCTGTCAAGTTACCTATAGCATTCCCCTCTTTGGTTTGTGGAATCATTTTAGATCAGCAACCTGAGACTTTAAAAAGCTCAGACATAGCTTGCCAGAGGAAGACAGTCTTGTCCCTACACCCTAAGCTGTTTACTGGACATCATGTTCCAGACATTATTGTAACATCAACTGCTGATGACAAGAAGAAGACTTCAAAGGCTGAACTGATTGAAGAATTGAAGACCATGTGCAAAGACCTTGATGCGGTCATCAGTACCAGTCTGGTTAGAAAAGAGAAACTTGAAAAGCTGATCCAGCAGTTAGAACAAGACAATGGTGATGATGTTCCTGATAAGAATGATGAGTGTGATAATGCCAGTGCTGATAACTCAGAGGAGGATGAAGAGGATACTGGAGTTGGATCAAGTTCAAATAAAGACTAGCTTATTTGCCTTTGCTTCTAGTAGTTTTAGTTTTATGTTTCTGCAATGTTGTCTTTGTTTCAGCTCTAATTTTGTGCTTGGTTTGTAACATGAATAGTGTGCTGTATATGCACCTTTTTTTGTTTTTTTTTTGTTCTATGATTTGTTATGCTAACTGTGAGGCTAACAATGAGAGCTAGGGTAGTACTAACTGTAGTTAGTAGGGCTTCTGGTTGAAGGTTGTCAAATTGTGGCTAAAAAGGGGGAGAAGTAGCCAAGTAGCCAAGGAGTTGTCAAATATTCTGTTATGTCAAATGCTGTCAAAGGAGCTGATGGTTGTTGCTGCTAAGGAATGAAGTCAAGAAATATGCAGCTGGGGATGTAGCTGATTGCTGATGTTATAGTACAGAAGAGCACGATATTGAGGGGGAGTATTTGCTGAACAACTGGTATGCTGGTTCATGATTGAGGGGGAGCACTATTTTGGTTGTTGCCAAGTTGCTGTTGAAGATGGTGCTGCAGCAGAAGTTTGTGTGAAGTGAAGTCTTTATGTATTGAAGATGCTGCTGCTTAAAGTTTCAAAAATATTCAAGTGTATTCCGCTGCTGAATTCTCTGAAGGCGCAGAGATTGTTTTAGCCAAAATTAGCCAAAGGGGGAGATTGTTAGTTTCTTGGATTAGCTGGAATTTTGGTAAAACAAAGTTTGTTCAATGTTGACGTCAAGGTGGTGATGTTGCAACATTGAGTCTTAACACTGGGCTGTGTTAAGTAGTGAAGCTGTTCAATGTTTGATGTCATATGGGTGATGTCACAACATTGAGTCTTAACACTGGGCTGTGTTAAGAGTTAAGTTGGATGTCTGATGTCACAAGCGATGTTGTGACATTAGATCTACAGAATTAATAACATCAGGTTTTGTGATGTTGTTAGGGTTTGCGTTTTAGCTGGAATTGTGGAGAGCATGGTGTCTCATTGGATGCGAATATCTTGGGATAGATATTCTCTGTTGCATAGAGATTTGATGCAGATTTGTAGGAGATTTAAAAGGTTGAAGATTTGAAAAGATTTTAGGAGAAAATCTATTTTGAATATTCAGTTTTAAATAACAAATCAGGTCAGATATTGTAGCAGGTCCAAGTCCAATTCAAAGAGCTATATAACGCGCATCATTCCTGGAGGAAAAGTAACGAAGAAAGTGAGCTAAAGACTGAGAGTCGTTTAAGTCTTCGTGTATGTTTTGTAAACCATTCTAGTGTGAATTGGTGTTGTCGATTTGAGTTGTTCTTGATCAAAGCTGTGAAGCAGAATCAAGTAGTGTTATTCAAAGTGTGTGATCTTTGAATTACATCACTAAAGTGTTTTAAGGATTGAGTATGGTTCTCATACTTAAGTGGTCTCTTAAGTAGAAGGTTCTGGGTAGTGATTAAGTTTAGGAGATGTCAACTGGGTTGTTGAGTCTATAAATTAATACTACTAATAGTGAAATTCATCCCTGGCTTGGTAGCCCCCAGATGTAGGTAGTTGAAATCGAACTGGGTGAACAATTTGGTGTGTTTTTCTGTTGTTTATTTTGTCCATTGTGCAGAGTGTGTTGTTGTGACATTGCACTTAACATCACACGTCTGGTACCAGAATTTCACTTCCTCGACACTCGACGTGCAGGTGATCGGCGACAATAACTGCTGGATGACCCCAGTCTACAACTATCTCGCCAAAGACGAACTCCCGTCCGATGCAAAGGAGGCCAGCACGATCAGGCGAAGAGCCTGCTCGTATGTCCTGGTCGAAGGTAAACTATACAGGCGGGGATTCTCTATTCCACTGCTCAAATGTGTCGAGGAGGAAATGGTCGCACACATCCTGCGTGAAATCCACGAGGGAATCAACGCCCAACATCTCGAGGGAAGGTCCCTTGCTCGCAAGGCTCTCCGAGCAGGGTACTACTGGCCGACCATGCAAAACGACGCGAAAGAACACGTGAAGAAATGCGACAAATGCCAACGACACAGGGACATGCACCTGGCTCCGCCTAACGAGCTCAAGGCTATGTCCTCCCCGTGGCCATTCGCTTGGTGGGGCCTAGACATCCTAGGACCCTTCGTGGTAGGATCAAGTCAGAACAAGTACCTCATATTGGGCGTAGATTACTTCACAAAGTGGATAGAACCAGAAGCTCTAGCCAAAATAACTGCGCTCAACATCCTGCATTTCTACAAACAAAACATCCTTGCACGTTTCTGTATTCCCCAAGCGATAGTAACGGACAACGGGACGCAGTTCACGGACAGGAAGTTTCAGGACTTCGTCGCCCAACTAGGCACGAAACAACACTTCGCATCCGTCGAACACCCTCAAACAAACGGGTAGGCTGAGGTAGCGAACCGAGTCATCTTTCGAGGCCTCAAACGAAGGCTGGACGAAACAAAGAAGGCATGGGTCGAGGAGCTACAAAGCGTGCTCTGGGCATACCGTACAACTCCCCATTCAACGACCGGGGAGACACCTTTCCGTTTAGCATACAAAATCGAGGCTGTAATCCCCATCGAAGTTCACGTGCCCTCTAGGCAGACAGAGTCGCCCCTAGATGAGGAGATGAACGATGAATCTTTAAGAGAAGAGCTCGACCTCGTCGAGGAAATCAGAATCGGGGCAGCTCTTCGCGAAGCTTCACTGAAACAAAAGATCACCATCAGACACAACGCCAAAGTGATACGACGAGAGTTTGACGTGGGAAGCCTTGTCCTAAGAAGAAACCACAAAGACTCTCGCAAAGGCAAACTAACAGCCAATTGGGAGGGACCCTATCGCGTCCGGGCAAAAACGGAAAATGGAGCCTACTACCTAGAACATCTCACTGGGGAAGAACTCGCTTGACCATGGAACGCTGAGAAGCTAAAACAATACTACAGCTAAATCCTCGGTCCGACTCATCGCGACGACGAACGTCAGCCACCGACCACTATGCACGTCTAGGTACAAGTGTCGCATACGATTAAAGCATAGCCCCGCTCAGTAACGAGATGGGTAATTGCTCGACAGGGGTCCTCGATTGAGCATCGCCGTCGTCAAAGTACCACGATTGACAGAACCTCAGCTCGCGATGGGACGTTCACGCCGCGAACTCAGGCCTCAAATGCGACCCGAGCTCCGCTCCCCGCCAGGATATTCCCCGGCAGTTCGACCAGTTCCCCACACTGCTGAACACATCTATTACGAGCAATCCCCCCAGAAATAGTCACTCAAGTCAAGTACCCCCTACTACGGGCGGACATACATTCACAGCGAGCATGCATACAACACTTAGCAAAAATAAAAGTAAGTAAAGTCATGCAAACAACAGAACTAAATATGTGATAATTTAACAAGTGGCCGCAAAGACCACAATTATACGTTGTTACATAAAACATGGCCCCCCAAAAATAAATTACAACGGCACGCAGGCCGGACTCATTACAACAACATCAAAAAAATAAACAAATTCCTCATTCATGAGCATGCTCGGTTGACTTTGGCTCGGGTCCCTGCTCCTCTGCGGGCTGATCCTCGGGGGTAACAACGAGGAGACCTTCGGGCAAGACAATACGACCATCCTCAACACGCGCAAGATAGTGAGTACCCTCGGCAGAGATCTCAAGCCCAGGGTTCACCACCCGCAATTGAGCCACGGCGCTTTGAAAAGACTCCTTTGCCACGACGATGCCGTCATCTTCGGCCAGCAGGATTCGGGCAACCAGCTCAGACCTAGTCTTCAACTCTTTTACATCATCCGGCTCGTCGGCACCCGGGACGCTGGCCGCCATCAACTCTTTGTTCAGCTCCTCGGCAGCCTTTTTCTCCGCCGCCAGCTTGGAGACATCCTCCTTCAGCCTGGCCATCTCCTCTTCGGCCTTCCTCCGAGCCTCGCGGGTACTCTTAACTTCCTCCTTGAGGGCCGCCTCAGAAGCCCGGGCAGCTTTAAGTTCGGACTCAAGTGCAGAGTCCCCTTCTGCGTAGACAGCATCCATCTCTAGCATCCTGACCAGGGCAGAAGCATCTTGGGCCACCAGCGCCCTCTTGCTCGGGAGATCCATGCCTTCCAAGCAAAGGGATTCCGCTCGGGGGACGACCAAAGAGTTACCTTCAAAGAACCTCCTATCAAGGATACACGGAGGGAGCTCAAACTTCCCTTTCTCCGGCACGCGGGTAAGGTCCACAACGTCTAATGTCCTTGGCCGCTTCGACCGCCTAGTCAAGGGCAGAGGAGATCCCCGTGGAGCAGGAGAGGGAGAAGAAGAGGCCCTTGTGACAGTTTGAACAAGAGGAGGAGCATGGGCACCAGCAGGCCGAGATTTAGGAGGAGCCGCTCCAGCTTTATTCCTCGCCATAGTATTCCTCACGATGCGATCGCGAGCCTGAGGCATCTCACCTGCACAAATAAAGAAAAAAAGAGCACGTTAGCTACGAGGAAAAGAGATAACACAAACAAAATCTAAATAACTAAGACTACCGAGCAGCTTCTCAGCGTCCGCGGGAGTCTTGCACTACAGCAGTGCCTTAACATTGATGAATCTGCGCTCAACTCTCTGGCTCCCATCCTCCTCGAAGATAGGGCTGCCCTTGCTCGTCTAGCAGCTTGCAAGACTGAAGGAGTTGACCCAGTTCACCAACTTCTCGTACGCCACGGCATCCTGCCCGCGCATATCGCTCGGCTGAAAGACATAATCGCTGGGCTTCTTGGAGAAATGGTCGGGTGCCCAGCGGATGGGGAACCTGTAGAGCCTCTGCCCAATATATTTCCCCTCCTCGTTAAGCAGCTCATTTCCATCCTCGTCAACCTCGATTTCCCAGACATATGTGCTGTCCTGGGCCACCTCAGACTCGGGTTCAACGACGAAGTACCGCTCCTTGAAAGTCTGGATTGACTCCGAGAACGGCTTAAATAGCTTGCTGGGCTGCTTCAAAGAAACCCATCCGTACTTCTTCCCTGTCAGCTGCCTTGAAAGATGGAAAACAGCAAAGAACAGAGGGAGAGTAGTCCCCAGAGAGAGATGCTCGCACACCAATTTAAAAGCCCGGATGAAGGCCAGCGAATTAGGGTGAAGTTGAGAAGGGGTCAGCTTCAGATGCTCGAACACCGACCGCTGGAAATCAGTGAAAGGCAGCCTCAGTCCCAGCTCTTTGAAGGCATACTCGTACATTGTAAAGCGGTCCCCGAAATCCGTGCAGACCCGCTCGTTCAAAGTAGGGAAGTGCACCTTCCACTCCCCTTCTGGTCCTACCTCCGTAAAGACGTCCGCCAAAGACTTTACGAACATAGAAATATGCTCAAAAGGTTCGGCCACCTCCCACTCCTCCGCGGAGAACCCTTCGACCTCTTCCTCTACGACATCCATCTCTTCTTCCTCCCCGACATTGCTGGAGGAACTTGAGGTCGCTGAGCTCGAAGTCGTCAAGCTACTATTTTCCTCAGAGCTGGTTTCCTCCTCGGACGTGTCTAGGATAACCTCTCTGTCTGGCCCCGTCGCCATTACGATCACCTGAAAAGCAGAGAAGACAGTGAATTCGACAACAAATCAAATCCACCCTTCCACTGCTAAGTCAAGTGAAAGGGCGCACAAAGGGCTGAGGACAACATCCCCGACCTAAGCCCTAACATCGAAAGAAAAACTATAACCTCCCCTCGAGGAGATGCTCGAAACGTATCATCCTCCTCCGAGGAGCTTCCCCGTACTCATGCCCAGATTCCGTTTGAAGCTCCACCGAAAACCGCAAAGCTTCACCAGAATCTGGAAACGTTCTACCGGAAAATTCATCGCTCTATCAGAAGATGAACAGACACAGTGGTCACGCATACACAACTACCGCAATCATGTCGTGGACCATCCTACTCGCTGAACGCACTATCTACTCCGGCGAAGTGCTGGAGGCAGCAAAATGGCAGAACCACCGTCCACCACCAACACTCGCCAGAAATCCACCTATTTTGTCATCTAAAGCTAACCCTAACCGCATACAATCTACCATTAACAAAAAAAAAAGGAGTAAAACAAGTTATAGATCGGAAAACTTACTTGATTTTGGAAGAAGGTATAAGCTGCTCGAAGCTGGTGACAGTCGTCGGAAAGCCTGAAGACGGTGACGGGCAAGAACTGAAAGAGACGGAGAGAAATCAGAAAGGAAAAGTTTCAAATGAAATGGTTTCCCCCCTTTTTATACAAAGGGGCACGTGCAACCACGCGTCCGTAGGCCATTATGACTACCCGCTAGCCATCATTGCCTATTAACTGCTACACGGAGCTCTAGGTACACATGGCGCCCCAACGTTTCAAATTCTGTCTGACCATTAGTCTCCCCGTACACCGGGCAACAAGGTCACGACCACGAATATCACGAACACCTAGGGCCAGGAGCACTTTGAGACAATCTTCCTCGCCTACAAACGACGACTCCGTAGCAACGAGCAGTCCTTAAGTCATCACTCCCATGCTCGGGAGCAACGACTTGGGGGGCTCCTGTTCTGGACTGGACCAATGGCTAGAATTGGCCCAATCCGCCTCTGCTCCAGAGCGGCCCATATCACCTAAGTCCAATCCACAGAGGGGCAAAAGTGACCTTTCTGCCCCTCCAACCGGGCAAGGAATGCAACGTTCCTCCCCGGTGTTTATGCACGTTACACATGGCTTTCTCGCTGCCCGAATAGTAGAGGACAGGTGCCTGGAACTGCAGTTATGCCCGACATAACGGCTAGTTTTGGGCACCCTGTCCAACATAACGGCTAGTTTGGGCAGTTATATATTCTTTGGGGAAAACCGTTATTTCGCCCCAAAAATAGGACCGTTGGCCACGCGGTGGGGGCTCTATATAAACCCTCTCGCTTGAGAGGGTCAGGTATCGAATATTCACCTTAAGAATTCATACTTTGTACTTGCCCCTTTTCTCTCACCCTTTCTCACTTGAGCGTCGGAGTGCCTTGCAGGTACACCCCCCTCCTCTCCATACGACCAGCATCCCTGACGCACTTGGCGGCCTGATTCTACAGGATCTGATCCAGCCTTCACGATCAAGGAGTTAGTTTAGATTCAGTTGACATAACATTGTCGACCAAGACACGGTTATGGAGGGGCTTCCATTATCGACACTCATCTTTGGCATAGTCTTTCCAATCGGCAGGTCCATTGGTCAGAGAATTTACTATTGTGGTATTTTTTAAAGCACCTCGGGGGGGTATGGGATATTTTGACCCGTGCTAAACTGTAGTTACACACAATCAATATGATACATATCCCGAATAGTGAACATGATAACCGCTGATGTTGTAGTCCAGAAGAATGCATCTTTTTCATGCTTTCATGACGATCTTCTAGACACAGATACGACCTCTAAATAAAGTGTTGCGAAAAATATATTTGTTAGTTTAGTAAATGTTAATATTATAAATAAATTATTATGAAATGAATAGTTTAGTGGTAATACAATGTTTGGTCCGAGGTGATCTAAGAGATTTTGATAAGTCATGATGTAATGTCGAGGACGTCTTTCATAATTTATCCCACCGGTGGACCACCTAAACCAATGTCATTAAAATAAAGAATTTAGAGTTAATAAGTAAATGAAAATATCTATGATGTTATAAACTTATTTTGTTGCATATCGGAATGTGAAGTTGCGATGATTGACAGGAGCAAGGGACGACATTCTCGACCAACCCTATGGTTGTAGCAAAACGTTACATCCAACAAAAGTAGATGAACCTACGTTTATGGGTTCTCACAAAAACCTATAGAGACATGCTAAACAAGCAAAACTCCAACTATGTGATCCTATTTGTTATATATTTCTTAACAAATATAAATCCTAGAAGTATCAGGAAATAAAAATAAACCTATTAGTAGCATGATATAAATCTTAGTTTTAATTATTTTATTTTTTTATATATTTCTTAACAAATATAAATCCTAGAAGTATCAGGAAATAAAAATAAACCTATTAGTAGCATGATATAAATCCTAGTTTTAATTATTTTTGGTTGCTTGGTATATTGTTAATTAAATTAATATCATACAATTGTGTAAATTTTTAAGCCATGTAAGTTTAATACCTTGGTCCCTCATACCATTTTCTGTCAATAGAGTACCCAAAATTTCCTTGGGTATTAACTCATCTACGTTGGTTTTTCAATTTACTGCCTTACCCTTAATAGGTATATCCAACAACATGCACATGTCCTCAAGTTTTACAATACATTCATCAGTTAGAAGATGGAAAGTGTGTGTCTCAGGCCGCCATATTTCTAGTAGAGTGAGTATAAACTTAGCATCACCGACGTATGACATGAAATTTATAACATGATCAAAACCGGAGCGCTCCAAATAAGGTTGAATATAGTCGTCATGTGGAACATATTCATGGACACGAGTACGACGTTTGCATTTGTACTAAAAAGAAATCATAAATAAGTTACGATGACATTGATTATAATTTATAGTTAGAAAATTAAAATACAATCTATGGTTTTGAGTGTTCTTTAAAACTAAAATACAATCAAAGTGAAATAGCAACTTACATAAGAAAAAAGTTTGTTGAATGTTCCTCTATGTTTTTCTTCCATGTTTAACATAGACATTTTTCAATTTGTGTGAATGAGTAAGTGAGTAAAATATCTGGTAATAGTAGAGTGTTTTGTCGTGTGAAAATGAAACGAGTGAGGGTAATATTTATAGTGAAAATGATAAGTAAAAAAGGAGTAAATATGAGAAATGTGTACTGAAGATAATATCTTTGCATGCACTCAATGTTGGGGAAACTTTTGCATTCATCCAACACTGTTGGCGTGTCTTTGTATTGTTGATAGGCTGCACCAATTGGTTTTGTAAGGCTTTCCTATCCTTCAAACCAATCTCAAACCAAAAACACCAACTACATTATAGATATGTCTGCTAGGCTAAATTATAATATTAATGCTCACAACAATGGAACGACATATGTCTCTAATGTATCTGGATTTGGTTTCTAAAATACCGATATTACCTGATTTTCAATCAATTAAAAATCAAATTTCATAAATTCAAAAGAGAGAATAGAGACAAAGTTAAGGTCTCGTCTAGTCTCACAAATTATATATCAAAATCCCATTTTTTTGAAAACAATCAAGCAAAATTTTTTTAGCTAAAGGTTCAAGAACATGAAGATGTTGAAATCATGTTTGTTACCCATGAACAATCTGGTTTCAACTATATTGATTTTTATATGTTACTCTATCAATCACAATAATCTCAACAACCTCACATATTTGATCATTCTCAAATAATTGAATAAGATGAACTACCAACTTCAATGACAATCGTTGATGATGTTAACAATGAAAAAGGATAAAATGAGGCACATGTCGATCATGTGTTGAATTTGTTCGGGAAAGAAGAGTACTTTGCACACAGTAACTCTAAACATGACAATCAAGAGCCTTTATATTTAAGATATGTCTATTATCCCTCTCAACACATGACAAACTTGCCTTTGAATGAAGATAAGCCATCCCCGAATCTCTTTTACAACCCGTATATGTAGTTGGATGTTGGGTTAAAAGTGGGAAACAAGTTTTGCAGAAAAGCCGACTGCGTGCGAGCTATAAAAACATTTCACATGGAAAACTATGTTGATTAGAATATAGTTCACACAAATGAAGGCATTACATGGTTATTGTCGTAATGATCTTTGCATGTTTATTCTAACAGGGTCTTATAGAAAGAGAAGTGATACGTGGGCGATAAGTTATATGGATTTCCCTCATAGTTGCACTACCATGAATCTTCTATATGATTATAGTAAATTAAGCTCTAAATTAATATGCCAATATATTATTCCTATTGTAGACAACGACCCGTCAGTGAAGGTGAGTACAATAATCTCCCATATCGTTACACAATTCAATTAAGCTCCCTCGTACAGGGAAGCTAGTTGAACAAGTATACAAAAATTTGGAAACTTCGTACAACAAACTTCCACAATATTCGGGGGTACTTCAGAAATATGTTCTTGGAACAGTTGCAGTTATGGAGACACTTCCGACATATATGCATTACAAAACATGTGTTAATGGAACTAGAATTTTCCACCACCTTTTTTGGGAATTTCAACCATGCATTAAAGGTTTTATGTTCTATAAACCTATTATTCAAATTGATGAAACATGGTTGTATGATAAATACAAGGGAACATTACTTATGGTAGTGGAACAAGACAATAACAATAATATCTTTCCTAATGATTTTTCTCTAGTGGAAGGTGAAATTGGTGGTGGTTTGAGTTTATTTCTCAAGAATCTCATAACACATGTTGCTCCGCAATCCAACCTCGATCTGATTTCAGACGTACACATATCTATCAAAAGTGTGTATGATTATCCAAATAATGGTTGGTAAAATCCTCCTTCTCCACATGTCTACTCGATAAGACACATTGCATAAAAATTCATGCAGAAAATAAAAGACAGAAATCTTTGAAAAAAAGTTATGAACGTGAGGTATGCTTTAAACTAGCATCATCTAGAAACTACTACAAGGAAATAGAATTCTTAAATGTGGAGAATTTAAGGTGGGTGGATAACATTCCAATGGAGAAGTCGACAAGGGCATTTAATGAGGGTCGACGATGGGGCCGCATGACAACAAACTTTATGGAATCAATAAACTCTATCTTTAAAGGCACTAAAAACCTACTCATAACTGCGTTGGTGAGAGAAACCTATTATAGGCTGGGAGTAACTGTTCAATGAAAACTATAGGAAAGTTGTGAAGAAGGAAACTAGCAAATCTAACACACATTTGGTCACAAGATTTTACCGTCAAAATTATAGTTCCAATGTCTAAGAGACAATGGACCACAATGAGGTACGAGAAATGGGACACTAACGAGTCAAGTTACATAAATGTTGGTGCGTTTGCGGAAAGTTTCAAGCCTTCCGTCTGGCTTGCTCCCATGTCATTACAACTTGTTTAAGTGTTTGCCAAGACGCATTATTTCATATATCCGACGTTTAAAAAGTTGTAAACTTATAGGATGTCTAAAACATGGCTTCCTAGTGGTATATAAAGAGGAATATTGACCTACATATCAAATGGATGTAATTTGCCACAACAAAATATGAGAAGGAAGAAAAAAGGTCGCCCACTAACACATATTAGAACCAAAATGGATAAACTAACAAAATCGAAAGAACGTGTGGTATATGTCGTGTTATCGGTCACACACAGAAATATTGTCCCATTATTGGAATCAATTCTAATTAAATAATAATTATGTTGTTTATAAACATAAAAGGGATCTTCATGGGAGGCTTGGTTCTTGATTAAAAAACATGTCCAACATTACTCATGTTAGAACAATTGAACAAAAAAATTTAGAAGAAAATAAAAAGAGGTGTGAGAAAATGGTCACAAGACACCCTCTATTTATATAAAATTTCGTCATAAATACACTCCAATCCAATTGTCACGTCCTATTAAAATATAATATAAAATTTTATATAATAATATTTTAATTTATAAATTAAAAAGTAAAAAAAATACAATAGGAGTATGTGTAAGACCAGTTGACATGTCATTTGAACCTCAAAGAGGCCACACCAATTGTATTGGTGTGTCCATATACTGAAAAGTGCATGCGTCAATTAGGGGTGTACATGGGTTGGATTGGACCGAGTTTGACTTAACTCGTTACCCAATCCATTTAAACTTTAATGGGTTGGGTTCGTCGTCCAACCCGCACTTTCATTGCCAAAATCGACCTGAACTGATCCGTTCATTTATGGGTTGGGTTGGGTTCACAGGTTGTGTTTCAAATAAAAAATATATTTTTTATGATTCTTTTTTGTCGATTTAAAAAGATGTAACACAACTCAATACAATCATACTCATTTATAACACTCAAATTTGATGAAACACATCATATAATATCTAATAAAATTCATCAACACGGTATAACACTTGATAATAGTATAAAATTCAACAAGACACATTATTTCCATAAAATACAGTTGAAAATTATACAAAAGAAAATAAGAAACAACATTTAATCTTAGAGTTACGTAAATTCATTGATCTAATAGTATCATTGGTGGAGAATAAATTTTTTAAATTCATTGATCTAATAGTATCATTGGTGGAGAATAAATTTTTTAAAGAAAAATTATAGTTATTAGTGAGATATTAATTTTATATTTTTATTTAAAATAATAATAATAATAATAATAATAATAATAAATTACTAAAGTCATATCAATTGGTTGGGTCAATGGGTTCGCGGGTTGCAAAACTCAAATTCGATACCCGAAACAAAACTATATAGGTTGTTATGAGTTGGGTTGAGTATACTCGTAAATGAATGGGTTCAAGTGATATATGAGTTGATTCAATTTGGGTCAGTGGGTTTGTGGGTCGACCTGCATCCATAAACACCCCTAACGCCAATTGAGTTTACTTACCCAGCAAATATAAAGTGCAGGTGCCAATTGGATATCTTTGTTCTCTATGACTTTAATTTTTTTAGTTTAAAACATGAGTAATTTAGAATGTATGAAGGAAAGTTGGGTATTAGAGGAATAAAGTTGGAAAAGTTGATTATTTGAAACAATAGGAGTATATGTGATTTTTTCCTCTCTCCTTTTTAAAATGATTTTAGCCTCTTATATTTTTCTCCTTTATGATTTGGTAGTCTCATTTTTAATTTTTCTCCAAATTTACATTTAAGGTGCATCATTTTTGACGTGACAACAATAATAACTAGTGTAACTTTCTTTAAAGTAATTGAGAAGTCTTCACATGTTACAAAGGAATCTGAGGACAAAGATGATTATGATTTGGATGAGACTTTATTTGAATTCATGGACTGACTAAAATCAAGAAGATATTTAGTCTTTTCCTTTTCCATCTATGTTTTCTAAGTCTCAGGATAAATAATAAATAATACAGCATAATAAGAATATTATAATGTTTGACAATGTTTGGAAAGCAAATTTGACACTATAAAACAAAGTTGTATTACTTATTGTTTTCTAATTCCAATAATTTTTCTTGCTTACAAACTTGTATGTGCATTCATGAACTGTGGTGACATTATAAAATGGGAAATTTACTAACTTTTAGTGAAGAGAAAAATAGCCTTCAACTTTCCTGGTCACATAAAATGGGACACTTGTAGAAAATATGACCTTATTTTCTTTTCATCTAGACTGACATTATTAAGTGGTTTGTTTTAAACTTGAACTTAACATGTTATGTTTTGTATGTTATATCTACACACCATTTTGTTAATACACAAATACTTATTGATGTAAGTTATGTATACAGACCTTGAAATTCTCTACATTGCTTCAGGACTTTGCAAGGAAAATTTATATGAAATATACACCTTTTTGTAGATTCCTATAGTTAATTAATTTATATTTCATTTCCTTAGCTCATTCTGAACATAAAGCAAGAAAATTGCACTAACACCATGCTCTTGATCATTGATTTCACATGTTAAATCTCCATTCAACAAAGAAGATCATTCTCCTGCATCTTTGTTGTGTGTGTAAGTAACTGTTGAATTTGTTTTGATTTTGCATTTTCCTTGTCATGCCCTATTAGCAGGGCTGACCCAATAAATTCGGAGGCCCCGTTCTAATTTAAAAAAAGACCCATTATTTAAAAAAAAATACAATTAAAATAATTGAAAATGATAAATAAAAACTTAATTATATATTAATTAAAAATAAATTTAATTATAATTATTTTAATATTTGATCCATCTCATTTTTTGTATGTATTGAGTTTTTATCATAGCATTTTTTTTGTTTTATTGAGTTTTTATTATAATATTTTTTATATCTATTAATATTAATAAAAAAAGTTACACCTTTCAAAATTTGAGGCCTTCTAATATTTGGGATTTTGTGCGGTAGATCTTGCTGTTCTTGCATAGGGCCGACCCTGCCTATTAGTGTATTATAGTCTGTCATATGACTATCACATCTAATGTGTATTGTTTCTTAAACATTAGTGGTTTGTTGTGTTAAAATTAACTTTCTTAAACAATTATCTCAAAGCTTGGCATGAATTGCTCCCAAATCCAGAAGGGGTAATATTTTGTGTTATGATTAACATTGGTCTACAAAGGTGTATTAAATATATGTTGAAACTGTCATAAAACTTTGTGAAAGAGTTTTTTTCCCGATGAATTTGATATACTAGTACTTAAGCATCTTATACATACTGAATTTAAGTGTTGCATATTTTATCTAATTTATTCCATTTCTGACTAGATCATAAAAAATGCATTAAAATTCAAGGCATGATTGCCTTCGATTTTATATATTTGTTGAACTTATTTTTGGTTGCATGAAATATTTGTCATTGAGTTTTAGATTGATTATTTTCCTGGTTACCTGCTATGCAAGATAAATACTTTTATTCGACTCTCGAGATAGAAAGTATCACAAGTCTTGTGGCAAAAAAAGTTGAGCAACTAAGATGTCTCTTTCAGTTTGGAAATACTATGAAAAAACGTCCAGAGTAAAAAGAGGAAGTTAATTTCAAATTGATGTATCGTGCAAGAAAAAGTTGGAGCAACTTTTAATGCTAAAAAAGTCAACAATTTTACTTTTAGGTTATTAAAAGAAATAGATAAATTCATAGAAGACGGGAGAATTGTAAAACAAGAACATAATTATAGTTTCCAGTTGAAATATAAATATTTTAGTATCATTTGTGATTATAGTTAGATTAAATTTCTATTTTAATTATATATATATATATATATATATATATATATATATATATATATATATATATATATATATATATATATATATATATATATATATTGAAACATTAGTAAACTAAATATATATTAAGTAATATACATTATTATAGATTGAAAAAATGTAACAATTGAATATTTGTGGTTTAAATTCATATTAATTAATACACTCATTTAAGCAACGGTTATGTAACTGCTGTATAAGTGTGGAGATAATAGTGAAAGTAATATAAATATGTGGTCTAATGTATAGGCAACAACTATGAAACATATGTCTAAACCTGAACCCAAAAACCATGGCTTAAACTAAATACGAAAAACCATGGTTTCTTTGTATATCTTAAGGAGCGGATTGTTGAATTTCGTGGGCTAAAGTTAAAAACCATGGCTATAGAGAATAGGCAACGACCACCTACCACACTTCAAAATCCGTGGTTTAAGGCTAAGACAACGACTTTCTTTATTTCGGCCACGCTTTTGCATTGTGACCTAAGCTCAGAAATGTTGTAGTGTCATAGGATGTTAAGCTTATGAATAATCTCATTTATATATCCAACATATTACTCATTCATAACTGAAGTGAAACTAACCACTTAAGTTTGAACTCAACAATCTCTCTTAAGTGTGAGTCTCACACATTATATAATTTCACTATCATTATCATAAACGAAACACGCCTCATAATTAACTACACCATTATGAAAAAAATTTATACAAGGATTCAATACTATGATTCCACTCATGTTCCCACTTTAAGATGAACTAGAACTCTGATACCATTATTCGACTTTGAGGACGACCGGAGAATCATCACATTGGACTTAGATCACTTACACAAGAGAAATTGGACAACAAATGTTCATATAAAACCTTAAGGAATTAAGCTTATGAGTTTTCTCACATATATGATGATCAATATCTATTTTTTCATCTAATGTGAGTCTCTTACTCACATTTGATAATTCTCCTCGTTCATAAAGATATGACCCCTTTGAGCATTGGTTTTTTCATCCAAACGCACTTGCACTTTCGTTGAAACCGCGTTAATTGGACATTCCATCTTACTACTATTATTAGAAATATTTTGATACAGTGAGCCAATCACCTTTAGTTAAATTATTGACTTTGATACTACTTGTTAGAGAAGTCCGAGGAGTGTTGGAAGCAACAACATGCCCAAACTCCAATATCACAAGAAAGGGAGGCACCTCATAACCATTTAAAATCTTAAAACATTAGGCATCGTAAAGCACAAAAAAGGTTACATGTCTTATTATTTGACCATGGGAAAAGTTCGAAGGATCATCACATTGATTTAAGAACAACTACATAAAAATAATTTGACGTCGCATCTTTACCAAAAACTTTGAAGTATTAGTTATATGGATCCTCTAACTTATATATTTCTCAAAACAAACTTTTTCATCAAATGAGAAAGCTTCTAACTCACTTTTGTTGTGCCACCAGGGCCGGTCCTTTGAATTTGGGTGCCTTGGGCGAATCAAAATACACAAGGATAAAAGAAATAATTGGATAAAAACACATTTTTATTTGACATTATGTAAAAAGAATACAAGTATGGATTTTGAATCAATGTTTATACTACATCAAAACATAAACCACTATAAAGAGACTTCTTCTTCTTCTTCTTCTTCTTCTTCTTGATCCGATATTTTTTCCTATAAAAAACTGACCAAACCTTTAAAATTATTTAAATATCATCCTCTTAGCATTTTTTTGTTGCAAAATCATAAATAATTCGTTCATAATCAAGGTTCTTCAAAAAATTATTTTCAATTGAAATCTACACAAGACTATTTAATCTATCTTGTGACATAATAGATCTCAAATAAGGTTTCAATAATTTTATTTAGAATAACTTCTTTCAGTAGATGCAACACTAATAGAAATAGTCAATATTATTCTATAAGTTATGCATGCATTGGGAAAACAATTAAAAGTCTTTAAAGAACGCAATATCATATAGCTAGATTTTGATTCAACTGTTAAAACTTCTCTAATAACTTTCAATTCTTCAAACAAAATTTCACCATCAAGATCAAGAGAGTCGTCATGTTTTAAACAAGTTTCAAGATGTTTACAGCATGCTTTCAAGTCCCTATCAGATAATGATCTAAGCCTTTCAATACTAAACAAGAACCCAAAAATATTTTCATATGTGCTATACTACTCAAATCTTTTATCGAGTGAGCCAATTGTTTAATCTATTTTATATAAGAAATTCTGATTTCGAAAAGACTGTTCAGCAGACTCAAGATTAAGTTATGTGGGTTGAGATGGATTTTCATCATAGTGTTGTTTTCCATTCCATTCCCAATCTTTTCAGCACTAGCCTTAGCATTTACAAATCTAAATTCTCTATATTTTTTCAAATACTTGATCAAACCTTTTATTAGTTCTATAGCCACATCAATACACATGTCTTTTTTTTGCAAACTTTTTCTAATTTCATTAACAGCAGTTAACAATTAAAATCAAATAATCATAGCTACTAAAAATTCAAAGTTTCCAATTCCATAAGTTGCTAAAGATTCGGCTTCACTCTTAACTTTGGGATCATTATGTTGTTCAACTAGTTGAAGTAGTGCTTCTCTTACATCTGAAGTTTGAGATTTAATTACATATACACTATTCACATGACTTTCCCAACGTCTTTGTGACAATGGTTTAATAGTTAAACCCTTCACATTGTCTCTAAGATTTTTCCAACATTTTTTTGAATGAGAAAATACAGTATAAATATGTGTAACACTCCAAAAAATCTTTAGTTTTAGTACAAGAATTTGCAATATCACAAAGTGTTAAGTTAAGGCTATGACAACCACATGGTGTGTATAATGCTCTAGGGTTAATGTAATACGGTGGAGAACTCACTTTTTAATTTTGTTTTTGCAAAACATGTTGCGGTTAGCAAGATTCGCCACCGACTTTTCTTTTTATCCAATTTATTTAGGAAAGGTGAAAAGAACAGGAAAGACCTTTTTGAAAAGATTTTGAGTTCGGGGGGTAAGTTATGAAAAGGGAAGGTGTTAGCACCCCTTTTCATCCGTAGTTATCTACGGGCTCTTAATTGCTTGCTCACTTTAACTTGCTTTTTTTTTTTTGAAATGTGGTGTGTGTTTAGAAAATATTTTTGAAAGAGTTGACTTTGTAATAATTCGTGTAAGAATGTATACAAAGTGTTTGTTTTTGAAAATATTTTCGAAAGTATGAGGTGTGAAAAGTATTTGTTTTGAGTTGTGAGCAAGCATTTAAAAGTTACTTACCCTTAATTTATAAGGTCTTTCTTGTACTTATCATTTTCCTTGAGAGATAGTACTATCCATACCATTAGTGGGTAGGTAGTCCTATCTATTGGATGTGAAGGGACAGCGAAGGGTCATCGAATGGTCATAGAAGGCAACATGTAAGGATACCTTAGCAATTCGAAGGGACTATCATCATTTTTTCGTAGGGTCATCGAGGGACAAGATCATCTTTTCGTAGGCAACTCGAACGGTCATCGAGGGACAAGATCATTTTTCGTAGGCAACTCGAAGGGTCATCGAGGGACTATGATATTTATATCGAAGGAACTATGATGATATTATTCGTAAGCGTCTTTTGCTAAAGTATCCCTACGTTCGAGGGACATGACCATGTTCGTAAGGCAACTGAGAGAGGACACCCTAGAGGTGCAAGTGTGATTGAGTGGATTAGTTTCAATTATTTATCTTGAATTAGGGTTTTCTAGATTGTTTTTTAGTTTTGCCATACAAACCTTAATTACTGCACAGTTGTAAAATAAAATAGCGGAATGTAAAGTGCGGAAAGTAAAGTGCGGAAAGTAAAATCCCTACGCTATTACAAGGCTTTGGGAGAGATACATAAGTATAACAAACCTTGCGGGAAATAAAACTACGGCTATTACAAAAAGAAAAGCCATGCGACCTATACAATTTTTCTAGGAATTTAAATAGCAAATAAATAAATAAGTGAAAAGAAAAAAAATGTCAGAGAAAAAACTTGATACGAACCCTTATTAGTTAAAAAACAGAGAGAGGAGGCGGATCTAAAATTATAAAATAAAAATGCATAGAAAAATTAAAATTTTAAACGTCTTAAACAATAATGTTGCTAACGCACAAATGCGATCATCGCCATCATGGATCCGAATTGTACTGATCTAAATAAAAAGAAAAATAAAGTAAAAGAATTTTTAAGATTTGATAAAAACCAACAAAGTTGCTAACATGAAAGCGCGATCATCGCAACCGGATCCAAATCGGGCAGATATGAATTTACAAAAACAAAAAAAAAGAAGCACAAATAAAAAGGAATTTTAAATGTAATAAAAATTCAATAATGTTGCTAACGCGAAATGCGATCATCGCAACCGGATCCGAATTGTACCGATCTAAATAAAAAGAAAAATAAAGTAAAAGAATTTTTAAGATTTGATAAAAAACCAACAAAGTTGCTAACGCGAAAGCGCGATCATCGCAACCGGATCCAAATTCCGCGGATCTGAATTTATAAAAATAGAAAAGCGAAAGGACTTTTAAAAGGTGTAAAAAAACAATAAAGTTGCTACCGCGGAAATTGGATCATTGCAACCAGATCGAACCAATACAAATGTCACGCATTATGCACATCAATATGCAAATAGCGTATCGACACGGTTCAATCTAAAAATAATAATATAATAAATAAATAATAAAAAAAATAAAAAGATGAACAAATAAAACTATATATTAGAAAGCAATATGTATTAACAATAGAATTATAAAAAAAAATTATTATATATTATGAAAAAAACGTTAGCATAACCAAATTTTGAATAATATATTTTAAATCAAAACCGAATTATAGGAATGTGTTATGCAATACTAGAATGTATCAATGCAAAATTATACTGTATCAATAGCAAACTAGTTTATATATACTTGTCAGTAATATGAATGAGTTTACGTGATGGTATGCCGATGGAAAAATCAGTGAGGATCGGAATGAGAAAAGATTGCTACCTTACTTACTATTTGACAATTTCGGCCGCGTGTTTCTCTTAGTTTTTTTTTGCTTCCATCCTCCACTCCGTACACACACACACACACACACACACACACACACACATATATATATATATATATATATATATATATATATATATATATATATATATATATATATATATATATATATATATATATATATATAATGAAACAAATTAGGGTTAACTATTTTCTAAAATCCAAAAAAGTCCTTAATGGATAATTTTAGGCCCAAATTAAATAATACTAAATAAAAATTAAACAATAAAAATGATTAAAATTAAATTAAATTAAAAACAGTAATAATCCTATTGATCAAATAATATCTGAATAAAAATCAAATAGTATCTGATTTTTATGAGTACACAAAAAGAAAATATTTTTTTTGTATCTATTATGAGTTTTGCACTCCTTTTGGTAAAAAGTGCATAAAATCAAATAAATAACTATTTTTCAAAAATGCCTTAAAATAAAAAACGAAAATTAAAAACAAATATTAAAAAAAATACAATTTTTGTGATTTTTTTGAAAATAATTTAAAATGGAAAGAAAGTTAGTAACAAATAACAGAAACAAATTCAAAATGTAACATGTGAGATTCGAACCCGTGACCTCATACTTGCAAGCCTTATCTCCTTTCCAATTGTGCCAATTCATTTATTCAAAACAGAAATGCACTTGAAAGCATATGAAGGTCAAACAACTATTTGTTATTTAAACAATTTAAAGTAAACTG
Source organism: Lathyrus tuberosus (assembly GCA_022829125.1). Lineage (NCBI taxonomy): Eukaryota > Viridiplantae > Streptophyta > Magnoliopsida > Fabales > Fabaceae > Lathyrus > Lathyrus tuberosus. The sequence goes on along the minus strand of JALAZF010000203.1, from coordinate 4,366,729 downwards.
TTACCTATTTTTTGAGTAAAACTTACTGTTTAAATGTTAGTAAAAATCGAACCAAAAACTTATAAAATCAAAGTTAAAAACAAAAAATAATTTAAATGTTAGAAAATAGGGCAGACAAATTTTGGGGTACAACACCTGCCCCTGTTCAATCTTCTTAAACCTGAAGAGTTAGATTGGTATGTCTGCCATTCGTGATCTGAAGGTGGAAGAGGATTGAACAGTTAAGTGCCCAAAAATTTGCACTCACGGGTGCCCGAAGTAGCGCTTGTTGGTTGATTGTATTGCTTGAATGGGCTTAAATATGCCATTCGGAAAGATGACAGGATGAAGATGGTCTTATAGATGTCATCCAAAGTAACTGCTGATAGGAGTATCAGAATGAGTCTAGGTTTGACTGTATCTGAGGAATATACTAGAATGAGTCTGTGTCCAACTGTATCTAGCAAACGTGTTGGGGAGTGCCAGAATGATTCTTATGCCTTGATTGTATCTGTATGATGTTCTAGAATGAGTCTACGTCTTGACTGTATCTATAAGGAGATCAGAATGAGTCTTTGCCTAACTGTGTCTGAGTGCCGTATTAGAATGAGTCTACGTCTGATTGTATCTAAAAAATTAGTATTAGAATGAGTCTTCGACTGACTGTATCTAAAAGATGTACTGGTATAAGTATCAGAATGAATCTGTGTCTTGATTGTATCTGAACTGTGTCTAGAATATGTACTGGAATGAGTATCAGAATGAATCTGTGTCTTGATTGTATATGAACTGTGTCTAGAATATGTACTAGAATGAGTATCAGAATGAATCTGTGTCTTGATTGTATCTGAAAGAAGATAAACTGTTGACAATATTTGTCCGTTTGAGAACTAACCTGAAAAAACCAAGTTAGTTTTATGCAATGTCATGATATATGTAATGCATTGCGTAATGATGCTCTTAAACTAAATGAGAATGTTATATGCGTTATGTATGCGTATGCTATGATGTATTGTAAATGATGTATGGGTATGAAATGTCGCTGAAGGTAGCGGTGGCTTTGAATAGTAAAGTCTGATTGGGGAAAATAAATCCCTGACTGTTGTTGGGGATGGAGAAAATAAATCTTCAGATCCTGTTTGGAATGACTATACTGGGGATTCATACTTTCCGTTTGGGAATATTCCGCTGGGGATCTTTGACTTTTACTTGTGGATAGAAGTATTCTGTCAGGAGAGTCGGTAGTCCGTGGTTCTTTTACTGTGGAAATTGATTGTATGCATTCTGACTGGGAATAAAAGAGATGGATAATTCTCCGATGCACTATCTGACCAGGTTCCAGACACGAGTGTCAACTCTTCTGGGGATAGCATCCTTGAATAAATTCTGCTGTTAGAGAAATAAACTCAGTTGGGGAATTGACTTCTGTATACTACATAGAGGGAATAACCTCCGATGGGGATTAGAATTTCATAGGCTGCGTTGAGGAAATTTCTGCGGTATGCTGGGGAAATGATCAACTTCTTTATCTACTAGGGGATCTATGATCATGCCAAGCTGTCTATCGAAGATATGTAAGTGAATCGCTGGAAGATGCCACGATTTCTGTCTGAGGGCATACTAATCCTGTAGGGGAATATATCTCTGTTGGGGATGAGCTTGTGAAGATAGCTCAATAGAGATAATTCCATGGAGATTGCTCTGTGGGGATATTTCCATGAACTGGCTCTGTGGGGGTTCGTGGATATCTTGAACACTATCCCAACTCCTAGAATCTTTAGTAAATGTTATTCCTGTTTTCATGTATATATATTTTTTGGTAAACATCGATCATATTCAAGTGCATATGTTCATTCAAAGCACCCATTGGACGTTTACGCAAACAAAACAGGGAAAATAAAAGCAATTTTTGAATTTGAAAATAGACTTGTATTGATTTTGAAATTGGCCTATACACAGACAGTTTTGTACAAGGAGACAAAAATCCTAGTAAGAGGAAATTGTCGTAAAATTGAAAAGGTACAAAGTGATAAACAAAGAAAAACAACTATGTGGAAATGATCCCGTTGAGTTTCAACTCTGCTATTGCCACTATATCTTCAAGCATCTCATCCCTTGCTGTCAGAAGGAAGATGACTGGATTGATCTGCACCGTTTGAACTTGATAAAACTAAGCTGGAAGCAGATAAGTCATCCAACGGGACATAGTCATACGCTTTAATCCCTAACTTTTACTTGGACCGCCTTTTCAGGTTTTCAGTCCACCGGGATACCGTTTTTTGCCCAAGCCGCTTTTCAGGTTTTCGACTTGCCAGGTGTACAGTTCTTTTGTATATAGATCCCTAATTTTTGCCCGAACCTTTTTAGTTCGCCGGGATGCCTTTATTTTTGCCTAGGCCAGTCAACCTAGCGGGTCTCTTTTTATGCGTAGTATCTTTTGACTATGTCCGCGTTCACAAGGTGCGGGAAATCTTCACCGTCCATAGTAGTAAGCATCATAGCACCGCCAGAAAATATTTTCTTGATTACAAATGGACCTTCATATGTGGGAGTCCATTTTCCCCTGGGATCACCCTGTGGTAGTATGATACGCTTTATTACCAAATCACCGGCCTGGTACAATTGGTGCTTGACTTTCTTATTAAAGGCCTTGATCATACGCTTCTGATACATCTGGCCATGACAGACAGCCGTAAGCCTCTTCTCATCAATCAAATTTATCTGATCAAGTCGAGTCTGAACCCATTCATCTTCGTCTAAGCCTGCATCTTGCATAATCCTTAGGGAAGGAATCTGAACTTCAACAGGTAAAACTGCCTCCATACCATAGACTAAAGAGAAAGGGGTTGCCCCTGTTGAGGTACGTACTGAGGTGCGATAACCATGAAGAGCAAATGGTAACATCTCATGCCAATCTTTGTATGTCACTGTCATCTTTTGCAAGATCATCTTAATATTCTTGTTGGCAGCTTCCACTGCGCCATTCATCTTTGGTCGATATGGAGAAGAATTGTGATGCTTAATCTTGAACTGTGTGCAGAGTTCAGTGATCATAGTGTTGTTCAGATTAGTACCATTGTCTGTGATAATCCTTTCAGGGATGCCATATCGACAGATAAGGTTATGTTTGATGAACCGAGCTACAACATTCTTGGTAACAGAAGCGAACGAGGCTGCTTCCACGCACTTCGTAAAGTAATCGATAGCAACAAGGATGAAACGATGTCCATTGGAAGCGGTAGGTTTAATCTCTCCAATCATATCAATGCCCCACATTGCAAAAGGCCAAGGAGCAGTCAGAACATTCAATGGAACCGGTGGTACATGTACTTTGTCAGCATAGATCTGGCACTTGTGACAAGTTTTGGAGTGATGATGGCAATCAGTTTCCATGGTAGACCAGTAGTAACTTGCTCTCAAAATTTTCTTAGCCATTGTATGCCCACTGGAGTGAGTGCCAAAAATTCCGTCATGCATCTCTTCCATAATATTTTCTGCTTCCTTCTTGTCTACACAGTGAAGCAAGGTTGAATCGTGGTTGCGTTTATACAAAATTTCGTTACTCAGAAAGAACTTAGCAGAGAACCTCCTTAGAAACTTCCTGTCATTGGTAGATGCCCCTTCAGGATATTCCTGAGTTTCGAGATATCTTTTCACTTCGTGGAACCAAGGTTTCTCTTCTACCCCATCAGTATCAACTTCATAACAGTATGCCGGCTCATCTAGTCTGTCAATAGTAATCCTAGGAGCCTCGTTATCCCATCTGACTTTGAACATAGATGACATGGTAGCTAACGCGTCTGCCAACTGATTCTCTTCTTGTGGAATATACTCAAAAGTGATTTCTTCAAAGTATGGAATCAAAGTCAACACATGTTCTCGGTAAGGAATGAGATTTGGATGCTTCGTGTCCCATTCTCCTTTAATCTGACTGATCACTAGGGCTGAGTCCGCATATACATTCAAGAATTTGATCCTCATATCAATGGCAGCTTTGATACCCATGATGCACGCTTCATATTCAGCCATATTGTTGGTGCAATGAAAGCAAAGTCTAGCAGTAAACGGCGTATGGCAACCCTTATGAGAGATAATTACAGCACCAATACCATTGCCGAGTGCGTTAGAAGCTCCATCAAAAACCATAGTCCATCGGGATCCTAGTTCAGGTCCTTCATATGGTCCAGGTTCTTCATAATCAGTAACAACCATAATATTCTCATATGGGAACTCAAAATTCATAGACTGATAGTCATCCACCGCTTGATAAGCTAAATGATCAGCTAGTACACTTCCCTTGATTGCTTTCTGCGTAGTGTACTGGATGTCGTATTCTGTCAAGACCATCTGCCATCTTGCTACTCGTCCGGAGAGAGCAGGTTTCTCAAATATGTATTTGATAGGATCCATCTTAGAGATCAATAAAGTGGTATGAGTCAACATATACTGTCTTAGTCGGCGAGCAGCCCATGCCAAAGCGCATCAAGTTTTCTCATGCAGTGAATATCTTGTTTCACAGTCGGTAAACTTTTTGCTAAGGTAGTATATTGCATGCTCTTTTCGACCAGACTCGTCATGTTACCCCAACACACACCCCATTGAATTCTCTAGCACTGTTAAGTATATGATTAGAGGTCTTCCTTTAACTGGTGGCATCAGAATCAGAGGTTCTTGGAGATACTCCTTGATCTTATCAAAAGCTATCTGACATTCGTCATTCCACTTCACTACTTGATCTTTTCTCAGTAATTTGAAGATTGGCTCACAAGTAGCGGTCAAATGGGAGATAAATCTGGAAATATTATTCAAACGTCTCAAGAAACCTCTGACTTCTCTCTCAGTACGGGGGGCGGGAATATCTTGTATAGCTTTTACCTTTGCAGGGTCGACTTCAATACCTTTACCACTGACGACGAAACCCAAAAGTTTACCGGATCTAACCCCAAAGGTGCATTTGTTTGGATTCAATCTCAACTTGTACTTCTTTAACCTCTCAAACAACTTGTGTAGGTGGTCAAGGTGCTCTTCTTTATTCTGAGATTTGGCTATCATATCGTCAACGTATACCTCTATCTCGTGATGGATCATATCATGGAATAAAGCAACCATAGCACGCTGGTATGTTGCCCCTGCGTTCTTCAAACCAAATGGCATTACCTTGTAACAAAAGGTGCCCCACTGCGTAACAAATGTAGTATTCTCCATGTCTTCAGGTGCCATCTTGATTTGATTATAACCTGAGAAACCATCCATGAATGAGAATATCTTGTGCTGAGCAGTGTTGTCTACCAGAACGTCAATATGTGGGAGAGGGAAGTCATCTTTGGGGCTTGCCCTGTTCAGATCCCTGTAGTCCACACACATACGAACTTTACCATCCTTCTTAGGCACTGGTACCACATTTGCAACCCACTGAGGATATGATGTGACAGCTAGAAAACCTGCATTGAATTGCTTCATAACCTTGGCTTTGATCTTTTCAGACATCTCAGGGCGCATACGACGAACCTTCTGCTTTATCGGAGGACAACCTTCCTTCATCGGTAAATGGTGAACCACGATATCAGTATCAAGTACTGGCATATCTTCGTAAGACCAAGCGAAAATCTCAGCATAATCACGTAGCATCTGAATCAGTCTTTTCTTGACACGGTCTTCTAATCCGGCACCTATCTTGATTTCTTTCTTATCCTCCTCAGTACCTAGATTTACGACCTCGACTGGCTCTTCGTACGGTTGTATGATCTTTTCTTCTTGCTCTAATAGTCTAGCAAGCTCTATAGGCACTTCACAATCTTCCTCACCTTCGTCCTCGACTTGGTAGATCGGATTTTCGAAGTCATAATTGATAATAGCAGAACCGTTATTAATGGGATCCAGAGTGGATGTGCATCTGCAATTTATCGCGTGGGTGTGTGTAAGAACACATAGCTATTTTGATGAATATAAAGTAAAAGAAAAGACAAAGAGCGCAAAATTTGAATGCAAAACGTCCATTGATTTATTGAATGAAAATATGCGATGAAATGACAACCCTAACAAATGGGCCATTGTTCCCCGGGCAAGGCACAAGGCTTAAAAGTTTTATTGTTCAAATTAACAAAACCAAACTTCGAAAATAAGAAAAACATAAAATATCATTTACTCCTGACTAAAGGAGATAGGAATAATGTCGTCAGTCTTCCAATTGTTGAGCCCACTGCCAATGGTAGGAAAGATCCAACTGTCTAGATCACAGTCACTATCAGCATCCTCCACAGCGTTGACCTGATCTTTATGAACTCCTTTGTTGGTGATGTGAATAGCACGAGCACGACGTACATCCCTCTGAGCCTCTGAAGTGAAGCCCAAACCAAATTTGTCAGACTTGTAAGGGATGTCAGGAAGCTGACCCCAAATGGTACAAGCAACTTCTTCAACCACAACTCTAGCATCCTTTAGGGAAACCATTGTAGGAGGCACTCTAGTAACCTTGGGAACAGTAGGAACTGGTTTAGCAATCGGAGCAGTCTAAGGAGCCAATTCAAATGTTTGACAAGGGGTCTCGAGGAATTCGCCATCCATCTCAACATACTTGAAAGTATTCAAATAACTAACCATGTACTCCTCTTCACCATAGACGGTGACAATCTTGCCTTTCACGGGATACTTCAGCTTCTGATGTAAGGTAGAAGTCACAGCGCCTGCCCCATGTATCCAAGGGCGCCCAAGCAGACAGGAATAGGCAGGACAAATGTCCATTACATAGAAAGTAGAAACAAAGACTTGAGAACCCACTCTGATTGGAAGATCAACCTCTCCGTGCACTAATCTCTTTGAACCATCAAAAACTCTCACCACAACATCACTGGGTCTCAGCACAACCCCTTCACAGTCAAGCTTGTCTAGAGCAATCTTCGGTAATACATTCAATGAGGAACCCGTGTCTACCAGTACATGAGATAAAGTAGTGCCCCTACACTCAATGGAGACATGCAGGGCCTTATTGTGGTTCCTTCCGGCAGGAGTCAGATCAGCGTCAGAAAATCCTAAACCATTATCAGTTGTCAGGCTAGCAACACAATTTTCAAACTGGTCAACAGAGATTTCCTGCGGCACATGCGCAAATTTCAAAAACTTCACCAAAGCCTTAGCATGGGCCTCGGAGCACAACAACAAAGATAGCATAGAGATCTTGGAGGGGGTGTGCCCCAACTGTTCAACAACATTGTAATCACTCTTGCGGATAATTTTTAGCACTTCCTCCATTTCTTTGGAGGGATCTTCGATAGTAGTTTCACCCGGGGTCTTCATTAGGGCAGGCTCAACCACCGGTTCTTTGTCTCGAGTCTCAGTAATTGATTTGGAGGCAGAGATACGAACTGGAGTAGTAACAGTCTTTAGAGAGATTTCTGGGGAGAAAACTCTTCCACTTCGGGTAACCTTACTAGTCCCGATGATATTGTCGACATCGGGATTAGTAACTTCAGTAGTTTCATCAGTTAAAGGCTCTTGCTTGACACCATGAATGTAAAAATCTGCACCATACTTCCAAGGGATAGCCTTGCTAGAGGAATATGGAATCGGACCGGGCGTAGTAATAATCAAGGGAGCCACTCTAGGCTCGGCAGTAATCTTCATAGGAACTTTAGAGGTGATCCTCACAGGAGTTTTGGAATTAGTAACCACAGATACGTCCTCAAACTTTAGACCTCGGGACAAATTTTCACATAAGCTCTCCATAGAAGGAATCTTCTCAAACAGTATAGCACGGTCGTCCATCAAACGTTGAACGCCCTCTTTCAGCTTCACACAACCATTGGATTAAGATGCACAATAATGACAGTTTTCAACGCAACCTGGAAATAAACCGGCCTGCAACAACTTCTTCTTAACAATTGATAGAGGAGCAGTCAGGTCAACCACAGTAGCAACATAAGAACCATCATCAATAACACTAACGATCTTGTCATGATTCGGCATAGGAGCGGTAATCACATTAGGAGTCTCAGGGGGATCAAACTCAATCTCCTTAGCGTCAATCATGTCTTAAACTTGTTCTTCTGCGCCCAACAACTGTTCGTATCATGTCCAGGACTATTAGAATGGTATGCACACCTTTCATCGGGATTATAGCTAGGAGCGGAAGTATTAGGATTCCTAGGAGGATCCCTTAAAGTAACCAACTCTGCCTTCAACATAAGCTGTAACGCCTGAGCCAATGACATGTTGATCTTTGTAAACTGTCTCATGGGTGTATCTTGCTTACGCTGATTACCTTGTTGTTGTTGTGGCACCGGTGCAGAGATCAGAACTTCCCCAACAGATTGGTTGCGACCTTTCTAGCCGTGTACATCATTAGATTCCTTCTTCCCATTATGTGGCTTCTTTGTAGTGTTTGAAGATGTAGCCACTTGTATTTTACCACTTCGAATTCCATTTTCAACACGTTCTCTTGTCAATATTAGCTCGGTGAAATGAGATGACGAGCTTCCAAGTAGATGACTATAGAAAGGGCCGGTTAATGTGCTCATGAACATGTCAATCAACTCTCTGTCAGCCAAAGGAGGTTGAACTCTGCTTGCGAGATCTCTCCACTTCTGTGCATACTCTTTAAAGCTTTCCTCAAAACCCATTGACATACTCTGTAGTTGCATTCAGGTTGGTGCTAAATCAGAATTGTACTGGTATTATTTGTAGAAAGCTGCAGCCAAATCTTCCCATGTATGAATGTTGGTACTTTCGAGTTGATAGTACCATTCCAACTGTGCTCCAGACAAACTCTCTTGAAAGAAATGCACCCATAATTTCTTGTCAGCAGTGTGTGGTTGAATCTTTCGGACATATGATCTCAAATGCAGCTTCGGACAAGAAACACCATCATACTTAGCAAAAGTGGGAATGGTGAACTTAGGAGGAATGACAACCTCTGAGACTAGACCCAAATCCTCAAAATTCAAGCCAGGCACCTTATGGATTTCCATAGCTTTCAGACGTTCTTCTAATAGGTTATACTTCTCATCAGCAGGAGGGTATTGTTCATCCAAATAATCTTCGTCCTCTCCATCAGAATATTTGTCAGAACCATGGTTGCTGTTTTCCTCAATTTTAACACTTTTACCATCTTCATCCTGTTCATCATCTTGGTCTACTGGGATGCCAATTTCCTTGACCTGTTTAGCCGGACCTCTGAATCTCATCCCCATGTTGATGACGCCAGTTGATTTTCTTGCTTTCTTCTTCTTCTTGGTCAGAAGTGCTTTCAGTTCTTCTTGCCCCTTGGACAAGTTAAGGATCAGCTCTTGGAACTGGGCGTTCTGGGCCTGGAGATCTTTGACGGTTTGCTCGAGAGCCATTTCTTCTGAAATAAACAGCGAGAAGTTGAGAGACCTGTCTTAGAAACCTACTATGCAATGATTATGAGATGTAGATGCATATGCAATGATTTCAAGGACTTTAGAGTTTATCTTTGCAAACAGAAACAAAAGGAAAACTTTTATTAGTAAACTCAAAATTCATTTTTTTTCTTTTATGCCTCTTGGGCTACAATGAAAGGAAATTTAAAAAAAAAAACAAATTCAAAAACGCCTAAGACCTAGGACTCAAGACTCAAGTCTCCCACGGGCGCTTCCTCTTTGTGCCGATGTAAGCATTGATGCTCTGCTCCTCATGAAGTAATTTCGTCAACTCCAACACCTTCTTCTCACTAGCATAGAACTGAGTCTCAAAGGTGTCTCTTTCTTCTTTCATCTAAACCCAGGATTTCTGCAGCTCTTCAAGATCGGTAGGCATATCTGGATGGAGAATGACTTGAGAAACATCTCCCTCAAACTCAGGTTCAACAATCACTGGTCTGACAGCTGGATATGGAATAATAAGATCTCGAGCACGAGTGCGCACCCATCTGAGGTAAGGCTCCAAAGGAATAGAGTTCTTCTGTCCCAAGGTCCTACTTTCAATCTTATACACATTATTCCATGCGCGTATAAACCTTTGACGGTAACCTTGAGGATCATCTTCATAATCGAACACAATACCCTAAATAAGCATATCATGAGGACCATCCCTTCTAGCATAACCAAACTGGCGCAAGGCTAGCGAAGGATTATAGGTGATGCCTTCCCTAATGCCAAGGAGTGGTACATTAGGGAATTCCCCACAATGATCAATAAAAGTGAAGTCTTCAAGAGATCGGGCACACCAATAGATATCTGAATGGGAGAGTGACATTATCCTTCGAGACCACTGCAACCTTTGTTCATTCTTCAATACTGACCGGGGAAGGTGCGAAATAAACCACCTGGATAGTAAGGGTATGCAACACATGAGAGTCCCTCGCTTATTGATAGTACGAGTGTGAAGCGAGTGCAGAATTTCCCCGAGCAAGGTAGGTACCGGGTTATGAGTCAGAAATATTTTGATAGTGTGCACGTGTATGAGTTGGTCTGGATTAGGGAACAACACCAACCCATAGATCAACAAAGCCAATACATCCTCAAAAGCATGGTAACTCATAGCTCTTAGGAACAATTAAGCCTTCTCAATCAGGAACTTAGCAAGAAACCCCTTGACTCCACTCCTTGTTTCCCAATTAGACACAATGTCTGACCTCTTCAGATGTAAAGCAGCTACAATGACTTCAGGCTTTGGAACGTTTTCTAGACCGGTAAAAGGCATCTGATCGAGAATAGGTATTCCAAGTAACTTAGAGAACTCCTCCATCGTGGGCACCAATTGGTAATCCGGGAAGGTGAAACAGTGGTGCTTAGGATCGAAGAATTGGAATAGGACTCTCATCATGTCTTCTTCAAAACCTGAGGTAACTAAGTCGAGTAGAAAACCATGCCTTTTGGTGAATCGAGAACCATCGGGAACTTTTGAGACCAATTCTTTAAGCTGGGAAGGAACCCTTACAAAGTTGACTCGGATGAAATTTCTAGGAACGGAAGCCATGACCTGCAATGACGAATAAAGATAAATTCCTTGGTCCTTGAAATGGTTAGTGAAAATGATATGTTATGATGTTATGATGTCATGTACATGTTAACAGTAAATAAGTAGTACACACAAACAAGTCATACAAAAGCCTTAGGTTCAAAGGCTTGTATGAAGTCCATAGGTAAGTACCCTTCCCCACTGAGGTTTAGTTGGCTCAACCTGTCCTAGAATAGTAACCGGGTTCTAAAGGACTCATATCACGGATCTTTCTCAAAGGCTTTATTTTAGTGCAACACTCGAGTGGCCGACCAAAACATCCCGAAAGTCTGATCTCAATGAGCGTAGCCTCGAGTATCAACCAACTTCGGTCTAAATCCAAAGTCGGCCATCTCACTACCTTCTAATGGCCAAAGATGAGTTGACTAGGGTTCTAAAGACTGTGACCATCATATCAACCATATCCGTATATGCCGTACAGTCTCCATGATCTATTGTCACTTACCTAAGGAATCACTAGGTCCGGGTGTAGGACCTTTCACACAAGTAACCCCAAAACAAAGCCCATTAAAAATGAAGTACATAAGTCAAACAATTTTAAGCAAGTAGTAAAGTGATCTAACTCTAAGGTAACCTGTCTTTGGAAAATTCCCCAGCAGAGTCACCAGTTCTGTAATACGGTGGAGAACTGACTTTTTAATTTTGTTTTTGCAAAACATGTTGCGGTTAGCAAGAGTCGCCACCGACTTTTCTTTTATCCAATTTATTTAGGAAAGGTGAAAAGAACAGGAAAGACCTTTTTGAAAAGATTTTGAGTTCGGGGGGTAAGTTATGAAAAGGGAAGGTGTTAGCACCCCTTTTCATCCGTAGTTATCTACGGGCTCTTAATTGCTTGCTCACTTTAACTTGCTTTTTTTTTTTTAAATGTGGTGTGTGTTTAGAAAATATTTTTGAAAGAGTTGACTTTGTAATAATTCGTGTAAGAATGTATACAAAGTGTTTGTTTTGGAAAATATTTTCGAAAGTGTGAGGTGTGAAAAGTATTTGTTTTGAGTTGTGAGCAAGCATTTAAAAGTTACTTACCCTTAATTTATAAGGTCTTTCTTGTACTTATCCTTTTCCTTGAGAGATAGTACTATCCATACCATTAGTGGGTAGGTAGTCCTATCTATTGGATGTGAAGGGATAGCGAAGGGTCATCGAATGGTCATAGAAGGCAACATGTAAGGATACCTTAGCAATTCGAAGGGACTATCATCATTTTTCCGTAGGGTCATCGAGGGACAAGATCATCTTTTCGTAGGCAACTCGAACGGTCATCGAGGGACAAGATCATTTTTCGTAGGCAACTCGAAGGGTCATCGAGGGACTATGATCTTTATATCGAAGGGACTATGATGATATTATTCGTAAGCGTCTTTTGCTAAAGTATCCCTACGTTCACGGGACATGACCATGTTCGTAAGGCAACTGAGAGAGGCTACCCTAGAGGTGCAAGTGTGATTGAGTGGATTATTTTCAATTATTTATCTTGAATTAGGGTTTTCTAGATTGTTTTTTTAGTTTTGCCATACAAACCTTAATTACTGCACAGTTGTAAAATAAAATAGCGGAATGTAAAGTGCGGAAAGTAAAGTGCGGAAAGTAAAATCCCTACGCTATTACAAGGCTTTGGGAGAGATACATAAGTATAACAAACCTTGCGGGAAATAAAACTACGGCTATTACAAAAAGAAAAGCCATGCGACCTATACAATTTTTCTAGGAATTTAAATAGCAAATAAATAAATAAGTGAAAAGAAAAAAAATGTCAGAGAAAAAACTTGATACGAACCCTTATTAGTTAAAAAACGGAGAGAGGAGGCGGATCTAAAATTATAAAATAAAAATGCATAGAAAAATTAAAATTTTAAACGTCTTAAACAATAATGTTGCTAACGCACAAATGCGATCATCGCCATCATGGATTCGAATTGTACTGATCTAAATAAAAAGAAAAATAAAGTAAAAGAATTTTTAAGATTTGATAAAAACCAACAAAGTTGCTAACACGAAAGCGCGATCATCGCAACCGGATCCAAATCGGGCAGATATGAATTTACAAAAAAAAAAAAAAAGCACAAATAAAAAGGAATTTTAAATGTAACAAAAATTCAATAATGTTGCTAACGCGAAATGCGATCATCGCAACCGGATCCGAATTGTACCGATCTAAATAAAAAGAAAAATAAAGTAAAAGAATTTTTAAGATTTGATAAAAAACCAACAAAGTTGCTAACGCGAAAGCGCGATCATCGCAACTGGATCCAAATTCTGCGGATCTGAATTTATAAAAATAGAAAAGCGAAAGGACTTTTAAAAGGTGTAAAAAAACAATAGAGTTGCTACCGCGAAAATTGGATCATCGCAACCAGATCGAACCAATACAAATGTCACGCATTATGCACATCAATATGCAAATAGCGTATCGACACGGTTCAATCTAAAAATAATAATATAATAAATAAATAATAAAAAAAATAAAAAGATGAACAAATAAAACTATATATTAGAAAACAATATGTATTAACAATAGAATTATAAAAAAAAAATTATTATATATTATGAAAAAAACGTTAGCATAACCAAATTTTGAATAATATATTTTAAATCAAAACCGAATTATAGGAATGTGTTATGCAATACTAGAATGTATCAATGCAAAATTATACTGTATCAATAGCAAACTAGTTTATATATACTTGTCAGTAATATGAATGAGTTTACGTGATGGTATGCCGATGGAAAAATCAGTGAGGATCGGAATGAGAAAACATTGCTACGTTACTTACTATTTGACAATTCCGACCGCGTGTTTCTCTTATTTTTTTTTCTTCCATCCTCCACTCCGTACACACACACACACACACACACACACATATATATATATATATATATATATATATATATATATATATATATATATATATATATATATATATATATATATATATATATATATATATATAATGAAACAAATTAGGGTTAACTATTTTCTAAAATCCAAAAAAGTCCTTAATGGATAATTTTAGGCCCAAATTAAATAATACTAAATAAAAATTAAACAATACAAATGATTAAAATTAAATTAAATTAAAAACAGTAATAATCCTATTGATCAAATAATATCTGAATAAAAATCAAATAGTATCTGATTTTTATGAGTACACAAAAAGAAAATATTTTTTTTGTATCTATTATGATTTTTGCACTCCTTTTTGGTAAAAAGTGCATAAAATCAAATAAATAACTATTTTTCAAAAATGCCTTAAAATAAAAAACGAAAATTAAAAACAAATATTAAAAAAATACAATTTTTGTGATTTTTTTGAAAATAATTTAAAATGGAAAGAAAGTTAGTAACAAATAACAGAAACAAATTCAAAATGTAACATGTGAGATTCGAACCCGCGACCTCATACTTGCAAGTCTTATCTCCTTTCCAATTGTGCCAATTTATTTATTCGAAACATAAATGCACTTGAAAGCATATGAAGGTCAAACAACTATTTGTTATTTAAACAATTTAAAGTAAACTGTTACCTATTTTTTGAGTAAAACTTACTGTTTAAATGTTAGTAAAAATCGAACCAAAAACTTATAAAATCAAAGTTAAAAACAAAAAATAATTTAAATGTTAGAAAATAGGGCAGGCAAATTTTGGGGTACAACAGTTAATATCTAATAATTTTCTTTGTACACCTTTGTTGTGAATTAGGATGTCTTTGAACAAAATATACTCGGTTTTTTTATAGGCAAGAAACACACAAGGGTTAGGGTTAACACAGAAAAACAAGGAAAAACAACAAGGATTGGTGATAACTGCTAGTCTTTACTTTCTCTATAAAAAGATTACAAGTACTCAAGAATAACAAATAACCCTCTCACCCTAATTAGGTTTTATCACACCACACCTAATATGAGAGACTATTGTGCTATTTATAATAAAACATAACATACTAAACTAATGGTATTTTTAACACTTACCCATTACAAGCTAACTTAGGGTACAAGCTAACTTAAACAATTGGATCCTTAACACAAGGCCCAATCCGACATATACACACTAGAACACACTTTGACTACAGCATGTAGGTCTTCGACAACAGCATGTGAGCAGACTTCGACTGCATGCTAACTAGAGTTCGATCGAATATCTCACAAATCTCCACCTTGGATCTAACTCTATAACATTAAGAAACAAACTAGCTTTCTTCATGCAACTTTATCAACTGAATACAGTGGAAAAACTTGCAATTGGGCAATATCTTGGTGATCATATCAGCAACATTATGATCTGTCAAAACCTTCAGCACTTGGACTTCTCCATGCTCGATTACCCCTCTGACAAAATACAACCTCACATCAATGTGCTTGGTTCACTCATGATAGGCTGAATTCTTCAACAGGTGTATTGCACTTTGACTATCACATTTAACAGTGATACTTCGACCTTGAAGTTTTAGCTCCTTTGCAAAACCTTCAAGCCATAATGCTTCCTTCACACTTCAGTTAGAGCAATATATTCCACTTTAGTGGTTGATAAGGCAACAACCTTCTGAAGTGTTGCTTTCCAACTGATTGTTGTCCCAAACATAGTGAACACACACTACTACAAAACATCCAAACAACAACGCCAGGTTTACAACGGCATCCTATACACCATTCTTATAGTGCGTACTGGATGCACGCACATTATTTTAATTAGAAATCTCAAGGGTATAATAACGGTTGTTATAAAAACCGTGGTGATACAATCTAGCTATCATGGGTTCGAACCTCATCGCCCTCAAATAGTTTATCCCTTTGACGTAAATGCTCCCTTTTTAAGTTTTATTAATATTTAACTAAAAAATAATAATGATATCACGACGGATTTTCTTAAAACCGTTGATACAAACTGTTATGTATTTTAAACACTAAGTATATATCAATTTATCCATTGAAAAAAGAAACAAGACGAAACAACCCTAACACCAACGCCGTCACCATTGTCGAGAAGAAGACAACAACAACAACAAGAAAGTGTTCTACTTTAAGGTGTTGCAATGTCACATTTGAAGACAAAATCATCTAAAGGTGTTTCTACGTCTTCTTCCAGTGTAAAATCTCGATCTGGAAATTTTTATGGTTGTGATGGTTGTATGGTTTCGTATCAATGCAAGAAGGGACAAAATAAAGGAAGGCTTTTTTGGAGATGTCCATTTTGGAGGAGCGATGAAACATGTAATTTGTTCATATGGGATGAAGATGTGGGAGAAAGAGATGGAAATGACGATGAGAGCATTATGAAGTCAAAGTTGGAAGCTATGGGCTATCTGAAGGTTATGTATGAGGATTTAAAGAAAAAGAACAAAAATTTGAAGAACAAACTGAAATCAGAGATATTTTCTGGAAATATCAAGATGCTATGTTTTCTTGTCTCCTTTATGTTTAATGTTTACTTTGTTATGAAATGTAATAGTTGAATTAGGGTTTTGAATTACATTGTTGATGTTTAAACTGCAGATGCATTGTGAATTATATTGTTGATGTTTAAACTGTAGATGCATTAAGTGAGAAGTTAAGGGGCACCTTTTCTTTTTTATTTATTTTAAAATTCACAAATAAAAGGGTTATCACTACGGTTCTCCTGGTTAACCGTAGTGATATATTTATAATAAATAAATACCTATCTATACGGTTTTTATTTATTTTAAAATTCACAGATAAAATGGTTATCACAACGGTTATTCTAGTTAACTGTAGTGATATATTTATAATAAATAAATACCTATCTATACGGTTGTTATTGTTAACGGTGGTGAAATAGTTTACCCATATATAAGCGAAATAACTTTCACTTAATTGACAGTAATGTCGTTGCCTTCAAAGTGAAACCCTAGAACCCATTTTTTCTCTTCTTTTTCACCATTAGCCGTGAATCTTGTGCTTCATACATTAAGGTATTCTTCTTCTTCTTCCATCTATTGTTAGATATTTCCCATTATCTCGTTTGTGGATTGTTATTTTTGTTGATTGTTCTTATTTTTTCAGATTCGTTTTCACTACCTTAACAAAGACCATGCTTTGGAAACTTCATAATGTTTGCGTAGCTATGGAAAAAAGTACAAGAAGCATGAAGCTATGATAGAAACTTCATCCACCTTGTACTTTTTCTTTGTAGCTTTACGAACAAGATGTTAGTAAATGAAGAATCAACATTGTAAGCAAACTTTATCTAGTTTTAGAAACAATGAAAAGAAATATAAGAAGTATGAAGCTTTTGTGTAAGCTTCTTCCTCCTTATAATTTTTTTTCATTGCTTCCCAAACTAGTTCAACATCATAATTGATTCCTATTCCACGATTAGTTTCATTAAAAGGTGCATTATTCCTGTTCCTCTCTTTACTCTTCACTGGATTATGGTTTTAGGGTTTGTTTTCAACTAAGATGCTCATTTTTTAAGTTTGCTTTGTTTCCTTTCAGGTTAAGGGGATGATACAGGGTGATGATGCTGATGGAAGCAAGCGTATTATATCAGTTTATAATTTCTGGATCTAGTATAGAATGTTGTTTGAGTTTATTATATTCTATTTACATTGTTTGTTTCACTAACCCTCACTTAAAGTTTGTTGGTGGTAGCAAGCGTATTATATGAGTTTATAATATCTAGATCTGGTATAGAATGTTGTTTGAGTTTATTATATTCTGTGTAGATTAGTTGTTTCACTAACCCTCACTTAAAATACATTCAGTTAATCTGACATAGATACTTATAATCTGCAAATTAAGTTGTATTTGAAAACCAACTTAAACAAACCAATGTTGTTTTCTGATTGCATGCCTCTCATCATTTATCTCACGTTCTTTTATATATAGATTATGGTATAATGATCTGGCTCCTTAGATGCATCGCCATCTTCCATTATGGTTAAATCAAAGATGAGGCAGATTATCCAATGTCTTGTTGATCTTATGGAAATTTAACTATAATCGAAGATAGCGATATATCGAAGGAGTCAGATCAATAAACCACAATATATGTAAAAGAGCGTGAAATGCACGATGAGACAAATGCAATCAGAAAACGACATTGGTTTGTTTAAGTTGGTTTTCAAGAACAGTTTAATTTGCAGATTATAGACATCTTCATCAAATTGAATCCATGTATATTTATTTAGTGAGGTGTTTGGAAAACAAGCAATCTACATTTAATATAATAAACTTAGGGTACTTACAACAACGGTTATCTATTGTAACCGATATCATAAGTAATTTATATTTTATATAATTTCGCTGCTGATGGGTTTCGAACCCAGAACCTAAGTGTATGTATCGCAACAGTTTATTATCATAACCGTTGTGATATATCGCGCGTGTCCTGCCTTTCAACAGCGGTTTCCTGACCATTGTATAAACAGCGAACTTACAACGACAATCTATATAACAACGCATTCGCTCGCATCATTATATGTCATTCCCAACCGTTAATAAATGGGTTTTGTGTAGTAGTGACATATCCAGAAATAGATTTTCTGGAATCCATACAACTTGCATAATCAGAGTAGACATATCATTCAATTGCTGCTTTACTATCTTCACCCAAGGCTCCACCATAAATTAGGATTCTATTCAGAGACCAATTTATGTACCTTAGAATCCACTTCAATGCTTGCCAGTGAGCCTTTCCAGGATTTGCCATGTACCTGCTTACAAGACTTACTGCATATGCTATGTCAGGTCTAGTACAGACCATAACATACATCAAAGAACCCACTATATTAGTATATGGAATGCTATTCATATAAAATTTTTTGACATCAGTACTGGGACACTGATCTATACTCATCTTGAATTAAGGGTTTGTCGGAGTCACAACAGGCTTTGAATTCGACATACCATACTTTTCAAAAATCTTCCGTAGGTATGCCTCTTGAGATAAGCATAATTTCAACTGCTTTCTATCTCTTCGAATGCCAATCCCAAGAATCCTGGACGTAGTTCCCAGATCCTTCATGTCGAACTCCTAATTGAGTTCAAATTTCACCCTCATTACATCTTCGACATTGTTGCTTGTTATTAGAATATCATCCACATAAAGCAACAAAATAACAAATGAATTACCCGGTCAAAATCTGAAGTAAACACAGTGGTCGAACTAACTTCTGATGAAACTTATGCGTGCCATGAAATTGTAGAATCTACTATTTAATTGTTGAGGAAATTGTTTTAGTCCATATAAATATCTCTTCAGTTTGCACACATAGTCTTCCTTCCCCTTTTCGACATACCCTTCAGATTGCCTCATCAGGATTGTTTCATCCAGATCATCATACAAGAATGCAGTCTTCACATCCATCTGTTCCAGTTCAAGGTCAAACTGTGCCACCGTGGCAAGCAATATTCAAATGGATTTGTGCTTCACAACAGGAGAGAACACATCATTGAAGTCGACACCTTCTTTCTGAGTGAACCCCTTAGCGACCAATCTTGCCTTGTATCTTTTGGACGCCACTCCTAGTATTCCTTCCTTAACTTTGAAAATCCATTTATAGTTGACTAACCTGGCTGCAACAGGTTTCTTGATCAGTTCCCATGTATTGTTATCATGAAGAGATTTTATCTCATCATCTATGGCCTTCAGCCATTCAGTCTTCTTTTGACTCCTCATAACTTCCTTATAGTCTCTAGGTTCTTCGTCGAGAACCTCACTTGGAGAGATTAAGGCATAAGCTATAAGATCTGCATACCCAAGCCTCTGAGGTGGCTTGATGACTCTCCTCGACCTCTCTCTTGCTAGCAGGTAGTCATTATCAGTATCCTCATCTTCGAGAGCAGCTTCTACTTCTTCTACGACTTCACCTGGGATACGCAATTTAGCATTAACATGCTCCACCTCAACAGGAATCTCTCCGTGTTCTAGCTCTTCATCAACATCATCAGTTTTCTTGAAAGCCATCTCAGCTTCATTGAAAACTACATCTCGACTGGTGATACACCTCCTGTGACCTGGCTCTTGGCACCATAGCCTATAAGCTTTGACTCCTTCAGGGTATCCCATGAACATGCATTTCAGAGCTCTAGGTTTGACCTTGTCTTGCCTAATGTGAGCATAGGCCACGTAACCAAATACTCTCAGTCTATCGAGACTAGGTGGATGTCCCGACCAAACTTCTTCAGGTGTCTTCATATCTAACACCGTCGAAGGACATCTTTTTATCAGATATGTTACTGTCGAAACAGCCTCAGCCCAAAACACCTTCTTTAATCCAGCACTAGTCAACATACGTCTAACTCTTTCCAAAATAGTGCGATTAAACCTTTCTTCCAAACCATTTTGTTGTGGAGTACTTGCAGTAGTTTTGTGCCTTGCAATACCTGAGGCAGCACAAAATCTGTCGAACGCCTCATTACAAAATTCAAGGCCATTGTCGGTTCTCAACCTCTTGACCTTTATGCCAATCTGATTTTCAACCAGAGTCTTCTAACCTTTGAAATTATCAAAAGTTTCATCCTTCGTCTTCTGGATGAATACCCATAACTTTCTGGAATAATCATCGACTAGGGATAGAAAATGTCTTGCTCCTGAATGTGATGGACACCTTGCATGCCCCCAAAAATCAGCATGGATGTAATCAAGGGATCCATGAGTTCTTTCGTTTTCCTTTGTTGAAATTCACTCTGCAAGATTTTCCAAATACACAAGGTTCACAAAATTTTAGCTTTTTGACTTTGTCTCCTCCAAGCAGATTTTGTTTCCCTAATTCGACCAGACCCCTTTCACTGACATGGCCCAATCTCATGTGCCAAATTTCTGTCTTCGACAAAGGTTTCGTGGATGCTATATTTGTCAAGCCACTTACAACTTCAGCCTCAAGGGTATACAAGCCTTGTTTCTTCACGCCTCTCAAGACTTCCTTCGACTCCTTCATGACTCTTAGGATACTTTTCTCTCCCTGGAAAACATATCCCTTCTTGTCGAATTCACCAAGAGAAATCAAATTTATCTTCAAATCAGGTACATATCGGACTTCAGTCAACAACCTTATTGACTCATCATGGAACTTGATCTCATAGATCAAATTCCTGCAATTTTGTAAGCTTTGTTGTTTCCCAGCAGCACTGATCCACCATCTTGATCACATAGCTCCTCGAACAAGTCTTTGTTTAGAGTCATGTGCCAAGTGTAACCTGAATCCATAATCCACTCCTTTCTTGAGTCGCTGCTTGAAACCACAAGGACATTAGATGAGTCAAAGTCATCTTGAACAATGGTTGCGTTTCCATTATCCTTACCTCTATGATCTTTCAGGCGTTCAGGGTACACCTTTCTTATGTGACCCTCCTTCTTACAATGATAGCATCGAATACCAGATGCTTTGCCGCTATAAGACTTCTGTTGACTTTTACCTTTCTTCTTGTCGAACTTACCATCCTTTCGTAAGAATTTTCCCTTAACGGCCAAACCTTCACAAACCGTCGAAGATTTATGCTCCTTTCTTTCATTCAAGTCCTTAGAGTACAAGGCTGATTGAATTTCTTCAAAGCTCAGGGACTCCCTTCCATACAAGAGAGTTTCTTTGAAGTGAGCATGTGTTCTGGGCAAAGCGCACAACAACAATAATGTTTGATCTTCATCATCGATCTTCACATCAATATTTTCAAGATCGAGGATCAGCTTGTTGAATGTAACACCCTTTTCTACCCCACAAATATCGCAGCAGAATAAATGTAACACCCCCAATCTATACCCCCAAGCTATTAAAAGCCATAAATAAAAATTCAAAATTTCATCAGAGTATATTTAAATTATCATGGCATACACAGGGAGAATCACATCATATTGAAACAAAACATACAACACCTGCTCATAAAGATATGCAACAGTGGGGTAGCAATCCTCAAAGGAACTCAGTTCCTTACACCCACATTTCATCAGATTTTAGAATAAAAGCGGAAAATCTAAAACTGACTGTCATATATATATATATATATATATATCACATAAAGGTTTATCTGTTATCAGCAGAATCATGTATATATACAACTACAAAGGACAAAGATGCATATACACAACATCACAAAATAATCCTAATCGATCCCCCGACTACCCGGTGTCACATATCAGAGCCGACCGACAAAAGAATGAAGTCCTAAGCTTCACAAAAAGACCTCCAGCAATCTAATCTGCAATGCCTCATAGAGCATTATAAAACAGCAGAAGGGTGAGAAACACAATTATAATATAAATGCATATAATTATGTATATCGACATAAAATACACATATCAAGTATTCTTACCACAATTATCACATGCCAACACATAAAGCATATATAGATTATACTCACATAATCACATATTCACACATAATGCATATGTTTATACACGGAACATGTCATTCATAACTCAATACATTTAACACGAATGCACATCGATTCACAAATGCTATCACAAGCTCAATCACATAATTACTCCATTCCCAATTACATATTAATCATGCACCATACATTTATCACAAATGCATATCACCAGGTCTCACACATAATCAATTAAATCATGATTTTCCACATATAACCAATGCAATCATAAACCATGCAGATGCAAATAGACCGACAAAACGACTCTATGCAAATGCACATGCGGTACCGACTCCATCAAATCTCAACACTAGTTCACTCAGGAACTCTGCTGGAACCATCGCTCGTTACATCACTGTAACTCCCCGTCGGGCCTACGATGTTCACCCGTCGCTTACAGTCCTCTTTGTATAAGGCTCACGACGTTTATGGATCGCTTGCAGTCCTCTTTGTATAAGGCTCACGATCCGATCGCTTCCAGTCCTCTTATTTTTAAGGCTATTCATACCTCTTATCTTTAAGGCTCACGATCAACTATAACCACCGTTTCCACTCCTCTTGCATAAGGCTCACGATGTTTATAACAGATTTACTCAGGAATCAAACCGTCGCTTTAGGTCCCCACATGGGCACACGACGTTCATGGATTGTTTTCAGTCCTCTTTGTATAAGGCTCACAATCCGATCGCTCTCAGTCCTCTTTGTATAAGGCTCACGATCCCACAAGATGCATATTATGATGCTTGACACACAAGAACTCATGACAACCAATGCATCTTCACACATATATACAACCATAAACAATGCATATACAACCAAATACAACACATTGCATTTTCTTGCCCTTAGGCCACACATCATCATCACAACATGTATTTCATACATTTTCATTTCACAACAACACACAAGTCATACCACATCCATGCCAACAATACATTGCAGGATACACATCAATTACACACAATTATAACTACAAAAGTCGACAAAATGACACTATTCCCAATTCCCGACATAATTAAATCGGCCAACAATCTCAAAATCATTTTAATAGGAAAGAACATTTCATTAGCTTTCCAACGATATAAAGAACGTTCAAAACGGATAAGCGGATCAAAAGTTACGGACTAAACAAGAAAAGACATCGCGAAAAAAACACATTCTGCACCCTTGCTGGCCATACGCGTATTGCCCTCAGCCATACGCGTATTGCCCAGCCCCATACGCGTATTGCCTACTTTCCTTCATTGCCATACGCGTATTGCCCTAACCAATACGCGTATTGCCCTACCCCATACGCGTATTGCCCTGTCCCATACGCGTATGGGCAGCGAAACCCAGAATTTTTCCTGCTGCGTTGCTGTTACGAATTTTCACCCAAAAATCCCATTTTTACACCAGAAAATTACCAATTTGATGTATAACAACATATATCTATCATGTATCCATAACAAGGAACACGAAAACATGATTTCTAACACGATTAAATCGAATTCTCACACTTTCTACACAAATGGGTATTTATTCTATTTCTCATACAATCCAACAAAACCACAAACAAACACATACATAATCATACACATGTACAGGATAATTGAATTTCACACCCTTACCCGATTAAATCGATTCCTAGAAGTTGATTTGATCCCACCTAGCTTTTTCCTCTTTTTCTCTTCTCTTCTTTTTCCTTCTTCTCCTTTCTTTCTTTCTATTTTTCTTCCTTTCTAATTCTCTCCCTTTTCTCTCTTCCCTCTTATATTTCTATTTTCTTTCTTTTCTAACTTAGTAAATAATTAGGGAAAAGACTAAAATACCCGTACTCTCAATTATCCCACAAACGCTCTCAAAACGCGATAAAATATAATAACAATGCAAAACAACATATTATCACACCAAAGTCATAAATAAAAATAATATAATACTCAAAATAATTAAATCGACTCGATTAAATAAAATGATCAAAACTGGGGCGTTACAATAAACATAAAATCATAGTAAAATCAGAACCACCTCAAAGGGTGCACATTTCTCAATAAATTCAAATCAACACAATTGCTCCATAAACAACGGGTTTTTCCTCAAAATAACTCAAAATGCCTTCAAAGGGCAGCAGAACCACCATAACCACAAAAATCCCACAAAAAGGGTTTATTAAAATAAACCATAATCATAAAAAAATCAATAAAATAACAGCCAAATAAAACTCAACATGGTTCGACTCAACGACCCAACCCAATGTTACACTATCAGAGCAAGACCATCTACAACGACCAAAATGCAAATAACTTCAAAAGTCCTCAAAAGCATCCACAGCTAATCCTGATCACCTGCACGTTACCCACGTGGAGGCAACATTCAAACAGGCAGGGTGAGTAATACAATTCATCATAATCAATATAAAATAAGATATGCATAAAAATGGCGTCATCATCATATACAACATAATCAGAGTCATCACAAGGAAAACATCAAAACACGTCATCATAAATCACAAAAAATGCCACATAGATGCAATACACAACAGGACTCATGCATGTGGTTCCAATCGTCACAATCGATGGACACTTAGGCCATCACCCTCCAAAGATCCCTGTCAATAGGATCGATTCCACACAAGAACCAGAGCACGTCATAAACCACTTCACATCCGCACAATGGGATGGAAGCCACAAATAGACCGAAGTCTAACATCATCATCACTGGACCGAAGTCCTAACATCATCACCAGAATATGCTATGAATGCATGATACACAACATCAATAATCATCATCATCAAAATATCATTATGTGCATCATCATTCACCAAAACCTCATGTTAATCATTGTGAACAATCTTTTAAGTTTTGTATGATAGCAAATTGTGTGATAAATGCATAAATAAATGCCTATGTGTTTGATGTGCATGTTATAAGATTAGTATGCATGTTTAGTTGGTACATATATGTGATTTTATACCTATACTATGTTTTAAAGACAATACAATTGATACATATCTTTATTGAAATCATAAAAACAATTTTCCTTATGTATGTATCGATTCATGTCTGTCTTGCATCGACACATTCCTCTGTTAAAAACACAAAAACGAGTTTACTTCAGTATGGATCGATCCATACGAGTTTTGCATCGATACATGCTTCTTTAATGTTTCTGAAAATTATGCTATGTATCGATTCATTCATATTATGTATCGATGCATGATTGAATTTACTTTCTGAAATTAAACAAAGTTACAGTATGCATCGATGCATATATCTGTGTGTCGACTCATGTAGGTTATATAACTACCATGTATCAACTCATACGAGTTTCGTATCGATACATAAAGCTGTTTCTTGTTTTAACCGTTTCTGTTTCACATATAAGAAGGTTATGACAGTTCAGTTTTGGAGCGTGAATTCGTCAGAGTAAAAATTGTGTAATCACAGCAAAAGCAAGTTTGGTGTGCATCAATTTTGTGAGCAGTTTTAGAGACCTGAAAGATACTTTATCTTCATCATCTTCTCAATCACTTTAATTCAAGAACATCAACACATAATCATTCTTGTTCTCTGGATTAAAGGATCATCGAGATAACGTTCAGTGGTACGATCAAGGATCTAGCTGAGTTGAAGATTCAAAGGGGGTTTCGAGGAAAAACCATCTGGTTTGTCCTTCAAGAACGGGTGTGTTCTTGAGGGTTTGTTAGTCACGTTTGCAGAACATATTCAGCCGCAGCGTAGGGTTTGGAAATTGGGTAATTTCGCAAACAGGTCGTGGAACCAGTGAATTGTTTGTAATTCTTGCAGGGGAATTCTTGATTGAGCTCAGATCAAGTGAAGGTTCTTACAAGAGGAAGATCTTGGGGTTTAGATTTCTGGCTTTGTATTGTAACCTTGTAAACAACGAATTCAACATTATTGATATAACAGGTCTCAATTTCAGTTTGAAATTGAGAGGGAGACGTACCCACACGCGAGGACGAAAGTGGGGAACTTCCTTACCAAATCTCTGGGTATCGTATTATGTCCTTATCTCTCTTTACGTTTTCAACAATTTTGTGATTCATTTGGTGTATTGTGTCTTAATGTTTCATGATACAATAGTGGTAAGAAAACTTTTAGCAAATCACCATTATTGTTAATCATTGAACACATACACGCCAAGTGTTTGACAAAACTGTCTGCTGAGTTTTTGTTCATTGGAAATAGTATTTGTATGATAAGTGCATTTGATTCGATCCTAATCTGGTGTTAATAAATCTTTGTCATCCTAATATAAATCCAGCATTAATTCGTGTGTCCGGTTTTCTAGTAGCTGGTCCAGAATAGACGGAAGTCGATTCGGGATCATTTTTTCCGCTAACTTTCAAAAACTCTGACAAGTATTTTTTAATCCATGTGTTTCAAGGAGGTGATCTATTCACCCCCCCTCTCGATCACTAGCCACACCGTCTAACAATCATGTCATCATATATCCAGCAAAACATCACAAATCATCATCTCAATATCATCAATAACATCATGGTAAATAATCAGAAAGATCACAACACCAAAACTTCAGAACATCATAGCATCATAAAACAAATTTCGCGAACAGCAGGAGTTCGTTACTGAGTTCGTTGTGCGAACACATTCGCTGGGACCTTCGCTTTGCGAAGCTAGCAGCGAAGCCCTAATCCCATACAAAAACCAGAGAGTTCCCCAGTTTGCCTCTCCTCGCTCCTCTATTCGTTGTGCGAAGCCCTTCGCTGGGACATTCATTGTGCGATCCCACAGAATCAATCTCAGAATTCATCCCAGTATCATCACACAATCTATCGCGCATTCGCTGTGTTGCTCACTTTGCGAGTCTAGGCGAACATTCGCCTTGCAAATGATCTGTTTGCTTTGCGAACTAGCGATTCCTGCAATTGCTGCTACGCACCAGTAGCATCCCGGCCCCAAAAACCTTTATGATTCCAACCTCAAATCACCCCAAAACAGTCCTGAAACTTCAAGGCAATCAAAGGCATAAAACCTACTACTATTAAGTCGGTTAATTCCACTATCCTAACTCAAAATCACCTAAACCTTCACAAATTCTCAAGGTTCCCTTAAACCCCATAATTCCCTTTCTCATACAAGATCCCACATATCATCAAAATGGTTTAGCCTCAAAGGCTTATTTTTACCTGAATCAATTCAACCCTTAATAATTCATCATCGATCCTCAAAAATACCCCTAAATCATCAATAACTTATAAACCCTTCAAAAACCCCCAAAAACCTCTAGATCCATTTTAAACACATCACTTTCTATATTGAAAACAATGAAAGGCAATACTCCCCATACCTTAGATTGTCGTTCCAGAGTTGTCTCTACTGATTCTTTGGAAACCTTCTCGAATGCTCGCATTTTCCTTCTTTTCTTAGAGCTCTGCACTTTTCCCTTATTTATTTTCACGTTCCAACCAAAAATGAATCATATTCCTTTGCAATTCCTTTTTATTAAACCCTTGGGCTTCCAAAATGGGCTTTCCCCATAATACCCTCACTAATCCCCCTCAAAAGTCCATCTTACCATTAATTCCTCTAATATTATTTAAATTAATAATAATACTAATATATTCATATTATATACTATTATTTAATTAAATAACCACAACTCCACAAAATGCCAACGTCAACACAAGCCACCAAAATTCACCGAAATTTCACAAATATTATATTTAAATAAATTAAATAAATATTCTAATAAATTTTGGGGTGTTACAACCCTCCCCCACTTAAAGAATTTTCGCCCTAAAAAATTACCTCAAAGAAATAGAGTCAGATACGACTCCCTCATCTGATCTTCGCGTTCCCAAGTCCAACTTTCGCCAGCTGGTCCGCCCCACAACACCTTCACCCAAGTTATGCCTTTACCCCGTAGTTACTTCATCTCTCGATCGTCAATCCGCACAGGTAAAGCTTCCACTGTCAGGTTATCCCTCACTTGTACATCATCCATTTGAATCACATGCGACGAATTCGGAATGTACTTTCTCACCTGAGATACATGGAACATGTCATGCAAATTCGTAAGTGACGACGGTAAAGCAATTCGATAGGCTACCTCTCCTATCCTCTGCGAGATTTGGTATGGACCAACAAAACATAGAGTGAGCTTCCTAGACTACAAAGCTCGACCCACACCAGTCACTGGCGTCACCCTCAAAAACACGTGATCTCCCTCTTGGAATTCAAGTATCTTCCTCCTCTTATCATGATAGCTCTTCTGGAGACTCTGCGACGCTCTCATCCTTTCTTGGATCATCTTAATCTTTTCGGTCATCTCTTGCATAATCTCAGGTCCGAGTACAGTACTCTCGCCTGACTCATACCAGCACAGAGGAGTCCTACACCTCTTCCCATACAAAGCTTCATAGGGCGCCATTCCAATACTAGCATGAAAACATTTATTGTACGTGAACTCAATCAACGGCAAATGGCTATCCCAAGATCCTCCATGATCCAACACACAAGCTCTCAGTAAATCCTCTAAGGATTGGATAGTCCTTTCTGTCTGACCGTCTGTCTGCGGATGATAGGCAGAACGCATCCTCAACTTAGTACCCAAAGCCTCTTGCAAGCTCTTCTAGAACCTCGATGTAAATCTCAGATCTCTATCCGACATAATACTCGAAGGTATCCCATGCAACTTCACAATCTCCTCAATGCACATCTCGACTAACTTCTGCATAGAATGATTAATCTTCATCGGCAAGAAATGAGGCGACTTAGTCAATCTATCCATAATCACCCAAATGGAATCATTTTCCTTAGCAGTCTTTGGCAATCCCACCACAAAATCCATGGAAATACTATCCCACTTCCATTCTGGAATCCTCAAAGGATGCATCATACCTAAAGGCTTCTGATGCTCAATCTTCGACTTCTGACAAGTCAAACATGCATAAACAAACCCCGCAACATCCTTCTTCATACCTGGCCACCAAAACAACTTTTTCAAATCCCGGTACATCTTCGTAGCACCGGGATGAATACTCAATCTACATCAGTGTCCTTCTTCAAGTATGCTCTTCTTAATATCTAGGACATCTGGAACACACACCCTGTCTCTGAACATCATCACACCATTCTCGTCAATTCAGAATTCTCCTCCGTTACCTTGGTTGATCAAAGTCAACTGGTCCACTAACTTCAAGTCAGATTGTTATCCCACTCTGATCTCTTATAGAATACCACTAGTCAACTTCAACATCCCCAACTTCACAGTGTCCGAGGTTCTTTCACATACCAAACACAAATCTCTGAATTGGTCAATTAACTCCAATTCTTTCACCATAAGCATCGACATATACAATGACTTTCTGCTCAATGCATCAGCCACTACATTTGCTTTACCCGGATGATAACTCAAATCAAAATCAAAATCCTTCAACAGCTCTAACCACCTTCTCTGCCTCATATTAAATTCTTTCTGATCAAATAAGTACTTCAGACTTTTATGATCACTGAACACTTCAAACTTAGAGCCAAACAGATAATGTCTCCAAATTTTCAACACAAACCCCACATCGGCCAATTCCAAGGCATGTGTAGGATAATTCCTCTCATGAACTCGCAATTGTCTCGAAGCATAGGCAACAACTTGTCTATTCTGCATTAATACTCCACCAAGACCCATCTTCGACACATCACAATACACCACAAAAGATTCACTCGGATTAAGCAAAATCAACACTGAAGCGGTCGTTAATCTCTTCTTCAATTCCACAAAACTCTCTTCGTAAGCCACATCCCACACAAACGATTGACCCTTTCGAGTCAACTGAGTCAAAGGTAACGCCAACTTAGAAAAGCCCTCGATAAACTTGCGGTAATAACCCGCCAACCCCAGAAAACTTCGTATCTCAGTAGCAGACTTCGGGTCTCCCACTGTAACACAACATCAATCTTGGAAGGATCTACAGCAATTCCACCACTCGAAATCACATGGCCAAGAAAACTCACTTCCTTCAACCAGAACTCACACTTTGACAGCTTTGCATACAACTTCTTTTCCTTCAATACTTGTAACACCGTTCTCAAATGCTCAGCATGTTCTTCGTCAAACTTAGAATATATCAGAATATCATTAATGAAAACCACCACGAGCTGATCCAAATACTCATGAAAAATCTGGTTCATATACTCCATGAACACACCAGGTGCATTGGACACACCAAACGGCATCACAGTGTATTCATAGAGATCATACCTTGATCTGAAAGCTGTCTTCGGAATGTCATCAGGCTTAACACGAATCTGGTGATAACCAGACCTCAAATCAATCTTACTAAACACACAAGCACGTACTAGCTAATCCATCAAGTCGTCAATTCTCGGAAGTGGATATTTATTCTTGATAGTCACTTTATTCAACTGCCGATAATCAACACACAATCTCATACTTCTGTCTTTCTTCTTCACTAACAGCATAGGAGCACCCCACGGAGAAACACTTGGTCGAACAAACCTCTTCTCAAGCAATTCTTCCAGTTGTTTCTTCAATTCACTTAACTCAGAAGCTGACATCCGATAATGAGCCATCGACACTGGACTCGTACCTGGTATTAAGTCCACTGCAAACTCTACTTCACGTTCTGGAGGCAAATCACTGATGTCATCTAGAAACACTTCTGGAAACTCACAAATAATAGGTAAGTCGACACTCGCAGCTTCACGATCAATCTACAACGATGCAAACATTGCAAACACTAAGGCTTCATCTTCCATAAGCTCGTCTACTTGCCTAGCAGACAGGAACATCAACTCTCCACTATCACCAAACTCAGGAAACTCCACAGTCTTAGTATAACAATTAATATGAACATGGTTGAACTCTAACCAGTTTATTCCAAGGATTACATCGATTTGGTGCAAGGGTAAGCACACCAAATCCATCACAAAACTCTTCCCAAAAATCGTCAAAGGACATCTCAGACACACAAAAGTAGTAGTAATAGAACCATTAGCAGGAGTTTCTATTAGCATACTACCATTCATATCAAACAACTTCAAACCCAGTCTATTAGCACATTCAAGCGAGATAAAAGAATGAGTAGCACCAGTATCAATCACAGCAACCAACTCAATATTATTAATAAAACAAGTACCTCGAACCAGGTTGTCATTCTCTAACACTTCTGCACCACTCAAAGCAAACACTCTGCCACTGGTATGAGCAGCAGTAGCTGTCTTCTTCGGTTTCTGACATTTGGTAGTGATGTGACCCTTCTCACCACAATTAAAACAAGTTGGACCATCATCCTTGCAATCAGTAGCTCTATGACCCTTCTTACCACGCCTATAGCATCTCAACACACTATTAGTACAAACACCAGCACGATGACCTTGCTCGCCATACCTGTAACACTTCCCAGAAGCGGGAGCTGCTCCCCCACTTATCTTTTTCCCATCTGATGCCTTCTGCTTCCCTTTGTCAGCTGAAGTCGTATAAGGTTTACCTCTATACTGCCCTTTCTTCTCACTTAACTGCTTGTAGTGAGCAGATCGAGCTCGGCTATCCTCATCGTAAATTCTGATCTTGTCCACCAACTCAGCATATCTACGGATTTCTTGATACCCAATACCTTGCTTAATCTCTGGTCTCAGCCCATTCTCGAACTTGTGGTATTTGGACATCTCAGGATCAACATGGTTGTAGTGAGGACAGAACTTCACCAGCTTCTCAAAATTTGCAGTATACTCTGCAACAGTCATATCTCTTTGCTTCAGCTCAAGGAATTCCACCTCCCTCTTACCACGAGCATTCTCTGGATAATACTTTCCCAAAAATTTCTGCTTGAACACAGCCCAGGTTATCACAGTGCCAACATCTTCCAGCCTCTGACGGGTGTTATCCCACCAATCCTCAGCCTCTTCCGACAACATAAGAGTTCCAAACTGAACTTGTTGCGCATCAGTACATCCCATTCCTCGGAAAATCTTCTCGATTACCTTCAGCCACTTGTGTACACTTGCTAGATCATAAGTACCTTCAAACTCCGGCGGATTGTTAATCTTGAACTCCCCCAAAGCACGAAACTCATCCAGGACTCCACCATTCAGATTGAGTTGCGCCACCACATTAGCAACTGATTCCAATGCATCGGCAATAGCACGATCATTTCTTCCAGCCATCCTGCACACTCCCAACAAGGTTAGAAGAACTAAAACATCGACAGTGTACACACACTTGTCGACCGACAGGGGACTGGCATCACGTAAAAACCTGGCCGGACGGACCGACCTGCTCTGATACCACTAATGTAACACCCTTTTCTACCCCACGAATATCGCAGCGGAAAAAACAAAATCATAGTAAAATCAGAATCACCTCAAATGGTGCACATTTCTCAATAAAATTAAATCAACAAAATTGCTCCGTAAACAACAGATTTTTCCTCAAAATAACTCAAAATGCCTTCAAAGGGCAGCAGAACCACCATAACCACAAAAATCCCACAAAAAAGGTTTATTAAAATAAACCATAGTCATAAAAAAATCAATAAAATAACAGCCAAATAAAACTCAACATGGTTCGACTCAACGACCCAACCCGATGTTACACTATCAGAGCAAGACCCTCTACATCGACCAAAATGCAAATAACTTCAAAAGTCCTCAAAAGCATCCACAGCTAATCCTGATCACCTGCACATTACCCACATGGAGGCAACATTCAAACAGGCATGGTGAGTAATACAATTCATTATAATCAATATAAAATAAGATATGCATAAAAATGGCGTCATCATCATATACAACATAAGCAGAGTCATCACAAGGCAAACATCAAAACACGTCATCATAAATCACAACAAATGCCACATAAATGCAATGCACAACAGGACTCATGCATGTGGTATCAATCTTCACAATCGATGGACACTTAGGCCATCACCCTCCAAAGATCCCCGTCAATAGGATCGGTTCCACACAAGAACCGGAGCACGTCATAAACCACTTCACATCCACACAATGGGATGGAAGCCACAAATAGACTGAAGTCTAACATCATCATACTGAACCGAAGTCCTAACATCATCACCAAAATATGCTATGAATGCATGATACACAACGTCAATAATCATCATCATCAAAATATCATTATGTGCATCATCATTCACCAAAACCCCATGTTAATCATGTCATCATATATCCAGCAAAACATCACAAATCATCATCTCAATATCATCAATAACATCATTGTAAATCATCAGAAAGATCACAACACCAAAACCTCAGAACATCGCAGCATCGTAAAACAAATTTCGCGAATAGCAGGAGTTTGCTACTGAGTTCGCTGTGCGAACACATTCGCTGAGACCTTCGCTTTGCGAAGCGGGCAGCGAAGCCTCAATCCCATACAAAAACTAGAGAGTTCCCCAGTCTGCCTCTCCTCGCTCATCTATTAACTGTACGAAGCCCTTCGCTGGGACATTCGTTGTGCGAGCCCACATAATCAATCTCAGAATTCATCCCAGTATCATCACACAATCTATCGCGCATTCGCTGCGCTGCTCATTTTGCGAGTCTGGGCGAACATTCGCCTTGCAAACGATTTGTTCGCTTTGCGAACTAGCAATTCCTGCAATCGCTGCTACGCACCAGAAGCATCCCAACCCCAAAAACCTTTACGATTCCAACCTCAAATCACCCCAAAACACTCCAAAAACAGTCCTGAAACATCAAGGCAATCAAAGGCATAAAACCTACGACTATTAAGTCGGTTAATTCCACTATCCTAACTCAAAATCACCTTAACCTTCACAAACTCTCAAGGTTCCCATAAACCCCATAAATCCCTTTCTCATACAAGATCCCACATATCATAAAAAAGGTTTAGCCTCGAAGGCTTATTTTTACCTAAATCAATTAAACCCTTAATAATCTATCATCGGTCCTCAGAATACCCCTAAATCATCAATAACTCATAAACCCTTCAAAAACCCCAAAAACCTCCAGATCCATTTTAAACACATCACTTCTTATATTGAAAACAATGAAAGACAATACTCCCCATACCTTACATTGTCGTTCCGGAGTTGTCTCTACTGATTCTTTGGAAACCCTCTTGAATCCTCCCTCGCCTTTTCCTTCTTTCCTCAGAGCTCTGCACATTTCTCTTCTTTATTTTCATGTTCCAACCAAAAATGAATCCTATTCCTTTCCAATTCCTTTTTGTTAAACCCCTGGGCTTCCAAAATGGGCTTTCCCCATAATACCCTCACGAATCCTCCTCAAAAGTCCATCTTACCCTTAATTCCTCTAATATTATTTAAATTAATAATAATACTAATATATTCATATTATATACTATTATTTATTAAATAACCACAACTCCACAAAATGTCAACGTCAACACAAGCCACCAAAATTCACCGAAAATTCACAAATATTATATTTAAATAAATTAAATAAATATTCTAATAAATTTGGGGTGTTACATTGAACATATCCAACTGCTCAGCCAACACTTTGTCTTCACTCATCTTGAATGAATACAAAGCTTGCTTCACGTAGAGTCGATTCACTAGAAATTTGGTCATGTACAAACTTTCAAGTTTCAACCATAACCCCGATGTTGTAGTCTCTTTTGATACCTGTCGAAGAACCTTATCACCAAGGCTCAACAATATTGCACAGTGGGCTTTCTCTATCATGGTCGTCTTTTCTTTTTCCGTTAACGCATCATCCATGGCTGCCTTTACCTTCAACGCTTCCAGAAAACCCTGCTTAACCAGTAGGGCTTTCATCTTCAAGCGCCACAGACCAAAATCGTTCACTCCGATGAACTTTTCAATCTTATACTTTGTTGAAGGCATCTTCTCCACACTCACTGCACTAATTTGTTGTGAATTAGGATGCATTTGAACAAAATATACTGGGTTTCTTTACAGGCAAGAAACACACAAGGGTTAGGGTTAACAAGGAAAAACAACAAGGATTGGTTATAACTGCTATTCTTTACTTTCTCTATAAAACAGATTACAAGTACTCAAGAATAACAAACAACCTTCTTACCCTAATTAGGTTTTGTCACACCACACCTAAGATGAGAGACTAGTATGTTATTTATAATAAAACCTAACATACTAAACTAATGGGCTTTTTAACACTTACCCATTACAAGCTAACTTAGGGTACAATCTAACTTAAACAATTGGATCATTATCACAAGGCTCAATCCGACAGATAAACACTAGAACACACTTCGACTACAGCATGTAGGTCTTCGAGAACAGCATGTGAGCAGACTTCGACGACATGCTAACTAGAGTTCGATCCAATATCTCACAACCTTGATGTTTACCTTTCATGTTTAATCCATTATCATATCCTTATCCTCTCACATTATTAATATCTAGACCAAGAGTTTCCAATACATTTTGTAATTCCTCAAACAATCTCTGACCTGTTGTGTCATAGACTTTCAAAAATTGTACAAAAAACTCTTCAATTTTATTGTACTTGTAGAAACATCCACACAACGTATAATGAGAGTAATTTTTTCTTAATGACTTACATCAGGAGTACAATCAAGAATCACAGAAAAATATTTTGTTTCTTTGGTTTTTTCGACTATTGCACTTTTAATTCCATTACCTAACATGTTAATCAGTTTATTTTGAATCTTATGACTAAGATAATGATAATGAATTTCATTATTCTTAATACGTTTAAAATGTTTTTGCATGACAGGATCCAATTCAACAGTCATTTCAACAAGAGAAAGAAAGTTTCCAATGTTTTCCACATTAATCCCCTTATTTTTTTCCACAAAATGCTAAATTTTGCTCAGCTAGATATCTAGTAATAGAAACTATGCTAAGTAAGACATCCTTCCAACTGTTGAGTATAGGAAGTGTGAGTAGTATGGGTAATAGTCCCATATTGGCTAGAAATGTGGAGACTTGAGCATTTATAAGTGGGAGAACCCATACACCTATCACCTTAAGGTTTTGGGTGAATATGTGATGTGTCTCTCACAAAGGTGTTGCTCTAGAAAAGGAAGTCCTATGATGTTCAATGCTCCCTAGTGAAAAATCTCCCCCAATAGTGGTATCATAGCCTTTGGTTCGAGTGAAGGATCGACTCACTTGTATCAAAAGTACTCGCCATAGGTGGTGGTTAGGAGGTGTCCTATTGAAGAGTGTCAATGGTGGTACAAGTGTATGTGGATGAAAAGAGCTTTTGCTTAAGGGGGAGCATTGTGGATAGACTCACACTCGAGGGGGAGTGTTAAGTATAGAAAGTATGAGTAGTATGGGTAATAGTCCCACATTGGCTAGAAATGTGGAGACTTGAGCATTTATAAGTGGGAGAGCCCATACACCTATCACCTTAAGGTTTTGGGTGAATATGTCGTGAGTCTCTCACAAAGGCTTTCCTCGAGAAAACGAAGTCCCACAATGTTCAATACTCCCTAATTGTAAAATCCCCCTAACAATGGTATCAAAGCCTTTGGTTCGAGTGAAGGACCGACTCACTTGTATCGAAAGTACTCCCCACAGGTGGTGGTTAGGAAGTATCCCGTTGAAGTGTGTCAATGGCGGTACAAATGTATGTGGATGAAAAGAGCTTTCGCTTAAGGGGGAGCATTGTGGATAGACTCACACTTAAGGGGGAGTGTTGAGTATAGCAAGTGTGAGTAGTATGAGTAATAGTCCGACATTGGCTAGAAATGTGAAGACTTTAGCATTTATAAGTGAAAGAACCCATACACCTATCACCTTAAGGTTTTGGGTGAATATGTGGTGTGTCTCTCACAAAGGTGTTGCTCTAGAAAAGGAAGTCCCACGATGTTCAATGCTCCCTAGTGAAAAATCTCCCCCAAGGCCAATGCCTTTTTTCATTTCTTATAAGCTCT
Source organism: Lathyrus tuberosus (assembly GCA_022829125.1). NCBI lineage: Eukaryota > Viridiplantae > Streptophyta > Magnoliopsida > Fabales > Fabaceae > Lathyrus > Lathyrus tuberosus. The sequence continues at coordinate 4,329,579 of JALAZF010000203.1, read as the reverse complement.
TGAAGATATTTATCAATTGTCATGTTTTTCTTAAATACAATTTGTAAGTCAACCTATTTATTCATGAAATTCATGTGTGCACCGCTTGATTCATGTTCTTCAAGTCTTTCATAAATATGTTTTCAATCATTAAAACCTTCATTGGCTAAGCAATTCATTCTACAACTTGTACCAAATAACTTACAACAAAAACAAAAATCTCTATCCAATTCTTTTGAATAATCAAACCAATTCCTATCCTGCTCTTCTCCATTAGAACAATAACGGATATAACATGATGATGAGAAATGCCTACCAGAAGTATCTTTAGGACTATTCACAATTGACTCATCTCTTTTAGGATCATTTCTTAGTAATTCACCTCTTAAGTCATTGCTAAGATTATTCCATGTTCTTGGATCATAAATGTCCAATAGAATAGGCTCATTAGGTTGTTCATCAACATAAACAGGGATATGTTCATTTTCATTATTATAACCTTAATCATCAAAATTTTCAGCTTTATCATCATCTTCATTTTCATTGTTTTCGACCAAAATATTTTGATCTTTAACAATCCTATTTAGTTGTTCATTCTCTAAACTCTCAACTTCAAGGTTCAAATTACCTAGATTTGCATTATTCGAAATAGAAGTTGTAGGGTGTTTTCCAAAAAAATTATTAATAACACCCTTTTGAGTTTTATTATCAATTTCAATTAGTTTCTTTCTTTTTCATTTTAGATGACCACACAATTGTTTTCCAGGCAACATTTTAAGCAATTAAAGAGATGCAACAATATTACCTGATGTTGATTTTCAATCTTCAACTTAAATTCTGATCAAATTGTTCCAAAAGTCTTTGAACACCAAATCAAACTTGATCCTAAAAAGTGAAAATCAACATGAAAATAAGCATCTTAGAAATTTTTTTATTTTATTTTTGACTAATATATATATATATATATAACTTTTTCATTCATTGATTGTTTGGCTTGACACTTACGGTAGGCACTTATGCTTTTCCAATTTTCTTGTTGAATTGACGGTCGACACTTTTGCTTTTCTAGAGGATGGAGAGATTATAATTAGATTGAGATTTGAGAATTAGAAAGGACACAGATTTATAAACTAGTGTAATGTTCTGTGACTTTTGAATCTTAATAAAGAGTTAGAAACCTGACTTTTTAATGATTCATATTCCTTATATCATTATTTTAATTTTAGTCCCAATTAAGAAAATTAATTGTTTTTATTCTACTCTATATTTTATTTAAGGGAAATTATATTCATTTATTAATTTTGAATTTGTAATGCCCTATAATTTTGCCAGCCAGTATTTTTTTTTTCAAAAAGTTCTAGCAAATATTTTCATAATAGAAAATTTCCTTTTAATATATATATATATATATATATATATATATATATATATATATATATATATATGTGTGTGTGTGTGTGTGTGTGTGTAAATTGTTTTTTTTTATTTTCCTAAAATTATGGTGCCTTAGACTCTCCCGACCCGCGAGCTCGTGCTCAACACCACCCCAGTGTGCCACCAATATATCCTTTTGTTGTGAATTCACCCATTTATTTGAGTATGCTCTCCTTCAAGCGCATGATTATCGTTGTCATCCAAGGTAATTAAAACCGGACTGGATATTGAACCGGTATTGACTGGGGTTTAAGGTTTAAAGGTCTGACCGGGGGGGGGGGGGGACCCTTATTGTATATGTTATATGATTTAGTACTAGTTCTTTATCATATAGATTGTTGACTTTTATTTCCTATAATTTCATAACTAGAATCAGTTTGAGAAAGAGTTAAAATGCTAAAATTTTGTATCTTATGTAAAATATATTAGATGGTGCTTGATTTAGGCCAAAGAATATTAGAATTTAAGAAGAAACGTTTCTTTTTTTAGCGTTGTCAACTTTGTGAAAGGATGATCATAACATTATGGATGTGCCTGTTGTAGGGAATATATATACTTGGTCCAACTCAAACGGTTCTTGTTAAAGTAGGCTAGACCAGATTCTGATATCGGAGGACCTCTGTAGGAGCTGGAAGGTTGTCAATCAGAAGGTTGGGAATATGGAGGTTTCCTACCATAGACCTGTTTCTCTAGTTCTAAATGATAAGAACCAGGGGCCCAAACCATTCAAATCTATTGATGCTTGGTTTGATCACCCTGATTTTTTAAGTTTTGTGAAAGAGGTCTGGAATTCCTGTCTTGTTTCTGGAGATGCTTTTAGCATTCTTAACCAAAAACTAAAGATACTTAAAACAAGACTGAAGTGGTGGAACTTTAATGTTTTTGGGATCTTGGACCTTAAAATAGAGGAAGGTTTTGAGATGCTTAATGTTCTGGAGGGTGAAATGGTTGATGTAAATTCTGATACCCCGGAGCACATCTTAAAGGAGAGAAGTGAGACTATTGAAGATGTTTGGAAGAATTTGCATCTTAAGGAGAGCATGTTATTCCAAAAGTCAAGAACAAAATGGTTAGTTGAAGGGGACAATAATTCAAAATTCTTTCACTCTATCATCAATTCAAGGAGGAGGGATAATTCCATATCTGCTATGAGCATTGGATTGGGTGAGCAAGAAAAGTTTGAGGATGTAAAGCATCATATACACAACCATTTTGAGGATAAGTACAAGTCTATGGCAAATAGAGGATTCAATCTAAACCTGAGCAATCTAGATAAACTCAACGAAGAGGAGAATAGAACTCTGACTGAGCCTTTTACTCGTGAGGAGATTCAAGAGGTGATAAATTCTTGTGATGGTAACAAAAGCCCTGGACCAAATGGTTTCAATCTGAACTTCATAAAGAAAACTTGGGAGATTATTGGAGATGACTTTTCCAACTGTATTTTTGAGTTCCAAAACAATACATGACTACCAAAATCCTTCTGTTCTTCATTCTTTGTCTTGGTCCCAAAATTGGACAGCCCTTAATCCTTGGGAGACTTCAGCCCAATTGCTTTGATAGGGTACATTCACAAGATTCAGTCTAAACTTCTTGCAGCTAGGTTGAGCAGAGTTATTGGAAAGCTGGTCTCTCATTCCCAAACAACTTTTATTCTAGGGAGGCAACTACTTGATGGTGTGATGTGGCGAATGAAGTGTATGATTTTATGAATAAGAAAAAGAAAGGAGGATTCATGCTCAAGGTCGATTTTTCTCAGGCCTACGACTGTATAGAATGGAGCTTCCTTGTCAAAATCATGGAGGCAATGCATTTTAGCGCAAAATGGATTTCTTGGATTAAAGGATTAATTTGTAATAGCTTTGGCTCTGTGTTAGTTAATGGAAGTTCATCTAAAGACTTTAAATTGAACAGGGGTCTCCTACAAGGGGATCCACTATCTCCTTTTCTTTTTGTTCTGGTTGCAGAAAGTTTGGCTTTACTAGTGAAGAATGCTGCAAACAAAAATATTCTGAAGGGAGTGAAGATTAATGAGGAAACATCTATAAGTCTTTTACAATTTGTTGATGACACATTAATTGTGTGTGATGAATCATGGTCAAACATTTGGGCGTTAAAATTGATTTTGAGAGGATTAGAAATTGTTTCAGGGCTAAGATCAATTACAGTAAGAGTAACATTTTTGGCATTGGAATAAATAACAACATGGTGGAAGCTGTCTCAGATTTCCTGTCATGCAGGATTTGAAAATTTCCATTCAAATTTTTAGGCTTATGAGTTGGAGGGAGACATAAGTCAACATCTTTTTGGAAACCGGTTGTTGAATCCATTAAAGCATGATTATCATCATGGAGAGGAAAGCTATTATCTATTGGAGACCGTGTGACTTTGATAAATTCGGTTTTAAATAACGTGCCAGTACATTACCTTTCTTTTTACTTGGAACCTGTTAAATAATTGCATGATATTAAAGCCATACAACACAAGTTTCTGTGGTCAAGTGAATGGGACAAGAAGAATGTAGCGTGGGTGAAGTGGTATCAGGTTTGCAAACCTAGAAACCAAGGAGGACTTGGAATAAAAAAAATCTCATTGATCAATAGAGCTCTAGTTGGGAAATGGATTTGGAGGGTGATTAATGAACACGATGTGTTATGGAGTGGTGTAATTAAGGCTAAATATGGTTATGACTTAAGTAGTTTTTTCACTGGTAAACCTTTGAATAATACAAGACAAGGCTCAAGATATTGGAAAGATCTTTTTCAGTTGTGTATACCTTCAAACAAGCAGGGTATATTCAATACGTTTTCATGGAAGGTTGGCAATGGAGAAAACACTCTCTTTTGGCATGCAAGATGGATTGGTGGTATAACACTTAAGTTCCAATATCCAAAAACTTTTCATGTCATCTCCATCTCAGTATGCCCTCATCAAGGAGTGCGGTGATTGGATTGATTCCAACTGGAAATGGGACTTAGTTGGAAAGAACATATTACTGTATAAAGATGAAGGAGAGACAACTTAGAAATTAATGACGATTATTGAAGAAGTAGCTATCAATCATGAGGAGGATACCCTACTGTGGACAAGAAATATTGAAAACAAATATAGTATAAAGGCTTGCGATGTGGGATTGAATCAAAAATTGGAGGAGGAGGTGTTGAATCTAAAACTCTTGGAAGCTTTGAATATCATGTAGCAGCTGAAAATTCCATTGAAGGTTAAAGTATTTGGTGGGAGACTATTCCTCAATAGGCTGCCAACCCGCCAAAACCCTGTCAACAGAGGCATCATTATTGATCCTCATCAACAATCTTGTGCTTTTTGTTTTCAGGAACTGGAAGAGATATCTCATATCTTCATCTCTTGTTCAAAAATAAAACAGGCGTGGAGAGAAATGGAAGTCTGGTTGGGTGTGGATTTTCCAAAGGAGACCTCTTGTATAGATTCATTTCTAGGGTGGACCAAGCAACCAAGGAGTGGAAGGAATGTAAGTTACTTCTGGATGATAGCATGTTGGAGCATCTGGAGATTCAGAAACCAAGTCATTTTCAGGGATTGCATAATTGTCTCTAAGGAAATTTTCCATTCTATTACTATTACTTTTTGGCAATGGAAGATGTTGAACAACAAAAACAATTCAAGAGGTAACTTGTATGACTGGTGATGCGTTGTATTCGCAAGTGTACGAATCGCGTCAGAGCAATATAAAAAGTTATCGTATCCACAGAGACCAAATGTCGATCTAACGATTTCTGTTTGTTACAGTGCTTATCTAAGGCAGTTCAATTCAGGGTTTACTAATGCAGAGGAAAATAAATAAAAGTAAATGACGAGGTAATAAAATTCAGACAAAACAATAGGCTTGAATGTAATTCTCATAACCGATAATATTTCTATATTCATCAACAGGACTACTTACGGGCAATATCTTCTATTTTAGGAAAAGAATTCAATTTAACAGGAATTGTCGCTTTCGCGTAGTCAGAACCAAGTTTACCCTCTAAACTAACCCCTTTATTGTCACTTATAAAAAGGCGCGCATTGCGTTAGAGTCATGGAAAACTTACTTTTAAGAAATGTAAATTCTAAACTAAACAGAAAAGTATTTTGACCTGAAATCTCTAAACTAAAGAGGTTCAAAATGAACCAGATTCTAATCCCACTAACGCGTCCGAAAATAATTTTAAAATCTCTTTTCTAAAGTGTTAAAAATCCCTACTCAACTGAGCAAAGCGCTTTCGCTGTATTTGATCAGTTGAGAACTAAACAAGTTCACAAATGGTTGGACGGCTTTCGATCTTACCCAACATTGCTTTTAAGTACAGAAAACTTGTGTTAAAGATTAAAACAGCCCTTAAGTATTTCTATTAACATATAGACGTATTACGGTGATTATGGTCTTTACATTCTTACCTATCTAAAACTTAACCAGCCATGGTAGTTATAACAGTCATATTAATTCTTATCATGTATGGAAATAAGTCTTTTGAAAAGTAAAGTTTTTAAAAGTAAGGCAAGACAATAAATAAACAAAATAAAGCAAGTGCAAGAGATAAATGAAAGTAAATGCGATTAAAATAAAACCTGCTCCAAAGCGGAGTCTTTAAATCTGGTACAATGTACGGAAAAGAAAATGTTGGCAGGATTACTTCTACCAAAGTGCTCCAACTTGATTACAGACACTCCAAGACTTGATTACAAACTCGATCACACACAGTGCAATAACTCCTCGATGTGAGAAGATTACCGCTTTACAAGAGTGAAATTTATGCCTATGATGAAGTAAACTAAGATTGGATAAAACTAAAATTCGAGTTCTGAGAGTATTTATAGGCAAAGTTGACATGGTGCAAAGACAAAAGTGACCTTGGCTTGAAAAAATGGGCGGGAACAAAATTTGCCTTGTCGCGCCCGCGACAGGCCTACCGCGCCCGCGACAAGAGGAAAACGACAAAGGTGAGTGCTGATCGTGGGAACGTGGCAGTTGAGTTGTGGAGATCATGGGACACGTCGTCGCCTACCCTGGGGCGCCCGCGACAAGAGAAGCGACAAGAGTAAATTGCTTCCAAACTTGAATTCTTGCTCCTTTTGCATCCTTTTTCGTCTGGGACTTCGATTTTATTGAAAACCTGAAAACAAAGGAAAACATAACAATAACAAAGCATAAAAAATAAAAAAAAACTAATATGCATGTGAAATCAGAGTCGAAAATACAGTATAATTTAGTGTCATCAAATTCTCCCACACTTAGACCTTTGCTTGTCCTCAAGTAAAACATTTAAAGCTCATAGAAGAAAAATCAGTGTCGATCGATATTTTTGGGCGAAAACGGTTTCAAAGTCCGAGTCTGGATGCAGTGGTCGGTACTAACTGAGTGAACCAAGGGCATCGTGATGACACTAATCCGCAAATACGGACATAAACTTCGCTCCTATACTAATCAACCCATTATATCCCACAATACTTAGGCCTTCCTTTTCCATCTCTTTTGAGTCCTTTTCATTCAAGCGCAATCACATTAAGCACGTTTTCCGCACATGCTTCATGGTAGAGTGACCTGTTAGTGATTCTGATCTTTTCATACCGGATTTCTGGCACAAGGAACTGTGTAAAATCCTTTTATTCCTCTCAAGTGCAGTTGTGGGGGATCGGATCGTAATCCGCCCTACCGAGTTCAGCGCCAGATACCTCTGAACCAACTGAAATGAGCAAGCTAAACATCTCATTACCCCTTTTTTTTTTATAGCGACGGTGCAGATAAATTTTTTTTTCTTTTTGCTTTTTCTTGCACTCAGATCAGTCACTTATATTCGTCGGTCTCCTACTTAGAACATGTTTAGGCCGAAGCTGATTGCTGAAATAAACTACTAAGGATGATTTTGAAATAAAATTAGGGCCATGGTACATGGGGTTTCAGGTGTGATTCTTATATTTACGAAGTTCATGGTGTAAGGACGATACTGATGTTTCGAAGGTTCTCCCAAGTCACCGCATCCTAACCCGGACATGTCTTAAAGTCCATAAATTTTTCAGAACAACATCTTTTTTTTTTTTTTTTTTTTTTTTTTGGGAAAAATGAAGGGAAATAAAAATAAACTACTAAAACGACGGAAATAAAAACGATAAAATCTCCTCCCACACTTAAATCAAACATTGTCCCCAATGTTTCGAAGTAAGCTAAGGAGAAAGGAACCTGGCAAAACTAGTGAGGACCGCTGGTGCCCTCGCCGCCCTGTGCTGGATGCTCGAAACGACGAGATCTGCTACGGTGATGGTCTCGCTGGTCCATCCTAGCCTGCAATTCTGTCTGAGCAGCTTTCACCTCACGAAGGTTACCTAAGATGGAACCCTGAGTGGCCTCCATAAGCTGAAAGTGCTGATGGTTATATTGCTGTTGACGGGACTGCTCACTGGCGATCGCAAATAGAGTACGGGAGATGGTCTCGAAAGATTGGTCCGCTCTCCGCTGCGACTCTTGCATAAAGCTCATCTGGTCCGCCATCTGTTGCTGAATGGAAGAGAGCAGGTCTTCATGCCGTGCTTCTCTAGCCATATGGTCTCGCCACATCTCCTCCGTAATATAAAATCCGGGAGCAGCTCCTGCAAAAGTGTTAGAAGAAGATGGTGCGGTGTGTGATTGTGTAGGACGAGGGGGGGGGCACATGCTCTCTATGGTCATACTCATCATCTGTGTCGGCCCCCTCATTGTCATGGACACTAGGAGGAATTGGACCTAGAAAAGGTGGGGCAGTAAGGTCATAGATCCAGTTCCTCTCGAATCGTACATCTGTACGTCTACTGCACGACAAAACAATTGATTCGACGGCTGCCCCGTGAATCATCAACTCATAACCACCAGCCCTCCTCGATCGGCACAATTTCATGTCTTTCAGAAATTTTAAATTAATTGTGCGAGGGGGGCAGTGGTTCTAAAGTAGCTATCTCATTATTCAAATTTAGTGCCCGAGCAATAGACGTAATCAATCCGCCAAAAACTATCGGTCTACCCTTATTTATCGTTAAGCACATGTGGGCGATCATAAATGGAACCGGATTGATTCTTACATTTGTGAGGCATCCTTACAAGAACAAAAGTTCTTTGCTATTAACTTTGTTTTGATTATCCCGGCCAAAAATAGAGCATGCCAAAAGATATCTGAAAATTCTTATGGTCGGGTTATGAATGGTCGAGGTGAGTATTCCCTTAAAGGAATCAACAATAGTATCTGACAACCTGTGCCAGAAGGCGAATATCTCGACTGACCATTCAGCATCTGAAGGAGCCTTACAAACAGCACCCTCCCCATGAGGGAATCCCAATAGACCTGCTAGTTCATCGGTACTGAACTGATAATCAACAGCAAACAGTCTAAAATGCACGGTACCGACGGTGCTAGCAGTGTCGGGACGAACGGTATAACCAATGAACTCAAAAACTCAACCGTCATCCTCTCATAGGTGGGTTCTTTTGTGGTGAAAACAGTGCCTAAACCTACAAAGTCTAACATATGGAAAACGCTATGATGAACCCCTAAAGCGTGCAAGCAAGTATCGTCGACATACCTCGTCGAGAGAATTTCTCGACCCTGAATCTTTTGAAGTTTCCGCCTTTGCCTATTCCCGGATTGTCCTTCCCGAAGAATGACTCCATTAAACTCCATTGATGAAGATGGTGGAAGAAAAGTGGTATGATAAAGGTTGGATTTTTTTTTTTTGGGTTTTTGTTGATGGAAATTGAGATGGAAAGTTAAGAGATGATTGGTGAATGCTAGAGATATGAATTTCAATGGGGTTTTATAGGGATTTTTCGGAGGGAACAATGGGTTTGAAAAGGTTGGAGCTTCAAAAATGGTGGGAATGGAGGTTCTGTCCCGATTTTACAAGGACGTTGCCGCGGGCGCGACAGATGTGTCGCGGGCTCGACGAGAGCAAATCCGCTGATGGGCCTCAATTTGTCTTTTTGAATGGGCTTTTTGTCCTTCATTTGGCCTTGGGGGGTCTTTTTAGCATTCCATATGTCCTAAAAATGTAGTTTTTCACAAAATTTTCACAAGCATATATATATATATATATATTTATATATATATATATATATTTTTATATATTTTGTCAAAGAAAAATAAAATAAAAGAAAATATTAGCATATAAACATAAAAAACTCAAACCTTAATATAAATCGGAAATATCAAATGCAAATAGTAGGAAATATGTCTGGGTGAATACTGGAAGTAAATTAATGCATAAGAAATATAGTAAATAATACGAAAATGGAAATCAAGATGTCTGGTCATCAGTCTGGTCATCTCCACGGAGTCTCGCTATCTCACGACGGAGCTCCGCCATGTCTTCATACAGCACATCGGACTCAGTAGCGTGAGTCAGCTCTGACACTTCCATCCCCAGGTGTAGGTCAGCAAGAGTCTGTCGGAGATCTGCTATCTCTTGGCGCATCATCGCCATCTGGGTCTGCATATCTGGAGTACCTAATGAATGATTATTTGACCATACCGTGGTCCTGGCAGGTGGTGGAGCTGGAACGTACTCTGGCTCTGGGCAGGGTCGTGGTGCGTCCACCGTCTCACTGTGTCCTTCTAAGGCATATGTCCAGTTTGCTGGGTCATGGACACTGGTCATAACAGGATCTGACAAAGTGAAATGATGTATGGTCTCATCATCGATCAGGAGTCTGAACTGAGAGGGATTAAAGAAGTTCCTTCTCATCAGCCTCCGATCTAAACAAAAATCAATATCCATGGTGGTATGGCTGCAGTAGGGAGTCAAATGAAATAGCTTTCGGCCAAGGCCTAGAGCAGCTGCAATCTCAGTCACATTACCTCCTACATGTATAGGTCCTTCTGCCCAGGTGGCAACACCACTAAAAGAATACAGCATAAAGTTACCACAAGCTAAACGACGCGACTGATTCGCACAAAACATGAAAAATATGTCCTCCTCAGTAACGTGGTCATCAGCATCTGCTCTCCCAAAGAATGTATGGGCAATGATCATCTGAAAGTATCGGAGAGCTGGGTTATGGATAACCTGCGAAATGTGAGTATCAGGGTCAGGGCCTCCACCTCCAGAGATGTCACTCCAAAATTTATCCACGTCTCTACTCATGAAGTAACCCATGGGCAGCTCAGGGATAGCGCCAACTCCAGTCTCAAATCCAAGAAGATCACCGAACTCAGTATGGGTGAACGAATACTCTGTGCCAAATAACCTGAAGCTGGTGTGGCCATCTGGTCCCAAGTACGAATCATAGGAGAAAGAGCTGAGGAACTCCAGAGTGAGGTTCCTATAGGTGGGATGTAAATCATCAGCGTACTGGTCCCATTTGAGATGGTGGGTCAAGTATCGGACACTGGGCTCTATGCCCAAAGCTTCCATGCAATCACTGTCTGGGTAGCGAGTGGGTGCCATAGGTCTGAGTGAAAGCATCGCATAACGCTCTCTCTGGGCGTCGTCTCTAAAGGTCACGTGCATGTCATCGACTGGTGGCATCCTGAAAGAAAAGGTTAGGAAAAACGGGTCCTGAAATCAAACACACCAAACAAGTTAGACATATGTGTACAAACAGACAAACAAACGTAAATCAAAATAAACGGAAAGAAAATAGATACGAAAAAAAAAACCATGGGTTGCCTCCCATGCAGCGCTTGCTTAACGTCGTTAGCTTGACGAGTTCAAGTCATGTATCTGGTGCGAGGATAGGTGGGTCTGTCAACGTGAACTTGGAGTAGTATGCTGGAATGTCACCTCCTTCATAATGCTTAAGCCTTTGTCCATTTACAACGAACAGACTGCAAGATTTGTTCTTAATTTTCACTGCCCCAGATTTTAGGACTTTGGAAACTTCGAACGAGCCCGTCCATCTAGATCGAAGCTTACCTGGAAAAAGTCGCAGTCTTGAATTATATAGAAGAACAGGGTCACCTATGTTGAAGTCTTTCTTGACGATCTTCTTGTCATGCCATGCTTTGGTTCTCTCTTTATATATGATGGCATTTTCATAGGCTGATTGTCGGAGCTCTTCTAACTTATGTATGTCTAAGATGCGTTTCTCACCAGCTGCTAAGTAATCGAAATTTAAGGTCTTGATGGCCTAATATGCTTTGTGTTCCAATTCAAAGGGTAAGTGACATGATTTTCCGTAAACTAGTTGGTAAGGGGTTGTTCCAATGGGAGTCTTGTAGGCTGTCCTGTAGGCCCACAGTGCTTCTGAAAGCTTCTGTGACCAATCCTTTCTGGATATCGAGACAGTTTTTTCTAAGATATGCTTGATCTCTCTATTGGATACATCTACTTGCCCACTGGTTTGCGGGTGGTAAGGTGTGGCTACTCTATGTTTAACTCCATACTTCCTCAACAGTTTGTCAAAAATCCTAGATATAAAATGTGATCCTCCATCATTTATGACTAGTCTGGGAACTCCGAATCTAGGCAATATATTCTGCTTGAACATCTAAATCACCACTCGGGTGTCGTTTGTGGGTGCAGCTATAGCTTCAATCCATTTGGACACGTAATCGACAGCGACTAAAATGTATTTGTTTCCTAAGGATGATGGAAAAGGTCCCATAAAGTCGATTCCCCAAACATAAAAAAGTTCTACTTCTTGAATGTTTCTTAATGGCATTTCATTTCTCCTCGAGATGTTTCCGGAGCGTTGACACGGGTCACACTTGGTTATATATGTATGAACATCACGCCATATAGTTGGCCAATAAAGACCAGCTTGTAAGATCTTAGCGTGAGTCTTAGATGTGCTTGCGTGTCCTCCGTAGGGTGCTGAGTGACAATGTTCTATGATATGGTGCACTTCTTCCTCTGGAACACACCGGCGAAAGATTCCGTCAGTGCCTCTCTTAAAAAGGAGTGGTTCATCCCAATAGAAATGTTTAACGTCATTGAAGAACTTCTTTTTCTGCTGATAGCTGAGGTCAGGAGGTATTATATCTGCAGCAAGATAGTTAACAAAATCTGCATACTAAGGTACATTATTTACCGCTAAGGATTTTTCAGAATCTTCTAGGGTTTCTAAACTTACATCTCCAATGGCATCTAGCTTAGCGATTAACCTGTCATAAGCAAAGTCATCATTTATGGGTACTACATCAGGTTTCAATAACTCAAGCCTGGAAAGGTGATCAGCAACTACATTCTCGGTGCCTTTCTTATCTCTGATATCAAGGTCAAATTCTTGCAATAAAAGTATCCACCAGAGTAACCTAGGTTAGCATCCTTTTTATTCAAAAGGTATCGGATGGCGGCATGATCAGTGTAAACAATTATTTTGGCTCCCACCAAATAGGATCTAAATTTGTCTATGGCAAAAACTACGACTAGGAGTTCTTTTTCCATGGTTGAATAGTTTAGCTGAGCGGCATCTAGAGTTCTACTGGCGTAGTAAATCACATGTAACTTCTTATCAGATCTTTGCCCTAGCACTGCTCCTACAGCGTAATCACTAGCATCACACATGATTTCAAAAGGTTTTGTCCAATCTGGTGGTTGCATAATGGGTGCTGAGATTAAAGCTTGTTTTAAAAGGTTGAATGCTTCGTTGCATTTTTCATGCAAAATGAACTCGGCATCTTTCATCAGAAGACCTGTCAAAGGTTTAGTGATCTTAGAGAAGTTTTTAATGAAACGCCGGTAAAATCCAGCATGTCCAAGAAAACTTCGAACTTCTCTAATTGTTTTGGGTGGTTTAAGATTCTCTATCACCTCGATCTTAGCTTTATCAACTTCAATGCCTTTTTCAGAAACGATATGTCCTAGAACTATACCTTCAGTGACCATGAAGTGACATTTCTCCCAATTTAATACCAGGTTTACTTCGACACATCTCTTCAAGATCTTTTCAAGGTTGACTAGACAGTTATTGAAATCAAATCCGCAGACTGAGAAATCGTCCATGAATACTTCCATAATTCCATCAAGATAATCAGCGAAGATTGACATCATGCAACGCTGAAAAGTTGCTAGGGCATTACAGAGTCCGAAAGGCATACGTCTATAGGCGAAAGTTCCATATGGGCATGTGAAGGTTGTTTTCTCTTGGTCATCAGGGTGTATAGGAATTTGGAAAAAAACCTGAATATCCGTCGAGGTAACAGAAGTAGAAATGTCTAGCTAGACGTTCCAACATCTGATCTATAAAAGGTAATGGGAAATGGTCTTTCCTAGTGGCTTTGTTTAATTTTCTGTAATCTATGCACATACGCCAACCTCCTTCTATCCGTTTTGAAACGTGCTCACCTCTTTCATTCTGTACCACGGTGATGCCTCCCTTTTTAGGTACTACATGCACAGGGCTTACCCATTTACTGTCCGAGATCTGATATATTATCCCTGCTTCCAACAACTTAAGAACTTCCTTCTTAACTACCTCACTCATTATAGGGTTAATCCTTCTTTGGTGTTCTCTCGAAGGTTTAACATCTTCTTCAAGTGAAATCCGGTGCATGCACACGGATGGACTTATTCCTTTAAGATCTGAGATGTTGTACCCTAGTGCTGAGGGATATCTTCGCAAGACATCTAAGAGTTGGTTTGTTTCATTTTGGTTCAGAACGACACTGACTATAACTGGTATGTCCATTTCTTTGTCTAAAAACTCATATCTTAGATTCTTGGGTAATTCTTTTAATTCTAAGGTTGGTTTGCTGGGGTTTTGTATAGGATCTGGAGTTAAGGATAAACATTCAAAAAGGCTATCATCTATGTAGGGTTCCATACTGTCATCACCTTTCACAATGGGCATTGAAGGTAATTTTATTCTTTCTATTGGCTCTTCCTGGTTAAGTTCACGGACACATTCATCAATGACATCAACTGCATAACATGCATCTCCTATTACTGGTGCAGCGAGAAACTTTGCTAGGACAAACTCTATTTTTTCGTTACCTACCTCAAAAGTTAATTTTCCTTTCTTGACATCTATTATGGCTCCTGCAGTTGATAGGAAGGGTCTACCTAGGAGGATTGAGATATCTTTATCTTCTTTGATGTCCATTACGACGAAGTAGGTGGGAATGAACAACTTGCCTATTCTAACTGGGATGTCTTCTAATATGCCTACAGGGTATTTTATAGATCTGTCAGCTAATTGGAGAGACATCTTAGTAGGTTGCAAATCTCCTAGTTTCAATCGTTCACAAACTGCAAGGGGCATTAGGCTTACACTGGCTCCTAAGTCCAGAAAGGCTTTATCTATAACATGATTCCCCAAAATACAAGGTACGGAGAAATTCCCCAGATCTTTGTCTTTTTTGGCAAGTTTGTTCTCGGAAATGGAATTACACTCCACTAGTTTTGGATCGTCAAGTCTACGTTTATTGGTGAGGATGTCCTTCAGAAATTTAGTATAAGATGGTATTTAGGTGATGGCTTCTGTAAAAGGAATCTCCACATGGAGTTTTTCTATAACTTTAACAAACTTTTGGAATTGGTCATTGATCTTAGTTTGTTTAAGTCTTTGTGGATAAGGAATTTGTGGTTTGTATGGCTGAGGGGGTGTTGAAGCTTCGTCCGTAACTTCTCCTTTATCTTTGCCTTTTGGTTTCTCAATTTCTACGGGTTTCTCACCTTCGGGGGTAGCATCCTTTTTGGAAATTTCGGAGTCACTCAATGTCGGGTTTTTAGGCCCTTCATAAGTAGTTCCACTTCGTAAGGTAACAGCGTTAGCTTGCCCTCGAGGGTTCTGTTGAGGTTGTCCAGGAAATTGTCCTCCAGGAGTAGTTTGGGGTGCTTGCTTTAAGGCTACCTGAGAGATCTGGGTTTCAAGCATCTTGCTGTGGGTGGCCATTTGGTCTATTTTAGTTCCTAGTTGGGTAAGCAGCTCATTCACATGAATATTCTGATTTAGGAACTCTTTGTTTTGCTGGGCTTGTGCTGTCATAAAATCATTTAGCACTTTCTCAATATTTGGCTTAGGTGGCACTGCTTGCATAGGTTGGTTTTGTCTAGGTGCTTGATTGTTGGTTGATCTCGGAGGTGCTTGGTTTTGGATAGGGTTATTGTTTTTGTAGGAAAAATTAGGGTGATTCCTCCATCCAGGGTTGTAAGTATTTGAGAACGGGTTTCCTTGGGCATAGTTGACTGGGTCTGGGTTAGTCTCGTTTAACAGATGGCAGTCAGCTGATTGATGACCTTTAGTACCACAAAGTTCACAATCCGACACTACTGCTGTTGCAGCGGTTGGTTGTGCGTACATTTGATCGATCTTGAGGGCCATATCATCCATTTTGGCTTGCATCATGTCTATAAAGCTTACCTCATGTTTACCTCCCTGGGCTTTTTTCTTTTCTACTGTTGCTCTTTCGTTTCCCCATTGATGATGGTTTTGAGCCATATCTTCAATGAGACCACAAGCGTCAGGATAGGGTATGTTCATCAGGGCACCGCCACCGGCAGCGTTGATGGACATCTTTGTGTTATAATGAAGTCCGTGGTAAAAGGTATGTATAATCAACCATTGCTCCAAACCGTGGTGTGGACAAGCCCTTAGAAGGTCTTTATACCTCTCCCAAGCTTCAAATAGTGATTCTCCTTGGTTTTGGGTAAATCTTGTTATTTGGTTTTGGAGAACGGCTGTTTTGCTTGGGGGAAAGTATCTAGCAAGGAATGTTCTCCTAAGGTCTTCCCATGTTGTTATAGAATTGGCTGGAAGGGAATCTAACCAAGTTAGGGCTTTGTCTCTAAGGGAAAAGGGAAATAGTCTTAAACGAATTGCCTCAGGACTAGCACCATTGGTCTTAAAGGTGTTTGACAACTGGATAAAGGCTTTTACATGTTGGTTTGGGTTTTCAGATGGTAGTCCTGCGAATTGGTTTTGTTGAACTAGTTGTAATAGGGACGGTTTTAGTTCAAAATTATTGGCAGGTATGGTAGGGTTAACTATACTAGAGCTCGGTTCTTCGTCAGCAGGCTGAGCGAATTCCTTAAGGGGTCTTTGGTTACGATCTTCGGCCATAGCTTGCTTAATTCGACGAAGCCAAAGTCGTGCGCGAGCGTAACGTTCTAGTTCCACTAAAGGATCTATTACAGTACTGGAGCTGCGAGATCTTCGCATCGACCAGTTCGTGCGGCCCTAGTCTAAACGGTGATAACAAACAAAATTCGAAATTCGGCGAAATTGGTCCCCGGCAACGGCGCCAAAAACTTGATGCGTTGTATTCGCAAGTGTACGAATCGCGTCAGAGTAATATAAAAAGTTATCGTATCCACAGAGACCAAATGTCGATCTAACGATTTTTGTTTGTTACAGTGCTTATCTAAGGCAGTTCAATTCAGGGTTTACTAATGCAGAGGAAAATAAATAAAAGTAAATGACGAGGTAATAAAATTCAGACAAAACAATAGGCTTGAATGTAATTCTCATAACCGATAATGTTTCTATATTCATCAACAGGACTACTTACGGGCAATATCTTCTATTTTAAGAAAAGAATTCAATTTAACAGGAACTGTCGCTTTCGCGTAGTCAGAACCAAGTTTACCCTCTAAACTAACCCCTTTATTGTCACTTATAAAAAGGTGCGCATTGCGTTAGAGTCATGGAAAACTTACTTTTAAGAAATGTAAATTCTAAACTAAACAGAAAAGTATTTTGACCTGAAATCTCTAAACTAAAGAGGTTCAAAATGAACCAGATTCTAATCCCACTAACGCGTCCGAAAATAATTTTAAAATCTCTTTTCTAAAGTGTTAAAAATCCCTACTCAACTGAGCAAAGCGCTTTCGCTGTATTTGATCAGTTGAGAACTAAACAAGTTCACAAATGGTTGGACGACTTTCGATCTTACCCAACATTGTTTTTAAGTACAGAAAACTTGTGTTAAAGATTAAAACAGCCCTTAAGTATTTCTATTAACATATAGATGTATTACGGTAATTATGGTCTTTACATTCTTACCTATCTAAAACTTAACCAGCCATGGTAGTTATAACAGTCATATTAATTCTTATCATGTATGGAATTAAGCCTTTTGAAAAGTAAAGTTTTGAAAAGTAAGGCAAGACAATAAATAAACAAAATAAAGCAAGTGCAAGAGATAAATGAAAGTAAATGCGATTAAAATAAAACCTGCTCCAAAGCGGAGTCTTTAAATCTGGTACAATGTACGGAAAAGAAAATGTTGGCAGGATTACTTCTACCAAAGTGCTCCAACTTGATTACAGACACTCCAAGACTTGATTACAAACTCAATCACACATAGTGCAATAACTCCTCGATGTGAGAAGATTACCGCTTTACAAGAGTGAAATTTATGCCTAGGATGAAGTAAACTAAGATTGGATAAAACTAAAATTCGAGTTCTGAGAGTATTTATAGGCAAAGTTGACATGATGCAAAGACAAAAGTGACCTTGGCTTGAAAAAATGGGCGGGAACAAAATTTGCCTTGTCGCGCCCGCGACAGGCCTACCGCGCCCGCGACAAGAGGAAAACGGCAAAGGTGAGTGTTGATCGTGGGAACGTGGCAGTTGAGTTGTGGAGATCATGGGACACGTCGTCGCCTACCCTGGGGCGCCCGCGACAAGAGAAGCGATAAGAGTAAATTGCTGCCAAACTTGAATTCTTGCTCCTTTTGCATCCTTTTTCGTCTTGGACTTCGATTTTATTGAAAACCTGAAAACAAAGGAAAACATAACAATAACAAAGCATAAAAAATAAAAAAAAAACTAATATGCATGTGAAATCAGAGTCGAAAATACAGTATAATTTAGTGTCATCAACTGGCACAAGATGGCATTGGTATAGAATAATGAAACAGATTCATTTTCTTAATGTTTGAATTCTGGGGTCTGGTGGGAATCACAGGCTTAGAAGTAGGATCTGTTGGGGGATCAATTTTAGGTGTAATTCTTTTCAGTTTGGGGAGGTAGCATAGTTGCTGGTTTTGGTGATTTGCTGTTGTCTTTCTAGCTTGCTGTTTTACTGCAATATGCAGGTTTGTTATCATGTGTTGGGCCTTTTTGGCTTTTGAATTGAATGAGATTATTAAAAAAATGTTTGGCACTCAAAACTTTAGAAAATAAATTGGAGAGTATTATTTATAAAAAGAATTCTAGGCTTTATTATCAAGAAAATTCAAATTCTAAATGGATTAGAGTGAGATCTTCAATTATAAGACCCATTTGGTTCAATAGTATTAAATTGTTTTTTTTTTCATTTTTATTATATTTTTATTTTAAATAAATTTAAAAAAAAGCTGAAAAAGTTAAAATCCGATTTAACCTATGTAATTGGACGAATCCCCGATTTTGACCGGTTTTTCCGGTTTCCACCCGGTTTTCCAGTTTTTGCCCCGGTTCCTTGACAGACCGGTTTAAAGGGTTTAATTGACCGGACATAGGGTCAGCTCCTGGTCTAACCGGTTGAATTGGCCAGTTTGGTCCGGTTTTCATAACCTTGTTGTCAGCAATATTCTCGACACAAAGAATTGGTTCTTTAAGTAACCATAAACTTTATTACTACTATTAAGTTATGAGGGGAGAATGTAATACTGTCACATTGAACTAAAAATAGACACAAAATAAATTTGACATCACCTCTTTATCCAAAATCTTAAGTCAAACACACACATATGCCTAATATGAGTCGTGGGTTTTAATATCATTTCAATAATTACACATGCGTTTGATCCAATTTTTCCACTGTCATCTTTAAATAGTCTAATTCTTTCAATGTCATCTTTAAACACGCTTTGATACCACACTCTTTGATCTTATTTTTAAAAAGCTAACTCATGAGATTATCTAATCTTTTATATTATTACAAAACAATTCTCCTTATGCCAAAAGACCACACCCAAAACCAGACAATCACTCAGCCTGACAAAGGCAAACACTCCCACAACTAGCCCGCCTCCAATACAACAAACCTCTAAAACCACTACTTGCGCTGCCATACTCAAAACGTGAAGGTATTTCCTTTGTCAATAAAAGCATAAATGACAGAGATGATAAGTTCAAAAAATATCAACTCGCCATTTCAAGCTAGAGTATACCAATTAGACAGAAGCACTCTCTGTAGCTATACTTGCATTCAACTAGTTTTGAAAAAAAAATCACAGCAGTGTCCGAAAAATAATAGCAACAAAATGCACATACACAAAAAAATCAAATTAACAACCAATTTAATGTTAGACGATGGCACTGATATAGAAGGGGGGTGGGTTGAATAGATCACTAATTTTTAATAATAATCGGTACTTAAAAATTGTTTAAAAAATGTGCGGAAGCGGCCTTGGATTAAAATTGTCTAAACGAACCGTTATTGGTAAGATCGGATATACGAAACCGAATGGAATAATATTGATGAGATAATGGAATCAATAAAGCTCCCAATTAAACAATTCAAATAAGGACCACTTGAAGTGTATCAGTTTCCAATGCTTTAAAGAAGATAAAATTGAACTGACAATTTTACAAACAGTTTGTGTGCTATCAATTTGTCGAACACTTGGTGTGCGAAACACCCCAAGTTTAATTTCCTTTGAAATTGTAGTGCATAATTTTTCACACTTGCAATCAAAGTGATTGCAATGGTATTCCAAAACAGTTTTAAAGCACTACAAATCAATCTAAATATTTCTAACGATTGATTTCACACAAACGTTAACAACGCAAAGTAAAGAGATAGAGAGAAAGAACGACACCTGATTTGTTTAGGTATTTCCCCTTTCGTCCTCGCTTCGGGTACGTCTGCCCCCAATTTTTAAACTAGAATTGAGATATATAATATCTATTTGCAAATTTTTGTAAAAGAGAAGTTCTAGCTACCACATATTCAAATCTAATTGTTGATGTTGATTATATCCACTTCTCTCCCCTTGATTCCGGCCGAATCAAGAACATCAAACTCTTCGAACAAACCTCCGGTTACCGCTACTCATTTGATTAAACCTTTCGTTCTTCAAATCTTTCACTCGGCTGATTTTGATCGCAAGACGTTTGACCCCAAATCTTTCAATACAATCCTCTGGTTACCGCTACTTCCTTGACCGAACCCACCGTTCTTCAAGGCTTTCACTCGGCTGAATCTGTAATGCAAAGATTTGTGCAAAAACCCCCAAATCACCAAGATCTTTGAGGACAAAACCCCAATGGTTTTATTGAAGAAAATCCAATTGATTCTCAACCCAAACTCGATATATAAATCTTAAGTTTAGACGTTATCACGCTTGAACAAAGCACAAATCAACAAAGATGATTATGTGTGATTATTGATGAATGCAATTTGTGAGAGTGGAGATGAAGAGCAATGCAATGTATCTTTCAATTTTCTTCTTTTTTTATACAAAATGATGCATATGAGTATATATATGAGCATGAAAGACTAACAAAAAAAAAAGACTTTGTGAACACAAAGATGTAGAAAAATGAGTAAAAACGCGCAAGAGGTCAACCTACAGAAGTTGTGAGTCAACCTGAATAAGACAGAATACAAATCTGCACACAAAATAAGACTGTGCGTCGACCTGCAGCAAGGCCATGCATCAACGCATGAAGGCCAGAAAGTTTCAAATTTGATTCTTACAGTATGCGTCGACCTACACAGGAGCCATGTGTCGACGCATACATGGCACAAACTTTTTCACACTTTATCATACCAGTGTACGTCAACCTGAGGAAGTCCTGGGTTGACGCATGCTTGCCAGAATGTTTCAAGCTTCAATTTTATTTATTGTGAGTCGACCTATATCATGCGTAAGTTGACCCAATACACCAAAAATGACTCAAAACACATTTTAGACATAGAGTATGATCCTATATGCCTCCTATATGCCTAAATTCATGTATGTAGACTTTTATGCGCGTTTGAAACAGATGAATGCATGCTTATACAAGGTGTTACCGTCCAAACATACATACGAAATTTTCTAGTTTTGACATCATTAAAACAAAGTAATAAAGGAACCTTGCCCTCATACTTAAGACAACAAGGTCACAACAAAATTAAAAAATTCACAACCCCCATAATGCACAACCAGCACCCAACCAGCAAACACCTCACAACAACACCAAAAACAATAATAGCATCATATTTTTGTTACTTGATGTGATTGAGGGCCCGTTTGTTTTGTTTTTTAAAAAAAAAATGATTTTTATAGTGTAATATAATTTTGTGAAAAAAAATTTACAAAGAAACTTTTCATAAAAGCTTCAAATGAAAATTTGGTTTGAATAGTTATTTTTAAAATGTGATTTTAGATATACTAACATTTTATTGAAAAAAATTTTGGATATCAAAATTTCATAAAATCACTTAATTTTGAAGTTATTTCAAATAGCTTTTCATAAAAATCATTTTTGAGATATAACTTTTTTCAAAAATTGTGATTTCGCCTATGTTTTGATCTTCAATAATGTATATTTATGTTGTATGATGTCAAAATTAGTATTGCAATTTAGAAAAAACAAATATAGAAAAACTTGTAATATTTTAAAAAAAGTTTTACAAAATCCATTTTTAAATATACAAAGAAAAAATCCATTTTTTTAAGCTAAAACAAATGGGCCCTAATTCTAGGGAATTATCCATTCTTAAATTAAACATTAAATTAAAAAAATGAATTGCCTAACCACAAATATACATCAAAGAGTCCAATTTTTTTTAATAAATACAAGTTTTTAATACAATTTCAATAGAATCAACATATTTTCTCCTATTTCAATTAGGGTTACTCAAATGGGTCGGCCCGACCCAGCCCTCTTTAGTTCGGTGGACCAATGCATATAAATGGGCTGAAGTTGGTCGGTCCGACTACTTCATGGGCTACCAAAATTGAAACCAATTCAGTTTCAACATTATGATTTTAATTTTATAAAAAGGGTTCCAATAAACAAAAACTACCTAAGTAGAGTAATAATAAACTTAATCAAGTGATTTAAATATTTATCAAATCAACATCTATATATAGGAATATCTCTAAAATATTTATGTAAAAGTAGAGAGTAACTAAATATTATCTCTAATATTTATCAAACTTTCTCTTTATTTTACAACCATATCTTTTATCACACCATCTTAAAAATATATCTTCATCATCTTTACCTTTTCTTTTTCACTTGAAAACACATTTATGTAATAATATTTTAACTCAATATTTTTTCTTCAAAATTAACTAAAATGATGTTATAAATTTATTTTTAATGTGTCAATCTGAAGCCTGCTTCACCGGCCCAAATCGATCAATGAAAGACATAGGTCTACTAGATTGGACAAAAAAGGTAGGGTCGTGTTTTTTAAGTTTTTTTCCAACCTAGTTTGCACAAAAATATAGAACATTGGACCAACACATTTGACAGCTCTAATTACAATATCTTATATAACAATTGCATGCTTTTAACTGTTAGTGCGTGAGACACTTTTAGTGAGGAGAGAAAGAGAGAGAATAAGGAAATAAAGATTTGTATTATTGAATTGTGTAAATAATGATACAAGCCGGACTATTTATATATAACCCTAATTGGGCTTGGGCTAACACAACTTGAATTATATCTAAATATTAAATCTAATCAAATCTAATCATATCAAATCAAATCTAATATAATATTTCAACACACCCTCATAATCCAAGTTGTCGGGTCCACGCTAGTCATAGTCGATCTAAACTATTCCTAATTTCTTTCTTAAATTCAAGAATTTGTCGATCTTCAATCCTTTGGTGAAAATGTTAGCAAAATGTGCTTCACTTAAGCAATGTCTAACTTCAAGTTCACCTAGATTTACCTTTTCCCTCAAGAAGTGAAATATGGCTTCGATATGCTTACTCCTTCCATGCAGAACTGGATTCTTCACCAGATTTATGGCTGACTTGTTTTCGATTTGCAACACAAGAGGTTTCTTCACTTCGACCTCCATTTCTTCAAGTACTGATCTGATCCAAATTGCTTGACATGCAGCATAGGATCCTGCTATATATTCAGCTTCACACGATGATAATGCCACCACAGGTTGCTTTTTCGAACACCATGAGATTGGGGCACCAAATACTTGAAAGAAATAGTCAGTTATACTTCTTCGGTCTTCCTTATCTCTATACCAATTAGCATCTTAAAAGCAATTAACTATTGCTCCTTTACCTTCAGACTCTCGTCGAAATAGAATTCCAAAATTTGTTGTTCCTTTTAAGTATCTCAGAATTCTTCTTGCAGCTTTCATGTGTGACACTCTTGGTTCACCCATGAATCTGCTCACTAATCCGACTACGAAACCTATATCAGGTCGACTATTGCACATATATCTCAGAGATCCAACTATTTATTTGAACAAAGTTTCATCAACTTTGTCTTCCTCTCCCTGCTTATCTAACTTCACATTTGGTTCGACAGGTGAGAATGCAGGACTCGAATCATCCACTCTGAATCTCTTGAGTATCTCTTTGACATACTTCCTTTGATGTAGAATCATACCTTACTTTGACAGATGAAATTCCATGCCTAGGAAATAAGACAATTTTCCCAGATCCGACATTTCAAATTTCTTCTTCATCAGCTCTTTGAACTTCGACAAGTTCTTCAGGCTATTTCCAGTTACTAACAAATCATCGACATATAAGCAGATGATTGTTATATCTTGTGCTACAACCTGAACATAGACACCATACTCAGACTTGCATTTGACAAATCCCAATTCGACTAAGTATGAGTTGATTTTCTTGTTCCATGCCCTAGGTGCCTGCTTGAGGCCATAGAGCGCTTTGTGCAACTTATATACTTTAATCATTTCCTTATGAATCACAAACCCAGAAGGTTGTGTGACATAGACCTCTTCGTCTAACGGACCATTCAGAAAAGCTGACTTCACTTCTAAGTGATATGTTAACCAACCTTGGTTACATGCCAATGCTACCACTAGTCGAACAGTCTCCAGTCTTGCTACTGGAGCAAATACTTCAGAGTAGTCAAGTCCTTCTCTTTGAAGAAACTCTCGAGCTACTAATCTTGCTTTATGTCTTGCTATCGATCCATCAGCATTGTGTTTCAACTTGAACACCCACTTTACTTTCATAGCTTTTGTATGTGCTGGCAATTCGACTAACTCCCATGTGTTATTTCTTTCAATTGCCTGTAACTCTACGACCATAACTAACTTCCACTGTTGAATTTTTAAAGCTCCATTATGGTTGATTGGTTCAGCACCTGCAAGTAAAACAAAATAAACTAATTCTCCATCTGGTATGACTTCATCATCACCAGTCACTTCATAATCATGAAGTCTTGTTGGAGGAACTCTATTTCGCCGAGGTCTTTGGCTTGTTTTAGCCATAGCCTCTGTATCGGGAATGTCAGCAACTGCTTCTACTTCGACTTCGACTGGATTCTCAACAATTTCTTCAACTTTGACGTCATCAGTTTCTTCGTCGAAATCTGAGCTCATCAATGGTTTGTTAATTGAATTACTAGAATTCCAATCCCAGGCAGAATTTTCATCAATCACAATATCTCGACTCAACACAATCTTCTCATTAATTGGATTAAATAGTTTGTATGCACCAGTCTTATGATATCCTACCAGTATCATAGGTTCACTCTTGTCATCAAGCTTCCTTCTTCTTGCATCAAGAACATGCTTGTAATACATAGAGCCAAACACCTTCAAATGACTCATTAATGGTCGTTTTCCACTCCACACTTCTTCAGGAACCTTGTTTTTCAATTTCTTGGTAGGGCACCTATTCAGGATATAAACTGCAGTCGAAACAGCTTCACCCCATAAAGATTTTGGCAAATTCTTCTGCTTGAGCATACATCTCACCATATCCAATATGATTCTGTTTCTTCTTTCAGAAATTCCATTATGTTGAGGAGTATAAGGAGCAATTACCTCATGATCAACACCATGTTCTGCACATAATTTTTCAAACATCTTCGAAGTGTATTTGCCACCTCCATCTGTTCGCAGAACTTTGATTCTCTTCTCAGTCTAGTTTTCGGCAAGCATCTTGAATCTCTTAAAGATTTCAAATACTTCATCCTTTCTCTTGATCACATAGATCCACAGCTTTTGACTAAACTCATCGACAAACGAAACAAAATATATGTTTCCAACAATGGTATATTCTTTGAATGGACCACATACATCTGAATGTACAACTTCGAGTATGCAGGATGATCTCATTGGCATAGTCGAAATGAAAGAATTTATGGATTGCTTTCTGACGAAACAACCTTCACAGAGTTTGCCAGGCATCTCAAGACTTGGAATACCAGATACCATATCTTGAGTAATCAGCTGATTGAGTGATCAAAAATTCAAATGTCCAAACCTCAAATGCCACAACCAACTATCCTTATGGTCGACAGTAGTTTTTAGACATTGTACTTCAGTCGAACTAATCATGGTCTTAAACGTCCTGTTCTTCAACAACGGAGATTTCAAGACCAAATTGTTCTGGGTGTCGAACAATTTCAAAACTCCATCTTTCATGACAACTAAGAAGCCTTTTTCGATCAGTTGTCCAACACTTAACTGGTTGCACTTCATTCAAGGTACATAGAACACATCTTTGATCATAGCTTTCTCTCAATTACTCGGTTGAAAGACTATGTTGCCAGTACCTTCTGCTTGCATCGAACTGTTATCAGCAAGTTTTATCTTGCTCTTATTCGACTCATCAAAATCTGCCAACCACTCATTTCGACCAGTCATGTGATTTAAGCAGCCTGAGTCGAGGAACCAGATCTTGGATTCGACATGGTTATCTGCCACTGCATCCATAACCACCATACCATATTCAGAATCATCTAAATCTTGGCGTGCAAGGTTTGCTCCTTCGTCCTTGCCTTTTTTCGATCCATTGTATTTCCTATACCAATAATGTTTGGCCAAATGATCCCACTTTTCACAGTTATAACACTACATACTTTTCTTATCTTCTTTGTCATTTCGATAGTTTCCTCATTCTCTTTTCGAGGATTAAGAAGCTCTATCTTTGACCTGATTCTTGTGAGGGTTCGATCAAGACTTCTTTCCTTGAGTCTTGCCGACTTTTCCTTTGAATTTGTTGGAACCACCATTCCTTTTCCATGACTGAGCCTGCAGTGCTTGTATCGAATCATGAACGCCTTTTCTTTCGACAATCCCCATCTCATGCGCCTCCAAAGAACCAACCAAGTCTTCCACTTTTAGGGTTTCAAGATTGTTGGATTCTTGAATAGCTACGATATCGTGATCAAAGTGAGAGGTCAACGTTCTAATTACCTTCTCAACTATCATCTTATCAGTTATGGTTTTGCCATAACCCTTCATGAGATGAACGAGTTTATAAACCTTTGACACATATTCTGCATCTTTTTCGTCTTCTCCCATCGACAGCAACTCATATTGTCGACGCAAGGTTTACAACTTGACAACCTTGACTTTCTCACCTCCTTCATAATACTTCACCAGAATATCCCATGCCTCCTTCGCCGTTTCAGCATGAGAGATTCTGTCGAAGTTAACAACATCTACCGCCGTCTGAATGCAATAAGTAGCCTTGCAATCTTTCTTCTTGACTTCGTTGTGGGCTTTTTTCTGTTCTTCGGTTGCATTTTCAGCCAACACAAGAACACCGCCGGTAACCACTTCTAGGGTATCATGGAAGCCAAATAAAGATTGCATCAGTTTTTTCCATCGGATCCAATTCTTGCCATCAAGCATTGGAAGGGAATTCGGAATGCTCTTATCACCAGTCATCTTCGCAGCGGTTGATTCACTTGTCCTGGAAATACGATCTCTGACGTGAAGTTCTTAAGAACAATAACCAGAAGCTCTGGATACCAATTTGTTAGTGCGTGAAGCACTTTTAGTGAGGAGAGAAAGAGAGAGAATAAGGAAATAAGGATTTGTATTATTGAATTGTGTAAATAATGATACAAGCTAGGACTATTTATATAAAACCCTAATTGGGCTTGGACTAACACAACTTAAATTATATAAAAATATTAAATCTAATCAAATCTAATCCTATCAAATCACATCTAATCTAATATTTCAACATTAACTCAATAGAGAAAGGTATTTAAAATAAGAGGAATGTTAGCAACACTTTCTTTTGAAAAGTTTCTCTAACATTCATTTTTTATTGGACAAAGCACATGTAAGTCCTGTCACTTTATGTGGGTACTGTTTGTAAAGTGAGAGATCCACGTGTCTTTCATTCTATAAGAGAGTTAATGTTTAAAAAATGTTAAAAAATAGAGGGTTCATAACCTTCCCTTTAAAATAAAGTATTGCTAATTCGGTGTAATATAAATTATAGAAAGCTTCTTTAAAATTCTTTATATACAAACTGCATAACAATACACTATATTAGTCATTTATTGATCATTTTCCTTAGTCATATTTGTGTATATTGATGCATTTAAGGATGAAAATGAGTTGAGTTGAGTAGAAAATAATTATTCAGTTTAAAATTCGATTCGAATTCAACGAATCTTTTAAAAATTAAACTCGACTCATTTTAAATTCAATAACAACTCGATAAATTCATCTTTCGTTTGCTTCACGTATTTATAAGACATTTTTTGAAATCTAGTTTTTTTTTCTATATATTATATTTGATATTTTAAATTAATATTTTTTTAAAAGAAAAATTGAAATACAATAAAAATTATAAGATTGAAATAAATTAGAGGGTTAAGATTTTAGAGTAAGGCTTTACAACCTATCCTTAAAGTGAATAAATAAATAAATAAATAAATAAATAAATATATATATATATATATATATATATATATATATATATATATATATATATATATATATATGGGTTATGGTAATGCACACCCATGTAGGTGTACATTAGCAACATACATAGGGGTGGAAATATGCTAGGCTAGGTTAGGCTTTATAAGGTCTGGGTCTGGCCTACGATAAACTTAAAAGGTCTGAGCCTGACATATGACCTATTATAGGCTCTCTTTTTTGGCCTGACCTGACCTTTTTAAAAGTCTGACCTGGCCTGAAAGCCTATTTACAAGTCTTATTCTCATTATGGTTCTCAATTATTCCATATTATTTAAGAAGGTGTATAGGCTGACATATATATACATATATAGGCCGACCTATTTAGTCTTTGTTCTAATATATATGCATATATAGGTCAATATATGTATCTTTTTTCTAATATATATGCATATATTGGACAACCTATTTAGCATATTTTTAATATATATGAAAATATAGGCCGACCTATAAGGCTTCATAGGCTTTTTTAATAGCCTAAGTCTGGCCTATTTAATGAAATAGGCTTTTAAAAAAGCCTAATCCTGACCTTTTTATTAAAAAAACCTGGTCTGGCCTGACCTTAAGTAGGCTAGGCTATAGGCCCCTGTAGGCTGGTCTGACTTATTCCCACCCCTAAACATATACCTAGTGTATTTTTGTGTGGGGCCCACCAATTTTGGGTGGGACTCACATTAGAAAGAAGAAGAAAAAAATAGAAAGAAAATAGATATAGTGTATTTTTGTGTAGGGCTCATCAATTTTGAGTGTGTATTAGCATTTCCATATATATATATATATAATCGAATTGATTCACGAATTTAACGAGTCGAAAGATACATAATTAAAGTTTAATTAACGAAGTTAATGTTTTAATTGTTGAATCGAATCTCAAATTATATTTGAGTTGGTTCGGTTAATCTTTAATCTTAAATGCATTGCGTTGTGCTATCTTTTTTATATCATTATTTATTTACTTTACTGTTTTAAAATAAATATAATTTTATATCAAACAAAATTAAGATATTAAAAGATTCTCCAATTGAGAAGACGTCACCATTTTGTTTTAAGTAACAAAAAATATGTTATTAAACTGCATACATACGACTACTAACAAACAAAACTAAATCTCAAACTCAGCATCCACTATATCCAAATTGCATATGCTTTATTATTTAGCATTTTAATTTAAACTGATATATCTTACTTTAATGTGTCAAAAAATAGCAATCTACCTTTAAAATCTCAATTTAAACAATTATTTAGTATTTATGAGTATAGGGGTAAAAAAAAAACCACTATATAACAAAACCCTAATATTTAGGTCCCTGCTTAGCCCTTTTTTTTAACTTCCATATTACATAAATATTTTTGTACTTCTTATTTTCAAAACTCTCTCATATTTTTACTTTTTATGAGGCATAAGTAAGAGACTCAAATTCTAATTAGTTTAAAACAAAATATTTTTCAATTTTTTAATTATTCTTTTATAAAAAATAAATATTTTTGAAAATTAATTTTAAAAATATTTTTGAAAAAAAGTTGATTTTTTCAAAAAAAAAAAAATTTTTTCTGAAAAAAGTCGTTTTTTCGAAAATAAAAAAATTAAAATAAAAAATTCGATTTTTTCTAAAAATAAAAAAAAAATTGATTTTTTTTCAAAAATTAAAAATAGTCGATTTTTTTCGAAAATGAAAAGAAGTTGAATTTTTTTTTTAAAATCCAAATATTTTCAAAAATAAAAAATAAAAAATTTTATTTTTTTAAAAAAAATCATTTTTTTTTAAATCAACATTTTAGAAATGTTAGGACCTTAAAACCCTTCTTAAATTTTAGGAGCCCTTAGTTTAGAAAACCTACTTATTTTAAGACTCATTTTTCTTTAAAATTTCAAAATCCTTGTATTTTTAGGGTCTTAAAAATTAATCTCCAATCCCTCAATTTTACAGCTGTACTTATGAGTTATGCCACTGCTGACATCATATATAATTGCAACAGTTTAGCAAAGTGACAGTACTTTTATATAAGTTCTTGTAAAAGAAATTTGAAAAACACTAGCCGCCACAAAAAAATATTGAATGGCCTTTGGAAGCCCTGTAAGGAAAAAGTGTAATAGGAATATAGCTTTCTAGATTTTGAAAGGTCTCCAAGTGAAAGTGGATACCTGATCAGATCAAAAGCTTTATCCAAGTTACCAGTTATAAAGCATTTTATTGAAGAAATGGATTAAGAAAATGACAGTACTTATGATACAAATTTGAATCCATATTGACTACACTTAGCATCTATTTGTTTGGATGGCAAGTGCTAAGAATCTTAGTTGGAATAAGACGTCATTTTATTCCCTTGCTCTCCTTATCCTTTTTTCTTGAACGTGTTTGAGCGTCACACATGTTTAATATTATATCCTTAAACAACCTTTTGAAAAGATGTATAATTGAAACTGAACCATGAAGGATTGCAATGAGTTACAAAACATTCTAATCATGACAATATGCATTGCTTCACCCTAGTGGTCCAATACCAATATATGATAGTCATTCCCACTGTCCCAACATTTAATTTTTCCAAATTTTAACACTGCTAGCCGAAATATATAATAGTTGAATACTACCACTTCCAAAACTCAAAACATGCAAGTTTTTGCTTAAAATGACATTTTAGTGCATGACTTCATGTATTTTAATGCATTAAGTTTAGGAAGATAGTAGATCAAGTTTGATAGACATTTCTTAGCATGCAAAGTGGTATAATATGAATTATAATGTATACCTTAATTATTATTAATCATCTTGATTATTCACTTGGTTATCATCATTGATAAGCTGTTAACATCAAAACCTTTTATTATTTGTCTTCTTTGAAAATCAATGTCGTCACTAGGGTATCACTGTACAATTATTTTACCATTTCTTTCTCATTAATCACCTTTTCATTTTTTCCATATTGAATGTCATTTGAAGCTACAATCAACCATTGTCAAACTCTTCATCCAGGTAAGATATTAGCCAGAACTAGGCTTTAATCACTATTGTCTTCGGCTTAAACTCCTAGCCTTAGGACTAAGGGCCTTGGCATTGTGCTGGTTTATGGTTCTAGGTCTGCGTTGGTGTGTTATCTGTTGAGTAAGCTTGGTTGGATGTCGGGTGAAAATTGGAAGAAGATACTGAAAAAACCTAGAAGGGAGGTTTCACGGAGATCGATTTGGACGGTAAGATTGGGGAAAGCATGTGAGGAGGGGGGAAAGGCTTTCGTCTTACTTTTTTACCGAATTTCCTAATGAGCTTGAAGCCAAGGACATGGCCGGAATATTCAAGGATTATGGTCTGATTTCTGAGGTTTTCATTCCGCCTAAAAGAGATAAACTGGGAAGGAGATATGGTTTTGCGAGATTTCGAAAAGTACAAGATGAAAGGCTCCTTGCGGTGGAACTAGATAGTATTATGATTCAGGGGCGAAAACTGTTTGCCAACATCCCTAGATTTCAAAGGGTTGAAGTAGAAAATAGAAGGAATGCAGGAAACTAGATGAGGAAGGAGGGTAAACCTAGACAAGTTCATACTGGTCAAAGCTGGAGGACTAAGGACTGGAGAGGCAGGTAAACACTGGTAATCTAAGATCCTTTGCTCATTTGAAGTTCGATGCTACGGTAAAGGAAATGACCAGATTCCAAAACGCATATGTGGGCGTGGTTGGCAAATCTGGGTCGACATATGGGATACATGCATGCTTCAATGCAAAAGGTTTATTCAATATTAAGGTGACGCCCCTTGGAGCAAACATGTGTCTGATGGAAGAAAGTGAATCAGGAGACTTAAAGAGTCTAGTAGAAGAGGAACGATCATGGTTAGAAAGCATGTTTGACGAGATTCATCCATGGTCCGTTAGGGATGTTGACAACAAAAGGTTGACATGGATGAAATGCTTTGGTCTTCCGTGTCACGCTTGGGGAAATCGATTTTTCAAATTTATTTCAGGGTGTGTTGGGGAATTTGTTTGTTGTGATTATGAGACTGAGAACCTTGTCAATTTAGACGTTGCCCGCATTCTTGTCAAAACAAAGTCTGCTACGGATCTAAACGAAGTGTTCAATGTAGAGATCAACGGGGAAACTTTCAGGATTAAGATGGTTGAGGATCACCATGGCCCAAAGAGGATTGTAATGAAGAAACAGGGATTGCAAGAAAGAGGAGACGATGCATCGTTATCGGATTCTGAAGGTACTGAAGAGGAGGAAAGTGAAGAGGATGATGGCGCGTGGTATTCAAACTCAAATAACACAAGTGGGGCAGATAGGCAAAATGATGAGATTAGTGTAAGGACAGGTGATAGGACAAAAGATGCAGCAATAGGGGTTGTTAGGTCTGCGAACACAACTTTGAAGGACACGGGGAACAATGAAACTTCATGGGAAGGTCACGATTCCCATGATACATGCGTTGGAGAAAGTGAAATTGGTGAAAAGGAGCCTTTTGAAGGGATGGATTCTGACAAAATAGAGGATTTGTGTCTCGATTCTGCAGCTGGTCAGGGGATACGTGTGTTGGGAAGGGTTAGAGTGAGGGAATACCAGAAGCAGGTTGGGGGAGGATTGGTGGGCATGGATATTCATCACTTGTTGGGCTGCAATTCCTCGAGTTCTGACCCAATTTCGTGCACTATTAGAGGGTCAGTTGGGCCTTTGAAGATGTTTGGGCCTAAAAATCCAAACTCCTGACAGACATCTACCAACATATTCAAATCGCGTACTCTCCATCTTTTTACTCTGCCCTTATTCAACAACCTGCTAAATATAGTAGTCACGTGCAGGAGCAAATTCAAGGTGCAAAAGAGGTTATTGTGGGTGTTCAGGAAGGTGAAAGATCAAGTCATTCGTATGGCGATGGGGAATCAATTGGAGACTCTGAGGTTAATCGTGGAAATAGTCGTTTCAAGAGAGAGCATGATAATATTTCCACAAGAGTATGGAAACTTATTAAAGCTATGGGTGTTGAAGGGGAGGAAGATGATGAAGTGGTGGAGCTTGGGATTAGAGAATTGGAAAGCCGGGATCGTAAGGTTTTTAAAGAAAAGTTGGGGGCAGCAATGTGGATTCCATGAATTGTGTGTCCTTTAACATAAGGGGGTGTGCATCTTCTCTGAAAAGAAGAGGGCTGCAAAAAATCATAGCTGAGGGAAGAGCGGATGTGTGCTTTCTGCAAGAGACTAAGATCCAGGAAGTAACAGGTAGTGTGATTCATAATATGTGGAATAAGGAGGCTGTTTGTTGGTCCGCGGTTTCATCGGTAGGTTATTCTGGTGGGCTAATTTCGATGTGGAACTCTGACTTATTCAATGCTGAATTTTCTTTCAAGGCAGTGGGAATGTTAGGCGTGGGAGGATGGTGGCGTGGGATCAAATGTTATGTAGTCAATATATATTCACCCTGTATTTTGTCTGAAAAGAGGAATCTTTAGAAGGATCTATTCCAATTCAAGGCGAAATTTCCTCCTGGAGAATGGTTATTAGCAGGTGATTTCAATGCAATAAAGAGTTATGAGGAACAGAAAGGGCTGAATAGTAAGAGGGAAAGGGAGATGACTGAGTTTTCCTCGTTTATAGATGCAATAGAGCTAATTGATATCCCTGTGGTGGGTGATAAATTTACTTGGTTCAGGCCGAATGGATCGTGTAAAAGTAGGCTTGACAGGTTCTTAATGCCGGAAAGGCTTCTGGAGGCGTGGGGCGTGGTGTCTCAATAAGTGGGAAATCGAGATATCTCGGATCACCGACCAATCTGGGTGAACCCAAATGTGGCCAACTGGGGGGCCAAGCCATTCAAGATTTTCACCTGCTGGTATGAGGACCCAAGATTTCAGGAACTCATAAATACTTCTTAGAATTCTATTCAGGTGGAGGGAAGTCCTTCCTTTGTGCTTGTGGTGAAGATGAAAAAGCTTCGTGAAAAATTAAAATGATGGAATCGTCATATCTTTGGTTGGGTGGATTTGAATGTTGAAGAGGGTGTGAAATCCTTAAAAGAGATTGAGGATGCTATGGTGTGTGATGAAGGTGAGCATCACAATGAACTCCTAAAACAAAGAAGTGTGGAGTTAGAAAAAATTTGGAGTAATTTGAGTCTCAAGGAGAGCATTATCATACAGAAGTCCAAGTCTAAGTGGAGAATGGAAGGGGACACTAACTCTCATTTCTTCCATGCGGTACTAAATAATAGGAAAAGGAAGAACGACATTTCGGCCATCAGGTCAGGTGAGGTACTGGTGGAAGGGGTGGAAGGTGTAAAATCTCTATTGCATCAACACTTTAAAATTCAATTTGGTAGTAGGCAGAGATTGAGGCTTAATCCTAACATGGAAGGAATTCAACGGCTAACTGCTGCTGAGAATGCCATGCTGGTGGAACCTTTCTTGCAGGAAGAAATTTAGGAGGCAGTTTCTGGCGAGGCAAGTTGTAGCGCGAATTTTTGCGTGGTTGCGAAGCACTATCGCTTTGGGGTACTACAATTCGATTCATTTTTTATCCTGTTAAGATGATTAAGGAAGGGAAATAGATGTCTCAAATTAACCCTGCTTGCATACTGAGTTTAAACAGGTGACGGTTGGTTTACAATTGCTATTAAGATTGTGGGTCTCTCTTAGGTTATTTTGTTAAAAAAAATAGAGTTCCTGGACTATTGGCGAGGTTTTAGATTTGATGCTTTTGGGTTGATATCTGAAGGTACTGGAGTTTGGGTTTTTGATTAGTATGTTCACTAAGATTTTTCCAATCTTATGCCTACGTATTCCCGTTTAACGAAACAGGGAAATCAGAGCGATCGTAGTTCCTCTTATTCTATGGGAGGAAAAAAAAGGTTGTTTTGGTGTCTTGTTCAAAACCCAAGATGTAACACCCGTCTACCCCACAATCAATTTTAGAGAAATAATTCATATTATCAGAGTAACATCAATGAGAAGGGTGCCACATAAATTCCAAACATCATTTAATAATCATTATCTTGTCCCGTAACACGGGTTACACCCCTGTTCTCATCATAAGATTCACAACTACGCAACGGTAATCATACTTTAAATTCAAATCAATAGAATACTTCATAAAGAAATGTGTCCAATCAAAATAGCATCAACAATATAAAAGTTCAAATGTAAACCAAAAGAACACGAGGTTCACACAAAATTCCCAACCCGATGTTACATAACACAGAGCAGGACACCTCTAAACACCAATAAGAACAACGATAAGCAAAAACACCTCAAGGCTACATCCTCCAGCACCGCAACCTACTCTTGATCATCTGCAAGTTACCCACATAAGAGGCACCGTTTCCAAGCAGACAGGGTGAGAAATCACAATCCATTATAATAATATATTGACATGGAAAATAAACAGAGTAAGCAACAACAACGTCATAGCATCATCAATAAATATTCACAACCCAATCACATTTACATCATTCATATGCAATTTCAACTATAATGAAATGCAAAGAATGCATGTGGTACTGGTTCAACGTGGATGGACACTTGGCCATCAACCCTCCAAAAGGAGCACAACGTAATCAACGTATCACTTCAATCCGCACAATGGGAGTGAAGCTACCAATAGGCCGAAGCCCCAACATAAAAATGCTATGAAATGTAATGATGCTAACTCTCCTCAATTCATCAATTATCAACGTGTGCATCATTCATTTCATACTCAACAAGTAATCACCATACAATCAGGTTTTATCATCCATACCGCAGCAAAACAACAAGACAACAAAAATCGGCAAGAGAAAACATCAAAACAGCAAAAATGGCAAAAACAGTTGCCTGACACGGCCGCCTGTGTCCTGTGACACGGCCCGTGTCAGAAGGCCTGCACGAAAACCCAAAACAGAAAATTTTCAGCAGAAACAGAGTCCTGACACGGCCGCCCGTGTCCCGTGACACGACCCGTGTCAGAAGCTCTGTAACCAATGTTTTTATTTTCCTCCAACCAGTAAGCTGACACGGGTGCCCGTGTTGTGTGACACGGCCCGTGTCAGAGTACGACAAAACCCCATTTTCCAAAAATCATTTTTCTGCTGCGTTTTCGACTCAGAATACCCCAAAATTCAGTTTTGTCCAATACAAAATTTGATCAAAAGACTCACACAATGCACATACGTCAAATAAACTAAATTGTTTCACTCATTCACATCACAACACTCACTCCTAACCCAATCTATATCATCAAACACCGCCTTGATTCAAGAATTCCACAAAACCTAATCTATTCATAAACTAATTCCTATAAAATTATAATAAACCGTGAAAACTCCCCATACCTTTGAGAAATCCGAAGCTTTTTCCTTCTTCCTCTAAGAATCTTCAGCAACCTTCAAGCCTTAGGGTTCTTCTCCTTCTCTTCCTCTATTTTCTTCACAAAACACGATAAGTTAGAATTGATCGGTCTTCTCCTCTTTAGACAAAATATTCCAGTTTATGAACTTCCAACTCTACCCTCACCCTTTTTCCTTTATGACCACCTTGTCCTTTTCTTATTATTTTTATTAATAATAATAATCATAGTATAAATAATACGTTAATTATTTACTCTATTAAATTATTTAAAAATACTCTTTTTGATTCAAAATTCTCCGAAATTACCAAAACTTCCCAATCCCTTCTAAATTAAATAAATAAATAAATAAATGATTAATTTAGATTTTCGGGGCGTTACAACTCTCCCCTACTTCAAGAATTTTTGTCCTCGAAAATTTACCTGATTCGAATAACTCGGGATAGGATTCCTTCATCTTGCTTTCCAGCTCCCAAGTCATGCTTTCTCCGGCAGCTCCTAGCCAGACAACTTTCACCAACGTAATCTCTTTGCCTCTTAGAATCTTCACCTCACGCTCTGCAATTCGTACAGGCATCGTTTCCACCGTAAGATTATCCCGTACTTGTACATCATCCATATGAATCACATGAGACAGATCTGGAACATACTTCCGGAATTGTGACACATGAAACACATCATGTAAATTCGACAAATTAGGCGGCAACACCACTCTATAAGCAACATTTCCAACTCTGTCTGAAATCTAATACGGACCAATAAAACGAGGAGTAAGCTCCTTAGACTTCAGTGCACGCCCGACACCTGTCACCGGCGTAACTCTCAAAAACACGTGGTCACCGGCTTGGAATTCCAAATCCTTTCTTCGCTTGTCATGATAACTCTTCTGCCTACTTTGAGAAGATTTTATCTTTTCTCGGATTAGCTTCACCCTCTCAGTAGTCTCTCGAACAATTTCAGGTCCAAGCACTACATTTTCTCCAGATTCGTGCCAACATAAAGGAGTCCTACATCTCCGACCATATAATGCTTCAAAAGGAGCCATCCCAATACTAGAATGGTAACTGTTATTATACGTGAACTCGATTAATGGTAGATAAGTATCCCATGAACCTCCTTGTTCAAGAACACATGCTCTCAACAAATCCTCCAACGACTGAATAGTCCTCTCAGTCTGACCATCCGTCTGAGGATGATATGCTGAACTTAACCTCAACTTAGAACCCAACGCCTCTTGCAAACTCTTCCAGAAATCAGAAGTAAACCTCGGTTCTCTATCCGACACAATACACAGAGGAACACCATGCAGCTTCACAATTACGTTAGTATAAATCTCCGCCAACTTCGATACTGGAAAACTGATGTTAATAGGTATAAAATGAGCCGACTTCGTAAGCCTATCAACAATCACCCAAATAGAATCATGTCCTCTGGAAGTATTAGGAAATCCCGTCACAAAGTCCATTGAAATGCCATCCCATTTCCATTCTAGAACTTCTAACGATTGCATCAGCCCAGCAGGCTTCTGATGTTCAACTTTCGATTTCTGACAAGTTAAACATGCATACACAAATCGAGCTACATCCCGCTTCATACCAGGCCACCAAAATAATGTCTTCAAGTCTTGGTACATTTTTGTAGCTCCCGGATGAATACTCAATTTACTTCTATGACTTTCCTCCAGAATTGCTTTCTTCAACTCTACATCATCAGGAATACAAATTCGATTTTGGAATCTCAACACACCCTGCGCATCTAACTTGAAATCACTATTACCAGACTGATCGATTCCAACCATCGAATCTACCAGTTTCACATCCAACTTCTGAGCTCCCTTGATATTATCCAGGAAATCATTATTAATCTTCAGCATTCCCAACATCACACTCTGCGGTGTTACTTCGCAAACTAAGCTCATATCTCTGAATTGCTCAATTAATTCCAATTCCTTAACCATCATTGCCGACATATGCAAAGTCTTCCGACTCAGAGCATCGGCCACAACATTAGCTTTACCCGGATGATAGTTCAAACCGAAATCATAATCCTTTAATAATTCTAACCATCTTCGTTGTCTCATATTCAATTCCTTCTGATCAAATAAGTACTTTAAACTCTTATGGTCACTAAACACTTCAAATCTAGACCCATAAAGATAATGCCTCCAAATCTTCAGCACAAAAACAACTGCAGCGAGTTCTAAATCATGTGTAGGATAGTTCTTTTCATGAGTTCTCAACTGTCTTGACGCATAAGCAACCACCTTACCATTCTGCATAAGCACACCACCTAAACCCATCTTAGAAGCATCACAATATACCACAAAAGGTTCTCCTGGATTAGGTAATGTCAAAATCGGAGCCGATGTCAATCCCTTTTTCAATTCCGCAAAACTTTCCTCACATTGAATGTCCCACACAAAAGCTTTACCTTTACAAGTCAACTTAGTCAACGGGAGTGCTAACTTAGAAAATCCTTCGATAAACCTTCGGTAATAACCGGCTAGTCCCAAAAAGCTTCTAATCTCGGTAGCCGACCTTGGAGTTTCCCATTGCAACACAACATCTACTTTAGATGGATCCACCGCAACGCCACTACCTGAAATGACATGACCCAGAAAACTAACCTCCGATAACCAAAATTCACACTTAGACAACTTTGCATACAATTGCTTCTCTTTCAAAACTTGCAATACTAGTCTTAAGTGTTCTGCATGTTCTGTTTCCGATTTAGAGTAAATCAATATGTCATCAATAAACACCACTACAAACCGATCCAAATAAGTATGAAAGATACGGTTCATGTACTCCATGAATACTCCCGGTGCATTAGTAACACCGAAAGGCATCACCGAATACTCATAATGTCCATAACGTGTTCTAAAAGCCGTCTTCTGAATATCTTCCTCCTTCACTTTAATCTGATGATAGCCCGATCTCAAATCAATCTTGCTAAACACACGAGCACCTACCAATTGATCCATCAAATCATCTATTCTCGGGAGCGGATACTTGTTCTTAATCGTCACTTTATTTAGTTGTCTATAATCAACACAGAGCCTCATATTTCTATCTTTCTTCTTTACTAACAACACTGGAGCTCCCCACGGTGATACACTTGGCCTTACGAACTTCTTTTCAAGCAAATCCTCTAATTGTTTCTTTAACTCTGACAATTCAGATGCTGACATCCTGTATGGTGCCATAGAGATAGGTCTGGTACCAGGTACAAGGTCAATTATAAATTCCACTTCTCTTTCTGGAGGCACATCAGGAATTTCATCAGGGAAAACTTCAGGGAACTCACGCACCACTTGCAACTCCTCAATTACATCTCGGTTCTCAACGGATAACGACGCCATCACTGAAAACATCTGAGCTCCTTCTTGCATCAGCTGTTGTAACTGCTTAAAA
The DNA here is from genome assembly GCA_022829125.1 of Lathyrus tuberosus. Taxonomy (NCBI): domain Eukaryota; kingdom Viridiplantae; phylum Streptophyta; class Magnoliopsida; order Fabales; family Fabaceae; genus Lathyrus; species Lathyrus tuberosus. Next base: position 4,289,701 of record JALAZF010000203.1, on the reverse strand, counting down.
GATAACAAGCTAGCCCCTTCCTCTTCAGCAGTAGAAAATCTCACTGACTTGCCATAACAATTGATGTGAACATAGTTATATTCTAACCAGTTCATTCCCAAGATTACATCCATCCCAGATAACGGTAAACACACCAAATCAACAGTAAAGTCCCTGTCGAAGATCGTCAAGGGACACTTTAAACACACTAGAGAAGTAGTCACCGATCCCTTAGCCAGAATCTCGACGACCATTTCTCCATTCAATGAAGACAACACAAGACCCAATCTTTCAACGCATTCAGCAGCAATAAAGCAATGAGTAGCACCAGTGTCAATCATAGTAATTAAAGGAGTACTATTGATGAAACATGTACCTCTGATGAGTCTGTCCTCGTTAGTTGTCTGAGTCCCAGCCAAAGCAAACACTTTCCCACCGGTTTGCGCCTTCTTTGGTTTCTGACACTGACTACTAATGTGTCCTTCTTCGCCACAGTTGAAATAAATCACCTCCTTATGCTTGCACTCAGATATGGCATGCCCAGTCTTACCACAATGGAAACACCTCTTCACTTCAGCAGTACACACATTACTCTTATGACCAGGTTTCCCGTATTTGAAACAAGTTATGCCAGCAGGAGCATCTCCCCTACTAGTCCTCTTGCCATCGTCCACTTTCTGTTTACCTTTCCCCGCTGGAGCATCATAAGGTTTGCCACGATTCTGTTGGTGCTTGCTCTTCCTCTCATTAATGATCTTATAATGAGCATTGTTATCCTCTTCAAAAATTCTGCAACTATCAATCAAATCAGCAAAAATACGAATCTTCTGATATCCAACTGCCTTCTTGATCTCTGGGCGTAACCCACTCTCAAATTTGATGCATTTTGAAAACTCAGGATCATCATCGTTATAGTGCGGATAAAACTTAGCCAATTCAACAAACTTTGCAGCATAATCAGTAACTGACATATTTCCTTGCTTCAGCTCAAGAAACTCGATTTGCTTCTAACCACGAACATCCTCTGGATAATACTTCCTCAGGAACTCTCTTCGGAACACATCCCATGTGATACCTTCATCTGCAGTTTCCAACCTCTGACGAGTCTCTAGCCACCAGTCATCTGCCTCAAATGCTAGCATATGAGTCCCATATCGAACCTTCTGCGCTGGAGTGCAGTCCATCACACGGAAGATTCTCTCTATCTCTTTCAACCAATCCAACGCTCCATCAGGGTCATACTTGCCCTTAAAGGTAGGCAGATTCTCCCTCTGAAAAGTTGCCAAACTGCGAGATCCAGCATTCTCGTCAGTGTTCGGCTGATTCTGCAAAGCCTGAGCCATTGCTTCCAACGCAACAGCAATTGCAGCATTGTTCCTTCCAGCCATCTCAACTTATCACTACAACATAAACAAAAGTTAATACTAGTTAACAATTCTAGTTTGTCAACAAACTACGACTCGACAACTTGGTCGGACGGACCGACCTGCTCTGATACCACTAATGTAACACCCGTCTACCCCACAATCAATTTTAGAGAAATAATTCATATTATCAGAGTAACATCAATGAGAAGGGTGCCACATAAATTCCAAACATCATTTAATAATCATTATCCTGTCCCGTAACACGGGTTACACCCATGTTCTCATCATAAGATTCACAACTACGCACCAGTAATCATACTTTAAATTCAAATCAATAGAATACTTCATAAAGAAATGTGTCCAATCAAAATAGCATCAACAATATAAAAGTTCAAACGTAAACCAAAAGAACACGAGGTTCACACAAAATTCCCAACCCGATGTTACATGACACAGAGCAGGACACCTCTAAACACCACTAAGAACAACAATAAGCGAAAACACCTCAAGGATAAATCCTCCAGCACCGCAACCTACTCTTGATCATCTGCAAGTTACCCACATAAGAGGCAACGTTTCCAAGCAGGCAGGGTGAGAAATCACAATCCATTATAATAATATATTGACATGGAAAATAAACAGAGTAAGCAACAACAACGTCATAACATCATCAATAAATCTTCACAACCCAATCACATTTACATCATTCATATGCAATGTCAACTATAATGAAATGCAAAGAATGCATGTGGTACCGGTTCAACGTGGATGGACACTTGGCCATCAACCCTCCAAAAGGAACACAGCGTAATCAACGTATCACTTCAATCCGCACAATGGGAGTGAAGCTACCAATAGGCCGAAGACCCAACATAAAAATGTTATGAAATGCAATGATGCTAATTCTCCTCAATTCATCAATTATCAACGTGTGCATCATTCATTTCATACTCAACAAGTAATCACCATACAATCAGGTTTTATCATCCATACCGCAGCAAAACAACAAGACAACAAAAATCCGCAAGAGAAAACATCAAAACAACAAAAACGACAAAAACAGTTGCCTGACACGGCCGCCCGTGTCCTGTGACACGGCCCGTGTCAGAAGGCCTGCACGAAAACCCAAAACAGAAAATTTTCAGCAGAAACAGAGGCCTGACACGACCACCCGTGTCCCGTGACACGACCCGTGTCAGAAGCTCTGTAACCAATGTTTTCCTTTTCCTCCAACCAGTAAGCTGACACTGGTGCCCGTGTTGTGTGACACGGCCCGTGTCAGAGTACGACAAAACCCCATTTTCCAAAAATCATTTTTCTGCTGCGTTTTCGACTCAGAATACCCCAAAATTCAGTTTTGTCCAATACAAAATTTGATCAAAAGACTCACACAATGCACATACGTCAAATACACTAATTTGTTTCACTCATTCACATCACAACACTCACTCCTAACCCAATCTATATCATCAAACACCTCCTTGATTCAAGAATTCCACAAAACCTAATCTATTCATAAACTAAATCCTATAAAATTATAATAAACCGTGAAAACTCCCCATACCTTAGAGAAATCCGAAGCTTTTTCCTTCTTCCTCTAAGAATCTTCAGCAACCTTCAAGCCTTAGGGTTCTTCTCCTTCTTTTCCTCTATTTTCTTCACAAAACACGATAAGTTAGAATTGATCGGTCTTCTCCTCTTTAGACAAAATATTCCAGTTTATGAACTTCCAACTCTACCCTCACCATTTTTCCTTTATGACTACCTTGTCCTTTTCTTATTATTTTTATTAATAATAATAATAGTATAAATAATACGTTAATTATTTACTCTATTAAATTATTTAAAAATACTCTTTTTGATTCGAAATTCTCCGAAATTACCAAAACTTCCCAATCCCTTCTAAATTAATTAAATAAATAAATAAATGATTAATTTAGATTTTCGGGGCGTTACACAAGACGTGAAGCTAAATGTGGTTTGTATCTTATTCAAAACCCAATATGTGAAGCTGAAGGGTCTATTTGTATCTTGTTCGAAGCCCAAGATGTGAAGCTAAAGGGTTTTGACTTTAGAGAGAATTTGTCATCTCTAAAGGGGAATATTTGGTTTGTTTGTCACAACTGTTGGGTGACTGATTATAAAGGAGAATTACTTTAACTAGGATATGTGAATCCAACAATGGCATAATTTCCTTTATAGGGGATTTTTAACCTGAAGGAGAAGACTATAACTCAGTTTAGAGCAATGCCATCTTTCCTTAGGAATTTCTCATGCTAAAAGAGGGACAGTGGCGTGGATGTAAATAATCCAGAAGCTTGCCGCTTACAGCAATTAGATGAAGGAAAATGAGTTGTTGATGTTTGTATTCTGTGAGCAAGGCACAAATTTTGATGCTAAGAGGTTGATTGACTCAACCGGGGTTTTCTTATATAAAGCCTAATGTAGCGCGGTTTTTGTGGTTTCGAATCACTATCACTTTGGTACTACAGTTCGATTCATTTTTTATCCTATTGAAGCTGATGAAGGAAGGGAAATAGATGTCTCCAATTAACCCTGCTTGCATATTGAGGTTAACAGTTAAAACTGTTGGTTTACAGCTATGGCTTTAGTTCGTGGGTCTCTCTCTGCTTATTTTGTTCAGAACGAAATACCGGGATTGTTCATGGGGACTTTGTTAGGATACTGCGCCAGATTGGATGTAGGTAGGGAACTTTCAGGTTTTTTTTATTAGTGTGCTCGCTAAGATTCTTTTTCAATCTTATGCCTACGTATTCCTGGGATAGGGAAATCAGAGCGATTGTAGTTCCTCCTATTCTATGGGAGGAAATGGTGTTTTGGTGTCTTGTTCAAAGCCCAAGACATGAAGCTAAAGGTGGTTTGTATCTTGTCACAATTGTTGGGTGACTGATTATAAAGGAGAATTACTTTAACTGGGACATGCGAATCCAGCAATGCCATAATTTCCTTTATAGGGGATTTTTAACCTGAAGGAGAAAACTTTAACTCAGTTTAGAGCAATGCCATCTTTCCTTAGGATTTTCTCAGGCTAAAAGAGGGACAATGGCGTGGATGTAAATAATCCCGAGGCTTGCAGCTTACAGCAATTAGACGAGGGAAAAGGAGTTGTTTATGTTTGTATGCTGTGACCAAAGCATGATTTGATGCTAAAAGGTTAATTGAATCAAACGGGGATTTCTTTATACAAAGCCTAAGAGGAGGCTATTGACCCAAAAAGAGGATGCTTTTGTGTCTCGTACGAAGCTCGAGATAGAGGCTAAAAGGGTTGACTCAACAAGAGAGTGTTTTTATATGTGTTTTGTACGAAGCCCAAGACGGAGGCTAAAAGGGTTTGACTCAACAAGAGAGTCTTTTATACTCACCAAGAGAGTGATTTATATCTCGTACGAAGCCCGAGATAGAGGCTAAAGGTGATAGACTCAACAAGAGAGTCTTTTGATACTCAATAAGAGAGTAATTTGTATCTCGTACGAAGCCCGAGATAGAGGCTAAAATTGATCGACTCAACAAGAGAGTCTTTTTATACTCAACAAGAGAGTGATTTTGTATCTCGTACGAAGCCCGAGATGGAGGCTAAAGGTTTGACTCAACAAGAGAGTCTTTTATACTCAACAAGAGAGTCTGAAAAGGTTAACTCCGCTTGGGAGAGTCTTTGTACAAAGCCCAGGAGGAGGCTATTGTAACTGTTTCAGTTTAGTGACAGGTCCAGTATATTGGATAAAGAGAAAATCAGTTCTTATAAAGGGACTGATTAAAATTATTTGTTATGCTTTTGGATTGATCAGAGGATAAGGTTATTTCCTGTGCTTTAAGGAAATGGGAAATCCAATGGGTATTGAGACTGTCCAAGTCTACGGGTGTTTTCTTCCTATTTTTGAAAGGAACTTGAGAATGTCTTCGAGACTCAATGAGATTAGACTGTCCAAGTCTAGAGTTTTATCTTTTGTACTATGCTTAAGAGAGATTAAGAGACAGTACGTTCGCGGTAGAAAGATCTAGACTCTTTGAAAGACTGTTCTATTAAGATGACTAATTTCTATTCCTATACCTTTAAGAGATCTTCAGGACAATTTGTAAGAAGCCCAAGAGGAGGCGAGAAAAACTTTTAAGAAGCCGAATGGACAATTTTTACAAAGCCCAAGAGGAGGCTATCTTCCCAGAGGAAGAATCGTTATACGAAGCCTAAGAGGAGGCTGTGAAAACTTCTAAGAAGCCGACGGGTCCTTGTACAACGCCCAAGAGGAGGTGGGGATGATTTTAGGAAGCCTGTGTGTCCTTCCACTAAGCCCAAGAGGAGGATGATGAACAGTTCCAGAAGGGGTTTCACTTAGAACATTGGCCTTCTATATATGAACTATTCAAGGGGGAGATTTCTTAGATCTAGTTATCTAAAATTATTGTAAAAGAAAATTCTCATGGTTTAGGTTATATTGAAATATCCGGGAGAATGTCGGATGTAAGGAGGCGAGGTTTTGTCTAGTTCTAGACGTAGTTGCCGGGGAAACTCTAAATATCTATACTAGTATTACACAGTTGATATGAGTTTATGAAAGAAGACTTACAGTGAAACAACCCCACAATACAGTTATATACATATGAAAGCGGTAAATAAAAGCGGGTAAACACTTACTCGGTTGTAGAGCTTCCATACTGTATTGTTAGTTGTTCAACAAAGGAATTGAAAATAACATTATATTACAAAATCAAAGGAGAAAGTGCTTTTGAAAGGAAAATTGGGGCTTACAGCTCAAGGAGATGCCCAGGGTTTAATCAGTGATCACACTGTCATTTTGTACAGGGACTTATATAAGTGACTGAGGCCTAAGAAAGGTTTTCTGTACAAAGGGGATGGGTCTTACACTCTCTCAAGAGGCCCAAAATGATTGAAAGTGAACAAAGATGGGTCTTATAGCTCAAGAAGAAGCCCAATGATTAATTTTGAAAAGGGCGACGATCGCGCCGAGGATTTGAAAACACCATGGGTCTTATACAATGACTGAGGCCCAAACTTTTTTGGTTTCCAAAAGGGGGTTGGGTCTTACACTCTATTAGAGGCCCAAAATGATTTTGAATGGGTCTTATAGCTCGAGGAGAGGCCCAGATGGTTTGTTTTAAACGGGCGATGATCGCGCCGAACTTTTGAAATACAACGGGACTTATACAACAATTGAGACCCAAAATAGGTTTGTATTTACAAAGGATTGAGTCTTACACTCTATTAGAGGCCCAAAATGTTTTTAAAAGGTTTGATGAGGGTTGGATTAATCAAACCCCTATATTGCTTCCAAAATGTATTTTAATTGAATAAAAAATTCAATTAAAATGATCAAAATTGTTTAACATGTGGAAAACAAATTGTGATCTTAGATTAATGTTTCAAAAATCATGTTTTGACCTACAAAATAATTAGAAATCATAAAAATTTGCAAAATCAAGAAGGAAAAAATATTTTAAATGTCAAAAACAATTAAAATATTAATTCTTGGCAAAAATATCAATTATATGAAATAAATAATATTTTTGGGAGTTTTTGGTAAAATAAAATATTTTAACATTTTTGTGAATTATTAAAAAAAGAATCAACTCAAAATCATTAAAACTCAGAGAGAAATTAATTTTTGAATCAATTAAATAAAATCACAAAATCAAATATTTGAATTTTCAAAAAGGGCGCCAAAAACAAGGGCAAGAACACGCGCCACCCTCTGTTTCTGCAGATTTTCATTTTCTATCCAATCTCACTGAATACTTGATTATATCATGCAATCTACATATCAATCTACTCGTTTCAACCTCACGATCATGTCTATGGTCTTTAATTTCATTTATTTTAAGCATGGAATAAGAAATCAAAGAGAAACCTCAAGAACCCTAAATTCTGCATGAAGGTTCAGAAATTCCATACACGATTCATACAAAGCAATTGATTGAGGGTAAACACTCTATGCATGATTATGAACGTATGGCCAAATTATTGTGCAGCAAAAAATGCATGGATCATAGAGTTAGAAGAGCTCATGCTCACCTCTTGCAGCTGGTGATCGTGTTTTGGGTTAGAGGTGTTACAGCTAGGTTCCAATGATCTGGATAGCTTCCCTAGGTCCCATGGAGTGTGTCTGGATGCTTGGAATGGATTGAAATGATCTGGAACTTGAGATGGTACTCCAACTACAAATATGTCAAAGGTTTGAGCAATTGGCTGGTGATTTTGTGATTTTGGTGTTCCAGATGTTATGTGAGTGTTTGGATCACTTCTATATGATGTTTATGAGGTGTGTGTGTGATTGGTTTGGTTGGAATAGCTCTCAAACTCAAAACCCGATGGTGACTTGCCTTAGAAGGAAAAATTGGAAGTGAGAAGGTGATTTTGAGGAAAGCATCTGTTTGATGGCTTTGTTGTACTCAAACTGAGCACAAACGAGCTCTATTTATAGTAGAGCAAGTTTGTTTTGCAAGGAATAGTGAATGGCAACTGCTGCATAGGTTTGGCCAATGTTGAGAAAATGAGAATCCAAGTCTCCTCTAGCCATTGACTAGAGGTTAGGGCACAGGCTGCTGGTCCCCTTGGTCTTGGATAAGTCTTGACTGAATTCAGTTGGAAATGGCTCAGTCCATGCCACCTTGGTGTATGCATTGAATGCTCCAATCCAAAATTGGAGTCTTGTCCCTCTTTTAGGCATTTCTAGGTTTGACATGTTATTTTTGGTTCAAAAGACTTGGGAGGCTTGGGATCAAAGTTGGTTCCTCCTTGGTCCCCCCTTGAGGTGTTCAGATGGATAGAGTTGCTTGCCCTTTGCAAAATTTTGGCAAATCGAGTAAAACTCCAAAATCTGCCTTACTTTGGCAGTTTTCAGCAAGGCATATTGCCATTGTCATATCTCATGGCTCAAGTGGAATTTGATGTAGTTCTTGGCCATTTTGGAAATCCCTCATATGATACAATAACTGTTTGATCATAATTGGTTTTGATACTTTTTGGATCCAAGTGAAAAATGCCCCTACATTTGGAAAAAAGTGAAGGAAGATTCTGACTTAGTGAAAATTTCACTGAAGTGTTGGAAAAAAGTGACATTTTCACTTTTTGTGATTTTGATCATTCCATAACTCAAAATCCATGATGAATTAGAATGAGGTGTAGTTGAAGCTTTTGTAGAGGGTAATGAGAGCTACAATTCCAGCTTTGGATGGGGAAAAATCGTTATGGTCCTCTAAAGTTGGTACCCTATCCCACTTTTCTTGATTTTTCTTGATGAATGATGATTCAAATCACACATTAACGTAATTTTAGGGTTAAAAAACCATAATTGTGAAAAATCTCAAAAAGTCAAAGTTTGACATTTGTGCACAGTTGACTTTTTGTCAGATGAATTCCAAACTGTGCGATCCTTTATGAAATCAAGTCCTTGACCTAAATCAAACTTGATGGATTGATTTCATAGGTATTATAGGGTGTATTGAATCATGTCTTAGGGTTTGGGAGCATGTCCTGGTCAAAAGTTAAAGATACAATTGACTTTTCTCGCGAAACCCTAATTGTGGTTTAGATGAAATTGAAACTTGTTGATCAAGCTTCTTGGATCAGTCCATTGTTGCAAATGGATCAATTTGGTGTATTAGAGACCCTCAAATCATGTCTTGAGGTCTTGGCTCATGCTTTTCCCCAAAAGTCAACTTAGGGGTGAATTAGGTCAAGAAACCCTAATTCCTGATTTTTGGTGATCGCATCCCCTGAGGCTAAATTGACTTGTTGATTGGGTTTATGATGTCCCTTAAAGCATAATAGGTTATAATTTGAAGCATTGGCTCATGCCCAGAGGAAAAATTACAACTGGAGGCCCTGGTCGACCAAAACCCTAGTTTGGTGACACTAGCGATCTTGAGGCTTGATCCACCTAGAAGGGAGAAGCCTTGTGCTTAATCCTTGAAGTGGGAGTCCTCTTGATCCTTTTTGGATGTTTGAGAGGCTAGACAAGTTGAAGATCATGTCATTTCTTGATTGATCCTTTGTCTAAGAGCTCAGAGAGGGCTTGAAACCCTTATCTTTGATAGTAGTGAATGCTCACCCATCTTTGGGGAGACTGATGAGGTATGGTGGTTTACCCATATTGTGATGATGATTTGCACAATGATGGGAAATCTTAGTGGTCAAAATTTGGGGTATGACACCTAAGAAGAGGCTATTGACCCAAAAAGAGGGTGTTTTTATGTGTCTCGTACGAAGCCCGAGAGAGAGGCTAAAAGGGGTTGACTCAACAAGAGAGTGCTAACAAGTGACTGACTCAATAAGAGAGTGCTTTTATATGCGTCTTGTACAATGCCTAAGATGGAGGCTAAAAGGTTTTGACTCCTTAGGAGGGTCTGTTATACTCAACAAGAGCAGTGATTTTATATCTCGTACGAAGCCCAAGATGGAGGCTGAGAGGGAAGTGACTCAACAAGAGAGTCTTTTATACTCAACAAGAGAGTGATTTTTATCTCGTACGAAGCCCGAGATGGAGGCTAAACGGGTTTGACCCAACAAGAGAGTCTTTTATACTCAACAAGAGAGTGTGAAAAGGTTAGCTCCACTAGGGAGAATCATTGTACAAAGCCCAAGAGGAGGCTATTGTGCTGATGACTGTTTCAGTTTAGTGACAGGTCCAGTATGTTGGATAAAAGAGAAAACCAGTTCTTAAAAAGGGAACGATTAAAGGTATTGTTATGCTTTGGAATTGATCAGAGGATCGGGGTTATTTCCCGTTCTTTAAGGAAATGGAAAATCCAAAGGGTATTGAGACTGTCCAAGTCTACTGGTGTTTTGAGAAATCGATTCTCAGGTAGTGAAATGATCTTTGTATGATGCCCAAGAGAAAGCTGGTATGTTAAGGGATGAAGGTCAACCCATTAACAGGTCTGACACTTGACTCAGAAAGACAGCTCTAGCAAATTGATGACTAGGTTCTGTTCTTATACCTGTAGAGGTCTCTGGGTCCTTGTACTAAGCCCAAGAGAAGGCACGAGAGCTTTTAAGAAGCTGAAGGGTCTTTGTACAACTCCCAAGAGGAGGCGGGGATGCTTTTAGGAAGCCTGTGGGTCCCAAACCGAGAGAAGTTCAAGAAATGCAATTCACCGAGAAGAGATCATTTCATGAAAGTCCACGGTTTGAAGAAACTCAAGAGATGCCATTCACTGAGAATAGATCACCTCTGGGGAGTATAATTTCTTTGACAATTTCTAACGGTGACAGTCTGAGAAAGGGTTCACTGAGAATGCTGCCTTTCACGTCTCCATATTGTTTAACCCAAAGAGGAGGGAAGACTGTGTCTGGTAATCCCATGGGGATCTATTTTTGACTGTATTTAAGAGTTACCAACAGGTCTTTACCTAGTGCTAGACGTAGTTGCCGGGGAAAACTCTAAATAACTATACTAGTATTACACAGTTGATATTTGATAAGTATATAAAAGTTTGTGAAAGAAGACTTACAGTGAGCAGCCCCACAATACAGTTATATATATATATATATATATATATGAAAGCGGATAAAGAAAACGGGTAAACACTTACTCGGTTGTAGAGCTTCCATGCTATTTTGTTAGTTTGTTCAACAAAGAAAGCTTTGACAACAATATTATATTCAAAATCAAAGGGGAAAGTGCTTTGAAAAGGTTGTTGGGGGTTACAGCTCAAGGAGAGGCCCAAGGATTTATCAGCGATTGCACTGTTGTTTGAAATTGTACAGGGACTTATACAAGTGACTGAGTCCCAAAAAGGTTTTCTGTACAAAGGGATGGGTCTTACACTCTCTCAAGAGGCCCAAAGGTGTTTAAAGAAAAATAATGGGGCTTATAACACGAGGGTAGGCCCAGATGATTTATTTTTTGAATTGGCGATCGTGCCGAGATTTCTTTAACATACTGGGTCTTATACAATGCATTGAGGCCCAAAAAGTTTTGGTTAAAAAAGGGGGTTGGATCTTACACTTCATTAGAGGCCCAATGATTTATTTTTGTACAAGTGGTGGGGCTTATAGCTCAAGGAGAGGCCCAGATGATTTTGCTAAAAAAGGCGACGATCACACCGTTGTTTTTGAAAATACAGTGGGGCGTATACAATCACTGAGGCCCAAAAAGTGGTGTATTTACAATGGGGATGGGTCTTACACTCTAATAGAGGCCCATGAGTGTTTGAAAATGATTTGCGAGGGTGAAAATCAAAGAAACCCTAATTTTGTTTTCCTTTAAAAGTAAATATTTAAAGAAAATCAAATAAAATGATAAAAATACCAAATAAGTTTGAATAAACCACTTGTGATTTTTGTTTAAGGTTTGAAAAAATGAGGTTTTAATCACAAGATGAATTCAACTCATTTGGTTTTGATTTTTAAAGTAAATATTCACTTTTAAATGTTTAAAAATAATTAAAAAGGAATTTATTTACAAAAATAATAATTATATTAAATAACTAATATAAATTTGATTTTTTTGTGGAATAAAATATTTCAACATTTTTGTGATTTTTTTCAAAAAGAACCAATAAAAAATAATTAAAATTGAGAGAGTTATTAATTTTTCAAATCATTAAAAATAATAAGAAAAACAATAAAAAGTGGAAAAAATAGCAAAAAGAGGATCTGGGGCGAGGGGGATTCGAACCCCAGGCCTCTTGTGTATAGGGGGCGTGCCTTATCACTGGGGTGGTGATACATCCGTTAATTGAAATACAACCACAAATATACAAAGCTTGCCTTGTTTTTGGCCTGGCCCAAGGCAAGACAAGGCAAGATTTTGGTTGAAAACATGAAGGCCATAACTTTCTCATTTCTCCATGGATTGGGACACAATTTAGGTCTATCCTGCCTAGAATTTTACAAGGATGGTGTTTTTTTTTTCAGATCATGCTCCTATTGAAAAACCCGATAGTGGTTTTGAAATAGGCCATGATTTGCATTTTTTGTGCCATCTCTTGGTACAAGCATGGATTACATGATAAATTGGTGCAAACACAACACATATAACATGTATAAGAGATGCATGATCAGTGGACATCAAAAGAAAGCATGATTCAAAGAATCCAAGTTGTGGTGCTTACCTCTTTTTGTAGCTTTTGTACAATCTGCCAAGGGCTTTATTCCAGAAATGATTTGATGCTTTGAACAACCTCAAATGATCCCTTAGAAGCTTTTAGGATGGTTGGAATCAGCTGGAAACCTCAGGAACAAGTTTGAGCTCTTTCTTGCAAAAGGGGCAAAAGTGGCCAAAATAGCAACTCTCTCAAATGGTGTTCCAGATGGGGGGAACCATTTGGGATAGTTCAAGGATGATATTTGGAGTGTGTTTGAGGTTTTATCTGGTTTGGATAGTGACTGAATCAAGACATGGCTTGAAAAATGCACAAAAGTCCTATTTTGAGGTTTTGAGATGTGACTTTGTGATTTTGGTGTTACAGGTCACTTGTGAGAGTTTGGACAACTTAGATATGACATATTGGATGTGTTTGGATCATGAGCTGTGGTGGAATTGCTCTCTAAATCAAAAACTCAGAGTTACCTTGCTAAAGAAGGTATTTTTGCCTAGAGAAAGAGATTTTGAGGAAAGCAAGTGTTGTAGTGCTTTGGTGTACTCAAACTGAACACAATTGAGCTCTATTTATAGTAAAGCAAGTTTGTTTTGGTTGCAATAGTGAATGGCAACTGCAGCAGAGGTTTGGCCAGTGTTGATCAATGAGAATCCAAGTCTCCTCTAGCCATTGACTAGAGGATAGGGCACAGGCTGCTGGTTCCCTTGGTCTTGGATAAGTCTTGATTGAATTCAGTTGGAAATGGCTCAGTCCATGCCACCTTAGTACATCCATTGAATGCTCCAAAACAAAATTGGAGTCTTGTCCCCTCTTTAGGGATTTCTAGGTTTGGCATGCTACTTTTGGTTCCAAAGACTTGGGAGGCTGATGGATCAGTGTTTGTCCCTCCTTGATCTCCCCCTGAGGTGTTCAGATGGATAAGTGTGTTTGTCATTTGCACAAATTTGGCAAATCGAGCAAAATGCACAAATCTGCCTTGCTTTGACAGTTTCAGCAAGGCATGTTGTCATTGTCATATCTCATGGCTCAAGTGGACTTTGATGGAGTTCTTGGCCATTTTGGAAAGCCCTCATATGATACAACAACTGTTTGATCATAGTTGGTTTTGATACTTTTTGGATCCAAGTGAAAAATGCCCCTACATTTGGAGAAAAATGAAGGCAGATTCTAACTTAGTGAAAATTTCACTTAAGTGTTGGAAAAAAGTGACATTTTCACTTTTTGTGATTTTGATCATTCCATAACTTAAAATCCATGAGGAATTGGAATGAGTTGTGTTTGAAGCTTTTGTAGAGGGCCATGAGAGCTACAAATCCAGCTTTGAATGGGGAAAAATGGCCTTGTGGTTTAGGAGTTATGATCCTCCAAAGTTGGTACCCTAGCTACTTTGTTCCATAACTTAGAAAAATTTCTAAGTTTTTATGGTTACCCCTTTTATAAGTTATCCCACTTTTCTTGATTTTTCTTGATGAATGATGATTCTAATCACACATTAACATCATTTTAGGGTTAAGGAACCATAATTGACCAAATAATAAAAAAGTTAAACTTTGACTTTTGGGCACAGTTGACTTTTTATCAGATGAATTCCAAACTGTGCGATCCTCTATGAAATCAAGTCCTTGACCTAAATCAAACTTGAAGGATTGATTTCATAGGTGTTATAGGGTGTATTGAATCATGTCCTAGGGTTTGGGAGCATGTCCTGGTCAAAAGTCAAAGGTACAGTTGACTTTTTCCGCGAAACCCTAACTGTGGTTCTGATGAACCTGAAACTTGGGAACCAAGCTTCTTGGATCAATCCATTGTTGCAAATGGATCAATGTGGTTTATTAGAGACCCTCAAATCCTCTCTTGATGTCTTGGCTCATGATTTGTCCCAAAAGTCAACTTGGGGGGTGAATTAGGTCAAGAAACCCTAATTCCTGATTTTTGATGAATGCATCCCTTGAGGTCAAAATTAACTTGATGATTGGGTCCATGAGGTTACATGGAGCATATTAGGTTATGCTTTGAAGCATTGGCTCATTCCCAAAGGAAAATTTCCATCTGGAGGCCCTGGTCGACCAAACCCTAATTTGGTGACACTGGCTATCTTAAGGCTTAATCCACCTGGAATGCTGCAACATTGTGCTTGATTCTTGCTGTGGGAGTCCTCTTGATCCATTGTGGATGTTTGAGAGGTTAGATAAGTTGAAGATTATGTCATTCCTTGATTGATCCTTTGTCTAAGGCTCAAAGTGGGCTTGAAACCCTAATTATTGTTTGTAGTGAGTGCTCACCCATCTTTGGGGAGACTGATGGTTCATCCATATTGTGATGATGATTTGCACAATGATGGGAAATCTTAGTGGTCAAAATTTGGGGTATGACAGATGCCCCTATTTAATATTCTTGGACCCGAAGGTGTGAATGGCGAAGGTATTCAGACATTCTGGGTGCAAGAGGATTAAATATCGGAATACCCGAAATTTTGATGGTGGTTATGAATGGTAGTTCACGCATCATTCTTCTTTTTCTAAGCATTGATGCTTAGAAAAGGTAAACTTCCCCTAGATCCTGGTTTCCTACCAAGGAACTGGTCTTAGTTTCTGATTTAAACTTCCCCTCGATCCTGGTTTCCTACCAAGGAACTGGTCTTAATTTCTGATTTGAACTTCCTCTCGATCCTGGTTTCCAACTAAGGAACTGGTCTCAGTTTCTGATTTAAACTTCCCCTCGATCCTGGTTTCCAACCAAGGAACTGGTCTAAGTTTTTGATATAAACTTTTCCTCGATCCTGGTTTCTAACCAAGGAACTGGTCTAAGTTTCTGAAATAAACTTCCTCTCGATCCTGGTTTCCTACCAAGGAACTGGTCTAAGTTTCTTATGTAAACTTCCCCTCGATCCTGGTTTCCAACCAAGGATCTGGTCTAAGTTTCTAAAATAAACTTCCCCTCGACCGAGGAACTGGTCTAAGTTTCTGAAATAAACTTCCCCTCGATCCTGGTTTCCTACCAAGGAACTGGTCTAAGTTTCTTTCGTCAATAAACTTTATTGACAAGGGATGCTATGTGTAGCGGTTTTCCTCAAACTTCTCGCCTAATTTTCCTGGGGAGATTCCATTTGATGGGAAAAACTTTTGATGTCAGACTTGCTGGGGAACCCATCTGTCTGAATTGTAGAGGGGTACAAACTTCTCTATTGGAGATGCCATTTGTTGACTCTATCTGGGGAAAACGAGTCTCTTGAGAGACTATTTTCGCTTGGGTATTTACATCATACTTTTCTCGGGATCTTCTCGGAGAAATGCCATATGATGTGATCCAATTTTGAGGTGCTGATAACCTTTTCGTCAACGGATTTTTCGGAGAAAAACTGCTGTATTGTCGAATCTCTGATTAAGAGGCTTTCTCGGGGGATTTTCCTTAATCCGGGAAAGTGAAGATATCATCTTCAATGGCGAAGAGTGACATTTGCCGAAAGTTTCTTTGGTTTTCTCATAGGTTTAAGTTATCAAAGTGGTCAAGGGCCAACTCTAATCCAGAAATAAACTGGAGGAGAAAGATTATTCAGACGCAACATTTCCTGACGAGGAAAGAACTGACAACTCGATTGAGAGGACTTCTATCACTAAGGGACAAGACCGACTAGAGTGATAGTGATGCAATATGAATATGAATGTAAATCAATAATGCATGATGTATGTATGTTTATGCTAACAAAACTGATGCGACATATAGACTAATAGATGAACACGACTGGATACTCAGCCACAGTGGGAGATAAAAAGTATTGCCAGTTCAAGATAGCAATTCTGCCTTGCTTAGGAGAAGTAGTCCCTGTGGGGGAACAACCGTTGGTCGGGCTTAGAAGGTAAGAACTCGGCGAAAGATGTTAGGTGGAATATTCGCATCTGACATAACTGATGCTTCGTTCAGGCGCACTAGTTTAGAAGGAGTACTTTGATTCTACACTTTGAAGTTTGATTACTTCTGGCGAAGCGATCGATGTTCTTTCGATGTTCAACAGTCAAAAGAATTGCCATCTTTATTTTAAAAGCAGAAAAGTTTGACAAGTAAATTCGTTTTTGTTTCGTTTCAAGAATCGTTGATCATGTTAAAATGTCGTTCTGTAAAGCTAAAACAAATAAGAATTTCAAACAAAAGGACATGGGCTCAAATTTTATTGATAGGATGGAAATCAGCCAAACGCTTGATTCCATAGAGTATTTACAAAGTTCAAAAATGGTAATATAAGGGAAAAGGGCTACATTGAAACATAACGACCACTATCCTTCTACCAACTTTGAATTCGGGACATCCTGAGCTTCTGTCGAAGATGACCTTAACTGGAGTTTTCTGATGGATGACAGGACTGCTACTAGGGGATTTGCCCCTGTCGGACGTAGTTACTTGCCATTATCCCTAACTTTTGCCTGGATTGTTCTTTGAGATTTCCAATCCACCAGGATGATTTTTTTTATTATGACTCTAATTTTTACCTGGACCGCCCTTTCGGGTTTTCAATCCACCGAGACTTTTTTTTTAGTTTAGGCGAAGTATTTCTTGACTACATCAACATTTGTAGGGTAGGCAAATTCCTCTCTGTCCATGGTTGCAAGTCTCAAGGAACCGCCTGAGAAAGCTTTCTTGACCATATAGGGGCCGTCATAATTCGGAGTCCATTTGCCCCGGGAATCAGTGAGAAATGATTGTATCTTCTTGAGCACAAGGTCTCCTTTTCTGAAGACACGAGGTCGGACCTTTTTGTCAAACGCCTTCTTCATTCTTTGTTGATACAACTGACTGTGGCATAGTGTTGTGATTCGCTTCTCTTCGATCAAGTTTAATTCGTCGTGTCGACTTTGACACCATTCAGCCTCTATTAGCTTAGCTTCCATCAATACCCGGATTGATGGGATCTCTACTTCTATGGGGAGCACTGCCTCCATGCCATATACTAGAGAGAAAGGGGTTGCCCCTGTTGAAGTGCGGACAGATGTGCGATAACCGTAAAGATCAAAGGGCAGCATCTCGTGCCAGTCTTTGTAGGTTACAACCATCTTCTGAACAATCTTCATAATGTTCTTGTTAGCCGCTTCTACCGCGCCGTTCATCTTAGGCCAGTAGGGAGATGAGTTATGGTGTTCGATCTTGAACTCTGCGCACAACTCTTTCATCATCTTTGTATTCAAGTTAGATCTATTATCAGTAATGATCTGGCTAGGAACACCATAACGGCAGACTACCACTTGACGGGTTTCATTGGCGTATGACGCTGCTTCGACCCACTTGGTGAAGTAATCAATGGCTACCAGAATGAACCGATGTCCGTTCGAAGCTTTGGGTTCAATCAAGTCAATCATGTCCATTCCCCATATGGAAAAAGGCCATGGGGAAGAAAGAACTTTGAGATGTGTTGGCGGTACATGGATTTTGTCAGCGTATATTTGACACTTGTGACACTTCCTCATGTACTTGTAACAGTCGGATTCCATGGTTAACCAATAATACCCTGCCCTTAGAATTTTTCTCGCCATTGTGTGTCCATTGGCATGAGTGCCAAAGGATCATTCATGAATTTCTTTTATTAGCGTATTTGCTTCTGGCTTGTCTACGCATCGGAGCAAGACCATGTCAAAGTTTCTCTTATAGAGGGTGTCACCGCTCAGAAAGAAGCTTCCTGCTAGCCTTCTAAGGGTTTTTCTGTCTTTCCTTAGTGCCCCAGGTGGGTACTCCTGTTTCTGAAGGAAGCATTTGATATCGTGATACCAAGGTTTGTCATCTATGACTGCTTTAATCGCGAAGATGTAAGCGGGCCGTTCAAGGCGCATTATGTCGATCTTAGGTAAGTCGGTCCATTGACCTACACTAATCATGGAAGAGAGGGTGGTTAATGCATCAGCCATGTGATTCTCATTACGAGGGATGTGATGAAACTCGATTCTGTTGAAGTAAGGTAACAACCTTCTTGCATAATCTTTGTAAGGAATCAATCCGGATTGGTATGTGTTCCAATCTCTTTTAATTTGATTGATAGCCAGGGCTGAGTCGCCATATACATCCAAGTTCTTAATCCTCAAATCAATCGCTTCTTCGAGACCCATAATACAAGCTTCGTATTCGGCCTCGTTGTTTGTGCACTTGAATGTAAGTCTGGCAGTGAAAGGAATGTGGGTACCCTGAGGTGTTATGATGATTTCCCCAATTTCGTTTCCGTAATGATTGACAGCTCCGTCAAAGATTAGTCCCCATTGGGAACCTGGTTCTGGCCCTTCACTGGGTAGCGGTTCATCGCAATCTTTCATTTTCAAATACATGACATCTTCGTCTGGGAAGTCAAACTCGATTGATTCCTGACCGTCAATCGGTTGATGAGCCAAATGATCGGCTAGAATACTTCCCTTAATGGCTTTCTAAGCGTGGTACTCTATGTCATATTCTGATAACAACATCTGCCAATGGGCAATCCTTCCCGTGAGAGCAGTTTTTCAAAGACATACTTGATTGGATCCATTTTTGAGATTAGCCAAGTAGTGTGACGAATCATGTATTGGAGAAGACGTTTGGATGCTCAAGCCAAAATGCATCAAGTTTTCTCATGCATAGTGTACCGAGTCTCGCAGTCGGTGAATTTTTTACTCAAATAATAGATGGCAGACTCTTTCCTTTTTGTTTCATCTTGTTGGCCAAGTACACAACCCATGGAGTCCTCTAGGACTGTTAAGTAGATGATCAGTGGTCTTCCTTCCACTGGAGGTGATAGAATCGATGGGTTCAATAGGTATTCCTTAATACTATCGAAGGCGGTTTGGCAGTCCTCTGTCCAAACGCAGCCCTGAATCTTTTTGAGTAATTTGAAAATTGGCGCACATGTTGCGGTCAGGAGGAATATGAATCTGGAGATATAGTTTAAACGTCCCAGGAATCCTCTGACTTGTTTTTCAGTTTTTGGAGAAGGCATTTCTTGAATGGCCTTGACCTTGTCCGGATCAAACTCAATTCCTTTTTGGCTGACGATGAACCCTAAAAGTTTCCCTGAATGGACACCGAAGGTGCACTTGTTGGGATTCAAGCGGAGTTTGTACTTCCTCAAACGCTCGAATAATTTTGACAGGTGGGTCACATGCTCCTCTTCTGTCTTAGATTTGGCCATCATGTCATCGACATATACCTCGATTTCCTTGTGTATCATGTCATGAAACAGAGTAGTTATGGCCCTTTGATAGGTTGCCCCAGCGTTCTTCAAGCCGAATGGCATTACCTTGTAACAAAAAGTACCCCATGGGGTAATGAATGAAGTTTTCTCCATGTCTTTTGGCGCCATTTTGATTTGATTATAGCCCGAGAATCCATCCATGAAGGAGAAAACTTTGAACTTTGCTGTACTGTCTACCAGCATGTCAATGTGCGGCAAAGGAAAGTCATCCTTTGGACTAAACTTGTTTAGATCTCTATAATCGACACACATTCTGACTTTTCCGTCCTTTTTTGGAACAGGTACGATATTGGCTAACCATTGAGGATATTCTGACGTGGCGAGGAAACCCGCGTCAATCTGTTTTTTGTACCTCCTCTTTGATTTTGACGGCCATGTCCGGGTGAGTCCGTCTCAACCTCTGGTTTACTGGCGGACATTCCGATTTCAATGGTAAATGATGTTCCACGATGCTGGTATCCAACCCTGGCATGTCGTGGTAGGACCAAGCAAACACATCGGGAAATTCTCTGAGAAGCTTTGTCAAACTCTCTTTGGCAGTTGGACTGAGCAGTGCCCCAATCCTGATTTCTTTTCTCTCTTTTTCTGAACCCACGTTGATCGTTTCCAACGGCTCTTTGTAAGGTTCAATGGATCTTTCCTCTTTTCGGAGTAATCGGGAGATCTCTTCTGGAATTTCGTTGTCAACATCTTCTTCAGCCCCAAATACTGGGAACTCAAAGTCGGGATAAGGCATCGGATCGTATGTTTCAACGAGGTTTAAAACAAGCAATCTGCATGACGTGATGATTTGTGTTTAGAAGAGATAGAGAAAATGCAAGTGTGTACAGTGTATTTTTTTTGAAAAACTGCTTGTTTATTATTATTGAGTTGTTTTTTAGGATTACCATTTTATGAGAAAAGCGAAAAGAGAAAACAACAATTAATGCGGAGATCACAGAGCGACGTTATTTTATTTATGAACAAGTCAATTTTTGAAACTACAACCCTATAAAACAAAACTCTGTCGCTTTGGGCGAAGCGAAGAGGGGTATTTACAGAAAACGAGCCCCATCAAAACATCCGTTTCACCTAGGCAGGGTGAAAGGTTAAGATAAATACGACAATTACTTTGACTTATGAACGATCTTTGGAACATCAACAATAACCCATTGGCAGCAAACTCCTCGGTGAACCACAAAGTCTGGTACCTTCTTTCTTGGCTTGTCCTCAGAAATGACGCTGATTTCTGGTGGAGCAGGATCATTGGAATCTGTCTCCCAGGCAGAGTTGTCGTAGGAGGATTCCTCAGTTGTATTTTGCATAGTATTTTTGCTCTCAGGTATATCTCTCCATCCAGTTGGCTGGATATCTTCGAACCTAATACGAGAGCTTTCGGGAGTGGTGTACTTGACCATGAAGTAAAATTTTCCACTAGGTTGTCCTAAGATGTCCCATACTTCTTTGGAACTGGAGGAGTCATCTCTTTCGATGACGTTGACCTCAGGAAAAGCATAGTTGATGAATTCTAGTCCTGCAAGCTTTGCCAATTCATCGTCGTACTGGATATTTTTTGAATACCCCGAGTGTTGATCCCATGACATGGTGGGGACGCAGGTATTCTTTTCAATGACGCTCAGCTGATTTTCATTGTTCGGCTGATTTTCTTGCCCCAAGTCTCCTGGGTACGGCTGCCAGATAGGCAGGCCATCCATTGGGCCATAATAGTCGTGGTCAAAGTTGTCCTTCATCAGAGTGTCCTCCTCTAATGAGTTTGGTGGAGCACGACATCCTTCCGGATCACAATCTCCATATATCATTTCGACATCTGACCTCGGTATAAATCTCGGACTCTGTGCAGGATAGCAAATGGGCGTAGGCACCTCTTCCTGAGACATATAACCATCCTCGTTGAGATAGGGCTTTCATTCCTCATCCGTATCAGAGGGATCTCCCTCGTTGATGGTATGGACTGCTTGAGGCACTGGGTGAAGGAAACCTCCACTGTGGAAGAAGTCCTGAATGGGATGAAGACTTTCATCGTTAGCAGCTATCTGGGTGCAGGTTGCAGAAAAACCAAGACCCTTCTTTGTTTTATTATCAGTAGGAATGACAAGCTGTCCCCATCCTTTTGCATTGTTATTCTCGATCACTTCGAGAGCATCTCTGTATGAGGAAATCGAGGTTCCTTTCTCTGATTGATTCTCATTGATCACCGAAAGTGCTTGGAACTGAGTCCCAACAACCTCCTCGGGTTCTAAACAAGTAGATAATGACAAGTTACTCACGATCAAGGCTTGTTCTCCACAGACCATGACGAGTTGATCGTTCTTGACGAACTTCAGTTTCTGGTGCAGTGTCAAAGTGACTGCCCTAGCCTGGTGTATCCAAGGTCTTCCTAATAAACAGTTGTACGCTTCCCGAACTTCCATGACCTGAAAAGTGATTAGGAAAGTGTGAGGACCGATAGCCATGGGAAGGTCAACTTCGCCGATAACTGCTTTCTGAGACCCGTCAAATGCTTTGACGATGACCTTACAGCCCCTCATCAGGGACCCTTTGAATGATAGTCGCATTAAAGTGGACTTGGCATAACGTTGATGGCCGATCCTATGTCTACCGGTACACTGGCTAAAACATCGTCCTGGCAGTTAACTGTGATATTGAGCGCCATGTTGTGACTTTTGCCCCCCTCTGGAAATTCCTCATCACTGAATCCTAAGTTGTTGCAGGAAGTGATGTTAGAGATGATGCTATCGAACTGTCGTATTGACACATCCTGTTCCACAAAGGCCTGCTCTAATACTTTCTGTAGAGCCTCCCTGTGGGCTTCTGAACTGAGTAAAAGTGATAGCACAGAGATCTTTGAAGGAGTTTGTAACAGCTGATCAACAATGTTGTATTCACTCCTTTGGATGAGCTTCAGCATCTCATCATTGTTTTTTGAAAGGTCGAGATTACTGGATTGACCGACTGGTGGATCAGGAGCTTCTGTCGGAAGTTCATTTTCTTTGTTAGGTTCTCCAACTCTTCGGTTGAAGATTTGACCGCTCCGTGTTACTCGACTGATGTATGCAATATTCAAGATGGAGGGTAATGGAATTTCCTTTCCATTCTCAATTATTGTTGCACCATATTTGTAAGGGATCGCCTTAGCTGATTCATATGGTAACGGTCCCGGTAGATAGATAACTACAAGAGCCTTCTGATTTTTCTGACTGTCCTAAGAAACTTCAATCATTTCCTGGCTAAGAACCTTTGATTCGTCTAGTAGAGGGATGATGGTACAAAGATCCTTGTTCTGTTGATGATCAGGATTATGACAACGTCTATGATTTGACCAGCGAAGTAGTCCGGCGTCCAGTTGATTGGCTCGGGACTCGGACACGGGTGAATCTCTTCACGATCCAACTGACCTTGAAGGGCTGCCCGCACAAGGTAGCATCCTTGGTTATTCTCCAAGCAGACTCTACAGCGTTCATAATTGTGTGGTGGCACCTGGCCACGCCCGCTCTGAATGCAATGCAACCTTACCAAGTTTGTTTCTATAGATCGGACATCCTAACTTTGATGCCGAGTAGGGTTTCCATTAAGCACACTGATTTGTTGTGTGTCTTCATCCAGATAGATTGGAAGCCACCAGTGGTTTAATAAGTGTTGTAAAGTTCTCTGAACGAGAGCGCACCCTTGGTTACTCTCACAACATCCTTTACAGTTCTGATAATCATGTGAAGTGAGAAAACCGAGTTGGACCTGCCTGACATGTAACTCCACCAAGCTGGTATTCATCAAACGAATATCAAAGATTTGAATCATGTTGATCTGATAAGGATTTCTATCATGGTAGTCCTGGATCCATCCAAGATCCATCTGACGCTGGAGGGCCTCTTGTACAAAAGAGCATCCGTGTTTGTTTACCGAGCAAGTCAGACAGGAATTATAATCGTGCCACGGCAGATTATGATACTGTCTTTGCCTTGAGTGCATCACCACCAAGTTAACATTCATTGCACGGATGTCGTGGTTCTGAATATTGTTGGAATTCGTATAGGTCACGTTGACTCCACGAACTCGATGCTCTTGGTTCCATCCGAGATCTAATTGTTCCTGTAGAGATGATTGCACCACAGAACATCCTTGATAATTTTTAGAGCAGATATCACACTGGTGATAATTATGAGGTGGCACATGGCCATATCCGCTCTGTCTACAATGCATCTTGACCAAGTTGGCTCTTAACAAGAGTACATCATGAATTTGATAGATGTTGTTAGACTCTCCCTCTATCAAATTAACTGTAGCCTTCTCATGTTAAGGCAGCGGGTTTGTGAGAACATTAGGATTCGTATCCTTGAAAGATAAGACCCCGCTCCTAACGAGCTTTTGTATGTCGGATTTGAAACTGAGACAGTTTTCTATGTTATGCCCTGGTCCTCCTTGATAGTAAGGACACGTCTGATCCGTTTTGAACCAAAAAGGCAGATTTTCCAGTACTGTAAGAGGAGACTTAGTTTGGACATGCCCCTTGACCAGTAATAATGGAAGCAGCTCCGCGTACAACATGGGTATAGGGTCAAACCCTGGTGGTCGCGTTGTACGGTTGTTGTTGTACTGAGGACGAGCCTACTGAAGAGAATGTTGTGTCCTTTGCTGAAGTTGCTGTTGATTCGGTTGGCTCTGAGCAACCTGAGGTTGATACATAGGAACAGGCGTGGGATTGATAGCAGGAGTTACAGCTGCTACTGGTTGATATCATCGCCTTTGCTTTCCGAGAGAGATATTCCCGATATCTTACTCTTTTTTCTTAGGGAGAGCACTACCGTATCGTTTTGTACTACTTGATGATCCAACGTCTTTAACCAAACGTTCTTCCTGGACTGCTTCCTCAAGACGAACTCCCATGCCCACCATCTCGGTGAAGTCACTGGGCGCACTGGCGACCATTCTGTCGTAGTAAAATGAGCTCAAGGTCTTTAAGAAGATCTTTGTCATCTCTTTTTCCTCAAGAGGTGGAAAAATCTCAACGGCAATTTCACGCCATCTCTGAGCGTACTCCTTATAGGTTTCCTTGTCGTTTTGTGACATTGATCTGAGTTGATCTCTGTCCGGTGCCATGTCTAAATTGTATTTATATTGTTGAACAAAAGCAGCGCCAAGATCTCTGAACGTGTCGATCGTAGCGCGGTTTAAACTCATGTACCATTTTAATGCGACACCGGTTAAACTATCCTGAAAGTAGTGAATCAGTAGCTCTTGGTTCTTTGTCTGAGCTGACATTCGCCGAGCGTACATCACCAAATGGCTCTGAGGGCAAGAGTTACCCTTGTACTTTTCAAAGTCGGGCACTTGGAACTTATGTGGAACTTTCACATTGGGGACCAAGCAGAGGTCTGCAACTTCCTTTCCAAATAGATCATGACAGCGAAAGGCTTGCAGTTCTTTCTGCATCTCCAGGAATTGTTCTTGGAACTCATTCATTCTGTCGAACATACTTTCGTTTCCACCAGAGGGTATCTGTGGAATTTGTCCTTCCGGGATAGTGTGTACCATGGGCGGTGGTATAGTCATTATGGCCGAGACTCTCGGTGCCTCCCGAAGTTTGTAACCTTCAGGAGTTGCTGTCATGCCCCTGACATCTTCGCTTTCCCGAAGTTTGTAACCTTCAGGCCCAGTGGTTCCTGCTGCGGTTCCCTGACCTTCAGTGATCAGCGGAATATATCCTTCCTGGATATAGTTAATAGGCATGCCCCAGGGACACTCTTTCGGCATTTTTTACCTAGGATCATATTTCTCCACTATGGGCGTTGATGTGATCTCTGAGATCACAGTCCTTTGTTGTTGCATTTGAGCTTCTGCTTGAGCTTGCATGTCGTTATGAAGCTTTCTCAGATCCTCTTTCAGAGTGTCGATCTCTTCTCTCAACTCTCTGTTCTCTTCCTCGACATCATCCATCTTTTTCTGATGATTGGCCTGAGTATTGTACAAATGAGACAATTTGACTATAGAATTGAGACGCAAACGTGAGATTCGTAGGTAAGAAGAATGCATTTATGAGAATGATGAATGCAATGATTATTAATTATTTTTGTTTATTCAAAGTAAACTTCGACAATTGGATTGAAAATATCAAACAGTGGGGAAACCCCGTTTTATTGAATTCAAAGGTTGCGAAAATGGAAATACAGTAGATTACAAAGTGCTGAAAAAGGAAATCTAAACTAATGGATCCTGAGTCCTCTCTGAAGAAAGCTCAGGTGCTGGTTCAAGTGCTTTCCTTTTCTTTGACTGGGGCTCTTGGGCCGTTGTTGGGTTGTCAATCCTTTGCTAAGTGAAAGGAGCGAGCAAATTCCTTTGGTCATCCTGATTTTCTACAGCGTGCTGCTCTAAAATCTCAATCAGAGCATCTTTTTCTCTTAATAGCTGCTGTATTTTCTTACATTCCACATTGAGAATATGATACTTGTTCCTCAAAGACCTCTTCTCCTGCTGAACTTTGCTGAGAGTAACCTGAAGCTTTTCCGTCTCAGACATGAAATAAAGGGCAGAGTCCCTTAATGGAAGAACTTCCTGGCGAGGGTAAGGCATCCTCAGCTTGAGAGCTCTAGTTTGTACCCAGTGGAGATAAGGCTCCACCGAGACACAATCTGGTTTTCCTAGAGACTCTCGTTCTTTCCTATGAACGTGTTTCCAAGCGTACACTATTTCCGTGTTTAGTGCCCTGTCATTTTCTCCTTCCTTGAAGAAAAGACCTTCAAGATGAGCATTGCACGGGACATGCCTCATTGGGTATCCAAATTGATGACGAACTAACACTGGATGATAGGTGATTCCCCCCCTTAGTTCCTATAAGGGGTACATTTGGGAAATTTCCACAACGGTCAATGATTCTGATCCCGTTGTAGATTCGATTGTACCAATCGATGTCAGAGTTGGTAAGAGACATAATTCTCTACGACCAACATAAAGTATTCTTTTGATCCCAAAATGCAGCAGACTTGGGCAAATGGGAAGTGAACCATTTATAAAGCAAGGGTACACAGCACATGATCATTCCTTCGTTGTATAAATTCCTTAAATGTACCAAATGATACGCATCTGCGAGTAAGGTTGGTATGGGGTTTCCGATCAGGAAAATCTTATTGGCGTTGATATCTACAAAGTTATCAATGTTGGGAAACAAAAATAACCCGTAGGTGAGCAAACCAAAGATGCCCTCGAAAGCGGCCACGTTCCCTATACTAGCAAAGTATAGGGCTTTCTTTATCAAGAATTGGGCTGGCAAACCCTGGATGCCACCCTTAGTGGTCATGTGAGTCCTGACTTCTGACTCGTCCAAATAAATTGCTCTTGCAATGGTCTGATCCTTTGGAATTTCTTCCAGTCTAGAAAAGGGAGCTTGATCAGTAATATGTAATCAGTCATGTGAGAATACTCCTCCAGCGTTGGTGCAAGCTGATAATCTGAGAATGTGAAACAGTGATAGACCGGATCGTAGAATTGGATTAGTGTGGACAGGATTCCTTCGATTACATGGACCCTTAATAGAGACAGCAGTCCTTCATACTTGGTTCTAAAAGCCTCGTGGTTGGTGATCATTCTCGCCAAACCTCTTAAATCCTCTAACTTTGGAACCTTGAAGGTGTACTTATGAGTTTTCCTTCTATCGAAATCCATTCGCGCAATCTCCTTTGTCGGATATTTGCAATCATTGTCTTAGTTTAATTTGAAAAAGAGAGGCTAGAAGAGAAGTTTTTTTTTGTTTTAATGTTTTTTAAAAGAATGCATAAATGAAGCACACAAAAACATAAAAAAAAAATGGGGTCAAAGGGTCGGTGTCATGAAGTCAAGGATCTACCCTCCCCCCAAAGGTTTATACTGGTGATTTTTTGTACCTGTCCGTAAAATCATTGACCCCTCTTGGGATAACAACAGCAAGCGGATCGCCAGCGAGCTGATGTATCCTAGAGCGATCTCAGATGAGGGTAGTATCGCGTGACAACTATTTCTGATAGCTTCCGCACTACAAAATGGCATAAGTATACTAAAAACCTCAACTTCTCAGATAACCCAGTCGACCACACTACTTTCAACAACCGAAGTCGTATAGGAAATGTATCCGCAAAGGGAGTCTCCACTGAGTTTAATGGTCGATCGGGGGCTCTTAATTGGGATTCACTACCCGCAAGATTACCCGCATTGCCATCACCTATCTTAGGTGTATACTCAATCTTTCCACATGCGGCATCACACGCATTCCCATTAGCAGAAAAATAAACACAGATATCAATTAGGAAAAGCAGTATATATATTTGTCTTAATCATCCTAGACCTCTAGTCTTATGATCCTATACAGACAATGACTCCCCAGCAGAGTCGTAATTTCTGTGACATTTTGGTGAACTCAAGGTTTTCACCGAAGATTGTAAGAAAGAGAAGACGGGCCCCACGGTGGGCGCCATTTTTTCCTGTGGTACTTTCTTAAGGTTTCTACCTAAGAGATGGGAAGAGAACAAGATCTCGCACTCCCCAGTGAAGTCGCCATTTTTTCTGTAGCGCGAATTTTTGCGTGGTTGCGAAGCACTATCGCTTTGGGGTACTATAGTTTCATTTTTTATCCTGTTAAGCTGATTAAGGAAGGGAAATAGATGTCTCCAATTAACCCTGCTTGCATACTGAGTTTAAACAGGTGACGGTTGGTTTACAGACGCTATTAAGATTGTGGGCCTTTCTTAGATTATTTTGTTTAAAAAAATAGAGTGCTTGGACTATTGGTGAGGTTTTAGATTTGATGCTTTTGGGTTGATATCTGAAGGTACTGGAGTTTGGGTTTTTGATTAGTATGCTCGCTAAGATTTTTCCAATCTTATTCCTACGTATTCCCGTTTAACGAAATAGGGAAATCAGATCGATCGTAGTTCCTCCTATTCTATGGGAGGAAAAAAAGTTTGTTTTGGTGTCTTGTTCAAAGCCCAAGACGTGAAGCTAAATGTGGTTTGTATCTTGTTCAAAGCCCAAGATGTGAAGCTGAAGGGTCTATTTATATCTTGTTCGAAGCCCAAGATGTGAAGCTAAAGGGTTTTGACTTTAGAGAGAATTTGTCATCTCTAAAGGGGGATATTTGGTCTGTCTGTCACAACTGTTGGGTGACTGATTATAAAGGAGAATTACTTTAACTGGGATACGTGAATCCAGTAATGCCATAATTTCCTTTATAGGGGATTTTTAACCTGAAGGAGAAGACTTTAACTCAGTTTAGAGCAATGCCATCTTTCCTTAGGAATTTCTCATGCTAAAAGAGGGACAGTGGCGTAGATGTAAATAATCTAGAAGCTTGCCGCTTACAACAATTAGATGAAGGAAAAGGAGTTATTGATGTTTGTATCCTGTGAGCAAGGCACAAATTTTGATGCTAAAAGGTTGATTGACTCAACCGAGGTTTTCTTATACAAAGCCTAAGAGGAGGCTATTGACCCAACAAGAGGGTGTTTTTATGTATCTCGTACGAAGCCCGAGAGAGAGGCTAAAAGGGGTTGATTCAATAAGAGAGTGCTAACAAGTGACTGACTCAATAAGAGAGTGCATTTATATGTGTCTTGTACGAAGCCCAAGATGGAGGCTAAAAGGTTTTGACTCCATAGGAGGGTCTTTTATACTCAACAAGAGAGTGATTTTGTATCTCGTACGAAGCCCGAGATGGAGTCTGAGAGGGAGTGACTCAACAAGAGAGTCTTTTATACTCAACAAAAGAGTGATTTTTATCTCGTACGAAGCCCGAGATGGAGGCTAAACAGGTTTGACCCAACAAGAGAGTCTTTTATACTTAACAAGAGAGTGTAAAAGGTTAGCTCTGCTGGGGAGAATCATTGTACAAAGCCCAAGAGGAGGCTATTGTGCTGGTGACTGTTTCAGTTTAGTGACAGGTCCAGTATGTTGGATAAAAGAGAAAATCAGTTCTTATAAAGGGAATGATTAAAGGTATTGTTGTGCTTTGGATTTGATCAGAGGATCAGGGTTATTTCCTGTTCTTTAAGGAAATGGAAAATCCAAAGGGTATTGAGACTTTCCAAGTCTACTGGTGTTTTGAGAAATCGATTCTCAGGTAGTGAAATGATATTTGTATGATGCCAAGAGAAAGCTGGTATGTTAAGGGATGAAGGTCAACCCATTAACAGGTCTGACACCTGACTCAGAAAGACAGCTCTAGCAAATTGATGACTAGGTTCTGTTCCTATACCTATAGAGGTCTCTGGGTCCTTGTACTAAGCCCAAGAGAAGGCATGAGAGCTTTTAAGAAGCCGAAGGGTCCTTGTACAACGCCCAAGAGGAGGCGGGATGCTTTTAGAAAGCCTGTGGGTTCCAAACCGAGAGAAGTTCAAGAAATGCAATTCACCGAGAAGAGATCATTTCATGAAAGTCCATGGTTTGAAGAAACTCAAGAGATGTCATTCACCGAGAATAGATCACCTCTGGGGAGTAGAATTTCTTTGACAATTTCTCAGGGTGACAGTCTGAGAAATGGTTCACTGAGAATGCTGCCTTTCACGTCTCCATATTGTTTAACCCCAAGAGGAGGGAAGACTGTGTCTGGTAATCCTATGGGGATCTAGTTTTGACTGTATTTAAGAGTGACCAACAGGGATTTACCTAGTGCTAGACGTAGTTGCCGAGGAAAACTCTAAATAACTATACTAGTATTACACAGTTGATATTTGACAACTATATAAAAGTTTGTGAAAGAAAACTTACAGTGAGCAGCCCCACAATATAGTTATATATATATGAAAGCGGATAAAGAAAGCGGGTAAACACTTACTCGGTTGTAGAGCTTCCATGCTGTTTTGTTAGTTTGTTCAACAAAGAAAGCTTTGATAACAATATTATATTCAAAATCAAAGGAGAAAGTGCTTTGAAAAGGATGTTGGGGCTTACAGCTCAAGGAGAGGCCCAAGGATTTATCAGCGATTGCACTGTTGTTTGAAATTGTACAGGGACTTATACAAGTGACTGAGGCCCAAAAAGGTTTTATGTACAAAGGGATGGGTCTTACACTCTCTCAAGAGGCCCAAAGGTGTTTAAAGAAAAAGAATGGGGCTTATAACACGAGGGTAGGCCCAGATGATTTGTTTTTTGAATTGGCGATCGTGCCGAGATTTCTTTAACATACTGGATCTTATACAATGCATTGAGGCCCAAAAAGTTTTGGTTAAAAAAGGGGGTTGAGTCTTACACTCTATTAGAGGCCCAATGATTTATTTTTCTACAGGTGGTGGGGCTTATAGCTCAAGGAGAGGCCCAGATGATTTTGCTAAAAAAGGAGACGATCGCGCCATTGTTTTTGAAAATACAGTGGGACGTATACAATCACTGAGGCCCGAAAAGTGGTGTATTTACAATGGGGATGGGTCTTACACTCTAATAGAGACCCATGAGTGTTTGAAAATGATTTGCGAGGGTGAAAATCAAAGAAACCCTAATTTTGTTTTCCTTTAAAAGTAAATATTTAAAGAAAATCAAATAAAATGATAAAAATACCAAATAAGTTCGAATAAACCACTTGTGATTTTTGTTTAAGGTTTGAAAAAATGAGGTTTTAATCACAAGATGAAGTAAATTCATTTGGTTTTGATTTTCAAAGTAAATATTCACTTTTAAATGTTTAAAAACTATTAAAAAGGAATTTATTCACAAAAATACTAATTATATTAAATAACTAATATAAATTTGATTTTTTTGTGGAATAAAATATTTCAACATTTTTATGATTTTTTTCAAAAATAACCAATAAAAAATAATTAAAATTAAGAGAGTTATTAAATTTTCAAATCATTAAAAATAATAAGAAAAACAATAAAAAGTGGAAAAAATAGAAAAAAGAGAATCTGGGGCGAGGGGGATTCGAACCCCAGACCTCTTGTGTATAGGGCGTGCACCTTACCACTGGGGTGGTGATACATCCGTTGATTGAAATACAACCACAAATATACAAGGCTTGCCTTGTTTTTGGCCTAGCCCAAGTCAAGGCAAGGCAAGATTTTAGTTGAAAACGTGAAGGCCATAACTTTCTCATTTCTCCATGGATTGGGACAAAATTTAGGTCTATCCTGCCTAGAATTTCACAAGGAATCCAATGGTGGTGGTGTTTTTTTTTCAAATCATGCTCCTATTGAAAAACCCGATAGTGGTTTTGAAATAGGCCATGATTTGCATTTTCTGTGCCATCTCTTGGTACAAGCATGAATTACATGATAAATTGGTGCAAACACAACACATATAACATGTATAAGAGATGCATGATCAGTGGACATCAAAAGAAAGCATGATTCAAAGAATCCAAGTTGTGATGCTTACCTCTTTTTGGAGCTTTTGTGCAATCTGACAAGGGCTTTGTTCCAGAAATGATTTGATGCTTTGAACAACCTCAAATGATCCCTTAGAAGCTTTTAGGATGGTTGGAATCAGCTGGAAACCTCAGGAACAAGTTTGAGCTCTTTCTTGCAAAATGGGCAAAAGTGGCCAAAATAGCAACTCTCTCAAATGGTGTTCTAGATGGGGGGAACCATTTGGGACAGTTCAAGGATGATATTTGGAGTGTGTTTGAGGTTTTATCTAGTTTGGAAAGTGACTGAATCAAGACATGGCTTGAAAAATGCACAAAAGTCCTATTTTGAGGTTTTGAGATGTGACTTTGTGATTTTGGTGTTATAGGTCACTTGTGAGAGTTTGTACAGCTTAGATATGGCATATTGGATGTGTTTGGATCATGAGCTGTGGTGGAATTTCTCTCTAACTCAAAATCTCAGAGTTACCTTGCTAAAGAAGGTATTTTTGCCTAGAGAAATAGATTTTGAGGAAAGCAAGTGTTGTAGTGCTTTGGTGTACTCAAACTGAACACAATTGAGCTCTATTTATAGTAGAGCAAGTTTATTTTGGTTGCAATAGTGAATGGCAACTACAGCAGAGGTTTGGCCAATGTTGATCAATGAGAATCCAAGTCTCCTCTATCCATTGACTAGAGGTTAGGGCACAGGCTGCTGGTTCCCTTGGTCTTGGATAAGTCTTGACTGAATTCAATTGGAAATGGCTCAGTCCATGCCACCTTAGTGCATCCATTGAATGCTCCAAAACAAAATTGGAGTCTTGTCCCCTCTTTAGGGATTTCTAGGTTTGGCATGCTACTTTTGGTTCCAAAGACTTGGGAGGCTGATGGATCAGTGTTTGTCTCTCCTTGGTCTCCGCCGGAGGTGTTCAGATGGATAAGTGTGTTTGTCATTTGCACAAATTTGGAAAATCGAGCAAAATGCACAAATTTACCTTGCTTTGACAGTTTTCAGCAAGGCATGTTGCCATTGTCATATCTCATGGCTCAAGTGGACTTTGATGGAGTTCTTGGCCATTTTGGAAATCCCTCATATGATACAACAACTGTTTTATCATAGTTGGTTTTGATACTTTTTGGATTCAAGTGAAAAATGCCCCTACATTTGGAGAAAAGTGAAGGCAGATTCTGACTTAGTGAAAATTTCACTAAGTGTTGGAAAAAAGTGACATTTTCACTTTTTGTGATTTTGATCATTCCATAACTTAAAATCCATGAGGAATTGGAATGAGTTGTGTTTGAAGCTTTTGTAGAGGGACATGAGAGCTACAAATCCAGCTTTTAATGGGGAAAAATGGCCTTGTGGTTTAGGAGTTATGATCCTCCAAAGTTGGTACCCAAGCCACTTTGTTCCATAACTTAGAAAAATTTCTAAGTTTTTATGGTTACCCCTTTTATAAGTTATCCCACTTTTCTTGATTTTTCTTGATGAATGATGATTCCAATCACACATTAACATCATTTTAGGGTTAAGGAACCATAATTGACCAAAAAATCAAAAAGTCAAACTTTGACTTTTGGGCACAGTTGACTTTTTATCAGATGAATTCCAAACTGTGCGATCCTCTATGAAATCAAGTCCTTGACCTAAATCAAACTTGAAGGATTGATTTCATAGGTGTTATAGGGTGTATTGAATCCTATCTTAGGGTTTGGGAGCATGTCCTGGTCAAAAGTCAAAGGTACAATTGACTTTTTCCGCGAAACCCTAATTGTGGTTCTGATGAACCTGAAACTTGGGAACCAAGCTTATTGGATTAATACATTGTTGCAAATGGATCAATGTGGTTTATTAGAGACCCTCAAATCCTCTCTTGAGGTCTTGGCTCATGATTTGTCCCAAAAGTCAACTTGGGGGGTAAATTAGGTCAAGAAACCCTAATTCCTGATTTTTGATGAATGCATCCCATGAGTTCAAAATTGACTTTGTGATTGGGTCCATGAGGTTCCATGGAGCATATTAGGTTATGCTTTGAAGCATTGGCTCATGCCCAGAGGAAAATTTCCATCTGGAGGCCCTAGTCGACCAAACCCTAATTTGGTGACACTGGCGATCTTAAGGCTTAATCCACCTGGAATGCTGCAACATTGTGCTTGATTCTTGCTTTGGGAGTCCTCTTGATCCATTGTGGATGTTTGAGAGGTTAGAAAAGTTGAAGATTATGTCATTCCTTGATTGATCCTTTGTCTAAGGCTCAAAGAGGGCTTGAAACTCTAATTATTGTTTGTAGTGAGTGCTCACCCATCTTTGGGGAGACTGATGGTTCATCCATATTGTAATGATGATTTGCACAATGATGGGAAATCTTAGTGGTCAAAATTTGGGGTATGACACAAGCAACACGAGCCCAGGTCCAGATGGTTTTAGTCTGGATTTTTTTGAAGAAAAGTTGGACTACTGTTGGGAAGGAGGTGACAAGTGTTATAGATCATTTTCATTCTCATGCTTTTCTACCTAAGGCTTTGTCTTCCTTCTTCATAGCCCTTATTCCGAAAATTGAAAATCCGCAAAAAAGTGCATGATTTTAGACCAATAAGCTTGGTGAACAGTATTTACAAGATTATTGCTAAAATCATGACTGCAAGGTTGAGACGAGTAATGGATAAACTGATTTCAAAAACTCAAACTGCGTTTATCCCGGGGAGGCAATTGTTAGATGGTGTACTATTGATTAATGAGATTTTGGATATGGCAAAGAGGAGTAAAAGGAATTGTATGGCATTCAAAGTGGATTTTCAGCAGGCATATGACTGCGTAGATTGGCCGTTTCTCATCGAAATTTTGACGGCAATGAATCTCTCCCCTAAATGGATTAGCTAGATTTAGGGTAGTCCTCTCAATTGTTATCTATCTGTTTTGGTAAATGGGGAAACAACGTCTGATTTTATGGCGTCCCGTGGTCTCAGGCAGGGGGATCCATTATCCCCATTCCTATTTTCTTTGGTAGCAGAAGAACTTGCGCAGATGATGAGGCATGCAAATTCCAAGCATTTACTGTGTGGTTTCTCTGTGAATGATAACTTTCATGTAAATCTTGTCTAATTCGCAGATGACACGATTTTGCTATGTTTCATACCCCAAATTTTGACCACTAAGATTTCCCATAATTGTGCAAATCATCATCACAATATGGATGAACCATTAGTCACCCCAAAGATGGGTGATCATCCACTACAATCAGACTTAGGGTTTCAAGCCCTCTTTGAGCCTCAACCAAAAGATCAGATCAAGGAATGACATGATCTTCAACTTTTCTAAACCTCTCAAACATCCACAAAGGATCAAGAGGACTCCCACTTCAAGGATTAAGCACAAGGCTGCTCCCTTCTAGGTGGATTAAGCCTCGAGATCGCCAGTGTCACCAAATTAGGGTTTTGGTCGACCAGGGCCTACAGATGGAATTTTTCCTCTAGGCATGAGCCAATGCTTCAAAGCATAACCTAGGATGCTCCAAGGGACATCATAAACCCAATCATCAAGTCAATTTAACCTTAGGGGATGCATTCATCAAAAATCAGGAATTAGGGTTTCTTGACCTAATTCACCCCTAAGTTGACTTTTGGGAGAAATCATGAGCCAAGACCTCAAGACATGGTTTGAGGGTCTCTAGCACACTACATTGATCCATTTGCAACAATGGATTGATCCAAGAAGCTTGAGCAACAAGTTTCAATTTCACATGAACCACAGTTAGGGTTTCGCGAGAAAAGTCAACTGTAGCTTTGACTTTTGACCAGGACATGCTCCCTAACCCTAGGACATGATTCAATATACCCTATAATACCTATGAAATCAATCCATCAAGTTTGATTTAGGTCAAGAACTTGATTTCATAGAGGATTGCACAGTTTGGAATTCATCTGACAAAAAGTCAACTGTGCATAAAAGTCAAACTTTGACTTTTTGAGATTTTTCATAATTATGGTTCCTTAACCCTAAAATGATGTTAATGTGTGGTTGGAATCATCATTCATCAAGAAAAATCAAGAAAAGTGGGATAACTTGTAAAAGGGGTAACCATAAAAACTTAGAAATTTTTCTAAGTTATGGAACAAAGTGGCTAGGGTGCCAACTTTAGAGGATCATAACTCCTAAACCACAAGGCCATTTTTCCCCATCCAAAGTTGGATTTGTAGCTTTCATTACCCTCTACAAAAGACTTAACTACACCTCACTCCAATTCATTATGGATTCTGAGTTATGATTGGGCCAAAATGACTAAAACATGAAAATACATCATTTTCCAACACTTAGAAAAATTCGGACCGAGGTAGATTTTGTTGAAAACACCAAAACTTGTGAGATCTTTTCACATAGTTGCAAGCTGAATCAAGTCCAAAGGTAAACATCAATGTTTTTGCATATGTTTCTAAGAATCCAAAGAGCCTCTCAGCATGAATTATTTCAACTTGAGCCAAGAGAAATCCATGCCCAAAGTCACGCTGCTGCAAGCTGTTTTGAAAAAAATCAGTTTGCATGTTTGCTTGCCACACACAATTTCTGAATCAAAACCAAGGATCATTATGCCACATGTACTCAAACCAATCACAATACATCTGATCCAACCTACAAAGCTGAGTCACAAAGCCAAGGAATCTTCCAACTTGAACTTCATGCATTTTGTCACATTTTACCTTGAATTCAAAGGGCATTAATGTGGAATAGTGCATTGTCAAGATTCTCACTCTCCTCAATCAAGTTCTCTGATTAAACAACAATTAAAATGACTGAGGAATGTGATTTCAGTCAAGGCATAGCTGATCTATTTGGAGCAGCTGTTACACCTAATGCAAGAGGCATTTATGCCCAACCAATCCCTTTGAAGGTGATCTGATCCAGCAGTCATTCACTATTCCTCCAAGATAAGAGTTGATCACCTATAAATAGAGATTCCAATGGATCATTCAAGACACACCAAAGCAAGTTATAGCACTGCTTTCTCTCAATCTCTCTTAAGTGCCAATTTTCTTTGTTTTTGAGCAACCACCATCGGGTTTTGAGTTGCAGCCCTAAGCAATCCATTCCAATTGTTCAAACACATCACATATGATGTATTTGAGGTGTCCAAACACTTAAACACCAACTGTAACACGCCTAGCTCAAAATCACCCTTCAACCAAGCCATTATGCTTCAATTATGCAGTTGGAGTTCTCCAGCTTGATCCAGAAGTTTTCAGAGTGTTCCAAAGCTTGAAACACACTCCACAACATCCACTAAAGCTGTAAGGATCATCAAATCGCATCTGGAACACCATCTGTGCAGAGTTCCATTTCAGCTTGCATCAAGGTAAGCCTCAAAACTCCATCTTCATGATCCATGCATATTTCCTCGCATGATATTTTTGCCAATTGATTGCCATCATGTGTTGAGTGTTTTCCCTCAAGAAATTTGATCATAGCCCTCATAACCATGTCTGCACGACTGCTTTTGCAAAATTAGGGTTCATATGGTCGTGATGATATAACTTGCTATACACTGAAAATAAATAAAATCAAGTATTGTCATCTTGTTCCTTGTTAAAAAACACACGAGTTTGGTGTTTGAATCATATCAAATGGTTGAGAGATGAGTGAGATAGGGGGCTTCATGCACGAGCTCAGGGAAGAAGATGGCCATGGCGCAATTCTTCAGGTTTTCCAACCAAGTTCTCTTTATATTTTTCACTTGCCATATGTTTAATGAATTGGCATTGCGCCCCAGTGGTTGATCAGCTGGTTTATGAGTATTGGGAAGCGAGAGGTCTGGGGTTCGAATCCCCCTCGCCCCAGACCTCTTTTTTACCACTTTTTCCTATTTTTTGTTATTTTTCATATTTATTTTAAATGATTTGAAAAATTAATAACTCACTCAATTTTAATTATTTTTGATTGATTCTTCTTGCAAAAAATCACAAAAATGTTGAAATATTTTATTCCACAAAAAAAATTAGATTTATATTATTTATTTAATATAATTAGTATTTTTTCGAATAAGTTCATTTTCATTGTTTTTTAAACATTTTATAATGAATATTCATCTTGAAAAATCAAAACCAAATGGGCTTTAATTTATTCCGTGATTAAAATATCATGTTTCAAACCTTAACCAAAGGTCATAAGTTATTTATTAAAACTTATTTGGTATTTGTATCATTTTAATTAATTTTTTTTGAATAATTACTTTAGAAATGATGAAATTAGGGCTTTGTTGGTTTTCACCCTAACAAATCTTTTTCAAACACTCATGGGCCTCTAATAGAGTGTAAGACCCAACCCTTTTTAAACCAAAATAATTTTGGCTTCGGTCATCGTATAAGACCCACTGTGCTTTCAAAAACCTCGGCACGATCGCCGGTTTGAAAAACAAAACCTTTTGGGCCTCTCCTTGAGCTGTAAGCCCCATCACTGGTACAAAAACAATTTTTGGGCCTATAGTAGAGTGTAAGACCCAACCCTTTTTGAAAAACAAAACATTTTGGGCCTCAGTGTATTGTATAAGTCCCGTTGTATAAGTCCCGTTGTATTTCAAAAAGTTCGTCATGTTATAAGCCCCATTTCTTTTCTTCAAACAATTTTTGGGCATCTAATAGAGTGTAAGACCCAATCCTTTATAAATACATACCATTTTTGGGCCTCAAATGTTGTATAAGTCCCGTTGTATTTCAAAAGTCACGGCACGATCGTCGCCTTTTTAAACAAAAATCATGGGCCTCTCCTTGAGTTGTAAGCCCCACCACTTGTATAAAAATAAACTTTTGGGCCTCTGGAGAGAGTATAAGACCCATCCCTTTGTACAGAAAACCTTTTTAGGCCCCAGTCACTTGCAAAAGTCCCTCTGTACAAATTCACAGTGCAATCACTTATAAAACCTTGGGCCTCTCCTTGAGCTATAAGCCCCAACAATCTTTTCAAAGCACTTTCTCCTTTGATTTTGCATATGATATTGTTATCAAAGTTTTCTTTGTTGAACAAACTAACAAAACAGCATGGAAGCTCTACAGCCGAGTAAGTGTTTACCCGCTTTCATTTACCGCTTTCATATGTATATAATTGTACTGTGGGGCAGTTTTCACTGTAAGTCTTCTTTCGTAAACTCATGCCAACTGTGTAATAATAGTATAGATGTTTAGAGTTTCCCCGGCAACTACGTCTAGAACTAGATAGAACCTAGTCTCCTTACATCTGACGTTCTCTCGGACATTTCAACATAACCTAAACCATGGGAATTTTCGTTTACAACAATTTTAGATAACTAGATCTAAGAAATCTCCCCCTTGAACAGTCCATATACAGAAGGCCATCGTTCCAAGTGAAACCCCTTCTGGAACTGTTCATCAGCCTCTTCTTGGGCTTAGTGCAAGGACCCAAAGGCTTCTTAAAATCATCCCCGCCTCCTCTTGGGTGTTGTACAAGGACCCGTCGGCTTCTTAGAAGTTTTACAGCCTCCTCTTAGGCTTCGTATAACGATTCTTCCTCCGAGAAGATAGCCTCCTCTTGGGCTTCGTACAAATTGTCCCTCGGCTTCTTAAAAGTCACTCTCGCCTCCTCTTGGGCTTCGTACAAATTGTCCCAACGACCTCTTAAAGGTATAGGAACAGAAATTAGTCATCTTAATAGAACAATCTTTCAAGGAGTCTAGATCTTTCTACCGCAAATGTGTTGTCTCTTAATTTCTCTTAAGCATAGTACAAAAGATAAAACTCTAGACTTGGACAGTCTAATTTCCTTGAGTCTCAAAGACATTCTCAAGATCCTTTCAAAAATGGGAAGATGAAAACCCGTAAGACTCGGACAGTCTAAAGCTCCTTTGGATTCCCCGTTTCCTTAGAGAACATGAAATAATCTCGATCCTCAGGTCAAATCCATGAGTACGACGTTGCCCATATAAGAACTGATTTTCTCTTTATCCGATACTGGACCTGTCACTAAACTGAAACAATTACAATGGCCTCCTCTTGGGCTTTGTACAATGATTCTCTCCAACGGAGCTAACCTTTTCACACTCTCTTGTTGAGTATAAAAGACTCTCTTGTTGAGTCAATCCCTTTTAGCCTCCATCTCGGGCTTTGTACGAGATACAAAAACACTCTCTTGTTGAGTATAAAAGACTTTCTTGTTGAGTCAAACCCTTTTTTAGCCTCCATCTCGAGCCTCGTACGAGATACAAAACACTCTCTTGTTAAGTATAAAAAGTCTCTCTTGTTGAGTCAATCTTCCAATAGCCTCCATCTTGGGCTTCATACGATATACTAAATCACTTTCTTGTTGAGTATAAAAGACTCTCTTGTTGAGTCAACTCCCTTTTAGCTTCCATCTCGGGCTTCTACGAGATGCAAAGCACTCTCTCGTTGAGTCAACCCTTTTAGCCTCTCTCTCGGGCTTCGTACGAGACACATAAAAACACCCTCTTGTTGGGCCAATAGCCTCCTCTTAGGCTTTGTATAAAGAAATCCCCGTTTGATTCAATCAACCTTTTAGCATCAAATCATGCTTTGGTCACAGCATACAAACATCACCAACTCCTTTTCCCTCATCTAACTACTGTAAGCGGCAAGCTTCTGGATTATTTACATCTACGCCACTGTCCCTCTTTTAGCCTGAGAAATTCCTAAGGAAATATGACATTGCTCTACATTGAGTTAAAGTCTTCTCCTTCAGGTTGAAAATCCCCATAAAGGAAATTATGGCATTGCTGGATTCACAGATCCGAGTTAAAGTAATTCTCCTTTATAATCAGTCACCCAACATTTGTGACAGACAAACCCTTATTTAGAGATGACAGATTCTCTCTGGAGTCAAAACCCTTTTAGCTTCACATCTTGGGCTTCGAACAAGATACAAATAGACCCTTCAGCTTCACATCTTGGGCTTTGAACAAGATACAAACCACCTTTAGCTTCATATCTTGGGCTTCGAACAAGACACCAAAACAACATTTTTCCTTCCATAGAATAGGAGGAACTACGATCGCTTTGATTTCCCTATCCCGGGAATACGTAGGCATAAGATTGAAAAATATTAGCAAGCACACTAATCAAAAACCCAAAATCCCATATATCAACCGAATAACATCGGTCCCCAACACCCTACCCCGACACTGTTGTCAACAAAATAACCCCAAAGGGCGAACCCCCCCTATTTTGATAGCATCTGTAAATCAACAGTTTTGACTGTTTAACCTCAGTTTGCAAGCAGGGTTAATTGGAGACATCTATTTCCCTTTCTTCATCAGCTTTAATAGGATAAAAAATGAATCGAACTGTAGTACCCAAGCGATAGTGCTTCGAAACCACAAAAATCGCGCTACACTGTGTGATGGAACAATCGAAGATATATGGGCATTAAAGTCATTGTTGCGAGGCTTCGAACTTCTTTCAGGACTTCGAATTAATTTTATGAAAAGTTGTTTATTCGGTATTGGTTTTCCTCTTGGTTATTTAACTGCTACAGTGAATTTTATGGCATGTAAAGCTGGGAATTTCCCGTTCCTCTATCTTGGCATTCAAGTGGGTGGCAATCATAGAAGAGTGGCCTTTTGGAAATCGGTATTGCAGTGTGTGCGAAGAAGACTGTCCTTGTGGCGTGGGCATTGCCTGTCAATGGGGGGGGGAGGATCATTCTCATAAATTCAGTGCTGTCAAATTTGCATATCCATCACCTTGCTTTCTTTAAGCTTCCGGTGGCGGTGTTGCAAGAGGTGATTGCTATTCAACGAAGGTTTTTATGGTCTGGCGCAAAAGAAAAGAAGGGTATGGTCTGGATTGGCTGGGACACGATGTGTCTTCCTAAGGACAAAGGGGGAGTTGGCATAAGGGACCTTGACTTGTTCAATAAGTCGCTTTTCACCAAATGGTTGTGGCAAATGTTAACGGAACCGGAGGTGATTTGGCAGGCCCTCCTGCAACATAGGTATATCTATTTATTCACTAGAATTTTGCGAAAATGTTCAGCACCAGGTAGAATGGAAACATCGTTCTGGTAGAGAGACTTGATGAACATTGCGGATTCGAATGTCTCTGGCGGTTTCATGGAACAAATATCGTGTTGTATCGGAAATGGGAAACGTATTTCTTTCTGACGGAATTGTTGGAATTGACAGCTCCTATTTCAGACATTATTCCCTAACCTTTTTTCTTGTTCTGTCAACCAAAACGCAGCAGTAGCAGACATGGGGTGGTGGATTAATAATACATGGTTTTGGGCTTTTGAATCTTTTCGCCTGTGACTGCCTTTGGATTTTGTGTAGGAGTTTCAAGATCTTAAACATTTGTTGCTGGATGTGGTGCTTCATAGGGGTGAGACTGATACGTTTGTGTGGAAGAGTGTGACTTTGCGGTAGTTTACGGTCAAAGCTTGCTATACTACTTTGTCTCATTTGGCTGCTGAGTTACATCCTGAGATTATTCCCAAGGCTGTTTTGGATGCCCTTTGGAACACAATTGTTCCTTTGAAGGCACATGTCTTTGGTTGGCGCTTATTCTTGAACAGTCTGCCCACGAGGGCGATCCTGGTGGCCAGGGGAATAATGTCTGATCCACATGAAATCGTGTGTGTCCTATGCTTCCACGACGTCGAGGATATTCAGCACATTTTATGTACGTGTCCAGTGGTTCATGAAGTTTGGGGTAAGGTTTTCACTTGGGTAGGAATTACGAATGTCGAACGTTCTCTTGTCGAAGATCACTTTCTCTAATGGTTCCTAAAGTCGGCCAAACAAACGACTAAATATTCAGCATGTTTGATTTGGATTGCAACATATTGGACGATTTGGAGGATACGAAACAAAGTTATTTTTGAAGACGGGATCGGTAGGAACGAAGATATAGTGTTAAGTGTAAAGCTAACCTCTTGGTTTTGGTTGGGTTCTAATGTTAGATACAAACAGAATTGTAGCTTTTATGAATGGTTTAAAGCTCCTTTTGTTTTTTTGGGATATGCGATGGTAGTTGTACTCTCCTTTTTTTTTAGTAGGATTGGAGGACTTTTGCCCTGGTGATTTTTTGTATTGGGTTAGTATACCCTTAGTATACCTTTAATGATATAATTTCTTATAAAAAAAATCAAAACTAAATTAGATAGAGGATGAATATTTTCTTCACAATCTCCTTTTTTTTTATGATGATAAAATATATTATGAGAAGTTTTTGTTTAACTTTAATACTCCCCTTATCTTGTATATCTCCCTCATTTGTTTTTCAATTCAAGCAATGGTATTATTGAATAAAATGAACAAAAATAACCATACCTCTTGTCCCTCTTTTGACATTATAAAAAAGAAGAGAAAAAAATTAAATTCAAAGCAAAGTAATATAGAAAAATATACATCATGAATGTTCAAATGAATAAAGTTTCACAAGTTAAACACACAATGCACAAAGACTCAACAAATACAAAATTCCTTGTAATGTTTCTCAATGCACGAGTCTTATGAATGGAGAAACTTTCCTTAAATAAAAAATCAATCAGTTGCAGCTTACGATTAGAGTTTGAAAAACATGCGGCTGAAGAAACTCCAAATTGCGCAAATTCAATATATGATTTATTTTGATTTTCAATCTATCTTATATTAAATCCATATAAATATGACATGGTCTTCATCTTTGATCTTTTTAGGAATTCTTACTTAATTCTAAAAAGCGCATAAACACATAGATAAATAAAGAAACAAACTCAGATGCTTGATTATGTTAGAGCGCAACAGCTTCTGATGTAGAATGTTCCATGATGTGTGAGACATCTTGCTCCAAATATTTGCCTTAAATTTTGAGTACATGGAGACCACATGTCTCAAAATAATGTCGTGGAATATTGAATAACATGATGTCTAGAAAAATGTGCCAATCACTTGTAACAATAGAGAGTGCGTGTTTAGTTTGGATTGTTTTACTTCTTTCGCATATTCGTTAATGACTTCCAAGGTATCCCATTTTCTTTAGCAGTTTGAAAATTTGACACCCTAAAGAATTCTTCCATTCCTAAGGAAAATGCTAATATGTTTTGGATTTCTTATAATGAATAATTTTCTTGTTATCATCATCATTCCATGTATCTTCAGATTTTGGATAACTTACACCATTAACAAGTAAAGTTGGAATGTATGGACCATTTTTGAATGATTTACATTCTTGTGCCACTTGTGATTCTATAAACATTTGCATTCTAATTCCAAAAATCATAATGCCCACCGGTAAAACATGGTGGTTTATTATCATTGGTGGCTTCTCCTAAGAATGATTTTGCAAAATCAATTTCTACTTGGATCTAAGAGTAAGTTACCTAACTCTTGCTCTGATGCTGAGTGTGAGTATGAGAAGCACTAAGAGGGGATGCATTATATTTGATCGATTTTTCTTGTTTCTATGCAAAGCTTATTATCTTTTAATTTTTTCAGAAATGAGTGATTGGTTGTAATTTTTATATGAATGAAAACAACAAAAAATAACAATATGATAAAGGAAACACAAGAATTATACTAGTCCTTATCAACCAAGGGTACATCTAGTCCCTCTGCTCCTTAGAGGGTTTTCCACTATGTTTAGATCTTTGTACAAGTCTTAACTAATACCCTTTTACAACCTTCTAACATGCACATATATGGAGGT
The DNA here is from genome assembly GCA_022829125.1 of Lathyrus tuberosus. Classification (NCBI taxonomy): domain Eukaryota; kingdom Viridiplantae; phylum Streptophyta; class Magnoliopsida; order Fabales; family Fabaceae; genus Lathyrus; species Lathyrus tuberosus. Next base: position 4,245,138 of record JALAZF010000203.1, on the reverse strand, counting down.
ATTGGGTTTAACGGATCTGAGAGCTCAATGGGTTCTAGTCAGTGCCCCTTGTGGAGGTCTTGAGTTAAATGAATTGGAGAGCCCAATGAGTTTTGGTCAATGCCCCCTTTTGGAGGTCTTGGGTTAAATGACTCAAAGATTCCAATGGGTTTTGTTCAAAGCCCCCTATGGAGGTCTTGTGTAAAACAAAACGAATAACCTAGTGGGTTTTGATCAATTCCCTCTATGGAGGTCTTAGATTAAATAACTCGGTGAGCCCAGTGGATTTCGGTCAATGCCCCCTTGTGGAGGTCTTGGGTTAAATAACTCGAAGAGCTTATGTGTTTCGGTATGCGCTTTGTGATACCTTAGAAAACATGATTTTACTAAAACGCACAAGGTACCTCGTTAAAAGCCCTGCCCTTGCAAGGGAAAAGAGTTCTACCTCAGGTCTCATATTTATTAATGATTCTCAAAATACAGTTTACAATTTATTCTCAACAATAAGAAAACTCAACTAAAATAATTCCTAAAGCTTGGCACATTCCAGGTATGAAGGACTTCCACTCATTCTAGGATTTCTAACTTATATGCCCCAAGTGAGAGTTTCTAAAGTATAATGTGTGGCTCCTCCCAGGTGGGGTGCATTTTACCTTAATTGGTCGAGTCGACAACCATCTTCAAGACCATATCTCATTTTTCCCTTGCCCTTTCCCACATTTTTGTGTTGTACCACCTTTCCATTATTTTCTTCGTTATGTATTCCTAAATGTGATTTATTTTCTGGACTTCTTCGACCTATTTAGCATCACTTTTTAATTCAAGTTGATTGTCTTCTTTAGTGAAGTGCTCTCACTGCCATGCCAGAGTGTTGATTTCTACCTGCATCGTGGTGTCATATCCATAAACCATCAAGAATGGGTTTTCCTTGGTTGAGGAAAACGGGGTAGTTTGGTACTACTATAACACCTCCTAAAGTTGTTCAGCCCATAAACGCTTGACTTCGTCTAAATGTTTCTTCATACTTGACAATATGACTTTATTGGCGCCTTGTGCTTTTCCATTTTCCTTGGGATGTTTGACAAGTATGAATTTCATCTAGATCCATGGGTTTGAGCAGAACTTTGTCACGGGTCGAGCTGGAAAACAGTGTCCCATTGTTGGAAACAATGGTTTTGGGCATTCCAAACGACAAATGATGATTCTCCAATAAAAATGCATGACTCTCTCAGCCATTATCTTGGCCACTACTTATACTTCCCTCCACTTAGTGAAATAGTCCACCCTAACCAATATGAATTTCACTTGACCCGGTGCCAGCGCAAACGAACCCAGTATGTCCACCCCCATTTGTTAAACTATTGTGGCAAGATAATTGAGTGTAACAGCTCAACAGGGGTGTGGATGAAAGGCACATATCTTTGGCACTTGTCGCACTAATTAATAAATCTGGCACTACCTCCAAGCTTCTCTAGCCGGTAATACCCGACCCATAAAAGTTTATTTTCTAAGTCTTTCCCCCATACGTGGCTTTCATAAATACCTCTATCTACCTCTTCCAAAACACATTTACTTTTCCTATGTGATGCATCTTAACATGGGCGTTGATATACCCATTTTGTAAATTCTGCCTGCCACCATGACATGCCAAGAAGTGAGCCTTTGTATATTCTTGGCATTTGTCTCCTCCTTTAGTAGATCCTCTTTGGTCAAGTAGTTGAAAAATATGAGTCATCTAGCTTTCTCCGTTCTCAATCATTATAGCCTCCTCGACTTCATTACTTATGTGGTCGAGAGTCTCATGTATCATTGTCCTGTTTAGACCCTACTTTTTAATATTGGTCAGTTTTGCCAACAAGTCACCTCGAACATATTTTTTTATGAGGAACATGCACTTTTTCAAACATCTCAAACTATTTTGACATCTCACTACTACAAATATTACATTTTATGACAAAGCTTTCTCCTCACTTAATAAAAAACTTGAGGTAAAACTTCATGATGCATTATGTTATTTTTTTTCTTTAAGAAATTATCATTTATTCCCCGGGTTTATGAAAAAACCGGGGGGTAAACTAATTCAGGGTACATACTTTGAGTCCCAACAACTACATCTTATGTTTTTTTCTCTTTAAAAGTGACGCCTTTCTTATTATTCAATTTTTTTATTAAATATTTTATTCCCTCGGTTTCTCAAATAACCGAGGGGTATCATACACAGATTTTACTATAAAAGGATTCATTTGCTAAGTTTTACCCTAAACCTAACTCTTAAGTTGAGCCCTTCCATACTCTTAAACATCATTGTATATGATGGATTGCGAGACAAATTTTTTTTTTTTTGGTTTGTTTTTTTGTTCTTACACCAACCTTTAACAAATCATTTTTCTGTTCTTGCAATCTATCTCACGTAATGGTGTTGTTCTTGTTCCTATTGTTGTTCGTGTCAATGCTTAATGGAATAACTTTCCAATGTTAAGCAAAGAAAAATTTCTATATTATATATTGATTTCTTAGGTTGGCATCATTGAGAAATTTATTCTTAATCATATTGCAACACACAAAGAAATTGGTGAATTATAAAAAATTGAAAAAGGAAACAATACATGTTACTTTAATTTTTTTTTCCATTCACCATTTTTTTTGCAATAGAAGTCGTGTATTACCTAGGTTCTTTTAGAATTCGAGGTTAAAACTGAAGGGAAAAACAAGCGTGTTTATTGAGTTTCTTCGTAGTTCTTAAAGAAATATTTGTCGTCCATTTAGTGAGTATCAACGCTCAAGACAGTGCCATTAGTGATTTGCATGAAATATGAAAGATATTCATTCAGAAGGCTCATGACACATTATAAAAGCATTTTGAATGTCAAAAATTGATCAAGAAATCATTTGTCATGAAAACATTGAAAATTATATGTTTTATATCAAAAGAATTGAAACATTGTTCTCTATGATGGATGGCAAGAGCAAAAAAATATTTGGGTTTAAGGATCAAATATTTTGGTTTAAAGTATGTGTTATTAAGTAATCATATAACTGAATATTTCTTTTATTTATCTAACCCCTTTTTTTATTTCAGAAACAAATGCATAAAATATCCAACATTTGATCTTTCCCAAGATTTAATGAAATGAGGATCCAACTTTTGTTCTACACCTACATTGATGACGATGAACCAGATTCAAAATTTGTTATATATTTTTACTTTAATATTATGTGTAAACAATGTAATATTCTATGTAAATAGTGTAATTTATAAACAATTTAATTTAATATTTCATGTAAACAATGTAATTTGTATTAAAAAAATATTTTTCCCCCTCGAGAGGTATGTGACGCTAGTTTTGAAAATATAAAAAAATTATTTTACTGGGGATCAAACCAATGACTATTTTAACTATCCCCTCGGTTATTCAAAAATTGAGGGATAAAGTAGCAAGTTTTCATGACGCCTTCGTTACCTTGCTTGTATCACTAAGGTAAAATCCCTTTCGCGTTCGAGGCAACATGTATTTTTTGTAGTAGTGTCTTCAGGATTTGTTGCAGGTATTTGGCCAGTAATGCTTCCTTTGTTTCGTAATGTCCCCGTACCTGGTTAGTGACCAACAGAGAGTCACTTCTGGCTCGGAGGCGGGTACTTCATGAGCCAACTTCATGCCTACTTTCAGAGCTTCATACTCTACCTGATTATTGTTGGCCTGGAATTTGAAACACAGAAACTGTTCTAAAAGTACTTCTTTTAGCCCCTCCAGATACTTGCTCCGCTCCCTTTCAGGTTGGATAACCCATCCAGTAATGAGACCCAAAGGCATGGAGATTCCTCCTTGAAGAGAGTGCTTAAATCTACCCAAAAATCTTCCAAGGCCTGGGGTTTTATGCTTCTTTTAGGTACGAACGTTATGTCATACTCTAACAGCTCTACCGACTAGGCTACCATTGTGCTTGACAGATCTGAATTTTTTAGTACTTTCTTGACCAAATAATTGTTTCTAACAACGATAAGATGCCCATGGAAAAAAAGCCTTAATTTTCTTGTTGTAATCACAACTACCTAATCCAACCGCTCAATATTTTGATAGCCTAGCTCGACCACTTCTAGGACTTTTTTTTACAAAGTAGATGTTCCTTTCTCCCTAATTTCCTTCCCGAACCAAGTTTGACCTTACCACTTTCTCTGTAATGGATAAATATAATATCAATGGTCATCCTTATGTTGGACGTGTAAGTATTGGTGGGGCTGACAGGAAATTTTTTCAGCTTCTGGAAAGCCTTCTCATAGATCCTTGTCCACTGAAAACTTTCCACCTTCTTGAGCATTTCGAAATAGTGTATAAAATTTTTGCCCGCACATGATTGTTGAATTCCAAATATGACTTAAATTGGACAATCTTTCTTGGCATTTTTCAACTCTTTAATTGTGTTCTAATTGAATTATTCCTTGAAAATGTGTGAATCTTCAACATAATTGCATATACCTTTGGATTCCTTGATTTGTGTGTTATTGTGTAGGAATTAGACTTGAACATCATAGAAAAAGACACAAAAGAATTGAAAAGAATGCCAAAGAAAATAAGAAGAAGTCAGTGGTTGTTGTGCGAGCTGCCAGCGAAGTGAAGGCAAGCTCGTAGTGCAAGTACAAAGCCAAAGTGAAGCGAGCCAGGAAATTTGGAGGCAGTAGCTTTTGGCCTCAGTAATTGTTGTGCGAGGCCTGGGCGAAATAGCTCGCAGTGCGAGCTGGAGCTTGTTGTACGAGCTCAAATATTTCTAAAGGGAGGTTTAACTGTTCCAAAGGCACTTGAAGTGCCTAAAAAGGGAGCTCGTTGTGCGAGCTAGTACAGATTTTGGGAGATATTTATGTACTTTTGTTGCTTTTTGGGAATCATTCTTAGATATTATTTTACACAAATATTTCTTGGAGCACAAAACCCCTAAGTTATTCATTTCTTCATCAAGAAGTGATCTTTATCAAATAGAAGTTGGATTCACATCCATTATCGATTCTTCATCGTGAATGCACATTCATCTTCTGTCTTTCCTTGTGAAGCAAGCAACCATAGTGATGGGTAGCTAAATCCTTTGTATCAAGGGTAGATGTAGTCTTCCTTGATCTTGTATGTATTTTCTTTAATCTTTTGTATGTGAACAAGTAAATGATTAATATATGGTAAATATCTTTGTTCTTAATGATATATCTTTGATTTGAATCACTCTTGACATAGATTTTGCAAAATTTTAACTAAGATACTCATCTATCAATGAACAAACTCTAGACATAGATTTGTGAGTTGATATTTGCTTTGTATCAATCTTAATGATTATTGTATTAGTTGTTAGCATGAGACATTATCTAGTGATGGATACAATAATACTCACGAAACTGCTTTAGACATAAATGGTATTGAGAGGATACATGATTATATTGATCTGAAACAAATTCACATGCTTGATTAATCGAATATATACAAGTTAGGTTGATGAAATCTATTCTTGATATGCTTTGTTAAACAAACATCTTTCAAACGTTACTCTTTGCTACTAAAACTTGTGAAAAATTATGATACCAAACAAAGCTCTTTTAAAACCTTCACTTAAAATTCTTTGAACTATAGAACGACAAGTGATATCAGAACAATCCCCATGGAGACGATAAAATTATTACCCACCTATTATACATTTCAATAATGATAAGAAATTGGAGAGTGCTACTATCCTCCCTGTCATTTGTTGTACCTCTTTAACTGAATTTGAACTTCTCATATAGATTATCGTCTAACATTTGTCTGGATTGGTCTCTATTCCCCACCTGGTTAATATGAAGCCTGGAAATTTTTCCGCCTTGACCCGAAATGAGCACTTGTTCGGATTTAGCTGAAAGTCGAACATTCTTACAAAAAAATAATGTCTCATTCAAGTCAATTTTATGTCACCCTTCATCAGGAGTTTTTATGACCATGTCGTCGATATTCACCTCTAGGTTCCAACCTATATGGTTGGAAAACATAGTGTATGTGAGTCTTTGATATGTTACTCTTGAATTTTAAACCCAAAAGGCATGACATCATAATAGCAATTGTTTATGCTGGTCATGAATGATGTCTTTGAGGCGTCTATGAGGCTAATCCATATCTGGTTATATCCCGAGTAGGCTTCCATGAAATTCAATGTTTTGAAACCAGACCCACCACCAATGAGCCTGTCAATATTGGATAGTGGATATGGGTCTTTAGGGAACGCAATGTGGAGGAAGGTGAACTCTCTGCACATCCTCCATTTTCCTGAATACCTATTTACCATCACTATGTTAGCCAACCAGGAGGGGTATTTAACCTCCTAGATGAACCTTGCTCTTAATTTTTTTTCTTCTTCGGTCACGGCCAACCACCTTTATTCGCCCTCCTCTCACTTTCTACGGGATTTGGGATTTACTTTGGGTGCTATGGATAGTTGATGACGTACCACATCTGGGTTTATCTCAGGCATGTCTGTGGGTGCCAAGAAAAAAAGGTCTACATTGTCTATTAGTAGTTGAACAATCTTGCTATTTTCTTCTTCTAGGAGGGTTATTCCAATTTGAGTAGTATGACATTTCTTGAGTCCGATCTGAATGGTTTTTACTCTTCTATAGGGATCAAAACATCTTCTGGCGGGTCTCTACGAGGATCCAGGTCCATAGTGGATTTTGTGTGATTCCGACATGGGATCTTTGTTGAAATTCTTTTTAAGTTGTAGGTTGTCTCGGTAACAATGCTTTGCTGATTCTTGGTCAGATATGGCATTGATAAGACTGCCTCTAGAGCGTTAACGATTGGCCTACCAATGATGATGTTGTAAGGTGACAGAGAATTTATCACCATGTACCTCAATTTTATCATCTTGGAACTTCCATTTGTTCCGAAGGTGGTTTTGATGGTGACGTAACCTGAGACATGCACTTGCTCGCCCGAGAAACCTACTAGTAATCCCTTTAATGGTTGAAGGAGTTTCGGGTCCATCTTTAACCCCTGGAAAGCTTCCCAGTATAGGATATCTGTTGAACTGTATGGATCGATCAAAATTACATTCCAATAATTGATCTGAAATTTATCACCATCGGGTCATATTCATAGGGGATTATACCTTTAGAATCCCTCTAAGAGAAACCGACTGTTAGGACGTGGTCTCTAGAATTGGTGAAGGGAAAACTAGTAACATGCATTACTTGTCGGTCGTGTTTTTTATGGGATTAACTTGATTCTACACCACCCGTGAATCCGCTAGCAATCCCATTTAGGGTGTGTCGTGGGGTACTCCACGCTTGTTCTTCTTGCAAGCTCCAGACCCTCTTGGTTGGAAAGTTTCTTTCTCGGGGTCCTTGTGGCGGGGATCTCCTTTGGTGTGATCCTTGACTTCCATCTTGCACGTATATCTGAAGGCGACTTCTCTGTATTAGCTTTTTGATCTCTTACTTCAGATGGTGACAATCATCCGTATAATGGCCTCTCACCTTGTGATACTTACACCATTTGTCTGTATCCATTCCCATCACGTTCCCCTTAGTCGGTTAGGTTTCGAGAGGATTTTGGTATGAAAAACCTCATGCAGAAAAAACCATAGTGGTCGCGATGACATCATTGTGGTCCCGATAGACTGCTTTTCTAATACATTTCCGCTTCTATAAAAGGGAAAAACATATAGGAACAAGGGGTGGGCATTCTTGAGACTTAATTTTGATTGAGGAACACTTTTGGGAGCTATGGAGCGAAGGTTTTCATCATCTGAACCCAAGTTATAACCAGATATTCATGTATTATTTCTTTACCACTCCACTTATGATTCTTATTAGTATGGATAACAATGTTTTATTGATTAAGGCTTGTTAAATGAACCTGCGTGTACCTGTTGGGACATATGTTTGGGTCTTTGTAATATTTGCATCTTTAATTTATGAAATATTGTTATTTAGTTTCATTTTGTGTTCATTGCTTTATATGTGTTTACGATACATATGTTGATCTAGACTCGTTGTGATTAGTGACTGTAACTCTATGAATCAGAACTAAATTAATTTGTTCAACTTAGTAGTTAATTAGGGATAAGAAATTATAAGTTGTGATTTAGGGTTTGACACACATAAACATTTCTTTTTTAAATAGCCCATTGACCTAAGGAATTAGGGAGCGTAGTGTAGAATAATGAGTTATACATTAAGAAATTAGGTATAATGGCTAAGTTAAACTGTCGTAATCACTGATAAATCATCATAGGGGCAACAAGATGCCAACATCAACAATGACATGTAGGGGATTCGAAACAAGGTCTAATCGTCGTTAATCTGATCAAGTTTTCCACCAATTTTATTTACGTTATAATTTTACCAAATTAACTCTAAAAATCCCCCCAATTTTAATTTCAATATCACGCAAATTGTTTGTTTAAATAGTACTATCCACGTGGAGACAAAATTATAAAATTTATTACTTTGATACAATTAGTGCACTTGATAATTTGTTATCACTCACGTCACTATTTCCTTCATTGTTGTCGCCTGTTTTTGAGCTAGGGATTCATTAAAATGTCTCGCCTTGAGACCATTTTGAAAATCCCCTAAGAACATCTCCTTATTGGGATAAGCAAACTTGATGGTCTCTTCGTTGAAATGTGCCAAGTGTTCTCTGAGTGGCTCGCCTTGTCTAGTCGGACATTTAAAGGGTTTGTGGTAGATACCTTCTATGTTTGCTGGCAGAAAACTGATGTTTCACTTTTCTCTCCAAATTGTCCATCATCATTCCATAGTTCGATGATGACTTCTGAAAGGAGGATTCTACCCAATCTACTCATAGCTTGGTCGTTTTGACTAAACAAAGTAAACTTCCCTAATAGTGGAGTATAAGATAATCCTATATTGGCTATGATCTGTCGAAATTCCACCATCTCCATTCTCATATTCACATTGTTAATTCCTTTTATTTCCTGTCTTGATTCAATGGCATTAAAATCACCACATACACACCATTCACTACTTAGATTATTGTTTCTAACTGATTGTAATTCCCTGCGTATTCTATGTTTCCCTTGAACATTCAGGAGAACGTATACATTTATGATAACAAAAACTTTCGTTCCCTTCCAATTCACTTTCATCCCTACAAAACTTTCTTCTACAACACTATAAATCTCTCAAACCGACCAATTTCCTACACTATTAAACAAGCACCAACCAATCCATTGGATGACTTTGCAGTCCACTCTACATCATCAGTTCCCCAAGAAAGGTAAGCCACACATCTCCTTCCAAAAACCTTAAGCCACACATCTCGCTAATGTTTGATTTTGATCCATCGACTACTTTTACTATAAGAGAGGGAGAAGACACATCTCCTTTTAAAATCTTAAGATATCATGCATATGAATCACATCTTTTATAAATCTTATACTTTAATCATTCTTAATCGACACGCGATTTAATCACTTACATTTAAATTCTAGGCAATATATCTTTTTTTATCCCTTAACTATACCTCATGGTTCATTTTGGTCTCTTAACTTTAAAAAGGTCCATATTGGTCCCTTAAGTCTTCAAAACGTTCCATATTAGTCATTTTTGTCCTATTAGCGACGAAAAAAATTCAAAAATTCGTCGCTAAATTCGTCGCTAATTAGACAAAAAGAACTAATTTGAAATGTTTTGAATAGTTAAGGGACCAATATGAACCTTTTTAAAGTTAAGAGACCAAAATGAACTCCGAAACATAGTTAAAAGACAAAAAAAAAAAAAAGAAGTATTTTGCCTAAATTCTATTAAAGATTGCTTCTCCCTAACTTGGCTAGTCGTGTTTTTCTTTAAAAAAAAAACAAGGAATTTTGATTAAAGTAATATTATTGACAATTGTACAACTGTTTTTTTATAGATATTTAAACTTTGTGCTTGATTCGTCATCTAAATAATGGCATGCGCGTGCCGTAAATAAATGTTTGTCATCCAAAATATATCAAGCCTAGAAAACAGTATATGAAAACACAATTGACATAAGCAAGAAAATGAATAGTATATTTAATCTACGATTTAAATATACAAAGGGACAGTGGAGAGTATATACTATATAAGCACTTCTAAGAATCCATTTGGAATCACATTTTTGATTCCTTTGTTAGAGAATGGCCAACTCAAAGCAACTAACATGCTTAATAATTATGTTGATGCTTTTATTTATCAAGTCGGAAAGTCGTTCACTTGATGCATTCATGGATAGTAACAAGAACAAGAAGATCTCATCCAAGGGGTGTTGCCAACAACTTATTCAAAAATCACAGTTTCTGAAAGCAAGTTTTGCAAAAGTAGGCTTTAAATTTCGAAGTCTCTATGACTCCAATCGACTTAGTCCTCAAGGGCCTGACCCCAGACACCACTGATTTCTTCTCTTTTTCACACTAATTTAATTAAGGGTACAATGTTGTATTGGTTATTTATTTTCAATGAAGTTTTATATTTGTAATTGACATGCAAGTAATTATAATCTAGATCTATTTTATATACAATATCATCATTCTTATAATTATGATAAAATATGATTATATTGTTGTGTTTTCCATTTTTTTAAAGCAAATTTAATGGTGTAACTTGTTTAGGCTTAATTTTATGAGAGGAGATTATATTGCCTAAATTAAGAATACACAGTTGATTTTAACTAGTAATCACATTCTTTAATCTCTCTCAAGAATCATAAGAGAGCCCTTGTGTTATTTTCATTGTTTTCAACTCATATGACTTTGATTAATTCTTGTCTCTAAAGTTGTTATTGGAAATTATCATCATTCAATTTTCTCTTTCTATAGATGTGAATATTGTTAATACCTTTACAAGATATGATGAATATTTTGTATGTACAAGTATAGATGGTCAAATTTAGTAGCAAGTAATATTAGAGTAATTTCAAGTAGACTTAGTTATACTAACTAGAGAAAGGTTGTTAGGAAGTTAAGAAAGTTGCACTGGTACCAAAAAAAAATAAAAATTTATACCCGTTTTTTTTTTTTTAATTTAACATCGATTATTAGAGGGTGTGAATTCAACAGGTGAGAAATGTTTGACGAATTTACATCCGTTTTTAAACGGGCGTAAATAGATATTATATTACACCATTTTTTGTTGAAAATGGGTGTAAATATATTGCGTATTACACTCTATTTTATTAAAAACGAGTGTAAATGTTTACATATATACATTTATAGATGATATATTATACTCTTTTTGTTTAAAACAAGTGTATATATATATATATATATATATATATATGGCAGATTACACCCTGTTTTATAGAAAACGGGTGTAAATTTTTACATAATTGCATTTAAATCAAATAAATGTACACCTCATTTGATAAAAATCCGGTGTAAAATGAGTAATATTTACCATGGATGTTGGCAAGTATACACCTTATTATCTTTAAATAGGGTGTAAAAATATAGTATATTACACCCTATTTTACTATGAATGTTGGCAAGTTTACACTCTATTTTCTTTAAATAAAATATGTTTTATTTAGTTTCATAGACGCTATTTTATTTAATCAAATATTTTTGTATACCTCTAAACATTCAATAAACAAAAAGCACAACCAAAACAAATATATATTATAACATCATCATAAATATAAGTCTTACATCAAAATCATATTATTTAATACCAAAAAGTCATACATCAAAGTCATATTAACAAAAACTATCTATATATAATGTTTCCTCTTTCGCTTTTGTTTTAACAATATTTGTATGTCTTCTTAGTCCTCATGCTCTTCAACCACAATCTAAGTGTTTCTATGAATTATCTGTATAGGAGAAATATAACAGAGTAAAATAAATTTTTCTTTAACTCTTGCAATAACAATATATTACAACTTGAAATAATCATTTCATATTTGTATAAGAAACAAATAACAGAGTAAAAATAGTTTTTCTTTAACTCTTGCAGTAATAATATAATACAACGTGAAATAATTATTTCATATTTATTTGCAATTAAGTTTAAGAGTGATTGTCTCATTTCAAAATACAAAACAATAATAAAATATTTTAAAGAATCAAACTTTCATTAACTCAAGGAGTGATTGCCATTGCCACAGAGATTTTAGTACTTCTAATCTATGTAATATGATAATTTACTTTTTATAAAGTCTATGATGGAATTTAGTGTTAAAATAGATTAACTTAGAGTGGTGGAATGTATCATCTTCAGATTTTAGTGTGGCGCATAAATTAACCTATGCTTGCCTAAAAGTTAGATTAATTTTAGTGCTTAACTTAGCATATGGCATTTAGAAATGAGAGAAATCCTTAAGTTAGCATAGATTAACATATCCTCACTAGTGGTTATGGCACTGAAATAAGTCTTGATCTAAAATGTTAGTCTAGTAAGTTTAGATTGCATAAATCATAGATTAACCTATCCTCACTAAGTTAGATCTATTAACTCCTCGAATATCACTCTAAGTTAATATGTGATATGCTAACTTATCATTTCTAGAGCTTAGCATGATGATACAAATTCTAATTCAACTACTTAGTGTTTACCTCCTATAAGTATCAAAATGTTTTTAGCCTCAAAAGGGGAGACTCCATAAAGAAACTCACATCATAGGACACAAAGCTCCATATATCCAGACTTGCATCATGTTCTTTTCTCCAATATTGAAACCTTGAGAATTCAGACTCGACATATATTTTAAAGGACTAACATATATACAATATGAAAAATTCATATCACCTAAGCATCTCTATCTCATGAAGGTAATATAGTGTGCCAACATGATCCTTTACTATGTAAGCGATCAATTCCACTGTCTACTTCTCCCTGAAAATAATAAAACAAGTTAAGACTAGAGAGAGCTCAGAAGAATACACACAATATATTATACAAGAGTTTATATATTTTTGTTCTGGACTGGGCCGAGGACTGTCCCTCAATCGAGCAGACCCAACCCACACGTCCTGAGACGGCCCAACAAAGGCCTCTTAGCACGACCAGTGTCGGGCACACGCCTCACCTCGGATGCGTTCGGGCACGCACAGTGAAGGGCATCAGGCACCTCCTCGACACTAGGATGCTCCTCCTCACGAGGAGTCGTATCCTTCCGCACGATTAGTCCTCCCCACGAGGACACGTCTCTCCCTGACACGCATGACTCCTCCCCGCGAGGACACGTTCTCATGTAACCGCCCACTCCCGATGGAATCGGTCTGCCCTAATTCTGGAGATTTATGAACGGTTACCCCATGGCGAAGACCACGTGCTGATCTTCACTACGCCACGTAAGCCCTGACAGTTACTTGAATTGGGTTTGGCAATCCAGCCCAGTGCTAGTGACTGTTGGCCCCGCGCTGGGGGCTCTCTATAAATACACTCTCATTTAAGAGGGTCAGGTTACACACTTTCTTACTCTCTAACCTTATACTTACTTTTACTTGTGACCCTTGCCTTACTTCATTACATATTTGGATCTCATTCTTAATGATGTTGTCTGCCTTTGAACCTTAATCTTTTGTTTAATGTATAATTGTTGTATTATTTTGACAAATAAATAGTTCAATCTTAATATTATATTATGGTGAAGGTGAGGGTTGCGTCTCCTTGATGAGGTGGTTTCGTGAATGATTAATTCTGTAACTTTCTTGATTTGAAGCATAGAGAGACCGATACGCTCGATTAATGAAGATCTGCTTCATTTGAGGTTGGATCTCATGTCTATTGCGAGGGTGGGTATCATAAGATACTGCTTTTTTTATTTTAAAATAATATTATTGCACATATTTGAGAAAATAAGATTTTTTCTTTTTAATTAAAAAAATTATTTTGTTAAGAATCATTTTAGAAACTTTAGTTCAGCATATAATATTTTTAAGGGAATATATAATTTAACTACTTTTCGTTTTTCTATAAAATTTAATTAATTAATAAATATGTTTTGCAAAAAAAACCATTAAAAGTGGCCGATATTAAAAATATATTTAAATGAAAGAGAAAAAACAAAATTAATAATATTTTAAATAGTAATTAAAATTTTTGTATTTCATATTTTTTTACAAAATTATGAATACAGTACCATTATCAAAAGTGACTATTAATTTGGTTTCAAATTCGATGGCTAATTTATTTTGGCCCCATAATTTGAAATGAAAATTTTTTATTCAATTTTGATCATTGATTCGGTCGCTACAACTATTGAAATTTATCAGTCATAAAATCGGTCACTACAAATATTGTTTTAGTAGTGATATCAGCGGCGGTGGACAACAACATACCAGCGGCAAAGAGAATAAAGGATGTAGGAAAGACAAAATAAGAACATGAGAGTAAAATATTGGTGAAGAGATACAATGCATAGAGAAACACAAGAGTGAGTGAACGACTAAGGATTCGCGTGAAACAGATCAATGAAAGAGAAAGAAATAAATTTTAAAAATAATTGTTACAGAAATTTAAAAAAAAATACAATTTAAATAAATAGAATTTAATCTATATGTCTATTATTATATTATATATAATAATAATAACAATAATAATAATAAAAATAATAAATTTTATATAATGATGGGGTGGTGAGAAAAAGAAGAGAAATTATAAAAAAAAAAAAAGTGGAAATTTACTTCTAATTGTGAGGATTTATAACTTTCATAAAATAAGGCTGTATTTATCCGGCTATATGTATAATTTTGATGGAAGAAAATATAAAATTTATGATTTGTTAATGTGTTTAGATTAATTTATTTACACAATATTCACTTAATAAAATGTACACTCGTTATTTACTTAATTAGTTATTATGATTAATATTTTGGGTTATAAAATTATATACAAAAATATTTCAGTCCATCTAAATTTACACCCATTTTAAATTTAATGGGAGTAATAGAGATTTGATTATAATAATATTTAGAATTTACATCCATTTTTAAAAAATACGGTGTTTATTATCATGTGCTAATACTTAAAATGACACTTTATTTACAAAATTGCCACTATACTTCTTATGTACATCTGTTTTCAGTAAAACAAGTGTAAATTTTAAAAGTATATTCTTCATTTTGCACTAGTAATTGGTTAGGGAAGGTGTACCTAACCTACTCCACTATATATGTTAAGCATAACTCTCATGTACTATACAATGAATGAATATAATGCAAGAAGATTTTGCACTCTCACTTCTCCATAAGATTCATTTTTTCATCTCATCCGTGCTTTAATTATCATCTAATATGGTAAGGAATATATCATCATCGCATCATCATCATCATCATCATCATCATCATCATCATCATCATCATCATCATCATGTTCATTATATTCACCATGGGTGAAGATCTAAGCTTCAAAGAAGCTTTATCATTGTAGGCGATTTCAGGTTTAGTGTGAAATCTGCAAATAGCTTCAAAGAAGCATCATGGACAAATTGGAATCCTCACCACTCAACTTACGTGTCACAAATTCTTCTCAAACTGCTACATCTCAAATGGTGTTTCCAAAGTGCAACAGATACATTTGCTCTTGCTGTGAATTG
Source organism: Lathyrus tuberosus (assembly GCA_022829125.1). NCBI lineage: Eukaryota > Viridiplantae > Streptophyta > Magnoliopsida > Fabales > Fabaceae > Lathyrus > Lathyrus tuberosus. Next base: position 4,229,629 of record JALAZF010000203.1, on the reverse strand, counting down.
ATGTTGTCAAGAACAAACCAAAATATGAGAAAAATATTGAGTTTCTTGAACAAACAAAACAAATCTTATTAGGTTTTACAAAATGATAGAGAAGAAGGAAGAAGAAGAATAATTATTGGTTTAAATTGTTTTACTATTCACTTACTCAATAAGGGTTCAAAGATTACAAGTGAATACCAACAATTAACCTCTCTCAACAACATGAGATAGCTAGTCTATTTATAGACTACTAAGCTAACTTAGGCTACAAGCTAACTTAACAATTAGGCTTACATGCAAGGCCCAATTCAACATGCTAACTTAAACACAAAGCTAACATATTTCAGCAACATGTTTGAACAGACTTCAACTACAACATGCTTAACTCCTGTCGAACCATAAAGTTACCCTTGTTGACACTAGAGTTCCATCCAAATACCACAAATCTCCACCTTAGAACAAAATCTACACTAACAAGGGAAAAACTAACTTTCATCATGTAGTTTTATCAACTGCATACAGTGGAAAAACTTGTTACTTGGCCATGTCTTGGTGATCGTATCAACAACATTGTCATTAGTCGAAACCTTCAGCACTTGGACTTCTCCACGCTCGATTATCTCTGTGACGAAGTGCAACCTCACATCAATGTACTTGGTTCTCTCATGATAGGATGAGTTTTTCGACAGGTGTATTACACTTTGACTATCACATTTAACGGTGATAACTCGACCTTGAAGTTTCAGCTCCTTAGCAAAACCTTCAAGCCACAATACTTCTTTCACAGCTTCAATGTGGGCGATATATTCCGCTTCAGTGGTTGATAAGGCAACAACCTTCTGAAGTGTTGCATTCCAGCTGATTTTGTGCCAAACATAGTGAGCACATATCCAGAAATAGATTTTCTAAAATCCATATAACCTACATAATCAGAGACGACAAATCCTTCGATTTCGACTTTGCTACATCATCAGAGGCTCCACCATAAATCAAGACTCTACTCAAAGACCTATTGATGTACCTAAGAATCCATTTTAATGCTTGTCTATGCGCCTTCCCAGGATTGGCTATATACTGTGAGAATAAGATTTGGTTCTGCAATTTTATCTCTAAGTTTTGATGATATCAAATGAGTATTTATGTATGAACAATTTTGTACAACTAATGTTTGTTATTTGTGAGAACTTAACAAACAGGTTATGCTTTCGTAAATTGGCGCGAACACAACGCTTAAAGGAAAATACTCCGCCTACACTCTTGAAAAGCAGAACTCATTTTAAGATAATAAGAAGCTCTCAAGACTCAGATACAAAAGGAAAAGAGAACGAGTTCTGAAGATCTGAAGACATAGGTTCTGATCGAACGAAGTCCAGATGCTGAAGATTTAAGCTCTCTGATCAAGGTTCTGAAGACCTAAATCAAGTCTCTACTCATGCTTCAACCAAATACTATCAGAAGCCTCTGAAGATATGAAGACAACGCACCAAGCAAACAAGGTTCTGAAGACCAAGTGCTGAAGACTCTGAAGATGCTGCTCTGAAGATTCGAAGACTTGAAAATCTCCAGAACCGAGCAATGTTTTCCCTTCTTACTCATGCTCGTAAAACGCCTCTGAAGTTGAGAAGCCAAGAAGACAAAGCTACATAGTACAACTGTACCTCAATACAAAGCGAAAATATCTTGGTAACAGTGCAACGGTACAATCAAAGATATTCTGACAAAAACAGGACGCGCAACACGCAAAAGTTTTTATCTATCCTCACGCTTCTAGCCGCCAGCCTAGTTAAGCTATCATGATTACATTTCAACGGCTCTTTCTACACGGCTATAAAAGGAAGCAAAAGACTTGAAGAAAGATACACACGAACGCTACTGCAATACTCTTTCTAACTGAAATCTTTCTTTAGTCATTCTTGTCGAAACTTGTTTACATTATCAGCTTGTATAGAAGCACTTATCTATAAACGAAATTTATTCAAACTTAGGTTTGTGTCCCTGAGAAAGACCGCGTGGTTGTATTTCTTGAGAAGTCTAGGACGTGTAGTCTTAGAGGTTGTTCCTTGAGTAAGACCTGTGAGGTTGTATTACTTGAGAAGTCTAAAACTTGAGAGTTTTAGAGGTTGTGTTAGTCACCAGCATTTTTGCTAGTGCATTGTACTATTTTGATTGAATAGTGGATTAATACCTCGTTGAGAGAGGCGAAATCACCTTGGCGGGTGGACTAGACTAACTTGAGTGTTTCTCAAGTGAACTAGTATAAACATAACGTGTTATCGTGTTGTGATTCAGAAAGGTTTTTATTGATAAACGAAAGAGTTTTATAAAAAAAAAGTTTTCCTAGAAGAAACAATTTTATTTTGAAAAAACCAATTCAAACCCCCCTTTCTTGTGTTTTCACACCTTCAATTGGCATCAGAGCTCCGGTTCTGAGGTGATAAAAAGGTTAAATTTTTATCAAGCACTTAACAGTGTTCAGTACCGATCCAAGTGTGAAAAACAATGTCTATACCAAATGCTGAGACAAGTGTTATTGTAAATGAAAGAAATTCTTATAGTGCAAAACCTCCTATGATTGATAGAGAAAAATTTGACTATTGGAAAGATAGAATTCAAAGTTATTTTTTGTCGTTTGACTTAGATCTATGGGATCTGGTAGTTAATGGCTACAGTCACCCTGTAGATTCTGCAGGCAAAAAGATTGATAGAAGTGCATTTACAGATGCGCAGAAGAAAACTTACAAAAATCATCACGGAGCAAGAACGATTCTGTTAAACGCAATTTCTTATACAGAATATGAGAAAATTACAAACAAATAAACTGCACAGTCCATCTTTGACTCTCTTCGTATGACTCACGAAGGCAATGCTCAAGTCAAGGAGACGAAGGCTCTTGCATTAATTCAAAAATATGAGGTCTTCAAGATGGAAGATGATGAATATGTGGAAACCATGTTCTCAAGATTTCAGATGCTTGTTGCAGGACTCAGAGTTCTGGACAAAGGCTATTCTACTGCTGATCATGTCAAGAAAATTATCAGAAGTCTACCTGTCAAATGGAGACCAATGGTGACTGCCTTGAAACTAACAAAGGATCTAAATAGTATAACTCTTGAGGAACTAATCAGTTCTTTAAGAAGTCATGAAATAGAGCTCCAAGAAGATGAACCCCAAAAGAAAAGAAAATCCATTGCTCTAAAAGCTAAATCTGAAAAGAAAAAGGCGTATCAAGCAGAGGAGGAAGTGGAAGAATCTGAAGAAGAATCAGACAAAGATGACATATCTCTCATATCAAGAAAAATCAGTCAACTATGGAAATACAGAAGAAATAAGTTCAGAGGACCAAAAAGAAGATCTGAGTCTACATATGGTCAAAGGAGAACTTATGGAAGAGATGTTACGTGCTTTGAATGCAAGGAACCTGGACATATCAAAAATAACTGTCCAAAGGTTAAGAAAGATGAAAGACCCAAGAAAACTAAAAAGGGTCTTATGGCAACTTGGGATGATTCAGAGTCCGAAGATGATTCTGATGGAGAACGTGTTAACGTAGCATTCATGGCTAAAACCACTGATGCTCTATCAGAAGGAGAACCTTCAGATTCTGACGACGAAAGATAGGTACTTTCTTCCCTATCTCGCTCTGAACTTGAAATAGGATTATATGAACTTATGGAAAGATATCAAACTCTTCGAAGAAAACAAAAACTCTGAAAAAGACTCTTGTGGTTCCTTCAGAAGATCTTACTGAAAGCAAACAAACCATCTTTGAATTAAATGAAAAACTACTTTCTCTAGAAAATTCAAATACTGCTTTAAAAAGTAAAATCTCTAGGTTAGAAGAAGAAATCACCTCTAACATAACCAATACTAATGAAGTAGCCAAGTATGATAAAGCTTTCCAACACTTTCTCGCTAAAAGCATAGACAGAAGCAAAATGGCTTCAATAATCTATGGAGTAAGCAGAAATGGTAACAGAGGTCTAGGATATTCAGGACCATCACATCCATATGATGAGACTAAGACTATCAAGATAATACCTCTGTCCAAACATTTTGTGCCCTCTGGCACTATCTTGAAATGTTCTGAACAAAAAGGTTCAAAATCTATCACTACACAACCATAGACACTAAAGAAAACTCCCAAACTTAAACACTATGCACAAATTCCACACTATTATTCCAATATAAGGAAGCCCAAAGGTGTCAGAACCGCTGGAAAAGCTAATGTGAAAGGACCCACAAAATGGGTACCTAAGAATAAGATAACTTATGTTGCAGACATCCTTAATGGCACCATTGAAACACCAGTCATGGTACCTGGACAGTGGATGCTCGCGACACATGACGGGAGAAAGGCATATGTTCCAAGATCTGAAACTTAAGCCTGGAGGTGTCGTTGGTTTCGGAGGAAATCAGAAAGGAAGAATTATTGGCTCCAGAACTATTGGAAATGGTAAGCTTCCTTCTATTAATAATGTTCTGTTAGTTGAAGGTCTAATGCATAATCTATTGTCAATTAGTCAACTTAGTGACAATGGTTATGACGTTATTTTTAATCAAACATCCTGTAAAGTTGTAAGTCAAAAGGATGGATTTGTCATGTTCAACGGAAAGAGGAAGAACAATACGTACAAAATTAAATTATCAGATTTAAAACATTAAAATGTAAAATGTCTTCTTTCTGTAAATGAAGAGCAATGGATCTGGCACAGACGTCTTGGTCATATTAGCTTGAGAAGAATTTCTCAGCTGAAGAAGCTTGGACTTGTCAGAAGCTTGCCAAATCTGAAGTACTCTTCAGATGCTCTTTGTGAAGCATGTCAGAAAGGCAAGTTTTCAAAAACCTCTTTTAAAGCAAAGAATTTTGTTTCCACCTCCAAACTGTTAGAACTTCTTCACATTGATCCTTTTGGACCAGTGAAAACTGCTTCTACCAATGGTAAAAAATACGGACTAGTCATCGTTGATGATTACAGTTGTTGGACATGGGTGAAATTCTTAAAACACAAGGATGAGTCACATTCTGTGTTTGCTTCCTTCTGCACTCAAGTTCAAAATGAGAAAAAAATGCAAAATCATCAAAGTCAGAAGTGATCATGGTGGAGAATTTGAAAACAAAGACTTTGAAAACCTTTTTGATTCACATGGGATATCCCATGATTTTTCTTGTCCTAGAACTCCACAACAAAATAGAGTTGTAGAAAGAAAGAATAGAACTTTACAAGAAATGGCTCGCACCATGATCCAAGAAACTGACATGGCTAAGCACTTTTGGGCAGAAGCAATTAACACAACATGTTATATTCAAAATAGAATCTCTATTAGACCTATCTTGAATAAAACTCCCTATTAATTATGGAAGAATAAGATTCCCATTGTTTCTCACTTTTATCCGTTTGGATGTACTTGTTTTATGCTTAACACTAAAGAGAATCTTGGCAAGTTTGACTCCAAAGCACAGAAGTGTCTACTGTTAGGATACTCTGAATGCTCAAAAGGCTACAGAGTTTACAACACGGAATCACGGATTGTGGAAGAATTAATTCATGTTAGATTCGATGACAAGCCTGACCCTGAAAAGTCAGAGCTAGCTGAAAAACTTGCAGGTTTGGAAATTAGCTTCTCAGAACCTAAAGAAAAGGCAGATGAAGTCAAAGACCAACAAGATTCTACGCCAGATACCTCTGATGTAACTCTGAATACTCCACAACAAAAGAAAAGAAAAATGTCTTCATCTCACCCTGAGGAACTAATTCTGGGTAGCAAGGTTGCTCCAATCAGAACCAGATCAGCTTTCAGACCATCAGAAGAAACACTCTTGGGACTGGCGTCGTTGATCGAACCAGGTACAGTTGAAGAAGCTCTTATGGACAAGGACTGGGTTCTGGCTATGGAAGAAGAACTGAATCAATTCTCAAAGAATGATGTTTGGGATCTAGTTCCAAAACCTAAGAATGCTTATGTTATTGGAACCAAGTGGGTATTCAGGAACAAGCTAAATGAGAAGGGAGAAGTTGTCAGAAATAAGGAACGACTTGTTGCTCAAGGATACAGTCAACAAGAAGGAATTGATTACAATGAAACCTTTGCTCCAGTCGCCAGACTTGAAGTAATACGGTTACTAATTTCATTCTCAGTAAACCATAACATCACCTTATATCAGATGGATGTTAAGAGTGCATTCTTAAATGGTTATATATTAGAAGAAGTCTATGTCAAACAACCTCCTGGTTTTGAAAATTCAGAAATATAAGATTTTGTTTTTAATCTCAAAAAGTCTCTCTATGGCTTAAAGCAAGCTCCCAGAGCTTGGTATGATAGATTGAGCAAATTTCTTTTAGAAAACCAGTTCACCAGAGGAAAGGTTGACACGACTCTCTTCTGTAAAACATATAAGAATGATATTCTTATAGTTTAAATCCACGTTGATGATATCATTTTTGGTTCTGCTAACTCCTCTTTATGTGAAGAATTTTCAAAGTTAATGCAAGCCGAATTCGAAATAATTCTGATGGGTGAGTTAAAGTTCTTCCTGGGAATTCAAATAGATCAGAAACCAGAAGCCACCTACATTCATCAAAGTAAGTACACAAAAGAACTTCTGAAGAAATTCAACATGATGGATTGTAATACAGCTAAAACACCAATGCATCCAACATGTGTCATGAGAAAAGAAGAAACAGAAGTTAAGGTTTGTCAGAAGCTCTATCGTGGTATGATAGGTTCTCTCTTATATCTAACTACTTCTAGACCTGATATATTATTTAGTGTACATTTATGTGCTAGATTCCAATCAGATCCAAGAGAATCTCATTTAACTGCTGTTAAACGAATTCTAAGGTATCTGAAAGGAACAACTAACCTTGTCTTGATGTATGAGAAAACATCAGAGTATACTCTTTCTGGTTACTGCGATGCAGACTATGCTGGAGACAGATTGGAAAGAAAGAGCACATCTGGAAACTGTCAGTTCCTAGGGAACAATCTAATCTCATGGTCAAGTAAGAGGCAATCCATAATTTCTCTCTCTATAACGGAAGTTGAATACATCTCCGCCTCTCTATGCAGTACACAAATGCTTTGGATGAAAAATCAGCTGGAAGATTATCAGATATATTAGAGTAACATTCCTATCTTTTGTAATAATACTGATGCTATTTGTTTAAGTAAAAATCCAATTTTACATTCTAGGGCTAAACACATTGAAATAAAACACCATTTTATCAGAGAATATGTTCAAAAGGGAACTTTATGCTTAAAATTTATTGATACAGACCATCAATGGGTTGATATTTTTACAAAACCCTTAGCTGAAGATAGATTTCAAATTATTTTAAAACATCTGAAAATGGAGTACTGTTCAGAATGAGATTATTTCAGAACCCAATGTGTTTAAGTATTTTTAAATCATTAGAATCACTTTTGTGAGACGTGTCTCAGTTCTGATAAATTTTTGTCAGTTCTGACGTGTCATTAGAAAATAATTTTTGCATGTGATTAGATTATATCTAACTCACTATATCTATTCAAATCAAATGAACAACAATTTTCTTGGGATTGACTCAAAAATTTATTACATTTATTCACTTATCCCCTGTACGGTGTCTATCTCTTAAAATTTCAAAAATCATTCCTCTTCTCACTCTCACTCAAAAGGAAATTCTAAAACCCTAAATCTCTAAATCTCTCTATCGAACCAACTCAATCCATGTTCTCATCCTTTCCGGTCTTAACTATCATCAAGATGAACATCATTCAACAAGAAAACACTCCCTTCTCCAAAGATTTTGAAGCATCACTGAATCCCTCTCAAGAGCTACCATCTTCATCATCACACCTTCTACCACCTCCACAACCACCGTGACGATCGCTCCAACTCCATTATCTCTTCCCACGATCGATGCAACCCATGTAACACAGAGAAATTCCTATGTTACTTGTGTTGTGCATTCGAATGAACTAATTGTTCTGAAAGAGCTGTTTGTCGACTTCGACAATCTTCGCGATAATGGGTTTAACCTAATTGATCAACTTAATACTCAAGGACAGAAAAGTTACTTTGAAAGACTTAGAGGTCCAACCTTTAATGACCTAGTAAAGGAATTCTGGAGGCACGATGAAACAAACAATCTTCATGTTGTATCTTTTGTTATGGATCAAAAGATCATTATCACTGAAAAATCCATTTCAGACCTACTAGGGATGCAACTCTTGGAAGGAAAAATAGTTTATGGAAAAAATGAAATATCTGACTTCGTCATCAACAAATCAATTTTCAAAAATTGTCAACCCGGGACTTCAGAGTACAAAAGCAAGAATCTGCATGGCAATCTGAGAATCTGGCATAAAATTATTCTTGGATGTATCAATCCAAGACCTCCAAAAAGTGCTGCAGATTTCTTCAACACAAATCAAAAGTACATGTTGTACTACTTGCACAAGAATGAGAAAATGTGTCTTCCATCCATTCTATTCTACTACCTGAGAGATATGGTGCGCAAGGCAAGAACAACAGCTTCACCAGATAGGAAGATTATAAACTACATTCTATTTGGAAGACTTCTCTCTAACATCTTTGTTGAAAGCGGCCTAGTGGAGTATCTAGTCAAGGAAGCTAAGTACACAGACTATCTGACTGGCAAAATAGGAGAAGCTTTCAATGCTGTGAACCTTAAACATATGAAAATGATTACAAGTGTTGATGTGAAACCCACATCCATCCCTCAAGACACTGTAATCGAAAACAGACGTCCAGTAACGAACTACCCATACTATCGCAAAGAAGATAATCCAACATCAATTACTTCGTTTGTGGCTATAATGAGAGAAGAAGGGCATGACATGCCAAAATCCAGAGTTGAAGAGGTTGCTCCCAAATCTAAATACATCACGAGGAGTAAGAGGAAGAAAACTCAAGAAGACGCTGAGCCTAAGAAGAAGAAAAAGGATAAAACTGAAACCTCCAAAACTTCTAGACTAGAATCTCATCTTCTTGAGAAATCAATAAATCGGCTATCAATTCTTCTGGGTCCATGACTGTCACTAAGACCGTTACTGCACCATCATCATCTCAAACCACCTTTATTCCTACCTCCAATCCACAAGTGAAGTTTAAACCACCATCCTTTTCAATTCCTCCTTCAGCTACCACTATCCAATCTTCACCCAACTCATCAATCAGTACCCCTATCTCGTCTGAAGCCATTCCTACCTACACCACGTCAATAACCTCGTCAATCATTCAGCCAAATGAACAAAGTCCCATGAACCTAATCTCTGAATCTCAAGTCCTCAGTATTGAGTCTATCTTTGAGGATACAACCTCTGAATCTCGAGAGATCGTCACCCCTGAATCACTCATAGACTCAGACACTCTAGAAGTGACATCTCCTGCTGATCATCAAATCAGTGAATATGCTCCTACTGAGATTGTTTCATCTCAGCTAGCAACATCTGAAGCAAATTCTGCCAAACTTGACCTTGCTTTGGTTATCTATAATGTACCACCTCCAAAATCTTTTGAAGAAAGCATAGGTCAATTCAGTAAAAAGGCATTAAACAAGTTTGCTAACTTGAGAAAAGACTTTAACACAAGTACCAAGCCTATGGAACTTGAAAGATCTTGTCAAAACTTCCAAAAATGGTTGGGTCGTGAGCTTGCAAGAATTGTAAGCTTCTCAGATGCAACCATCACTGATGGAATTCAACGGGCAAAGGAGAGAGCAGAAGCTGAAAAGCAGATCAGGATACTTAAGTTTTTGGCTGCAAAGCAGAAAGAAGTTGAAGAAATGGCTGCTAAGGAAGCAAGACTTCTTGCACAAAAGGCTGCTGAAGAAGCCAGAATAGCACAAGAAGCTGAAGCCATGGAAAAGGCCAAGCAAGATGCTGCAGTTGCTTCTACATCTGATCCTGCTGTAAAGCGTTTGGAAAACGCAATTGGAGAAATCAGAGAAGAACAACAGAAATTCAAAGAAAACTTTGAGGAACAAAAGACTGTCAATGCCAATCTTCAGGGCATGCTTCAGAAAATATGGGACAAAATGTCCTCTGGAAGCACCTAATTCTTATGTCTTTGTTGTCCTTAAGACTTTAGATCTTTGTTTTTCACCCTTGCACCACTAATCTTTTTGATCAATGACAAAAAAGGGGAGAAGTAATATGAATGTGATATTTTGATTCCATAGTCAATCTCTGAAAAACAATGTTGTTTACATGCTAACAGATAAACTGTTATTTCTTTTAGAGTGTTTTTTCTTCATGAATTCTGATCCAAATCAAGATTTATTAAGAAAATCAGAACTCTGCTGAAAAGAGAATCAAGACTAAGATCTCATGACTTATTAAAGTCAGGGGGAGCCCAAGCACAAGAATTCATCAAGTCTAAGACTTAGGGGGAGCACTTCATATGAAGGATAAGTTATCTTTAGAATCTATTATTTTCCCTGCATCTTATATATATCAAAATTGTGTCATCAAAATACATAGTTTTGTCATCATCAAAAAGGGGGAGATTGTGAGAACAAGATTTGGTTCTGCAATTTTATCTCTAAGTTTTGATGATATCAAATGAGTATTTGTGTATGAACAATTTTGTACAAATAATGTTTGTTATTTATGAGAACTTAACAAACAGGTTATGCTTCCGTAAATTGGTGCGAACACAATGCTTAAAGGAAAATACTCCACCTACACTCTTGAAAAGCAGAACTCATTTTAAGATAATAAGAAGCTCTCAAGACTCTGATACAAAAGGAAAAGAGAACGAGTTCTGAAGATCTGAAGATATAGGTTCTGATCGAAAGAAGTCCAGATGCTGAAGACTTAAGCTCTCTAATCAAGGTTCTGAAGACCTAAATCAAGTCTCTACTCATGCTTCAACCAAATACTATCAAAAGCCTCTGAAGATATGAAGACAACGCACCAAGTGAATAAGGTTCTGAAGACCAAGTGTTGAAGACTCTGAAGACGCTGCTCTGAAGATTCGAAGACTTGAAAATCTCAAGAATCGAGCGATGTTTTCCCTTCTTACTCATGCTCGTAAAAAGCCTCTGAAGTTGAGAAGCCAAGAAGACAAAGCTACATAGTATATGTATACCTTAATACAAAGCGAAAATATCTTGGTAACAGTGCAACGGTATAATCAAAGATATTCTAACAAAAACAGGACGCGCAGCACGTAAAAGTTTTTATCTGTCCTCACGCTTCTAGCTGCCAGCCTAGTTAAGCTATCATGATTACATTTCAACTGACCTTTCTACACGGCTATAAAAGGAAGCAAAAGACTTGAAGAAAGATACACACGAACGCTACTGCAATACTCTTTCTAATTGAAATCTTTCTTTAGTCATTATGGTTGAAACTTGTTTACATTATCAGCTTGTATAGAAGCACTTATTTGTAAACGAAATTTATTCAAACTTAGGTTTGTGTTCCTTGAGAAAGACCGTGTGGTTGTATTTCTTGAGAAGTCTAGGACGTGTAGTCTTAGAGGTTGTTCCTTTAGTAAGACCTGTGAGGTTGTATTACTTGAGAAGTCTAAAACTTGAGAGTTTTAGAGGTTGTGTCAGTCACCAGCATTTTTGCTAGTGCATTGTACTGTTTTGATTGAATAGTGGATTAAGACCTCGTTGAGATAGACGAAATCACCTTGGCGGGTGGACTAGACTAACTTAAGTGTTTCTCAAGTGAACTAGTAAAAACATAACGTGTTATCGTGTTGTGATTCAGAAAGGTTTTTATTGATAAACGAAAGAGTTTTATAAAAATAAGTTTTCCTAAAAGAAACAATTTTATTTTGAAAAAACCAATTCAAACCCCCTTTCTTGTGTTTTTCACATCTTCAATTGGCATCAGAGCTCCGGTTTTGAGGTGATAAAAAGGTTGAATTTTTATCAAGCACTTAACATTGTTCAGGTCCGATCCAAAGCATACGAGCAACTATCTCCGCCCTGGTCTTCAATGCCTTTACGTCCTAAGGCTCATCCTCGGCTGGAGCACCTACGGATCTTAGCTGCTCGACCAGATCCTCGGTAGCTTTCTTCTCACCAGTTAAAGTTTCATTCTCCCCCTTAAGCAGACAACTTCCTCGTCTGATTTCTTCTTCGCAGCGGAAGCAGTGTTGGCCTCCTCCTTGGCCTTTTTGAATTTCTCCTCCAAAGAAGTTATCATCGCCTGGGCCATCTTAAGCTCAAGTTCGGAGGAGGTTTCGCCCTCCGCATACACAACCGCCATCTCTAAAATACGGACCACCACGGAGGCATCTTCCGCTAACAATGCCTGCTTACTCGGAGGATCCATGCCTTCCAACTTAAGAGATTCTGCCAGGGTAACCACCAAAGACGTCCGCTCGAAGTATGTCCTATCATGGAGGCAAGGAGGAAGTTCGAACTTGCATTTTTTTGCCGTCCGACTAAGGTCCACCAGTTCGTTGGCCCTGGCCCGCTTGAACCTTGAAGCCAAAGGCGCTGGAGACCCCTGAGTAGAGGCAGGAACGGGCGAAGAGTTCCCCGTCTGTGGCTGAGGAGGAGGTACCCACTGGGGAAATCGAGACTTTGGAGCAGCCACACCAGGCTTGTTCCTCGCAACATCATTCTTCACAATTCTTTCATGGGGTGAGGGCATCTCACTTGCGAAAACACAATAAACATATTAGGTGATGACGAAGAAAACACAATTCGGGCAAGTCGAAAAAAAAGTTAAAACTACCGAGCAGCTTATAAGCATCTGCAGGAGTCTTGCACTCCAAAAGCACCTTCGTATTGATGTAACGGTACTCCACCCATTGACTACCATACTCCTCAAAAATTGGGACACCCTTCTTCGTCCAGCAATCAGCAAGCTAGAAAGAATTGACATAGTTAACCAGCGTCTCATAGTCGGCCAGGTCCTGCTCGTCCAACGTGCTCGGCTGAGCAACATAACAATTGGGCTCCTTAGAGAAATGACATCCACTCTAATAAAAGGGAAACTTGAACTCTCTGTCCTCGATCAACTTCATATCCTTGTCACGCATGTCATTACCATTCTCGTCAATGGACACTGCCCAAACGTACGTGTTGTCTTGGGCTCACCCCCGACACAGGCTCAATAATGTAAAACCTCTCCTTGAATGCCCGGATAGATTCCAAGAAGGGCTTAAACAACTTTCGAGGTTGCTTCAATGACACCCAACCATATCTCCTCCCTGTGACCTGCCTCTGAAGATGGAAGATGGTGAAGAATAAAGACATCATGGCTCTTATCATTAGGAACTCACAGGTCAGCTCGAAGACGCGAATGAACGCCAACGAGTTAAGGTGCACTTGCGACGGGGCCAGGTCCAGGTGTACGAAAACGGACTGCTAGAAGTCAGTGAAGGGCAGCCTCAACCCCAGCTTCTTAAAGGCATACTCGTACATGGAGAATCTTTCCCTGTAATCCATATAGATCCGATCATCTTGGGAGGGGAAATACACCTTCCATTCCCCCTCTGGTCCAACAACTGTGAAAACGTCCCCGGTGAAAGTCACGAAGATATATTCATGCTCGGCAGGCTCTGCCACCGACCATTCCTCTGCAGAACCTTCTTCGATCTCCTCCCCAACTTCGCTGGGGGCAGTTGAAGCTTCTGTGCTGCTACTCTCCGAGGAGCTCTCCTCGGAAGAATCTATTAAAATCTCTCTGTCGGGCCCTGTCGCCATCTCGATCACCTGAAAAGCAGAGAACAAAAGTGAATTTGACCGCGAAATCAAATCCACCCTTCCACCGCTAGTCAAGTGAAAGGGCGCGCAAATGGCTAAGGACGGCGTCCCCGGCCTAAGCCCTAAATTAAACAAAAATACAAAAGCCTCCCACGAGGAGATGTTCGGGGAAAACCCCTCATACAACGAGGAGCTTCCTCGAACCACTTCCCAGTTTCCATTTGAAGATCCGCCAGAAACTTCATACATCCACCGAAAATTTCATCAGAGCGTCAGAAACTGAACAGCCACGCCGGTTACGCAGGCGCCATCATCGCATCAGCACCAGTAACGACCTCACTCTTAAGCTCCCTCAAGGACTCTGGCGGCCATATCAGCAGTGGAAGATGGCCTAGCCACCGTCCACCACCAACAACCACTAGAGAGGTACCAATATCGCACCTAAAACTAACCTAACCACATGCCTAAGACGAGAATGGAAAAACTGGAGGAAAACAAGGAAGTAGAGGACTTACGTGGTCATAAAGGCTGAGAAGAATTGCTCGAAGCTTGTCGCGGTGGCTGAAGCAATGGTCGACGACAGTGATGAACTGAACCTCTGAGAAGGACGAAGAAGAAGAGAGAGAAACAAAAGTGTAACTGACCAGACTCTCTCTCCTTATATATAACTGGGGAGCACATGCATAAGCACGCTCGTATAGGTCATAATGGCCCTAGATTAGCCATCATTTCCTAGTTACTACAGCATAGGGCTCGAAGAACACGTGGCACCCCATCGTTTCAGTTCCTCCTAACCGTTGGTCTCCCCGTACGTCGGGCAAACCAAGCGCTGTTGCGAGCCTTACGAACACTAGGGCCCACGGTCACCACGAGACAACTCCCTCCGTCACCAAACGACGACTCCGTTACGGTTCCCCGGAACAACGGGCTATCCTTAAGTCATCACTCTCATGCTCGGGAGCAACGACTTGGGGGCTCATGTTCTGGACGGGACCATTGGCTATCCCACAACGGCCCAATTGCCTAAGTCCAATCCACGAAGGGCAGAACTTACCTTTCAGCCCTCCAACCGGGCACCCTTGAACGGATGAACCCCAAGGACATTTGCCCCTCCCCGGTACTTCTGCCCATCATACACGGCTCAATTAGTCCTAGGACATTCATGGGCATGTGCCCGACACAACGACTAGTTTTGGGCACCCTTCCGGACATAACGGCTAGTTTTTGGGAAGTTACCTATTCTTCGGGAAACTGTTATTTCGGCCTGAAAATAGGGACCGTTGGCCACACGCTGGGGGCCTTATATAAACCCTTTCACTTGAGAGGGTCAGGTATCCAATAATCATCCTAAGAACATACTTTGTACTTGCCCTTTTATCTAACCTTTTCTTACTTGAGCGTCAGAGTGTCTTGCAGGTACACCCCCTCCTCTCCTACGAGCACCATCACCCGCCCTACAAGGAAGGCCATGACGATCCAGTCTGATCACCTCCGATCATTTTAGGATATGTAAAAATAGATTATTCACATTCTTAATCACTTAAGAACTCTAGGTAAATCTTTTCTAAATGAGGATTCATTTAACAAACTCCTTAGATTTCTAAACTGGGGTTGGAAACCTAAAGTCACTGTAATTTCTTAATCTAAAGACTTATCTTCCATGGATTTGGCTACCTTATTTGGTAAATTGCAAGAGCATGAAATTGAGCTAAAAAGGACTTATTGAAAATGAAGAAGGGGATAAGAAAAATAAAAGTCTTGCACTAAAAGTTGAGGAATCCAAATAATCAGAAAGCAATGAATATATGATTCTCTTAGTTTGAAAATTAAAAAATTCCATAAGGCATGAAAAATAACCACAAAATTTCCAAAATAAAAATAAAGAGAGATCATCCTTTGTACCTAAATTCTTCCACTGAGGAAATAGTGAAGGTGAAAAAATACACAAGAAGGGGGATTGAATTGTGTACATCATTTTTGCTTTGCTTCTGAACAGAGTTCAGATTCTAAACTAAGTCCAGATTCTTATATTAAGTTGCAATGGAATAATAATATAAGCAAATAAATAACAACATAACACAAAGAAATTTATCCTGATTCCTCCCAAACTGAGAGTAGTCCAGTCCCCTTGCAACACGAGATATTTTCTACTATAATCAAACCATGATTATAATTGCTTATACACTTAAATATAAGGCTTTACTTGCTCAGACCCTCAGTCCGAGACTTCCTTCTTAAACCCCTCAGGTTCAACACTTCATGCTTAAAATCCACTGATTCAAGACTTCCTGCTTAGACCCTTATCCCAAGACTTCCTGCTTAAACCCCTTAGATTCAAGACTTCCTGCTTAAATTGCACTGATTCAAGACTTCCTGCTTAAATTCCACGAATCCAAGACTTCTTTGCTTAAACCCCACAAATTCAAGACTTCTGCTCATACTCCTCGAGTACAAGATTTCCCTGATCAGATTCCTCAAATCCAAGACTTCTGCTTAGACCTTCAGTCAAAGACTTTTCCTCCTTAATCAATAAGGATCAATAATTTCAATGCTCAAGCACATAGCCAGAGACTTACATGGCTCAAGCTTCACAGCAAGAGACTTTGATGCTCAAGCACATTACAAGAGATTTCGATGCTCAAGAACATAGAAAAGGACATTTTTTTCTAAACTGCTAAACATAATTTGTTTAGCAGAACAGACCACAAGGTGTACTTGATACAATCAGAGGTACAAGAAAATAACCATAAAAAAGATCACATCACTTAAGATTTCTAAGATATTTAATGTTTAGGAAATCTTAAGGCTTTGTACAATTTACAACATATAACATAAATTTTGCATACTCGATTGTGTTGCCATTGTTGATCTTATTATTCTTCCATTTTGATAGAAGCGTGGAATGCTTCTTTTCTTCTTGGCTCTCTTTCTTTATTTCCCTTGTTTTTTATTCTAGATTGAATCTTCAGCTACTTATATAGCAGTTGCGGAATGATATGCATAGGAAGAGATAACTTGTACAAGTGTCTTTGTTACTTCATACTACAAGAGACGTTGAAGATAGATACACTAAAATATCTTTATCCATTGTGTAACTCCGTTACCCATAGTGTCTTCCTTGTGATCTTGTACTATAGATTCGTTGAGAGTAGATATCTGTAAAACCTGTCAACTCTTCTTGAGCCATGTGAACACAGACTCTAGCTGACAAACTGATTTGACATTGTAGTTTGCTTTATGTAGTATGGATAACTCAACTTTGTCACTGGTTATGAATGATCACCAGAAGCTGATACATTCAGTAAGTGTAGTTATAATATATTGCTCTTCTGATGCTGATACCTTCAGCTTCAGAGTCTATGCAAACCTATATTATTAGACTTCACTTAAAGAACGTTCTTCAGTTCTAAACCACTAGAAGCCAATAACTCAGCTTCTATCAAATGCGTCCTTATATCAGATTCTTCTTAAGTTTTGGAACCTACATACTTAGAACACATTAGATAATACCATTATTCTTTCAATACTTTTATTATCATCAAAACCTTAAGGAATACTTATCATGAACGATTCTTGCTCTAACAAAGAAAAGTCACAAAGTCAAAATATCCTTAAACCTATTAAATACAGAAAAGATACAAAAGACCTAAAAAAACAAAAGAAGTCTTACATCGCATGAGACGAAAATGACATAGAATCTTCTAATGAATCTGAAAAAGAGAAAGAAGCCAACATATGTTTCACAATCTCAAACACTAAAAGGCGTTTTGACATTTGAAATTCAAAGCATATAACTAGAGCGAATTTTTTTTCTTCTTTTACTCCTAAGAAAGAAGGCTTTGTTACGTAAGGTGATAATAAAAAAGGAAAAATCGTGGATTTTGGTACTGTTAGTAAGTATCATGATCCAACGATTACGGATGTTTTTATAAGTTGAATGATTAAATAATAGTTTTCTCAGTATTATTCGATTATGTGGCAAAGCTAACGAAGTAATGTTAGATTCGTCTATATGCATGGTCATAACAACTAAAAAATAAACAAATTATTTTAGTAAATTGCCTTCAAATGATGGATGTATAGTAAGTAAAGATGACAAATCATGGCAATGACATAAGAGAATAACTCATATCACTTTAGATCATTTAAACAAATTGGTCAACAAGGACTTAGTAATTAGGCTACCAAACTTGCATATTGAAAATAATATGTTATCTGATGCGTTCAAAAGGTTAAACAAGTAAAGACTTTCTGTAAATAATATATATATATTAGGCATGGCAAGAAAACCGAGACCCGTCCGGACCCGCCCCGAAATTAGCGAGGAAAACCCGGTTTAACTGGGTGCGGGTGCTGGTGCGGGTAAAACCCGATTTTTTATTACGGGTGCGGGTGCGGAGGCGGAGGATGCTACTACCCGCCCCACACCCGGCCCCGCCCCCGCCCCGGTCTACCTTAATTTACTTTTATATCTTATTTTAATTATGTTATTATATATTTATTAAAATTATTTTAATTTTTAAAAATAGTTTTACTAGAAAAACATGTTTATTAATTATTTTACTCTTTAAAAACATGTTTATTATTAAAATAATTAATTATTTAATTAAATTATTAATTTTTATTATTATGAAAAATATTTATTTAAAAAAAAATAGTTTTGCGGGTGGGGGCGGGGGCGGGGGCGGGGAATCCGTTCCCCATTGGGGGCGGGTCTGGGTGGTAGTTTTTTACCCCCGACTGGGTGTGGGTGCGGGGGCGGGTCTGTTTCAGGGTGGCGGGTGCGGGTGCGGGGCTGCTCAAACCCGCCCCCGACCCGCCCCGTTGCCATGTCTAATATATATATATATATATTATAAATAGGCATTTACATCTTTTTCGCATGGATCTTTTCTCAAATTAATGAGTTTTTGTGATAATTATTATGTCCTTTCTGTAGTGTATGACTATTCTCGTTATACCTAGACATTTTTTTTCTTTCTCATAAAAAATATGTGTTTGTTTCCTTTCAAAAATCAGCTAAGGTTATCCAAAAAAAAAAAAAAGTATAAGTATTACAACTACCTGAAGTAATCACTAAGGTGAATTTTAAAATGTTGAATCCAAAATCTTTTATATTATGAATGACATAGAGCATATTTTTCTGCTCCATGAACTACACAACAAAACTAGGTAATGGAATAGACAAATAGATCTCTTGACGAGATAGCGAAGAGGATTATTAAAGAAACTAACCTTCCTAAATATTTATTGGTTGAAGTTATAAGCACTACTTGGTATGTAATCAAAGGTGTTTTAATAAGGTCAATTCTAAATTTAACACCATATGAAATATATAAAGGAATTCATATAAAGGAAGGAAGCCATATATTTTTCATGTCAATTCTCTAGTATCAAATACTTTGTTTATAACAACAGTAAGGATAACCATGGTAAATATGACACTAAAGCTGATTGAGGCCCCTTTCTTTGATATTCTACTTTATCAAAGATTTTTGTATCTTTAACAAATGAACTTGATATAGAAGAATTTGTATAGGTTACCTTTAAGGAAACTAACCCCAAAATTATAGTAGAGACACAAATGTTTAATTGTGCAAGTAGTTTGGGGAAAACTCTCTTAGAAGACAAGACTATAGTTGAAGACAAAGATAAAGAGTTAAATGAATAAAAATAAAAATATCAAAATAAAGAAAAAAGTAAATACAAATAATTAAACAAATATACTCATCAAGAAATACCAAAAGAGTGGAGAACAATAAGAGACCGCCTAGTTCAAAAAGAACTTTACACATAACAGATAGAAATGTATTGGAGTTTATAAAGGGCCTATAATCAGAGTTTATAGATAAAAAAATAGTAAAATGAGAATACAAATTAAAAACAATACAATCTGATTACTATTATGAAGTAGGCTAAGTAGCAAACTATTGCAAGAGTTTTCTGTGGAGCCTGGGGTGCCCCTTCATAGTAATTTTTGTGCATTACTTATAGAAATTACATCCATTACACACCGTAAAATTTCATACAATAGAAATAAATTTAGAAATAAATGGGTGGTTACAAAATACTATAGGAAATACAGTTGTGATGGCCACTTGCTAAAATTTTTGGGGATCTTTCCCTTTCTGTATATCCCTCACTAATTTATTTATTGTTATTAGTGAATGACAGACACATCTAGAATTTTTGGGTTATCATACCCGATGGAAATACAAAAATTTAAAATTAATTTACTATTATAAACAATAGATTTTTTTTATATTTATTGAATAAATAATATTTCTAAATATTATTATATATTAGATATATTAATTATTTAATAAATTTTTTTTTTTTTGTTTATAATAGTAACAAGAGAATGGATATATTAATGATTGTATCTTTCTTCAATAACATTATCATGTTGTTTATTTCCATGTCGGTTCAATTCTTATTATCTCTAGACTAGCGTTCAAACGGACACTCCCGTGCCTGTTTGTCCGCTTTTTTAAGGTACACTGCGTGAAATATTAACAGTGTCAATTTTTATAAGTTTGATTTTATAATAAACAATTTGTATGATGAGGTCTATAATATTTATTCAGATACTTACAAAAAAAATTGTACTATATAATAATCACAAATTAAATTTTCTTATGAATACCGAAAAGCGCATTGTGACCCAACTGTATTCAACCGACTTTTTTCAAGAAAATCTATAATGTGAGTGAAATAATTTAGAGGTTAGAAAGGGGTATTACGGAAAAAGAAAATATGTTACACAAAAAATAAATTTTGTCTTTTATATATTGTTATAGAATACTTAAAACCATAAGAAGATATAGATAAAATAATAAGAAAATAACATTTGTCAAAGTTTATTAAGCAAATAAACATAAACATTAACATAGACATTAAGTGACATTGTTGCTTAATAGGAAGGTAAACCATGAAATCAAAATCTAAAATATATCTCGAATCACTACAAAATAAATGAAGTAAATTCTATTAGTCAACACATGTGATGATTTTACCTTCATACGGTATCCATACAAACGGATTCCATTACGATTTTGCGACAATCATGTTTTTCCAAATTTATGTACACTCTCTAAGTATCTCCATCAGTTTTTGAAATAAAACATAATGTTTGTAAATAATATTCTAAATTATAATCAAGAACTAAAGCATACAAAATAGTATTGATATTTCATCATCAATGACGTGCTTTAAGAGGAAGACTGAACATGAAATCTTTATCTTTATCTGAAGAATTTTCTTTTTCTCTTTAGTATTGATGCAGTAAAGCAAAATATAAATTTCTCATATAAGAACTTTTTAAAAATAAAGAAGAATAGTGAAATTAACTGTAATTAGTGTAAAATATAGTATTTTTTACCTTGTAAATATTCGAATCAATTCTTCGTACATCTCTTTATCAATAAAATCTCGAGTTCTAAAAAACTACAAAGTAGGCACGAAATGTCAGATCAACAAACTAAATATATTTATAGGTTAGATTGTAGAGTATAATATGGTTTATAAAAACATAATAAAAAACATAATACCTGGTGAAGTGTGATACTTTGTTTTAATTCAGATCTGGTAGAACGACAATCTTGACTAATTGTCGAATTACGCTGATTCCTGGTAAAAAAAGGAAAACAATTGACTTAGTAGCAGCCAATATGGTTTTATTAAAAAAATTAACAAATAATAAAATTTAAATTCATCCTAGTAAAGATTACAGATATAAATAAATAAAATAAAAACCTTTCCATCCTTTGAGCTAATATTTCTCTTTTCACCATTTTCCAAAGTTGTGTTTTATCTGATATCACAGTGGAGCTCCAACCAATAGAATAAATTTTCAGACGTTTGACCTGCCTCAATAAAGACAATAAAAGTTATAGTAAAATGATGATGACGATTTTACAAATAGTTTTTTTATCGCATATATTGTGGAAATGCAAATACACCTTATTGTCGATTTTGGAAATGGATGGAATTGTATGCTCATCCTTCCATGTGTTCCACTTATCTTCAAAGTCTTTCATCTAGATTGTATTCCACCATAATAATGAGAATAACTATGAACAAATTGTATAATATAAAAATATAGTAGAAATGGTTAAGCATAACTTACTTTTATATTGAAGCAAGCTTCAACATTCTTTCTGTTCAGCTCCTTACATAATTGGAAGATTTCACCATGTCTTAGTTTGTACTTAATGAATACCTGCGGGTGCGATAAAAGAATTTGTTTAAAGACTACATTTTTTGTGTAGTCACCATCTTCTCCTTCCAATTTTCCTTCTCTAGTTAAAACTCTTGTTGTAGCCTGTGAAACACCTCTGGATAAAGCCACATATAATTGTCCATGACTGAAAACATGTCGTGGAAGATATATTCCAACATTTGGAATAGTTTGTCCTTGTGACTTATTTATTGTAATTGCAAAACTTAGTCGCACAGGAAACTGCTTTCTACTAAGGACAAAAGGTAACCCATCACTTGCAGATGTTTTTATTTTAATTCTGGGCAAGAAGGCTCATTTTCCTGCGTTGTTTCCTGTCAAGATTTCCACATCCAACATATTCATATATAAACCACGACATAATAATCGTGTCCCATTACACAACCCATATCTAGGATCTAGATTTCGCAACAGCATCAATGGTGCACCCTTTTTTATCTTTAGAATATGTGGTGGCAAACTACCTTGTGCAATTGAGTTTAAGAATTCTTGCTGGTATAAATTATGATTATCCCCTTCAACCTCGTCAAATGACAACAAATTATGTTCTTCCCCTGGAAACTGGTCAATGATTATATCATTCAATTTTTGGGCATCATCATTTGGTGGGGTCAAAATAGCTCTTTGTAGCATATAAAGGGCATCCCAACCATGCAATTCTAAATCAGGAAAAATATATTGGATAAGTACTTGTATGGAATGTTCACCTTCCCATGGGATTGCAATTATTGAAGGTAACCTCACCATGTCATCTGGTTTTGTAGGTTCAACACCATCACCAATGCGCATAAGAAATTCTGCAAACTCGTGATCATGCAATGATCGCATATTTTGACGTAATCGTAAAATCTTGGTATGAGCCCATAAATGAGATTGAACAATACACGCAGAAATCATTTGTGCCTTAGTACCTTTTCTTACAACAGGAAGAACTTGACGAAAATCTCCCCCCATGATCATAACTTTTCCTCCAAATGGAGCATTGTTGCTACAAATGTCTTGTAATGATCGATCTAAGGCTTCCAAACAATTTTTGTTTGTCATTGGGGCTTCATCCTAAATTATTGCAGCAGCAACCCTAATGAGATCTGCAAGATCTTTTTGCTTTTGAATACCACAAATGGAACTCGGTTGTATATCGATAGGTATCTTAAATCGAGAGTGCGCAGTTCTACCACCGGGTAACAATGTTGCAGCTATACCAGATGATGCAGTTGCCAAGATAATTTCTCCTCTACTTCTTAAACTTGCCATTAATGCTCGATAAAGGAATGTTTTACCTGTTCCTCCTGGACCATCAACAAAAAACACCCCACTGTGTTTTTGATCAATTACATTCATAATGGATTTGAACGCAATCACTTGGTCATTATTTAACTTAGCAACAGATTCAATATCTTCATTGGGGATATCGACCGCTAACTCCTCTTGTATGACACTTGGAATTGAATCTCCTTGTGCTGTATTAAGGGGTAAAGATGGGAGATCATAATCTTCAATTTTTTTACCATGCAAGTTTAAGAGTTCACTCAAGTCCTTCAACAATATATTAGTCAAGACCGATTCCACAACATTGTTTGTTGTTTGATAATCCTCTGTCATATGTGTAAAAAACTCATTCCAAAGGCTTCTAACATCAGTAGGTTCGCAAAATATGAGAATCGTTACGAATAACCTCCGTAAAGCATATGGCATTCGGAGACTCGTAGCCTCAACCAGACAATCACGAATACTATGATCAGTCTCTAGAAATCCTCTATCCTCGGCTGATTTTTTAAATGAACTGAAAGGAGTGCCATTATTTGTAAGAAGATATTCCCAACTGGTTGGACCTCTGACATGAGATAACAATACTCGCAAGTAAAACTTCTCTCCCTCCGAAGGTGATACTGTATAGATTCTCCCAATAACTTTTCTCTTTGACCGCCTGCGATGCCATTCCTTGTCCCTATTGTTCCAACAATAATGCTCTGGAATCTCTCTATACAGATAATTTCTTGCTTCAGGATCTCTTAGATTTAAAGCAAAGAATTGTGTGAGCATTGTTTTATAGTTTCGTTCATTATTTAACAAATCCACAATTCGCTGATGATTATAAAAGCGCACTTGATGACGGTTCGGCAAGTGGATTTGTAATCTTTCAACTGAAGGATATAATCGGTAAAGAGTGAATCGAAATATTTTTCCATAATGCCTCAGGAGCACAAATCCATCTTGCATCAACATATTGCTGAACTTCATCCATGTATGATCCTTTGTGAACCTCCATAGCCACACGATCAGGGCCCTTGTACACATATTTGTATAAATACTTGATACTTTTAATGCTACTGCAAATCTCTACATTGATGTGACAGTCATACTTTAATAGTAACCAAGGGTTATAAGGAACCACCCATCTATTGTCGACAAACCTACCTCTACCTAACGATACAGGTTCATCAAACCTTCTCCTATACTCAGGATATGAGTCAGTGTCTTGACGTGTTTCATCCAAAAATTGTTTGGGATACCTTTTCTTACAATGCACGTCTTTCATACATGGACACTTTCGGTTGATTATGCCGCAAGGTCCGTGGATCATATGCTTTACAACTGCTTCATGCAACTGTGGTTCACATTCTAATTTGGGTATTTCTGCTCTCACCACACTATCATATTCTTCTGGGTCACGCAATTTGTTGTCACTTTCTAAGACCAATAACATATGCACATGCGGCAATCCTCGTTTTTGAAATTCAGTGACATACATGTAGCTTTTAACCTTTCCTAAGACTCCTTTGTTAATAACATCATCCTTTAATTGCTCGAATTTTGAACGAAATATTCTTGTTAGCAAATCTGGACGATCTTGTGGTGTTTGAAAAGGCAAAAGTTCTGATGTTATCTCACTCCAAGAAGGATTACATGTCATTGTCAGAAAAATATCTGGTTTACCGCCATTGAGAATAATAGCCATGCCATCCACATAACGTTGTGTCATGTCTCGACGACCTCCAATAAATGATGATGGCAATATTGTTCTTTTTCCAATGTTTTCTATGGTGACACATGAAATGCATTAGTTTTAGAATACATGAATGATTATCATTATATAAGTAAAAGTAAGTAGTAATCTAAAAATATAGATTTATGCTACATTATTTAGTACCTGCATTAGTTTCACCAACATGCAAAACATCCTGTAAACCTTGGTACACTTCAGCACGTATATCACTTTGGTGCTCTTTAATCCACCTTAACCTCCCTGATTCAATTTTTACATAATTGTCTACAACATATTGTTGCAATAGTTGACCCGCATTTAACAACATTGATTGATCATTTGGGGGAATCTACAATTGATTGAAAAACATGTCAGCGTTAAGGTGTAATTTTTTAAAACTATGCTTATGTAAGTATAGTATCTATTAAAACTAATATAAATTTACCTGAAGCATGTAACTGTAATATGCTCGACATGACACTCTTCGTCCATTACAATTTGTTGTGTTAACGTCCCAACCATGTGTCCCAAATGGAAATAATATAGGATACTGCAAGGGATCATAATATCCCTTGGTCTCTTAAACTTTCTTTAGATTTCCATCGTGACGAATGACATTAATATCCCTTCCATATTCCATAGAATCTGGATCTCCACCAACAATAATTGCCGCAACTTGTTCTGCAGTTGGAAGATTATATTAATGGTGATTACTTGGACGCTCTTTAAGTATGAGGCTACATTCACTGATATTTGGAAGTAGTGACAGTTGCCTGAACCTAACTACAAAAGGATTAAATTGATGGAGCATTTTTTGTAATTTGTGAACCACATTTTGGTGGTGTTGTGGATTTTCCTGCATTCTATTATGTAGCTCATTATCTGTGTCGTAGATGTATAGCTGTAAGAAACGTGGCCTGACACCCTTATTTGGATAAAAACCTCCTATGTTATGGTAAAAAGCACCTTGAGCACGAAATGTATATATACCACGACCAGATGCAGGAATATTCTCATCAACGTGAACACCAATTGAAGTGAATGAGAACACATGGTTGTAACTTCGAATATGTTGCCTAAAATGCTTTCCTTCTGCTGAATCATCCAAAAATAATTATTGCAATTCTAATGGAGCATTAACTTGTGAAAATGATATCTTTCCACCAGTACAACATGTATCGCGTGATTCATGATGAAACAGTTTTGCATTGCAATGTCTACAGGTAATTGGATTAGGCAACCGGGATTTTGCCATCATCGTATTATTTTCGAAATTTCGAGAAATATTGTGTCTTGCTCGAAAAACACGTCCTGATTCTATAGGCAGGAGTTTGATATTGATTACTAAATAATATCTAAAATCTAAAATACAAATAAATAATTAACATAAATTGCCTTAATTAGAATATTTAACATTGCATAAATTTCAACTTTTTGTCATGTGAGTATAAGCTACATTATTTTGCACAAAATGTTTATGAACATACCTTGGGGACGACATGATGATGCACCATTATCTCTAGCTTCCATGTTAACATCTGATATTGCTGCATTCTCCAAAGCTTCATCAACATCCATATCATCTGATAGAAAAATAATAATTAACATATAGACATGCGTTAAAATCACTGCCTGCATACCTAAAACAATATCCCTTATACCTGTATCGGATTGACTATTGTTGATCCATTGATTAGGTGGTGTGCAATTACGATCTGCGGGTTTAAATACATAAAATGAGAGATGACAAATAAACAATATTATACAATGTACGATATAATGTCTATATTAATTGATCATCACCAACCAAGTGCAACATCATTAACATCTATAATTCTACTTGGGCCGGCTTCATTGTCATGAGTTCCTTGAAAGTGTGATCTTGGAAAAGTCATATATGTAAAATTTTGAAATGGAACTCTTGTCTGACTGTTTATATTGCGAGATGTTTGAGCTTGTTTATCTTGCTCTTTCTGCCGCCTATAATTGTCACGTCGTCTCGATAAATGGTTTTCTCGTTGCTCGATGTTCATATTTTGTCTCCTCTTCCTTTCATTTTCGGCCCTTCTTGCCCTCTGTTGTTGACTTGATATTTGACGGGTATTATTTTCCATTTTGTTAATGTAACTGCCAAACACGTATGTAATTTATAAGCAACATAATCTCACTAATTATGCTAAAAAAATAGCGATAAATATAGATAGGATTTAAAATAAATATTATTTTTTGGAAAAAAAAGTTACTTATAAAAATAATATTTGTAAAACATATGCTAAAAATATAAATTTAAGCTAAAACATATAAAAGACGAAAAAGAAATGGGCAAACAACAAAAAGAAACATAAAATACGTTGGACAAATAAATGAAAAGATTATATATTATCTAAACATTAAAATGTAAAATGCTTATGAAAAAAGTACTCCCAAAAAAAATTTATATGAAAAACTGAATTAATTTAAACGAACTAATTATAAAACAAAAGAAAAACCTCTAGTTCTCTTAATCCATAAACACAGTCTCTTAATTTCCGTTTTAACTTTTTGTCTTCATCATTTCTATTGGATTTCCTTTTTCTTATGTCTTTGTTGAAATATTCACCATTTCAATTCACAATATTCTAACAAAATAAATAAATAAAGATCAACCAAAACATGTTTGAAAAATTCATTCAATTAAATAAAAAAAAATACCTGACAAAAAATAGAGAGAGAGAGAGAGAGAGAGAGAGAGAGAGAGAGAAATAATTAATTTAAAAATAATTTGGCAAAGTGAACGTGAAATATTTGTGAATGGCTTGGAGAGACTAATTTAAGCGAGAGTAAGGAATAATAGAAAGGGTGGGTGGCTTGGAATTGGTGGGAAGTTATTTTTTTACAGTTATCATTTAGTGTTGTTTAATAATTGATTTTGTGAGAATTGATGTGGTGGATTACTCATAAAATACAACATGTGTATCACTTTGCTTCCGTAACTGCTGCAGTGATTTTACGGAGTTATTACGGCCAATATTTTTTATATTAAACAAAATAAATGGAGCAGTTGAAAAACTCGATGGAAATATGAAAGAAAATATATGTAAGTTAATATAAGTGGAGATAGTGGCATGTGTAAGTTAATATTAGTGGATTTATAGTAGGAGTTAATATTAATGAAGTTAGTAAAAGTCATTATATATTTTGGAGGATATTTACCTAATAAAATAATGGGTTTTGTTAACAAATATCTCACAAACATTCTTTAAGATTCTAAATAAAATATATATATATATATATATATATATATATATATATATATATATATATATATATATATATATATATATATATATATATATTATATTATAATAAAAAAATTAATTATTTTAATTTTTAATACATAATACGTATTTTTCCTTTTTTTTCTCTTGCTATTTTGTGATCTTAAAAAGTGCATTTAGAGTACTCCTTAGATTTTTGCTGAGTATAAATAATAGAAAAATCAGCTATTGAAGATATTTTGTCCATATAACTCTAAATATTTTTAATACTACACAATATATAACTGAAAATAAATCACTTGGAAAGAAACTATTAGAAACAACCATATAAAATACTATATTTATTTAGAGTACTCCTTAGATTTTTGCTAAGAGTATAAATAATAGAAAAATCAGCGGTTGAAGATATTTTGTCCATATAACTCTAAATATTTTTAATATTACACAATATATAACTGAAAATAGATCACTTGGAAAGAAACTATTAGAAATAAATTAAAATAACAAAACATAGTTATCAGTATTTTTGTGAAAACTGACTTTCTTAATTTCACTCTCTCTTTTAAAATCTTCTATTAAGTGAAAATATTGTTTTTACTTTTCACTTTTTATTACCATTTATTCTAGACAACGATCATTTATGAAATTGCTCAAGTGATTAAGCAATTTTAGTCATATGGTCTATCCATATGGACTTCAACTAAATATTCTCTAAATTTTCTAAAATATTTACCTTTATTTTTCATGATATAACCACATGATAATATGATTGAAACCCCGTATATTTCCTAGGCATAAATTGTGGCGTGGTGCACAGGAATGCCATAAATTTATTATCATGTGAATATTTTATCCTAATCCGGGCACATATGGCACATATGGACGGATGAAATATAACAACAATCTTCAATAGTTATGAGAAACCCACAACTGTCTACTAACGTCTATATTTTTTATTAACCTAAATATAAATTATTAACACTATAAAACACTCCACATCATAGGAAGGGTGTATGGATCCTTTTCGTTTTGCGATATATTTTCATATGTTAGAAAATCGAGCATATCAAGAGTTGTGTATCACCATCAATATTCTATTATACTCACCATCAAAATTAGTTTGTATTATCCATCTTACTTTTTTTATACTTCTCTCTTTATTATGTTCAAGGGGCTAGCAAGAATTAAGTTATCCAAAGAATGAAGTTGAGTCTAACAATTTCGAAGATGAATTACAATATTCATATAAAGTTTTGTTCAATGTATTCAAACACATCAATATAGAAGTTAATATACACAGACATTAACCATTGGCGATGGAAAAATAATAATATTACTTATTTAATTGAACAATTGTTTTAGTGTGTATATATAGACTTCTATAAAGACATCATTCCATATTCTAGGGAAGGATTAATTTTGTAGAAAAAGATTAAGATCAATTATCACACACAAGAAATCAATTTACTAACATATGGTTACAAAAAAACAAAACTCAAGCATTCAACGTACAGGGAACCAACCTCTTCTATTCTAGTCACTGACCAAGATCCTTTTCTTGAGATGAATGTTTTGCAGTAACAACAATTATGCGGTCCAAGAAAACTTCAATTAATAAAAATCCTCATCTTGAGATGAATTTTGTGCAATCACAACAATTCTATAGTCAAAGAAAACTTCAGTTAACAAAACAAACCATACCCAATAAAAATGAAATGGTCATTTACATGTTTACAAAGGAAAATAAAACTTGAAAAAAAGGAGATAAAACCATTTATATACTTTAACTAAAAGATGATATGGTTTTTCAAAGCAGTATAATAACTAATTGGATTTGTTTAGAGAAACATTGCCTAAAGGTAGATGTGATGCATATTGTATACCTGGATGGAAATTGTATTCAGTAGATTGTAACCTAATGTTAATTGGAAATGATATGTAACTAATTATGCCAAGTGTATGCAAAAACCCAAATGTGGTATGCTTGTGATGAAGTTGACAACGGTTACTATTTGTTTTGTAAGTGAGTTAAAACTGCTATTTGTTCGACTTTTTAAATGTGCATATGCCAAAAAAATAATAAAATTTTGTTTTTCTTTAATTTTGGTTTTAAGTTAAACTATTTATTTTGTTAAATTAGAATGGAGTATAGATATTTTGTTTGTACTTAAAGGTAGTTTATCATTAAATTTAAATTAAATATTGAAATGTAATACTATATAAATATGATTTTACTCCTATACATTCTAATGTATTGTTTAAAATCGTCTACTTTTAATTTAATTCTTTCAACTAATTTTTAGAAGCTTAATAGTGTGGGTTTTTGTTATCGTATCCACAGGGAATGTCGGATATTTGATGCCTGCCGTTCAATAGTTGCGATATTCTAAGTTAATGGTTTCAAAAGTTTCAATTGGTGTTATCATTCACTTGTAGCAAAGATTAAGTTATGAAAAAGATTTTTGTAAAAGGTTTTATAAAAGCATGTTAAGGTTAGGTTTCGCCAATCCTTTCCATGTATAAACGATTAATCAAGCATATGAACTCGGTTTCCGACCAATACAACCGCGTATCCTCCCGACTACGTTTATGTCTAAAGCGAAATCGTGAGTACCGTTGTTTAGACCGTTAGATGATGTCTCACGCTAACAATCTAAACAACGACCATTAAGATCAATACAATGCGAATAGCAAATCCCAAATCTATGTCTAGAGTTTGGTTTTTAAGAGATGAAACTGTTAGGTCAAGATTTGTGGAATCTATGTCTAGAGTAAAACAAATCAAACATAAAGCATTAAGAGAAAACAACTTTATCTAAATTGATCAAAGACTTTGTTCATATACAATAGATCAAAAGCAATACATAAAAACAGAATCAACTACATCTAACCTCAACATTGAGTGTTTAGCTACCACTTCTCATGGTAGCTTGGATGACAAGTAAAGAGAGGAGATGAATGAGTATCCACGACGATTAATCGAGAATGGATGCGACTTCAGCTTCTCCAGTCGAAAATACACTCTTTGATGATCAAAATACTGTAAACCCTTAATTCTAATGGAAAATGAGCAAAAGATCCTATTACAAAAAGTAAAAAATCTATTTATACACTTTACTCACAGCACCCTTCGCCTAGCGAAGGATTCATTCGCCTAGCGAATGACTAAAAACATGGCACTTTTAAGTGCCTCAGACTTAAACCGCCCCCAAGAAGTATCGCGGGTTCGCTAGGCGAACCAAAACACTCGCGAAGCGAACCTTCGCCAACCCCACTCGCCCAGCGAAGTTTGGGTGTTTTCAAAAGTGAAAGTTACTGCCCCCCCTAGCTGGCACCTTCGCCACGCGAACTCATCAGCGAGCATTCGCTAGCTCCCTCGCCCAGCGAATTTACCCAGTTTTCCTACTGAAGGTTTTTGCATACTTTCTGCCACCCCCTCGCTGGCACTCTCGCTAACGTTCGCTAGGCGAACCTTCGCTGGCATCTTCGCCAACACTCGCCTAGCGAATGCTGTTGTTGATTTCAATTCTTTGGCAGCTTGCACTATTTCTTTGTGTCTTCAAACTTTGATCTTTTCATTCCTATTTCTGCACATTAGCACACACATTACAAGCAACACAAGTATATTTCAAATAATGCACAACAACAACATTCCACACTAAAATCAACATATTCCACATGGAAAAGTCCTGAAAAATGCCAAATAATTCATACAAAAATATATCATGATTGACATCTAACAAACTCTCCCCAACTAACTCATTGCTTGTCCTCAAGCAAAGTATGCCTCTCACGAAGATTTGCTCGAGGATTCAATTCAACCAAGACACGAAAAACGGCTCAACTAAACAACGATCACAACAATGCAACAATTACGCAATTCAAGAACTCAAAATGTAAAAGAACTTGACTCTTAAACAATTTCAACAATGTTTCAAGAGACAACTAACTCATCATACACATGTCATTCTACACTCCTCTTCGAAAAAGGATTGAAGGCAAACGTGCATACAAGCACGGGACAATTTCACTCAAATGACCAATGATGCAATACTAAGCAATTCATATCATATCTCAATGAACACAAAAGAACTCATGGAAGTACAAGATCACTAAGGACTACAAGGATGCAGCTTGGTCGGGTGAACAAAAAAGGGTCATTTCTAATGGTCATGGAAACGAAATTGCCGAAGCAAAAGAACATTCACTATACACATATTCACACATCTCAACTTCATTCCACCAAATTTTCATCACACCTTCACAAACTACCGCACAATTATTGAATCTCTCTTTTTTTTTATTCAAGCAAGCGTTTTCGCATTTGTACAACATACTCACACTCTTTTGTTTACACGCTTACTTGAATATTTTTCAAAATTTGGAGTAATGCACCCATCTTCTTTTTATTCTCCCCGACTCATTTTTAACTCAACCTAAAGTGAATGTTCCTTGCTTTTTAAGGCAAGGAAGTTAAGGTATACAATTTTCAAAGGTTAAAGAAGAAAATGTTAGAAACTCACCAAATTCAATGATGAACCAAACTTGCAAATTATGTACATAAAACAAGTTCATCATTCAATTGAGTTCTAAACTGTTTAGGCTCAAAGGGGCTACCAAATGCTCACTACTCACGGGTGAATTAATATATGAACATGGTTGTGCTCAACTTCAAAAAGTGCCTTGATCACTTCTCCTACTTCCACAAAATCACATGGTCATAAGATAAGGCATGAATTAAAAGTAAAGACAACATTAATCACAATCCTTAGCATATAGTAATACTTTGGAGGCTTCTCACTTTAATGGTTTATGATCCTAAAATGACATATGCATTCAAAAGAAGTTGTAACATGAAACACCATTTCAATCGCACCAAGACACAAAGTTCTAAAACATAAAAAATTCTCGAACAAGGTAACGATATACCTTGTCGCAACACAATGCTTACGGTACTATCATAGCCCTCACATCTTGGAGGAATCCATCGTTAAAATCAAGAGTCCAACCTACTTCCAAAATTCCATCATAAAAGAAGGAATATTAACATGAAAACATACTAACAATTAAAAACTAACAAGTTATTAGTAAAAGCAAACCAAAATTCTTTTTTAACAAAACACTTAACATTACTCAATAAAAATAAAGTGCTTGGTGTAAGAACACCTACAATATCCAAAATGGTACCACTAGGGTACAAGTACACCAATATCAAAATATTCCACTAATGTGGATACATAAGACTAGTAAAAGGTGAAAAATACAAATAATAAGAAAACTTCACTTTGGAGTCCAAAGGAAGTACACAAGTCTAAGAACCACAAAAAAAACATCAATCCTCATCCGACACCTCAATATCCTCATCACCGCCAGCAGAAGTAGCCTCCTCCTCATCATCATCGTTACCAACAGTCTCAACTCCAGTCTCCTCATCATCAGCATCGTCCTCACCCCCTCCTAAAATTGGCCTGGCCTCAGGCCAACCAGCATGCGCTAGGAACTGCTCCCTAGACATCATCATCTTCTCAGAAGAAGGGTCACAGATCTGCAATTGGAGAACCTGCAAAGAATCATGAATATCAGTCATAGCACGCTGCTGGGCAGCCATCCAATCCCAATTATATTGGCAGGTCTCCTGCTGAAATGGATAAAAGGCCGGCGACGCCGATTCAGAACCTCCACCAGCTTCAGCAGCATCATCAGCAGCAGCCCTAGAAGACTCTCCACCAACCCCTCTAGCTTTACAGAACTTATCCACATACCGATCATCAATTGCAGACGGAATAGTGACCTGCCTGCGGGCTGGAATATCCACACCAGAGTGAGCACACAAGGTCATGATCAGACATGGGAAAGCAAACGGGGCATTACTGCGCGCCGCAGTACCTCCCAAACCACTTAACATAATTGCCTTGATTTCATCAGCAATGATGCGGGCCACGTCAATCTAAACATTCATCTGAATGCTGTGAATAAGATGAGCCAGAGCAATAGGAACTGTACTATGATGCGACCTGGGACAAATGTTAGTGAGCACAAACAACAGAATAAGCTGAACTAAAGGCTGCATGTCCACCCTTCTGAATCTAATCGGCACCCCAGATGAATTCAGCTCAACTTCCTTACCTTCAAGAAGTAACTCCCGGGTCATCTTTCCAATGTCACGGAGGAGATGCAAGTCTCGATGATATGCATCCAGCTCAGTACCAATCAACGGCAAAGGGTCTTCCAAAATAGTGTTGATCGTCCTTCGATCAAACCTCACAACAGTGCCTCTCACCCAAGAGGCCCAGCTAAATCTTTCTCCATCATCCGGCAATGCATTCGCATAAAATTCCCGAACAATTTCAGCATTGTAGCCATCCAGAGGCATCATCAAACGATCCCATTTCTTCGCCATAAACAGAGCATCAATTGTCCGGTAAGCTCCACGATCACTAAGTAAAAATCGTTTTTCAGCCAAAATGTGCTTTCTCTCAAGGGTTTCATATCTGGCTGCTTGCTTGGCTCCCCTAAATCTTTCTTCATCAAAATGCACGGGCACTTGTCTCGAGGTTGAAGCCTTTCGCTTCTTAGCTGCGTGAATTGTAGTTTTTGGTGCCATCTGCACATAACAAACAATAAAACCAAACAAAGACAAACAAACGCATTAGCGACTCAAAAGCAACCAGCCAGAGACTTGAATGCATATAAAAAAATTGAAAATTTGCTTCTGTTCGCGCCAGGTTCGCTAGGCGAAGTCTGGCGAACACTCGCCCCAGATTCGCGAGGCGAATGCTGGCGAATGCTCGCGCAGACTCGCGAAGCGAACAAACCAGCGAACCCGCGAAATTTCAGCAAAACAACATCAAAACCAGTCCAACAACCATCTCCTATTTTTCATTATCAGTCTAATCATAATGCCTATGTGGTTTCTAACATGCAATGCAAAAGCAAAATGACAGAGGTTCCAAATTTTTTTCAAAACCCTAATTGATCTATCAAAAACATAAACAATGCAAATGGAAATAACAATGAAAGAGTACACAAACCTGAATTTGCACGTTCAGTGGTGAATTAGGGCAAATGGAAAATTGAAGGAGATGAAGTTGCTAAGTCCTTAAGAGGAAATGAGAAGAAAATGGAAACGGAGGGAAATGGAGACCAAGACTTAGGGTTTTCCCCCTTTCTTCTGATTTCAAATTGGGTCATGGGCCCAATTGGGTGGCCCACTTACAATATTTTTACTGATGTGGTAAAAAAGGTGGTCTGTCTCGCTGGGTTCGCTAGGCGAAGGCCAGCGAATGCTCGCCCAAGCTCGCGAAGCGAACACCAGCGAACAAGACCAGAATTTTCAAAAACAATGATCAGAAGTTACCACATCTTAAGGCTCCAAAATGATAACTAAACACACTAACAACAGAAATAAGCTGTAATACTTACAATGTTGGGGTGCCTCCCAACCAGCGCTTGTTTAAGGTCGGCTAAGCTCGACGGTCCACCGCAATCTCAAGGATCGCGGAAGGGAACAATGGCGGGATTCCGCTCGAAATCTCCTCCAAGATAAATTTTCAATCTCTGGCCGTTAACTGTACAATTTTCTTTTGACGTTGTATCCTCAATTACGATTGCTCCATAGGGTTTGATTTCCACAATCTGAAACGGACCGGACCATTTAGATCTTAATTTTCCGGGAAACAATTTTAATCGAGAATTGAACAATAAGACCAGCTGTCCGACCTCAAACTGTTTGATGACAATTTTTCTGTCATGGTAAGACTTTACACGTTCCTTATACAATTTATTGGAATCGTACGCCTGAAGGCGCAATTCATCCAACTCGTGTAATTGCACTTTTCTTTTTTCGCCGCTTAGAGTTGGATCAAAATTCAAAAATTTTAAGGCCCAAAACGGCTTGTGCTCCAACTCTACCGGTAAGTGACAATTCTTACCATAAACCATTTTGAACGGTGTGAGACCGATCGGAGCCTTAAAATCGGTCCGATACGCCCACAACGCATCATCCAGTTTGTTCGCCCAATCCTTTCTCGAGGCCGAAACAGTTTTCTCTAAGATACGCTTAATCTCACGATTGGATACCTCTTCTTGACCGTTAGCTTGAGGATGATATGGTGTAGCAACTTTGTGCTTCACACCATATTGCTCAAGAGCTTTGTCAAGCTGAGTGTTACAGAAGTGAGATCCTCCATCACTTATTAACACTCGAGGTGCACCAAAACGCGCAAAAATATTTCTTTTCAAAAACTTCACCACTGTTTTTCCACCGGCTTTAGCACATGCTACCGCCTCAACCCACTTGGAAACGTAATCCACAGCGACCAAAATATATTCATTAGAAAATGAAGATGGGAATGGACCGACAAAGTCGATCCCCCAACAGTCAAAAACTTCGATTTCTAACATATTTTGTAATGGCATTTCTTGCCGCCGTAAAATACCTCCACTTCTCTGGCACTTGTCACAACTAAGGGCATGCACATACGCATCTTTGAATAAGGACGGCCAATAAAAGCCCGATTGAAGGACTTTAGGGGCCGTTCTTAACCCATTGAAGTGACCTCCGTAAAGAGAGTTATGACAATGCCACAAAATATTCGTGGCTTCCTCCACTGACACACACCTTCTGGGGAGGTTGTCGACACCAAGTTTAAATAAATGGGGTTCATCCCATACAAATGACTTGGCATCAGACAAAAATTTCCATTTTTGGTGGTGCGTTAGACCGTCCGGTATCAATCCGGTGGCTTTGTCGTCAGCCATATCGGCGAACCACGGTCTAACATGCACTCTAAAAAGTTTTTCATCTAGGAACTCCTCTTTTACCTCAAATTCATTTTTGGTCACGTCAACGTTGATCAGGCGGGATAAGTGATCCGCCACCAAATTCTCGGAACCCCTTTTGTCACGAATTTCAAGATCAAATTCTTGTAACAAAAGGATCCACCGAATCTGCCTCTATTTTAAATCAGGTTTGGTGAGCAGATACCTTATAGCCGAATGGTCCGTATAAACGATGACACGTGAACCAATCAAATAGGCACGAAATTTCTCCAACGCATACACTATGGCAAGCAACTCTTTTTCAGTTGTTGCATAGTTAATCTGAGCCTCGTTTAAAACTTTGCTCGCATAATGTATAGCGTGGAAAACTTTCATTTTCCTTTGACCCAAAACAGCCCCAACCGCATAATCGCTTGCATCGCACATTAATTCAAAATCCAATTTCCAGTTAGGTGCAACGATTATCGGTGAGGTGGTTAAACTTTGTTTTAAAAAATTAAATGCGAAAAGACAAGACTCGTCAAAGTCAAAAACCTTACCTTGGACAAGCAAGTTGCTCAACGACTTTGCGACCTTGGCGAAGTCCTTGATAAATCTCCGGTAGAACCCGGCGTGTCCAAGAAAGCTCCTTATTCCTTTGACATTCATTGGCGGTGGTAATTTCTCGATAACATCTACTTTGGCTTTATCAACTTCAAGGCCTTTTGAAGAAACCTTGTGTCCGAGCACAATTCCCTCGTTAACCATAAAGTTGCATTTTTCCCAATTAAGCACCAAGTTAGTTTCCACACACCGTTCCAACACCGTATCCAAATTTTTCAAGCACAAATCAAACGATTGTCCAAACATGGAGAAATCATCCATAAAGACCTCAATTGTCTTTTCGATCAAATCCGAGAAGATAGCTTGCAAACACCGTTGAAAAGTCGCCGGTGCATTACATAATCCAAACGGCATCCTCCTATAAGCGAAGATTCCAAACGGACATGTAAAAGCTGTTTTTTCATGATCATCCGGGTTCACAATTATTTGATTGTAACCCGAATATCCATCCAAAAAACAGTAATATTGTTGACCGGAAAGCCTTTCGAGCATTTGATCCATAAAAGGTAGAGGAAAATGATCTTTTCTCGTAGCTTTGTTCAACCTACGGTAGTCGATGCACATTCTCCACCCGGTTACAGCCTTTGTTGGTATAAGCTCATTTTTCTCGTTTCGGACCACCGTTAATCCGCCTTTTTTCGGTACAACATGCACCGGACAAACCCACGGGCTGTCAGAAATAGGATAAATCATCCTGGCATCTAACATTTTCACCACTTCCTTCCTAACCACTTCTTTCATGATAGGATTTAAGCGGCGTTGAGGTTGAGCAACCGGTTTAAAGTCCTCCTCCATGAATATCCTATGCATGCAATACGAAGGGCTTATTCCTTTGAGATCGGACAACGTCCATCCGATTGCATCCTGATTTTTTTTAACACTTGAATTAAGCGGCTTTCCTCCACTTCAGATAACACACTGCTTATGATCGCCGGTTTATTACCACCGTCATCGAGAAAAGCATACTTCAAGGTTGGCGGTAACACTTTCAGCTCAAGTTGGGATTTTTCCTCAATCACCTCTTGTTTTAGAATTTCCTCTTCATACTCCCAAGGTTGCAATTCTTCCAAAGCTTCAAGCTCTAACAAACACTCTTCAAGAGCTTGCTCTTCTTCAATCGAGAATACTTCCAAGGAATCATCCAAAGCTCTTTGTAACGGATCAATGACATGAATTTGCTTTGTAACCTCAAAACTTGCTTTCTCCGTTGCTTCGATTCGGAAACAATCACCCTTATCTTTCTTGTGCTTCATGGCATCATAAAGATTGAAACACACCTCTTCATCTTGGACTCTCACTTTCATGAGACCATCGTTCATGTCAATTGCCATACGGGCAATTTTCATGAAAGGCCTTCCAAGAATTAAAGGTGCATCATTGTCCTCCTCCATTTCAATTACGACAAAGTCAATTGGAAACAAAAATTTGTCCACTTTGACCAACACGTCTTCCGCTACACCGTGAGGACGGGTAGTGGATTTATCGGCGAGTTGCAACGTTATTTGCGAGGACCTTAATTCCATGTGGCCTAGCCGTTTCACAATCGACAATGGTATCAAGTTGATGCTAGAACCCAAATCAATAAACCCATTGCCCACATACATGTTTCCTATCGTAACCGGCAATGTAACTCGTCCCGGATCACACTCTTTTGGCGGGAGCGTCCGTTGAATGATTGCACTACAGCTTGCATCCACCATAATCGTTTCCTGATCAGTATACCTTTTCTTCTTCGTGAGGATATCTTTCATGAATTTCGCATATTTAGGCATCTGCTCCAAAGCCTCAGAAAATGGAATATTTATTTGTAATTGCTTGAAGATATCCATAAACCGAGAATAGTGTCGTGCACTATCTTTCTTTGTTGGAGCATGTGGATATGGTAGATGTTGAATCAGAATATTGTTCACCGGCTCTTTTCCCTTCTTAGTTCTCTTCACTCTTTCTTCACTCTCTATTTTTTTCTCATTCTCACTTTTTTCTTTCTCATTTTTTTCTATCTCATTTTCAACTAACACACCCTCAACATTTTTTTCTACTTCAATCTCTTCCCTATCTTTTTCTTTTTCAACTACAACCTCCTCCTCCACTCTCTTTTTACCTACACCCATGTCAATCTTTCTTCCACTTCTTGTGAGAATTGCTTTACAATCCTTTGGATTCGGAAGCGTATTTGCCGTAAAGGGCCCTTTTTGTTGGTCGGCCAATTGTTTTGATAATTGCCCGACTTGTGTTTCAAGATTCCTTATGGCGGCATCGGTGTTCTTTTGGTTGGAAATTGCCATTTGCATAAATTGTGTAAGAGTGTCTTCCATCTTTGTATTTCCAAGGGGAGCTTACGGAGGTTGAGTGTAATTTTGGTATTGTTGACGGTTTGATGGTCCGGCTTCTTGTGGTCTCCATTGTTGTTGATAACCTTGGTTAGCTTGTTGATACGGAGGTCGGGGTTGGTAACCTTGATTTCCCGCGTAATTTGCTTCCTCCTCAATGGGAGGACAATAACCGGTCGGACGGTCACCACGACATAATTCACACACTAACACTTGCACATTTTTACTTGAAGATTCATGCATCTCTTTGAACTGTTGCGGAAGCTTAGACATTTGCTTCGTTAACAACTCAACCTGTTGTGATAACAATTTGTTTTGCGCAAGGATAACATCGCTTGTTCCTAATTCCAAGACTCCCGGAGTTCGTTGAGCAGGTCCACGGTTGTGACTACCTTGATGATCGTTCAAGGCCATTTTATCAATGATAGCTGTGGCTTCCGCTGCAGTTTTGCTTAACAAGGATCCACCGGCGGTGGCATCCAACAAGGTTTTGTGTACAAGTTGCAGCCCGTTTCTAAAGATATGAATTTGGGACAATTCATCAAAACCATGGCCTTTGCACTTTCGTAACATTGATTTGAACCTCTCCCAAGCTTCGTTGAGAGATTCATTAGCTCCTTGTGTGAATACCGCGATGGCGGTCTTTGCTTCCATAAACCGAGTGTGAGGGAAGAATCTCTCCAAAAATTTCTCTTCCAAATCATTTCAATCCGTCATTATGGAAGTTGACTGATCAAGGTACCATTCCTTGGCCTTCCCAATGAGGGAATGCGGGAATAATCTCTTGAACAGAGACTCCTCTTCTGCTTCCGATGCACCAGTCGCTCCCGCTATTTCATAGAATTTTGTCAAATGGGTGAAAGGATCTTCATGATCCATACCCGTAAATGGACTTTGATATAAAAGTTGAAGAATTCCGGTCTTCATTTCAGCATGACGACCATTGTGTGCATGGCGAGAAAACTGAGCATTGTGTCTCGGACTATTTGTACATGGCCTAGAAGCAGGTGGTGGTGGTGGTGGTGGATCTCCCTCCATAATTGGAAGTATTTGTGGAACAGGTGCTGGTGTAGAAGTACTTTCCTCTTGTTCTCGCTTCTGTCTCGCTAGCTGCCTCCTTCGTCTAGTCCTGCTGTTGATTCTACGAGCGGTTCTCTCAATCTCAGGATTGAAAAGAAGTTGGTCCGCCGGTAATTTCCCTCGCATAAACTAAGTCTGCACACTAAACAAAACAGATTAACAAGCTCAAGATAAAGTGGTAACAGCTTACAATAACTCAACTATCGCAATGCTTGCAATATCACTTAACATTCCCCGGCAACGGCGGCATTTTGTTAGAAGCTTAATAGTGTGGGTTTTTGTTATCGTATCCACAGGGAATGTCGAATATTTGATGCCTGCCGTTCAATAGTTACGATATTCTAAGTTAATGGTTTCAAAAGTTTCAATTGGTGTTATCATTCACTTGTAGCAAAGATTAAGTTATGACAAAGATTTTTGTAAAAGGTTTTATAAAAGCATGTTAAGGTTAGGTTTCGCTAATCCTTTCCATGTATAAACGATTAATCAAGCATATGAACTCGGTTTCCGACCAATACAACCGCGTATCCTCCCGACTACGTTTATGTCTAAAGCGAAATCGTGAGTACCGTTGTTTAAACCGTTAGATGATGTCTCACGCTAACAATCTAAGCAACGACCATTAAGATCAATACAATGCGAATAGCAAATCCCAAATCTATGTCTAGAGTTTGGTTTTTAAGAGATGAAACTGTTAGGTCAAGATTTGTAGAATCTATTTCTAGAGTAAAACAAATCAAACATAAAGCATTAAGAGAAAACAACTTCATCTATATTGATCAAAGACTTTGTTCATATACAATAGATCAAAAGCAATACATAAAAACAGAATCAACTACATCTAACCTCAACATTGAGTGTTTAGCTACCACTTCTCATGGTAGCTTGGATGACAAGTAAAGAAAGGAGATGATGAGCATCCACGACGATTAATCGAGAATGGATGCGACTTCAGCTTCTCCAATCGAAAATACACTCTTTGATGATCAAAATACTGTAAACCCTTAATTCTAATGGAAAATGAGCAAAAGATCCTATTACAAAAAGTAAAAAATATATTTATACACTTTACTCATAGCACCCTTCGCCTAGCGAAGGATTCATTCGCCTAGCGAATGACTAAAAACATGGCACTTTTAAGTGCCTCAGACTTAAACCGCCCCCAAGAAGTATCGCGGGTTCGCTAGGCGAACCAAAACACTCGCGAAGCGAACCTTCACCAACCCCACTCGCCCAGCGAAGTTTGGGTGTTTTCAAAAGTGAAAGTTACTGCCACCCCCTCGTTGGCACCTTCGCCACGCGAACTCATCAGCGAGCATTCGCTGGCTCCCTCGCCCAGCGAATTTACCCAGTT
The DNA here is from genome assembly GCA_022829125.1 of Lathyrus tuberosus. Taxonomy (NCBI): domain Eukaryota; kingdom Viridiplantae; phylum Streptophyta; class Magnoliopsida; order Fabales; family Fabaceae; genus Lathyrus; species Lathyrus tuberosus. The sequence goes on along the minus strand of JALAZF010000203.1, from coordinate 4,187,341 downwards.
TTCCTACTGAAGGTTTTTGCATACTTTCTGCCACCCCCTCGCTGGCACTCTCGCTAACGTTCGCTAGGCGAACCTTCGCTGGCATCTTCGCCAACACTCGCCTAGCGAATGCTGTTGTTGATTTCAATTCTTTGGCAGCTTGCTCTATTTCTTTGTATCTTCAAACTTTGATCTTTTCATTCCTATTTCTGCACATTAGCACACACATTACAAGCACCACAAGTATATTTCAAATAATGCACAACAACAACATTCCACACTAAAATCAACATATTCCACATGGAAAAGTCATGAAAAATGCCAAATAATTCATAAAAAATATATCATGATTGACATCTAACACTAATCTATGTGCTGAACTTCTATTTTTTAATTTTATTGTGTCATTATTTAGGTAAAATCAGTAAGTAAAATCTATTTAGTGATAATAATAATTAAAAAAAGATAGACTAAAATAAAATTTGCAACATTTAATTTGTAAAGAATAAAGGTGAAGAGATAGAATAAAAAATAAATTTTATATTGATTATTCAAATGATCTGATATGATTATCTTTGTGTCATCTATTTAGTTAAATTAACAAATAGATATCCATCACCGACAAATAAAATATATAGTGATTTGTTAAATTAAAAAACTTTCAAAAAGATGATAAACGTGTGAGAAGAGTTGTAATTTATATCATGAGAGAGAAAACAGTTATTTTGTTTAAATTAAATGTCTAACGTGGGAGAGTAGTTATGCTATGAAGTGGTTTGCAATTTTTTGGGTGGTTACATATGGATAATTTAGGAATAAAGTGTGTTTGATAAGGGTAAGTTTGGAAAAAAAATAGGCCATACCAAAATCACCTATCATCTTTATATATAGGTATAGATGATAATATGTTATTAAGTCTCTTGGCCTCCCCCTCAGTGTTGAACTGCTCATAAGAAATGGCGCTGCCATTATGAATTTGGTTTTTCTTGGGAGAAAAGTTGGATTTGCTAAGAGCTGAATTTGTTTTATTTTCATGACCCATTTTTTTTTTTATTTTCTGTTTTTTTTTGTAATTTTGGTAGCTTTGAAGCTTAGAGCTTGAGACATTTATTTAAATTTGAATTTGAAATTTTTAAAAAAGAACTAGTAACTGACCCGTGCGTTCGCACGGGCCGGGCGGTAGGATGGTTTTTTTGTAATGGTTTGTTAATATGTTTATTATATTGTTATTATGTATTAAAAATGTAGGAATTAGTAATGTTGAAGTAAAAATAGTTGTATTGATATAAGAAGATTGTATTTTATGTAGAAAAGTTGAGAAATTGTTGAAAATATAAATGTGCAGAAAAAAATATAAAAGACAATTTTAATTAGAAGTCATTAAAAGATTGATTTTTGTAATGATTTTAATTAGAAGTCATTAAATGATTTATTATTGATACAATTTGCAGAAATAAATGTAATGGGTTTTGTTTTTGGGCCCGAGATTGGGCTGATGGAAACAAAAGTTTTAAAAAAAATGTCACTTAAAAAGCATTAAATAAATAGTTGAAAGAATAGAAAGAAAAGATGTTGTAGTTAAATGTGAAAACTTCAAAGGAGTGTGTAAGTGATAGTATAAAAGAAATTTGGGAAAAAAAGAAAGAGGCAGAATGCTATGGAAGGGGATCCGAGAAACGCTTCAATGAATGGAAAGGATGTTGATGGTAGAAAAAGTCAAACGCATGGAATCATGCACTTGTTAACCGGCCGAATCCCTTTGAGACCGGTCGTTGTTTCAAGCGCATCGTCTTCTGAATCTGACCCAGATCAAGAATTTATTGATGCGAGATTGAAAGAGCTGATTGAAGAGGCGAAGGCTGGAAACAACGGAAAACCCATTGATCGCATGCAGAAAGCAAAGGGGACGGTAGAGAGTCGAAACGTGAAGTCTGCAAACCGCGCTCAAACAGGGTGTTCAAAGGCGGCAGAAGATGTTTCATTTTCATGACCCATTTTTTTATATTTTCTGTTTTTTTGTAATTTTGGTAGCTTTGAAGCTTAGAGCTTGAGACATTTATTTAAACTTGAATTGGAAATTTTTAAAAAAGAATGGTTTTGAATATGGAATTAGAGTTAGAATTGAGGCTTGAAATTTGAATTAGAAACTTAAACTTGAAAAGAGAATTGGAATGATTGAAATTGAAATTGGAAAGAAATAGAACTTGAAATTAAATTGGCTTTTGAAATTGAATCTTGATCATGTAAATTGAACTTGGTTATGAACTTGGAAATTTGAATTGAAACTTGATTAGCACTATGAATGGAATTGGAATGAAATTGAATGATGGACTTAAATTGAATGATGGACTTAAATTGAATTACAATGGAATAGGAAATTTGATTAGCACTATGAATGGAATTGGACTGAAATTGAATGATGGATTTTAATTGAATTAAAACGGAATAGGAAACTTGAAGATTAGTTTTGAATATTGAACTTGAAATGGCAAGAAGTTTGAGATGTGAATTGAAATTTAGAACTTGAAATTGAATTAGAATTTTTGGATGGAATAATGAATTGAAAGAACTTGAATTGAATACAAATAAATAAATAATTGAAACTTAAATTGGAAATTGAAATGAAATTGAAAATGGATTAAAATGAAGATTCCACTTAAAAATTGAACATGAATTGAAATTGGATAGAAAATGACAAATGGCCATGAGAGGAGACTTGATTTTGATCGAGACTTAGAATCTTAGATATGGAAATTAAAGCTTTATCATGAATTTAGAATTTCGAATCTTGAACTTTGAAACTTCGAATTTCAACTAGACCATGAATCAATTCAAGAAATGAACCACTAGGAATGTGTAGAAACTTTGAATCTTCTATGTTGATCTCATACCAAAGTGAATGGACCTTGAACAAATAGTCTTTTGAACCTTGATGAACCAGAGCAATCAACATGACACGTCTTGACCATGCCTTGAAATTAATCAGAATAAATGGCCCTGATTGAATCTTGATGATCCTTGATCATGAAGCACTGACATTTTGCCACAGTCTGATAATCTGATGCATACACAATTGACCTGAATGCCTTGAGGCAATCCTGCAAAGCTTGAGCCTGGAAGAACTTGTGATGAAGCTACATTGCATTTAATTCTTGATGAAGAGAAGTCTCTTGAGAGTATGAGAACTTGATGGGTTGGTGACCTTGATTGATCAACCCCTGAAGCCTCTTGAAATAAAACCTGATTCACAAATGGAACAAAACAACAAAACCTGGTGAATTGGGTTAGGTATGCAGTATGATTAACCTAAGATGATATGTGAAAGATCAATGGATCTAAGGGTAAAATTTGGGGTACAACAACTATGTCCTTAAGATTCATTGATTGATCCTGCAAGTAAATGTTGGAGTGGAATAAGGCAAGCAACAAACATTTTGGAAGTATTTTTCCGAGAATTTATCGTGTCCACAGAGATTGGAATTGAACTGACATTCGAAGGTTTAATTGTTAATGAGTTTGGGTTTAGAATGGTTTTAAAGTATACAAACAGAAAAGTAAATATTAACACAAGAAAATTCATTCATCAGAGAGAAAAGACTTATCAAGCATGTATATATTCCACTCATCACAAACTTAAACCTATCGACCAGTTACACTCAACTTACAATACTCCTCAATATCACCCGATATCGTTCAATCACATGTCCATCTCTGGCAAACTCAACCATGATACCCTCATCGGAACTCTCGCACCCGACTCAAGACACGGAGGCATTAAGTTTCGACACCCATACAAATTGTTAGCCCTAAATCTATCTCTAGCATCCAGAAACTAACAGATAATCATCCTTAATCAAAGTTTGTGAAGTTTATCTCTAACACGACCCAAACCCCGCGCATTTAAGCAAAAATCAAGAACAATCACCAATAGAGATTCATAAAGCAAATTAAATATAACGCCATGGGCAACAAATGTACATAAGATCAAAGTTAAAACATATACAAACCCAACAAAGAAGAAAGACATGAAGTAAATCAGAAATGAACCAAACACTTCACGGGTTGTCAGAGCCGATCGATGAGAAATCCGCCTCGGATCATCCACATTCAAGCTTCCATGATGTTTTCTAAGCTAATCTACTAAAAAATGAAGTTTGATGGAGTTGGGATCACAAAACCCCAAAACCATCCTCAAAAAATAGTGTTTTTGGCCTTAAATGGTGTTTCTGCCTGCACAGCTTCGCTCGGTGGTGTTTTGGGGTGCCCGGTGGCGAAAGGAGGATTATTTTGTAAGTTCCAGTGTTGTTCTGGAGCGCTCGACACTAGAAGTACCGCCCAGCGCTGCTAAGGCGCAGCATGACAGCAAAAATTCTGCATTGTTTTATTCGTAACTTTTGAACCGTAACTCCGTTTTTCACACGGTTTGAAGCGCTGGAAAGCTTATTCAATGCTCTATACAACAATGGCAAAACATCCTTGATTGGATACCTGCAAAAAATGAGATAAAATCAATTAAACTCAATGATATTTACACTATACGCAATATATACACTAAAAAGTAAAGTAAACGTATGTATAAACAAATCGGGGTTTATTCAAACGATATTAACCAAAAAGTATCGATAAGTTCAACAAAACTTATATACAAAAATAGTTACAATTTGCACTTATCAAAGTCTCCCCAACTTACATAATTGTTTGTCCCTAAACAAAAATCAAACAACTCAAAGAAACAGAGTGAAAACCAAAGAATCACGAATCAACAGGTTTTGAAAAACTAAAATAAATGTATGGTTCAAATGAAAAATGATACACACAAAGTAAATACTTACCACTAAACTACGACGACAACATAGTCACGAAACAAATGCAAAATACAAAAATCATGTCAAACATCCTAAAACAACACAAGTTCAAATGTGAATCACACCTAACAAAAACAATCATCGGTAGATGAAAAACACAAAATGGGGTACTTATCACTCACACAACAATCATGCAAACAATAGACTAAATTATGCATTCATCCAACAATTCACATTGAACATACAAAGGCAAGAATCACAAGGACTTTTCAAGGTTGTAATGTGGTCGGGCAAACAAACAAGGGGCAATTCCTAAAGCTAATCGAAACAAAAACTTGCCTAAACCTAAGGGAGTGATCAACTCACAAAAGTTCAAACACAAAATTTCAATCAAACTTCTTCCAAAATCCCAAGTTACACAACACACAATACTTATTTAGCACAATTATTTGAACTCTTTTTGTTTCCTTTCTCAAGGATTTTCTTTTTCTTTCTTTTTTTCACTTTTTTCTTTTCTTTTCTTTGTCATATTTTTCTCTTTTTTCTTTTCTTTTTCATCCTCATAGAAAACAACCAATGAGTAAACAATAATTCTCTCCCCAACTTGAATTCAACCACATCATCATGTGAATACTCCCTACTTTCTAAGGCAAGGAAAAAATCCATACAACAACACAAAGTTGAGGGTTCAAGTAAAAACAAAATCCAATAAAAAATAAGTGAACTAAATACTCATAGACAAGCATTAAGTTCAAATAAAACATGGATCAAAAAGCTCAAAGGGGTTACAAATGATCACACACTCACAAGGTGAATTGACTATTTGGCTAAGGTAGTTGTGCTCAAAATGAAACAAAATGCCTTGATCATTTTCATGCTTTCATATAATCAACACAAATAAAAGATTAAGCATAATAAAATCCAGTTAAAACAAGAATGTTGGTACTCCGCTCATATATGAACAATGGAAAGCCACCTCACAAAAAGGTTGGGAACTAAAGTGATTCACACAAGAACAAGTATACAAAAGAATGAATAGCATGAAAGTTTGTAAAAAGCCTAAGTATCATAAATATGCTAAAGTATAGAAAGCGATAAATACATACATCAGACGTGTACAAAACTTAACAAAATCATTACCATACATCCGCAAGTTGAAATGATCAAACTTGGAACATCACCGAAAGTTCCTCAAGCTACTCAAAACAAGCTCAAAGGCAAACACAAAAACTATTCATATAAACAAACTAAAAAACCGGCAAAAATTCATTAAACAAGTTGTAAAGTGAAGATTTGAGAAGTTTACAAAAAATCCGAGTACAACTTGTTTAATGAATACTCACCACACTACATAAACTAAACAACAAGAAAAGAAAAGAATACACCATGCTTGTTTTACGTCGTAAGCTCGGCGCCTTTACAATGCTTAGCTAGAAACTTTCTTCTTCATGCCATGGTGATGTCTCACCGCGCAACCAAAAGCAAGCGTACTAACGAAACACTTGAACAAACATTAAAAATATACAAGTATAAATATAAACAAGTGAAAATATACAATATGTACGGTATCTACAAAACTCAAAAACAACGAAAGTATCGCGATGCAAGAACAATAAACCAATCCCCGGCAACGACGCCATTTTGTTGGAGCGGAATAGGGCAAGCAACAAACATTTTGGAAGTATTTTTCCAGGAATTTATCGTGTCCACAGAGATTGGAATTGAACTGCCATTCGACGGTTTAATTGTTAATGAGTTTGGGTTTAGAATGGTTTTAAAGTATACAAATAGAAAAGTAGATATTAACACAAGAAAATTCATTCATCAGAGAGAAAAGACTTATCAAGCATGTATATATTCCACTCATCACAAACTTAAACCTATCGACCAGTTACACTCAACTTACAATACTCCTCAATATCACCCGATATCGTTCACAGCACATGTCCATCTCTGGCACACTCAACCATGCTACCCTCATCGGCACTCTCGCACCCGACTCAAGACACGGAGGCATTAAGTTTCGACATCCATATGGATTGTTAGCCCTAAATCTATCTCTAGCATCCAGAAACTAACAGATAATCATCCTTAATCGAAGTTTGTGAAGTTTATCTTTAACACGACCCAAACCCCGCGCATTTAAGCAAAAATCAAGAACAATCACCAATAGAGATTTATAAAGCAAATTAAATATAACGCCATGGGCGACAAATGTACATAAGATCAAAGTAAAAACATATACAAACCCAACAAAGAAGAAAGACATGAAGAAAATCAGAAATGAACCAAACACTTCACGGATTGTCAGAGTCGATCGATGAGAAATCCACCTCGGATCATCCACATGCAAGCTTCCATGATGTTTTCTAAGCTAATCTACTAAAAAATGAAGTTTGATGGAGTTGGGATCACAAAACCCCAAAACCATCCTAAAAAAATAGTGTTTTTGGCCTTAAATGGTGTTTCTGCCCGCATAGCTTCGCTCGGCGGTGTTTTGTGGCGCCCGGCAGAAAAAGGCGGCTTATTTTGTAAGTTCCAGTGTTGTTCTGGAGCGTCCGGTGCTAGAAGTACCGCCCGGCGCTGCTAAGGCGCAGCATGACAGCAAAAATTCTGCATTGTTTTATTCATAACTTTTGAATCGTAACTCCGTTTTTCGTTCGGTTTGAAGCGCTGGAAAGCTTATTCAATGCTCTATACAACAATGGCAAGACATCCTTGATTCGATACCTGCAAAAAATGAGATAAAATCAATTAAACTCAATGATATTTACATTATACGCAATATATACACTAAAAAGTAAAGTAAACGTATTTATAAACAAATCAGGGTTTATTCAAACGATATTAACCAAAAAGTATCGATAAGTGCAACAAAACTTATATACAAAAATAGTTACAATTTGCACTTATCAGTAATCCAATTTTTGGGAAGACCAACGGTTGTTTATCAATTTTCACGGTAAAGAGTGGGTAAAATACAAAAGTAAGAGAGAGATGAATGAAATGAGAAATGAAAGAAGCTTTTGAATTGAAAAAGACATGATGTATACTGATTATCTATGACCTAAATGGTTTATTATAATACTAAAATATTCAATTTAGTAGAGAAAAAGAGAGATATCGTAACATTCAGATATATTATGTGGTTGCCATTTATTTATAGACTTATTTTATTCCCCAAAAAGATAATTTTGACCAATCACACAAGGCAAAAATATATTAAGATCTTGTATTCTTATATGGTAGATTTATAACCGATGTAGAACTTCAAATTTTCTCGATAAAAACTAATTTAATATACAAAATATAAATGACAAAACACCATTTTAAATGTTTTTAATTTCTTATAGTCTAACGAAAAAATTCACCCAAATAAAGTGCCTAGAAATAAAATAAAAATTGTAGTTTGACTCTAACGTCCCAACAAATCAAATACAGAACTAAATGGTACTCACTACAAATAAAAGTTGAATTAGATACACACAAAAAAAGACTACATCAAAATTCCTTTAACCTAATTTTAAAAGTTAAAGGAATCTTTATATATATAGCTTTGAGCCTGTGACTACTTTAAATATTATTTACAGTCTCTCTTAGAGTGAATGAAAAAACAAACCCATCTTCCTAATATATATACACTTGATATGAGCTTGACTCTATACCACTCTCACATCTCCCTTAATTACATAACAAGCAGAAACAACATTGCCACTGCATGGCAAATACAACAACATTAATCAAAATCTTCCTAGTTATGTTAATGATGTCCACATTCTTCATGAGTTTGCTGCATGCTCGTAGGAATCTTGAAAGACATATAGACAGCCAACATCTTCTGCATGAGTTATTAATTTTACATAGAAGTAGTACTCGAAGATCTTTGGAACCAGCTGATTGGATCTCACCAAGTGGACCTAATGGTAAGCATAATAAGGTCCATAATTGATCCACACAAGAGCTTTTTGCTTGAAATGTTATATGTACTCTTGTTGAAGATGAGATGATTCATGTTTTTGTTTTCATTAAATCAGTCCTTAAACACAAATTTAGAATATGAATCAATGTCATTATTAGTTAAAATTTCAACCCCCTAGTTCATTTTTTGTATCTGTATTTTATGTTTTCAAATAAAAGTGTGTATTGTGAAGGATTGTGAGCTTGTCCTAAAAATTAACTTTATATACATTGTATTGCCTTTAAATTATGTCTTGTGTTTTTAAAAGAGTGAGAATCATATGCTACATTTGTGTTGTGTTTAAAAAAATTAACGAGTACCGAACCAAAATTTGGGTCTCTTTTGTGTTTTAAGAACTTTATATTTTATCAAATTTAACTAATGATGAGATAAGATTAATGTTTTAAAAACTTGCTCGGTCATTGAGAACTTCCAATGGATAGTCAAAACTCAAATTAAATTGTATAATTTGGTCACATAACTCATTATGTATAACAAAAATGTATAAATATTCATCGAACTAAATCTAATGACCCGATCTTTAAATAATTCCAAAAAAATTATTATGCCAAAAAAAGGGCAAAAATATTATAGACTAAATCAATAAATCAATTTCTCGTGTCTATTAAACTGCCTTGCTTTGGAAGAATTTGTTGTTGTCTATGATCTTCCTTACTCTAGATCTCTCTACTCTGCTGAGTTTCTTGAATCCAATGAGGACTTCAATTATCGTTCTGTTTCTCAATTTCTTCTATTAGATCCAACTGCATATCATATATTTTCCCTCACTACGGTAATGTGACTTCATGTTTTCATGTCATTCACCATGTGGTGACCACATTCTCATCCCAATGAAACTCAATATTTGGCAAGTCTAAATAACCGAAGTGGTAATGCCATGGTTACTAGTCAATAATGTCAAAATGGATTGTGCTAATGGAGTAATCTACCACATAATTGAATGTTGAAGAAAAGGGAAATGTCTGGTTATCATATGGTGATTTGATTACAAAATTTTTTACGCATGTTGGATTCGATCTAGAATTGGAAGATTGGATTGATAATTTGATCAAAATAGGGAGACATAACCTAGGCCAGATGCAATTTGAAGACAAAAGGGGGTCTTGGTGTAGAAAGGCTCCAAAGAAACAAAGAAAGGCTATCAGTGTCAAGAAACAACATCTTAGTAGAAAGTAGGACCTTTAAATATGGAGAAATTCGACTATGAAGTTCCTCAGACTCCGTCCATTGAAGCTTTTCTCAACACCATCATCACCAACCAACAAACTCACTATAAAACTATAAACAGGATAACTGCTCAAGTTGACTTATTGGCTCACAACCTTGCTTACTATGGAGTGCCTTTGCCTCTTGGGATATTTGATGTTGATAATGATACTTAATACATCTAGCTTGTTTCCTTATTGTTTGTTTTTTGCATTGTTTTCCCGGTTCCTGTTCTCTTCCCTTTGTAACCGTCTCTTTCATTTATGAATAATTATTTTTTGATTAATATTTCTTCTTTACTGCTCTTTAAGTACTAGATGATTGTTTCCAAATTTCATACGTGAGCTATGTATTTCTGCTATTTATTTATCTAATTTATTGATAATGTTAAAGAAGAAGAAGTATACTTTTAAGGGAGTAAATTATACTTTTTTTATCAGTCGGGGGAGTTTAACCACTCCAATTCACTGGCCATCTTTTTTCTATTTTCCACCTCCATGAGTATATGTTGTCATCATAAAAAAGGGAAATAATGTGGATATATGTTTTGTTCAGGTATAACTGTCAATTGATTTTGATAATGACAACTAACGACAATCGTCAAGTAGCTTCTAAATAGCTTTTAACATCCAAACTCTTTCAAATATTCTCTATGACAACTAACAAATGGGGAGTTGAATACTGCTGTCCAATAAGTTTTTAATGATGATATCTGATTAAGAAGATACCTCAAGCCTCATCAGTCAGATATATCAAAGATCTAGTAGAAGTAGTAATAAAATATTGAATCAAGTAGAGGAACTTGAAATCTGAAAGAGAGAAAGTATGAAAACTCGCTTAGTTCAATGCTTATTATCTTAGAGTGATCAGGTTAAAGTGTAAAAAAATGAAGAGTAAGAATTGAAGTACTAAAATAATCATACACTCAAACACACAAGGAAACTCTTTTCAAATTTCTCTATTTTTATTAAAACTTCTTAAACCTATTAAGACATATATAAAATTGATTAAAAAGTGTTTCTAAATAATTAGGAAACCCAACCCACTGCCTGATCAATTAAGGATGTGGTTCAATTGATTAGAGTAAAGAGAAAGACCTTATAATAAATTAGAAAAACTATTAATTGATTAATTCATATATCTATTGTTGGGTTTTCCTTTCTAAATTAGCGCATCCGTCTTTTGAAGTTTTTAATTAATTAAAATAATTGTTAATAGATTAATTCAATTAATTTGACCTACGGATCATTTTCTTTTTTAGCCAAAAATATTTATATATAAATGAGGTTTCTCCTCATTTTATTTTACACTCGATTTTTAAATAGAAATCCTCTTTATTTTTCTTTGACTCTTTTAGTTCTTGAAATTGCTTTTTCACAAAAATTGTCGTAGTGGTAAAAGACTAAAAAATCTTTGTGAGAGTTGTACTGTGATTGGTGTTGTGTTTAAGCTGTTTTATTAAAGAGTCTGATTCTCTTGTGAATTATTATTGTAAATAATTTAAAGGTTGTAAGGTAAACCCGATAAAAACTTGTGTGAAAGTTTTTTTAGCCAAGGCAGTGTAAAAGCTTTGTTTGACGGTTCTCAAGTTATTCTTATGTAAAAGCTCTGGTTGAATGTTCTTCAACTAGGTCCATGCAAAATCTATATTTGTTGGTTCTTGCACTTGTCATTATAAAAGCTTTATTTTTTTTTTTGGGTTAAATATACAATACCCCCTGCAATATTAGCGAGTTCTCACTTTAGCCCCTGTAAATTTTTTTTTTAAACACCCCTTCATCTTAGTTAGATTCCCTCAGATACCCCCCCAGAGTCCAAGTGGCATGGTAGATTCTTTATTGACCATTTGAATTAGTCCTTGTTGGCATTTTGAATTAAATTTTATTGGTTGACTGTGTATATATTGTTGCGTTTCACCCCCTTGTAATTGTTAGGGTTTTACTGCGACGGAGGAACATCTGCGAAGAACTCACATACACGAAGACCAACAAAATCGTTCACGAATTCATTTCCGTAATCGAGGGTCGCAATGAGTGAGGTATGTATTTTGGTAAACTTCTTGACGATAAACTTCCACGAATTCAGTCTGTTAGTGTGTTTTTTGCTTCTGAATGATTTTGAAATCTTGATGGGAATATTAGGGTTTTTGATATGTGGTTTTTGTTTGTGAATGATTTTGAAATCTTGACAGGAGTTCAAACCGTTTGATGTTACTTTTCACCAATGGGGGGGAATTTGTTAGGGGTAAGCCGGATGAAATTATTTACAGAGGGGGGGTTGATTCGACTGTAAATGGTTTGCTAGTTGCGAACTAGACAATGGATAACATTTTCAAGTTGTTGAGTGAGTGGGGGTATAAGGAAGGTTCATTTAGGTTATGAACAAAAGTGTTAGACATTCAAGAGGGATTTATTAGAATTAGAAGAGATGATGATGCATACGACTTTGCTACATACTTCAGTGCAATGGAAGTTGTTGGGGATATATTTGTGGAACATTCTGCAGAAACACTAGACTGTGAGGGTATTGAACCTAGGTGTATTAATGAGAATATGAGTGATGATATAAAAGATGAGGATGTTGAAAGGTTAGAAGACAGTGAAGATGAGAGAGCAACTGGTCTAGTTGATGGCTTTGAAGGAATTGATGAGCCCGTGCCCATAACAGTAGATAAAAGCAATCTTGTGACAAGTATGGGTGGGCCTAGTGTTAGGCCCAAAAAGCAAATGGACCAAGATGATTACTATAGTGATGAACTGAAGAGTGATGATCCAGATGACTGAGGTGATGATGAAAGGCCCAAGTATGAAACATTTAGGAAAGAGCACCTCAACAAGGATTATAAGTTCAAGTGGGGCATGGAATTTAATTCACTTGCTGACTTTAGGGATGCAATTCGTGAGTGGTCAGTGCTCAATGGTAGGGAAATAAGTTTTGTGAAAAATGAGAGCTATAGGGTAAGGGTTGAGTGTAAGGCTAAATGTGGGTTTTTAGTCTTATGCTCTAAGGTGGCCCACCAACACACTTTTGCTATAAAAACACTCAAAGACACCCACACATGTCCTAGGGTTTTGAACAACAAATCTGCAACTTCAAAGTGGGTGGCTAAGCATGTGGTAAAGAGGTTGCAAGCAAGTGACGCATTTAGGATAAGAGACATCATGCAAGATATAAGGCAAAGCTTTTCTGTGGGTATTAGTGTTGCAAGAGCATGGAGGGCTAAGTTGATTGCAAAGAGGATAATAGAAGGTGGTGCTGATAATCAGTATGCATTCATTTGGAGGTATGCAGCTGAGTTAAGAAGGGTAAATCCTGGAAACACAGTCAAGATTAATGGTGAAAGACCTCATCCATCCATACAACCAAGGTTTGGATCCATCTATTTTTGTTTTGGTCTTTGTAAGAAAGGCTTTATAAATGGATGCAGACCATTTGTGGGGGTAGATGGATGTCACTTGAAGACCAAATATGGTGGCCAATTACTAATTGCTGTGGGTAGGGATGCAAATGATCAATACTTCCCTTTGGCATTTGGTGTGGTTGAAAATGAGACAAAGGAGAGCTGGAGATGGTTCCTTCAACTACTGATTAAGGATATTGGCCAGGATAAAAGATATGTGTTTATATCTGATCAACAAAAGGTACAGGTGGCTTTATTTACTTCCTTGTTATTATGTATTTAATGTTGTTTATGTAATTAATGTGTACACAATTGGTGTTGTGTTTCAGGGACTTGTGGCTGTATTTGAAGAAATGCTTGATAGGATTTAGCACAGGGTGTGTCTTAGGCATCTTTATGCCAATTTCAAGAAAAGGTTTGGTGGTGGAGCATTGATCAGAGACTTGATGATGGGAGCTGCTAAGGCAACATATTATCAGGCCTGGGTCTTAAAAATGAATGAGTTGAAGAAAGTAGATCAAAATGCTTAGGAATGGTTGATGGCAGTCCCAACCAAAAGCTGGTGTAAGCATGCCTTCACTTTTTACCCTAAATGTGATGTTTTGATGAATAATATCTCAGAGTCTTTTAATGCTACTATCCTAGTTGCTAGGGACAAACCAATACTGACTATGTGTGAGTGGATAAGAAAATACCTCATGAATAGGTTAGCCACATCTGCTACTAAACTTGATAAGTGGCCACATAGAGTGATGCCTATACCTAGAAAGAGATTGGACAATGAAGTTTTCAATAGTGGACATTGGTTGCCAACATGGTCAATTGGTGAACAATTTCAAGTCACACACAGTTTCAATAATCAAGAGTTTATTGTTGATATTGCCAAAAAATCATGTAGTTGAAACTTTTGGGAATTAGTGGGAATACCATGTAGGCATGCTGTAGCAGCCTTGAGCTATAGGAGGCAAAACCCTGAAGAATTTGTGGATGAATGTTATACAAGACAAAGGTTTGCCCTATGCTATGGTTTTTCTGTTAGTCCAATCAATGGTCAGGATATGTGGCCAGAAGTTGAAATGGAGGAACCCCTCCCACCATCCTATAAAATTGGCCCAGGTAGACCTAGGAAGGTAAGGATAAGAGAAGCTGGAGAGGAGGGTGCAAGAAAGAGAAGAACAGGTGTGGCATATAAGTGCACCAAATGTGACAAGTTTGGTCACAATGCATTGACTTGTAAGGCCTCCTCACAGGACCCCAATGCACTTAAGAGAAAGGTACTTATGCTGTATTACTTTGGCATTTGTTTGATTTATAATTCTATAATAGCTCATTGACTTGTGTCTTATCCTTTATATGTAGAGGAAAGTTAAAAAGGAGCAACCTGCTGCTGCTAATGCACAAGGAGCCAATGCACAAGCTGCTAATGCAAATGCTAATGATAGTGGGCAAGGAAGTACTGCTGATAATGCACAAGGATCTGCTACTGATATGACTCAAACTGTTACCCCAACTAATGTTGTTTCTGATGGTGCCCCTAGTGCTGCAGTTTCTGATGCTGCCCTAACTAATTCTATGAACCTGACCCAACCACCAGCTGTTATGAGTCAAACTGGATCGTGTGTTGTTGATTCATTTAAAACCAAGAAAGGAAAGAAACCAGTCATTACAAAGAGAAGGCAAAGTGAAAGGATCAAACTGTCTTGGTTCAAAAAACCAATTGTGGGAGAAGGATCTAGTGAACAACCAATCACACTACCAGACAGTGAGGCCAAAGCAAGTTCAAAAGAGTCTTCCCTTGGATTGCAGACTAGGTCTATGAAGACATGGAATTCCAAGAAAAAGAGAGACTGAGTGTTATGTCTTGTACTATGTGTCATTTTGTTGACTTTGCCAAAGTCCTAAGTACTATGTGTCATTTTGTAGAATTTTGTGTTATTTTGTACTATGTAACAATGAAGTACCAGACACATGCACCAAGTGTGCTTTCTTTATGTATCAGACATATTACTTTTGAAGAATTCCCAACTGTGAAACAAGAATTGCAGAATTTTGTTTAACTGTTTTTGCTTTACAATGGAAGTAATTTATGTAACATACAACTTACATTGATAACAAACAATTCAACTTAAATCAAACATTAACAGTGAAACATAACAAATGTTTTCATTGATAAGAACAACTCAATTTACTTTGCTACATAACAAAATCTTTCATTTATAACCACAACTCAACTTACATCAAACTGTAACATTAAACACCTAAATCTAAACTGAGTTTATTACAACCATGACAGACATTCCTCTAACATACCAACTTAAACAACTTCTATGACAGACCATCCTAAACAAGTACTATGAGAAACCAAGTGCTATGTATCAATTCCAACCAACCTAAACAACTAAATCAAAACAGACTTTGTTACATGGACATAAACAATACTGCAAAGATCAACCATGACAGACCAAGTACAATCGACATCCATAAATTTTTCCTTTTCTCCATTAGAATCTTTCTTTTCAATTTTTCTGTCTCGATAATGCTTCCATCTGCACCATACTTCTTCAAAACTATGCCTTCAATTTCCTGAGCAACCTCCTTTGCAAATTCTCTCAAATAACCCTTTGTGCCTTCACAATCACAACATCTTGCAAAATCGTTAACAAAATCGTCCCACACAAACAAACCGCAACCATTCTGCAAATTAAATCAAACCGATGATTAAGACATGCACATTAATTAACAAATCGAATGAACACATGGATTTAACAAGATGAATATCAACTAACCAAAGAATTTCGACATTTCCAGAATTTTCTGCTAGGATTTTCAACTGTGTTTGATACAAACATCTTCATCGTATCATTGCAACCACATCTTGGCAAACTCTTTGGAAAATTTCCCCCAGACGATGATGACCTGCTACCACCCATGTACACGACGACGGAGAACGAAGAAGATGGAATAATGGGAGCCAAACCCTAACAATTTCAAGGGGGTATTTGTAAACGCATAAATGTATACCCAGTCAGCCATTAAAATTTAATCCAAAATGCCAGCTTGGACAGATTCTGATGGTCAAAACGGAATCTTCATTGCCACTTGGCCTCTGGGGGGTATTCTGAGGGAATCTAAATAAGATGAGGGGGTTTTTAAAAAAAAAACTTTGCCAGGGACTAAAATGAAAACTCGCTAACATTGCAGGGGGGTTGTGTATTTAACCCTTTTTTTTTATGGTGAAGGTTTGTAAGCTAATTATATAAAAGCTCAAATTTGAATTTTTTGAAAGAAGAGAAGTAGATCAAGTAGTTAGAAAGAATTTGTATAAATCTCTAATGCACGCTGTATCTCTTATCTCTTTATTTTTGTGTGCTTATTTTATTATATTTTAATAATAAATATGGATAGTTATGATAAATGGAAAAACTATCCACCCAAAAGCACTTGCATATGTGATGAGAAGATATCTCTTCTAGCTTAACCAGGTCTTGAGTTCGACCCCGGCCTTGAACACGTAGAAATGTTAAATTTTTTTTGTAAAAGAGTTTTGTCATTCATTAAAAGTCCTACTCAATTCGAATTCAACTCGAGAGATTAATCTCTACAGTTGCGCGCAGATGAAATAACTATCTAATATTTGAGAGTGTCTAGATTCCATTCAATGGTAAATTAAATCTTATTATTTTTTGGTTAATTTAAAAAATATATATATTTTTTAATTTTTTATTATTAAAAAAATTCAAAAAATAAATCGTTATGTACTATAAATAGTAAAAGTCAACCTTTAAACTATTGATATTAAATTGTACCGTAAAATTATTATTTAAAAAAATCAAACGGTCTCACCACCTTTTTTTTTGGACAGGAAATCTCCGCATTTATCAATAGTACAAACCAACCATACCAACTCCTTGTAAAAAAGAAAAAACTATCAATTTGTCTGGCATATACTACTCATAATTTTTGCTGAAAAAAGTTGATTAAACATTAGCTTATTATTTTACATTTTTTACAAATGTAAAATGATTGAATTAAAAAATGTTGATCCAACACAAGCATATCATGAGTGAGATCCAGTTATTACACTCAGTTATTTCTGAGAATTTTTTATCCTTGAAGCAAACCAAAGATCAAAAGTAACAAAAGCAGCTATTCTATAAAGCAAGCAAAGAGTACTAGGAATGTGTGGCAATTTGCACCAAAGTCCTCCAAAAAGAAAATCATAAGAGGCAAAACATCATGGCAACAATTGTTCTTCATTTCCCACAAAGAGCTTATTCTCTATGTGCCTACTATTTGTCTTTTCAACTTCTCTAAGGAAGCAACTTTTGTACATTATTTACGAGGCAGAACAATCCCAATAACATACATACTAAATAAGCAAAGCAGCTTCAAAACAAAACCTTTGCATGACACTTAGGAAGCCGCAAGGGACGCTACTTTCTTTATATGGACAAGTGACGACTTAGAGGAACCAAAGAAAATGTTTATTTATACAAAAATGTCTCAGTGTAACTAAAGTAACATAATATAATTGATGTGCCATTAGGCTGTATTTTGATTCTCATTCCCAAAGTATGAAATAGTCTGAGAACCCTAGCTAACCCTATCTCAGATATCATAGTCGTGTTAAAGATCATATTGTGAAAATTTGTTGAATATTCATCCATAAAGCTTTCTTACAATATTTTATTATTTATAGGTGTAGTCATTTTCTTTTCTTTAGTTTGTAATATTTTACTATACCAACATGAGTCTTTACTATACCGTGAATACATATTCATCATTTTTTTAATAATTTTTTGTCGTACTTTAGAATTCATGCAACATTAGATCAATTGCATACATATGGTGTCAATTTCATACAGTGTAAAAAACGGGCGTAAAGCTCAAACCAAAAGCCTGCTCACGGATTTGGTTGCTTGCTCGTACGTATTTGGTCACAAGAGGATGCATATGTTTGAATTTTGAGAATTTGTAAATGAATCTCCAAAATTTTAGAGAAGAAGTATGTATAGGAGATTTTTTACGTCAAATAATGGGAAAAATGTTGTTTTTCCTAATTTTCCCACGAATTCATGGGAGTGGGAGAAGACTGGTTTTTCCTTTGTTATAACGGAAACAATTTTCTCCTCTCATGCTACTTTTCAGCTGACTTTCTTATGATCACCCTACCTGCCACGTGTATGAAGAAATGGACCAGGCAGTGAACATGGTTTGCGTCTGGCGATCGAGGTCGCACTCGAGAGACCTGAGGTTGCAATCGGGCGACCTAGAGTGTGTTGAGAATTGTCATACCCCAAATTTTGACCACTAATATTTCCCATCATTGTGCAAATCATCATCACAATATGGATGTACCATCATGTCTCATCAGTCTCCCCAAAGATGGGTGAACATTTACTACAGTCAAAATTAGGGTTTCAAGCCCTTTCAGAGTTCTTAGACAAAGGATCAATCAAGAAATGACATGGTCTTCAACTTGTCTAACCTCCCAAACATCTATAAAGGATCAAGAGGACTCCCATTTCAAGGATTAAGCACAAGGCTGCTCCCTTCTAGGTGGATCAAGCCTTAAGATCGCCAGTGTCACCAAATTAGGGTTTGGTCGACCAGGGCCTCCAGATGAAAATTTTCCTCTGGGCATGAGCCAATGCTTCAAGGCATAACCTATGATGCTCCAAGGGACATCATAAACCCAATCATCAAGTCAATTTAGCCTCAGGGGATGCATACAGTAAAAATCAGGAATTAGGGTTTCTTGACCTAATTCACCCCTAAGTTGACTTTTGGGACAAATCATGAGCCAAGACCTCAAGAGAAGATTTGAGGGTCTCTAATGCACCACATTGATCCATTTACAACAAGGGATTGATCCAAGAAGCTTGAGCAACAAGTCTCAATTTCATCAGAGCCACAATTAGGGTTTCGCGAGAAAAGTCAACTGTAGCTTTGACTTTTGACCAGGACATGCTCCCAAGCCCTAGGACATTGATCAATATACCCTATAACACCCATGGAACATGTCCATCAAGTTTGATTTAGGTCAAGGACATGATTTCCTAAAGGATTGCACAGTTTGGAATTCATATGATAAAAAGTCAACTGTGCACAAAAGTCAACTTTGACTTTTTGAGATTTTTCATAAAAATGGTTTTTTTAACCCTAAAATTATGTTAATGTATGTTCGAAATCATCATTTATCAAGAAAAATCAAGAAAATTGGGATAACTTGTAAAAGGGGTAACCATAAAAACTTAGAAAATTTTCTAAGTTATGAAATAAAGTGGCAAGGGTACCAACTTTGGAGGATCATAACTCCTAAACCACAAAGCCATTTTTCCCCATCCAAAGCTTGATTTGTAGATCTCATTACCCTCTACAAAATCTTAAAACTGGCCTCCCTCCAAATTCATCATGGATTTTGAGCTATGGAATGATCAAAATCACTAAAAACATGAAAATACAACTTTTCCAACACTTAGAAAAATTCTGGGCAAGGCAGATTTTGTTGAAACACCAAAACTTGTGAGATCTTTTCACATAGTTGCAAGCTGAATCAAGTCCAAAGGTAAACATCAATGTTGTTGCATATGTTTCTAAGAATCCAAAAAGCTTACCAGCATGGATTGATTCAACTTGAGCCAAGAGAAATCCATGCCCAAAGTCATGCTGTTGCAAGCTGTTTTGGAAAAATCAGTTTGCATGTTTGCTTGCCACACACGATTTTTGAACCAAAACTGAGGATCATTGTGCCACATGTACTCAAACCAATCACAATGCAACTGATCCAACTGATAAAGCTGAGTCAAAAAGCCAAGGGATCTTCCAACTTGAGATTAATGCATTTTGGCACATTATGCCTTGAATTCAAAGGCATTTATGTGAAATAGGGCACTTTCAACAAAGCCACTCTACTCAGTCAAGTTCTCTAATTAAACAGCAATAAAAACATCTGAAGAATATGAATTTGGTTAAGGCATAGCCCTGCTCTTGGGAGGGGCTAGGTTGCCTTGCATGAGAAGAAATGTCACCAAGCCAAAGCCTTTGAATGTGATCTGATCCAGCAGCCATTCACTATTCCTCCAAGACAAGAATTGATCACCTATAAATAGAGGTTCCAATGGATCATTCAACTCACACCAAAGCCAGTTATAGCACTGCTTTCTCTCACTCTCTCTTAAGTGCCAAATTTCTTTGTTTTTGAGCAACCACTATCGGGTTTTAAGTTGCAGCCACAATCAATCCATTCCAATTGCTCAAACACATCACATATGATGTATTTGAGGTGTCCAAACACTTAAACACCAACTGTAACACCCCTAACTCAAAATCACCCTTCAACCAAGCCATTATGCTTCAATTATGCAGTTGGAGTGCTCCAGCTTGATCCAAAGACTTTCAAAGTGTTCCAAAGCTTGCAACACACTCCACAACATCCATTGAAGCTATAGGGATCATCAAATCACATCTGGAACACCATCTGTGCAAAGTTCAATTTCAGCTTGCATCAAGGTAAGCCTCAAACTCCAACTTCATGATCCATGCATATTTCCTCGCATGATATTTTTGCCAATTGATTGCCATCATATGCTGAGTATTTCCCCTCAAAAAATTTGATCATAGCACTCATAATCATGTCTGCTCGATTGATTTGCAAAATTAGAGTTCATACGGCCACAATGATATAATTTGCTATACACTGAAAATAAATAAAATTGGGTATTGCCATCTTCTTCCTTGTGAAAAAACGCATGAGTTTGGTGTTTGAATCATGTCAAATGGTTGAGAAACGAAGGAGATGAAGGGCTTCATGCACGAGCTGGAGGAAGAAGATGGCCATGGCGCCATTCTTCAGGTTTTCCAACTAAGTTCTCTATATATTTATCATTTTCCATACTATATTTGAATTGGCATTGCGCCCCAGTGGTTGATCAGCTGGTTTGTGTGTGTTAGTAAGCGAGAGATCTGGGGTTCGAATCCCCCTCGCCCCAGATCTCTTTTTTATCACTTTTTCCTATTTTCTTATTTTTCATATTATTTTTGTTAATAATTTGAAAAATTAATTTCTCACTCAATTTTAATTATTTTATATTGGTTCTTTTTGCAAAAACTCACAAAAACGTCGAAATATTTTATTCCACAAAAAAATTAAATTTATATTATTATTTAATATAATTAGTATTTTTGTGAATAAATTCCTTTTTAATTGTTTTTTAAACATTTTAAAAATGAATATTTACTTTGAAAATCAAAACCAAATGAGTTTTAATTAACCTTGTGATTAATCCCTCATTTCTCAAACCTTAAACAAAAATCACAAATGGTTTATTCAAACTTATTTGGTGTTTTATTTGATTTTCTTTAAATATTTACTTTTAAAGAATAACAAATTAGGGTTTCTTTGATTTTCACCCTCATCAAACAATTTCAAACAACCTTGGGCCTCTAATAGAGTGTAAGACTCAATCCTTTGTAAATACAAACTTTTTTTGGGCCTCAAATATTGTATAAGTCCCGTTGTATTTTAAAAAGTTCGACGCGATCATCGTCCGTTGAAAAAAAAACCTTGGGCCTCTCCTCGAGCTATAAGACCCATTCAAAATATTTTGGGCCTCTATTAGAGTGTAAGACCCAACCCTTTTTGAAAACCAAACATTTTTGGGCCACGCTTATTGTATAAGACCCACGGCGTTTTCAAAAATCTCGGCGCGATCGCCATTTCAAACAAAAACAAACTTTGGGCCTCTCCTTGAGCTGTAAGCCCCACCACTTGTGCAAAAATAAATTTCTTGGGCCTCTAATACAGTGTAAGACCCAATCCCCTTTGTTGTACCCCAAATTTTACCCTTTTTTTTTCCTCCAGTTGATGTTTTATTTATTGTTCTCTATTTTTGCTTAATATTTATTTTAATATCTTTATCTGTCTTTATTTTAATTTATATTCAATGTGGCCTTTTGTTATTTCATTTATATTTACGTTGTTTTATTAATTTAAATTAATCTTAATTTATCTTAATTTTAATAATTAGTTTAAATAATTAGATTAATTATTCATTTAGTTTATTTTTTAACTAATTTTAATTTAGAATATCTAATTAGTTTATTATTATTTTTATTAATCATAGTATTAATTAAAAATTAATTAAGAAAAAGAGCATCTCCATTTCTCACCAATTGGCCACGTTACAACAAAGAAATTCAAAAGGGACTACATCATCCCACTTTTCTTCCTTTTTAAAAAAAAGCCTGGTTACCGTTGCTTTCCATGTTGAGCAAATCTCATCCAAACAAGTACAACCTATTGACTTTGTTCCTTGACTTCCCAATGTTCTTTTGCCACAAACCCATGCTTCAAGGCTGCACCACACTCCTCTTTTCATGTTGAACATTGTACCAACATATCTTGGAAAATCAGAACGGCACTTTTTTTTCAAATTTCACAGCTTATAACGGTAGTTTTTTTAAAGCTCACCTCATTTTTGGAAGCATAAATAGGGAGAAACCCAATGGGAGGGGGGGACCGAAAAGAACAAAAAAAAAACCATCTTCAATTCACTCTCTCAGCATGTGAAACTCACTTCATCTCCTATAACTCTCCAACCTTGAAACAACAGCAACTTTTCAATAAACACACAAAACCATTTTTTTCATGCCAGACACGTAAAAACACTTACATCCACAAACTCCTTCATTTTCACTCCATGAACAAACAATGTTCCTTTTCATCACAACACCAAAACCAAGCTACACAAACATTTTGAAACACCTAAAAAAAACCATAACTTGTCATGTTTATGATCTTTCCAACACATCATAAACACAACATCCTCCGTTGCCATCAAACTGCATCAAACCAACATCACCTGTGCACGCCGACAACAACAACGACGACTTCATAGCAGCTCAATCAACTCAACTCAATATTGCACCTTTCTGACGAGTTTCGAGCAATGACGCCGCATCATTAGCCCTCTTTTGGATCGCAATAATCAACTTCAAACTCGTCTTCGCATTTCGCAGCACTCACAGTCATCGTAAGTTCGTGTTCAAGCGCATATCCTCACGGCTA
The DNA here is from genome assembly GCA_022829125.1 of Lathyrus tuberosus. Lineage (NCBI taxonomy): Eukaryota > Viridiplantae > Streptophyta > Magnoliopsida > Fabales > Fabaceae > Lathyrus > Lathyrus tuberosus. Next base: position 4,163,903 of record JALAZF010000203.1, on the reverse strand, counting down.
TACATCGCAAGCAAAGGTACTCATATCATACTTTGAACTTCTCATGTTCATTATCATTGTTCTCCTAAGAATTTTTAGTATTGTATACCGTTTACTAACTGTGTGCAAGCCGTTACGATTAATGAACGTTTGTGATTTACGTTGTTACGTGAATATGCTCGTTGTGTGTGTGGCGTTGTATACTGTTTAGTAGTAATGTTTTATATTCACTGTGTATGTGAAGTGTTGTGAACATATTGTGCCGTGTGATGTGTGAAATTGTGTGCTTGTGTGAGTAACACGTAGTGTAGTAGGTATAAGTAAAGTGCAATGTGGTGTGATGTATTAATGTGTGTGTGTTGTGGTGTTGTAGTTGTTGTTGTGTGAGACAATAATGTTGTTTTGGGTAATGGTAAGTGCTTTATTGTAGTTCTGTTGCAGTAGCGTACCGATAATGATATTAGTCTGTGTGCAATGTTTGTAGTTATGTTAGTAAGTGTGACATTGTTATAGTAAAGTTGTTGTGTTAAATGATTGCTTACATATGACTGTGTTATTGTGAAAGGGACATGAATGTTGGGTGTATGAAACAGAGGTATATTATGATGAGTTATGCCACTTAATGAAAATGAATTGATTCTACCTGTTGTATTTGCTATCATGCTTTAATTGGTATGTGTGTGTGATATGCAGTGCCGGTTGCTGTAACACGTAGTGTAGCAAGCATTGTAGCGATTTGATTGTTACATGTACAGTACTTGTATAATCATCATATAGTTGTGTTAGTGTAGTGGTATTGTGTATAATTTATAGTCATGTATGTGTTTTGTCTTATGCCATTTACGTTTAGCAAACTATTGTTTGGTTCAGTTTAAAAACTTAGTTCTGTTTGCTTGTAGTATAGTGTCTGTCAAATTGTTTGATTAATGTGCTATATTCATCTGTATTGTGTATTGTCATGTGTGTTTGTACCATGCCTTCATGATCTCAATAAGCGTGTGATCACAGTTTGATTTTAATATCGCGTGTCTTGTGAATTTCGTAAATATGCTGCTGTAATAAAGTGTAAAATGACTTTGTGTGTGTGAAATGTATCTGCAGGATGTGATTATGTGAATAATAGTAGTCGTGTGCAGTGTGTGTGATGAATGTTGTATGTGTTGTAGTACTTAAAGTATGTGTGCAACGCTGTTTGCAATAGTGTTGTGGTGTGTGAAATAATGTGATAGTGATGTTTAAAAGTGATATATGGTAGTGTGTTGTGTGTGTGTTATATGATTGATGTAGTGCTGTCAGTGAGTTCTGCTTGTTTTGATGCGAATAAGTCGTGTGTGTATGTGTGCACTTAGTTATAGTATGTGTGCACGACTGTTGTATTTTAATCTTTTAATTGATCCTTTTCTTTTATTTTCTCTGACCAGTTCTTAGTTTATATGTTATTAGGGGTGGCATACACAATGGATGTATAGCCACCCCAGTGGTAGAGAAGCCGCGCCTAGAACCTATAGGGCTGGGGTTCGAATCCCCCTCGCCCCAGTCCTTTTGATTTTTTTTCTGAACTTCACTCGCTTCTCATTAGATATGTGTGTTTCCATTACATTTCCAAATTCGTGCCTTGGTCTGGTGGTGTGAGTTTTGAGCTGCAGGCGAGTGGACCTGGGTTCAAATCCTCAAAATGCCACTTCCTTATTTTTTACCACTTAGTTGTTTTTATTTATTTTATAGTTTATACCTCAATTTTCAAATTGTCATAACTTATTTGATTTTTATCATTTTCCTTCCGTTTTTTTGCTACATTTCCCTTATTGAACCTATTTCTCAAATATGAAAAGAAATTAGTAAAAATATTAATTTTTGAGGCCTTTATGCATGATTAGATCATAAATGTTTATTAGGGTCTTTGTTACCCTTTCTTATTCATCATGCCATGTTATATCTATCTATCATGATTGGTCATTGTCTAACATGTATAATTCTCACTTTGCATTGATATCGTGACTTTATCTCATATCATTATATTATCCATATCTTCTTGCATCATCATGTTTGAATTATTGACTTGTTATCTTCTAGGATTTTTATAATTTTTATCTTATCCCCATTCCAAAGGAAGGTGATTAATGTTGACTCTTAAAGTCATAGCCCCAACCTTAACCTAGTAGCCTCATAAGAGCTAAACCTTATTTCTTGGCCTCATCAGAGCCATGGAATTACAACTAGCTTTAGGAGAGAGTTCTTAAACTCTTAGTGATATTCATCTTAATGAATATTCACTTTCCCTATTGACTAAAACATAACATAGGACCATTATAACTAGACTTAGAGAGTTCTTATACTCTACAATGAGGTCACACTCATTTCCCCTCTGAATATTGACCACAGTCAATCATTCTGTAGAAGTAGAACTACACATACTATGATTCTATTCCCGAGGATACGTAGGCGCAAACTGCGATGCTTTGTCGAGTATACTTAGATACTAACCTCTAGGGTTTCAGCCTTTAGCATAGAACCCTTAGCAAACATAATATAGTATAACATTAACAAGAGGTTTCCGTAGAGTACTACGGATACTTAGGGTGCTAATACCTTCCCTTAGTATAACCAACCCCCGAACCTTAGATCTCCCTCCTTTAGGTTTTTCTAACGATCTTGAACCTTTCCTTTGGATAAATCAAAGTCGGTTGTAAAAGAATACGATGCAAGTTAATTAATATCTTGTTATCCGATTTTCACCACAACAGAAATGGCGACTTCACTGGGGAGATTCCTTTTTGAGGGTTAAGCCCACCTTGTTTCGTTTATGTTATTTATGATTGCTTGCTATACTTATACATATATCTATATTATCTGTATACCTGTTTTGTTTGGGTTCTTCTGTGTGCAGGGTGCTACTATTGAGTGGTGAGATAAGTCCTAACCCGTACTTGAGTGCACTTATGATAGGATAATGGATATAGTCAAGGAGACTTTGAGGGAGTCGAATCCCAAAAGAGTTGACTTGAGATTCCACACTCAGTTGAGGCCCTCTTGAGAGTTTAGTCATGTTGAACGATCTTATTCGTGAAAGCGTTCTACTCTCAACCTAGGAGCCCATGATATTGAGAACCGTAGTTACCAAACCCCACTAAGCCTTTTTAGGATGTAGTGCAGTGACCATAATGGAGTCTATTTCTGAATTGGTTGTCACACGATACTACACTCAGACGAGATTCTCTTGAGAATTTTGTTGATTACCAAGTCATTTGGGAAGTCGATAAAATCCGAAAGATGGATTGTAGACTCTGGGAACTCTTTAGAACCTTGTTCGGCAGGTGAAAACCAGTAGTACATACCTATTGGGATGGGTAGACCATGGCTCCATTCATGAGACCCCACAACCTAGGGTTTGTTTGTTTTGTTGTGTGTACATATGTCTGTGTTCATGTGCTTTATGCATCTCTACATTCAAGCATTCTTAGCCCTTTGGTTTCGAGGAACTCAAATGTTTATTCCCTTTTCAAAGATCAACAGAGCTTGGATTTTAAAAAACAAAAACTTCTTCTGTTTTCCAAAAAGTTTGCAACTTGCCTTTGAGTTCCTTGAAACCATTTGGCTTGCATTGGCATCTCATTTGCATCATGTCATAGCATGTGCATTTCCTCTTTGTCTTCGTCTCATGTCACCGTTTTCCCTTCAGAATCGTCTTTGAATCGTCACCCGAGCCAAACTCGACAAAGGATGTCTGAACAATACTGCGAGATGGACAGAGTCAACAATGAATTAAGTGAGCTCCGAGGAGGAATGGGGCAGATCATGGAAGTTTTGAATGTTATACGAGCAAAGGTGGATATGCAGGTCACCGTAGTCTCAGAAGTCGTTGCTACAACTGTAGAACCTCCCGTTACTATTGTGAACCTCACTTTGGGTATGCCTTTTAACTTTATACGTGCTCCGGCCGTCACTTCCACTCAACAAGTTGTTCCTTTGGTTAATGAGGCTTTTCAAGCTATTCCTACCTTCACTCCAGCAGCAGTGCAAGCCCAGATGCACCCAGTTTTTCAGAATCCACATCCGGTTCATGATCATGTCAATATGTCTGAAGAAGGGGATAATCGACATGAAAGGTTGAAGGAAAGTGTAGAGACAATGCGGAGGAAATTGGAAGCAATGGAGAGGAGCAATGTATCTAATACTAATGTTAAAGACATGTGCTTAGTCTCAGGCTTGGTAATTCCATCCAAGTTCAAACTACCCAATTTCGACTTATACTCAGGTGCGACCTGTCCTAAGTCACATTTGGTCATGTATTACCGGCGAATGGTTGCATTTATGGATAATGATAAGTTGATGACCCACTGCTTCCAAGATAGTTTGAAGGGAGCTGCTGCAAAGTGGTATTTGACTTTGGATCAATCTAGGATCCGATGTTTTCAGGATGTATCTGATGCTTTTGTAAAGCATTACAAATATAACATGGACCTGGCGCCAGATCATAGACAATTATTGAGCATGTCTCAGAACGATACCGAGTCTTTTAGAGAGTATGCACGGAGATGGAGAGAGCTAGCTCACAGGTAGAGCCACCTTTATCTGAAAAAAAGTTAACTGATTGGTTTGTCGACACGGTAAGACCGGAATTCTACGAAAGGATGATCAGTAGCGTGTCTGCTAGCTTTTCCGATATTGTGGCTGTGGGGATTAAAGTAGAGCTTGGTCTGAAGAGTGGAAAAATGACCAAGAGAGTTGGTAGTTCGAGCGACGATGCCAAGATATCCTTCAAAAGGGAAGGAGATACCAATGTGGTGATGACGAACAAAAGGAAGAAAAATCAATTCTGGAAACGTCAGCAGCAGCAATAGTGTTATTCTGTTCAGCAACCTTATGTGGCCGCCATCGCGCCAACATTTGACCACCAAGCTTCTGTTTATCAGTCGGTTCCTCAATCACCAATGTATCAACGAGCGCCCAACGCTCCTGCTTATCTCCAACGGACTCAAGTTTCTCGTCAGAACATTCCAGGTAAAGGAAAGGGTGGAAGGCCTCGGATTCCTCCCATTCCAATGACGTACACAGCATTGTATCATGTTTTGGTACAACAAGGATTAATAACTACCAGGTCATCATGCCCACCTCCTGATTCGCTTCCACCTTCTTACAATCCCAATGCTCATTGTGCATTCTATGAAGGCGCACCAGGCCACAATTTAGAAGGTTGTTTTGCTTTGAAGCATATTGTGAAGGACTTAGTAGAGAGAAACATTTTGTCTTTCGATGGCTCCCAGCCTAATATCAAGAACAATCCTTACCCGCTCATGAGATAAGTAATGTTGTGGAGGATGTATCAATACAAAGATGGATTAGGGGTCTGTGATTGAATTCCTCTTTGATTTTCTGTATTTGATTCCCTAAAGTTGGCAATCTTTTGGATGTTTCAGCAATTTTATTGTATTTCCTTTGCACCTTGAATTTGTATTTGCTTATAAGCTTTGTTGTACTTTTAAATCGGCAAGATTAATGAAATGTTTGTGCATCTTTTGGATTAAGTCCATTCGTTTCACTCATCTACTTTTATGCTCATAAGAAAAATATAATAATATCTTCATCTTATTTCTTTCCATTTACCAACTTATTGTTAAGCAAGGATTACGGAGGATGATGAAAATATTATCCATAATTGTTGTGGTATGCTTTCGATTAAACCTTGCCAAGGATGTAAGGCATTGTTTCAATTCCCAAATACTGGAGAAATAAGGAAGATAATCCCTCGTTGACTCTTTTGAGCCTAGAAGTAGGTTTCCTTGCACAAAAAAACCCTTAAATCTCAACCTTGGGGTTGGTAGTTCTCAGTTTAACTTGGTTATGCAAGACACTAGTCAACTCTGTCATCAATTCATTCCTAGTATATAGGAACGTAAATGTGTAGATTAAGCCAACTGAGCATAAGACTGGAGTTCATCACGAAGAGTGGGTGGGACAAATAAACTTTGAGCCTTTATCCTTTGTTTCATAAACCGTGAACCAGGCCACGTTACAACCCTTAAAAGACCTAATTGAGGTAAGGTTGTGTTGAAAGCATACTACAGCAAGGTTGATTAACCTGACTCCTAATGATCTTTGTTATTTGCGTGTGTTGATCACTTCATCTGTCATTCCGTAAATGGCTAGATCCACCTTTGTCTTTTATTTAATCATTCCACCGCGTGTGTTTCATCAATAAAACTTGATTTCAAAAAGCTTGCATGAATATCGCATTGAAATTGCCAATTTTTTACAAACAATACTTGTTTGCAATACAATTCAATATCAAAGAAATCCTAACCAATGGCAGCCAGCTAGGGGATTCGACTTGATAAATCAAGCTCAGTCAGGGGCAACCAAGCGGAAGGATTTGCCAATCTACCGAATCAGGGGCAGAACTCGTCAAGGTTTAAAATACTGGAACAAGTCTTCTCCAGATCACCTTATGACAAGTGTGGACTCCAGTGACCCATAATCAGGGGCAAGTGTTGTTCCCCAGTCGTTTCTACTGCAGTTTGAGTATCACGAATACAGTTGAACTGGGGCAATTATGTCTAGGATCATTTCTTTTCAAAAGTTTGAAGACATTGAAGCGTCTGGTGCGTCAATTCTTCTGTGAAATCCTTTTGATGACTTACCCTCACATACCAGTTAATCAGGGGCAGTCAAGTCGTGATTCGTCAAATCTCTAAGAGGCCAATTAGGCTAGGGCATATATTTCACAGATCAACCAGTCAGAAGCAAGTTCAAAAGGCCTTGTTGTGTTAAGGCAGTTAATCTGGGGCAGTTATGCCGAGATCTCTCCAAGAGTTTGAAGATATTGAAACACCTTGTATGCCAATTCTTCTATAAAATCCTCTTGTTATCGTCTTCTGACATACCATATAGCCTGGGGAAGATGAGATTTGAAGATGATCATTATGCCAGTAGGATGCAGAATCACTTTGTTCTTGTGATATCCTCTGCTAACTCCCCAATGAGCTATTACTTCAGCTAATTTTGACAATTCTCCATGGATTCTACACCAACGAAGAGATTAAGCTCATGATGGCAATCCTAGTGAAGTCATGATGCTATACCTCAAGTGGAATACTCCTTTTCCCAATGAAGTAGATCTGACAATCCTACTTGTTCATCCCCAGTAATGGTCCAATCTGATGAGTTTGGCTGGGTATCCTTGTCGAGATGTTTATTTCATCTTCAGTTTCGCTTCTTGTCTGTTTTGTCAGCATAAGCATAAGCATGGCATAAGCACTCATATGCATAGCATCTTGGCATTTCTGCTTCCTTTTCTGGTGTTTTCCTGTCTTTGTTCACTTTGGCGTTTTATCCCCAAATGACTGGGTTTGTCTATTCTCTCCAATAGAGTTGTCAGCCTTTAGGCATAAAGTGTCCATTCTTTTCTGAATTCCCCACAGAGTTTTATCCTCGTGGATGATGGTTGTTTTAGTTATCTTTTCCATATTTGGATAAGATAAATCCCCATTTGAGTTCATTCCTCAATTGGAGTCTTGTTTGACCGTTTCTTTCTAGCTTGTTCCTAGATTGAACTTTGGTCCCCGACAGGTGTGTTTTTTTTAACCCATCTTTGAACGTGCATTTATTTTGCACCGCTTCTCGCAAGAAGCAACTTTCACAGATCCTCATTAAAGACATAATTATTTCTCCAACAGTGTTGTGATATCATCATATCTTTGAAGCAGCAATCTCTTAAAGAAGCTGGGCAGTCTCTTATGAGCAGCTTATCTATTTTTGGTACTATTCAACCTCTTCGCAACCGTAATTGGGTATTCCCCAGGAAGTTTTATCTTCAGTTATACAACCCCGGTACTAACCTATCAGATTCTATACCTTTATGGGGGCCCATTTTTTGGTTCAATCTCCAATAAGGGTCTTCTTTTTCCAAAGTGCCAATCGGTCATGCTTGAACCTGTTGTTCCATCACTTTGGATGTCTTTTCCCAGTGAAGACCATTTTTCGGTTCAACCTTCATTGCGGATTCTTTCTAGAATGTCATCTAGTCGCGTTTAGCCTTGATGATCAATCATTCTAGATACTTTATTGGAGCCCATTTTTTGGTTCTATCTCCAACAAGGTTACTTCTAAAGCGCCAACCGGTCATACTTGAACCTGTTGTTCCATCACTTTAGAGGTTACTTCTAAAGAGCCAATTGGTCATACTTGAACCTGTTGTTCCATCACTTTAGAGGTGTTTCTAGGATGTCATTTAGTCATGTTAGACTTGATAATCAATCATCCTAGATACTTTATTGGGACCCATTTCTTGGTTCAATCTCCAATAAGGTTCTTCTTTTTCCAAAGTGCCAACCGGTCATACTTGAACCTGTTGTTCCATCACTTTGGATGTCTTTTCCCAGTGAAGACCGTTTTTCGGTTCAATCTTCATTGCGGATTCTTTCTAGGATGTCATTTAGTCACATTAGACTTGATGATCAATCATTCTAGATACCTTTATTGGAGCCCATTTCTTGGTTCTACTTCCAATAAGGTTACTTTCTGGCTCCTACCGGTTTTCCTTCATGAAGCAAATTATTTGTTACCTCAACTAACTGATATGGATACCAGAGTCTATTCTTGGCTCATTAACTTTGTTCCCATCTGAACTCCAGTTGTTTATCTTCGGTTATCTTGAACTGTTTGCTTATATCAGGTTATCTTGAACCTGTATTGCTCATTCCAGGTGTCTCTTATCTGGTGCGCAGAGTTTGTCTCTGTCTTTCTGGTTGTTCTTGAAGATCCATCTTGAACTCTTCGGTATAAGAATCCCCAGGAATCTTTGCTTGGTTGTCTGTCTTTTTTAGGCTGATCCCCGGATCAGGTTTTTCTTTCTGGTTTCATGCTCAGGAAGAGTGTGGGTTTGTTTTGTCCCCTGTAGTCTATCTCCCCGAATTTTCTTTCTCCAGTGGAGATTGTTTTTTAGTTTTTCCCCGGTATTTCTTTGGAGTCTCCCCAGTGAGTCTCTTTCGTTGGTTAGCCTGTATCCCCAGTGATTTTTTCTAATGGATTCTAGCTTTTGTCTTTCCCCAGTGAAGCTCGTCTTGTGTTTGCTTCCTGTCTGCCTTTTGGCGCCTTGTCGTGTCTGCATCTCTGCATCTTCTTCGGCATCATGTCTGTTGCATTGCATGTCTGAGCATCTGAGGGTAAAATTTTCGGTTATCTGTATTTAAATATCTTTCACCTTTGATCCCATGAGGATCTTCATCTCTCATGTCGTCCGGTGAAGATATTTAAATAGGGGCAACTGTTGTACCCCAAATTTTACCCTTTTTTTTTCCGCCAGTTGATGTTTTATTTATTGTTCTCTATTTTTACTTAATATTTATTTCAATATCTTTATCTGTCTTTATTTTAATTTATATTCAATGTGGCCTTTTGTTATTTCATTTATATTTACGTTGTTTTATTAATTTAAATTTATCTTAATTAATCTTAATTTTAATAATTAGTTTAAATAATTAGATTAATTATTCATTTAGTTTATTTTTCTAACTAATTTTAATTTAGAATATCTAATTAGTTTATTATTATTTTTATTAATCATAGTATTAATTCAAAATTAATTAAGAAAAAGAGCATCTCCATTTCTCACCAATTGGCCACGTTACAACAAAGAAATTCAAAAGGGACTACATCATCCCACTTTTCTTCCTTTTTAAAAAAAAGCCTGGTTACCGTTGCTTTCCATGTTGAGCAAATCTCATCCAAACAAGTACAACCTATTGACTTTGTTCCTTGACTTCCCAATGTTCTTTTGCCACAAACCCATGCTTCAAGGCTGCACCACACTCCTCTTTTCATGCTGAACATTGTACCAACATATCTTGGAAAATCAGAACGGCACTTTTTTTTCAAATTTCACAGCTTATAACGGTAGTTTTTTTAAAGCTCACCTCATTTTTGGAAGCATAAATAGGGAGAAACCCAATGGGAGGGGGGACCGAAAAGAACAAAAAAACCCATCTTCAATTCACTCTCTCAGCATGTGAAACTCACTTCATCTCCTATAACTCTCCAACCTTGAAACAACAACAACTTTTCAATAAACACACAAAACCATTTTTTTTCATGCCAGACACGTAAAAACACTTACATCCACAAACTCCTTCATTTTCACTCCATGAACAAACAATGTTCCTTTTCATCACAACACCAAAACCAAGCTACACAAACATTTTGAAACACCTAAAAAAAACCATAACTTGTCATGTTTATGATCTTTCCAACACATCATAAACACAACATCCTCCGTTGCCATCAAACTGCATCAAACCAACATCACCTGTGCACGCCGACAACAACAACGACGACTTCATAGCAGCTCAATCAACTCAACTCAATATTGCACCTTTCTGACGAGTTTCGAGCAATGACGCCGCATCATTAGCCCTCTTTTGGATCGCAATAATCAACTTCAAACTCGTCTTCGCATTTCGCAGCACTCACAGTCATCGTAAGTTCGTGTTCAAGCGCATATCCTCACGGCTATACATCGCAAGCAAAGGTACTCGTATCATACTTTGAACTTCTCATGTTCATTATCATTGTTCTCCTAAGAATTTTTAGTATTGTATACCATTTACTAACTGTGTGCAAGCCGTTACGATCAATGAAAGTTTGTGATTTACGTTGTTACGTGAATATGCTCGTTGTGTGTGTGGCGTTGTATACTGTTTAGTAGTAATGTTTTATATTCCCTGTGTATGTGAAGTGTTGTGAACATATTGTGCCGTATGATGTGTGAAATTGTGTGCTTGTGTGAGTAACACGTAGTGTAGTAGGTATAAGTAAAGCGCAATGTGGTGTAATGTATTAATGTGTGTGTGTTGTGGTGTTGTAGTTGTTGTTGTGTGAGACAATAATGTTGTTTTGGGTAATGGTAAGTGCTTTATTGTAGTTCTGTTGCAGTAGCGTACTGATAATGATATTAGTCTGTGTGCAATGTTTGTAGTTATGTTAGTAAGTGTGACATTGTTATAGTAAAGTTGTGGTGTTAAATGATTGCTTACATATGACTGTGTTATTGTGAAAGGGACATGAATGTTGGGTGTATGAAACAGAGGTTTATTATGATGAGTTATGCCACTTAATGAAAACGAATTGATTCTACTTGTTGTATTTGCTATCATGCTTTAATTAGTATCTGTGCGTGATATGTAGTGCCAGTTGCTGTAACACGTAGTGTAGTAATCATTGTAGCGATTTGATTGTTACATGTACAGTACTTGTATAATCATCATATAGTTGTGTTAGTGTAGTGGTATTGTGTATAATTTATAGTCATGTATGTGTTTTGTCTTATGCCATTTACGTTTAGCAAACTATTGTTTGGTTCAGTTTAAAAACTTAGTTCTGTTTGCTTGTAGTATAGTGTCTGTCAAATTGTTTGATTAATGTGCTATATTCATCTGTATTGTGTATTGTCATGTGTGTTTGTACCATGCCTTCATGATCTCAATAAGTGTGTGATCACAGTTTGATTTTAATATCGCGTGTCTTGTGAATTTTGTAAATATACTGCTGTAATAAAGTGTAAAATAACTTTGTGTGTGTGAAATGTATTTGCAGGATGTGATTATGTGAATAATAGTAGTCGTGTGCAGTGTGTGTGATGAATGTTGTATGTGTTGTAGTACTTAAAGTATGTGTGCAACGCTGTTTGCAATAGTGTTGTGGTGTGTAAAATAATGTGATAGTGATGTTTAAAAGTGATATATGGTAGTGTGTTGTGTGTGTGTTATATGATTGATGTAGTGTTGTCAGTGAGTTCTGCTTGTTTTGATGCGAATAAGTCATGTGTGTATGTGTGCACTTAGTTATAGTATGTGTGCACGGCTGTTGTATTTTAATCTTTTAATTGATCCTTTTCTTTTATTTTCTCTGACCAGTTCTTAGTTTATATGTTATTAGGGGTGGCATATACAATGGATGTATAGCCACCCCAGTGGTAGAGAAGCCGCGCCTAGAACCTATAGAACTGGGGTTCGAATCCCCCTCGCCCCAGTCCTTTTGATTTTTTTTCTGAACTTCACTCGCTTCTCATTAGATATGTGTGTTTCCATTACATTTCCAAATTCATGCCTTGGCCTGGTGGTGTGAGTTTTGAGCTGCAGGCGAGTGGACCTGGGTTCAAATCCTCAAAATGCCACTTCCTTATTTTTTACCACTTAGTTGTTTTTATTTATTTTATAGTTTATACCTCAATTTTCAAATTGTTATAACTTATTTGATTTTTATCATTTTCCTTCTGTTTTTTTTTTTGCTACATTTCCCTTATTGAACCTATTTCTCAAATATGAAAATAAATTAGTAAAAATATTAATTTTTTAGGCCTTTATGCATGATTAGATCATAAATGTTTATTAGGGTCTTTGTTACCCTTTCTTATTCATCATGTCATGTTATATCTATCTATCATGATTGGTCATTGTCTAACATGTATCATTCTTACTTTGCATTGATATCGTGACTTTATCTCATATCATTATATTATCCATATCTTCTTGCATCATCATGTTTGAATTATTGACTTGTTATCTTCTAGGATTTTTATAATTTTTATCTTATCCCCATTCCAAAGGAAGGTGATTAATGTTGACTCTTAAAGTCATAGTCCCCACCTTAACCTAGTAGCCTCATAAGAGCTAAACCTTATTTCTTGGCCTCATCAGAGCCATGGAATTACAACTAGCTTTAGGAGAGAGTTCTTAAACTCTTAGTGATATTCATCTTAATGAATATTCACTTTCCCTATTGACTAAAACATAACATAGGACCATTATAACTAGACTTAGAGAGTTCTTATACTCTAAAATGAGGTCACACTCATTTCCCCTCTGAATATTGACCACAGTCAATCATTCAGTAGAAGTAGAACTATGCATACTCTGATTCTATTCCCGAGGATACGTAGGCGCAAAGTGCGATGCTTTGTCGAGTATACTTAGATACTAACCTCTAGGGTTTCAACCTTTAGCATAGAACCCTTAGCAAACATAATATAGTATAACATTAACAAGAGGTTCCCGTAGAGTACTACGGATACTTAGGGTGCTAATACCTTCCCTTAGTATAACCAACCCCCAAACCTTAGATCGCCCCCCTTTAGGTTTTTCTAACGATCTTGAACCTTTCCTTTGGATAAATCAAAGTCGGTTGTAAAAGAATACGATGCAAGTTAATTAATATCTTGTTATCCGATTTTCACCGTAACACCCTTTTAACCAAAACAAATTTTGGGCCTCAGACCTTGTATAAGTCCCTCTGCGTTAAAAGAAAACCTCGGCGCGATCGCCAATTCAAAAACCAATCATCTGGGCCTACCCCCGTGTTATAAGCCCCATTCCTTTTTTAAAAAAAGAAAATTTCTTGGGCCTCTTGAGAGAGTGTAAGACCCATCCTTTTGTACAGAAAAACCTTTCTTGGGCCTCAGTCACTTGTATAAGTTCCTATACAAAGTCAAAACTACAGTGCAATCACTGATAAAACCTTGGCCCTCACCTTGAGCTGTAAGCCCCAACATTTCTTTCAAAGCACTTTCTCCTTTGATTTTGAAATATACTGTTGTTTTCAATTTCTCTTTGTTGAACAACTAACAATACATCATGGAAGCTCTACAACCGATTAAGTGTTTATATGCTTTCATTTACCGCTTTCATATGTATATAATTGTACTGTGGGGCTGTTTCACTGTAAGTCTTCTTTCATAAACTCATATCGACTGTGTAATAATAGTATAGATATTTAGAGTTTTCCCGGCAACTACGTCTAGCACTAAGCCCTGTTGATCACTCCTGAATAGAATAAACTAGATCCCCATAGGATTACCAGATACAGTCTTCCCTCCTCTTGGGGTTAAACAATATGGAGATGTGAAAGGCAGATTCTTTTTGAACCCTTTCTCAGATTGTCACCCGTAGACATTGTCAAAGAAAATCTAACTCCCCAGAGATGATCTTTTCTCCGTGAATGGCATCTCTTGAGTTTCTTCCAAATTCTCGAACTTTCCTGGTTTGATCCATCTCGGTGAATGGCATGTCTTGAACTTCTCGGGGTTTGGGGACCCACAGGCTTCCTAAAAGCATCCCCGCCTCCTCTTGGGCGTTGTACAAAGACCCGTCGGCTTCTTAGAAGTTTTCACAGCCTCCTCTTAGGCTTCGTATAAGGATTCTTCCTTCGGGAAGAGAGCCTCCTCTTGGGCTTCGTACAAATTGTCCCTCGGCTTCTTAAAAGTTTCCAGCCTCCTCTTGGGCTTCGTACAAATTGTCCTGACGACCTCCTAGAGGTATAGGAACAGAAAGTAGTCATCTTAATAGAACAGTCTTTCAACGAGTCTAGATCCTACTACTATCTCTCTAAGCATAGTATAAAAGATAAAACTCTATACTTGGACAGTCTAAGACCCTTGAGTCTCAAAGACATTCTCAAGCCCCTTTCAAAGATAGGGAAAACACCCGCAGACTCGGACAGTCTCAATACCCTTTGGATTTCCCATTTCCTTAAAAAATAGGAAATAACCCTAATCCTCCGATCAATGCCAAAAGGACAACCTTACCTTTAATCTTCATAAGAACTGATTTTCTCTTTTAACCAACATACTGGACCTGTCACTCAACTGAAACAGTTACCATAGCCTCCTCTTGGGCTTTGTACAATGATTCTCCCCAGCGGAGCAAACCTTTCAGCCTCCATCTCGGGCTTTGTACGAGATATAAAACACTCTCTTGTTGAGTCAAACCTCTCAGCCTCCATCTCGGGCTTTGTACAAGATACAAAACACTCTCTTGTTGAGTATAAAAGACTCTCTTGTTGAGTCAAACCTTTCAGCCTCCATCTCGGGCTTTGTACGAGATACAAAACACTCTTTTAGTGAGTATAAAAGACTCTCTTGTTGAGTCCAACCTTTAGCCTCAGTCTTGGGCTTCGTACAAGACACATATAAAAGATTCTCCTGTTGAGTCAACCCTTTTAGCCTCTATCTCGGGCTTCGTACGAGACACATAAAAACACCCTCTTGTTGGGCCACTAGCCTCCTCTTAGACTTTGTATAAGGAAATCCCTGTTGAGTCAATCAAACCTTTTAGTATCAAGGTTGTGCATCGTTCACAGTATACAAACATCAATAACTCTTTTTCCCCCATCTAATTGCTGTAAGCGGCAAGCCTCTGGATTATTTATATCCACGCCACTGTCCCTCTTTTAGCATGAGAAATTCCTAAGGAAAGATAACATTGCTCTACACTGAGTTAAAGTCTTCTCCTCTAGGTTAAAAAGCACCTATAAAGAAAATTATGGCATTGTCGGATTCACATATCCCGGTTAAAGTAATTCTCCTTTATAAAATAGTTGTGACAAACATACCCCTCTTTAGAGATGACAAATTCTCTCTAAAGTCAACACCCTTTTAGCTTCACATCTTAGGCTTTGAACAAGATACAAATAGACTCTTTAGCTTCATATATTGGGCTTTAAACAAGATACAAACCACCTTTAGCTTCACGTCTTGATCTTCGAACAAGACACCAAAACACCATTTCCTCCCATAGAATAGGGGGAACTACGATCGCTCTGATTTCCCTGTTTCGGTAAACGGGAATACGTAGGCATAAGATTGCAAGAAAAATCTTAGCGAACACACTAATCCAAAACCCAAATCCCATACCTCCATACATCAATCGAAAAGCATCAGTCTTAAACCTCCACCAACCACCCAGGCACTTTTTTTCACAAAATAACCTAAGAGAGACCCACAATCTTTGTAGCATCTGTAAACCAACAGTCATCTGTTCAAACTCAGTTTGCAAGCAGGGTTAATTGGAGACATCTATTTCCCTTCCTTCATCAGCTTCAATAGGATAAAAAATGAATCGAGTTGTAGTACCCCAAAAGCGATAGTGCTTCGCAACCACGCAAAAATTCGCGCTACAGAAGAAAATGGCGACTCTGCTGGGGACGCGTCTAGGTCTTGTTCTCTTCCCATCTCATAGGTAGAAACCTGAAAAAAAGCGTCGAGGTCTTGTACTTATTATGGTAAATAAATTCATGTTTCTTCTTCTTACTTCATAAAGAAAAATTATGAATATAATATGAAATGGACTTCTACTTTTTCTTCTTTCTTCTTAAAGAAAAATCACGAGAATAATATGAAATGAACTCCTAAAAATAACACGCATTTCATTGCTAGATGACACAAAGTGATTTAGATACAAAATAATATAACTTAAGTTTATAATACAAGTATGCTTTACAATCTAAAATTTTAATTAGTATCTTGATAGTGGTTGTTCAAAACATATAACTATAGATATAAATATTTTTTCCTCCTTTACCCATAAGAAATGAACTTCAATTTATGATGTCAATAACAAAGGTAGAATTATAAGTTCTAGTATCATTGATAAGTATTAGAATCCTATAATTGAAAATGCTTTATTAGTTGAAGGTTTAAAGTATAATTTCCTTAACATTAGTCAATTATGCGACAAAGGTAACGAAGTAATGTTCGATTCATCTATATTCAGGATCGTAAAAATTGAAACCAAACACTAATTTTGCTAATCAAAAAGTAAAAATCCTAATACTATTAAGTATAATAATATTACTTCAAGTGATCTATGTCTTATAATTAAAGAGTACGAATTGTGGTTATGATATAGGAGAATAACTGATATCCACACGAACTATTCAAACAAATCAGTAAGCAAAAAAATTAGTATCTGGTCTACCAAAATTGTATTTTTTTTAAAAAAAAGTTCTATGGTGCATGTCAAAAGGGTAAACAAGTAAAAACCTCTTTTAAATCCAAAAAAAAATCAATATTTTTAATAAAGACAAATTATAGAATAAGAAAGAAAAAACAAAAAGGTTGTGGGACTAAAAACCTAACCCATCAAAAAACTAGAAAAAATGATAGTTGAACATGCATAATCTATCTCTAAAAAAACTTTCAAAAACAAAAATAGGAAGTGAATCCCACCAAGTGTCATAATAATAAAAACTTCATTGACTAATCTATTTGTACATGCATTTGCCTATTTGAAAATGAGAGATATCTTGAATATAAATGAACGTATAATGTAAAATATTCTTTCATTTAATTAAAAGATTTCAAAGCACAATATTCACGTTAGAAAATACACGAATGATCAAAGTTTCTGAATAATTTTTTTATTTGTGATGGGTGAGCTTCTGTACATCCTTGGTAAAAAAATATATCAAACAATAGAAGAAAATTTAATAAATCAATCTAAAAAATGCCTTAACTTGTTTAAGTTTTTGAAATTTTTTTGCGTCATAACACACTCCTCTCTTGTGTTAGAAGTCATCAGAGTAACAAAACGGAGTATATTTTTCTAGTTGAAGGGGGTCAAGGAAGTCATATTGGTTAAGAGGTATGATTGAGGAGTTACAAATTGCTCAATCATGTGTGAAGATGCATTATGATAGTCAAAATGCAATCTATTGGGCTAATCATCAAGTGTATCGTAAGAGTAAAAAGCATATAAACATTCATTTGCACTTTATTGAAAAAACTTTTAGTTGGGAAGGTTTATTTAGAAGAAAACTTGGCTTATGTGTTCACTCAGTCATTATCTAGATCAAATTGACAGAATATTAACAGTGTAACCTTAATCATAGATATAATAGTATGGCATATCATAATTATAAATAATGCAATAAACATGTACCTGTCATAGTTGAATCCATTTGCTTTTGTGTAAACTGAGAATGCTACTGCCCTCTTTCTGATGGAACGATTACACTTAATTATCTGACCTAATAGGATATCCAAATATATAACCACCAGATGAGAGAAGGGACCTCTCAGCGGGCTATCCAAAAGAATGACCCAACCCATCACGGGTCATTCAACAATTAAGCCCAATACAATATTCATTTAATTAAATAAATTTATAATTGATATAATTATTATATTTTATTTAATAATTAATTAAAGTAAATCCATTATAATTTTAACATTCTCCCACTTGGATGACTTTAATTAATTATTAAAATACAACAATTATAATAAACACATATATCAATCATTTATCATCAAAATAATCTGAGAAGGCACAACATTTAACAATGCATAAATTGTATCCGATAGGGAAACAAATCACACATTTCAAATACTCACATTTCACATATCGATAATGAATATGAATTAACATAATATAATGAAGAAATACGTAATCCAATAATGGTTCAAGCATCTGGAATGCTATAAGAGATATGATTATTAAATTGACGTCATCTTATAGATATCTCAGTACAATAATTAAATACAACAATCAGACTCCCACTAATCCAAAATATCAAATAACTTAACTACACCCATGTTGGCTACATGCCTTTGGAAAACACTAACAGTTAAGCCTTTAGTTAGTGGATCTATCAACATGTTCTCTGTGGCAAGATGTTCAATTCGAGTATGAAATTCAAGAATTTTCTCTCTAACAAATAGATACTTAATATCAAAATGCTTCGAGCGAGAAGAGCTCTTACTGTTCTGAGAGAAATGTACAGCAACAGAATTGTCGCAATATATCACAAGTGGCCTAAATATGCTTTCAACAACCTTGAAGCGAGAGATTAAGTTCTTCAGCACATAGCTTGACAAGTAGCTTCATAGAAAGCTACATATTCTGCCTCCATGGTGGAGGTAGCTGTAAGAGTCTATTTAACACTCTTCCACGAAATAGCTCCTCCTGCCATCATAAAAATTAAGCTGGAAGATAACTTTCGGTCGTTAGGGCAACCTGCAAAATCAGAATCAGAATAACTAATGACCTGAAGCTGATCAGACTTCTTATAGGTCAACATGTAATCCTTGCTTCCCTGCAAATGTTGCATGACCTTTTTAACAGCTTTCCAATGACCCAATCCTGGGCTATTCAAGTATCTCTCTAAATATTAACTGCATATGCAATATCGGGACGAGTACAAACTTGAGCATACATCAAACTGCCAACAGCGGAAGCATACAGGACTCTTTCCTTTTCAGCAATTTCTTTATCATTTTGAGGACATTCAGATTTAGAGAGTTTATCACCTTTTTAGACAGGAACGATGCACGGGGAGCAAGACTGCATATTGAAGCGTTTAAGGATTCTTTCAATATATCCTTTTTTAGACAAACCAAGAACACCATGTGACCTATCACGAAAAATTTGGATGCCTAAAACAACAGAAGCATCACCTAGGTCCTTCATATCAAAGTGGTTACTTAACATTGTTCTTGTCTCATTCAAAAGACTAACACTAGTGCTAGCAAGAAGGATATCATCGACATACAACACTAAGATTATAAAATATCTCCCAGTGGTCTTTAAATAAATGCACTGATCTGAAGCATTTTCATTGAAACCAAAAGAAGTGACAACTTTATCAAACTTTAAATACCATAGTCTAGATGCTTGTTGTTGAATGCAGAATAGGGCAAGCAGCAAAAATATTTATTTTCGAAAATAATTCCCTCCAGGATTTATGTCGTGTCCACAGAGATCGGTTCGAGGGAAAGAATGTCGTTCGACAATCTCCCGCGTTTATGAGTTTGGATTAAATGGTTTTAAGGTAAATGCGGGAAAGTAACTAAGAACATAAAAAGTATACATTCTTCAGAGAAAAGAAACTTATCAAGCATACATATAATCCACTCGTCACAAACATAAATTTATCGATCATTTTCACTATACTACAATACTCGTCAAAATCATCCAGTATCGCTCACAATAGTGTCCATCTCTGGCTCACTGAGCTGAGAGAGCAACCGTATTACTCTCGTCGTCACTCTCGCCCACGACGCCTCGAAACACGGAAGGCATTAAGTTCCAACACCAAAAAGATTATTCTCCAAATCTATCTCTAGTATCTAGACAATAGATATCCATCCCTAATCAAGATTCATGATGTTTATCTCTAACACAACACAAATCCAAACATAAATGCAAAAATATCAAGGAAGACATCGATAATAATTTGTAAAGTAGATTTTATACAATATTATGATCAACAAAGATACATATGTTCATAGTAAATATACAAACACCCAACAAGATAGAGTTTACAAAAAGAGGAAAAAGAGATAAACCAACACTTCTCGAGTTGTCAAGACGATTGATGAGAATCCACCTCCGATTCGACAAGATGCAAGCTCCATTTGTTGTTTTCAAGCTCTCCTAAGAAGAAATGATGTTTGATGGAATGGGATCAAAAAATACCGAAACCATAACCTAAAAATTATGTTTTTATGCCTTATATGGTGTTTCTGTCCTTCAAAATTCGCCTGGCGAAATTTTGTTCGCCTGGCGAAGTTAGGCGGTTTATTCTGCACTTTTTTCACGCTTCTGGACTGTCTGGCTCGCCATAGCTTCGCCTGGCGAGCCTGGGGCGAAAGCTGTCATGACAGCAAAAATCTTGCACTGTTCCGGCCATAACTATCGAACCGTAACTCCGTTTTTCGCCCGGTTTGAAGCGTTGGAAAGCTTATTCAATGCTCTTTATGAATATGACAAGATATCCTTGCTTGAATACCTACAAAAATAAATACAAAACAATTAAACTCAATGATATTTACACAATAACGCAATATATACACTATAACCTAAAGTAAACATATTTACAAACAAAGCGGGGTTTACTCGTACGATATTAACAAAAAGTATCGATAAGTGAAACAAAACTTATATACAAAAATAGCTACAATTTGCACTTATCAAACTCTCCCCAACTTACATAATTATTTATCCTCAAACAAAAATCAAACAACTCAAAGAAACAGAGTGAAAACCAAAGACTTACGAATCAATAGGTTTTGAAAAACGGAAACAAATGTATGGTTCAAATGAAAAACGGTACACACAAAGTAAATACTTACCACTAAACTACGACGATAACATAGTCACGAAACAAATGCAAAATACAAAAATCATGCCAAACATCCTAAAACAACACAAGTTCAAATATGAATCACACCTAGCAAAAATAATCATCGGTAGATGAAAAACACAAAATGAGGGACTTTTCACTCACACAACAATCATGCAAACAAAAGACTAAATTATGCATTCATCCAACAATTCACATTGAACATACAAAGGCAAGAATCGCAAGGGCTTTCAAGGTTGTAATGTGGTGGGTAAACAAACAAGGGGCAATTTCTAAAGGTAATTGAAACAAAAACTTGCCTGATCAACTCATAAAGACTCAACACAAAATTCCAATAAACTTCTTCCAAAATCCCAAGTGTTACACAAAACACAATACTTATTTAGCACAATTATATGAACTCTTTTTGTTTCCTTTCTCAAGGATTTTTTTTCTTTTCTTTTTCATTTTTTTCTTTTTTTTCTTTTCTTTTTCAACCTCATAGAAACCAACCAATGAGTAAACAATCATTCTCTCCCCAACTTGAATTCAACCGCATCATCATGTGAATACTCCCTACTTTCTAAGGCAAGGTAAAAATTCATACAATAACACAAAGTTGAGGGTTCAAGAAAAAAAAACAATCAATCAAAATCCACACTAAAAGTGAATTCAATACTCATAGACAAGCATTAAGTTCAAACAACATGGATAATGATAGAAAGACACAAAGGGGTTTAACAAATACTCACACACTCACAAGGTGAATTGACTATTTAGCTAGGTAGTTGTGCTCAAAATGAAACAAAATGCCTTGATCCTTTTCATGCTTTCATACAATCAACACAAACAAAAGATTCAACATAATAAAATCCAGTTAAAACAAGAATGTCGGTACTCCGTGCATATATGAACAATAGAAGGCTTCCTCACAAAAAGGGTGGGAACTAAAGTGATTCACAACAAGAACAAGTATACAAAAGAATGAATGGTATGGAAGTTTGTAAAAAGCCTAAGTATAATGAATATGCTAAAGTCAAGAAAGCGATAAACACATACCTTGGACCTGTACAAAACTTAACAATATCATTACCATACATCCGCAAGTTGAAACGATCAAACTTGGAACATCACCAAAACTTCCTCAAGCTACTCAAAACAAGCTCATTGACAAATACGAAAACTATTAATATACACAAACTGAAAAACCGGCAAAAAATCATTAAACAAGTTGCAAAGTGAAGATTTGAGAATTTTACAAAAAATCCGAGTACAATTTGTTTAATGAATACTTACCACACTACCTAAACTAAACAACAACAAAAGAAAAGAATACACCATGCTTGTTTTACGTCGTAAGCTTGACGCCTTTACAATGCTTAGCTAGTAACTTCCTTCCTTCATGCCATAGTGATGCCTCACCGCGCAAACCAGAAGCAAGTGTCCTAACCAAACACTTAAACAAACGTTACGGGAACAAAATTTATACAACACTTGAACAAACATAATGGAAACAGACAATATATACGATATATACAAAACTAAAAAATAAAGAAACTATCGCAATGCGATTCAATATCAAAACCAATCCCCGGCAACGGCGCCATTTTGTCGATTGCAGAATAGGGCAAGCAGCAAAAATATTTATTTTCGGAAAGAATTCTCTCCGGGATTTATGTCGTGTCCACAGAGATCGGTTCGAGGGAAAGAATTTCGTTTGACAATCTCCCACGTTTATGAGTTTGGATTAAATGGTTTTAAGGTAAATGCGGGAAAGTAACTTAGAACATAAAAAGTATACATTCTTCGGAGAAAATAAACTTATCAAGCATACATATAATCCACTCGTCACAAACATAAATTTATCGATCATTTTCACTATACTACAATACTCGTCAAAATCATCCAGTATCGCTCACAACAGTGTCCATCTCTGGCACACTGAGCTGAGAGAGAAACCGTATTACTCTCGTCGTCACTCTCGCGCACGACACCTCGAAACACGGAAGGCATTAAGTTCCGACACCAAAAAGATTATTCTCTAAATCTATCACTAACATCTAGACAATAGATATCCATCCCTAATCAAGATTCATAATGTTTATCTCTAACACAACACAAATCCAAACATAAATGCAAAAAGATCAAGGAAGACATCGATAATGATTTGTAAAGAAGATTTTATACAATATTATGATCAACAAAGATACATATATTCATAGTAAATATACAAACACCCAACAAGATAGAATTTACAAAAAGAGGAAAAAGAGATAAACCAACACTTCTCGAGTTGTCAAGACGATTGATGAGAATCCACCTCCGATTCGACAAGATGCAAGCTCCATTTGTTATTTTCAAGCTCTCCTAAGAAGAAATGGTGTTTGATGGAGTGGGAGCAAAAAATACCCAAACCATAACCTAAAAATTGTGTTTTTATGCCTTATATGGTGTTTCTGTCCGTCAAAATTCTCCTGGAGAAATTCTGTTCGCCTGGCGAAGTTAGGCGGCTTATTCTGCACTTTTTTAACGCTTCTGGACTGTCTAGCTCGCCACAGCTTCGCCTGGCGAGCCTGTGGCGAAAGCTGTCACGACAACAAAAATCTTGCACTGTTCCGGCCATAACTTTCGAACCGTAACTCCGTTTTTCGCCCGGTTTGAAGCGTTGGAAAGCTTATTTAATGCTCTTTATGAATATGACAAGATATCCTTGCTTGAATACCTACAAAAATAAATGCAAAACAATTAAACTCAATGATATTTACACAATAACGCAATATATACACTATAACGTAAAGTGAACGTATTTACAAACAATGTGGGGTTTATCCGTACGATATTAACAAAAAGTATCGATAAGTGCAACAAAACTTATATACAAAAATATCTACAATTTGCACTTATCACTTGTTTTAATCCATATATGGATTTCTTCAGTTTGGATACTAACTTCTCTTTTCCTGCTTCAATATAACCTTCAGGCTGAATCATGTAAACATCTTCAACAAGTTCTACATTCAGAAAAGCTGTCTTCACATCCATTCAGTGAAGTTCCAAATTAAAGTGTGCAACCAAAGCCATAACAACTCGAAAGGCATCTTTGGTAGAGACGGGTGAGAAAGTCTCTTTGTAATCAATCCATTCTCTTTGACTATAGCCCTTCGCCACTAGTTTGGATTTGTATCTATCAATTTTACCATCAGGATTACGTTTAGTTTTGAAAACCCATTTGTATCCAATGGCCTTGCAACCAACTGGCAACTCTGTGAGATCCCAAACACTATTATAAGACATAGAATTTAATTCATCATGCATAACATGCAGCCAATCATAAGCATGAGAACAAGAAATTGCTTCATTAAAATTGGTAGGATCATCATCGTCATGAATATAAAACTCACGTTCTTGGAGATACACAACAAAGTCATTTGATATTGTAGGCTTTCGAGCTCTCTGAGAACGTCTCAATTGAACAAATTCAGCAATGTTACTTAGTTCAGCAACACCAATAGGCTATAGGGTATCAGTTTGTTCATGCTCATCTATTTGTGGGGCCATAACTTGATCATTATTTTGAATTAGTGGAATCACAACCTCATTAGGGAAAGGAATAATTGGTATAGGGAGGAAAGTACGATCTTCTTCAAGAGTAATTGGTCATGGCGTAGAGCTCCACTATCCAAATCACCCTCAAAGAAAATTGCTCTATCAGATTCAATGACTCGTGTAGAATGAGAAGGATAATAAAATTTACAACCTCTAGACCCAACACTATATTCGATGAAGAAACCACTAACAGTCTTCATATCAAGTTTCTTCTGTTGAGGATTGTAATGTTTAACTTCAGTCTTACAACCCCAAACATGAAAATCTCTCAAACTTGGCTTCCTGCCTATTAATAGTTCATAAGGAGTCTTCGAAACTGATTTACTAGGCACCTGATTTAGAATGTAGACAGCAGTCCTCAAAACATCACCCCAAATAAAATCAGGCAATGACGAATGACGCATCATGCACCTAACCATGTCCATAAGCGTGTGATTATGTCTCTCTACAATTCCGTTCTGCTGAGGAGTACATGGCATAGTGTATTGAGCCTCAATACCACATTCATATAAAAATCTAGAAAATGGTCCTGGATTTCTTCCAGTCTCATCATATCTACCATAATTTTCTCCTCCTCTATCAGACCTCACACATTTGACCTTCTTTCCTGATTTCAATTCAATGGCAGCTTTAAAAGATTTGAATGCATCCAAGGAACTAGACTTGTCTTGGAGAAGTTCTATCCATCCAAATCTGGAGAAGTCATCTATGAAAGTGATAAAATACTTGTATCCACCCATAGCATTGGGTGTAATAGGTCCACACATGTCTGTGTGAATCAATTGCAACACTTCTTCAAATCTATTCGCTTTTGTATTCCTGATTTCGGCAGTGAACTTTCCTTTAAGGAAATCAACACAAGTTTCAAAAACAGAGAAGTCAAGATTAGGCAGAATACCCTCCTTAATTAGTCTTTCAATACGAGGTCTAGAAATGTGACCTAAACGCCTATGCCACAATATCGAAGAATTATCATCTTTCCTATTGCGCTTTGTCCCAACAATAGAATTAACAGACATCTCATTCACATTCAACATATATAAACCATCACGCAAATTTCCATAACCAACAACAGCGGAATTAAAACAAACATCAAGTTTTCCATTATCAAAAATAAAAGAGTAACCACATTTATCCAAAGCTGAAATAGAAATCAAATTCCTTCTCATTGAAGGTACATAAACTCCATCTTTTAAAATCAAAATGTGTCCGGAAGGTAAAAACAAGGAAACAACTCCTATCTCCATTACCGATACTCTAGCTCCATCTCCCACAATGACCTTCGCCTCAACATCACTTGGTTTCCTCAGGCTTGTGAACCCCTTCAAAGAATTCACGACATGAATAGTGGCACCTGAGTCCAACCACCAAGTATTGGAAGGAACATCTACTATATTTGATTCAAAACAAGCTAGAGCTAGGAGTGTACCTTGCTTTTCAAGTTTCTTTTTCAAGATAAAACAATCATCTGCCTTATGTCCATACTTCTTGTAGTACTTGCGCTCTCCTTTAAAGACATTTTTCTTAAGAGACTTATCCTTAGGCTCCAGAAATTGTGTTGTCCTTTTTCCTTTCTTATCATCAAAATGACGTTTTCCCTTATGGAAGTTTTTCTTGAAATCCTTTGTTCCTAAAGTAGAAGCAACAAACTAAACACTTTGAGCTTTTGCCTTTTTCATATAATCTTCCTCTTGAGTTACTATGGCTATCATCTCATCCACGGACCATTCGACTTTCTGGGTATAATAGGAGGTCCGCATAACATCAAATTGGGGAGGCAGAGACTCAAGAACCCTCCAAATTAAAGTGTTATCACCAATTTCAACTTTGAGAGCTTTAAGCTTATTATAATAGTGGATCAACTTCATAATATGCTCACGCATACCACTAACACCATCATACTTGGTTTTCTCAAACAGAGAGAGATACTCACACTTTTTAGCCTTATCAAAACGAGGGAACTTCTCACTAACAGACTTCAGGTAATCTTTAGCACTCTCACTTTCTGGTATGCTTTGTCTTATAGATTTTTCCATAGTGTAAGATATCACCTTAAGGCACACTCTATTGGAGTGTTCCCATTTTTCATAAAGAGTCCTTTGAGCTTCAGTAGACGCGCCAGTAATAGCGCCAGACTTTTCAGTTCTCAGAGCCAAGTCAAGGTTGGCTATAGCCAAATAAAGACCGAGAGACTCTTTCCAGTCCTCATAATTGGTCTCATTCATAGTTTTGACGGAGTTAGGAAAAGAGACTATTATGAATGAATAACGAATCATTAAGTGAATAGTTATGTAATATAGGAAAAATGATTCCACATATACCAGCCAAATATTTTCCTAATAAAACTCTAGATTATTATGATCTTACCTCAAAGATAAAATAATAAACAGAAACTTATATTACCAAAATTTCAATATCGATAGGATATTTATACATGATAAAATAAGCATAAAATGTCAATAATATTTTGTATCATAACAAAATTACACTAGTAATAATATACCGATAGGGTATAGTTCTTATTAATATAATATAGATCATAATTATCAATAAATAAAAGTTTATTTATTCTGAATTTATATCAATAATAATATATCGATAGGATATGATTATTAGTAATATAAATAATTTTATCACCATCAAATTAATTGCGTAATTACCAAACAAAATTCATATAACTCATGATAAGTGATATTATAATCATACAAATCAACAATATTTATTCTAAACAAATATGATAATTTATATTATTATTACGATAATTTTCAATCATATGCCATTTACGTAATAACATCAGTAATAGCAATTTAAAATCAACTCAATAAAACTTCACAAGCCAAAAAGGGATAATATTTGCAATAAATCAATACGGTTGATTTTGCAGTATCAATTTAAGATTCCATTCAATAAAAGTGGATCAAATTATTATTTTAAACAAAAATACTATTTGTAATAAATTAATACATGTTAATTTAACGTGTTATTTTAGTTTGTTATAATAGTTCCACATATTAAAAGTCGCCTGATATTTAGCAAAAAGGTTCCACATATTAATACATGTACTATTGCTACTATTTAGCAAAAAACGTATACTGTTGAACCGCTAACCAAAAAGGTCGCATAATATTTCAAATATTATTTTGAGGCAAAAGGTATACCTCATCATGCATAACTGAAACAAATAAAATTCATGTTCTACCTTCACGCACAGTGGCCAAAGGGGAGAGAGGGAGTCTTCATCTCCTTCATCTGGTTTATAGATTTTTTTTTGTTAAAAAAATATTATTGATAATTTTTTTTAAATTATTTTCTCGTACAAATTTAATATCAATTGAAAATTAGAACAGATACGTATCCATAGAAAAAACCAGTACACACATATCAGAAAAATACGCACATATGAATTAAAAGAAACATAATTTACATAACAATTAATTTTCATAACACAAATTTAAAAATTTCAAATAGCCATACAACATATCGGACCGACTCTAATACCAAATGACAGAATGTTAACAGTGTAACCTTAATCATAGATATAATAGTATGACATTTCATAATTATAAATAATGCAATAAACATGTACTTGTCATAGTTGAATCCATTTGCTTTTGTATAAACTGAGAATGTTACTGTCTTCTTACTGATGGAACGGCTACACTTAATAATCTGACCTAATGGGATAGCCAAATATATAACCACCAGATGAGGGAAAAGATCTTTCAGCGGACTATCCAAAAGAATGACTCAACCCATCACGGATCATTCAACAATTAAGCCCAATACAATATTTATTTAATTAATTAAATTTATAATTGATATAATTATTATATTTTATTTAATAATTAATTAAAGTAAATCTATTATAATTTTAACAGTTCTATGTATTGTTTAGACTTGATCAATTTTTTCGAAGAGTGATTCAAATTTAAATAGACAAATAAGGTAATTGTTGATTAAATTGATATCGATATTGATTTAAAGGCAAGTTGGAGATTTATGGATTTTGGTCTTAAAGTTGATTTTATTGTAAAAGTTGAAGTTTTGGTTATGATAAAAACGTTAAACATTTCTGTAAAATTATATATATATATATATATATATATTCATGGAGTTGTTGAATTTTATAAACTATTTTAATTAAAATAATTTTACTTATAATGTTATATAGTAAAGATAACTTTGTCAACAAAAAATGAACTAACGATAATATATGGATGTACATCAACGCATATAGTGTAATATGATAGTGAATGTATAACTTGTTCCACTTATGTGTACTTTTTTTATAGTGATTGTGTTACTAGTACTTTATCAAACGGATTGCCACGTAAAAGCTTCACTTTCCTGCATAATTAAATCCAAATAGCCGCATTATAATGTTGCCCTTTTCTAAAAGGTTTGTTGCCTTTTGTTGAAGCTAATAACATAGCCACATAATACTACCTAGGATTTATTTATTTATTTTAATTTATTCAATTTTATTTATTATCTAAACTTTGACTTCTATCAAAGTAATGAAGCAATTTCAATCAATAAAATATGGGCACTATGGTGCTCAAAATTTTTTTATTCTTATAAAGTAATTTTTTTATTCTTTTAAAGAGATGAAGGAAGTCAATACTATTTGAGTGAGTGTATTGAACATGATAAGTTGTCTACCACAAAACATTTAAAATAAAATAAAAAAATAACATTAATTAATGAATAGTTTAGTAATTCAACGGAGTGAAAGTTAGTTGTGTATTCGATGGCTATTTAAAACTCATAGATGTGATTCTCTTTGCTTTAAGTGGTTATATCGGAAATAGAAGTGTCAATTTAGGGGGCTGGGGCCTTAATTTCAAGGCCCCAAAAAATAAAAGGGTCTAAAATTTTAAAAATAAATGAGCCTAAAATATGTAGGTCCTCTAAATTAAGGGTCCCAAAAATTCAAGTAGGGCCTCAAAGCCCCAACATTTTCAAAATTTCACTTTTTATTTTTTAAAATAGATTTTTTCAATCAATATTTTTTAAAATCATTTTTTTTTAATTTTTGGAAAAAATCGTTTTTTTTTCGGAAAAAATCAATTTTATTTTATTTTTGAAAAAAATCAATTTTTTTAATTTTCGAAAAAAATCGGCTTTTTTTATTTTTGTAAAAAATCGGTTTTTTTTATATTTGGAAAAAATCGAATTTTTTAATTTAAAAAAATTCGGTTTTTTTATATTCGGAAAAAATCGGTTTTTTTCATTTTCGAAAAAAATCGGTTTTTTTTTTTTTTTTGAAAAAATCAGTTTTTTTTATTTTCGAAAAAAATTGGTTTTTTTTTTATTTTCTGAAAAAAATCGTTTTTCTTAATTATCGGAAAAAATCGGTTTTTTTATTTTTACGGAAAAAAATCGGGTTTTTTATTTTCAGATCGTTTTTTTTTATTTACGAAAAAAAATCGGTTTTTTCATTTTCGGAAAAAATCGGTTTTTTTCATTTTCGGAAAAAATCAGTTTTTTTTTTATTTTCGGAAAAAAACGGTTTTTTTTTTATTTTCGGTAAAAATCGATTTTTTTCACTATCGGAAAAAATCGATTTTTTTCATTTTCGGAAAAAATCGGTTTTTTTTTGTATTTTCGGAAAAAATCGTTTTTTTTTTATTTTTGGAAAAAATCGATTTTTTTCATTTTCGGAAAAAATCGGTTTTTTTTTTGTATTTTCGAAAAAAATCGGTTTTTTTTATTTTTGGAAAAAATCAGTTTTTTTTATCTTCGAAAAAAACTACTTTTTTTTTTCGAAAAAAATCAACTTTTTTTATTTTAAAAAAAACTAATTTTTTCCAAACAAATTAGATTTTGAGCCCCTCACTTAGGCCCCATATAAAACAAAAATATGAGTGGGCTTAAAAATAAGGGCCCCAAAAAATATTCATATAATAGGGGGCCTAAAAAATAGGGGCTAAGTAGGAGGCTAATTATTAGGGCTTTGTCAAATAGAGCTTTTTTGACAGCTCTAATCGGAAATAGACTTTGCACCTTTAATATGGCATCGTAGCTACTCTACAAATTTTAGAGTTTTAAGTTTAGGGTTGTTCAAATTCAAACCAATCCAAATAAAAATAGTAAACCGATAAAAAAAAACCAAAAACCGTAAAAAATCGAAAAAATTTCGGATGTATTTGGATGTTATTTTGTAAAAACAAATCGGTTTAGATCGGATTTCAGATTGATTTTTCAAAACTGATTCAAACCAAATCAAACCGCATGTATATATTTTTTATACTTATTTATTTTTTATTAGTATATATGTTGTTTTAATTTAATATTAGATGATACTTATTGTTTTAAATAATATTTATTAGTTTGATTTAATCTATTTATTACTACCTCCGTTCCTTTTTATAAGAGACAACTTATTTTTTAGGTTCATTGAATAATCAATGTATCTAGTCTAAAAACTGACCAAATACATTGATTATTCTATGAATCTAAAAAATGAGTTGTCTCTTATAAAAAGGAACATAGGTAGTATTTATTAGTACTTTTAGAATATTAATAAAGGATATAATTTATAATTTGGATATCCAAAAAACCGATCCAAATTAAACCGCATTAATATGGATTGGATCAGATTGGATTTTTTTAATCAATCATTCAAAACCGAATCAAACCGTAAGTAAATTTATCTTTGGATCGGATGATATCTTGCTTCAAAACCGATTCAAACCGAACCATGAACACCCTAATTAAGATATCACCTTACTCTTTATCTGTCTTCATCTTATTCTAATGTGCCAACCTTCTTTTTGGATACCATTGACTCTAAATTCCCATAGCAGCCCCCACTATTTCACTGCTATAACCATACATAGCCATTTCCAATACTCTCCATGAAGTGGCGTCACAGTCAAGAAACCAATGGACCCCATCACCTGTCAAGCTCAACCTGCAGCAAATGAAAAACGAATAAAATAAACCATCTGCAACTTGGTTCCAAGACCCACACGCAAGGATCCCCCAAAACCAGCAAAAAAAAGTTTCTTTCCACTCTACACTCCTATTTTTCTGCGATAACCAAAACTACGCGTCCTGCATACTGCTATCATCATACAAAAACCTGCTGCAACCACTCTACACAAAAGCCTACGAGACCTGCTGCAACACAACAATATTAAACAAAGACATGTACTTGGAAACTTCATTAATAAGTTTTGGAGATTGAGTTTAAAAAGAGAAAAGAAAATAGAAACCAGGAGAAGGGGACTTTCGTTTCAATCCCAACCTTCCCATTGCAACAAACTGACATCCAACCAATCTATTTCACTCTGTCAAAACTTCCACTACGACACAAACCCTCTATGCTTCAAACAACCTTCTGATTTCTCAAATTCTTCTCCAATCCGTCTTTCCCCTCATCCTTCACTAAACTTGAAACAACAACAACATAAACTTTCATCTTTATTTCAGAATATCAATCCCCTTCCGTAAACACTTCAACTCATCATCACCTTCACAAATTTTCTTCGCCAAAATCTCGTCCGGATACTCTCTTCTCTAACCTCACTCACCTTCAACTTTAACCCTCCATCTTCAAATCTTCAACTCAACCTTCATTTTTTTCGGACCCAAAACAAAACAACAACAACCCAATCGACCTAAACCTAGAACTGATCAGAATCAAAATGAAAAACAAAAGAGAGAATGAGACGAGAGGAAGCAGAGAACAGAAAGAAGAGTGAAATTGATTGTACCTAAGCATACGAAGACGGAAGCGAACTCAATCGCAAGCCAAATCAAGGGCTGTGCCGCCGCGCCAAGAACCGATTTTGAGACGAGTGCGATTCATGGAGATTGAGACGAGTTGTGTGTCAAAACTTTGGTTTCGGTTTCTTATTTGTTTCCGATGATTATTTACGCGATGATGAAGAGTTTCTCTCTGAGCAATCTGATCCATGGTCGTACGCGAGTTTACCCCATTGTTTTCGTTTCCTTATTTTTTTATGCGATGAAGATGAAATCTGAGCATTTCCTTTTTGGTTTATGTGAAAAGGTGACCTAGGATCTGCTTGTGAACTATTAATTTGTTTTATTCCAGACCCGTATTCTTTTTTCTTTGGTGGTATTTAATGGACTGCATAGTGATGATTGGGCTCGTAAGCTCGTGTTTCACTTTCGTTTTTTTAACATATATCTTTTCTTTTTGCTGATGATGACATGGACTTTAAGCCTGCTTGATTTCCATGTCTCTACCCTCTTCTCTACATGCACACCACCATATCATTGGCACCCTAACATGTTTTTCTTAAGTTATTTAGCAACAAGTTTTAGAAGTTTACCTTTTAATTAATTTTGTGTTCTTTAACTTATGTTAATTTTTAATTAAATTTTGATTTGGTTTTAATTTCTTTTTTGGATTTTGATTTCGAACTTTGACGTGGCGACAATTTAATTTCGATTTTACATTTTCATTTTCACTTTGTTTTATTTTGGGCCAATGATATACAAAAAATCTTGACTTGGTGGATTTATCCAAATTATAAAAGTCTTGATAAATATGAGGCCATTTTTTTATTTATTTTTATTGGTCAATGAAAATCAAATATTAAGGATTATCGATTTATTGATTTAAATCTTGATTAAGACGAGACCGACTTTGTTTTTATTTTGATTCCGTTTTCTTTATTGGGCCAATGATATACACAAAATCTTGACTTGGTGGATTTATCCAAATTACTAAAAGTCTTGATAAATATGATGCCATTTTTTTATTTATTTTTATTGGTCAATGAAAGTCAAATATTAAGGATTATCAATTTATCGATTTAAATCTTGATTAAGACGAGACCGACTTTGTTTTTATTTTGATTCCGTTTTCTTTATTGGGCCGATGATATTACAAAAATCTTGATTTGTTGATTTATTCGAATCACTAAAAATCTTGATTAGTATGAGGCCCATTTTTTATTTTTGTTGGTTAATGAAAGTCAAAAATCAAAGATTATCGATTTCTCGATTTAAATCTTGATTAAGACGAAACCAAATTTATTTTTCATTTCGATTCTATTTTCTTTATTTTGGTCAATGATATAATAAACTTCATGTTTTGGTTGACTTCATTAAATCGACAAAACTTTGATGAATATGAGACCACTTTTTCTTTATTTCAATTTCATCCACTTTTTAGTCGATGAAAATCAAGAATCGTTGATTATCGATTCATTAAATCTTGGTTAAGACGAGACCCATTTTATTTTCATATCGATTTCATTTTCTTTATTTTGGTCGATGATATAACAAACTTTATGGTTTGGTTGATCTCATTGAAGCGACAAAATTTTGATCAATATGAGACCACTTTCTTTTTTTCAGTTTCTTTCACTTTTGGTCGATGAAAGTCAAGAATCATGATTGTCAATCTTATTGATAAATTATGATTAAGACTAGACCATTGTAAATTCCATTTCATTTTAATTTTAATTGGACTACTAACTTTTATTTTTCTCTTTGGTGAGACTTGTAAATATTTCTAGATGAGGCCTTGTGGAGGACCTTCTTGTCTTTGTTATGATTGTGGTTGCCTGTTTCATTTGACACTTCTTCAATACCCTTCCAAAGGAAAGTCATTCTATTGACCTCAAAGTCATAGGTAACTCATAAACCATCTTTGACCACATAGTCATAGCCACCTCCCTCCTTGACCTCATAGTCATAGGACATCAGCCTTGACCTCATAGTCATGGCCACCTTCTCTTTGACCTCATAGTCATAGAGTACTCTCCTTTTGGCCTCACAGCCACTCAATCATAACTTAGAACTAGGTTAGAGTTTCTAAACTCTATGTGAGACTCATCACTTTGAGAACTCACTTTCCCCCCTATAACTTAGACTTAGAGAGTTTCTTAAACTCTATATGAGCTCATACTCATTCCCCTTGGAACTTTGGTCATAGTCAATGGTTCCTCAAAACCACCATTAGTTAGGTGAACTACGGTTGCTCTGATTCTTTAGTCAGATACGTAGGCACAAGATGCGACATCTTGGCCAGCAAACTTAGTGTACATACCCTTAGGTCTTTACCTTCACCTTTAGCATAGATATCTTTAGCAAGCAAACATAACATAAATTAAGAAAGAGGTTCTTGTAGAGTACTACAGATATTAAGGGTGCTAATACCTTCCCTTAGTATAATCAACCCCCGAACCTTAGATCTCTCCCCTTTAGGTTTTCTCGATCTTGAACATTTCCTTTGGATAAATAAAAGTCGGTGGTGAATTCAAAGTTTTGTGATACAAGTTAATTAATAGCTTGTTATCCGATTCTCACCGCAACAGAAATGACGACTTCACTGGGGAAATAGTATTTGAGGGTTAAGCCTACCTTGTTTATGCTTGTGTTTGTTATATGTTTTGCTTGCTTACTTGTACATATCTGTATATATATGTCTGTACTTGGATCTTCTGTTTAGCAGGGATGGTACCATTGAATGGTGAGATAAGTCCTAACCCGGACTCGAGAGCACATATATGATTGGATCATGGTGTAATCAATAGTCGGTTGTTGGGAGTAGTCCTAACAATCTATGGCATATGATGATCACACTCAGATGAGGCCCTTTGGGATTGTTGATGTCTGATGTGAGCAGTCGCATTGATATCACTCTTTCTAATTAGGAGCCAGGGATTCTGATGACCGTAGTTACCTTCACCCCACTTGGCCTTTTAGGATGTAGTGCGGTGGCTATGAGGGAGTAGTCCCAAGTAGTTGTTATGCGATACTACACTCAGACGAGTTTATCTTGAGAATATTATTAACCCGCGTGCGTAGTCACATGGGCCGATAATATCCGAAGGATTTACGTAGACTCTGAGAAATTCTAGAACCCTGTTCTACAATTGATGAACCTATAGTACACACCTATTGGGATGGGTAGACCATGGCTCCATTCATGAGACCCCTAAACTTAGGACTTGCGTGCTTTTTTGTGTGTACATATGTCTATATGTGTGCTTGTGTGTTTTATACATTGCATACATCTCATCGCATCCATTGATGGTTTCAAGGAACTCAGACAGTCATTCCTTTGCAAAAATCCTTAGAGATCATGGTTTTTAAAGCAAAACTCTTCAGTTTTCCAAAAAGTTGCAACTTGTTGTTGAGCTCCTTGAAACTATTTGGCTTGCATTAGCATCGCATGCGCATTTGCATTTCTCAGCCTTGAGTCTCATCTATCCTTTATCTGTAACCCAGTAGTTGACTTCCTGAAGCCATCATTGGACTTGAAGTAGCTTGTGAAGGATCATGAACTCAGAAGAGCAAAGCCAGTTTGTGACCAGAGCAGACTTTGACTTATTGAGAAACCAGTTGGATCAGATTATGATGGCTTTAGCAAAGAAAACTGATAACACTCAGAGGACTTTTGTTGCTCAACCTGTGCAGATTCCTGTTGAGAATCAAGTTATACAAGAACATGCCATTGTCCGAGATGGACATTCCTCTTCTATTGATGCTGTGGAATATCGTAGTTTCGCATTTTCTGAACCAGATTCCCAAGAGGCAGTCCCTGTGATGAAAACCAAGGATCCACGAGACGTTGAGTTAATGGAAAAATGTTGTGCCTTGGAAGAAAAGCTTGATGCCATCAAGGGCCGTGATGTTGCTGATCTGAATGCTTTGAACATGTGTTTGGTACCCGACCTTGTGATACCTCCTAAGTTCAAGACACTAAAATTTGAGAAGTACAAAGGGGATAGTTATCCGAAACAACATTTGGTGATGTTTTGCAAAAAGACGACTTCACATGTCCGTAACGACAAGCTTATGATCCACTGTTTCCAAGACAGTCTGAGTGGAGCATCATTGAGTTGGTACATGCAGCTAGAAAACAATCACATCCTATCATGGTCAGACTTAGCCCACGCCTTTATGTAGCAATACAACTACAATCTTGACTTGACTCCTAGTCGTTTGCATTTGCTAGACTTATTTCAAGAAGACAATGAGTCCTTTAGAGGATATGCTCAGAGGTGGAGAGAAATAGCAGCTCGCGTCCAACCACCACTCTTAGATAAGGAATTGGTTGACTGGTTCGTGGATACCTTGCAAGGTCCATACCGAGAAAAGTTGTTTAGCATTGTGACATCAAACTTTTCTGACTTGGTGATAGCTGGAGAGCGTATTGAGAGTGGTCTCAAGAACGGAAAAATCCAAGACACCCTGGACATCCCAGCTAATGAGAGCGAATCAATTGTCAGTTCTCAAGAAGAACGGGAGAAATAAAGCAATTCCACTTGGGAAGCTCCGACACTTCAGCCTCAGTGCTCATGCAACTCAAGTGTTCAGAGTCAGCAATCTTTTGGGTCTCAGCATCAGATACCATCCTCTCCACAGAGACAATATTCTTCTCCAAATCAAAAACCTCCTCAGTATCAACGGTCCTACCGTCATCATCCGCGGCAGCATGCACGACCAAGGCCAAGAAAGCCAAAGAGGAATTTCACTCCATTGCCAATACCATACAGACAGTTCTTGCCAGATTTAATCCAAAGTGGGCTGATAATGCCAGAAGAGATAGATCCAGTGTCTTTTCCAGACTCCCCAGGCTTTGACACCAATGTCCATTGTGACTACCATGCTGGGGCACAGAGGCATTCAACTGAAGATTGTAGAGTGCTCAGAAACAAGATTCAGGCTCTGCTTGACTCCAATATGATCACATTCACTCCTCAAGGCATTCAAATCAATAATCCTTCACCTAATCAAGCGGATTCATCAGACTCTGAAGTGGAAGAAATTGTTGAGAGTGGATGTGAAGACGATTCTCAGACGGATCTCGACAATCAACTCTAAAGATGACTATCCCAGTTTGACAAATCAAGAAGGAAATTCCAGTTCCCCGAAGCCAGCAAACTTTTGGCTGTTTTAGCATTTTGTTGTTTTTCTTTGCATGTTTGAATCTGCTTTTTGCTTATAAGCTTTGTTGTACTTTCAAATTAGCAAGATTAATGAAATGTTTGTGCACCTTTTGATTAAGTCCGTTCGTTTCACTCATTTTATTTTCATGAAAATAAAAAATATATCTTTATCTTGTTTCTTTCCATTTATCAAATTTGTTGTTAAGCAAAGATTGGGGAGGATGATGAAAATATTATCCATAATTGTTGTGGTATGCTTTCAATTAAACCTCGCAGAGGATGTAAGACATTGTTTTAATTCCCAAACACTGGAGAAATAAGGAAGATAATCCCTCGTTAACCCTTCAAGCCTAGAAGTAGGAGTTTTCTTTTTTTACACAAAAAACCCTTAAAATCTCAACCTTGGGGCAGGGTAGTTCTCAGTTTAACTTGGTTATGCAATCGAATGCAAGCGCTTCATACAAGACACCAGTCAGTACTCTCAAATCAAATGAGTAAATATTGTACAAGTTGTTCCTCCAAGCAATAAATAAGGAAGGATCGTTGAGAAATCCTTAATCAAAGAATAAGCCGAGTCCCTTTCAAGGCAAAAGCCAAGAAAGATGGGAAGTCCAAAAATTTGCCTTATACAAGAAGGCTTGTACAACAGCCAAAAAGACGAGGTCTCATAACCTCAACAATCAAAGAAGAGGTCTCCTAACCTCAAGCAAAAATAAGAGGTCTCATAACCTCAATGAAGAAAGAAGAGGTCTCAAAACCTCAACAATCAAAGAAGAGGTCTCAAAACCTCAACAATCAAAGAATAGGTCTCATAACCTCAAAAGATAAGAAGAGGTCTCAAAACCTCACCAAAGCAAAGAAGAGGTCTCATAACCTCAAACAAAGACAAAAGGAGGTCTCAAAACCTCAGCAATAAAGGATAACCAAATTTTACAAGGGAGTAATGACTATCCAAGGTGTCCGAATCATCATCAACTATCATCAGCCTTTAGGAACTTGAATGTATAGCTTAAGTTAACTGAGCATAGGATCGGAGTTCATCACGAAGATTGGGTGGGATAAATAAACTTTGAGCCTTTATCTTTTGTTTTCATAAACCATGAACCATACCACGTTACAGCCCTTAAAAGACCTAATTGAGGTAAGGTTGTTTTGAAATCATACTACAACAAGGTTGATTAACCTGACTCCTAATGATATTTGCTATTTACGTGTGTTGATCACTTCATCTATCATTCTGTAAATGACTAGATCCCTTGTTTTGATTTAATCATTCTACTGTGTGTGTTTCATCAATAAACTTGATTTCAAGAGCTTGCATGAATTTTGCATTGAAATTGCCAATTTTTAATGAACAATATTTGTTTGCAAAAACAATTTAATATCAAAGGAATCCCAACAAATACAACCAGCTAAGGAATTCGACTTGATAAAGGAAGCTCAGTCAGGGGCAACCAAGCGGAAAGATTTACCAATCCACCATTCCAAGAGTCATTGAATCATGAGCAGAACTCTTCGAGATCAGGGTATTGGGGCAAGTCTTCTTGAGGCCATCTTATGACAAGTTTGGACTCCAGTAACCCACCAACAGGGGCAAGTTTGTTCTCCAGTTGTTTCTACTACAGTCTGGGTATTGTATATTTCAAATACAGTTGAACAGGGGCAGTTATGTCGAGGTTCACTTCCCTTCAAAAGTTTGAAGATATTGAAGCATCTGGTATGCCAATTCTTCTGTAAAATCCTTTTGATGACTTACCTTCACATACCAGTTAATTAGAAGCAGTCAAGTCGAGATTCGGTAAATCTCTAAAAATCAACAACATCTCCTTTACAGATCAACCAAGCTGACAGGGGCAAGTTTGTTCCCCAATTCACAAGATCAAGAACTTTGTTGTGTAAATGCAGATAATCTGGGGCAGATAGGCCGAAATTCATGAATCTCCCCAAGAGTTTGAAGATATTGAGGCATCCTACATGCAAATTCTTCTGTAAAATCCTCTTGATATTTTCTTCTGACAAACCATGTACTCTGGGCAAATGAGTTATGCATAACTACTCAGCCTTTGTGACATCTTTTGCTAGCTCCCTAGTAAGCTGTTACTTCAGCTAATCTTGGCAGTTCTCCCTGGATTTCCCTCCAATAAAGAGATGACGCTCATGATGGCAATCCTAGTGAAGTCATGTTGCAATACCAAGTGGAGTAATATTTCCCCAGAGAAGTTTGTAATCTTGAAGTAGAACTACTGATTCTGCAGTTCACCCCCAGTGATGGTCCAATCTGATGAGTTTGGTTGGGTATCCTTGTCGAGATGTTTATTTCATCTCCAATTTCGCTTCTTTGTCTGTTTTTTCAGCATAAGCATAATCATGGCATGAGCATGACATAAGCATTCATGTGCATATTATCTTAGCATTTTTGCTTCCCTTTCTGGTGCTTACCTGTTTTTGTTCACTTTGGCGTTTATCTCCCCAAGTGACTGGGTTTGTCTATTCTCTCCAATAGAGTCGTCAGCCCTAAGCATAAAGTGCCCATCCTTTCTAGAATTCCCCATAGAGATCAATCCTCGTGGAAGATGGTTGGTTCAGTTATCTTTTTCCATGCATGGATAAAATAAATCCTTATTCGAGCTCATTCCTCAATGGTTGGAGTCTTATTTGACCGTTTCTTTCTAGTTGTTCCTAGATCGAACTTTGGTCCCTGGCAGGTGTGGTTTTCAAACCTATCTTGGAATGTGCATTTGTTTTTCACCATGTCTCGTAGGAAGAATCTTTTGCAGATCCTCATTGAAGACAATTATTTCTCCTGCAGTGTTATAATATCAACATCTCTTTGGACTTTATACCCAACAATAAGTGGCAATCTCCTTAAGAAGCTTGTCTTGCTATCATCACCTCTACAACGATAAATGGCAATCTCTCTCACGAGAAGCTTATCTGTCGTTGGTTTTACTCATACTTCTACAGTTACAAATAATGTTACCTTCAATCAGTCACTTTCCATCAACCTGTTTGATGTGATCCCTATTTGAGTTATTCCTTGCCATCAAACCTTTTGATGATGTGAACCTTCAGATATGCCTTATTCCTTGCCGTCAACCTTTTTGATGATGTGAACCTCCAAATATGTATTATTTTCTTGCCGTCAATCTGTTTGATGAGGTGTTCCGAGTTCAGTTTTTGTACCCTCGGATATGTATTATTTCCTTGCCGTCAAACTTCTTGATGATGTGATCCCTGATTTGGTTTCCTTGCCGTCAAACTTCTTGATGATGTGATCCCTATTCTGGTTTCCTTGCCGTCAAACTTCTTAATGATGTGATCCCTGTTATTGTTCCTTGGCGTCAGCCTTTTTTGACGATGTGAACTTCGGTCAGTTGTGAACCTCATTCAAAGTCC
The DNA here is from genome assembly GCA_022829125.1 of Lathyrus tuberosus. Lineage (NCBI taxonomy): Eukaryota > Viridiplantae > Streptophyta > Magnoliopsida > Fabales > Fabaceae > Lathyrus > Lathyrus tuberosus. The sequence continues at coordinate 4,123,155 of JALAZF010000203.1, read as the reverse complement.
AGCTCATACTGGCATTCAAAAGTCCAACTCATACTGGCACTCAAAAGTCCAAACTCAAATTAGTGTATACTGACATGTCACTTCTGAGTCCAATCCTTATTGGTACTTTAATCTGGTTCCCAACAGAAGTTCAATCATTATTAATATTTCTTTGCATGTCACTTCTGAGTTCAATCCTTGCTGGTACTTTAATCTGGCTCCCAGCAGAAGTACAGTCATTATAAATATCGCTTTGCATGTCACTTTTGAGTCCAATCCTTGTTGGCACTTTAATCTGGTTCTCAGCAGAAGATCAGTCATTATCAATTTCGAAGTCTAGCTCATACTGGCATCCAAAAATCCAGCTCATACTGGTAACCAAAAATCCAGCTCATACTGGTAACCAAAAAACTAGCTCATACTGGTAACCAAAATCCAGCTCATACTGGTAACCAAAATCCAGCTCATACTGGTAACCCAAATCCAGCTCATACTGGTAATCAAAATCCAGCTCATACTAGTAACCAAAATCCAGCTCATACTGGTAACCAAAATCCAGCTCATACTGGTAGTCTAAGTTCAGCTCATACTGGCATTCAAAATCCATCTCATACTGGTAGTCCAAGTCCAGCTCACACTGGTATCCAAACTATACCCCAAACTGGTGTCCTTTCTAACTCATATTGGAGTCCAACTCATATTGGTACTCGAGTCCAATCATTAATGACTCATTAACCTTATTCCTAACTAAAAAAAAAATCCAGTCATTTTCCATCATCTGGCACGCAAAAGTTTAATTTTGTCTTTTCTAGTTTTTTCTTGAAGATCCCGTTTGAACTCTTCAGTATAAGAAAATCCCAGAAAATCTTTTAGAGAATGTCTATCCTTTTATTTCAAACTGATCCCCAGTGGAGATCATGTCTTCTTTCTGGTTTCATGCCCAGTAAGAATGCGTCTTATTTCCCCAGTGTCGTCCGGTCACCTACGAACCTGTCGTCCATCTCCCTGGATCTCTCCCTAGTGGAGAACGCCTTTCTGGCTCATATCTCCAGTAAGGACCTGTAGGGTTTCTCCCTCAGTTTTATTCTTCTATCCCTAGTGTTGCCTCAGAGTACTACAGACGTTTAGGATGTTAAAACCTTCCCTAGGCATAACCAACCCCCGAACCTAGATCTCTTAACTTAGGTTTTTTCGTTCTTTACCCTTTCCTTTGGATAAATCAAAGACCGGTGGTGAATTTAAAGATTTGTGATTCAAGTTAATCTAATAGCTTGATATCCAATTCTCACTGTGACACATAGCTATTGTTTCAATATCTTTCTGGAAAGTTGAAGAACACTTCGACAGTATTCATATTTGTAAAGATTTGTATTAAAGTTTTTAGAAAAGGATAAACTTTGTAGAAATTGGTAAAGAAAGTGCAATGAAGAAAACTTCAAACTAAAAGTGTAGTAAAAGAAAAAATTGATAAATGAAAATAACTTTCTATTGAAATGAAATAATTTGGTGTTTCAGACGTACATTCTGAATGATAACTCTTTTCTCACTTGACTTAGATGCTTTGAGTGATTTTTTTAGTATTGTACAACAATTAAACACACGGAAATCCTAACACTAAGACCCCTATTTATAACATGTCGAAATAACTATCTTCAACGGATATTTCTCCAAAAATTGACACGTTCCGCTCTGCATGTCTTCATTTCGTCACAGCTCTCCATGCGTCATTTTTGAGAAACGGATAAGGACAAAAGACAGTTATCATCCGTATTTTAAATTTCAAAACTTTTGTCGAAGGAGAGCTTCATACACCTTCCGTCGAAGTTGTTTTCCATACTTCGAAAATATTTCTAAGTATTTTCCAGCATGTCCTCCTCATGAAGACTATTTCGACCAAGACTCTTTGCACAAATTCCTGTCAAATCCAGACAAAACTCAAAGAATACTTGATTTTACTTAGTGTCTTTAAACAAAAGCCTGGTGTCGAAATTTCTAGCCAACAAATTGCCCCCCAAAAATGTCATTTTAGAATGAATGGAGAAAAGGGCATTTTTTGAAGTTCACATTCGACGCCAAAAATCCTTTATCTATTGTGACGTCATCATAATCATGACAACTTTCCCCAAACGTCTCCTCAAACCCATGCGTGAATCTTTTTCAATCATCACACATCTAGTCCTTAGGAGATCGTGGGTCTGATTAACTGCTACCGTCCCATCACGCGACTCCTGCATGACACGCGTCCCACGATTTTTGTCACTGTTAATGTGTACAGTAACCGTTTCCACTTCATCCATCTATAAAATAGTGAAAACTACCATTTTCAAACTTTTCACTCTCTGAACTTCCTTGAGCGCACTTTTTCAACTCTTCATCTCTTTCAAATCTTTTTCTCCAAACTCATTCCATCAATGGCTTCTTCAACCAAGATCTCCAAAGATACAAGCAAGAACACTAAGGAGTCTAAGAGATCTGCAGAGCTCACTCCTGCTCACAAAATTTTGGGTCCTACAGCAATAAGCAACCAACAATACGTTCCTGACCCACCCCTTGAAGAGGAAAAACACAGAATATACCAGTCACAAGTACTTATTCCCATCTCTATTACTAGAAAAACCCATGCCATGTTATGTCCTCTTCTCAACCTTTCTGCTGACCCTGCTAAGGTTAAGGAATTCTTTCCTGCTTACCATCGTTACAAGCCTATAACCAATGGTCAAAAACCTAGGACTAGTGAAGAAATTAAAGCTGATGAAAGACTGAGAGTTGATGGTCAAGGTTCTCCTTCGACTAAAGCTTCTAGAGACCCAATTAATTTAGAGTATATGAACAATAGCTTTAGGGTATTTAGGTCATGCCCATTGTTCAAAGACCCCTCTGACTATCTTGCTTGGCTACAGAAAGTAGAGAAAGCAAAATCCCAAGTCTGGAAAGACATGGGCATCTTCGACATAATCCACTTGTCGAAGGTGGGACCTGGCTATTGCCCGTCCATGCTGATCGATTCCCTATATTTTAGGGATAGTACTCATAACGACTTTCAACTCCCTTGTGTAATGGTGGTTCTCACTTTATTCGATGTGGCTGCCATCACTGGACTCAAGCCAACTGAAGAGACTTATGATCCTAACTTTTTAGCTGAAGACTCCATAGGCTTCGACACAACCAAATCAGCCTTCACCACTTATATAGCTCAATATCATGATAAGAATTTTGACGAAGTATCTGATCAAGAGCATGTTGCATTTCTGGCTCTCTGGCTCTCCCGTTGTGTTTTCTGTTCAATATCTCTTCAGGTGGCGAAAAGATATCTCACCATGGCCAACCAATTACACGCTGGACACAATCTTTGTCTTGGCGAAATGATCCTTACCAACCTCTACGAATCTCTAGGGGAAGGCGTTACAACACTGAAAACCCTTAAATCCAAAGGAAAATTACTTCCTTATGGCCCTTTTTTATGGACCACAAAGCCTAGAAAATCTCCCGCCTGGGTACGGATGAATTTGCTTCTTAGAAGTCCTTCGACCTCTCTTTGATCTTTGAGAGAACTTCAGGTGCAAAGCGCCCTGGAGTCTGCTTGATGGGCTTCTTCCCAGGCTTTATTGGCAACTTCAGTTCGACCAGATCTCTGCTTAAACCAGACATTCCATTGTAATCTCACGTGAAGTAGTCTTTGAACTCCTTCAACAGTTGAATTACTTCAACTCTGAGCTGTGGGTCAATATTGGCACTGATGTAGGTTGGCATTTTGTTGTCCCTTCTCCCAGGTCAATTTCTTCCAAAGGGTCTTGCACCAGCATCTTGATGTTGCTTGTTAGCAGATCTTTTTCAAAACCCAAAGGGTCGTCATCATAGATGGTATCTAACCTTTAGCTTTGCACTTCGACTTGATCTTTGTCTGGTGGCTCCGGATCGAAGTTCTTCCCAGGACCTTCAAAGTGTTTTTCTTCATTTTTGGCTTCGACAGCCATGTATTTTACTTCATTCTCTAGGGCCACTTTCAATTTATTTTTAGCTATATAAGCTGAAATCTTTCTAAGTGCCTATGACTCAGTCATCGTCACCAAACTCGCTACCCCAACCAGTTGGTTGGATTTCTGTTGTTCCAAACACGTAATCTTCTTTGCCTACCACTTCCATATCTCACTGAAAGTCGTGGGATAGATATAGGTACAAGGAACAGAATGCATTATCTGCAGGTGGGAGGTCGAAACCTGCAGGGTTATAAGGCGCTATGTGGGCTAAGTTTTTGTCAAAGTGTTGCTCACTTACTTGATTGACCTTAGCCATATAGTAGCTTTGGTCTGCCTCTATGTTTTCCATAATCTCATCACTTCGCCAGATGGAGATTCGTTGGTGAAGTGATGATGGAATTGCACCTACTCCATGAATCCACTCTCGACCAAGGAGCAGATTATAATTCGTCTTTGACGCAATTACCATGAACATTGTTGGCATTGTGATTGTGCCAACTATCATATCTACTTGAATGACTCCCATAGTGGTGCCCAATTTCCCTTCATAGTTTGAGAGGACTATGTTGCGGGGCTTTATTTTGGAGTCTTTCGTCCTAATCTTCTTCAGCATGTAATGCGACATTAGGTTTACAGCCGCTCCACCGTCAACTAGTATCTTGTTTATACCAACATTATCTATTTTTCCTCTAATAAATAGAGGCTTTAGGTGATTCTTCATGGTCTTTTCGGGCCTTTCAAAGAAGTCATTTTTCTCTTCAACGCAACCATTATTCATAATATAATAACAGACTGACCTGTGACTGGCCACTTCTAATTTGACTTTGTCCTCTGGTTCATCCATCTCCGTAACCCTATCATATTCTCTGGACAGTACGGATACCACGTTGCATATGATATCTAATGACGGTTCTGATCCTGAATCGAATTCGTCCGTCATCATGTCATCATCTGCAACAATCTGGTCAGATTTTTCCTTTACTTCTTCCTTCTGGTCAGCAAACAACTTTCTCTCGACTGGCATCTTTTTCACACGCTTCTTGTCTTTATTGCTATCCTTCTTGATTGGTATGTTGCTACTTGACTCAGCTTTCTCTCTCTCTGCAGCCTCCCTTTTAACTTTGCGCCTTCTTTGTTGTCATCCCCACTGAGACCTTGACATTGGGTTTTTCCCCTTATAATTCTCTAAGCACCATGCTGATTGTTTAGAGACTTGAAATTCTCTGTAGAACGCTATTGACGAACCCCATTCAACTTCGAAATTCTGCCATTTTTTCTGTCCATGTCCCCTCTTCTCGACTGGCATTACCCACTTGTCCTTAGAGGTGTCAGCGGTGGGTTTGAATGTTGATGGCCTATTTCCACGTAACCCTGGTCCACCTTGGTCATGTATCCTTAGCGCTCCCTTCTTGTCAAAAGCCCCATGGTTATTTGAATCCCTCCAGTTATTTTTGTTCCTTACCTGTCGAACTCCCTGTATGTTCTTCGCAGCTTTTCGATCAAAGACTGTGCTGCACCTGGGCACAACATTACTTGTAAGTTCTTTCGTTCGCATCTATGGGGGAATTTGACCAGATTCTCGTCCTGCTTTGGATATGCCACCTTGACATATTCTTCTTGTTTAAGGTTGTGTTCTTCCACCTCCATCGTAGATTCTTGGGTCATTTCGACCATATTGACCCCAAGGTTGGAACCTCCAGTGATATCCAACTCTTGTAGTTTGATTCTAAGGTCTTCAGTAGCCTTAGTTTTGTTGTTAACTTGTATGAAACCATCAGCAATCTCATATGTTGTAATTACTTGGGTGGAACCTTCAGTAGTCCATTTGTCGAAGCCTTCAGCAACTTCTTTGACGAAACCCTCAGTGGTTTCTATTTTGAAGTCATCAGTGACTTTCTTAGCGAAGCCTTCAGTAGCTTCCTCGTCGAAGTCATCAGTGACTTCTTGGTTAAAGTTCCCAACAACCTGGATGAAAACCTCAGTGGTTTCTTTGTTAGAGTCCTCAGTAATTTCTCTAGTGAAGCCATCAGCAGCTTCGACCATTACAGCATCATTGGCGAAGTCATCAACAACTTCCACCATGTTGAACATAGATGGTTCTGAGTAATCTGCATCCGCTACAGGGAGAGGGTCAGAGTCTATCTTCATTTGATTCTTTAACTTGTTAACGAATTTGAGTCTTCCCTCCTTGATGGCGTTTTAAACAAGATCCCTGAAAAAGAAAGCATTGAGAAGTTTTATGGCCCAAAAATCTATGATACTTACAAAGCATTGACAAGCTCTCTTTTTTCTTTGTTCTAAAGGAGGCATTTTAGAGCCAGGAGGCACTATCATCTGGCCATTTTTAACTAATAAATCAAAGATTTCGTCACACTTGGTGACGTCGAAGGTATAGGTTCTTTTAGGGAACCTATCATTCTTCTCTGATTCGGCTGGATTCTTTCCATTTGACGGTGTTAAAACTTTACATGAATAAGGCGGGCCTTGCTTTAGTTCAACAAGGTCAATTTCACTCTCGTCGAAAAAAGGATCAGTACTAGTTTCTTGTTCGTCTTCGTTAAATTCGATGTTGGCTACCCTTTCCTTTCTATTCTTGTTTGCCCTAGCTTTCTCAGCCTTCAGTCGTTCTACCTGTCAAACTCTGTCAGCCAATTGGGCCATGTCTCTTAGGTATTGGGTATCTAATTTCTTCCTAATTGAGTAGTCCAGGCCACCAGTGGCCATTTCGAACAACTCATGCTCAGACCCTTGTGTTAAACACCTAGCCTTAAGCAATCAAAACCTATTCAAGTAATCGTCTATTGGCTCAGAGAATTTCCTCTTAATGCTAGCCAATTCTTTCAAGCTTATCTTCGACTGTCCCATATAGAACTGTTCATGTAAGAATCTCTCCAATTGAGTCTAAATTGTGGATCGAATTTGCTGGTAATGTGGTAAACCAAGTAAAGGCATTTTTGGTAAGTGAACTTGGGAAATATTTCATCCTTAGGTTCTCATTATTAGCAATTTCGTCTGCCTCTATTAGGTATCTTGCCACATGTTCGACTGTGGGCTCACTTGTATCCCTAGAAAACTTAGAGAACTTAGGGACTTTCCATTTAAGGGGTAATTCTATTTGCAGAATATACTCAGATAATGGTGATGTATAATTTTCCCTATGAAGGACAATATTCACCCCATTCCTAGCCATTATCCTTTCGACCATGGCTACTAGATTATTATCTGTTGCCACATCATTGCGTCGTACCTGATTTATGACTTCATCAGTATTCTGGTTCCTATTCACCATTACTACCCTTGGTTCCCTTGGGATTGGTTATTCAATTCTAGGAGCTCGACCCTAGGTGGTTCGACTGCTGCCCCCTAGTTTAATATATTCTCCTGGGGTACATTTCGTTGAACTTGGTTGATTGTGGGGTCTTCTTCTAAGAGTACCCCTGGGTTTTCTACCATCCATTCCCTCTGAGGTTGTCGAGGGGGTTGTGGAACACCAAAGAAATCAGCAATGCGCGTCATTTGAGCTGCCAACTATTGGTTTGTTTGGGTAGTATTTTAGATTAAAGGATTGAATATGACACCCATTTGTTTGGGCAAGCACCTAGACCATCTCATGATTACTTTCGTCCATCTGTTGCCTTATCACTGTTGCAAAATTGTTGGTGATATTTGGCACATGGGTGAGAAATTTTGTCCCTAAGGGCTGGCTAATTCGACCATGTTATTAATACCTGAACCAGATCCTTGCAATGGCGTAGTTACATTCACCACTAGGTCTGTAAATGCTGATGTGGTATTGTGCAAACTTGCCATCATTGATGTTGGCATGCCATAAGGTTGTTCGCGTCCTATTTAAGGCATTGAGTATATAAGGCCTGGATAAATTATTTCCCACTAGAGGGGGGTCACTGGTGGACCCTGTGTTCCCACATAGGATAAAATGGGACCACTCTAGGCAATCGACTGCACAGGCGTCGAACTTGTCGTGGATGGTATGGCTTCAAATACAGACGCTGGAACCGTACTGCCCCCCTGTCGAAGAAGAAGGGGGTGGTTCTCCATCATTTGGAGGATTTTGATTGTTCGGTGGATTTTGACTCACCATCCTCCTTACATATCTTCTCCTTGGTCTCTCTTTGTTATTTGTGGCTATTCTACCACTCCTAAGTATCATGCAACGGAGTGTAGAGAGATAGTAAAAATGAAGAACTTAATGCAAAAACTTTTCCAAAAACAAGAAAATATTTTGACACAATAGCTATGTCCCACCGGGTGTGCCAATTTGTTTACCGTGAAAATTGGTAAACAACCGCTGATCTTCCAAAAAATTGGTTTACTTGCAGGATCAACCAGTAAATCCTAAGGATATAACTATTGTTTTAATATCTTTTTGGAAAGTTGAAGAACACTTTGACAGTATTCATATTTGTAAAGATTTGTATTAAAGTTTTTAGAAAAGGATAAACTTTGTAGAAATTGGTAAAGAAAGTGCAATGAAGAAAACTTCAAAGTAAAATTGTAGTAAAAGAAAAAATTGAAAAATGAAAATAAATTTCTATTGAAATGAAACAATTTGGTGTTACAGACGTACATTCTCAATGATAACTCTTTTCTCACTTGACTTATATACTATGAGTGATTTTTTTAGTATTGTACAACAATTGAACACACAGAAATCCTAACACTAAGACCCCTATTTATAACATGTCGAAATAACTGTCTTCAATGGACATTTCTCCAAAAATTGACACGTTTCGCTCTGCATGTCTTCATTTCACCACAGCTCTCTATGCGTCCTTTATGAGAAATGGACATGGACAAAAGATAGTTATCATCTGTATTTTGAATTTCAAAACTTTTGTCGAAGGAGAGCTTCATACATCCTCCATCGAAGTTGTTTTCCCAACTTAGAAAATATTTCTAAGTATTTTCCAGCATGTCCTCCTCATGAAGACCATTTCGACCAGGACTCTTTGCACAAATTTCTGTCAAATCCAGACAAAACTCAAAAAACACTTGATTTTACTTAGTATCTTTAAATAAAAGCCTGACGTTGAAATTTCTAGCTAACACCCACACCATTCATATCTCTTTCAACTTCTATTTCTCCTCCGACCATCATTTCTTTCACCAAAATGACAAAACTCTGCACGGTGGATTTATTATTCCTCCCCTCCATTCAGTCTAATTGTACAATACTCTCATTCTGATTTTGGGTGTTTTAGTTATGATTTTTGTTAATAACTTGTACTGTTACCAGATCTGTTCATCTCCGATGGAGATCTTCATGCCGATTGTAATACCCCGTATTATCTAAGTGCTCATTTGGATATCAGATGAGATCAGATGAGTGTTTATGTGCTTTATCTATGATCAATTGGAATAATGGAATTCTCTAAGTGTTTTAAGTATGGTCAATTGGGATCAATAGAGCAACTGGTGAACTCTGAAGAGATCAATTATTGATGAAAGAGACAGATCAATTATTTTAACTCGAGAAAGGATTTTTAAGGTAACTCTAATAATTGATCAATTGGTTTGAAATGATAAAGTATCAATTGGAGATATTTTACCCCGTGGTATTATAATATATAATAAGTATATATATATATATATATATATATATATATATATATATATATATTTGTGTTAGAAAGAAAAAGAAAAGAAGAAGAAAGATAGTAAGAAGAAGAGGAAAAGGAAGAGAAAGAGAGAAAGTGGAGAAAGGGGAAGAAGAGAGAAAAGTTTGGATCATCACCATTTGTTCATCATCTTCGTCAACCTCCTCTTCGATTATCAGGTGGGTTATAGTTAGAAACTTAAGTTCTAGAAACTCTTGATGTTTGAACTTAGGTTAGAAATTGAGAGAAAATGATAAAATCGGTGAATCGATCTTTCTTACGGATAAAATGAGATATAAATTGCATGGAATAATCAACATGTATGTATAATCATCTGTTGATACTTGTTTGTGTGTTTGAAATTGTTTTGAATGAGATTGAAATGGAAGAGAGTTCATGAAAACAAGTATTTTTTATTCTGCGCCCAGAGTAACCGGTTACCCTCTGGTGAGTAACCGGTTACCCTTTGAAAAATTGGCTTTCTGCGCAGACAATGAATGAAGTAACCGGTTACCCTGTGATGAGTAACCGGTTACCCAAATGTGTCTCTAACTCTCATTTTGGCTCTATTTCTCAAGTAACCGGTTACCCTGTGGTGAGTAACCGGTTACCACTGTTGGCTGATGAAAAATATTTTTTTAGAAAATTCATAACTTTTGAACCGTGATTCCAATAGAAAATTCAGAAAATTCAGAAAATTATTCAGAAAATTCAAAAAAAATATGTTGTCTTCAACTTCATATCTCTTTTATTTGTTACCCATTTTTATTTTAAGTCATATCTAGTTTTTAACCATTTTTTTTTTATCATTATCCATCTTTATATCAATATCCATTTCAAACCAATTATCCATCCATATCCAATTATCCATCCATATCCATTTATTTATCCATAATCTAAATATCCATTTATAACCATTTTCAATTATCTTTCCTATTTTCTAACCAATTTCCATATTTCAAATTCAATTCCAAAATCCATTTTCTTTCCATAAAAATCCATTTGATTCACTACACCTTATCATAATTCTTAATATCCAATTCCATTTTTCTTTACCAATATATCCATAACTCATTAACCATTTTTGAATCCAATATCAATTATCCATCACAAAATTCAAAAAATCTACAAAACCCCAAAAGTCTTACAAAAAAAAGATTTCAAGGCCCAAGTTCAAATTCTACAAAAAGCCCATTATTGTTTCCCATTTACCATTCACTATACAATTTTTTAAGAAAAGACAATAAAAAAGGCCCATGAAGCTACACGGTATACTTTTGTAGTAAACCACCACATATCACTTGCCAGGACCCACGCATAAACCTTAACGCATCCCCACTTCATCCAACATTCAAAAAAAAAAGCATCAACAATAGGCTGCAATTCATGAACGATTCAAGAATCTCAATCCAGACAAACATAATTACAAGGCCCATCACCAAGCTCCGCCTCACACAAGTAGCTTCTTTGAACAAACTTCAAACAAAAATCAATTACCTGCCAAACCAGTCATCACACAACCTCTTTCTTTCTTACAAAAAAAATGAAAAAAATAGAAATAATTCCCAGCTGCTATGTACGAAAACCAGCCGAGCCACAAATTGCTACTCCACACCATGCCCCACAACCTTCCATCATGCCAATTCCAAAACGCAGCGAATAAGTGAAAATGACCTGCAAAACCGTACAGTAACCACATACCACAAACAAAGCCATAACCAAACCTGATGGAAACCGTGGAATCACGAGCAATAATCACCAAAGTCACCACATTTCACAAACTGTTACTCTCCAATACACAAAACAATTGACACAAAACAAATTCATAAAAGACACGTCATAAATGATGATTCGCAGCCAGCATCCAAAGCATCGGAAAAATTTGCGAATGACGACAAAAATTACCAGCTCAAGATCGATCCGTACGACACCAATTTCCAACTCACGTTCTTCAAACCACTTCCCCATAATACCCTCTTCAACTCCTATAAAACCAACCCTTTTTTACTCTCATGAGGAGCTCTCGGCCGCTAATAATCACTCTGCAAAAATCTCCCCTAAACTTCTTCTCCTTCAAATCTTCAAACTAACTACAATAACCTCCATTTCTCTTCACACCCAAAACAAAATTGATTCATAAACCAGACCGCAAAACTCCTTTAACACACCCAAACCTTTTTCTTTTACCCTCAACCGTAAACAACAACAACTCTTCTTCAATCAACCCATTCTCATTCAAACAACCCAAACCAGAAAATAAAACTCAACCAAAAGCCAAATCGAAACAGAACCAGAAAATCAGAGGAGATGAAGAGGGGTTGAAACAAACCCATAAACCCAGATTCAGAAACTCAAACCTTTCAAAGCGAAACGAATTGGAGAAATCAAGTAGAGACGGAGACGAAATCGAGACGAAGGAAGTGGGTAACGAGTTTATTTGTGGGTTTTTCGTTTGTTGCTCGTGCGATGATGATCCACTTGCGCCGAGTTTGAGGGTTGATGATGACCCTGTTTCTCACTTTTCTTTTTTCGCTTTTTCTTTTTTTATTTTTATAATGGTTAATGTTGTAACCTGTGTGGTATATATCGTTTCATCATAAAGGGTCTGAGGGCCTGTTTTATTTCTTTTTATTTTGGTTTTTTTTGTTAACCCTTTTATTCAGCTGGTTATGTTTTAAGGGTTGATGATGGGCTTGCAAAGTCCATGATGATCCATTCATGCTCACACCCCCTTAATCTAATCCGCTCCCCTTATTTTTATGTTCTTTTGTTTAGAAAAGTAGTTTAAAGATTATTGTTATTTTTAATATTTCTATTTCATTTTCTCTTTTTAGATTTTTTTTTCTATGTTATTTTATTTTAGGGCCAATGATATGACTCAATTCATAATTTAATCAAACCGATTAAATTTTGATTTATTTGAGGCCTACTTATTTATTTATTTTTATTTCAATTTATTCACTATTTTTACATTTATTTTGGGTCAATGAAAACCAAACATCGACGATTTGTCGATTTCTCGACTTAATCTCGATAAAGGTGAGACCTTTATTATTTTTCATGTCATTTTCAATTTTATTTTATTTCTATCATTTTTGTTTCATTTACATTTATTTTGGGGTCAATGAAAACCAAATATCGATCGATTTATCGATTTCTCGATTAAATCTCGATAAAGGTGAGACCTTTATTTTTTTTTCTTCTCATCATTTTCGATTTTATTTCATTTTCATTATTTTTGTCCATTATTCTTATTCATTTTGAGTCAATGAAAACCAAATATCGATCTATTTATCGATTTCTCGATTAAATCTCAATAAAGGTGAGACCTTTGCTCGTTTTCCTATTTATTTCGATTTTATTTCATTTCTATTCATTTTTATTATGTTTATTCATTTTGGGTCCATGAAAACTAAATATCGATTGATTTATCGATTCCTCGATTAAATCTCGATAAAGGTGAAACCTTTATTCTTTGTATTCATATTTTCGATTTAATTTCTTAATTGTCACTTTATATTCTTTTATTTTCATTTTTGGTCAATGAAAGTCAAAAGTCGTCGATTATCAATTTATCGATTAAATCGCGATTAAGACGAGACCAACTTTAATTTTATGTCAATACTATCTCTTGTTCATATTATCTCGATTATATTGTTCATATTCTTATCATTGTTCATATCATATTCATACTTGTCCATATTCATATTTATCTAACCCTCTTTTATTTGTTCATACACTTAATCAAAAAACACTAAAAATATCAAAACCCTAAAAACAATCATACTAATAGACTGTTGATAATGATCATCCACTTGCTCGACGCTTGCTCAAGGTTTAATTTAGGACACCTCGCACACACACGACTTTCTCTTAGGCTACCTTACAATGAGACCCTTTATTTCATGTCATCCCTTGTACTTTACATGTACCTCTCTCCCATTCCGATGTACGCTTTTAGTTTTTGAAATTCTGGTACAGATGTGTGATGTCTTGTGCAATGTCACAACATCGCAATCTGCTGAACAAGGCAATAATAGAAACAGTAAATGAACACAATCAATTGTTCACCCAGTTCGGTTCAACCAACCTACATCTGGGGGCATACCAAGCTAGGAAGGAAGTCCACTATTAGTAGTATCAAATTACAGACTCAACACACCAGTTGATAATCTACCTAATTCAATCACTACCCAATGACCCTTCTACCTAAGTCCTCCCTAGGTAAGAGACTCCATCTCACTTCCAATCATCTCGATGATGTCTAGCAGTCAACTACACCGTCACTGCATCAACAGCTTGACTCCTTAAACTTTTCTATTACATAGACTTTAGAAGACACACTTCCATGACAATACCTAGACATGACCCTTATGACTAAGACCAATACTTAGAGTTGCTTAACAGCTTCCTCCAAGAACAATACATCTCTTACCTACAGGCTTCGAGATAACCTTATTGACCATCTCACACCCCGAGTGGTTCACTAGACAAAGCCCTAAGGTTCTACATCTTGGACCCGTACTCATTCTAGGTTACAAGCACTCTATTTATAATATCATCCCAGCTGAATTTGGGCCTTCAATCATATCATATCAGCTGTAACAAATCTGATCATATCTTCAAATAAATCTTCATTTATTAGATCAGAATCTTCTCCATATCTTTATGCTTTAGATTCGTAACAATCTGATCTTCATAACAGATTGTAACAGAATATATATCTCCCTTGATTTTCGCCTGCATTCTCTGAATCTCTTTAGCAGAAAATCTCAAACACACCAGAACCACGTGCAGCCCTACACACATTAAAGTCTGATGTTCTGGTATAGTGATGTTACGACATCGCATGTGACATCACTCTTCAGCACTTTAATTCTTCAACAGCAAACCAGAATGTTAGTTAAAACATACCTATACTGTTAGAAGCTCATGTTGTAACATCAACCATGACAACACATTGTTTTAACAAAATTACAGCCAATTACAAGAACTTACAATCTCCCCCTTAGGCTAATTTTGGCTAAAACATATACATAGATATTGCAACTCAGATTACAGCAGTAATTACAATCCTACACTACTGTTGGGTGTTATCTGATCCTAACAGTGTACTGCATTCATGGGGAATCCTCTTCTGACTAATGTTAGGACATCACTATACGACATCAGCTCCAGGCAGCACATCAGGAGGTGCACATGAGGAAGAAGATATCCAATACTCCCCCTTAATACAACACATTTCTTTTTCCTTTCAACTCAGACCCGGAGAGGATGTAGAAGACTCCTCCAGAAAAGAAATGCTTGTCTAGACATCAAAGACCAATGGTGGCATGAGAGACTTATGCACACCTAACTTGATCAGACGTCCCCAGTCGACCTATGGCATAAGATGAAACTTAAGACGTGCCAATCTGCCAACTCATGTAACTTAGAACACAAGTCACAACTGTGTTCATAACTCAGGACACAAGTCACAAAGACTCAACACCAACTGTGGCTGAGACCTCGTTCTGCAACAGCTGGGACTGCAGACTTCAGGTAAAACATCTGCGCAAACCATTTAGCCCATCTCTCACTTTTCTCCCCCTTTTTAGCCACAAATTTGCAAAGGAAGCCCTCACAAAACCAGATCCAAGAAGTACTCACCCAAAGGCACACAAAAGCCATAAGACTTATGAACCAAGAACACTCACGAGTTGAAGGAGAGAAGAATTGCCCCTATATATATATCAGATCAGTTACTTAGGAATAACGAGCTTTGAATATTTCAAAGTTCTTGGTCAAGGAAACGCTATTCTAATGTCTTCCGTCCAAAACAGTCTTGACCAGATTTATTGTTTCCTAACTGATATATACCATAAATTGTGCCAAAACAGTTCCATACAGAGTCGGATCCACGTGTTGCACCTTATCCTAACACCACCGTTCAAAATAATTCCTTGTTTGGCCCAAGAGAAACATGTCCTATCCCATGTTCTGACATCTCATCAGACATTGTCTACTGGTTCACAGCACAACCAATCCAAGACTTCACAGTAGATTCCAAGACACAACCAATATCAATCACATCCAAAACTTCACAAGGCTAAACTCCTCCTAAAGGCAGGAATCGGCTGTACAAACATGCGCACTCCCCCTCAATCCTAGAGCCTTCTTAGTCAACACACATTGGCTATCTCTCCCTCCTTGTAGCCACAATAGGACAACCAAGTACACACAATTCCAAAGACAACCTCTTAAACATCCAACCACCATACTCACACAATGAGGTAGATGTACACTACTGGTTCAATCAGGTCAAAATTGTCATGTCCACACCAACATGTCATAACATGTTGTCTGACATTATATCCAGTCTTCTTGATCAGCATGCAGTCTTCAGAAACATCAGCAATAACTTCCTCTCAACATCTGAACCATATCAGACAAGGTCACACACTTACAAGCTTGAACACCCTGCAAGCTTCACACTATGTGCACCTTTGCAGCAGAAACCATAGCCAAGTACCCCAATGCATTTGCCCACTACTTCACATATCTGCTGAACCTCTTGGCTGATCAACTTCTCTCCAACAGGACTTGACCAACGGGCTAAATCTCCTTCACAGGCGTTTCTTCACTGAACCAATAGGTGAATAACCCTTTTCAGACTCTCAAGCAATGATCTACTTCAGTCTTCTCTACATACTCCATCCAAGGCAGACCTTCTACTTCATCATCCTCCCGTATGACTATGTAGACACTCCTTAGGCAAAATGTAGGCACCAAGCTCCTGAACCAGAGCATAATCATCCTTCACCAAGGATATCCAACCAGATAATGTCCCAACACAAGTTAGATCATTTGCCACACACCAAGACATCATCACCTTGATTCTTGATATGCTCTACCAACTGGACTTACTATTGCACAGTAATCCAAAGCATCAGGGAATAACCTCTCATCCACCTTCAAGAAGAATAATCTTCTTGAGTCTTCAACTCATCACCCTTCTGCCCAAGAGTAACTTGTTCTAAGACAATCCTCAATAATAATCAGTTGCCACACTCTGATTATCTTGATTCTTCGAATTCACTTCTGAGATCAACCAATGCCACAGTTTGATCACCTCAAGCACGAATCCTCAAATGAAAACAGCCAAATGCCACATTTTGACCTTTTTCACGTTTGTCAGAACTCTCACAAAGATATCCTGATCCACCAAGGAAACTTGATCTTCAAGTTACATGTTCCACTTGCTCAAGAGCAAACACACTTAGACTCCCTAAGCCATGGTCATGTAACATCTTCTCCTTCCTGCAGCTCCCGCAAACTGCCATGAGAACGATCTTTTTGAAGCATCCTATTGTTCATTCCTGTAGATCACCTTATCATTAGCTGATGTGCCACCTTACCAGCTGAGACTTCTGATGCTAAGCTAGATGTCAGAACATTATGACATCCAACTGTTGAATTCAACTCTTCCTTCTGCCACTCAGAAGAACCTCCTCCCTTTGCAGAAACAGATTTCCATGCTCTCATAGACTTGATTCAACAATCAAGTTTGAGTAGACAACCTCCATCCTGCTTAGAAACTCCAAAGACTTCAAACCTACCACATCTGAATCTTCAGAAAATAAGTAGTCCAAGACTACCCCATAGCAATACTAAAGAAAGTCATTTCCCTTAGTAGAGCCGTTAGTAGAAAGCCAGAGATAACTGCCACTTATCCTAGACCTTCACAACCAGAGCAACCACCCTGCTCCAAACCACTTAGATCAGAAATAAACTGATCCAAGCTGAAACCCACAAGACTATGATGTCTTCATATCTTTTAGCCTTAAACACATCAGCTTGTCAACATTCCTCAACACTCTGCCTCTTCTAATCCAAACTTATCCCAGATAATTTGGATGATGCTCCAAGTACACAATCCCCAATCAACCCCACCAGATGCTACATTCTCACACCACATAGAGAAATAACCAGCCACATAGAGAAAAATAAATTCTCAATACTTCTGCAGTCCTGCACTTTTACCTCAGACATATACATAGTCTCCCGTCAATGTATATTGTCATTAGTTGAAGGCAGACAAATACTCAACATTTGATCTGGTCTGACATACTTTTATGCACACTTGTGGCATTAGCTGATCCCTCTTTTATAAATTCACACCGCTGAACACTTCAGATTAGGTAAGTGGCTTGATCTGATACTTCACCATGAGCATAACTAACATCTTTGGCTGAGGAAGCAATGAACTGAAATGATGTTTCAACATCAGTCTAAATCACATTAAACATCTACTATGGCTTTGGAAATAACAACCACAATAATCCACACACAAGAGGATCGACCATCAGCATCTGAGCAACCTTCAAGATCACACTCTTCTAGAAGCTTCTTCTTATAAGCACAAGGTTCAGACCTCTTGTCAAACTTAAGAGTGATAACTTCTGTATAAACAACCCTAGACAATCTGCTACTTCCAATCCTTCAAGCCACAAAACTGAAAGAGCTCAAGCAAACACCAATTGACCACAGGCTGAAAAAAACCTGCTACTGCACACAACCTCTTGGATGCACTTTCCCTATAATATTGTCCTCAGACAGTTTAGCTCAAGCTTACTACCTTTTATATGAACAACATCTCACAAATTGTTCAACTTCACAGCTTCAGTGATCCTTCAAAACAACTACAGTCTAACAGGTCTTTGACTCAGCTTTTACCTTTAAACTGCTGATGTGTAGCGCGATGTCGAGACATTAGGATTGACATATCAAGCTTAGCTTCTTTCTTGATGAAACTGATAACATAACCAGAAAGACCCTCCTGAATAGGTCACCACAACTCAGCTTAAGAGATACCTTATCAAGATCTTCACTCCCGCATGACAGATTTGACAGTGATACTCTTTTGCCTTGGGCTCCACCCTCTTCTTTCTTCATCAAGCCTTAAAAACAATCCATTCCCCTTTTAATCACTTCTTTCCCCAAAACAAAGGTATGAGACAATCCTCAAGAATCTTTGATCAAACCAACCAGTTTAAGTTGCCTAGCACCAACTACCACGTCAGAGACCAACCTGCTGAGGAGACCAACCCTTAATGTCTTTCCAAGAGAATACCTTCCTAGAATCTCACCACCAGAGATACGAGAACCAACCAGGGTTACCTGCAGCGGAACATACAACGACTCCTCAACAACCTTCAGGTGCTGCTAAAAAATCCTTGCTTGTCACCAAAGGTCAACACTCTCATAATGGCAGCTCTGATAAATAGTCCATCCTTTACTTCAAGGGATCCTACACCCAACCGTATGAACTGTCCTAGTCCACAACTCAGCAACTATCTTCCTTGCTCACGAACCATAAAGTATCTTCCCTAGATCTCATCCAGAAATAGACAGGATGCCTGCTCTGATACCAATTGAAATTCTGGTACAGATGTGTGATGTCTTGTGCAATGTCACAACATCGCAATCTGCTGAACAAGACAATAATAGAAACAGTAAATGAACACAATCAATTGTTCACCCAGTTCGGTTCAACCAACCTACATCCGGGGCCATACCAAGCCAGGAAGGAAGTCCACTATTAGTAGTATCAAATTACAGACTCAACACACCAGTTGACAATCTACCTAATTCAATCACTACCCAATGACCCTTCTACCTAAGTCCTCCCTAGGTAAGAGACTCCATCTCACTTCCAATCATCTCGATGATGTCTAGCAGTCAACTACACCGTCACTGCATCAACAACTTGACTCCTTAAACTTTTCTATTACATAGACTTTAGAAGACACACTTCCATGACAATACCTAGACATGACCCTCATGACTAAGACCAATACTTAGAGTTGCTTAACAGCTTCCTCCAAGAACAATACATCTCTTACCTACAGGCTTCGAGATAACCTTAGTGACCATCTCACACCCCGAGTGGTTCACTAGACAAAGCCCTAAGGTTCTACATCTTGTACCCGTACTCATTCTAGGTTACAAGCACTCTATTTATAATATCATCCCAGCTGAATTTGGGCCTTCAATCATATCATATCAGCTGTAACAAATCTGATCATATCTTTAAATAAATCTTCATTTATTAGATCAGAATCTTCTCCATATCTTTATGCTTTAGATTTGTAACAATCTGATCTTCATAACAGATTGTAACAGAATATATATCTCCCTTGATTTTCGCCTGCATTCTCTGAATCTCTTTAGCAGAAAATCTCAAACACACCAGAACCACGTGCAGCCCTACACATATTAAAGTCTGATGTTCTGGTATAGTGATGTTACGACATCGCATGTGACATCACTCTTCAGCACTTTAATTCTTCAACGGCAAACCAGAATGTTAGTTAAAACATACCTATACTATTAGAAGCTCATGTTGTAACATCAACCATGACAACACATTGTTTTAACAAAATTACAGCCAATTACAAGAACTTACAGTTTTGATTGTGGTTTGTTTACTAGGAGCACCCCTAGGGACTAGCATAGACAACCCATTTTCAAACTAATACTCGATTCGTCGTCGAGCCCATTTTCAAACAAACCTATTTTCAACCAAACTCTCGATTCGTCGTGGAGCCCATTTTCAAATCAACCTCTAACCAAACCCTTTTCCAAACCAAACTCTTTTCATAACAATAAACCCTTGATCCAACGTCAAGCGGATTTTCATAATCAAACTCAAAAAACAACTAACAATTATCGTAACTCTTTAAGGTGAAAAATGGGGGTTCAAGTCTTTGATCTTCCTTCGATTGTTTGGGTGCGAGTTCTCTTACTCGTGTGTGAGCAATTGACGCCTCTTCTTTTAAACACATCCAAATAATCAAGCGCATACAATAAACCCTTGATCCCACGTCAAGCGGATTTTCATAATCAAACCTCAAAACGACTAACAACAATCGTGATTCTTTTTCAAGGTGAAAAATGGGGGTTCAAGTCTTTGATCTTCCTTCGATTGTTTGGGTGCGAGTTCTCTTACTCGTGTGTGAGCAATTGACGTCTCTTTTAAAATCAACCAACTCCCTTGTTTCGTGGGCGTACCACGAACTACGACTACTCTGATTCTTTATTCTCGTCCGATTAAAGATACGTAGGCACAAGATTGCGATGATCTTGGCGAGCACACTTTTTCTTTTTCCCCCGTTTCCACACTACCATCTTTTTCCGTCAAATCCCGTAGTCAAACTACGATTGCTCTGATTCCTCATTCTCGTCCGAATGAGCATACGTAGGCCCAAGATCGCGATGATCTTGCCGAGCACCCTATTCTTAAACCACCCCATTTTCCCTTAGCATCTTTTCCCTTTTATCTTACCTTTCCACATTTATTTTAGAGAAGAAAACAAACAAACTTAGCTAACGAGTATCGCGATTCGAATCAAGAGGTTCCCGTTGAGTACAACGGACGTGAGGGGGTGCGCGTACCTTCCCCTCACATAACCGACTCCCGAACCCAGAATGTGGTTGCGACGACCATGTTCTTACCCTCCTTAAAGGTTTTCTCGATATTTTCCTTTCCCTCTTTTGGGATAAATAAAGTTCGGTGGCGACTCTGTCGAACCATTTTCCGCGCCTTTCGCGCGAGGGTCCTGTCTTCGATGAAGCGATTTTTTCGAGGTGCGACAGAATGAAAATAATGTTTATGTGATATGTTGAAAATCTATGTCTTTGGATCGTAAATCCGATCGAGGCATGGTTATAGCGGATGCAAAGCTGTGAAAATAACCTACGGGATAAAAGTTATAAATATTGATTTGATACCCGATTAAATGAATCGAAGGGAACCTAAGGGTTATGTAACTTGTGATTGAATTATTATATGTAAGTTTAATATGCAATTGTAATATGCTGTGTCAAATATATTGTTGATTAACATGAACAAGAGAATATAAATGTTTAAAATATGGAATAGGAAGAGTGAGGAAACCTCAACATGAAACTATAGCGGAACCTAGTAATGAATAAGAATTGATAGAAACTCTAGATGGCGATGCTCATGCAGTCGATGTAGAAATGTAATGTGAGAGCAAGAATTGTCTCTACAAGTCAATCTATGTTTTGATGATAACAATATGTATTTGTGAAAGAATTATTTTATGTTCTAACGTGTGTTGTGTGCAGATCATAATTATAGAAGATATCAGATTCAACAAGCATCAGCCAAATGAGCGAAAATGATTATATGCGAAGTTACTATGTGTAACACAAGTCGCAAGAAGCAAGAATGCTTCTGTATCTGATCATGATCAGTCAAATCCAAGGATGTCGATATTGCTGTTGCAATGCTCTTGTGGATGCTCGCTGAAAGTGGTTGTGATTCTGAAGATTGCGAAGCTTCAGAAGAACAGAACCGAAGTGCTGAAGACTCTCATGACTTGAAGTTCTGAAGGCGGAAGGCTCTGAAGACCAAGTGCAGAAAGACTCTGAAGACTTATGTGTTCTGAAGATTATAGTTCCAAAGGTCAAGTGCTGAAGACTCTGAAGACGGATTCCTAATGGACGAGTTCTGAAGTTTCGGAAGACTTGAAGTAGTAAAGGATAATGTTCTTAAAGACAAGTGCTGAAGTTATGAAGACTGATTCCTAATGGACTTCTTCAAATGACTGAAGACTTGACGTATCAGATATCCTATCAAGAAGGCTCTACTCATGCTTCATCAAATTACCATCAGAAGCCTCTGAAGTTTGGAAGTCAAATGTTACCGTTGTGAACAACTGTACAGACTTCTCAAGAAGATATCCCGTCACTTCTCCCACAGCAAAAAGGAGATGTGTCAGTACAACTAATTATTACACAACGTCTCTTTTCCAACAACAACAGTATTTCAAACGGCTATATTTCTACTGGGCTATTTAAAGGAAAGAGCTCTCGCTTCTAAAGATGTCGATTCCATTGATCATCAATTAGATGTATCATTCATGAATTGACCAAGCCATTGTGTGAAGATAGCAACAACGACGAGTTTTCGGTGTAACCCTTAAATATCAAAAGCTATCACCATTTGCACATGGCCATTGTTGTTGGATCTCAACGATCAACATTCAACACAACAATAACAAATTAGAACAGAAGCTGTTGATGAAGAAGACAACAATGCAAATCAGTCAAGTCATCAACCCACCTTCTCGTCAGCGCTACATTGAAGATCTGAAGCAAGGAGTTGTTGCTCAAAGCTTGCTCACCCAAGAAGAGGAAGAAGAAGAAGATCTACAAGATGTCAACAACTGTAAAATCTTTATACATCTTTGTAGTTTCTTAGGATAGCAAAGAGTTGTTGCTCATATCTTGCTTGAACACTTATGTGTTCTTTGTACTTAAACTTAGGAGTAATATGCTTGTTAAGAAGAAACTATGTAATCTCCTGTTAACTAATTCTTGGTGAATTAGGATTCCTTGAGTGGTCAGTGTGACCGGAGACTCGAGAAGACAATGGCGAGATGTCATTATGGGAATTCCTGAAATAGGGTCAGTAGCGTTATATTCATTGCGATGAATCCTTGAACGTCTAGCTGTGAAAGCCTAGCAGTAGATCTTGCGAGATTGGAACCTGCAGGTCAATGTTCTTTATATTCATTATGTTGAATCCCTGAACGGTTCATTGCATGTTAGTCACAGTGCGACTGTGCAGTTTGTTAGTCACCAGCTATGTGCTCGTGCATATGTAATCGAGATTGATTATAGTGGATTAAGACCTTGTGTTCAAGGCAAAATCACCTGAGGAGGGTGGACTGGATTAGCTGTTGTGGTGAACCAGGATAAATCGTGTGTTCTTTACTCTTACGCTTAATGTCTCTGTTTATGTTTCTATGTTGAGGATCAGAACCTTACATAAGCAAGTTAGAACCCTGCAACTCTGATAAGCTTCCGCTCTGCAAGTTTTGAATGATGTACATAGGGTTCAGACTCTTATTGGTTCTCATGCTCTAAGCATTATCAAGTTTGAATATAACTTCGCAAGTCAGAGTCTCTCAACGAACTCTGATGTAACGTAAAGTGTCTTATTGACAAGAAGCGAAAAGTTGTTAAAAGAGTAAATACACAATTCAAACCCCCCATTCTTGTGTCTTTCTCGCACCTTCAATTGGTATCAGAGCTCCGATTCTGTTATTGATGGATATCAAACACTTAACAGTGTCAGAAAAAGATCCAGATGCGGTGCGTAGAAATATTCTGGGTGAGATTGAAATCCACTTACAATTTCTGTAACAGCTCAGAAGATGATTGTGTACAAAATTGTAATCAATCTGAGTACTTGAGAAAATCACTGATTCTGGAAGTTTTTGCAGTTGTCAAACAACTAAATCTTCCTCACTTAAGCTTTAATGAAGATTAAAGAATCAGCTGATAAGATAGATTCATCAGATAAGAAGTAGTATCTGTTGAATGCTTATCTTGGAAGATACGTGTGGATAAACCACGTATTTTCTCAAAGTTGAATCATCAGAAAACAAGAAGTCTTGTTTGCTGAAGATTAATTCTTTATGAGTTTTTGAGATGTTTTCAAGAAACGGATTAGGTCCACCCTTGACTTTCTCGTTTAAAGCTCATTCAGAACTTCTTCATGTAACGAAGAAAGATTGTTGTTCTATGATTTTGAACTTTAGAATTAAGTATGATGAAGTCAGAAATCTGATAAGTTCAAATTCTTAGAAATGATTCAACATCTGAATCTTGACTAATCGAGAAGTTGAAAGATTCAATGAAGTACTGAATATTGTCTTCTTGGAAAGCATAAACTGAAAGAATATTCAGGAAGAAGAAATTTAACTACTTGATCATAATAAATCCTAAATCTTGGTTGAACAAACTTAGAGGATTAAAGTTTTGTTAAACTTGAGATTCTATCTCAATAGAAACAAATGTTATTGGTTAGATTCTAGCTGATAAGTTTCTCAGAACTTCTTTAATCCGAAATCAGAAAATGTTCAAGTTGATGCATTAACTAAAGTCATCACTTGAAGTCAAAAGGATTTAAGTTGCTGATGTTTTCAGAATGAAGAAATCAGTTGACATTCTATTAGAAAAAGATATGCTGTTGATCCTTGATGGACTAATTCTATAATCAAGTTAAATCAGCATTGTGAGATTAAGATTGTCATGCAAACTATGTCATGTGTTACACACGTGTTTGATGATATTCACTTCTGAGCAAGCTCTGCATCTGTCCAAAGAAATATAGTCAGAAGAGAAACCAGATGAATACTCCTGAACAACAAAACGTAGTAATCATCTGAAGAAAAAAAAGTTGACTCCTGTTCTCGTCTAGAAATCCAAGTTCAGAAGACATCTATTCTTCAAGCTTCAGAAGGAATTAGAAGCTAAAAGATGATGATCAGAAGATCAGAGTCAGACTGGAAAACACTCAGAATTTCCGTAAAAAGATTTCAGAATCTCTAAGGTATGTTTGTCTTCGTTCATCCTCATTATTGAAATTTGAAATAGTAGCAATAATTTGAACTTAGTCATATTAGGATTATTGAAACTATAATAATATTCTCACACATTTATGATTAGACAATTTTCAAGAATTAAATAACCAGTTATGATTACGTTGTGCCAGCCACCTTTTACTATAGATATACGGAGATTAGAGTCTATCACACGTCTTTTCACTGACTACCACAACTATTTATAGCTAGTCTTGGAAATGATGAACCCTGCGTGCTCCAGCTTGATAAATAGCTATTAAATCTCAAAGTCCTCCTCACACCATTATCCTCACTCTAGGAAGAATCATTATCTAAATATCAAATAGGTAGAACCTCATCTCTCAAACAAATCACCATTGCTCAAAATGTCTTCCCACAACATTAGAGGAGAAACATTCGATCTAGAACTCCTGAAGGAATTCACGTTGAATTTAAACCTTCTGCCACAACTCAACAAAACAAGTGTTTTCTCTGGAATTAAATTTCAGAACTGGGAGAATTATTTCTCCATGCTTGTTGGTCCCGTCTTCCCTGAACTAGTGACTGAGTTTTTGGCAAATGCACGAGTACTAGAATATGACTTTGGCAAAAATGCTATTTTGTCTGTAGTTACTGGCTGTCCAATCTTAATCAACCCTACTATCATAGCTAAAACTATTAGGTGTGTTGAAGATGGTGTAACTGTGGAAAGAAATATCAATAACCATAGCTTCGACAGGCATTTACACGTCATTTTCAAAACTGAGGGGCGTCCCACTCAACCATGCACCCTCACTCCAGTTGCTAAAGATTGGTACAAGCTTATGGTGACTAATTTAAGACCAAGAGAAAGAGGAGGAGGATGGTTGTCTGACAAAGAAAGATTATTTATTTTCTTTTTAGTGTCTAGGATCAAAATAAACCTACCCCAATCCATGTATAATCATATGAAGGAAGAAATCCTTTTGTCTAGGGAAGACACAGTTTACCAAGTTCCCTACTGCAGGGTTATTTCCCATATTCTGGATCTTCAAGGAGTAGTTGGTCATTGTAGAAGAAATGGAATGACTGAGAAGATCCTTCCTGAGTTTTGTCAACCTATGACGTTCTTAGTCTAAGATAGGAAGTCAGTCCTTCTAGAATCATAGGTTAATTAAGGTTCCTATCTGATTATACTTAGGTGATTAAAATGGATATGTATCTTCATGATCAATTATTAAAGTATTCCTAACTATTTCTCATCCTCTTGAATGTTTCTCTATTACTGATTAACTAATTGGAAATTAAAAAGAAATAATTAAGCGTCTTAAGTGACTATTAACATTCACACGAAAAATTTGGTTTATCTAAAAACCACAAATCCCTCTTAGGTCATAATTAAATAACGGTTACCATTCTCACTCACTAGAGTTAATTCAAGACTCTTGATTGTATAATCTGTCCTCATTAAAGAAATTAATCATTAAACCTCCTTTCCCACGTTACTCAATGCTTCTAGGAAAAATCAACCGTTGTCCTCTCAAATTCTCCAAAGAAAATACTTTGCTCATTCATCTATAAAAGCATCAAACCCTAAATCAGTAACACAACTCTTACACATCTAAATCTTCTGCCCAAATACCTTTTATCTTCTTCAAACTATCATCTTTTATAATGGCATTCGTCTCTCAAAATGATTTAACTTCCATAACCACACAAACTCCAGTTGGCAGTCTCATCGTCTTGTCAGAAACAATTGTGAACTTCAACAGTCTGAAATCAAATGGATGTGATATTACTCCTTCGTTGGAAACTCAAGGATGGAGTAATTACTTCAAGAGGTTGGAAGGACCAACCTACGAACATCTGGTTAAGGATTTCTGGATTCACGTCAACATATCCAATACCATCATTGTTTCTTGGGTTTTTGGAAGGAAAGTCCCCATTTCTGAGAAGACTATTGCAGATCTCTTGATGCATGAGAACAATGGGTTTAGAATTACCAAGGATCTACTTAGTGAGGAAAGAGAAGCTAAGGTCATAGCCTCTATCTTCAGAGAGGAAGTAGCAGCTGAGAACCAGGTATTCTCAAACCTGAAAGAACCACTGCAAGTTTGATTCAGAATCTTGCAAGGAAGCGTTTTTCACCATCTTCCTGCAAATCAACTTAATGACACTCAGAAATGTGTCCTGTTCCTCCTTCTTAAAGGAATTAAGATCCATCTCCCCTCCGTTCTCTTCAAACTTCTGAAGGAAGCGATAAAAGACTCCAGAACAGGTTCTGACACGAAATTCAGACATATTCCATATGGAAGACTTATTCCTGATGTTTTGGTTGAATCAGGAATAGTTGATGATATCTTAATCAATGAGGGAGAATCAAGAAAGTTGCTTAAAAGCGCAGGAAAGATTCTCAGATTTAAGAATCTTAAAAGGGAAAACTCCACTCTGGATAATACATCATTTAGGAAATTAATATTGACCCCAAGGGTTCCTGTCGAAGGATTTCCAAACTTCTCCAAGCACAATCAAGAAGATATAGGAAACTATCTGCAGCAATTTAAGGAAGACGACATCAGTACTGAAGAATATTACTGATGTGCTACAAGAACTATCAGGATGAAATAATAGAGAAAAGAAGCAGAAAAGTACTGATGATGGAGAACCTTCATCAAAAAATCAAAAATGATAAATGACGCATTAACATCCTTCAAGGATGATGCTATCACAAGAATTCAGAACTTAATAGATGCTTCCAGTTCAAGCATAGATCCCTTAGAAGTGAGAAACATCTGGACTGAGTTCCATGAATGAATCTCAGAGGAAATTGTGAAGAGCAAGAAATTGGTTGTTACTCAAGCAGAAGAAAAGCTGCATTCCTCAAGAACTGATGACTCTGAAAGCTTACTCTCATCTTCCTCATCATCATTAGGCTCCTTTTAGTCTAATCCATAGGAACCCATTATCATTAAGTCTATGTTTTGATATGATCAACCTATGCTTTAAATTTTGACATTAGTGTGCAGCTCTATCTTATGGTTAATCAATGATAATGTTTTATCTGATCTCTAAAAATGTTGTATTATTGCTCATTGTCATATTCGTCTATATTTGGTTGATACTTAAATGATAACATCCCTTGAGTCTAGTTATGATCTACATATGCTTAAATGCTCAGACGCTCTAAACTTTTTGAATGATGTCAAAAAAGGGGAGAAATATAATATGATTTTGATTGGAAAGAAAAATCTTAAAACAGATAGAATCCAACTCAAACAAGTAATCAATCATGTAAAATGTGTTACTACTAACGTTTGTTGTTTGATGTTTATCCGAGGAACTCTGAACAAGTTTACTAGGCATTCTAAGACAGGTTAATAAAGAAGAACTCTGTTAGAAGTTCTTATGAACTGTTGGTCATATGATAGAAGCTGTACACTTCGTGAACATGTGTTCAGAATCAGATCTATCGAGTACTGTTCAGAAGTTAAGAACTGTCTGAAAGTCAAAGTCTATCTTGATCTCTGTCTCACTTGGTTCAGAAGCTGTAAGCTGTCTAAGAATATGAAACTCAGAACATAAGAATCAGAAGAAGGAAACTCTGAAAGCAGTCAAGACAAAGTCTACATCTCAAGATGCTTATTCAGAAGAATTGTGCAAATCAGAAGTCAAGAACTGTCTGAAGATCCCGATTGAAGATCCAAGAACAAGTAGTTCTGATGTCTACCAAGAACCAATTAAGAATAAAATGATTTGGTATCAGACTAAATCAACAAGTGGTAATCAGACTTAGTATACAAAAAGATTGGTATCAGACTCATTCTGCAGTAATATCAATCAGAGCTAAGCTGTGAAATGTTTTCTATACCTTCATTGGTATCAATCTCAGCACACTAAGGAAATACCCTTCAAGTGGTATGAAAAGAATTCCTTCAGTTGGAATCAGACACAACATACTCTGGTATAACTCAGTATCAGACTAAGATTAAAACTTATGTACCGAATTCAGAATCAAGCATTGATTGATCACAATAATTAACCTTCCATTGGTATTTGATCAAAAATTAAGCTTTGATGAACCACTGAGTTGTGACAGTAACAAGGTTCTGAGATGAAGACATGTGTTCAAAAGTCAAACTCTGAAAAAGTCATGATCCATATTGGTGATTAAAAACTCATATTCCTGAATTACGATTCTGAAGATCCCAATATCTAACTTATGGAAATGAGGGGGAGACTACCCAGAAGATTCAATTGCTAAATCTAAAATCTTCACAAAGTCTGAAACTCAGGGGGAGTTTTTCAAAAGACAGTGTCTGTCTCTGATGAATAGCGATGTTGTGTTATTAGATAAGAACTGTTATGTTTGTGCTTAAATGAATCTGCTGAAAAGTAGAAATGCTTCAGATGTCTCTGAAGGTTATAAGCTCGGATACGACTACAAAGGAACTGAGTTCTGAAGATCTGAAGATGGAAGTTCTGATGAACTAGTCTAGATGCTGAAGACTTGTGTCTCCTTAAAGACAAGATAGAGAAATAGTCCTTTTCTATTCCTTGTTCTGGTAACTCGAGTTGGTATTCTGTATGTCTTTGGATCATATAAGATTCTAGATGTCACAAATAAAACTTTGAGGATAACACATTCAGGGGGAGCTGTTGTTCCAGACTCTGAATATGTTAGTTTGGTGATTACCTTGTATAAAATGTTCAATCAAAATACTTGGTTTTGTCATCATAAAAAAGGGGGAGATTGTGAGAGCAAGAATTGTCTCTACAAGTCCATCTATGTTTTGATGATAACAATACGTATTTGTGAAAGAACTATTTTATGTTCTAACGTGTGTTGTGTGCAAATCATAATTATAGAAGATACCAGATTCAACAAGCACCAGCAAGATGAGCGAAAATGATTATATGCGAAGTTACTATGTGTAACACAAGTCGCAAGAAGCAAGAATGCTTTTGTATCTGATCATGATCAGTTAGATCCAAGGATGTCAATATTGTTATCGCAATGCTCTTGTGGATGCTCGCTGAAAGTGATTGTGATTCTGAAGATTGTGAAGCTTTTGAAGAAGAGAACCGAAGTGCTGAAGACTCTCATGACTTGAAGTTTTGAAGGCGGAAGGCTCTGAAGACCAAGTGCAGAAAGACTCTGAAGACTTATGTGTTCTGAAGATTACAATTCCAAAGGTCAAGTGCTGAAGACTCTGAAGACGGATTCCTAATGGACGAGTTCTGAAGTTTCGGAAGACTTGAAGTAGTAAAGGATAATGTTCTTAAAGACAAGTGCTGAAGTTCTGAAGACTGATTCCTAATGGACTTCTTCAAATGACTGAAGACTTGACGTATTAGATATCCTATCAAGAAGGCTCTACTCATGCTTCATCAAATTACCATCAGAAGCCTCTGAAGTTTGGAACTCAAATGTTACCGTTGTGAACAACTGTACACACTGCTCAAGAAGATATCCCGTCACTTCTCCCACAGCAAAAAGGAGATATGTCAGTATAGCTAATTATTACACAACGTCTCTTTTCCAACAACAACAGTATTTCAAATGACTATATTTCTACTGGGCTATTTAAAGGAAAGAGCTCTCGCTTCTGAAGATGTCGATTCCATTGATCATCAATTAGATGTATCATTCATGAATTGACCAAGTCATTGTGTGAAGATAGCAACAACGATGAGTTCTCATTGTAACACTTAAATATCAAAAGCTATCACCATTTGCACATGGCCATTGTTGTTGGAGCTTAACGATCAACATTCAACACAACAACAACAAATTGGAACAGAAGTTGTTGATGAAGAAGACAACATTGCAAATTAGTCAAGTCATCAACCCACCTTCTGGTCAACGCTACATTGAAGATATGAAGCAAGGAGTTGTTGCTCAAAGCTTGCTTACCCAAGAAGACAAAGAATAAGAAGATCTACAAGATGTCAACAACTGTCAAATCTTTATACATCTTTGTAGTTTCTTAGGATAGCAAGGAGTTGTTGCTCATATCTTGCTTGAACACTTATGTGTTCTTTCTACTTAAACTTAGGAGTAATCTGCTTGTTAAGAAGCAACTATGTAATCTCCTATTAACTAATTCTTGGTTAATTAGGATTCCTTGAGTGGTCAGTGTGACCGGAGACTCGAGAAGACAATGGTGAGATGTCATTGTGGGAAATCCAGAAATAGGGTCAGTAGCGTTATATTCATTGCGATGAATCCCTGAATGTATAGCTGTGAAAGCCTAACAGTAGATATTGCGAGATTGGAACCTGTAGGTCAATGTTCGTTATATTCATAAAGTTGAATCCCTGAACGGTTTATTGCATGTTAGCCACAGTGCGGCCGTGCAGTTTGTTAGTCACCAGCTATGTGCTCGTGCATCTGTAATCGAGATTGATTATAGTGGATTAAGACCTTGTGTTCAAGGCAAAATCACCTGAGGAGGGTGGACTAAATTAGCCTTTGTGGTGAACCAGGATATATCGTGTGTTCTTTACTCTTACGCTTAATGTCTCTATTTATGTTTCTATGTTGGGGATCAGAACCTTACTGTTCGCCTGGGTGAACAACCGCTGACCTTCCGTCGCAGGTTCGCTTGTGGGATCGGCCACACAAATCCCAGAACACGGGAATTGGACGCGTATGTTTATGGTGCATTTTAGTTTCTTGGTTTTTTAGTGAGAGCTGTCACGCTGAGGTGACCTTGGTGACGCAAAGAGTTTCTTAACGGTCAACGAGTTTGGCGCAAAACAAAGAAATAAAGGAAAGGCTGAGTAAAACAAGGAAAAAAAACAATGTCTTAAATTAAATACTCGAAGTAAATTACATTAAGTAGAATTTTGACGCAAGTGTACATTTGTTTGTGGGAGTGAACTCGTTTCTCTCTAAGCTTGGTACTTTGAGTATTTTCCCTTTACAATGTGAAAAAATGCGACCCTTGTAAATGAAAAGTACAGCGCTTTATATAGGCTTAAAATGTAACTGTTTGTCAACTCAAACGTCTTCTGAAGCTGACACGTGGCACCCCACTTTCTTTTCAACTTTCCATAGTCTTGGAAGTTTCAAACTTTTCCCGCCTAAACACTTGTTTCTCGAAATTAACACCAGCTTGTCACCTCATCTCCCTCCGACGCCAAAGCCTGTCGCCGTTTCTTCGACGTGCCTTTCTGCTGGTGTCGACTCGACACCTTGACGTGCCTCTTTGTACCGACACGCCCTGGAATCTCCGGATCCCACCGTTAGTCGAAATCCAGTGTCAACAAATTGCCCCCCCAAAAGGCCAGTTTCGACTGAATACTGTGTCGATGGAAAAATCTGGCTTTTTCGGTTTATTGCAGGATTTCGACGCCTTTGCAAATCGTTTGGTCTTTCATCTTAACACGTGGCAAGCGCTGCCTGACATGATGATGGCTATCTCAATCCCACGATTCCCAAGAAAAATGCCATGATGGCTAGTCCCGTCTAAGTCATGGGCCTCGAAACCAAACCCCACTTACTTCTCAGAAGTTGAAAAGTTTTTTGATCTTTCATTTTTCTGCATGTGCCCTATAAATAGCCTTCTTTAGGAACTCACCACTTTTTACAACTCCTTCTTCACGAAACTGTCATTTGCTCTGAAACCCAGACTTTGATTTCCTCTTCTTAAAGCTTCTACCACCTCAGAGCACCCTTTGCGTTCTTTCTTCCAATGGCTTCATCAAGAACCCCTACAACTCACATTCCTCAAACCACTGGTAATAACCCGATCGCGTACGTAATCTCTAAAGCGGAAACACAACATCCTCTTCCACAACCATCTTTCGCTGATGAAACTGTGGTGGCCAACTGGTGCCACCAATGGTTATCCCATTTGCGGTTGAGAATAAGCTGTGTGGTTTCCATGGCCCCCTTCCAGACAATAAACCTAATCCATAAGAACTCCAGAAGTTCTTCCCTTGCTTCTACCAGACTATCCCACCTGCTTTCGAGAAAGGTGGCACCTTAGACCTCAAATACATGGCACCCAAATCTCGTGTTTTTAGATCCATGCCAACTCCAGGCAACAAATATTACCTCGCTTGGCTTGACAAAGTCGAAGGGAAACGCCAAAGGCAATGAAAGGAGTATGGTATCTTCGACGCCATTCAACTCTCCAGAACCGCCCACAGGGTCAACCCTTGTTTGCTGCTGGCATCGATGTATTTTTGGGAAGGATCGACAAACACATTCCACCTTCCTTGTGGCATGCTCACGCCAACACTCTTCGATGTGGCAGCTATCACTGGCCTTTCGCCACTTGGTGAGACATTCGACCCGACTTTGGAGACGGACAATGCCTTCGACTTGGAGCGGGTTAGCTTCCAAAACTACATCGAAGATCATCATGACAAACACTCTACAGAAGTCTCTGACGAAGAGCATATTGCCTTCTTGACTCTCTGGCTGTCATATTATATGTTTTGCCCTGGCTCCTTGCAGATAGCCAAAAGTTTCATTAGTTTGGCCATTCAGATCCACGAAGGCCGACAGATATCTCTGGCCAAACTTCTGTTGGCCTCTCTCTACCATTCTCTTGGCCTGTCGGCCATGAGACTGAAACTTCTCACCAAACCACTAAAGCCTTAAACATCTCAGGGCCTATGTGGTTATTGCAACACTGGCTCAACTCCACTTTCGAGCACAAATTAGGATATCCAGCCTCTACAACAATGGAGCGTCTAAACAAAACACGTTCTATCGAGGGACTACGACTAGCCTTGATGACCACCCAAGAAGCTCCAAGACAAGCCCTCTTTATGAGGTATCTCAGTATGTTTGTGGAAACCTCTTCTTTCGTCCCTGACATGGCGCCATTTGTGGAGCGTAAGTTTGGGCCTGACTGGTTCAGACAACCGTTTCCTGGAGTCTCACCTCAAGCTGCTACGCTGTCGAATGCTATATGGCGGGCATTTCTTACTCCCACCATGATCTCTTTTCGCATCGAAACGGGGAACAATGTATATGGTTTTATGAACTACTGTCCAAATTTGGTGGCTCGACAATTTGGCCTAAGCCAGATGTTGCCAAAACCCTTAGTGAGGCATCCTGAGGATATAGTACGGTCTGATCGACGCTTGACTCGCGTAGGTCACAAAGCTTGCATGAGGTTTGTCAGGGCCTCTCAACACTTGGAGCTACCGGTTTTCTCCTTCCAGCCTTCCTTTTTCACTACTCAAGAATTTGAGGCTTGGTGGTTGGAGTACCAAACTCAAGCTTTCACTCCAAATCTTTTCCTGGCGAACGTGGTCGATGCTTTTGCTTCTACAGCTGGTATCCCTAAACCGTCGACTACAGCCCCAGTCATAGATGTCGACCCTGCAGAGGATATTTCGACAAAGGTAGACCCTGGACTCTTGATTTTGTTTGCCCATAGGTCTGAACTAACTAGTTTCAGCTTTGCTTTCAGGGGCACAAACGAGAAACGACTGCTGCGTCGACTTCCACTAGACCTGCCAAAAAACCTAGGGCCAACCTTCTACGGGTATTTTTAAATTTCTTGTTCTGCGTCCTTGTCTTCTCTTTGTTCTTACATCATTTCTACGCAGGTTTCTCAAAAATTACCTTCCCCAGAAAGGACTGAATCGAATGAGAGCACTCACACTCGAGTCTTCACTGCAGCAACTCCAGCGTCTCCTCCATCTACCCCTTTGGTGAGGAAGAAAAAGGCTATAACACGGAGGACTCCTTTAAAACCCAACGTCTCGACGGTGGCCCCAGTTGTCTCGAGAAATCTTGAAGTTGTTTTCGAACCAATTCCCTCTGTCGTCTTCCCCAAGACAACAACTCCTGTGTAGGTATTCCAACTTTATTTATGTCCTAGACGACCTTGGGGTGACAAAACTCACTGGCATTTTGTCTTTTGCAGGAAAATATGGTTGCTTCAACCACTGTTGGTGAGGGTGATACTGAATCAGCCGCCGACGCCCCTACTGCCAATGTCGTCGTTACGCCAAGTCCCCAAAAGATTGATGAGTTTCACCCTCTTATTCCTGAGGAAAGCTTGGTGAAGACGCCTCCTGCTGCAACTAATAACTTGGGGCATGATGATGCATTCCATGGGGTGACTATTAATCCTTCGCCCGCTGCAAATACTGAAGTCGGGGAGACACTCCAAATCCCTGAACATCAACCAGAAAAGGTTTCAGCTGTTGTCGAGGAATCTTTTACTCCGGAGGCACTCTTGGCCTCCAAGGCAACAAATCCAGCAGCAACTCTGAAGGCACTACACAAACTTCGCCAGGCAGCCGAAGAGATTCACCCCACGGGTTCGACCGCAATCCCAACTCCAGAAGTGGATGCTTATTTAAATCTCAAACTTCAGCAGCTACGGTCTTATCTCTTTGAGGAACAGTTTCTGGCGGCCGTCGCTGAGGAATCCGACATAGCCAATGACGTCTTCAACCTTCTGAATGAACTATCTGAGTTTCAACTTCCTGCCCCTATGGCCACATACCTGATCGAGTTCGAAGTCTTCTTCACTCAAATGGCCAAGGACCTCGCTATGCATCATCAGGCCGACGCCCAGATTCGGTTCCTCCATGACGACATGAAACGCGAGTGGCATCTTAGCTTCATCTGCAAACAAAAGCTTGGGGACTATGAAACCAAAAAACAAGAGCATTCCAACAAACGCCAAGCCTTCGACCAACAGATATCTGCATATCAAGCCCAAATCACAGAGCTAACAAAGAAGATAGCTGAGGTCGAACGCCAAAAAGCCTCTTTGGACTTAGCTGAGCCTCTGCCTTCTCAAGAAACCATCGACCACGAAGTCGCTCAAGGGCTTGTTCACGTCGAAGCGGCTATAAAGATTAGAGATTCTATCAGCCGCATGCAGCGACGAAAGGTTCTTCTTGAGAGCAAGATAGTTCATGAGAAGGCCCTTTTTGATGATTTTAAGGCTAGATTCCCTGAATTTCCTTAGTTTGTATGTTGGTCTAATGTAATGCACCATATTTTGTAAGCCATTTTTGGCCTTAAATTAATGAAAACTATGTTTTGATGTGAACCTCTTGCAGCATGGGTCTGTATCTTTTCAAATATTTCCAATTTACTCTTAAGATTCGTTGGTCTGCTCCCAACTCCTGCACTTCGTATGCGTTGTTACTAAACACTCGTGTCACCTGAAATGGTCCCTCCCAGTTGGGCGACCATTTTCCATCGTTCGATCTCGTCGATCCATGGGCAACACTGCTTTCCAAACATAGTCGTTTGCGGCAAAGGTTTTCCTTTGGACTTTCTTATTGTATGCCCTAGCGACTCGGGCCTTTTGGCGCAACAACATATTTAAAGCCACCATTCTTTCCTCGTCTAAGTCCACGAGTTCATCTAACATCATTTCCCAGTATTGTTCCAACAAAATCTCATACTGTCATTGCACTCTAACGGTCTATAAGCATACTTCTGCGGGTAGCACAGCGTTGTGTCCGTAGGTTAGACGGAATGAAGTAGAGTTGGTTGACTCTTTGGGTGACGTCCAACAAGTCCAAAACACTTGACTCAACGCCTTATGCTAGTTCTTTGGATTTTTTGCAACGTGCCTCTTGATTAAACCAATGATTATCTTGTTAGCTACTTCGACCTGACCATTCGCCTGAGCATAGTATGGCGTCGAAGTAACCAACTTGAAACCTATTTCCACTACAAACTCTTGCATCTTCTACCCCACAAAAACAGAACCTTGATCTGTTGTGATGGTCTCGGGTATCCCAAATCTATACAGTATATTATTTCTGATGAAGTCTATCACAGCCTCTTGATCCACTTTCACCAAAGGCATAACCTCTATCCATTTCGTGAAATAGTCTATTCCTATGAGGGTGAAACTTTGCTACTTTGACGAAGCTGGTCGAATCTCCCCTATTACATCCAAATCCCATCCTCGAAAAGGCCATGGTTTGACAATCACATGTAATTCGCTAGCTGGGATATGCTGGATGTTTGCGTGCTTCTGGCAATCCTGGCATCCTTTCGCGAAATCTATACAATCCTTAAGCATGTTGGGCCAGTAGAATCCTTGTCGAAACAAAAGCCATTTCATTTTTTGGCCAACCTGGTGAGCTCCACAAGCCCCATTATGCACCTCAGAAATTGCCAAATATGCATCAGTGTCTCCCAGACACTTGAGCAATACCCCTTATGGAGTTTTCTTCAACAACTCGTTTCCTACTAAGACATAACTCATTGCCTTGTACATAGTTTTTCGATCGGTGCTGCCCAACGGGTTTTCCAGATACTCTATGATTGGCCTTTGCCAGTCTGTTGGTGGCGTATCGTTAACGAAAACCTCACAACTTTCTAAACCTTCGACTAAGCTCATCGAGACTTTGGATATCGACCAACCTGATGGGGCACGTGTGTTCGACACCATCTTTTTCCTAGTTTCGACGAAGCCTTTCAACTTACCTTCCGACACTTTATAACCAGAGGAAATTTGTGCCAGCTCGTTAGCTTTCTGGTTTTTTATCCTTGGTACATGCGAGATGTTGACAATTTTGAAATGTTCCAACAAACGCTTCGCCAGCGAAAAGTAACTTAAAAGATGCTCCTTTAAGCATTTATACTCCCTCGTGATTTGTTTAATCACCAATTCTGAATCTCCTTTTATCTCAAGCTCTTTGGCTCCCAAGTCTTTGAGTATCTTGAGACCAGTAATTAAGGCTTCGTACTCTGCTTCGTTGTTTGAACACTTGCCATCGACTTTGCATTTAAAGGTAGTTGGGATTCCTTGTGGGGATATTATTAGGCTTCCAACACCTGCCCCGTTTTTATGGCTCAACCCGTCAAAGTACAATTTCCACAGGGCGACGTCGATGCTATGTATCGACATTTCGACTACAGCGTGGTCGACAATGAAGTCTGCCACTATTTGACCCTTCATTGCCCTCAAAGGGACATATGTCAGGGAGAATTCAGTTAACGCTAGTGCCCATTTCCCAATTCGACTATGCAAAATAGGTTTGGACAACATATGCTTAATGACATCAAAATGCGACGAAACATAAACATTAACTGGTTTGATATATTGTTTCAATTTCATACATGAGAAGTACATACATAGGCATAGCTTTTCAATCATAGTGTACCTAGTCTCAGCATCTATCAATATCCTACTAAGGTAATAGATGGGTCTTTCGACGCCACCATCATCCTCTTGTGCTAACATACTGCCTATGGTTGTATCCGACGCTGCAATGTACAACTTTATGCTTTTATTTATACTAGGTGGTAATAGGATTGGAGGCTTCGTAAGGTATTCTTTGATTGCGTCCAAAGCCTCTTGTTGCTCTTGCCCCCAGCAGAACTCACTTTTCTTCTTGGTCTTGAGCAGTGGTGAAAACACTTTCGTCTTGCCACTTAGGTTTGAGATGAACCTCCTCAAGAAATTTATCTTCCCCAACAAAGACTGGAGCTGCTTCTTTGTTGTTGGAGGCATGAGATCCAAGATGGCATTTGTTTTGTTCTGGTTGATCTCGATGCCTCGCTTGTGGACTACGAATCCTAGGAAATCCCCTGCACGAACACCAAAGGCACATTTTAGTGGATTCATTTTTAATCCATATTTTCTCATTCGCTCAAATGAGCATCGGAGGTGGTCGAGATGACCATCCTCTGATGACGATTTTATGACTATGTCATCAATGTATACCTGTATAAAATTCTCAATAAAATCATGGAATATAGCATTCATAGCCCTTTGGTAGGTTGCCCCAGCGTTCTTCGACCCAAAAGGCATCACCACCCATTCATATGTCCCCAAAGCTCCAGGGCATCGAAATGCGGTTTATGGGACATCTTCTTCAGCTATGAGAATTTGATTGTAACCGGAATAGCCATCGAGCAGGCTCAAATACTCAAACCCCGAGGCTGAGTCAACTAACATCTCTGCCATGGGCATCGAATATTCGTCTTTAGGAGTAGCATTGTTCAAATCCCTAAAGTCAATGCACACTTGAAGGGTCCCATTTTTCTTAATAACGGGAACTATGTTTGCTATCCATTCTACATACCTTGCAGTTCTGATGAACCGACTTTTGAGCAATCTTTCAATTTCCTGCTTGATCTTCGACGTCACTTCTGGGGCTAAACGCCGAGGGTGTTGCTTTACTGGCCTTTTACCTGGCTGGATTGGGAGGCGATGCTCAACTACACTCCGACTCAAACCAGGCATTTTGCCATAATCCCAGGCAAAACAGTCCTTGTATTCTTTCAACACTTTAACCAATTTAGCTTTCATTGTCGGTCCTGCCTTGGCACTCACGTAGGTGGGCCTTTTGGTTGTTCCATCCCCCAAGTCGACTTCCTCAAGCGGGTTCTGGGCTTGCATTCTCTGTAGTTCATGATCAGGGCCTTTTTCGAACCCTAAAGGCTCGTCATCATAAATACCATCAAGCCTTTGATTTTCTACAGCTTCCCTTTAGCCTTGTGAGCCATTAGGCTTTTCGTCATGGTCGGCCCCCTTAGTTATTTGGAGAGTCTCGTCCTTTTCGAGTGCCGACATCTTTCTGTTTTCGGCCAGATAGGCCGAAATCCGAGTCATGCTTTCTAACTCAGCAGTCATTTTCACCAGTAGTGGACCACCCCATTGGTGGCGTTTCCATTGGCTCCATACCTTCGTCAGCAGCCTCCCAGATGAACCCATAGTCGGGGTCTAGGTTCAGGACACGACCCGTGTCGACAGAGGTGTAATGCCCTGATCCATCATCACAAGGAACCACATTTGCTAAGTGCTGGTCAAAAGACTTCTTGGTACCCTTGGCTTCGTCGACTTTGTAGTAGCTTTGATCTGCCTCTATATTTTCGACGATGCCATCCTTCCTCCAAATGATCAATCTCTAGTGCATTGTTGATGGTACTGCCCCAATTCCATGGATCCACTCACGTCCCAACAATAGATTGAAGTTTGCTTTCGATTTGATGACCATGAAAAGCGTCAGCCTGTTGGTTGTACCTACTGCCAAGTCAACTTGGACAACCCCCAGGATGTTACTTGTCTTGGCTTCGTAGTTGGACAAAACCATGTTGTGCTGTCGGAGGTCAGCCTCTGTCTTTCCAATTTTCTTAAACAGACTGTGAGGCATTAGGTTCACAGTCGCTTCGCCATCTACAAACACTTTGTTGACAGATACCCCATCAATCTTCGCCTTTATGAATAACGACTTTAAATGATACATCATCCCAGGGCTAGGACGTTCAAACATAGTCGTTTGTTCTTTGACCACGCCACTGTTCATCACATAATAGCACAGTGGCTTGTCATCCGCATGCTCACCAGTGATGAATTCTTCTTCAGTCTCAGAGATTTCAGACACCACATCGTACTCAGCTGGTAGAACCAACACGATACCACAGTTTACCACGAAATCTTCGCCGTAGGTGTCATCATTGGTGTCTTCGTACATGTCTTCATCAAAATCTCCTTCAGGTGATGGGTCATACTCTTCATTGGACTGAGGGGAATATTTTGGCTCTTCTTCATCTGACTAAGGAGTATACTCTGGCTCTTTCTTGCTCTCCGACAGCGAAGTACACTTTGAGCTCTGGGTCGACACCACCTCCTTTTCTCCTCAAGTGTTCACAGTCACTGCCATGGTCTGGTTCGTCGCCACCTTGTTCTTTTCTACCCATCTTCCTCTTGGGTATTGGCGCTTCTGTCCAGATGTTCCGACAGGCTTTACTTTTGACGTCGTAGCCTCTCTTTCAGCCTTCTTACTGCGCTGATAGTGCCTCCACTGGGTCCTAGTCATAGGGTTTTTCCCTTTGTAGTTGGGGGACACCCTATATCCTGCTTGTTCGACCCCTTTATCGGCGACATTCGCCTCCTTTTCCAAATCAAAAGCTTTCCACTTTAATCTTTTGCTCCCTTTCTGATTCATTGGTGCCATTCATCTTTCCTGTGGGGAGTCTGATGGAGGCACGAAAGTTTTAGCCCTTGCCCCTTGGAATAGCTTTCTATACTCCTCATTTCGACGAGGGCCCCCGCTCCCGTCGAACACAAACCTTGGGACAGGTGGCTTGCTCTCTGGCAGCACTTCTCTCTTGCTTGCCTCATACCTCTCAGCAGCTTTCTCATCGAA
Organism: Lathyrus tuberosus; assembly: GCA_022829125.1. Lineage (NCBI taxonomy): Eukaryota > Viridiplantae > Streptophyta > Magnoliopsida > Fabales > Fabaceae > Lathyrus > Lathyrus tuberosus. The sequence continues at coordinate 4,082,079 of JALAZF010000203.1, read as the reverse complement.
CACAGCATTGCATCTGGGGCATAGTGCGGCTTTCGAGTCGCTTATCCTGCACTTTTCTTAAAAATCCTCCAAACTTTCACCAGCCTGGGGGTACACTGCTTCAAGTTTTTCCTCTTCTCTCTTGTCGAAACCTTCAGTAGTTTCGACCATCATGCATTCTACCACTTCAGCCATTGGCGGCTCATCGAGGCCCTCAGTAGCTTCGACCATCAAACATTCGTACACTTCTGAATACAAAGCCTCTTCAACCTTCAGTGGGTCGGTGTCAACCTGCATCTTCGGCTTCTCGCCAAATTGGAGTCGACCCACCTTCAACGCCTTCCGCACCAAATCCCTGAAAAGAACACATTGAGCTGTTTTATGACCAAGGAAATCATGAAACTTACAAAATCCACTCTTTTTCTTTTGTTCTAGAGGGGAATCTTTCAAACCAGACAGAATAATTATTTGACCATCTTTAATCAGTAAATCAAATATTTCATCACATTTGGACACGTCAAAGGTATAAGTTTTAGCGACGTATTTATCCGTCTTGTTAGTTTCGGTGGGATTTTTCCCGTTCGATGGTTTCAACAGCTTGCATGTATAGGGAGGTCCTGGCTTAAGTTCAGCCACGTGGATCTCACTTTCGTCGACGGCTTCTTCATCGTCGGACGAATATTCGTCAGCAGCCACATAAGATACTTTTTCTTTTTTACGATATCTATTAGACTGGGCCTTTTCAGCTTTCAGTCGTTCGACCTGGCGAACTCGGTCAGCCAGTTGAGCCATATCCCTAAGATATTGTGTGTCCAACTTCTTCCTGATCGAATAGTCCAAGCCGCCAGCAGCCATTTTGACTAATTCGTGTTTAGGGACTCGAGTAAAGCACCATGCTTTCAAAAGTCTAAACCTATTCAAGTATTGGTTTACTGACTCCGTGGCCTTGCGTTTGACGCTTGCCAACTCTTTCAAACTTATTTTTTACTGTCCCATATAAAATTGTTCGTGAAACAGTCTCTCCAATTGTGCCCATCTGTGAATGGACTGAGGGGGCAACATGGTAAACCATGTGAACGCATTCTTCGTGAGGGAACTTGGGAAATATTTCATTTTCAAGTCCTCATTGTTCGCTATGTCGCCTGCTTCGGTTTGATACCTAGCGACGTGTTCGACCGTGGACTTTTCCGTTTCCCCAGGGAACTTGGTGAACTTAGGAACTTTCCATCCCCTGGGCAATTCTGTTTGTAATACAAAATCAGGTAATGGGGATGTATATGTCGGCCGTCGAAGGCCTGGGTTCGCCCCATTACGGACCATGATACGTTTGACTACGGCCTCCAAGTTATGTTCTCCAGCCAAGGCGTCCTGTCGAACCTGATGGATAACAAAATCTGGATCTTGGTTCCTATGGACAATCACAGGAGGCCTTTGAACTCTCATAGGGATCTCCTCGAACTCACGAGTTTGTTCTATGGTTTCGTCGAAGACTTCGTCCTGATGACGAAGTGTCTCTGGTCGAGGTGGTGGGGTCTGTCGACCCTGAGCCCTAGGGGCCCCTAAGAAGTCACCGATTCGTGTCATCTGAGTCACCAATTGTTGGTAACTCTGGGATGACTCTTGTATCAGTGGTCTTAATATTGTACCCATTTGTTGGGTCAACATGTAGACCATCTCATGATTACTCTCATCCATCTGTTGCCTCATGACCGCGACGGAACTAGAGGTAAAGGTCGGTATGGATTGAGAGACAAGGTTGAATCCTGGGGGTCAAATCATCTGGTTCGACACGTGTCCTGTCCCTTGATAAGTCGAAAATACTGGGGACGGACTTTGCCCAAATAAATGGCCGCTAGAATGCAAACTTGACATGAACTCTGGCGGCATTCCATACGATCTAGGTATAGGCATGGTGATACTAGGCATATATTACCCCGTAGTCCCTGCCATTGTCGATCTCGGGTCGTTTCGACGCAGCGTTGCAATTGGTCCGCTAGGAGAGGTTGGCACCACTGATATGGTACCAGAGCCAATATCAGTTGTTTGTGTTCCCACCGTAGTTTCCGCCAGAGACAGTTCTTCATTCGGTCGTGGTGTTACCATCTTACCACTACGCAAAAACATATACTCAATTCACACGGTCCCACCGGGCGTGCCACTTTGTTCGCCTGGGGGAACAACCGCTGGCCTTCTGTCGCAGGTTCGCTTGCGGGGTCGCCCACACAAATCCCAGAACACAGGAATTGGACGCGTATGTTTATGGCGCGTTTTAGTTTCTTGGTTTTTTAGTGAGAGCTTTCACGCTGAGGCGACCTTGGTAACGCAAAGAGTTTCTTAACGGTCAACGAGTTTGGGGCAAAACAAAGAAATAAAGGAAAGGCTGAGTAAAACAAGGAAAAAAAACAATGTCTTAAATTAAATACTGGAAGTAAATTGCATTAAGTAGAATTTGGACGCAAGTGTACATTTGTTTGCGGGAGTGAACTCATTTCTCTCTAAGCTTGGTACTTTGAGTATTTTCCCTTTACAATGTGAAAAAATGCGACCCTTGAAAATGAAAAGTACAACGCTTTATATAGGCTTAAAATGTAACTGTTTGTCAACTCAAACGTCTTCTGAAGCTGACACGTGGCACCCCACTTTCTTTTCAACTTCCCATAGTCTTGGAAGTTTCAAACTTTTCCCACCTAAACACTTGTTTCTCAAAATTAACACCATCTTGTCACCTCATCTCCCTCCGACGCCAAAGCCTGTCGCCGTTTCTTCGACGTACCTTTCTGCTGGCGTCGACTCGACACCTTGACGTGCCTCTTTGCTCCGAAACGCCCTGGAATCTTCGGATCCCACCGTCAAGCGAAATCCAGTGTCAACACTTACATAAGTAAGTCAGAACCTTGCAACTCTGATAAGCTTCCGCTCTGCAAGTTCTGAATGATGTACATAGCGTTAAGACTCTTATTGGTTCTCATGCTCTAAGCATTGTCAAGTTTGAATATAACTACGCAAGTCATAGTCTCTCAACGAACTCTGATGTAACGTAAAGTGTCTTATTGACAAGAAGCGAAAAGTTGTTAAAAGAGTAAATACACAATTCAAACCCCCCCTTTCTTGTGTCTTTCTCGCACCTTCAGGTACATATTTGACGAGTAATGGTCTAGGAGAGAGTGAACACTGGTGTGGAACATGTGTGTAAACCTTTGTGTTTTATGAGAAAAGGCAAGAGAGGCCTTAAGGTGAATGTGGCCTTGTGATTGTCCAATACAATCATGTTGAGTATATGATCACGTAATCGTAACCATTTCATTTGAGTTGCAGTTTCATAAGTCTCGAGCTCCTCTGAAACGTATGCATGATTACTTGGCAGGTTTGATTCTCACGTGTAGTATGAATGGAACCTATGGATAGAGACTTGTGATGGTTAACAGGCCATGAGAAGTGACAGTTCATGGTTAACAGGCCGATGTTCCCGAATCCATTTCGTATGTCAAGTAAATTACAAGGATCCATGACTCGGGTCGACTTCTAGACGTAGAGGCGGACGGGAAAAGGGGATTCCTGGGTAAGGTTATCGATTAGTGAGATTCTTGAGTTAACAGGCTCAGGACATATTCCATTCATGAGGATTCTTGAGTTAACAGGCTTAGGACATATCCGATTAGTGATAAATCTTGAGTTAACAGACTCATGACATGTTTCCATATAGTGTGAGATTGTGAGATTGAGAACTCAAGGTCATTTCCCTTCCCTTTGACTTGAGTTAGGATTTGGCTAGAACCCTGTAAAGCCGAGAGAATCCATAAGATAGGGAACTCACTGAGATTAATATCTCACCCCACTATTGTTGCTATATTTCAGGTGTGGTTTGCAGGTTTGATTTACAAGTGGAGCTATGCTTGGATGTTTCAAGAGAAACTTAGTTTTATTATTTCCATTGTGTATCATTCTTGTACAATGAGGAATATTGTACCTTATTCTTAGATTTTATTATTTTGGATAATTTCCATGACTTGTGCCATTGTTGTATTTATGTTTTAGAAATGGACAAGTATGTGAATTATGCCATTAGGCACTTATGATGGTGTCAGTACCAAATAAAATGCTTGTATTGTATTATTCTAGATAAATATTATACAGGGCGTTACACTGATAGTTGTTTTGACCAGGTATTAACCACTTTCCGATGTTTTTTATTGTTTCCTTTAGGGTTTTTTACTGTTATTTATTTTGTTTTCCTCTTTTCTCATAGATCTCAATCATCGTCCCCTAGATCTACTGTTCAAAGGTGTAATATTCATGTTCGTGTTGGTGTTTGGAATCTATTTTTAGAGAAGTCCTTTCTTCTTTCCTAAATCAGGGCTCGAGATTTATTTTGCAGGTATGACAGTAGACTAATGAAAATTGCGTTGTCAAACAGAATCAAACAAGTCCTTTCCGTCAAATATTGATAAACGGTGTTAGATATTGGAAACGTGACAGCTGAGGTGGCGACATACAGGACGTGGCAGCTGAGGTGGTAGAATGATTTTTTATTATTACATTTAATAATTAATTTTCACACACTAGAATATAAAATAATTGGGCTAAAGCCCATGTTCTTTAAAGTAGTAGCCTAATTATCAAGATTTATTATTATAGTGTTAAAAAGTGCATTATAAACACTTGATATTATTACTACAAATTCAATGTGGGACTTCAATTTGAAAAACATGTCTCTTTGCTATCACTATTTTTTCTCTTGATATGGTCTCAGTTTTCTCCATTACTTTATTAGTGTCAAACTGTCTCTTTGCTATCACTATTTTTTCTCTTGATTTCGAGTCGTTAATATCAGGGGCACAATGTTTTTCACACTCAAGCATCACAACATTCTTAACAATTATAGGATTGTCATCTCCATCATCCATGGACAAAACTACAAGTCCACTGATCTTCGAGGCTTTTGAAGAATCATTGGATCCACCAGAAGCAGCTCTGATAGGGAATCTTTGGAAGGGTAAGGATGATGTTGGCTCTGAATCACTAAATTTTGATCCTTTATGCATGCTTGGTAAAAATTTCGTCGAAAACTATTTTTTTGTTTGTTGTGGTGTGTCATACCCCAAATTTTGACCAATAATATTTCCCATCATTGGGCAAATCATCATCACAATAGGGGTACCATCATACCTCATCAGTCTCCCCAAAGATGGGTGAGCATTCACTACTATAAAAAATTAGGGTTTCAAGCCCTCTCTGAGCTTTAGACAAAGGATCAATCAAGAATTGACATGATCTTAAACTTGTATAACCTCTCAAACATCCACAATGGATCAAGAGGATTCCCACAGCAAGAATTAGCACAAGGTTGCAGCATTTTAAGTGGATTAAGCCTCAAGATCGCCAGTGTCACCAAATTAGGGTTTGGTCGACCAGGGCCTCCAGATGGAAATTTTCCTCTGGGCATGAGCCAATGCTTCAAAGCATAACCTAATATACTCCATGGAACATCATGAACCCAATCATCAAGTCAATTTAGCCTTAGGGGATACATTCATCAAAAATCAGGAACTAGGCTTCTTGACCTAATTCACCCCTAAGTTGACTTTTGGGACAAATCATGAGCCAAGACCTCAAGACATGATTTGAGGGTCTCTAATAAACCAAATTGATCCATTTTCAACAATGGATTGACCCAAGAAGCTTGATTCCCAAGTTTCAAGTTCATCAGAACCACAATTAGGGTTTCGCGGAAAAAGTCAATTGTGCCTTTGACTTTTGACCCAGGCATGCTCCGAAACCTTGGGGCATGATTCAATAGACTCTATAACACCTATGAAATCAATCCATCAAGTTTGATTTAGGTCAAGGATTTGATTTCATAGAGGATCACACAATTTGGAATTCATTTGACAAAAAGTCAACCGTGCACAAAAGTCAACTTTCACTTTTTGAGATTTTTCACAATTATGGTTCTTAGACCTTAAAATGATGTTAATGTGTGATTGGAATCACCATTCATCAAGAAAAATCAAGAAAAGTGGGATAACTTGTAAAAGGGGTAACCATAAAAAACTTAGAAATTTTCTAAGTTATGGAACAAAGTGGCTAGGGTACCAACTTCCAAGGATCATAACTTGAGATTTAAGCAACCATTTAGGCTGATCCAAAGATGGATTTGTAGCTCTCATGGCATACTTTAAAAGTGTCAACTACACCTCGTTCCAATTCCTCATGGATTTCAAGTTATGGAATGGCCAAAATCACAAAAAGTGAAAATGTCACTTTTTTCCAACACTTAGTGAAATTCTCACTAAGTCAGAATCTACCTTCACTTTTTTCCAAATGTAGGGGCATTTTTCACTTGGATCCAAAAGATATCAAAACAAACTATGATCATACAAATGTTGTATCATATGAGAGCTTTCCAAAATGGCCAAGAACTCCATGAAAATCCACTTGGGCCATGAGATATAACCATGCCAATGTGCCTTGCTGCAAACTGTCATGGCAAGGCAGATTTGTGCATTTTGATCGATTTACCCAATTTTTGCAAATAACCAACAAGTCTATCCATCTAAACACCTCAGGGGGAGACCAAGGAGGGACAAACACTGATCCACTAGCCTCCCAAGTCCTTGGAACCAAAAATAACATGCCAAACCTAAAAATCCCTAAAGAGGGTACACGACTCCAATTTTGTTTTGGAGCATTCAATGGATGTACCAAGGTGGCATAGACTGAGCCATTTCCAACTGAATTCAGTCAAGACTTATCCAATACCAAGGGAACCAGCAGCCTGTGCCCTAACCTCTAGTCAACGGCTAGAGGAGACTTGGATTCCCATTTATCAACATTGGCCAAACCTCTGTTGTAGTTTCCATTCACTATTACAGCCAAAACAAACTTGCTCTACTATAAATAGAGCTCATTTGTGATCAGTTTGAGTACACCAAAGCCATCAAACAAATGCTTTCCTCAAAATCACCTTCTCACTTCCAAATTTGCCTTCCAAAGCAAGTCATTATCGGGTTTTGAGCTTGAGAGCAATTCCAACCAAACCAATCACACACACACCTTATAAACATCTTATAGAAGCGATCCAAACTATCACAAGTGACCTGTAACACCAAAATCATAAAGTCCCCTCTCAAAACCTCAAAATAGGGCCTTTTTACATTTTTCAAGCCAAGTCTCTATTCAGTCACTTTTCAAACCAGATAAAACCTCAAACACACTCCAAATATCATCCTTGAACTGTCCCAAATGGTTTCACACATCTGGAAGACCATTTGAGAGAGTTGTTATTTTGGCCACTTTTGCCCCTTTTGCAAGAAAGGGCCAGTTTCCATTCCTGAGGTTTCCAGCTGATTCCAATCATCCTAAAAGCTTCTAAGGGATCATTTGAGATTGTTCAAAGCATCAAAACATTTCTGGAACAAAGCACTTGGCAGATTGCCCAAAAGCTCCAAGGGAGGTAAGCATCACAACTTTAACTCTTTAAAATATTCTTTGCTTTGAGGTCCACTGATCATGCATCTCTTATACATGTTATATGTGTTGTGTTTGAACCAATTCATCATGTAATTCATGCCTGTACCAAGAGGTAGCACAGAAAATGCAAAATATGGCTTATTTCAAAACCAATATCGGGTTTTGAGGAGGATTTGTTTTCTGAAAAAACCACTACCACCATTGGATTCCTTGTGAAATTCTAGGCCAGATACATATAAGTTTTGTCTCCATCCATGGAGAAATGAGAAAGTTATGGCCTTCACGTTTCTGACCAAAATCTTGCCTTGCCTTGCCTTGGGCCAGGCCAAAAAAACAAGGCAAGCCTTGTATATTTGTGGTTGTGTTTCAATACACAGATGTATCACCACCCCAGTGGTAAGGCGCGCATGCTGCACACAAGAGGTCTGGGGTTCGAATCCCCCTCGCCCCAGATCCTCTTTTTTTACCACTTTTTCATATTTTTATTCTTTTTCTTATTATTTTTAATAATTTGAAAAATTAATAACTCCCTCAATTTTAATTATTTTTTATTAGTTCTTTTTGCAAAAAAACACAAAAATGTTGAAATTTTTTATTCCACAAAAAAATCATGTTTATATTATTTATTTAATATAATTAGTATTTTTGTGAATAAATTCATTTTTAATTGTTTTTAAACATTTTAAGAGTGAATATTTACCTTGAAAATCAAAACCAAATGAGTTTTAATTCATCTTGTGATTAAAACCTCATTTTTTAAACCTTAAACAAGAATCACAAGTGGTTTATTCAAACTCATTTGGTATTTTTATCATTTTTATTGATTTTCTTTAAATATTTACTTTTAAAGAAAAACAAAATTAGGGTTTCTTTGATTTCAACCCTCATCAATCATTTTCAAAACACTTTGGGCCTCTTAGTAGAGTGTAAGACCCAACCCTTTGTAAATACAAACCATGTTTTGGGCCTCAGACGTTGTATAAGTCCCGTCGTATTTTCAAAATCACGGCGCGATCGTCGCCTTTTAAAACAAAACCCTGGGCCTCTAATAGAGTGTAAGACCCAATCTCTTTTCTTTTTTTGAGCTAAAACCTTTTTGGGCCTCAGTAATTGTATAAGACCCACTGCGTTTTCAAAAACCTCGGCGCGATCGCCATTTGAAAACGGAAAAACTTGGGCCTCTCCTTGAGCTGTAAGCCCCATCACTGGTACAAAAACACTTTGGGCCTTTAATAGAGTGTAAGACCCAAATCCCTTGTACATAAAAACTTTGTGGGCCTCACATATTGTATAAGTCCCTCTGTACAATTTTCAAAACAGCGGTGCGATCATTGTTAAAACTTGGGCATCTCCTTGAGCTGTAAGACCCAACAAACTTTTCAAAGCATTTTCTCCTTTGATTTTGAATATAATATTGTTATCAAAGCTTTCTTTGTTGAACAACTAACAAAATAGCATGAAAGCTCTACAACGGGTAAGTGTTTATCCGCTTTCATTTATCGCTTTCATATGTATATAACTGTATTGTGGGGCTGCTTCACTGTAAGTCTTCTTTCACATCCTTTTTATATACTTGTCAAATATCAACTGTATAATACTATTATAGTTATTTAGAGTTTTCCCCGGCAACTACGTCTAGCACTAGGTAAAGCCTTGTTGGTCACTCTTAAATACAGTCAAAACTAGACCCCCCATAGGATTCCAGATACAGTCTTCCCTTCTCTTGGGGTTAAACAATATGGAACAAAGAGAAAGGCAGTATTCTCGGTGAACCTTTTCTCAGTCTGTCACTCTCAGAAATTGTCAAAGAAACTCTACTCCCCAGAGTTGATCTAGTCTCCGTGAATAGCATCTCTTGAGTTTCTTCCAAATTCAAGAACCTTCCTGGCTTAATCTATTCTCGGTGAATAGCATGTCTTGAACTTCTCTTAGTTTGGGGACCCACATGCTTCCTAAAAGCATCCCCGCCTCCTCTTGGGCATTGTACAAGGACCCTTCGGCTTCTTAGAAGTTCTCATGCCTTCTATTGGGCTTAATACAAGGACCCTGACGACCTCTTAAAGGTATAAGATAGAACTTAGTCATCCTTTACTAGAGCGGTCTTTCCAGCGTCAAAACTCCGACCGTTGTGGAATTGATACCCATCCCTTAATACCCGTGCCTCCTCTTGGGCATTATACAAAAGATAAAACTCAAGACTTGGACAGTCTAAGACCCATGAGTCTCAAAGACATTCTCAAGTTCTCTTTAGACATAGGCTGAAACCCGGCCTCTCTAATGAGAGTTCCCCATCCTTGGACCTATCTATGGATTTAATCCTTGGTAGTAAGATAGACTCCTCTTAGTCTATGTATAATGATCCTTTCCTCAGGAAATTCATCCTTTTTAGCCTCCGTCTTAGGCTTCATATAAGACAGATAAAAGACTCTCTTGTTGAGTCAAAACCTTTTAGCCTCCATCTTGGGCTTTGTACAAGACACATAAAAGCACCCTCTTGTTGGGTCAATCGCCTCCTCTTAGGCTTTGTATAAGGAAAACCTCGGTTGAGTCAATTAACCTTTTGGCATCAAATCTGTGCCTTGCTCAAAGCATACAAACATCAACAACTCCTTTTCCTTCATCTAATCGATGAAAGCGGCAAGCCTCTGGATTATTTACATCCACGCCACTGTCCCTCTTTTAGCATGAGAAATTCCTAAGGAAAGATGGCATTGCTCTACACTGAGTTAAAGTCTTCTCCTTCAGGTTAAAAATCCCCTATAAAGGAAATTATGGCATTGCTGGATTCACATATCCCAGTTAAAGTAATTCTCCTTTATAATCAGTCACCCAACAGTTGTTAGAGATGACAAATTCTCTCTCAAACCCCTTTAGCTTCACATCTTGAGCTTTGAACAAGATACAAATAAACCCTTTAGCTTCACGTCTTGGGCTTTGAACAAGACACCAAAACAACCTTTTTCCTCCCATAGAATAGGAGGAACTATGATCGCTCTGATTTCCCTGTTTCGTTAAACGGGAATACGTAGGCATAAGATTGCAAAATCTTAGCGAGCATACTAATCAAAAACCCAAATTACAGTACCTCCATATATCAACCCAAAAGCACCAAATCCTATCATCTTACCAAAAACCTCACAAATAGTCTAGACACTGTGTTCTTAACAAAATAATCGAATAGGGGCCCACGTCTCAAGAGCATCTGTAAACCAACAGTTTTGACTGTTTAACCTCAGTATGCAAGCAAGGTTAATTGGAGACATCTATTTCCCTTCCTTAATCAGTTCAATAGGATAAAAAATTAATCGAACTATAGTGCCCAAGCGATAGTGATTCAAGACCACAAAAATCTCGCTACAGAAAAAATGGCGCCCACCGTGGGGCCCAGTTCTCTTTTTTACAATCTTCGATGAAAACCTTAAGTTCACAATCTTAGGTAGAAAACCCTGAGTTCACAAAGTATCACAGAAATGGCAACTCTGCTGGGGAGTCATTGTCTGTATAGGATCATAAGACTAGAGGTCTAGGATGATTAAGACAAATATATATACTGCTTTTCCTAATTGATATCTGTGTTTATTTTTCTGCTAATGGGAATGCGTGTGATGCCACATGTGGAAAGATTGAGTATACACATAAGATAGGTGATGGCAATATGAGTAATCTTACTGGGAGTGAATTCCAGCTAAGAGTCCCCGGTCGACCATCAAACTCTGTGGAGACTCCCTTTGCAGATACATTGCCTATACGACTTCGGTTGTTGAAAGTAGTGTGGTCGACTGGGTTATTTGAGAAGCTGGGGTTTTTAGTAGGCAGAAACTGTTTTGTAGTGCGGAAGCTATCGAAAATAGTTGTCACGCGATACTACCCTCATTTGAGATCACTCTAGGATACATCAGCTCGCTGGCGATCCGCTTGATGTTGTCATCCCAAGAGGGGTCAATGATTTTGCAGATAGGTACAAAAAATCACCAGTATAAACCTTTGGGGGGGGGGGGGTAGAGCTTTGACTTCATGACACCGACCCTTTGACCCCATGTTTTTTCTTTGTTTTTGTGTGCTGCATTTATACATTCATTTAAAAAACATCAAAAAAGAAAATCTTCTCTTCTAGTCTCTCTCATTTTCAAATTAAACTAAGACGATGATTGTAAATGTCAGATAAAGAGATTGCGTTATGGATTTTGGTAGAAGAAAAACACAAGTATACCTTCAAGGTTCCAAAGTTAGAGGATTTGAGAGGTTTGGAGAGGATGATCACCAACCCTGAGGCTTTCAGAGCCAAGTATGGAGGATTGTTGTCCCTATTAAAGGTCTATGTAATTGAAGGAATCCTGTCCACACTAATTCAGTTCTACGATCCGGTTTATCACTGTTTCACATTCCCAGATTATCAGCTAGCACCAACACAGGAGGAGTATTCTCACCTGACTGATTTACATATCACTGATCAAGCTCCCTTTTCTGGACTGGAAGAAATTCCAAAAGATCAAACCATTGTAAGAGCAATTTATTTGGACGAGTCAGAAGTCAGGACTCACATGACCACTAAGGGTGGCATCCAAGGATTGCCAGCCCAATTCTTGATAAAGAAAGCCCTGTACTTTTCCATTATAGGGAACGTGGCCGCTTTCGAGAGCACCTTTGTTTTGCTCACTTACGGGTTATTTTTGTTTCCCAACATTGATAACTTTATAGATATCAATGTCATTAAGATATGTCTGATTGGCAATCCTGTACCAACCTTACTCGCAAATGCGTATCATTCGGTACACTTAAGGAATTTATACAGCGGAGGAATGATCACATGCTGTGTACCCCTACTTTACAAATGGTTCATTTCCCATTTGCCCAAGTCTGCTGCATTTTGGAATCAGAAGAATACTTTACGTTGGTCGCAGAGAATCATGTCTCTTACCATCTCTGACATCGATTGGTACAATTGAGTCTACGACGGGATCAGAATCATTCACCGTTGTGGAAAATTCCCAAATGTACCCCTTATAGGAACTAAGGGAGGAATCAATTATCCTCCGGTATTAGTCCATCGTCAATTCGGATACCCAATGAGGCATGTCCCGCGGAGTGCTCATCTGGAAGGTCTTTTCTTCAAAGAAGGAGAAAATGACAGGTCACTAAAGACAGAAATAATGCATGCTTGGAAACACGTTCATAGGAAAGGAAGAGAGTCTCTAGGAAAACCAGATTGTATCTCTGTGGAGCCTTATCTCCGCTGGGTACACACTAGAGCTCTCAAGATGAGGATGCCTTACCCTCATCAGGAAGTTCTTCCGTTAAGGGACTCCGTCCTTCACTTTATGTCTGATACGGAAAAACTTCAGGTTACTCTCAACAAGGTTCAGCAGGAGAAATGGTCTTGGAGGAACAAGTACCGTATTCTCAATGTAGAGTGTAAGAAACTACAGCAGCTATTGAAAGAAAAGGATGCTCTGATTGAGATTTTAGAGCAACATGTTGTAGAGAATCAGGATGACCAAAGGAACTTGCTCGCTCCTTTCACTTGGCAAAGGAATGACGACCCGCCAATGGCTAAAGAGCACCAGTCAAAGAAAAGGAAAGCACCAGAACCAACACTTGAGTTCTATTCGGAGAGGACTCAGGACCCTTTAGTTTAGACATTACCCTTTTCAGCACTTTGTAATCTACTGTATTTCCGATTCCGCAATCTTTGAATTCAATAAAACGGGTTTTTCCCACTGTTTGATATTTGTAATCTAATTTTTGAAGTTTACTTTGAATAAACAAAAAATTATTTATAACATCATTGCATATCATTCATCATTCTCACGTAACACATTCTTCTTCCCTGCGAATCTCACGTTTGTGTCTCGATTAGAGAGTCAAACTATCTCATTCGTACAATACTCGGTCCAATCAACAGAAAAAGATGGATGATCTAGAGGAAGAGAACAGAGAGTTGAGAGAAGAAATCGACACTCTGAAAGAAGATCTGAGAAAGCTTCATGACAGCATTCAAGCTCTAGTAGAAGCTCAGATGCAACAACAAAGGACTGTGATCTCAGGGATCACATCAACGTCCATAGTGGAGAAGTATGATCCTAGGTACAAAATGCCGAAAGATTGTCCCTGGGGCATGCCTATCAATTATATCCCAGAAGGATATATTCCGCCAATCATGGAAGATCCGGAAACTATATCAGGAGCCGTTGGGCTGGAGGTTACAAACTTCGGGAAAGCGAAGATGCCAGGGGCATGACAAAACCTCCTGAAGGTTACAAACTTCGGGAGACACCAAGAGTCTCTGCCATGATGACTATACCACCGCCCATGGTGCACACTGTCCCGGAAGGACAAATTCCACAGATACCTTTTGGTGGAAACAAAAGTATGTTCGACAGAATGAATGAGTTCCAGGAATAGTTCCTGGAGATGTAGAAAGAACTGCAAGCCATTCGCGGTCAGGATCTATTTGGAAAAGACACTGCAGACCTTTGTTTGGTCCCTAATGTGAAAGTTACGCACAAGTTCCAAGTGCCTGATTTTGAAAAGTACAAGGGTAACTCTTGCCCTCAAAGTCATTTAGTGATGTACGCTCGGCGAATGTCAGCTCAGATAAAGAACCAGGAGCTACTGATTCACTACATACAGGATAGTTTAACCGGTGCCGCACTCAAATGGTACATGGGTTTAAACCGCACAAAGATCGCTACTTTTAAGGAACTTGGCGCTGCCTTCATTCAGCAGTATAAGTATAACCTGGACATGGCACCAGACAGAGATCAACTCAGATCGATGTCACAAAAGGACAAGGAAACCTTTAAGGAGTACGCTCAGAGATGGCGTGAAATTGCCGCCCAGATTTGTCCACCTCTTGAGAAAAAAGAGATGACAAAGACCTTTTTGAAAACCTTGAGCTCATTTTACTATGACCGAATGGTTGCCAGTGCGCCCAGTGACTTCACCGAGATGGTGGGCATGGGAGTTCATCTTGAGGAAGCCGTCCGAGAAGGAAGTTTAGTTAAAGACGTTGGATCCTCAAGTAATACAAAAAGATACGGTAGTGCTCTCCCTAAGAAAAAAGAGCAGGATATTGGGAATATCTCTCTTGGAAAGCAAAGGCGACGTTACCAACCAGTAGCAATTGTAACTCCCGCTATTAACCTTGCGGCTGTTCCTGCGTATCAACCTCAGGTTTCTCAGAGCCAACCTAATCAACAACAATATCAGCAAAGGACACAACAACCTCTTCAGCAGGCTCGTCCTCAGTACAACAACAACCGTACAAATGAACCACCGGGGTTTGACTCTATACCAATGTTGTACGCATAACTGTTTTCGTTACTACTGGTCAAGGGGCATGTCCAAACCAAATCTCCTCCTACAGTACTGGAAAATCCGCCTTTTTGGTTCAAAGCGGATCAGACTTATCCTTACCATCAAGGAGGACCAGGGCATAACATAGAAAACTGCCTCAGTTTCAAATCCGACGTACAAAAGCTTATTAGGAGCAGGGTCTTATCTTTCAAAGATACGAATCCAAATGTTCTCACGAACCCGTTGCCTCAACACGAGAAAACTGCAGTCAATTTGATAGAGGGAGAGTCTAACGACATCTATCAAATTCATGATGTACTCTTATTGAGGACCAATCTGGTCAAGATGCATCACAAACAGAGCGGGTATGGCCATATACCACCTCATAATTATCACCAGTGTGATATCTGCTCTAAGAACAATCAAGGATGTCTTGTGGTGCAATCAGCTCTACAGGAACAATTGGATCTCGGATGGATCCAAGAGCATTGAGTTCGTGGGGTCAACATGACTTATATGAATTCCAACATCATTCAGAGCCACGACATCCGTACGATGAATGTCAACCTGGTGGAAATGCACTCAAGGCAAAGCCAGTATCATGATCTGCCACGACACGATTATGATTCCTGTCTGATTTGCTCGATAAACAATCAGGGATGCTCTTTTGTACAAGAGGCCCTCTAGCATCAGATGGATCTTGGATGGATCCAGGACTACCATGATAAAAATCTTTATCAGATCAACATGATTCAAATCTTTGATATTCGCTTGATGAATACTAGCTTGGTGGAATTACACGCTACGTAAGTCCAGCTTGGTTTTCTAGCTTAGCATAATTATCAGAACTGTAAAGGATGTTGTGAGAGTGACCAGGGATGTGCTCTCGTTCAAAGAACTTTACAAAACTTGTTAAACCACTGGTGGCTTCCGATCTATATGGACGAAGACACGTAACAAGTCAGTATGATCGATGGGAACCCTACTAGGCATCAAAATCAGGATGCTCGATCAATGGAAACCAACCTACTGAGGTTACACTGTATTCAAAGCGGACGTGGCCAGGTGCTACCACATAACTATGAACGTTGTAGAGTCTGCTCGAAAAATAACCAAGGATGTTACCTCGTGCGAGCAGCCCTTCAAGATCAGTCGGACCGCAAAGAGATTCGCCCATACCCAGCTTCGGGGTCCGTTGACTGGACGCCCGACTACTTCGCTGATCAAATCAAAGAGGTGGTTGTAATCTCTGACCCTGAGAGGACCAAGGATGTTTGTGCCATCATCCCTCTACTGGACGAATCCAAGGTTCTTAGCCAAGAACTGATTGAAGTTACTTACGACAGTCAGAAAAATTAGAAGGCTCATGTAGTTATCTATCTGCCAGGACCGTTACCGTATGAAACAGCTAAGGCAATCTTTTACCAATACAGTGCAACAATAATTGAGAATGGAAAGGAAATTCCATTACCCTCCGTCGTGAATATTACAGACATCAGTCAAGTAACACGGAGCGGTCGAATCTTCAACCGAGGAGTTGGAGTACTTACCAAAGAAAAGGAACTTCAGACGAAAGCTCCAAATCCACCGGTCGGTCAGTCCAATGATCCCGACCTTTCAAAAAACAATGATGAGATGCTGAAGCTCATCCAAAGGAGTGAATACAACATTGTTGTTCAGCTGTTACAAACTCCTTCAAAGATCTCTGTGCTATCACTTTTACTCAGTTCCGAAGCCCACAGAGAGGCTCTACAGAAAATCTTAGAGCAGGCCTTTGTGGAACAGGATGTGTTAATACGACAGTTCGATAGTATCATCTCTAACATCACTTTCTGCAACAACTTAGGATTCAGTGATGAGGATTTGCCAGAAGAGGGCAAAAGTCACAATATGGCGCTCAATATCACAGTTAACTACCAGAACGATGCTTTAGCCAGCGTACTGGTAGACACAGGATCGGCCATCAACGTTATGCCAAAGTCCACTTTAATGCGACTATCATTCAAAGGATCCCCGATGAGGGGTAGTGAGGTCATCGTCAAAGCCTTTGACGGATCTCGAAAAGCAGTTATCGGCGAAGTCGACCTTCCCATAACTATCAGTCCTCACACTTTCCTAATCACTTTCCAGGTCATGGACGTCTGGGCAGCATACAACTGTTTATTAGGAAGACCTTGGATACACCAGGCTAGGGCAGTCACTTCGACGTTGCACCAGAAACTGAAGTTTGTCAAGAACGACAAACTCGTCACGGTCTGTGGATAACAAGCCTTGCTTGTGAATAACTTTTCATTATCTACTTGTGTAGAACTCGAGGAGGTCTTCGGTGAGCAACGAGAATCAATCAGAGAAAAGAACCTCGATTTCCTCATACAGAGATGTTCTCGAAGTGATCAAAAATAACAAAACAAAAGGGTGGGGACAGCTTGTCATTCCTACTGATAACAAAACAAAGAAGGGTCTTGGTTATTCTGCAACCTGCACCTAGACAGCTGCTAATGATGAAAGCCTTCATCCCATTCAGGACTTCTTCCACAGTGGAGGTTTCCTTCACCCAATATCTCAAGAAGTCCATATCATCAACGAGGGAGACTCCTCCGATACAGATGAGGAGTGAAAGTCTTATCTTAACGAGGACGGTTATATGTCTCAGGAAGAGGTGCCTATGTCATTTTGCTATCCCGCACAGAGTCCGAGATTTATACCCAGGTCAGATGTCAGGGTGATATACGGAGATTGTGATCCGGAAGGATGCCGTGCTCCACCAAACTCATTAGAGGAAGACAATCTGATGAAAGATAACTTTGACCATGACTATTATGGCCCAATGGATGGGCTGCCTATCTGGCAGCCGTACCCAGAAAACTCAGGGCAAGAAAATCAGCCAAACAATGAAAATCAACTAAGCATTATTGAAAAGAATACCTGCGTCCCCGCCATGTCATGGGATCAACACTCAGGTCATTCAAAAAATATCCAATACGACGATGAATTGGCAAAGCTTGCCGGACTAGAATTCATCAACTATGCTTTTCCTGAGGTCAACGTCATCGAGAGAGATGACTCCTCCGGTTCCAAAGAAGTGTGGGACACCTTAGGACAACCAAGTAGAAAATACGACTATATGGTCAAGTACGCTGCTCCTGAGAGCTCTCGTATCAGGCTCGAAGACATCCAGCTAACTGGATGGGGAGATTTACCTGAGAGCATGAATCCTATGCAAACTACAATAGAGGAATCCTCCTACTACAACTCTGCCTAGGAGACAGATTCCAATGATCCTGATCCACCAGAAATCAGCGTTATTTTTGAAGACAAATCAAGGAAGGTACCAGACTTTGTGATTCACCGAGGAGTTCGCCGCCAATGGGTTGCTGTCGATGTTCCAAAGATTGTTCATAAGTTAAAGTAATTGCCGTCTTTAACCTTTCACCCAGCCCAGGTGAAACAGATGTTTTGATAGGGCTCACTTTCTGTAAATATCCCTCTTCGCTTTGCTCAAAGCGACATAGTTTTGTTTTATAGGGCTGTAGTTTCAAGATTCGATTTGTTCATAAATAAAATAACGTCGTTCTGTAATGTCCGCATTTATTACTGTTTTCTCTTTTTGCTTTTTCAAAAAATGGTAATCCTAAAAAATAATTCAATAATAAAAAACAAACAGTTTTAAAAAAAACACTACACACACTCTTGCATTCTCTCTATCTCTTCTAAAACAAATCATCACGTCATGCAGATTTCTTGTTTTAAACCCCGTTGAAACATACGATCCGATGCCTTCTCCCAACTTTGAATTTCCGGTATTTGGGGATGAAGAAGAAGTTGACAACGAAATTCCAGGAGAGATCTCCCGACTACTCAAACAGGAGGAAAGGTCCATTGAACCTCACAAAGAGCCGTTGGAAACGGTAAACTTGGGTTCGAAAAAAGAGAGAAAAGAGGTCAGGATTGGGGAGTTGCTCAGTCCAACTGCCAAAGAGGGTTTGACAAAGCTTCTCAAAGAGTTTCCCGATGTATTTGCTTGGTCATATCAGGACATGCCAGGGTTGGATACCAGCATTGTGGAACATCATCTACCGTTAAGGTCAGAATATCCGCCAGTAAAATAAAGGTTGAGACAGACTCACCCGGACATGGCCATCAAAATCAAGGAGTAAGTACAGAAACAGATTGACGCGGGTTTCCTCGCCACGTCAGAATATCCTCAATGGTTAGCCAACATCGTACCCGTTCTGTTGCGGTGAGAATCGGATAACAAGCTATTAATTAACTTGCATCACATTTCTTTGAAGTTCACCACCGACTTTGATTTATCCAAAGGAAAGGTTCAAGATCGAAAAAACCTAAAGGGGGGAGATCTAAGGTTCGAGGGTTGGTTATACTAAGGGAAGATATTAGCACCCTTAATATCTGTAGTACTCTACATGAACCTCTTGTTTTGTTTGTGTTATGTTATGTTTGCTTGCTAAGAATCTGTTAAGAGTAAAGGTAAAGACCTAAGGTATGTACACTAAGTTTGCTCACCAAGACGTCGCATCTTGTGCCTACGTATCTGACTAAAGAATCAGAGCAGCCGTAGTTCACCTAGCCAAGGATGAGAGGAACCATTGACTATGGTCAAAGTTCCAAAGGGAAATGAGTATTAGCTCATTTAGAGTTTAAGAAACTCTCTAAGTCTAAGTTATGATGGGGGAAGTGAATACTCAAGATGATGAGTTCACATAGAGTCCAAGAACTCTAACTTAATTCTAAGTTGTAATTGAATGGCTATGAGGCCAAGGGAATGTGGTTATGACTATGAGGTCAAAGCCTACCTATGACTATGAGGTCAAAGGTTTAAGAGATGGTGGCCATGACTATGAGGTCATGGCGGATAAGTGGCTATGACTATGAGGTCAAAGCTGGTATCCTATGACTATGAGGTCAAGGAGAAAGGTGGCCATGACTATGAGGTCAAGGCTGGTAAGTGACTATGACTATGAGGTCAAAGCTGGTATCCTATGACTATGAGGTCAAAGGGAAGGTGGCCATGACTATGAGGTCAAGGATGGTAAGTGGCTATGACTATGAGGTCAAACCTGGTATCCTATAACTATGAGGTCAAAGGGAAGATGGCCATGACTATGAGGTCAAGGCTGGTAATCATTTGACTATGAGGTCAAAGGGAAGGTGGCCATGACTATGAGGTCAAGGCTGGTAGGTGGCTATAACAATGAGGTCAAAGTTGGTATCCTATGACTATGAGGTCAAGGAGAAAGACGACCATGACTATGAGGTCAAAGCTTACTTATGACTACGAGGTCAAAGGTTTAAGGTGGGCATATGACTATGAGGTGAAGAGGGAATCCTTTGACTATGAGGTGCAAGAAGAATGGCTATGACTATGAGGTCAAAGCTTACCTATGACTATGAGGTCAAAGGTTAAAGGTAGCTCTATGACTATGAGGTCAAGAGCGAATCCTATGACTATGAGGTCAAAGGAGAATGGCTATGACTATGAGGTCAAAGCTTAGCCTATGACTATGAGCTTAAAGGTTAAAGGTAGCTCTATGACTATGAGGTCAAGAGTGAATCCTATGACTATGAGGTCAAGGAAGATGTAAATACCTATGACTAAGAGGTCAAGGCTTGATTATGAGATATCTATGACTTTGAGGTCAATAGAAAGACTTTCCTTTGGAAGGTGGGGAAGAATAACTTCTTATGAATAAGAATGTTACAAGTGATTTGAGATTCAAATGAACACTTATGAGTTCAAGAATTCAAAAAGAAAGTGCAGAAATTAAGCAATGATTAATTTCAATAGTATGGTTCAAACATGACATTCAAGTTCCAAGACATCAACATGTCACATATTTGATCAAACAAACTCATGTTGCAAAGTAAAATGATCTAAGAAGATCCCATGGTATTTCAAAGGATATTTTCATGTGAAAACACATTTAAACTTCAATGAAACAAGGTGGAACCAGGCATACAATGTCAAGACATTATACAAGGTTTAAACAACATACATTAGGTCTCAATTGATCAACATAAACAAGTAAACATGGCAAAAGGAATAAAAGAAATCAAGATGTTCTTATAAAAGCCTAAAAAAGGCCGTTCATTTCCAACATTGATATATGTTTCAAAAATAATTATTTTTACAATTTTCTTTCTATACTCAGAAACAGACATGTTAAGGGACATTTTGCAAAAAGAATGGATAAAAAAGGATTAACATTGAGCAAGTTATGAGCACTTGAAGAGGAAGGTATCAACCATAAAATAAACATGAACAAGTGATAAAAAAGAAATGGGAATGCACCACATGGGTGTTGAACCCACGCCATGGAGCCTATTGCTCAAAACCTTGGCCAACTGAGCTACGCGCGTGCTTTTAACAATTGGTAGCAACAATGATATATATGTGAAACAAAGCGAATTCGTGAAATTAAAACAAAAGGACGGGGGCGAGGGGGATTCGAACCCCCACTACTACGAAAAACCCATTTAACAACGGTTGGAAATGATATATAATGACGGGGGAGAAGGCGTTGTTATGTAGAGTGTTGTTGTATATGAGGTACGTACAATGACGGTCCGAGAAACGTTGTTGTATTACAGTATGCGCGCACCATTTCACGACGGTTAGTTTAGTCAACCGTTGTGATATACTAAACTGTGATCTGGTTCGATTCTCAGCAACAATATTTTTTATTTATATTAGCGTTTGACATACAACTACATATAGGTTTATAACCGCTGCCAAAAATAGACTGTTTTAAATATAAAATTTATCTGTGTATCAAATTATTCCCAGAATTTATCCTGTCAAAACAGCTTCTGTTTACATGCAAACACAATATGTGCATCAAACATAATTCTTCCTATATTTTATCCTTATAAATGAATCAGAGAATTTACATCAAAAGAAATTTACATCAAAAGCTAAATGAATCAGAGAATTAAACTGCTAACATTGTTTAAATCAAAAGCCAATATTATTGATTTCATTATGTGCATCAAAAGCCAAAACTATTGTTCACATTATGTGCATCAAAAGCAAAAAATATGTGCATCAAAAAATGTTGCTGATATATCATACAGCAGGAGCAGAACCCTTAAGCTCATTGTGGATATACGCCCAACGTTTACAAAGATCCACAAAGTCCTCAAGGGGGAATGGGGTTTCTTCGTTAAACATCTACATAAGAGCAAAAAATTGAAGATATATCATGCATGATAATAATTCAATAGTCAACTTATATATTAATATATGTAAACATTTTATGGCATATATTACCGTATCCCATGAATCAACGGTGCCAGCAAGGACGATGTTTAACATGTGTTTCATGATAAAATACCCACACTCGTAACTCCCGCGTTGTTTCCTTGTCTACAAATTACATGAATATAAAAACATGAATACAACCACACATGCATGAATGTAAATGAAATAAATAGGTAATCGGGCCACTTACTTTAGGAGCAAGGTATGTGGGCTTTTTTCTAACATTCCTCTATATATTAACTTGCTCCACAATACTGCACATTGAAAATTGAATTAAACATATTACATGATAAACTAATTACAATTAATGCCAAAGAAAATGATATTAAACAAAGACACTTACGTTAATACAAGATCTTTCATTGGTGTGTGGAGTGGATCGTGCAAGGAACACAGTAATGTCACCGTATTTGTCCTAAATGATATTACGATCAATTGCCAATGACCACTGAATGAACACGAGAATATATATATATATATATATATATATATATATATATATATATATATATATATATATATATATATATATTATTAGTTGTTACTAAAACAAAACTAAATATAGAATATAAAAATAAATTACAACAATACTAACCTACATAGGAATGGTGCAAGGTAACATTCTTTTCCTCCGTCATTTAGCCGGCTTTTCAAGTAGTTTTCTCTGATATTTTTTTCATTATACGCCCAAGTAATAAAACTTGGGTCCAAGATTCCATAGGTACTTGATTTATTCAATTCTATACAAACACGGTGAATGTACCTAAATGGTCAAAGAAAATGAATAAATTAAGGGAGAAAATACAAAAAATTATAATGTTCTATAATGACATGTATATTCGACTATATACTTACGTGCACCAAACTTGCAAAATAGATATGTCAAGCCACTTATATCCTGCGAGAAAATCCCTCACATCTTCAGGAGTGTAATACACTAAATCCAATTTTGGGCAATGTTCTAGCGGGAGAGCTTGCGCAAGGTCTATTGTTGAAATGGAGTAGTATAAACTTGTTATTTCATTTGGACTAGGGTCCAATATTCCATTGCGGTTATCTACAGGTGGGGGAAGGGTTGTACAATTACTCCCTTTTGTAGAAGCGTGATTTACGACACTTCTACTTGGAGTTTGATCATCACCAACGCAACGACGATCTTCATTAGTTCGTTGTTCGAGGCTTTCACTTGATCTCTACATCATAACATTCAATTATAACATAAAACAAAAATAAGCACAATATATTCAATTAGAACATATAATATATATCATACAAAAATAAGCGCGATTTACGACACATACCGAATACATCTCTTGTAACCTTTCCACTTCTTTCTCCCTTTTTTCCCTCTCCTCCTCAAACAGCCTCCTTTGCTCCGCCAATTGCTTCTCAACATTATCAATCTTTTTTCGTTGAGTAAGAAATTCAGCGGTTTCGGTGCTTCTTCTTTGAGATCCAAAGTATGACCTCAAGCCAACACCATTTCTAACACCACGGACACGGCCTCCATGCTCAGCTGTTCCGATAGCTTCGACTAATATGTCATGTCGTGCTTCCGAAACAAATGTGCCTTCACGGGCCGCCACAACCAAGTTATCCTACACAACATGAGCAACTTATATAAGCAAACGCATTTAAATAACAACTCATGAGCAATTTACATAAGCAAACACATTTAAATAAAACATATACTTACAATTTTCTCAGTAACTACTGTTGAAGCCTCAGAGATGTACTCTCCATTAGGTCTTAATCGAGCCCTCTTCCATTTCTCATGTCTTGAAGGTGGAGATGGAATGTCACCATCCCCTCCTTCTTGTAGTTTTTCCTGCAGGATCCTCTTCTAAAGTTTCCTGTAACCCCCACGAGACAATCTATGGGGGTACATGTTTTTCGCCTTGTTCTGAATTCCTACTTCGTCTTTAGCATGTTATTAACATAGTGAAAAATGTGTATAATTAGTATCTATAACTCATTAGCATAACATTATAGGTTACATAAGACTAGTACTAACCTTGAATTCCTCAGAACGGCGTTTCTTCGCAAACTTGTGCCACACCTTCTTCGATAAAAACTATACCGAATCCATGGAGGTTGAAGACCGCTCTTAGGCTTCGTAATGTAGTCAGCCGTGAGCCATGAATTAAATCCCCTCCAACGAACACCGGCATAAGTTATCCACTTTCTTTTCAATTTTGAGTCATCGATAAACTCAAAATTCAACTACATTAAATCAATATATAAGTATGAATTAGAAACTATAGGTAGTGATATCAAATATATGAAAATTATAGTATGAAATACCTTAACGTCTGTCCATATGATGTCTTTGTCATTACCATCCACTTCTCTCCAATCATCAATCAGTATACTGACTTTGCTACGTGCAAGGAACGCAACATAACTCCTAAAAGTAGTGTAATGTTGACAATCCACTAATCTGTAGTGCAAATCAAACTCGATCGAAATTTTTGCACCAGATGAGTTGCGGAATGATGTGAATTAGGGCATCATTGTGACACCTCTTTGTGATCTTTTCGTTTGACTTTCAGTTGTTTGAGTTTCATTGGCTAACCTTTCATTTGTTTGAGTTTCTTCGCTGGTATCTAATGAAGAACTCGACAAGGTCGACATCTAAGTTCAAAAACAACAACAACAACATGAACAACAATGGCAAAAGAGTTTACTGTAGATGCATGGGGAAAATATTTTACGTACCCTAAACGTGACGACGAAGTAAAAGATGTTAGTGTTGGTGTTGTTGTTGTCTTCCTTCCTTATGACAATGACGATGTTGTTGCTATCTTCCTTCTCGACGGTGACGATGATGACGACGGTGTTGGTATGTGCGTAATCTTCTATTTTCTTCACTATCGTGACGATGATGACGAAAATGACAACAAATGGATACTGATGATGCAAGCTTTGGTGGAATCGTGTATTGTTTCACAGTATTGAAGGTTAGGGTTTAGGGTTGAAATCGTGTAACGTTTCGTCTGGTTTCTATTTTCAATGGAAAAAAGGATACTGAAGAGACAATGAGACTAGCTAGTTTGGAGACTATTGAAACACTACTGCGACGGTCAAGAATTTACACCGTTATGATATATTATTTACATAATGAAATTTCATATTAAAGCGCCAGAGTTATTTTTAGAATTAAAAATTAAAAAAACATACAAAATATATCACAACGGTGTATATAAACAACCGTAGTCATAACTTTTAATTTTTTTAATTAAAAGTAAATAAAAAAGTAAAGGCGTGCTTTAACATAAAAGGAATAATATATATGAATGCGCTGAGGTTCGAACACATGAAAGCTTGAAGGTATCACCACGGTTGATTTATCAACCGTTGTTATATACAGATAATCACCACGGTTGGTTTATCAACCGTTGTTATATACAGATACGTTTTATTCAATAAACAAATAAAATACAACCGCACCTTAGTTTAGATATGTCACAACAGTGTAGGGATGAAGCGTTGTGAGCATGGCGTCGTTGTTTACGCGTTTTGGAGTAGTGCCCCGTCCTAGTGGTCATAGGGCGTGTGTAATGTGTGTGCTTGCCACTGGGGTGGCTGGTACATCTAGTTATTATTTTGATTCCATATCAATTTGAGTCCTCATGCGCGTGTAAGGTTGGTAAACTTGGCATTGTGAATAATCTTGGTACTAAACACACATCCAACTTTCACCAATATAGCCTTAAACAAAGATTAATTAACTATACTACCATGCCTCTAAACCACATGATAGTAAACAGTGCAGTTAAGTGAATCTCTCAACAAAACTTTACTATCTTATGAAATATAAAACCAAGAGGCCAGAAAAATTAAGCTGCAATCATCCAAAATCAAAACTAACAATCCTGAGCCTTAAAGATTGAGTGTGTACTAACTATCCAGAAGCCAATGTCACATGCTATCAATTCTAAATATCATTACACAACAGAAAGGTTCAAGCTTGAGCAAAAGTGCAAAGCAAATGGATATGCATGCCATACAAGTTATTTAATTTAGAATATCAAGATAGGTTGTTTGATTATAGTATACAAAAACTGGGAATTATTATCATGGAAGAATAAAACAATAAGACTTGATCATTAAGAAACTCAAAACAGGATGTTGACAGATCAACATAATTGAGGGCAAAATGTTTATAACATTATCAATAGATAAGAGATGACATGAAGTGAGTGCACAACCATCATATACATAGTAATGCATAAGTACTGATAGTGTAAGGAACCGGTCAATCTTCAAGTATGCAACTCACAAATAAATCTAACAATCCACATATAACAAAAAAAAACTCAAAAAAGCAGGTCCTAACATAGAGATCAGGACAAGGACATGAGTGGTGTTTTACATGATGAACAGATTTGATTTGGTGCTTACCATGGTCATTCAAAATATGATGTCAAAGGGTAACTCAATGATTATGTACAATGTCAAACCCAAGATAACTGATCTATGGCATGAAATCTTAAAAACAGGCTGATGATTAAGTTTATGGAGCAATGGAATTGATCATGGCATCAGTAGGTATGGCATGGTGAGTACATAGCATAGAATAAGGTAAACACATCACACGCAATAATTCAAGAGGTTCCACATCAATTGGTAATGAGTAGGCATAAACAATCCAAAAGTCATATTGCAAATGATAGGCAATGCATAACTTGAATACATGCTAGACAAATCATATGAAAAGGATATCATACAATATTTTGCAAAAACCAACTTAACAAAGCACACTGCCATGGACATCTAAGCCTTGAGAATAAAACCAATGACATGATGGTATCAGACAAATGCATTGTGGCATCACACTGAGCAGAGATGCATCATATTGAAGTTTAGGTAAGCACATAGGTAAAGCCATTTAACAAAGTAAAGTCATACATATCCCGAGTCATATATGCTATTAATCAATAATCAATGATGACATCAAATGAACATGGCATAGTCATTGTGTGCACAATGTGAAAAGAAATGTATGAGTGTGTCAATATATCTAAGTGAGTACACAAACAATGTTTAGTTTAGGGACAACATTAGCAGGCTGTAAATAATTTAGCATTACAAGTCACAACCAGCTACATGACTTTAACAAGTCAACAAATCAGATACATCAATTTTAAACACTTCAAACAACTTGAATCAAAACAAAGGTCATGACATAGCAACTCTCAACTGGGATAATAATCACAAAGAGACATACATACGTAACACATATATTGGACCAGGTTTAAGGCAGTTTGGTACATACAAAAGTGTATCAAGCAATATTCACAATCTGGAAACATGTCAACATGACAATTCAAGGTTGGTACACATATCCTGAACACAAATCTTAGCATGGAGAATATGGCATGATAAATAAGTTCATGGAGGCAGCAAGTATTGTAGCGCGATTTTAGTGGTCTTGAAGAACTATCGCTCAGGTACAACAGTTCAATTCATTTTTTATCCTATTGAGCTGATTAAGGAAGGGAAATAGATGTCTCTAATTAACCCTGCTCGCAAACTGAGGTTAAACAGTCAAAACTGTTGGTTTACAGATGCTATTAAGACGTGAGCCCTTCTTCGGCTATTTTGTTAAGAATAGAATGTCTGGACTATTGGTGAGATTTTTGGTAGGATGCTAGGACTTGGTGATTTTGGGTTGATTTGGTGGAGATGCCAGATTTTGGGTTTTTGATTAGTATGCTCGCTAAGATTTTTTTCAATCTTATGCCTACATATTCCCGTTCAACGAAACAGGGAAATCAGAGCGATCGTAGTTCCTCCTATTCTATGGGAGGAAAAAGGTGTTTTGGTGTCTTGTTCAAAGCCCAAGACATGAAGCTAAAGGTGATTTGTATCTTGTTCAAAGCCCAAGATGTGAAGCTAAAGGGGTAGAGAGTTTGTCATCTCTAAAGGGGAGTTGTTGATGTTTGTATGCTGTGAGCAAGGCACAAATTTGATGCCAAAAGGTTAATTGACTCAACCGAGGTTTTCCTTATACAAACCCGAAGAAGAGGCGATTGACCCAACAAGAGGATGCTAATAAGTGGCTGACTCAACAAGAGAGTGCTTTTTTTTGTGTGTCTTGTACGAAGCCCAAGACGGAGGCAAAAAGGTTTTGACTCAATAAGAGAGTCTTTTATCTGTCTTATATGAAGCCTAAGACAGAGGCTAAAAAGGTTTGACTCAACAAGAGAGTATTTTATACTCAACAAGAGAGTGATTTGATGTCTCGTACGAAGCCCGAGATGGAGGCTAAAGGGGAAGTGACTCAACAAGAGAGTCTTTTATACTCAACAAGAGAGTGTTTTTGTATCTCGTACGAAGCCCGAGATGGAGGCTAAAAGGGTTTGACTCAACAAGAGAGTCTTTTATACTCAACAAGAGACTGTTTTATATCTCATACGAAGCCCGAGATGGAGGCTTAAAAAAGAGTTGACTCAACAAGAGAGTCTTTTATACTCAATAAGAGAGTGTTTTATATTTCGTACGAAGCCCGAGATGGAGGCTTAAAAGGGTTGACTCAACAAGAGAGTCTGAAAAGGTTAGCACCACTAGGGAGAATCATTTGTACAAAGCCCAAGAAGAGGCTGACAGTGCTGGAGGCTGTTTCAGTTTAGTGACAGGTCCAGCATGTTGGATAAAAGAGAAAATCAGTTCTTATGAAGGGAACGATTAAAGATAAGGCTGTGCTTTGGTACTGATCAGAGGATCAGGGTTATTTCCTGTTCTTTAAGGAAATAGGAAATCCAAAGGATATTTAGACTGTTTAAGTCCACTGGTGTTTTGAGAAATCGATTCTCAGATAAGTGAATGATCTTTGTATGATGCCCAAGAGAAGGCTGGTATGTTAAGGGATGAAGGTCAACCCATTAACTGGTCTGACACTTGACTCAGAAAGACATCTCTAGCAAATTGATGACTAGGTTTTGTTCCTATACCTGTAGAGGTCTCTGGGTCCTTGTACTAAGCCCAAGAGAAGCCATGAGAACTTCTAAGAAGCCGAAGGGTCCTTGTACAACGCCCAAGAGGAGGCGGGGATGCTTTTAGGAAGCCTGTGGGTTCCTAAACCCCGAGAAGTTCAAGACATGCTATTCACCGAGAATAGATCAAGCCAGGAAAGTCCGAGAATTTGGAAGAAACTCAAGAGATGCTATTCACGGAGAATAGATCAACTCTGGGGAGTAGAGTTTCTTTGACAATTTATAAGAGTAACAGTCTGAGAAAGGGTTCACTGAGAATGCTGCCTTTCACGTCTCCATATTGTTTAATCCTAAGAGGAGGGAAGACTGTATCTGGAATCCCACGGGGGATCTAGTTTTGTTTGTATTTAAGAGTGACCAACAGGGCTTTATCTAGTGCTAGACGTAGTTGCCGGGGAAAACTCTAAATAACTATACTAGTATTACACAGTTGATATCTGACAAGTATATAAAATTTTGTGAAAGAAGACTTATAATGAGTAGCCCCACAATACAGTTATATATATATATGAAAGCGGATAAAGAAAGCGGGTAAACACTTACTCGGTTATAGAGCTTACATGTTGTTTTGTTAGTCGTTCAACAAAGAAAGCTTTCATAACAATATTATATTCAAAATCAAAGGGGATAGTGCTTTGAAGAGATTGTTGGTGCTTACATCTCAAGGAGAGGCCCAAGGTTTTAACGATGATCGTACCGCTGTTTTGAAAACTGTACAGAGGGACTTATACAATAAGTGAGGCCCAAAAAGTTTTTATGTACAAAGGGGGTTGGGTCTTACACTCCATTAGAGGCCCAAAGGTGATTAGAGAAAAGGAATGGTGCTTATAACGCGAGGGTAGGCCCAGATGGTTTGATTTTTGAACTGACGATCATGCCGAGATTTCTTTTAACGCGGAGGGACTTATACAATGTCCGAGGCCCAAAAAGTTTTGGTTTAAAGTGGATTGGGTCTTACACTCTATTAGAGGCCCAAAGATTATTTTAATAAAAGAAATGGGGCTTATAACACGAGGGTAGGCCCAAATGATTTTTGTTTGAAAACGGCGATCGCGCCGAGGTTTTTGAAAACACAGTGGGTCTTATACAACATTTGAGGCCCAAATCATTTTGGTTTCAAAAAGGAGTTGGGTCTTACACTATATTAGAGGCCCAAAGTGTTTTGAAAATGATTTGTGAGGGTGAAAATCAAAGAAACCCTAATCTTGTTTTCCTTTAAAAGTAAATATTTAAAGAAAATCAATAAAAATGATAAAAATACCAATGAGTTTGAATAAACCACTTGTGATTTTTGTTTAAGGTTTTAAAAATGAGGTTTTAATCACAAGATGAATTAAAACTCATTTGGATTTGATTTTCAAGGTAAATATTCACTTTTAAAATGTTTAAAAACAATTAAAAATGAATTTATTCACAAAAATACTAATTATATTAAATAAATAATATAAATATGATTTTCTTTTTGTAGAATAAAATATTTCAACATTTTTGTATTTTTTGCAAAAAGAACCAATAAAAAATAATTAAAAATGAGGAAGTTATTAATTTTTCAAATCATTAAAAATAATAAGAAAAATAATAAAATATGAAAAAGCATGAAAAAGTGGTAAAAAAGAGAATCTGGGACGAGGGGGATTCGAACCCCAGACCTCTTGTGTATAGGGTGCGCGCCTTGCCACTGGGGTGGTGATACATCCGTTGATTGAAACACAACCACAAATATTCAAGGCTTGCCTTGTTTTCTAGGCCTGGCCAAGGCAAGGCAAGATTTTGGTCAGAAACGTGAAGGTCATAACTTTCTCATTTCTCCATGGATTGGGACAAAATTTAGGCCTATCCTACCTATAATTTCATAAGGAATCCAATGGTGGTGGTGTTTTTTTTTTTATATTATGCTCCTATTGAAAAACCCGATAGCGATTTTGAAATAGGACATGATTTGCATTTTCTGTGCTACCTCTTGGTACAGGTATGAATTACATGATAAATTGGTGCAAACACAACACATATAACATGTAGAAGAGATGCATGATCAGTGGACATCAAAGGAAAGCATGATTCAAAGAATTCAAGTTGTGATGCTTACCTATTTTTGGAGCTTTTGTGCAATCTGCCAAGTACCTTATTCCAGAAATGATTTGATTCTTTGGACACCCTCAAATGATCTCTTAGAAGCTTTTAGGATGGTTGGAATCACCTGGAAACCTCAGGAATAAGTTTGAGCTCTTTCTTGCAAAAGGGGCAAAAGTGACCAAAATAGCAACTCCCTCAAATGGTGTTCCAGATGTATGGAACCATTTGGGACAGTTCAAGGATGATATTTGGAGTGTGTTTGAGGTTTTATCCGGTTTGGAAAGTGACTGAATTAAGACATGGCTTGAAAAATGCACAAAAGTCCAATTTTGAGTTTTTGAGAGGTGACTTTGTGATTTTGGTGTTACAGGTCACTTGTGAGTGTTTGGATCACCTCTATATGATGTTTATGAGGTGTGTGTGTGTGATTGGTTTGGATGGAATTGCTCTCAAACTTAAAACTCGATAGTGACTTGCTTTGGAAGGCAAATTTAGAAGTGAGAAGGTGGTTTTGAGGAAAGCATTTGTTTGATGGCTTTGGTGTACTCAAATTGATCACAAATGAGCTCTATTTATAATAGAGCAAGTTTGTTTTGGGATCAATAGTGATTGGCAACTGCAGCAGAGGTTTGGCCAATGTTGATCAATGGGAATCCTAGTCTCCTCTAGCCATTGACTAGAGGTTAAGGCACAGGCTGCTGGTTCCCTTGGTCTTGGATAAGTCTTGGCTGAATTCAGTTAGAAATGGCTCAGTCCATGCCACCTTGGTGCATCCATTAAATTCTCCAAACCAAAATTGGAGTCTTGACCCTCTTTTAGGCATTTATATGTTTGACATGCTACTTTTGGTTCCAAAGACTTGGGAGGCTGATGAATCAGTGTTTGTCCATCCTTGGTCTCCCCCTGAGGTGTTCAGATGGATAAGTGTGTTTGTCATTTACACAAATTTGGCAAATCGAGCAAAATACACAAATCTGCCTTACTTTGACAGTTTTCAGCAAGGCATATTGCCATTGTCATATCTCATGGCTCAAGTGGACTTTGATGGAGTTCTTGGCCATTTTGGAAATCCCTCATATGATACAACAACTTTTTTTATCATAGTTGGTTTTGATACCTTTTGGATCCAAGTGAAAAATGCCCCTACATTTGGAAAAAAGTGAAGGCAGATTCTGAATTAGTGAAAATTTCACTAAGTGTTGGAAAAAAGTGACATTTTCACTTTTTGTGATTTTGATCATTCCATAACTTAAAATCCAAGAGGAATTGGACTGAGTTGTGTTTGAAGTTTTTGTAGAGGGCCATGAGAGCTACAAATCCAGGTTTGAATGGGGAAAAATGGCCTTGTGGTTTAGGAGATATGACCCTCCAAAGTTGGTACCCTTGCCACTTTGTTTCATAACTTAGAAAATTTCTAAGTTTTTTATGGTTACCCCTTTTACAAGTTATCCCACTTTTCTTGATTTTTCTTGATGAATGATGATTCCAACCACACATTAACATCATTTTAGGGTCAAAGAACCATAATTGTGAAAAATCTCAAAAAGTCAAAGTTGACTTTTGTGCACAGTTGACTTTTTGTCAGATGAATTCCAAACTGTGCGATCCTCTATGAAATCAAGTCCTTGACCTAAATAAAACTTGATGGATTGATTTCATAGGTGTTATAGGGTGTATTGAATCATGTCCCAAGGTTTGGGAGCATGCCTGGGTCAAAAGTCAAAGACACAATTGACTTTTCCCGCGAAACCCTAATTGTGGTTCTGATGAAATTGAAACTTGTTGCCCAAGCTTCTTGGATCAATCCATTATTTCAAATGGATAAATGTGGTGTACTAGAGGCCCTCAAGTCCTCTCTTGAGGTCTTGGCTCATGATTTATCCCAAAAGTCAACTTAGGGGTGAATTAGGTCAAGAAACCCTAATTCCTGATTTTTAGTAAATGCATCCCCTGAGGCTAAATTGACTTGATGATTGGGTCCATGAGGTCCCTTGGAGCATATTAATTTGTGCATTGAATCAATGGCTCATGTCCAGAGGAAAATTTCCATCTGGAGGCCTTGGTCGACCAAAACCCTAATTTGGTGACACTGGCGATCTTGAGGCTTAATCCACCTAGAAGGGAGCAACCTTGTGCTTAATCCTTGAAGTGGGAGTCCTCTTGATCCTTTGTGGATGTTTGAGAGGTTAGACAAGTTGAAGATCATGTCATTTCTTGATTGATCCTTTGTCTAAAGCTCTGAAAGGGCTAGAAACCCTAATCTTTGATAGTAGTGAATGCTCACCCATCTTTGGGGAGACTGATGAGGCATAATGGTTCATCCATATTGTGATGATGATTTGCCCAATGATGGGAAATATTAGTGGTCAAAATTTGAGGAATGACAGATATCAGATTAGTATGTGACAAAACAAAGTGGAAAAGCAACTCATGTTTGACTTAAAACCAATAAGGCAAAATAGTTTGAACAAATGGAGATGTATAGTATACAATCAGATCAACCATCCACATATACCCTAACTGAACATTTAGAAGCTTACACAAGTATAACATGCTCATAGTAGTGGCACAACCAGAGATGTTTCATAATACAATGGAGACATAAAAGCATGACAGTCTGTGAACCATAGATAGGCACATGGACAAAAGATTTTAAACAAAGCAAGGCATACATACTATGGGTTTTAGACCTACAAACTAATTACCACTCAAAATGACAACAAAGTAAGCATGGCATGGATTTAAACATAAGTTCAATATGGGCAAACAATTCAGTGTAAGGCTAAGGCAGGTTGGCGTATTTTCACATATTCATGGCATAATGATGATAGCAGATACAACAGGTAACAAGTCATCTTGACATTAGCCTTGACCAAGAATAAAACAGAAAACAAACATAGCAGCTGTATGCTCATGGCACAATATGAATGAAATTGTATGAGGAAATGCATAAGTGCAGTCATTATGGCAAAATGAGTTTATGATAAGTTTACAAACTGGTAACCAATGCTATAAGCATACATGCAATGAATAACAGGCAAGGCAGACATGTCAAAGAAACATTGTATACTAGCATGTTTTGAAATTAAGTTTCCAGACTTTTGACCATATATCCAACCTCAGTGCAAAGACCAACTAGTACACACTTACCAAAATGACAGTTTGCATCTCATAAAAAGATAGCACACATGTTTGTCCACAATTTGGCATTCACCACTTAATGACATAAAAGGTAAATAAGTTGAACAGATTGAATGCAAAGCAGGCAAGCATGCTAAAAGCTATCATATACTTCCAACTTTAATATGAGAGGCTTGCACACTTGTAGAACATATACCAGATATAGCATGGCACATCAGGCAAAGACTTCAAGAAACTGACATCCTATACCTCAGTCATAGGCACACACAACACTCATGGACAAACTTCAAGGTAGATTGGCACACAGATTATGAGTATACAGTGTAGCAAGATATAGTAATGGTCCATACAACTAACAAGTAGAATATGGTGGTAAGGTCTGTGTTTATATCATGAAAGAAAAGATGCCTCTTTATTAGATAGGCTTATGGACAAAAAAGATCTCGACAAAGCAAGAACATACTCAAGCAGTCAGTTATCTCATATAAGCACATGTGAATAAAGTGCTCTAGCACTTAGTTCAAATGGTTTACTTCATAAAAATTACACCTTATATGATCAGATAACAAGCCTAAGGCACATTAGCTAACATGTTGAAAATAGGTTGAGTGCATAGCCTAAATCCTAGCACACTTGGAGAAGTCAAACATATCAGCAGATTGTAAACAGGCAAAGACCATAAATCACAACCAGCTACATTACTTCAGTAAGCTAACAGTTCACATATTTAACATTAAGTGCAAGAAAAACTTAGTTCAAAATACAAACCCGAATAGCAAAACAAAGTGCACATATTAGCACATGGATAGGATCATGGACAAATATCAATGAGTATACCACTACAACAGGTGCAAGGATTTTAGCAAGAATGAACCGTGTTTGAGGACATTGTCATGACAACCCTCAAACATACCTGAAATAGTCAAGAACTTGCCTGTTTCCCTCTCTCATGCAAACATTAACAAGTTCACAAATGTCTAACAACTTTACACATACTCATAAGGCCAGAAATGACCCATAGTAATAACAACAAGGCATAATATACAATATCTACTTCATATCAGTAGAACAACCAACTTTGGATAAAAGTTATGATAGAAAAGAGAGGTTACAACTGATAAAAGTTATGACAGAAACACACAAAAATGTATATTTTAGCAGCAAGTATAACATGGCTAAGATGATAACATGTAGTAGAATATGAACAAATGAGTAGGACTAAAGCTAAAGAAAAGAGAGGTTACCAGCTTCAGTTATGCACAAGCATATTCCTTGCGGAACCATACACGAGTTCTTGATGCTAAGCCTCACTCCCCCTCCCTTTTTGTAGAGCCTTGCACTTAGATGCTTTTAAAGTGATTTGTGAAGATTGTTGGTGTCCAAATGAAGGAACACAACCTGCTATTTATAGGGAAGCATGAGAATTCAAGGTATGGCCATTTTGCAAACATTGCCAATAATACCCTTTACAAATCGTGTGAAGGAGCAATTTGCAGAGGGAAATCTTCCAAAACCTCTGAATGCCTGAGGAAAACTATTAAGAACTGATAGGTGCATAGCTCAAGGAATAAACAATGTTTTTTCTACTTTTGGAAAGTTTCTCTCTCCCTCCCACTTGCACCAACAAGACATAAACTCATATTTTAATGACAATCAGCTTCAAATTCATGGAAAGGCTTGATTAAATGTTAAATTAGTCATTAGAGCTCAGAAATAATGAAAACGGATGGTTAGGGAAGTGTTAGAATCAAAATTCAAAAGTTGGTTTCTTGAATGTTAAGGAATGAAACCCTCATCTTTGGGCCTTCGAAACTCCTAGCTCCCTTGATGGATGGAGGAGTTCTAGTACTCTTTGGAAAGCTCTCATTGCCCTCCACAACTTTCATGACCAAGGGTTTTTGAGTTGAGGCCTGGATCTTTGAGAAAAACTGGGTCAAAGTTGGTTGTTCATTGAGGGAAAACAAGCTGAAATTTCACTAAGTCTTGGGTCAGTTTGGCTTCCAAGCTTCATAACTCACAAACCATGCATTTTTTGGAGAAAAGTCGTATTTAACACTTTGAAGATCTTGGAAAGAGCTTCAACTTAGGCTTGGAGTCACTCCATTTGGATGTGTGTTTTGGGAATTATGATCATTTCAAGTTAGCACAAGAGAGGGAATTTTCACATATGCAAAGTTTCATGACCAAAATCTTACTTCCTTTGCAAGGAAACTCATGAAACTTGATCTTGATACTTTAAATCACTCATAAGACAAGTTATGATGAATGGAGACCTTGGAAGTTCCATTTGGATCAAAATCCCAAAGATTAGAGTTTCAGTCAAAACCCTAATTTTGACCGTGAATGCACTGAGATAAACCTTCGTGATCTTGCTTCTTTCTTCACATATAAAGCTTATAGAAGACCTTTAGGGATGTTTACTAACTCATGGAGCCATGGTTTAGGGTTTGAAGGCACCTCTTGATGAAAATCAAGACCAATGATCCATATGTTCTAATAGAAACCCTAATTTGGAGGCAGGGTGAAACTGGGGCTCAAAACCTCTCATGATGAGAGCCAGATGACCTTGAATTCTTGTTGAGTAAGACCTCTTGGATGTAGGTAAACTCAAATGGTTGATGAACCAGGAAAATCTTGACTTGACCGGGCAAAATTCTTCAATGATTCCTCAGGTTAAAGCCCTAATCCCACACTTTAGTCTGGTGATCTTTTGTTGACTTGACTTGATTCAAAGTCTTGAGATCTTGGTTCCCAAACAAATAAGGAGGCTTTGTGATGATTTTATGGAGTCAGAGGATACCTTAGGAGGCCTTGAATCACTCTGTGCAAACCCTAATTTTAGATATAAAAGAAACAAACTGCAAGATATGGGTTAGTTAAATAGTGCATACATGATTGATCCCAAATGTCTATGCAAGATGTTATGACATCTAAGAGGTAAAATTTGGGGTACAACACGTTCTGAAAAAGGATGAAAAAGCTAGAATGTGTGTGGACTACAGAGATCTAAATAAGGCTAGTCCAAAGGACAACTTTCCTTTGCCACACATTGACATGCCGGTAGGCAGTACAACAAAGTTCAAAGTTTTCTCCTTCATGGATGGATTCTCGGGCTATAATCAGATTAAAATGGCGCCGAAAGACATGGAGAAAACTTCATTCATTACCCCATGGGGTACCTTTTGTTACAAGGTGATTCTGTTCGGTTTGAAGAACGTCGGGGCAACCTATCAAAGGGCCATGACTACTCTATTTCATGACATGATACACAAGGAAATTGAGGTATATGTCGATGATATGATTGCCAAATCTAAAACAGAGGAGGAACATGTGACCCACCTGTCAAAACTATTCGAGCGGTTGAGAAAGTATAAACTCCGCTTGAATCCCAACAAGTGCACATTTGGCGTCCGCTCAGGGAAACTCTTAGGGTTCATCGTCAGCCAAAAAGGAATTGAGGTTGATCCTGACAAGGTCAAGGCCATTCAAGAAATGCCTTCTCCGAAAACTGAAAAATAATTCAGAGGATTCCTGGGACGTTTAAACTAAATTTCCCGATTTATATTCCTCATGACCGCGACGTGCACGCCGATTTTCAAATTACTCAAAAAGAACCAGGACTGTGTTTGGACAGAAGACTGTCAAACCGCCATCAACAGTATCAAGGAATATATGTTGAATCCACTGATTCTATCACCTCCAGTGGAAGGAAGACCACTGATCATATACTTAACAGTCTTAGAAGACTCTATGGGCTGTGTACTTGGCCAACAAGACAAAACCAAAAGGAAAGAGTCTGCCATCTACTATTTGAGCAAAAAGTTCACCGACTGCGAGACTCGGTACACTATGCTTGAGAAAAATTATTGTGCTCTGGGTTGGGCAGCCAACGTCTTCGCCAGTACATGATTCGTCACACTACTTGGTTGGTCTCCGAAATTTATCCAATCAAGTATGTTTTTGAAAAACCTGCTCTCACAGGAAGAATCGCCTGTTGGCAGATGTTGTTATCAGAATACGACATTGAATACCACGCTCAGAAAGCCGTCAAAGGGAGTATTTTAGCCGATCATTTGGCTTATCAACCGATTGACGATCAGGAATCAATCGAGTTTAACTTTCCAGACAAAGATGTCATGTATTTAAAGATGAAAGATTGTGATGAACCGCTACCCAGTGAAGGGCCAGAACGAGGTTCCCAATGGGGACTTATCTTTGACGGAGCCGTCAATCATTATGGAAACGGAATTGGGGAAGTCATCATAACACCTCAGGGTACCCACATTTCTTTCACTTCCAGACTTACATTCAAGTGCACAAACAACGAGGCCGAATACGAAGCTTGTATCATGGGTCTCAAAGAAGCGATCGACTTAAGGATCAAAAACTTGGATGTATATGGCGACGTAGCCCTGGTTATCAATCAGATCAAAGGAGATTGGAACACATACCAATCAGGACTGATCCCCTACAAAGATTATGCAAGAAGGTTGCCACCCTTCTTCAACAGAATCGAGTTTCATCATATCCCTCGTGAAGAGAATCACATGGCTGATGTGTTAGTCACTCTCTCTTCCATGATTAGTGTAGGTCAATGGAACGACTTACCTAAGATCGACATAATGCACCTTGAACGGCCCGCTTACATCTTCACGATTAAAGCAGTCATAGACGATAAACCTTGGTATCACGATATCAAATGCTTCCTTCAGCAACAAGAGTACCCACCTGGGGCATCCAGGAAAGACAGAAAGACCCTCAGAGGGCTGTCTGGCAGCTTCTTTTTGAGCGTTGATACACTTTATAAGAGAAATTTTGACATGGTATTGCTCCGATGCGTAGACAGACCAGAAGCAGACATGCTGATAAAAGAAATTCACGAAGGATCCTTTGGCACTCATGCCAACGGACACACAATGGCGAGAAAAATTCTAAGAGCGGGGTACTACTGGTTGACCATGGAATCCGACTGATAATGGATCTAACTTAAACAATAAGATGATGAAAGAGTTGTGCGCAGAGTTCAAGATCGAACACCAAAACTCATCTCTCTACCAACCCAAGATGAACGGGGCGGTAGAAGCAGCTAACAAGAACATCAAGAAAATTGTTCAGAAGATGGTTGTAACCTACAAAGACTGGCACGAGATGCCACCATTTGCTCTGCACGGTTATCGAACATCTTTCTGCATTTCAACAGGGGCAACCCCTTTCTCTCTAGTATATGGCACGGAGGCAGTGCTCCCCATAGAAGTAGAGATCCCATCAATCTGGGTATTGATGGAAGCTAAGCTTACAGAAGCTGAGTGGTGTCAAAGTCGACACGACGAACTGAACCTAATCGAAGAAAAGCGAATAACAGCTCTATGCCATGGTCAGTTGTATCAATAGAGAATGAAGAAGACGTTTGACAAAAAGGTTCGACCTCGCGTCTTCAGGAAAGGAGACCTTGTGCTAAAAAAGATACAATCATTTCTCACTGATTCTCGGGGAAAATGGACTCCGAATTATGACAGCCCCTATGTGGTCAAGAAAGCTTTCTCAGGCGGCGCCTTGAGACTTGCAACCATGGACGGAGAGGAATTTGCCTACCCCACAAATGTTGACGTAGTCAAGAAATACTTCGCCTAAACTAAAAAAAATGTCTCGGGGGATTAAAAACCCGAAAGGGTAGTCCAGGAAAAAATTAGAGACATAAAAAAAAATCATCCCGGTGGATTGGAAATCCCAAAGTTCAATCCAGGCAAAAGTTAGGGATTAATGGCAAGTAACTATATCCAACAGGGGCAAATCCCCCAGTAGCAGTTATGTCGTCCATCAGAAAACTCTAGTCAGGGTCATCTTCGACCGAAGCTCAGGATGCCCAGAATTCAAAGTTTGTAGAAGGATAGTGGTCGTTATGTTTCAATGTAGCCCTTTTCCCTTAAGTTACCATTTTCTAACTTTGTAAATACTCTATGAAATCACGCGCTTGGTTGATTTCCATCCTATCAATAAAATTTGAGCCCTTGTGCTTTTGTTTGCAATTCTTATTTGTTTTAGCTTTACAGAATGACGTTTTTAATATGATTAACGATTCTTGAAATGAAACAAAAATGAATTTACTTGTTCAAACTTTTTTTGCTTTTAAAATAAAGATGGAAATTCTTTTGACTGTTGAAAATCGAAAGAACGTCGCTCACTTCTCCAGAAGTAATCGAGCTTCAAAGTGCAGAATCAAAGTACTCCTTCTAAACCAGTGCATCTGAATGAAGGATCAGCTGTGTCAGATGCGAATGTTCTGTCTGACACCCCCTGGCAGAGTTCTTACCTCCTAAGCCCGACCAACGGTTTTCCCCGCAGGGACTATTTCTCCTAAGCAAGGCAGAATTGCTATCGTGAACCAGTGATACTATACATCTCCCGCTGTGGCCGAGTATCCAGTCATGTTCATCTACTAGTCTGTATGTCACGTCAGTTTTGTCAGCATATACATACATACATCATGCATTATTGATTTGCATTCAAATTCATATTGCATCACTATCACTCTAGTCAGTCTTATCCCCTAATGATAACAGTCCTCTCAATCGAGTTATCAGTTCTTTCCTCGTCAGGAAATGTTGCGTCTGAACAATC
Source organism: Lathyrus tuberosus (assembly GCA_022829125.1). NCBI lineage: Eukaryota > Viridiplantae > Streptophyta > Magnoliopsida > Fabales > Fabaceae > Lathyrus > Lathyrus tuberosus. The sequence continues at coordinate 4,041,225 of JALAZF010000203.1, read as the reverse complement.
TCGCCTCTAGTTTATTTCTGGATTGAAGTTGGATCCTTGACCACTTTGATAACTTGAACATCTGGAAGACCTGCGACAAACATCACTCTTCGCCATTGAAGATGATATCTTCACTTTCTCGGATTAAGGAAAATCCCCAGAGAAAGCCTCTTAATCAGAGATTCGGCAATACCGCACTTTTTCTCCGAAAAATCCGCTGACGAAAAGGTCATTAGCACCTCAAAATTGGATCACATCATATGGCATTTCTACGAGAAGATCCCGAGAAAAGTATGATGTAACACCCCAAGCAGAAAGCAGTCTCTCAAGAAACTCATTTTCCCCGATATATGCGACAAATGGCGTCTCCAACAGAGAAGTTTGTGCACCTCTACAACTCAGACGACTGGGTTCCCCAGCAACTCTGACATCAAAATTTTTTCTATCAAATGGCATCTCCCCAGGAAAATTCAGCGAGAATTTTGAGGAAAACCGCTACACATAGCATCCCTTGTCAATAAAGTTTATTGACAAAAGAAACTAAGACCAGTTCCTTGGTAGGAAACCAGGATCGAGGGGAAGTTTACATCAGAAACTTAGACCAGTTCCTTGGTAGGAAACCAGGATCGAGGGGAAGTTTACATCGGAAACTTAGACCAATTCCTTGGTAGGAAACCAGGATCGAAGGGAAGTGTATTTCAGAAAACTGAGACCAGTTCCTTGGCTGAAGACCAGGATCGACGGGAAGTTTTTACCTTTTCTAAGCATCATTGCTTAGCAAAAGAAGAAGAATGCATGAACTACCATTCCTAAACACCATCAAAATTTCGGGTATTCTGATATTTAATCCTCTTGCACCCCGAATGCCCGAATACCTTCGCCATTCGCACCTTCGGGTCCAAGAAGATTAAATAGGGGCATCTGTCATACCCCAAATTTTGACCACTAAGATTTCCCATCATTGGGCAAATCATAATCACAATAGGGGTAAACCATCATACCTCATCAGTCTCCTCAAAGATGGGTGAGCATTTACTACTATTAAAAATTAGGGTTTCAAGCCCACTCTGAGCTTTAGACAAAGGATAAATTAAGAATTGATATGATCTTCAACTTGTCTAACCTCTCAAACATCCACAATGGATCAAGAGGACTCCCAAAACAAGAATCAAGCACAAGGTTGCAGCATTCAAAGTGGATCAGGCCTCAAGATCGCCAGTGTCACCAAATTAGGGTTTGGTCGACCAGGGCCTCCAGATGGAAATTTTCCTCTGGGCATGAGCCAATGCTTCAAATCATAACCTAATATACTCCATGGAACATCATGAACCCAATCATCAAATTAATTTAGCCTCAGGGGATACATTCATCAAAAATCAGGAACTAGGGTTCTTGACCTAATTCACCCCTAAGTTGACTTTTGGGACAAATCATGAGCCAAGACCTCAAGACATGATTTGAGGGTCTCTAATAAACCACATTGATCCATTTACAACAATGGATTGACCCAAGAAGCTTGATTCCCAAGTTTCAAGTTCATTAGAACCATAGTTAGGGTTTCGCGGAAAAAGTCAACTGTGCCTTTGACTTTTGACCCAGGCATGCTCCCAAACCTTGGGACATGATTCAATACACCCTATAACACCCATGAAATCAATCCATCAAGTTTGATTTAGGTCAAGGACTTGATTTCATAGAGGATCGCACAGTTTGGAATTCATCTGACAAAAAGTCAACTGTGCACAAAAGTCAACTTTGACTTTTTGAGATTTTTCACAATTATGGTTCTTTGACCCTAAAATTATGTTAATGTGTGATTGGAATCATCATTCATCAAGAAAAATCAAGAAAAGTGGGATAACTTGTAAAAGGGGTAACCATAAAAAACTTAGAAATTTTCTAAGTTATGGAACAAAATGGCTAGGGTACCAACTTCCAAGGATCATAACTAGAGATCCAAGCAACCATTTGGGCTGATCCAAAGATGGATTTGTAGCTCTCATGGCATACTTTAAAAGTGTCAACTACACCTCATTCCAATTCCTCATGGATTTCAAGTTATGGAATGACCAAAATCACAAAAAGTGAAAATGTCACTTTTTTTCCAACACTTAGTGAAATTCTCACTAAGTCAGAATCATCCTTCACTTTTTTCCAAATGTAGGGGAATTTTTCACTTGGATCCAAAAGGTATCAAAACAAACTATGATCACACATATGTTGTATTATATGAGAGTTTTCCAAAATGGCCAAGAACTCCATGAAAATCCACTTAGGCCATGAGATATAACCATGCCAATGTGCCTTGCTGCAAACTGTCATGGCAAGGCAGATTTGTGCATTTTGCTCGATTTTCCCAATTTTTGCAAATAACCAACAAGTATATCCATCTGAACACCTTAGGGGGAGACCAAGGAGGGACAAACACTGATCCATCAGCCTCCCAAGTCCTTGGAACCAAAAATAGCATGCCAAACCTAGAAATCCCTAAAGAGGGGACAAGACTCCAATTTTGTTTTGGAGCATTCAATGGATGCACCAAGGTGGCATGGACTGAGCCATTTCCAACTGAATTCAGTCAAAACTTATCGAAGACTAAGGGAACCAGCAGCCTGTGCCCTAACCTCTAGTCAATGGCTAAAGGAAACTTGGATTCCCATTGATCAACATTGGCCAAACCTCTGCTCCAGTTGCCATTCACTATTGCAGCCAAAACAAACTTGCTCTACTATAAATAGAGCTCATTTGTGATCAGTCTGAGTACACCAAAGCCATCAAACAGATGCTTTCCTCAAAATCACCTTCTCACTTCCAAATTTGCCTTCCAAAGCAAGTCACTATCGGGTTTTGAGCTTGAGAGAAATTCCAACCAAACCAATCACACACACACACACACCTCATAAACATCATTTAGAAGCGATCCAAACTCTCACAAGTGACCTGTAACACCAAAATCACAAAGTCCCCTCTCAAAACCTCAAAATAGGGCCTTTTTGCATTTTTCAAGCCATGTCTTGATTCAGTCACTTTCCAAACCAGATAAAACCTCAAACACACTCCAAATATCATCCTTGAACTGTCCCAAATAGTTTCACACGTCTGGAACACCATTTGAGAGAGTTGTTATTTTGGCCACTTTTGCCCCTTTTGCAAGAAAGGGCCAGTTTCCATTCCTGAGGTTTCCAGCTGATTCCAATTATCCTAAAAGCTTCTAAGGGATCATTTGAGATTGTTCAAAGCATCAAAACATTTCTGGAACAAAGCACTTGGCAGATTTCCCAAAAGCTCCAAGGGAGGTAAGCATCACAACTTGAACTCTTTAAAATATGCCTTGCTTTGAGGTCCACTGATCATGCATCTCTTATACATGTTATATGTGTTGTGTTTGAACCAATTCATCATGTAATTCATGCCTGTACCAAGAGGTAGCACAGAAAATGCAAAATATGGCCTATTTCAAAACCACTATCGGGTTTTGAGGATGATTTATTTTCTGAAAAAACCACCACCACCATTGGATTCCTTGTGAAATTCTAGGCCAAATACATATAAATTTTGTCTCCATCCATGGAGAAATGAGAAAGTTATGGCCTTCATGTTTCTGACCAAAATCTTGTCTTGCCTTGCCTTGGGCCAGGCCAAAAAACAAGGCAAGCCTTGTATATTTGTAGTTCTGTTTCAATACATGGATGTATCACCACCCCAATGGTAAGGCGCGCATGCTGCACACAAGAGGTCTGGGGTTCGAATCCCCCTCGCCCCAGATCCTCTTTTTACCACTTTTTCATATTTTTCTTCCTTTTCTTATTATTTTTAATGATTTGAAAAATTAATAACTCCCTCAATTTTAATTATTTTTTATTTGTTCTTTTTGCAAAAAATCACAAAAATGTTGAAATATTTTATTCCACAAAAAAAATCAAGTTTATATTATTTATTTAATATAATTAGTATTTTTGTGAATAAATTCATTTTTAATTGTTTTAAACATTTTAAGAGTGAATATTTACCTTGAAAATCAAAACCAAATGAGTTTAAATTCATCTTGTGATTAAAACCTCATTTTTCAAACCTTAAAGAAAAATCACAAGTGGTTTATTCAAACTCATTTGGTATTTTTATCATTTTTATTGATTTTCTTTAAATATTTACTTTTAAAGAAAAACAAAATTAGGGTTTCTTTGATTTCAACCCTCATCAATCATTTTTAAAACACTTTGGGCCTCTTAGTAGAGTGTAAGACCCAACCCTTTGTAAATACAAACCATTTTTTTGGGCCTCAGACGTTGTATAAGTCCCATCGTATTTTCAAAATCACGGCGCGCTCGTCGCCTTTTAAAACAAAACCCTGGGCCTCTAATAGAGTGTAAGACCCAATCCCTTTTATTTTTTTGAGCTAAAACCTTTTTGGGCCTCAGTCATTGTATAAGACCCACTGCGTTTTCAAAAATCTCGGCGGGATCGCCATTTTAAAATGGAAAAACTTGGGTCTCTCCTTGAGTTGTAAGCCCCATCACTAGTACGAAAACACTTTGGGCCTCTAATAGAGTGTAAGACCCAACCCCCTTGTACATAAAAACTTTGTGGGCCTCACATATTGTATAAGTCCCTCTGTACAGTTTTCAAAACAGTGGTGCGATCATCGTTAAAACTTGGGTCTCTCCTTGAGCTGTAAGCCCCAACAAACTTTTCAAAGCACTTTCTCCTTTGATTTTGAATATAATATTGTTATCAAAGCTTTCTTTGTTGAACAACTAACAAAACAGCATGGAAGCTCTACAACGGGTAAGTGTTTATCCGCTTTCATTTATCGCTTTCATATGTATATAACTGTATTGTGGGGCTGCTTCACTGTAAGTATTATTTCACATCCTTTTTATATACTTGTCAAATATCAACTGTATAATACTAGTATAGTTATTTAGAGTTTTCCCCGACAACTACCTCTAGCACTAGGTGAAGCCTTGTTGGTCACTCTTAAATACAGTCAAAACTAGATCCCCCATAGGATTCCAGATACAATCTTCCCTTCTCTTGGGGTTAAACAATATGGAACAAAGAGAAAGGCAGTATTCTCGGTGAACCTTTTCTCAGTCTGTCACTCTTAGAAATTGTCAAAGAAACTCTACTCCCCAAAGTTGATCTATTCTCTGTGAATAGCATCTCTTGAGTTTCTTCCAAATTCAAGAACCTTCCTGGCTTGATCTATTCTCAGTGAATATCATGTCTTGAACTTCTCTTGGTTTGGGGACCCGCAGGCTTCCTAAAAGCATCCCCGCCTCCTCTTGGGCGTTGTACAAGGACCCTTCGGATTCTTAGAAGTTCTCATGCCTTCTCTTTGGCTTAATACAAGGACCCTGACAACCTCTTAAAGGTATAAGACATAACTTAGACATCCTTTGCTAGAGCGGTCTACCCAGCGTGAAAACTCCGGCCGTTGTGGAATTGATACCCATTCCTTAATACCCGTGCCTCCTCTTGGGCATTATACAAAAGATAAAACTCTAGACTTGGACAGTCTAAGACCCTTGAGTCTCAAAGACATTCTCAAGTTCCCTTCAAACATAGGTAAAAACTCGGTCTCTCTCATGAGAGTTCCCCATCCTTGGACCTATCTATGGATCTAATCCTCGGCAATAAGATAGCCTCCTCTTAGGCTTTCTATAATGATCATTTCCTCAGGAAAGTTATCCTTCTCTTGGGCTTTATACAAATGATTCTCCCCAGCGGAGTTAACCTTTTCAGACTCTCTTGTTGAGTCACTTCCCTTTTAGCCTCTATCTCGGGCTTCGTACGATATACTAAAACACTCTCTTGTTGAGTATAAAAGACTCTCTTGTTGAGTCAATCTCCCTTTAGCCTCTATCTCGGGCTTCGTACGAGACATCAAAACACTCTCTTGTTGAGTATAAAAGACTCTCTTGTTGAGTCAAACCTTTTTAGCCTCCGTCTTAGGCTTCATATTAGACAGATAAAAGACTCTCTTGTTGAGTCAAAACCTTTTAGCCTCTGTCTTGGGCTTCGTACAAGACACATAAAAGCACCCTCTTGTGGGTCAATCGCCTCCTCTTAGGCTTTGTATAAGGAAAACCTCGGTTGAGTCAATTAACCTTTTGGCATCAAATCTGTGCCTTGCTCACAGCATACAAACATCAATAACTCATTTTCCTTCATCTAATCGCTGTAAGCGGCAAGCCTCTGGATTATTTACATCCACACCACTGTCCCTCTTTTAGCATGAGAAATTCCTAAGGAAAGATGGCATTGCTCTACACTAAGTTAAAGTCTTCTCCTTCAGGTTAAAAATCCCCTATAAAAGAAATTATGGCATTGCTGGATTCACATATCCCAGTTAAAGTAATTCTCCATTATAATCAGTCACCCAATAGTTGTGATAAACAGACCAAATATTCCCCTTTAGAGATGAAAAATTCTCTCTTAAACCCCTTTAGCTTCACATCTTGGGCTTTGAACAAGATACAAATAAACCCTTTAGCTTCACGTCTTGGGCTTTGAACAAGACACCAAAACAACCTTTTTCCTCCCATAGAATAGGAGGAACTACGATCGCTCTGATTTCCCTGTTTCGTTAAACGGGAATACGTAGGCATAAGATTGCAAAATCTTAGCGAGCATACTAATCAAAAACCCAAAATCCAGTACCTCCATATATCAACCCAAAAGCACCAAATCCTATCATCTTACCAAAAACCTCACAAATAGTCCAGACATTGTGTTCTTTACAAAATAACCGAAGAGGGGCCCACGTCTCAAGAGCATCTGTAAACCAATAGTTTTGACTGTTTAACCTCAGTATGCAAGCAGGGTTAATTGAAGACACCTATTTCCCTTCCTTAATGAGCTCAATAGGATAAAAAATGAATCGAACTGTAGTGCCCAAGCGATAGTGATTCAAGACCACAAAAATTACGCTACATGGTGGTATTACTTGGTGGTTGGTCTGGTGACTGAGCTACTCCTAGCAGCAATTCTCTTTTGCCTCTCATTCTTTAAAGCCTCTATACATTTTATATCTTCCCCTTCCTGGTTAACAGAAAAGAAATAAGTAGGTCTGTTAATTTAAATGTGAGCATACTTGAAACAAAATTTAATTTTAATTTTAATTTACTTTAACATGTGTGAGTACCTTCTCTTTCTTCATTTTCTAGATATCAGCTTTGTAGTTTCGTAGTCTGTCAGCACGTGCTCGTGCTTCATCCAATGGACTTGGCTTAATAGCTTTTCCTCTTCTTATTGGCCCAACGGTCTTTTTTCTATCAGAACTACTTGGAATAGGTTTTGATTTCTGCTCCTTATCCAACATCTTAGATCCTGGTTTGGTGTGATGAGCCAACTCCCCCTTGTTCTTCTTTTCTTGTGAAGAACCACTTACAACTTTGGCCTGTATTTCATAATCAAGTGCACAGTCATAACGTACTGACCCTTTATCAGCTCCTCGTTCAGGCATCAAGCTCAATTCGTCTGGTTGATAATTGGAAATTTTCTGTTTTCCTTCCTTTGTATGCACCTTCGGGAACTCTGTGTCCATGTCAATAGCATTTCCCTCAATATTTGGATCATTGATCCTGTGTTCAACCATGAAGGAGCCATCATTCACATTACAAAGCAACTTTCTTTCCAAGTGTTTGAAGAACCCTGTTCATTGATAGCTGCCATGTCTGATGAAGGATGTGAATTATCAGTAAATTCTAAGGGATCATTGGTTGCAACATGTTTTTCAAATTGAAGTTCCACATTGAATTTGTAGTAATAATATCAAGTGTTTATAAAGCACTTTTTAACACTATAATAATAAATCTTGATAATTGGGCTACTACTTTAAAGAACATGGGCTTTAGCCCAATTATTTATATTCAAGTGTGTGAAAATTATTTATTAAATGTAATAATAAACAATCATTCTGCCACCTCAGCTGCCACGTCCTGTCTGTCGCAACCTCAGCTGCCACATCCCCAATTTCTAACGCCGTTTATCAATATTTGACGGAAATGACTTGTTTGATTCTGTTTGATAACGTAAAGGACCAAATTGTACTTTTTAAAAGAAAGAGGACCAAAATGAACCCAAGGGCCAAATATTATGTGGCCAAATATATTTATTTAATTATATTAGCTATTTTATCAATTAAGTGCCTTAAATAATTAAGTGATCAAATAAAGTTAAAAGGCTCATTAGATTTCATTTAGAAATTATTTAATTAATTAAATAATTAGGCATGGGTTCAAATATGAGTGAATGTCAGGATGACCCATTTGGGAATAATGGGAACTCTAATTGTCCATCACACTATATATAGGCTATTGTCCCCAATATATCGTACACAAGCAAATTATCTCTTCTTCCCATCGGAAGAGAATTCAAGGTATTAGGAGTATCGGTTGAGGAAGAACCACACAAGTCATAAAGTATTTGTTATTTGTCTCTTAGCCTTCAGGATTAACTCCAACAGAAACTCTCTCAATGGATCTAGGTATTCCTATAATCAATTTTTATATCCTTTAATTTTATACATGCTTGTATAATTCAGGCTTCTGCACTACATTATATATTATAACTTCTTGAGCATATATGTTTTGAATAATCGTTATTAATCGGATATCAATCATTGATAAATTAACATGTTGTAGATCCTAGTTTATATATATGCTCATATGCTTTCGGCACTAAAATAAGATTATAGTTGTAATCTTTGTTATTGAGCATACTTGTATAATTATTATTAAATTAATTCCAAGAAACAGGTCTTAGATCTGAAATGTATTAGTTCCATCTTGGGCATTGTGAAGAATGTTAATGGAATTTCTCTCCACTCCCCATTAGTGAATTTTTCTACTCTCAATTTTGGGAAAATATATTATTTCAGCATGATCTTGGTTTTTCTCTTTATATTCTAATTTCTAACGTTTTTATTATACTTTTTCCAGATTCTTGAAGTGCAAATAACATTTAACTCTTTACACGTAAAAAGTCAATTTGTGCCCATAAGTTATTAGCAGGATTATAATTTTTTTACCATTATAATAATTTTGTAACTTAATGCCACATTTTTCTTTTTATGTTCTGATTTATGGATTTTTATCATACTTCTTTTTTCAGACAGAAAGAGTGCATATAGTATAAAACTCTTTCTAACTTAAAAGGTTTGTGCCCGTATATGATTTTTGACCGTTCTAATATTTTATAATTTAAAATATAAGTGTTATCCCTGTTTTGAAGAAAATATTTTGTGTTAAATGTTCCAAGTTTGTAGAAATCATTTGTCATAGTTTTACATCTCATTGATTGTTTGAAAACCTTTGATTTTGTTTTAATTAAAAAATTATAACTTTATTTTCATTGAACATTCATTTTTTCCTTTTCAATTGATAAATCATTTGTCATTGCAGAATGGGATAGTGCTACTATTTTGATTTATGTGATAAATTGATAAGTTAGAATTTGTTAAAAAAAATATGTGATTGCTCTATAAGTTACCACCATTCTCATTGTGTGTGTGTGTGTGTGTGTGTGTGTTGGAACAAGATTGTTCATATCCCTTGAGTTTTGATGATAACAAAGTATTTAGAGAATAAATGGGTATACTAACATGTGTTCAAGTGTGCAGGATCACAAACTAAGAATTCACCATGAAATATTAATCATGTTGAAAACATAAGTGGAGAAACAGTGTTACTTAGATTCTAGATGATCAAAATCTAGTGACTCAAAATATGTTCATCAGCATCTGAATGATCAGACTCTAGTATACTTTTCCAGGCCTCTGGTAACATCTCAGACCCTAAAGGTAAAAGGTGCCTCTGTTCCGTACTCTGCACCAAAAGCATACCAGTCTTGTCAAGCTAGGTTTTGGTTTTGCAAGACTCAAAGGATGGTGAAGTGACCTCTTCAGTCAGTTCTACTTTTTGGTAGATACCTAGTACTTCGAAAGTTGGTGTGAACAAAGCCTTTATCCAGTGGATAATACTTCTAACCAGGTGCCAGTCTCCGACGTCTCTCTTGGTATACTTCTTCACTAAGTTTATTGTTATTCAAACCCTCTAACGACTCATTATCTACCTCTTTAAAAGGAAGCTGAAGACTTAAAGAAAGGTTACAACATCACAACACATTATAAGATCTTTGGCATAACTCTGAGCTATTATTTTTGTAATTGTTATTGCATAAGATCTTAAGATTTCTTATCTTAGTCTATCTTAGAAATCTAAGAAAGGTTCAGAACCTTTGTGATTATGGCACAACTGTTATACTTTTGATTGTGTATCAAAGCATAGTAGTTACCTTTTTACCAAACTATTTGTTTAAAATAGAGGAAGTATCTTGCCTGCATACTTGAGCATCGAAGTCTTTTGTTTGTGTACTTGAGCAGTAAAGTCTCTTTCTAGGTTGATTGAACAGAAGTCTCTTGCAAGGTTGCTTGAGCAGAAGTCTCTTTCTAGGTTGATTGAGCATTGAAGTCTCTTGCAAGTGTGCTTGAGCAAATGGTAATCTGTTTAGTTATAGTGAAAAGCTCTTGTTTTGGTAAGGGGATTGGACTACTCTCAGTTGAGAAGAGGAACTAGGATAATCTTTGTGTGTTGATTGCATTTAGTTTTGATCATTTTATTTCTGCTGCTGTTACTTGATCTGATATCAAACTCTAAACGTGGATTCTGAAGTTCTAATATTAGAAGTGAAATGGATTTTTGGCAATACATTATTCAACCCCTCTTCTTGTGTATTTTCTCACCTTCAGTTGGTATCAGAGCACAATCTATGCATTAACACTTAATAGTGACACAAAACAAATCCTGAGAAAAATACTACTTTCTTCATGGCTGGTAGTTCTCTTGAAACTAGTCCTGCGAAAAAATTCTCCTCGTGGCAGTAACAATCACAATCAAAGTACATCTAGTCATAATTATATTACTAGTGTAGCGCGGTTTTTGTGGTTTCGAATCACTATCGCTTTGGTACTACAGTTCAATTCATTTTTTATCCTGTTGTGCTGATTAAGGAAGGGAAATAGATGTCTCCAATTAACCCTGCTCGCAAACTGAGGTTAAACAGTCAAAACTGTTGGTTTACAGATGCTATCAAAAAGGGAGGTTCGTCTTTTAAGGTTATTTGCTTAAAAACAATGTCTAGACTAGGGAGTAGGTTTCTGTGTTAAGTCTGATGCTTTTGATGGATACTGGATTTTGGGTTTTTTGATTAGTATGCTCGGTAAGATTTTTGCAATCTTATGCCTACGTATTCCCGAAACAATGAAATCAGAGCGATCGTAGTTCCTCCTAATCTATGGGAGGAAAAAGGTTGTTTTGGTGTCTTGTTCAAAGCCCAAGACATGAAACTAAAGGGTGGTTTGTATCTTGTTCAAAGCCCAAGATGTGACGCTAAAGGGTTTTGGATGAGAGAGAATTTGTCATCTCTAAAGAGGAGTTGTTGATGTTTGTATGCTGTGAGCAAGGCACAAATTTGATGCTAAAAGGTTGATTGACTCAACCAGGGTTTTGACTCTGTTGGGGAGAATGTATCTTATATAAAGCCCAAGATGGAGGCTGAAAGGGTTTGACTCAACAAGAGAGTACTTTTATCTGTCCTGTATAAAGCCCAAGACGGAGGCTAAAAAGGCTGATTCAACAAGAGAGTCTGGAACAGGTGATTGACTTAACAAGAGAGTCTGTTTGACTCAACAAGAGAATCTTTTATACTCAACAAGAGAGTGTTTAGCTGTCTCATACGAGGCCCGAGATAGAGGCTAAAAGGAGATCGACTCAATAAGAGAGTCTTTTATACTCAACAAGAGAGTGTTTTAGATGTGTCTTGTATGAAGCCTAAGACAGAGGCTAAAGGTTGACTCAACAAGAGAATCTTTTATACTCAATAAGAGAGTGGTTTGTTGTCTCGTACGAAGCCCGAGATAGAGGCTAAAAGGAGGTCGACTCAACAAGATAGTCTTTTATACTCAATAAGAGAGTGTTTTTCACGTGTCTTGTATGAAGCCCAAGACGGAGGCTAAAAGGAGATCGACTCAACAAGAGAGTCTTTTATACTCAATAAGAGAGTGGGTTTTATATGTCTTGTACCAAGCCCAAGACGGAGGCTAAAAGGGAGACTGACTCAACAAGAGAGTCTGAAAAGGTTAGCTCTGCTGGAGAGAGTCATTGTACAAAGCCCAAGAGGAGGCTATCTTACTGTTGAGGATTCGATCCATAAGCAGGCCCAAGGGTGGGGAACTCTCATGAGAGAGAGCGGGTTTCAGAGTGATCAGTGTTTCTTCCTATGTTTAAAAGGAACTTGAGAATGTCTTTGAGACTCAAGGGGATTTAGACTGTCTAAGTCTAAAGTTTTATCTATTGTACAATGCCCAAGAGGAGGCACGGGTATTAAGGGATGAGTATCAACCCTAGAATGGCTGGAGTTTTGACGCTGAAAAGACTGCTCTAGCAAAGGATGACTAAGTTCTGTCTTATACCTTTAAGAGGTTGTTAGGGTCCTTGTATTAAGCCCAAGAGAAGGCATGAGAACTTCTAAGAAGCCGAAGGGTCCTTGTACAATGCCCAAGAGGAGGGGGGATGCTTTTAGGAAGCCTGTCGGTCCCTAAACCAAGAGAAGTTCAAGAAATGAAATTCACAGAGAAGAGATCATTCCAGGAAAGTTCGAGAATTTGGAAGAAACTCAAGAGATGTTATTCACGGAGAATAGATCAACTCTGGGGAGTAGAGTTTCTTTGACAATTTCTAAGAGTGTAGTCTGGGAAAAGGTTCACTGAGAATACTTCCTTTCTCTTTGTTCCATATTGTTTAACCCCAAGAGAAGGGAAGACTGTATCTGGAATCCTATGGGGGATCTAGTTTTAACTGTATTTAAGAGTGACCATTCTAATGCTAGACGTAGTTGCCGGGGAAACTCTAAATAACTATACTAGTATTACATAGTTGATATTTGACAAGTATATAAAAGGAGGTGAAAGGAGACTTACAGTGAAACAGCCCCACAATACAGTTATATACATATGAAAGCGATAAATGAAAGCGAATAAACACTTACCCGTTGTAGAGCTTCCATGCTATTTGGGTAGTTGTTCAACAAAGAAAGTTTTGATAACAACAGATATTTGAATTCAAAATCAAAGGAGAAAGTTCTTTGAAAAGATTGTTGGGGCTTACAGCTCAAGGAGAGACCCAAGTTTTAACGATGATTGCACCGTTGTTTTGAAAACTGTACAGAGGGACTTATACAATATGTGAGGCCCAAAAAGTTTTTATGTACAAGGGGATGGGTCTTACACTCTATTAGAGGCCCAAAAGTGTTTTTGTACAAGTGATGTGGCTTACAACACAGGGAGAGGCCCAGTTGGTTTCGTTACAAAGGCGACGACCGCGCCGTACTTTTGAAAATATACAGAGGGACTTATACGATGTCTGAGGCCCTAAAAGGTTTATTTACAAAAGGATTGGGTCTTACACTCAACCAAGAGGCCCAAGAGTTGGAAAATAAGTAAATATGGGTCTTATATCTCAAGGAGAAGTCCAATTTGTTTTGTTAAAAAGGCGACGATCGCACCGTACTTTTGAAAATATACAGAGGGACTTATACAATGTGTGAGGCCCTAAAAGGTTTATTTACAAAAGGATCGGGTCTTACACTTGTAGCGCGATTTTTGTTGTCCTGAGTCAAGATCGCTTGGGTACTACAGTTCGATTCATTTTTTATCCTATTGAGCTGATTAAGGAAGGGAAATAGATGTCTCCAATTAACCCTGCTTGCATATTGAGTTTGAACAGTGGTCTGTTAGGTTACAGATGCTATGTGGGAGTGGGGCACAATCTTTGGTTATTTTTCCTGAGAACACGGTGTCTGGATTATTTGTGAGGTTTTCGATGATTTGGGTTGATTCGGTGGAACTACTGGATTTTGGGTTTTTTGATTAGTGTGCTCGCTAAGATTTTTTTCAATCTTATGCCTATGTATTCCCGTTTAACGAAACAGGGAAATCAGAGCGATCGTAGTTCCTCTTATTCTATGGGAGGAAAAAAGGTGTTTTGGTGACTTGTTCAAAGCCCAAGACATGAAGTTAAAGGTAATTTGTATCTTGTTCAAAGCCCAAGATGTGAAGCTAAAGGGGTAGAGAGAGTCTGTCATCTCTAAAGGGGAGTTGTTGATGTTTGTATGCTGTGAGCAAGGCACAGATTGGATGCTAAAAGGTGGATTAGTTCGACCGGGGTTTTCCTTACACAAAGCCTAAGAGGAGACTACTGACCCAACAAGAGGGTCTTTTTCATATGTCTCGTTCGAAGCCCGAGATAGAGGTGGAAAGGTTTATGACCCAACAAGAGGGTCTTTTATACTCAACAAGAGAGTGTTTTTATACTCAACAAGAGAGTGTTTTTTATCTCGTACGAAGCCCGAGATGGAGGCTAAGGGGGGGGGGGGGTTGACTCAACAAGAGAGTCTTTGATACTCAACAAGAGAGTGTTTTATATCTCATACGAAGCCCGAGATGAAGGCTAAAGGATGATTGACTTAACAAGAGAGTCTTTTATACTCAACAAGAGAGTGTTTTTTTTTATCTCGTACGAAGCCCGAGATGGAGGCTAAAGGGTGATTGACTCAACAAGAGAGTCTTTTATACTCAACAAGAGAGTGTTTTTATATCTCGTACGAAGCCCGAGATGGAGGCTAAAAGGTTTGACTCAACAAGAGAGTCTAAAAAGGTTAGCTCCACTGGGGAGAATCATTGTACAAAGCCCAAGAGGAGGCTAACTTTCCTGAGGAAAGGATCATTATACCAAGCCTAAGAGGAGGCTAACTATGCTGATGACTGTTTCAGTTTAGTGACAGGTCCAGTATGTTGGATAAAAGAGAAAATCTGTTCTTATAAAGGGAACGATTAAAGGTTCAGTTGTGCTTTGGTACTGATCAGAGGATCAGGGTTATTTCCTGTTCTTTAAGGAAATGGAAAATCCGAAGGGTATTGAGACTATCCAAGTTTACTGGTGTTTTGAGAAATCAATTCTCAGGTAGTGAGTGATCTTTGTATGATGCCCAAGAGAAGGCTGGTATGTTAAGGGATGAAGGTCAACCCATTAACAGGTCGGACACATGACTCGGAAAGACAGCTCTAGCCAATTGATGACTAGGTTCTGTTCCTATACCTGTAGAGGTCTCTGGGTCCTTGTACTAAGCCCAAGAGAAGGCATGAGAGCTTTTAAAAAGCCGAAGGGTCCTTGTGAAATGCCCAAGAGAAGGCGGGGATGCTTTTAGGAAGCCTGTGGGTTCCCAAACCCCGAGAAGTTTAAGACATGTTATTTACAGAGAATAGATCAAGCCAGGAAAGTCCGAGAATTTGGAAGAAACTCAAGAGATGCTATTCATGGAGAATAGATCAAATCTGGGGAGTAGAGTTTCTTTGACAATTTCTAAGAGTGGCATTCTGAGAAAGGGTTCACCGAGAATGCTGCCTTTCACGTCTGCATATTGCTTAACCCCAAGAGGAGGGAAGACTGTGTCTGGTAATCCTATGGGGATCTAATTTTGTTTGTATTTAAGAGTGACCAACAGGCTTTAACTAGTGCTAGACGTAGTTGCCGGGGAAAACTCTAAATAGCTATACTAGTATTACACAATGGATATTTGACGAGTATATAAAAGTTTGTGAAGGAAGACTTACAGTGAGCAGCCCCACAATAGAGTTATATATATATATATATATATATATATATATATATATATATATATATATATATATATATATATATATATATGAAAGCGGATAAAGAAAGCGGGTAAACACTTACTCGGTTGTAGAGCTTCCATGCTGTTTTGTTAGTTGTTCAACAAACAATGCTTTGATAACAATATTATATTCTAAATCAAATGAGAAAGTGCTTTGAAAAGATTGTTGGGGCTTACAGCTCAAGGAGAGGCCCAAGGTTTAACGATGATTGCACCGCTGTTTTGAAATTGTACAGGGACTTATACTGACTGAGGCCCAAAAAGGTTTTCTGTACAAAGGGATGGGTCTTACACTCTCTCAAGAGGCCCAAAAGATGATCTAAAGAAAAGGAATGAGGCTTATAACACGAGGGTAGACCCAAAGGGTTTTGTTTGAAAAATGACGATCGCGCCGAGATTTCTTTAACGTACTGGGTCTTATACAATGTATTGAGGCCAAAAAAGGTTTTCTCTGCAAGGGATGGGTCTTACACTCTTTCAAGAGGCCCAAAGGTTTATTTTTGTATAAGTGGTGGGGCTTACAACTCAAGGAGAGACCCAGATGATTTTTGTTTTAAACTGGCGATCGCGCCGAGATATTTGAAAGCACTATGGGTTTTATACGATGACTGAGGCCCAAAAATGTTTGGTTTTCAAAAAGGGTTGGGTCTTACACTCTATTAGAGGCCCAAAGTGTTTTTTATAAAAGGCGACGATCACGCCGTTGTTTTTGAAAATACAGTGGGACTTATACAATGACTGAGGCCCAAAAAGTGGTGTATTTACAAAGGGGATGGGTCTTACACTCTAAACGAGGCCCAAAGAGTTTTGAAAATGATTTATGAGGGTGAAAATCAAAGAAACCCTAATTTTGTTTTCCTTTAAAAGTAAATATTTAAAGAAAATCAGTAAAAATGATAAAAATACCAAAGGAGTTTGAATAAACCGCTTGTGATTTTTGTTTAAGGTTTGAAAAATGAGGTTTTAATCACAAGATGAATTGAAACTCATTTGGTTTTGATTTTCAAGGTAAATATTCACTTTTAAAATGTTTAAAAATAATTAAAAATGAATTTATTCACAAAAATACTAATTATATTAAATAACTAATATAAATTTGATTTTTTTGTGGAATAAAATATTTCAACATTTTTGTGATTTTTTGCAAAAAGAATCAATCAAAAATAGTTAAAATTGAGTAAGTTATTAATTTTTCAAATCATTTAAAAATAATAAGAAAAATAATAAAATATGAAAAAACATGAAAAATTGGTAAAAAAATAGAATCTGGGCGAGGGGGATTCGAACCCCAGACCTCTTGTGTATAGGGCGCGCGCCTTTCCACTGGGGTGGTGATACATCCGTTGATTGAAACACAACCACAAATGTACAAGGCTTGCCTTGTTTTTGGCCTGGCCCAAGGGAAGGCAAGGCAAGATTTTGGTTAAAAACGTGAAGGCCATAACTTTCTCATTTCTCCATGGATTGGGACAAAATTTAGGTCTATCCTACCTAGAATTTTACAAGGAATCCAATGGTGGTAGTGTTTTTTTTCAGATCATGCTCCTATTGAAAAACCGGATAATGGTTTTGAAATAGGCCATGATTTTCATTTTCTATGCTACTTCTTGGTACAGGTATGAATTACATGATAAATTGGTGCAAACACAACACATATAACATGTATAAGAGATGCATGATCAGTGGACATCAAAGGAAAGCATGATTCAAAGAATTCAAGTTGTGATGCTTACCTCTTTTTGGAGCTTTTGTGTAATCTGCCAAGCACCTTGTTCCAGAAATGATTTGATGCTTTGGACACCCTCAAATGATCTCTTAGAAGCTTTTAGGATGATTGGAACCAGCTGGAAACCTCAGGAATGGAAATTGGCCCTTTCTTGCAAAAGGGGCAAAAGTGGCCAAAATAGCAACTCCCTCAAATGGTGTTCCAGATGTGTGGAACCATTTGGGACAGTTCAAGGATGATATTTGGAGTGTGTTTGAGGTTTTATCTGGTTTGTAAAGAGACTGAATCAAGACATGGCTTGAAAAATGCATAAAAGTCCAATTTTGAGGTTTTGAGATGTGACGTTGTGATTTTGGTGTTACAGGTCACTTGTGAGTGTTTGGATCACCTCTATATGATGTTTATGAGGTGTGTGTGTGTGTGTGTGTGTGTGTGTGTGTGTGTGATTGGTTTGATTGGAATTGCTCTCAAACTCAAAACCCGATGGTGACTTGCTTTGGAAAGCAAATTTGGAGGTGAGAAGGTGATTTTGAGGAAAGCATCTGTTTGATGGCTTTGGTGTACTCAAACTGATCAGAAATGAGCTCTATTTATAGTAGAGCAAGTTTGTTATGGGAGCAATAGTGATTGGCAACTGCATCAGAGGTTTGGCCAATGTTGATCAATGAGAATCCAAGTGTCCTCTAGCCATTGACTGGAGGTTAGGGCACAGGCTGCTGGTTCCCTTGGTCTTGGATAAGTCTTGACTGAATTCAGTTGGGAATGGCTCAGTCCATGCAACCTTGGTGCATCCATTAAATGCTCCAAACAAAAATTGGAGTCTTGTCCCCTCTTTAGGGATTTCTAGGTTTGGCATGCTACTTTTGGTTTCAAAGACTTGGGAGGCTGATGGATCAGTGTCTGTACCTCCTTGGTCTCCCCCTGAGGTATTCAGAAGGATAAGTGTGTTTATCATTTGCACAAATTTGGAAAATCGAGCAAAATGCCCAAATCTGCCTTGCTTTGACAGTTTTCAGCAAGGCATATTGCCATTGTCATATCTCATGGCTCAAGTAGAATTCGATGGAGCTCTTGCCATTTTGGAAAGCCCTCATATGATACAACAATTATTTGATCATAGTTGGTTTTGATACCTTTTCGATCCAAGTGAAAAATGCCCCTACATTTGGAAAAAAGTGAAGGCAGATTCTGATTTAGTGAAAATTTCACTAAGTGTTGGAAAAAAGTGACATTTTCACTTTTTGTGATTTTGATCATTCCATAACTTAAAATCCATGAGGAATTGGAATGAGTTGTGTTTGAAGTTTTTGTAGAGGTCCATGAAAGCTACAAATCCAGCTTTGAATGGGGGGAAATGGCCTTGTGGTTTAGGAGTTATGATCCTCCAAAGTTGGTACCCTAGCCACTTTGTTCCATAACTTAGAAAATTTTCTAAGTTTTTATGGTTACGCCTTTTACAAGTTATCCCACTTTTCTTGATTTTTCTTGATGAATGATGATCTAAATCACACATTAACATCATTTTAGGTTCAAAGAACCATAATTGTGAAAAATCTCTAAAAGTCAAAGTTGACTTTTGTGCACAGTTGACTTTTTGTCAAATGATTTCCAAACTGTGCGATCCTCTATGAAATTAAGTCCTTGACCTAAATCAAACTTGATGGATTGATTTCATAGGTGTTATAGGGTGTATTGAATCATGTCCCAAGGTTTGGGAGCATGCTTGGGTCAAAAGTCAAAGATACAGTTGACTTTTCCCGCGAAACCCTAATTGTGGTTCTGATGAAATTGAAACTTGTTGCCCAAGCTTCTTGGATCAATCCATTGTTGCAAATGGATCAATGTGGTGTATTAGAGACCCTTAAATCCTCCCTTAAGGTCTTGGCTCATGTTTTGTCCCAAAAGTCAACTTAGGGGTGAATTAGGTCAAGAAACCCCAATTCCTATTTTTTGGTGAATGCATCCCCTGAGGTTAAATTGACTTGATGATTGGGTCCATGAGGTTCCATGGAGTATATTAGGTTAGGATTTGAAACATTGGCTCATGTCCAGATAGAAATTTCCATCTGGAGGCTCTGGTCGACCAAACCCTAATTTGGTGACACTGTCGATCTTAAGGCTTAATCCACCTGGAATGCTGCAACATTATGCTTGATTCTTGCTGTGGGAGTCCTCTTGATCCATTGTGGGTGTTTTAGAGGTTAAAAAAGTTGAAGATCATGTCAATTCTTGATTGATCCTTTGTCTAAGGCTCAGAGAGGGCTTGAAACCCTAATTTTTTATGGTAGTGAATGCTCACCCATCTTTGGGGAGACTGATGAGGCATGATGGTTTACCCATATTGTGATGATGATTTTCCCAATGATGGGAAATCTTAGTGGTCAAAATTTGGAGTATGACAGATGCCCCTATTTAATCTTCTTGGACCCGAATGTGTGAATGGCGAAGGCATTCGGGCATTCAGGGTGCAAGAGGATTAAATATCGGAATACCCGAAATTTTGATTGTGGTCAAGAATGGCAGTTTGCGCATCCTTCTTCTTTTGCTAAGCAATGATGTTTAGAAAAGGTAAACTTCCCCTCGATCCTGGTCTCCTACCAAGGAACTGGTCTTAGTTTCTGATACAAACTTCCCCTCGATCCTGGTTTCCTACCAAGGAACTGGTCTTAGTTTCTGATACAAACTTCCCCTCGATCCTGGTTTCCTACCAAGGAAATGGTCTAAGTTTCTGAAATAAACTTCCCCTCGATCCTGGTTTCCTACCAAGGAACTGGTCTCAGTTTCTTTTATCAATAAAATTTCTTGACAAGGGACGCTATGCGTAGCGGTTTTCATCAAACTTCTCACCGGATCTTCCTGGGGAGATGCCATTTGATAGAAAAACTTTTGATGTTAGACTTGCCGGGGAACACAGTTATCTGAGTTGTAGAGGTGTACAAACTTCTCTGTTTGGAAATGCCATTTGTCGACTCTATCTGGGGAAAATGAGTCTCTTGAGAGACTGCTTCCAGCTTGGGGATATTATCATACTTTTCTTGGAGATCTTCTCGGAGAAACGCCATATGATGTGATCTAATTTTGAGGTGTTGATGACCTTTTTGTCAGCGGATTTTTTGGAGAAAAACTCCTGTATTGCCGAATCTCTGATTAAGAGGCTTTATATGGGGATTTTCCTTAATCCGGGAAAGCGAAAATATCATCTTCAATGGCGAAGAGTAATGTTTGTCGAACATTTTCTGGTCTTTCAGAGGTTCAAGTTATCAAAGTGGTCAAGGGCCAATTCTAATCCAGAAATAAACTGGAGAAGAGATTGTTTAGATTGTTCGCTTCCAGATGAGGAAAGAACTGACAACTCGATTGAGAGGACTGTTACCACTATGGGATAAGACCGACTAGAGTGATAGTGATGCAATATGAATATGAATTTAAATCATTTATGCATGATGTATGTATGTTTATGCTGACAAAACTGACACGACATACAGACTAATGGATGAACATGACAGGATACTCGGCCACCGCGGGGGACGAAGAGGTATCGCTGGTCCAAAAGTAGAAATTATGCCTTGCTTAGGAGAGATAGTCCCTGCGGGGAAAAACCGTTGGTCGGGCTTAGGAGGTAAGAACTCGGTCGGGGGGAGTCAGATGAAACACGGTCTCTGACACAGCTGATCCTTCAATCAGGTGTACTGGGTTAGAAGAAGTACTTTGGTTCTGCACTTTGAAGCTCGATTACCTTCGGAGAAGTGGTCGATGTCCTTTCGATGTTCAACAGTCAAAAGAAATTGCCATCTTTGTTAAAAAGCAGAAAAAGTTTGAACAAGTAAATTCATTTTTGTTTCGTTTCAAGAATCATTAATCATGTTAAAATGTCATTCGGTAAAGCTAAAACAAATAAGAATTGCAAACAAAAGCACAAGGGCTCAAATTTTTTTGATATGATGGAAATCAGCCAAGCGCGTGATTCCATAGAGTATTTACAAAATTAGAAAATGGTAATTTAAGAGAAAAGGGCTACATTGAAACATAATGACCATTATCCTTCTACCAACTTTGAATTCTGGGCATCCTGAGCTTCCTTCGAAGATGACCCTGACTGGAGTTTTCTGATGGATGACATTACTGCTGCTGGGGAATTTGCCCCTTTGTTGAACGTAGTTACTTACCATTATCCCTAACTTTTACCTGGATTGTACTGTGATGTTTCCAATCCACCGGGATGATTTTTGATTATGTCTCTAATTTTTGCCTGGACCGCCCTTTCGGGTTTTCAATCCACCGAGACATTTTTTTTTTTAGTTTACGCAAAGTATTTCTTGACTACATCAACATTCGTGGGGTAGGAAAATTCCTCTCCATCCATGGTTGCAAGTCTCAAGGCGCCGCCTGAGAAAACTTTCTTGACCACATAGGGGCCATCATGATTCGGAGTCCATTTACCACGGGAATCAGTGAGAAAGGATTGTATCTTTTTGAGCACAAGGTCTCCTTTCCTGAAGATGCGAGGTCGGACCTTTTTGTCAAACACCTTCTTCATTCTTTGCTGATACAACTGACCATGGCATAGTGCCATTATTCGCTTTTCTTCTATCAGATTCAGTTCGTCGTGTCGACTTTGACACCATTCGGCTTCTATTAGCTTAGCTTCCATCAATACCGGGTTGATGGGATATCTACTTCTATGGGAAGCACTGCTTCCATGCTATATACTAGAGAGAAATGGGTTGCCCCTGTTGAAGTGCATACTGATGTTCGATAACCATGAATAGCAAAGGGTAGCATCTCGTGCCAGTCTTTGTAGGTTATAACCATCTTTTGAACAATCTTCTTGATGTTCTTGTTAGCCGCTTCTACCGCTCCGTTCATCTTGGGTCCGTAGGGAGATGAGTTATGGTGTTCGATCTTGAACTCTGTGAAAAACTCTTTTATCATCTTGTTGTTCAAGTTAGATCCATTATCTGTAATGATCTGGCTTGGAACACCATAAGGGCAGATGAGATTATTTTTGATAAATCGGACCACCACTTGTCGGGTTACATTGGCGTATGACGCTGCTTCGACCCACTTGGTGAAGTAATCAATGGCTACCAGGATGAACCGATGTTCGTTTGAAGCCTTGGGTTCGATCATGCCAATCATGTCGATTCCCAATACGGAAAAAGGCCATGGGGAAGAAAGAACTTTGAGATGTGTAGGTGGTACATAGATTTTGCCAGTGTATATCTGACACTTGTGACACTTCCTCATGTACTTGTAGCAGTCGAATTCCATGGTCAACCAGTAGTACCCTGCTCTCAGAAATTTTCTCGCCATTGTGTGTCCATAGGCATGAGTACCAAAGGATCCTTCGTGAATTTCTTTTATCAGCATGTCTACTTCTAGTCTGTCTACGCATCGGAGCAAGACCATGTCAAAATTTCTCTTATAAAGTGTATCACCGCTCAGGAAGAAGCTGCCAGCCAGTCTTCTGAGGGTTTTCCTGTCTTTCCTTAGTGCCCCAGGTGGGTACTCTTGTTTCTGAAGGAAGCATTTGATATCGTGATACCAAGGTTTGTCGTCTATGTCTGCTTCAATCGTGAAGATGTAAGCGGGGCTTTCTAGGTGTATTATGTCGATCTTAGGTAAGTCGTTCCATTGACCTATGCTAATTATGGATGAGAGAGTGGCTAACGCATCAGCCATGTGATTCTCTTCACGAGGGATATGATGAAACTCGATTCTATCGAAGAAAGGTAACAACCTTCTTGCATAATCCTTGTAAGGAATCAGTCCTGATTGGTATGTGTTCCAATCTCCTTTGATCTAATTGATAAACAGGGCTGAGTCGCCATATACATCCAAGTTCTTGATCCTTAAGTCGATCGCTTCCTCGAGACCCATGATACATGCTTCGTATTCGGCCTCGTTGTTTGTACACTTAAATGTCAATCTGGCAGTGAAAGGAATGTGGGTACCCTGAGGGGTTATGATGATTGCCCCAATTCCATTTCCATAATGATTGACAGCTCCGTCAAAGATAAGTCCCCATTGGGAACCTGGTTCTGGCCCTTCACTGGGTAGCGGTTCATCGCAGTCTTTCATTTTTAGATACATGACATCTTCATCTGAGAAGTCAAACCCAATTGATTCCTGATCGTCAATCGGTTGATGAGCCAAATGATCGGCTAAAATACTCCCTTTAACGGCTTTCTGAGCGTGGTACTCTATGTCATATTCTGATAACAACATCTGCCAACGGGAAATCCTTCCTGTGAGAGCAGGTTTTTCAAATACATACTTGATTGGATCCATTTCGGAGACCAACCAAGTAGTGTGATGAATCATGTACTGGCGAAGACGTTTGGCTGCCCAATCCAGGGCGCAGCAAGTTTTCTCAAGCATCGTGTACCGAGTCTCGCAGTCGGTGAACTTCTTGCTCAGATGGTAAATGGCAGACTCTTTCCTTTTTATTTTGTCTTGTTGGCCAAGTACACAACCCATTGAGTCCCCTAGGACTATGAGGTAGATGATCAGTGGTCTTCCTTCCACTGGAGGTGATAAAATCGGTGGGTTCAACAGGTATTCCTTGATACTATCGAAGGCGGTTTGGCAATCTTCTGTCCAAACGCAGTCCTGGTTCTTTTTGAGTAATTTGAAAATTGGTGCGCAAGTCACGGTCATAAGGAATATAAATCAGGAGATGTAATTCAGATGTCCCAGGAATCCTCTGACTTGTTTTTCAGTATTCGGATAAGGCATTTCTTGAATGGCCTTGACCTTGTCAGGATCAACCTCGATTCCTTTCTAGATGACGATGAACCCCAAAAGTTTCCCTTAACGGACACCAAATATGCACTTATTGGGATTCAAGCGGAGTTTGTATTTTCTCAACCGCTCGAATAGCTTTGACAGGTGGGTCACATGCTCCTCCTCTGTTTTAGATTTGGCAATCATGTCATCGACGTATACCTCGATTTCTTTGTGTATCATGTCATGAAACAGAGTATTCATGGCCCTTTGATAGATTGCCGCGGCGTTCTTCAAACCGAACCGCATTACCTTGTAACAAAAGGCACCCCATGGGGTAATGAACGAAGTTTTCTCCATGTCTTTTGGCGCCATCTTAATCTGATTATAGCCCGAGAATCCATCCATGAAGGAGAAAACTTTGAACTTTGCTGTACTGTCTATCAGCATGTCAATGTGTGGTAATGAAAAGTCGTCCTTTGGACTAGCCTTGTTTAGATCTCTATAGTTGACACACATTCTGACCTTTCCGTCCTTTTTCCAAACGGGTACTATATTGGCTAACCATTGAGGATATTCTGACGTGGCGAGGAAACCCACGTCTATCTGTTTTTGTACTTCCTCCTTGATTTTGATGGCCATGTCCGGGTGAGTTCTTCTCAACCTTTGTTTTACTGGCGGACATCCTGACCTTAACGGTAGATGATGTTCCACGATGTTGGTATCCAACCCTGGCATGTCCTGGTAGGGCCAAGTGAATACATCGGGAAACTTTTTGAGAAGCGTTGTCAAACTCTCTTTGGCAGTTGGACTGAGCAGTGCCCCAATCCTGATCTCTTTTCTCTCTTTTTCCGAACCCAAGTTGACCGTTTCCAACGGTTCTTTGTGAGGTTCGATGGACCTTTCCTCCTGCCTGAGCTGTTGGGAGATCTGCATGACGGGATGATTTGTGTTTAGAAGAGATAGAGAGAATGCAAGAGTGTGTGCAGTGTATTTTCTTTGAAAAACTGCTTGTTTTTATTATTGAGTTGTTTTTTAGGATTACCATTTTCTGAAAAACGAAAAGAGAAAACAGTAATTAATGCGGAAATTACAGAACGACGTTTATTTTATTAATGAACAAGTCGATTCTTGAAACTACAGCCCTATAAAACAAAACTCAGTCGGTTTGGGCGAAGTGAAGAGGGATATTTACAGAAAGCGAGCCCTATCAAAACATCTGTTTCACCTGGGTAGGGTGAAAGGTTAAGATAGAGATGGCAATTACTTTGACTTATGAACAATCTTCAGAACATCGACAGCAACCCATTGGCGGCGAACTCCTCGATGAATCACAAAGTCTGGTACCTTCCCTGATTTGCCTTTAGAAATAACGCTGATTTCTGGCGGAGCAGGATCGTTGGAATCTGTCTCCCAGGCAGAGTTGTCGTAGGAGAATTCCTCAGTTGTATTTTGCATAGTATTTGTACTCTCAGGTAGATCTCCCCATCCAGTTGGCTGGATGTCTTTGAGCCTGATACGAGAGCTTTCTGGAGCAGTGTACTTGACCATATAGTCGTATTTTCCACTTGGTTGTCCCAGGGTGTCCCACACTTCTTTGGAACTAGAGGAGTCATCTCTCTCGATGACGTTGACCTCTGGAAAAGCATAGTTAATGAAATCTAGTCCTGCAAACTTTGCAAATTCATTGTCGCTCTGTACGTTTTATGAATGACCTGAGTATTGATCCCATGACATGGTGGGGACGCAGGTATTCTGTTCAATGACGGTCAGCTGATTTTCATTGTTCGGCTGATTTTCTTGCCCTGAGTTTCCTGGGTACGGTTGCCAAATAGGCAGACCATCCATTGGGCCATAATAGTCGTGGTCAAAGTTGTCCTTCATAAGAGTGTCTTCCTCTAATGAATTTGGCGGAGCACGACATCCTTCCGGATCACAATCTCCGTATATCATTTCGACGTCTGACCTGGGTATAAATCTCGGACTCTGTGCGAGATAGTAAAATGGCGTAGGCACCTCTTCCTGAGACATATAACCATCCTCGTTAAGATAGGACTTCCATTCCTCATCTATGTCAAAGGAATCTCCCTTGTTGATAGTGTGTACTTCTTGGGACACTGGGTGAAGGAAACCTCCACTGTGGAAGAAGTTCTGAATGGGATGAAGACTTTCATCGGTAGCAGCTGTCTGAGTGCAGGTTGCAGAAAAACCAAGTCCCTTCTTTGTTTTGTTATCGGTAGGAATGACAATTTGTCCTCGTCCTTTCGTATTGTTACTTTTGATCATTTCGAGAGCATCTCTGTATGAGGAAATCGAGGTTCCCTTCTCTGATTGATTCTCGTTGCTCACCGAACTGAGTTCCAACAACCTCCTCGGGTTCTACACAAATAGATAATGACAAGTTACTTACGAGCAAGGCTTGTTCTCCACAAACCGTGATGAGTTGATCGTTCTTGATGAACTTCAGTTTCTGGTGTAGTGTCGAAGTGACTTACCCAGCATGGTGTATCCAAGGTCTTCCTAATAAACAGTTGTACGCTGCCCGGACGTCCATGACCTGGAAAGTGATTAGGAAAGTGTGAGGACCAATAGTTATGGGATGGTCGACTTCGCCGATAACTGCTTTTCGAGACCCGTCAAATGCTTTGACGACGACCTGACTGCCCCTCATCGGGGATCCTTTGAATGATAGCTACGTTAAAGTGGACTTCGGCATAATGTTGATGGCTGATTCCGTGTCTACCAGTACGCTGGCTAAAGCATCGTCTTGGCAGTTAACTGTAATATTGAGCGTCATGTTGTGGCTTTTGCCCTCCCCTGGAAAATCCTCATCACTGAACCCTAAGTTGTTACAGGAAGTGATGTTAGAGATGATGCTATCGAACTGTCGTATTGACACATCCTGTTCCACAAAGGTCTGCTCTAAGACTTTCTGTAGAGCCTCTCTGTGGGCTTCGGAACTGAGTAAAAGTGATAGCACAAAGATCTTTGAAGGAGTTTGTAACAGTTGATCAATAATGTTGTATTCACTCCTTTGGATGAGCTTCAGTATCTCGTCATTGTTTTTTGAAAGGTCGGGATTACTGGATTGACCGACTGGTGGATTAGGAGCCTCGGTCTGAAGTTCCTTTTCTTTGTTAGGTTCTCCAACTCCTCGGTTGAAGATTCGACCGCTCCGTGTTACTCGACTGATGTCTGCAATATTCACGACGGAGTGTAATAGAATTTCCTTTCCATTCTCAATTATCATTGCACCGTATTTGTAAGGGATTGCCTTAGCTGATTCATATGGTAATGGTCCTGGCAGATAGATAACTACAGGAGCCTTCTGATTTTTCTGACTGTCGTAAGTAACTTCAATCAGTTCCTGGCTAGGAACCTTTGATTCGTCCAGTAGAGGGATAATGGTACATACATCCTTGTTCTGTTGATGATAAGAGATTATGACAATGTCCCTGATTTGATCAACGAAGTAGTCCGGCGTCCAGTTGATTGGCCCAGAACTCAGACATGGGTGAATCTCTTTACGATCCAACTGACCTTGAAGAGCTGCCCGCACAAGGTAGCATCCTTGGTTATTCTCCGAGCAGACTCTACAGCGTTCATAGTTATGTGGTGGCGCCTCGCCACATCAACTTTGAATACAGTGTAACCTCACTAGGTCAGTTTTCATAGGTCGGAGATCCTGACTTTGACGTCTAGTAGGCACACTGATTTGTTGCGTGTCTTCATCCATGTAGATCGGAAGCCACCAGTGGTTTAACAAGTGTTGTAAAGTTCTTTGAACAAGAGCGTACCCTTGGTTACTCCACCAAGATGGTATTCATCAAACGAATATCGAAGATTTGAATCATTTTGATCTGATAATAATTTTTATCATGGTAGTCCTGGATCAACCCAAGATCCATCTGACGCTGGAGGGCCTCTTGCACAAAAGAGCATCCCTGTTTGTTTACCGAGCAAGTCAGACAGGAACTGTAATCGTGCCGCAGCAGATTGTGATACTAGCTTTGCCTTGAGTGCATTGCCACCAAGTTGACATTCATTGCACGGATGTCATGGTTCTGAATGATGTTGGAATTTGTATAGGTCATGTTGACCCCGTGAATTCGGTGCTCTTGGATCCACCCGAGATCCAATTGTTCTTGTAGAGCTGATTGCACCACAGAACATCCTTGATTTTTCTTAGAGAAGATATCACACTGGTGATAATTATGAGGTGGCACATGGTAATATCCACTCTGTCTACAATGCATCTTGACCAAGTTGGCCTTCAATAAGAGTACATCGTGAATTTGATAGCCGTCATTGGACTCTCCCTCTATCAGATTTGCCGCAACTTTCTCGTGTTGAGGCAGCGGGTTCATGAGAACATTCGGATTCATATCTTTGAAAGATAAGACCCCACTCCTGACAAGCTTTTGTACATCGGATTTTAAACTGAGACAGTTTTCTATATTATGCCCTGGTCCTCCTTGATGGTAAGGACAAGTCTGATCTGCCTTAAACCAAAAAGGCAGATTTTCTGGTACTGTAAGAGGAGACTTGATTTGGACATGCCCGTTGACCAGTAAAAGTGGAAGCAGTTCTGCGTACAACATGGGTATATGGTCGAACCCTGGTGGTCGTGTTATACGGTTGTTGTTGTACGGAGGACGAGCTTGCTGAAGAGGTTGTTGTGTCCTTTGCTGATATTGCTGTTGATTAGGTTGGCTCTGCGCAACCTGAGGTTAATACGTAGGAACAGGCGCGGGGTTAATAGCAGGAGTTACAGCTGCTACTGGTTGGTAACATCGCCTTTGCTTTCAGATATTCCCAATATCCTGCTCTTTTTTCTTAGGGAGAGCACTACCGTATCTTTTTGTATTACTTGATGATCCAGCGTCTTTAACCAGACGTCCTTCTCGGACGGCTTCCTCAAGATGAACTCCCATGCCCACCATCTCGGTGAAATCACTGGGCGCACTGGCAGCCATTCGGTCATAGTAAAATGAGCTCAAGGTTTTCAAGAAGATCTTTGTCATCTCTTTTTCTTCAAGAGGGGGACAAATCTGAGCGGCAATTTCACGCCATCTCTGAGCGTATTCTTTAAAGGTTTCCTTGTCCTTTTGTGACATTGATCTGCGCTGATCTCTGTCCGGTGCCATGTCTAAATTGTATTTATATTGTTGAACGAAGGCAGCGCCAAGATCTCTGAACGTGCCGATCGTAGCGCGGTTTAAACCCATGTACCATTTTAATGCGGCACCGGTTAAACTATACTGAATGTAGTGAATGAGCAGCTCCTGATTCTTCATCTGAGCTGACATTCGCCGAATGTACATCACTAAATGACTCTGAGGGCAAGAGTTACCCTTGTACTTTTCAAAGTCGGGCACTTGGAACTTGTGCGGAACTTTCACATTAGGGACCAAGCAGAGGTCCGTGGCTTCTTTTCCAAATAAATCCTGACCGCGAAGGGCTTGCAGTTCTTTCTGCATTTCCAGGAACTGTTCCTGGAACTCATTCATTCTGTCGAACATGCTGTCGTTTCCACCAGAAGGTATCTGTGGAATCTGTCCTTCTGGGACAGTGTGTACCACGGGTGGTGGTATAGTCATTATGAACGAGACTCTCGGTGCCTCCCGAAGTTTGTAACCTTCAGGAGTTTCTGTCATGCCCCTGGCATCTTCGCTTTCCCAAAGTTTGTAACCTTCAGGCCCAGCGATTCCTGCTACAGTTTCCGGATCTTCCATGATCGGCGGAATATATCCTTCTGGGATATAGTTGAGTGGCATGCCTCAGGGACGATCTTTCGGCATTTTGTACCTAGGATCAGACTTCTCCACTATGGGTGTCGATGTGATCTCTAAGATCACAGACCTTTGTTGTTGCATCTGAGCTTCTGCTAAAGCTTGCATGTCGTTATGAAGCTTTCTCTGATCTTCTTTCAGGGTGTCGATCTCTTCCCTCAACTCTCTGTTCTCTCCCTCGAGATCATCCATCCTTTTCCGATGATTGGCCCGAGTATTATACGAATGAGACAGTTTGACTCTAGAATCGAGACACAAACGTGAGATTCGTAGGTAAGAAGAATGCGTGATGCGAGAATGATGAATGATATGCAATGATTATATATGTTTTTGTTTATTCAAAGTAAACTTCGACAATTAGATTGCAAATATCAAACAGTGGGGAAACCCCATTTTATTGAATTCAAAGGATTGCGGAAACGGAAATACGGTAGATTATAAAATGCTGAAAAGGAAATCTAAGCTAATGGATTCTGAGTTCTCTCTGAAGAGAACTCAGGTGCTGGTTTTGGTACTTTCCTTTTCTTTGACCGGGGCTCTTCAGCCGTTGTCGGGTTGTCATTCCTTTGCCAAGTAAAAGGAGCGAGCAAATTCCTTTGGTCATCCTGATTTTCTACAGCATGTTGCTCTAAAATCTCAATCAGGGCATCTTTTTCTCTTAGTAGTTGCTGTATTTTCTTACACTCCACATTGAGAATGCGGTACTTGTTCCTCCAAGACCTCTTCTCCTACTGAACTTTGCTGAGAGTAACCTGAAGCTTTTCTGTCTCAGACATAAAATAAAGGGCAGAGTCCCTTAATGGAAGAACTTCCTGACGAGGGAAAGGCATCCTCAGCTTGAGAGCTCTAGTTTGTACCCAGTGGATATAAGGCTCCACCGAGACATAGTCTGGTTTTCCTAGAGATCCTCTTCCTTTCCTATGAATGTGTTTCCAAGCGTGCATTATTTTTGCCTTTAGTGCCTTGTCATTTTCTCCTTCCTTGAAGAAAAGACCTTCCAGATGAGCATTACACGGGACATGCCTCATTGGGTATCCAAATTAACGACGAACCAACACTAGATGGTAATTGATTCCCCCCTTAATTCCTATAAGGGGTACATTTGGGAAATTTCCACAACGGTCAATGATCCTGACCCCGTCGTAGATTCGATTGTACCAATCGATGTCAGAGTTGGTAAGAGACATGATTCTCTGTGACCAATGCAAAGTATTCTTTTGATCCCAAAATGCAGCAGACTTGGGAAAATGGGAAGTGAACCATTTGTATAGCAGGGGCACACAGCATGTGATCATTCCTCTGCTGTATAAATTCCTTTAGTGTACCGAATGATACGCATCTGCAAGTAAGGTCGGTACAGGGTTGCCAATCAGAAAAATCTTAATGGCGTTGATATCTACGAAGTTATCAATGTTGGGAAACAAAAACAACCCGTAGGTGAGCAATACGAAGATGCTTTCGAAAGTGGCCATGTTCCCTATACTGGCAAAGTACAGGGATTTCTTTATCAAGAATTGGGCTGGCAAACCCTGGATGCCACCCTTAGGGGTCATGTGAGTCTTGACTTCTGACTCGTCTAAATAAATTTCTCTTGCAATTGTATCATCCTTTGGAATTTCTTCCAGTCCAGAAAAGGGAGCCTGATCAGTAATATGTAAATCAGTCAGGTGAGAATACTCCTCCAGCGTTGGTGCTAGCTGATAATCTGGGAATGTGAAACAGTGATAGACCGGATCGTAGAACTGGATTAGTGTGGACAGGATTCCTTCAATTACATGGACCCTTAACAAGGACAGCATCCCTCCGTACTTGGCTCTGAAAGCCTCGTAGTTGGTGATCATTCTCACCAAACCTCTCAAATCCTCTCACTTTGGAGCCTTGAAGGTGTACTTATGAGTTTTCCTTCTACCGAAATCCATTAGCGCAATCTCCTTTCTCTGACATTTGCAATCATTGTCTTAGTTTAATTTGAAAAAGAGAGACTAGAAGAGAAGATTTTTCTTTGTTTTAATGTTTTTTAGATGAATGTATGAATGCAGCACACAAAAACATAGAAAAAAATGGGGTCAAAGGGTCGGTGTCATGAAGTCAAGGCTCTACCCCCCCCCCCCCCAAAGGTTTATACTGGTGATTTTCTGTACCTGTCCGCAAAATCATTGATCCCTCTTGGGATGACAATAGCAAGCGGATCGCCAGTGAGCTGATGCATCCTATAGTAATCTCAGATGAGGGTAGTATCGTGTGACAACTATTTCCGATAGCTTCCGCACTACAAAATGGTTTCAGGGTACTAAAAACCTCAGCTACTCAAATAACTCAGTCGACCACACTACTTTCAACAACCAAAGTCGTATAGGCAATGTATCTGCAAAGGGAGTCTCTACTGAGTTTGATGGTCGATCGGGGGCTCTTAACTGGGATTCACTCCCCGCAAGATTACCTGCATTGCCATCACCTATCTTAGGTGTATACTCAATCTTTCCACATACGGCATCACACGCATTCCCATTAGCAGAAAATAAACACAGATATCAATTAGGAAAAGCAGTATATATATTTGTCTTAATCGTCCTAGACCTCTAGTCTTATGATCCTATACAGACAATGGTTCCCCAGCATAGTCGCCATTTCTGTGACACTTTGAGAACTCAGAGTTTTCTACCTAAGATTGTAAGAGGAAAGGGCCCCACGGTGGGCACCATTTTTATCTGTAGCGCGATTTTTGTAGTCCTGAGTCACGATCGCTTGGGTACTATAGTTCAATTCATTTTTTATCTTATTGAGCTGATTAAGGAAGGGAAATAGATGTCTCCAATTAACCCTGCTTGTATACTGAGTTTGAACAGCGGTCTGTTAGGTTACAGATGCTATGTGGGAGTGGGGCCCAATCTTTGGTTATTTTTCCTGAGAACACGGTGTCTGGATTATTTGTGAGGTTTTCGATGATGTGTTTAGATTTGCTATTTTTGGGTTGATTCGGTGGAACTACTGGATTTTGGGTTTTTTTATTAGTGTGCTCTCTAAGATTTTTTTCAATCTTATGCCTACGTATTCCCGTTTAACGAAACAGGGAAATCAGAGCGATCGTAGTTCCTCTTATTCTATGGGAGGAAAAAGGTTGTTTTGGTGTCATGTTCAAAGCCCAAGACATGAAGCTAAAAGTAATTTGTATCTTGTTCAAAGCCCAAGATGTGAAACTAAAGGGGTAGAGAGAGTTTGTCATCTCTAAAGGGGAGTGTAGCGAGCGATTTTGGACGCGGTTCTTAAGCGCTGTCGCTCTTTGGGGTTTACTACAGGTCGATTCATTTTTTATCCTATTGTGAGCTGACTACGGAAGGGAAATAGATGTCTCCAATTAACCCTGCTTGCATATTGAGTTTAAACAACGGTCTGTTAGGTTACGGATGCTATATGGTAATGGGGCCTTTCTTTCTTCTTACTTTATTAAGGTGGAAAACTGGGACTATTCATGGGGAATTTGTCAGATTGGGTGGAGATAGGGGACTTTAGGTTTTTTGATTAGTGTGCTCGCTAAGATTTTTCTTTCAATCTTATGCCTACGTATTCCCATTTACCGAAACAGGGAAATCAGAGTGTTCGTAGTTCCTCCTATAGAAATGGGTGTTTTGGTGTCTTGTTCAAAGCCCAAGACGTGAAGCGAAAGGTGATCTATATCTTGTTCAAAGCCCAAGATGTGACGCTGAAGGTGGTTTGTATCTTGTTCAAAGCCCAAGATGTGAAGCTGGAGGGTCTATTTGTATCTTGTTCGAAGCCCAAGATGTGAAGCTAAAAGTTGTTGTCTTTAGAGAGAATTTGTCATCTCTAAAGAGGGTCTGTTTGTCACAACTGTTTATAAAGGAGAATTACTTTAACCGGGATATGTGAATCCGGCAATGCCATAATTTCCTTTATAGGGGGTTCCAACCTGAAGGAGAAGACTTTAACTCAGTGTAGAGCAATGATATCTTTCCTTAGGAATTTTTCATGCTAAAAGAGGGACAGTGGCATGGATGTAAATAATCCAGAGGCTTGCCGCTTACAGCGATTAGACGAAGGGGAAGGAATTGTTGATGTTTGTGTACTGTGAACGAGGCACAACTTTGATGCTAAAAGGTTGATTGGCTCAACCTGGGTTTTCCTTATACAAAGCCTAAGAGGAGGCTATTGGCCCAACAAGAGGGAGTTTTTGTGTGTCTCGTACGAAGCCCGAGAGAGAGGCTAAAAGGGTTGACTCAACAGGAGAATCTTTTATACTCAACAAGAGAGTGTTTTGTATCTCGTACGAAGCCCGAGATGGAGGCTAAAGGTTTGACTCAACAAGAGAATCTTTTATACTCAACAAGAGAGTGATTTTATATCTCGTACGATGCCCGAGATGGAGGCTAAAAGGTGATTGACTCAACAAGAGAGTGTTTTAGTATCTCGTACGAAGCCCGAGATAGAGGCTAAAAGGGAGATTAGCTCAACAAGAGAGCCTTTTATACTCAACAAGAGAGTGTTTTGGTATCTCGTATGAAGCCCGAGATGGAGGCTAAAGGTTTTGACTCAACAAGAGAGTCTTTGTATCTCATACGAAGCCCGAGATGGAGGCTAAAAGGGTACTATTTCAGTTGAGTGACAGGTCCAGTATGTTGGTTAAGAGAAAATCAGTTCTTATATGAGTAATGTTGCACTCATGGATTTGATCTGAGGATCGGGATTATTTCCTGTTCTCTAAGGAAACGGGGAATCCAAAGGGTATTTGAGACTGTCCAAGTCTGCGGGCGTCTTCTTATTTTTGAAAGGGACCTGAGAATGTCTTTGAGACTCAAGGAAATTAGACTGTCCAAGTCTAGAGATTTATCTTTTGTACTATGCTTAAAGAAACAGTAGTAGTACGTTCACGGTAGAAATATCTAGACTCTTTGAAAGAATGTTCTATTAAGATGACTAATTTATGTTCCTATACCTCTAGAAGGTCGTCGGGACAATTTGTACGAAGCCCGAGAGGAGGCTGGAAACTTTTAAGAAGCTGAGGGACAATTTGTACGAAGCCCAAGAGGAGGCTATCATTCCCGGAGGAAGAAATAATTTATACGAAGCCTAAGAGAAGGCTACGAATACTTCTAAGAAGCCGACGGGTCCTTGTACAACGCCCAAGAGGAGGCGGGGATGCTTTTAAGAAGCCTGTGGGTCCCCAAATCCCGAGAAGTTCAAGATATGCTATTCACCGAGAATAGATCAAGCCAGGAAAGTCTGAGAATTTGGAAGAAACACAAGGGATGCAATTCACGGAGAAGAGATTATCTCTGGGGAATAGAGTTTCTTGACAATTCCTAAGGAGGACAGCTGAAGAGAAGACTGTATCTGGTGCTCCTATGGGGGATCTAGTTTAGTCTATTTAAGAGTGATCAACAAGGCTTAGTGCTAGGCGTAGTTGCCAGGGAAACTCTAAATATCTATACTATTATTACACAGTCGATATGAGTTTATGAAAGAAGACTTACAGCGAAACAGCCCCACAATACAGTTATATGTATATGAAAGCGGTAAATGAAAGCATCTAAACACTTACTCGGTTGTAGAGCTTCCATGTTGTTTGGTTAGTTGTTCAACAAAGGAAGATTGAAAACAACAATACATTTCAAAATCAAAGGAGAAAGTGCTTTGAAAGGAAAGATTGGGGCTTACAGCTCAAGGAGAGGCCCAGGGTTTTAGTAGTGATTGCACTGTGATATGAGTTTGTACAGTGGGACTTATACAAGTGACTAAGGCCCAAAAAGTTTTCTGTACAAGGGGAATGGGTCTTACACTCTCTCAAGAGGCCCAGAAAAAATGATTTAGAGAAAAGAAGCGGGTCTTACTACGCGAGGGTAGGCCCAGATGATATAGTTTAAAAAATGGCGATCGCGCCGAGGTTGTAGAATGTACAGAGGGACTTATACAATAAGTGAGGCCCCAAAATGGGTTATGTAAAAAAAGGGGGTTGGGACTTACACTCTATTAGAGGCCCAAGTGAGTTTTAAGAAAAGAAATGGGTCTTACTACTCGAGGGTAGACCCAATGGTTAATTTTGAAAAGGGCGACGATCGCGCCGAGGTTTTGGAAACACCGTGGGACTTATACAAGTTATTGAGGCCCAAAATTTTGGTATTTACAAAGGAATTGGGTCTTACACTCTATTAGAGGCCCAAAGGTTTAAAAATGAAAAGAAATGAGACTTATAGCTCAAGGAGAAGCCCAGATGACTTTTGTATTGAAATGGCGATCGTACCGAGATTTTGAAAACGCAGCGGGTCTTATACAATGACTGAGGCCCAAAAATAATTTGGTTTTCAAAGGGGTTGGGTCTTACACTCTAATAGAGGCCCATGAGTGATTTGAAAATTATTTGTGAGGGTGAAAATTAAAGAAACCCCAATTTCATTTTTTAAAGGGCATTTTTCAAAGAAAAATCAAGTAAAAAAATGATAAAAATATCAAATAAAATCATTAATCATGTTATAAACAGTGATTAAGGTTTATGAAAAAGTATTTTATCCACATGAATATTTAAAATCATTTTGGTTTTAAAAATCAAGAAAAAGAAATCATTTTAAAAGCATTTAAAACAATTTAAAACAATATTTTTGAATATATTAAAAATATATCAAATAATAATATTTTTTGTGATTTTTTGGTGGATTGAAATATTATGGAGTATGAATAAGAAGTGTGTAAAATAGAATTGGAAAATGATGATTTTTCCTATGTAAAAGAATTGGTTGAGTTTTGAAGATAAACTAAGAAAAAGAGGAAAGATGTCACAACATCACATTCGACATCATTCATGAGTTTTGAAGATAAGAGAAAAAGGAAAGATGTCACAACATCACATTCGACATCTTAAAAAACCAGAACTGCACATTGGTTTTCAACATCTTTGCTATCAAACTTCAAACATTCATAACTCTCTCAATTTTTAACGAAATTAAAATCTGTAAGAACCTATCTTGACCAATTTTTTGCAAGGAATCCAATGGTATCACTCATAATACTGAAACTTAATGTACAACACACATAAAGCAAAAAACCAGAACTGCATGTTGATTTTAAACATATTTGCTTATCAAACTTTCAACACTCATAACTCTCTCAATTTTTAAGGAAATTAAAATCCGTAAGAACCTATCTTGACCAATTTTTTTGCAAGGAATCCAATGGTATCACTCATACATACTGAAACTTGATGTACAGCACACACAAGGCAAAAAACCATATCTGCACCTTAAGTTTAAAACAACATAAACTCCACATATGAACATGTTAAAGTGCAAACAGTAGGAGGATCATAACATACATATTAAGGACTACATTTTTGCATCAAGAATTGTTCAATATGATGCATGTATGTGAACATCAAAGGAAAGCATGATTCAAAGAGTTCAAGTTGTGAATTTTACCTCTTTTTTGGAGATTTTGTGCAACCTACCAAGTGCTTTGTTCCATAAATGATTTGATGCTTTGGACACCCTCAAATGAACTCTTAGAAGCTTTTAGGATGGTTGGAATCAGCTGGAACCTGCAAAAACAAAAACAGGCCCTTTCTTGCAAAAGGGGTTAAAATGGCCAAAGTGACAACTCTCTCAAAAGGTGTTCCAGATGTTGGGAACCTTTTGGGATAGTTCAGGGATGATATTTGCAGTGTGTTTGAGGTTTTAACTGGTTTGGAAAGTGACTGAATCAAGACATGGCTTGAAAAATGCAAAAAAGTCAAATTTTGAGGTTTTGAGAGGTGACTTTGTGATTTTGGTGTTACAGGTCACTTGTGATAGTTTGGATCACCTACATATGATGTTATGAGGTGTTAGGATCATGAGATGTGATGGAAATGCACTCTAACTCAAAAACTCAGAATTACCTTACTAAAGAAGGCATTTTGGAGCGAAAGAAGTGATTTTGAGGAAATCATCTGTTTGATGGCTTTGGTGTACTCAAACTGAGCACAAATGAGCTCTATTTATGGTAGAGCAAGTTTGTTTTGGCAGAAATAGTGAATGGTGGCTACAGCAGAGGTTTGTTCAATGTTGGCCAATGAAAATCCAAGTCTCCTCTAGCCATTGACTAGAGGTTAGAGCACAGAGCTTTGGTTCCCTACTTGTTGGAGGAATCTTGACTGAATTCAGTTGCAAATGTGTCAGTCCATGCCACCTCTAAGCATCTATTGAATGCTCCAATCCAAAATTGGAGTCTTGTCTCTCTTTTAGGGATTTCTAGGTTTGGCATGCTACTTCTTGTTCCAAGGACTTTGGAGGCTTGGCTCAGTGATTGTCCCCTTTGGACTTGATCCTCAGATGTGTCCAAGATGATGACAAGGCTTGGAAATTCGTGTGGCACAAGAAATGTGCAAATCTGCCCTGAAACATGTCTTAAAAATCAGCTGCAGAAAGCCTTGTTGTAAAATCCATAACTTCTTGCTCAAGAGTGATAAATGGTTGTTCCAGGACTCTATGGAAAGCTGAGATGACATACTTCAACTTTGATGTTTGACCCTAGACTTGGTTCAACTTGGATCATGGATAAAAACATCCTTGAAGTTGGGACATTCTTGCTGGAAAAATATTAATGATGTCCTATGAAATGTTGGAACATCTGACAACTTTGAACATTAATAATTCCAAACTTTAATCACTTGTATCTTTTAATCCACTGTGATATTTTGAGTTGAAGTGAATTGCATCTTTGATGCTTGATAACACGAAAATGTATCATATATTTGCCTTGATTTACGACTAATAATTATGTTATTTCAGTCCAAGTTCCGATTATCCCGCAAGTATTCTAGTGTTTTCACAGGTATTTCATTGTCCAAGCTAAAAAGGAGCAAAGTAGAGAAACATGAGGAAAAGAGTAGAAAACAGGAAGAAATGTCAAGAAAAAGAGCAGAAAATGAAAAGTGGTGTGTGTGACGACCGTCACACACTCACCACGACCGTCACGCAATCCAAAAGCGCACCACGCTCGTCACACAGTCATCACGACCGTCTCGCGCACCAAAGTGGTTATTACATTTAGAAACGCAGACGTGGACAAAGCAGACCAATGCACACGCACGATCAGCACTTCCTACATTCTCTCAACTTCAGTTTCAACTCACTTGAGTCAGTCTCCCTAAGACTTCTCAACCACCAAAGGTTGTGCTCCTATATTTTCTCCAATGTTAAGGCAATGCTTTGGATATAAATACAGCGTGGATTGAAGAGCAACGAGACACACCATATAGAGAATTTACCCGAATTGCTGCACAATTATTTTTCCGAATTTTTACTTTCTTTGCATTCCTTGTTTCGTTTCCTATTCCTTGTTTACCATCACTTGAAATAGTTATAGTTTCTCACATTGAGGAGCTATTGCACCATAGTTAGAATTTTGTTTTCAATCTTGCCTTCATCATTCGTTATTCCAATACATCGAGCAAAAGCCTACCGACTTGTGGAGGAATTGCGAGAATCAACTTATTGCAAATTTATCAGGTTTTTATTCATTATCGTAATAATAGCATTATCGTTTCCCATTGCAATGTTTAATTTACTGTTTTGCAATTTATTTTTATGCATGTTCGTTTTAATTAATATGTCTAGCTAAATCCGATTTATCGGTATGTAATTAAGTTAACCGGAATGGATTCGATAATTCTAAGCTAAAACCATAAACAACTTATTTTCTGGCCGCGATTTCTTAATTAAAATTGGACTTTTGTTACGAGAGTAAAAAGGTAGTAAAGGTTAGGATCAAGATCCACGAGAGTGTGAGATTTTAACCGGATAGCTGAAATCGGTCATTGGTTTTAAAAACAGCGAGAGCGCTTTAAAGTTAATTAGACTGTATTAGTTTTCAAAAAGTATTTTTAAACTCAAATGGGCTAGCGAGAGCAGACATTATGATTTAGGAATATAGTCTGAAGCAAGATCCACGAGAGTGTGAGGTGAGGGCTTTTAAACTGATATTTTCTACAGAAATATAATGTGACTTATTTTTATACGCTTAAGTCTTATTGAATCCACGATGGTATACTAAATTACGGACCGATATTCTAATATTAACTAGTTTATTCCAAAAATTTAGATTCCCTTTAGTTTCCCTTTTTTTGACCTTAAAACCAAAACATCTTCGCCTTAGCTAAACACAGTAACAAACCGTAGCACTAGGTTGATTATCAGGTCTTTGTGGGATAGATATCTTTATTACTACGCGATAGGTTGTGCACTTGCAGTTAGTAACCGTTAGACTCATAAAGTCGTGATCAAGTTTTTGGCGCCGTTGCCGGGGACTTTGATTTAGTCAATAGTGCGATTCTTTGTTGCACAGTATAGACTAAGGCAACAAATTTTATTTCCTTTTTTTTCGATTGTATGCCAAGTACTCGCTCACAAAGCGAAGACTTGCAACCACCAATCGCCGAATTAAAGCATTTCTTACATTTGAGACGCAGAATACTTGAGTATCAACGCAAGTATAATATTCCCGATCTTCTCGCTCATACTCCTGAACCAGTCAAAGAACGAAACATGGCTGAAGGACCACATAACCGTCCTCTTAAGTATTATGCTACCCCATCTAAGCAAGAACCACACAACAGCATTGCTGCCCCCACTATCAACCGGAACGATTTCGAGTTGAAACCCTCATTGCTGTGAGTCGTACAACAACATCAATTTTCTGGAAATCCTACAGACGATCCAAATGAACATTTGACCAAATTTATGCAGTACGCGGACACAGTGAAGGCAAATGGTGTGACTGCAGACGCGATAAGACTACGTCTTTTTCCCTTCTCATTAAGAGACAAAGCTTGGGCTTGGTTGCAATCCTTGCCATCAAATTCCATCACTACGTGGGATGAGTTGAAAAAGGTGTTCTTAGCCTGATATTTCCCACCAAGCAAAACAGCTATGCTGAGAGCCCAAATTAATGGATTTCGACAAAAAGATACTGAGTCTCTTTACAATGCATGGGAGAGATACAAGGATATGATGAGGATGTGTCCGCATCACGGTCTTGAAGATTGGTTAGTCATCCATACATTTTACAATGGTCTCTTGTACAATACAAGAATGACAATAGATGCCACCGCTTGTGGTACACTTATAGACAAACCTTATACCAAAGCCTATCAACTCATCAAAAGCATGGCTCAAAACCATTACCAATGGGGAGGTGAAAGAACGCCAGTGGAGAAACCTCAAACGAAAGGTGGAATGTACGAAGTTAGTAGTCTTGATCATGTCCACGCTAAGGTAGATGCCCTTGCTCAAAAGATAGACAGCTTGACCATAACACCCGCAGCCACCGTGGCTGCCGTAGCTGCAAACTGCGAATTATGCGGAGTACCTGGACATGCTGCCCCCGAATGCCAAATTTTAGCAGGAGTCTCCGCTGATCAAGTGAACTATGCTCAAGGAAACCCATATGCAAATACCTACAATCCTGGTTGGGAGAACCATCCAAACGTTTCGTACAAGAACAATAACACTTTGTATGCACCTGGCCAAGCACCATCTGTGCCACCAGGATATCAAAAACATGCTGCTAACGTTCCCAACGTTCCTAGGAAGTCAAACCTTGAAATTATGATGGAGAACTTCATTGCTGCACAAGCTCAACAAAACAAGGAGTTCCTTAACCAGAATGTTCACACCGGTGAGCAGATCAAACAATTAGCCAACAAGGTTGACGCTCTAGCCACCCACAACAAAATGTTAAAAACCCAAATCTCACAAGTGGCTAAACAACAAGCAGTTACCGCTGCCCCAGCCGGGAACCTTCCAGGTCAAACTCAAATTAATCTGAAGGGACATGCAAACGCTATAACACTTCGGAGTGGAACAGAACTAGAAGGACCCACTGACCCAAGAATTGAAAATCCAGCCATGTACCAAAAGCCCAGTAAGGATTCTGAAAAGGAAGGCAAACCAAAGGAAAACGAGAAGGAAGATAATGGCAAAGAGGCTGAAGAGAAAGAAGAACCATATGTGCCTCCGCCGCCTTATAAACCACCTATCCCGTATCCCCAAAGATTCGCTAAATCTAAAAACATAGGCCAATTTAAGAAATTTGTTAAACTTCTGAAACAACTAAATGTCACAATACCTTTTACAGAAGCAATCACACAAATTCCCTCATACGCTAAGTTCCTAAAAGAAATATTAACTAATAAGAAAAAGCTCGAGGATACTGAAACCGTTATGCTTACTGCAGAGTGTAGCGCAATAATCCAAAACAACATACCTCCTAAGCTAAAAGATCCTGGTAGTTTCTCTATACCATGTGTGATTGGACAGTTTGTCATAGACAAAGCTCTGTGCGATTTAGGAGTCAACATCAGTTTAATGCCCCTATCCATTTGTAAAAGACTCAACATGGGAGAACTGAGACCAACAAGAATGCGTGTACAACTAGCTGATAGATGAGTGAAATTTCCTCTAGGAATGCTAGAAAACATTCCAGTACGTATAGGACAATTCTATATTCCTACAGATTTCATAATCATGGACATCCAGGAAGACTCAAACATCCTTATCATTTTAGGAAGACCTTTCCTAGCTACTGCCGGAGCCATCATAGATGTGAAAAAAGGAAAACTGACTTTCGAGGTTGGTGAAGAAAAAGTAGAATTCATTCTCTCACAATTTTTCAAAGCACCTGCTATAGAAGATTCGTGCTGCTTCCTAGATATAATTGATGAATGCGTTAAAGAAATGGAAAAACACCAAAACACGTGTTCTGAAGTGCTGAGAATTCCGATGCCACCAAATTTTGAAGATGATAATTGGCGTGGTAAATACCAAGATAATGATCTAAGTGAATGTCTCGCACTCACTCCTGACCCTATGCCTTTCCCAAAGAAACCAGCCGTAGAACTGAAAACATTACCCAAAGATCTAAGGTATGAATTCCTAGATACAGAACTCGAACGACCAGTTATAGTCAACGCAGATTTAGGACAAATAGAAACCGAGAAATTATTGCATGTCCTGAGAAAATACCCGACTGCCTTAGGCTATAACATCTCAGACTTGAAAGGAATAAGTCCCTCTATCTGTATGCATCGCATTATGCTTGAGGAAGATTGTAAAATCTCTAGAGAACATCAAAAGAGAATCAATCCCATTCTGAGTGATGTCGTTAAGAAAGAAGTACAAAAGCTGTTAGAAGCAGGAATCATATATCCAATATCAGATAGTGAATGGGTTAGCCTAGTTCACGTGGTACCCAAGAAAGGAGGTGTTACAGTCATCAATAATAAAAAGGCGAATCTGTAGCACAACGTACTCAAACCGGATGGAGAATGTGTATCGATTATAGAAAACTAAACAAAGCCACTCGTAAAGATCATTTCCCTTTACCCTTCATAGATCAAATGCTTGAACGTCTGGCTAAACACTCCCATTTTTGCTATTTAGATGGATATTTAGGATTCTTCCAAATTCCTATCCATCCTGACGACCAAGAAAAGACTACTTTCACATGTCCCTATGGAACTTTTGCCAACCGGCGAATGCCTTTCGGATTATGTAACGCACCCGCAACATTTCAGAGATGCATGATGTCCATCTTCTCTGACTTCTTAGATGGTATAATGGAAGTCTTTATGGACGATTTCTCTGTCTGTGGGGAAAGTTTTGAAGGATGTCTATCAAACCTCGGAATGGTGCTCGAACGATGTGTAAAAGTCAACTTAGTGCTGAATTGGGAAAAATGCCATTTCATGGTCCGACAAGGAATCGTGCTAGGACATATAGTATCCGACAGAGGAATCGAAGTCGACAAAGCAAAAATAGAAGTAATAGAAAATCTCCAGCCACCAAAAACTGTTAGAGAAATAAGAAGTTTCTTAGGACACGCCAGTTTTTACCGACGTTTCATTAAAGATTTCTCTAAGATAACCAAACCCCTAACTGAGCTGTTAATGAAAGATGCTAAATTCGTCTTTGATGACAAATGCTTGGACGCATTTCAAACACTCAAGCAAGCTTTAATATCAGCACCCATTATGCAACCCCCAGATTGGAATAAACCATTCGAAATCATGTGCGACGCTAGTGACTATGCTGTAGGTGCAGTCCTAGGATAAAGGAAGGACAAAAAGCTTCACGCAATCTATTATGCCAGTAGAACCTTGGATCATGCACAAATGAACTACGCTACCACAGAAAAGGAACTCTTAGCTGTCGTGTTCGCATTAGATAAATTTCGTTCCTACCTAGTAGGAGCAAAAATAATCATCTACACCGATCACGCCACAATCAGGTACCTATTAAGCAAGAAGGATGCCAAACTGAGACTTCTGAGGTGGATTCTACTCCTACAAGAATTCGACTTGGAAATCAAGGACAAGAAAGGCACCAAAAGTGTAGTAGCTGACCACCTGTCGAGAATGGAAAACATCCAACCAGACCTAGTACCTATTAATGATGATTTCCCTTACGAAAGACTCTTAGCCCAGTTAGAAAGCAATACAATAGAACAATCCCTGACTTATATTGATACAGAAACTAATGAAGTGGTAGAATCTATTTACCCTAAAACCACGCTGCCATGGTATGCTGACTTTGTCAACTATCTAGCAGCTGGAGTACTACCACCTGATCTAACCTATCAACAAAAGAAGAAATTCTTCCAGGACCTTAAACACTATTATTGGGACGAACCACTTCTCTTCAAGAGGGGCGCCGATGGTATTTTCCGTCGTTGTGTACCCGAAGATGAGGTGGAAGACATAATTTCTCATTGTCATTCCGCGCTCTATGGTGGGCACGCAAGCACTTCAAAGACTTGTGCTAAGATTTTACAAGCTGGCCTCTTTTGGCCTACTCTATGGAAAGATGTCCATATCGCGGTTATAAATTGCGACCGGTGTCAACGCACTGGTAGCGTCTCCAGATGCGATGAAATGCCTCAAAAGGGCATTCTAGAAGTAGAAGTCTTTGACGTGTGGGAAATAGA
Organism: Lathyrus tuberosus; assembly: GCA_022829125.1. Classification (NCBI taxonomy): domain Eukaryota; kingdom Viridiplantae; phylum Streptophyta; class Magnoliopsida; order Fabales; family Fabaceae; genus Lathyrus; species Lathyrus tuberosus. The sequence continues at coordinate 3,996,300 of JALAZF010000203.1, read as the reverse complement.
TTTCATGGGACCACTTCCGTCATCTTTTGGTAACCAGTACATACTCGTCGCTGTCGATTACGTTTCCAAATGGATTGAGGCTGTAGCTTCTCCTACAAATGACACATGAGTAGTGATAAAGCTCTTTAAGAACATAATCTTTCCTAGATATGGTGTGCCAAGACTCGTCATTAGTGACGGTGGCTCCCATTTCATATCTAAAATATTCGATAAATTGCTATCAAAATACGTAGTCAAACATCGTGTGGCGACACCATATCATCCACAAACCAGTGGATAAGTCGAGGTTTTGAAAAGAGAAATAAAACAAATTTTAGAAAAGACTGTCGCTACCTCTAGGAAGGATTGGTCAACTAAACATAATGAAGCTTTATGGGCTTACAGAACCGCTTACAAAACCCCTATAGGAACCACTCCATTTAAGTTAGTCTATGGAAAATCTTGTCATCTGCCGGTAGAAATAGAGCACAAAGCCTATTGGGCTATTAAAACCCTCAATTTAAATTACGCTGCCGCAGGAGAAAAACGAATCTTAGATTTGCACGAATTATAAGAACTAAGACTAGATGCTTATGAGAACGCCCGCATATATAAAGAAAGAACTAAGAGATGGCACGATAAGCGCTTATCTAGAAAAGAATTTAGTGTGGGAGACGTCGTGCTCCTATTTAATTCGAGACTTAAGCTTTTTCCAGGAAAACTTAGATCTAGGTGGTCCGGACCCTTCGAAATTTCTAAAGTTTTTCAAAGTGGAGCGATAGAAATAAAAGGAAGAAATAGTGAACCATTCATAGTAAACGGGCAACGCTTAAAACATTATCATAATATTGCAAATAGAGACTATTTGAATAGTCTAAGACTTTTAGAGCTGCCCGCTCATCCCTATAACTGAATTATCACTAAGCTTTCGTCAGGCTTATGACGTTAAAAACAACGCTTAGTGGGAGGCAACCCACGAGATTGTTTTCTTTCCTTTTAACTTTCTTTTATTTTCATTTCCTTTTTAAATTTCTTTACATTTTTCTTAATTCTATTTTTATTTCTTTTTGTTTCCCTTTACTTTCTTAATCTTATTTTCATTACTTTTTCATTTTTATTTATTTTCATTTCGCAAAAATTTAAAAATTTTATGGAAACTGCTTTGCTGATCTTATAATTACATGCTACAGGATTTTTAAAGTCTTTCTACCTTCTTCCTTCTACATCTGCTTTACTTTTTCGACTAACTGTTAAGATGGATAATGAAGACACCATGGTTGTGCTATTCAGGGACGCTGTCCAATGGCACCGCTATGAGGTTCTCTCTCGCAGACCTATGGCCTTAACCAAATTTGCCCATGGACCTACCATGACTGCCTTAGGTATAGGAGATAGCATAGACTTTATGTTTAGCCAGATAAGATGGGAAGGTTTTTCTAGAAAGAAGTATCCAACTTACCACAGCCTGACCCTAGAATTCCTAAGCTCATTGTCCTATAACCCTAACTATGGCATAGGATTTAATAGGGGTAACATAACCTTTAGGCTGTTTGGATACACGTGCCACTTCAACATTAGAGAGATTGCGGACCTGTTGGATTTCCCCAATGGACCCGACGTTTTTACTATGGCACAGGAAGATTTAGTAATGGAAGATGAACTGGACCTTTTCCGGAGTAGTATTTCAGGACGACCTTATCATGACCCGCATCCTATGGTGTCCACTAAAATTCACAACCCGGCCATTAGATACTTCCATATGATTTTAGCCTTTACCCTTTTTGGAAAAGCCGAGAATGACACCCTAATCTCTAGAGATGAGCTTTTTATCATGTTTTGTGTGTTTCAATCTCGACCCGTTAATGGAGCCACTTTTATGTTTGACAATCTCCACAGGATTGCTCGAGCTGATCGCGGTCCGATTTTGATAGGTGGCCTCGTAACAAAAATTGCTGATGCCATGGGATTTAGAACACGACTTTCCCAAGTAAACCCTCTAGGCCGATATAGGACAATGAACATAACTTTCTATTTTAACCGAGGACTCATTAGAAATCGTGGACCACCCCCGTTCCAACTCCTGATCAATAATGAAGTTGTTTCACACTTTACACTGCCTGATCACGAGCGAACTAGTGTGTACAACCGCCACAACTGGCTGTATGATTTAGATGAGCCCCAACCTGAAAGAGATTTTGAAAATCATGTGTCTGACATTGAGACCGACCCTGAAACTCCTCCTCACTATCATGATTACCCTGAGCTTCCCATGAGAAATACTTACACTGTCCCCCCTGCTAACATACATGCCACACTCGAAGCCTTCCGCATTGCACTTCAAGATATGAGAGATGAACTTTGACTTATCCGTCTTGACGTTGTCGGTCTAATGGATACCGCTGTCAAAGAATTTGATCATCTAAACCAAGATGTGGAATCTTTGAAGAAGCAATGTGACTAATTCTGTCACAATGCATTTTTCCATTTAATTACTTTTCTTTTAATGTTTTAGAGCCATTTACTTCACCGTCTATTTCTTTTTAATGTCAAGGAACAAGTTTATTATAGTTCAAATTTCAACTTTAATACTCTACTGCAATTTTATTTTGAGTACACTGTTATGAATTTCCAATTTTAAATAAAGTATTCAATTCGTGTTTATTTCTTGAGTTTGAGTTGATGATATAATGTTCCTGCTTATCTTAATTTATTTCTGTCACTTTATATGCATTCTAATTATCTCGTATCTTACTGCTATTTATAATTTCCATATCCAATATATATAAGATGCCAGATTTTATTTAGCTTCTGTGAGAATAGCAGATTTTGTGAGCATGACGGGCGTAACGTCCTTGTCACGACCGTCACACGGCTTACGACCGTGACGGGTTCGTGACGAGCGTCATACTTGTTTTGACGCGCTCTCTGTTTATAACAGAGACCCTTTTCTCTTCGTCTTCTCTTCTCTTCAAATTCTTTTCAAACGACCCACTATCTTTTCACTCTCCTTAACTGTCCCACTCATATTACTCTCCATAAACCCTTCACATTGAATCCTAATTTCTCTCCAACACTTCATATTTCCAAACCCTCTTATTTAAACCTCACAAAACACTCTCATTCTCACAAAACAACTCTTACTCATACCCACTTCCTCCATTAGACCTACTTCACTTTGCATGCACCATGGCCAGACGCACAAGACAAGCTCCTGACCTTTCCACTATTACATTCAGAGAGGGAGAAGCCGGTGACCGCCAAAGAGCGAGTTACGTCAGCTTCTACCAACGCTCTTTCCAACCGACGCGGTACGTCCACATTGCCAGCCTTGAAGCGTTTGGCATGCTAGAAGGTGTACGTTGGATGCTCCCAAATGCCGGTTTATGGCAGCTCTACACATAAGGGTAGCCTACCTACGAAGCTCTGACTCTGGAATTTCTGAGCTCATTTGCTTATGTTACACCTCCAGGAGAAACAATCCAACTTACGGGTGTAGCTACATTCCGCATGTTTAGCTCTGAATATTCGGTGAGCCAAACCCGACTTGCCCAAATGCTTGAATTCCATCATGGCGAGAATATACATTGCCGTTTGCCTAACGATGCCTGGTTCCAGGAAGCCTTCGACCTTTGTAATCGACTTACGGGTGTAGCTACTTCAAGCTGGGACAGCCTCAACGCTACTTATATTCATAACCCAGCAATACGGTATTTCCACAGAGTTCTAGGACACACAATTTTCGCAAGGGACAGCAACCACAAGGTAAACTCCAAGGAGCTCTTTTTCCTTCGCTGTGTGCTCCTTCCTGAACCAATTAATGCAGCTTCGTTCCTTCTATCAGACATCCATGCCAACTGTGCTAGAGGCTCTAAACCTTTCTACTTCAGAGGTATAGTAACTTCTATCGCACTCATCCTTGGTCTGGAAGACAACCTCACTAATCTACCTTCCATACCACCCGAGTCCCTGGATATCGAGTATTGTCGCTTCTCCCACCTTATTAAAGCAAGGGCGGATGGATGATACCATCCAGTGGTATGTACTGGAATAATCAGGAGCATCATCATGCCATCCAGAGACCGCATCGACCCTCAAAGACAAGAAAATTGGCTTTTTGATCTCCGTGCTCCCGAGCCTAATGCGGGTGCTCAAGAAAACCAAGATAATGAAGCAGTCGATGAAATGGAGCAAGAGATGGATCAGCCACCTCATGAAAACCCACCACCTCCTACCCAAGATGCCTCAACATCCACCGGACGTCGTCGCCGCGCCACTTCAGAACAAGACCCCGTCACTAATGAAGAAATCTTAAGGGCCATATGGCTACAAAACCAATTGGCTGCCCAAAGAGAGGAACATCAACATAGGCAGCACAATGAGATGATGAGCCAAATGCGACAAATCCAACAGGGACAAGTCCACCAAGGACAACGGATCGACGGTATGATAGAAGAGATGGGTTCCCTGACGCTACGCGTGCAAGACCTGCATGATTATATCCATCACGTAGGCATCCCAGATCATGTAGCCCAGAATGGACGCGTTCGCACCCGAGGCAGAGGACGTGGACCTTGTTAGATTTAGATTTTATTTTTGTTTTAGTTTTATCTCTTTTTGTAGTTTCTTTCTGCGTTTATATCAAAACATTGAGGACAATGTCCGATATAGTGTGGGAGAGGTACCTTTTATTTTCCCTTATGTATTCCCTTTCCGCATTTCCTTTCGAATAAAGAAGCATTTATATGAAATTTTCGTACATTTCAAAATTTCCCCACTTTATTCAGCTATAACAAAAAATTTTATGATCATTGCACAACATAACATACCGAAACATAGGCTATGTTAGGAAATCGAGAAAAATTTAACAAGATTGATACCGTCTTGACACCTTATACCTCTTGCATATGCGAGATCAATTTCAATACCCATTATACCGATAGACTTAGTTCTAGTTCTAAAGTAACCCCGAGTAGTTTATATTAGCAGTCAGCACCGTCTTAAACACAAACCACGTGGAGAGCCGATGAAGATAAGTGTTTGATTCCGAATTATTAAATAGATTTTGTATGCTTCGCTGTTGTGAAAAATTGAAAAAAATGCACCAAACCTACGGTTGCAAAAGTATTACAAAAGAAAAGAAAGAATCCATTGTTGGTTGGTTCAGAGGAACCTAGTTCTGAACTCAGTAGGGCAAACTACGGTTCGATCCCCCACAACCTACGATTAGGATATATATATATATATATATATATATATATATATAGGGTTACCACACTTGTGTACCAGACCCCGTACTAAGAAAGATCAAAGTCACTAACCAGCTACTCCACTACGTACGTGTAAAGGCAAAGGGCTTAATGTGATTGTGCTAGAATGAAACAGGGTGAAATTGATATGAGAAACTTTAGGTTGAGCTATAATAGAATGATTAGAACTGACATGTGTAGAGGGGGGTCTATGATTATGCTTGTTGCTTGTGTCACTAATGTGTCTTTATTGTTTTACTTGAGTATCCGTCATCTTAACAAAAATGCCTTACAAAACATTTTCAAAACAAAAGGTATGTCAGGTGTGTGCAGTTGATAAAACTTGTCCGACATTCTTACTGACTAATTGCTTGAGGACAAGCAAAGATTCAAGTGTAGGGGAGTTTGATAACACGAAAATGTATCATATATTTGCCTTGATTTATGACTAATAATTATGTTATTTTAGTCCAAGTTTCGATTATCCCGCAAGTATTCTAGTGTTTTCACAGGTATTTCATTGTCCAAGCTAAAAAGGAGCAAAGTAGAGAAACATGAGGAAAAGAGTAGAAAACAGGAAGAAATGTCAAGAAAAAGAGCAGAAAATGAAAACTGGTGTGTGTGACGACCGTCACACACTCACCACGACCGTCACGCAATCCAAAAGCGTACCACGCTCGTCACACAGTTATCACGACCGTCACGCGCACCAAAGTGGTTATTATGTTCAGAAACGCGGATGTGGACAAAGCAGACCAATGCGCACGCACGATCAGCACTTCCTACATTCTCTCAACTTCAGTTTCAACTCACTTGAGCCAGTCTCCCTTAGACTTCTCAACCACCAAAGGTTGTGCTCCTATATTTTCTCCAACGTTAAGGCAATGCTTTGGATATAAATACAGCATGGATTGAAGAGCAACGAGACACACCATATAGAGAATTTACCCGAATTGATGCAGAATTATTTTTCCGAATTTTTACTTTCTTTGCATTCCTTGTTTCGTTTCCTATTCCTTGTTTACCATCACTTGAAATAGTGATAGTTTCTCACATTAAAGAGCTATTGCACCATAGTTAAAATTTTGTTTTCAATCTTGCCTTCATCATTCGTTATTCCAATACATCGAGCAAAAGCCTACCGACTTGTGGAGGAATTGCGAGAATCAACTTATTGCAAATTTATCAGGTTTTTATTCATTATCGTAATAATAGCATTATCGTTTCCCATTGCGATGTTTAATTTACTGTTTTGCAATTTATTTTTATGCATGTTCGTTTTAATTAATATGTCTAGCTAAATCTGATTTATCGGTATGTAATTAAGTTAACCGGAATGAATTCGATAATTCTAAGCTAAAACCATAAACAACTTATTTTCTGGCCGCGATTTCTTAATTAAAATTGGACTTTTGTTACGAGAGTAAAAAGGTAGTAAAGGTTAGGATCAAGATCCACGAGAGTGTGAGATTTTAACCAGATAGCTGAAATCGGGCATTGGTTTTAAAAACAGCGAGAGCGCTTTAAAGTTAATTAGACTGTATTAGTTTTCAAAAAGTATTTTTAAACTTAAATGGTCTAGCGAGAGCAGACATTATGATTTAGGAATATAGTCCGAAGCAAGATCCATGAGAGTGTGAGGTGAGGGCTTTTAAACTGATATTTTCTACAGAAATATAATGTGACTTATTTTTATACGCTTAAGTCTTATTGAATCCACGATGGTATACTGAGTTACGTACCGATATTCTAATATTAACTAGTTTATTCCAAAAATTTAGATTCCCTTTAGTTTCCCTTTTTTTGAACTTAAAACCAAAACATCTTCGCCTTAGCTAAACACAGTAACAAACCGTAGCACTAGGTTGATTATCAGGTCTCTGTGGGATCGATATCTTTATTACTACGCGATAGGCTGTGCACTTGCAGTTAGTAACCGTTAGACTCAGAAAATCGCGATCAATGCTTGTCTTGCATGGTGACAAAGCTTGAAAATTGTGTGGCACAAGAAAAAGTGCACAAAACCTGTCCTAAAAACAGCTGCAGCAAGCCTTCTTGTAAAGTCCATAACTTCCTGCTCGAGTGTGATAAATGGATGTTCTACAACTTTCTGAAAAGCTGAGATAACGTACTTCAACTTTGATGTTCAAGGTTTGTGAAGATAAGACTTGGAAAATTGTCAAAAATGACCTTGAACTTGTGTGATCAAATCTATCCTAAAAGCTGTCATGAAAATTCTGTTTTATCAATGCCTTTTGCAGAGACCATAACTTTCTGCTCGAGAATGATAAATGAGCTTTCTAGGACTTTCTAGAAAGGTGAGATGACGTACTTCAACTTTCATGCCCAGGGTTTTTCCTGAATCAACTTGGATCATGGAGAAAAATATCCTTGAAGTTGGGACATTCTTGCTGAAAAAATATTAATGATGTCTTATGAAATGTCAGAACATTGGACATTAAGAATTCCCAACTTTGATCACTTATATCTTTTAATCCTTATGATATTTTGAGTTGATTCCTTCTACAATGTTGAAGTATCAAATACCCTCTTTAAAAGTAGCTCTTACGCAAAATCAATGGATGCTTGGATCAATAGTTACAACCTTGAAAAGTTGTGCACTTGAACATGATTTTAACTTAGAAAAAATTTCTAAGTTTCTTTCAATTTGATCAATTTTGCAATTTTGCATGATTTCTTGATTTAAATTTGATCAAATTAAATCATCCATCATATTTTCTTGAGTAATGGCTTGTGAAGCTCAAAGTTGACCAAAAGTCAAACTTTGACTTTCTGCGTCAGTTGACTTTGTATTAGATGAACTTGAGGCTTGATCCACTTGGAATGTTGCACTCTTGTGCCTAATTCTTGATGTGGGAGTCTTGTTGATCCTTTGTGGGTGTTTTAGAGGTTAGACAAGTTTAAGATCATGTCATTCCTTGATTGATCATTTGTCTAAAGGCTCTGAGAGGGCTTAAAACCCTAGGCTTGATTGTAGTGAATGCTCAATAATTCCTTGAGGAGATTGATGAGGCACAAAGGTACATCCATATTGTTATGATGATTTACACAATGATGGGAAATCTTGGTTGTCAAAATTTGGGGTATGACAGATGCCCCTATTTAATCTTCTTGGACCCGAAGGTGTGAATGGCGAAGGTATTCGGGCATTCGGGGTGCAAGAGGATTAAATATCAAAATACCCAAAATTTTGATGATGGTTATGAATGGTAGCTTACGCATTCATCTTCTTTAGCTAAGTGATGATGCTTAGAAAAGGTAAACTTCCCCTCGATCCTGGTCTTCAGCCAATGAGCTGGTCTCAGTTTTCTTTTGAAATAAACCTCCCCTCGATCCTAGTTTCCTACCAAGGAACTGGTCTTAGTTTCTTTTGTCAACTTCCCCTCGATCCTGGTTTCCTGCCAAGGAACTGGTCTTAGTTTCTGATGCAAACTTTCCCTCGATCCTGGTTTCATACCAAGGAACTGGTCTCAGTTGCTAAAATAAACCTCCCCTCGTTCTTGGTTTCCTACCAAGGAACTAGTCTTAGTTTCTGAAGTAAACTTCCCCTCGATCCTGGTTTCCTACCAAGGAACTGGTCTCAGTTTCTGAAATAAACTTCCCCTCGATCCTGGTTTCCTACCAAGGAACTAGTCTCAGTTTCTTTTGTCAATAAACTTTCTTGACAAGGGACGCTACTTGTAGCGGCTTTCCTTCAAACTTCTCGCCGAATTTTCTTGGGGAGATGCCATTTGAGTGGAAAAAGTTTTGATGTCAGACTTGCTGGGGAACCCATTCGTCTGAAATGTAGAGGTACACAAACTTCTCTGTTTGGAGACGCCATTTGTCAATTCTACTGGGGAAAGCGAGTCTCTTGAGAGACTATTTTCGTTTGGGGGTGTTACATCATACTTTTCCTGAGGTATTTTCAGATAAATGCCATACGATGTACCCCAATTTTGAGGGGCTTTCTCTGGGGATTTTCCTTAATCCGGGAAAGCGAATATATCATCTTCAATGGCGAAGAGTGATATTTATTGAAAGTTTTCTTATTTCTCAGAGGTTCAAGTTATCAAAGTGGTCAAGGACCATCTCTAATCCAGAGATAAACGGGAGAGAGATTACTTAGATGATTCACTTCCGGATGAGGAAAGATCTGACAACTCGATTGAGAGGACTTTTATCACTAGGGGATAAGACCGACTATATTGATAGTGATGCAATATGAATATGAATGTAGATCAATAATGCATGATGTATGTATGTATATGCTGACAAAACTGACGCAACATACAGACTAAAGGATGAACACGACTGGATACTCGGCCACAGTGGGGCATGTAGAAATATCGCTGGTTCAAGATAGCAATTCTGCCTTGCTTAGGAGAAACGGTCCCAGTTGGGAGCAACGCTGGTCGGGCTTAGGAGATGAGAACTCGGCCGAGGATGTCAGACGAAACATGGTCTCTGACATAGTTGATCCTTCATTCAGGCATACTAGTCTAGAAGGAGTACTTTGATTCTGCAGTTTGAGGTTCGAACACCTTTGGAGAAGCGACCGATGTTCTTCTGATGTACAACAGTCAAAAGAAATTGTCATCTTTATTTTAAAAGCAGAAAAAGTTTGACAAGTAAATTCATTTTTGTTTTATTTCAAGAATCGTTGACCATGTTAAAATTTTGTTCTATAAAGCTAAAACAAGTAAGAATTACAAACAAAAGCACAAGGGCTCAAATTTTATTGATAGGATGGAAATCAGCTGAACGCATAATTCCATAGAGTATTTACAAAGTTAGAAAATGGTAATTTACAGGGAAAAGGGCTACGTTGATACATAACGACCACTATCCTTCTACCAACTTTGAATTCAGGACATCCTGAGCTTCTATCAAAGATGACCTTGACTGGAGTCTCTGATGGATGGCATGACTGCTGAGGAGCTGAACTGATCAGACGTATTTACTTTCCATTAATCCCTAACTTTTGCCTGGATTGTACTTGGAGATTTCCAATCCACCGGGATGATTTTTGATCATGTCTCTAATTTTTGCCTGGATTGCCCTTTCGGGTTTTCAATCCACTGAGACGTTTTTTTTTTTAGTTTAGGTGAAGTATTTCTTGACTACGTCAACATTCGTGGGGTAGGCAAATTCCTCTCCATCCATGGTTGCAAGTCTCAAGGCGCCGCCTGAGAAAGATTTCTTAACCACATATGGGCCTTCATATTTCGGAGTCCATTTGCCCCGGGAATCAGTGAGAAAGGATTGTATCTTCTTGAGCACAAGGTCTCCTCTTCTGAAGACGCGAGGTCGAACCTTTTTGTCGAACGCCTTCTTCATTCTCTGCTGATACAACTAACCGTGGCATAGAGCCGTGATTCGCTTTTCTTCGATTACATTGAGTTCATCGTGTCGACTTTGACACCATTCAGCTTCGGTAAGCCTGGCTTCCATCAATACCCGGATTGATGGGATCTCTACTTCTATGGGAAGCACTGCTTCCATGCCATATACTAGAGAGAAAGGGGTTGCCCCTGTTGAAGTGCGGACAGATGTACGATAACCGTGAAGAGCAAAGGGTAGCATCTCGTGCCAGTCTTTGTAGGTTACAACCATCTTTTGAACAATCTTCTTGACGTTCTTGTTAGCCGCTTCTACCGCCCCGTTCATCTTAGGTCGGTAGGGAGATGAGTTATGGTGTTCGGTCTTGAACTCAGTGCACAACTCTTTCATCATCTTATTGTTCAAGTTAGATCCATTATCCGTAATGATCTGGCTTGGAACACCATAACGGTAGATGATATTATTTTTGATAAACCGGACCACCACTTGTCGGGTTACATTAGGGTACGAAGCTGCTTCGACCCACTTGGTGAAGTAATCAATGGCTACTAGGATGAACGGATGTCCGTTCGAAGCCTTAGGTTCAATTATGCCAATTATGTCGATTCCCCATATGGAAAAAGGCCATGGGGAAGAGAGCACCTTGAGATGTGTTAGTGGTACATGGATTTTGTCGGAGTATATCTGACACTTGTGACACCTCCTTATGTACTTGTAACGGTCGGATTCCATGGTCAACCAATAGTACCCTGCTCTCAGAATTTTTCTCGCCATTGTGTGTCCGTTGGCATGAGTGCCAAAAGATCCTTCATGAATTTCTTTCATCAGCATGTCTGCTTCTGGTCTGTCTACGCATCGGAGCAAGAACATGTCAAAGTTCCTCTTATAGAGTATATCACCGCTCAGGAAGAAGTTTCCAGCCAGTCTTCTGAGGGTTTTCCTATCTTTTCTAGATGCTCCAGGTGGGTTCATCTATTTCTGAAGGAAGCATTTGATATCATGATACCAAGGTTTGTCGTCTATGACTGCTTCGATCGTGAAGACCTAAGCGGGCCATTCAAGGCGCATGATGTCAATCTTAGGTATGTCATTCTGTCATCCTACGCTAATCATGGAAGAGAGAGTGGCTAATGCATCATCCATGTGAGTCTCCTCACGAGGGATATGATGAAATTCAATTCTGTTGAAGAAGGGTAACAACCTTCTTGCGTAGTCTTTGTAAGGAATCAATCCTGATTGGTATGTGTTCCAATCTCCTGTGATCTGATTGATAACCAGGGCTGAGTCGCCATATACATCCAAGTTCTTGATCCTTAAGTCGATCGCTTCTTCGAGACCCATAATACAAGCTTCGTATTCGGCATCATTGTTTGTACACTTGAACGTACGTCTGGCGGTGAAAGGAATGTGGGTACCCAGAGGTGTTATGATTATTGCCCCAATTCCATTTCTGTAATGATTGACAACTCCGTCAAAGATTAGTCCCCACTGGGAACCTGGTTCTGGCCCTTCACTAGGTAGTGGTTCATCGCAATCTTTCATTTTCAAATACATGACATCTTCGTCTGGGAAGTCAAACCCGATCGATTCCTGATTGTCAATCGGTTGATGAACCAAATAATCGGCTAAAATACGTCCCTTAATGGCTTTCTGAGCGTGGTACTCTATGTCATATTCTGATAACAACATCTGCCAACGGGCAATCCTTCCCGTGAGAGCGGGTTTTTCAAAGACGTACTTGATTGGATCCATTTCAGAGATTAACCAAGTAGTGTGACGAATCATGTATTGGCGAAGACGTTTAGCTGCCCAAGCCAAAGCGCAAAAAATTTTCTCAAGCATAGTGTACCGAGTCTCGCAGTCGGTGAACTTCTTGGTCAGATAGTAAATGGCAGACTCTTTCTGTTTGGTTTCGTCTTGTTGGCCAAGTACGCATCCCATTGAGTCCTCTAGAACTGTGAGGTAGATGATCAGTGGTCTTCCTTCCACTGGAGGTGATAGAATCGGCAGATTCAACAAGTATTCCTTGATACTGTCGAAGGCAGTTTGGCAGTCATCTGACCAAACGTAATCCTAGTTCTTTTTTAGTAGTTTGAAAATCGGCGCACACGTGGCGGTCATAAGGAATATAAATCTGGAGATGTAGTTCAAACGTCCCAAGAATCCTCTGACTTGTTTTTCAGTTTTCGGAGAAGGCATTTCTTGAATGGCTTTGACCTTGTCAGGATCAACTTTAATTCCTTTCTGGCTGATGATGAACCCTAACAGTTTCCCTGAATGAACACCGAACGTGCATTTGTTAGGGTTCAAGCGGAGTTTGTACTATCTCAAATGCTCGAATAGTTTTGACAGGTGGGTCACATGCTCCTCTTCTGTCTTAGATTTTGCAATCATATCATCGACATATACCTCGATTTCCTTTATCATGTCATGAAACAGAGTAGTCATGGTCCTTTGATAGGTTGCCCCGACATTCTTCAAACCGAACGACATTACCTTGTAGCAAAAGGTACCCCATGGGGTAATGAACAAAGTTTTCTCCATATCTTTCGGTGCCATTTTGATCTGATTATAGCCCGAGAATCCATTTATGAAGGAGAAAATTTTGAACTTTGATGTACTGTCTGCCAGCATGTCAATGTGTGGTAAAGGAAAGCCGTCCTTTGGACTAGCCTTGTTTAGATCCTTGTAATCGACACACATTCTGAGTTTTCCGTCCTTTTTTGGAATGGGTACGATGTTGGCTAACCATTGAGGATATTCTGATGTGGCGAGGAAACCTGCATCAATCTGTTTTTGTACCTCCTCTTTGATTTTGATGGCCATGTCAGGATGAGTCCGTCTCAACCTCTGTTTTACTGGCGGACATTCTGACCTTAACGGTAAATGATGCTCCACGATGCTGGTATCCAACCCTAGCATATCCTGATAGGACCAAGCGAATATGTCGGGAAACTCTTTGAGAAGCTTTATCAAACCTTCTTTGATAGTCGGACTGAGTAGTGCCCCAATTCTGACTTCTTTTCTCTCTTTTTCTGAACCCAAGATTACCGTTTCCGACGGCTCTTGGTGAGGTTCAATGGACCTTTCCTCTTGTCTGAGTAATCGGGAGATCTCTTCTGGAATTTCTTCGTTAACTTCTTCTTCAACCCCAAATACCGGGAACTCAAAGTCGGGAGAAGGCATCGGATCGTATGTTTCAACGGGGTTAAAAACAAGCAATCTGCATGATGTGATGATTTGTGTTTAGAAGAGATAGAGAAAATGCGAGTGTGTGCAGTGTATTTTTCTTTTACTGCTTGTTTTTATTATTGAGTTGTTTTTTAGGATTACCATTTTCTGAGAAAAGCAAAAAGAGAAAACAATAATAAATGCAGAAATTACAGAACGACATTATTTTATTAATGAACAAGTCGATTCTTGAAACTACAGCCCTATAAAACAAAACTCTGTCGCTTTAGGCAAAGCGAAGAGGGAAATTTACAGAAAGCGAGCCCTATCAAACATCCATTTCACCTGGGCAGGGTGAAAGGTTAAGATGGCAATTACTTTGACTGATGAACGATCTTCGGAACATCGACAGCAACCCACTGGCGGTGAACTCCTCGGTGAATCACAAAGTCTGGTACCTTCTTTCTTTTGTCTTCAGAAATAACGCTGATTTCTGGCGGAGCAGGATCGTTGGAATCTGTCTCCCAGGCAGAATTGTTGTAGGAGGATTCTTATGTTGCATTTTACAGAGTATTTGTACTCTCAGGTAGATCTCCCCATCCAGTTGGCTGGATGTCTTCGAGCCTGATGCGAGTGCTCTCGGGAGCAGTGTACTTGACCATATAGTCGTATTTTCCACTTGGTTGTCCTAGGGTGTCCCACACTTCTTTGGAACCGGAGGAGTCATCCTTCTCGATGACGTTGACCTCGGGGAAAGCATAGTTGATGAACTCTAGTCTTGCAAACGTTGAAAATTCATCGTCGTGCTGGGCATTTTCAGGATAACCTGGGTGTTGATCCCATGACATGGTGGGGATGCAGGTATTCTGTTCAATGATGCTCAGCTGATTTTCATTGTTCGGCTAACTTTCTTGCCCCAAGTCTCCTGGGCACGGCTGCCACATTGGCAGGCCATCCATCGGGCCATAATAGTTGTGGTCAAAGTTGTCCTTCATCAGAGTCTCCTCCTCTAATGAGTTTGGTGGAGCACGGCATCCATCCGGATCACAATCTCCATATATCATTTTGGCGTCTGACCTGGGTATAAATCTCGGACTCTGTGCGGGATAGCAAAATGGAATTTCCGTTTCGTCCTGAGACATATAACCGTTCTCGTTGAGATAGGACTTCCAATCTTCCTTCATATCAGATGAATCATCTTTATTGATGGTATGTACCTCTTGAGTCACTGGTTGAAGGAAGCCTCCACTGTGGAAGAAGTTTTGAATGGGATGAAGACTTTCATCGTTAGCAGCTGTCTGGGTACAGGTTGCAGAAAAACCAAGACCTTTCTTTGTTTTATTGTCAGTAGGAATGACAAGTTGTCCCCATCCTTTTGTATTGGTACTCTCGACCGCTTTGATAGCATCTTTGTACGAGGAAATGGAAGTTCCCCCCTCAGATTGATCGTCCTTGTGTATCGAAAGCGCTTGGAACTGGGTTCCGATTATCCCTTCTGGTTCCACATAAGTGGATGACGATAAATTGCTGACGAGCAAGACCTGTTCACCACAGACTATGATGAGTTGGCCGTTCTGGACGAACTTTAGCTTTTGGTGGAGGGTTGAAGTGACCGCCCCAGCCTTATGTATCCAAGGTCTTCCTAATAAACAACTGTATGTTACCCGGATGTCCATGACTTGGAAAGTGACTTGGAAAGTGTGAGGACCGATAGTTATGGGAAGGTCGACTTCGCCGATAATCGTTTTTCTAGATCCGTCAAATGCTTTGATGACGACCTCGCTGGTTTTCATCGGAGGGCCTTTGAATGATAATTGCATCAAAGTGGACTTTGGCATAACATTCAGGGCTGACCCTGTGTCTACCAGTACGCTGGCTAAAGCATCGTCCTGGCAGTTGACTATAATATTGAGCGTCATGTTATGACGGCGACCCTCTTCAGGTAATTCCTCATCACTAAATCCCAAGTTGTTGCAAGAAGTGATGTTAGAGACAATGTTATCGAACAGTCTGATGGTTACATCCTGTTCCACAAAGGCTTGCTCCAAGACTTTCTGTGGAGCCTCCCTGTGCACTTCTAAACTGAGTAAAAGTGATAGCACTGAGATCTTTGAAGGAGTTTGCAACAGTTGATCAATAATGTTGTATTCACTCCTTTGGATGAGCTTCAGCATCTCATCGTTGTTTTTCGAAAGGCTAGGATTACTGAATTGACCGACTGGTGGATTGGGAACTTCTGTCTGAGGTTCCTTTTCTTTGCTGAGTTCTCTAACTCCTCTGTTGAAGATTCGACCGCTCCGCGTTACCCGACTGATGTCTGCAATATTCACGACAGAGGGTGACAGAATTTCCTTTCCATTCTTGACTATTGTTGCACCGTATTTGTAAGGGATAGCCTTAGTTGATTCATACGGTAGTGGTCTTGGCAGATAGATGACTATGGGAGCCTTCTGATTTTTCTGACCATCGTAAGCAATTTTGATCTGTTCCTGGTTAGGAACTCTCGATTCGTCAAGTAGAGGGATGATGACACAAACATCCCTAGCCCTCTGATGATCGGAGATTACGACAACGTCCTCGATTTGATCAGCGAGATAGTTGACTGATCCAGAACTTGACCATGGTTAAATCTCTTTGCGGTCCAACTGACTTTGAAGGGCTGCCCGCACGAGGTAGCATCCTTGATTGTTCACTGAATAAACTCCACACCGCTCATAGTTGTGTAGTGGCACCTGGCCGCGTCCGTCCTGAATACAGTGTTGCCTTACTAGGTCAGTTTCCACCGACCGAACATCCTGACTTTGATATCTAGTAGGATTCCCGTTAGTGATACTACTTTGCTGGGTGTCTTCATCCATATAGATTGGAAGCCACCAATGGTTCAACAAGTGCTGAAGTGTTTCCTGGACAAGGGCACAACCTTGATCGTTTTCGTAACCCGCTTTACAGCTCTGATAATCATGTGATACCAGGAATCCGAGACGGACCTGTTCTGCGTGTAACTCCACCAGGCTGGTATTCATCAGATGAATATCGAAGATTTGAATCATGTTGATCTGATAGGGATTCCTATCATGGTAGTTCTGGATCCATCCAAGATCCATCTGACGTTGGAGGGCCTCTTGTACAAAAGAGCATCCCTTTTTGTTTACAGAGCAAGTCAGACAAGAACTGTAATCGTGCCGCGGCAGATTATGATACTTGCTTTGCCTTGAGTGCATTGCCACCATGTTGACATTCATCGCACGGACGTCGTGGTTTTGAATGACGTTGGAATTCGTATAAACCATGTTAACTCCACGAACTCGGTGCTCTTGGATCCATCCGAGATCCATCTGTTCCTGTAGAGCTGATTGCACCACAGAACACCCTCGATTGCTTTTAGAGCAGATATCACGCTGGTGATAATTATGAGGTGGCACATGGCCATATCCACTCTGTCTACAATGCATCTTGACCAGATTGGTCCTTAACAAGAGTACATCATGAATTTGATAGACGTTGTTAGACTCTCCCTCTATCAGTTTGACTGCAGCTTTCTCGTGTTGAGGAAGCGGGTTCGTGAGAACATTGGGATTCGTATCTTTGAAAGATAAGAGCCCGCTCCTAACAAGCTTTTGCACGTCAGATTTGAAATTGAAATAGTTTTCTATGTTATGCCCTGGTCCTCCTTGATGATAAGGGCAAGTTTGATCCGCTTTGAACCAAAAAGGCAGATTTTTCGGTACTGTAGGAGGAACCTTAGTCTGGACGTACCCTTTGACCAGTAATAACGGAAATAGTTCCGCGTACGATACGGGTATAGGATCAAATCCTGGTGGCCGCATTATACGGTTGTTATTGTATGGGGACAAGCCTGCTGAAGAGGCTGTTGTTTCCTTTGTTGAAGTTGCTGTTGATTAGGTTGGCTCTGCGCAACCTGAGGTTGATACGTAGAAACAAGCGCAGGGTTGATAGCAGGAGTTACAGCTGCTACTGGTTGGTACCGTTGCCTTTGCTTTCCGAGAGATATATTCCCAATATCCTGCTCTTTTTTCTTAGGGAGAGCACTACCGTATCGTTTTGCACTACTTGATGATCCAGTGTCTTTAACTAGACGTCCTTCTCAGATGGCTTCCTCAAGACGAACCCCCATGCCCACCATCTCGATGAAGTCACTGGGTGCACTGGCAACCATTCTGTCGTAGTAAAATGAACTCAAGGTATTTAAGAAGATCTTTGTCATCTATTTTTCCTCAAGAGGTGGACAATTTTGAGCGGCAATTTCACGCCATCTCTGAGCGTACTCCTTAAAGGTTTCCTTGTCCTTTTGTGACATTGATCTGAGTTGATCTCTGTCTGGTGCCATGTCTAGATTGTATTTGTATTGTTGGACAAAGGCAGTGCCAAGATCTCTGAAAATGCTGATCGTAGTACGGTTTAAACCCATGTACCATTTTAAGGCGGCACCGGTTAAACTATCCTGAAAGTAGTGAATCAGTAGATCCTGATTTTCTGTCTGAGCTGACATTCGTCGAGCGTACATCACCAAGTGACTCTGAGGGCAAGAGTTACCCTTGTATTTTTCAAAGTCGGGCACCTGGAACTTGTGCGGAACTTTCACATTGGGGACCAAGCAGAGGTCCGCAGTGTCCTTTCCAAATAGATCCTAACCGCAAATAGCTTGCAATTCCTTTTGCATTTCCAGGAACTGTTCCTGGAACTCGTTCATTCTTTCAAACATACTTTTGTTTCCATCAGAAGGTACCTGCGGAATCTGTCCTTCCGGGACAGTGTGTACCACGGGTTGTGGTATAGTCATTACGGCCGAGACTCTCGGTGCCTCCCAAAGTTTGTAACCTTCAGGAGTTGCTGTCATGCCCATGGCATCTTCGCTTTCCCGAAGTTTGTAACCTTCAGGCCCAGAGGCTTCTGCTATGATTCCCTGATCATCAGTGATCGGCAGAACATATCCTTCCGGGATATAGTTAACAGGAATTCCCCAGGGACGATCTTTCGGCATTCAATACCTAGGATCATACTTCTCCACTATGGGCATTAAGGTGCTCTCTGAGATCACGGTTCTTTGTAGCTGAGCTTCTGCCATGGCTTACATGTTGTTACGAAGCTTTCTCATATCCTCTCTTAAAGCGTCGATATCTTCTTTCAACTCTCTGTTATCTTCCTCGAGATCATCCATTCTTTTCTGACGATTGGCCCGAGTATTGTATGAATGAGACAGTTTGACTCTAGAACCGAGAAACAAACGTGAGATTCGTAGGTAAGAAGAATACGCTACGGGAGAATGATGAAGGCAATGATTATATTAATTATTTTTTGGTTTAATCAAAATAAACTTCGACAGTTAGATTGCAAATATCAAACAGTGGGGAAACCCCATTTTATTGAAATTCAAAGGATTGCGGAAATGGAAATACAATAAATTACAAGGTGCGAAAACAGAAACCTAAGCTAATGGGTCCCGAGTCCTCTCTGAGGAGAATTTGGGTGCTGATTCTGGTACTTTCCTTTTCTTTGACCGGGGCTCTTGAGCCGTTGTCGGGTTGTCATTCCTTTGCCAGGTGAAAGGAGCGAGCAAATTCCTTTGGTCATCCTGATTATCCACAACATGTTGCTCTAAAATCTCAATTAGAGCATCCATTTCTTTCAGTAGCTGTTGTATTTTGGTACACTCCACATTGAGAATGCGGTACCTCCTCTCATGTTGAACTTTGTTGAGAGTAACCTGAAGCTTTTCAGTTTCCGTCATGAAGTACATGACAGATTCCCTTGGCGGAAGAACTCCGTGACGAGGATACGACATCTTTAGCTTGAGAGCTCTAGTTTGTACCCAGTGGAGATAAGGCTCCACCGAGACACAGTCCAGTTTTCCTAGAGACTCCCGTCTTTTCTTGTGAACATGTTTACAAGCGTGCACTATTTCCATCTTTAGTGCTCTGTCATTTTCTCCTTCTTTGAAGAAAAGACCTTCCAGATGAGCATTACGTGGGACATGCCTCATCGGGTATCCGAATTGACGACGAACCAATACTGGATGGTAATTGATTCCTCCTTTAGTTCCTATAAGGGGTACGTTGGGGAAGTTTCCACAATGATCAATTATCCTGATTCCATCATAAATCCTATTACACCAATCAATGTCAGAGTTGGTGAGAGACATGATTTTCTACGACCAGCGTAAGGCACTCTTTTGATCCCAAAAAGCAGCAGACTTAGGCAAATGGGAGATAAACCATTTGTATAGCAGGGGCACACAGCACGTGATCTCTCCTCCGCTGTACAAATTCCCTAAGTGTACATAATGATGCGCATCTGCGAGCAAAGTCAGTACAAGGTTTCCAATGAGAAAAACTTTAACGGCGTTGATATCGACGAAGTTATCAATGTTGGGAAACATAAATAACCCGTAGGTGAGTAAAACAAATATGCTTTCAAAAGCAGTCACGTTCCCTATACTAGCGAAGTACAAAGCTTTCTTTGTTAAGAACAGGGCTAGCAAACCTTCTATGCCACCCTTAGTGGTCATGTGAGTCCTGACCTCTGACTCATCCAAATAAATTGCTCTTGCAATGATTTGATCCTTTGGAATTTCTTCCAGTCCAGAAAATGGAGCTTGATCAGTAATTTGTAGATCAGTCAGGTGAGAGTACTCCTCCAGCGTTAGTGCGAGCTGGTAATCCGAAAATGTGAAATAGTGATAGACCGGATCGTAAAACTGAACGAGTACATCCATGATTCCTTCAATCACATGGATTCTTAACAGAGGTAGCAGACCTCCGTACTTGGCTCTGAAAGCCTCAGGGTTAGTGATCATCCTCGCTAACCTTCTCAAATCCTCAAGTTTTGGAACCTTGAAGGTGTACTGGTGAGTTCTCCTTCTACCAAAATCCATGAGCGCAATCTTTTTCTCTGACATTTGCAATCATTGTCTCAGTTTAATTTGAAAAAGAGAGACTAGAAGAGAAAATTTTTCTTTGTTTTAATGTTTTTTAGATGAATGCATGAATGCAGCACACAAAAACATAGAAAAAACATGGGGTCAAAGGGTCGTTTTCATGAAGTCAAGGCTCTACCCATCCCCCAAAGGTTTATACTAGTGATTTTTGTACCTGTCTCTCAAAATCATCAGTTCTTGTCGAGAAAACACCAGCGGGCCGAGAATCGTGCTAGGTGATGTTTTTTCGAAGAACCTTCAGAAGAGGGTGGTATCATGTGACAACCATTTCCGATAGTTTCCGCACCACTAAAAGAGGTTTTTCCTAGGTGTATACTCAATCTTTCCACATGCGGCATCACACACATTCCCATTAGCAGAAAAATAAACACATATATCAATTAGGAAAAGCAGTATATATATATTTGTCCTAATGTCCTAGACTTTAAAGAGCTATGAATCCTATGTTCCTGACAAAAATGGCTTCCCGGCGGAGTCGCCATTCTGTGGTTCCTTCCTGACTTAAAGGTTTTGACCTAAGATCCTAGTGAAGTCAACAAAAGTCTCATTCCTAGTGAAGTTCCCAGTGAAGTCACCATGACTTGTCCAAGGTAATTGTAAGAAAGAACGTGAACTGCCCCACGGTGGGCGCCACTTTTCTATGGTGGCCACCGCCATGAAAAAGATTTGTCCAAGGTTTTCACCTTAAATTTTAAGAAAGTTAGTTAGAGCCCCACGGTGGGCGCCACTTTTCTATAGCGAGCGATTTTTGACACGGTTCTTAAGCGATGTCACTATTTGGGGTTTACTACAGGTCGATTCATTTTTTATCCTATTGTGAGCTGACTAAGGAAGGGAAATAGATGTCTCCAATTAACCCTTCTTGCATACTGAGTTTAAACAGCGGTCTGTTAGGTTACGGATGCTATATGGTAATGGGACCTTTCTTTCTTTTTACTTTATTAAGGTGGAAAACTGGGACTATTCATGGGGAATTTGTCAGATTGGGTGGAGATAGGGGACTTTAGGTTTTTTGATTAGTGTGCTCGCTAAGATTTTTCTTTCAATCTTATGCCTACGTATTCCCGTTTACCGAAACAGGGAAATAAGAGCGTTCGTAGTTCCTCCTATTCTATGGGAGGAAATGGGTGTTTTGGTGTCTTGTTCAAAGCCCAAGACGTGAAGCGAAAGGTGATCTATATCTTGTTCAAAGCCCAAGATGTGAAGTTGAAGGTGGTTTGTATCTTGTTCAAAGCCCAAGATATGAAGCTGAAGGGTCTATTTGTATCTTGTTCGAAGCCCAAGATGTGAAGCTAAAAGGTGTTGTCTTTAGAGAGAATTTGTCATCTCTAAAAAGGGTCTGTTTGTTACAACTGTTTATAAAGGAGAATTACTTTAACCGGGATATGTGAATCCGGCAATGCCATAATTTCCTTTATAGGGGGTTCCAACCTGAAGGCGAAGACTTTAACTCAGTGTAGAGCAATGCTATCTTTCCTTAGGAATTTTTCATGCTAAAAGAGGGATAGTGGCATGGATGTAAATAATCCAGAGGCTTGCCGCTTACAGCGATTAGATGAAGGGGAAGGAATTGTTGATGTTTGTGTACTATGAACGAGGCACAGCTTTGATGCTAAAAGGTTGATTGGCTCAACCTGGGTTTTCCTTATACAAAGCCTAAGAGGAGGCTATTGGCCCAACAAGAGGGAGTTTTTGTGTGTCTCGTACGAAGCCCGAGAGAGAGGCTAAAAGGGTTGACTTAACAGGAGAATCTTTTTTACTCAACAAGAGAGTGTTTTTGTATCTCGTACGAAGCCCGAGATGGAGGCTAAAGGTTTTACTCAACAAGAGAATCTTTTATACTCAACAAGAGAGTGATTTTGTATCTCGTACGAAGCCCGAGATGGAGGCTAAAAGGTGATTGACTCAACAAGAGAGTCTTTTATATTCAACAAGAGAGTGTTTTAGTATCTCGTACGAAGCCCGAGATGGAGGCTAAAAGGGAGATTGGCTCAACAAGAGAGCCTTTTATACTCAACAAGAGAGTGTTTTGGTATCTCGTACGAAGCCCGAGATGGAGGTTAAAGGTTTTGACTCAACAAGAGAGTCTTTGTATCTCGTACGAAGCCCGAGATGGAGGCTAAAAGGGTATTGTTTCAGTTGAGTGACAGGTCCAGTATGTTGGTTAAGAGAAAATTAGTTCTTATATGAGTAATGTTGCACTCATGGATTTGATCTGAGGATCGGGATTATTTCCTGTTCTCTAAGGAAACGGGGAATCCAAAGGGTATTTGAGACTGTCCAAGTCTGCGGGCGTCTTCTTATTTTTGAAAGGGGCTTGAGAATGTCTTTGAGACTCAAGGAAATTAGACTGTCCAAGTCTAGAGTTTTATCTTTTATACTATGCTTAAAGAAACAGTAGTAGTACGTTCACGGTAGAAAGATCTAGACTCTTTGAAAGACTGTTCTATTAAGATGACTAATTTATGTTCCTATACCTCTAGGAGGTCATCGGGACAATTTGTACGAAGCCCAAGAGGAGGCTGAAAACTTTTAAGAAGCCGAGGGACAATTTGTACGAAGCCCAAGAGGAGGCTATCATTCCCGGAGGAAGAAATCATTTATACGAAGCCTAAGAGGAGGTTGTGAATACTTCTAAGAAGCCGACGGGTCCTTATACAACGCCCAAGAGGAGACGGGGGTGCTTTTGAGAAGCCCGTGGGTCCCCAAATCCCGAGAAGTTCAAGACATGCTATTCACCGAGAATAGATCAAGCTAGGAAAGTTCGAGAATTTGGAAGAAACTCATGGGATGCAATTCACGGAGAAGAGATCATCTCTGGGGAGTAGAGTTTCTTGACAATTCCTAAGGAGGACAGTCGAAGAGAAGACTGTATCTGGTGCTCCTATGGGGGATCTAGTTTAGTCTATTTAAGAGTGATCAACAAGGCTTAGTGCTAGACGTAGTTGCCGGGGAAACTCTAAATATCTATATTATTATTACACAGTCGATATGAGTTTATGAAAGAAGACTTACAGCGAAACAACCCCACAATACAGTTATATGTATATGAAAGCGGTAAATGAAAGCATATAAACACTTACTCGGTTGTAGAGCTTCCATGTTGTTTGGTTAGTTGTTCAACAAAGAAAGATTGAAAACGACAGTATATTTCAAAATCAAAGGAGAAAGTGTTTTGAAAGGAAAGATTGGGGCTTACAGCTCAAGGAGAGGCCCAGGGTTTTAGTAGTGATTGCACTGTGATATGAGTTTGTACAGTGGGACTTATACAAGTGACTGAGGCCCAAAAAGTTTTCTGTACAAGGGGAATGGGTCTTACACTCTCTCAAGAGGCCCAAAAAAAATGATTTAGAGAAAAGAAGCGGGTCTTACTACGCGAGGGTAGGCCCAGATGATTTTTTTTTAAAAATGGCGATCGCGCCGAGGTTTTAGAATGTACAGAGAGACTTATACAATAAGTGAGGCCCCAAAATGGGTTATGTAAAAAAAGGGGGTTGGGACTTACACTCTATTAGAGGCCCAAGTGAGTTTTAAGAAAAGAAATGGGTCTTACTACTCGAGGGTAGGCCCAATGGTTAATTTTGAAAAGGGCGACGATCGCGCCGAGGTTTTGGAAACACCGTGGGACTTATACAAGTGATTGAGGCCCAAAATTTTGGTATTTACAATGGAATTGGGTCTTACACTCTATTAGAGGCCCAAAGGTTTAAAAATGAAAAGAAATGGGACTTATAGCTCAAGGAGAAGCCCAGATGACTTTTGTATTGAAATGGAGATCGCGCCGAGATTTTGAAAATGCAGTGGGTCTTATACAATGACTGAGGACCAAAAATAATTTGGTTTTCAAAGGGGTTGGGTCTTACACTCTAATAGAGGCCCATGAGTGATTTGAAAATTATTTGTGAGGGTGAAAATCAAAGAAACCCCAATTTCATTTTTTAAAGGGCATTTTTCAAAGAAAAATCAAGTAAAAAATGATAAAAATATCAAATAAAATCATTAATCATGTTATAAACAGTGATTAAGGTTTATGAAAAAGTATTTTATCCACATGAATATTTAAAATCATTTTGGTTTTAAAAATCAAGAAAAAGAAATCATTTTAAAAGCATTTAAAACAATTTAAAACAATATTTTTGAATATATTAAAAATATATCAAATAATAATATTTTTTGTGATTTTTTGGTGGATTAAAATACTATGGAGTATGAATAAGAAGTGTGTAAAACAGAATTGGAAAATGATGATTTTTGCTATGTAAAATAATTGGTTGAGTTTTGAAGATAAACTAAGAAAAAGAGGAAAGATGTCACAACATCACATTCGACATCATTCATGAGTTTTGAAGATAAGAGAAAAAGGGAAGATGTCACAACATCACATTCGACATCTTAAAAAACCAGAACTGCACCTTGGTTTTCAACATCTTTGCTATCAAACTTCAAACATTCATAACTCTCTCAATTTTTAACGGAATTAAAATCTGTAAGAACCTATCTTGACTAATTTTTCACAAGGAATCCAATGGTATCATTCATACATACTAAAACTTAATGTACAGCACACACAAAGCAAAAAAACCATAACTGGATGTTGATTTTAAACATCTTTGCTTATCAAACTTTCAACACTCATAACTCTCTCAATTTTTAACGAAATTAAAATCCGTAAGAACCTATCTTGACCAATTTTTCGCAAGGAATCCAATGGTATCACTCATATATACGGAAACTTGATGTAC
The DNA here is from genome assembly GCA_022829125.1 of Lathyrus tuberosus. Lineage (NCBI taxonomy): Eukaryota > Viridiplantae > Streptophyta > Magnoliopsida > Fabales > Fabaceae > Lathyrus > Lathyrus tuberosus. The sequence continues at coordinate 3,970,864 of JALAZF010000203.1, read as the reverse complement.
AGCACACACAAGGCAAAAAAACCATATCTGCACCTTAAGTTTAAAACAACATAAACTCCACATATGAAAATGTTAAAGTGCAAATAGTATGAGGATCATAACATACACATTAAGGACTACATTTTTGCTTCAGGAATTGTTCAATATGATGCATGTATGTGAACATCAAAGGAAAGCATGATTCAAAGAGTTCAAGTTGTGAATTTTACCTCTTTTTTGGAGATTTTGTGCAACCTACCAATTGCTTTGTTCCAGAAATGATTTGATGCTTTGGACACCCTCAAATGACCTCTTAGAAGCTTTTAGGATGGTTGGAATCAGCTGGAACCTGCAAAAACAAAAACTGGCCCTTTCTTGCAAAAGGGGTTAAAATGGCCAAAGTGACAACTCTCTCAAATAGTGTTCCAGATGTTGGGAACCATTTGGGATAGTTCAAGGATGATATTTGGAATGTGTTTGAGGTTTTACCTGGTTTGGAAAGTGACTGAATCAAGACATGGCTTGAAAAATGCAAAAAAGTCCAATTTTGAGGTTTTGAGAGGTGACTTTGTGATTTTGGTGTTGCAAGTCACTTGTGATAGTTTGGATCACCTACATATGATGTTTATGAGGTGTTAGGATCATGAGATGTGATAGAAATGCTCTCTAACTCAAAGACTCAGAATTACCTTACTAAAGAAGGCATTTTAGAGTGAAAGAAGTGATTTAGAGGAAAGCATATGTTTGATGGCTTTGGTGTACTCAAACTGAGCACAAATGAGCTCTATTTATAGTAGAGCAAGTTTATTTTGGTAGCAATAGTGAATGGTGGCTGCAGTAGAGGTTTGTTCAATGTTGGCCAATGAAAATCCAAGTCTCCTCTAGCCATTGACTAGAGGTTAGAGCACAGAGCTTTGGTTCCCTACTTATTGGAGGAATCTTGACTGAATTCAGTTGCAAATGTGTCAGTGCATGCCACCTCTAAGCATTTATTGAATGCTCCAATCCAAAATTGGAGTCTTGTCTCTCTTTTAGGGATTTCTAGGTTTGGCATGCTACTTCTTGTTCCAAGGACTTTGGAGGCTTGGCTCAGTGATTGTCCCCTTTGGATTTGATCCTCGGATGTGTCCAAGATGATGACAAGGCTTGGAAATTCGTGTGGCACAAGAAATGTGCAAATCTGCCCTGAAACATGTCTTAAAAATCAGCTGCAGAAAGCCTTGTTGTAAAATCCATAACTTCTTGCTCAAGAGTGATAAATGGTTGTTCCAGGACTCTATGGAAAGCTGAGATGACATACTTCAACTTTGATGTTTGACCCTAGACTTGGTTCAACTTGGATAATGGATAAAAACATCCTTGAAGTTGGGACATTCTTGCTGGAAAAATATTAATGATGTCCTATGAAATGTTAGAACATCTGACAACTTTGAACATTAATAATTCCAAACTTTAATCACTTGTATCTTTTAATCCACTGTGATATTTTGAGTTGAAGTGAATTACATCTTTGATGCTTGTCTTGCATGGTGACAAAGATTGAAAATTGTGTGGCACAAGAAAAAGTGCACAAAACCTGTCCTAAAAACAGCTGCAACAAGCCTTCGTTTAAAGTCCATAACTTCCTGCTCGAGTGTGATAAATGGACGTTCTACAACTTTCTGGAAACCTGAGATAATGTACTTCAACTTTGATGTTCAAGGTTTGTGAAGATAAGACTTGGAAAGTTGTCAAAAATGACCTTGAACTTGTGTGATCAAATCTGTCCTAAAAGCTGTCATGAAAATTCTGTTTTATCAATGCCTTTTGCAGAGACCATAACTTTCTACTCGAGAATGATAAATGAGCTAGGAGTTTCTGGAAAGGTGAGATGACGTACTTCAACTTTCATGCCCAGGGTTTTTCCTAAATCAACTTGGATCATGGAGAAAAACATCCTTGAAGTTGGGACATTCTTGCTGGAAAAATATTAATGATGTCCTATGAAATGTCAGAACATTGGACATTAAGAAATCCCAAATTTGATCACTTATATCTTTTAATCCTTATGATATTTTGAGTTGATTCCTTCTACAATGTTGAAGTATCAAATACCCTCTTTAAAAGTAGCTCTTACGCAAAATCAATGGATGCTTGGATCAATAGTTACAACCTTGAAAAGTTGTGCACTTGAACATGATTTTAACTTAGAAAAAATTTCTAAGTTTCTTTCAATTTGATCAATTTTGCAATTTTGCATGATTTCTTGATTTAAATTTGATCAAATTAAATCATCCATCATATTTTCTTGAGTAATGGCTTTTGAAGCTCAAAGTTGACCAAAAGTCAAACTTTAACTTTCTGCGTCAGTTGACTTTGTATTAGATGAACTTGAGGCTTGATCCACTTGGAATGTTGCACTCTTGTGCCTAATTCTTGATGTGGGAGTCTTGTTGATCCTTTGTGGGTGTTTAAGAGGTTAGACAAGTTGAAGATCATGTCATTCCTTGATTGATCATTTGTCTAAAGGCTCTGAGAGGGCTTGAAACCCTAAGCTTGATTGTAGTGAATGCTCAACAATTCCTTGAGGAGATTGATGAGGCACAAAGGTACATCCATATTATGATGATGATTTACACAATGATGGGAAATCTTGGTGGTCAAAATTTGGGGTATGACAGGGAGTTGTTGATGTTTGTATGTTGTGAGCAAGGCACAGATTGGATGCCAAAAGGTGGATTGGTTCGACCGGGGTTTTCCTTACACAAAGCCTAAGAGGAGGCTACTGACCCAACAAGAGGGTGACAGTCTGGGGAGTAGAGTTTCTTTGACAATTTCTAAGAGTGACAGTCTGAGAAAGGGTTCACCGAGAATGCTGCCTTTCACGTCTCCATATTGTTTAACCCCAAGAGGAGGGAAGACCGTGTCTGGTAATCCTATGGGGATCTAGTTTTGTTTGTATTTAAGAGTGACCAACAAGCTTTATCTAGTGCTAGACGTAGTTGCCGGGGAAAACTCTAAATAGCTATACTAGTATTACACAGTGGATATTTGACAAGTATATAAAAGTTTGTGAAGGAAGACTTACAGTGAGCAGCCCCACAATACAGTTATATATATATATATATATATATATATATATATATGAAAGCGGATAAAGAAAGCGGGTAAACACTTGCTCGGTTGTAGAGCTTCCATGATGTTTTGTTAGTTGTTCAACAAAGAAAGCTTTGATAACAATATTATATTCTAAATCAAAGGAGAAAGTGCTTTGAAAAGATTATTGGGGCTTATAGCTCAAGGAGAGGCCCAAGGTTTAACGATGATTGCACCGCTGTTTTGAAATTGTATAGTGACTTATATAAGTGACTGAGGCCCAAAAAGGTTTTCTATACAAAGGGATGGGTCTTACACTCTCTCAAGAGGCCCAAAAGATGATCTAAAGAAAAGGAATGAGGCTTATAACACGAGGGTAGGCCCAAAGGATTTTGTTTGAAAAATGACGATCGTTCCGAGATTTCTTTAACGTACTGGGTCTTATACAATGCATTGAGGCCCAAAAAGGTTTTCTCTACAAGGGATGGGTCTTACACTCTCTCAAGAGGCCCAAAGGTTTATTTTTGTACAAGTGGTGGGGCTTACAGCTCAAGGAGAAGCCCAGATGATTTTTGTTTTAAACTTGCGATCGCGCCGAGATTTTTGAAAGCACAGTGGGTTTTATACGATGACCGAGGCCCAAAAATGTTTGGTTTTCAAAAAGGTTGGGTCTTACACTCTATTAGAGGCCCAAAGTGTTTTTTAAAAAAGGCGACGATCGCGCCGTTGTTTTTGAAAATACAGTGGGACTTATACAATGACTGAGGCCCAAAAAGTGGTGTATTTACAAAGGGGATGAGTCTTACACTCTAAACAAGGCCCAAAGAGTTTTGAAAAGGATTTGTGAGGGTGAAAATCAAAGAAACCGTAATTTTGTTTTCCTTTAAAAGTAAATATTTATAGAAAATCAGTAAAAATGATAAAAATACCAAAGGAGTTTGAATAAACCACTTGTGATTTTTGTTTAAGGTTTGAAAATGAGGTTTTAATCACAAGATGAATTAAAACTCATTTGGTTTTGACTTTCAAGGTAAATATTCACTTTTAAAATGTTTAAAAACAATTAAAAATGAATTTATTCACAAAAATACTAATTATATTAAATAACTAATATAAATTTGATTTTTTTGTGGAATAAAATATTTTAACATTTTTGTGATTTTTTGCAAAAAGAACCAATAAAAAATAATTAAAAGTGAGGAAGTTATTAATTTTTCAAATCATTTAAAAATAATAAGAAAAATAATAAAATATGAAAAAACATGAAAAAGTGGTAAAAAAGAGAATCTGGGGCGAGGGGGATTCGAACCCCAGACCTCTTGTGTATAGGGCGCACGCCTTACCACTCGGGTGGTGATACATCCGTTGATTGAAACACAACCACAAATATACAAGGCTTGCCTTGTTTTTGGCCTGGCCCAAGGCAAGGAAAGGCAAGATTTTGGTTAAAAACATGAAGGCCATAACTTTCTCATTTCTCCATGGATTGGGACAAAATTTAGGTCTATCCTGCCTAGAATTTCACAAGGAATCAAATGGTGGTGGTGTTTTTTTTTTCAGATCATGCTCCTATTGAAAAACCCGATAGAGGTTTTGAAATAGGCCATGATTTGCATTTTCTATGCTACCTCTTGGTACAGGTATGAATTACATGATAAATTGGTGCAAACACAACACATATAACATGTATAAGAGATGCATGATCAGTGGACATCAAAGGAAAGCATGATTCAAAGAATTCAAGTTGTGATGCTTACCTCTTTTTGGAGCTTTTGTGCAATCTTCCAAGCACCTTATTCCAGAAATGATTTGATGCTTTGGACACCCTAAAATGATCTCTTAGAAGCTTTTAGGATGATTGGAACCAGCTGGAAACCTCAGGAATGGAAACTGGCCCTTTCTTGCAAAAGGGGCAAAAGTGGCCAAAATAGTAACTCCCTCAAATGGTGTTCCAGATGTGTGGAACCATTTGGGACAGTTCAAGGATGATATTTGGAGTGTGTTTGAGGTTTTATCTGGTTTGGAAAGTGACTGAATCAAGACATGGCTTGAAAAATGCACAAAAGTCCAATTTTGAGGTTTTGAGAGGTGACTTTGTGATTTTGGTGTTACAGGTCACTTGTGAGTGTTTGGATCACCTCTATATGATGTTTATGAGGTGTGTGTGTGTGTGTGTGTGTGTGTGTGTGTGTGTGATTGGTTTGATTGGAATTGCTCTCAAACTCAAAACCCGATGGTGACTTGCTTTGGAAAGCAAATTTGGAGGTGAGAAGGTGATTTTGAGGAAAGCATCTATTTGATGGCTTTGGTGTACTCAAACTGATCACAAATGAGCTCTATTTATAGTAGAGAAATTTTATTTTGGAAGCAATAGTGATTGGCAACTGCAGCAGAGGTTTGGACAATGTTGATCAATGAGAATCCAAGTCTCCTCTAGCCATTGACTAGAGGTTAGGGCACAGGCTGCTGGTTCCCTTGGTCTTGGATAAGTCTTGACTGAATTCAGTTGGGAATGGCTCAGTCCATGCCACCTTGGTGCATCCATTAAATGCTCCAAACCAAAATTGGAGTCTTGTCCCCTCTTTAGGGATTTCTATGTTTGGCATGCTACTTTTGGTTCCAAAGACTTGGGAGGCTGATGGATCATTGTTTGTCCCTCCTTGGTCTCCCCTTGAGGTGTTCAGATGGATAAGTGTGTTTGTCATTTGCACAAATTTGGAAAATCGAGCAAAATGCACAAATCTGCCTTGCTTTGACAGTTTTCAGCAAGGCATATTGCCATTGTCATATCTCATGGCTCAAGTGGAATTTCATGGAGCTCTTGGACATTTTGGAAAACCCTCATATGATACAACAAATATTTGATCATAGTTGGTTTTTATACCTTTTGGATCCAAGTGAAAAATGTCCCTACATTTGGAAAAAAGTGAAGGCAGATTCTGACTTAGTGAAAATTTCACTAAGTGTTGGAAAAAAGTGACATTTTCACATTTTGTGATTTTGATCATTCCATAACTTAAAATCCATGAGGAATTGGAATGATTTGTGTTTGAAGCTTTTGTAGAGGGACATGAGAGCTACAAATCCACCTTTGAATGGGGAAAAATGGCCTTATGGTTTAGGAGTTATGATCCTCCAAAGTTGGTACCCTAGCCACTTTGTTCCATAACTTAGAAAATTTTCTAAGTTTTTATGGTTACCCCTTTTACAAGTTATCCCACTTTTCTTGATTTTTCTTGATGAGTGATGATCCAAATCACACATTAACACCATTTTAGGGTCAAAGAACCATAATTGTGAAAAATCTCAAAAAGTCAAAGTTGACTTTTGTGCACAGTTGACATTTTGTCAGATGAATTCCAAACTGTGCGATCCTCTATGAAATCAAGTTCTTGACCTAAATCAAACTTGATGGATTGATTTCATAGGTGTTATAGAGTGTATTGAATCATGTCCCAAGATTTGGGAGCATGCCTGAGTCAAAAGTCAAAGATACAGTTGACTTTTCCTGCGAAACCCTAATTGTGGTTCTGATGAAATTGAAACTTATTGCCCAAGCTTCTTGGATCAATCCATTGTTATAAATGGATAAATGTGGTGTATTAGAGACACTTAACTCCTCCCTTGAGGTCTTGGCTCATGTTTTGTCCCAAAAGTAAACTTAGGGGTGAATTAGGTTAAGAAACCCTAATTCTTGTTTTTTGGTGAATGCATCCCCTGAGGTTAAATTGACTTGATGATTGGGTCCATGAGGTTCCATAGAGTATATTAGGTTAGGATTTGAAGCATTGGCTCATGCCTAGAGGAAAATTTCCATCTGGAGGCCCTGGTCGACCAAACCCTAATTTGGTGACACTGTCGATCTTAAGGCTTAATCCACCTGGAATGCTGCAACATTATGCTTGATTCTTGTTGTGGGAGTCCTCTTGATCCATTGTGGGTGTTTGAGATGTTAGACAAGTTGAATATCATGTCAATTCTTGATTGATCCTTTGCCTAAGGCTCAGAGAGGGCTTGAAACCCTAATTTTTTATGGTAGTGAATGCTCACCCATCTTTGGGGAGACTGATGAGGCATGATGGTTTACCCATATTGTGATGATAATTTGCCCAATGATGGGAAATATTAGTGGTCAAAATTTGGGGTATGACAACACTCTACCAAGAGGCCCAAAGATTATTTTTGTACAAGTGATGGGGTTTACAGCTCAAGGAGAGGCCCAGATGATTTGTTTGAAAACGGCGATCGTGCCGAGGTTTTTGAAAGCACAGTGGGTCTTATACAATGACTGAGGCCCAAATTATTTTGGTTTTCAAAAAGTGGTTGGGTCTTACACTCTATTAGAGGCCCAAAAGTGTTTTTGTACAAATGATGGGGCTTACAACTCAGGGAGAGGCCTAAGGGTTTTTGTTAAAAAGACGACGATCGTGCCGGACCTTTTAACGGTATCGGGACTTATTCAATACGCTGAGGCCCAAAAAGGTTTTTATTTACAAAAGGGTTGGGTCTTACACTCTATTAGAGGCCCAAAGAAACTTAAAAGAAAAGAAGTGGGGCTTATAACACGAGGGTAGGCCCAATTGTTTTTGTTTTAAACTGGCGATTACGCCGAGATTTTTATTTTAACGCAGAGGGACTTATACAATATCTGAGGCCCAAAAAGGTTTTGGTTAAAAGGGGATTGGGTCTTACACTCTATTAGAGGCCCAAAAGTGTTTTAAAAAGATTTGTGAGGGTGAAAATCAAAGAAACCCTAATTTTGTTTCCTTTAAAAGTAAATATTTAAAGAAAATTCAATAAAAAATGATAAAAATACAAAATAAGTTTGAATAAACCACTTTTGATTTTTGTTTAAGGTTTGAAAAATGAGGTTTTAATCACAAGATCAATTAAAACTCAGTTGGTTTTGATTTTTCAAGGTGAATATTCACTTTTAAAATGTTTAAAACAATTAAAAATGAATTTATTCATAAAAATACCAACTATATTAAATAAATAATATAAATTTTATTTTTTTGTGGAATAAAATATTTCAACTTTTTTGTGTTTTTTTACAAAAAGAACCAATAAAAAATAATTAAAATTGAGGGAGTTATTAATTTTTCAAATCATTAAAAATAATAAGAAAAATAATAAAATATGAAAAAGTGGTAAAAAAAGAGGATCTGGGCGAAGGGGATTCGAACCCTAGACCTCTTGTGTGCAGTGCGAGCATCCTACCACTAGGATGGTGATACATCCGTGTATCAAACCCCAGTCACAAATATACAAGGCTTGCCTTGATTTTGGCCTGGCCAAGGCAAGGAAAGACAAGATTTTGGCCAAAAACGTGAAGCTTATAACTTTCTCATTTCTCCATGGATTGGGACAAAATTTAGGTCTATCCTGCCTAGAATTTCACAAGGAATCCAATGGTGGTGGTGGTTTTTTCAGAAAATAAATCCTCCTGAAAACCCGATAGTGGTTTTGAAATAGGCCATAATGTGCATTTTCTGAGCTACCTCTTGGTACAGGCTTGAATTACATGATAATTTGGTGCAAACACAACACATATAACATGTATGAGATGTGCATGATCAGTGGACCTCAAAGCAATGCATATTTTAAAGAGTTCAAGTTGAGATGTTTACCTCTTTAGGAGCTTTTTGGGCAATCTGTCAAGTGCCTTGTTCCAGAAATGTTTTGATGCTTTGAACACTCTCAAATGATTCCTTAGAAGCTTTTAGGATGATTGGAATCAGCTGAAAACCTTAGGAATGGAAATTGGCCCTTTCTAGCAAAAGGGGCAAAAGTGACCAAAATAGCAACTCTCTCAAATGGTGTTACAGATGTGTGGAACCACTTGGGATAGTTCAAGGATGATATTTGGAGTGTGTTGGAGGCTTTATCTAGTTTTGAAAGTGATTGAATCAAGACATGGCTTGAAAAATGCAAAAAAGTCCAATTTTGAGGTTTTGAGAAGGGACTTTGAGATTTTGGTGTTACATGTCACTTGTGAGAGTTTGGATAGCTTAGATATGACATATTGGATGTGTTTGGATCATGAGCTGTGATGAAATTGCTCTCTAACTCAAAAACTCAGAGTTACATTGCTAAAGAAGGCATTTTTTGCCTAGAGAAAGAGATTTTGAGGAAAGCAAGTGTTGTAGTGCTTTGGTGTACTTAAACTAAGCACAAATGAGCTCTATTTATAGTAGAGCAAGTTTGTTTTGGCTGCAATAGTGAATGGCAACTGCAGCAGAGGTTTGGCAAATGTTGATCAATAGGAATCCATATCTCCTCTAGCCATTGACTAGAGGTAAGAGCACAGGCTGTTGGTTCCCTTGGTTCAGATCTTATCCTTGACTCATTCAGTTGGAAATGGCTCAGTTCATGCCACCTTGGTGCATCCATTGAATGCTCCAAAACAAAATTGGAGTCTTGTCCCCTCTTTAGGGTTTTTTAGGTTTGGCATGCTATTTTTAGTTCCAAGGACTTGGGAGGCTTATGGATCAGTGTTTGTCCCTCCTTGGTTCCTCCCTGAGGTGTTCAGATGGATAAGCATGCTTGTCATTTGCACAAATTGCTCAAATCGAGCAAAATGCACAAATCTTCCTTGTTATGACAGTTGCAGCAAGGCATATTGCCACTGTCATAACTCTTAGCTCAAATGGAATTTCATGGAGTTCTTGGCCCTTTTGTAAAGCTCTTATAAGATACAACGCATGTGTGATCATAGTTTGTCTTGATACTTTTTGGATCCAAGTAAAAAATCCCCCTACTTTTGAAAAAAAAAAAAAAAGCAAGGCAGATTTTGACTTAGTGAAAATTTCACTAAGTGTTGGATCAAATCCAAGTGAATCTTTTGTAGTATGCCATGAGAGCTACAAACCCATCTTTGGATCAGCCAAAATGGTTTCTTGGATCTCAAGTTATGATCCTTGGAAGTTGGCACCCTAGCCACTTTGTTCCATAACTTTGAAAATTTCTAACTTTTTATGGTTACCCCTTTTACAAGTTATCCCACTTTCTTTGGTTTTTATTGATGAATGTTGATTAAAATCACACATTAACATCATTTTAGGGTTAGGGAACCATAATTGCTCAAAAAATCAAAAAGTTAAACTTTGACTTTTAGGCACAGTTGACTTTTTGTCAGATGAATTCCAAACTGTGTGATCCTCTATGAAATCAAGTCCTTGACCTAAATCAAACTTTATGGATTGATTTCATAGGTATTATAGGGTGTATTGAATCATGTCCCAAGTTTTGGGAGCATGCCTGGGTCAAAAGTCAAAGGTACAGTTGACTTTTTTCGCAAAACCCTAACTGTGGTTCTGATAAACTTGAAACTTGGGAATCAAGCTTCTTGGATCAATCCATTGTTGTAAATGGATCAATGTAGTGTGTTAGAGACCCTCAAACCATGTCTTGAGGTCTTGGCCCATGATTTGTCCCAAAAGTCAACTTAGGGGTGAATTAGGTCAAGAAACCCTAATTCCTGATTTTTAGTGAATGCATCCCCTGAGGCTAAATTGACTTGATGATTGGGTTCATGAGGTCCCTTGGAGTATCTTAGGATATTCTTTGAAGCATTGGCTCATGTCCAGAGGAAAATTTCCATCTGGAGGTCTTGGTCGACCAAAACCCTAATTTGGTGACACTGGCGATCTTGAGGCTTGATCCACTCAGAATGATGCAACCTTGTGCTTGATTATTGTTGTGGGAGTCCTCTTGATCCATTGTGGATGTTTGAGAGGTTTAGACAAGTTGAAGATCATGTCATTCCTTGATTGATCCTTTGTCTAAGAGCTCTGAGAGGGCTTGAAACCCTAATTATTGTTGTAGTGGGTGCTCACCCATCTATGGGGAGACTAATGAGGTAGGATGGACCATCCATATTGTGATGATAATTTTCACAATGATGGGAGATCTTAGTGGTCAAAATTTGGGGTATGACAACTAGACCACCAACATTCAGTGGTAACTCCACTGAATTTAAATGGTGGAAGAGCAAGATGTACACTCATACCATTGGTTTAGATGATGAGTTATGGGACATCCTTAAAAATGGCATTGACTTTTAGGTCAATTTTGTTGGAATGGTTGTTGATAGGAAGTCTCTCACTCCTGATCAGAAAAAGATCTATATAAAATATCATAGTGTGAAAGGGATTCTTGTTGATGCCTTGCGTCATTCTGAGTATATAAAGATTATAGATAAATCTAATACTAAGACTATCTTTAAACATTTATGTGCTACCTATGAAGGTAATCAACAAGTGTAAGAAGCCAAAGTTAATCTTCTGGTTCAGCAATATGAGTTGTTCAGAATGAAAGAGAGTAAGAACATTGAATCTATGTTATCAAGATTTCAAGTTCTTGTGTTTGGACTTCATGTCTTAAATAAGAGTTATACTATTGTGGATCATGTCAATAAGATTCTTAGGAGCCTTCCTATCAAATACAGACCCAAAGTAAGTGTTATTCAAGAAGCTAAAGACTTAAACACTCTAAGTCTTTAGAGTCTTGTTATCAATCTCCAAAGTCATGAAATGGATTTGAAAGGAGATTAGCCTGAAAAGCAAGTTAAAACCTTGGCTTTAAATTCTATTGAGAGATTTGAGAAATATTCTCAAACTAAAAAGCTCAAAGAAGCCACTCATGATGAAGCTTTTGATGGAGAATCTGATGATGATGAACTAGCTTTTATCATCAAAGGATTTCAACAATTGGCCAAAAAGAATAATAGATTCTCTGGTAAGAGAGATAGCTTCAAAGAGTCAGGTTCTAGGAGTAAAGACCAGGTTAGTTGTTATAACTGCAATAAGTCTGGTCACTTCATTGTTGAATGTCCTGATCTCCACAAAGACAAAAGTAGGAAGGAAAATTCTAGAAGAACAACTTCAAAGGAAAATTCAAGAAAAGTCTCATGGCTACATGGGAAGAACTTGACAATTAAGGAGAAGATGAAGAAGCCAATCTTGCCTAGATGGCTTCAACCTTTTCAGATTCAGAATCTGAAGTTGGTTCTGACTCAGAGTCAGAAGATACCAATCAGGTACTTTCCAAACTCTCTTTATCTGATTTGGGTACTCTTTGTCATGATTTCATGGATAGATGCCAACAGAAAATCAAGCATGTGAAAATGCTAACAAAGCAACATGATCTTTTGAAAGATGATCTAAAAATTTCTAAAGAAATACTTTAAAAACTTGAGAAAGATCAAATTGCTTTAGCACAAGACATGCCTGACAAACCTCTGGATAAAAATTAATTAGCTCTTCAAAATTTCATTATATCTGGGTTTGAAAGAATTAAACTTGCTTCCATCAAAAACCTTATAATCCAAGTTATAATGTTTTAGTAAACCCATCAAACATTTCTTCTTCAAGCACTGCTCAATAAATGCTTACTTTATGCCTACTATTGATAATGGTACAATTTTAACCAATCAAAATCTATGATAGATAACTCTCAAGTTCTGAAGGAATCAAGATCTCAGACTCAAGAGTCAAAGGTTCTAAATAAATCAAAACCAAAGACTCTTAAGTCAAAGAGTTTGAAGAACTCAGAACTAAAGATTGTTGTATCTGAGGTCTCAAGAGGTTCAAAATTTAAGGTCAAAACGTATCCTAGATAAAGTGTCGAGAATGAGTCTAGACCTTACTATAAACTTATCCTAGACAAGATCACTGGTACTGGGAAGACTGAAGTCTTCTTGTGTTGAATTGGTGCTTTAGACTTGTGGTTTTATCTCTGAAGTTTATCCAATTGTCTTTAAAAGTCTGAAAAGGCTTCTGGTGGTGATCAGAAGAGCATTGTTGGAACAAGAATGTTCCCCTTGGACAATCTATAAAGCTGATACTGCTAAAAGTGAGGTATGATTATCTCTGTTTTTATTAGATAGTTTCTAATCCTGACATTTTCTAATGTTTGTCAGAAGATCTTCATATTTATAAAATAAGAATGACATTTTACTGTGATAATTCTACTTCTATCAGTTGGGTAAAAAATCTTACTCCATATCAGAGTCTGATGATGTTCAGAAGCTACCTTGATCAGAAAGCTCTGAGTCAACTTCTGATATATATATATATATATATATATATAGCCTCTGAAGCATCTCAGTCTCTGATACTATGAATAAGATTAACTTTCTCTAATATGCACACAAGTGGACATCCTTTAGTAACTTACTCTGGCATTTGTCCTCTTACATGTCATAAATTTGAAAAGTCTTTTGACACGTGGATTGTAACTATTGAGTAAAAAATCCTCTATTCTTGGTGGTTTGCATTTACTTCTTTATTGTTTGTTTCTTTTGGCATTTATGTGGTGTGTTGTTTGAAATTCCTTTTTCACTCAAAAACACTCAGTTATATCAGAAACACACACTTCACTTCTCTCTACACACACTTTGCTTTATCTAACCTTCTCTGGAAAAAAAACCCTTTTCAAAACGTAAACACTAGAAACCCTTAAAGTTCCTCTCAATAATGGCGACCTCGTCCAATGCTCAACATGCACACATGAATCTCGACTTCGGCGAAAGTATGACCATCAGGCCCAAGTCCATGGATTTGGATAAAGATGATCTAAAGCTATTTATGGAATAAATTATTGGTTTTGAGTCGTTCAATCTGAATGGGTATGATCTTTGGAGCTTCTTCAGAGTTCAAGAGTGGTCTTCTATCTTTGAAATGCTGAATGTACTAACCTATCCTTATCTTGTGAAGGATTTATGGGCTTGAGCAAATTGTAATCTGTTTGGTTATAGTGAAAAGATCTTTTTGAGGCAAGGGGACTGAACTACTCTCAATTGAGGAGAGAAATCAGGATAATCTTTGTGTGTTACTTGCATTTACTTCTGGTCATTTTATTTTCGTTGATGTTACTTGATCTGATATCAGACTCTGAACGTGGTTCAGATTCTGAAGTTCTAATATCAGAACTGAAACGGATTTTTGGCCTACACAATTCAACCCCCTCTTCTTGTGTATTTTTCTCACCTTCAATGTGTTTTTTAAATCCTTAATTTATTTCAGTATATAGAAATGTAAGTATATTTTGTTTTCATTTTGTTGTTTTCAATTCTATTTTCTATTTTCAGTTTGAATGCTACAAGAAATACATAGACCAATTCTATTTTATATTTTCATTTTGAATTCTATTTTCAATTTCAAGTGGTTGAATTTATTGCATTTATTTTGTGTTTTATATTATAATAATTTTTTTCCGATTTTGATCAATGATTATCAACAATAAATATTTATGTTGTTAACAACCCATAACAAATCATATACTCAACTGTGTTTTTTCTTAGTTCAGTTTAACAGATTGCAAGTTTATGGTTTCAATTACCATTGCACATTGGCACATTACTCGGATCATTTATAGACTATGATATATGACATTGCTAAGGAGTACATGGTCAATAAGATTTCTTTCTGAATGCATATTTTTATAATTCCCTCTTCCTATTTGTTTTTCTTTCAATTTTAGTTTCTTTCCTTACACTTACTATAATTTCTTTTAGCTTAGGTATCCAGATGTTTCCATGCGTTTTATATATGATCTATCCAGATGTTTCCATGCGTTTTATATATGATCTAACTTTTTTTATTAGAGGATTCTACCATGATAAGTCAAAAGGGTGTTTAATGAAATTGAATTTGTTATTAAGGCTGATGGAGTCTACTTTGGTAGATATGGGTATTGGACATTGCAGAAGAATATTATAGAGAAGCATTTTATTTAGATGGAATTAAAGTGCAAATATTACTATTATTATTTTCTTTAAAGAGAAATGGAATAATCATTCCTTTTTGTTTCTTCTAGGAAAGAAACATTTTTTGAGAAATATAAGAACCAAATGTGCAATTTGGCAATATGTTTAATGCAAGTGAATAGGATTACATAAGCAACACACACAAATGGTGCAAGAGATGGAATCAACATCATTGGTAGATCCGGTCAAGATAAAGGTGATAAATTAAGATAATTTCTTAATACACCCTATAAATTTCTTAGGCATCACGCGAAATTCCTTTTTTACCTCCTGCTTTCGAATATGCATATCTGGAAGCACCATTATTTTTAAAAACGTTGATTTGTTCTGGATGTGCATATCAGGAATAATTTCTGATGTGCAAATCCGGAACCATTTCTTATAACTTCGCGCCAAAGCTTCTCCCCCTCTCATTCTTTAGTTTTTCACACGTCCGGTTCTGCTATTTTTTCTGATCTGCAGATCAAGAATTATTTCTGATATGCACATCCGGAACAAATCAACGTTTTTAAAAAAATTGTGCGTCTGGATGTGCATATCCGGAAACTGGGGGCAAAAATGGAAATTTGCGTGGTGCCTAAGAAACCTTTGGGGTGTAATAAGAAATTCTCTAAATTAATTGAAGGAAATACAATAAGTGTATTTGATTATGGTTCAATACACCATTAGAATTTTTTTTAGAGAAATGTTAACGAGTGTCCTCGGGGCACTGGTTAAGAGATTAAAATGGTAAGTTGAGTATTATTTAAGAGATTAAAAAGACATGTTTTTTTAATATATGTGTATTCAATGCATTGAAAAGCGAAATAATCAACTTTTTTAAAGAATATTTTGTGTATTGAGTGAACTGAACATAACGTATTTTCCATATTAGGAATTCTTAATCAATGTTCCGGGCACTGGTTAGCATGACCTTTTTTTTATTATAGGATCATCATAGTTAGCATTCAATGAAGAAATTTTTTATAGTAATTTAGCCTATTCTTTCGTTCATATTCATGTGTTTTAGTTTAAAAAAATTTATAAATCATGTTCAGGATTATCTATATTGTAAAATGATTTTACCAATTGTATTGGTACTGGAATAGTTAAGTTTTGTTGTACACGTTTATCATATGATTAATATTTATGTCTCATAAATGGTATAATTTTCTTTTTAATATTTCACAGGCGCTCATTTTAAAAGTAAAAATTAATAAAACTGGACCAATTAATTTATTTAAAGAAATTATTAAATGAATGAATTGAAAATGCTAACTTTAATTATATTTTATTCAAATTAAAAACTTTAATTTTCTTTCAATTCAAAAAATGTTGTATAATTATAAGCTTTTTTTAAATATAATATTATTGTTTTAATATAGCAAGCAAAAAGTTATTCAAAGGCTTTTAGTTACTATTATTACAATTATTAACATGTTCCTATTTAATAAAGTGAAAATAAATAATTAAAAATATAATATTTGTGGCAATAAAGAATTAAAAACATAGTTTTTGTACGTATTATTATTTATATAAATATTGTTTTTGTAGCTCTATTTTCCACATTTAAAAAAAATTAAAAACATAATATTTTAAAATTTAAAATTGATGAGCAATTGATACAATAGAAGATTTTGAAAAATAAGTATTTAATGCTTTGGAGAAAGTTGAAATTGACAATTCTCTTCATTTTTCTTTTTTAACTAATCATGTCATAATAGTAAAAGAAAGACAATCTAATTTTTTTCTTTTTTAACTATTCATGTCATAATAGTAAAAGAAGGACAATCAAATTGTGAGTTTTATTTAGAGTTGACAGAACGTTGTCTCTTTTATGTTATGTTTTAGGGAGGCTATTATGTGTAGCTCTTAGATTCGAGAATTGATTTAATTTTGTTTTGTCATGAGTATGTTGACGTTATGAAATAATTATTTGTTTGGTGTTCCGCTGCTAATAATAAAAGTATGGTGTTGGACTAACTGATTACTGTTGTTATTATTATTATTATTAATGTTGAAAAGGTGTCATGTGTTACATAACTAAATGTATGAGCAGGTGTATGTTGAATTGTAGCATCCTAATTGCATGTTAACTTTTAGTTTACTATGATTTTTATTATAATTATCGCGGGGGTAATTAGGGTGTTACAATAAGCCTTTGGACTCTATGTAATAGATTCAATGCTTTTGGTGTTAGAAAATCAAAAGTCTCAAAGACAAATAGTATGAAAGCATGTTGTTGTCAGAATACGTTTTTTTATGTTTGACCACTTTACTTGAAGCGGTTTTGATGGCAATAAAACCTCTAGTCCTCAATCCCACAAGTGGAGAAACTCCATTCAAGTCCAGACATGCATGTTTCCCTTTGACTCACTATTAGCTTGGGATTTTTTTACTTAGTATAAAAAATCAAATGGATACTAGAATATGTTGCATTAGCGAAATGCTAAGTGTTAGCATTGAATGGCAAGAGTCACAACAAACCTATGTCGATTAAGGCTTCCTGAAAGATATCTTGAGATGTGGTTTGGAAGAATCTCAAGAGCAGATCTTGAGATAAGGTTTGAAGGAGTCTCAGGAACAAACCTGAGTAAGTACTCGACACCATGTCAAAGACAAGAATTTTGACAAGCTCCAAAAACTTAGAATATCGAGGAAACCAAAGACAAAAGGGACTTATCACTATCAACAACTACCTTCGATGAATATTCAGTTACTAGTCGCTAAGAGCAGTTAGAGAATGTGGGATAATGGTTTTCAGTAGTTTAAAACACTGACGACGTGGTAGTTCATTGGAAGATGTGTTGCATGCATTCGAAGACGTGTCAATTCCTTATAAGCAAACTGCCAAAACAATTATTTCTAGTTTAGTATATATAGCAGGCTCATATGTTGTAATAGTGGTCGCACATTTCATATACTTTCTCTATAGAACTAGAGTACCCAAGTCAAAGTGTGAAACCGTTTGTGAGTAATATGTGAATCTGTGTACTTTTTCTTTATATTTTTCTATGTTTCCTTAATTGAAACATCATTTTCCTTTGTCATTTACTGCATTTATTTAATGTTGTTCACCTTAAATTTCTTGTACTTTAATTCAAGTTTTTTTCTTTAAAGTTTACTTTTACACTACCTGCACCCAAACAGTCGTAGTCACACTATACACCTACTTTCTTATAAACGTTTTTGTACAAAGAGATTCCCGAGAATTTTCGAGTTAATCTCAAAGACTTTCAAACTTGTGATTGTTCTCTAAAAACACCTGCAAACAAATTTGCACACCCAGTGGGACCCATTTTATGCAAAAAAATGAATTTTCTTTTACAAGAAACTATCGTATTATTTACTCTATTTTATCGTTGAGATATTTTCAATGTTCTGGGTCATATGTGTTAGAGGAGTGGTTTGATATTTGTAGAAATGGTTAACCCAAAGAACATTTCTCGAGCCCAAAACGATGCATCAGACCTGGAACCAAAGTCAAAAATAAATTAAAGACATCTAGAAGAGCATTAGATGAAGAAAAAGATTCTGAAAATACATCCGAAACATTTAGAAAAGTATTAAATGTACGGGAAAAGATTTTGATGACATATTTGGAAGAACATCAGATAAGCAACATCATATCTGGAAGAACATCAGATAAACAAAGTCGTATCTGGAAGAACATCAGATTGACATAAAAGGGTTCTAGAAAAACATCAGAACAAAAGACACATCTGGGAAAACATCAGACGTTGAAAGAAATGAAATTCTTGAAAAGCATCAGAATTACAAAGGTATATATCTGGAAACTCACTAGGGAGTATGTAGCGTGCGATTTTTGTCGGTGATGCGACCACCTTACCGCAATGTTGGGATTTTGGTGCTACTTTATGATTTCTGTATTTATCCTATGAAGCTCAAAAGGAAAGGGAAGATATCTAAAACTAACCTTGCACGCAAATGTTTTCTTTAATAAATGCTAAGATATCGGGGAACGGGGTCTGGTCATTCAAAGGGAAGCTATTAACACCCAGTGTATCTATGGTAATCCATAAGAACCTTTTATTGCATGTATTTCTGCTAATTTAAAATGCTTTCTCGTGTTTATCTACTATGGCTTGGAAAAGTTTCTCCTTTGGGAGAATTGAGAGAATGTTTTTGTTGTTTTTGGGTTTTCCGTTGTTTTTGGGAAGGTACTGGACCTAAAGTTTTTTATTTGTGTGCTCGCTAAGATTTCGCAATCTTATGCCTACGTATTCTCGTAAAGAGATCTGGGAAATCAGAGCAATCGTAGTTCCTCCTATTTCTATAGAAGGAAAGATATTTGGTGTTTTGCTCAAAGCCCAAGATTGAAGCTAGCTGAGTATTTATGTCTTGTTCAAAGCCCAAGACTGAAGCTAAAAGTATGATTGAGAGAGAATTTGTCATCTCTAAAGGGATACATCTCACCTATTCTTCACAAAATGAGAAATTGATTATAAGGGAAATTACTTTAACTGGGATATGTGAATCCAGCAATTCCATAATTTCGTTTATAAGAGGGATGTCATGAAGGACGAAAGCTTTAACTCAGTATAAAGCAATGCCACTTTTTCCTTATGAATGTTTTATTCTAGGAGAGGGACATTGGCTTAGATGTATGGAATCCAGAGGCTTGCCACTTACAGCTGTTAGATGAAAGATAAATTTTAGCCATGATAAAGGATGGACTCCTGCTTGGATTTTGAATCAACAAATGTGCCACTTACAACAATTATCTGGAAAAGTTTTGATAGTTTGTTTTGATATGTGATGTATAGAGGAAATATCCTCCTGCAGAGAGGGCTCATGGTCTCATCTGAGGGGATGTTATTTTTTGTGTGCCTTGATTAAAGCCCAAGGTTGAAACTAAAAGAAATGACTCCACTGGAGAGGGTTTTATCTGTCTTGTACAAGGCCCAAGATTGAGGTTGTTTGAGGAAATTCTTATATGAAGCCTAAGAGGAGGCTATCTCTTGCTGAGGATTTATGGAAATCCAGAAGCAGGTCCAAATTGTATTGGGGAATCCAAAAGGATTTACTCTTACTGGGAATTTGAAGTATCAGATGTCATGAGGCTCTGATTTCCTTGGGGATTTGTTAATGGTAACTTGACCCTGGCTGGGATGGTTAAAGTGAAAGTTAAGCCTTGTTGGGTGTCAGGGGAGTTTAAAGATGAGTTTGAAAACCTTAGAGGGTTTTTACTCTTCTAGAGACTGGTGTATGGGTAAAATGATCAGGGTTTATCATGTGCCTTATGGGTTTTGGTGTTCAGTCAAAAAGTAGACTATAAGACTTTCCAAGTTTTATTTATAGGAAGCCCCAGAGGAGGCTGACACTGTCCAAGTCTAATTTGTATGAAGCCCAAGAGGAGGCTGAGACTGTCCAAGTCTCTCAAGAAGTGGTAGGCTCTGGTGTAGAGAGGGGTCTTTGTATGATGCCCAAGAGGGGGCTATTGGTTTAAAGGATGAAGACCATCCCTAGAAGTGTATGATGTTTTGGGAATTTTGACTCTCCTGGGGATTGAATTAGTAGAGATGACTAATCTCTATCTTACGCCTTTAGGAGGCCTTTGGGTCCTTGTACTAAGCCCAAGAGGAGGCTGGGGAACTTCTAAGAAGCATGTTGGTCCTTGTACTAAGCCCAAGAGAAGGCTGGGGATACTTCTAGGAAGCCTGTGGGTCCAAGCCTAAGAAAATTTCAAGAAAGGTTTCACCGGGAATTAATTTTTTCTTTGTTGAATAGTTCTAAGGTTTGAAGAAATTCAAAACAGGTTTCATCGGGAATTAATCCTCTCTGAGGAAATCAATTTCTTGTACAAATATAATTTCTAAGTTTTGACAATCTTGAGAAAAGTTTCACCGGGAATAATTCCTTTCTCTGTTCCATGTTGAATAAGCCCAAGAGGAGGCAGACTGTATAGGGAATTTCCTATGAGGGAACTAGTTTTGACTATGTTGAAAGTAACCTCTGGTTTGACCTAAGAATAGACCTAATTGTTGGGGGAAACTCTAAACAAATATGCACAAGTATATATACAGATGAATAATTTGACAGATATATATAAACAAACATCATTGAAAAAGATGTTGGGACTTACATTCTGAGAGGAAGCCCAAGTTTATTGTGATCTGTTGTATTGACTACAACTGTATGATTAATTAGGGTTTCAAGAAATTGAAGAAAGTTTTGAGAAAACTTTGAATTTGAATTTGAATTAAAAACAAGTTTTTTAAAAAGAAAATAAAGTTTGGGCTTATAGCTCAAAGAGAGGCCCAAGTGGTCTAAGAGCAGTTTCACCGAGAATAATGCTCCTCTTAGTACCAGTTTAAAAACAGACAGATGATTTTGAAAACAGATGTATGGGGCTTACAAATCAAGGAGAGGCCCATGGAGGTTGTTTGTTGTTAAAAACAAAGTTTATATACAAAAGATTGCGGCTTATACTCAAGGAGAGGCCCAGATGACTTATTTGAAAACATTGATCGCACTGCGATACCGACAAACGTTGTGGGACTTATACTATAGCAGAGGCCCAAAATTGTTTTTGTACAAAGAGGAATGGGTCTTACACTCTAATAGAGGCCCAAAAGGTTATTTTTATATAAGAGTTGGGGCTTATAGCTCAAGGAGATGCCCAGATGAAAAAAACAGTGATCGCACCGTTATTTTGAAATCGTATCGGGACTTATACAATGACTGAGGCCCAAAATTATTTATGTACAAGAAGGAATGGGTCTTACACTCTAATAGAGGCCCAAAAAGTGTTTCAAATGAAGTTTGAAAAAATCAAAATTAAGAAAAACCCTAATTTTAATTTAAAAATATAATTTTCAAAGGAAATTAAATAAAAATGATACAAAATATCAAATATATTCAAAAACAAGTTGTCAACTTTGAAAAATGTTTTAAAAAATTATGTTTAATCACATGAGAACTTGGAATTCATTTGAATTTGAAAAACCAAGGTGGAAATTTCATTTAATAATGTTTAAAAACAAATAAAATGATATTATTTACAAAAATTCAAACTATATTAAAAATAATAATATAAATTTGATTTTTTTTGTAAAATAAAATACTTTAACATTTTTGTGAATTTTTAAAAAAAGAACCAATAAAAAATGATAAAAATTGAGAGAGAAATTAATTTTTTAAATCAATTAAGAAAATGATCAAAAATTCAAAAATTCAAATTATGGCGTCAACGGTCATCTTCTTCCTCACAACCTCCCTCCATGGCCGTTTTGCAAAACCTCACATATCTCTCTTAATACGTAATGGTTTTGACTTTTGTAAACATGAAAGTTGTGTGGGAACTAAGTGCAGAAACATGTTTGTAACTTGAAAACACATTTATGATATATGGATCATAGAGTTTGAGAGTTCAGGCTTACCTCTTGCAAGAAGAAATCGAATTCTAATGTAGAGGTGTTACAGATGTTGTGTGATGATATTGACAGCTTCAATAGACCTTATGTAAGGTGTTTGGAAGCTTGGAATAGATTTAAACAACCATGAACTTGTTGCGGTACCCCAACTGCAAATAGGCCAAAAAGCTTGAGCAAATGGATGGTGACTTTGTGATTCTGGTGTTCCATATGTGTTTTGAGGTTATGGATCACTTATATATGACATATGTGAGGTTTTAGGATGGTTGGTTTGGCTGGAATTGCTCTCTATTTGAAAATGCAAATATGACTTGAAAGAGAAGCAAATTCTGGTTTTTTAGAGTGATTGGAAGGAAAGCATGAGTTGTGATGCTTTGGTGTGTTTTGATCAGTCACGTATGACCTCTATTTATAGTAGAGGAAGTTTGTTTTGGGATTAATATTGATTAGAGGCTGATCATGGCATGTAGCTTGTAGTCATTGACTTGGATAATCCAAAAGTGCCAAGTCAACTCTCTTATCTTAACTCCATTCAATTATGCAGGTTTGAATGCTCAGAGTTTGGACTTGAATATTGACTGGCTTGGAGTGTTATGGTCTGGTTCATGACACCTCAATGTATTGCATTGATGTTACCTTGCGAAATTTGAATTCCAAAGTTCATGTCATGATGGTTTTGCACATGCCAAGTTGAATTCTTGACTTCTTGATCAAGAAACAAGTGATTCATCAGATGTTTTGTGCTTTTGGAAGATGACAAAGTTGGCAAAATTTCAAAACTTGAGTGACAAAATCATGTGGCACAAGTTTGGTTTTCATGCCATTGTGTGGGCAGGGTGAAAAATGTCATTTTTGGAGGCTTATAACTCCTTGCTCAGGTTGAACCATGGGAGGCTCTTGTACTTTTTGGAAAGCCCCTATAACATACTTCAACTTTGATGTTTAACTTTGGTCTTGATTCATCTTGGATCATAATGAAAAATGGCCTCAAATTTGGTGAAAACACAAAACAGGTTTTGTCCAAAATTTCACTAAGTGTTGAAAAAGTGTCCATTTTCCATTTTTTGTGATTTTGATCAATCCATAACTCAAAATCCATGAGGATTTGGAATATGTTGTAGTTGACAATCTTGAAGTATGTAATGAGAGATTTCATTTGAGCTTTGGATGGAAGAAAAAGGTTGCTTGGATCACAAGTTATGGTCTTACAAAGTTGGGTATAAATCACTTTTTTTCATGGCTTAGTGAAAATTCAAGTTTCTCATGGTTGCCCCTTTTGCAAATAACCCCACTTTTCTTGATTTTTCTTGATGGATGATGATCCAAACCATAAGTTAACATTGTTTTTGACTTAAGGAAGCCTGGTTTGCCAAGAAATTCAAAAAGTCAAACTTGATTTTTGGCACAGTTGGCTTTTTGTCAGATGGACTTCAAACTTTGTGATCCTTTATGAAATCAAGTCCATAGGTGTTTTATAGTGTCTTGAATCATTTCTTGGTCAAAAGTCAAAGGTACAGTTGACTTTTCATCAAAAAACCCTAATTGGTCCAGATGAATTTGAATCCTTGTATTTCTTATGAACCAAGTTCTTTGAATCAATCTAATCTTGTAAATGGATCAATATGATGTATTGGAGGTCTTCAAAACACTTCTTGAGGTCTTGGCTCATGCCTTGCTTCAAAAGTCAACTTAGGGGTGAATTAGGTCAAGAAACCCTAATTCCTGATTTTTTATGAATGCATCCCCTGAGGCTATTTTGAGATTGTGATTAGGTCCATGAGGTCCCTTTGAGATTCTTGGATCATGTTTTGAAGTATTGACTCATGCCAAGAGGAAAATTTCTCTCTGGAGGCCTTGGTCGACAAAAACCCTAATTTGGTGACACTGATGATCTTGAGTCTTGATCAACTTGAGATGTTGCATTTTCATGCTTAATGCTTGATGTGGGAGACCTCTTGATCCTTCATGGATGTTTGAGAGGTTTGACAAGTTGAGGATCATGTCCATTCTTGATTGATCCTTTGTCTGAGTATTCTGAGAGAACTCAAAACCCTAATTCTTGATTTGAGTGAATGCTCAACAATCTTTGACAGGATTGATAAGGCATGAAGGTACATCCATATTATGGTGATGATTTTCTCAATGATGGGAAATCTTGTGGTCAAAATTTGGGGTATGACAGATGCCCCTATTTAATCTTCTTGGACCTGAAGGTATGAATGGCGAAGATGTTCGGACATTTAAGGTAAAAGAGGATTAAATATCGGAATACCTGAAATTTTTGTTGTGGTTATGAATGGTAGCGGTTTGCTCATCCATCTACTTTTGCTAAGTAATGTTACTTAGAAAAGGGTGAAACTTCCCCCTCGATCTTGGTCTTCAGCCATGGAACGGTCTTAGTTTCTTTTGAAATAAACTTCCCCTCGACCCTGGTCTTCTGTCACGGAACTGGTCTCATTTTTTTTAAATAAACTTCCCCTTGATTCTAGTCTTCAGCCATGTAGCTGCTCTCAGTTTCTTCTTGTCGAGTTCCTTCTTCGACAAGGAACGCTATTTGTAGTGGTCTTTATCAAACTTCTCGCCGAGTTTTACTGGGGAGACACCATTTGATGGAAAAAGATTTGATGTCAGACTTGCTGGGGAGAACCATTTGTCTGAACTGCAGAGGTGTGCAAACTTCTCTGTGGGAGATGCCATTTGTCGACCTACTTGGGAAAACAAATCTCTTGAGAGATTGCTTTTTGCTTAGTGATGTTACATCATACTTTTCTTTGAGACCTTTTTCGGAGAAATGCCATGTGATGTAATCCAATTTTGAGGTGCTGATGACTTCATTGAAAGCAAAAATTTTGGGGAGAAACCGCCGTATTGCCAAGAGTCTTTTGTAGAGAGGCTTTCTCTGGGGATTTTTCCTTAATCCGGGAAAGAAAAATATCATCTTCAATGGTGAAGAGTGATGTTCCAAAATGTGCATATCCAAATGGCTTCTTGCCTTTCAGAGGTTCAAGTTATCAAAGTGGTTGAGGACCGATATCAATCCAGGAATGCACTAAAGAGACACCGTTTAGATGGTATTTCCTGACAAGGAAAGGACTTTAGACCGAAATTTTGGTCCTATCTGACGTGGGAAGGAGAAATGACAACTCTATCCAAGAGAAGACGTTTATCACTTGGGGGATGAGTATGACCAAAGTGATATTAATGCAACATGAATATAAATGTGAATCAATTATGCATGATGTATGTATGTTTATGTTGACAAAACAGACACGACATACAGACCGGTGATGAGTTCAACTGGATACTCGGCCATTCTGGGAGATGGGGGTATCACTGGAGATTCCGAAAGTTGTACTTTTGCTCGGGAATAGGTATTCCTGCATTCGTTGTGATTTCTGAAGTTACAAACCTGCTAGGGATAGAAATATGTCCTTGTTTTTCATAGGTGGACCCTACTGGGGTGAAAAACCAATAATTGGTTTTCAGAGATAAGAACTCTGCCAAGGATGATAGATGGATCATTCCATCTCAAATAGTTTATCCTTCATTTAGGGAGTACTTTGATTCAGAATTTTGAAGTTAGATCACTACCGGAGAAGCAGTCGATATTCCTTTTTGTGCTCATTAATCAAAAAGAGATTTCTATCTTTGTTTTGAAAGAAAAAGTAAATTTGAAAACAAAAGTAAATTCATTTTTGTTTCAAGAATCATTGATCATATTAAAAATGTCACTTTGGGAAGCAGAACAAATAAGAATTGCAAATAAAAGGCACATAGGTAATCAGCCAAACACATGATTCCATGGAACATTACAAAGTTTAGAAAATGGTAATTTAAAGGGAAAGGGGCTACATTGAAACAAAACAACCACTATCCTTCTACCAACTTTGAATTCTGGACATTCTGAGCTTCTGTCAAAGGTGACCTGACCGAAGTTTTCTTGACAGATGACGTTGCCTCTGAGGAGTCAATCTTGTCGGATATAGTTACTTGCCATGAATCCCTAATTTTTTCCTAGATTGCCCTTTCAGGTTTTCAATCCATCGGGATGGTCATTGTTTATGTCTCTAATTTTTGCCTGGACCGCCCTTTCGGGTTTTCAATCCACCGAGATGTTTTATTTATTTATTTAGACAAAGTATTTCTTGACTACATCAACATTCGTGGGGTAGGTAAACCCCTCTCCATCCATGGTTGCAAGTCTCAAGGGACCGCCTGAGAAGGCTTTCTTAACAACATAAGGGCCATTATAATTCGGAGTCCATTTGCCCCTGCAATCAGTGAGAAATGATTGTATCTTCTTGAGCACGAGGTCTCCTTCTTTGAAGACACGGGGTCGGACCTTTTTGTCAAACGTTTTCTTCATTCTTTGCTGATACAACTGACCATGGGATAAAGCCATCATTCTCTTTTCTTCGATCAAATTTAATTCATCATATCTGCTCTGACACCATTCAGCTTCTATTAGCTTGGCTTCCATCAATACTCTCATTGAGGGGATTGTTGGTGCGGTATAGCGGCAAGCAACAAAAGATCTTGAAGTATTTTTCCAGGAATTTATCGTGTCCACGGAGATCGGTGCTATTGAACTGCCGTTCGACAAGTCTCACGTTTACGAGCTTGGATTAAATTGGTTAAAGTAAAAGTAGAAAAGTAAATATGAATATAAAAAGAATTCATTAATCAGAGAGAAGAAACTTATCTGGTATGCATATAATCCACTCCTCACAAACTTAAACCTATCGACCAGTTATACTCAACCTACAATACTCCTCAATATCATCCAGCATCGCTCACAACTGTGTCCATCTCTGACACACTGAGCTGAGAGAACAACTGTGTTACCCTCGTCGACAGTCTCGCACCCGACTCAAGATACGGAGGCATTAAGCTTCGATACCCATAAAGATTGTTAGCTCAAAATATATCTCTAGCATCCAGAAACTAACAAATAATCATCCTTAATCAAAGTTTGTGATGTTTATCTCTAACACAACTCAAACCCCGAGCATAAATCAAAAATCAAGGACAATCACCGATAAAGATTTGTAAAGCAAATTAGATACAACGCCATGGGCGACAAATATACACGAGTTCAAAGTAAATACATGTACAATAACCCAACAAAGAAGAAATACACAAAGAAGAAAATAAATAAACCAAACATCTCGCGGTTTGTCAACGCCGGTCGATGAGAAATCCACCCCGGATCATCCGTGTGCAAGCTTCAATGTTGTTTTCTAAGCTAATCCTACTGAAAAATGAGTTTGATGGAGTTGGGAGCAAAAATCCCCAAAACCATAACCTAAAAAATGAATGAAATGAACTTAACTAGAATTTTGGTTCAGACAAATTTGCCCGGCGAAATGAGGCTTCGTCCGGCGAATTTCCTTAGTTCTCTCACACCAGCCGCGCAATATTACAACCTGGCAAAAAATATCTTCCTTCACCCGGCAAAGGGAAGCTTCGTCGGGCGAAAGTCTCAAAACTCGCTCGCCAAACAAGACGCAAGCACTATACAGAAGCTACTGTAATTTCCAACTTTTTCTCTCGCCTCAGCCTCGCCCGGCGAAA
Source organism: Lathyrus tuberosus (assembly GCA_022829125.1). Taxonomy (NCBI): domain Eukaryota; kingdom Viridiplantae; phylum Streptophyta; class Magnoliopsida; order Fabales; family Fabaceae; genus Lathyrus; species Lathyrus tuberosus. Next base: position 3,943,090 of record JALAZF010000203.1, on the reverse strand, counting down.
ATCTCAAATTCGCCTGGCGAAAGTTGACAGACAGCATTTTTTGCTGCAGTTCTTTATTTGTTTCCTCTTTTTATTGATCCAAATGGTGCATCCTGAAGCTTTTATTACTCATTGCTCCAACAATGCTTAATTACCTATAAAATGAAGGGAAAACTATTAATCGTTACATAATTGAATCAAAAACACAAGTATACACTAACTAATGTATTTATGCACAAAATTGGAGAATTATTCACTGAAATTACACTGAAACTTTATAAGTGTCACAAAACTATATACCCAAAAACACTACAAAATGAAACTTATCAAACTCTCCCAAACTTAAACTTGTTTGTCCCTAAACAAGAATTAACTAGCTCACGGAAACAAACGCAAAAACCCAAAAAATCACGAATCAATTTTTTATTTTTAAAAACAGAAACAAATGTATGATTCAAATGGAAAACGGTACACACAAAGTAAATACTTACCACTAAACTACGACGATAACTTAGTCACGAAACAAATGCAGAATACAAAAATATGCCAAACATCCTAAAATAACACAAGTTCAAACGTGAATCACACCTAGCAAAAACAATCGTCGGTAGATGAAAAACACAAAATGAGGTACTATTCACTCACACAACAATCTTGCAAACCAAAGATTAAATTATGCACTCATCCAAAAATCATATTGAAAACATAAAAGCAAGAATCACAAGGGCTTTCCAGGTTGTAGTGTGGTCGGGTAAACAAACAAGGGGCAATTTCTAAAGGTAATTGAAACAAAACTTGCTTAAACCTAAGGGAGTGATCAACTCACAAAGCTACAAGCACAAAATTCCAATCAACTTCTTCCAAAATCTCAAGTGTTACACAAAACACAATACTTATTTAGCACAATTATATGAACTCTTTTTGTTTCCTTTCACAAGGTTTTTCTTTTTCTTTCTTTTTTTTTTCTTTTCTTTTCTTTTCTTTTTCATATTTTTCTCTTTTTTTCTTTTCTTTTTCAACCTCATAGAAACCAACCAATGAGTAAACAATCATTATCTCCCCAACTTGAATTCAACCACATCATCATGTGAATACTCCCTACTTTCTAAGGCAAGGTAAAAATTCATACAACAACACAAAGTTGAGGGTTCAAGAAAAAATAATCAATCAAAATCCATACAAAAAGTGAATTCAATACTCATAGACAAGCATTAAGTTCAAACAACATGGATAATGATAGAAAGGCACAAAGGGGTTTAACAATTGCTCACACACTCACATGGTGAATTGATTATTTGGCTAGGTAGTTGTGCTCAAAATGAAACAAAATGCCTTGATCCTTTTCATGCTTTCATATAATCAATACAAACAAAAGATTAAGCATAATAAAATCCAGTTAGAACAAGAATATTGGTACTCCGCGCATATATGAACAATGGAAAGCTACCTCACAAAAAGGCTGGGAACTAAAATGATTCACATCAAGAACAAGTATATAAAAGAATGAATGGCATGGAAGTTTGTAAAAAGCCTAAGTATCATGAATATGCTAAAGTCTAGAAAGCGATAAACACATACCTTGGACGTGTACAAAACTTAACAATATCATTTCCATACATCCGCAAGTTGAAACGATCAAACTTGGAACATCACCTCAAATTTCCTCAAGCTACTCAAAACAAGCTCTTAGACAAACACAAAAACTATTAATATAAACAAACTAAAAGACCGGCGGAAATTGTCTAAACAAATTTAAAAGTGATGATTAGAAATTTCATAGTTGGTCCAATTTAAATTTGTTTAGACAATTGCACCATACTACCTAAACTAAACAACAACAAAAGAAAATAATACAACATGCTTGTTTTACGTCGTAAGCTCGACTCCTGTTATTTAAGAATGTTCCTCCAAGTTGCTTCCACCCGGTTATTCCTAACCAACATGCAAGCAAACGTGAAAAGAAACAAACAATGATATAACAAATTCACAAGTATAAGTATCAATAATAACAAGTGAAAATATACAATATGTACGATATCTACAAAACTCAAAAACAAAGAAATTATCGCAATGTGATCCAATAAAAACACCAATCCCCGACAACGGCGCCATTTTGTTGGTGTGGTATAGCGGCAAACAACAAAAGATTTAGAAGTATTTTTCCGGGAATTTATCGTGTCCACAGAGATCGGTACTATTGAACTTCCCTTCGACAAGTCTCGCGTTTACGAGTTTGGATTAAATTAGTTAAAGTAAAAGCAGAAAAGTAAATATGAATATAGAAAAAATTCATTAATCAGAGAGAAGAAATTTATCCAGTATGCATATAATCCACTTCTCACAAACTTAAACCTATCGACCAGTTATACTCAACCTACAATACTCCTCAATATCATCTAGCATCGCTCACAACAGTGTCCATCTCTGACACACTGAGCTGAGAGAACAACCGTTTTACCTTCGTCGACACTCTCGCACATGACTCGAGATACGGAGGCATTAAGCTTCGACACCCATCAAGATTGTTAGCTCTAAATCTATCTCTAGCATCCAGAAACTAACAGATAATCATCCATAATCAAAGTTTGCAATGTTTATCTCTAACACAACCCAAACCCTGAGCATAAAGCAAAATCAAGGACAATCGCCGATAAAGATGTTTAAAGCAAATTAGATACAACGCCATGGGCGACAAATATACACGAGTTCAAAGTAAATACATATACAACAACCCAACAAAGAAGAAATACACAAAGAAGAAAATAAATAAACCAAACATCTCGCGGTTTGTCAACACCGGTCGATGAGAAATCCACCCCAGATCATCCGTGTGCAAGCTTCAATGTTGTTTTCTAAGCTAATCGTACTAAAAAATGAGTTTGATGGAGTTGGGAGCAAAAATCCCCAAAACCATAACCTAAAATATGAATGAAATGAACTTAAATAGAATTTTGGTTCAGACAAATTCGCCCGGCGAATTTCCTTAGTTCTCTCACACCAGTTGTGCATTATTACAGCCTGGCACAAAATATCTTCCTTCGCCCGGCGAAGGGAAGCTTCGCCCGGCGAAAGTCTCAAAACTCACCCGGCGAACAAGACGCGAGCCCTATACAGAAGCTACTGTAATTTCCAACTTTTTCTCTCGCCTCAGCCTCGCCCGGCGAAAATCTCAAATTCGCCTAGCGAAAGGAAGCTTCGCCCGGCGAAATTTGACAGACAACATTTTTCTGCTGCAGTTCTTTATTTGCTTCCTCCTTTTATTGATTCAAATGGTGCATCCTGGAGCTTTTATTGCTCATTGCTCCAACAATGCTTAATTACCTACAAAATGAAGGGAAGACTATTAATCATTACATAATTGAATCAAAAACACAAGTATACACTAACTAATGTATTTATGCACAAAATTGGAGAATTATTCACTGAAATTACACTAAAACTCGATAAGTGTCACAAAACTATATACACAAAAACACTACAAAATGACACTTATCAAACTCTCCCAAACTTAAACTTGTTTGTCCCTAAACAAGAATTAACTAGCCCAAGGAAACAAACGCAAAAACCTAAAAAATCACGAATCAAAAAATTTTTTTAAATAAAAACAAATGTATGGTTCAAATGAAAAAAGGTACACACAAAGTAAATACTTACAACTAAACTACAACGATAACTTAGTCACGAAACAAATGCAGAATACAAAAATCATGCCAAACATCCTAAAACAATACAAGTTCAAACGTGAATCACACCTAGCAAAAACAATCATCGGTAGATGAAAAACACAAAATGAGGTATTATTCACTCACACAACAATTTTGCAAACAAAAGATTAAATTATGCACTCATCCAAAAATCATATTGAAAACATAAAAGCAAGAATCACAAGGGCTTTCCAGGTTGTAGTGTGGTCGGGTAAACAAACAAGGGGCAATTTCTAAAGGTAATTGAAACAAAAACTTGCTTAAACCTAAGGGAGTGATCAACTCACAAAGACTCAAACACAAAATTCCAATCAACTTCTTCCAAAATCTCAAGTGTTACACAAAACACAATACTTATTTAGCACATTTATATGAACTCTTTTTGTTTCATTTCACAAGGATTTTCTTTTTCTTTCTTTTTTTTTAATTTCTTTTCTTTTCTTTTTCATATTTTTCTCTTTTTTTCTTTTCTTTTTCAACCTCATAGAAACCAACCAATGAGTAAACAATCATTTTCTCCCCAACTTGAATTCAACCACATCATCATGTGAATACTCCTTACTTTCTAAGGCAAGGTAAAAATTCATACAATAACACAAAGTTGAGGGTTCAAGAAAAAACAATTAATCAAAATCCATACAAAAAGTGAATTCAATACTCATAGACAAGCATTAAGTTCAAACAACATGGATAATGATAGAAAGGCACAAAGGGGTTTAACAAATGCTCACACACTCACAGGGTGAATTGACTATTTGGCTAGGTAGTTGTGCTCAAAATGAAACAAAATGCCTTGATCCTTTTCATGCTTTTATATAATCAACACAAACAAAAGATTAAGCATAATAAAATCCAGTTAGAAAAAGAATATTGGTACTCCGCGCATATATGAACAATGGAAAGCTACCTCACAAAAAGGGTGGGAACTAAGGTGATTCACATAAAGAACAAGTATATAAAAGAATGAATTGCATGGAAGTTTGTAAAAAGCCTAAGTATCATGAATATGCTAAAGTCTAGAAAGCGATAAACACATACCTTGGACGTGTACAAAACTTAAAAATATCATTTCCATACATCCGCAAGTTGAAACGATCAAGCTTGGAACGTCACTTCAAATTTCCTCAAGCTACTCAAAATAAGCTCTTAGACAAACACAAAAACTATTAATATAAACAAACTAAAAGACCGGCAGAAATTGTCTAAACAAATTTAAAAGTGAAGATTTGAAATTTCAGAGCTGGTCCGATTTAAATTTGTTTAGACAATTGCACCATACTACCTAAACTAAACAACAACAAAAGAAAATAACACAACATGCTTGTTTTACGTCGTAAGCTTGACGCCTGTTATTTAAGAACGTTCCTCCAAGTTGCTTCCACCCGGTTATTCCTAACCAACACGCAAGCAAACTTGAAAAGAAACAAACAATGATATAACAAATTCACAAGTATAAGTATCAATAATAACAAGTGAAAATATACAATATGTACGATATCTACAAAACTCAAAATTAAAGAAACTTTCGCAATGCGATCCAATAAAAACACCAATCCCCGACAACGGTGCCATTTTGTTGGTGTGGTATAGCGGCAAACAACAAAAGATTTGGAAGTATTTTTCCGGGAATTTATCGTGTCCACAGAGATCGGTACTATTGAACTTCCATTCGACAAGTCTCGCGTTTACGAGTTTGGATTATATTAGTTAAAGTAAAAGCAGAAAAGTAAATATGAATATAGAAAAAATTCATTAATCAGAGAGAAGAAATTTATCCAGTATGCATATAATCCACTTCTCACAAACTTAAACCTATCGACCAGTTATACTCAACCTACAATACTCCTCAATATCATCTAGCATCGCTCACAACAGTGTCCATCTCTGACACACTGAGCTGAGAGAACAACCGTTTTACCTTCGTCGACACTCTCGCACATGACTCGAGATACGGAGGCATTAAGCTTCGACACCCATCAAGATTGTTAGCTCTAAATCTATCTCTAGCATCCAGAAACTAACAGATAATCATCCCTAATCAAAGTTTGCAATGTTTATCTCTAACACAACCCAAACCCTGAGCATAAAGCAAAATCAAGGACAATCGCCGATAAAGATTTTTAAAGAAAATTAGATACAACGCCATGGGCGACAAATATACACGAGTTCAAAGTAAATACATATACAACAACCCAGAAAAAAAGTAATACACAAAGAAGAAAAGAAATAAACCAAACATCTCGCGGTTTGTCAACGCCGACCGATGAGAAATCCACCACAGATCATCCGTGTGCAAGCTTCAATGTTGTTTTCTAAGCTAATCCTACTGAAAAATGAGTTTGATGGAGTTGGGTGCAAAAATCCCCAAAATGAGGCTTCGCCCGGCGAATTTCCTTAGTTCTCTCACACCAGCTGCATAATATTACAGCCTGGCAAAAAATATCTTCCTTCGCCCGACGAAAGTCTCAAAACTCGCCCGGCGAACAAGACGCGAGCACTATACAGAAGCTACTGTAATTTCCAACTTTTTTTCTCGCCTCAGCCTCGCCCGGCGAAAATCTTAAATTCACCTGGCGAAAGGAAGCTTCGCCCGGCAAAAGTTGACAGACAACATTTTTCTGCTGCAGTTCTTTATTTGCTTCCTCCTTTTATTGATTCAAATGGTGCATCCTGAAGCTTTTATTACTCATTGCTCCAACAATGCTTAATTACCTACAAAATGAAGGGAAAACTATTAATCGTTACATAATTGAATCAAAAACACAAGTATACTCTAACTAATGTATTTATGCACAAAACTTGAGAATTATTCACTGAAATTACACTAAAACTCGATAAGTGTCACAAAACTATATACACAAAAATACTACAAAATGACACTTATCAAACTCTCCCAAACTTAAATTTGTTTGTCCCTAAACAAGAATTAACTAGCTCAAGGAAACAAACGCAAAAACCCAAAAAATCACGAATCAAAATTTTTTTTTTTAAAAAGACAGAAACAAATGTATGGTTCAAATGAAAAACGGTACACACAAAGTAAATACTTACCACTAAACTACGATGATAACTTAGTCACAAAACAAATGCAGAATACAAAAATCCTGCCAAACATCCTAAAACAACACAAGCTCAAAAGTGAATCACACCTAGCAAAAACAATCATCGGTAGATGAAAAACACAAAATGAGGTACTATTCACTCACACAACAATCTTGCAAACAAAAGATTAAATTATGCACTCATCCAAAAATCATATTAAAAACGTAAAAGCAAGAATCACAAGGGCTTTCCCGGTTGTAGTGTGGTCGGGTAAACAAACAAGGGGCAATTTCTAAAGGTAATTGAAACAAAAACTTGCTTAAACCTAAGGGAGTGATCAACTCACAAAGACTCAAACACAAAATTCCAATCAACTTCTTCCAAAATCACAAATGTTGCACAAAACACAATACTTATTTAGCACAATTATATGAACTCTTTTTGTTTCCTTTCACAAGGATTTTCTTTTTCTTTCTTTTTTTCTTTTCTTTTCTTTTTTTTCATATTTTTCTCTTTTTTATTTTCTTTTTCAACCTCATAGAAACCAACCAATGAGTAAACAATCATTCTCTCCCCAACTTGAATTCAACCACATCATCATGTGAATACTCCCTACTTTCTAAGGCAAGGTAAAAATTCATACAACAACACAAAGTTGAGGGTTCAAGAAAAAATAATCAATCAAAATCCATACAAAAAGTGAATTCAATACTCATAGACTAGCATTAAGTTTAAACAACATGGATAATGATAGAAAGGCACAAAGGGGTTTATCAAATGCTCACAAACTCACAGGATGAATTGACTATTTGGCTAGGTAGTTGTGCTCAAAATGAAACAAAATGCCTTGATCCTTTTCATGGTTTCATATAATCAACACAAACAAAAGATTAAGCATAATAAAATCCAGTTAGAACAAGAATATTGGTACTCCGCGCATATATGAACAATGGAAAGCTACCTCACAAAAAGGGTGGGAACTAAAGTGATTCACATCAAGAACAAGTATACAAAAGAATGAATGGCATGGAAGTTTGTAAAAAGCCTAAGTATCACGAATATCCTAAAGTCTAGAAAGCGATAAACATATACCTTGGACATGTACAAAACTTAACAATATCATTTCCATACATCCGCAAGTTGAAACGATCAAACTTGAAACATCGCCTCAAACTTCCTCAAGCTACTCAAAACAAGCTCTTAGACAAACTCAAAAACTATTAATATAAAAAAACTAAAAGACTGGCAGAAATTGTCTAAACAATTTTAAAAGGGAAGATTTGAAATTTTAGAGCTGGTCCGATTTAAATTTGTTTAGACAATTGCACCATACTACATAAACTAAACAACAACAAAAGAAAATAATACAACATGCTTGTTTTACGTCGTAAGCTCGACGCCTGTTATTTAAGAACGTTCCTCCTTGTTGCTTCCACCCGGTTATTCCTAACTAACACGCGCGCAAACGTGAAAAGAAACAAACAATGATATAACAAATTCACAAGTATAAGTATTAATAATAACAAGTGAAAATATACAATATGTACGATATCTACAAAACTCAAAAACAAGGACAATCACCGATAAAGATTTGTAAAGCAAATTAGATACAACGCAATGGGCGAAAAATATACACGAGTTCAAAGTAAATACATATACAACAACCCAACAAAGAAGAAATACACAAAGAAGAAAAGAAATAAACCAAACATCTCGCGGTTTGTCAATGTCGGTCGATGAGAAATCCACCCCAGATCATCCATGTGCAAGCTTAAATGTTGTTTTGTAAGCTAATCATACTGAAAAATTAGTTTGATGGAGTTGGGAGCAAAAATCCCCAAAACCATAACCTAAAAAATGAATGAAATGAACTTAAATAGAATTTTGGTTCAGACAAATTTGCCCAGCGAAATGAGGCTTCACCCGCGAATTTCCTTAGTTCTCTCAGGCCAGCTGCGCAATATTACAGCCTGGCAAAAAGTATCTTCCTTCTCCCGGCGAAGGGAAGCTTCGTCTGGCGAATGTCTCAAAACTCGCCCAGCGAACAAGACACGAGCACTATACAGAAGCTACTGTAATTTCCAACTTTTTCTCTCGCCTCGCCCGGCGAAAATCTCAAATTCACCTGGCGAAAGGAAGCTTCGCCCGGCGAAAGTTGACTGACAGCATTTTTCTGCTGCAGTTCTTTATTTGCTTCCTCCTTTTATTGATCCAAATGGTGCATCCTGAAGCTTTTATTACTCGTTGCTCCAACAATGCTTATTTACCTATTAAATGAAGGGAAAACTATTAATCGTTACATGATTGAATCAAAAACACAAGTATACACTAACTAATGTATTTATACACAAAATTGGAGAATTATTAACTGAAATTACACTAAAACTCGAAAAGTGTCACAAAACTATATACACAAAAACACTACAAAATAACACTTATCAGGGATCTCTACTTCTATGGGGAGCACTGCTTCCATGCCATATACTAGAGAGAAATGGGTTGCCCCTGTTGAGGTGCGGACAGATGTGTGATAACTGTGAAGAGCATAGGGCAGCATCTCACGCCAATCTTTGTAGGTTACGACCATCTTCTTAATGATCTTCTTGATATTCTTGTTAGCCGTTTCTACCGCTCCATTCATTTTAGGTCGGTAGAGAGATGAGTTATGGTGTTCGATCTAGAACTCATCACACAACTCTTTCATCATCTTGTTGTTCAAGTTAGATCCATTATCTGTAATGATCTAGCTTGTAACACCATAATGGCAGATGAGATTGTTCTTGATAAATCAGACCATCACTTGTCAGGTTACATTGGTGTATGATAATGCTTCAACCCATTTGGTGAAGTAATCAATGGCTACCAGGATGAACCGATGTCCGTTTGACGCTTTAGGTTCAATCATGCCAATCTTGTTGATTCCCCATATAGAAAAAGGCCATGGAGAAGAAAGAACTTTAAGATGTGTTGGCGGTACATGGATTTTGTCAGCGTATATCTGACACTTGTGACACCTCCTCATGTACTGGTAGCAATCGGATTCCATTGTCAGCCAATAATATCTTGCTCTCAGAATTTTTGTTGCCATTGTATGCCCATTGGCATGAGTGCCAAAGGAACCTTCATGGATTTCTTTCATTAACATGTTCACTTCTCGTCTATCCATGCATCTGAGCAAGACCATGTCGAAGTTTCTCTTATAAAGTGTATTACTGTTCAAGAAGAAGTTTCCAGCCAATCTTCTAAGAGTCTTCCTATATTTTCTTGATGCCCCGGGCGGGTATTCTTGTCTTTAAAGGAAACACTTGATATCATGATACCATGGTTTGTCATCTATGACTGCTTCAACTGCAAATATGTAAGCGGTCCTATCAAGGCACATTATGCCAATCTTAGGTACGTTGTTCCATTGACTCACACTAATCATGGAGGATAGGGTGGCTAATGCATCAGCCATGTGATTTTCTTCACGAGGGATATGATGAAACTTGATTCTGTTAAAGACTGGTAACATCCTTCTCGCATAGTCTTTGTAAGGAATCAATCCTGATTGATATGTGTTCCACTCTCCTTTAATGTGATTGATAACCAAGGATGAGTCTCCATACACATCCAAGTTCTTTATCCTTAATTCGATTGCTTCTTCGAGACCCATGATACAAGCTTCATATTCGGCCTCATTGTTTGTGCATTTGAATGTCAATCTAGCAGTGAAAGGAATATGGGTACCCTGAGGTGTTACGATGATTGTCCCAAATCCGTTTCCATAAGTGTTGACAACTCTGTCAAAAATTAGTCCCCATTAGGAACCTGGTTCTGGCCCTTCACTGGGTAGCAGTTCATCGCAATCTTTCATTTTCAAGTACATAACATCTTTGTCTGGGAAGTCAAATTTGACTGATTCCTGACCGTCAATTGGTTGATGAGCCAAATGATCGGCTAAAATACTTCCTTTTACGACTTTCTGAGCATGGTACTCGATGTCGTATTCCGATAACAACATCTGTCAACGGGAAATCCTTCCCGTGAGAGCAGGTTTTTCAAAGACGTACTTGATCGGATCCATTTCAGAGATTAACCAAGTAGTGTGACAAATCATGTATTGGCGAAGACATTTAGCTGCCCAAGCTAGAGCGCAACAAGTTTTCTCGAGCATAGTGCATCGAGTTTCATAGTCCGTGAACTTCTTGCTCAAGTAATAAATGGTCGATTCTTTTCTCTTTGTCTCATTTTATTGGCAAGCACACAACCCATGGAGTCTTCCAAGACTGTTGAGTAGATGATCAGTGGTCTTTCTTCCACTGGGAGAAAAAATAGGTGGATTCAACAGATATTCTTTGATGCTGTCGAATGCTCTTTGGCAATCTTCTATCCATACACAGCTTTGGTTCTTTCTGAGTAGTTTGAAGATTGGCGTGCATGTTGCGGCCACGAGAGATATGAATCTTGAGATGTAATTTAAACGTCCCAAAAATCCTCTGACCTGTTTTTTGGTCTTTGGAGGAGGCATTTCTTGAATGGCCTTGACTTTGTCGGGATCAACCTCAATTCCCTTTTGGTTGACGATCAATCCCAAGAGTTTTCCTGAGCAAACACTGAATGTACACTTATTAAGATTCATGCGGAGTTTGTATTTTCTCAGACGCTCGAATAACTTTGATAGGTGTTCCACATGATCTTCTTCTGTTTTAGATTTGGCAATCATGTCATCGACATACACTTCAATCTCTTTGTGCACCATGTCGTGAAACAGAGTTGTCATGGCCCTTTGATAGGTTGCCCCTGCGTTCTTTAGACCGAACGGCATTACCTTGTAACAAAAGGTGCCCCATGGGCTGATGAATGAAGTTTTCTCCATATGTTTTGGCGCCATTTTGATTTGATTATAGCCCGAGAATCCATCCATGAAGGAGAAGACTTTGAATTTCGCTATGTTGTCCACCAGCATGTCAATATGTGGTAGGGGAAGTCATCCTTTGGACTTGCTCTATTCAGATCCCTGTAGTCTACACATATTCTAACTTTTCTGTCTTTTTTTGGAACTGGTACTATGTTGGCTAACCATTGAGGATATTCTGAGGTGGCGAGGAAACCTGCGTCGATCTGCTTCTACACTTCCTCCTTAATTTAGATGGCCATATCTGGATGAGTCCTTCTCAGTCTTTGTTTTACCAGAGGACATTCTGTTTTAGTGGTAAGTGATGTTCCACGATGCTGGTATCCAACTCTGGCATATCCTGATAGGACCATGCAAATGCATCTGGAAATTCTTTGAGAAGTTTTATCAAGCCTTCTCTGATAGTTGAGCTGAGCAGTGCTTCAATCTTAACTTCTTTCTTTTCTTCTTCTGAACCTAAATTGACCGTTTCCAATAGCTCTTTATAAGTTTCAATGGACCTTTCCTCTTGTCTGAGTAGTCGAGAGATCTCTTCTGGAATTTCTTCGTCCTCTTCTTCTTCAGCTTCAAATACCGGGAAATCAAAGTTGGGAGAAGGCATTGGATCGTATATTTCAATGGGGTTTAAAACAAGCAATCTGCATGACATGATGATTTCTTTTTTTTTAGAAAAGACAGAGAGAATTCAAAAGTGTGTACAGTGTATTTTCTGAAAATGCTTGTTTTTATTTTGGGTTGTTTTTAGGATTACCATTTTCTGACAAATGAAAAGTGAAAACAGCACTAAATGCGAGAATTCAGAATGACATTATTTATTCATGATTTGTCGATTCTTGAAACACAACCCTATAAAACAAAACTCTACCGCTTTGGGCGAAGTGGAGAGGTACATTTATAGAAAAGTAAGCCCTATAAAACATCCATTTCACCCGGGCAAGGTGAAAGGTCAAAGCAAAGATGGTAATTACTTTGACTTATGGACGACTTTCGGGACATCGACTGCAACCCAATGGCGATGCACTCCTCTGTGAATCACAAAGTCTGGTACTTCCCTTCTTGGTTTGTCTTCAGAAATGGTACTGATTTCTGGTGGAGTAGGATCATTGGAGTCTTCTTCCCATGCAGAGTTATCATAGGAGGACTCTTCTATCGCATCTTCCATAGTGTTTTCACTCTCAAGAGGATCTCCCCATCCAGTTGGTTGGATGTCCTCGTATCTGATGTGAAAGCTTTCGGGAGCAGTATATTTGACTAGAAAGTCGTACTTGCCGCTTGGTTGTCCCAAGTTATCCCAGGTTTCTGTGGGAATAGAGGAGTCATCTTCCTCAATGACGTTGACATCAGGAAATGCATAGTTAATGAATTCTTGTCCTGCAATCTTTGTGGATTCATCACCAAGGTGTCGGACGTTTTCGGAATGTTCTGAGAAAGTTTTCATGACTCTGTGGGAGCATGGGTATTCTTTTCAAGATTACTCAGCTGATAGGCATTGTCCGGCAGACTCTTTTGCCCCAAGTCTTCCATGTATGGCTTCCAGATAGGCAAGTCTTCCAGGGGATCATAATAATCATAGTCAAAGTTGTCTTTCATCAGACTGTCTTCCTCTAATGAGTTGGGTGGAGCACGACATCCTTCGGGATCACAATCTCCGTAGATCATTCTGACGTCTGATCTGGGTATATATCTTGGGCTCTGCTTTGGAGAGTAGAATGGCATGTACGGTTCTCCTTGAGATATATAACCTTCATCGTTGAGATAAAATTTCCATTCCTCATCCGTATCGGGGGAGTCATTCTCGTTGATGGTGTGGACTTCTTGAGATACTGGGATGAGGAAGCCTCCGCTGTGGAAGAAATCCTGAATGGGACGAAAACTTTCGTCCTTCTTTGTAGTCTGGGTACAGGCCGGAGAGAAACCAATACCTTTTCTTGTCTTGTTATCAGTAGGAGTTACAATATATCCCCATCCTTTTATGTCACCACTCCCTATTACTTTGAGAGCGTCCTTGTATGAGGAAATCGATGTTCCTTTTTCTTGGTGATTCTCATTGCTCACCGAGAGTGCTTGAAATTGAGTTCCAACAACCTCCTCTGGTTCTACACAGGAGAACAATGATAAGTAGCTCACGATTAAAGCTTGCTCTCCACATACCGTGACTAATTTGTCATTCTTGATAAACTTCAACTTCTGGTGAAGTGTCGAAGTGACTGCCCCAGCTTCGTGTATCCAAGGTCTTCCTAATAAATAGTTGTATTCTGCTCGGACGTCCATGACCTGGAAAGTAACTTGGAAAGCGTGAGGACCAATGGTTATGGGAAGATCAACTTCGCCGATAACTGTTTTTCTGGATCCATCAAAGGCTTTGACGATGATCTCACTGCCTCTCATCGGAGTTCCTTGAAAAGAAAGTCGAACCAAAGTTGACCTTGGCATGACATTTAAAGATGAACCTGTGTCTACCAGTACGCTGGCTAAAGCATCGTCTTGGTAATTGACTGTGATATTTAGTGCCATATTATGGTTCTTGCCTTCCTCCGGCAGTTCTTCATCACTGAATCCCAAGTTGTTGCACCAAGTGAAGTTGGAGATAATGCTGTCAAATTATCCTACTGTCACATCTTGTTCTACAAAGGCCTGTTCCAAGACTCTCTATAGAGCTTCCCTGTGAGCTTTTGAACTAAGTAGGAGAGATAGTATAGAGATTCGAGATGGAGTTTGCAACAATTGATCCACAATGTTGTACTTGCTTTTCTGGATGAGCTTTAGCATCTCATCGTTGTTCTTTACAGGTTCTGTATTGCTAGATTGACCGACTTGTTGGTTAGGAACTTCGACTTGAGGTTCCTTTTCTTTGGTAGGCTCTCCAACTCCTCTGTTAAAGATCTGACTGCTCCGGGTAACTCGACTGATGTCGGCAATGTTCACAACGGATGGTAATGGAGTTTCTTTTCCATTATCTACGGTCGTTTCACCGTACTTGTACGGGATAGCCTTTTGTGACTTGTACGGTATTGGACCTAGCAAGTAGATGACTACTGGGCCTTTTTGGGCCTTTTGACCGTCGTAGGCCACCTCAATCAACTCTAAGTTTGGAATTTTCCTACTATCAAGAGAGACTTTTGACTCATTGAGCTGACAGTGTTTTTGTTTTGACCAGGGAGGTAATCTTGTATCACGTTGATTAATTCAGAATTCGAGCATGGTTGAATCTCCTTTCGGTCTAACTGATGCTGGAGGGCTGCTCGCACTAGATAGCATCCTTGGTTATTTTCCGAGCATACTCTACAGCTTTCATAATTATGAGGTGCTACCCGGCCATATCCGCTTTGTATGTAGTGCATCCTTACTAGATCCGTTTCTATTGAGCCGATATCACAACTTTGATGTCTTCCAGGATTCCCATCAGTTATGCTAATCTGTTGTGTGTCTTCATCCAGGTAGATCGGAAGCCAGCAGTGGTCCAACAGATGTTGAAGAGTCATTTGTACAAGCACACACCCTTGGTCATTTTCGTAGCATGTAATTCCACTAGACTGGTATTCATCAAGCGTATGTCAAAGATTTGAACCATATTGACTTGATGATTACTCCTTTCATGGTAGTCTTGGATCCATCCGAGATCTATTTGACGTTGGAGGGCCTCTTGTATAAAAGAGCATCCCTGATTGTCTTTTGAGCAGATCGAACAAGTGATGTAATTGTGTCGTGGCAGATTGTAATACTGACTTTGTCTTGAATGCCATGCCACTAAATTGACGTTCATTATACGGATGTTGTGGTTCTAAACAATGTTAGGATGTGCATGGGCCATGTTTACTTCACGAATCCTGTGATCATGAATCCAACCCGGATCCATTTGTTCTTGTAGAGCTGCTTGTACTATGGCATACCCTTGATTGTCCTTGGAGCAGATATCACACTGATGATAGTTGTGAGATGGCACATGGTCGTACCCGCTCTATCTGCAATGCATTTTTACTAAGTTGGTTCCCAGTAAGCGTACCTTGTGAATTTGATAACTTTTGATAGGTTCTCCTTCAATCAAATTCACTGTGGTCTTCTCATGTTGCGGTAACGGGTTCGTCTTAACATTTGGATTAGTATATTTGAAAGATAAAACCCCGTTCCTGACAAGCTTTTGTACATCAGACTTGAAGCTGAGACAATTCTCAAAGTTATATCTTGATCCTCCTTGATGGTAAGGGCAAGTTTAATCTACTTTGAACCAAAAAAATGGATTTTCTGGTACTGCGAGAGGAGTCCTGGTTTGAACGTGCCCTTTGGCCAGTAGAAGTGGAAATAGTTATGCGTACAACATTGGTATAGGGTCGAACCCTGATGGTCGTGTAGTACGATTGTTGTTATTGTATTGCAGGCGAGCCTGCTGAAGAGCCTGTTACGGCCTTTGCTGTTACTGTTGTTGACTTGGCTGGCTCTGAGCAACCTGAGGTTGATACGTCAGAGCTGGCGCTGGGTTGATAGCGGGAGTTACTGCTGCTACAGTTGATACCTTCGCCTTTGCTTTCCCAGAGAGATATTACTGATATCTTGCTCTTTCTTCTTTTGGAAAGCACTGTCGTATCTTTTGGCATAGCTAGATGGCTCTGCATCTTTGACCAATCGTCCTTCTTGGACTACTTCTTCAAGGCGTACTCCCATGTGTCATACTCCAAATTTTGACCACTAAGATTTCCCATCATTGTGCAAATCATCATCACAATATGGGTGAACCATCATGCCTCACCAAATGCCTCAAGGGTTGTTGAGCATTCACTACAATCAAAATTAGGGTTTTAAGCCCTCTCAGAGCCTTAGACTAAGGATCAATCAAGGAATGACATGATCTTCAACTTGTTTAACCTCTCAAACATCCACAATGGATCAAGAGGACTCCCACTTCAAGGATTAAGCACAAGGTTGCTCCCTTCTAGGTGGATCAAGCTTCAAGATCGACAGTGTCACCAAATTAGGGGTTTGGTCGACCAGGGCCTCCAGATGGAAATTTTTCATCTGGGCAGGCCAATGATCCAAAACACAACCTAATGTACTCCATGGAACCTTATGGACCCATTCATCAAGTCAATTTTGCCTCAGGGAATGCATACATCAAAAATCAGGAATTAGGGTTTCTTGACCTAATTCACCCCTAAGTTGACTTTTGGGACAAATCATGAGCCAAGACCTCAAGAGAGGGTTTGAGGGTCTCTAATGAACTATATTGATCCATTTGGAACAATGGATTAATCCAAGAAGCTTGAGCAACAAGTCTCAATTTCATCTGCACCACAATTAGGGTTTCGCGAGGAAAGTCAACTGTAACTTTAACTTTTGACCAGGACATGCTCCCAAGCCCTAGGACATGCCCCAACATACCCTATGACACCCTTGGAACATGTCCATCAAGTTTGATTTAGGTCAAGGACATGATTTCATGAAGAATTGCACAGTTTGGAATTCATCTGATAAAAAGTCAACTGTGCACAAAAGTCAACTTTGACTTTTTGAGATTTTTCACCAAAATGGATTTTTAACCCTAAAATGATGTTAATGTATGATTTGGATCATCATTCATCAAGAAAAATCAAAGAAAGTGGGATAACTTGTAAAAGGGGTAACCATAAAACTTAGAAATTTTTCTAAGTTATGGAAAAAGTACCACTAATACACTAACTTTGGAGGATCATAACTCCTAAACCACATGGCCATTTTTTCTCATCCAAAGATGGATTTGTAGCCATCATTACCCTCTACAAAAACTTCAACTAGACCTAAGTCCAATTCATTAAGGATTTTGAGTTATGGAGTGATCAAAATCAAGAAATCACACTTTGTTCCAACACTTAGTGAAAATTTCACTAAGTCAGATTTTGCTTCACTTTTTGCCAAATGTAGAGGGATTTTTCACTTGGAATCAGAAGAGATCAAAACCAAACTTGTTCAAACAGTTGTTGTATCATGTAAGGGCTTTCCAAAATAGCCAAGAACATTGCCAAATTCAACTTACACCATGAGATATGACATTGTCAAGTTGCCTTGCTGAAATCTGTCAAAGGCAAGGCAGATTTTGCATTTTGGCTCGATTTGCCAAAATCAGCCAAATTCAAATGCTCTTATCCACTTGGACACCTCAGAGGATTGAATCTAAAGGGGACAATCACTGAGCCAAGCCTCCAAAGTCCATGGAACAAGAAATAGCATGTTGAACCTAGAATGGCCAAAATAGGGACAAGACTCCAAATTTGGATTGAAGCATTCAATGGAAGGATCAAGGTGGCATGGACTGAGCCATTCTCATCTGAAATCAGTCAAGACTTATCCAAGACCAAGGGAACCAAAGCTCTGTGCCCTAACCTCTATTCAATGGCTAGAGGAGACTTGGATTTTCATTTGCCAACATTGGCCAAACCTACTTACCAGCTGTCATTCACTATTCCTTGCAAAACAAACTTGCTCTACTATAAATAGAGCTCAATTGTGATCAGTTTGAGTACACCAAAGCCATCAAATAGACGCTTTTCTCAAAATCTCTTCTTTCACTCAAATTTTGCCTTCTAAGGCAAGTCACTATCGGGTTTTGAGTTTGAGAGCAATTCCAACCAAACCAATCACTCACACACCTCACATACATCACATATGAGCTGATCAAACACTTAGATCACTTCTGAAACACCAATTTCACAAAATCACCAGCTGGTTGCTTAAATTTTCAATCAAGTTGCAGCTGAGGTACCACAAAGTGATCCAGCCAATTTCAATCAAGTCCAACCATTCAAACACACTCCATAGGGTGTAGGGAAGCTGTTCAGATCATCACCACTCATCTGTAACACCTCCAAATCAAAAATCACATTGCACTTGCTGTCACGGCTTAGAGGTAAGCACATACTTGGTCATCTCTCAATCTATGCATATTTCCTCGCACAATAATTTGGCCATATGTTCATAATCATGCATGGAATGTTTTCCCTCAATTAATTGCATTGTTTGAATCGTGTATCAAAAATCCTAGCCTTCATGCAGAAATTAGGGCTCTTGAGGATTTTTCATGATTTCTTGTTGTATGTTTAATTTAAATGAAATTAATGGACATAGACGTGATCGTGAGGTTGAGACGAGCATAATGATATGTGGATTGCATGTTATAATCAAGTATTCAGTGAGATTGGATAGAAAATGCAAATCTGGGCAAGGCAGAACACGCGCGTGTTCTTGGTCCATGTTCTTGGCGCCATTTTCATAAATTCAAATATTTGAATTTTGTGATTTTATTTAATTGATTCAAAAATTAATTTCTCTCTGAGTTTTAATGATTTTGAGTTGATTCTTTTTTTAATAATTCACAAAAATGTTAAAATATTTTATTTTATCAAAAAATCCCAAAAATATTATTTATTTCATATAATTGATATTTTTGCAAAGAATTAATGTTTTAATTGTTTTTTGACATTTTAAATATTTTGTCTACATTGATTTTGCAACTTTTAATGCTTTCTAATTATTTTGTAGGTCAATACTTAATTTTTGAAGCATTAATCCAAAATCACAATTTGTTTTTCACATGTTAAACAATTTTGATCATTTTAATTGAATTTTTATTCAATTAAATACATTTTTGAAAACAAATTAGGGTTTTTGGATTAATTCAACCCTCATAAATTATTTTCAAAACACTTTGGGCCTCTAATAGAGTGTAAGACCCAATCCTTTCTTGACCAAAACATTTTGGACCTCAGTATTGTATAAGTCCCGATACCGTCAAAAAACAAACGGCGCGATCGTCGCCTTTCAAAATAACCTCTGGGCCTACCCTCGAGTAGTAAGGCCCATTTCTTTTCTTAAAACTCATTTGGGCCTCTAATAGAGTGTAAGACCCAACCCCCTTTAAACAGAAATCATTTGGGCCTCACTTATTGTATAAGTCCCTCTGCGTTAAGAGAAAACCTCGGCGCGATTGCCATTTCAAACGAAAAATCATCTGGGCCTACCCTCGTGTTATAAGCCCCATTCTCTTTCTTTAAAACTTTTTGGGCCTCTTGAAAGAGTGTAAGACCCATCCCTTTGTACAGAAAACATTTTGGGCCTCAGTCACTTGTATAAGTCCCTCTGTACAAATTCAAACAGTGCGCTCACTGATAAAACCCTGGGCCTCTCCTTGAGCTGTAAGCCCCAAATCTTTCTTTTTCAAAGCACTTTCTCCTTTGATTTTGAATATACTGTTGTTCTCAATCTTTCTTTGTTGAACAACTAACCAAATAACATGGAAGCTCTACAACCGAGTAAGTGGTTATTGCTTTCATTTACCGCTTTCATATACATATAACTGTATTGTGGGGCTGTTTCACTGTAAGTCTTCTTTCATAAACTCATAGCTACTGTGTAATAATAATATAGATATTTCGAGTTTCCCCGGCAACTACGTCTAAAACTAGGTGACGTCGTTTCGTTTATTCGTAGAAATAGACAACTAGATCCCCAATAGGATCACCAGATATAGTCTTCTCTCAGGCTGTCCTCATTAGGAATTGTCAAAAAACTCTACTCCCCAAGATGAATGTATTCTCCGTGAATGGCATCTTTGAGTTTCTTCCAAATTCTCAAACCTTCCTGACTTTGATCTATTCTCGGTGAATAGCATTGCCTTGAATTTCTCGGGGTTTGGGGACCCACAGGCTTCTTAAAAGCATCGTCCTCCTCTTGGGCATCGTACAAGGACCCACAAGCTTCCTAAAAGCAACCCCGCCTCCTCTTGGGCATAGTACAAGGACCCTACGGCTTCTTAGAAGTATTTACAGCCTCCTCTTAGGCTTCGTATAATGATCTCTTCCTCCGGGAATGATAGCCTTCTCTTGGGCTTAGTACAAGGACCCGTCGGCTTCTTAAAAAATTCCAGCCTCCTCTTGGGCTTCGTACAAATTGTCCCGACGACCTCCTAGAGGTATAGGAACAGAACTTAGTCATTTGCATAGAACAATCCTTTCATAGAGTCTACTACTGTTTCTCAAAGCACAGTACGAGAGATAAAACCCTAGACTTAGACAGTCTAACTTCTTTGAGTCTCAAAGACATTCTCAAGTGACCCCTTTGTTGAATAGGAAGGAAACCTGTAGACTTGGACAGTCTCAATACCCTTTGGATTTCCCGTTTCCTCAAAGAGAGGGAAATATCCCTGATCCTCAAATCAAATCCCTGAGTACAGTGTTGCTCATATAAGAACTGATTTTCTCTTTCAAAATCAGTATACTGGACCTGTCACTTAACTGGAACAGTCGCCACAGCCTCCTCTTAGGCTTTGTATAAATGATCCTTCTCCAGTGACGTTTAGCCTCTCTCTCGGGCTTTGTACGAGACACATAAGAGACTCCCTCATTGAGTCAATCACCCTTTTTGCCTCTATCTCGGGCTTTATACGAGATACAAAAAGGTTCTTATTGAGCCAAATAAATGATAGCCTCCATCTCGGGCTTTATACGAGATACCAAAAGATTCCCTCGTTGAGTCAAAACCTTTTAGCCTCTCTCTCGGGCTTTGTACGAGACATATATCAGCCTCCTCTTAGGCTTTGTATAAGAAAATCACTGGTTAATCCAATTAACCTTTTAGCATCAAAACTGTGCCTCGTTCACAGTACACAAACATCAATAACTCCTTCCTCTTCATCTAATTGCTGTAAGCGGCAAGCCTCTGGATCATCTACATCCATGACACTGTCCCTCTTTTAGCATGAGAAATTCCTAAGGAAAGATAGCATTGCTCTACACTGAGTTAAAATCTTCCCCTTCAGGTTAAAACCCCCTATAAAGGAAATTATGGCATTGCTAGGATCCGCGTATCCCGGTTAAAGTAATTCTCCTTTATAAACAGTTGTGACATACAACTCCCCCTTTAGAGATGACAAATTCTCTCTAAAGTCAACACCTTTTCAGCTTCATATCTTGGGCTTTGAACAAGATACAGATAAACCTTTCAGCTTCACATCTTGGGCTTTGAACAAGATACAAATCACCTTTCGCTTCACGTCTTGGGCTTTGAACAAGACACCAAAAACAACCATTTCCTCCCATAGAATAGAAGGAACTACGAACGCTATGATTTCCCTGTTTCGGTAAACGGGAATACGTAGGCATAAGATCGGAAGAAAAAATCTTAGCGAGCACAACCAACAAAAAACCCAAATCCCATATCTCCATCAATCAAAAGCAGTAATTCAAAAACATCAGTCCTAACATCCTAATCCTTGTTCCCCGTCAGAAACCTTCTGTCTAGATAAAAACCAGTATTGGTGAAAATACAAATAACCAGTACAAAGGCCCCCCCACATTGATAGCATATGTAACCTAACAGACCGCTGTTTAAACTCAGTATGCAAGCAGGGTTAATTGGAGACATATATTTCCCTTCCTTCATCAGCTTTAATAGGATAAAAAATGAATCGACCTGTAGTTTTAAGCTCAACCGCAGAGAGCGACCAGCGCTTAAGAACCGCGTCCAAAATCGCTCGCTACAGGAAAAATGGCGCCCACCGTGGGGCCTGTGAAAGTTAGATCTAGGCACGGTCTTCCTTTTCTTTTCACCTCTTGTTTAAATACCACAGATTGGGGCTTCCGTCAGGGAACCCATTTTCTGTCAGGAACTTAGGATTCTTAGCCTCATAGGTCTAGGATGATTAGGACAAATATATATACTGCTTTTCCTAATTACTATACATGTTTATTTTTCTGCTAATGGGAATGCGGGTGATGCCGTATGTGGAAAGAATGAGTATACACCTAAGATAAGTGGTGGCGACGGGGTCGACCATCAACCTCAGTGGAGGCTGACCAACGCAACCCATTCTCTCACCTAGACAATGGGCCGGTTGTTAAGTCTGAGAAGGTGGGGAGCCAAACCCTTTCGTAGTGCGGAAACTATCGGAAATAGTTGTTACGCGATACTACACTCATTTGAGGCTGGTGATCTATTCTCGGTGAATGGCACTTACTCTAAGATTGCTCTACAACTCGCTGGCGATCTGCTTGTTGTTTTGCTTTCCTGGGAGGAGCTGATGATAATGAGTACAGGTACAAAAATCACCCTAGTATAAACCTTTGGGGATGGGTAGAGCCTTGACTTCATGACAACGACCCTTTGACCCCATGTTTTTTCTATGTTTTTGTGTGCTGCATTCATGCATTCATTTAATAAAACATTAAAACATTCAAAAAAATCTTCTCTTCTAGTCTCTCTGTTCTTTCAAAATAAACTAAGACTGTGATTGCAAATATCAGAGAAAAGGATTGCACTAATGGATTTCGGTAGAAGGAGAACTCACCAGTATACCTTCAAGGTTCCAAAACTAGAGGATTTGAGAAGGTTAGCGAGAATGATCACTAACCCAGAGGCTTTTAGAGCCAAGCACGGAGGTTTGCTACCACTATTAAGAGTCCATGTGATTGAGGGAATCATGGATGCGCTCGTTCAGTTCTACGATCCGGTTTATCACTATTTCACATTTCTGGATTACCAGCTTGCACCAACGCTGGAGGAGTATTCTCACCTGATCGATCTACACATTACGGATCGAGCTCCATTTTCTGGACTGGAAGAAATTCCAAAGAATCAGACCATTGCGAGAGCAATTCATTTGGACGAGTCTGAGGTCAGGACTCACTTAACCACTAAGGGTGGCATCCAAGGTTTGCCAGCCCAGTTCTTGACAAAGAAGGCCCTATATTTTGCCAGTATAGGAAACGTGATTGCTTTTGAAAACATCTTTGTCTTGCTCACCTACGGGTTATTCTTGTTTCGCAACATCAATAACTTCGTCGATATTAACTCCATTAAGGTTTTTCTCATTGGAAATCCTGTGCCGACTTTGCTCGCAGATGCGTATCATTCTGTACACTCGGGAAATTTGTACAGCGGAGGGGAGATCACATGCTGTGTACCTTTGCTTTACAAATGGTTTATCTCTCACTTGCCCAAGTCTGCTGCTTTTTGGGATTCCAAGAGTGCCTTACGTTGGTCGCAGAAGATCATGTCTCTTACCAACTCGGATATAGATTGGTGTAATAGGATTTATGAGGGAATCAGGATCATTGACCGTTGAGGAAACTTCCCCAACATACCCCTTATAGGAACTAAAGGAGGAATCAACTACCATCCGGTATTGATTCGCCGTCAATTTGGATACCCGATGAGACACATCCCACTGGGTGTTCATCTGGAAGGTCTTTTCTTCAAAGAAGGAGAAAACGACAGAGCACTAAAGATGGAAATAGTGCACGCTTGGAAGCATGTTCTTAAGAAAGGACGAGAGTCTCTGGGAAAACCAGACTGTGTCTCGGTGGAGCCTTATCTCCATTGGGTACAAATTAGAGCTCTCAAGCTAAAGATGCCTTATCCTCGTTACGGGATTCTTCCGCCGAGGGAATATGTCATGTACTTCATGAAGGAAACTAAAAAGCTTCAGGTTACTCTCAACAAAGTTCAAAAGGAGAGAAGGTCTTGGAAGAACAAGTACCGCACCCTCGACGTAGAGTGCATCAAAATACAACAACTACTGAAAGAGAAAGATGCTCTGATTGAAATTTTGGAGCAACATGCTGTAGATAATCAGGATGACCAAGGAATTTGCTCGCTCCTTTCACTTAGCAAAGGAATGACAACCCGACAACGGCCCAAGAGCCCCGGTCAAAGAAAAGGAAGATACCAGAATCAGCACCTGATTTCTCTTCAGAGAGAACTCAGGACCCATTAGTTTAGGTTTCTATTTCTGCACTTTGTAATTTACTGTATTTCCACTTCTGTAATCTTTTGAATTTCAATAAAAAGGGTTTTCCCCACTATTTGATATTTGCAATCTAATTATCAAAGTTTATTTTGATTAAACTAAGAAAAACAATTAATATAATCATTGCATTCATCATTCTCACGTAACGCATTCTTCTTCCCTACGAATCTCACATTTGTGTCTCGGTTCTAGAGTCAAACTGTCTCATTCGTACAATACTCGGGCCAATCGTCAGAAAAGGATGGATGATCTTGAGGAAGAAAACAGAGAGTTGAAAGAAGAGATCGACGCTCTAAGGGAGGATATGAGAAAGCTTCGTAACGACATACAAGCCATGGCAGAAGCTCAGCTACAAAGAACTGTGATCTCAGAGATCACCTCAACGCCCATAGTGGAGAGGTATGATCCTAGGTATCAGATATCGAAAGATCGTCCTTGGGGCATGCCTGTTAACTATATCCCGGAAGGATATGTTTCGCCGATCACTGAAGATCAGGGAATCACAACAGAAGCCGCTGGGCCTGAAGGTTACAAACTTCGGGAAATAGAAGATGCCAGGGGCATACTGAAGACTCCTGAAGGTTACAAACTTCGGGAAACACCAAGACTCACTGCTGCCATAGTCAGGTACCACCCCCTGTGGTGCACACTGTCCCGGAAGGACAGATTCCACCAACACCTTCTGGTAAGAAGGATACTATGTTCGATAGAATGGATGAATTCCAGGAACAGTTCTTGGAAATGCAGAAGGAACTGCAGGCCATTCACGGTCAGGATTTGTTTGGAAAGGAGGCCGCAGATCTCTGCTTGGTCCCAAATGTGAAAGTCCCGCATAAGTTCCAAGTGCCCGACTTTGAAAAATATAAGGGTAACTCTTGCCCTCAGAGCCATCTGGTGATGTACGCTCGGCGAATGTCAGCTCAGACAGAGAATCAGGACCTACTGATTCACTACTTCCAGGATAGTTTAACCGGTACCGCACTCAAATGGTACATGGGTTTAAACCGCGCCACGATCAGCACTTTCAGAGATCTTGGCACTGCCTTCCTCTAATAATACAAATACAATTTAGACATGGCACCCGACAGAGATCAACTCAGATCGATGTCGCAAAAGGACAAGGAAACCTTTAAGGAGTACGCTCAAAGGTGGCGTGAAATCGCCGCTTAAATTTGTCCACCTCTTGAGGAAAAAGAGATGACAAAGATCTTCTTAAAGACCTTAAGCTCATTTTACTATGACCGAATAGTTGCCAGTGCGCCCAGTGATTTCACCGAAATGGTCGGCATGGGCGTACGTCTTGAGGAAGCCGTCCGAGAAGGACGTTTGGTAAAAGACACTGGATCGACGAGCGGTACTAAAAAATATGGTAGTGCTCTCCCTAAGAAAAAAGAGCAAGATATTGGGAATATCTCTCTCGGAAAGCAAAGACGACGTTATCAACCGATAGCAGCTGTGACTCCTGCTATCAACCCTGCGTCTATTCCTACGTATCAACCTCAGGTTGCGCAGAGCCAACCTGACCAGCAAAGGACACAACAGCCTCTTCAGCAGGCTCGTCCTCCATATAGCAACAACCGTACAACACGGCCACCAGGATTTGATCCTATACCCGTGACGTATGCAGAACTATTTCCATTACTACTGGCTAAGGGGAACATTCAGACTAAATCTCCTCTTACAGTACCGGAAAATCTGCCTTTTTGGTTTAAGGTGGATCAAACATGCCCTTATCATCAAGGAGGTTCAGGGCATAACATAGAGACTTGCCTCAATTTCAAGTCTGACATGCAAAAACTTGTTAGGAGCAGGGTCTTATCCTTCAAGGATATGAATCCCAATGTTCTTACGAACCCGCTGCCTCAACATGAGAAAGTTGCAATCAATCTGATTGAGAAAGAGACTAACAATGTCTATCAAATTCAAGATGTACTCTTGTTAAAGACCAATCTGGTCAAGATGCATTGTAGATAGAGTGGATATGGCCATGTGCCACCTCATAATTATCATCAGTGTAATATCTGCTCTAAAGACAATCAAGGATGTTAGGTAGTGCAAGCAGCTCTACAGGAACAAATGGATCTCGGATGGATCCAGGAGCACCGAGTTCGTGGAGTTAACATGGTCTACACGAATTCCAACATCATTCAGAACCACGACATCCGTGCAATGAATGTCAACTTGGTGGCGATGCACTAAAGGCAAAGCCAGTATCATAATCTGCTGCGGCACGATTACAGTTCTTGTCTGATTTGCTCGGTAAACAAACAGGGATGCTCTTTCATACAAGAGGCCCTCCAGCGTCAGATGGATCTTGGATGGATCCAAGACTACCATGATAGGAACTTCTATCAAATCAACATGGTTCAGATCTTCGATATTCGCATAATGAATACCAACCTGGTAGAGTTACATGCTGAGCAAGTCCGACTCGGATTCTTAATATCACATGACTATCAAAGTTGTAAAGCAGGTTGCGAAAACGATCGAGGTTGTACCCTTGTCCAGGAGGCACTTCAGCATTTGTTAAATCATTGGTGGATGCCAATCTACATGGATGAAGATACTCAGCAGATTAGTATCAGTAATAGAAACCCCACTCGGCGTTAGAGTCAGGACGCCCGATCTGTGGAACCTAACCTAGTGAGGTTACATTGTATTCAAAGTGGGCGTGGCCAGGTGCCACCACACAACTATGACAGTTGCGGCATCTGTTTGGAAAGTAACCAAGGGTGTTACCTTGTGAGAGCAGCTCTTCAGGGTCAGGTCGATCATGGAGAAATTCGTCCATATCCGGGTTCTTGACCCACCAACTGGTCGCCGAACTACCTTGCCGAGCAAGTTGAGGATGTTGTCACAATCTCTGGTCATCACAGGACTAGGGATGTTTTTGCCATCATCCCTCTACTTGACGAATCTAAGGTTCCCAGCCGGGAACGAATTGAGATTACTTACGATGGTCAGAAAAATCAGAGGGCTCCTGTAGTCATCTATCTACCAGGACCGCTACCGTATGAATCAGCTAAGGCGATCCCTTACAAATACGGTGCAACGATAATTGAGAATGGAAAGGAAATTCCATTACCCTCCGTCGTGAATATTGCAGACATTAGTCGTGTAACACGGAGTGGTAGAATCTTCAACTGAGGGGTTGGGGAACTTAACAAGGAAAAGGAACTTCAGACAGAAGCTCCCGATCCCCCAGTCGGTCAATCCAGTAATCCCGACCTTTCGAAAAATGATGATGAGATGCTGAAGCTCATCCAAATGAGTGAATATAACATTGTTGGTCAGCTGTTACATACTCCTTCAAAGATCTCGGTATTATCACTATTACTCAGTTCAGAAGCCCACAGGGAGGCTCTACAGAAAGTCTTGGAGTAAGCCTTTGTGGAACAGGATGTAACAATCAGACAGTTCGATCGCATTATCTTTAACATCACTTCCTGCAACAATTTGGGATTTAGTGATGAGGAATTACCCGAAGAGGGTCGCCGTCATAACATGGCGCTCAACATTACAGTTAACTGCCAGGACGATGCTTTAGCCAGCGTACTGGTAGACACAGGGTCAGCCCTGAATGTTATGCCGAAGTCCACTTTAATGCAATTATCATTCAAGGGCCCTCTGATGAGAGTCAGCGAGGTTGTCGTCAAAGCATTCGACGGATCCAAAAAAACGGTTATCGGCGAAGTTGATCTTCCCATAACTATTGGTCCTCACACTTTCCAAGTCACTTTCCAGGTCATGGATATTCGAGCAACGTATAGTTGTTTATTAGGAAGACCTTGGATACATCAGGCTGGAGTGGTTACTTCGACCCTCCACCAAAAGCTAAAGTTCATCAAGAACGATCAACTTGTCACGGTTTGTGGGGAACAAGCCTTGCTTGTAAGCAACTTGTCATCATCTACTGGTATAGAACCCGAGGAGGTTATTGGAACTCAGTTCCAAGCATTTTCGGTGAGCAAGGACAATCATTTCAAAGGAGGAACCTCGATTTCCTCATACAAAGATGCTATTAAAGCGGTCGAGAGTACCGATACGACAGGATGGGGGCAGCTTGTCATTCCCATTGACAATAAAACAAAGAAGGGTCTTGGTTTTTCTGCAACCTGTACCCGGGCAGCTGCCAACGATGAAAGTCTTCATCCCCTTCAAAACTTATTCCACAGTGGAGGTTTTCTTCACCCAGTGTCTCAGACAGTTTATGCTATCAATGAGGAAGATCCCTCTGACACAGATGAAGAATAGAAGTCCTACCTTAACAAGGACGGTTATATGTCTCAGGAAGAGGTGCCTATGCCTTTTTGCTTTCCTACAGAAAGTCCAAGATTTATACCAAGATCAGATATCGAAATGATCTACGGGGATTGTGATCCGGAAGGATGCCGCGCTCCGCCAAACTCATTAGAGGAAGACACTCCGATGAAAGATAATTTTGACTACACCTACTATGGCCCAATGGATGGTCTGCCAATGTGGCAACCTTACCCAGAAAGCTTGGGGCAAGAAAGTCAGCCGAGTAATGAAGCTCAACTGACCGTCATTGAACAGAATACCTGTGTCCCCACCATGTCATGGGATCAATACTCAGGTCATTCAGAAACTACTCAACATGAAGATGAATTTGCAATGTTTGCAGGACTTGAATTCATCAACTATGCTTTTCCCGAGGTCAACGTCATTGAGAGAGATGACTCCTCCAGTTCCAAAGAAGTTTGGGACACTCTGGGAGAACCAAGTGGAAAATTTGACTATATGGTCAAGTACACCGCTCCCGAAAGCTCTCGTATCAGGCTCGAGGATATCCAGGCAACTGGATGGGGAGATGTACCTGAGAGCACAAATGCTATGCAAAATGCAACAGAGGAATTCTCCTATGATAATTCTGCCTGGGAGACAGATTCCAATGATCCAGCTCCAGCAGAAATCAGCGTCATTTCTGAAGACAAATCAAGGAAGGTGCCAGACTTTGTGATTCACCGAGGAGTTCGCTGCCAATGGGTTGCTGTCGATGTTCCGAAGGTCGTTCACCAGTCAAAGTAATTGCCATCTTTAACCTTTCACCCTGCCCAGGTGAAACAGATGTTTTGATAGGGCTCGCTTTCTGTAAATTTTCCCTCCTCGCTTTGCCCAAAGCAACAGAGTTTTGTTTTATAGGGCTGTAGTTTCAAGATTGGACTTGTTCATTAATAAAATAACGTCGTTCTGTAATTTCCGCATTAATTGTTGTTTTCTTTTTGCTTTTTCAGAAAATGGTAATCCTAAAAAACATGTAAAAATAAAAACAAGCAGTAAAATAAATACACTGCACACACTTGCATTTTCTCTATCTCTTCTAAACACGAATCATCACGTCATGCAGATTGCTTATTTTAAACCCCGTTGAAACATATGATCTGATGCCTTCTCCCAACTTTGAGTTCCCGGTATTCGAGGCTGAAGAAGAAAATGACAACGAAATTCCAGAAGAGATCTCTCGATTACTCAGACAAGAGGAAAGGTCCATTGAACCTCACAAAGAACCGTTGGAAACGGTAAACTTGGGTTCAGAGCAAGAGAGAAAAGAAATCAGGATCGGGGCACTGCTCAGTCCAACTGCCAGAGAGAGTTTGGTAAAGCTTCTCAGAGAATTTCCCGATGTATTCGCTTGGTCTTATCAGGATATGCCAGGGTTGGATACCAGCATCGTGGAACATCACTTACCGTTAAGATCGGAATGTTCGCCAGTAAAGCAAAGGTTGAGACGCACTCACTCGGACATGGCCATCAAAATCAAAGAGGAGGTACAGAAACAGATTGACGCGGGTTTCCTCGCTACAACTGAATATCCTCAATGGTTAGCCAACATCGTACCCGTTCCCAAAAAGGACGGAAAGGTCAGAATGTGTGTTGATTACAGAAATCTGAACAAGGAAAGTCCAAAGGACGACTTTCCTTTACCACACATTGACATGCTAGTTGACAGCACAGCAAAGTTCAAAGTATTCTCCTTCATGGATGGATTCTCGGGCTATAACCAGATCAAAATGGCGCCAAAAGACATGGAGAAAACTCCGTTCATTACCCCATGGGGTACCTTTTGTTACAAGGTAATGCCGTTCGGTTTGAAGAACGCCGGGGCAACCTATCAAAGGGCCATGACTACTCTGTTTCATGACATGATACATAAGGAAATCGAGGTATATGTCGATGATATGATTGCAAAATCAAAAACAGAGAGTGAGCACGTTGAACATCTGTCAAAATTGTTCGAACGTTTGAGAAAATTCAAGCTCCGCTTGAATCCCAACAAGTGCACCTTCGGTGTCCGTTCAGGGAAACTACTAGGGTTCATCGTCAGCCAGAAAGGAATTGAGGTTGATCCTGACAAGGTCAAGGCCATTCAAGAAATGCCTTCTCTGAAAACTGAAAAACAAGTCAGAGGATTCCTGGGACGTTTGAACTACATCTCCAGATTCATATTCCTTATGACCGCCACATGTGCGCCGATTTTCAAGTTACTCAAAAAGAACCAGGATTGCGTTTGGACAGAAGATTGCCAAACTGCCTTCGACAGTATTAAGGAATATCTGTTGAATCCTCTTATTCTATCACCTCCAGTGGAAGGAAGACCACTGATCATTTACCTCACAGTCGTAGAGGACTCAATGGGGTGTGTACTTGGCCAACAAGACGAAACCAAAAGGAAGGAGTCTGCCATCTACTATTTGAGCAAGAAATTCACTGACTGCGAGACTCGGTACACGATGCTTGAGAAAACTTGTTGTGCTTTGGCTTGGGCAGCCAAACGTCTTCGCCAATACATGATTCGTCATACTACTTGGTTGGTCTCCGAAATGGATCCAATCAAGTACGTATTTGAAAAACCTGCTCTTACGAGAAGAATTGCCCGTTGGCAGATGCTGTTATCAGAATATGACATAGAGTACCACGCTCAGAAAGCCGTTAAGGGAAGTATTTTAGTCGATCATTTGGCTCATCAACCGATTGACGATCAAGAATCAATCGGGTTTGACTTCCCAGACGAAAATGTCATGTATTTAAAAATGAAAGACTGCGATGAACCACTACCCAGTGAAGGACCAGAACCAGGTTCCCAATGGGGACTTATCTTTGACAGAGCAGTTAATCAATATGGAAATGGAATTGGGGCAATCATTGTTACCCCTCAGGGCACCCACATTCCTTTCACTGCTAGACTTACGTTCAAATGTACGAACAACGAGGCCGAATACGAAGCTTGTATCATGGGTCTCGAGGAAGCGATTGATTTAAGGATCAAAAATTTGGACGTAATGGCGACTCAGCCTTGGTTATCAATCAGATAAAAGGAGATTGGAACACATACCAATCAGGATTGATTCCTTACAAAGACTACGTAAGAAGGTTGCTACCTTTCTTCAACAGAGTTGAGTTTCATCACATCCCTCGTGATGAGAATCACATGGCTGATGCGTTAGCCACTATCTCTTCCATGATTAGTGTAGGTCAATGGAATGACCTACCTAAGATTGACATCATGCGCCTTGAACGGCCCGCTTACGTCTTCACGATTGAAGCAGTCATAGACGACAAACCTTGGTATCACGATATCAAATGCTTCCTTCAGAAACAAGAGTACCCATCTGGGGCACTCGGAAAAGACAGGAAAACCCTCAGAAGATTGGGTGGAAACTTCTTCCTGAGCGGTGACACTCTTTATAAGAGAAATTTTGACATGGTCTTGCTCCGATGCGTAGACAGACCAGAAGCAGACATGCTAATAAAAGAAATTCACGAAGGATCCTTTGGCACTCATGCCAATGGACGCGCAATGGCGAGAAAAATTCTGAGAGCAGGGTACTACTGGTTGACCATGGAATCCGACTGCTACAAGTACATGAGGAAATGTCACAAGTGTCAGATATACTCCGACAAAATTCATGTACCGCCATCACATCTCAAAGTTCTCTCTTCCCCATGGCCATTTGCCATATGGGGAATCGACATGATTGGCATGATTGAGCCCAAGGCTTCAAACGGACATTGGTTCATCCTGGTAGCCATTGACTATTTCACCAAGTGGGTCGAAGCAGCGTCATTCGCCAATGTAAACCGACAAGTGGTGGTCCGATTTATCAAAAACAATATCATCTGCCGTTATGGTGTTCCAAGCGAGATCATTACTGATAATGGATCTAACTTGAACAATAAGATGATGAAGGAGTTGTGCGCAGAGTTCAAGATCGAACATCATAACTCATCTCCCTACCGACCAAAGATGAACGGAGCGGTAGAAGCGGCTAACAAGAACATTAAGAAGATCGTTCAAAAGATGGTTATAACTTACAAAGACTGGCACGAGATGCTACCCTTTGCTCTTCACGGTTATCGCACATCTGTCCGCACTTCAACAGGGGCTACCCCTTTCTCTCTAGTATATGGCATGGAAGCAGTGCTCCCCATAGAAGTAGAGATCCCATCAATCCGGGTATTGATGGAAACCAAGCTCACCGAAGCTGAATAGTGTCAAAGTCGACACGACGAATTAAATCTGATCGAAGAAAAGAGAATCACGGCACTATGCCACGGTCAGTTGTATCAACAGAGAATGAAGAGGGCATTTAACAAAAAGGTCCGACCTCGTGTCTTCAGGAAAGGAGACCTCGTGCTCAAGAAGATACAATCATTTCTCACTGACTCCCGGGGTAAGTGGACTCCGAATTATGACGGCCCTTATGTAGTCACGAAAGCTTTCTCAGGCGGTGCCTTGAGACTTGCAACCATGGACGGAGAGGAATTTTCCTACCCCACGAATGTTGACGTAGTCAAGAAATACTTCGCCTAAACTAAAAAAAAAAAAAAAAAATCATCTTCCCGGTGGATTGGAAACATCATAGTACAATCCAGGCAAAAATTAGGGATAATGGCAAGTAACTATGTTCAACAGAGGCAAGTCCCTCAGCAGCAACAGTTACATCATCGGAAGAAAACTCCAGTTAAGGTCATCTTCGACAGAAGTTCAGGATGCCCTGAATTCAAAGTTGGTAGAAGGATAGTGGCCGTTATGTTTCAACGTAGCCCTTTTCCCTGTAAATTACCATTTTTAAACTTTGTAAACACTCAATGGAATCACGCGTTTGGCTGATCTCCATCTTATAAATAAAATTTGAGCCTTTGTGCTTTTGTTTGTAATTTTCATTTGTTTTAGCTTTACAGAACGACGTTGTTAAAATGATTAACGATTCTTGAAATAAAACAAAAATGAATTTACTTGTTAAAACTTTTTCTGCTTTTAAAATAAAGACGGCAATTTCTTTTGACTGTTAAACCTCAAAAGAACATCAATCACTTCTCCAGAGGTGAGCGAACTTCAAAGTGAAGAATCAAAGTACTCCTTCCATGCCAGTACGCCCGAATGAAGGGATCAACTGTGTCAGAGACCTTGTCTTGTCTGACACGCCACAGCAGAGTTCTTACCTCCTAAGCCCGATCAACGGTATTCCCCACAGGGATTATCTCTCCTAAGCAAGGTGGAATTGCTATCTTGAACCAGCGATATCTCTACACGCCCCGCGATGGCCGAGTATCCTGTCATGTTCATCTTTTAGTTTGTGTGTCGCGTCAGTTTTGTCTGCATATACATACATACATCATGCATTATTGATTTGCATTCACATTTCATATTGCATCGCTATCACTCTAGCCGGTCTTGTCCCTTAGTGATAGGAGTTCTCTCAATCGAGTTGTCAGTTCTTTCCTCGCCATGAAACGTTGTGTCTGAACAATCTCACCACCGGTGTATCTTTCGATCAGAGTCGGCATTCGACCACTTTGATAACTTGAACCTCTGAAAGGCCAGAGAACCTTCAACAGATGTCACTCTTCGCCATTGAAGATGATATCCTTGCTTTCCCGGATTAAAGAAAATCCCCAGAGAAAGCCTCTTAAGCAAGGGTTCGACAGTGCATCAGTATTTCTCAGAAAATCTGCTGATGAAAAGGTCATCGGCACCTCAAAATTGGACCCCATCATATGGCATTTCTCTGGGAAGATCCTGAGAAAAGTATGATGTAAGATCCCAAGCGACAGCAGTCTCCCAAGAGACCTGCTTTCCCCCAGTAGAAACAAATGGCATCTCCAACAGAGAAGTTTGTGCACCTCTACAACTCAGACGACTGGATTCCCCAGCGAGTCTGACATCAGAGTTTTTCCCTCAAATGGCATCTCCCTAGGAAAATTCTGCGAGAAGTTTGAAGGAAATCCGCTACAAATAGCGTTCCTTGTCAATAAAGTTTATTGACAAAAGAAACTAAGACCAGTTCCTTGGTAGGAAACCAGGATCGAGGGGAAGTTTACATCAGAAACTATGACCAGTTCCTTGGTAGGAAACCAGGATCGAGGGGAAGTTTACATCAGAAACTAAGACCAGTTCCTTGGTAGGAAACCAGGATCGAGGGGAAGTTTAAATCAGAAACTAAGACCAGTTCCTTGGTAGGAAACCAGGATCGAGGGGAAGTTTACCTTTTCTAAGCATCATTGCTCAGCAAAAGAAGATGGATACGATCCGCCATTCATAACCATCAAAATTTTGGGTATTCTGATATTTAATCATCTTGCACCCCGAATGCCCGAATACCTTCGTCATTCACACCTTCGGGTCCAAGAAGATTAAATAGGGGCATCTGTCATACCCCAAATTTTGACCACTAAGATTTCCCATCATTGTGCAAATCATCATCACAATATGGGTGAACCATCATGCCTCACCAAATGCCTCAAGGGTTGTTGAGCATTCACTACAATCAAAATTAGGGTTTTAAGCCCTCTCAGAGCCTTAGACAAAGGATCAATCAAGGAATGACATGATCTTCAACTTGTCTAACCTCTCAAACATCCACAATGGATCAAGAGGACTCCCACTTCAAGGATTAAGCACAAGGTTGCTCCCTTCTAGGTGGATCAAGCTTCAACATCGACAGTGTCACCAAATTAGGGTTTTGGTCGACCAGGGCCTCCAGATGGAAATTTTTCATCTGGGCACAGGCCAATGATCCAAAACACAACATAATGTACTCCATGGAACCTCATGGACTCATTCATCAAGTCAATTTTGCCTCAGGGAATGCATACATCAAAAATCAGGAATTAGGGTTTCTTGACCTAATTCACCCCTAAGTTGACTTTTGGGACAAATCATGAGCCAAGACCTCAAGAGAGGGTTTGAGGGTCTCTAATGAACTATATTGATCCATTTGGAACAATGGATTAATCCAAGAAGCTTGAGCAACAAGTCTCAATTTCATCTGCACCACAATTAGGGTTTCGCGAGGAAAGTCTACTGTAACTTTGACTTTTGACCAGGACATGCTCCCAAGCCCTAGAACATGCCCCAACATACCCTATGACACCCTTGGAACATGTCCATCAAGTTTGATTTAGGTCAAGGACATGATTTCATGAAGAATTGCACAGTTTGGAATTCATCTGATAAAAAGTCAACTGTGCACAAAAGTCAACTTTGACTTTTTGAGATTTTTCACCAAAATGGATTTTTAACCCTAAAATGATGTTAATGTATGATTTGGATCATCATTCATCAAGAAAAATCAAAGAAAGTGGGATAACTTGTAAAAGGGGTAACCATAAAACTTAGAAATTTTTCTAAGTTATGGAAAAAGTACCACTAATACACTAACTTTGGAGGATCATAACTCCTAAACCACATGGCCATTTTTTCTCATCCAAAGATGGATTTGTAGCCCTCATTACCCTCTACAAAAACTTCAACTAGACCTAAGTCCAATTCATTAAGGATTTTGAGTTATGGAGTGATCAAAATCAAGAAATCACACTTTGTTCCAACACTTAGTGAAAATTTCACTAAGTCAGATTTTGCTTCACTTTTTGCCAAATGTAGAGGGATTTTTCACTTGGAAACAGAAGAGATCAAAACCAAACTTGTTTAAACAGTTGTTGTATCATGTAAGGGCTTTCCAAAATGGCCAAGAACATTGCCAAATTCAACTTACACCATGAGATATGACATTGTCAAGTTGCCTTGCTGAAATCTGTCAAAGGCAAGGCAGATTTTGCATTTTGGCTCGATTTGCCAAAATCAGCCAAATTCAAATGCTCCTATCCACTTGGACACCTCAGAGGATTGAATCTAAAGGGGACAATCACTGAGCCAAGCCTCCAAAGTCCATGGAACAAGAAATAGCATGTTGAACCTAGAATGGCCAAAATAGGGACAAGACTCCAAATTTGGATTGAAGCATTCAATGGAAGCATCAAGGTGGCATGGACTGAGCCATTCTCATCTGAAATCAGTCAAGACTTATCCAAGACCAAGGGAACCAAAGCTCTGTGCCCTAACCTCTAGTCAATGGCTAGAGGAGACTTGGATTTTCATTTGCCAACATTGGCCAAACCTACTTACCAGCTGCCATTCACTATTCCTTACAAAACAAACTTGCACTACTATAAATAGAGCTCAATTGTGATCAGTTTGAGTACACCAAAGCCATCAAACAGACGATTTCCTCAAAATCTCTTCTTTCACTCCAATTTTTCCTTCTAAGGCAAGTCACTATCGGGTTTTGAGTTTGAGAGCAATTCCAACCAAACCAATCACTCACACACCTCACATACATCACATATGAGCTGATCAAACACTTAGATCACTTCTGAAACACCAATTTCACAAAATCACCAGCTGGTTGCTCAAATTTTCAATCAAGTTGCAGCTGAGGTACCACAAAGTGATCCAGCCAATTTCAATCAAGTCCAACCATTCAAACACACTCCATAGGGTGTAGGGAAGCTGTTCAAATCATCACCACTCATCTGTAACACCTCCAAATCAAAAATCACATTGCACTTGCTGTCACGGCTTAGAGGTAAGCACATACTTGGTCATCTCTCAATCTATGCATATTTCCTCGCACAATAATTTGGCAATATGTTCATAATCATGCATGGAATGTTTTCCCTCAATTAATTGCATTGTTTGAATCGTGTATCAAAAATCCTATCCTTCATGCAGAAATTAGGGTTCTTGAGGATTTTTCATGATTTCTTGTTGTATGTTTAATTTAAATGAAATTAATGGACATAGACGTGATCGTGAGGTTGAGACGAGCATAATGATATGTGGATTGCATGTTATAATCAAGTATTCAGTGAGATTGGATAGAAAATGCAAATCTGGGCAAGGCAGAACACGCGCGTGTTCTTGGTCCATGTTCTTGGCGCCATTTTCATAAATTCAAATATTTGAATTTTGTGATTTTATTTAATTGATTCAAAAATTAATTTCTCTCTGAGTTTTAATGATTTTGAGTTGATTCTTTTTTTAATAATTCACAAAAATGTTAAAATATTTTAGGGTTAATACCCATTTTGCCCCCTGCCATATAGGCGCTTTTCGAAAAACCCCCTGTAAAAAAAAACTTGCAAAAAAAAACCCTAACATTTGAAGATTCTCTCAGTTTTGACCTTCATCACATCCAGTCACTAAAAATGCCAAAATGGCAGGGGTCAAAATAAAAACGCTGCCAAAATGGCAGGGGTCAAAATGAAAACGCTGCTAAAATGGCAGGGGTCAAAATAAAAACTCTGTCAAAATGGCAGGGGTCAAAATGGCAGGTTTTTGGTGACTGAATGTGATGAAGGTCAAAATTGAGAGAATCTTCAAATGTTAGGGTTTTTTTTTGCAAGTTTTTTTTTACATGGGGGTTTTTCAAAAAGCGCCTATATGGCAGGGGGCAAAATGGATATTAACCCAATATTTTATTTTATCAAAGAATCCCAAAAATATTATTTATTTCATATAATTGATATTTTTGCAAAGAATTAATGTTTTAATTGTTTTTTGACATTTTAAATATTTTTTCTACATTGATTTTGCAACTTTTAATGCTTTCTAATTATTTTGTAGGTCAATACTTAATTTTTGAAGCATTAATCCAAAATCACAATTTGTTTTTCACATGTTAAACAATTTTGATCATTTTAATTGAATTTTTATTCAATTAAATACATTTTTGAAAACAAATTAGGGTTTTTGGATTAATTCAACCCTCATAAATTATTTTCAAAACACTTTGGGCCTCTAATAGAGTGTAAGACCCAATCCTTTCTTGACCAAAACATTTTGGGCCTCAGTATTGTATAAGTCCCGATACCGTCAAAAAACAAACGGCGCGATCGTCGCCTTTCAAAATAACCTCTTGGCCTACCCTCGAGTAGTAAGACCCATTTCTTTTCTTAAAACTCATTTAGGCCTCTAATAAAGTGTAAGACCCAACCCCCTTTTAACTGAAATCATTTGGGCCTCACTTATTGTATAAGTCCCTCTGCGTTAAGAGAAAACCTCGGCGCGATCGCCATTTCAAACGAAAAATCATCTGGGCCTACCCTCGTGTTATAAGCCCCATTCTCTTTCTTTAAAACTTTTTGGGACTCTTGAAAGAGTGTAAGACCCATCCCTTTGTACAAAAAACATTTTGGGCCTCAGTCACTTGTATAAGTCCCTCTGTACAAATTCAAACAGTGCGCTCACTGATAAAACCCTGGGCCTCTCCTTGAGCTGTAAGCCCCAAATCTTTCTTTTTCAAAGTACTTTCTCCTTTGATTTTGAATATACTGTTGTTCTCAATCTTTCTTTGTTGAACAACTAATCAAACAACATGGAAGCTCTACAACCGAGTAAGTGGTTATTGCTTTCATTTACCGCTTTCATATACATATAACTGTATTGTGGGGCTGTTTCACTGTAAGTCTTCTTTCATAAACTCATATCGACTGTGTAATAATAGTATAGATATTTCGAGTTTCCCTGGCAACTACGTCTAGAACTAGGTGACGCCGTTTCATTTATTCGTAGAAATAGACAACTAGATCCCCAATAGGATCACCAGATACAGTCTTCTCTCAGGCTGTCCTCATTAGGAATTGTCAAAAAACTCTACTCCCCAAGATGAATGTATTCTCCGTGAATGGCATCTTTGAGTTTCTTCCAAATTCTCGAACCTTCCTGACTTTGATCTATTCTCGGTGAATAGCATTGCCTTGAATTTCTCGGGGTTTGGGGACCCACGGGCTTCTTAAAAGCATCGGCCTCCTCTTGGGCATCGTACAAGGACCCACAGGCTTCCTAAAAGCAACCCCGCCTCCTCTTGGGCATAGTACAAGGACCCTACGACTTCTTAGAAGTATTTATAGCCTCCTCTTAGGATTCGTATAATGATCTCTTCCTCCGGGAATGATAGCCTTCTCTTGGGCTTAGTACAAGGACCCGTCGGCTTCTTAAAAAATTCCAACCTCCTCTTGGGCTTCGTACAAATTGTCCCGACGACCTCCTAGAGGTATAGGAACAGAACTTAGTCATTTGCATAGAACAGTCCTTTCATAGAGTCTACTACTGTTTCTCAAAGCACAGTACGAGAGATAAAACCCTAGACTTGGACAGTCTAACTTCCTTGAGTCTCAATGACATTCTCAAGTGACCCTTTCGTTGAATAGGAAGGAAACCCGTAGACTTGGACAGTCTCAATACCCTTTGGATTTCCCGTTTCCTCAAAGAAAGGGAAATATCCCTGATCCTCAAATCAAATCCCTGAGTACAGTGTTGCTCATATAAGAACTGATTTTCTCTTTCAAAATCAGTATACTGGACCTGTCACTTAATTGGAACAGTCGCCACAGCCTCCTCTTAGGCTTTGTATAAATGATCCTTCTCCAGTGACGTTTAGCCTCTCTCTCGGGCTTTGTACGAGACACATAAGAGACTCCCTCGTTGAATCAATCACCCTTTTTGCCTCCATCTCGGGCTTTATAGGAGATACAAAAAGGTTCTTATTGAGCCAAATAAACGATAGCCTCCATCTCGGGCTTTATACGAGATACCAAAAGATTCCCTCGTTGAGTCAAAACCTTTTAGCCTCTCTCTCGGGCTTTGTACGAGACACATATCAGCCTCCTCTTAGGCTTTGTATAAGAAAATCACTAGTTAATCCAATTAACCTTTTAGCATCAAAACTGTGCCTCGTTCACAGTACACAAACATCAACAACTCCTTCCTCTTCATCTAATTGTTGTAAGCGGCAAGCCTCTGGATCATTTACATCCATGCCACTGTCCCTCTTTTAGCATGAGAAATTACTAAGGAATGATAGCATTGCTCTACACTGAGTTAAACTCTTCCCCTTCAGGTTAAAACCCCCTATAAAGGAAATTATGGCATTGCTAGGATCCGCGTATCCCGGTTAAAGTAATTCTCCTTTATAAACAGTTGTGACATACAACTCCCCCTTTAGAGATGAAAAATTCTCTCTAAAGTCAACACCTTTTCAGCTTCATATCTTGGGCTTTGAACAAGATACAGATAAACCTTTCAGCTTCACATCTTAGGCTTTGAACAAGATACAAATCACCTTTCGCTTCACGTCTTGGGCTTTGAACAAGACACCAAAAACAACCATTTCCTCCCATAGAATAGGAGGAACTACGAACGCTCTGATTTCCCTGTTTCGGTAAATGGGAATACGTAGGCATAAGATCGGAAGAAAAGATCTTAGCGAGCACAACCAACAAAAAGCCCAAATCCCATATCTCCATCAATCAAAAGCAGTAATTCAAAAACATCAGTCCTAACATCCTAATCCTTGTTCCCCGCCAAAAACCTTCTGTCTAGATAAAAACCAGTATTGGCGAAAATACAAATAACCAGTACAAAGGCCCCCCCACATTGATAGCATCTGTAACCTAACAGACCGCAGTTTAAACTCAGTATGCAAGCAGGGTTAATTGGAGACATTTATTTCCCTTCCTTCATCAGCTTTAATAGGATAAAAAATGAATCGACCTGTAGTTTTAAGCTCAACCGCAGAGAGCGACCAGCGCTTAAGAACCGCGTCCAAAATCGCTCGCTACACCATGTTCAGCATTTCAGTGAAGTCACTGGGCACACTGGCAACCATT
Organism: Lathyrus tuberosus; assembly: GCA_022829125.1. NCBI lineage: Eukaryota > Viridiplantae > Streptophyta > Magnoliopsida > Fabales > Fabaceae > Lathyrus > Lathyrus tuberosus. Next base: position 3,901,728 of record JALAZF010000203.1, on the reverse strand, counting down.
CGGTCGTAACAAAATGAGCTCAACGTTTTCAGGCAGATCTTTATCATTTCCTTTTCCTCGAGAGGGGGACAGATCTGGGCGGCAATTTCATGCCATCTCTGAGCATATTATTTGAAGGTTTCTTTATCCTTTTGTGACATTGCTCTGAGTTGGTCCCTATCTGGTGCCATGTCCAAGTTGTATTTATACTTCTGATCGAAAGCTGCCCCGAGATCTGTGAAAGTACTGATCTTGGTCCAGTTTAAACCCATGTACCATTTGAGTGTGGCACTGGTTAAACTGTCTTAGAAGTAATGGATTAGTAGTTGTTGATTTTCTGTCAGGGTAGACATTTTCCAAGCGTACATCACCAAATGACTTTGAGGGCAAGAGTTGCCTTTGTATTTTTCAAAGTCAAGCACCTTGAATTTGTGCGGTATCTTTACATTAGGGACCAAACAGAGGTCGGCGGCGTCTTTTCCGAATAAGTCTTGACCATGAATGGCATGCAGTTCTTTCTGTATTTCCAAGAATTATTCCTGGAACTCATTCATCCTTTCGTATACGTCCTCGTTTCCACCAGAAACCGCTTGCGGAATCTGTCCTTTCGGGATGGTGTTTACCACTGATTGTGGTATAGTCATTATGGCGCTAAATCTTGGCACTTCACTGACCTGAAGTTTGTAACCTTCAGGAGTTTCTGTTGTAACCCTTGTATCTTCATTTACCTGAAGTTTGTAACCTTCATGTCTGGAGGTTCCTGCTACGACTTCCGGGTCTTCAGTGACCGGTGGGGTGTATCTTTCAGGTATAAAGTTGAGAGGCATGCCCCAGGGAAACCCTTTGATCTTGTTGTTCCTGGGCTGCTGCCAGGGATTGCATGTTGTTGTGAAGTTTCTCCAAACTCTCCTTTAGAACGTTTATTTCTTCTCTCAGCTCTTTTATCTCTTCCTCGAGATCGTCCATTTTCTTTTGTCGATTGGCCCGAGTATTGTACAAATGAGGCAGTTTAACTCTAGAGTGCGACACATATATGAGACTCAAAGACAAAGATGTGCTATGTGAGAATGATGAATGATATGCAAAGAATGATATATTTTTTAGTTTTTTTTTGTTTTCAAAAGAACTTTTAACAATCGTATTGCAAATATCACAGAGCGGGGGGAGACCCTTTTATTGAACTCGAAAGATTGCAGTATTTTACAAGGAAAAGTACAGTATTTACAAAGCGCGAATAAGGAAAATTAGGCATATGGATCCTGAGTTCTCTCTGAGGAGAGCTCAGATGTTGGTTCCTGAACTTTTATTTTCTTTAATCGGACCTCTTCAGTCATTGTCGGGTCGACGATCCTTTGCTAAGTGAAAGGAGTGAGCAAATTTCTTCGTTCATCCTGACTTTATATAACATGCTACTCTAATATTTCAATCAGGGCATCCTTTTCCTTAAGCAGTTCCTGAATCTTGGTACATTCCAAATTAAGGATCTGGTATTTGTTCTTCCAGGAGTTCTTCTCACGTTAGACTTTGTTGAGAGCGATCTGGAGTTTTTTCGCATCAGACATGAAATATAGAACAGATTCCTTTAAGGGAAAAACTTCTTGAAGAGGGTAAGGCATCCTGAGTTTGATGGATCTGGTTTGTACCCAATGAAGATAAAGTTCTGTAGAGGAACAATTTGGTATTCCCATGGATTCTCTCCCTTTCCTGTGAATATGTTGTCAGGCATGCACTATTTCTTTCTTCAGTGCCCTGTCATTTTCTCCTTCCTTGAAGAAAAGACCTTCCAGATGAACCTTATGTGGGATATTCTTCATCGAGTACCCAAGTTGACGGCGAGCTAAAATTGGATGATAGTTGATTCCTCCTTTAGTACCAATGAGGGGTACATTGAAGAAATTTCCACATTTGTCGATGATCTTTATCCCTTCGTAAATCCGATTGTACCAATCTATGTCTGAATTGGTAAGAGACATAATCTTCTGCGACCATCGCAGATTACTCTTGTGATCCCAAAAAGCAGCAGACTTGGGCAAGTGGGAAATAAACCATTTGTAGAGTAAAGGTTCACAGCATGTGATTATCCCTCCACTGTATAAATTCCTTAAGTGTACGGAATGATAGGCATCCGCAAGTAAGGTTGGAACTGGGTTCCCAATTAATAATATCTTAACAACATTGGTGTCGACGAAGTTGTCAATGTTGGGAAAGAGGAATAACCCGTACATGAGTAAAACAAAGACATCTTCGAAAGCAGTTATATCTCCTATACTAGCAAAGTATAGAGCTTTCTCCATCAAGAATTTAGCTGGTAAACCCTGGATTCCTCCTTTGGTGGTCATGTGAGTCCTGACTTCGGACCTATCCAAAGAGATTACTCTTGCAATGGCTTGATCCTTTGGAATTTCTTCCAGTCCAGAAAATGGATCTTGATCAGTGATAGGTAAGTCAATCAGGTGGGAGTATTCTTCCAGTGTTGGTGTAAGCTGATAATCCGGGAATGTGAAGCAGTGGTATACAGGATCGTAAAACTGAACCAGTGTTGACAGGATCCCTTCAACCATGTTGACCTTCAGAAGAGATAACAACCCTCTGTGCTTAGCTATGAAAGCTTCGGTATTAGTAATCATCCTTCCCAATTTCCTTAAGTCTTCCAGTTTTGGAACCTTGAAGGTGTACTTATGCATTTTTCTTCTTCCAAAATACATAACGCAACCTCTCTGATATTTGCAATTATTGTTTCAGTTCTTTTAGAAAAATATTTTTTTCTTGTTTTGAAAAAGGCTTTTTAATGAATGCATAAATGCATGAATACAGCAAACAAAAACACTTGAAAACATGGGTTTAGGGGTTCATCGTCACGATCATGGAGCAATGGATCTACCCATCCCCAAGGTGTGTACTAATTGGTCAATTTTTTGTACCTGTAGAACGAGTTCTAACAAAGGTTCCCAAAATCATTGACCCCTCTTAGGGATATTAACAATAAACCAATTGACTCAGTAGAGTTATAATATCCTAAGATGAATCTCCTTTGAGTGTAATATCGTGTATCAACTATTCCCAATAGTCACCGCACTACCTAATGGCCATATGGTTAAATGTCTACTAAATCCTTAATTTCATGGGTACCGCACTGGGAAAACTATGCTTTCACGACATGGTCGTTCAACATTAGCAAGTCCACACGGGTACCTCAACTGATTCGCTAGACTGCCATGTTAACTTGGTTGGGATTCACTCCCTATAAGCCTTCCTGGAGACGCCGACACGTATCTTAATGTTCTCTCGGACTCACCACATGCGTATTAATCGTATTCCCAGTCAACGATAATTTAAACACGGGTATCAAGTAATATGACAGTAAATGATATATATATATATGTAGCAGAAAACTGAGAAAGCAAGTAAATAAACAGAGAAATAAATGCAAAGCAATGCCTAGACCTCTTAGGAACTTTAATCCTAAAACTCCCTAGCTGAGTCGCCATTTTTCTGTAGCGTGCGATTTTTGTCGATGACGCGACCACCTTACTGTAATGTTGGGATTTGGGTGCTACTTTCAGATTTCTGTATTTATCCTATGAAGCTGGAAAGAAAAGGGAAGATATCTAAAACTAACCTTGCACGCAAATGTTTTCTTTAACAAATGCTAAGAGATCGGGGAACGGGGCCCGGTTATACAAATGGAAGCTATTAACACCCAGTGTATCTATGGTAATCCATAGGAACCTTTTATTGCATGTATTTCTGCTAATTTAAAATGCTTTCTCGTGTTTATCTGCTATGGCTTGGAAAAGTTTCTCCTTTGGGAGAATTGAGAGAATGTTTTTGTTGTTTTCGGGTTTTCCGTTGTTTTTGGGAAGGTACTGGACCTAAAGTTTTTGATTTGTGTGCTCACTAAGATTTTGCAATCTTATGCCTACGTATTCCCGTAAAGAGATTTGGGAAATCAGATCAATCGTAGTTCCTCCTATTTCTATGGGAGGAAAGATATTTGGTGTCTTGTTCAAAGCCCAAGATTGAAGCTAGCTGAGTATTTATGTCTTGTTCAAAGCCCAAGATTGAAGCTAAAAGGGTGATTGAGAGAGAGTTTGTCATCTCTAAAGGGAGACATCTCACCTATTCATCACAAAATGAGAAATTGATTATAAGGGAAATTACTTTAACTGGGATATGTGAATCCAGCAATGCCATAATTTCCTTTATAAGAGGGATGTCATGAAGGAAGAAAGCTTTAACTCAGTATAGAGCAATGCCACTTTTTCCTTATGAATCTTTCATGCTAAGAGAGGGACATTGGCTTGGATGTATGGAAATATAAACAATCACAGCAATTACAAGCAAATATATCAGAGTAAAATCCCAAAAGGGCGTCACATTTCGTCACGAGACATCAAAATATTAACCTGCTCCGTAACACGGGTTTTACCATCATGAATTCTTTTAAACATCACGCAGCGGAAATCAAAATTTAAAATAATTTATAATCCAAAAACATCTTAAAATAAAACTCATAAAATATCATCATGCCAACAAAATAAAAGAACGTAAATCGTTCGACTCAAACGTCCCGACCCGATGTTACATATCAGAGCAAGACCCTCTTTTTCGACGGAGAAATCAAAATACTTCGAAAGCTAATCTTTAAGTACTAAGAGAGCTAATCCTGATCACCTGCACATTACCCACGTGGAGGCAACATTCAAACAAGCAGGGGGAGTAATCACGAATCAATATATAAGATATAGGCAAAAGATAAAGTAGCAACACAATACATCACCAAATCATCCACAAACATCATTCACAGATCAAATTCATCAATAGAATGCAATGCCACATAGTAAGCAAATGCAACATCATAGACTCATGCATGTGGTACCAATTCATCATAATTGATGGACACTGGGTCATCACCCTCCAAAGATCCCCACCAATAGGATAGATTCTACACAAGAACCGGAGCACGTCACAAAACACTTCAATCCACACAATGGGATTGAAGCCACCACTGTACTGTAGCCCCACGTATGCCATGAATGCATGATGCAAAGCTTCATAATAATCATCATCATAAAATCGTCATATTTGCATCATCATCCATGAATCACCATTAAGCACCATGATACAACATCAATCCGCACTCAATACGATTCGTCACTATACCTCACAATTCGTTAACTTATAATCGTCACATCAAAATTTCCCAATTTTATCCCATTCACCATCGTTACTAGTTTACTCATGTGTTATTACCTCATCATATTCTTACGCTTCAAGGAAACTGCATTACAAGCGAAATCGGGACAGAAATCGCAAAAACGGACAATTCTGTCAACAGCTATATCCATGCGCGTATGGCCATGCCCCATACGCGTATGACCCTCTTCCCGCCCACCGGCCTGCGTATCATACGCGTAGGGCCACCTTTCCAGGCCTCTCATACGCGTATCACCTTGTTTATTACGTGTACGAGCAGAGAGGGTTCTCCTCTCAAAACTCCTTGCAACTTTCCCCTACGCGTATTGGCTAGCCCATACGCGTAGGCTCCCTTCCCAAGAATCCCATACGCGTAATGGCTTCCCATACGCGTATGGCCATCTTTCCTTACGCGTCCCTTATGCGTACTGGCAGAGGGTCGTGCTGGTCCTGGGGACGGGTGCGTATGCTACGCGTAACACCCTGGGAAGTCCCCCTCATACGCGTATGGCTCCCTCCCTTACGCGTATGGCCAGAAACCTCTCCAAAAATTAGATTTCGCATCTGAACGAAATTCTCCCCATTCCAGCACCTTCAATCTTCCAAATCAGACTAAAACCTGTTTCGATTCATCATCGATCTAAGTCCTAATCCTACATCATTATTTTCAACAATTTCCACCATCATAATTTAGGTTCGTTCGTCCTAATTTCTCATTTACAGATCTGATTTATGTTCATCACAAGAATAGTAGAGACATATACGAATCCAAACATCAATGACAACATTCACACAAATTTTCATAACAGACAGCAATTACACATACATATCCACAAAAATTCATCACAAAATTCATCATACGAAAAATTCATCATAAACTCATCACAGATTCCTCATAGATTTGTCAAAACATAGAACATGCAAAACTACCTCTACCTTAAACCCATATCAGAAAGATTAACTTGGATTGACCCTTCATACCTCGAATTTCTCAGCAAAAGATTCTTCTTCGGGGTTCTACCGTCAATTCTCTCTCGTTCTCTGTGCCCTAGCCTTTTTTTCTCCATTTTCTTCACTTCTTACGTTTGCACAGAATAAGTCCCCTAATTTCCACTTTTCTTTTTGTCAAACCTACCACTTGGACCCCAATTATGACTTCCCCATTTTACCCTCACCAAACCTTCTCAATAATACCGTATTACCCTTAATGGTCCTCTTAATTATTTTAAATAATAATAATAATCCAAATAATAATCTAAATATTCAAATTATTCTATTATTATTACTAATAAAATAATCCTAATTAAACTACTAATTCTAAAAACCTTCATATTCCCTTAACTCAATACTACCCCACAACACCACCTAATTCACCAAGCGTCACCATACTCATCAAAATTCGCCGTAACACCGAATAATCATAATAAATCAACTAAATAAATATTATAATTATTTTGGGGTGCTACATTTGCCACTTACAGCTGTTAGATGAAAGATGAATTTTAGCCAGGATAAAGGAAGGACTCCAGCTTTGATTTTGAATCAATAAGTGTGCCACTTACAGCAATTATCTGGAAAAGTTTTGATAGTTTGTTTTGATATGTGATGTATAGAGGAAATATCCGCCCGCGGAGAGGGCTCATGGTCTCATCTGAGGGGATGTTATTTTTTGTGTGCCTTGATCAAAGCCCAAGGTTGAAGCTAAAAGAAATGACTCCACTGGAGAGGGTTTTATCTGTCTTGTACAAAGCCCAAGATTGAGGATGTTTGACGAAATTCTTATATAAAGCCTAAGAGGAGGCTATCTCTTGCTGAGGATTTATGGAAATCCAGAAGCAGGTCCAAATTGTATTGGGGAATCTAAAAGGATTTACTCTTGCTGGGAATTTGAAGTATCAGATGTCATGAGGCTCTGATTTCCTTGGGGATTTGTTGATGGTAACCGGACCCTAACTGGGATGTTTAAAGTGAAAGTTAAGCCTTGTTGGGTGTCAGGGGAGTTTAGAGATAAGTTTGAAAACCTTAGAGTGTTTTTACTCTTCTGGAGACTGGTGTATGGGTAAAATGATTAGGGTTTATCCTGTGCCTTATGGGTTTTAGTGTTCAGTCAAAAAGTTGACTATGAGACTTTCCAAGTTTTATTTATAGGAAGCCCCAGAGGAGGCTGAGATTGTCCAAGTCTAATTTGTATGAAGCCCAAGAGGAGGCTGAGACTGTCCAAGTCTCTCAAGAAGTGGTAGGCTCTGGTGTAGAGAGGGGTCTTTGTATGATGCCCAAGAGGAGGTTGTTGGTTTAAAGGATGAAGACCAACCCTAGAATGGTATGATGTTTTGGGAATTTTGACTCTCCTAGGGATTAAATTAGCAGAGATGACTAATTTCTATCCTATGCCTTTAGGAGGCCTTTGGGTCCTTGTACTAAGCCCAAGAGGAGGTTGGGGAACTTCTAAGAAGCCTGTTGGTCCTTGTTCTAAGCCCAAGAGAAGGCTGGGGATACTTCTATGAAGCCTGTGGGTCCAAGCCTAAGAAAAGTTCAAGAAAGGTTTCACCAGGAATTAATCATTTCTTTGTTGAACAGTTCTAAGGTTTGAAGAAATTCAAAATAGGTTTCACCGGGAATTAATCATCTCTCGGGGAATGAATTTCTTATACAAATATAATTTCTAAGTTTTGACAGTCTTGAGAAAAGTTTCATCAGGAATAATGTCTTTCGTTGTTCCATATTGAATAACCCCAAGAGGAGGTAGACTGTATATGGAATTTTCTATGAGGGAACTAGTTTTGACTATGTTGAAAGTAACCTCTGGTTTGACCTAAGCATAGACCTAACTGCTGGGGGAAACTCTAAACAAATATGCACAAGTATATATACAGATAAATACTTTGACAGATATATATAAACAAACATGCATTGAAAAAGATTTGGGACTTACATTCTGAGAGGAAGCCCAAGTGTATTGTGATCTGTTGTATTGACTACAAATGTATGATTGATTAGGGTTTCAAGAAATTGAAGAAAATTTTTAGAAAACTTTGAATTTGAATTTGAATTAAAAACAAGTTGTTTAAAAAGAAAAGAAAGTTTGGGGCTTATAGCTCAAAGAGAGGTCCAAGTGGTCTAAGAGCAGTTTCACCGGGAATAATGCTCCTCTTAGTAACCAATTTAAAAATAGACAGATGATTTTGAACACACAGATATGGGGTTTACAACTCAAGGAGAGGCCCATGGAGGTTGTTTGTTGTTAAAAACAAAGTTTATGTACAAAAGATTGGGGCTTATACTCAAGGAGAGGCCCAGATGACTTATTTGAAAACATTGATCGCACTGCGATACCGACAAACGTTGTGGGACTTATACTATAGCAGGGCCCAAAAATTTTTTTGTGCAAATAGGAATGGGTCTTACACTCTAATAGAGGCCCAAAAAGTTATTTTTATACAAGAGTTGGGGCTTATAGCTCAAGGAGATTCCCAGATGAAAAAAAAACAGCGATCGCACTATTATTTTGGAAATAGTATCGGGACTTATACAATGACTGAGACCCAAAATTATTTATGTACAAGAAGGAATGGGTCTTACACTCTAATAGAGACTCAAAAAGTGATTCAAATAAAGTTTGAAAAAAATCAAAGTTAAGAAAAACCCTAATTTTAATTTAAAAATACAATTTTCAAAGGAAATTAAATAAAAAATGATACAAAATATCAAATATATTCAAAAACTAGTTGTCAACTTTGAAAAATGTTTTGAAAAATCATGTTTAATCACATGAGAACTTGGAATTTATTTGAATTTGAAAAACCAAGGTGGAAATTTCATTTAAAAATGTTTAAAAACAAATAAAATGAAATTATTTACAAAAATTCAAACTATATTAAAAAATAATATAAATTTGATTTTTTTTTGTAAAACAAAATACTTTAACATTTTTGTGAATTTTAAAAAAAAGAACCAATAAAAAATGATAAAAATTGAGAGAGAAATTAATTTTTTAAATCAATTAAGAAAATGATCAGAAATTCAAAAATTCAAATTATGGCGCCAACGGTCATCTTCTTCCTCACGACCTTCCTCCATGGCCGTTTTGCAAAACCTCGCATATCTCTCTCAATACGTAATGGTTTTGACTTTTGTAAACATGAAAGTTGTGTGTTTTTGAACAAGGATTTCAGTGATATAAATTAATTGCATTTATATTAAGTGTGGAGTGAGAAATCAAAAGATGAACACATGAACCCTAATTTCTGCAAGAACACTATGAAATCCTATACACGATAGCTACAAATTAATTGATTGAGGGGAAACACTCTACATAAGTGCATAAACATGTTTGTATCTTGAAAACACATTTATAATGCATGGATCATAGAGTTTGAGAGTTCAGACTTACCTCTTGCAAGAAGAAATCGAATTCTAATGTAGTGGTATTACAGAAGTTGTGTGATGATCTAGACAACATCAATGGACCTTATGTAAGGTGTTTGGAAGCTTGGAATGGATTGAAACAACCTGGAACTTTTTGTGATACCCCAACTGCAAATAGGCCTAAAAGCTTGAGCAAATGGATGATGACTTTGTGATTCTGGTGTTCCAGATGTGTTTTGAGGTTATGGATCACTTGTATATGACATATGTGAGGTGTTAGGATGGTTGGTTTGGCTGTAATTGCTCTCTATTTGAAAATTCAAATGTGACTTGAAAGAGAAGCAAAGTCTGGTTTTTTAGAGTGATTGGAAGGAAAGCATGAGTTGTGATGCTTTGGTGTGTTTTGACCAGTCACACATGACCTCTATTTATAGTATAGGAAGTTTGTTTTGGGAGCAATAGTGATTGGAGGTTGATAATGGCATGTAGCTTATAGCCATTGACTTGGATAATCCAAAAGTGCCAAGTCAACTCTCTTATCTTGACTCCATTCAATTCTGCAGGTTTGAATGCTCAGAGTTTGGACTTGAATCTTGACTGACTTGGAGTGTTATGGTATGGTTCATGACACCTCAATGTATTGCATTGATGTTGTCTTGCCAAATTTGAATTCCAAAGTTCATGTCATGATGGTTTTGCATATGCCAAGTTGAATTCTTGACTTCTTGATCAAGAAATAAGTGATTCATCAGATGTTTTGTACTTTTGGAAGATGAAAAAGTTGGAAAAATGTCAAAACTTGAGTGACAAAATCATGTGGCACAAGTTTGGTTTTCAAGCCTTTGTGTGGGCAAGGTGAAAAATGCCATTTTTGGAGGCTTATAACTCCTTGCTCAAGTTGAACCATGGGAGGCTTTTGTACTTTTTGGAAAGCCCTTATAACATACTTCAACTTTTATGTTTAACTTTGGTCTTGATTCATCTTGGATCATAATGAAAAATGGCCTCAAAGTTGGTGAAAACACAAAACAAATTATGTCCAAAATTTCACTAAGTGTTGAAAAAGTGTCCATTTTCTATTTTTTGTGATTTTGATCAATCCATAACTCAAATCCATGAGGATTTTGGAATATGTTGTAGTTGACAATATTTAAGTATGTAATGAGAGATTTCATTTGAGCTTTGGATGGAAGAAAAAGGTTGCTTGGATCACAAGTTATGGTCTTGCAAAGTTGGGTATAAATCACTTTTTTCATGACTTAGTGAAAATTCAAGTTTCTCATGGTTGCCCCTTTTGCAAGTAACCCCACTTTTCTTGATTTTTCTTGATGGATGATGTTCCAAACCATAATTTAACATTGTTTTTTACTTAAGGAAGCCTGGTTTGCCAAGAAATTCAAAAAGTCAAACTTGATTTTTGGCACAGTTGACTTTTTGTCAGATGAAATTTAAACTTTGTGATCCTCTATGAAATCAAGTCCTTGACCTAATTCAAACCATAGGATGGATTCCACAGGTGTTTTATAGTGTCTTGAATCATGTCCCAAGGTTTGGGATCATGTCTTGGTCAAAAGTCAAAGGTACAGTTGACTTTTCATCAAAAAACCCTAATTGGTCCAGATGAATTTGAATCCTTGTATTGCTTATGAACCAATTTCTTTGAATCAATACGATCTTGTAAATGGATCAATATAATGTATTGGAGGTCTTCAAAACACTTCTTGAGGTCTTTGCTCATGCCTTTCTTCAAAAGTCAACTTAGGGGTGAATTAGGTCAATAAACCCTAATTCCTGATTTTTTATGAATGCATCACCTGAGGCTATTTTGAGCTTGTGATTAGGTCCATGAGGTCCCTTTGAGCTTCTTGGATCATGTTTTGAAGTATTGGCTCATGCCCAGAGGAAAATTTCTCTCTGGAGGCCTTGGTCGACCAAAACCCTAATTTGGTGACACTGATGATCTTGTGTCTTGATCAACTTGAGATGTTGCATTTTCATGCTTAATGCTTGATGTGGGAGACCTCTTGATCCTTTATGGATGTTTGAGAGGTTTGACAAGTTGAGGATCATGTCCATTCTTGATTGATCCTTTGTCTGAGTATTCTGAGAGGACTCAATACCCTAATTCTTGAATGGAGTGAATGCTCAACAATCTTTGAGAGGATTGATGAGGCATGAAGGTACATCCATATTGTGGTGATGATTTTCACAATGATGGAAAATCTTGTGGTTAAAATTTTGGGTATGACAGATTAAAACAAATTCTTGAAGGGTATCAGAATTACAATGGAAATATCTAGAAAAACGTCCAATAGGTTCTAGAAAAACGTCAGAACAAAAGACTCAATCTGGAAAAACAACAGAGAGACAACATATCCGATAAAACCTCGGATAGATTCTGGAAAAGCATCATAATCAAAGGGAATATCTAGAAAAACATCAAATACACACATAGAGAGAGTTCTGGCCAAACATCAGAACAAAAGACTCAATCTGGAAAAACACCAGAGACACAAACATATCTGACGCCCGAGAATGGCATTTGATGAAAAGACACCAGATATCCAATAATGGCTTTGAACGAAAGGTAAACAAAATATGAGAATGGCATCAGATACAAAGGAATCACAATATCTAGGAATGTCACTATACGAAAGTGAACAAAATAACATCCAAGAATAGCATTAGACGCAAAATAGAGACATCCAAGAATAGCATTGGACACAAAAGAGGAACAGACATATCCGAAAAAGTAATCGGATAAGAAAGGGCATATCTGGAAGAACATCAGATAGACATGACAATATATGTTTGGTAGGTGCCAAGTAAGTTGGACTTTGACCGCAAGGTAAGACGTGGATAACAACACGACCTCTGGTGAATTCAAATGAGTATGAAATACTCTTGCTATGCATATGTGTATGAATTTATGCTATGATATATGATCAAATGCAAATGCAGACGTCGATGATATAACTTAACTCTTTTGGGGAGAAGACAAGACTGGAAGACTGATTCCTCAACACGGATATCACTGCCACACTGCTTGGGGACCAAAGATGCTTCTGCTGAGCACATCTCTGCCACACTAGTAAACTGTATCAAGTTGATGATCCTTGTAGGAAGGATGAAGAGATGCTTGGAGATTCTTCAATTAAATTTCCCCATATTAGCTGACTGTTGTAGATGAACTGATCATTGCTTCAGCTTGAAAGATTTTGGAGAGGACTACTTCACTGTGTGCTTGGAAAGCTTGCCCCAGTATGAGTCTTGAAAGATCTTATAAATGAATCGATTCTGAGAAGAACTTGCACTGAGCGACAAATCTTGAACAGATTCTCAACAGGATGTGAAAGGAACTTGCCCCTGATTGGATCACCGACTAAGTTTCTCAACCGTTTGAAAATTCCTTTAGAGGAAAGCCAGTTTACAAACAAAAGTATTCATGCAAACATGGTAAATGCGAAATCATGCAACTTTTGAAATCCAAATCATTTTTGAAAGATGCAAAAACATATGACTCATTAGTCAGAACACGGTGGTTCAAGACATTTAAAAGTGAAAGGTAAAGCAAAAGTATGGTGCCAAAACAAATGATCTGCAAAGATCTTTTGGAGTCAGTTTACGCAACCTTGTTGTAGTATGCTTTCAAAATAACCTTGCTTCAGTTAGGTATTTCGAAGGTTGTAATGTGGGCTGGTTCACAGTTTATGAAATAAAGGATAAAGGCTCAAATTTTATTTGTACCCACCCAATCTTCGTGATAAACTTCGGTCCTACGCTCAGTTAACTCAGACTATGCACTCAGGTTCCTAAGAGGTTGGAAATTGCACTGGTGATAGTGATGATGATGATGGTTCAGAAGTCAATGGACTCTTGAAATGGCAGACACTGCTTCCTTACTACATTTGGTTGTTTTGCCACTGAGGACTTTCATGATAAGGATTTAAAGATCTTCTCTTTTATTATCCCTACTTTTTCCTGAACTATTCCTTTTGAAGATTACAGTCAGCGGGATTCCCCAATTTTGCCTAAGTCTCCTTCATAGGTTTTGACTTAGCGTGCTTTTTACTTTTGATTATTTTTTTGAGAAAGAAGGTGACTGCCTGGCTTAATGATTACGGTGAACCATCATTGGCTTTTGAAATACATCTTCGACACCTGCTTGTTGTGTGCGAAGGAAAACTTGTGAATGCAACCTTTATATGAAAGGTGTCTTGCGTGAAGTACAACCGAGTTAACTGAGAACTACCCATCCCAAGGTTAAGATTACAGGTTCTTGTAAAGAAAGAAACTCCAACTTCTAGGCTCGAAGGGTTTGACAAGGGAATAACTTACTTATTTCTCCAGTGTTTGATGGATTGAAATAATGCCTTACATCGTCAGCAAAGTTTGATTGAAAGCATATTAACAACAGTTTTGGGTATTATGCTTTCGTCATCCTCCCTCCAATCTTTGCATAATCAAAAGTTTGAACAATAGGTAATTAATTTTTGAAAGAGAAAGCATAAAGAAGTAAATAGCAAACACAAATTAATTGAATAAAAAAGTTGCAATGCTCATTTCATTAATCACAAAAGTACAAACATAATTTGAAAGCAAACAGCTAGTACAAATAAAGAAAAATGTAAATAGCAAGAAACATGGCCTAGTGACTAATCAGCAACAGGGGTGAGATGTCCTGTCTTTTGGAAGTAGCTGGGCTGAAGTTGACTGAAGCTTCACTTGACATGCCCTGGCAGAGGATTGTTCTGGACATTAGGATCGGTGTCATGAAAGGTAAGGATTCTGTCCTTGATCAAATCACGCACTCTAGCCTTCAGTGCATAGCATTTTTCCAAGTTATGGCTTGCACCACCTTCATGGAATGCACAATCACTACTACGTAAATACCAATTAACAACGGTTGGGAAAGGCATATAATGACGCTGGCGCGGGCGTTATTATGTAGAGTGTCATTGTAAATGGATACTTATAATCACGGGCCATTAATCATTGTAATTACCTGGAAACAGCGCGCCCTATCACAACGGTTATTAAAAAGAACCATTGTGATAAATATAATGCTCCTAGGTTGGATTCCCAGCTGCACCATTTTGATTTTTTTTTTTGTACAGCGCGCGAGATATTATTACGGTTATATTTTATACCCGTCGTTATATATTCTACAGACACGAATATACAACCACAGCTTGGTTTTATAACCGCAGTCAAAACGTCCTATGTTTTAAATATGCAATTCTCAGCAATTCAAATTCATCCCATTATTGAACCTGTAACCATTTTAACCATAACACATAAGGTATACATGCATATAAAGAGCATGAAATACTTCATATGTTTTAAATATGCATTTCTCAGCAATTCAAATTCATCCCATTATTGAACCTGTAACCATTTTAACCATAACAGATAAGCTAACATTATTCATTTCTAAGATTGTAACTATTATAACCATAAAATACAACTAACATATAAGGTATACATTCTATAAATAGTGTAACTATTATAACCATATTTACACCAAACACTATATTCATGTCATCAATACAGAAAAGTGTTATTCACATCATCTCTAAAGAAAAAAGTCATTGACATCATCAATCAGCAGGACCCTTAAGAACATTGTGGATATATGCCCAACGTTTACGAAGATCTACGAAGTCCTCAGCGAGGAATGAGGTTTCGTCGTTAAACATCTACATAAGAAAGAGGCAATAACATGTATGATAATAATTAGAGATGGCAAAAATATCCATTCCCGCGGATATCCGCGGATAAAATCCGTCGTGGATATGGGGTG
Organism: Lathyrus tuberosus; assembly: GCA_022829125.1. Taxonomy (NCBI): domain Eukaryota; kingdom Viridiplantae; phylum Streptophyta; class Magnoliopsida; order Fabales; family Fabaceae; genus Lathyrus; species Lathyrus tuberosus. Next base: position 3,886,385 of record JALAZF010000203.1, on the reverse strand, counting down.
GATAGCTTAATGGATATCCACGGATAAAATAAATGGATATTTAAATACTCGTTTGTTAATGGATATGGATACGGGTTTAATGATATTTGTACTCGCGGATATCCATATCCGTTAATAAATTATAAAAATCATTTAAATAACATTAGTTTATTATACCTTATTTTTTTATCTTCTAAAAAAATTAGTCTTCTTATATTTCTTTCTTTTTTTGAAATTTTCTTTGAAGAAAACCTTTCAAATTTCATTCAAATTTTATTAGCCATTTCATATTTAAACTCTTTAATACTCCATACCTCACTTCAACAATTTCACATTCCAACCAACATGTCGTCATTCCTCTGTCGAACCAGTGTCTCCCTTCCTACTCCTCTGTCGTCCGCTCTTTCATCATAACTCACAACCACAATATTTTTTATTTGTTTGGTTAAAAATGAAATGTAAGAATATTATGTTTGGATTTAATTAAGTTTTTGTGAATAAGAAGAAAATCAATGTGATGAAATTCTATTGTTAAATTAAGAGCAAATTATATGGATGTTATGTGGTAATAACTTTTTGTATCTTTAAAAGAAGTTAAAAATATTTTTTTCAAAAAATAATTTTTATAAGAAAAAATATTATCCATGGATATCTGTAAATATCCGCGGATACTTTAAAACCTACGGATTACCCGCTTAATGGATACCCGCATGGATATTGGGCGGATATGGATATCATATTTATCCAACGGGGCGGATACGGATATCTTAGTATTCGTCCCCATGAATACCCATTTACATCCCTAATAATAATTCAATAGTCAACTTATATATTAATATATGTAAACATTTTATGACATGTATACCTTATCCCATGAATCAACAATGTCGGCAAGGACAATGTTTAGCATGTGTTTCATGACATAATAACCACACTCGTAATTCCCAGGTTGTTTCCTTATCTACAAATTTAGGACAGATCCATCTGGGTTTTCTTCTAACTTTGTTCATCATATTCACTTGCGCCGCAACACTGTAGATTGAATTTAAATTAAACATATTACATGATAAACTAATTACAATGTCATAGAAAATGAATTAAGCATACACTTACGAATTAATCATATATTTCATTTTTTTTTGCAGTGGATCATGCAAGGAACACAGAAAAGTTATTGTATTCGTCCTAAATGATATGATGATCAATTGCCAATGACCACTGAATAAACAAGAGCATATATAGGTTAATGGTATTTGCTAAAACTAAACTAAATATAAAATAAACATCAATTCCAAAAATACTTATGTGCAGAGGAATGGTGCTAGGTAACCGTCTTTTCCTCCCTCATTTAACCGTTGTATCAAGTACTCTTGGATATCTTTTGGTTCATTAAAAGTCCAATGAATAAAAAGTGGATCCTAGATTCCGAAAGTACTCAATTTATTCAACTCTATACAAAGACGGTGAATGTACCTAAATGGTTAAAGAAAATGAATAAATTAGGGGTGATGTTCTATAAATGATAATGTTCTATAATGACATGTATATTCAACTATATATACTTACGTGCACCGAACTTGCAATATCCTGATGTCCAGCCACTTATACCCACCAAGAAAATCCCTTACATCATCAGGATTATAATAGAAAAACCCAAACGTGGACAATGTTCTAGCGGGAGAGGTTGCGTTTCATTTATCACCGCCACTTTCAAGTATAACATTGTGATTTCATTTGGATTAGGGTTCACTATATCATTGCGGTTACCCGCAGGGGGGATGGGTTGAACAATTACTTCCTTTTGTAGAAGCATGACGTACAACACTTCTACTAGGAGTTCGATCATCATCATCACCATCAACATTATGGTGATCTTCATTTGTCTGTTTTTCCAAGTTTTCACTTAATCTCTACATCATAATATTAAATTAAATTATAAAACAAAAACAAGCACAATATTATATATCATACATTTCCGATAAAACACTAACATCTCAAGTAAAGTACATACCGAATACAACTCTTGGAACCTTCCCATATCTTTCTCCCTTTTTTCATTCTCCTTTTCTAACATTCTCCGTTGTTCTTCTAGTTGCTTCTCAAAATTTTCAATATTTTGTCTTTGTGCAATAATTTCCGGGCTTTCGGTTCTTTTTCTTTGAGGCCCAAAGAATGACCTCAAGCCGACACCTTCTCCAACAGCACAGACACACCCACCATGCTCATCTGTTCCAATAGCTTCTACTAATATGTCATGTCGTGCTTGCGAAACAAATGTGCATTCACGAGCTGCCTCAACCAACTTATCCTACACAACATGAGAAACTTACATATATTGTAACCAACACATTTAAATAAAAAATAACATAAGCACCACAAATCATACTTACAATTTTTCGGCAACTACTCTTGAAGCCTCATGTCGCAACTGTGAAAATCAACCAGCAAAAAAGACAGAAGAGTCGCCACCGAATGTTATTTATCCCGACGCAGGGTGTCATACCCCAAATTTTGACCACTAAGATTCCCATCATTGTGTAAATCATTACCACAATATGGATGAACCAACATGCCTCAATCAATATCCTCAGAGATGTTTGAGCATTTACCACAACAAAAAATTAGGGTTTCAAGCCCTCTCAGAGCCTTAGACAAGGGATAAATCAAGGAATGACATGATCTTCAACTTGTATAAACCTCTCAAACATCCCCAATGGATCAAGAGGACTCCCAGTTCAAGGATTAAGCACAAGTTTGTTCCCTTCCAAGTGGATCAAGCCTCAAGATCGCCAGTGTCGCCAAATTAGGGTTTTGGTCGACCAGGGCCTCCAGGTGGAAATTTTCCTCTGGGAATGAGCCAATGCTTTAAATCATAACCTAATATTCTCCAAGGGACATCATGGACCCAATAATCAAGTCAATTTGGCCTCAGGGGATGCATTCATAAAAAATCAGGAATTAGGGTTTCTTGACCTAATTCACCCCTAAGTTGACTTTTGGGACAAATCATGAGCCAAGACCTAAAGAGATGATTTGAGGGTCTCTAATAAACCACATTGGTCCATTTGCAACAATGGATTAATCCAAGAAGCTTGATTCCCAAGTTTCAAGTTCATCAGAACCACAGTTAGGGTTTCGCGGAAAAAGTCAATTGTGCCTTTGACTTTTGACCCAGGCATGCTCCCAAACCTTGGGACATGATTCATTACACCCTATAACACCTATGAAATCAATCCATCAAGTTTGATTTAGGTCAAGGACTTGATTTCATAGAGGATCGCACAGTTTGGAATTCATCTAACGAAAAGTCAACTATGCATAAAAGTCAACTTTGACTTTTTGAGATTTTTCACAATTATGGCTCTTTGACCCTAAAATGATGTTAATGTGTGATTGGAATCATCATTCATCAAGAAAAATCAAGAAAAGTTGGATAACTTGTAAAAGGGGTAACCATAAAAAACTTAGAAATTTTCTTAGTTATGAAATAAAGTGGCTAGGGTACCAACTTTGAAGGATCATAACTCCTAAACCACAAGGCCATTTTTCCCCATTCAAAGCTGGATTTGTAGCTCTCATGGCCCTCTACAAAAGTTTCAAACACAACTCATTCCAATTCCTCATGGATTTTAAGTTATGGAGTGATCAAAAATACAAAAAGTGAAAATGTCACTTTTTTCCAACACAGTGAAATTTTCACTAAGTCAGAATCTGCCTTCACTTTTTTCCAAATGTAGGGGGATTTTTCACTTGGATCCAAAAGGTATCAAAACCAACTATGATCAAACAGTTGTTGTATCATATGAGGGTTTTCCAAAATGGCCAAGAACTCCATCAAATTCCACTTGAGCCATGAGATATGATAATGCCAATATGCCTTGCTGCAAACTATCATGGCAAGGCAGATTTGGGAGTTTTGCTCGATTTGCTCAAATTTTGCAAAGGGAAAGCAACTCTATCCATCTGAACACCTCAAGGGGGGACCGAGGAGGAACCAACTCTGATCCCAAGCCTCCCAAGTCTTTGGAACCAAAAGTAGCATGCCAAACCTAGAAATGCCTAAAAGAGGGACAAGACTTCAATTTTGGATTGGAACATTTAATGGATGCACCAAGGTGGCATGGACTGAGCCATTCCCAACTGAATTCAGTTAAGACTTATCCAAGACCAAGGGAACCAGCAGCCCGTGCCTTAACCTCTAGTCAATGGCTAGAGGAGACTTGGATTCTCATTGCTCAACATTGGCCAAACCTCTGCTACCATTGCCATTCACTATTGCAGCCAAAACAAACTTGCTCTACTATAAATAGAGCTCAATTGTGTTCGGTTTGAGTACACCAAAGCACTACAACACTTGCTTTCCTCAAAATCTCTTTCTCTAGGCAAAAATACCTTCTTTAGTAAGGTAACTCTGAGTTTTTGAGTTAGAGAGCAATTCCACCACAACTCATGATCCAAACACATCCAATATGTCATATCTAAGCTGTCCAAACTCTCACAAGTGACCTGTAACACCAAAATCACAAAGTCACCTCTCAAAACCTCTAAATAGGACTTTTGTGCATTTTTCAAGCCATGTCTTGATTCAGTCACTTTCCAAACCAGATAAAACCTTAAACACACTCCAAATATCACCCTTGAACTGTCCCAAATGGTTCCACAAATCTGGAACACCATTTGAGGGAGTTGCTATTTTGGCCACTTTTGCCCCTTTTGCAAGAAAGAGCTCAAACTTGTTCCTGAGGTTTCCAGCTGATTCCAACCATCCTAAAAGCTTCTAAAAGATCATTTGAGGGTGTCCAAAGCATAAAATCATTTCTGGAACAAGGTGCTTAGCAGATTGCACAAAAGCTCCACAAAGAGGTAAGCATCACAACTTGGATTCTTTGAATCATGTTTTCTTTTGATGTCCATTGATCATGCATCTCTTATACATGTTATATGTGTTGTGTTTGCACCAATTTATCATGTAATTCATGCTTGTACCAAGAGATGGAACAGAAAATGCAAATCATGGCCTATTTCAAAACCACTATCGGGTTTTTCAATAGGAGCATGATCTGAAAAAAAAAAAACACCATCACCATTGGATTCCTTGTGAAATTCTAGGCAGGATAGACCTAAATTTTGTCTCAATCCATGGAGAAATGATAAAGTTATGGCCTTCACGTTTTCAACCAAAATCTTGCCTTGCCTTGCCTTGTGCCAGGCCAAAAACAAGGCAAGCCTTGTATATTTGTGGTTGTGTTTCAATCAACGGATGTATCACCACCTCAGTGGTAAGGCGCGCGCCCTATACACAAGAGGTCTGGGGTTTGAATCCCCCTCGCCTCAGATCCTCTTTTTGCTATTTTTTCCACTTTTTATTATTTTTTTTATTATTTTTAATGATTTGAAAAATTAATAACTCCCTCAATTTTAATTATTTTTTATTGGTTCTTTTTGCAAAAAATCACAAAAATATTGAAATATTTTATTCCACAAAAAAATTAGATTTATATTATTTATTTAATATAATTAGTATTTTTGTGAATAAATTCATTTTAATTGTTTTTTAAACATTTAAAAGTGAATATTTACTTTGAAAATCAAAACCAAATGAGTTCTAAATCATCTTGTGATTAAAACCTCATTTTTCAAACCTTAAACAAAAATCACAAGTGGTTTATTCAAACTTATTTGGTATTTTTATCATTTTATTTGATTTTTCTTTAAATATTTACTTTTAAAGGAAAACAAAATTAGGGTTTCGTTGATTTTCACCCTCACAAATCATTTTCAAACACTCATGGGCCTCTATTAGAGTGTAAGACCCATCCCCTTTGTAAATACACCACTTTGGGCCTCAGTCATTGTATAAGACCCACTGTTTTTTCAAAAACCTCGGCACGATTGCCGTTTTCAAACAAAAGTCATTTGGGCCTCTCCACGAGCTATAAGTCCCAATTTTTTTTTTAAAAAAAAAAACTCTTTGGGCCTCTGATAGAGTGTAAGACCCAACCCCTCTTTGAAACCAAAATAATTTGGGCCTCAGTCATTGTATAAGACCCACTGTGCTTTCAAAAACCTCGGCACGATCGCCCTTTTCAAAAATCATCATCTGGGCCTCTCCTTGAGCTGTAAGCCCCATCACTTGTAAAAAAACACCTTTGGGCCTCTAATAGAGTGTAAGACCCAATCCCCTTTTAACCTTATGGGCCTCACATATTGTATAAGTCCCTCTGTACAGTTTTTAAAACAATGGTACGATCATCGTTAAAACCTTGGGCCTCTCCTTGAGCTGTAAACCCCAACAATCTTTTCAAAGCACTTTCTCCTTTGATTTAGAATATAACATTGTTATCAAAGTTTTCTTTGTTGAACAACTAACAAAACAGCATGGAAGCTCTACAACCGAGTAAGTGTTTATCAGCTTTCTTTATCCGCTTTCAAATATATATAACTTTATTGTGGGGCTGCTCACTGTAAGTCTTCCTTCACAAACTTTTATATACTCGTCAAATATCCCCTGTGTAACACTAGTATAGATATTTAGAGTTTTCCCCGGCAACTACGTCTAGCACTAGGTAAAGCCCTGTTGGTCACTCTTAAATACAAACAAAACTAGATCCCCATAGGATTACCAGATACAGTCTTCCCTCCTCTTGGGGTTAAACAATATGGAGACGTGAAAGGCAGCATTCTCGGTGAACCCTTTCTCAGACTGTCACTCTTAGAAATTGTCAAAAAAACTCTACTCCCCAGAGTTGATCTATTCTCTGTGAATAGCATCTCTTGAGTTTCTTCCAAATTCTCGGACTTTCCTAGCTTGATCTATTCTCGGTGAATAGCATGTCTTGAATTTTTCGGGGTTTGGGGACCCACAGGCTTCCTAAAAGCATCCCCGCCTCCTCTTGGGCGTTGTACAAGGACCCTTCGGCTTCTTAAAAGCTCTCATGCCTTCTCTTGGGCTTAGTACAAGGACCCAGAGACCTCTACAGGTATAGGAACATAACCTAGTCATCAATTTGCTAGAGCTGTCTTTCAGAGTCAAGTGTCAGACTAGTTAACGGGTTGGCCTTCATCCCTTAACATACTAGCCTTCTCTTGGGCATCATACAAAGATCATTCACTTATCCGAGAATCTATTTCTCAAAATACCAGTGGACTTGGACAGTCTCAATACCCTTTGGATTTCCCCTTTCCTTAAAGAACAGGAAATAACCCTGATCCTTTGATCAATCCCAAAGTACAAATCCACATAAGAACTGGTTTTCTCTTTTATCCAACACACTGGACCTGTCACTCAACTGAAACAATCACCAGCACAAATAGCCTCCTCTTGGGCTTTGTACAAATGATTCTCCCCAGCGGAGCTAACCTTTTCAGACTCTCTTGTTGAGTCAAACCCTTTAGCCTCCATCTCGGGCTTCGTACGAGATAGAAAATCACTCTTTTGTTGAGTATAAAGGACTCTCTTGTTGAGTCAAACCCTTTATCCTCTATCTCGGGCTTCGTACGAGATAGAAAATCACTCTCTCGTTGAGTATAAAAGACTCTCTTGTTAAGTCAAACCCTTTAGCCTCCATCTCGGGCTTCGTACGAGATATAAAACACCCTCTTATTGAGTATAAAAGACTCTCTTGTTGAGTCAGTCTCCTTTTAGCCTCCATCTCGGGCTTTGTACGAGATACTAAAAACACTCTCTTGTTGAGTACAAAAGACTCTCTTGTTGATTCAATCCCCTTTTAGCCTCTATCTTGGGCTTTGTACGAGATACACAATCACTCTCTTGTTGAGTATAAAAGACTCTCTTGTTGAGTATAAAAGACTCTCTTGTTGAGTCAATCACCTTTTAGCCTCCGTCTTGGGCTTCGTACAAGACACATATAAAAACACTCTCTTGTTGAGTATAATAGCACTCTCTTGTTGAGTCAACCCTTTTAGCCTCTATCTCGGGCTTCGTACGAGACAGATAAAAAGCACCCTCTTGTTGGGTCACTAGCCTCCTCTTAGGCTTTGTATAAGGAAACCCCCGTTGAGTTGATCAACCTTTTAGCACCAATCTGTGCCTTGCTCATAGCATACAAACATCAACAAACTCCTTTTCCTTCGTCTAATTGCTGTAAGCGGCAAGCCTTTGGATTATTTACATCCACGCCACCGTCCCTCTTTTAGCATGAGAAATTCCTAAGGAAATATAGCATTGCTCTACACTGAGTTAAAGTCTTCTCCTTAAGGTTAAAATCCCCTATAAAGGAAATTATGGCATTGCTGGATTCACATATCCCAGTTAAAGTAATTCTCCTCTATAATCAGTCACCCAACAGTCGTGACAAACAGACCGAATATCCCTCTTTAGAGATGACAAATTCTCTCTCAAGCCAAACCCCTTCAGCTTCACATCTTGGGCTTTGAACAAGATACAAATAGACCCTTCAGCTTCACATCTTGGGCTTTGAACAAGATGCATATACTCCCTTTAGCTTTACGTCTTGGGCTTTGAACAAGACACCAAAACAACTTTCCTCCCATAGAATAGGAGGAACTACAATCGCTCTGATTTCCCTGTTTCGTCAAACGAGAATACGTAAGCATAAGATTGAAAAATCTTAGCGAGCATACTAATCAAAAAAACCAAAATCCCATACCTTCCTACCTCAATCAAAAAGCATCAGACCTAACATCCTGCCTAGATACTGTTCTTAAGCAAAATAACCTAAGAGAGACCCACAATCTTAATAGCATCTGTAAACCAACAGTTGTAACACCCTTCTAACCCATCATAATATTCAAGATAATTGTACTTAAATAAGTCAGAGGACTTCATAAAAGGTGTCACATTTCTTCATTAAGACATCATTACAAAAATATCAAACTCCATAACACGGGTTTTCAAAACATTTTTAAAATAATAATACTTTCTCTAGTAATATCCACAACTAAATTCAAAATATCGCAGCGGAATCATGATTCAAAATATCTTCTTTTATTTCATCAAAACATCAAGACCTTTTGGTCATTGTCAACAATCATCAACAACTAAAATCGGCATATAATAACTCATGAAAATCATTCCAACAAAACAACAGAATAATCACTTAAGCGTTTTCCCACCCGATGTTACATCTACCAGAGCAAGACACCAGACACTCTACAGGATTTAGCTAAATAGCTTCAAGCTAGAACTTCATGCACCGCGAACTAATCTTGGTTATCTGCAAGTTGCCCACGTAGAGGCAACATTCAAACAGGCAGGGTGAGTAATCACAAATCATTATACGAGATATAAAGACATAGATAGCATATGTGTAACAATTAAATAACCACAACATACATCATATACTTCACAGTTAAAACAACAACGACTTCCAAATCTTCATATGAAACGTCATACTTCAAAGATCAATCAAATTATTCACTTAACACATCATCGTGCAATGCCACAAATAATGCAAATGCAACACCATTAGACTCATGCATGCGGTACCGAAACATCACTGATGACTTAGTCATCGTTATCTCCAAAGATCCCCACCAATAAGATCGGTTCTCGCTTGGAACCAGAGCACATCATAACTTGCACTTAATCCTCACAATGGGATTAAGGCCATCACTGGACCTGAGCGTCCTACAAATCATCATTGGATTTATCATCCTGCAAAACATCACTGGACTATTCGTCCTAAACAAATGCTATGAATGCATGATGCGCAACAACACACAACTTACGACCACGGCTAGTCAAAACGCATCATCATTCATCATAATCATCATATTCTCTTCACATATCTCATATACACACATCATAGTCATCACATCATCATTCGTTATAACAAACACCAAACAATTTACTTCAAGACATCATCATAATAATTTATACAGTAAAGCACACACACAATTAATTCGGCATGTAATCTCGTCACTTAAATCACGACACAATTACTGGATAACCACATCTTATACTTCATATTATTTTACAAGAATATAGATCATTGCGATATCTCTCCAACACTTTAAACGGCATGTAAAACCGACTCACGTTTTGAAAGTTAGGATCACGTATATCGCCTAATATCATACACATAAATCATACACATTGCTGTCAGCACATCATCAAGTATATACAGCAAACAGTCAACAATTTGTTTCAGAATATATTCATAGCTTTTCATACAGTTAGCACACACATATATCTGATTCTGGCATATATACTTAGTCCTGTCACAGTTACTGAATAATCCTTAAGTATTTTCTATAGTGTAGATTATCATGGTATTTCCCAATATCCCATACTACATGTAAAACTGACTCACGGTCTCAGTTAGTGCAGAACAATATGTCAAGACATCCTACTTGACATTTCACAGCCTACAACTAATCTGTTATGGCAGATACACATACCGCATGTTAAAACACCTTCAGTGACATAAGAGCTAACATAAAGGTTTTAACAAAATTTAGCCAACATACATACTACATAGATGCAGAACTAACAAACTCCCCCTTTGGCAAATTTGGGCTAAAACCAACAATCAGAGATACCAGCATCAGAAGACCAACACAGATTATTAACACAGACATCAGCAGATAAAAGCATTTATCACACAGCAGCAACTTCACACCAACAGATCAACACTCAACTACAACCTTACACAGCCACTCACACTAGTAATCAGATATCAGCACATCATGCAATCACACACTCTCCCCCTTTTTAGCCATATTTGACAAAGCAATATCCATACAACCTTTGGATAACACAACCATCTCCCCCTCAAGGAAACAACCAAGGAACTCTACTACTACTTACAACCATCTCCCCCTTATTAACCATAATATGCCAAACCAACCAACATAATATCCAAAGGCAAATTCTGAATCATCCAACCAACATACTCAAAACAGAACAGACTATTCTACATCCTTGTGAGACTGGTTCAAATACGAAATCCAGACACAATAGCTGAACAAACCTACTCCTCTCCCCCTTTTTGGCCAAAAATTGACAAACATTGGGGTAAATGTACACTTCTTGTTCAATCCATTGACACACCAGGTCTAAACTGTCATGTCCACCATGAACTTCACAAGTAACACAATGTCACGACATCTTGTCTGACATAACACCCTCACCAGAGACACAAACAATCTTGATAAACAACTGCACTACTTCAACAACAAAAGTTCAACTCCCCTTATCTAAGATAACCAATGCTCCTTTGCAAGAAGAACACCTTAAATGAATGGAAAACATAAGACTCATCTTCATGTCTTCAAGAGAGCACCCTTTGTTCAACACACTTGCTGAACACATTCACTTAATGCTTGATCCTCAAATAACACTAGTACATATAACTGACAGAAGTTTCTCCTTCAACAAGAAACACCACAAAATTGCCAATGATATCCCATGACACCTTCCAAATAAGCAGTCACTCACATCATAACCCATCTTTCAAGAAGTTACATCATGCTATACGTGAGGAACATAAGGATCACCATCCTCCTTCAAACAAACTAAAGCTCCCCCTCAAGCCAAGGGACCAGAAACAACCAGAACAAAAACACATCATAACCCATCACATCACAGAAGATCACAAGAACACAAGAACAATACTCTCTCTCCCCAAACTTTTCAACTGGCCTTAGCAAGGCCCTCCATCGATAATCAACCAACTCTCCAAAGGCAGTCATTCCCTATCATTCTCCAGTATTTGGAATAATCCTGATCAGTTGATGAGTATCTTCACCTTCAGACTTCCAAGCAATCAATACCTGATATGCTTCAGTCTTCTCTACATTCCCCACCCAAGGCAGACCTTCTACTTCATCATTCTCCCGTATGACTAAGTAGACGCTCCTTAGGCATAATGTAGGCACCAAGCTCCTGAACCAGAGCACAATCATCCTTCACCAAGGAAATCCAACCCAGATAATGTCCCAACACCAAGTTAGAACATCTGCCGTTACATCCACTAGTAGTTGTTGATACTAGTGAGGTCTTCAAAAATAGTAGTCATGCTTTGCCAGAACATACTACTAAAAACAAGATCAGAATCTCCACATTCTAATCCACATAGTCATAAACACCTCTTCTAACAAAAATGCTTCAGCATCCAACTCCAAGTGCACAGTCTCAATCATCTTCCAAATATAACCATCAACAATCATGATGTTACAATCATCATTTGGGACATCAGCTTCCCATCACCATTCAAAGGACTCATTGCACATAGAAGTCCTTCAAGAAGCTCCCAATAAAACACAGCCAGGGCAGCTTATTCAGGTTAACATAAACACCTGAACACCATAGAGAGAAATAAACTAGCACACCCTCTCTAAAGCAAAGAGTTCAGACTGCAGACTTGCATACTCACATCAGACAAATACTTAGCTCCCGTCAAAGTATTTATCATTAGTCAGATAAGACTACCTTCTTACACAAGGTAGGACATTTGGTCTGACATTCTTCTTTCGCACACATCAGGCATCTGCTGATTCTTCTTCATGACAAACCATCATGACACCCATTCACACCACAAAATCATTCCAGGTTAGGTCAGTGTCTTGACCTTTCACTCTACCCTGAGCTAAACAAACTTCCTTGGCTGAGGAAGCAAAGAACTGAAATGATGTTTCAACATTAGCTCCGACATCAGTCTAAATCACATGGATTTAAACATTTACTATGGCTTTGGAGACAGCAACCATAGTAATCCACACACATCTCTTGCAAGGGACGTAAGGGGATCGACCATCAGTATCTGATCAACCTTCAAACCCAGACCATACACACAAGTAGGAACATGCATACTCTACATCTCAAGAATCTTCTTCTTAAACTTCTAATGTTCAGACCTTCTGTCTGTCTTTGAGATGTTGAATGTCATCCTTTTGCACCTACAGGGGAGATTTCCTCTAACAGGTTTCACAAAAAAAATATTGACTGATCATCACAAATAGATTGTTAAAAAAAATATGCTTCTCCCAACACTTCAACCTATAAGGATGCTCTTCAATCCTTGCAAATAATGTTCCATTATGTGAGGACACCACATAACTAAACTTCAGCTTAAGAAGAAACTTCTCATGCAGATACCAGGGAACCATAATCCTTTGGTCCCAAAAACACCAACTCCTCCTTGCTCCAAACACAAATGCTTATCCAGATGGTTTGGATGACATTCCAACAAAGAAGACACCAGTCAACCAGTTAATACATCTCCTCTGTGCACAGCCCTTTGAGTTTCTCTTCCACTAGAACAAGAGTTCCATGCTCTCATAGACTTGATAGTGATATCAAGTTTGAGTAAACAACCTCCATCCTGTTTTTGAGAAACACCACCAAAAATATTGAGAAAAATAAATTCTCAATACAAAGATGTCAAGAAATTATGCTGACATTTCTTTGAGTTCTTCCAGCATCAGATTAAGGACTCCCCCTTGTAAACTGCTAAGAACTCCTAAGGGAACTATTCATTCTCCCCTCCAATAGCTGCACATCCTGTGGTTGGTACACATATATAACTCCTTTCAAACAGAATCTGCTCCATGGCCATAAACAAGATTCCATACACTTGGCTCCTTTGAACAGAAGAAACTTCCAGATTTCAGAGAGAATGTCCTTGACATTTGAGCTTGACCTCCACACAAAAAAATAGCCTTTGTACTCCTACTCACTTAGATCAGAAATACACTAATCCAATGAGTGACAATATGTTGATCATCTCTTGACCAACACACTTATCTAAGACATGTTTCTTGATAGAAACTTCTTAGACACACAACCCAGATGCCTCCTCTTCCAAGCCAAGAGTAGGTTCCAAACAGATGTGATTAATACACATTTGTTTAACCCCCTAACCATCTGTTATGCCATACCTTTACCAACAAGATTCTGCACAATCTGCTGGTTTGATGTTCCAACATCTGGTAGGACATTAGTTCCCTTCTCAAGAAACACACCAAGAGATCCTTTATCAAAGCCCTGAGATTGGCCTTTTAGGGTTGGAAGCAAGAATAAATTGCTTCTAACTTTCTTCAGATCTCTTTTCAACAAACTCATATAAAAGTGCCTTTATGAGTGGACTTGGGATGATCCTCAAGTATCTTTGGCAGCTCTAACAAGCTAGTTGAAGCTATCCTCAAGTATCACCACACCATGTGATACACCTTCAGAGGAGAACAGAGTGTTGCAGCCTCAACACACACAAAACTACCAGGAATTTTCCATCAGATATATATATGCAGCGGAACACACACCAGAAAACTCCTCTACAACCTTCAGGCAAAACATAATACCCCTTGCACAAACACGACGCTCCATGTGCAATAGGTTAACATAGGTTTGAAAATAAATCAAACCACACAGCAGCTCACCACCAAAGCTACAAGCCTGATAACAAAAGACAGGTCCAATACACACCCTGTCATGAACAGTCCATCCTCCACTTCTAGGGACTATTTAAACAACAAAATGAACTTCTCCAAGTTCCCATTCAAACAACTTTTCAGCACAGCTATCTTCCTTGCACATGAACCAGAAAGTATCTTCCCTAGGATCTCACCCAAAAAAACGAACAGGATGCCTGCTTTGATACCAATTGAAATTCTGGTATAGCAGTCCCAGATGTCACATAACATGTCAAGACATCTAGTCTATTATCAACAACATATACAAGATATAGACAATTAAAGAAGTTGCTAAAAAGTAAAGTGCACACAAGAATTGTTTACCCAGTTCGGTCTAACAACTTACATCTGGGGGCATACCAAGCCAGGAAGGAAGTTCACTATCAGCAGTATCAATTCATAGACCCTACAATCAACACACACGTTGATGATCTACTCACTTAATCACTACCCAATGACCCTTCTACCTAAGACACTCTTAGATATGAGACACCTCTCACTCCCAATCATCGCAATGATATCTAGCAGTCAACACTTCAGCCACTGCATCAACAGCTTGATTTCCAATCACTCTTTAATCACATAAAAATAGAAGACACACTTCAAAGAACCACAATCATCATTGCTTAAAAGCTCATAGATGATTGACAAATATAACTCAACTAAACAGTCCAACTCTAAGTACAAAATAGTACCAGAGTGGCTCACAATTTCACACAAACCCTAATGATCTACATCTTGGACCCGTGCCTTTTCTAGGTTACAAGCGTTCTATTTATAACTTATTCCCAACTGGATTTGGGCTTCAAATCACAGCATAACAGCTGCTACAAATCAGCTGAAACTTCTGCTACAAAATAGGTCTTCAATCAAATCCTTCCTAATTTATCTCCTTAATTAGAAAGTCATTATTCTTCAATATTCTTCTTGATTCTGACTCGAATCTTCCAGTCCTATAAATCAGCTCCACAAAGGATACATAATATTTCCAGGATATTATGTATCTTTTAAATCTTCACTTTTTAATTCAGCTGCAAGATCTTCTCCATAAAAATAGTAACAAATCTCCAAATAGTTTCCTAAAAAGTCTCCAAGATCCTTTTTAAGAAATCCAATTAAATCTGCACTTTGTTCCTAATAAATCTCCTTGACCTGTGTATAATGATGAGGTAAATCCAAAAAGATCTCATGAGATCAAATCAAATTTGTCAAGAGATATACAATAGCAGCACCTGCTGTAACAGACAATGATGTTGTGACATCTCCTTTAACATCTTGATTAACCATCACAGAGCAGCAATACCTGCTGTACCAGATCAAGATGTTCTGCCATGACATTCCAAAAACAGCCACGTCACATAACCTTAAATATTCAGGTTCAGTGAAGTGCTCATGACATCTCTGTCACACCATTACAACCATTCACTCATACTAGGTAGGTGCAGCACAACATGTCAAGACATCACACTTGACATTTAACTAATCCCATATGACAGAAACTGAACACAACCAGTTAGTGCAGAACAACATGTCAAGACATCCTACTTGACATTTCATAACCTGCAACTAATCTGTTATGGCAGGTACACATGCCGCATGTTAAAACACCTTCAGTTACATAAGAGCTAACATAAAGGTTTTAACAATATTTAGCCAACATACATACTGCATAGCTGCAGAACTAACAGGTTTCCTTCCCAACCCCTGCGTAATACGATTCAACCCGGTTTTCTCAATAATTCCATACGATTCTATCAAGCCCAAATATTTTCACGATTATAATTCCAACCCCTCATCAACTTCAACAGAATACTCATCAATTCAAACTCAGATAAACTATCATTACCTATCGATTAAATCTAACATAATAACAACAATTACACCCAATAAAATCAGTAAAACATCAACTTCTTATAAAGCACAGAATTCATGAAATTCATCATAGGTTCCCATAAACCCTCAAAACCCCAAATCATTCACATGCAATCTAAACCCTATATCAATTATAATGAAAGGTAATACTCCCCATGCCTTAGATGTTAAACCCTGAACTCCCTTTCCTTGAGACCTTCAAGAAACCTCAGAGCCCTAGCCTTTCTGCCTCCATTCCTCAGAGCACTTCTCACAAAATACGATCGATAAAGGAATTCTCTCCCACAATCCAATTTTATGTTTTCCTCTCTTACCCCTTTGGGCCTCAATATGTTAATCCGTTTTTATCCTCACTAATTCCCTCCATATTTACTACTTTATCCTTAAAAAACTCTAATATTATTATTTATCTAATTATTTAGATTAATTCTCTATTAAATCTAAATAATTCTTAATGAATAATAACTTAGAACTTATCCTCAAAATTTATTCTTACTCCAACACCATCCCATATCACATTAGTATATCATCATGCGTCATAACCATCAAACATCACTTACACTCACAAAATCACGCTAAATTGATTAAATAACTGATTAAATAATTAATTTAGATTCTTGGGGTGTTACAACAGTCATCTGTTTAAACTCAGTTTGCAAGCAGGGTTAATTGGAGACACCTATTTCCCTTTCTTCATCAGCTTCAATAGGATAAAAAATGAATCAAACTGTAGTACCCTAAAGCGATAGTGCTTCGCAACCACACAAAAATTCGCACTACAGAAAAAAAAGGCGACTCTGCCAGGGACACTGTTCGAGATCTTGTTCTCTTTCCATCTCTTAGGTAGAAAACCTTAAGTCCTCGAGGTATCACAAAAATGGCAACTCTGCTAGGGGAGTCATTGTCTGTTAGGATCATAAGACTAGAGGTCTAGGATGATTAAGACAAATATATATACTGCTTTTTCTAATAGATATATGTGTTTATTTTTCTGCTAATGGGAATGCGTGTGATGCCGCATGTGGAAAGATTGAGTATACACCTAAGATAGGTGATGGCAATGTGGGTAATCTTGCGAGGAGTGAATCCCCGTTAAGAGCCCCCGATCAACCATCAAACTCAGTGGAGACTCCCTTTGCAGATACATTGCCTATACGACTCTGGTTGTTGAAAGTAGTGTGGTCGACTGGGTTATCTGAGAAGCTGAGGTTTTTAGCAGACTTAAGCCATTTTGTAGTGCGGAAGCTATCAGAAATAGTTGTCACGCTATACTACCCTCATCTGAGATCACTCTAGGATACATCAGCTCGCTGGCGATCCGCTTGCTGTTGTTATCCCAGAGGGGTCAATGATTTTGCGGACAGGTACAAAAAATCACCAGTATAAACCTTTGGGGGGGTAGAGCCTTGACTTCATGACACCGACCCTTTGACCCCATGTTTTTTCTATGTTTTTGTGTGTTGCATTCATACATTCATTTAAAAAACATTAAAACCAAGAAAAATCTTCTCTTCTAGTCTCTCTTTTTCAAATTAAACTAAGACAATGATTGCAAATGTCAGAGAAAGGAGATTGCGCTAATGGATTTCGGTAGAAGGAAAACTGATAAGTATACCTTCAAGGTTCCAAAGTTAGAGGATTTGAGAGGTTTGGCGAGAATGATCACCAACCATGAGGCTTTCAGAGCCAAGTATGGAGGACTGTTGTCTCTATTAAGGGTCCATGTAATCGAAGGAATCCTATCCACACTAATCCAGTTCTACGATCCAGTTTATCACTGTTTCATATTCCCAGATTATCAGCTAGCACCAACACTGGAGGAGTATTCTCACTTGACTGATCTACACATTACTGATCAAGCTCCCTTTTCTAGACTGGAAGAAATTCCAAAAGATCAAACCATTGCAAGAGCAATTTATTTGGATGAGTCAGAAGTCAGGACTCACATGACCACTAAGGGTGGCATCCAAGGTTTGCCAGCCCAGTTCTTGACAAAGAAAGCCATGTACTTTGCTAGTATAGGGAACGTGGCCGCTTTCGAGAGTATCTTTGTTTTGCTCACCTACGGGTTATTTTTGTTTCCCAACATTGATAACTTCGTAGATATCAACGCCATTAAGATTTTCCTGATCGGAAACCCTGTACCAACCTTACTCGCAGATGCGTATCATTCGGTACACTTGAGGAATTTATACAGTGGAGGAATGATCACGTGCTATGTACCCTTGTTGTACAAGTGGTTCACTTCCCATTTACCCAAGTCTGCTGCATTTTGGGATCAAAATAATACTTTGCGTTGGTCGCAGAGAATCATGTCTCTCACCAACTCGGACATCGATTGGTACAACCGAATCTATGACGGGATCAGGATCATTGACCGTTGTGGAAATTTCCCAAATATACCCCTTATAGGAACTAAGGGAGGAATCAACTATCGTTCGGTGTTAGTTCGTCGTCAATTTGGATACCCAATGAGGCATGTCCCGCGTAATGCTCATTTGGAAGGTCTTTTATTCAAGGAAGGAGAAAATGACAGGGCACTAAGGACAAAAATTGTGCATGCTTGGAAACACATTCATAGGAAATGACGAGAGTCTATGGGGAAACCAGATTGTATCTCTGCGGAGCCTTATCTCCACTGGGTACAAACTAGAGCTCTCAAGCTGAGGATGCCTTACCCTCGTCAGGAAGTTCTTCCATTAAGGGACCATGCCCTTTATTTTATGTCTGAGACGGAAAAACTTCAGGTTACTCTCAGCAAAGTTCAGCAGGAGAAGAGGTCTTGGAGGACCAAGTACCGTATTCTCAATGTGGAGTGTAAGAAAATACAGCATCTGTTAAGAGAAAAAGATGCTCTGATTGAGATTTTAGAGCAACATGCTGTAGAGAATCAGGATGACCAAAGGAATTTGCTCGCTCATTTCACTTGGCAAAGGAATGACAACCCGACAATGGCCCAAGAGCCCCGGTCAAAGAAAAGGAAAGTACCAGAACCACCACCTGAGCTCTCCTTAGAGAGGACTCTGGATCCATTAGTTTAGATTTCCTTTTATAGAACTTTGTAATCTACTGTATTTCCATTTCCGCAATCCTTTGAATTCAATAAAACGGGGTTTCCCCACTGTTTGATATTTGCAATCTAATTGTCGAAGTTTATTTTGAATAAACAAAAACATATAATTAATATAATCATTGCATATCATTCATCATTCTCGCGTAAACGCATTCTTCTTACCTACGAATCTCATATTTGCATCTCGATTCTAGAGTCAAAGTGTCTCATTCGTATAATACTCGGGCCAATCGTCAGAAAAAGATGGATGATCTCGAGGAAGAGAACAGAGAGTTGAGGGAAGAGATCGACACTTTGAAAGAGGATCTGAGAGAGCTTCATAATGACATGCAAGCTCTAGCACAAGCTCAGATGCAACAACAACGGACTGTGATCTCAGAGATCACAACAACGCCCATAGTGGAGAAGTTTGCTCCTAGGTACAAAATGTTGAAAGATCGTCCCTGGGGCATGCCTATTAACTATATCCCGGAAGGATATATTCCGCCGATCATGGAAGATCCAGAACTGTAGCAGGAACCGCTGGGCCTGAAGGTTACAAACTTCGGGAAAGCGAAGATGCCAGGGGCATGACTGCAACTACTAAAGGTTACAAACTTCGAGAGACACTGAGAGTCTCGGCCATAATGACTATACCACCTCCCATGGTACACACTGTCCCGGAAGGACAAATTCCATAGATACCTTCTGGTGGAAATGACAGCATGTTCGATAGAATGAATGAATTCCAGGAACAGTTCCTGGAAATGCAGAAAGAACTGCAAGCCCTTCGCGATCAGGATCTATTTGGAAAAGACGCCGCAGACCTCTGCTTAGTCCCCAATGTGAAAGTTCCGCACAAATTCCAGGTACCCGACTTTGAAAAGTACAAGGGTAACTCTTGCCCTCAGAGCCATTTGGTGATGTACGCTCGGCGAATGTCAGCTCAGACAAAGAACCAGGAGCTGCTCATTCACTACTTTCAGGATAGTTTAATCGGTGCCGCATTAAAATGGTACATGGGTTTAAACTGCACCACGATCGGCAAATTCAGAGATCTACGCGTTGCCTTCGTTCAGCAGTACAAGTATAATCTGGACATGGCACCGGACAGAGATCAACTCAGATCAATGTCACAAAAGGGCAAGGAAACCTTTAAAGAATACGCTCAGAGATGGCGTGAAATTGCCACTCAGATTTCTCCATCACTGGTGGAAAAAGAGATAACAAAGATCTTCTTGAAAACCTTAAGCTCATTTTACTACAATAGAATAGTTGCCAGTGCGCCCAGTGACTTCACCGAGATGGTCGGTATGGGGGTACGTCTTGAGGAAGCAGTCCGAGAAGGACGTTTAGTTAAAGACACGGGATTATTGAGTAGTACAAAACGATATGGTAGTGCTCTCCCTAAGAAAAAAGAGCAGGATATTGGGAATATCTCTCTCGGAAAGCAAAGGCGACGTTACCAGCCAGTAGCAGCTATAACTCCTGTTGTTAACCCTGCGCCTGTTTCTACGTATCAACCTCAGGTTGCGCAGAGCCAACCTAATCAACAGCAATATCAACAAAGGACACGGCAACCTCTTCAGCAGGCTCGTCCTCAGAACAACAACAACCGTACAACGCGACCATCAGGGTTCGACCTTATACCCATGTTGTACGCGAAATTGCTTCCATTATTACTGGTCAAGGGGCATGTCCAAACCAGGTCTCCTTTTACAGTACCGGAAAATCCGCCTGTTTGGTTCAAAACGGATCAGACTTGTCCTTACCATCAAGGAGGACCAGGGCATAACATAGAAAACTGTCTCAGCTTCAAATCTGACGAACAAAAGCTTGTTAGGAGCAGGGTCTTATCTTTCAAAGATATGAATCTGAATGTTCTCACGAACCCGTTGCCTCAACACGAAAAAGCTGCAATCAATTTGATAGAGGGAGAGTCTAACAACATCGATCAAATTCATGATGTACTCTTGTTAAGGGCTAACTTGGTCAAGATGCATTGTAGACAGAGTGGATATGGCCATGTGTCACCTCATAATTATCATCAGTGAGATATCTGCTCTAAGAATAATCAAGGATATTCTGTGGTGCAATCAGCTCTACAGAAATAGTTGGATCTCGGATGGATCCAAGAGCATCGAGTTTATGGAGTCAACATGACCTATACGAATTCCAACATCATTCAGAACCACGACATTCATGCAATGAATGTTAACTTGGTGGCGATGCACTCAAGGCAAAGCCAGTACCATAATTTGTCGCGACACGATTACAATTCCTGTCTGACTTGCTCGATAAACAAACATGGATGCTCTTTTGTACAAGAGTCCCTCTAGCGTCAGATGGATCTTGGGTGGATCCAGGACTACCATGATAGAAATTCTTATCATATCAAAATGATCCAAATCTTCGATATTCGTCTGATGAATACCAGCTTGGTGGAGTTACACGCCAGGCAAGTCCAACTTGGTTTTCTCACTTTTCATGATTATCTGAACTGTAAAGTATGCAGTGAGAGTAACCAAGGGTGTGCTCTCGTTCAAAGAACTTTGCAACACTTGTTAAACCACTGGTGGCTTCCGATCTATCTGGATGAAGACACGCAACAAATCAGTGTGCTTAATGGGAACCCTACTCGGCGTCAAAATCAGGATGTTCGATCTATGGAAACTGACCTAGTGAGGTTACACTGTATCCAAAATGGACGTGGCCAAGTGCCACCACACAACTGCGAGCATTGTAGAGTTTGCTCGGAGAATAACCAAGGATGCTACCTTGTGCGGGCAGCTCTTCAAGGTCAGTTGGATCGCAAAGAAATTCACCCATACCCAGCTTCGAGGTCTGTTGACTGGACGCCAGACTACTTCGCTGATCAAATCAAAGATGTGGTTGTAATCTCTGATCCTGAGAGGAACAAGGATGTTTGTACGATCATCCCTCTACTGGACGAATCAAAAGTTCCTAGCCAGGAACTGATTGAAGTTACTTATGACAGTCAGAAAAATCAGAAGGCTCCTGCAGTTATCTATCTGCCAGGACCATTACCGTATGAATCAGCTAAGGCAATCCCTTACAAATACGGTGCAACGATAATTGAGAATGGAAAGGAAATTCCATTACCCTCCGTCGTGAATATTGCAGACATCAGTCGAGTAACGCGGAGCGGTTAAATCTTCAACCGAGGAGTTGGAGAACCTAACAAAGAAAAGGAACTTCAAACAGAAGCTCCTGATCCACCAGTCGGTCAATCCAGTAATCCCGACCTTTCAAAAAATGATGATGAGATGCTGAAGCTCATCCAAAGGAGTGAATACAACATTGTTGATCAACTATTACAAACTCCTTCAAAGATCTCTGTACTATCACTTTTACTCAGTTCCAAAGCCCACAGAGAGGCTCTACAGAAAGTCCTAGAATAGGCCTTTGTGGAACAGGATGTGTCAATACGACAGTTCGATAACATCATCTCTAACATCACTTCCTGCAACAACTTAGGATTCAGTGATGAGGACTTGCCAGAGGGGGGAAAACGCCACAACATGGCGCTCAATATCACAATCAACTGCCAGGACGATGCTTTAGCCAGCATACTGGTAGACACAGGATCGGCCTTCAACGTTATGCCAAAATCCACTTTAATACGACTATCATTCAAAGGATCCCCGATGAGGGGCAGTGAGGTCATCGTCAAAGCCTTTGACGGATCTCGGAAAGCAGTTATCAGCGAAGTCGACCTTCCCATAACTATCGGTCCTCACACTTTCCTAATCACGTTCCAGGTCATGGACATCTGGGCAACGTACAGTTGCTTATTAGGAAGACCTTGGATACACCAGGTTGGGCAGTCACTTCAACGCTGCACCAAAAGCTGAAGTTCGCCAAGAACGATCAACTCATCACGGTTTGTGGAGAACAAGCCTTGCTCGTGAGTAGCCTGTCATTATCTACTTGTGTAGAACTCGGGGAGGTTTTTAGAACTCATTTCCAAGCACTTTCGGTGAGCAATGAGAATCAATCAGAGAAAGGAACCTTTATTTTCTCGTACAAAGATGCTCTTGAGGTAATTGAAAGCAACAATACGAAAGGATGGGGACAGCTTGTCATCCCTACTGATAATAAAACAAAGAAGGGTCTTGGTTTTTCTGCGACCTGCACCCAGACAGCTTCTAACGATGAAAGTTTTCATCCCATTCAGGACTTCTTCCACAGTGGAGGTTTCCTTCACCCAGTGCCTCAAGCAGTCCATGAGATCAACGAGGAAGATTCCTCCGACGCAGATGAGGAATGGAAGTCTTATCTTAACGAGGACGGTTATATGTCTCAGGAAGAGGTGCCTATGCCATTTTGCTATCCCGCACAAAGTTCGAGATTTATACCCAGGTCAGACGTCGAAATGATATACGGAGATTGTGATCCGGAAGGATGCCATGCTCCACCAAACTCATTAGAGGAGGACACTCTAATGAAAGACAACTTTGACCACGACTATTATGGCCCAATGGATGGCCTGCCTATCTGGCAGCCGTACCTAGGAAACTTGGGGCAAGAAAATCAGCCGAACAATAAAAATCAGCTGAGCATCATTGAACAGAATACCTGCGTCCCCACCATGTCATGGGATCAACACTCAGGTCATTCAGAAAACGTCCAGCATAACGATGAATTGGCAAAGCTTGTCGGACTAGAATTCATCAACTACGCTTTTCCCGAGGTCAACGTCATCAAGAGAGATGACTCCTCCAGTTCTAAAGAAGTGTGGGACACCCTGGGACAACCAAGTGGAAAATACGACTATATGGTCAAATACACCGCTCCTGAGAGCTCTCGTATCAGGCTCGAAGATATCCAACCAACTGGATGGGGAGATTTGCCTGAGAGCACAAATACTATGCAAAATACAACTGAGGAATCCTCCTATGACAACTCTGCCTGGGAGACAGATTCCAATGATCCTGCTCCGCCAGAAATCAGCGTTATTTCTGAAGACAAATCAAGGAAGGTACCAGACTTTGTGATTCACCGAGGAGTTCACCGCCAATGGGTTGTTGTCGATGTTCCGAAGATTGCTCATAAGTCAAAATAATTTTCGTCTTTAACCTTTCACCCTGCCCAGGTGAAACGGATGTTTTTATAGGGCTCACTTTCTGTAAATACCCATCTTCGCTTCGCCCAGAGCGACAGAGTTTTGTTTTATATGGCTGTAGTTTCAAGAATCGATTTGTTTATAAATAAAATGACGTCGTTCTGTAATTTCCGCATTAATTGTTGTTTTCTCTTTTCGCTTTTCTCAGAAAATGGTAATCCTAAAAAACAACTCAATAATAAAAACAAGCAGTAAAAAAAATAATAATAATACACTGCACACACTCTTGCATTTTCTCTATCTCTTCTAAACACAAATCATCGCGTCATGCAGATTGCTTGTTTTAGACCCCGTTGAAACATACGATCCAATGCCTTCTCCCAACTTTGAGTTCCCGGTATTTGGGGATGAAGAAGTTGACGACGAAATTCCAGAAGAGATCTCCCGACTACTCAGGCAAGAGGAAATGTCCATTGAACCTCACAAAGAGCCGTTGGAAACAGTCAACTTGGGTTCGGAAAAAGAGAGAAAAGAAATCAGGATTGGGGCACTGCTCAGTCCAACTGCCAAAGAGAGTTTAACAAAGCTTCTCAAAGAGTTTCCCGATGTATTCGCTTGGTCCTATCAGGACATGCCAGGGTTGGATACCAACATCGTGGAACATCATCTACCGTTGAAATCAGAAGGTCCGCCAGTAAAACAAAGGTTGAGACGGGCTCACCCGGACATGGCTATCAAAATCAAAGAGGAAGTACAAAAACAGATTGATGCAGGCTTCCTCGCCACATCAGAATATCCTCAATGGTTAGCCAACAATGTGCCCGTTCTAAAAAAGGACGGAAAAATCAGAATGTGTGTAGATTACAGAGATCTGAACAAGGCTAGTCTGATGGACGACTTCCCTTTACCACACATTGACATGCTGGTAGACAGTACAGCAAAGTTTAAAGTTTTCTCCTTCATGGATGGATTCTTGGGCTATAATCAGATTAAAATGGCACTGAAAACATGGAGAAAACTTCATTCATTACCCCATAGGGTACTTTTTGTTACAAGGTGATGCCGTTCGGTTTGAAGAACGCCAGGGCAACCTATCAAAGGGCCATGACTACTCTGTTTCATGACATGATACACAAAGAAATCGAGGTGTATGTCAATGATATGATTGTTAAATCTAAAACATAAGAGGAGCATGTGACCCACCTGTCAAAACTATTTGAGCGGTTGAGAAAGTACAAACTCCGCTTGAATCCCAACAAGTGCACCTTCGGTGTCCGTTCGGGGAAACTCTTAGGGTTCATCGTCAGCCAGAAAGGAATTGAGGTTGATCCTGACAAGGTCAAGGCCATTCAAGAAATGCCTCCTCCGAAAACTGAAAAACAAGTCAGAGGATTCCTGGGACTCTCCCCAACTTACATAATTGTTTGTCCTCAAACAAAGATCAAACAACTCAACAAAACCGAGTGATAACCAAAGAATCACGAATCAACAAGTTTTGAAAAACGGAAAACAAATGTATTGTTCAAAAGAAAAACGGTACACACAAAGTAAATACTTACCACTAAACTACAACGATAACATAGTCACGAAATAAATGCAAAATACAAAAATCATGCCAAAAATTCTAAAACAACACAAGTTCCAACGTGAATCACACCTAGCAAAAACAATCATCGATAGATGAAAAACACAAAATGAGGTTCTTATCACTCACACAACAATCATGCAAACAATAGACTAAATTATGCAACCATCCAAAAATTTGCATTGAACATACAAAGGCAAGAATCACAAGGACTTTCAAGGTTGTAGCGTAGTCGGGTAAATAAACAAGGGGCAATTTCTAAAGGTAATTGAAACAAAAACTTGCCTAAACCTAAGGGAGTGATCAACTCACAAAAGTTCAAACACCAAATTCCAATCAACTTCTTCTTTCATCCCAAGTGTTACACAAAACACAATACTTATTTAGCACAATTATTTGAACTCTTTTTGTTTCCTTTTTCAAGGATTTTCTGTTTCTTTCTTTTTCACTTTTTTTTTCTTTTTCACTTTTTTCTCTTTTTTCTTTTCTTTTTCCACCTCATAGAAACCAACCAATGAGTAAACAACCATTCTCTCCCCAACTTGAATTCAACCACATCATCATGTGAATACTCCCTACTTTCTAAGGCAATGTAAAAATTCATACAACAACACAAAGTTGAGGGCTCAAGTAAAAACAAAATCCAATAAAAAATAAGTGAACTAAACACTCATAGACAAGCATTAAGTTCAAATAAAACAAGGATCAAAAATCTCAAAGGGGATACAAATGATCACACGCTCACAAGGTGAATGACTATTTGGCTAGGTAGTTGTGCTCAAAATGAAACAAAATGCCTTGATCCTTTTCATGCTTTCATATAATCAACACAAACAAAAGATTAAGCATAATAAAATCCAGTTAGAACTAGAATGTTGGTACTCCGAGCATATATGAACAATAGAAGGCTACCTCACAAAAAGGTTGGGAACTAAAGTGATTCACAACAAGAACAAGTATACAAAAGAATGAATGGCATGGAAGTTTGTAAAAAGCCTAAGTATCGTGAATATGCTAAAGTATAGAAAGCGATAAATACATACCTCAGACGTGTACAAAACTTAACAATATCATTACCATACATCCGCGAGTTGAAACGATCAAACTTGGAACATCACCAAAAATTCCTCAAGCTACTCAAAACAAGTTCATTGACAAACACAAAAACTATTAATATACACAAACTGAAAACCATTAGAAAATTCATTAAACAAGTTGTAAAGTGAAGATTTGAGATTTTTACGAAAAATCTGAGTACAACTTGTTTAATGAATGTTCACCACACTACCTAAACTAAACAACAACAAAAGAAAAGAATACACCATGCTTGTTTTACGTCGTAAGCTCGACGCCTTTACAATGCTTAGCTAGTAACTTCCTTCCTTCATGCCATAGTGATGCCTCACCGCGCAAACCAAAAGCAAGTGCCCTAACTAAACACTTAAACAAACGTTACAGGAACAAAATGTATATAACACTTGAACAAACATAATGGAAATAGACAATATATACGATATATACAAAACTCAAAAATAAAGAAACTATCGCAATGCGATTCAATATCAAAACCGATCTCCTCGACAACGGCGCCATTTTGTTGGATGCAGTATACGGCAAGCAAGCAAAAATATTTATTTTTGGAAAGAGTTCCCTCTGGGATTTATGTCGTGTCCACAGAGATCGGTTCGAGGGAAAGAATGTCGTTCGACAGTCTCTCGCGTTTATGAGTTTGGGTTTAAATGGTTTAAAACATAAAAACAGAAAAGTAAACATTAAAACATAAAACAAATTCATTCTTCAGCAAGACAAACTTTTCCGGCATGCACATAATCGACTCCTCACAAACTTAAACTTACCAACCAGTTATACTCCACCTACAATACTCCTCAATATCACCCAGCATCGCTCACAACACAGGTTATGTCTAACGCAAAGTTGAGAGAACAACCGTGTTACCATTGCCGATACTTTCGCACGCTAGCTCAAGGCACAGAGGCATTAAGATTCGACGCCTATTGAAGATTGTTAGCTCCTAAATCTATCTCTAGAATCCAGAAACTAACAGGCAATCATCCCTAATCGAAGTTTGCGAGGGTTATGTCTAACGCAACTCAAACCCCGCGCATAAAGCAAAAATCAGAGACAATCACCAATAGAGATTTGTAAAGCAAGTTTTATACAACGCCATGGACGACAAATATACATGAGATCATACTCAATACATATACAAAACCCAACAAAGAAGAAAAACACAAAGGAGAAGAGAAATGAACCAAACATCTCGTGGATTGTCAGAGTTGATCGACGGTCAATCCACCCTGGTTTAACCGTATGCAAGCTTCCATGTTGTTTTCTAAGCTAATCTACTGAAAAAATGAAGTTTGATGGAGTTGGAGCAAGAATCCCCAAAACCATAACATAAAAAGTAACTGAAATGAATTATATACAATCAGAATTTTCGCAGGTTCGCTAGGCGAATGCACGAAAATGGCACTTAAGTGCCTACAAAAAGTTAAACCGCCTCTTGCTGTCTTTAGAAGTTCGCTAAGCGAACGATTTATTCGCCTAGCGAATGCTCGCTAGAAAGTTCGCTAAGCGAACTTTGGTCTCTTTCTCCTCTGTCCAATTTTGGACTCCTTAGTTGGGACCTTCTCCAGCCTTCGCTAAGCGAACATTCGCTGTCACACTCGCTAAGCGAACATGACAAAAAACCAATCCCTTATTTGACCACAACTTCTGCACCGTAGCTCGGATTTACACACGGTCGGAAGCGCTGGAAAGCTTATTCAATGCTCTTCAAAACAATGGCAAAATCTCAATACTTGAATACTTACAAAAATGAATGGAAAGCAATTAAACTCAATGATATATACAAGAAAACGCAATATACACATGAAAACGTAAAGTAAACGTATTTACACATAAAGTGGGGTTTATTCAACCAATTTTAACACAAAGTAACGATAAGTGAAACAAAACTTATATACAAAAATAGGTACATTTTGCTCTTACCAGGCGTTTAAATTACATTTCCTGATTCATATTCCTCATGACCGCCACATGTGCGCCGATCTTCAAATTACTCAAAAAGAACCAGGACTGCGTTTGGACAGATGACTACCAAACCGCCTTCGACAGTATTAAGGAATATTTGTTGAATCCACCGATTCTATCACCTCCAGTGGAAGGAAGACCACTGATCATCTACTTAACAGTCTTGGAAGACTCAATGGGTTATGTACTTGGCTAGCAAGACGAAACCAAAAGGAAAGAGTCTGCCATTTACTATATGAGCAAGAAATTCACCGACTGCGAGACTCAGTACACTATGCTTGAGAAAACTTGATGTGCTCTGGCTTGGGTAGCCAAACATCTTCACCGGTATATAATTCGTCATACTACTTGGTTGGTCTCCGAAATAGATCTAATCAAGTATGTATTTGAAAAACCTGCTCTCACAGGAAGAATCGCCCGTTAGCAGATGTTGTTATCAGAATACGACATCGAATACCATGCTCAAAAAGTCGTTAAGAGGAGTATTTTAGCTGATCATTTGGCTCATCAACCGATTGACGATCAGGAATCAGTCGGTTTGACTTCCCAGACGAAGATGTCATGTATTTAAAAATGAAAGACTGCGATGAACCGCTACCCAGTGAAGGGCCGGAACCAGGTTCCCAGTGGGGACTAATATTTGACGGAGCTGTCAATCATTACGGAAACGGAATTGGGGAAATCATTGTTACCCCTCAGGGTACCCACATTCCTTTCACCGCCAGACTTACATTCAAGTACACAAACAACGAGGCCGAATACGAAGCTTGTATCATGGGTCTCGAGGAAGCGATCGACTTAAGGATCAAGGACTTGGACGTATATGGCGACTCAGCCCTGGTTATCAATCAGATCAAAGGAGATTGGAACACATACCAATCAGGACTAATCCCTTAAAAAGATTACGCAAGAAGGTTGTTACCCTTCTTCAACAGAATCGAGTTTCATCACATCCCTCGTGATGAGATTCACATGGCTGATGCATTAGCCACTCTCCCTTCCATGATTAGCGTAGGTCAATGGAATGACTTACCTAAGATCGACATAATGCGCCTTGAACGGCCCGCTTACATCTTCACGATTGAAGCAATCATAGACGACAAACCTTGGTATCATGATATCAAATGCTTCCTTCAAAAACAAGAGTACCCACGTGGGGCACTAAGGAAAGACAGAAAGACCCTCAGAAGGCTGGCTGGTAGTTTCTTTCTGAGCGGTGATACTCTCTATAAGAGAAATTTTGACATGGTCTTGCTCCGATGTGTAGACAGACCAGAAGCAGGCATGCTGATAAAAGAAATTCATGAAGGATCCTTTGGCAGTCATGCCAACAGACACACAATGGCGAGAAAAATTCTAAGAGCAGGGTACTACTGGTTGACCATGGAATCCGACTGCTACAAGTACATGAGGAAGTGTCACAAGTGTCAAATATACGCTGATAAAGTCCATGTACCGCCAACACATCTCAAAGTTCTCTCTTCCCCATGGCCTTTTTCCATATGAGGAATCGACATGATTGGCATGGTCGAACCCAAGGCTTCAAACGGACATCGGTTCATCCTAGTAGCCATTGATTACTTAACCAAGTGGGTCGAAGCAGCATCGTACGCCAATGTAACCTGACAAGTGGTGGTCCGATTTATCAAAAACAATCTCATCTGCCGTTATGGTGTTCCGAGCCAGATCCTTACGGATAATGGATCTAACTTGAACAATAAGATAATGAAAGAGTTGTGCCCAGAGTTCAAGATCGAACACCATAACTCATCTCCCTACCGACCCAGGATGAACGGAGCGGTAGACGCGGCTAATAAGAACATCAAGAAGATTGTTCAGAAGATGGTTGTAACCTACAAAGACTGGCACGAGATGCTACCCTTTGCTCTTCACAGTTATCGCACATTTTTCCGCACTTCAACAGGGGCAACCCCTTTCTCTCTAGTATATGGCATGAAAGCAGTGCTCCCCATTGAAGTAGAGATCCCATCAATCCAGGTATTAATGGAAGCTAAGCTAACAGAAGCTGAATGGTGTCAATGTCGACACGACGAACTGAATCTGATCAAAGAAAAGAGAATCATGGCACTATGCCACGGTCAGTTGTATCAGCGAAGAATGAAGAGGGCATTTGACAAAAAGGTCCGACCTTGCGTCTTCAGAAAAGGAGACCTTGTGCTAAAAAAGATACAATCATTTCTCACTAATTCTCGGGGCAAATGGACCCCGAATTATGACGGCCCCTATGTGGTCAAGAAAGTTTTCTCAGGCGGCGCCTTGAGACTTGCAACCATGGACGGAGAGGAATTTGCCTACCCCACAAATGTTGACGCAGTCAAGAAATACTTCGCTTAAACTAAAAAAAAAAGGGTCTCGGTGGATTGAAAACCTGAAAAGGCGGTCCAGGCCAAAATTAGAGACAAAAGCAAAAAAAAATCATCCCGGTGGATTGGAAACATCACAGTACAATCCAGGCAAAAATTAGGGATAATGGCAAGTAACTACGTCTGACAAGGGAAAATCCCCCAGTAGCAGTCATGCCATCCATCAGAAAACTCTGGTCAAGGTCATCTTCGACAGAAGCTCAGGATGCCCAGAATTCAAATTTGGTAGAAGGATAGCGGTCGTTATGTTTCAATGTAGCCCTTTTCCCTTAAAATTACCATTTTCTAAACTTTGTAAATACTCTATGGAATCACGCGTTTGGCTGATCTCCATCCTATCAATAAAATTTGAGCCCTTGTGCTTTTGTTTGCAATTCTTATTTGTTTTAGCTTTACAGAACGACGTTTCAACATGATTAACGATTCTTGAAATAAAACAAAAATGAATTTACTTGTTAAAATTTTCCTGCTTTAAAATAAAGAGGGCAATTTCTTTTGACTGTTGAACATCAAAAGAACATTGATTGCTTCTCCAAAGGCGATTAAGCTTCAAAGTGCAGAATAAAAGTACTCCTTCTAAACCAGTGCGCCTAAATGAAGGATCGGCTATGTCAGATGCGAATACTTCGTCTGACATCCCCGGCAGAGTTCTTACCTCCTAAGCCCGACCAACGGTTGTTCTCCGCAGGAAATATCTCTCCTAAGCAAGGCAGAATTGCTACTTTTGGACCAGCGATACCTCTTCGTCCCCCGCAGTGGCCGAGTATCTAGTCATGTTCATCCGTCAGTCTGTATGTTGCGTCAGTTTTGTCAGCATAAACATACATACATCATGCATTATTGATTTGCATTCACATTCATATGGCATCACTGTCACTTTAGTCAGTCTTATCCCCTAGTGATAAAAGTCATCTCAATCGAGTTGCCAGTTCTTTCCTCGTCAGGAAATGTTGTGTCTAAATTATCTCTCTCCTCCAGTTTATTTCTGGATTAGAATTGGCCCTTGACCACTTTGATAACTTGAACCTCTGAAAAACCAGAGAACCCTTGACAAATGTCACTCTTCGCCATTGAAGATGATATTTTCGCTTTCCCAGATTAAGGAAAAATCCTCGGAGAATGCCTCACAACCAGCGACTCTCAGGAACACAGTGGTTCTTCTCTCTAGAAAATCAATGTCACTAGAAGTCATCGGCACCTCAAAATTGGATCACATCACATGGCATTTCTCCGAGAAGATCTCTGAAAAAAGTATGATGTAATATCCCCAAGCAGAAGACAGTCTCTCAAGAGACTCGTTTTCCCCAGTAGAGTCAGTAAATGGCATCTCCAACAGAGAAGTTTGCACACCTCTACAACTCAGACGACTGGGTTCCCCAGCAACTCTGACATCAATTTTTTTCCGTCAAATGGCATCTCACCAGGAAAATTCGGTGAGAAGTTTGAGGAAAACCGCTACACATAGCGTCCCTTGTCAATAAAGTTTATTAACAAAAGAAACTTAGACCAGTTCCTTGGTAGGAAACCAGGATCGAGGGAAAGTTTATTTCAAAAACTTAGACCAGTTCCTTGGTAGGAAACTAGGATCGAGGGGAATTTTACATCAGAAATTGAGACCAGTTCCTTGGTAGGACACCAGGATCGAGGGGAAGTTCATATCAGAAACTGAGACCAGTTCCATGGCTGAAGACCAGGTTCGAGGGGAAGTTTTTACCTTTTCTAATCATCACTGCTTAGCAAAAGAAGAAGGATGCGTGAACTGCCATTCTTAACCACCATCAAAATTTTGGGTATTCCGATATTTAATCCTCTTGCACCCCGAATGCCCGAATACCTTCGTCATTCACACCTTCAGGTCCAAGAAGATTAAATAGGGGCATCTGTCATACCCCAAATTTTGACCACTAAGATTCCCATCATTGTGTAAATCATTACCACAATATGGATGGACCAACATGCCTCAATCAATATCCTCAGAGATGTTTGAGCATTTACCACAACAAAAAAATAGGGTTTCAAGCCCTCTTAGAGCCTTAGACAAGGGATAAATCAAGGAATGACATGATCTTCAACTTGTCTAAACCTCTCAAACATCCCCAATGGATCAAGAGGACTCCCACTTCAAGGATTAAGCACAAGGCTACTCCCTTCCAGGTGGATCAAGCCTCAAGATCGTCAGTATCGCCAAATTAGGGTTTTGGTCGACCAGGGCCTCCAGGTGGAAATTTTCCTCTAGGCATGAGCCAATGCTTCAAATCATAGCCTTAGATGCTCCAAGGGACATCATGGACCCAATCATCAAGTCAATTTGGCCTCAGGGGATGCATTCATAAAAAATCAGGAATTAGGGTTTCTTAACCTAATTCACCTCTAAGTTGACTTTTGGGACAAATCATGAGCCAAGACCTCAAGAGATGATTTGAGGGTCTCTAATAAACCACACTGGTCCATTTGCAACAATGTATTGATCCAAGAAGCTTGATTCCCAAGTTTCAAGTTCATCAGAACCACAGTTAGGGTTTTTGACTTTTGACCCAGGCATGCTCCCAAACCTTGGGACATGATTCATTACACCCTATAACACCTATGAAATGAATCCATAAAGTTTGATTTAGGTCAAGGACTTGATTTTATAGAGGATCGCACAGTTTGGAATTCATCTAACGAAAAGTCAACTGTGCATAAAAGTCAACTTTGACTTTTTGAGATTTTTCACAATTATGGCTCTTTGACCCTAAAATGATGTTAATGTGTGATTGGAATCATCACTCATCAAGAAAAATCAAGAAAAGTTGGATAACTTGTAAAAGGGGTAACCATAAAAAACTTAGAAATTTTCGAAGTTATGAAATAAAGTGGCTAGGGTACCAACTTTGGAGGATCATAACTCCTAAACCACAAGGCCATTTTTCCCAATTCAAAGCTGGATTTGTAGCTCTCATGGCCCTCTACAAAAGCTTAAAACACAACTCATTCTAATTCCTCATGGATTTTAAGTTATGGAATGATCAAAATCACAAAAAGTGAAAATGTCACTTTTTTCCAACACTTAGTGAAATTTTCACTAAGTCAGAATCTGCCTTCACTTTTTTCCAAATGTAGGGGGATTTTTCACTTGGATCCAAAAGGTATCAAAACCAACTATGATCAAATAGTTGTTGTATCATATGAGGGCTTTCCAAAATGGCCAAGAACTCCATCAAATTCCACTTGAGCCATGAGATATGACAATGCCAATATGCCTTGCTGCAAACTGTCATGGCAAGGCAGATTTGGGAGTTTTTCTCGATTTGCTCAAATTTTGCAAAGGGTAAGCAACTCTATCCATCTGAACACCTCAAGGGGGAACAAGGAGGAACCAACTATGATCCCAAGCCTCCCAAGTCTTTGGAACCAAAAGTAGCATGCCAAACCTAGAAATGCCTAAAAGAGGGACAGGACTTCAATTTTGGATTTGAGCATTTAATGGATGCACCAAGGTGGCATGGACTTAGCCATTCCCAACTGAATTCAGTCAAGACTTATCCAAGACCAAGGGAACCAGCAGCCTGTGCCCTAATCTCTAGTCAATGGCTAGAGGAAACTTGGATTCTCATTGCTCAACATTGGCCAAACCTCTGCTGCAGTTGCCATTCACTATTGCAGCCAAAACAAACTTGCTCTACTATAAATAGAGCTCAATTGTGTTCAGTTTGAGTACACCAAAGCACTACAACACTTACTTTCCTCAAAATCTCTTTCTCTAGGCAAAAATACCTTCTTTAGCAAGGTAACTCTGAGTTTTTGAGTTAGAGAGCAATTCCACCACAGCTCATGATCCAAACACATCTAATATGTCATATCTAAGTTGTCCAAACTCTCACAAGTGACCTGTAACACCAAAATCACAAAGTCACCTCTCAAAACCTCAAAATAGGACTTTTGTGCATTTTTCAAGCCATGTCTTGATTCAGTCACTTTCCAAACCAGATAAACCTCAAACACACTCCAAATATCACCCTTGAACTGTCCCAAATGGTTCCACACATCTGGAAAACCATTTGAGGGAATTGCTATTTTGGCCACTTTTGCCCCTTTTGCAAGAAAGAGCTCAAACTTGTTCCTGAGGTTTACAGGTGATTCCAACCATCCTAAAAGATTCTAAGAGATCATTTGAGGGTGTCCAAAGCATCAAATCATTTCTGGAACAAAGTGCTTGGCAGATTGCACAAAAGCTCCAAAAAGAGGTAAGCATCACAACTTGGATTCTTTGAATCATGCTTTCTTTTAATGTCCACTGGTCATGCATCTCTTATACATGTTATATGTGTTGTGTTTGCACCAGTTTATCATGTAATTCATGCTTGTACCAAGAGATGGCACAGAAAATGCAAATCATGGCCTATTTCAAAACCACTATCAGGTTTTTCAATAGGAGCATGTGTCATACCCCAAATTTTGACCACTAAGATTTCCCATCATTGTGCAAATCATCATCACAATATGGAGGAACCATCATACTTCATCAGTCTCCCCAAAGATGGGTGAGCAATCACTACAATCAAAATTACGGTTTTAAGCCCTCTCAGAGCCTTAGACAAAGGATCAATCAAGGAATGACATGATCTTCAACTTGTCTAACCTCTCAAACATTCACAAGGGATCAAGAGGACTCCCACTTCAAGGATTAAGCACAAGGTTGCTCCCTTCTAGGTGGATCAAGTCTCAAGATCGACAGTGTCACCAAATTAGGGTTTTTGTCGACCAGGGCCTCTAGATGGAAAGTTTCATCTGGGCATAAGCCAAAGATCCAAAACACAACCTAATGTACTCCATAGAACCTCATGGACCCAAGCATCAAGTCAATTTAACCTCAGGGGATGCATACATCAAAAATTAGGAATTAGGGTTTCTTGACCTAATTCACCCCTAAGTTGACTTTTGGGACAAATCAAGGGCCAAGACCTCAAGACATGATTTGAGGGTCTCTAATGAACTATATTGATCCATTTGGAACAATGGATTAATCCAAGAAGCTTGGGCAACAAGTCTCAATTTCATCTGCACCACAATTAGGGTTTCGCGAGGAAAGTCAACTGTAACTTTGACTTTTGACCAGGACATGCTCCCAAACCCTAGGACATGCCCCAATATACCCTATGACACCATTGGAACATGTCCATCAAGTTTGATTTAGGTCAAGGACATGATTTCCTGAAGAATTGCACAGTTTGGAATTCATCTGATAAAAAGTCAACTGTGCACAAAAGTCAACTTTGACTTTTTGAGATTTTTCACTAAGTCAGATTTTGCTTCACTTTTTGCCAAATGTAGAGGAATTTTTCACTTGGAATCAAAAGAGATCAAAACCAAACTTGTTCAAATAGTTGTTGTATCATGTAGGGGCTTTCCAAAATGGTCAAGAGCATTACCAAATTCAACTTACACCATGAGATATGACATTGGCAAGTTGCCTTGCTGAAATCTGTCAAGGCAAGGCAGAATTTGCAATTTTGTTCGATTTGCCAAAATCAGCCAAATTCAAATACTCCTATCCACTTGGACACCTCAGAGGATTGAATCTAATGGGGACAATCACTGAGCCAAGCCTCCAAAGTCCATGGAACAAGAAATAGCATGTTGAACCTAGAATGGCCAAAATAGGGACAAGACTCTAAATTTGGATTGAAGCATTCAATGGAAGCATCAAGGTGGCATAGACTGAGCCATTCTCATCTGAAATCAGTCAAGACTTATCCAAGACCAAGGGAACCAAAGCTTTGTGCCCTAACCTCTAGTCAATGGCTAGAGGAGACTTGGATTTTCATTTGCCAACATTGGCCAAACCTACTTACCAGCTGCCATTCACTATTCCTTGCAAAACAAACTTGCTCTACTATAAATAGAGCTCAATTGTGATCAGTTTGAGTACACCAAAGCCATCAAACAGATGCTTTCCTCAAAATCTCTTCTTTCACTCCAATTTTGCCTTCTAAGGCAAGTCACTATCGGGTTTTGAGTTTGAGAGCTCTTCCAATCAAACCAATCACTCACACACCTCACATACATCACATATGAGCTGATCAAACACTTAGATCACTTCTGAAACACCAATTTCACAAAATCACCAGCTGGTTGCTCAAGGTTTTAACCAAGTTGCAGCTGAGGTACCACAAAGTGATCCAGCCAATTTCAATCAAGTTCAACCATTCAAACACACTCCATAGGGTGTAGGGAAGCTGTTCAGATCATCACCACTCATCTGTAACACCTCCAAATCAAAAATCACATTGCACTTGCTGTCACGACCTAGAGGTGAGCATATACTTGGTCATCTCTCAATCTATGCATATTTCCTCGCACAATAATTTGGCCATATGTTCATAATCATGCATGGAATATTTTCCCTCAATTTATTGCATTGTTTGAATCGTGTATCAAAAATCCTAGCCTTCATGCAGAAATTAGGGTTCTTGAGGATTTTTCATGATTTCTTGTTGTATGTTTAATTTAAATGAAATTAATGGACATAGACATGATCGTGAGGTTGAGACGAGCATAATGATATGTGGATTGCATGTTATAATCAAGTATTTAGGGAGATTGGATAGAAAATGAAAATCTGAGAAACCCAGAACACGCGCGTGTTCTTCAGCTTGTTCTTGGCGCCATTTTTGAATAATTCAAATATTTGAATTTTGTGATTTTGTTTAATTGATTCAAAAATTAATTTCTCTCTGAATTTTAATGATTTTGAGTTGATTCTTTTTTTAATAATTCACAAAAATGTTAAAATATTTTATTTTATCAAAAAATCCCAAAAATATTATTTATTTCATATAATTGATATTTTTGCAAAGAATTAATATTTTAATTGTTTTTGACATATTAAATATTTTTTTCTACATTGATTTTGCAACTTTTAATGCTTTCTAATTATTTTGTAGGTCAATACTTAATTTTTGAAGCATTAATCCAAAATCACAATTTGTTTTTCACATGTTAAACAATTTTGATCATTTTAATTGAATTTTTATTCAATTAAATACATTTTTGAAAACAAATTAGGGTTTTTGGATTAATTCAACCCTCATAAATCATTTTCAAAACACCTTGGGCCTCTATTAGAGTGTAAGACCCAATCCTTTCTTGACCAAAACATTTTTGGGCCTCAGTGTATTGTATAAGTCCCGATACCGTCAAAAACAAACGGCGCGATCGTCGCCTTTTGAAAAATAACCTTGGGTTTCTCCTTGAGCTATAAGACCCATTCAAAAACACTTTGGGCCTCTAATAGAGTGTAAGACCCAACCCCCTTTTAACCAAAATCATTTGGGCCTCACTTATTGTATAAGTCCCTCTGCGTTAAAAGGAAACTTCGGCGCGATCGCCATTTCAAACGGAAAAATCATCTGGGCCTACCCTCGTGATATAAGCCCCACTCTTTTTCTTTAAAACCTTTTGGGCCTCTTGAGAGAGTGTAAGACCCATCCCTTTGTACAGAAAACATTTTGGGCCTCATTCACTTGTATAAGTCCCTCTGTATAAATTCAACAGTGCACCCACTGATAAAACCCTGGGCCTCTCCTTGAGCTGTAAGCCCCAAATCTTTTCTTTTTCAAAGCACTTTCTCCTTTGATTTTGAATATACTGTTGTTTTCAATCTTTCTTTGTTGAACAACTAACCAAACAACATGGAAGCTCTACAACCGAGTAAGTGGTTATTGCTTTCATTTACCACTTTCATATACATATAACTGTATTGTGGGGCTGTTTCACTGTAAGTCTTCTTTCATAAACTCATATCGATTGTGTAATAATAGTATAGATATTTCGAGTTTCCCCGACAACTACGTCTAGCACTAGGTAAAGCCCTGTTGATCACTCTGAACTTACAGTCAAAACTAGATCCACATAGGATTACCAGACACAGTCTTCCCTCCTCTTGGGGTTAAACAATATGGAGATGTGAAAGGCATATTCTTTTTGAACCCTTTCTCAGACTGTCACTCTTAGAAATAGACTGAACTAGATCCCCAATAGGATCACCAGATACAGTCTTCTCTCAGGCTGCCCTCATTAGGAATTGTCAAGAAACTCTACTCCCAGAGATGAATGTATTCTCCGTGAATGGCATCTTTGAGTTTCTTCCAAATTCTCGAACCTTCCTGACTTTGATCTATTCTCGGTGAATAGCATTGCCTTGAATTTCTCAGGGTTTGGGGACCCACGGGCTTATTAAAAGCATCGGCCTCCTCTTGGCCATTGTACAAGGACCCAGAGGCTTCCTAAAAGCAACCCCGCCTCCTCTTGGGCTTAGTACAAGGACCCTACGGCTTCTTAGAAGTATTCACAGCCCCCTCTTAGGCTTCGTATAATGATCTCTTCCTCCGGGAATGATAGCCTCCTCTTGGGCATCGTACAAGGACCCGTCGGCTTCTTAAAAGTTTCCAGTCTCCTCTTGGGCTTCATACAAATTATCCCGACGACCTCCTAAAGGTATAGGAACAGAACTTAATCATCTGCATAGAACAGTCCTTTCAAGAGTCTACTACTGTTTCTCAAAGCATAGAACAAAAGATGAAACCCTAGACTCGGACAGTCTAATCTCCTTGAGTCTCAAAGACATTCTCAAGTGACCCCTTCAAAAATAGGAAGGAAACCTGCAGACTCGGACAGTCTCAATACCCTTCGGATTTCCCGCTTCCTTAAAGAACAGGAATAACCCGGATCCCTCAGTCAAATCCCTGAGTACAGTGTTGCTCATATAAGAACTGATTTTCTCTTTAAAATCAGTATACTGGACCTGTCACTTAACTGGAATAGTCACCACAGCCTCCTCTTAGGCTTTGTATAAATGATCCTTCTCCAGTGACGTTTAGCCTCCTCTTGGGCTTTGTACAATGATCCTCTCCAGCGGAGTCAAACAACATTTAGCCTCTCTCTCGGGCTTTGTACGAGACACATAAGAGACTCCCTCGTCGAGTCAATTACCCCTTTTGCCTCCATCTCAGGCTTTATACGAGATACAAAAAGGTTCTTATCGAGCCAAATAAACAACCGCCTCCATCTCGGGCTTTGTACGAGGTACAAAAACTCTCTTGTTGAGTCAAATAGCCTCCATCTCGGGCTTTATACGAGATACCAAAAGACTTCATCGTCGAGTAAAAAACCTTTTAGCCTCTCTCTCGGGCTTTGTACGAGACACATAATAGCCTCCTCTTAGGCTTTATATAAGAAAACCACTGGTTGATTCAATCAACCTTTTAGCATCAAAGTTGTGCCTCGTTCACAGTACACAAACATCAACAACTCCTTCCTCTTCATCTAATCGATGTAAGCGGCAAGCCTCTGGATCATCTACATCCATGTCACTGTCCCTATTTTAGCATGAGAAATTCCTAAGGAAAGATAGCATTGCTCTACACCGAGTTAAAGTCTTCTCCTTCAGGTTAAAACCCCATATAAGGGAAATTATGGCATTGCTAGGATCCGCGTATCCCGGTTAAAGTAATTCTCCTTTATAAACAGTTGTGACAAACAGACCTCTTTAGAGATGACAAATTCTCTCTAAATTTGAGACCTTTCAGCTTCATATCTTGGGCTTTGAACAAGATACAAACTACCTTTCGCTTCACGTCTTGGGCTTTGAACAAGACACCAAAAACAACCACTTCCTCCCATAGAATAGGAGGAACTACGAACGCTCTGATTTCCCTGTTTTGGATAAACGGGAATACGTAGGCATAAGATTGAAAGAAAAATCTTAGCGAGCACACTAAACAAAAACCCAAAATCCCATATCAAAAGCAGT
This sequence comes from Lathyrus tuberosus, assembly GCA_022829125.1. NCBI lineage: Eukaryota > Viridiplantae > Streptophyta > Magnoliopsida > Fabales > Fabaceae > Lathyrus > Lathyrus tuberosus. The sequence continues at coordinate 3,845,186 of JALAZF010000203.1, read as the reverse complement.
AATTCAAAAGCATCAGTCCTAACACCCTAATCCTTGTTCCCCGCCAGAAACCTTCTGTCTAGATAAGAATCAGTATTGGCGAAAATACAAATAACCAGTACAAAGGCCCCCCCACATTGATAGCATTCGTAACCTAACAGACCGCTGTTTAAACTCAGTATGCAAAGCAGGGTTAATTGGAGACATCTATTTCCCTTCCTTCATCAGCTTTAATAGGATAAAAAATGAATCGACCTATAGTCTAAGCTCAACCGCAGAGAGCGACCAGCGCTTAAGAACCGCGTCCAAAATCGCTCGCTACAGAATGATCTGAAAAAACACCACCACCATTGGATTCCTTGTGAAATTCTAGGCAGGATAGACCTAAATTTTGTCCCAATCCATGGAGAAATGAGAAAGTTATGGCCTTCACGTTTTCAACCAAAATCTTGCCTTGCCTTGCCTTGAGCCAGGCCAAAAACAAGGCAAGCCTTGTATATTTGTGGTTGTGTTTCAATCAACAGATGTATCACCATCCCAGTGGTAAGGCGCGTGCCCTATACACAAGAGGTCTGGGGTTCGAATCCCCCTCGCCCCATATCCTCTTTTTGCTATTTTTTCCACTTTTTATTATTTTTCTTATTATTTTTAATGATTTGAAAAATTAATACCTCCCTCAATTTTAATTATTTTTTATTGGTTCTTTTTGTAAAAAATCACAAAAATATTGAAATATTTTATTCCACAAAAAAATTAGATTTATATTATTTATTTAATATAATTAGTATTTTTGTGAATAAATTCATTTTAATTGTTTTTTAAACATTTAAAAGTGAATATTTACTTTGAAAATCAAAACCAAATGAGTTCTAAATCATCTTGTGATTAAAACTTCATTTTTCAAACCTTAAACAAAACTCACAAGTGGTTTATTCAAACTTATTTGGTATTTTTATCATTTTATTTGATTTTTCTTTAAATATTTACTTTTAAAGGAAAACAAAATTAGGGTTTCTTTGATTTTCACCCTCACAAATCATTTTCAAACACTCATGGGCCTCTATTAAAGTGTAAGACCCATCTCGTTTGTAAATACACCACTTTGGGTCTCAGTCATTGTATAAGACCCACTGTATTTTCAAAAACCTCGGCACGATTGCCGTTTTCAAACAAAAGTCATTTGGGCCTCTCCTCGAGCTATAAGTCCCAATTTAAAAAAAAAACTCTTTGGGCCTCTAATAGAGTGTAAGACACAACCCCTCTTTGAAACCAAAATAATTTGGGCCTCAGTCGTTGTATAAGACCCATTGTGCTTTCAAAAACCTCGGCACGATCGCCCTTTTCAAAAATCATCATCTGGGCCTCTCCTTGAGTTGTAAGCCCCATCACTTGTACAAACACAGTCTTGGGCCTCTAATAGAGTGTAAGACCCAATCTCTTTTAACCTTATGGGCCTCACATATTGTATAAGTCCCTCTGTACAATTTTCAAAACAACGGTGCGATCATCGTTAAAACCTTGGGCCTCTCCTTGAGCTGTAAGCCCCAAAAATCTTTTCAAAGCACTTTCTCCTTTGATTTAGAATATAACATTGTTATCAAAGTTTTCTTTGTTGAACAACTAACAAAACAGCATGGAAGCTCTACAACCGAGTAAGTGTTTATCCGCTTTCTTTATCCGCTTTCATATATATATAACTGTATTGTGGGGATGCTCACTGTAAGTCTTCCTTCACAAAATTTTTTATACTCGTCAAATATCCACTGTGTAATACTAGCATAGCTATTTAGAGTTTTCCCCGGCAACTACGTCTAGCACTAGGTAAATCCCTGTTGGTCACTCTTAAATACAAACAAAATTAGATCCCCATAGAATTACCAGATACAGTCTTCCCTCCTCTTGGGGTTAAACAATATGGCGACGTGAAAGGCATCATTCTCGGTGAACCCTTTCTCAAACTGTCACTCTTAGAAATTGTCAAAAAACTCTACTCCCTAGAGTTGATCTATTCTCCGTGAATAGCATCTCTTGAGTTTCTTCCAAATTTTCGGACTTTCCTGGCTTGATCTATTCTCGGTGAATAGCATGTCTTGAATTTCTCGGGGTTTGGGGACCCACAGGCTTCCTAAAAGCATCCCCGTCTCCTCTTGGGCGTTGTACAAGGACCCTTCGGCTTCTTAAAAGCTTTCATGCCTTCTCTTGGGCTTAGTACAAGTACCCAGAGACCTCTACAGGTATAGGAACAGAACCTAGTCATCAATTTGCTAGAGTTGTCTTTCGGAGTCAAGTGTTAGACCAGTTAATGGGTTGACCTTCATCCCTTAACATACCAGCCTTCTCTTGGGCATCATACAAAGATCATTCACTTATCCGAGAATCAATTTCTCAAAATACCAGTGGACTTGGACAGTCTCAATACCCTTTGGATTTCCCCTTTCCTTAAAGAACAGGAAATAACCCTGATCTTTTGATTAATCCCAAAGTACAAATCCACATAAGAACTGATTTTCTCTTTTATCTAACACTTTGGACCTATCACTCAACTGAAACAATCACCAGCACAAATAGCCTCCTCTTGGGCTTTGTACAAATAATTCTCCCCAGCGGAGCTAACCTTTTCAGACTCTCTTGTTGAGTCAAACCCTTTAGTCTCCATCTCAGGCTTCGTACGAGATAGAAAATCACTCTCTTGTTCAGTATAAAAGACTCTCTTGTTGAGTCAAACCATTTAGCCTCCATCTCGGGCTTCGTACGAGATAGAAAATCACTCTCTTGTTAAGTATAAAAGACTCTCTTGTTGAGTCAAACCCTTTAGCCTCCATCTTGGGCTTCGTACGAGATATAAAACACTCTCTTGTTGAGTATAAAAGACTCTCTTGTTGAGTCAGTCTCCTTTTAGCCTCCATCTCGGGCTTTGTACGAGATACCAAAAACACTCTCTTGTTGAGTATAAAAGACTCTCTTATTGAGTCAATCCCCTTTTAGCCTCTATCTCGGGCTTTGTACGAGATACACAGTCACTCTCTTGTTGAGTATAAAAGACTCTCTTGTTGAGTATAAAAGACTCTCTTGTTGAGTCAATCACCTTTTAGCCTCCGTCTTGGGCTTCGTACAAGACACATATAAAAACACTCTCTTGTTGAGTATAATAGCACTCTCGTGTTGAGTCAACCCTTTTAGCCTCTATCTCGGGCTTCGTACGAGATAGATAAAAGGCACACTCTTGTTGGGTCACTAGCCTCCTCTTAGGCTTTGTATAAGGAAACCCCGGTTGAGTCGATCAACCTTTTAGCATCAATTTGTGCCTTGCTCATAGCATATAAACATCAACAAACTCCTTTTCCTTCGTCTAATTGCTGTAAGCGACAAGCCTTTGGATTATTTACATCCACGCCACCGTCCCTCTTTTAGAATGAGAAATTCCTAAGGAAAGATAGCATTGCTCTACACTGAGTTAAAGTCTTCTCCTTAAGGTTAAAATCCCCTATAAAGGAAATTATGGCATTGCTGGATTCACATATCCCAGTTAAATTAATTCTCCTTTATAATCAGTCACCCAACAGTCGTGACAAACAGACCGAATATCCCTCTTTAGAGATGACAAATTCTCTCTCAAGCCAAACCCCTTCAGCTTCACATCTTGGGCTTTGAACAAGATACAAATAGACCCTTCAGCTTCACATCTTGGGCTTTGAACAAAATACATATACTCCCTTTAGCTTCACGTCTTGGGCTTTGAACAAGACACCAAAACAACTTTCCTCCCATAGAATAGGAGGAACTACGATCGCTCTAATTTCCCTGTTTCATCAAACGGGAATACGTAGGCATAAGATTGAAAATCTTAGCGAGCATACTAATCAAAAAAACCAAAATCCCATACCTTCCTACCTAAATTGAAAAGCATCAGACCTAACATCCTGCCTATATATCGTTCTTAAGCAAAATAACCTAAGAGAGACCCACAATCTTAATAGCATCCGTAAACCAACAGTCATCTGTTTAAACTCAGTTTGTAAGCAGGGTTAATTGGAGACATCTATTTCCCTTTCTTCATCAGCTTCAATAGGATAAAAAATGAATCGAACTATAGTACCCTAAAGCGATAGTGCTTCGCAACCACACAAAAATTCGCGCTACACAGGGGAAAGGAAACAATCGAAGAAAACCTAAAGAAGGGAAAGACATGGTCATCGCAACCATAGTCTAGGTTTGAGAGTCAGTTACGCGAGAGGAAGGTATTAGTACCCCCTCGCGTCCATCGTACTCGATGGGATCCACGCTTGTTGCTCTGATCAAAGGGTGTAGATATCTGAAGCTCAACTACAAACTGGAAAGGAATAGAATGAGAAACTAAGAAGAGATAAAACGAAACAAAAAAGAGGTGACTCGATAGGACATCGTTGTCCTAGGCCTATGTATTCCCTCGAGAATGGAAAAGTCAGAGTCAACGTAGTTCGGAGGACTACGGGTGAATTGGGGGAAGGTTGGTCGCCAAGACATCGCCGTCTTGTGCCTACGTATCCTCAATTGGACAGGAGAGAGTGTCGCTCCCAGGATTTTCATCCAGGTACAAACGCGAGAGTGGCGCGGAAAAAACAGAGTCGTCAGCCATGTAAATTTATCCCAAGAGAGGGAAAGGGAACACCGCATAAACCTGAGGAAGAGGGAAAGGAATGGTCATCGCAACCATAGCCTGGGTTCGGGAGTCGGTTATGCGAGGGGAAGGTGCTAGCACCCCACGCGTCCATCGTACTCGATGGGATCCACGCTTGTTGTCTATTCTAAGGGTGAGTTATCCTAACATCTAGGGCTGCACTAAAACGGGGAAGGGGAAAACAAAGACAGACTCGGTAGGACGTCGACGTCCTAGGCCTACGTACCCCCTTTGTGCAATGGGGACTTCAGAGTCAACGTAGTTCGGACCAAGTTCTTTTTGTGTTTTTTATGAGCGACGTTAAGTTCGCGTCTGGCAGTTGGGGTCGATGCCTGTTTGCGTCTCAGACGGAAAGTAACGTGCCCTTTTTGAAAATAGCCTTTAGGTTGACGATCCCGAAGGACAAAAAGGTTTGAAGTTTGTTTGTATTTTTTAGGACAGAAGTGACTTTGGTTAGTTCATAACTCAACTTGAACCAAAGTCTATGACACGGGAGCGAATGCGTCGCATGGTCGCTCCCAATGGGACGTATGCTCAACACTCTAGAAGAGAGAAGGGGGACCCCTCAATCTTCATTTCCTATGTTTAAGGCTCGTGTGCAAGGCAAGTTGACCTTATTAAGTATCTTAGAGATTGTTATGAGATGAGAAGAGGGACTCAAAAGAAAAGAAAAACACTATGGGGAAAATCTATCCTAATGTTATCATGCAAAGATGGCCCTAAGGGGAGGTTTGACAACAACCTAAGCCTAAAGAAAAGAAAATAATGAGAGAAAGAAAGAATGAGAGTGGACATGGATACTTATCCACACCCTTAAATAACTTACCTCAGCCCCTGCATGCAAGGTTAGTACAAAACAGACATAAGTAACAATAAGACAAATGAAAACCCAAGCAAGTCACACCAAAGAGAAAGGGGTACAAGCTAAATAAGACTCAACCAAATCAGAATATACACCTTAGAGGGGACCCCCAATGTTTACCAAACAAAAGTAAGCAAGTAGAATGCAAACAAGTGGCAAAACAAACAAGAGAGTTATCAAAGAAGGAGTAGAAGAATGAAGAGTGGACATGCGAGGTAAACATGCAAGAATGCTTCAAATAATATCCAAGTCAGAATTTGGATGACCTAAACATGTGCCTAAACATGTTATACAAGTGTCACATGAGGCATGCAAACAGATATCCAAGCATCAAGAATCATCAGAAGAAAGAGGAGGAAGCATATAAGTGAAACATGTTCAAGTATGTAAGATGAGACATGAATGACATATGAAATGAATGCAAAGCTCCAAAGTCAGAAACATACATCAAATGAAATGCAAATGAATGATATGGCATGGCCTACATAAACCAAACATAAATCATGAAGAGACACAAATGAGACGAAGTGAGAATTTGAAACACAAAGAGGCATGTAAATAGAACATTGAACATATGCACAAAGTATGCAACAACCTCACACCAATGACATATAATGGCAATCAAATGACCTATAACGATTCAAACATGGCTTATGAAGTCAAAGAAGCAATCTCAAGCAATGGCACAAGTGCCTTCTCAAACAAGTAATCAGACATGATCAAAGATGTGCATACAAGAAGACCTCAAGCAAAGAGCAATCAAACAATTAGCAAGACATCTTCTAAAATTACCAAATTAAAACTTAACACACCTCAACCAGTGGCAAACAACATATTTAAAACCCATACAAACATTCACAAGATAGGTCACCCAAACAATTATGCAAAGTTCAGACAAAAAACATGACTCAATATACAAAAGAGGAGGGCCAAAATGCAATAAGAAAAGATTTTAAAAATATAAGGAAAATATTTTAATGCAATTCAATGGGTTAATAAAATATTATAAAAATAATGGACTCTAAATGTTATGTATGCTATGAGAACAAAATTCTACAAGTTTGGGTATGCATGATATGAACAATTCAAAAAGAAATTATTCAAATAATTAATTTAGATGATAAAAATAAAATAAAAATAAAAAATAAAATTTGGAAAAATTTTATAAAACTCTAAAAATGCTTCATGAATTTTCTTGTAATTTTTAATTGAAGAAAATGATTTTAAAAAAATAAAATGCAAATGATGCAATTAGATAAAATAAATAAATTGAAATAAACATGGGGGGGGGGGGGGGGGGTGTTCAGCAACCCAAATATGTTGAGAATAATAAAGGGCCCAAAGGAGGGGGTGGAAATAGCAAGTCCAAAGCCCAAATCCCAACAAGCGAAAGTCAAAGGGGCTCACATGGAATCAGTCAACTCTGAAGACTCACACACACCACATGATCAATCATACGCTCACCAAACAGTCAATGCAATAAACAAGTATTCAAAATCTATGGCCCAGATTAATACTCACACTGTAACCAACATACACACGCATACACCAAAGCACTCAGCATACCATAGAATTCCACGTGATAGGCACATGACTATTTTAATGTGTTGTCAAAATAATATCCACAAGATCAATCACACGCATGATAATCAGTCAAATAATCAAATAGTATGCAAGATGAGTGGTCATGATTTGGTGGCACATGATAATTACCATGGGGTAGTAAACACGCAAGCATTAAAATAAAAACTCAAAAATAAAAACGTGGCCCAACGAGGACCCTTGGATCAAAGCTACGGACGGCCCAGATTGCGTCTCCTCCCCAAAAACCCTAGCCTGACCGGAGAAAGAACCAGACGCCGGAGCCCTAGCTCCGGTCGTCTTCTCTGGCGACCACCACCCAAAAAATTCCCAGAAACGGCATATGAGTACATCATTTCAATCAGAAAAATGTGAGGATTCCAAATATCATGCTATTTTTTGCAAACACACAACGCATAAAGCAAATCGAATGAAAAAAGGTTTGGGTCCAAAACTTAAATCTCACCATATGCACACAATACACGTCTAAACTTAAAATAAAACACATCAGAGTCATCAGCAACAATCACATATCATTATGCATGTCAAAAAAGGGAGTTTTAAGAGCATGCAAAATTGCACTAACCTGAGATCAAGCAATCTGTATCCTTGCTTTTAGCTTCCAACGATGGGTGGTTTGTGCTCTATGGATCCCCAAGAAGAAGGTTGTGAAAGAAGTTTTGAAGAAATCCTAATGGATTGAGAGATTCGAAGTAATCAAGCTTTAGGGTTGCAAACTTTTTTTCTCCTCCAAACCACGTGTGTTTTTCTCTAACCAGTGCATGAGTAAGTTTAAATACTTAGGGTTAATCCACTGATGATCACTTGGGCCTTGTTAATTCCTCACTTAATGAGTTTTGGGTGATTTTAGAAATTTGAATAATGTGAAATACACCCTCCTCCATGCATGTATATCCAAACCCTTAATGATGGATCACTTAAATTACAATTGCTAATCACACCTGAATTGGATTTGGGCCTTGAGATGTCTTGGTTCATGAGTTTTCAATGATCTTGCAATTTTGCACCATGTGAAATAAGTAATGAATAAGTCATGAAATTTCTTGTTTAAAAGGCCTAAAATGATCCTTAAGGAATGTTCTTTGATGTTAGAATGAGACATGAAGAAATGGAACCAAATATAGGTTACTATGTCCCAAAGTGAAAATGGAACTATGAGAAAACCCTAAAAACCACTTTGCCTTCTTTTGATCATAACTTGAGTTTCACAAATGATATAGAGACCATCTAGTACTTGTTGGAAAGGGGAGAAAAAGATCTTCAAATTTCATGTTTGAGGAAAAATCATTTGAAGCTTCTTTAATGATGAAAAGTCAAGTTGAATGTAGTGTAAGAACTTGCCCAAAAAGGAAACTTTCAAATTATAGGTCATTTCCATATTTAGTAACTTTTGCACAAACCCTCGATTCTTGATAAATGGTATGAAACTTGACCCTTAAAGACCATATGAGGATGTGAGACCTTGAAAACCTTGAAGAGAGCCTCAGAATTTCACAGTTGACTTCCCCTCTCACTGTTGACTTTTCCCTTAATTCTCCTGATTCCCCATCCATTGGCCAATTGAATCTCTCCTGAACCAAGCTGGTGGACAGTCTTCCATTCCTAGATACTTAGGGACCCAAGGAATACCATGGAATCAAGTCTTACCCAAAAAATCAAAAATAAACTGACTTTATAGCAAACCCTAATTTTGGTACCCTCAGTCTATGAGGAAATTGTGCAGTCTCCAAATCCAAATTCCTCTGAATATGTTGTGTATCCTCTCTAACAAAGATAATATATGCCATTTGGTGATGATAAAAACCCAAGAAGCATGCCCATTGGAGCAATAAACCCAAGAATCTCAAAACCCTAATTGTTACACTGGTTAGGAGAGAGTGATCCACAATACAAGGACTCTTGCTTGACCCTTTGAAGAACATCTTCTCCTCTTGAGCTGCCTCAAGCACCTTGACCCCATGCTAAGAACCAATGATATGCACACATGATAATGCAAAATGAAATGAAACATAAGCCAGTTAGTACTAAAGTAAGGAGAGCAAATTTTGGGGTGCTACAGCTGCCCCTATTCAATCAACTTGGTCCTAAAGGTATGATAGCAACGGCTGTCATGCGTTCAAAGGATTCACGGGGATTGAATACCAAAAGAAACCTGAAATTTGCAATCCTCAAAGGAGGGACGACTCCACTGAGGAACAAGCAATAAATGCTGCACTTGCCACAACACGTACGAGCGTTGGAAAACAAGACGAACAATGTATTGGAATGTCATGAAATAAACACAAATGAGTGTTAACTATGCTGGGGATAAACACTGACGGGTGTCAAGGAGTCAAAGATATCAGATGCGGCTAGGTATCGAAAAGGTACACGGACGTGTGTGAAAAGGGTTTAATACGGACGGGTACTGGAAAGGTAAAAGGATTCAATACGGACGGGCATCGAAATAAAAGTTCAAACACGGACGGGTGCTGAAAGGATAAATCTACTGGGGGTTAATCTCACTGGTGAATGGAAGGCAACACAGACGGGTGTCATCAAAAGGTCAATATGGACGGGCATTGGCTTAAAAATTTCAAACACGGACGGGCGCTGAAAGGACACGGACGGGCATCAAAAGTCAATACGGACGGGCATTGAAAAAGTTCAAACACGGACGGGTGCTGAAAGGACACGGACGGGCATCAAAAGTCAATACGGACGGGCATTGAAACAAAAGGTTCAAACACGGACGGGTGCTGAAAGGACACGGACGCGCATCAAAAGTTAATACGGACGGGCATTGAAACAAAAGGTTCAAACACAGACGGGTGCTGAAAGGACACGGACGGGCATCAAAAGTCAATACGGACGAGCATTGAAACAAAAGGTTCAAACACGGACGGGTGCTGAAAGAACACGGACGGGCAGCAAAAGTTAATATGGACGGGCATTGAAACAAAAGGTTCAAACACAGACGGGTGCTGAAAGGAACACGGACGGGTGCCTGATGGAATAAATCAAAGGACCACCTGGACGAAGGGGTAAAAAGAAATCATGGATTAACGCTCCTGGCAAACAACTCTGCAAGGGAATGTCGAATAGTGCTTTGAATAACTAAACCCAATACTTGTGAAGTAAAGTCGAATAATATTCTTCGAAATCAGCCTTTTTTTTCGACGAAGGGAGACTCAAACCTGGCTTATGCTTCGGATGCCTATGTTTGAATTTTGCCGTAATACTCCACACAAAGTGGAAATGCTACGCTTTTGAGGATGCAATGCAAATGCTTATGATGTGCAAAAAGGGTCCCTCCAGTAAAATAAATGCTGGAGAGAAAAGACCAATTCAGCTGGGGATGATAAAAATAAATTGTCCTCTGAATCCAGGAATTCTGCTGAGAAGGATCACACTGACCGACTCTTTGAATCCACAACTTCTACCGGGGATGAAATCCAAAAGCATATACACTCTACCGGGGATTACACATGTCCTGGACCTGAAATTCCTCCTCTGCTGGGGAAGTTGAGAATGAATGCCAATAACGAAACCGGAAGTCTGTTACTGAGGATTGCCAATAACAGATGGGCTTAGGATTGCCAATAACAGATGCCAGCCCATAATACCATCCTGCTTGGGGATACTGCTGAACTTAGCCTGCTGATGGGGAGAATGACTTTACTCCCGCCTTGTTGGGGATTAGAATATGACATTGTCGGTGAAAGTGCACTTCCTGACTGGCTGGGGGAAGTGGACACCCTGATTCTATGGGGAGATAACGTCTTGATCCAGAGAAAATACTTCCCAAGTCTCCTGCTAGGGAAGGTTTGCTCTGCTGAGGGAAGGTGCAATCTCAATGCTGGGGAGAGCAAACTGCTGGGGAAATACAATCCTGTTGCCCTGCAAGTCAAACAACAACAAATAGAATATGCCACAACATGACTATCACCATTAATGCCTAAGTAATTTCTACTGCTTTTCGTTATGCTCAGCAAAGCTCGAAGTTTTATATGCAATGTTTATCAAAAATATCAGACATTTTTGCAAACAGTAAAAGTAAAACAAACAATGGAAAGCTCTCTGAGTGAAATGAAAATTTTATTGAGAAAAGTGGCCTGTAAATAGGCATTTACAATTGGAAGCAATTCCTAAAAAGAGGTAATTGCGCAAAAATAAAAGGAAAATACATATGTCGGCAATGCGGGAACAGATATCCACCATGATTCGACTCAGCTATGACCCATATGTCTTGCTTATCCACAAATGTCTTGACCTTTGAAGAGACTAACTGTACTGATTCCTTCCTTTCAGAATTTTCAGGTATTGAAAGTGCTCACAGATCGAACGCAGGCCATAGCCTTTCACTTATAAATCCCTAACTTTTGCCTGGATCGCCCTTTTCGGGTTTTTAATCCATCGGGATACCCATTTTTTGCCAAAGTTGCCTTTTCCGGTTTTCAAATTTGCGGGTTTACACGTTTCTTTTTTACATTTTATCCCTAATTTTTGCCCGAACCTTTTCCTTTTTATGGTTCGCCGGGATGCCCCTTTTTTGCCCGGACTTTCTTTTTATGTCCAGCGGGTCTCTTTTATGCGAAGTATTTTTTGACTACGTCTGCGTTCACAGGGGATGTAAAATCTTCGCCATCCATAGTTGAAAGTAGTAAGGCTCCACCAGAAAAAACCTTTCTCACTACATATGTCCCCTCATAGTTTGGAGTCCATTTGCCCCTATGATCTGTCTGAGGAGGAAGGATCCTTTTCAACACCAATTCACCTGTCTAAAAACTCCGAGGACGCACTTTCTGGTCAAAGGCGTGCTTCATCCTACTCTGATACAACCGACCATGTGCGATGGCTGCCAATCTCTTTTCTTCAATAAGGTTCAACTGATCCAATCTGGAACGCACCCATTCAGCTTTATCAAGCTTCACATCTGCTAGAACTCTCAAAGACGGAATCTCGACCTCTAAGGGTAACACTGCTTCCATACCATATACCAATGAGAAAGGGGTTGCCCCAGTTGACGTACGCACCAAAGTACGGTAACCATGTAGGGCATAAGGTAGCATCTCATTCCAGTCTTTATACGTTACCACCATCTTCTGCACAATCTTTTTGATATTCTTATTCGCCGCCTCGACAACACCATTCATCTTCGGACGATATGGAGAAGAATTGTGATGTTCGATCTTGAAACTCTGACATAGTTCCTTCATCATCTTATTATTCAAATTCGAGCCATTATCAGTAATGATTCTCTCCGGGACCCCATAACGACAGATGATGTCCTTCTTTATAAACCGGGCTACCACTTGCTTGGTGACGTTGGCGTACGAGGCTGCCTCCACCCACTTTGTGAAATAGTCAATGGCAACCAAAATGAAACGATGCCCATTGGAAGCAGTGGGTTCAATCTTTCCAATCATATATATGCCCCACATTGCAAAAGGCCAAGGAGATGATAACACGTTTAGAGGCATAGGCGGTACATGCATCTTATCTGCATAAATCTGGCATTTATGGCACTTTCGGGTGTACTTGAAACAATCAGACTCCATAGTCATCCAATAATATCCTGCCCTCAACAACTTTCTGGCCATGGTGTGTCCACTGGAATGAGTACCAAAAGAACCCTCGTGAACTTCCTCCATCAACAAACCTGCCTCGTGTTCATCAACACAACGTAGCAAGACCATATCGAAGTTCCTCTTATATAACACATCATCCTTGTTCAGAAAGAAGTTTCCTGCCAACCTTCTCAGAGTCTTCTTATCCTTGGTGGAGGCACCTTCTGGATACTCCTATCTCTTCAGAAAGACCTTAATATCATGATACCACAGTTTGCCATCTGACACATCTTTAATTGCAAACACAAAAGCTGGTCTATCCAGGCGCATGATTCTAATCGAAGGAGTTTCATTCCAACGGTTCACCTTATACATGGATGCCAATGTCGCTAACGCATCAGCCATCTGATTCTCAGCTCGGGGCACATGATGAAAATCCACCCTGTCAAAGAAAGGTAACAACCTTCTGGCATAGTTGTTATAAGGCACCAAGTTCGCCTGACGAGTCTCCCATTCTCCTGTAATTTGATTAACTACCAACGCGGAATCACCATAGACATCGAAGTTCTTAATTCTCAAATCAATTGCTTCTTCTAACCCCATGATGCATGCTTCATACTCTGCCTCGTTGTTGGTACACACGAATGCTAACCGGGCAGTGAAAGGTATATGAGAACCCTTCGGGGTCGTAATGATTGCCCCAATTCCATTACCATATGAGTTGACAGCCCCATCAAAAATCATCTTCCACTGAGATCCAATCTCAGGTCCTTCATCAGGCAGAGGTTCTTCACAATCTTTCATTTTCAGAAACATAACATGCTCGTTCGGAAACTCAAACTTCATTGGCTGATAATCCTCGACCGGATGTTCAGCAAGATATTCTGACAGAACACTTCCCTTGATGGCCTTCTGAGAAACATACTGAATATTGTATTCTGTCAAAACCATCTGCCAACGGGCTATCCTTCCAGAAAGTGCTTGCTTCCCAAACACATACTTAATCGGATCAATCTTCGAAATCAACAAGGTTGTGTGGTTTAACATATATTGCCTTAGGCGCTTGGCTGCCCAAGCGAGCGCGCAACATGTCTTCTCCAACATAGAGTATCTTGATTTGCAATCAATGAACTTCTTACTCAGGTAGTAAATGGCGTGCTCCTTCCTACCTGTCTCGTCGTGTTGACCGAGCACACAACCCATCGAATTCTCAAGAACCATAAGGTACATAATCAACGGTCTCCCAGACACCGGTGGCATAAGGACTGGAGGTTCCTGCAAGTACTTCTTTATCCTTTCAAACGCCTCTCGACAATTTTCATTCCACCTGACCTCTTGATCCTTTCTTAACAACTTGAAAATTGGTTCACACGTGGCTGTCAGATGAGAGATGAACCTAGCAATGTAATTCAACCTCCCCAAGAAACCACGAACCTCTTTCTCTGTTCTTGGTTCAGGCATCTCTTGTATGGCTCTTATCTTGGCAGGATCAACCTCGATACCTCTTTCACTAACAATGAATCCCAGCAATTTACCAGACCTCACACTGAAAGTGCATTTGTTCGGATTCAATCTCAATCTGAACTTCCTTAACCTTTCAAACAACTTCTGGAGGTTTACCAAGTGTTCTTCCTCTGTCCGTGACTTCGCAATCATGTCATCAACATAGACTTCGATCTCCTTGTGAATCATATCATGAAAGAGAGTCACCCTTGCCCGCTGATAGGTTGCCCCAGCATTCTTCAATCCAAAGGGCATTACCTTGTAGCAAAATGTTCCCCACGGTGTTATGAACGTTGTTTTCTCCATGTCCTCTGGGGCCATTTTGATTTGGTTATACCCAGAGAAGCCATCCATGAAGGAAAACACAGAATATTGAGCAGTATTGTCCACCAACACATCAATGTGGGGGAGCGGGAAATCATCCTTCGGGCTCGCCCTATTCAAATCTCGGTAATCAACACATCCTGACCTTCCCATCCTTCTTAGGTACAGGTACAATATTAGCAACCCACGGAGGATAATTTGTCACAGCAAGAAATCCGGCGTCCAACTGTTTTTGAACCTCTTCCTTGATCTTGACAGCCATATCTGGTTTCGTCCTTCTCAGTTTCTGCTTGACTGGAATACAACCCTCTTTAAGCGGCAACCGGTGTGCGACAATTTCAGCGTCAAGCCCGGGCATGTCTTGGTAAGACCAGGCGAAGATATCCACATACTCTCGAAGCAACTCAACCAATCTTCTTTTAACAGTGTCTTCCAAGGCAGTCCCAACCCTTACTTCTCGTTTAACATCCTCGGTTCCCAGATTAACAGTCTCAACTTCCTCCTGATAAGGTAGAATAACCATTTCCTCCTGTTTCAGTAACCTGGCTAATTCTTCTGGCAAGTCACAGTCTTCGCCAGTCTCTTCTTCGGCCTGATAGATGGGATTGTCGAAGTCATATCGAGTCATAGCTAAGTCATGATGGGTGGAATCTGAACAAAGAAACCTGCATGATGGATGTTTTATGTTTATTATGAGTGCAACAAACAAGAAAACACATTGCCATTTTGATGTGGGTTAATGCAAAAAAAGTAAAAAACAGAAAAACAGGGATCAAAATATTTGAATGAAAAACGTCCTTTATTGATGATAAAAGTAGCAAATAAAACATCCAAGCCCTACAAATAAATATCACTACGTCTTGGGCAGAACGTAGGATTTAACATAACAAAAAACAAAAGTAAATTGCTCCGGGCGAGTCACTTGGATGACTTTCTTGGAAGACCAGTTGCCTAAACTCTGACCAGGGGTGCAGGGACGGATCCATTCATCCATGTCACAGTCACTATCTCCCTCATCCTTAATAGCATTAACCTGATTAAAGAAAACCCCAGCACTTGTGAACCGAATCGGACCAGCATACTTGGGAGGCTCTTGAGCTCGTCGGGGTGGCTTGTACCCTAGTCCATGGGTATCCTGCTTTCTTTGAACATCAATGACACTGCCCCACTTCTGAGAACCACCGGCTTCAACTATAGCACGCGCCTATTTGAAAGAGGACATTGGAACCTCTGGTTGTCTGACGACTTCAGGTTGGGCGACCACCTCAGGCTGACTGACTGCCTTTGGGGGTTCCTCGGGAATTTTCACAGGTTCAAAGGCTTGGCACAAAGTTTCCTGTACTTCACCATCTACCTCTACATACTTGAAGGTCGATAGGTGACTCACCATGATATCTTCCTCACCACAAACAGTCACAACGTGGCCATCCACCATATACTTCAACTTCTGGTGTAGCGTAGATGTTACTGCCCCAGCACCATGGATCCAAGGGCGACCTAACAAACAACTATAGGCAGGATGAATATCCATTATGTAAAAGGTGGTGTTAAAAACCTCAGGACCCACCTTGATCGGCATAACCAACTCTCCAAAAATCGACCTCTTGGAGCCATCAAAAACACGTACCACCAAGTCACTTGGTGTACAAATCAACCCACGAGTATCCAATTTCATCAAAGCCTTCTTCGGTAACACATTCAAAGATGACCCAGTATCAACTAATATATGCGACATTAAGGAACCATGGCATTCCACTGAAATATGCAGAGCGTTATTGTGATTCCTCCCAGCTGGAGTCAGATCTAAATCGGTGAAACCCAAACCATTACCAGCATTCACATGAGCCACAACCCCTTCTAACTGATTGACAGATATTTCCTGCGGTACATAAGCCATGTTCAAAACCTTCAGTAATGCATTTCGGTGCGCCTCAGAGCACAACAGTAAGGATAGAATGGAAATCTTCGATGGAGTTTGGTGAAGTTGATCAACAATCTTGTAATCACTTTTCCTGATCAACCTCATAAACTCTTCTACGTCTTCTGAGAAAGTATCCCCAACTGGCTTTGTCATAGAGTTATTTGCTTCCTGCCTCTGTACAGACTCATTCATCATCTGTTTACCTTTGTCTTGTTTTGAACTGCCAACTTGATCCTCAGACGGAATAAAGACTCTACCACTCCTAGTGATAGCCCCTACTTCAACAAGATTTTCAAACCTTGTATTCACAGCTGATGTCTCTTCCAATTCCTGCTTCTTACCATTAACAAACACCTCGGCCCCATAGTTCCATGGGATGGCCTTGGTACTCTCATACGGGACTGGTCCAGGAACAACGATAATGACCGACGCTGGTCTCGCCGGCGCTGATATAGTTATTATCTTGAACGGAATTGTTATTGTGGCAACATCAATCTCTCTGTCAGTAACTTTACTCTGCCTACAACCCCTGTCAAACTATAATATCCCTGCACTGATCATTTTCTGAATACCTGCTTTCAATAGATCACAACCGCCTGGCTGCGACACACATTCTACACAACCTTCATCACAGCCAGGAAATACCCCTCCCTTCAACAGTCTTTCCTTCACCACACCCAAGGGAGTTTGGACTTCGTTCACATCTGAAATCAAACTCAAGCCTTCACAGTCTTTAATAATAGCATTGACCCTCGGCTCACCGTGATTCGGCATCGGGTTCTGGTTCACATTTGGAACATCATTGGAGAAATTGATGGCTTTGGAATCTACTAAATCTTGAACCAGATGCTTAAAAGCTCTACAGTTCTCAGTATGATGTTCGGGTGCTCCAGAATGGAATTCACAGTGGGTGTTGGCGTCATAACTGGGAGGTGGATTACCAATAGGTGGAGCCAATGTTCTCTTCTGAATTAACTGTAGCTTTAACAAGTGCTGAAATAATTGAAAGTAGGGAATAGGCGGAGTGTCAAGATGCCTATCCCGCCTAGTCGCATTCTGTGGTCTGCGAGGAACCTGATTTTGTTGTTGAGACACTGTTGGCTGCTGAGGTGCTGCTGGGATGGTTATAGAAGCCACCTGCTGATTGAAGTTCTGACGAGGTCCATCTCTACCACGATATGATGACACAGAGTTTGTATCTTCCTCCTTCTTCTTGTAACCACTGGCATAAGGCTTCTTACTTCCTCCAGATGAGGACCCATCACCGCCTGATATTTTTCCCGCCTTAATTCCGCTTTCCACCATCTCTCCTACTAAGATCAAATCAGCAAACTTTCCAGTCATACACGGTACCAGCTTTTCATAGTAATGACCCTGCAAGGTGGCCATAAACATAGTTATCATTTCACGTTCCAACATGGGAGGTTGAACCCTCGCTGCCAGTTCACGTCACCTATGGGCGTACTCCTTGAAACTCTCATTGTTCTTCTGTGATAAGTTCTGCAGCTGTGTTCTGTTAGGAGCCATGTCAGTGTTATATTGATAGTGTCTAATAAATGCCCCTGCCAGATCTCTCCAACTACGCACATCTTTCCTTTCTAGTTGCATATACCACTCCAGGGATGCCCCAGATAGGCTATCCTGAAAACAATGCATCATCAGCTTCTCATTCTTCGCATGCGCAGCCATTTTACTCGCGTATGCCCTGACGTGAGTCCTTGGGCAAGACATACCATTATAGTTCTCGAAAGTGGGAGTCTGAAACTTGTGCGGGATAACAACGCCTGGAACCAGCCCCAAATCCTCTAGATCCATACCCACAGAATCCTGATTCACAACACCCCTTAGTTGTTCCTTAATCAACCTGAATCTATGATCATTGTCAATCTGGGGACCAGCATCCCCACCTGGCACAGAAAATGCATCATCTTGAACATCATCATACTGACGGCCCTGAATAGCACAGACACCAATACCTCCTCCCCCAACATTTTCAGCCCCGCCCGGAGGGATCACAACACTAGAAGCAGGAATACCTCCGCCCGGAGGACCATTCTGAACATTATTACCATTGACACCAGTATGAATTCCCCCATGAAGGACACCCTCTTCATCAATTCTCACAATCAGTGGCTGAACAAGAGTCCTTAACTGTTCTTGGCCTTGAGCAACCCCTTGCATTAAATCCATGAATTGGTTCATGCGAGTCCACATCTCAATCATCTCATTTTGTAGTTGATCCATGAGTCTCTTCTGATTTTATCTGGTAGAATACCGGTGAATATGCTGATCTGCAATCCTGTACTGCGGAGGAGAACAAAGTAAGAACACCAGAGATAAACACCTGTCATGCAAAATGATTATGCAAAATGATTATGAATATGCGAATGCAAATGAACATGTTTGAATATTCACAGGGCGATCCACCCCTTGATTCCAGTTTAACAACAAGATAGAACGGAACTTCTGCTCATATATTAAGAAAACCAGAGGAAAACCAAATGTCAACAATCACAAATCCAAGATAACAAGTCTGAACACAATAATCATAGATCTCAACCAACAAGTCTGGCGGTGGTCCAAATAATGAAAGAAAATAGAAAACTACGGCATGTCATCAAAGTCCACAAGTGTCAATCCCCCCCATCCATTATGCTTTTTGCTCCAGTCTTGAATTTCCTTGAATAGATTTTTGGTGTCGAGATGCTTCGGTCTCTGAATTAGCTCTTGAATGAGAACGTCTCTCCTATGCATGATCCCTTCCAAGTATCGGCAATGCAACTCCTAAGCGTCTTCTCCAGAAACACCATCCATGCTAGGACCCTCATTTCTAGGTCTCTTCAATTTAGCTTGGATCTTCAGTTCCTTTATGGAGGCTATGGCTTCATTGAGTCGACCCTCGACTGCTTGTCTCTGGAATACCCCTGATAGGATCTCAGCGTCTTTCTTCTTGAGCTTCAACTTCAATTGATCAATCTGAGCTAGATAATCGACTTCCTTTCGCTTATTCTCAGCCATTGCAGTGTCTCGGTGAGCATTGAACCTGTGAATTTTCAACAAAGCCTTGGCCAATTCCTCCTTCTTGGACTTGAGAACCTTAGTGATACCCTCTAGAGCTTGCTTCATCCTTTGTCTGGATGTGACCTTGTCAGCTAGCTCATTTTCTGCCTTAGCGAGAAGCTCTGTCTTCAACTTGGCGATGTGAACAGCTTCACCCCGCTCATGTTTCAACTGGTAAATCTCTCTTTGTAGCTCACTGTTTTCTTCTCGCAGCTTTTCCTTTTCAGCCCACAACTTGTTAAACTTCTATATCTCAACTGTGGTAGGAGGCTCAATCAGCAAGGGGTAAGATGGTGGTTCTTTGGAGAATGGCAGAAGCTCCTCCTCCACCCTTTTCTGAATCCAATCTTCATACGCAGGAAATGTTCTGTTGTTGCTCTTCCCAAAATAAGTCTTCCCTTTCTTGTGACGATCTCCCCAAGTATTTTCAGCTTCTTTTAACAGTTCTGGATCGATTTCCCCACTCAGATATAAAGATTATTGGACCTCCTCGTCTCTTGGTGGCTCTTTCAAGGCATACCCGAATTACCTAATAGCAAAAATAGGGTTGTAATTAATTCCCCCTTTCCTTCCTATTAGAGGCACATTTGGGAGACTTCCACAACTAATCATGATATCTTGGCCCAACAAGTCACGGTTAACCCAAATTAGATTATTTGCTCTCAAACCCATCAATCTTTTGGACCACTCCAAAGTTCCTTGAGTATCTACAAATGCCCCAGATGTGGGAAGACAATCAGCAAACCATTTGTAGAAGACTGGCGCACAAAAATAAAGGGGTCCTCCCCTCCTCTTCTCGTTTTTATAATGCACTGAATAATACAGATCTCCAAGCAAAGTAGGTACCAGATTCTTCATGGTAAATATCCGGACAGCGTGCATGTCCACAAAATCCTTCATGTTTGGAAACAACACCGTTCCATAGACACACATAGCCAAGATGGCGTTGAAAACTGACCAACATCTAGCCTTAGCATACACAGCAGCCTGTTCTATCAAAAATTTCACATGAAAACCTTTACATCCTCCCTTACTGGCAATATTATTTTTCAACAAAGATGGATCCAAATGCAAAGCCTTGGAGACCCTTTCTAAATCAGGAAGTTCTTCAGAAGGATAGAAATGAGCCTCTTATTTAATAGAAACATCCAGGATGAGAGCAAATTCTTCCAATGTCGGAGCCAAAAGATAATCAGTGAATAGAAAACAGCGCAGGTGAGGGTCATAGAATTGTACCAGAGTGTGCAAAGCCCTATACTCGTATTCAGTGATGTTGCGAGCAAAATTCAGAATTCTTCCATACTCCTCTCTAAAGTTTGTCAATACCCCGGGTTCTGCCATAGACACAATCTTGTGAACAGTATCCAGAAAAAGTGATGGGAACTTGTACACTACGATGTTCTTTCTCTTCTCAGCACTCATCCTTAATAGTCTTCAAAAACCAGAATCAAAGTTAGGATGCAACCCTGCAAATGAACAAACATGTTAGGATGCAGAATAATGATGCAAATGCACACATGGGATCAAGGATTCCACACAGACTAGACAACTGCTACACTGAACCACTATATAATCTCAAGGATCTGCCCAAATACCCAGAATACCAGAATAATCATAGTACCACACTGATAAATCTGCTGATCAGAAAACCGGGTACGTTGAAGGTCAAGGTTACCTGCAAACCTGTAAACACCCTGCCCTCTCACATGTGGGTACTAGAAAGCCGAGGATCCTCAATATCACGGGCTCTCAGGTCGAGAAATGATGATACGTTCACCATTTCTGGTTTGGAATTATCACCAATCGAGGAGGCCTCAACAGATTCCCCTCAAAAGAAAACATCCCATGGAAAGTCCTCAGCTTCGGCACTGAGGTCGAGAAGCAATAGTACATTCATCCCTTGGGGTACAGTATTATCGCCAATCGAGAAGCGCCTCCACTGATTCTTTTCCAAAAGGAAACCCTATAGCAAGTTCCCAGCATTGGGTCCTCGGATCGACATGTGTAATCGGTTTGCCATTTCTGGTCTGCCATTATCACGTCTCGGGAGGAGTGCCGTTACTGAGTCCTCGGGAATGGTCGCCAGAGTCGACAGTTTTCCAGGTTACATTCAATCATCTACACCAATGCGCAGGATAGAACATTACCAAAGAGAACCTCGTCTGGATGTGGAGTTTTCATGTATACTACGTCTGGCCAAATGCCACACGAGTCACACTACTTGCCACGCTAATCCTACGTGTATGCTCAAGCCTGGGCATTGGGCTTACCTCTCAGAACTCCCAACCTGCCAAACAGAAAAACAGTGCAGCAGCTGATAATAATATGCAATGCAGAAAATGCGATAAAAATAAAGTACAACAAATAAAGCAAAATAAAAACAAAAATACCCAACGAGAACAAAGACAAGCAAGCGCTAGGATTGACTCGCTTAGGGATGGACCAACATAGGTCAACCAGCGTCCCCAGCAGAGTCGCCAGCTGTCGCTCCCAGGATTTTCATCCAGGTACAAACGCGAAAGTAGCGCGGAAAACAGAGTCGCCAGCCGTGTAAATTTATCCCAAGAGAGGGAAAGGGAACACCGCATAAATCTGAGGAAGAGGGCAAGGAATGGTCATCGCAACCATAGCCTGGGTTCAGGAGTCGGTTACGCGAGGGGAAGGTGCTAGCACCCCACGCGTCCATCGTACTCGATGGGATCCACGCTTGTTGTCTATTCTAAGGGTGAGTTATCCTAACATCTAGGGCTGCACTAAAATGGGGAAGGGGAAAACAAAGACAAACTCGGTAGGACGTCGACGTCTTAGGCCTACGTACCCCCTTTGTGCAATGGGGAATTCAGAGTCAAAGTAGTTCGGACCAAGTTCTTTTTGTATTTTTTATGAGCGACGTTAAGTTCGCGTCCGGCAGTTAGGGTCGATGCCTGTTTGCGTCTCAGACGGAAAGTAACGTGCCCTTTTTGAAAATAGCCTTTAGGTTGACGATCCCGAAGGACAAAAAGGTTTGAAGTTTATTTGTATTTTTTAGGACAGAAGTGACTTTGGTTAGTTCATAACTCAACTTGAACCAAAGTCTATGACACGGGAGCGAATGCGTCGCATGGTCGCCCCCAATGAGACATATGCTCAACACTCTAGAAGAGAGAAGGGGGACCCCTCAATCTTCATTTCCTATGTTTAAGGCTCGTGTGCTAGGCAAGTTGACCTTATTAAGTATCTTAGAGATTGTTATGAGATGAGAAGAGGGACTCAAAAGAAAAGAAAAACACTACGGGGAAAATCTATCCTAATGTTATCATGCAAAGATGGCCCTAAGGGGAGGTTTGACAACAACCTAAGCCTAAAGAAAAGAAAATAATGAGAGAAAGAAAGAATGAGAGTGGACATGGATACTTATCCACACCCTTAAATAACTTACCTCAGCACCTGCATGCAAGGTTAGTACAAAACAGACATAAGTAACAATAAGACAAATGAAAACCCAAGCAAGTCACACCAAAGAGAAAAGGGTACAAGCTAAATAAGACTCAACCAAATCAGAATATACACCTTAGAGGGGACCCCCAATGTTTACCAAACAAAAGTAAGCAAGTAGAATGCAAACAAGTGGCAAAACAAATAAGAGAGTTATCAAAGAAGGAGTAGAAGAAGGAAGAGTGGACATGCGAGGTAAACATGCAAGAATGCTTCAAATAATATCCAAGTCAGAATTTGGATGACCTAAACATGTGCCTAAACATGTTATACAAGTGTCACATGAGGCATGCAAACAGATATCCAAGCATCAAGAATCATCAGAAGAAAGAGGAGGAAGCATATAAGTGAAACATGTTCAAGTATTTAAGATGAGACATGAATGAAATATGAAATGAATGTAAAGCTCCAAAGTCAGAAACATACATCAAATGAAATGCAAATGAATGATATGGCATGGCCTACATAAACCAAACATAAATCATGAAGAGACACAAATGAGACGAAGTGAGAATATGAAACACAAAGAGGCATGTAAATAGAACATTGAACATATGCACAAAGTATGCAACAACCTCACACCAATGACATATAATGGCAATCAAATGACCTATAACGATTCAAACATGGCTTATGAAGTCAAAGAAGCAATCTCAAGCAATGGCACAAGTGCCTTCTCAAACAAGTAATCAGACATGATCAAAGATGTGCATACAAGAAGACCTCAAACAAAGAGCAATCAAACAATTAGCAAGACATCTTCTAAAATTACCAAATTAAAACTTAAAACACCTCAACCAGTGGCAAACAACATATTAAAAACCCATGCAAAAATTCACAAGATAGGTCACCCAAACAATTATGCAAAGTTTAGACAAAAAACATGACTCAATATGCAAAAGAGGAGGGCCAAAATGCAATAAGAAAAGATTTTAAAAATATAAGGAAAATATTTTAATGCAATTCAATGGGTTAATAAAATATTACAAAAAGAATAGGCTCTAAATGTTATGTATGCTATGAGAATAAAATTCTACAAGTTTGGGTATGCATGATATGAACAATTCAAAAAGAAATTATTCAAATAATTAATTTAGATGATAAAATAGTACCACTGCCGACGGTGGAAAATTTTTCCAGAAATCAAAAAATAGTACCACATTCTTGCTCGTCTCCTTGTGTAGATCATGGATCCAGGCTTAGAATCCTCATATGATCACTCTATTGTGCAAAACAAAACGAATAAATTAAGCCCTAGAAACTCAAAACTCCATGTTTTGTCCTAACTCTATCCACAAACAATGCCTACTAACGTAGGGCTTCAGATTCAATGAATTCACATGATCCTAACCACCATACTGGTTCTACAATGATGCAAGGGAAAAATCAAGATCTGACCTTAATGGAGCTTCAAATCCACGTGCTAAGAAACCCAAGAACTTCATGCAAATCTTGTAATCAACCTTGGGAGCAAAATAAATGCTCTAACTCCCATGAATCTTGCTGGAATTCCAAGTTCTTGGAGATGAAGTGTGAATTCGAATATGGTAATGTGAAGCTTCCAGGTGAAGCTAGGTGCATACATTAGTTAGATTGAAGTATGGTGATGAATATTATGAAGAAATCTTGAGAAAAGCTTCCAACATGAGGGTGATTCGAAGCTCTGAATATTAGTGCATCAATGGTGGTTTTTGGAGTTTTTTAGATTTGTTTCTCTAAGAATGGAGTAAATAAAGTTATTAAGGGTGGTTAGAGTGTTATATAGGGTTGGTTAGATGAGGGTTAGTGAGTTGATCATGCTTAAAAACAGTTACAGGTGAGGTTAAGAAGAAAATGCAAAAATGTGAAAGGTTAGTGTTAGGCATGTGTTATTGTTGTGTATGTGTGTATGCATCCTTGTTATAGTGTGTATGATGATCATGATGTGTGATGGTGATGCATTGGCTGCTGGTACAAGCAGAATTTGTACCTTGTTTATTAAGTTTCTTTTTTCTCTTTCTTTGGCATATGGAGTAAAGTTAGTGTATGTGCATGGGATGTAAGAATTTTGTGTGGGCAAATGTGGTAATGAGAATGACATATGTGCATGATAAAGGGGAAGTGCAAGATGCTTTTGTTTTGAATTTATAATGAAGAAGTATATGGTTGGTATACTTGCATGGCATGAATTATGGTTTGAAACAATGGCATAAGGATGACTTTAGCATGATATATCTCCATGATTAGTGGGCCAAATTGGATTACTTTGGTATCAAATTGAAGAGGGAACTTGGGACAACAAATTTGATGTTTTGAGGAAGTGGATTAGAGGTCTTGAATATGATGAAAAATATCATTGAAGTCATGGGTGCAAAACTGGTTTTGGGGACTTAGAAAAATCCTAAGTTTTTTCACTTGAACAACTTAACTGTCCCAACTTTGATTGGTCATAAGTTTTGACTCAAAAATCCAAATGGCACATTCTTTATATGGTTGGAAAGGTGGAAGATCACTCTACAACTTTTGTTTGAAAAATATTTCCAAATAAGGCTTGGAAGTCACTCAAAAATGAGGTTCAACATAGGCACAAAACCTGACCCTTAAACACTTAGAAAAATTTCTAAGTGTTGAAAATACAAGTGTGAAAATCTCCAACTTCCAACAACCATAACTTGCTTAAAAATGATCCAATGGAGAAGAATTACCTGTGGTTGGAAAGCTATAAATGCATACTACAACTTTCATGTTAAACAAAAATTGAAATGAAGCTTTGATCATGGAGAAAAATGGCCTTGAAGTTGGCTGCAAACCATGAAAACTTTCCAAAAATGGAAACTTTCTAAAACCCTAATTTGCCAAATTTGGTAACTTTCCACAATTCTTGATTTTTGATGACCCCTTTGACATTTCTTGACCAAATTCCATCCATTGATCATATTTGACATGATGTACACAAGTTTGACCTCAAAAAGTCAGGAGTTGACTTTTTTCTTGCTCAGTTGACTTTATTTCCAATTTGGTTGGTTCTCAATCATCTGGCCAATTGAAACCTCTCTGGGTGAAATTGATGGTCCATACTCCACTCATAGATACTTGAGAACATATAGAATACCATGGAATCAAGCCTTGCCCAAAGAATCAGAAATAAACTGATTTCACACAAAACCCTAATTTGGCCCCAAAAGTTAGGAGATGGTGACTGATTGTCAAAACCCCAATTCCTCTGGAGAGAATATAGAATCCTTTGAACCAAGATGTTATTTGTGATAGGATGATGTTGACTTCAATATCCTTACCCATGAGGGTGTCACATTCCCAAAGAAGCAAACCCTTGTTTGAGGATCAAGAGATAGGAGGAGATGATTCTCTTCAAATTTCTTGCAAGTTCCAATCTCCTGATGAAATGGTGAACCAAATATGATTCCCTGGGGCATGAGAAGCCTTTGTAACTTGAGTGCTTGAGTGCACCTCATTTTTCTTGCTTTGATCAACCAATACCATAGAAACCTCTGATCCCATGCCTTGGGGAAGCCAATTATGCATGTATAACGTTTAGGACCTAAATGAAATGCACATGTATGTGAAGCATGAGCCACTTATTGATGGTATAAATAGGAGGGTAAATTTTGGGGTGTTACACCTCAGAGGTGTACTCTCCATCTGGTCTTAATCGAGCCATCTTCCATTTTTCATGTCTTGAAGGTAGAGATGGGATGCGAT
This sequence comes from Lathyrus tuberosus, assembly GCA_022829125.1. Classification (NCBI taxonomy): domain Eukaryota; kingdom Viridiplantae; phylum Streptophyta; class Magnoliopsida; order Fabales; family Fabaceae; genus Lathyrus; species Lathyrus tuberosus. Next base: position 3,818,556 of record JALAZF010000203.1, on the reverse strand, counting down.
TATCTCCGATTTCTGATTGTCTTTCAAGCATGATTTTTTTCTCAAGATTCTTATAACCCCCATGAGACAATCTATGGGGGTACATGTTCTTGGCCTTATTGAGTATTCCGACTTCGCTTTTAACCTGTTATGAACATAGTGAAAAAAATATATGATTAGTATCTATAACTCATTAGCATAACATTATCTGTTACATGAGAATAGTACTAACCTTAAATTCCTCAGAACGACGTATCTTTGCAAACCTTTTCCATTGCTTCTTCGATATAAAACTATATCGAATCCATGTATGAGCAAGATCGCTCTTAGGCCTCCTAATGTAGTCAGTCGTGAGTTGTGCCTTAAATCCCCTTCAACGAGTACTAGCATATGATATCTATTTTTTTTCAAATTTGAGTCATCGTCGGTAAACTCAAAATTCAACTACATTTAAATCAATATATAAGTATGTATTAGAAATTATAGATATTGATATCGGCGATATATGAAAATTATAGTATGTAATACCTTAACATCAGTCCATATGCTTTCTTTGACCTTATTATAAACTTGTTTCCAATCATTAATCAATATACTAACCTTGCTATGTGCAAGGAACAAAACATAACTCTTAAAAGTAGAGTAGTGTTGACAATTCACTACTCTATACAACAAATCAAACTGGATAGGAATTTTTTCACCAGATGAGTTCCGGACAGATGTGAATTGGGGCATCATTGTGACGCCTCTTAGTGATCTTTTCGTTTGACTTTCAGTTGTTTGAGTATCATTGTCTAACATCTCATTTGTTTGAGTTTCTTTGATGGTTTCTGATGAAGAACTCAACAAGGTCGACATCTAAGTTCAAAAACAACAATAACAACATAAACAACAAGAATATAAACACCAACCACAAAATAAAACAGCAACAACCACAACAATGGCAAATGAAGTTTACTGTAGATGCATGGGGAAAAATATTTTACGTACCCTAAACGTGATGACTAAGTAAATGATGTTGGTGTTGTCTTCCTTCCTTGTGGTGATGACGATATTGTTATTGTTTTCCTTCTAGACGGTAACAACTTGGTTGATCGTGATGGTCTCTTCAACTTGGTTGACGATGATGATGACAATGGCAAATACACAGTGAAGAAGAAACGATGGTGTTTTGGATGAAATCGTGTAATGTTTCACAGTAATGAACGTTAGGGTTTGGGTTAAAATCGTGTTTTGTTTCGTCTAGTTTATATTTGCAATGGAAAAAAGGATACTGAAGAGACAAGCTAACTAGGAGTGTATAATATTATCATGCTACCACAATGGCTAATAATTGCAACCGTAGTGATATTTTACTTTCATGGTGAAATTTCATAAAAAAAGCGTCAGAGTATTAACAATTAAAAATTTTAAATAAAAAACAAAATATATCACAACGGTTGTAAATATCAACCGTAGTCATAAACTTTAAAGTTTTTTATTTAAAAATAAATAAAAATAAAAAGGCGCAACTTAACAACGATGGAACTCTTGAACCGTCGTCATAAACTTTTAAGGTTTTTATTTAAAAATAATTAAAAAAGAAAAGGCGCCACTTAACATTAAAGGAATGACATATATTAGGGCCCTGAGGTTCGAACCCATGAAAGCTTAAGGTTATCACAACGGTTGGCGGCTTAACCGTTGTTATATACAAATAATTTTTAATAAAAAAATAATATTATGATAGAACCTTAGTTTAGAGATGTCACAACGGTGTATGGAATAAGTGTGGTGACCATAGCGTTGTTGTTTATGTGTTTTGTAGTATTGAATGGAGATCAGATCTGAATCCAGCTGGAAGAGGATTTGGAGGAGGAGGTAGAGTCCTTGTGGTGATCAAACCATTCTGAACCAGACCAGGATAAAGTTCAGTGTACGTCATGTGAATAGGATCAAATTGATTCCTAATACGGTACTGGTTTTGTCCAATAATCTGACGTTGAGGTACTTGAGCTGGGTGTGGAGCAACAACCACAGGAGCAACAACAACATTGTACTCATAGAGAGGGTTTTTAAAGGGAGCTTGGGCATTCTGGGCAACGGTGTGGACCACAGGTCTAGGTTTGGCAAAAATTGGAGCTTGAAATACTGGTCTAGCAGTCTGACCAATCATAGCAATAGAGGTAAGAGGTGGAGAGTAGTTATGAGGTAAACCAAACTCTGGCCAAGTTGAAGGTGGTATCTGAATAGGATCAGGATCAACACTTGAAACTTCTTGGATAACAATCCTTTGAGGTTGCTCTCCTCTGGCAATTAGGACTTGGAGCATCTCAGGGAGTTTAGTCATGCCTGACTTAAGATCATCAATTTCCATTCTGATCTCTGCATTGTGCACTTCTTGCTCTGACATTCTGCGTCTATGGTTAGCTCTAGTCCTATACCGGTGTCGAGGGATTAGCTTGACGACTGACAGATAAAGTTGGAAGATAAAGACATCTGGAATGAGTTGCCGGACAAAACGGATGTATGAAATGAATTATACAAATGATGCAAATGATATACAATGCCATGCAACACAGAATACAGATCACAGGAAATAGGATCAAAAGTTCAGGATCACAACATAAAGTCTGGGTGAAGAACCAACCACAGGGTATGTACTAAGGTTTTTTGTACATGTAGAATGGGTTCTAAAAAGGTTCCCAGAGTCGATCCATCTTTCGGATATTACTAATGCTCCAACTACTCAGGAATCAGTAATATTCTCAAGAGAACCTCCTCTGAGTGTAGCATCGCGTATCAACTACTTTGGGTTTACACCCTCATAGTCATTGCACTACATCCGAGAAGGCCAAGTGGGGTAAGTGGGTCTCTAAATGTCCTCATCTTCTCGGGCTCCCAGGTCGAAAGTAGTAATACTTTCACGACTACTCGTTCAACAAATATTATCCTCAAAGGTGTCGCTCCCGAAAAGATTCGCATCCAACGGTACAAACGCGAGAGTGGCACAAAAGAACACAGAGTCGCCAGCAAAGTGTATTTATCCCAAGAAAGGGAAAGGAAACACTGCATAAACCTGAAAGAAGGGAAAGAGCATGGTCACGCGACCAAGAGAACGGGTACGGGAGTCGGTTACGCGAAGGGAAGGTGTTAGCACCCAACACGTTCATCGTACTCGATGGGATCCACGCTTGTTGTCTGCATCAAAGGGTGTCGTCATCTGGAACTCCACTGCTACTGGACCGGCGAAGAAACGGGAACGGAAAGAACGGAAAAACAAAGGAGAAAAGAAAAAGAAGTGACTCGATAGGACAGTATCGTTGTCCTAGGCCTACGTACTCCCTCAGTGCAATGGGAAAGTCAGAGTCAACGTAGTTCGGACGGGAACTGTGGGGGAAGGTTGCTCGCCAAGACAATCGCTGTCTTGTGCCTACGTATCCTCAATCGGACGAGAGAGAGGAATCAGAGCTGACGTAGTTCGTGGGTACGACCACGGGTAGGTAAGTGTTTTTTACGTGAGCGACGAGTTCTTTCCTGAAAAAAAGAAGTTTGAAACCCAACAATCCCGGAGGATAAAAAGATTTTGAATTGGTTTGGTGTTTTTTAGACAGAAGTGTTTTGAGTTAGTTCGTAACTTACATTGCACCAAAGTCTACCATGCGGGAACGAGTGAGTCGCATGATCGCCCCCGAATGAGACGTATGCTAAACACCCTAGAAGAAGAGAGGAGACCCCTCGTTCTTCATTTCCTACACTTAAGGCTCGAGCGCAATATACGTTATATTTTATTAAGTGTGTTCAAGAAGTTTGAGATGAGAAGAGAAGCGACACAAAAGGAAACTCTACAGGGAAACTAAGAGTCCTAATGTTATCATGCATGGATGTCCTATGGTTAGTGAGGTTTAGGAGAGACGACTGCCTAACCTAATGCTAATCCTACTCCAAGCTTAATCAAAAATTAAGTTGGACTAGGTAGCTCTAAAGGGAGAGAATCCAAGACTTAAACAAGTCTTGTGACTCGAGGGATGAAAAGAGTGGAAGAGAAGGAGGAGAAAGAGAAGTGAAACACAAGTGGCCTAAGCTCACTTCAAACACAAGTATGAAAGTTAAAAGGTAAAGGAAGAAAGTAAAATGTGGAAGCATATCCACATTCAAACAACTTACCATTTGCCCCTGAAAATGTTAGAAGTATTCACATATGACAAAATGAAACTCAAACAAGCATAAGGCAATAAAGAAACAAGTTCTAAGGTAAATCAAACATCAAGTTCAGAACCTAATGGTCCTACTGACCTCTAATATTAGTCATGCACAATTAGTCAAAAAGAAAAGGGAGAAGTCAATCAAGTACCATTCAAGTCATTAAAGAAGGAGTGAGATGAAAAGAAGTGATCATGTAAAGCAACCAAGTCAAAATTTCACAAAGTAAACCAAGTCCAGAAGTGACACAATCCTAAATATGTGCCTAAACATGATCTTCAAACAACATTCAAGTCACACAAACACTTTCACAATCAATTAGGAAGCAAAGAAGAAGTGAAGTGAAGTGAAGTGAAACATGATTCATACTTGTGAAACAAATGACTTAAAGTGAAAGGCAAACATCAAACATGCAAAGATGAGATTCAAATATCACAACCAGAAGTCAATTAACATGCTATCAATCCTTCAACAAGACCTAAAATTGTGGCACAAGTGCCTTCATGACCAAGCAAACCAAACATGAAGCATATATTCACAAATTGGACAAGTTAAAGCTCATGCTTCAAAGAAATAACAAACATGCCTAAAAAATTATGTCATTCAGTATTCAAGCATCTCAAACATGTATAATTGACATATCAAATCCACCAGCAATGAATCAGAACCAAAGTCAATCAACAATTAGGTCAAAGCATCAATAGGATTTCATACATTCATGCTCAAAGCAACACATCAAAAGTCATCCAAAAAGGACCTAAAAATCATACCAAAAATCTCAAAAATACTTCAACATGTTATGAACACAACCCAAAAAGAATCAGGATCAAATCACTTTCCAAATGAGAGAAATAAAAAATGCAACATGAAGTATGCAATATGAAGTGCAAATGAGGCAAATTAATTTGGAAAATTAATATTTAATGCAAATTTAATGCAAAAATAATAAAATAAAATGTGAAAAATTAATTTTAATAATGAGAAGGGATGATGAATTTTTTTGGAATTTTTTAGCACATGCAAGTATTTTTAACAATTAATTATGAAATGGTATGAAAATAGAAAATAAAAAGGAAATGAAATGAAGCCAGGGGTGCAAAAAGGAACCCAAACGCGTTCAAATGATCATGGGCTCAGAAACGAGGGGTGCAAACAGCAAAAAGGCCCAAGCGCTTTCCAACATTCAGAATCAGCGAACGGCTGAGATTAAGTCAAACAAAAAAAAGTCTCCAGATCCACAGGCTCATGTTCTCAGTCAAATAAAGCAAAGTCAACAATCCAATGGTCCACATTCAAACTTGCTAATTAAATGAGATCCAACGGTCACGACTTAACCAGATCCACTAAACCCTAATTAACTTAATTAACAACACATAACCAAGATCCAACGCACGTGAATTAAACTGGAAAATTAATCACGATCCAACGCATGAGATTCAAACTGGAAAACCACAAACCCTAATTAAACCCTCACCGGCCGGAGAAGCGCCGGTCATCTTCTCCGGCCACTCTCCGGTCACCAAACTTCAAACCATAACCAAAAACAATAAATCATACATCAAAATGTTCAGCAACTCACGTAGATCACAAATATGCCACTCAAAATCATTTATCATGCATATATTTCAAGAATCGAACGAAACAAGTTTGGATCTGAAAATTTCAGATCTAAATTTCAGCCATGATTCACGTTGAAAATCAAAACCAAACACATATATGAGCTCAGCACATCAAGATGAACATTAAACACACAACAAAAATCAATTCTAGATCTATGAATTTGAAGCTCACCTGAGATTTGCAGAAATGGAAATACGTCAAGAAACTCCAAGATAAGTTGCAGATCAACTCTTTCAACCGTCTAATTGCAAAATAAATGCAATTAGACCTTCAAACTAGCCTGAATCCTTGAATCCGAAAGTTGAAGCTCTGAACTCAACTTGATGAATTCCTTGCTTAAACCTCAAAACAGTGGTGGATTTCTCTTCCTTGTGCTTCACTGATCCTAAACCAACCAAGAAAAATGGAGGAACCTTGAAGGATTGGGAGAATCGAAGGAGAGAAACTTGAGAGTAAAACTTTGAAAAGTGGTGAAAATGAATGGTAGCTGCTGAGAAATTCGTGTGAGTTAGCTTATATAGTGTACCAATGCTACTGTTTAGGGTTTTAAACTTCAAGGACTTGAGAGCAATGAGTTTTGGGCTGTTTTGCAAATTTGCAAGTTTGTGCACATGAGGTATTTGGCTCGTGCATTCTTCATGAAAAGTGCATGATTGTTTTCCTTTTGATACAAGGACCACCTTTGGATTGATCTTGGGGCTGGAGAGTAACTGAATTATGAATTCCAAATGAACTTGCAAAATTGCATAATGATGAATTATGACTATGTAATCCACGGATTCATTCAATTCTTAGCTCAAAATGATGCTAAGTGAGGTGCAATGGAGTGTGGTGAGGTGAACTGAACAATTAGAAGCCATATTGGTGAGTTAAAATGCAACTTGCAAGTTATGTCAAAATGGTATGCATGGTGGAACACCAAATGCCCTCTAACTTCAAATGCCCATAACTCTTGATCCAAAAATGATATGATCATGATCCACCACTCTTTGGAAAGAGGAGAAAGAGATCTACAACTTTGGTGTTGGGCAAAAATTCGTTTGAAGCATTTTTGATCATGAAAAGTTTGGTTAAAGTTGGTTGAAAATATGCCAAAAATAGTAACTTGAAATTACAAGTCACTTTCCCAATTTAGCAACTTTTTACCAAAGCTTGATTCTTGCAAATTGTGATCATGAAAGCCTTCCATAGACCAAATAAAGGTCTCTTGACTTGATTACCATGATGAGGACCTCTCAAAACCTTAGTTTGACTTTTCAGTTGACCAGTTTGACTGATTACTTCATCTGTAATCTACTGAATCATCTGAGGTCTTCCATGGTGAATTTTTGGCTCAAAATCCATCCTTAGACTTGTTTTGACATATGGAGAACCTTGGTGAAAGGTTTGAATCAACTCCTTGAGCTTAGGACCCTTAACCATGAAACCCTAGTTTTGGTCATCAGTGTAAGGACACCAACCCTTGATATAACCACTTGGAGAATCCCTCATTGAAATACCCTTGGGCCACCATATAAGGATGTGAGGAGGTTATGGAGCTCATAAGAAGCTTTTGCCCTTGAGTTGAACCAAATACCTTGATCCCATGCTAAGAACCAAATGCTATGCACAATGCAAATGCAAGAAATGAAAAGAAACCTAAGCCAGTTATCTAAAAACAACAAGGCAAATTTTGAGGTGTTACAGCTGCCCCTATTCAATCAACTTGATCCTGAAGGTATGATAGTGACGGCTATCATGCGTTCCAAGGGTTCACGGAGATTGAATACCAAAAAGAAACCTAAAATTTGCAATCCTCAAGGGAGGGACGACTCCACCGGGGAACAAACAAAAAAAAGTTGCACTGTCACGACACGTACGAGTGTTGGAAACCAAAACTGTAATGAAAAGTCCTGAAATAAACACAAACGAGTGTTAGCTATGCTGGGGATGAACATGGACGGGTGTCAAGGAATCCAGGATATCAAATACGGACGGGTATTGAGAAGATACACGGACAGGTGTAAAGAGGTTCAATACGGACGGGTACTGAAAAAGGGGTACACGGACGGGTGCCAAATGTCAATGCGAACGGGCATTGAAACAAAAGTTCAAACACGGACGGGCGCCGAAAGAACACGTACGGGTGCCAAAGGGATTCAATACAGACGAGTATTGAAAGAGGTACACGGACGGGTATAAAAGATTTCAATAAGGACGGGTATTGAAAAAGATACACGGACGGGTGTAAAAGATTTCAATACGGACGGGTATTGAAAAAGGGTACACGGACAGGTGTGAAGAAGGTTCAAGATGACCTCTCTGGGGATTGAAAAAGGTACACGGACGGGCGTAAAAGGATCCAATACGGACGGGTATCGAAAAGGATACACGGACGGGTGTAAAAGGTTTCAATACGGACGGGTATTGAAAAAGGTACACGGACGGGTGTAAAAGGTTTCAATACGGACGGGTATTGAAAAAGGTACACGGACGGGTGTAAAAGGAGGTTCAAGATGACCTCTTTGGGGATTGAGAATGCACACGGATGGGTGTCGAACATTCAATACGGACGGGTATTGAAAAGGGTACACGGACGGGTGTAAAAGATTTCAATACGGACGGGTATTGAAAAAGGTACACGGACGGGTGTAAAAGATTTCAATACGGACGGGTACTGAAAAGGTTGTAAAGCAACTTTATCGGGAATTAATCTCGCTGGGGAATGGAAGGAAACACGGACGGGTGTCATCAGAAGGTCAATACGGACGGGTATTGAAATCAAATGTTCAAACACGGACGGGTGCTGAAAGAAACACGGACGAGTGTCTGTCGTTAAAGAAATCGGGGGGGAAAAAACCGAAGGACCACCTGGACGAAGGGGTACAAATAAAATCAAGGATAAACAATCCTGGCAATACACTCTGCCGGGGAACTGTCAAATATTGCCTAACCCAACACCTGCGGAGTAAAGATATCTTCCTGAAATTCGGCTTTCCTGACGAAGGAAAACTCAAACCTGGCTTACGCTTCGGATGCATATGTTTGAATTTTGCCGTAATGCCCCACATGAAGTGGAAATGCTACGCATTTGGGAGGATGCTATGCAAAACAAATGCTTATGCAATGCAAAAGAGACGTCCCAGCAGAATAAATGCTGAAGACCAGAAGTAACTCCGCTTGGGACGGCAAACTAAATTGCCACCAAACCAAAGAAATCATGTTGAGAAAAACTCCTCCTTGCTAGGGAAGATCATAATCACCAATTCTGCCGGAAATGGACGAATCTCCGAGAGAATACCTACTCTGTTGAGGAATATCAAGATCAACAACTCTGTTGGAGATGGACGAAGCTCCGAGAGGATACCCACTTAGCTAGGGAGGGATATGAATACTGAAGATGGAAATTCCATCGTTGGGGACGACCAACTATTTCAGAACTTGGCTTCGGTGCCTGCCAAAAACGATTGGCCTTAAGACCTGCTGGGGATACCACTCACCACCAGACTCTGATTGGGGAAATGAACTTAATCTGCTGCTAGGGAAGTAACTTTACCCTCACCCTGCCGGGTACTAGATCAAACCATTGTCGACGAAACTATACTTTCTGACTAACCGAGGAAAGTAGACATCAGGACCCTGTGGGGATAATAACATCTTCGTCCACAAACTTCCTGTTGGAGGTACGGCAACATTCACCTCAAAGCAATCAACTTCTGAGTACTTGCTGGGGAATAACAATCCAAACACGACTCCGGCTGGGTATACAATCCTCTGTACTTTGCTGAGGAAGACGATCCTCAACGACTCCGCTTGGGAGAGAAAGTAATTGTCAACATTCACCTGCTAGGGGATAGCACAAGCTTCCTGACTAGCTGGGGAACAAATAACTGCCCCTGCTCCGTGGGGAGACATCACTTACTGGAGAGAGATGTGCCAAGTCACAACTCTGGCCTGGGAAAAAAAACCTCTTATATCCTGCTAAGGAGGACGATCCTTAACGATTCCGCTTAGGGAATTACTCCTTTATACTCTGATGGGGAAGAGTAATAACCTGCTGAGGACGATCAGACTTCAAAGTTGAGGAGAGCTCTACTCTACTGGGGAAAGTACACCTGTCATCCTGCAAAACCAACAAAAGTCTACGTGCAAGAATGAATACATTGATTATCCACATGGTGACTGTCGCCTAAGCAATTGCCACTGTTTTTCCATCTTGTGTCATAAAACTCAACGTTTTAGCATGTAATGTTTTTATCAAAAATATCTGACATTTTCACAAACAAAACAGGTAAAACAGAAAACAAAAGCTCTTTAGCTGAAATGCAAACTTTATTGAATGAATTGGCCTGTAAATGGGCATTTACATCTGGAAGCAATTCCTGAAAACAGGTAATTGCGCAAAAAGCAAAAGAAAATACAAATGTCGGCAATGTGGGGAACAGACATCCACCATGACTCGACTCAGCTATAACCCATATTACTTGTTCATCCGCATATACTTTGGCCTTCGAAGACGACTAACTGGACTGATTCCTTTCCTCAGAATTTTCCAAGTGTGAACGGTGATCACAGATCGGACGCGGATCGTAGTCTTTGCTCTAAAATCCCTAACTTTTGCCTGGATCGCCCTTTTCAGGTTTTCAATCCACCGGGATACCCATTTTTGCCAAGGTTGCCTTTTCAGGTTTTCAACCTTGCGGGTTTATTCTTTTTCTTTTTATCCCTAATTTTTGCCCGAACCTTTTCTTTTTATGGTTCGCCAGGATGCCCCATTTTTGCCTGAACCTTCTTTTTATGCTCAGCGGGTCTCTTTTATGCAAAGTATTTTTTGACTACATCCGCGTTCACAGGGGACGTAAAATCTTCGCCATCCATAGTTGAGAGTAATAAGGCTCCACCAGAGAAAACCTGTCTTACTACATATGGCCCTTCGTAATTCGGAGTCCACTTGCCCCTGTGATCTGTTTGGGGAGGAGTGATCCTTTTCAGAACTAATTCACCAGCTTGAAAACACCGAGGACGCACCTTCTGATCAAAGGCTTTCTTCATCCTGCTCTGATACAACCGGCCATGCGCGATGGCTTTCAATCTCTTCTCTTCAATGAGGTTCAATTCATTTAGCCGGGAACGCACCCATTCAGCTTCATCCAGCTTCACATCTGTCAGAATTCTCAAAGAAGGAATCTCAACTTCTAATGGCAGGACTGCTTCCATGCCATACACTAGTGAGAAAGGAGTTGCCCCAGTCGAGGTGCGTACCGAAGTACGATACCCATGCAAAGCGTAAGGCAACATCTCATGCCAGTCATTGTATGTCACTACCATCTTCTGCACAATCTTCTTTATGTTCTTATTAGCCGCTTCAACAGCCCCATTCATCTTCGGACGATAGGGAGAAGAATTGTGATGTTCGATTTTAAAGCTCTGGCATAGCTCCTTCATCATCTTGTTATTCAGATTTGAACCATTATCAGTAATGATTCTCTCCGGGACTCCATACCGGCAGATGATGTCCTTCTTAATGAACCGGGCTACCACTTGTTTGGTGACGTTGGCATACGATGCTGCTTTCACCCACTTCGTGAAATAATCGATAGCAACCAGGATAAAACGATGTCCATTTGAAGCAGTCGGCTCGATCTTCCCAATCATGTCAATACCCCACATAGCAAAAGGCCAAGGTGACGACAAAACATTTAGAGGAGTAGGCGGTACGTGCACCTTGTCAGCATAAATCTGGCATTTATGACATTTCCGGGCGTATTTAAAACAGTCAGACTCCATAGTCATCCAATAATACCCCGCTCTCAACAATTTTCTGGCCATAGCATGCCCATTAGCATGAGTACCGAAGGAACCTTCGTGAACCTCTTCCATTAACAAGCCTGCCTCGTGTTCATTAACACAACGTAGCAAGACCATGTCAAAGTTTCTCTTGTACAACACGTCATCCTTGTTCAAAAAGAAGTTTCCTGATAACCTCCTCAATGTCTTTTTATCTTTGGAAGATGCCCCAGCTGGGTATTCCTGACTCTTCAAGAAGACTTTAATGTCATGATACCAAGGCTGGCCATCTGATACCCCTTCAACTGCAAATACAAAAGCAGGTCTATCCAAGCGCATGATTCTGATTGAGGGAGCTTCATTCCAAAGATTCACTTTATACATTGATGACAACGTTGCCAACGCATCAGCCATCTGATTCTCTATCCGGGGAATGTGATGGAAGTCTACTCTGTCAAAGAAAGGTAACAATCTTCTGGCATAATTCTTATATGGAACGAGATTTACTTGACGAGTCTCCCATTCTCCTGTAATCTGATTCACCACCAACGCAGAATCACCATAAACATCGAGGTTCTTGATTCTCAAATCAATTGCTTCTTCTAACCCCATGATGCATGCTTCATACTCCGCCTCATTGTTGGTGCATATGAACGCTAATCGGGCAGTAAAGGGTATATGAGAACCCTGTGGAGTCGTAATGATTGCCCCGATTCCGTTGCCATATGAATTAACAGCCCCATCAAAAACCATCTTCCATTGAGATCCAATCTCAGGTCCTTCATCAGGCAAAGGCTCTTCGCAATCCTTCATCTTCAGATACATGATGTGCTCATCCGGAAACTCAAACTTCATTGGTTGATAATCCATAATTGGCTGTTCGGCAAGATACTCTGACAACACACTTCCCTTAATGGCCTTTTGGGAAACATACTGAATATCATATTCTGTCAGAACCATTTGCCAACGGGCTATTCTACCAGAAAGTGCTTGCTTCTCAAACACATACTTGATTGGATCCATCTTCGAAATCAAAAGGGTTGTATGGTTTAACATATACTACCTCAAACGCTTAGCGGCCCAAGCGAGTGCACAACATGTTTTCTCCAGCATCGAGTATCTTGACTCGCAATCAGTAAACTTCTTACTCAGGTAATAGATGGCGTGCTCTTTTTTACCTGACTCGTCTTGTTGACCGAGCACACAACCCATTGAATTCTCAAGAACCGTGAGATACATAATCAAGGGCCTTCCTGGTACTGGCGGCATAAGGACCGGAGGTTCCTGCAAGTATTCTTTAATCTTTTCAAATGCCTTTTGACAATTTTCATTCCACCTGACCGCTTGATCTTTTCTAAGCAGCTTGAAGATTGGTTCACACGTGGCTGTGAGATGCGAGATGAACCTAGCAATGTAATTCAATCTCCCCAAGAAACCACGAACCTCTTTTTCTGTTTTCGGCACAGGCATTTCTTGTATGGCTTTTACCTTTGCAGGATCAACCTCAATACCTTTTTCACTAACAATAAACCCCAGCAATTTTCCTGATCTCACCCCGAAGGTGCATTTGTTTGGATTCAACCTCAGTCTGAATTTCCTTAACCTTTCAAATAACTTCTGAAGATTCACCAGATGTTCTTCTTCCGTCTGTGACTTCGCAATCATGTCATCAACATAGACTTCAATCTCTTTGTGAATCATATCATGAAAGAGAGTCACCATCGCCCGCTGGTAAGTTGCCCCTGCATTTTTCAATCCAAAGGGCATCACTTTGTAGCAGAAAGTTCCCCACGGTGTTATGAATGTTGTTTTCTCCATGTCCTCTGGGGCCATCTTGATTTGGTTATACCCAGAGAAGCCATCCATGAAGGAAAACACAGAATACTGAGCAGTATTGTCAACTAACACGTCAATGTGAGGGAGCGGGAAATCATCCTTTGGGCTTGCTCTATTCAAATCCCTGTAATCAACACACATCCTGACCTTCCCATCCTTCATAGGTACAGGCACGATGTTAGCAACCCATGGAGGATAATTTGTTACGGCAAGAAATCCGGCGTCTAGCTGTTTCTGAACCTCTTCCTTGATTTTGACAGACATCTCCGGTTTAGTTCTTCTCAACTTTTGCTTGACCGGAGCACAACCTTCTTTGAGTGGTAGCCGGTGTACAACAATATCAGTATCCAGCCCGGGCATGTCTTGGTAAGACCAGGCGAAGATGTCCACATACTCACGGAGCATTTCAATCAATCTTCCCTTGACACTGTCCTCCAACGCAGCCCCTACTCTTACTTCCTTTCTAGCGTCCTCGATTCCCAGATTCACAATCTCAATTTCCTCCTGATGAGGTTGGATGACTCTCTCCTCTTGCTTCAACAACCTGGCCAACTCTTCGGGCAGTTCACACTCTTCGTCAGCCTCTTCTTCAGCCTGATAAATTGGATTGTCAAAGTCATACCGAGCTATAGCTGAGTCATGATCGGTGTCATCTGAACAAAAGGACCTGCAATGATTGATGAGGTATGTTTTATTATGATGCAACAAAATAAACACATTGCCATGTTGATGTGGGTTTTTAAATGCATAAAAATAAAAACAGAAAGACAGAGATCAAAATATTTGAGTGTGAAAAGTCCTTTATTGATGATAAAGCAAAACATGCGACAGTTAAAAGCCCTACAAACAGAATCACTACGTCTTGGGCAGAACGTAGGATTAACAAAATAGGAAAACAAAGCAATTACTCGAAGCCTGTCACTTGAATGACTTTCTCGGAAGACCAGTTGTGCAGACTTTCCCCTGGGACACAAGGACGGATCCAGCTATCCATGTCGCAATCACTGTCTCCTTCTTCATCAATAGCATTAACTCTGTCGAAGAAAACTCCAGCGCTAGTGAACCGGACAGGGCCATAGAATCTTGGGGGATCCTCATCTCTTTTGGATGGCTTATATCCCAATCCATAAGTATCCTTCTTTTTCTGGACTTCAACCACCTGGCCCCACCTCTGTGAGCTACCCGCTTCAACCACAGCTTTGGCGTCTTTTAACGAAGACATGGAACCCTCAGGTTGATTTGCCACTACGGGCTGCACTACAGCTTCAGACTGAACAACTTCTTCAGAAACTTTCACCTTCTCAAATCCCTGGCACAACGTCTCGTGGATTTCCCCATCCACTTCCACGTATTTGAAGGTTGACAGCTGACTGATCATTATGTCTTCTTCTCCGCATACTGTCACTACGTGACCATCAACCATATACTTCAGCTTTTGATGTAAAGTGGAAGTTACAACACCTGCCCCATGGATCCAAGGACGACCCAATAAACAGCTGTACGCTGGCTGAATATCCATAATGTAAAACGTTGCATTAAAGATTTCCGGTCCAACCTTGATCGGAAGCACAATCTCGCCAAAAACAGACCTCTTCGAGCCATCAAAAGCTCGCACCACCAAGTCACTTGGTGTACAAATCAAACCGCGAGTATCTAACTTCATTAACGCTTTCTTGGGCAATACATTCAACGATGAACCAGTATCAACCAAGACATGTGACATCAACGAGCCACGGCATTCGATCGAAATATACAGGGCATTGTTATGATTCCTGCCAGCAGAAGTCAAGTCAAGATCTGTAAAACCCAGGCCGTTACCCGCATTCACGTGCGCTACAACCCCTTCCAGCTGATTAACAGAAATCTCTTGAGGAACGTAGGCTGCATTCAAAACCTTCAAAAGAGCATTCCTGTGAGCCTCAGAACACAAGAGCAGAGACAGAATAGAGATCTTGGACGGGGTCTGATGTAACTGGTCCACGATCTTATAATCACTTTTTCGGATGAGCCTCATGAATTCCTCTACATTTTCCGAAAAAGCATCATCAACCGGTTTCACTGTAGATTCCACAATCACTGGGGTCTGAACAGAACCATCCATCGCCTGTTTTCCTCTATCCTGCCTAGAGGTACTGGGTTGATCGTTAACCGGAGGGAGCACTCTACCACTTCTGGTTATGGCATCAGTCTCAACTTTAACCCCTGAACTAGAACCCACTGGTGAAGTGTTCATTAGCTCTTGCTTTTGCCCATTGACAAACACCTCTGCACCATAATTCCACGGAATAGCCTTAGAACTCTCGTACGGAATGGGTCCAGCCCTCGTGATAATGACTGGAGGTGGCCTTGCTGGACCAGAAATAGTAATTGTTTTGAACGGGATAGTGATAGTGGCAACCTTCTCACTAACAACCTCCTCTAGCTGATTACCTCTGTCAAACTGTAAACAACCCTCATCAATCAGATTCTGAATACCCCTCTTCAACGAATCACAACCATTAGCCTTTATCAAACAATCTGAGCAATTCTCACCACAGCCCGGATAGACATCACCTTTCAATAACCTGTTCTTAACCACCACCAAGGGAGTCTTTAGTTCCTCCACATCCACGATCAAATTCAAAGTTTCACAGTCCTCAATTATAGCATTCACCCTTGGCCCATTGTGATTAGGCATCGGGTTTTGAATAACATTGGGTCCGTCATTCGAGAAATTGATGGCTTTAGAGTCCACAAGGTCCTGCACCTTGTGCTGAAACGCCCTGCACTTCTCCGCCGTGTGCCCAGGAGCACCAGAATGAAAATCACAGTGTGCGTTAGCATCGTAGCCTCGTGGGAGTTCCCCTGTTGGTGGAGCCAGGGTACGAAGCTCAACTAGACGCAACTGTAGTAAATGTTGCAACAACTGTGCATATGACATTAGGGGTTGATCAAAATGCCTCTCTGCATTCCTCTGTCTGTTCTGATACTGACCCTGCTGCCTATTCTGATTAGCATTACCCCTTTGCTGCTGTGGCGGTGGTAACGTTGCTGGAATGGTTACTGATGCTACCTGTTGATTGTTAAACTGGCGATGTTTCCCTTTTCCCCTGTGGGATGATACAACGTTGGTCTCTCCTTTCTTCTTATAATTATCAAACGGCTTCTTTCCCTGTCCGGAAGACGATCCATCACCGCTAGAAACCTTCCCAGCCTTAATTCCGACCTCTATCTTCTGCCCAATAGCAATCACATCTGCAAACTTGCCTAGAGAACAAGGCAAAAGCTTCTCATAGTAGTGCTTCGGCAGTGTGTCCATGAACATATCTAGCATCTCTTTCTCTAGCATTGGTGGCTGCACCCTAGCCGCCAATTCACGCCACCTTTGCGCGTATTCTTTGAAACTCTCATCATTCTTCTGGGACATGCTCAACAACTGAGTTCTGTTGGGAGCCATGTCCGTGTTGTACTGATAATGCTTGATGAAAGCTGCAGCTAGCTCTCTCCAGGTACGAACATCTCTGCTTTCTAGCCCCATGTACCCTTCCAAAGACGCGCCAGACAGGCTATCTTGGAAGAAGTGCATCATTAACTTTTCATCCTTAGCGTGAGCAGCCATCTTCCGGGTATAGGCCTTCACATGAGTCCTTGGGCAGGTAGAGCCATTGTACTTTTCTAGCGTAGGAATCTGAATCTTGTGTGGAATAACAACATCAGGGACCAACCCTAGGTCGTCCAAATCAATCCCCAAATCATCCTGTTTCACTACTCCTTTCAACTGAGCTTCGATTAAACGGATTCTTTCATCACTGACCACAGGAAGGGCAGCATCTAAACTCCTGACCGAGAACACATCGTCCTGTTGATCATCAAAATGATGGCCATGGATAGCCCGAACAGTACTTCCCTCTCCAACCACTGTAGGGATTCTGCCCTGTCCACCAGCACCAACTCCGCCCGGAGGGATATTACGGTTAATAAGACCACCGTGTAGGATACCATTTTCGTCGACCTGCGCCACTAACGGCTGAACCAGAGTTCTAAACTCGTTCTGACTTTGCACCACACCCTGCATCATTTCCATGAACTGGTCGATGCGAGCTTGCATAGCGGCCATATCTGCCTGAACTTTGTCCATCACTTTGTTTTGATTGAGCCGAGTAGAATAACGATGAGTTAGTTGATCAATCCTGACTGAAAGAAAGGGAGAGCATAAGAAAACCAGAGAAACCAAGATAACCTGCAATGCAAAAATGATTATGATTATGCAAATGCAAATGCAAACATGTTTGTATATTTGCAGGGTGATCCACCCCTTGATTCCAGTTTAAAGGTGAAATAGGATGAAACTGCTGCTCATATAAATCAGAGTGAATCACTGTCAGAAATTACAACCCAAGGTACCAAAAATAGCCTGAAACAAAATAAGCAGAGGTCCCAGCCAACAATTCTGGTGGTGACCCAAAATACAAAGAAAGAACAAAATACAAACTACTGAGTAAAGTTCCCTTCAAGGATCTTGCACCGTATGAGGGCCACTGCCTGAGCTAGAGATCTCCCACTTAGATCTCTTCACTCCTGCTTGTATTTTCAGCTCTTCCATGGTTGCTATGGCTTCTTTGAGCCGTTCCTCAACTGCGTGTCTTCGGAACGTCCCTGACAAGATCTCCTCGTCCTTCTTCCTGAGCTTCACCTTCAGACTCTCAATCTGCTCCAAATGTTTATCTTCTTTCTGCTTGTTGGCCGTGATTGCAGTATCTCGGTAAGCATTGAACCTGCGAATCTTCGCCCAAGCCTTGGCTAAGTCATCCTTCTTGGATTTGAGAGTCTTGCAAACGCCTTTTAGAGCTTGTCCTACCCTTTTCCTAGCTGCTATCTCTTCAACCAGCTCCTTTTCTTTCTCAGCGAGACGTTCTGTCTTCAGCTTGGCAATATGAACAGCCTCACCTCGCTCATGTTTCAACTGGTAGATTTCCTTTTGCAACTCACGGTTCTCCTCTCGAATCTTCTCCTTTTCAGCCCATAATTGATTGTACTTCTCCATCTCAATCATGGTTGGGGGTTCAATCAGCAAAGGGTAAGAAGGAGGTTCCCTGCAGAATGGCAAAAGTACATTTTCTACTCTGCTCTGAACCCAGTCTTCATACGCACGAAAAGCTTTGTTGTTACACTTTCCAAAAGAAGTCTTTCCTTTCTTATGGCGATCTCTCCAAGCGTTTGCAGCTTCTTTCAACACCTCCAGATTGGCTTCCTCTCCCAAAAATAGAGACTCTTGCACATCTTGGCCTTTTGGCGGCTCTTTTAAAGCATACCCAAATTGCCTAATAGCAAGAATGGGGTTGTAGTTAATTCCCCCTTCCTTCCTATTAAAGGTACGTTTGGGTAACCTCCACAACTAACCAGGATCTCTCGGCCCAACAAATCACGATTGATCCAAACTAAGTTGTCGGCCCTTAACCCCATTAATCTCTTTGCCCAATCTAAAGTTCCTTTAGTGTCTTCGAATGCCCCAGATTTGGGAAGACGGTCAGCAAACCACTTATAGAAAATTGAAGCACAACAATAAAGAGGTCCGCCTCTCCTTTTCTCATTCTTATAGTGCATCGAATAATACAGATCCCCAAGCAAGGTAGGTACCGAATTCTTCGTGGTGAATATTCGGACAGCATGTGCATCTACAAAATCTTTCACATTAGGGAATAACGCCGTTCCATAAACACACATAGCCAGAATTGCATTGAACACTGACCAACACTTAGCCTTAGCACAAGTAGCAGCCTGTTCGATCAAAAACTTCGTGTGAAAACCTTGATAACCCCCTTTACTAGCAATATTTTTCTTCAACAGTGACTGATCCAAACGTAAAGTAGCAGTAACCCTTTCCAAATCAGGAAACTCCTTAGAAGGATAGAAGGGAGCTCCCTCTTTGACCGAAACATCCAAAATAAGAGCAAATTCTTCCAACGTTGGAGCCAAAAGATAATCAGCAAATAGAAAACACCGGAGTTGAGGGTCGTAGAACTGTGCCAGAGTGTGCAGGGCCCTGAACTCATAATTGGTAACATTCCGGGCGAAACTCAGAATCCTCCCATATTCTCCTCTGAACTCTGCCAATGCCTCAGGTTTTGCCATAGCCGAGATCTTGTGAACAGCGTCTAGATGAAGCTCCGGGAACTTGTACGGGATGATGTTCTTTCTTTTTTCAGCGCTAATACTCATCATGGACAGTCTTCAGACAACCGGAATCAAAGTTAGGATGCAACCCTACAAATGAACAAACATGTCAGAATGCAAAAAGATGATGCAAAATGCAAGCATGGGATCAAGGTATCCAAAATGCTCAAACTGCTGCTATTCTGCTGACTGAATAAGACCCAGAATACCAGAAACCCAAAAATCCAGAATAACAGCCCAATCAAACTGCCAGAATGCCAGGATAATAATAGTGCACTGGTGAGAAACCCAGAAACCAGGTAGGTTGAAGGTCTCGGTTACCTGCAAACCTGCAAACACCCCTCCCCTCTCACATGTGGGTACTAGGATGCTCAGTATCCCGGGCTCTCAGGTCTAGAAATGATGATAAGTTCACCATTTCTGGTTTGGCATCATCATCAATCGAGGAGGCCTCAACTGATTCTCTAAAAACGAAAGATCCTCAGCTTCAGAGGTTTGAGAAGCAATGGCACATTCAGCCCGAAGGATACAATGCTATCGCCAATCAAAGAGGTCGTCCGCTGATTCACTACAAAAGGGAAATCCTATAGCAAGTTCCCAGCATTGGGTCCTCGGATCGAGAATTTGCAATGGGTTTGCCACAGAAAGTGGGCTGCCACTGTCACATCTCGGGAGGAGTGCCGCAACTGAGTCCTCGGGGAAGGTCGCCAGAGTCGACAGCTTTCCAGGTTATATTCCATCATCTGCCCCAAATGGACAGGACAGAATATTACCAAGAAAACCTCGTCTGGATGTGGAGTTTTCATGTATACTTCGTCTGGCCAAATGCCAAACAAGTCACACTACTTTCCATGCTAATCATAGGTGTATGCTCAAGCCTTAGTATTGGGCTTATCTCTCATGAATCCAACCCACCCTACAAACAGAAAAACCAGCAGCAGAACAGCACAGCAATATCCAGTATGACAGTAATGAAATGCAATGCAATAAAAGCTATAAAAACAGTAAAGCATTAAAGTAAAAGTACAGTAAATAGCAATACAGTAATATACAACAAAGCAAAGCACCATAGAAACACCCAACAAAAACAAACAGACAAGCGCTAGGATCGACTCGCTAAAGGGGAAGGACCAGCGTAGGTCAACCAGAGTCCCCAGCAGAGTCGCCAGCTGTCGCTCCCGAAAAGATTCGCATCCAACGGTACAAACGCGAGAGTGGCACAAAAGAACACAGAGTCGCCAGCAAAGTGTATTTATCCCAAGAAAGGGAAAGGAAACACTGCATAAACCTGAAAGAAGGGAAAGAGCATGGTCACGCGACCAAGAGAACGGGTACGGGAGTCGGTTACGCGAAGGGAAGGTGTTAGCACCCAACACGTCTATCGTACTCGATGGGATCCACGCTTGTTGTCTGCATCAAAGGGTGTCGTCATCTGGAACTCCACTGCTACTGGACCGGCGAAGAAACGGGAACGGAAAGAACGGAAAAACGAAGGAGAAAAGAAAAAGAAGTGACTCGATAGGACAGTATCGTTGTCCTAGGCCTACGTACTCCCTCAGTGCAATGGGAAAGTCAGAGTCAACGTAGTTCGGACGGGAACTGTGGGGGAAGGTTGCTCGCCAAGACAATCGCTGTCTTGTGCCTACGTATCCTCAATCGGATGAGAGAGAGGAATCAGAGCTGACGTAGTTCGTGGGTACGACCACTGGTAGGTAAGTGTTTTTTACGTGAGCGACGAGCTCTTTCCTGAAAAAAAGAAGTTTGAAACCCAACAATCCCGGAGGATAAAAAGATTTTGAATTGGTTTGGTGTTTTTTAGACAGAAGTGTTTTGAGTTAGTTCGTAACTTACATTGCACCAAAGTCTACCATGCGGGAACGAGTGAGTCGCATGATCGCCCCCGAATGAGACGTATGCTAAACACCCTAGAAGAAGAGAGGAGACCCCTCGTTCTTCATTTCCTACACTTAAGGCTCGAGCGCAATATACGTTATATTTTATTAAGTGTGTTCAAGAAGTTTGAGATGAGAAGAGAAGCGACACAAAAGGAAACTCTACAGGGAAACTAAGAGTCCTAATGTTATCATGCATGGATGTCCTATGGTTAGTGAGGTTTAGGAGAGACGACTGCCTAACCTAATGCTAATCCTACTCCAAGCTTAATCAAAAATTAAGTTGGACTAGGTAGCTCTAAAGGGAGAGAATCCAAGACTTAAACAAGTCTTGTGACTCGAGGGATGAAAAGAGTGGAAGAGAAGGAGGAGAAAGAGAAGTGAAACACAAGTGGCCTAAGCTCACTTCAAACACAAGTATGAAAGTTAAAAGGTAAAGGAAGAAAGTAAAATGTGGAAGCATATCCACATTCAAACAACTTACCATTTGCCCCTGAAAATGTTAGAAGTATTCACATATGACAAAATGAAACTCAAACAAGCATAAGGCAATAAAGAAACAAGTTCTAAGGTAAATCAAACATCAAGTTCAGAACCTAATGGTCCTACTGACCTCTAATATTAGTCATGCACAATTAGTCAAAAAGAAAAGGGAGAAGTCAATCAAGTACCATTCAAGTCATTAAAGAAGGAGTGAGATGAAAAGAAGTGATCATGTAAAGCAACCAAGTCAAAATTTCACAAAGTAAACCAAGTCCAGAAGTGACACAATCCTAAATATGTGCCTAAACATGATCTTCAAACAACATTCAAGTCACACAAACACTTTCACAATCAATTAGGAAGCAAAGAAGAAGTGAAGTGAAGTGAAGTGAAACATGATTCATACTTGTGAAACAAATGACTTAAAGTGAAAGGCAAACATCAAACATGCAAAGATGAGATTCAAATATCACAACCAGAAGTCAATTAACATGCTATCAATCCTTCAACAAGACCTAAAATTGTGGCACAAGTGCCTTCATGACCAAGCAAACCAAACATGAAGCATATATTCACAAATTGGACAAGTTAAAGCTCATGCTTCAAAGAAATAACAAACATGCCTAAAAAATTATGTCATTCAGTATTCAAGCATCTCAAACATGTATAATTGACATATCAAATCCACCAGCAATGAATCAGAACCAAAGTCAATCAACAATTAGGTCAAAGCATCAATAGGATTTCATACATTCATGCTCAAAGCAACACATCAAAAGTCATCCAAAAAGGACCTAAAAATCATACCAAAAATCTCAAAAATACTTCAACATGTTATGAACACAACCCAAAAAGAATCAGGATCAAATCACTTTCCAAATGAGAGAAATAAAAAATGCAACATGAAGTATGCAATATGAAGTGCAAATGAGGCAAATTAATTTGGAAAATTAATATTTAATGCAAATTTAATGCAAAAATAATAAAATAAAATGTGAAAAATTAATTTTAATAATGAGAAGGGATGATGAATTTTTTTGGAATTTTTTAGCACATGCAAGTATTTTTAACAATTAATTATGAAATGGTATGAAAATAGAAAATAAAAAGGAAATGAAATGAAGCCAGGGGTGCAAAAAGGAACCCAAACGCGTTCAAATGATCATGGGCTCAGAAACGAGGGGTGCAAACAGCAAAAAGGCCCAAGCGCTTTCCAACATTCAGAATCAGCGAACGGCTGAGATTAAGTCAAACAAAAAAAAGTCTCCAGATCCACAGGCTCATGTTCTCAGTCAAATAAAGCAAAGTCAACAATCCAATGGTCCACATTCAAACTTGCTAATTAAATGAGATCCAACGGTCACGACTTAACCAGATCCACTAAACCCTAATTAACTTAATTAACAACACATAACCAAGATCCAACGCACGTGAATTAAACTGGAAAATTAATCACGATCCAACGCATGAGATTCAAACTGGAAAACCACAAACCCTAATTAAACCCTCACCGGCCGGAGAAGCGCCGGTCATCTTCTCCGGCCACTCTCCGGTCACCAAACTTCAAACCATAACCAAAAACAACAAATCATACATCAAAATGTTCAGCAACTCACGTAGATCACAAATATGCCACTCAAAATCATTTATCATGCATATATTTCAAGAATCGAACGAAACAAGTTTGGATCTGAAAATTTCAGATCTAAATTTCAGCCATGATTCACGTTGAAAATCAAAACCAAACACATATATGAGCTCAGCACATCAAGATGAACATTAAACACACAACAAAAATCAATTCTAGATCTATGAATTTGAAGCTCACCTGAGATTTGCAGAAATGGAAATACGTCAAGAAACTCCAAGATAAGTTGCAGATCAACTCTTTCAACCGTCTAATTGCAAAATAAATGCAATTAGACCTTCAAACTAGCCTGAATCCTTGAATCCGAAAGTTAAAGCTCTGAACTCAACTTGATGAATTCCTTGCTTAAACCTCAAAACAGTGGTGGATTTCTCTTCCTTGTGCTTCACTGATCCTAAACCAACCAAGAAAAATGGAGGAACCTTGAAGGATTGGGAGAATCGAAGGAGAGAAACTTGAGAGTAAAACTTTGAAAAGTGGTGAAAATGAATGGTAGCTGCTGAGAAATTCGTGTGAGTTAGCTTATATAGTGTACCAATGCTACTGTTTAGGGTTTTAAACTTCAAGGACTTGAGAGCAATGAGTTTTGGGCTGTTTTGCAAATTTGCAAGTTTGTGCACATGAGGTATTTGGCTCGTGCATTCTTCATGAAAAGTGCATGATTGTTTTCCTTTTGATACAAGGACCACCTTTGGATTGATCTTGGGGCTGGAGAGTAACTGAATTATGAATTCCAAATGAACTTGCAAAATTGCATAATGATGAATTATGACTATGTAATCCACGGATTCATTCAATTCTTAGCTCAAAATGATGCTAAGTGAGGTGCAATGGAGTGTGGTGAGGTGAACTGAACAATTAGAAGCCATATTGGTGAGTTAAAATGCAACTTGCAAGTTATGTCAAAATGGTATGCATGGTGGAACACCAAATGCCCTCTAACTTCAAATGCCCATAACTCTTGATCCAAAAATGATATGATCATGATCCACCACTCTTTGGAAAGAGGAGAAAGAGATCTACAACTTTGGTGTTGGGCAAAAATTCGTTTGAAGCATTTTTGATCATGAAAAGTTTGGTTAAAGTTGGTTGAAAATATGCCAAAAATAGTAACTTGAAATTACAAGTCACTTTCCCAATTTAGCAACTTTTTACCAAAGCTTGATTCTTGCAAATTGTGATCATGAAAGCCTTCCATAGACCAAATAAAGGTCTCTTGACTTGATTACCATGATGAGGACCTCTCAAAACCTTAGTTTGACTTTTCAGTTGACCAGTTTGACTGATTACTTCATCTGTAATCTACTGAATCATCTGAGGTCTTCCATGGTGAATTTTTGGCTCAAAATCCATCCTTAGACTTGTTTTGACATATGGAGAACCTTGGTGAAAGGTTTGAATCAACTCCTTGAGCTTAGGACCCTTAACCATGAAACCCTAGTTTTGGTCATCAGTGTAAGGACACCAACCCTTGATATAACCACTTGGAGAATCCCTCATTGAAATACCCTTGGGCCACCATATAAGGATGTGAGGAGCTTATGGAGCTCATAAGAAGCTTTTGCCCTTGAGTTGAACCAAATACCTTGATCCCATGCTAAGAACCAAATGCTATGCATAATGCAAATGCAAGAAATGAAAAGAAACCTAAGCCAGTTATCTAAAAACAACAAGGCAAATTTTGAGGTGTTACAAAAGGGGCCTCTGCTGAGTGGGGGATTCTCAAGTCAACTTTTTCGGGATTACTCCCTCAAAACCTCCTTGACTATACCACTCATCCTATCATAAGTGCACTCAAGTCCGGGTTAGGACTTATCACACACACATAGATCAACCTGAAAAATAGAAAAACTCAAGAACCAACAAATAATAATAGCAACACTGTAACACCCCAAATTTAGGGCAAGGTGGACTTTTGAGGAGGATTAGTGAGGGTAAATTGGGGAAAGCCCATTTTGGAAGCCAAGGGTTTAACAAAAAGGAATTGGGAAGGAATATGATTCATTTAGTTTGAACGTGAAAATAAGGAGAAAAATGCAGAGCTCTGAGGAAGAAGGAAAAGGCGAGGAATTCGAGAAGGTTTCTGAAGAAATCAGTAGAGAAAGCTCTGGATCGACAATCTAAGGTATGGGGAGTATTGTCTTTCATTGTTTTCAATATATGAGTGATGTGTTTAAAATGGATCTTGAGGTTTTTGGGTTTTTTGAAGGGTTTGTGAGTTATTGATGATTTAGGGATATTTCTGAGGATCGATGATGGATTATTAAGGGTTGAATTGATTCAGGTAAAAATAAGCCTTCGAGGCAAAACCTTTTGGTGATATGTGGGATCTTGTATGAGAAAGAGGTTAATGGGGTTTATGGAAAGCTTGAGAGTTTTGAAGGCTTAGGGGCTTTAAGGTTTCCTGTAGTGTTCCGAATCGACCTAATAGACGTAGGTTTTGTGCCTTTGATTTTCCTGATGCATTAGGAATGTTGTAGGGATGTTTTTGGGTTAATTGGGGATGAAATCGCAGGTACTTTTGGGGCTGTAGTGCTACTGATACGTAGCAACGATTTGCTGTAATCGCAGGTTCGCAAAGCAAATGATTTTTTTTCGCATGGCGAACATTCGCCAAGGCTCGCAAAGCAAGCAGCGCAACGAATGCGCGATGATTGTGTTTTTGGGATACTGGACTGGGATTGGAAATGACTCATAGTTCGCAAAGCGAATCGCCCAGCAAATGCAGTAGCGAGGATGACAGATGGAGTTTTTGGTGTTCTGTGTGGGAATTGGGGGACTCGCTGGAGCTCGCAAAGTGAAGGTCCCAGCGAGCAGGTTCGCACAGCGAACTCAGCAGCGAGCGTCTGCTATTTGTGAAATTTTGTTTTATGATGTTGTGCTGTTTTGATTGCTTGACGCTGTGATTTTTCTGATGGTTTACTGTGATCTTACTGATGATTAAGTGATGATGATTTGTGATGTTTTGATGAATAAATGATGACATGATTAACATGATGTTTTGGTGAATGATGATGCACTTAATGATATTTTGATGATGAAGATTATTGACGTTGTGTATCATGCATTCATAGCATATTCTGGTGATGATGTTAGGACTTCGGTCCAGTGATGTTGTTGTTAGTCTTCGGTCTATTTGTGGCTTCTATCCCATTGTGTGGATGTGAAGTGGTTTATGACGTGCTTCGGTTCTTGTGTGGAACCGATCCTATTTGACGGGGATCTTTGGAGGGTGATGGCCTAAGTGTCCATCGATTATGACGATTGGTACCACATGCATGAGTCCTATTGTGCATTGCATTTATGTGGCATTTGTTGTGATTTATGATGACGCGTTTTGATGTTTGCCTTGTGATGACTCTGATGATGTTGTATATGATGATGACGCCATTTATATGCATATCTTATTTTATATTAATTATAATGAATTGTTTTACTTACCCTGCCTGTTTGAATGTTGCCTCCACGTGGGTAACGTGCAGGTGATCAGGATTAGTCGTGGATGCTTTTGAGGACTTTTGAAGTTATTTGCATTTTGGTCGATGTAGAGGGTCTTACTCTGATAATGTAACATCGGGTTGGATCGTTGAGTCGAACCATGTTGAGTTTTATTTGGTTATTATTTTATTGATTATTTGATGACTATGGTTTATTGTAATAAACCCTTTTGTGGGATTTTTGTGGTTATGGTGGTTCTGCTGCCCTTTGAGGCATTTTTAGTTATTTTGAGGAAAACCCATTGTTTACGGAGTAACTTTTGTTGATTTGATTTTATTGAGAAATGTGAACCCTTTGAGGTGATTTGATTTTACAATGATTTTATGTTTATTCCGCTGCGATAATTGTGGGGTAGAAAATGGTGTTACATTAGTTGCATCAGAGCCTGGTTGGTCTGTCCGACCAGGTTTTTACATGATGTCAGTCCCCTGTCGGTCGACAAGTGTGTGTACATGTGATACGGTGGAGAACTGGATTTTTAATTTTGTTTTCGCAAAACATGTTGCGGTTAGCAAGAGTCGTCACCGACTTTTCTTTTATCCAATTTATTTAGGAAAGGTGAAAAAAACAGGAAAGACCTTTTTGAAAAGATTTTGAGTTCGGGGGGTAAGTTATGAAAAGGGAAGGTGTTAGCACCCCTTTTCATCCGTAGTTATCTACGGGCTCTTAATTGTTTGCTCACTTTAACTTGTTTTTTTTTAAATGTGGTGTGTGTTTAGAAAATATTTTGTAAAATTTGACTTTGTAATAATTCGTGTAAGAATGTATACAAAGTGTTTGTTTTTGAAAATATTTTTGAAAGTGTGAGGTGTGAAAAGTATTTGCTTTTTTTTTAGTTGTGAGCAAGCATTTAAAAGTTACTTACCCTTAATTTAAGGTCTTTCTTGTACTTATCCTTTTCTTTGAGAGATGGTGTTATCCATACCATTAGTGGGTAGGTAGTCCTATCTATTGGATGTGAAGGGACAGCGAAGGGTCATCGAATGGTCATAGAAGACAACATGTAAAGATACCTTAGCAATTCGAAGGGACTATCATCATTTTTCCGTAGGGTCATCGAGGGACAAGATAATTTTTTGTAGACAACTCGAAGGGTCATCGAGGGACAAGATCATCTTTTCGTAGGCAACTCGAAGGGTCATCGAGGGACTATGATCTTTATATCGAAGGGACTATGATGATATTATTCGTAAGCGTCTTTTGCTAAAGTATCCCTACGTTCGAGGGACATGACCATTATTTCGTAAGGCAAACGAAGAGAGGTTACCCTAGAGGTGCATGTGTGTGCATTAGGTCAATGACGATGCTAAAAAGCAGTCGACTTACATGGTTTAAAAAAAGGGCTCGATTATTGAATCGAGAATTTTTTGATATATATATATATATATATTAAAAAAAAAGGTTTAATATAGTAGCAAGATATGAGCAAAATAAAGGAAAGCAACAAAATTATTTTACACATCATGGGAATTGGGATACATTTTACCAATGGGGATAAAATGAGCGATAAATATACAATTCAAACACGCAATAATTCAACAGTAATTAGCAAAAGTTTTAATCCAAACTTAATAACCAGATTAATAATAAAAAAGAATAGCAATATTTAAATCTAAATTCAAACAAGATTAAGATTAAAATTGAAACAAAATTAACATCAAAAATTAAAAAATGAAATAACAATTATTCGAGAATTAATAAAAGAACATCGCTAACGCAAAAGGTGCGATCATCGCAATAGGGATTAAGAGTGCGCGGATCTAAAATTATAAAATAAAAATGCATAGAAAAATTAAAATTTTAAACGTCTTAAACAATAATGTTGCTAACGCAAGAAATGCGATCATCGCTACCGGATCAAATTACACATGACTGTCACGCATCACGTACATAAATATACATATAGCGTATCGACACAATTCGATCCGAAAAATCTAATAAAAAAAGAATTAATAAACAAAAAAGCAAATTGCTACCGCGTAAGCAGTCATCGGAAATTGGATCAATAAGCCACTACGTAATAAATAAAAAATTAAGGCACAAAGTTGCAAATCGAAACACGAATTGGTTGGTGAACAACAAACGGATTACCGCTAGACCAAACCACCGGACGTGTGTACAAAATCGAAACGCAATGATAATCAATTTAAAAGAGTAAAATTGCAAATAAACTGATAAAATTAATTAACAGCTTGCTACACTTAACGTGATCATCGCAACCGGATCCAAATCATGTGGATCTATTTATAATAAAAAGCAACTCAAAGAAAATAAAATTTTAAATTTAATAAAAACATCAACAATATTGCTATCGCAAAAACGCGATCATCGCAACCAGATCCAAACAAACATAAATGTCATGCATTATGCACTCAAATGTGCGAATAGCGTATCGACATAATTAAATCTGAATGATATAATCAAAACCATAAATTAAAACATTATCTTATTTATATATATATATATATATATATATATATATATATATATATATATATATATATATATATATATATATATATATATATATAAAATGAGAATTTAGTTTCAAACCATAAATCAAAATCATAAATTAAAACAAAACGTGACAGTTAGTTTCAAGTTCTATAATAATATGATGATAAGAAGTGTTAATTTCAAAACCATAGATTAAAACCATAAATTTCAACACGTGACAGTTAGTTTCAAACTATATAAGAATATGATAATAAGAAGGGTTAAAAGCATAGGAAATATTTTGTCGGTAACGCAAAACGAATCCTGGTGGCACCTATTGAAATAATAATATATAATTGAACAGAGTCGTATTTCTTTGCCATTGAAACAATAATACATAATTGAAACAAAACGACATGTGTATTATGTATTAGGAACTACCTGCATATTATATGAGAACAAAACAACTACCGGGGTGCTATGTGTAAAACAACCTGTATTTATAGATCTAGAAAATTAGGTTAAAAAGTTTAAAAGGAAAATATAATCAGTCTTAATTCATATTGATAAAAAAAACTGAATAAAATCATATAGTATCTGATTTTTATTTGGTCACCAAGTAGACCAATGACATAAACTGACCAATAGAAAATGAGTACACAAAAAAGGAAATATTTTTTGTATCTATTATGATTTTTGCACTCCTTTTTGGTAAAAAGTGCATAAAATCAAATAAATAACTATTTTTCAAAAATGCCTTAAAATAAAAAACGAAAATTAAAAATAAATAATTAAAAAAATACATTTTTTGTGATTTTTTTGAAAATAATTTAAAATGGAAAGAAAGTTAGTAACAAATAACAGAAAGAAAATTCAAAATGAAACATGTGAGATTCAAACCCGCGACCTCATACTTGCAAGCCTTATCTCCTTTCCAATTGTGCCAATTCATTTATTCGAAACAAACATGCATTTGAAAGCATATGAAGGTCAAACAACTATTTGTTATTTAAACAATTTAAAGTAAACTGTTACATATTTTTTGAGTAAAACTTACTGTTTAGATGTTAGTAAAATTGAACCAAAAAAAATTTATAAAATCAAAGTTAAAAATCAATTAAATAGGCAAACTTTGGGGTACAACAGCTGCCCCTGTTCAATCTTCTTAAACCTGAAGAGTTAGATTGGCATGTCTGTCATTCGCGATCTGAAGGTGGAAGAGGATTGAACACTTAAGTGCCCCGAAATTTGCACTCACAGATGCACGAAGTAACGCTTGTTGGTTGATTGTATTGCTTGAATGGGCTTAAAGATGATATTCGTAAATATGACAGGGTGGAGATGGTCTTATAGATGTCATCCAAAGTAACTGCTGATAGGAGTATCAGAATGAGTCTAGGTTTGACTGTATCTGAGGAATATACTAGAATGAGTTTGTGCCTAACTGTATCTAGCAGACGTGCTGGGGAGTGCCAGAATGATTCTTATGCCTTAATTGTTTCTGTATGATGTTCTAGAATGAGTCTATGTCTTGATTGTATCTATAAGGAGATCAGAATGAGTCTTTGCCTGACTGTATCTGAGAGTCGTATTAAAATGAGTCTACGTCTGACTGTATCTGAAAAATTAGTATTAGAATGAGTCTTCGACCGACTGTATCTAAAAGATGTACTGGAATAAGTATCAGAATGAATCTGTGTCTTGATTGTATCTGAACTGTGTCTAGAAGATGTACTAGAATGAGTATCAGAATGAATCTGTGTCTTGATTGTATCTGAACTGTGTCTAGAAGATGTACTGGAATGAGTCTACTCCTAACTGTATCCAAAGGAGTATCGGAATGAATCTTCGACTGATTATATCTGAAGGATGATAAACTGTTGACAATATTTGTCCGTTTGAGAACTAACCTGAAAAAACCAAGTTAGTTTTATGCAATGTCATGATATATGTAATGCATTGCGTAATGATGTTATTAAAATAAATGAGAATTTTATATGCGTTTTGTATGCATATGCTATGATGTGTTGTAAATGATGTATGGGTATGAAATGTCGCTGAAGGTAGCGGTGGCTTTGAATAGTAACGTCTGATTGGGGAAAATAAATCCCTGACTGTTGCTTGGGATGGAGAAAATAAATCTTCATATCCTGTTTAGAATGACTCTACTGGGGATTCAAACTTCCCGTTTGGGAATATTCCGCTGGGGATCTTTGACTTCCGCTTGGGGATAGAAGTATTATGTCAGGAGAGTCGGTCGTTCGTCGTGCTTTTTATTGAAGGGTTTGATTCTTATGTACCCTGACTGGGGATAAAAGAGATGGATAATCCTCCAATGCACTATCTGACCAAGTTTCGGACATGGGTGACCACTCTTCTAGGAGTAGCAACCATGGACGAAATCCTGCTGGAGAAGAGAACTCTGTCGGGTAATTTGTAGTGTTGGAGAAGCAAACTCCGCTGGGGAATTGAATTCTGTATACTTCCAAGAGGGAATATTATCTGATGGGGATCAAAATTCCATAGGCTATGCTGAGGATATATCTGCAATAGGCTGGGGAATGATCAAATTCCTTTATCTGTTAGGGGATCTATTGGGGAAGATGATCATGTCAAGTCGTCCGTTGGGGAGGTTTCTTTATGTACTTTACTGGGGACGCAATCTCGAATAGACCTGGTTGAAGAGAGAAATTTTATCGTGAAGGAGATGTTGGAGAAATAAACTCCGTTGGGGAACTCTCTGAAGCGTGCTATGGAAAGAATCAAACCTCTGTCTTGTTGGACAATCCTTTGGGCATATGGGAGTGAATTATTGGAAAGTATCCCAACTGTTGCTTGAGAGTATGTTAATTCTGCTGGGGAGTATATCTCTGTTGAGGATGATCTCCACTGGGGAAGCAACGCTGCTGAGGAATAAATTCTACTGGGGACAAGCTTGTGAAAATAACTCTGTAGAGATAGTTCCATGGAGATTGCTCTGTGGGGATATTACCATGACACCGGCTCCGTGGGGGTGATTCTGTTAAGATCTGTTGGATAGAGGACTTGCTGGGGATTCCATCCTCCAAGAGTCTTTAGTAAATGCTGATTCTGTGACAGCAAACTGGGTGGAAAAGATCACTTTGGGCTTCAACTCTGCTATTGCCCCTATGTCTTCAAGTATTTCATCACTTGCTGTCGGTAGAAAATGATAAGATTGATATACGTTGTTTGAACGGAGTTGGCAATGAAAACTGGTACTGACTCGTAAGTGGATGATCCAACGGGACATAGTCGTACGCTTTAATCCCTAACTTCTGCCTGGACCGCCTTTTTAGGTTTTTATTCCAACGGGCTACCCTTTCTTGCCCAAGCCGCCTTTTCAGGTTTTCGACTTGCCGGGTGTACAATTCTTTTATATATGTCCCTAATTTTTTCCCGAACCTTTTTGGTTCGCCGGGATGCCCTTATTTTTGCCTAGGCTTGTCAACCTAGCGGGTCTTTTTCATGCGTAGTATTTTTTTGACTATGTTCCCGTTCACAGGGTGCGAGAAATCTTCGCTATCCATGGTAGTAATCCTCGTAGCGTCGTCAGAAAATATCTTCTTGATTACGAATGGCTCTTCGCACGTAAGAGTTCGTTTGCCCCTGAGATCACCTGTATTTAGAACTTTCGATAGTCTCGACTTCCCCAAACAATTTCTAGGAATTATCATGACTGGATCCGAAGACATGATACTGACACCATCTGATACTATTGGCACAGACAAGTAACTCCCACAATGGCTCTTACTGAAACTCGGGATCAATGCCATGTAACAGGAGGAATGTGCTTCCAGACTGCAGTGGATCGTGTATTCCCTGGTTAATGGTTGAGGAGCTTGCAACTAAACTTGATCTGATCAGATTTGAAAAGAAAGCGTTGCCCCTAGAGGAGGATGATTTGCCCCATAATGGAAGTATTTGAAAAGAGCTGCCTCAAGAGAAATAACCGGGATGCCCCATAATAATATGCCCCTTGATTGGAAGATAGTGACCATGCCTCTTGTATACATTGGCTTTTAACCAACTGAGTCAGCGCAGGAAATATTTCTGCTTTTCGATGCACCTCTAAAGCAACTTTGTCTGTCGGGAGGACTTTTGTTCATTGAATGTTCATCATGTGAACTTCTCTGCTGTCAAACACTTAGTTATATGCAAACAATGATATTCAAAATGCAACGCTTATGTCTGTCTTGAAGTTTTGAAAAAGAATTATTTAGCAAAACCATGTTTGTAAAAACTGTGATGTCAACTCAAGATTTATAACAAGCCCTAAAGGAGTCAGGATACCTTTTGGTAACAGTATGCCTTCGAACTAACCATGCTTCAGCTAGGACTTTTAAAGGGTTGTAACGTGGCCCGGTTCACGGTTTAAGAAACAAAGGATAAAGGCTCAAAGTTTATTTGTACCCAACCCATTCTCCGTGATGTTCTTCAGTCCTATACTCGGTTAACTATGCATTCAGATTCCTAGAGATTTTGGAATTTTAACAATGATGTTTGGTGATGGTTCAAAAACCGGAAGTTTATTTGAAAAGGCAGTCATTATTTTTTGTAACATTTTTCTTTTGAGGGTTTGTAGTGACCTCTTTTTGACTTTGTTGTCCCTAACTTTTGCCTGGACTGTTTATTTTGAGATCACAGTTAGCGGGATGTCTTAATTTTTACTAAGTCTCCTTCATAGGTTTTGACTTAGCGGGCTTTTCTTTTGATAGATATTGACTGCCTTGCTTAATGATTACAGGGAACCATCACTAATTGTGTACAAAAGATCAACTGGCATAATTGAGTTAACTGAGGAACTACCCTGCTCATGTTATGATTAAGGGTTTTAATTTGCATGAGAAGGGAAACTCCTACTTCTTAGGCTCAAAGGGGTTGACTAGGGATTAACTTCCTTATAACTCCACTATTTAGGATTTGAAATAATGCATGTACATCGTCAGCACGGTCTGTTCAAAAGCATACCGTATGAAATTATGGTACCGTTTTCGTCATCCTCCCTCTAAAGGCTTACAGCTTTAACGAGAGTTAAATATCACAAAAGAGAAGTAAGAAGCATAGTTTAAATATAGTGAAACGAATGGATAAATTCAAGACGAACATACGCAATGCATTAATGTGAAAAAACCAAAGTTTGACATAATAGTAAGTGCTTAAGCCAGCAAAAGAAATTACAAATGAAAATTCAAATGATTTCAAAGCTTCCCTTCCTGAACCTGTCACTTCAGACGATGTGTCTTGCAGCTTCGATATTAGATGGGCGATAGAAGAACTCAATCTGACCATCTGGTGTGAACTCAAGGACTCCTTTGTCAATCAGGTCTTGGATCCTATGTTTCAATGGACCACAGTCCTCAGTATCATGACCAGGACTATTCGAATGATAAGCACATCTTGCGTTAGGTTTATAACCAGGAGCAGGGTTGGCTGAAGCTGAGTATGAAGGCAACAGAGTTATCAAGTTTTGATTGAGCAATTGTTGCAAAGCCTGAGACACCGGCATGTGCAATGGGGTAAATGGTCGTTTAGGTTTGGATTTCCAAGTATGTTGACCACCATGCTGCCTACGCTGATCTTTTTGTTGTTGAACTGGTGGTGCGACAACCCTATAAGGCCTTCTTCCTTCAATTGAAAGACTATCAGTAGTAACCTGTCTCTTTCCTTCTTTTATCCTCATCTTTTTCTCAACCAAGTCAGCTTGTTTCCTTGGAGGCCGACTGATGATCTGATCCCCGACTCTGTTGTCTTGAAGTTTATTAACGAGGACTCTCAGCTCTTCTTGCCCCCGAGCTAAGTTTTGGATAAGAGCCATCTGACCATACATCTGGATTCTCATCTCTGCCATCTCAGCTTGCAGTTGTTCCAATTGATCATCCTTGTTGTCTTCAGGATTTTTCTTTTTCATGTCCTTAGTGAGGAGGCCTTTCAACTCTTCTTGCCCCTTGAATAGGCTCAGGATCATCTCTTAGAATTGGGTGTTCTGAGTCTAGAGATCCTTGACAGCTTGTTCTAATGCCATTTTCTGCTGAAATAAACAGCAAGGAGATGAGAAACCCGTTATGGAAACCTGTTATGATATGTATGTAAATGCATATGCAATGTTTTCAAGGATCTTTATGGAATCTAGTTTGCAACATTAGAAATTGAATTTGGTTGCAGCTTTGTCTGAAGAACTTTGACTTTTCATCTTTGAACGTCCTTCTATAAGAATCAAGCTCGCCATATCAAGTGGGTCATAGCCTCTGATTCAGGATACTGTTCTTTTGAGTTTGAAGGCATCTGGCTAGAGGAAAATAAATCCTCTTGCCCCTTGATAGAAATCTGGCTTTTGATAATCCTTCCATAATAGCACCTGCAAATTGTGCGCCATAAATCCCTAAGATCCTTAAAAAAGGTTAGTTAACATGCTATGTTATGATGGTATGTGGATGCTATGCATTAAGTAAAAGCACGAGGACAAGTAAGTCCCGCAAAGAGTTCAAGTTATTAGAGTACAAAAAAATCCTGCAAGGAATTCAAGTTGTTAGATAGTGAATACAAACAAGTCACACAAGTAGCCTTAGGTTTAAAGGCTTGCATGAAGTCCAAAGGTAAGTACCCTTCCCATACCAAGGTTTAGTTGGTTCAACCTGTCCTAAAATAGTAACTGGGTTCTAGGAATCTCATATCACGGATCTTTCTCGCAGGCTTTATTTTGGTGCGACACTCGAGCGGCCGACCAAAACATCCCGAAAGTCCAATCTCAATGAGCGTAGTCTCGAGTATCAACCAACTTTGGAACATGCCAAACCGGCTATCTCACTACCTTCTAATGGCCAAGGCTAAGTTCAACTAGGGTTCTAAGGGCAAATTAGTGCTTAATGACACCACGCAACAGCCTAATGTTATCCCCAATCTAAGCCTCGAGGAACATCAGTACAAACCAAAGTGTTACACTAACGATGGCTACCATATCAACCGTAGCGGTACATGCCGTACAGTCTCCTTGGTCTCTTGCCACTTACCTAAGGTCCTAGATCCGGGTGTAGGACCATTTACCCAAGTAATACCCCCCAAGACAAAACCCTTAAAAGTAAAGCATACAAAATAGATAATTAAAGCAGTTAAAGTGATCTAAACCCTAAGGTAACCCCTCTTTTAAGTATTTCCCCAGCAGAGTCGCCAGTTCTGTGATACGGTGGAGAACTGACTTTTTAATTTTGTTTTCGCAAAACATGTTGCGGTTAGCAAGAGTCGCCACCAACTTTTCTTTTATCCAATTTATTTAGGAAAGGTGAAAATAACAGGAAAGACCTTTTTGAAAAGATTTTGAGTCTGGGGGGTAAGTTATGAAAAGGGAAGGTGTTAGCACCCCTTTTCATCCGTAGTTATCTACGGGCTCTTAATTGTTTGCTCACTTTAACTTATTTTTTTTGAAATGTGGTGTGTGTTTAGAAAATATTTTGTAAAAGTTGACTTTGTAATAATTCGTGTAAGAATGTATACAAAGTGTTTATTTTTGAAAATATTTTTGAAAGTGTGAGGTGTGAAAAGTATTTGTTTTTTTTTTTAGTTGTGAGCAAGCATTTAAAAGTTACTTACCCTTAATTTAAGGTCTTTCTTGTACTTATCCTTTTCTTTGAGAGATGGTACTATCCATACCATTAGTGGGTAGGTAGTCCTATCTATTGGATGTGAAGGGACAACGAAGGGTCATCGAATGGTCATAGAAGGCAACATGTAAAGATACCTTAGCAATTCGAAGGGACTATCATCATTTTTCCGTAGGGTCATCGAGGGACAAGATCATTTTTTGTAGATAACTCGAAGGGTCATCGAGGGACAAGATCATCTTTTCGTAGGCAACTCGAAGGGTCATCGAGGGACTATGATCTTTATATCGAATGGACTATGATGATATTATTCGTAAGCGTCTTTTGCTAAAGTATTCCTACGTTCGAGGGACATGACCATTATTTCGTAAGGCAAACGAAGAGAGGTTGCCCTAGAGGTGCATGTGTGTGCATTAGGTCGATGACGATGCTAAAAAGCAGTCGATTTACAGGGTTTAAAAAAAGGGCTCGATTATTGAATTGAGAATTGTTTGATACATATATATATATATATATATATATATATATATATATATATATATATATATATATATATATATATATATATATATATATATATATATATTTTTAAAAAAAGGTTTAATATAGTAGCAAGATATGAGCAAAATAAAGGAAATCAACAAAATTATTTTACACATCATGGGAATTGGGATACATTTTGCCAATGGGGATAAAATGAGCGATAAATATACAATTCAAACACGCAATAATTCAACAGTAATTAGCAAAAGTTTTAATTCAAACTTAATAACCAGCTTAATAATAAAAAAGAATAACAATATTTAAATCTAAATTCAAACAAGATTAAGATTAAAATTGAAACAAAATTAACATCAAAAATTAAAAAATGAAATAACAATTATTCGAGAATTAATAAAAGAACATCGCTAACGCAAAAGGTGCGATCATCGCAATAGAGATTAAGAGTGCGCGGATCTAAAATTATAAAATAAAAATGCATAGAAAAAATAAAATTTTAAACGTCTTAAACAATAACGTTGCTAACGCAAGAAATGCGATCATCGCTACCGGATCAAATTACACATGAATGTCACGCATCACGTACATAAATATACATATAGCGTATCGACACAATTCGATCCGAAAAATCTAATAAAAAAAGAATTAACAAACAAAAAAGAAAATTGCTACCGCGTAAGCAGTCATCGCAAATTGGATCAATAAGCCACTACGTAATAAAAAAAAAATAAGGCACAAAGTTGCAAATCGAAACACGAATTGGTTGGTGAATAACAAACGGATTACCGCTAGACCAAACCACCGGACGTGTGTACAATATCGAAACGCAATGATAATCAATTTAAAAGAGTAAAATTGCAAATAAACTGATAAAATTAATTAACAGCTTGCTACACTTAACGTGATCATCGCAACCAGATCCAAATCATGTGGATCTATTTATAACAAAAAGCAACTCAAAGAAAAGAAAATTTTAAATTTAATAAAAACATCAACAATATTGCTATCGCAAAAACGCGATCATCGCAACCGGATCCAAACAAACATAAATGTCGCGCATTATGCACTCAAATGTGCGAATAGCGTATCGACATAATTAAATCCGAATGATATAATCAAAACCATAAATTAAAACATTATCTTATATATATATATAATGAGAAGTTAGTTTCAAACCATAAATCAAAATCATAAATTAAAACAAAACGTGACAGTTAGTTTCAAGTTCTATAATAATATGATGATAAGAAGTGTTAATTTCAAAACCATAGCTTAAAACCATAAATTTCAACACGTGACAGTTAGTTTCAAGCTATATAAGAATATGATAATAAGAAGGGTTAAAAGCATAGGAAATATTTTGTCGGTAACGCAAAACGAATCCTGGTGGCACCTATTGAAATAATAATATATAATTGAACAGAGTCGTATTTCTTTGCCATTGAAACAATGATACATAATTGAAACAAAACGGCATGTGTATTATGTATTAGGAACTACCTGCATATTATATGAGAACAAAACAACTACCGGTAAACTGCCGCCGCTTATGATCTCTGTTTTTTTTGGGTCCTCCTGCTATGCGTAAAATAACCTGTATTTATAGATCTAGAAAATTAGGTTAAAAAATTTAAAAGGAAAATATAATCAGTCTTAATTCATATTGATAAAAAAAAAACTGAATAAAATCATATAGTATCTGATTTTTATTTGGTTACCAATAGAAAATGAGTACACAAAAAATGAAATATTTTATGTATCTATTATGATTTTTGCACTCCTTTTTGGTAAAAAATGCATAAAATCAAATAAATAACTATTTTTCAAAAATGCCTTAAAATAAAAAACGAAAATTAAAAATAAATAATTAAAAAAATACATTTTTTGTGATTTTTTTGAAAATAATTTAAAATTGAAAGAAAGTTAGTAACAAATAACAGAAAGAAAATCCAAAATGAAACATGTGAGATTCGAACGCGCGACCTCATACTTGCAAGCCTTATCTCCTTTCCAATTGTGCCAATTCATTTATTCGAAACAAAAATGCACTTGAAAGCATATGAAGGCCAAACAAGTATTTGTTATTTAAACAATTTAAAGTAAATTGTTACATATTTTTTGAGTAAAACTTACTGTTTAGATGTTTGTAAAATTGAACCAAAAAAAACTTATAAAATCAAAGTTAAAAATCAATTAAATGGGCAAATTGTGGGGTACAACAGTACACTATCGATGTTTTAGTTCTTCTAACCTTGTTGGTGGTGTGCAGGATGGCTGGAAGAAATAACCGTGTTATTGCTGATGCTTTGGAATCAGTTGCTAATGTGGTGGCGCAACTCAATCCGAATGGTGGAGTTCCAAATGAGTTTCGTGCTCTGGGGGAGTTCAAGAGGAACAATCCGTCGGAGTTTGAGGGTACTCACGATCCAGCAAGTGCACACAAGTGGTTAAAGGCGATCGAGAAGATCTTCCGAGGGATGGGATGTACTGACGCACAGTAAGTTCAGTTTGGAACTCATATGCTGTTAGAGGAGGCTGAGGATTGGTAGGATAACACCCGTCAGAGACTGAAAGATGTTGGCACTGTGATAACCTGGGCTGTGTTTAAGCAGGAATTTTTGGGAAAGTATTATCCAGAGGATGCTCGTGGTATAAGAGAGGTGGAATTCCTGGAGCTGAAGCAAGGAAATATGACTGTTGCAGAGTATGCTGCGAAGTTCGAGAAGCTGGTGAAGTTCTATCCTCACTACAACCGTGTTGATGCTGAGATGTCCAAGTGCCTCAAATTCAAGAATGGACTGAGACCAGAGATTAAGCAGGGTATTGAGTATCAACAGATCCACAGGTATGCTGAGTTGGTGGACAAGAGCAGAATCTACGATGAGGATAACCGAGCTTGATCTACTCACTACAAACAGTTGAGTGAGAAGAAATGGCAGTATAGGGGGAAACCTTATACGACTTCAGCTGACAAAGGGAAGCAGAAGGCTTCAGATGGGGAAAAGACAAGTGGGGGAGCAGCTCCCGCTTCTGGGAAGTGTTATAGGTGTGCCGAGCAAGGTCACCGTTCTGATGTTTGTACTAATAATGTGTTGAGGTGCTACAAGTGTGGTAAGAAAGGTTATAGAGCTAATGACTGCAAGGATGATGGTCCAACTTGGTTTAATTATGGTGAGAAGGGTCACATCAGTACCAAATGTCAAAAACCGAAAAAGACGGCTACTACTGCTCAGACCAGTGGCAGAGTGTTTGCTTTGAGTGGTGCAGAAGTGTCAGAGAAGGACAACCTGATTCGAGATACTTGTTTTATTAATGATATTGAGTTGGTTGCTATGATTGATACTGGTGTTACTCATTCATTTATCTCGCTTGAATATGCTAATAGATTAAGTTTAAAGTTGTCTAATATGAATGGTAGTATGCTAATAGAGACTCCTGCTAATGGTTCTGTTACTACTACTTTTGTGTGTTTGAGATGTCCTTTGACGATTTTTGGGAAGAGTTTTGTGATGGATTTGGTGTGCTTACCCTTGTACCAAATCGATTTAATCCTTGGAATGAACTGGTTAGAGTTCAACCATGTTCATATCAATTGTTATACTAAGACTGTAGAGTTTCCTGAGTTTGGTGATAGTGGGGAGTTGATGTTCCTGTCTGCTAGGCAAGTAGACAAGCTTATGGAAGATGAAGCCTTGGTGTTTGCAATGTTTGCATTATTGCAGATTGATCGTGAAGCTGGGAGTGTGGAGTTGCCTGTTATCTGTGAATTTCTAGAGGTATTTCCAGATGACATCAGTGATTTGCCTCCAGAGCATGAAGTAGAGTTTGTAGTGGACTTAATACCAGGTACGAGTCCAGTGTCGATGGCTCCTTATCGGATGTTAGCTCCTGAGTTGAGTGAATTGAAGAAACAACTGGAAGAATTTCTTGAGAAGAGGTTTGTCCGACCAAGTGTTTCTCCATGGGGTGCTCCTGTGTTGTTAGTGAAGAAGAAAGACGGAAGTATGAGGTTGTGTGTTGATTATCGGCAGTTGAATAAAGTGACTATCAAGAATAAGTATCCACTTTTGAGAATCGACGACTTGATGGATCAATTAGTAGGTGCCTGTGTGTTTAGTAAGATTGATTTGAGGTCAGGTTACCATCATATTCGTGTTAAGCCTGACGACATTCCGAAGACAGCTTTCAGAACGAGGTATGGTCACTATGAATACACTGTGATGTCGTTTGGTGTGTCCAATGCACCTGGTGTGTTCGTGGAGTATATGAATCGGATTTTTCATGAGTATCTGGATCAGTGTTCGGTAGTTTTCATCGATGACATTCTGATATATTCTAAGTCTGAAGAAGAGCATGCTGAGCATTTGAGAACCGCGTTGCAAGTGTTGAAGGAAAAGAAGTTGTATGCAAAGTTGTCAAAGTGTGAGTTCTAGTTGAAGGAAGTGAGTTTTCTAAGCCATGTGATTTCGAGTGGTGGAATTGCTGTAGATCCTTCCAAGATTGATGCGGTGTTGCAGTGGGAGACTCCGAAGTCTGCTACTGAGATACGAAGTTTTCTGGGATTGGCGGGTTATTACCGTAAGTTTATCGAGGGCTTTTCTAAGTTGGCATTACCTTTGACTCAGTTGACTTGAAAGGGTCAAGCTTTTATGTGGGATGTAGCTTGTGAAGAGAGTTTTGTGGAATTGAAGAAGAGATTAACGACCGCTCCAGTGTTGATTTTGCCTAATCCGAGTGAATCTTTTGTAGTGTATTATGATGCGTCGAAGATGGGTCTTGGTGGAGGGCTCATGCAGAATGGTCAAGTTGTTGCCTATGCTTCAAGACAATTGCGAGTTCATGAGAGGAATTATCCTACACATGACTTGGAATTGGCCGATGTGGTGTTTGTGCTGAAGATTTGGAGACATTGTCTGTTTGGCTCTAAGTTTGAAGTGTTCAGTGATCATAAAAGTCTGAAGTACTTATTTAATCAGAAAGAATTGAATATGAGGCAGAGAAGGTGGTTAGAGTTGTTGAAGGATTTTGATTTTGATTTGAGTTATCATCCGGGCAAAGCAAATGTAGTGGCCGATGCATTGAGCAGAAAGTCATTGCATATGTCGATGCTTATGGTGAAAGAACTGGAATTAATTGAGCAATTTAGAGATTTGAGTTTGGTGTGTGAAGAGACTCCTGACAGTGTAAAGTTAGGAATGTTGAAGTTGACTAGTGGTATTCTAGAAGAGATCAGAGTGGGACAACAATCTGACTTGAAGTTAGGTGACCAGTTGACTTTGATCAACCAAGGTAACGGAGGAGAATTCTGAATTGACGAGAATGGTGTGATGATGTTCAGAGACAGGGTGTACGTTCCAGATGTCTCAGATATTAAGAAGAGCATTCTTGAGGATGGGCATCGAAGTAGGTTGAGTATTCATCCCATTGCTACGAAGATGTATCAAGATTTGAAAAAGTTATTTTGGTGGCCGGGTATGAAGAAGGATGTTGCAGAGTTTATTTATGCGTGTTTGACTTGTCAGAAGTCAAAGATTAAGCATCAGAAGCCTTTAGGTATGATGCAACCGTTGAGGATTCCAGAATGGAAGTGGGATAGTATTTCCATGGATTTTATGATGGGATTGCCGAAGACTGCTAAGGGAAATGATTCAATTTGGGTGATTGTGGATAGATGAACTAAATCGGCTCATTTCTTGCCGATGAAGATTAATCATTCTATGCAGAAGTTAGCCGAGATGTACATTGAGGAGATTGTGAAGTTGCATGGGATACCTTCGAGCATTGTGTCGGATAGAGATCCAAGATTTACATCGAGGTTCTAGAAGAGTTTGCAAGAGGCGTTGGGTACTAAGTTGAGGATGAGTTCTGCCTATCATCCACAGACGGACAGTCAGACAGAAAGGACTATCCAATCCTTAGAGGATTTACTGAGGAATTGTGTGTTGGATCATGGAGGATCTTGGGATAGCCATTTACCGTTGATTGAGTTCACGTACAATAATAGTTTTCATGCTAGTATTGGAATGGCGCCCTATGAAGCTTTGTATGGGAGGAGGTGTAGGACTCCATTGTGTTGGTATGAATCGGGCGAGAGTGTTGTACTCAGGCCTGAGATTGTGCAAGAGACGACCGAGAAGATTAAGATGATCCAAGAAAGGATGAGAGCGTCGCAGAGTCGCCAGAAGAGCTATCATGATAAGAGGAGGAAGACACTTGAATTCCAAGAGGGAGATCACCTGTTTTTGAGGGTGATGTCCGTGACTGGTGTGGGTCGAGCTTTAAAGTCTAGGAAGCTCACTCCACGTTTTGTTGGTCCGTATCAAATCTCGCAGAGGATAGGAGAGGTAGCATATCGAGTTGCTTTACCGCCGTCACTTGCGAATTTGTATGATGTGTTCCATGTGTCTCAGTTGAGGAAGTACATTCCGGATCCGTCGCATGTGATTCAGATGGATGATGTACAAGTGAGGGATAACCTGACAATAGAAGCTTTACCTGTGCGGATTGACGATCGAAGAGATGAAGCAATTATGGGGTAAAGACATAACTTTGGTGAAGGTGTCGTGGGGCGGACCAGCTGGGGAAAGTTGAACTTGGGAACGTGAAGATTAGATGAGGGAGTCGTATCCGACTCTATTTCTTTGAGGT
This sequence comes from Lathyrus tuberosus, assembly GCA_022829125.1. NCBI lineage: Eukaryota > Viridiplantae > Streptophyta > Magnoliopsida > Fabales > Fabaceae > Lathyrus > Lathyrus tuberosus. The sequence goes on along the minus strand of JALAZF010000203.1, from coordinate 3,774,298 downwards.
AATTTTCGAGGGCAAAAATTCTGTAAGTGGGGGAGAGTTGTAACACCCCAAATTTATTAGAATATTTATTTAAATATAATATTTGTGAATTATCGGTGAATTTTCGTGGTTTGTGTCGATGTCGGTATTTTGGTGGAGTTTCGGTCATTTTAATTAAATAATAGTATATAATATGAATATATTAGTATTATTATTAATTTAAATAATATTAGAGGAATTAAGTGCAAGGTGGCCTTTTGAGGAGGATTAGTGAGGGTAAATTGGGGAAAGCCCATTTTGGAAGCTAAGGGTTTAACAAAAAGGAATTGGGAAGGAATATGATTCATTTAGTTGGAACGTGAAAATAAGGAGAAAAGTGCAGAGCTCTGAGGAAGAAGGAAAAAGCGAGGAATTCGAGAAGGTTTCCGAAGAAATCAGTAGAGAAAGCTCCAGATCGACAATCTAAGGTATGGGGAGTATTGCCTTTCATTGTTTTCAATATATGAGTGATGTGTTTAAAATGGATCTTGAGGTTTTTGGGGTTTTTGAAGGGTTTGTGAGTTATTGATGATTTAGGGGTATTTCTGAGGATCGATGATGGATTATTAAGGGTTGAATTGATTCGGGTAAAAATAAGCATTCGAGGCAAAACCTTTTTGGTGATATGTGGGATCCTGTATGAGAAAGGGATTTATGTGGTTTATGGAAAGCTTGAGAGTTTTGAAGGTTTAGGGGGTTTAAGGTTTCCCGTAGTGTTCCAAATCGACCTAATAGACGTAGGTTTTGTGCCTTTGATTTTCGTGATGCATTAGGAATGTTGTAGGGATGTTTTTGGGTTAATTGGGGATGAAATCACAGGTACTTTTGGGACTGTGGTGCTACTGATACGTAGCAGCGATTTGCTCTAATCGCGGGTTCGCAAAGCGAACGGTTTTTTTCGCACGGCGAACATTCTCCAAGGCTCGCAAAGCGAGCTACGCAGCGAATGCACGATGATTGTGTTTTACGGATACTGGATTAGGATTGGAAATGACTCTTAGTTTGCAAAGCGAATCGCCCAGCGAATGGGTTCGCACGACGAATGCAGTAGCGAGGATGACAGATGGAGTTTCTGGTGTTCTGTGTGGGAATTGGTGGACTCGCTGGAGCTCGCAAAGCGAAGGTCCTAGCGAACAGGTTCGTACAGCGAACTCAGCAGCGAGCGTTTGCTGTTTGCGAAATTTTGTTTTATGATGCTGTGCTGTTTTGATTGTTTGACACTGTGATTTTTCTGATGGTTTACTGTGATGTTACTAATGATTAAGTGATGATGATTTGTGATGTTTTGATGGATATATGATGACATGATTAACATGATGTTTTGGTGAATGATGATGCACATAATGATATTTTCACGGTGAAGATTATTGACGTTGTGTATCATGCATTCATAGCATATTCTGGTGATGATGTTAGGACTTCAGTCTAGTGATGATGATGTTAGACTTCGGTCTATTTGTGGCTTCCATCCCATTGTGCGGATGTGAAGTGGTTTATGACGTGCTCCGGTTCTTGTGTGGAACCAATCCTATTTGACGAGGATCTTTGGAGGGTGATGGCCTAAGTGTCCATCGATTGTGACGATTGGTACCACATGCATGAGTCCTGTTGTGCATTGCATTTATGTGGCATTTGTTGTGATTTATTATGACGTGTTTTGATGTTTGCCTCGTGATGACTCTGATGATGTTGTATATGATGATGACGCCATTTATATGCTTATCTTATTTTATATTGATTATAATGAATTGTTTTACTCACCCTGCCTATTTGAATGTTTCCTCCACGTGGGTAACGTGCAGGTGATCAGAATTAGCGGTGGATTCTTTTAAGGACTTTTGAAATTATTTGCATTTTGGTCGATGTAGAGGGTCTTGCTCTGATAGTGTAACATCGGGTTGGGTCGTTGAGTCGAACCATGTTGAGTTTTATTTGGTTATTATTTTATTGATTATTTGATGACTATGGTTTATTGTAATAAACCCTTCTGTGGGATTTTTGTGGTTATGGTGGTTTTGCTGCCCTTTGAGGCATTTTTTAGTTATTTTGAGGAAAACCCGTTGTTTACGGATTAACTTTTGTTGATTTGATTTTATTGAGAAATGTGCACCCTTTGAGGTGATTTGATTTTACTATGATTTTATGTTTATTCCGCTGCGATAATTGTGGTGTAGAAAAGGGTGTTACAAACACAAATATAACAAGTTAGGCTCAACCCACTGAACAATGACTCCCCAGTGAAGTCGCCATTTTCTGTCACAGTGAAAATCGAATACCAAAGCTATGGGATTAGCTTGGCTCGCAATAATAAGATATCACCACCGAACTTTTATTTTATCTAAGGGAAGGGAGAAAAGATTGAACAAAAAGTCTAAGTAAAATGCAAAGCAAAAAGCAAGGGGTAAAGCTAAGCAAAAAGAGAGAGATCAAAGGTACGGGGGTTGGTTATACTAAGGGAAGGTACTAGCACCCTAAGCATCTGCAGTACTCTATAAGAACCTGTTGAAATATTTGTGTTTTGACTAAAATTGTTTGCTAAAGGTAAAAGATGGGAAAAGAAAAGAAAAGGGGATAAAGAAAAAGGTAGAAGGTAGCTCGCTAGGATCTCGCAATCCTAAGCCTACGTATCCTTAATAGGAAGTCAGAGCAATCGTAGTTCATAAAGGATTCTGAAAAAAAAAACATCAGAAGCAAAGGCGTATATGGAAGAACATCAGATAGCACAAAGGGGTTCTGGAAAAACATCAGAAAGACACAAAGAGATTTCTGGAAAAACATCAGAAGCAAAAGTTTGAAAAAAAACATCAGAAGCAAAAGTCGTATCTGGAAGAACATCAGAAAGACACAAAGAGGTTTCTGGAAAAACATCATAAGCAAAAGTCGTATTTGGAAGAACATCAGATAGACACAAAAAGGTTTCTAGAAAAACACCATAAGCAAAGGTCGTATCTAGAAGAACATCAGATAAACACAAAGAGGTTTCTAGAAAAACATCAGAAGCAAAGGTCGTATCTGGAAGAATATCAGAAAGACACAACAAGGTTTTTGGAAAAATATCAGAAGCAAAGGTCGTATCTGGAAAAACATCAAATAAACACAAAGAGGTTTCTGGAAAAACATCAGAAAGCAAAAGTCATATCTGGAAGAACATCAGAAAGACACAAAGAGGTTTCTGGAAAAACATCAGAAAGCAATTCATATATGGAAGAACATCAGAAAGACACAAAGAGGTTTCTAGAAAAACATCAGAAGCAAAAGTCGTATCTGGAAGAACATCAGAAAGACACAAAGAGGTTTCTGGAAAAAAAATCAAAAGCAAAAGTCGTATCTGGAAGAACATCAGAAAGACATAAAGAGGTTTCCAGAAAAACATCAGAAAGAAAAAGTCATATCTGGAAGAACATCAGAAAGACACAAAGAGTTTTCTGGAAAAACATCATAAGCAAAAGTCATATCTAGAAGAACATCAGAAAGACACAAAAAGGTTTCTGGAAAAACATCAGAAGCAAAAGCCGTATCCGGAAGAACATCAGAAAGACACAAAGAGGTTTCTGGAAAAACATCAGAAGCAAAGGTCATATCCAGAAGTAGGGATGGCAAAAATATTCGTACCCGCAGATATTCGCGGATAAAATCCGTCACGGATATGGGGCGGGTAGCATAATGGATATCCACAGATAAAATAAATGGATATTTAAATACCCGTTTTTAATGGATATGGATACATGTTTAATGATATCAGTGCCCTCAGATATCCATATCTGTTTATAAATTATAAAAATCATTTAAATATCGTTTGTTTATTATACCTTATATTTTCATCTTCTAAAAAAAATAGTCTTCTTATATTTCTTTCTGTTTTTTTTTTAATTTTATTTGAATAAAACCTTTCACATTCCATTCATATTTTTTTAGTCATTTCATATTTAAACTCTTCAATACTTCATACCTCACTTTAATAATTTCACAGTCCAACCAACTAGTGTTGTCATTCCTCTGTCAAACTAATGTCTCTCTTCCTACTCCTTTGTCGTTCGCTCTTCCATCATAACTCACAATCACAATATCTTTTATTTATTTGATTAAAAATGAAATGTATGGATAATATGCTTTGATCTAATTATGTTTTGGTGAATAAGAAGAAAATTAATGTGATAAAATTTTATTGCTAAATTAAGAACGAATTGTGTGGATGTTATGTGATAATAAATTTATGTGTCTTTAAAAGAAGTTAAAAATATTTTATTCCAAAAAATAATTTTTATAAAAAAAATATTATCCATGGATATCTGCAAATATTCGTGGATACCGTAAAACCCGCAGATTACCTGCTTAACGGATACCCACATGGATATGGTGAAGGTGTGAGAAAAACACAAGAAAGGGGGGTTTAAATTGGGTTTTTAAAAAGAAAGCTTTTTGTGAAACTCAAACAAAGATCACAAATAGACTAACAATAGAGAAAGACACACGATATATCGTGGTTCACTTGAAAACTATCAAGTTAATCCAGTCCACCCGCCAAGGTGATTTCGTCTTATACACAAGGACTTAATCCACTATAACCAAACTGATTACAACTGCACTACGAACTGCTGGTGACTAACAATACACAGACTAACCATCTCTTCTTAAGGATTCTGACCCAACTGGTCCCTTAAGGAATTCAAACAACTGTTTGATCAAATAAAATGTTTACAATGAAATGCTTCTTACATAAGCTGATATAAACACAATTTCTAGCTGAATCTAACTTAGAGAGAATTTATACAGTAAGAACAATCTTCTTCTTTGTATTGTGGTGCTTTATTATTCACTCATGGATTTCTCTATTTCTTGAGTTCTTTCTCGTATGAATCAGTGTTTTGTATATCTCTCTTTTTCACACTTGGTGTCACACATGATTCTTTGAATGATCAAGTCTTTATATAGCCAGAAAAAGAGTCGTTGAAGGGCAGATCAGGAATATCAGTAAATTACTGGCGACTTCAAATAATGTCGTTATGCTGGGATGAAAATCATACACTGAAATTGTCCTTTGTACCACCAAATCAGGGTAGTGGAACGGTAGTGGAAAAGAACGTGTTTGATATGTACTATATACTATTTTCCCTCGCAAAAGTTTCATCTTCTTCTGTCCATCAGAGGCTTCTAAATTGATGTGATTGAAGCATGATCAGAAGAATGAATCACTGGGTCTTCAGAGTCTTGAGTCTTCAGAGTCTTTAGAACTTATTTAGCAGAACCTTGTCTTCAGAGTCTTCAACACTCATTCTTCACAACCCTTAGTTATCAGAAACATTAGTTTTCAGAGTCTTCAGAACGTTGTTCATCAGAACCTTGTCTTCAGATTCGTTATCACTTAGTCTTCAGAAGATAAGTATCAGAGTTAAATTCAGAGCCAGAATCCAAGAGAACATTGCAACAACAACATTTTGTCTTCTTAGTCTTTCTGAAGCACAGTAGATCAGAAGCAATCTTGCTTCTTTGACGTAGAAGCGACTTTTGAGAGTTTGAGAGTGATGTTTCACATGATCTCTATCAGAGTTAGAGCTAGCTTTATCAGAGTCAGAATTATCTTTATCAGCGTCAGCATCTGTTTGTCATACTTAAGAAAACAAACATTAGAGTACCAAAATTGTTCTCACACAAATACAACTTTGTTATTATCAAACCAAAGAGATATCTTGCAGAACCAAATATTGTTCTAACAATCTCCCCCTTTTTGATAATGACAAAACAATGTATTTTGATAACACAATTTTGTACGAAGATAATAAGAATTGACTCAGATAAGTTCAAAGTAAACTTCCCTTTATCAAGCTCCCCCTGAATCTAAGACTTAACAAAATCTTATAAGATTTGGGATACAGAGCCTCATTTCAAAGATCTAGATAGATCCAAAATATCATAGCTTGATTATAGTGGTGATGCATTCTGATAACAGAGCTTGATTAAGTAAACCAGAGCCTGATTGATATCAGAGTCATTTTGCCAATATAAATATTTTTCCTGAAAAACATTCTAAAAAGATATGCCATTTAAAGTGTTAGAATGTTAGAGCTATGATTAGAGACAATATATTTATCAAAATAACTTTCCGTATTAAGACTCACCTTTTTTGTCATAATAAAAAAGGGTAATCATAAGATTAACTTAAGCATTTTGATTTGAGAGAATTTAGATAAGTTAAATTCAGTACTTTTCTTCCTTTTATGGCAATCATATTGGAATGCAGTAAGACAAGATAAATGCAAATAAGGAAAATTCTTCATTGATAAAAGCAAAACGCCAAGGGCGCAGTACAGGAACAGAATCACAAAATAGGAAAACAAACAAACAACAGGACAACAGACAGAAACAACAATGATAAAAGAAAGAGAGACCAAGCAACCAAAAGACCAACAATGATGAAACACCCGCCAACTAGCTATCAGAAATCCTCCACCTCAATAACCCTTTCACACATTTCTTCATCTGTAGCATCCTCTGGTCCAAGTATTCTGGCTAAAGTGATGATTTCAGCTCTGTAGAATAACTCAGACATAATTCTTCCATAAGGTATGAAGGACTTGTATTAATTTCTGGAGATTTCAACACAGTTCTTCAGATAATTGAAGATGGTTTATGGAAGATTCACACAGACGTTGTACATCATGAAATAGATAAACAGTTTATCATTATGAGTCAAGGTGCTTTTGGCCAATCCTCTGGGGCGAATGTTGGTAAGCAAGAGTTGAAACCACAACTTTCCATCAGGGAGAAGTCCTTCAGGATTATAGGGTTCATACCTGTCTCAAGACACATCATGAATTCCAATGAGATCCTCAACAAAAGAATAGTTCAGATGAAAGTCTTCAACAGTCACTCTAGATTGAACGCAGTTGATGGCTTGGGTGATGGAGGTAGGTGTTATGATGACCGGAACACCGAAAACAGAAGACCAGACAAAATTGTTGTCTTCTCTAATTCGTGAGTATTTCCAAAATTCTTTAACCATGACAGGATAAATGGGTCCATGCAGAATTGTATAGTATCTTGACCATCCTTGAATTTGCATGCTGGTGGAAATGTAAACACTAGAGTCTCTTAGTCTTGGGAGATTTGGCCTTTTCTCATTAATGACCTCCATAATTTCATCATTGCCAGCAAAAGTTTTGATAGACTTAGTGAAACAAAAAGGATAGGAGTGAAAAGCAAGTTTCGAAACAGATGAATGGTTATAAGGAGAAGTGTGGTATATAAAGAGAACATAGAGTGATAACAATAAATAACAATAAAGACTAGATGAATTGAGGCGAGGAATTCATCATTTCCAATACAAGGGATACAAACAAGAACAATGAATGATAATTGAGTGTATCAGTCTCCAAATGATCACAGATCAGTATACGTTATTAATATTATGACATCAGTCAATAAATACAAATAAATGTATACTCGAAAGAGAGAGAGCAGAAACTGACAAAGAATAAAGGAAGGTAGACAAGTGTTTAGTTCCAAGAAATCTTTGTCTTACACACATCTTTATGAATGCATAATATGGGAGGAACGTAAAGATTTTAACAGTTATCAAGTAAATTTTCAAATCCAATGTGTTAAACATGATTATAGAGATATTAAGGAGTAATAGGAAATAATCATTTGAAACCTAGTCTCACAAAATCACAACGCTCGAGGTGTCCCTTCAACAGTAGGTATGATTTGATTTTGGACACGTGTCACAAATAATCATAGTCGTTTGTTTTCAAGAGATCACGTTTTGACGTTCCCAGCGTCAAGAATACCAAGAGGTATCTGACTGGACTAATTTCTGATCAAAACATTTTCTAACTTGTAGAAGTATCATGAATCAGAAAGTCAATAAAAAATTAATTAACATACTTTGCTTAACATCAGAATCTTATATCAGACGTTCTGGTTGCCTAACATATTAAAATATTATCATCTCATTCTGGACAAGGTTTGATAAATAGGTTTTCCAGAATGAATACGAATCTATCTTCAGCAAGGGGTTTTGTGAAAATATCAGCCCACTGGTGATCTGTATCCACAAATTTTAACTGAAAAGTACCCTTTTGAACATAGTCACGTAAAAAGTGATGTTTTATTTCAATATGTTTTGCCCTAGAATGTAGAATAGGATTCTTAGATAAACAAATGGCATAAGTATTATCATAGAAGATAGGAATGTTATACTCGTGTATCTGATAATCTTCAAGTTGATTCTTCATCCAGAGTATCTGAGTACTGCACAAAGATGCTGATATGTATTCTGCTTCTACATTTGAGAGAGCAATTGATGATTGTCTCTTGCTTGCCCAGGAGACGAGATTACTTCCCAAAAGCTGACAGTTTCCAGAAGTACTTTTCCTTTCCAATCTGTCTTCAGCATAATCTGCATCACAGTAACCAGAAAACTTGTACTCTGATGTTTTCTTATACATCAAGTCATGGTTAGTTGTTCCTTTTAGATACCTTAGGATTCTCTTAATAGCAATTAAGTGAGTTTCCCTTGGATCTGATTGGAAACGAGCACAAAGACATACGCTAAACAGAATATATGGACGAGAAGCTGTCAAATACATAAGAGATTCTATCATACCATGATAGAGCTTCTGACAAACCTTTTTACTTACTTCTTCTTTCTTCATAATGCATGTCGGATGCATAGGAGTCTTAGCAGGTTCACTTTCTGACATATTGAATTTCTTCAGAAGTTCTTTTGCATACTTGCTCTTATGAATATACGATTTTTCTGATCGTTGATCAATTTGAATTCCCAGAAAGAATCTGAGTTCTCCCATCAGACTCATTTCAAATTCAGCCTGCATTAATTTGGAAAATTCCTTGCACAAGGAAATATTAGCAGAACCAAATATAATATCATCAACGTAGATTTGAACAATCAGAATGTCATTTTTAAAGGTTTTACAAAAGAGTGTTGTATCTATTTTTCCTCTGGTAAAGTCATTTTCCAAAAGAAAGTTACTCAGCCTTTCATACCAAGCTCTGGGAGCCTGTTTCAGACCAAATAACGATTTTTTAAGTTTGAAAACAAAATTTGGGTTTTCAGAACTCTCAAAACTAGGAGGTTGGTGCACATACACTTCTTCAGAAATATATCCATTTAAAAATGCACTCTTTACATCCATCTGATATAAAGTAATGTCATGATTCACAACGAATGAGATTAAAATGCGAATAGATTCTAACCTGGCAACTGGTGCAAAGGTTTCTGTATAATCTATCCCTTCTGGTTGACTATAACCTTGTGCAACTAGTCGTGCTTTGTTTCTTACGACCTCACCTTTCTCATCTAACTTATTTCTGAATACCCATTTAGTTCCAATGACGCGGACACCTTTGGGTTTCTGAACAAGATCCCAGACATCATTTATGGTGAATTGATTTAGTTCTTCTTACATGGCCAGAATCCACTCATTCTCCTTAAGAGCTTCATCAACTGTCGTTGGTTCTATCAGAGAAACCAAGCCCAGAAGGGTTTCTTCAGAATGCCTGAATGATGAACGAGTTTTGACTGGATCAGTTTTATCTCCCATAATCAATTCTTTAGAATGAGAAGTCTTTAATCTATTCTTCTTTTAATGAGATGGGTTATTTTCAGTTTCTGGTAAGGTTGTATCTGAATCTAGAGAATCTGCATCTTTGTCTGCTTCTCTTGAATCTTCTTCTTCTTTAGATTCTGATAAGGTGATCTTCAGACCTGCAAACTTTTCAACTAGCTTTGCCTTTTCAGGGTCAAGCTTATCATTGAATCTGACATGAATTGATTCCTCAATAATTCGTGTTTTTGTGTTATATATTCTGTAGACTTTAGAGCGTTCAGAGTATCATAACAGTAAACACTTTTGAGCTTTGGAGTCAAACTTACCAAGGTTCTTTTTAGTGTTCAACATAAAACATATACAACCAAAAGGATGAAAATATGAAATGTTGGGTTTTCTATTTTTACACAATTCATAAGGAGTCTTACCCAGAATAGGTCTTATTGAAACCCTGTTCTGAATGTAACATGTTGTATTTACTTCCTCTGCCCAGAAGTGCTTAGCCATGTCAGTTTCTTGGATCATGGTACGAGCCATTTCTTGCAAAGTCCTATTCTTCCTTTCCACTACTCCATTTTGTTGTGGAGTTCTGGGACAGGAGAAATCATGGGAATTGCCATGGGAATGAAAAAGATTCTCAAAGTATTTGTTCTCAAATTCTTTGCCATGATCACTTCTAACTCTGGCTATTTTAAAATCCTTTTCTGTTTGTACTTGAGAGCAAAAGGTATAGAACACAGAATGAGACTCATCCTTGTGTTTCAAGAATTTTATCCATGTCCAACGACTATAATCATCAACGATTACTAATCCATACTTCTTTCCACTGATTGAGGTAGTTTTCACTGGTCCAAACAAATCAATGTGTAGAAGTTCTAACGGTCTAGAGGTGGACATAACATTCTTTTCTTTAAAGGAAGTTTTAGAAAACTTTCCTTTCTGACATACTTCACAAAAAGCATATGAAGAATACTTCAGATTTGGCAAGCCTCTGACGAGTTCAAGCTTATTTAGCTGATAAATCCTCATCATACTAATATGGCCTAAACGTCTATGCCATACCCATTGCTCTTCATTAACAGACATTAAGCATTTGACATTCTGTTCACGAAGATCAGAAAGTCTTATCTTATAAATGTTGTTTTTCCTCTTTCCGACAAATAGGATTGAACCATCTTTCTGACTTACAACCTTACAGAACTTTTGATTAAAGATGATATCATAACCATTATCACTAAGTTGACTAATTGACAACAAGTTATCCATCAAACCATCGACTAAAAGAACACCAGTAATAGAAGGAAGGTTACCATTACCAACGGTTCGTGAGCTAATGATTTTTCCTTTCTGGTTTCCTCCGAAATTGACGAAGCCTCCAGGCTTAAGTTCTAAACTTTGGAACATATGCCTTCTTCCCGTCATGTGTCGCAAGCAACCACTGTCCAGGTACCATGACTTGTGTTTCAATTGAGCTGCTAAGGATATCTGCAACATAGATTATCTTGTCCTTAGGTACCTATTTTCTGGGTCCTCTCTTGTTAGCTTTCCTAGAGTGTTTCACAACTTTGGGCTTTTGTGCAACAGGATAATCAAGTGGAATTTGTGCATGATATTTAACTTTAGAAACAGATTTCTGTATCGGTGGGGCTTCTTGTACAAGCTCAGAGCAAACAATCTCAGTGCCAGAAGGCACAAAATGGTCATAGAGAGGTTTTGGTTTAACAGATTGACTTTCATCAATTTCAGATGATTCTGTACATCCCAAACCTTTCTTACCATTTATGCTTACTCCATAGATCATGGAAGCTATTCTGATTCTATATATGCTTTTAGCTAGAAAATACTGGAATGCTCTATCATACTTGTTGATACAGCTTGTGTCAGAGACATTAGAGATTAATTTTTCTTCTAATTTAGCAACTTTGTTTTTCAAGGCATAATTACTATTTTTTAAGCAAAAAATGTTTTCATTTAGAGAAGAATTATTCTGCTCAAGCTTATCTTTTTCCTCATAAGCAATTACATGTGATCTTTTAAGATCTTTGTATTTACTCTGAAGAGTTTGATACTTTTCCAGCATTTCTGAAAAACATGACTCTAACTCACAACGAGAGAGTTTAGATAGTACATCTGAATCTGAGTCTGAGTCTGATTCTGGTTCTGATGATATTCTGTCTTCTGCTTCTCTAGAAACTTCATCGTCAATTGTTGCTACTAGCGCAACATTTGCTTGTTCTTCATCAGAGTCTCTTCTTCATAATCAGAGTCGTCCCAACTTGCCATTAGTCCTTTCTTCGCTTTGGAGAAATTCTTCTTAGGCTTTTTGTCTTTCTTGAGCTTTGGACACTCGTTCTTGTAATGACCTGGCTCATTACACTCATAACAGATAACTTTCTTTCTGGAGTTCTGCTTCTTCTGTCCAGATGATGACTCAGAGCGACCTTTGTTTCTTCTTGATCCTCTGAAGTTTCCTTGCCTACGCTTCCAGAGTTTGTTGATCCTTCTGGAGATTAGCGACAACTCATCTTCTGACTCTTCACCAGAATCTTCTTATTCTTCCTCAGCTTGATAAGCCTTTGCCTTTTCAGGTTTAGACTTAAGAGCGATAAATTTGCTTTTCTTCCGAGGTTCATCTTCTTCCAACTCTATCTCATGATTTCTTAAAGAACTAATAACCTCTTCGGGACTTATACTGTTAAGATCCTTGGATAGCTTTAAATTTGTTACCATAGGTCTCTATTTCTTGGGAATAGTTCATATGATCTTTTTAACATGATCAGCAGTTGAGTAACCTTTATCCAGAACTTTAAGTCTTGCGACTAGCATTTGAAACCTTGAAAACATTATCTCAACTGTTTCATCATCCTCCATTCTGAATGCCTTATATTTTTGGATTAGGGTCAGCGCCTTTGTCTCCTTAACTTGAGCATTTCCTTCACGAGTCATTCTTAGAGAGTCAAAAATGGATTTGGCAGTATCTCTATTTGTTATCTTCTCATACTCAGTATAAGAGATAACATTTAGCAATATAGTTCTTGCCTTGTGATGATTCTTATAATCTTTCTTCTGTTGGTTAGTCATATCACTTCTGGATATTTTAGCACATGTAGCATCAACTGGGTGAGTGTAGCCATCGACTACCAGATCCCAAAGATCTACATCATAACCAAGAAAGAAACTTTCTATTCTGTCTTTCCAGTAGTTAAACTTTTCACCATCAAAGACTGGTAGTTTGACACTATAATGATCTTTCTCTTCTACAGCAGTATTAACATTAGCTGCAGCAGCCATGATATCTCACACAAATACTGGATCGGTACTGAACACGGTGAAGTGTTGATAAATCATTTTATCACAATCAGAACCGGAGCTCTGATGCCAATTGAAGGTGTGAGAAAAACACAAGAAATGGGGGGTTTGAATTGGGTTTTCAAAATGAAAGCTTTTTGTGAAACTCAAACAAAGATCACAAATAGACTAACAATAGAGAAAGACACACGATATATCCTAGTTCACTTGAAATCTATCAAGTTAATCCAGTCCACCCACCAAGGTGATTTCGCCTTATACACAAGGACTTAATCCACTATAACTAAACTGATTACAATTGCATTAGCAACTGTTGGTGACTAACAATACACAGACTAACTGTCTCTTCATAAGGATTTTGACCAAACTGGTCCCTTAAGGAATTCAAACAATGATTTGATCAAATAAAATATTTACAATGAAATGCTTCTTACATAAGCTGATATAAACACAATTTATACCTCAATCTAACTTAGAGAGATTCTATATAGTAAGAACAACCTTCTTCTTTGTATTGTGGTGTTTTACTGTTCACTCATGGATTTCTCTATTTCTTGAGTTCTTTCTCGTATGAATCAGTGTTTTGTATATCGCTTTTTTTCACACTTGGTGTCACACATGATTCTTTGAATGATCAAGTCTTTATATGTCATCCTGTTCAAAATTGGACTGGCTAACTAGGCATTCATGGATCAGATATCACTTCAAGCCTTGTTGGTTTATTGTACCAAATAGGTATTCGTGCGATTTTTGATTTTGAAGAATTTGTGTTTGAACAATTTGTTAAACATTGAGTCCTATGTTATTAAACTTTCCATTAGATTTCCTTATTTAATATATGGTATATTGAGTGCTCAAAAGAATGATATTGTCACAAGTGAGGACGAGGTAAGTGTTACCCCTAGTATGTTGAACTTCAACTATAAGCCATTTATTGGGAAACATGTCATTGAAATTTCCGTTCATACTATTGATGCTAATGATGAACCTGGTTTGGACATTAATGAAGATATGTTGGATGTAACTCCTTTCTCTGGACCTGTGACAAGCCATATTCTCAATGTGTTAAACCATGAAGCAAAGGCTTTGCATGAGATTATTGCTACGACCACTGCAAGGGAATTTTTTTGCGAACAAATCATTAAGATGTTGAGTCCTTTATCTACTGAAGCTACCTCGTCTTAGCATGTTGTCCCTGCTTTTGAAAAAAAATTATGCATGTGGATCATACTAAATATTTGTCTAGTTCTAAGAGGAAGATAATGATGATGTGGATGTTGCCGCCTCTAATAGTGACTTTGCTTTGGGTTTTTTATTCTCTTTGATGACCTTGTTGGGTTGTTATTGTTGTTGAGGTTTAATTTGTCTGTATTTGCTAGATTTGTTTGTCTCTCTTTAGTGATGTTGTTATCTTGACTCTAGATTCTCTTACCATTGTCTCTTTTGGAAAAATAGGGAGAGAAATGACACACTTCTATTTTATTTTGTTTGATGAATGTTGGTGTCTATTTAAATCTTATGTGCTTATATATGCTTTAATCTAGAAGATGTTCTTAACTTTTTGCTTCGATGTTTTGCCTAAAAAATAGTCAAAGGGGGAGTTTGTTATTATAGTTGATTGATATGTTTTTGTAGACAACTTGTTTAGCAAGATGTTTTGACTAATGGTGAGACATAATGTCTCTGACAAATAACACATTTAAGTGACTGATTACAACACTTAAAAAAACAATAATTTGAAGTAATATAAAACAAGAAAATAAATTGTAAAAACATTAAATGGAAAGACATATCGTAATACTCATTCCTGGATATATCTAGACACTTGGTCCGTGTAAAATGTCAATAACCACATGTCGTACAAACCTTCGGGATATACTTCAGCTAAACCTTAGACAGCGGCCCCGCCAAAAATGACGGGCTGGGTTGGGATTTTGTGTCCGCCTACCCGTTCAGCCCGCCCCGCTTTAAGCTTGTACCGCCTTAAGCCCGCCAAAAAAAGGGGCGGGTTGGCCCGCTAGGCCGCCAATCTAGGTATCAAGCACTCAAAATATTTATTTTAGTTAGTTGAAGGTTAATACTTGAACCATAGTTTTGGAATATTTATTGATGATTTTATTTTATACATTTATTTGTGAATATAAACAATAGTTTTTAAAGTAAAATTTGTTAAAAAGACGCTTTATACAAAATTGTTCTAAAAAATAAGTGAAAAACTAATTGAAATGTAAAAATAAGCCTATTGATTTATTAAAAAAAAAAAAAAATAATAAAATAAAAAAAATAGGAGGGCAAGCCTGCCGCCTACCACCTTGACGGGGCAAACTAGATTTTCAAACTCAATTTCACTTGACGAGCTTAGGCGGGACGGAGCAGAGCGAGAAAGGCAACCCATTTTACCACCCTACCTCAAACGATTTCCTAACATAAATAGTGGTTGAGTCTCAGTTATCTCTAACATGATTTTTCACATAATATTCGTGAAATTCTGGTATCAGACGTGTGATGTTAAGGTGCGATGTCACAACAACACACTCTGCACAATGGACAACAATAATAGTAACAAAGCAACACAAAGAATTGTTCACCCAGTTCGGTCTAACTACCTACGTCAGGGGGCTACCAAGCCAGGGATGAAATTCACTACTTGTAGAATTAATTTACAGACTCAACAACTCAGTTGACAATCTCCTAAACTTAATTCCTACTAGTGACTTTCTACCTAAGAAACCACTTAGATATGAGAACACTACTCAATCCCTAAAACACTTCAGAGAGATAAATCAACGATCACACACTCTGAATATCACTACTTGATTCTGCTTCACAGCTTTGATCAAGAACAACTCAAAATAATAATACCAATTCACACTTGAATGGTTTACAAATCATTAACGAAGACACACACGACAAACAGTCTTTAACTCTCTTTTCTTCGTCACTTTTTCTTAAGCACTGGTGCGCTTTATATAGCTCCTTGAATTGGACTTGGACCTGCTACAATATCTGACCTGATTTGTTATTTAAAACTGAATATTCAAAACAGATTTTCTCCTAAAATCTTTTTAAATATTCAACCTTTTAAATCTCCTACAAATCTGCACCAGATCTCTCCTATGCAGCAGAAAATATCTATCCCAAGATATTCGCATCCAATGAGACAACTTGCTCTCCACAATTCCAGCTAACACGCAAACCCTAACAACATCACAGCCTGCTGTTGTTAATTCTGCAGATCTGATGTTACAACATTGCCATGTGACATCAGACATCCAACTTCAGCAATTTAAATACTTAACACAGCCCAGTGTTAAGACTCAATGTTGCAACATCAGCACCTTGACATCAACATTGAACATACTTTGTTTTACCAAAATTCCATCCAATCCAAGAACTAACAATCTCCCCCTTTGGCTAATTTTGGCTAAAACAATCTCTGCTCTTTGCACCTTCAGAGACTTCAGCAGCGGAAAAACTTCAAAGATTTTGAACCTCCAAACAGCAGCAGCAAAACAGCTATAATCTTCAACCAGAGCACTCCCCCTTAATGCAAAAACAAACTTCAATTCACTTCAGCAACTTTCAATGATGTTGTTCCCCTCAATCATGAACCATTACTCATTACTCCCCTTTACTTTCTGCACTCCTGCATCATATCACTTTAGCAGCATTTGACTCTCTTGGCTATTTCTCCCCCTTTTTAGCCACAATTTGACAACCTTCACCTGGCAGTTGACTAAACATTTTCAAAAATAACTCCAACTGCTCACAACCCTTTCTAGCACATTTAGTCTTCATAAATGCAGATTCCCAATTTGTTTCTTAACCTTTCAAATTGGTTTGCATCTAAGGCTTTAGTGAATATGTCAGCCAGCTGGTTATCTGTGGCTACATGCTACAAGGTAACAATTTTGTCTTCAACTAAATCCGTTATGAAGTGATGCCTTATGTCTATGTGCTTTGTCCTACTATGTTGTATATGATTTTTAGATATATTAATGGCACTCAAATTATCACAGTATAGTGTCATAACATCTTGTTTGACATTGTATTCACTTAACATCTGCTTCATCCAGACCAGCTGAGAGCAACTACTTCCTGCTGCTATATACTCAACTTCAGCAGTTGAGAGGGATACACAATTCTGCTTCTTACTGAACTAGGAAATCAGATTATTCCCTAGAAAGAAACAACCTCCTGAAGTGCTTTTCCTATCATCTGCACATCCAGCCCAATCAGCATCACAGTATCCTCTTAAATCAGTCCCAGAATCATGACTATATAGCATCCCGTAGTCACTTGTGCCATTCACATATTTCATAATCCTCTTCACTTAATTCAAGTGACTCACCTTAGGATCAGATTGATATCTGGCACACACTCCCACAGCAAAGGAAATGTCAGGTCTGCTTGCTGTGAGATATAGTAGACTACCAATCATACTTCTGTACAAGCTTGGGTCCACATTCACTCCATTTTCATCCTTGGATAGCTTCAAATGAGTAGGAGCAGGTGTCCTTTTGTGATTGGCATTATCCAGGCCAAATTTCTTTACTATGCTCTTTGCATATTTGCTTTGAGAAATAAAGATGGAGTCCTCCATTTTTCGGACTTGTAGTCCAAGAAAGTAGCTAAGTTCTCCAACCAAACTCATTTCAAATTCAGATTGCATTTGTTGAACAAACTGTTTCACCATAGCATCTGACATTCCCCCAAATACAATGTCATCCACATAGATTTGGGCTACCATTAATTTTTCGCCTTCTTCCTTGACAAACAAGGTTTTGTCAATCCCTCCTTTTCTGTATCCATTTGCTGCTAAGAATTCTGTCAGCCTCTCATACCAGGCCCTTGGAGCTTGTTTCAAGCCATACAGCGTTTTCCTCAGTTTGAACACATGATTGGGGAAGTTTGGATCAGTGAATCCTTTAGGTTGATCTACATAGACTTCTTCATTCAGATAGTCATTCAGAAAAGCACTCTTCACGTCTATTTGGAACAGCTTGAATCTTAGGTTACAAGCCACACCCAAGAGTAGTTTGATGGATTCTAATCTAGCCACTGGAGCAAATGTCTCATCAAAGTCAACTCCCTCAACTTGAGTATAGCCTTGTGCAACAAGTCTAGCTTTGTTTCTTGTAACCACTCCAAGCTCGTCAGACTTGTTTTTGTAGATCCACTTTGTTCCAATAACATTCACCCTTTCTGGTCTTGGTACAAGATCCCAAACATCATTTCTTCTGAACTGCTCCAGTTCTTCTTGCATAGCATTTATCCAAAACTCATCTGTCAAAGCTTCCTTGACATTCTTTGGCTCAATTTTGGATACAAAGCATGAGCTAGCTATGATTTCTCTTGACCTAGTCCTTACTCCAGAATTTGGATCACCTATAATTAGCTCCTTTGGATGATCCTTCTGAATTCTGATAGAATGATCTTTCTGAGGTTGCTCAGGCTCAGTATCAGCAGCACCAGGAGATGAATTTCTTTCTTCAACTTCTACAAAAACTTCATCAGCTGGTGTTCCAACATCTTCTATGACATCCTCAACTTCCTGCTTATCTTCATCATCAATCACAACATTGATTGACTCCATCATTACTTTGGTCCTGGAGTTGAAGACTCTATATGCTCTGCTATTGATGGAGTACCCCAAAAATATTCCTTCATCACTTTTGGAATCCAATTTCCTTCTCTGCTCTCTATCTGCCAGGATGTAACATCTACTTCCAAAAACATGGAAGTACTTAACATTAGGTTTTCTTCCCTTCCATAGTTCATACAGAGTGGATGAAGTGCCTCTTCTCAGGGTAACCCTGTTGTGAATGTAGCAGGCAGTGTTCATGGCTTCAGCCCAGAAATGATAAGGAAGTTTCTTGGCATGAATCATTGCTCTAGCAGACTCTTGGATAGTTCTGTTCTTCCTCTCAATAACTCCATTTTGCTGAGGAGTAATAGGCGATGAAAACTCATGACTTATACCTTCAACAGAGCAAAATTCTTCAAACTTGCTATTCTCAAACTCTCTTCCATGATCACTTCTTATTCTGATGACTTTACTCTCCTTTTCTCTTTGGAGTCTTTGACAGAGCTCTTTAAAGACATCAAACACCTCTGATTTATCTTTGATGAAGTTCACCCAGGTGTATCTTGAATAGTCATCCACAACTACATAAGCATATTTCTTTCCACCCAGACTTTCAACTTGCATAGGTCCCATCAAGTCCATATGAAGAAGTTCCAATACCTTGGAGGTGGTGTCATGTTGAAGCTTCGGATGAGACATCTTTGTCTGCTTTCCTTTTTGACAGTCTCCACACACCTTTCCTTCCTCAATACTAAGTTTGGGAATCCCTCTGACTGCTTCTGAGGAGATAATTCTCTTCATTCCCTTTAGGTGAAGATGTCCCAACTTCTGATGCCAGATTTTGACATCATCTTCTTTAGCAAGCACACACGTGGAATAATTTGAGTTTTGAGGCACCCAAAGATAACAATTGTCCTTAGATCTGGCTCCCTTTATAATGACTTCTCCTTTATCATCTTTGACCATACATTCAGACTTTGTGAAGTCTAATTTGAATCCTTGATCACACAGTTGACTAATACTAATCAAATTAGCTGTTAGTCCTTTAACAAGAAGAACATTCTCCAGTATGGGAGCACTAGCACAGTTCAGTTTACCAATCCCCTTGATTTCTCCTTTGATCCCATCACCAAATGTAACATAGCCAGAAGACTGAAGTTTCACATTTACCAGCAGATTCTTCACTCCAATCATGTGTCTTGAACACCCACTGTCAAAATACCAGTCTTCTTTGGTAGAAACCCTTAATGAAGTGTGAGCTATCAAGCTGGTAACTTTAGGGATCCATTGCTTCACCACCTTAGGCCTGACCTGTTTCTGTCTGGGTAGAGAAGCAGAATTTGGATAACCATGAAGCTTGAAGCAAGAGGACTGCATATGTCCAAACCTGCCACAATAGAAGCATCTGACTCTGTCATTTCTAAAGTGGTTAAATCTTCTTCCACTTTGATGATAATGCAGTGGCTGCCACCCATAGTGTTGTCTCCTTATTCCATAGTTGGATTGTCTTCTTCTGTACTGAGGATGTTGTCTCTTATGCTGTCTCCTATGGTGATGAGGCTTCCTTCTTCCATAGTAATGAGGCACATCATTGTTGTATTCATACCCATACCAGTTACCCTGACGATGAAACCTGTTCTGATTGGACCTAGCAGCCTCCATGTTCTTGTGATATTGGGCAGGCATATACTGACTAGCACTTTGGGACTGCATCTTCCTCAGATTAGGACCATTCCTCTTCTCAATATTCTGGGGCTGAACAGCCTTCTTTGGTGTAGGACCCTGTCTCTTAGTTTGATGTTGAGACAATGATTGAGATACCTCCATCTTTGTTCCTGAAGTGCTTGCCACATATCCTATTCTCGATTTATCTCCAGCAACTTTCTCTGACTGAAGAATCTTATCAAGAGTAGTTGTACCACTGTTCATCATCCTATCGGATTTTGTCATCTGATCCAGTTGAGATTTAACTAGTACAACTTCATTTTCCAGATCAGCCTTTTCATTTTCAAGCTGAGCAATCTGTTGCTTGTGACACTTGTTTTCTTGACAAATCTCAGTACTTTTTAAACACAGCTCTTGATAAGTGGAAGCTAACTCCTCATAAGTTATTTCTCCATCACTATCATCATCAGACACAACAGTTCCTGTTAAGGCTCTATCATGCCTTGCTGACTCACCTTCAATTTCACTATCAGATTCAGACCAGGAAACTGACATGCCCTTCTTCTGCTTCTTCAAGAATGTGGGACATTCTTTCTTGACATGTCCATACCTTTCACATTCAAAGCACTGAACACTTTTATCCTGGGCATTCTTCTCTTCATCTTTCTCTTTTGGCTTGTTGATGTCAGACGAGATGTTCTTGACACTAGGCTTGTAGTTATTGTTCCACCTTTTTAACACTTTGTTGAACTGCCTTCCCAACATAACAATGGCTTGAGACAAATCTTCCTGAGAATCATCATCTTTGACTTCCTTAGCTTCCGCAGGAGTGGAGATCGAAGCAATTCCCTTTGGCTTTTTTTCTGGTTCTTCTTCATTCAAACCAAGCTCAAAAGTTTGAAGAGATCCAATAAGCTCATCAACCCTCATCTTGCTGATGTCTTGAGCTTCTTCAATAGCAGTCACCCTCATCTTGTACCTCTTAGGAAGGGACCTAAGAATCTTCCTTACAAGCTTTTCTTCTGACATTTTCTCTCCAAGAGCACTAGATGCATTGGCCAGCTCAAGAACACTCATGTGGAAGTCATGAATAGTCTCATCTTCCTTCATCTTCAGACTTTCAAACTTTGATGTTAGAAGCTGAAGTCTAGACATCTTCACTCTAGAAGTTCCTTCATGTGTAGCCTTCAAAATATCCCATGATTCCTTAACAACTTCACAGGTATTGATTAACCTGCAGATATTCTTATCCACTCCATTGAAGATTGCATTTAGAGCTTTGAAATTTCCAAGGGCAAGCTCATCTTCTTCCTTGGTCCACTCTTCTTCAGGTTTTGGCTTTGAGGTGCCTTCTTTATCTTTCCCAGCATCATCCTTCTCACACATAACAGGTGTTTTCCACTCTTTAATAACAGCCTTCCAAGCCCTGCTGTCCAAGGATTTTAAGAAAGTGGTCATCCTTGGCTTCCAATAGTCATAATTGGATCCATCCAAAATAAGGGGTCTGTTGACGAATCCTCCAACTTCTTTGTCCATCTTTACACCAGAAAGTAACTTCCCTAGATCTCACCCAGAGACAGACAGGATGGCTGCTCTGATACCAATTGAAATTCTGGTATCAGACGTGTGATGTTAAGGTGCAATGTCACAACAACACACTCTGCACAATGGACAATAATAACAGTAACAAAGCAA
Organism: Lathyrus tuberosus; assembly: GCA_022829125.1. NCBI lineage: Eukaryota > Viridiplantae > Streptophyta > Magnoliopsida > Fabales > Fabaceae > Lathyrus > Lathyrus tuberosus. Next base: position 3,752,455 of record JALAZF010000203.1, on the reverse strand, counting down.
CACAAAGAATTGTTCACCCAGTTCGGTCTAACTACCTACGTCTGGGGGCTACCAAGTCAGGGATGAAATTCACTACTTATAGAATTAATTTACAGACTCAACAACCCAGTTGACAATCTCCTAAACTTAATTCCTACTAGTGACTTTCTACCTAAGAAACCACTTAGATATAAGAACACTACTCAATCCCTAAAACACTTCAGAGAGATAAATCAACGATCACACACTCTGAATAACACTACTTGATTCTGCTTCATAGATTTGATCAAGAACAACTCAAAACAATAATACCAATTCACACTTGAATGGTTTACAAATCATTAACGAAGACACACACGACAAACAGTCTTTAGCTCTCTTTTCTTCGTCACTTTTTCTTAAGCACTGGTGCACTTTATATAGCTCCTTGAATTGGACTTGGACCTGCTACAATATCTGACCTGATTTGTTATTTAAAGCTGAATATTCAAAATAGATTTTCTCCTAAAATCTTTTTAAATCTTCAACCTTTTAAATCTCCTACAAATCTGCACAAGATCTCCTATGCAGCAGAAAATATCTATCCCAAGATATTCGCATCCAATGAGACAGCTTGCTCTCCACAATTCCAGCTAACACGCAAACCCTAACAACATCACAGCCTGCTGTTGTTAATTCTGCAGATCTGATGTTACAACATCGCCATGTGACATCAGACATCCAACTTCAGCAATTTAAATACTTAACACAGCCCAGTGTTAAGACTCAATGTTGCAACATCAGCATCTTGACATCAACATTGAACATACTTTGTTTTACCAAAATTCCAGCCAATCCAAGAACTAACAATTCGTATCTATTTTCATAAATAGTAAAATTAACACAAATACATATTATAACAAATACAAATCAAACATACAAAGTCAATTACTCTAATAAAAACATATAAATATATTAACAAATGAAAAAAATTAAACATTAAATACAACCTACTAAATTTCAAATTATATAATTTAAAAGCATGACATGTGGTTAGATTCTATAATCCGAATGAAACTAGCAATCAAGAAAAACTTATCCCAAAACCTATGATTCAAGCAAATGTCTATATTTTTTATAAGGAACGTTTCATCTTTTTAGATTTATTAAATAATTAATGTATATGGGGTGTATTATAGACAAGATACATTAATTATTTAATGAATCTAAAAAAGTAAAACGTCTCTTATAAAAAGTACCGGAGATAGTAGTTCACTACATTATGATTCGACTAAAATTTAATGAAAAATAAGACAACGCAATGTGTTTAAGATTTGAGGATCTTTGTCCCAAAAGACAAATATGCAGTAGTGAGGGAAAAGTCATAGACTATGTGAAATGTGTATATTATTAATCGTACCTGATCAGAAAGGAGATTAGTGGTCAGCGTCGTCGTGAGCTCCGCAACTCCGGTGATGATGAGACGGCCGGGAGGGTGTACCTGCAAGGTACTCCGATGCTAAAGTCAGAAAAATAAGTAGGCAAGTACAGAAAGTGAAAATGAGTTAGAATGTAATGTAACCTGACCCTCTCAAGTGAGAGGGTATTTATAGGCTGCCCCCAGCGCAGGGCCAACGGTCATCTGCACTGGGCTGGATTGCTAGGCCCAATACAGGTGAATGTCATAGATTACGTGGCGTAAGGAAGACCAGCACGTGGTCTTCGCCCTAGGATAAGTGTCTCGAGATCTCCAGAAAGTGGGCAGACCGACTCATTCGGAGGGGGGTAATTACTTGATGACGTGTCCCCACAGGAGCAGCACGTGGAGAACAGGGAGGAGAGTCGTTTCCCTAGAGGGAGGTGTCGTCTCCTCGACGCTTTGTGTGTACCGGGCATTTGGGCGAGGATCGTCATTCCTCTTGGTATACTGCTTGAGATGCCCCTTCTTGATTAGGATCTAAATTGCATCCTTGAGGTGGATGCAATCTTCGGTGACATGTTCATGACTCTGATAGAACCTGCAGTATTTGGACTTGTCAGTGTTTGATTTGGGGGTGTCGGTTTCAGAAAGCAGACACCCCCTTTATGAAATTCCGAGTTGGCGCACTATGAGAGAATTCGCTCGCATGGAGCATTGAGTGGAGTGTACTCCGTGAACCGGCCAGATGGACCTCTCGGCTCGCGAGAGTCCTTGGAACGACCTTCACGTCTTCTCTCTCCCCCACGCCGGGGGGCAGTAGAGTCTTCATCCTTGGAGCTCAGGGAGCCCTCTTGGTGTTGCGAGTCTCGGGCAACGTGGGCGGCCTCCGAGTCTTCGAATTGGATGTACGACTGGGCTCGGTGGAGGAGGTATTCTAAGTTGCGGGGTCTATGGATGCCCACAGATTTGGCGAACTCGGTCCCGTGACGCAGTCTCCACTCGATCAAGAACTTTTTCATGTTGTCGATAGTAGGTACCTCGACGACTTCCAGGTTGAAATCTCTCGATGTAGTCTCTAAGAGATTCGTTCCTCCAAGATGTCTTCCACAGAGGCCACTGTCTTCGGATGACGGCGAGATGCAGTAAAATGCCTGGAGAGCTGTCTCTTTAGTTGCTTCCAAGACGTGATGGATTCTGGTGCCAGGCTTTTGTACCAAGTCATGGCACCTTTTCTGAGGGTGGTCGGAAAAAGCCTGCACTTAATAGCTCCCGGAACATTCCTGTAGTCGAGCATAACCTTGAAGCTCTCGACATGATCGTCGGGGTCGGTGGTGCCGTCGTACGTCCCCAAGGGTGGATGCTTTTCCATCCCTACAGGTATAGGGGTCTCCATAATCTCCTTGGATAGGGGGGTCCGCTGGTCGTCCTCATCACTCGTAACTAGTGATCGTGATGGGGAGCGATGGCCCCGACCAGGCCCGTGTCGTCGGGGAGAGCTCCTCGAACGGCTCTTCGGCTTTTCGCCGTCAGTTTTGCTCCTTTTCTGGGCAGGGGAGCGTCGTTGTTCCTTCGGAGGAGGTGATCGATGGCGCTTCTAGGCGACCACAGGCTGGGGTCGTTCCAGGCGCGGACGGTGTCCCGCAGGTTGGGGCGTCGGGCTTTTGGAGTCGACCGGTGGTGTCCTTCGTGGGGAAGGAGAACGACTGAGAGATAGAGGGCGACGATGTCTCCGCAGGGGAGAGCATCGTTGTCGCGCCCTTTCGAGCGCTTCAATCCTCACGTTCTGTTGGGAGATCAGTTGGTTGGTCTGATTGATCAAAGCGAATAGGGCCACCGTGTTTGGATCAACATTTGGTGGCACGAAGATCTGTTGGTAGATAGCGGGGGCGCTATCTTGTTGGGCGGTGTTGTAGGCAGCGTCGTCAGAGGAAGGGGAGGCTGTACGCTCATCCCTTTCGTCGCTTTCTTCGACGTGGACGACCACATTGTCCTCGTGGCCGTCTCCGTTGTCGAACTGCGGAAAGGCGGTGTCCGAAGTCTTGTTCTCAGGCTGGGAGCTGGCCATGGTTGTCAGAAAAATGGATGTTGCTTTAGTTTTATGAAGAGGAAAACGGTGAAGCAAAGGTTCCCACAGACGGCGCAACTGATCGTACCTGATCAGAAAGGAGATTAGTGGCCAGCGACGTCGTGAGCTCCGCAACTCCGGTGATGATGAGACGACAGGGGGTGTACATGCAAGGTACTCCGATGCTAAAGTCAAGAAAAGGAGTAGGGAAGTATAGAAAGTGAAAGTGAGTTAGAATGTAATGTAACCTAACCCTCTCAAGTGAGAGGGTATTTATAGGCTGCCCCCAGCGCAGGGCCAACAGTCATCTGCACTGGGATGGATTGCTAGGCCCAATGCAGGTGACTGATAGAGCTTACGTGACGTAGGGAAGACCAGCACGTGGTCTTCACCCTGTGATAACTGTCCCGAGATCTCTAGAGAGTGGGCAAACCGACTCTTTCGGAGAGGGGTAGTTACCTGATGACGTGTCCCCGCGGGAGGAGCACGTGCAGAACGGGAAGGAAAGTCGTGACCTTTCCTCGTAGTAAAAAGTCTCTGCTCGGCAGTAGAGCCAGTGAATATGCCCGACAATGAGGAGAATTGAGCCGTATTGTGCCTCATATAGCAGTATTGGGTTGGGCTTGCCCGACGGATGGACAGACGCCGGTCCAGTCCAGAACAATTATAAAATCCGAACATTTAAAAAGCAGATTTTAAATTCTAAAATCCAAAGAATATTTTTGACAATTTGTAAGACTTAAAAAAAAATTCAAGAGAGAGAAATTCACAAACTAATTTGCATATAATTGGAACTTGGCCCATGCAACACCCATCGATAGGGGGAGAAAAAAAAGCAAAAAAAAGAGTCCTTAGTTAAGCGAGGTGCTCCAACCGCCAACCGGCGCGTGCAAAGCCTTTCCGGGGAATTTGCCGCCCCCAGTTTAGTTCGTCCTGGCAAGTATACACCACGCGCAAAAAATCCGCCTACGTAAACATTTCAAATTTTCACAATAGAAATTCCGCGCCACAAAAGCCTTATTCCCTTCAACTACCGCGTTAACAACAACACCCAAACCAAACGACTCCTTATTAGTGCGTGCAATACACGCTCCAAACAACAGCGTGAAACCGTATACTTTAAAATTGGTGCTATTATGTTTCACGCGTTAGATTTTGCGGTACTCCCCCAGACGCGTGTGGTTTCACTCCTCTTCAGACGAACCCTCTCCGATCCCGTTCACCTGTGACGCGATAAGAGGATATATCGTTTTAGAGAGAGAAAGAGAGAAACACTTCAGAGAGTTCTAGAGAGAGAAAGTGCATCTCGACTCTCGAGAAGATAGAGAAAGAACGTGTCATAGATCTGAATGGAGTGAAGGTAAAACTCTACTCTGCATGTTTGGTTCTTCGTTTTTTTTGAACTTGATCGGTGAAAAACCCTAACCCTAACCGTAACGGTTTTAGGTTTTTCTTAACCGTGTTTGATTCGTTCAATTTTGGTTCCGTTAAACCCTAGATTCGTAACCTAGATTCTAACCTAGGGTTTGGAATTGTTGTTTGGTTAGGGTGAATAAGAATTAGGGTTTTGAATGAATGGCTTCGGGGCCTATAGTTAGAGATGAGAGGGTTAGAGAGATACAGAGATACTCGGAGAATAACGTGTACAGGAGAAAAGCCTTCAAAGGTTCAAAGAAGAAAGTTAACGATACCTTGAGCGATGTTCCTCGTGCTAGTTCTTCATCTGCTGCTACCACCACAGTCACTGCTGATGGAACGAAGGATAACGGCAACAATAACAATGTTATCGTTCAGCAGCCGGATCGGGTTATGGCTCCAGAGGATGGGAATTCGCCTCGCCATGTAGTGAATTCTGGGATGGATGTGGTTTTGGAAGACTCATCCAGCCTGAATCGTCGGCAGGATGAACATTTCACCCTTGATATTCAGCTGGAAGATGCTTCTGGCTCGCGAGAACCATCTTTGAGGAACTGTGTTAGTAAGCAGGGGGTGGAGAATGGTGTTAATAATGGCCTGACTTCACGGTCGAAGCAGGAGACACGGGAGCTTAGGAGGAAGCTTGAGAGCGAGCTTGAAACTGTGAGATCTTTGGTGAATAGGATTGAAGAGAAGCAAGGGATGGTTGGGATGTATGGTGGTAATTTGAACATGTCGGTGGATCATCACATGGTTAATAATGGCGGGGGAGCTAAGCGCACTCACTCTGAGGTAGTATCTGCAGGTGTTCCAAAAGAGCCTACTAGGCCTTTACGCCCATTAAGTGTAATGGTGTTAGAGAATAGTCAAGGGGTTAGTGAAATTATTGAAAGGGAGAAGAGAACACCCAAGGCAAACCAGTTCTATTGCAATTCAGAATTCTTACTTGCAAAAGATAAGTTTCCTCCTGCAGAGAGTAACAAGAAGTCAAGATTGAATGGAAAGAAGCATGGGAGGGGAGAAATGGGACACGGGCATGGGATAGTATCAAAATATTTGAAGAGCTGTAGCTCTTTGCTTGAAAAGTTGATGAAACACAAGCATGGTTGGGTGTTTAATGCTCCAGTTAATGTTGAAGGTCTTGGTTTGCATGATTATTTTATCATCATCTCACATCCAATGGATTTGGGTACTGTGAAGTCGAGGCTGAACAAGAATTGGTACAAATCACCCAAGGAATTTGCGGAGGATGTGAGACTTACTTTTCGTAATGCCATGACATATAATCCTAAAGGGCAAGACGTTCATATAATGGCGGAGGAGCTATTAACACTGTTTGACGAAAGGTGGGCTATTATAGAGGCAAATTACAATACTGAAATGAGGTATGCCATGGATTATAGGCAAGCTGTTTCCGCACCTTCACCCCTGTCTAGGAAGACTCACGGTTTCCGGCCGCCACCTCTAGACATGAGAAGGATTCTGGATAGGTCAGAATCAATGACAAAACCTCCAAAACCCATGAACTTTACTCGTTCAGCTCGAACTCCTGCTCCCCAAAAGCCTAAAGCTAATGATCTTCATAAAAGAGACATGACATATGAAGAGAAGCAAAAACTTAGCACACATCTTCAGAATCTACCTTCTGATAAACTAGATGCTATTGTACAGATCATGAAGAAACAAAATTCAGCACTTTCCCAACATGATGATGAAATTGAAGTGGACATTGATAGTGTGGATGCAGAGACTCTTTGGGAGCTTGATAGATTTGTTACCAACTATAAGAAAAGTTTGAGCAAATACAAGAGGAAGGCTGAGCTTGCTATTCAAGCTAGAGCAGAGGCTGAGCAAATGGCCCAGCAGAGGGTAAAATATCAATTTCAACTTTTTAATATCCCATGTCTTCTTTGGCAAACAATTGTTAGTAATTAAGTTCATTTAATACTTCCTGTAGAGCCAAGCACAACACGATATTGTTGAGGTCCCGAGAGAAAGACAAGCAGGTATGTCAGCTTGTTAACTATTTTTTTTTTATCTCTTATCTTCTTTGCATCAATTAAATTAATTGAAATATTTTGTCTGCTTGTTTCTGAGCAGAGGAAAGAAATGCTCCCCCATCCTTGCCCGTGCAAGGGGAAATTCAAGTGGATAATGGGAGTAAGACAAGTAGCTCAAGCAGCTCAAGCAGTGATTCTGGCTCTTCATCAAGTGGTATATTAATGAATTATTTCCTAGATGTCTGTCCCATATTCATGGTTCTGGAAGGTCACCCTGGCTAATTCTTTTATTCAAATGTAATGTCTGATATTTACTTGCTTTTGCAGATTCTGATAGTGGCAGCTCCTCAGCGTCTGGGTCTGATGCAAGGTCACCGTGAACCTGAATACTTCCCGAGAGGTAAAATTACAAACTCCAAATTTTTAGCTCGTTATATGTTTTTGATTTCTTGTATATTTTCTGTTTTGAATTGTCTGTGCTTTTGTCTTTTGATTTCATAGAGGTATATACGTGTGATCTTTCAAGATGACTTCTTTTAACTTCGATTCATGATTGTGTTGTTCATTAATGAGTAATACGGTTGACCATGAGATGTGTGGTTGACTGCATTTCTGTTTACTTAGCCACTTAATTTGAATGACCAGTTTACATATTGGAAATTTAAGTTAGTCATGTGATAAAGGTCTAATGATTGAGATTGACATTTCTGCTTTTATGGCTTGTGACCAGTGTTGCGCTTTTAGATCTTTTTTCGACTCCATGTTGTGCAGTTTTATCAGAATTAGAGAATATTTGATGCTAGCCTCTATTAAATTTGATGTTATTCATTTTGACTTCCTTTCTCTTGTGCTAGTTTTTAGTTGTTAAACAGTGTTGCTATAGTCTCTTGAAGGTTTGTCCTTTTAAAATATCAATTCATTAAATGTGAAAATCATATGCTTTTATGGGACTGCTTTACCTGTGCACATTTGTTGGCTTAGCCCGCACTATTCAAGATGCGATATTATTTAAGTTTCTTTTATGGGTAATTGTCCAAGGAATTGTGATTTCCACATTCTACATTCTTTCAAATCCCCAATAGCTGAAGTTGTTAAATTGGTATATGCATGCGTGTATGAATTGTTAGTGAGCCGGGCTGACTGATGTGCACCTCAGCTGTCCAGTATAAGTGTAGCTAATGTTAGCACAAATAACATCCACCTGAAACTTCTTGAAGTATATTCTCTTGAATAGCAACTAATGGTAGTGTGAGAAATGAGAACCATAATTACAATCTCAGATAGCTGCATGGAGTGACTAATCTAGAATACACTATGATGTATAGCAGGCACTGCAGGGTTGCTGCTATCTAGGTTGTTGATAGCGCTCTCTAGCGGCGTAGCATAACGGAACCGGCCCTCACTGCAGTGCTTTTGGGCTGCTAAGCGCTATCCGCGATAGCGGGAATAGCGGCCGCTATTTGTGGCGTCATGGTGGCGCTTTTGCGGTTCTGTAGTGCTTTGCAGACCGCTATTGTGAAGATGAGGGTAAATTTGTAAATTCAAACTTTTATGGGCAAATTGGTATTTTGACCTAGTATAAGAGCACAAGTGTTTGCTTTAGGTCATTTCACGTGTTTTTTTTTGCCGTTTCCCTCTTCACAAATGCGTTTTAGAAAGCCAACTTTGCAAAACTTCCTCGCACGACTTCTTCAACATTCTTCTTCTCAAACCAGCAAGCCATCCATCATTCTTCCAAAAACATCACCGTACTTCACCTATTCATCTATTTCTTCACCTTTTTCATCCATTCACAGCTGCCTTCTCCTCTGTTTTGCTGTTTGCTCTGTTTTGGGAGAAGAGGGTTTGACTTGGGAAGCTGTTGGTAATGCAGCTGGGGCTAATGAACCAGAAAGAGTTACTTGACATCACTCTAGACATGCTACATTAGTGTTTAATGGAGATGAGGAGTTGGAGGTGGAAGAAGAGTTTCAAACAAGTGACGAGCAAGCTGATATTAATGTGGTCGAAAGTAGAAGTGTAGATGAGGCAGACACGGATGTGATTTAGTCATTTTGTTTACGTTTAGATCTTGATTTAGTCATTATGACTTCTTCAACATTCTTCTTCTCAAACCTCTTCACAAATGCGTTTTAGAAAGCCAACTTTGCAAAACTTCCTCGCACGACTTCTTCAACATTCTTCTTCTCAAACCAGCAAGCCATCCATTATTCTTCCAAAAACATCACCGTACTTCACCTATTCATCTATTTCTTCACCTTTTTCATCCATTCACAGCTGCCTTCTCCTCTGTTTTGCTGTTTGCTCTGTTTTGGGAGAAGAGGGTTTGACTTGGGAAGCTGTTGGTAATGCAGCTGGGGCTAATGAACCAGAAAGAGTTACTTGACATCACTCTAGACATGCTACATTAGTGTTTAATGGAGATGAGGAGGTGGAGGTGGAAGAAGAGTTTGAATCAAGTGATGAACAAGCTGATATTAATGTGGTCGAAAGTAGACGTGTAGATGAGGCAGACACGGATGTGATTTAGTCATTTTGTTTACGTTTAGATCTTGATTTAGTCATTATGAGTACATTTAGAATTTGATTTTGACGGTAACTTATATTGATGGTTGGTTTGGAATTTATGTATGTTGTTGCAATTTTTGTTTTTAAGGCATTATGTATGTTGTTGGAACTTATTTAAGTATATTTGCCTTGGTTTTTAAAGCTCACAATAGCGGTCATCCCGCCACCAGCTATGTTGCTATAGCATTTTGGGGGTCCGGTGCTATGAGCCGCTATCCGAGATTAACAACCTAGGCTGCTATTCTATCTTCAATGGAAAATACTCCCTCCGTTCCTTTTTAAGTGTCATTTTTTTTACTTTTTACACGTACGAAAGATAATCAATATAGTTATTTTTCAAACAATAATTCTTCTTTTACCTATAATACTCCTAATTATTTATTACATTCATCTTATTTTTTTTTCTCTCTGTAATGATTACCTAGGGGTAATTTTGACTAAAGTGCAATCAATACTACCTTGAACTTTACAAGTGACAATTAAAAATAAACAAAAAATTATTCTAAAAATGACACTTAAAAAGGAACTGAGGGAGTAACATATTTCATGACCTATATAGTCATTGTACTCAAGCAGAACGGACAAGAGGATAGCAATAAAAATCATGACAATAAATAGCTGTTGGTTGTGTAGCTATTTCTGTGTTGTTGGGAGGAAGATGCATTGCCACTTTAATAAAGAGGATAACAAATAGTCACGGAAAAAACATACTACTCCGTCCCATATTATAAGCAAAAGTTACTTTTTAGATACATTGAATAATTAATGTATCTGATCTATATACACTAGTTAGAGTTTCAATGCAGTGAGAATAAATGAAAGAAAAGGGAAAGGGATAGTGTGTGAAAGAGAACAACAGAGCAGAAAAGAAAATGAGAGAAGAAAGAAAGAAAGAAGAGAGGGTTTCCAATCTGCAGTGAAGTGAGCTTAGAGGAGAAAAGGAGTGGTTTCACAACCTGCAGAAGGGGACAGAGAGTGGAGTGGGTTCCACCTGGAAACAACACTTGGAGGCAAGAAAACAATGGTTGCTGATTAGAAAGTAGTCGAAGGAAGGATACTTCCTTTGTGAGAAATGGAGTGTTGGTTGATGGTTTTTTCCTTTCCTTGAAGTCTGAATGCTACAAAAATCCCAAACTTCCAAGTTTTCCTTTCATCGGATAAAAGGAATGAGGAAAGGGAAATGGAAGAAATGATAGTCCCCCAATTTGAATAGGGGGTTGGTTTTTCTTTATAATCTGAAATCCCTCTAAAATGGGGGAACTTAAAAATTGTATTGAAAGAGGAATTTGGAGAATTTTAGAGGGTTTAGATAAATTCTTCAAATTCAATCTACACTGTTTTAATATTTTCAAAACTAAAAATAAATTAATGATAAACTTTCATTTATCATTCTTTACAAAAAAATATTCCCCAAAAATATGAAAATTTTCTCTATTTTTTCTTTACTCCCCTCCCTCCAAAGCCTTCTCCCCTCCAAGCTCGCAAACCAAGTCGTATACACCAACAACCAATTTTGATGCCAATTGATGAAAATCCAAGCATTTGGAAAGTAGAACCAACCCACTTAAATACACTAAAGAGCATCCCAATCACATACCTCACAATTCTTTGTTAGTTTTGCCGCTGGAAGTGGAACTAACCATATTTATGTAGAAACTGTTATGGATGCATAATTAAAGATTACTTGGGTAGTAGTAGTAGTAGTAGTAATGGTACTTCTTTTTAATTTTTTCGCTACCCGTTTTAGAGTTTATACTGTTGAGTTTGTAATCGATTTATCAATATCAACAACTTGCTTACATTAATACAAAAATATAAATAAATGTTGCCACTAAAAATTGAACCTTAGACCAACAGTTTACACCCATTTAACTCAACTATATCAGATGGATATTTAATGACATATGTATCTCAAGATTATTTTCCTAACCTCCAAATGGAATTACTAATCTTGTGAATTTTCCTTGTAAATTTTGTTCTTTATTGCACTTTCAGATTTGTATACAAATGCATTAATTTACATGGATTAAGTAGTTTTGTTTTCATTGCTGGGCCAATCTTATTGAAATTGTAGATATTCATGTGATAATTGTCTGGATTTCTTATTTTAACAATGTAACTTTGTGCTTGAACAATCCTCTATGCATTTTAAAACTATGAACAAATCAATACAGCATGTTACTCCTAAAAAGTGTGAACTAACGGCTCTTTTTTCTTCTTTCCAATTTCATGTGGCAGATGTCAGATACATAGATTAGATAGTGTTGCAATGCCTGTCTAGTTGATTTTTTTGAAGCTTCCAGATTATGGTTCTGAATTAAGCATTTGGTTTGTAGAGAAAGCTTCTGAAGGCCACCTTTGATTTCCTGCTGTGCAGTACAGGATCTTTATTTCTCATTTGATTAAGCTTTTAATCCGTTGCTATTTATGGTTTTATTTGTGATAGCAGGCTCCTGTATAATATTTGGTAGGAATGTGAAGATAATTAGATAGTTTTCTGTAGGAGTGTACATCGATTGCTAACTACTGTTACTAATGAAGTTCCAAGTTCCATTGATGAATTGTTATTATTTTGTGCTAGCAGATTTAGGGTTCTTAGGGTTAAACCAGATATCATGAATTTTGTATCAATTTGGTTGTACTTATGTAGGGAGGCCATACATGAGATTCGATTACAGTGCATTGTACTATGCTTGTCTCACTTAGAATTAGAATTTTATGTTGCTTTCATGGACAGTTGTATATTTAAACATCAGATTTGGGGTATTGTATCTCAATTGTTTTTTAATCTGCATTAAATTTTTTAAAATACCTCAGTGTAACAGCACACAACAAAGGGAACTTGTAAATGTCTCATTTTGTTTTAAAAGCAATATTTTTGGGGTACAATAAGAACATATTTTTCTTTATATACTAGTCAATCAAAAGATTATGGCTGGAATCATTCTTTATCATTTTACTAGCTAGTATGATGTAAATTCTTTAAATACTTATTTTTACAAAATCAATTTTATGAATAAAATCATGTTACTTTGTTAACGAGGTAATGCTTTTCTTTTAAGACAAACTAGTCAAACACCCGTGCTTCCGCACGGGTAAAAACACCCGTGCTTCCGCACGGGTAAATGCAGATAATTGTAAAAGGTAAATAATTGTTTTAATATAGATAAGTATGAAAAAATGTAGAAAATATTAAAATAATTATATTTAGTAAATTTTTAGAAAAAGTGCTACGATTTTAAAAGGTAATTGAGAAAAATGAAAAATATAATATAAGAAAAGTGGGTACTAAAATAGTTAATATTTACAAAATTTCTTACCATTTTAAAAGTAAATGAAAAAAAATGAGAAATGTAATATAAAAAAACTGGTTAAGTGGACCACTTAAAAATGTATACAAAATAATGAAATAGAAAATAAATTGATAGTTAAATAAAAGCTTGAAAAAGAAAACAATTTATTTAAATTCCCAACATGCTGAAGTTTGGGTTAATGGAAATGGGCCATGAGACAGTAAGCATTTTTGTGGCCCATCTCATTCAACATTCAGTAAAAAAAAGGAATTGAGTAATGGTTTTGTGACCCCTTGCATTCAACCGTGTTTCTCAGGCGACGCAAACCAGCAAGAAATCGAAGCTGCCGCTTGAAGTCGCGAGGGTTCGTGGCTGATTTATGTGAAAAGCGAAATGCATGACGACGCAAGGTACAGCTGGTGGTTTTGTTCGTTTGCATTCTGAATGTATATGTTGTTTGGTTTTTAGAGAATGTTGAATGTTAGGATTTCATATGGTTCGGATTTCTTATGGGTCGGATTTACAGAAAGTTGTTTGATTTTCTCAGAAAGTTGATGCATGTTTATTATCCGGTTTGCTTGTATGATTGGGTGTTCATGCAACGTCATTACAATATGTGTGCCCCATATTTCTGAATAAGCGTGTTTTAACGTTGAAGAATAGTATTTAGAAATAAAAGTTATATACCAATGAAAGTATATGTTGATTTGGGATATGATGTTTGTTATACGATTAGTCCGATCTGTGGAATTGTAATACCCAGTCAATCCATGCGGTTTATAGGATAAAGCGTAATCGCAAGTTATAAAAAATGAGACAAGTTATCTTTCATTTTATTCTGTAAGTTTTAAGTAGTTCAGATTTCATTGTCCGTGACGTACGCCAGTTTTGTAGCATTGAAAGATGATATGTTACGTGTTATGCCAGGTCTGTGGATGGCTTAAGTGATGAAGATCTGTGCATGAGGCCAAAAATCTATTTGTGGAATAAGCAGATATCTTCTGCAAGAAAAGCTGTGAATAACGTTCTGGTGAGTTTTTTTACAATTACATTTTGTTAATAGAAGCCTGGATAGTAGACATTGCCATGTATTGATATATGTGTGTTTGTGTTATTTGCAGCACTTTCCTCAGAAATATATCGCCTCAGCGCTGGAGGGAGTTGGGCCACGAATGGTGTTGTATGACTTCGACACCAGAGAGAGGTATGAGTGTGAGCTCCTCAGCTCAAGAAGAAATCCATCTATGGAGAAATATATTTGGAAAGGGTGGAAAGACTTTGTGAAAAAGAAGCAACTGCGAAGAGGCGATAAACTGCGATTCATGCTCAAGGACCCTCCGGGCAACAGGATTGTGGTGCAGCTGTTAAACCGTTGATCATTTGAAGAATCTGAACCGCTGCTTGGTAATGGTAGATGGTGGGAAGCAGTTAGACAACCAATTTAGTATTTAAGTTTATTATGTATAAGTTATGTTTGAACTCAATGTCGTGGTCAAACCTTAAGTTAAGTTTGTGGTATTTAAGTGTCGTTATGTATGTATTTTGAGGATGGCTGGATGTAATATACAATCATATAATTTGAATGCTATATTATCACTATCACTGTGTGTTTAATCTATAATATAATGTTGAATGAGAAATCAAAATTCATTTGTCCGCCAAAAAGTGCATATTTAAGTTTGCAGTCTGTTTCATTATGTTAGCATTCATCAGCTGGTTTAATTTATTGTATATGGGCATGCGGAGTAGAACAATTTAAGCTCAGGTGTTATATACAATAGATCTTTGAAAAACAGATTATTTTTTCTGAGTTTCTGTTATGTGAAAATCAGAAAAACAGCATGCAGTTTCAAGGATTGTGAGGTTCCATCGAATGAGAAGTTGAATTTCCATCAAAAACTGTAATGTTAGAACTTGTGAGGTCATGGTTGAACATATATGTTGGTCGTTGTGCCAATGTTGGTCAGATTGGAAACGGAAATGCCCCTGCCACATTTATGTAATGTTTACTGAGCTTCTTACCAAGATTGACAGGCGATTCGTTGAGGAGATTGAGAAGGTGCCCAAATTCCTGAAGCTTGGTGTTTCTGGTATATAAATGATGATTCCCATATAAGTGACAATTAAAACTGTGCCTGTTTTAGTCATCAAGGCTGTGGAGAAGAAGGAGGCCTGTGGAGGACTTAAGCCCACCAAGTCAGAATTGAAAAAGAAGTGAAGCGTGAAGGATGATCTAGGCTGATGATTGACGCTGCTGATTACAAATTTTGGTTTTGTTCAATGGTTGGATGGCCACAATTTTTAAGTCAGCCCCGTGATCTCGCAGCTTTTCTTCCCGTAAGTGGCTTGTAGTTCGACTGTGGCATGGCTAATTCGTTTTGATTGTCATGTTTTAATATGTTGGAAATTGTATGAACACTTGGAGTCATAAGCAGCTATAAGGCTGGTTATTTGGTTAGGAAAAATATGTTTTTTAGTTGGACCATCTATCTGCCTGTTAAGTTTGCACTGCCAAAGTATATGGGGTGGTTTATATGCTGTGTTAAATTTTCCTGCTGTTATATGTGTTTTAGAGGTTAGGGTGGTACTGTGCACAGCCTTTGAAACTGATCAGTGATTCAGTTTGATGTGGTTTGGAGATTATGAGTAAACTGTCATGCAGTTTGATGTGGTTTGATGTGGTTATGTCAGTAAATGTTGTTTTGGCTGATGTCCTCATAATACTTTGAAGTAACCTCTGTTACAACATTCAAAGAGTTTGCGGCAAACCACTAATGCTTTCAAAAAAAGATAACAGAAAAGAATTTAACCATTATAGACATCTAGCAAACATTCAATCATGAATAGGCAGACAACATTGATAGAGTTTCCATTAAAGAAAAAGTTTCGGTCCGCCAAAATCTAATATATAGATGTATTGTACCATTGATAGAATTACAAAAAACAATGATAGAAATAAACAACCACAGCCGTAAAACTGTTACTTTTAGTAGTTTATGCAAGGCAGCAACAGATTGTTCTGAAGCTATATTTTTAGAGCAGGCTGCAAGGCAGAGACATGGTTGCACTGTTGCTGCTGTTTATAGCAGACTGCCATGAACCATCAGCTGTATATCAGAAAATCGAATGACATGTTCAAAACAATATGGTCCTTAAACCTGAAAATGGATAAAGAAACCATTTATAATGTTAGGTATGTAAGTTTGAAATGTTGACCATTGTAAGTATGAATGAAAAGACGTTCTCATAAAAATATACCTTTTAAATGTTCTGGAACACTTCCATGAAGACCACATTGGTTGTAGTACTCAATGCCTCTTTATCCTTGTCATGAATAAGAATCCTGAGACCATTTTTGGAAGTAACCCTAGAAATAGCCAGGTATAATTGGCCATGACTAAAAACATCTTTTGGCAAGTACAAACCAACATGTTTAAGAGATTGTCCTTGAGACTTGTTAATTGTCATGGCAAATGATACAATAATAGGGAACTGGCATCTCACCAATTTAAAATGCCATGGTGACTGTGACGGGGACAAAGACATTCTAGGAATATAAATGATGTTGCCAATATTTTTTCCAGAAATGATCTTGGCCTCAATGACATGATTGGCAAGTCTCGTTATAGTGAATCGCGTACCGTTGCACAACCCTTCAGATTGATCTAGATTGCGCATTAGCATTATAGTTGACCCTACTTTCAACCTAATTGAATGATTAGGTAATCCAGAAGTTTTAAGAGCATTCAGGAATTCTGGTGTGACTTGTTCATAAGCATCAAACGTAGTAGCATCAGATTTATCTATGGAATCGCTACTGAAGTATTCTTTCTCATCTCCTACAATATGTGAGAAAATATAATTAATGACAACGTAAGATACATAACCATTCTTTTATTTAATCCCATAAGAATCGTTAAAGAAATGCGAGTTTCATACTTGGAAGAAGGTTTGTGATGTATTGGTTTATTTCATCTACTACTTCAATTGTTGAAGCTAATGTTGCACGACTTTGAAGATATTCAGCATCAAGAAAATTATGAATCAGATCAGGGTATGTGCCCTCAACAATTGCCTGAATTGGATCAGAAAAATTTGATATCAAAAACTCTGGTGGAATATCAACATCAGCATAACCTTCATTTGTCTCAGAAATGGTTCCGTCTCCAATTTTTAAAATCCACTCTGAAAATCCCCTTATGTCTTCAACCGTAGATGTAGTTGCACCACTTGCCAAGCGCATGTTCTTCGTAAGCTTCAAGACTCTACAGTCATTCCAAATATAAGAAGCATTGATGGTTGCATGGATAATATCAGATCTAGTACCTCTGGGTACAACGGGGAGAATTTGTCTGAAGTCACCTCCAAAGACAACAACTTTACGTCCAAATATTTTCTTAGATGCATCTGGCACTCCACTCATAATATCCTTTAAGGATTTGTCAAGAGCCTCAAAGCAAAACCTGTTAGCCATAGGAGCCTCATCCCATATGATAAGATCTGTCATCTTTAGAAGCTCAGCAAGATCATCCTTTTTGTTAATGTTGTAAATAGAAGTTTCTAAGGTAGGAACTGGTATCTTAAATCTAGAATGAGCCGTTCTTCCACCTGGTAACAATAAACATGCAATTCCACTCGAGGCAACAGGCAAGACAATTTTTCTCTTAGACCGAAGTGCTGCTGATAAAGTGTTCCACATAAAAGTCTTACCAGTCCCGCCGTAGCCATATAAGAAAAACACCCCGCCTTGTTGCCTTTCTACCGCATCCATGATTTCGTTAAAAATCCCTCTCTGCTCAGCTAAAAATTGTGGAAGATTCGTGTACATGTCAATGAAATGAAACTAATTATTAATGTTAAACAACTTAAACCACAACCTAGGTACCTGTAAGAGAAGAGGACAATTTTAAATAAAGTTGTTCTTGAGCAACAGGATCATATTGACGCTCTTCAAAAAGCAGTCTATTGCCTACATCCACAACAACATAATCTCTTGGATATGGCATTGTCTTGTAGTCATTCAGACTTCTATTATTATTCTGTAACAGTTTCTCAATTGCCACCAGTGTAAGTTGTTTGAGCTCCTCATCATTTAGGGTCAAACCTACAAAGAAATGCGCAATTGATACAGCTGATATGAAACTTACGTATGAAATTATTGCAATGTAATTGAAATTTGAATCGGCATATTGCTCAATGAAACGACTGAAACAGGTTGAATTTATGTATTTTGTTTCTCTAGATTAGGTGTTAACTGTTACTTTTAGTAGTTTATGCAAGGCACCAACAGATTGTGTGCTTCATTATATTTTTATAGCAGCCTGCAAGGCAGAGACATGGTTGCACTGCTGCTATTTTTTAAAGCACACTGGCATGAAGTATAATATATACGGGCAGTTATTTGTCCACTTGTTTATGCCTTCCTACATGAGTCGTTACATATAAGTGGCATAGCCAAAGTGTTATAACTTGTAAACAAATGTAGTAGAAAAAAGAAAAATGGTAGAAAATGTGAAACCTCGATTTCCTATCAACATTCGTTGTTCGTAGAGAATACCATCAGCTAAATACATCCAAGTCTTTCTCCATACATGTTCGGGTCTATTCATGGATGATGACAACAACAACGTTACAAATAACTTACGTAAGAACAAACCGGATCCCCAAACATGCGCCTCTTTAATTGCCTCAACAAATTCCCTATCGTCTTGTAAAAAACCCATAGCAAAGCATGCTCCTCTAAAAGTTTTGTATTGTTTACCATCGACTTTCTTGATGTCTTCATAACACGTTGGCCCTTTCGCGATAGTTAGCATCATCCTTAAATAAAATAGTTCACCTGTACATTGAGGAACCCAAATAAGACGACCAATTGTATACCCTTGTTTCCGTGGCTTCCAACTCCTACTGCGCTTATCATAAACAAATTTTGAAACAAAGTCACCATAAGTTAGTAATCTTGCTTCTTCATAAGTTTTGTTTGCCTCGAACCAAGCCGTAAACATAGATTCGGATACACTTGGTTTGAGTAAAACATTTCCAACTCGTTCGTAGTCTTTGTAGTAAACCGAATTTTCACCTTCCATGTGAAAATATAATCTCTCAACGGCTGGCTTTCTACCGTGTATGGAATAGGAAAATATCCTCCAACATGCCTCACTCGGACAGATGTATCGACAATCCAAATATTGCTTGATTTCATCAGTGTTGTTGTTGTCTTGACCTTGTATGACAACAGAAATTCTATCAGAACCTTTGTTCATGTATTTGAAAAGGTATTTGATAGAAGTACTCTGATTGCACCATTCCATGTTGATGTGTGCTTCGTACTTTAGTAATAAACTTGGGTTGTGGGGAACTACATGACCACTATGTAGAATGACACCGTTTTTCTCAATTGTGTTTCCATTGTTTCTTCGCCTATAAGCAGGATAGCCATCTTGGTCCACTATAGTTGTTGGCTGAAATTTTTTTGGGAAATACTTGGAGCATTTTCTATCTTTCATGCAAGGAGAATTAAGATTTGCCAAACCACAAGGCCCATGAACCATATGAGATTTAACCAAATTGTACAGCCGGGGGTGTATCAACGGATTGGGAACTTCAGCACTAATGATCCTGTCAATGTCTTCAGGACCTGGATACTTGTTTGAAGGATGCAAAAAGATCAAAATATGTGCATGTGGAAGTCCTCTCTTTTGAAACTCAATCGTGTACATATCTAGCATTGGAATTAACTAATGTTAGAAGTGAATAAAGTATGAAAGTATACATGAAACAATAGCATAAAAAAAATATCACAGTAGAGGAAGAAATAACTCACATGCTAGGACTTTGCCTAGGACACCTTTCTTGGTTAAATCTGATAGAAGTTCATCAAACTTGATTTTGAATACTCTTGAAATGATATCAGGCCGATCTTGTGGTTTCAAATGAAGTGGTGCAAGTACTCTTTGAATCTCAGGCCAATTTGGATTGCAAGTAAAGGTTATGAACAAATCAGGAAATCCAACTTTACTACATATGTCCATCCCATCATAGTACAATTGATCCATAAATCTACGACCGCCGACAAAGGTAGAGGGCAGAACAACTCTTTTACCTATGCTTAAACCGGGAGTTTGACTTTGATCCCCTTCTTCACATAGAGTATTGAACTTGGACACCCTAAGCTTTGGTTGATTTTTGCGAATCCATTCCAAATTCTCTGACTCTAACATTGTGTATCCATCGACTAGAAATTGTTGGAACAACCTTCGCGAGCATAACAAAGTCTTTGCCTCAGCTGCTCTGGTTTGAATGCGATATGAAAACCATTCTCTAATTGTTAGCCTATTTCTTATGTTATTCGCGTTGAACGACCTGTCTCTATGAGCAATATTTGGTCTATATCCGTCCTCACCATACGAAAATATCAAAGGATACTGGAAAGCCATGTAACTCGCATGAAGCTCATTGATTCTCTGAAGTCCTCCTCCTTTTGTTTGCATGATTATATCCCTCATTTCCGCGGTGTCAATATCACCAACTACTAACGCAGCAACTTCAGAAACCGTTGGTTGATTATATACTCTACCATCCGTGGATCTGTTTGAAATTAGTTTCAGCTTCATGTTTTGAGCGTCACCGCTATGTAACCACTGTTTAGCCATTTGGAAACACTTTGCATGAGCATTGTATTCATACAGCATTTCAGACAATTACTGTACAAGCAACAGATCAATATTCGTGGCGTTCCTAAAGAATTTACGATAATGAAAATGGTTAGCATAATGGTTAGCAATGTCTATTTGGTAATTGTATATATAGCGATGGGAACTATGAACTACAAAGATCAATGTTCAGTAACAGGAATTTACCTCAAACCTTGCATTCTATTTTGGACCTCATTTTCTGTGTCATAAATATATAGTTGAGCAAACTTAGGTGGTTCACCATCAGGAGGTAACAAACTTCCAATTCGGTGACAAGTCTGACCTTGTATCCTTATTGTTGGAGGACCACGTCCATTGTTAAAACGATGGTCCAACTTTGCCCCAGGTGATGTGAATGCAAACATCATATTGTAAGTTCTGATATGTTGCTGAAACTTCTTGCTAACTAAATCATTGTGATCAAACAAAAGCTCTGCAAGAACTCCAGGAGGTTGTTTTAGTTTTGGTATCTCTACTTTGCCATTACCACAGCACATCATAAATTTTGGATTGGGAGAATGCCTATTCTTGTGCATCCTCTCTTGATACCACATAATGGCATTACAGTAAGGACATTCAATAAGAGGGTCCCCGATGTCATAATAATCTACAGAAGTAACCATTGCATCATACGAATAACCATTATATACAAATTCCAAGGAAGGTTGTAATGTCACAACATATGGTGTAACAATGTCATACCTTCAGAACTTCTCCCTGAATTGGCATGAATTGTATACGGTGCGTCGACCTCATCTGATTTTGAATCGACCTCATCTTCAGATACATATGCTATTCACGAACCAAAACATTATAATTTATTTATTCACTGTCAGGATTACCTAAAAGGATGATTCAAAAAATTGCTAGGACAGGCGGAAACCAAGTTGTATACGTACCTGCAAAAGAGTCACCATCTGAGTCATTATCGGAGTCGCTATTAAAATCCAAATTGACTGTAGGGGTAAAAATAGGGCATGTAGGCTGAGAGGTTTGCCTTGGAATATATGCAGAATGTGAAACTGTTGTAGCCACGGGGAAACCCTGTCGATGCCCTTCATGGGGTACATTTGGGCCACAGATCACTGTTTTAAGTACTCTGCCTTGTCTGTCAAGAAATTTTATAGTCAGGAGGATGGATGTGGTAGCGACTAATTACAAATGAGTAAAGTGAGTTTAACATGTTACTTGTTTCATTATAACGACATGTACCTAGTTTCTGTTGAACTGTCTGACATATGATTGTTTGCTTCGTGTGGAAAAATTCTGGTCAAGTTAAACGCAAGATTTGGGACCCCAACTGTCCTACGCCTCCCACGTCCTAGTTTGTTGTTGGTATGTACCCTGTTTACACAAGTAGAGAACTTGATAGTTGGTTTTTCTTAGATGAACGCCTTGTGTTGTTTACAGTGGTGTGACATTAAGTAACACAATCCTGTTAATGTCACGATATTTAATGAACGATTACCGAGCATTGGAGGTTGAACCGGCAGCTGTGTTAGAAGTATAAGCTTCTGTGGCATTTGTGTTAACAGTCACAGCTGTGTTAGAAGTATAAGCTTCTGTGGCATTTGTGTTAACAGGAATGTTTAAGGCAGACTCTAAGGCGCGATGTGGAATACCCAACCCTTGCCTATGGCTGCCTCGACCTGATGCATTTGTGCTTGTATTTCTGTATAAACCGTTATATTATAACAAAGTTCAGCATAAACAATTATTCAGTTAAATGTAGTGGATAAATGTAGAACATACATAGCATAAATCAACGTAGAATACCATACATTTTTATGCCTATCCAAAAAAGTACTTAACTTACGTGTGATTGTATGAGAAGAGCTCCCAAACTCAATGACGGTATTATGACGAAATGGCAATCCATGATGCGTATAATTGATTGTTGAAGGGGTAACAAATTCAGATGAGTTGGCGTTGGAGTCAGACGAAAATTTTGACAATAAATTTGTTCCCAAAGCGTGTATTTGGCAGGACCTTAAATGTGTCTTGAAACCGTGTCTTGAAACTCTTGGTTCAGAACCGAGTATCGCTGCATTAGTCATACTACTCTCTCCATTTATCTGTGAGATAGGCCCGATGTTTTGAAACGACGGGGTGAGTTCGGACAATGGTTGTCTATCTATAAAAATATTAGGAGTGCTATGACTGCCCTCCATACCAAGCATCTCTTGAGTAGTATGTCGTTGTCGCTTTGAACGGTTTTCTTTCAGTATCATCGAGCATCTGGCTCTTGCTTTTTTACCTGACCCAATGTTGTCAATAGGGTCCATTATTGTTGTCTCAAAGCACCTGTTATATAATGTTATTCTCAATGTTAAGAAAATAATATGTAACAACAATAATGATACTCACATAATGTCATTTAATATAACTATTATCAAAGAAAGTTACATGGTGGTAATAGAAGCTTAGTAAAGTCTGTTATTGAAAAGCATGTAGTTGAGTCATTTATTGAGTTAAACCAACTTAAATGATCTCTTCACAGAGAGACTAATGAGGTAGGTGCTAAATCATAAATGCGTTCAACCAACTACCAATATCCAAATTTTCCTATAAAAGTGGTTCTATATTGGACAGATTCTAAGATATTGGTGGAAGGGATACAAAAATTTCTCACTCTATATGTGCTTCTGCGCAACTTATAATAAAGGATTGTGGTTGTAATCCATTGTTTTAGCATCCACTGTGAATCATGTCCAAGTTATATAATGAGGTAACCTTATTAGTGCTATGTTATGTAATCTAACTTGAATGAGCATTTTCATGTTTTCGTGTGGATATTTAGACATATGTTATAGTTGAAACAAAGATAAGCATTGTTTCTCCAATTAATATACTCACCGTCCTGCAGAAAAATTTCTCTAACAGCAAGAAACTTGTTGGCTATGTTGGTCAGCAACAATCATAAAATTTCAATGGAAGGTCCACTCTCAGGTATGTCATTGATTCTGTTAGTTGTTTTTCAGCAACAAATATTATTCATTCACTGAGTATAAACCAATGTATAATATTATATTGAGGGCTCTTCTGCAAATATTGTTAAACTTAACTACTAACACTAACTAAAAAGGTCCTAGTTGGAAGGAGTAACTCAAACTTTTCCTACAAACCTTGGTCAGATATAGTTTATCATGGCAATCTGCTAAGCGGCTGCATTTAAGGGAAAAACATTTAAAAAACAATTTAAATACTGACATTACACAAAGTAGTGGTGGTTCAAGTGTACTTAAACTTGTCCAATGGCTAACAAAGTTCCATGATAAAGTAATATGAAGCAGGCTGCACATAGGAAAAAGTGTTGTGCATTTATGGTTGATCTGACAACATAGCACATATATTAACAAAAAACTGGAATTAGCAATCTCTCTCTTCTGACTTGTAGCAGGAAAATGTAAAGGTTTAGGTTATTGGCAGTTCCCAATGCAGGCGAAATTGTCCATAGGTTTGGGAAAAATATAGTTCCAAGAGCAACTATGATGGTTTGAAAAAGCAGGTTAAGTGGAAAACCATATTTACACAATCCTCAACTGGGAGTCCGAATGCAAACTTGAATTTTTTGAAAACCACCAGTAGTTTGAAGGGTTTTTTACTTGACTTCCTGTCATAGCAATGACTATAGGATAATAAAAAGTACATATGAACTATAATTAATTTTGCAGTATAGTGATTAAATTATGGGGGCTGGTTGTTGAGGGATTAGAGTTTGTAATATGGGGTCTGGTTGTCTGAGTGGTTATAGCATGATGATAAAATTATAGAGCTGTGTAGTGGTTGGAGCATGTCTTTAATTTATGTTGTATACAAAACATATAGTAGGATAAGTAAATCCACTTAATAGAGTCATTAGCTTAATAGATTCATAACTGCAAAATATATTCATTTCTCCATTAATTTGGAATAAACTTAATAGATTCATTGCAACAGTAATTTGAAATACAACATTCAGGTGTCAAAATACAAATGAAATTGCACAGCAAATGCATAAAAACACAAAACAGTCAACAGATGGCATCAATGCTGGAAGTTAGCAATCAAAAAAGCGTTCTGTTTGTGATTATGCATCAAAAATTGGATGTCTCCCGAGATTCGCAAACCATTTCATTCCGTCTTGATAACTTTGGCCTTCCTCCCAGGCTTGCCCTTAGTTGTGGATTGTTTGGGTGTAATTTCCTCAGCTGGATTGAAATCATTTGCAGAGCTTGGTATGGCAACCCTCTTCGCAGGTGTAGTGTTGGAGCTTGCAGAAGGACTCCAAGGATGGCTTGCAGCAGAGGATGGTTCTGCAGACTGTGAGTGTTGAGATGAATCAGTAACCTACATATGCCATTTTGTAAGTATTCACAAATCTTTGAGATACATTAAGAATACTGTATAACAGTTTAGATAAGGTGGCATACCAAGAGTTGTTTTGGGTCATTGATTGGAGAGGAATTGGAGATTTCCATAGCAGTTGGACATGAAGTATGCTGCAAATGTTTAAACATACAAAATGAAACCATAATAAAGCAGGAACCAATGAAATACTGATTCTTAAAAACACAAATGAAGAACCTCATTTGGAGTGAGGAAGTTGTGCAGCTTATTGTAAAGATTGTCCTCATTGAGTATGGTAACCACAGAGAATTGTTCGTAAAAGGATTGATACTTGATACGGAAAACCAACTCTCTATTCAACAGGACATCTAGATGAGCAGGCCATATTTTGGGATTGTCCTCTCCAGCCTACGGGAAAAAAAAAGCATTAGTATCTCAATGGTTACAATTTTCAGGACAGCCTTTCATAGTAAATCATACATCAAGTAAAGCTCCACAATACTAACCGCCTTCATTATTTGTCGTAATTCCTTTGCAGACTTCTTTGTGTAAGGAATACAATCCTTATCCCAAAACACGAAGGTTCCTCTGTGGGTTTCATACTCAACTTCAACTTCAATTTTGAATCTACGGCAACAAAACATAGGAAACGTCAATTAAATGACAGACAATGTTTTTAGCTAAAATAAAACATGTAAGCAACAACATAGGCTTACTTTGTGATAGGTTCTACATCAGTAACTCCACAAGAACACACAAATTTTGCACCAACAGACTTGTTAGAAGCTTTACAGTCAGGGCAAGTCTCAAAATACCAACCAAACTTTAAAGCTTTGAACCGTTTCGTAGTGCCAATAGTTGTTGCAAAACAATCCTATTGTGTTCAAGAATAGTTGATAACGGACAAATAATAAAACACATCTACAGAAAGCATTCATAAATATGTAAATAATTTGAAGAGTAAACAGACCCTGCCGACTTCATATATAGTACGGATACTCTTGACCTCGTTTAGGCTAGTCCAGTTTTTGTTTGTGGATTGAATGGATGAATCACATGTTACAGATTGAGAAAGTGCAGGTGCAGCTGGTAAGTCACTTGCTGCAAACCTGTAACAAAATTACGTTAGATGTTAGACGTCAAATTCTTTGTTAAGGGACATAGTACATTGCTATCTAGTGTATGCATTGACTATAACCTGGACTTGAACTCTTCAACCTGTGGATGATCCAAGTTTAGGAGTAGTTTAGAACCGTTCCATGCGTTTGATAGACTTGGTAATCCTGAAACTGTGACATACCATAAGAAGAGGCAGTTACCAAATTTAAATAGTAAACGATTGACATGTATTGAGAAACATTGCAGGAAAACGAAAATTTGAAACCTTTATTTGTCTTGCACCAAGCATGTGTCAAGATGATAATGGTAGGAGCAGTGGCTTTGGTAGGGTTATCGTAATTGATGAATTGCTTTGCATAGTCATCCCACAAGGCAACCTCAATGACATTGCCTTCAATATCACGCAATGTGATATTGGCGCAAGACTTCTTACCACCACCTCCCATCTGTGTCTTCAATACATCTTGTAAAACACCAATAACATCTGTAACAATGTAATATCAAAATACACAGGGGAAACAACTTCAGCACAAGTGTAAAGTGACTATAATGCAAAATACACAGGCCAAACAACATAAGCACAATTACAAACTCACCATACAGCAAATCAGGTTTGAATTTTCCATTAAGAAAATTCTGTATAGCGTGAAAGTGAAATTTGTGGGTAGGTATCTCTGGTATCGCCACATTAGTCACGGTAGTCCCTCCATTGAAGAACAGTTTCAGTGGGTTAGAACAGACCTTGAAAGGGCCATCATTAACAACTGGCTCTCCATTGTAGAGGGCATACGTTTCATTCTCTTTCAGCTGGTCAAGCCAATCTTTGAGGTCCATGCTTCTGGTGGTAACATGAATCTGGTCTGTCTGTGAATGTTATAAACAACAAATGTTCAGTTAGACAGAAACATGTGACAAATGTGTCAAAATAATCTGACCGTTCCATCCTGAATGACCATTTCAACGTGTTATTGACCATTTATCTCCTTAACAACCCACATATCAATAACCCTAATGAGCATCTTCCAAACTTGGTTTCCCTTGACCAAATCCTTAATAAGAATGGGAGCTCTTGACATAGTTCCTTTCCTAAACATACAAGCAGTACAACGTGTTAGATAAGAATAACTGCAGAATCATATTGAACACATTATGCAGGAATCTACGTTAATGACAAGAAAACGTGTTCTTGTGTTAGACATACAAGCAGTATAATGTGTTGCAAAAAAATATTAAACAGCAAAACAACACCCACGGATGATCTACGGAATGTATGTTCCACGTTTACGTGTTTACGAACTCGTACATATTCAGAAACATAATGTATGAAAAAAACAGAGATAGCAGAACACAACGACAACTTGGTGTAGCAAGATTAAAACATAGAGTATTCCACATGAAAACATGAAAACATATTGAATAAAAACTGAACCGTGAAGGCTCATCATGCGGGTGGAAGAAGAAGCATCGATGAAGGAGAAGAAGCAATGGAGAAATGCAGAATAACTCACCTGCGGTTGAAGAGAGAAGCAGTGGTTGGAGAGAGAGCTTGTGAAGGTGAAAATGAAGCTGTAAGAAGAAGAATGGTGTTTGAAGAAGAAGTGCAGCGTGTAATGGTATGAATAAGAGTGTGAAGGGAAAAAATGATTAGACAAGTGAACCAATCATAGTGAAACAAATGGCTCAGTTTGGGGAGAAAGAGCTAGAAAAGGTTGTTAAAATGATGGGTTACAGTTTTGCCCTTGGGTTAGTGTAAATAAATTTAGTGGGAAGGGCACAATTGGAAAACCCATGCACTTCATTGTAATTGCTTTATAGTTGACATCTTTAGATGAAATTCGGCATAAAAAGCATCTTGAAAAACCATCCCCATGTAATTATAATAAATTCTAGAGATGTGGCATTATCATTTTTCTAGATGATGCTGTAGTAATGAAAAAAGTTGCATGTACAATTATTAATGAAAAATGAGTGAAAATTTTGTAAGTATAAGAGTTAGATCAACAAATACTTCTGTATTTGATTCAAAATTTAAATCAAATATATCAACTTTAACTAAACTCAAATCCTTTGATTTATGTGACTGGGACCATAGGAAGTAGTTTTATAATTCAGTTAGGAATACTGATAGTTGAGATGATTTTTGTGAGTTGAATTGATGTTGTAATCAATGTGAGGTCTAGTGAGAGTGTAAATACTTAAAAAAATGAAATATTGATTAATTAATGTTGGAAGAACTCTCTTGCATCTGCCATCTGAGAATAAAAATCTTCATCGTCATGGATTTTGATAAAATCCTTATCTCCTCCCATCAGAATTATTTCTATCAACATTATAGCATTCATTATTTTTTGTTGCAGCGTTGAAACTTCGTCATAGTGATTGACTCTTCCCACAAATCCCTTTTTTTACCCTAACATATCTTCATCCGTGGCTAAGTATGTCAATCCCCTTCCATGATTCCTCATTTGCTCCTTGTATTGTTCTCTTTGTCTGCTTTAGTATCTTCGTTTTTCTTCTTTGAATGATGTGACCTTTCCTCCTTTATGTGTATTGTTTTGGACTGCCTGAGCATAACTAATCTCTGCTCTACTTTCTCTCCCTTGAAACCAATTTTTTCTCCTCCTTCCTCTATTCATTATCTTTTCCTCTTGGTATTGTATTGTCTCCTTTAACTGTTGTCTTGGTCTTCTGTCATGCTCCCTTTTACTCCCTTTGGTTAAATCTCCGTTTCTTCTTAAAAATCTTGATATCTTTGCCCAGATTTTATATGTGTTACACCATATGTTTTTTTAACTGCTTTTCTAGCTACCCTCTATCTGCTACTTCTAAAAATCTTGCAAAGTCAAATAACTTTTCTTCTTTATTTCTCTTCCTTGGGATGAACATAGTCTAGTTCGATTATTTGTAAAGTAATTCTTCATTGTTATTCAAAATAACACAATTATGTTTTGACATTTCAAAAAACACATCGTGTGCAATATCTTTTTTTAAAAAGATTGGAAGCTTTGTTTATATATAAAAGACAAACAAAGTAGAACTAACAACGACAGAGGTCTCAACATAAAATGTTAGATCTTTGATAAAGATGTTAAATTACTTATTTAATATTTTAAATAGTGAATGCCTAACATAATTTTTCAATGATAATGATCACCTGTATAATTATCTTTTCTTCTTCTTTATATCAATCAATATAGAATACAAGACATAATTTGTGTTATATACTCCCTCCGTTCTATATTATAAGCAAATTTTACATTTTAGGTACATTGAATAATTAATGTATCTGATCTATATATAGATCAGATACATTAATCATTTAATGAACCTAAAAAGTAAAATTTGCTTATAATATGAAACGAAGGGAGTACTATTTTTTTAATACTTGACTTAAGTGAGTAACAATAAATAAACTCAATATTTCATCAAGTATGAGGCTTAGTTCATCAATTAGGAAGCAAAAATTTACTCTCTAATTGATTAGAACACTTGTCTAATCAATATGGAGCAAAATATTCCAATAGTTAATTAAGAAAACTTTCTAATCGGTTAGGCTATGGATCTAGCAAATTTTTTCCTAATTTGTTTGGTCATAATCGATTATAGCCGCTGTTCTGGACTGGGCCGAGGCTGCCCAACAGTCGAGCAGGCCCAACCCATACAGCCTGGGGAGGCCCAATAAGGTCCTTCTGCAAGACACGCGACTGCCACGTGCCAGCCGCAGTTCCGCCGGGCACTTAAGCGGTGTCGGGCACTTGGGACAATCGGAGAGGACATCCTGCTGAGAGGTTACTCCTCGATAGGCTAGCTTCTCCCCGCGAGAATGCTACACCTCACTCCTCGACGACCATGGCTCCTCCCCGCGAGGCCATGCCCGTTCCACGGGCATCGTCTCTCCTCGACGCATAAGGCTCCTCCCCGCGAGGAGTATACATGATTCACATCTCCCCGACCACACGAGGCTCCTCCCCCGCGAGGAGCACCCAACGGTCCACCCCGCGTGGACACGTTCCAAGTAACCTCCCACTTTCGAAAGATTCGGTCTGCCCTACTTCCGGAAATCTAGGAGCAGTTACTCTAGGGCGAAGACCACGTGCTGGTCTTCACTACTACACGTAAGCCCTAGCAGTTACTTGGAGTGGGCCTAGTTGATCCAGCCCATTGCAGGTAACCGTTGGCCCCGCGCTGGGGGCTCTCTATAAATACCCTCTCATTTGAGAGGGTCAGGTTAGACACTTTCTTCCTACCATTCGCACTTTCTGTATTTGCTGATATTCTGTACACTCTCTCACTTGAGCGTCGAAGTACCTTGCAGGTACACCCCCCCCCCCCCCCCCCCCCCCCCGTCTCTCATCACCATCGGAGCTGCCGTTCCTGACGCCGTTGGCCACTATCACTGTCTGATCCAGGTACGATCAGCCGCCGTCTAATTGTTTATGATGTAGATTCTGCTCAAACATATTTCTTTTCTTAGTCAAGCTTTTTATTATATAAAAAGGACTTGTTCACTTCAAAACTCATAAGAAATATGAAATACTATTAGAGTGTGTTTGGATGAGAAATTTGAGAATTTTTAGGGAATTTAAAATTCTAAGTAATTTAAATGATTCAATTGAAATTTATTCATTTTTAAATTCTTTTGTTTGGATGGAGTATTAAAATGATTCAATGTAAAAAATTTGGGATCATTTTCATAATTTTTAAAGCTTTTGGGTAAAATTTAAAATATGAAAAATAGGGACCAATTTGTAATTTTTGAAAATTTAAAGGGACCAATTTGTAAAATTTGAAAATGATTAGGGACTAATTTGCAATTTCTTGAAATTTTTGGGGTGAATTTGAAATTTTCATAAAATATGAGGACTATTTTGCAAAATTTGAAAAATTAATAATAAACAATTTAACATTTATATTATATAGAGTTAAGAAACAATTTGAAATTCTTTACTTTTTTGTGTCATTTTAAATTCCTTAAATTTAACATGAATAAAATACTCCATAAATTTACATCATTTTAACAATTCTCCATATTTTTTATCCAAACAATGAATTTTAATCAAGTCATTTCAAATTCCCTCAAAAAATTACTTTCCCTCATTAAAATCTTTCATCCAAACACACTTTTACTTTTTTCTCTTACTCTAGATGTATTTTTAGAAATTTTTTATACACTTAGAATTATTTTCGTGTTAAGAGAGTGAACACTTAGTAAGAGTTGTCCTTGTGTAAAATATTATTTAAATTTTTTTGAGTTGTACTTGTAAATTAAGAGTGTCATTTTCTTGTAACTTTGTTATATTTATAAAATTTTCAAGATGAACTTGAGTTAAAACATTTTATTTTATTTTATTTTATAATCACTTGAGTTAAAACTTGGTGTTAGAAGGTTGTGCGATGATCACGTGATAAAATTTCAAGTTGTTAATAGAACTCTCTAGAAAAAATTCTTGGAGTTGTAGTAGACTGCATGATTTAAGGCTAAACTAATATAAATTATGGCGAGCACTTTTCTTTTTTCATAACTCTTTGTTTTCTGTTGTTTACTATTCCTCACTTAAATATCTACTTCACCTCCATTCTTATGCCAAAGTAAATTAATATTTTTCTTTAAAGTTTTGAATTTTTTTTTTGTCACGATTCACCTCATCTTGTGTTTGAAATCATTAGGCAAACAAGTGGTATTAGAGTCAAATTTTTATTTAAAGACTAATCGTCTTAGGAGGAAGAATGAATTCAAACAATTATTTTAAAATAGGTATTTTAATGAACAAATCTTTATCGTTTAATGGTGAAAAGTATATTTTAGAATGACAAATTTTTTTAAAATTTTTGACTTTGATATGTGAGATTCAATTAAAAATAACCATTCTATTCCACTCATTTCATAAATAATGAAATTATGAATAAACTTAGAAATCTCTAGACCATAGAGAAAAAAGAAAAAAGTGTAACACGAAATCCAAGTACGTGATAACTACCGCTTCGAGTATTAGAGAGCATAGTTATGCATCAAACTGTAGCACAATAAAGGAAATAAAAGACCCTTAAAATGATCTATGAAAGTATTACTAAGATGAAAAAGAAGATAATAAACATATTAGATCAAGAGTTTGAGGTACCTACAAGTTTTAAAGAAAACCTTCAAAGTTGCATCACTCGTAAGATTAACTCTAAAAATTCTTGATAGTCAATTCAAAAATTGTTTTTTTAATAAAATTTGTGGGTTTGTAAACTAATGTTGGAAATTTAAAGCAACCTTATTTTTGAAGTCTGAAGATCAAAATTTTGGAAATATGATTGTTATATTTGATAAATTGCAAGTAGTCTTGTTTGAGTCAAAAAATCTCAAAAAAATCCAAAGAAGAAAATATAGAGTCCATTCTAGATGAAAAGATTTAAAATGACAAAGAAAGAGCGTCCAGAAAAGAAAATGGAGAATCATATAATGATAACAAATAAACTAATATGATGAATATAAATAAGAGGATGAAGCTAACTTATGTTTCATAACAGACTACGAAGAAGATGAGGTAATTAAAGCTAAAATTAAATTAAGTTTTCATGAACTATTTTTTCTATGTAAAAATCTTAATAAAGAAACTAGTATATTTACATACATCGTCTCCATTTCTAAAAACCATATTACATTTCTTGAAAATGAAGATGATTAATTAATTAATGATATGGATATCAACTATCAAATATGTAGGTTGTGAGGATTTGAATAAGAAAATTGAAGATTTGCATGAAACCTTAGTAAGTTTACCATGGATAGATATAATTTAGATATGATTTTATCTAATTAAAGAGGGACTTGTAATAAAATGGTCTAGATTAACAACATGAGAATAAGGCCAAATCCTTCCATAAGTTTTATCATACTGATAGGAGGTCCAATTAGATATTTTAATTAGTAATACTATTATGTTAGTTGTTATTTTATTTTGAATGTTTTGTTGAATTGGTGCTTTCATCAATGTACTCAAATCCTCCTATGGATTATCATACACCTTCATCTCATCAATGGAGCATTCCTCCTACCTATCCCACAAACCCCTCTTTTATATCTCCAATCACTTCCTCATTCCCATCTTTTCCATGGGAAATCTTTTCACCTTATTACACAAATCCATATGTTGCAACTCCATCTCCTTGCTTGTATTTTAATCATGGGTATACACCACCCCCATCTCACCCATATTCATCCTATTCAACTTCTCATTATTCATACCACTACAACAATCATCACATACAACTACAACCAACAACCACATTTTCTACCATTAATCCTAAATATCAAAATCATTCTAGTATTAGAAGAGATTTTGAAAAACATTTGCAAGTATCTCATCTCAATTTTAAGAAAAACTAAAAAAAAAAAAGAAATAAAAAAACCCTAACCAAAACCCAAGCTCGAAACTGTGAAGCTTCAATGGGGGATAGCAAAGGTCAGCTCCAGAATCCTCCGTTTTTGGAGAATGTTTCCCATGGTCAGCTTCAAGCGCTATCGACGATTCCTTCTGATAGCCTTGGGTTGGATCAGGATCGTGCTGATTCCTCTTATGTTATTACCCCGCCACATATTTTGGAAGGCCGTGGTGTTGTTAAGCGCTTTGGAAGTAGGGTTCTTGTGCTTCCGATGCATTCAGATTGGTTTTCACCTGAAACAGTGCATCGATTAGAGAGACAAGCAGTGCCTCATTTCTTTTCAGGGAAATCACAGGATCTTACTCCTGAAAAGTACATGGAATGCAGGACCTATATTGTTGCACTATATATGGAAGAGCCGAAGAAGAGGATTACCGCCTCTGATTGCCAGGGATTGCAGGTTGGGGTTGATCAGGAAGATTTGTCTCGAATTGTTCGGTTCCTTGACCACTGGGGAATTATCAATTATTGTGCTCAGATGTCAAGTTTTGAGCCTGTTGAGAGCCAACATCCTGCTGAGGAATCTGATATTGAACTGCTACCACCTGTCTTAATGGAGATTGATGGCACTTTAGAAGACAGTGTTGAAACCAGAACTGAAGATGGAAGTTCTCAAGTGGAAATGGAGATGAATGTCGATCTCTCCCCTGAATCAGGGAAAACTAAGTTTCTTAAGGTGTCTGTTTGTCTTGCGTGTGGCGATGAAGGCTTTGAAGAGGCAATATTACATTGCAATAAATGTCGATATTATGCAATGCATAGATATTGTTTAGCTGGTCCTGTGATTTTTACCGACAAGGTTACTTGGTTTTGTGAGGATTGTGAAAAAATGGTAGTACAAGCAGGTCATTCAAACAATGAGACTCTAGAATCAGAAAAAGATGAAGTTGTTTTTGATCCTGAACCTATTGCTAATCCAATCTGGAGTGAAAGTTTGTAGGTTTTCAACAAAAGCTTTGATAAGATCAGTGGACTAATGGCCCATTTTTCGACATTAGCTTGCCCTAAAGTTCGTGAGGAGGCAAGACATCTCCCTGATGTGCTTTATGCAAACTTGCTTCAAAGATCAGCTGTGTCTCCAGAGAGTTTCAAGAAATTTGGAACTAATCATCTGAGCATTGGGCTCTATTTATTTCCTGAGAATGAAAGAGTTGGAACTTCGTCAGTATCAATTGGAACAGCGGAGGATGATGTGTTAAAAGCCTTGTCTCAGATCATTGATCCAGACTTTGGAACAAATATTGTTAGTTGCGGATTCGTGAAAGATATGAAGACTGATAAAGCTCTAGGAGAGGTGTCGTTTCGGTTAGAGCTCACTACACCAGCATGCTCGATCAAGGACGAGTTTTAGTAGAAAGCAAATGAAGTTGTGGCGGAGCTCCCTTGGGTCAAGAATGTAAACGTTACGATGTCAGCGCAGCCGGCGAAACCTTTATATGCAGAGCAACTTCCAGCAGGTCTACAGACAATTTTAAATATTATCGCTGTATCCATTTGCAAGGGGGGTGTAGGAGAATCAACTGTAGCAGTAAACCTTGCTTATACTTTAGCTGATATGGGTGCTAGAGTCGGTATATTTGATGCAGATGTTTATGGTCCACGCTTACCAACTATGGTTTTCCCTGAAAGTCGACGGTTAGAAATGAATCCAGGAAAGAATACCATATTTCCAACCGAATGCATGGGAGTCAAGTTGGTTTCTTTTGGATTTGCTGGACAAGGACGTGCTATAATGCGTGACCCTATGGTTTCTGAAGTCATTAATCAACTTCTCACTACAACTGAGTGGGGCGAGCTGGATTACCTTGTTATTGACATGCCTCCGGGAACTGGAGATATTCAACTCACTTTATGCCAGGTAGTCCCATTAACTGCTGCTGTATAGCACGTCCACATTTTTAACATTTTTAAGTGTACTTATTGTGATAACAATGACCATATTTTTCCATATTGTCCCTTTAAATTAATATGTGCAAGTAAGAAAGTAATAAATCATTTGTTAAAATAGTATAAAAAATTTCCTTATGTCTGCCTAACAGTGGACTGCAATTTTCTTTTTGTAGACAGGATTTGGACCTTTTTTAAGGCTTGGGTTTAGGCAAATAATCGATCTGGGATGAAGCGTAACAGAGGATTGGTATGGTTGGCGGTTGTGTGGAGCTTATGGAAAAGTAGAAACGACATTATCTTCAACAACGGAAGTGTTAGTGCCAACGACATAGTTTGGAGCATTAAGATGTTATCTTGGAAATGGGCGTGCATCGAAGATATTGCGTATTCCAACACTAATTTTTACGATTTTTGTATGGTTCCATAAATTTGTCTTGGTTGGTGTTGGTAGGAAATGTCTTTTGCTAAGTTCTCTTGTATGTATTGGGAGAGTACCACTTGTACTCACTTTAATATAATTGCTTTCAGAAAAAAAAGAAAAATTCCATGAAAACATAAGAAAATGTTTTTCTCACCCTCTAATTGATTAAACTTTAAAGTTACTACCTTCGTTCCTTTATATAAGAGACAACTCATTTTTTAGGTTCATTGAATAATCAATGTATTTGGTCAATTTATAGACTAGATACATTGATTATTTAATGAACCTAAAAATTGAGTCGTCTCTTATAAAAAGGAACGGAAGTAGTAATAAATAAGAACCATTCAAAATTTAAAAAATGCTCTATGTAATCGATTAGGCCCTCCATCTAATCGATTAAAATTTAAACTTTTGAAATCATCCACCAACACTCTTTAATATATTGCGTCAAAGTCATCTAATTGATTAGAGCAATAACTAATCGATTAGA
Organism: Lathyrus tuberosus; assembly: GCA_022829125.1. Taxonomy (NCBI): domain Eukaryota; kingdom Viridiplantae; phylum Streptophyta; class Magnoliopsida; order Fabales; family Fabaceae; genus Lathyrus; species Lathyrus tuberosus. The sequence goes on along the minus strand of JALAZF010000203.1, from coordinate 3,716,364 downwards.
ACCTATCTATAAAAGGTAAATTTTCCATCTTTATTTTCTCCATCATCTCTCCAATATTCTTCTATCTTCTTGCTACTATTTGTGTGCATTATTCTCATCATCACTCATCACTCCAATGACACCCAAAATAATATGAAGATCATCATGCTCTTCTTCTGAAAGTTATGAATCTAAGTACATCACAATCTCAATTCAAGAAAATTACTTCGACAAGCATTTCATCAACCTCTATATTCTTCAGTTTCACTATGATGATGAAAGTTATTTCATCAATGCCTTCAATCAATCAGAGCTTAAAGAGTTTATTTGAACCAAATCAGAGATGGTATACTCAAGGTTTGTGAAAATATTATTCTCAAATCTTAACTTCAAAAAGAGGTAGTAACATCCTAGGTATTTAAACTCCCAATTTCTATTTCCACTGAAGATTTTGGGGAAGTTGTGGGCCTTTCCTCTAATGGTTCTATCTAATCCTCTGAATCTGATTTGTCGAATGACATGGGTGATTTCAACTTCTACACTATCACTCAATTTCTTCTTGTTGATCCTACGACATTTTATAAGGCCTCTCTCACAGTTGAATATATGACAATGGCTTGTCACCTTATTTTTTTATGTGATTACACATGTGATGATTCTGAGGAAGTTCAATCATGTGCACGTCTTAAGAACTAATGTTGTGGTCATTTTGATTCTTGCTAACAACATTGAAATCAATTGGGCAAATGGGGTAATTCAACACATGTTAGATTGTAAGATGAATGGTGCTTGGCACCCATATGAGGATCTTATCACAAAAATTTCCATTCATGCTGGAATCAATTTAGAAGGGGAGGAATGCGACACATGCTCTTCAAAGATCTTATAATGAACTATAAATCATATGAAGATATCAAACAATGACGAGGTTTAGGTATAGAATGCTTCTGCTGAACAAGCTTCTTAGACTCCCAAACAACCAAAGTCACCAAATCTGGAGGAGTTTGACTATGAGATGCCTCCAACACTTCCCACAAAAGCTCTTCTCAACTTTATCCTAGTAAGCACTCAAGACAACAACATAATGGTTCAGCGAATGTTAGCCAAAGTCTCCTTCATTTTAGAGAACTTGGAAAATACAAGGGTCATAGTTCCTCATAGGTTCTTGAATAATGATGATGATGGTGTCAGATGATAGTTGCTTATTTCCCTTGTTTGTTTTGCTTGTTTTTTATTTATATTTTATTCTTTTTTTTTTTTGAAATTTATTTCACTTTTACCATTTTTTGGTTTTACATGCTGTTTGTATGTTTATCTTTGTTCTAAAATTTTTGATTATGCCAAAAACGGAGAAGTATAATTTTAAAAGGAGTAGAGTATACGCTCTTTATCTGCGAGGGGTAGTTAATCACTCCAATATTTTTCATCTTAATATTTTTGTTTTACCATATTCTCGAAAAATACTTTGTCATCATAAAAAAAGGAAAAATATGATTTTAGATGTTGTACAAAGGGAATATATAAAATCTATCATAAGCATCATCATAATAGAAAAAAGAATTAAAGGAAATCAAAAAGTGAAAGATTATGTTGTTTGGTGCAAGAGATTCAAATGTTATGAACAACATCAAAAGAACCAAAGATAACATCCAAATGAAATTAAAAAGATTTCAAATATTATCATTTAGATAAATTCCTCAATGCATAAAAAATAACTCTGTGATTCAATGAAAAGATACAAAAATGTAGATTAGTTGTGGTTTAGGGTAGTTATGATGTTGACACACAATTTAATTATGTTACCAAATGCAATATTAAATTAGAAAGAAATACTGAGAGTTTATGCAAATATGATATAGCGGTTTGAGTGAGAAGGTTAAAGAAAATGTTATGTTCTGGAAGTTAACATCTAGTTCACGTAACTTGTTGTCTGGAAGATATCATCCAAACACAAAATTTTTATACATTTTTTCCATTTTAGATAAAGAAACCATTGTTGATTGATTAACATAGCAAAATAGACACTTTTAGATTTTTATAAAATTAAAAAAACTTATTGGGTATAATGAACAATTCTAGGCGAAAACACTAAATTATGTTAATCCAACTTATTCGTCATTAATGCTATGACTTAAATCGATGATATTATGAATTTAACATAAGGGTAAGGATTTTCTCCATTTTCTCAAAAGAAATGAAAGTGTTTATTATTATATTTTTCAAGTCAATAAATGATATAAATGCACATATTTGTAAAAGTGATGATATTAATCAAACATTTATGCACCAAAATACTAATAATAGAATCAAAGTATTTGGCCTCAAGTGATAAAGGAGCTTTTGCTAAGAAACGAAGGTTCAGAGAATACCGAATTCGATTTCTAGTGGGAACAATACTTAGTCAGTATCAGCACTTCTCAACACGGGTTCTGAATTACTAGGGTCACTTTCCACTGAGAACCAGAGTACGAAAAGCAAAAAAAAAAAAAAAAAAAAAAACTAGTAACAACCACTTTTATTTCTCTTGAGAGATGAAGATCCCTATTCGTAATGTAGAGATAAATAATAGAATTTGATTGTTTGAATCAACAAATAATTGATGAAATGTAAAGGAAAATGATAAAATTCATTATATTTCATTCTTTCAAATTCTCCATTTTTTATTTCATCCAATTTTAAATCGTGAGATATTGGATCGAACTCTAGTTTTAGCATGCCGTCGAAGTCCGCACACTTGCTGTTGTCAAAGACCTACACGCGGTAGTCGAATTGTGTTCTAGTTTGTAGGAGATCGAATTGGGCCTTGTGTTATGGATCCAATTGTTTAAGTTAGCTTGTACCCTAAGTTAGCTTGTAATGGGTAATTGTTAAAAAGCTCATTAGTTTAGTATGTTAGGTTTATTATAAATAGCATACTAGTCTCTCTTCCTAAGTGTGACAAAACCTTATTAGGTTAAGAGAAGTTAATTGTTGGTATTCACTTGTAATCTTTAAACCCTATTGAGAAAGTGAATAGTAAAACAGTTTAACTAATTCTCTATTCTTCTTCCTCTTTTCTCTTCCTTTGTGAACCCTAATAGGGTTTCATTTGTTTTTCCTTGTTAACCCTAACCCTTGCGTGTTTCTTGCCCATAAAAAAACCGTTAATATTTTGTTTCAAGGTATCGTTTTTCATAACAAATTGGTGCGGTGAGCGTGGAGAAGATGCCTTAAACAAAGTATGAGATTGAAAAGTTCACCGGAGTGAACGATTTCGATCTGTGGCGCTTGAAGAAGAAAGCCCTACTAGTTCAGCAAGATTGTTTGGAAGCGTTGAAGGGAGAGGCAGCCATAGATGTTGCGTTAACAGTAAAAAAAAATACGACCATGATAGAGAAAACCCACAGCGCAATATTGTTGAGTCTTGGTGATAAGGTTCTTCGACAGGTATCAAAGGAGACTACTGCATCGGGGTTTTGGTTGAAACTTGAAAGTTTGTACATGACCAAATCTCTGGTGAATCGACTCTACCTGAAGCAAGCTTTGTATTCATTCAAGATGAGTGAAGATAAAGTTTTGGCTGAGCAGTTGGATATGTTCAACAAGTTGATTCTTGATCTTGAAAATATTGATGTGAAGATCGATGACGAAGATCAAGCACTGTTGCTGTTGTGTGTTTTGCCCAGAACACATGCTCACTTCAAAGAAACTCTCTTGTATGGAAGGGAGTCCCTGAACTTTGAAGAAGTTTAATCAGCCTTGTATTCTAAGGACCTGAACGAACAAAAGGAGCATAAATCTTCGACGGTTGGTGAAGGTTTGGCCGTTAAGGGAAAATTCTTGCGAAAGGATGATAAGTTCGACAAGAAGAAAGGTAAAAGTCAGCAGAAGTCTTATAGTGGCAAAACATCTGGTATTCGATGTTATCACTGTAAAAAGGAGGGTCACACAAGAAAGGTGTGCCCTGAACGCCTAAAAGATCATAGAGGTAAGGATAATGGCAACGCAACCATTGTTCAAGATGACTTCGACTCATCTGATGTCCTTGTAGTTTCAAGTGGCGACTCAAGAAAAGAGTGGATTATGGATTCAGGTTGCACTTGACACATGACTCTAAACAGAGAATTGTTCGAGGAGCTATGTGATCAAGATGGTGGATCGGTGCTGCTGGGAAACAACAAATCCTGCAAAATTACAGGTATGGATCTGTGAGATTCAAGCTCCGTGATGAGTCAATAAGGTTACTGACTGAAGTCAGGTATGTACCTGATTTGAAGAGAAATTTAATTTCTCTTGGTGAATTCGACAGGAAAAGATATGTTTTCCAAGGAGAGAAAAATATCCTAAGAGTCATGAAAGGGTCGAAGGAAGTCTTGAGAGGCGTGAAGAAACAAGGCTTGTATACCTTTGAGGTTGAGGTTGTAAGTGGTTCGACAAATATTGCATCCACAAAACCTGTGTCGAAGACAGAATTATGGCATATGAGATTGGGCCATGTCAGCGAAAGAGGTCTAGTCGAATTGGGGAAGCAGAACCTGCTAGGTGGTGACAAAGTCGAAAAGTTGGAGTTTTGTGAATCTTGTGTATTTGATAAATCCTGTAGGGCGAAGTTTAACAAAGGCAAACAAAGAACACATGGATCCCTGGATTACATTCATGCTGATCTTTGGGGGCCTGCAAGGAATCCTTCACACTCAGGTGCAAGGTATTTTCTATCCATCGTTGATGACTATTCCAGAAATTGGGTATTCATTCAGAAGACGAAGGATGAAACTTTTGAGAATTTCAAAAGTTGGAAGGTTCTGGTCGAAACTCAAACTAGCAGAAAGGTTAAGAGGTGGAGAACCAACAATGGTCTTGAGTTCTGCAATGAAGCATTCGACAGTTACTGTGTTGAGTCTGGGATTGCAAGGCATAAAACTGTAGCAGGTACTCCTCAACAAAATGGCTTAGCTGAGAGATTCAATCGAACAATCCTTGAAAGGGTTAGATGTATGTTGGTTAGTGTTGGATTGAAGAAGGTGTCTTAGGCGGAGGCTGTTTCGACAACAGCTTATCTGATAAATATATGTTCCTCGACTACCTTGGGAATGAAGACACCTGAAGAATTTTGGTCGGGACATCCACCTAGTCTCGACAGACTGAGAGTATTTGGATGTGTGGCCTATGCTCATATTAGGCAAGACAAGGTCGAACCTAGAGCTCTGAAATGCATGTTTATGGGATACCCTGAAGGAGTCAAAGCTTATAGGCTATGTTTCCTAGAGCCAGGTCACAGGAGGTGTATCACTAGTTGAGATGTAGTTTTCAATGAAACTGAGATGGCTTTCAAGAAAACTAATGATGCTGACGAAGAGTTGGAACAGGGAGAGATTCCTATTGAGGTGGAGCATGTTGATGCTAAATTGCGTACCCCAGATGAAGTCGAGGAAGAAGCTGAAGATGCTGTCGAAGATGAGGAGACTGATAATGACTACCTCCTAGCAAGAGACAGGTCGAGGAGAGTCATCAAGCCACCTCAGAGACTTAGGTATGCATATCTTATAGCTTATACCTTAATCTCTGTAAGTGAGGTTCTGGACGAAGAACCTAGAGACCATAAGGAAGTTATGAGGAGTCGAAAGAAGAATGAATGACTGAAGCCCATGGATGATGAGATGAAATCTCTTCATGACAACAACACATGGAAACTGATCAAGAAACCTGCTGGAGCCAGGTTAGTCAGTTGTAAATGGATTTTTAAAGTTAAGGAAGGAATCGAAGGAGTGGCGTCGAAGAGATACAAGGCAAGGTTGGTTGCTAGGGGGTTCACTCAGAAAGAAGGTGTCGACTTCAATGATGTGTTCTCTCCTATTGTGAAGCACAGGTCCATTAGAATGTTGCTTGCCATGGTGGCACAGTTCTACCATAAACTGGAACAGATGGATGTGAAGACTGCGTTCTTGTATGGTGATCTAGATGAAACAATCCTGATGAGGCAACCTGAAGGGTATGTCGAAAAGAGGAAGGAAGATTATGTGTGCAAACTGAAGAGATCTTTATATGAACTGAAACAATCTCCTCGACAGTGGAATAGGAGATTCGACAAGTTCATGGCACGCATAAGTTTCATTAGAAGTCAGTTCGACCACTGTGTTTACTTCAGATTTCAACCTGGTAATTCATTTATTATTTTGTTGCTTTATGTGGATGATATTCTAATAGTAAGCAACAATGTCGAAGATGTAATGAGGGTGAAGGCTGAACTCAATAAGGAGTTCGACATGAAGGATCTGGGAGCTATGTCCAGGATTCTTGGGATTGACATCCGAAGATAGAAAGCAGTCAAAATTATGCTTATCTCAAGAGGCATGCCTACGAAAGATTCTCCAAAAGTATGGTATGTCGAATTCAAAGCCTGTTGTGACTCCGACAAACCCTTAATTCAAGCTGAATATAGATCAGTGTCCCAGTACTGATGTCGAAAAAGCTTATATGAATAATATTCCATATGCTAATATAGTGGGTTCTTTGATGTATGTTATAGTCTGTACTAGACCTAACATAGCATATGCAGTAAGTCTTGTAACCAGGTACATGGCGAATCCTGGAAAGGCTCACTGGCAAGCATTGAAGTGGATTTTAAGGTACATAAATGGGTTTTTGAATAGAGTCCTAATTTATGGTGGAGCCTTGGGTGAAGATAGTAAAGTAGCAATCGAAGGGTATGTCGACTCTGATTATGCAGGTTGTATGGATTCCATAAAATCTATTTCTGGATATGTTTTCACTATGTTTGGGACAACAATCAATTAGAAAGCAACACTTCAGAAGGTTGTTGCCTTATCAACCACTGAAGCATAATATACCGCCCTAACTGAAGCTGTATAGGAAGCATTGTGGCTTGAAGGTTTTGCAAAGGAGCTGAAACTTCAAGGTCCAGTTATCACTGTTAAATGTGATAGTCAAAGTGCAATACACCTGTTGAAGAATTTAGCCTATCATGAGCGAACCAAGCACATTGATGTGAGGTTGCATTTCGTCATAGGGGTAATCGAGCGTGGAGAAGTCCAAGTGCTGAAGGTTTCGACAGATCATAATGATGCTGATATGATTACCAAGACGTTGCCCAATTGCAAGTTTTTCCACTGTATGCAGTTGATAAAGTTGCATGAAGAAAGCTAGTTTATTTCTTGAGGATATAAAGTTAGATCCAAGGTAGAGATTTGTGAGATATTGGATCGAACTCTAGTTTTAGCATGCCATCGAAGTCCGCTCACATGCTGTTGTCGAAGACCTACATGCTGTAGTCGAATTGTGTTCTAGTTTCTAGGAGATCGAATTATGGATCCAATTGTTTAAGTTAGCTTGTACCCTAAGTTAGCTTGTAATGAGTAATTGTTAAAAATCCCATTAGTTTAGTATGTTAGGTTTATTATAAATAGCATACTAGTCTCTCTTCCTAAGTGTGACAAAACCTTATTAGGTTGAGAGAGGTTAATTGTTGGTATTCACTTGTAATCTTTAAATCCTATTGAGAAAGTGAATAGTAAAACAGATTTAACCAATTCTCTATTCTTCTTCCTCTTTTCTCTTCCTTTGTGAGCCCTAATAGGGTTTCATTTGTTTTTCCTTGTTAACCCTAACCCTTGGGTGTTTCTTGCCCATAAAGAAACTGTTAATATTTTGTTTCAAGGTATCGTTTTTCATAACATAAATGTATATAATGAAATGAGATATTATAGCTAAAAAAAAGAATGAGAAATTATTCACAAAATAATCAAACAATAAATTGAAATCTATTCTATTTCACTCTACTATGCTCCTTTTCACTCTATCCTAGTTTTTTTTTCGTTTCACTTATAATATATTTGAATTGATAGTAGGAGGTGGAATATAATAAAATAGAATAATAATTAATGAGATTTTATTGTTTATTACAAATAATGAATGAAGTGGAATGAAGATCAATGAAACTCCATCCAATTTAAATTTTCATTTTCATTTTTATTTGATTTGGAGTGTATACAATATGATGAGATATTTTTAATAAAATATTCAAACAATAGAAAAACATCTATTCATCCGTTTTTAAATAATGTCGTTTTAGTAAATTAAATTTGTTTCAAAATAAATATCTTTATCTCTTTTCAATGTAAAAATAATTGTTATTTTTTCAATTGTCTTTTAATGCACACTACTTTTAATATATTTATAAGATTAATTTAGTAAATGAACAATATCTTATAACAAAATTATTACATTTTTTAATTAATGTACAAAAACTTTAAACGAAACACATTTTGAAACAGAACAAGTATATTCCATTCTACTGTGTTACTGCATTATTGCATTATGTTTCATCAATCCAAAGATATTTATTCTCCATTAAATTATGTTTGGATTGATGAAATAAAATGATATTAATTCAAGTCTCATTATTTGAATTAATTAAAATTGGATAGAAGGAATGAAATAATGCATTTCATCGTATTTCATCACTACATCAATTTTTTGTATTCATCTACTCCCTCCGGTCACTATTATAAGCAAAAAAAAAATACTTTAAATTTTGGTCACTATTTTAAGCAAAAGTCATTAACTTTCAAAGTAATTAATGCTTATATTACTAGTATACCCCTAATTTAATTCAATAGCATTTAATGTTGGTAGTTGATTCATCAAATATAATTAAGGATATGGTTAATACCCATTTTCACCCCTGCCATATAGGTGAGATTTGAAAAACCCCCATAGGAAAAAAAAACTTGCATAAAATACCCTGACTTATCAAAATTATTTCATGGTAGACCTTTTGCACGCCACATCACCAAAATTGCTTATGTGTCATTTTTTTTCTTCATAATGGGTTAATGGTGAGTTGCAATGTCCAAAATACCCCTAAGTCCAAAAACATTAACTTAATCTTCTTCCTTCCACAAGTTGTCCAGGTTTTGTGCCCTAAAATACTAGAGCAAACCTTTGCACATCTTCATCGCATCCAGTCTTCTTCTTCATCGCAACCCTTTGTATCTTCTTCATATCATCTTCATCTCATCTCGTCTTATTCTTCAATCGAAATCATGAGCAAACAAGTATGCTCAAACTCTAGCACATCTTCTAATGGAAGCAAAATTCCAAGATGCGGCCATAATATGAAGATGAAGATGTTTGTTTCAAAATCGATGGCAAATCCTGGCAGAAAGTATTGGAAGTGCAAGTTTTGGGGAAAAGAAGATGACTGCAACTTATTCCATTGGGATGACGAGTTTTTTGGTGGAGAAGAAACAACTTTCATGGAAGGAGAGATTGTAGATCTAATGAGCAAAATGGAGATAGCTTTTACCAAGGAGATTGAAGAATTAAAAAGGAATGTGTCTAGCTTAAGGATTAGGATCAACTTTGTAATAGTTGTGCTTGTTGCCTCATGTATTTTTTTTTCTTTTTGGGTCGTGTAACAAATTAGGATCAATGTAATGTAATGAAGTTTATTGCACTGTAATGAAGCTTATTGCACTGTAATTGTTGTTTTTGGTTATGAATCAAATTTGTTACAGCTTTGTACTATTGCCAAGTTATTGTATACATTGTTGTATTTGATGTCTTGAGTGTTAAAACTCTTGGTAATGTTATTGTATAGCTTGTTGTAACTAGATGTCTTGTGTTTACTAGTATACATTGTTTTGACAACAGACCACAAGACTGATATCAGTAATGTTCCTAATTACTAGATGTCTGCTTAGCATAACACAAGAAGATTAACATAATAACTAGATGTCTCAAATACTCCATGTGGCATAAGCAGAACAAACTATTACAGATGTCTTGTGTTTACTATTATACATTGTTACAGCTTTGTACTATTGCCAAGTTATTGCATACATTGTTGTATTTGATGTCTTGAGTGTTAAAACTCTTGGTAATGTTATTGTATAGCTTGTTGCAACTAGATGTCTTGTGTTTACTAGTATACATTGTTTTGACAGCAGACCACAAGACCGATATCAGTAATGTTCCTAATTAATAGATGTCTCAATAGCAGAACACAAGAAGATTAACATAATAACTAGATGTCTCAAATACTCCATGTGGCATAAGCAGAACAAAGTATTACAGAACAAAACATAGTTTTAACAAAACAGAACAAAGTAATACAGAATGTCAAAGTATTACACAAAAAAACATGGCTGTTCAATATCCTCCCAAAGTATTACACAAAATAGTCATAATGTTCCTAATTACTGAGTCATTCTCCTCTCAATATCCTCCCACTTGTTTTTTTCTGCACAGATGCCTCTTCATCTAACATCAAAGGTGCTTCAGGTGTTGAACCAACTCCACCAATTTGTCTTGCATTCCTCACCTCCTCCAATCTCTCACTGCACCTCTTTTTCTTCACAACAGATTGAGTAACACTCTTCTTCTTTGCAACCTTTTTTTCTTAGCAACAGGGTGAGTAACAGGCTCAGTTGTAGGCACATCAACTCTGCATGTTACAGGTGCAGCAGATGCATTGTTGGCAGGTGTTGGATTTACTACCTGTGATTGTTGCTCTTCAAATGCATTCATCATGTCATCCAGCATATCATTAATGTCTGCTTTATTCATTTCTTAGACAATTGTTTCAGCAACATTATTTTGTGCATCATCATTTCCTTGGTCAGTATTTGGTGCATGCTCATTATCAGTTGGTGGGGCATTCTCATTGTCAGTTGGTGGAGCAGATGTGGATGGCTTAGTCCTTGGTGTTTTTCTCTGCAAGAACATTAATACAACAACAGAATGTAAGAAGATTAACATAACATCAGAATGTAAAGGAAATATCAAGCATTGTTGTTATACCTTTCTCTTCAATGCATTAGGATCCTGCACATTGCTTTGACACTTTCTTGAGTTATGGCCAAATTTGTCACACTTTGTGCATCTATATGTTACTCCAAATCTCCTCAGCCTTGCCCTACTTTCATCATGCTCTCTAATCCTTAACTTCTTAGGCCTTCCTGGACCCTTCTTATACTGAGGTAGCAACATGTTCTCAACATCCACTGCAGGCCACATGTCCATACCATTAATTGGACTAACATTGTTTTCATAGCAAGTTTTGTAAGCATCCCTCATGTAACAAGGGTCAACAAATGCCTCAGGGTCCAAAGATGTGACCTTGATGGACAAAGTTTCCACCGTGATGGAAAATGACTCCAAACACACCCATTTCTGCAAATACAAATCAAACCAGCAATGAACAACACCGAAAATCTAAATGCAGGAAAACATCAACAAAATAGGTAAATATCATACCTTTTTCGTATCAACAGACGCGATTCCTAGAGTCAATGGAAGAAGACGGACTGGTTTCGAACGAACAAGGCGGAGTGAAAGTGATGAACTGTCAATGGAAGAAGACAAACTGGTTATAAACCTAATTGTTAGGGTTGGAAACGAGACAAATGAAATGTCTTGATTTTCAACTATGAAATGTTTTTGGACTTAGGGGTATTTTGGACATTGCAACTCACAATTAACCCATGTGGCATTTAAATTTAAAAGAAAATATGAAAAAAATGACACATAAGCAATTTTGGTGATGTGGCGTGCAAAAGGTCTGCCATGAAATAATTTTGATAAGTCAGGGTATTTTATGCAAGTTTTTTTTTTCTAAGGGGGTTTTTCAAATCTCGCCTATATGGCAGGGGTGAAAATGAGTATTAACCCTTAAGGATATTATAGTAAATTTTACTCTAATTATATATGAAATCAAGAAAATTAATTATACTTAATTAATTTTCTTAATTAGTGTAAAAGTATTTATTTTTGTTTATAATTGTGACCGGAGAGAGTATTTAGATGGAATGATACAATTGTTTTCTTCCGTCATAAAATATCCAAAAATGAAATAAAATATTTATTTCATTCCACTCTATTTGGGTGGTTGGTCGTGCAATGCTATGCAGTATCTCAAATCCACGACGTTGCTGTTATCACCACAACCCTTGAAATTCTCATACGGTTCTCTCAAGCACACCAAATGCTTCTCTTCTTTATCATCTTCAACCGTTTCTCCTTGGTCCGGTCTCCATTCATGGAGGCACAGTCCCCTCAACGAGAATCGCAACTGGGGTCCACTCGGTCCTCACCCCGCACCGGAACCCGACCTCAACGACTCCCCTTTCGGTGAAGCTTCTTCATTGGCTGAGTTTGGTTCCATTGTTCTTTCTACTATCGACCCTCTCACCAAGTCCCATCTCTCCCACGTCGCTTACTCCCTCTGGCGCCGCCACAATCTTCCTATCGGCCTCTCTGATCCTCCATCTCGACCTGCCCGACCCGAAAAGCCTATACTGGTTCGTTCTATCTTTCGCCCGCCACGTGTTTGTTTTAATTCCTGAATTGCGTATTTCATGACCCGTTTTCATTTTTGTCAACACAAAGTTGATAAAATAGTAACTTGAATAAAAAGTTTAGGTTCAAATTGTAATTCTTTAAATAGATTGAGTTTTGCCATAATGTATTGGGATTCATGTTGATACTTGAGTTTGGGGTTCATATTCAAAATAAATAAACGTAGTGATTATGTCAATTAGATTCAGTTTTATTTCGAATTTAGATAGGACTTGCTTGTGTTGCAAGATACTGGTAATCTTGGTAAGATGTATAATGAGTTGGCTTCTTTGATTTCAGGTTTCTCCTAGGGAAATTCCTGCTCCTAAAAATTCGGGTTTGCCTCTGAATGCTTATTTGCTTCATAATCTAGCCCATGTGGAACTCAATGCAATTGATTTGGCTTGGGATACTGTTGTTCGATTTTCTCCCTATAGTGATCTTCTTGGGGAGGGGTTCTTTGCGGATTTTGCTCATGTTGCTGATGATGAGAGTCGTCACTTCTCTTGGTGTTCACAGAGGCTTGCTGAACTGGGTTTCAAGTAAGGGCAATTTAGTTGTTACTTCGATATATGGCCAAAACTAGTTGATTGTGCTGCTCTTTTAATTTTCGCTTCTGTTTTCAAATTAGATATGGAGATATGCCAGCTCACAATTTGCTATGGAGAGAATGTGAGAAATCATCAGACAATGTTGCTGCACGTTTGGCAGTGATCCCACTAGTCCAGGTAACTCTCCTGGGTATGCCTTCAATCTTCCATTTAGGTCTCAAGTAGAGGCGTTCCACCACATTGTGGTCGTCGGCATCATTTAAAGTAAAAAAATGCGTAGTAAATATGATGACACCACTATTCATGGGTTTGCAATTCATTTTTGTTTGAGTGTATCAGCTATAAAATATGTAGCGAGTTGAAATACTCGTACTGAATTGATAATGAGCAATACTTTATGCTTTGTATGACTCTAATACGCTTAGGCATGATTGTCTATTTAAATAATATTTTCCAGTCTTTTGTGAGTTGAAATTGATGTACTACAACTGCAAAAATTGTTAGGGAAGTGTGTATTTTAGTGAAGGTTTGTAGAGGTCTCTTATATACAACCTGATTGTATAGGGCTCATTGATAACTTCCTGTTTGAAAATATGATGATTGGCACGAGTCCATAACCATTTTTGCATCATTTTGTTGTTGCTGACTTTGTATCTTACTTTTCAGTTTTCACAAAGTATTACCTTTTAGGAATGTGGAAATGTTTAGTAAAATACTAGAATGAACAAAAATGCTTTTCCTCTATTGGTTCCTTACCACATAGACTGCTCTATTCCCCCCGTACCATATTATAAGCAAATTTTACCTCTTTAGATTCATTAAATAATTGATGAATATGGTCTATATATATGCTGGGTCATCAATTTGGGGATTTAACACGAGGGAGTGGGTCATCAATTTGGGGGTTTAACACGATGGAGCATTTTTTTACTGCAAATTTTACCTCTTTAGATTCATTAAATAATTGATGAATATGGTCTATATATATGCTGGGTCATCAATTTGGGGGTTTAACACGAGGTATTAGAGTATATGCTAGAGTTAGTAATGCTGCCAGGTCAGCAAGTTTGTTATCAGTCATAACTAACTATTAGAGTTAGTTATGCTGAGCTGTCCTATATCAGTTAGATCTAGCTTTGTATAAATAGCAGTGTGCTTGTATCATTTCAGATTGAGAAATATTCAAAACAATTCTATTCTCCTCTAGAATGTTCCATTTCTCAAACTCTATTATGGTAGCATGAGCTTGTGATCTATCACAACCATGGCTTCCTCTGCAACTCCAGTACCTTCGTCCTCACCGGAAAATAATTCTCCGGCGAGTGGCACCACATCTTCCACTTCAAACGCAGCAGCTTCATCCTTGAAGAATGCGTTCAAGACTTTTGCGCAACAAATCAGCATCAAGCTTGATAACAACAATTTTCTCTCTTGGACGCAACAAGTAGAAGGTATAATCCGCATCCACAAACTTCACCGTCACCTTGTGAATCTTGTCATTCCTCCTCGTTATCTCTCCACAGCAGATCGTGCTTCAGATCTGGAAAACCCTGAGTATGTGCAGTGGCATCAAGAGGATTCTCTCCTCTTCACGTGGTTGCTCATAACGCTTTCTGATGTGGTTCTTCCTCGTGTTGTGAGGTCTGTTCATGCTCACGAAGTTTGGACTGTGATTGATCAGTTCCAACGGACTCAGATCTATGCAAAATCTCGCCAACTACGATTTGAGTTACGCACCATGGAGAAAGGTGATCGCACCATCGCACAATACCTAGGTCGCATTCAACAAATCATTGATATCTTGGAATCCATTGGTGATCCAGTTTCGCATCGTGATCACCTTGAAACGATTGTTGATGGATTACCTCAAGAGTACCAAGCCCTAGCTTCTATCATCCAATACCGTGACCAACCGTGTGAGATTGTCGTTGCTGAGACAATGCTTCTCTCTCATGAAGCTTGTTTGGAACTATCTACACGAGTCGCATCTCATGATGCACTCGCTGTCAATCTTACGCAAGGATCTGTGACGCAACCATCATCTGAATCGCCTTCGTCCACTGTTTCGGAGGCGACGGGTCAAAACACTGTTGCGGAGGCTCAATCGCAGTTCACCGGCAATCGCGGTGGTCGTGGTGGTCGCTTCGCACGTGGTGGTAGATCCAAGGTTCAGTGTCAGATTTGTGCTAAAACTGGACATGATGCTAAGGTATGCTACTTCAGGCTCTCTGTTCCTGCTTCTGGACCTAATCAATGGCGTGCTCCAAGTGTGGTAACTGCTCCTATGGCAAACTTTGCTGTTCCATGGTTCCAAGGTATTCCTCCAGCACAAGTACCACACCACTGGATGCCTCCTCCTCAGTGGCGTGGTCCTGCACAAGGATTTCTTGCTACTCCTTCTAGCTCCAATCAAACTGTCAAACAACCTCAAGCCTATATTGCAGGCACAGATGTGGCATCATTGGCTGGTAATTCTCAGTGGTATGCAGATTCTGGAGCTACGCACCATGTAACAAATTCTGCTGATCACTTTCTTGACAGTATTTCTACTTCAGGATCAGATCAAGTCATGCTTGGTAATGGTAAAGGTCTGTCCATTACTTCTATTGGTAACACATCTTTTACACCTGCACACAAACCACATGTCACACTTGCCTTGAATAACTTGCTGTTAGTGCCTCAAATCACAAAGAATCTGATTTCTGTTAGTCAATTTGCACGTGACAACAAGGTATTCTTTGAGTTCCATCCTAATTATTGTGTTGTTAAATCTCAGGCTACTTCTGAAATTCTGCTGCAAGGAACACTTGGAAAAGATGGTCTCTACACATTTGGCAACCTCACAGCTACTTCTAATTCCACCAATAAGTCACCTCATGTGCACACACTCACAAGTTCTACTGTCCCTACAGTTTCTTTAAATGCTAGTACAAATAATGTGACTGGTTTAGGCTTGTCTGTATATTCTCAATGGCATAACAGATTGGGGCATCCTCATCATGAGGTCCTCAAAGCTGTTCTTACCAAATGTAATATCCCTATTCCACATCAATCCAAATTAGATTTCTGTACTGCTTGCTGTTTGGGTAAAGTTCATAGGCTACCATCACATGCCTCATCTACACAATATTTTGCTCCCTTTGAATTATTATATGCAGATGTGTGGGGTCCAGCTCCTATGCCTTCTATCTCTGGTTTCAAATACTTGCTCACTATTGTGGACGCTTTCACCAAGTTTACTTGGGTTTTTCTCATGACTCAGAAATCAGAGGTATCATCTATATTCAAACTGTTTATGGCACATCTCTCCACTCAGTTTAGTCATAGACTTAAAGCCTTACAAACTGATGGAGGTGGAGAATTTCAGCCTCTCACTCCTGTTCTGGCAGCACAAGGCATTACTCACAGATTTACTTGTCCTCACACACACCATCAAAATGGTGCTGTTGAGAGGAAACACAAACATGTTGTAGAAACAGGTCTTACACTTTTGGCACAAGCATCTCTTCCCTTAAAGTTTTGGGACTATGCTTTTCAGGCAGCTGCCTATCTTATTAACAAGATGCCTACTCTAGTGCTAACTATGAAGTCTCCTTATCACATGCTATACAACACTGACCTTGATTACAAGGCTCTTAGAGCCTTTGGCTGTGCATGTTTTCCTCACCTTAGACCATATAACTCACACAAGTTTGCATTTCATACCAAGGAATGTGTTTTCCTTGGCTACTCACCTCATCACAAGGGATATAAATGCATGGCCTCAGATGGGAAGCTTTACATCTCCAAGGATGTAATCTTCAATGAGTCAAGATTCCCCTATATGCAGTTGTTTCACAAAGGTACAAACATTCCTCCTACTCAACCATCTATATCAGTACCAGTTCCTCTCTCTTTTTCACCCTTTCCTTCAAACACTCCTCTTACTACCAATAATCTACCTAAACCAATTCCTCTAACTGCAGTTCCTATCTCCTCTTCTCCAACTGCATATAATTCCTCTCTATCACCATCATCTCCTCAGCCTTCTATTCCAACCACTCTTACTGGCTCCTCATCAACCAGTTCGCCTTCAGTATCTAGTTTAGAACATATTCCCATAGCGCAACCATTTTCTCACAATACTCGCTCTATGATCACAAGGTCTAAAGCTGGAATTGTGCAACCAAGACTTCACCCTACTCTACTTTTGACTGAACTAGAACCAACCTCCTATAAAATGGAACTCAAAGATCCTAAGTGGTTGGAGGCTATGAAAGCTGAATACAATGCTCTTTTACACAATCAAACCTGGACTCTTACTGATCTTCCTCCAGGTAGAAAAGCCATAGGGTGTAAATGGGTGTTCAGGATTAAGCAAAATCCTGATGGCTCAATTCTCAAATACAAGGCCAGACTGGTGGCCAAGGGGTTTCATCAAGTTCAGGGCTTTGATTTTCAAGAAACCTTTTCACCAGTAGTTAAGCCTGTTACAGTCAGGGTAGTTCTCACCTTAGCTCTTACTAGGCAGTGGCAAATCACTCAGCTGGATGGCAACAATGCCTTCTTAAATGGCATTCTCACTGAGGAAGTCTATATGCAACAACCTCCTGGGTTTGTGCAGGCCAATTCCACATCTGTCTGTAAATTAAACAAAGCCATCTATGGCTTAAAACAAGCACCCAGGGCATGGTTTGAAAGACTCACCAGTGCTCTGCACTCTCTTGGGTTTATTTCCAGCAAACGTGACCCCTCTCTGTTTATTCTTGCCACCTCCACTTACACTATCTTCATGCTAGTGTATGTAGATGACATAATTGTCACTGACAGTTCACCCACCCATATTCAGCAACTAGTGACTAAACTCAATGCTCAGTTTTCTCTCAAACAGCTTGGTGATCTCAACTATTTCTTGGGTATTGAGGTATCTAAAACCTCTCAAGGTGGTCTCTTTTTGTCCCAAACTAAATATATCAGAGATCTTCTAGCCAGGACCAACATGAATGAAGCCAAAAGCTTGCCCACTCCTATGGTTTCCAATCTCAAGCTGACTAAAGAAGGTTCAGACTACTTACAGGATCCTACTTACTATAGATCTGTGGTAGGAGCATTGCAATATGCCACTATCACAAGACCTGAAATTAGATTTGCAGTCAACAAAGCTTGTCAATTCTTGTCACAGCCTATGCAGAGTCATTGGGTGGCAGTCAAAAGAATTCTTAGATATCTCAGGGGCACTCTTCATCATGGCCTACAGATGCTACCCTGCAGTTCATCTCAATCCCTTCCAGTTACTGCATTCTCTGATGCTGACTGGGGTTCTGATCCTGATGATAGGAAGTCAACCTCAAGGTCACGCATCTTTCTTGGCCCTAACCTAGTGTCATGGTGGTCTAAAAAGCAAACACTGGTAGCAAGGTCCAGCACTGAAGCTGAATATAGGAGCCTGGCCAGCACTGCTTCAGAAGTCCTCTGGATTACATCTTGTTAAAATACAAGAGACTAAGAGACATATGAATAAACCGTGTGTTTTGAAAAGCACTACGGAGACATTATTATATATAGATAGATTACAACTAATTACATGATATAGTCGATGTGGGACTATTCTATATACAAATATTCTTAACACTATATATATTTACAAATATCAACACTCCCCCTCAAGCTTGAGCATATAAGTCAAATGCACCAAGTTTGTTACATATATAGTTAGTTCTGGGGCTTCGTAGGGATTTTGTAAACACATCTGCCAATTGATCATTAGAGTTGACAAAGCTTGTGACGATGTCGCCTGACTCGATCTTCTCTCTGACAAAGTGACAGTCTATCTCAATATGTTTGGTCCTCTCATGGAAGACTGGATTTGAAGCAATGTGCAATGCAGCTTGATTATCACAAATAAGTGTCATTGGTCTTGCTTCTTCAATTTGAAGTTCCTTGAGCAACTGTTTTAACCAAATAAGTTCACATGTTGCCATTGCCATGGCCCTATACTCTGCCTCGGCGCTTGATCTTGCAACTACATTTTGTTTCTTACTCTTCCAGGATATAAGGTTTCCTCCAACAAGTACACAATACCCAGAGGTGGATCGTCTATCAATGGGTGACCCTGCCCAATCAGCATCGGAGTATCCAACTATCTGGGTATGTCCTTTATCCTCATACACAAGACCTTTTCCTGGAGCACATTTGATGTATCTCAGAATCCGGATAACAGCATCCATGTGTTCTTGACAAGGGGAATTTAAGAATTGACTTACCACACTGACTGCAAAAGAAATGTCCGGACGAGTGACTGTGAGATAATTCAACTTTCCGACCAATCTCCTATATCTTCCTGAGTCAGATAAAGGCTCCCCCTGATTGGGTAGAAGTTTAACACTTGGATCCATAAGAGTATCGGCTGGTTTAGCATTTAACAAACCTGTTTCTTCCAAAATATCCATAGCATATTTCCGCTGAGAAATCACCAAACCATCTTTAGATTGGGCTACTTCAATACCCAAGAAATAACGAAGTTTACCAAGATCTTTTGTCTGAAATTGTTTCGAGAGATGTTGTTTCAACTGAAGTATTCTCTGCTGATCACTACCAGTTATGACAATGTCATCTACATACACAATAAGATAAATACACCCTTGGGGTGAGTGATGATAAAAAACAGAATGGTCAGCTTCACTACGGATCATACCAAACTGTTGTACTACAGTGCTGAATCTGTCAAACCAAGCTCTCGGAGATTGCTTAAGACCATAAAGAGACCTGTGTAGCCTACAAACCATATTCGATGACTCCCCCTGAGCAACAAACCCAGGTGGTTGCTCCATATATACTTTCTCTTCAAGATCACCATGTAAGAATGCATTTTTGATGTCAAGTTGATGAAGAGACCAATGTCGAATGGCTGCAATGGCTAGAAGAAGTCTAACAGATGCCATCTTGGCTACAGGCGAAAAGGTATCACTATAATCCAACCCAAAAATCTGAGTGTATCCTTTAGCTACCAAGCGAGCTTTAAATCGATCAATCTTACCATCTGGACCAACCTTCACTGTATAAAGCCAACGACAACCTACTAAAGATTTTCCATGGGGTAGAGGAACCAGTTCCCAGGTACCACTGCTTTGAAGAGCACACATTTCATCAATCATTGTTTGCCTCCACTCAGGGTGAGATAATGCTTCACCTGGAGTTTTAGGAATAGAAACAGAAGACAAAGAAGACAAACAAGTATACTGCAAAGGGGAAAGACAATGATAACATAAATCAATATAATGTGGAGAAGGATTTCGTGTTTGACGTATACCTTTTCGAAGGGCAATCGGAAGATCAGACTCAGGTTGCAGGATCGGATCCGGTGATGGCGAAAGCGTCGGAGGAGAGTCTGTAGTGACCTCAGGGATAGGTACGACTTCAGGGACATGTACGACTTCAGGGACAGGTACGACTTCAGGGACAGGTACGACAGACGTTGGGTGACGACGCTGATATGTTTGAAGTGGGCGAGGAGTGCGGGGGTCAACCGTAGGGGTATCTAGTGGGTCAGGTTCCCTAGAATGATGGGGGATAATGACAGATGGGACTTCCGGAAGAGGTGTGGGAATACTTTCCTGAAGGGGTTCCGGAGTTGCTTGACTGGACTCGAAATATGGAACAGACTCGAAGAAGGTAACGTCGGCTGATATGAGGTATCGTTGTAGAGTATGTGAATAACAACGATACCCTTTTTGGGATCGATGATAACCAAGAAAGACACACTTTAGTGATCGAGCTGATAATTTATCAAGACCAGGGGAAAGATTGTGTACAAAACATGTGGACCCGAAGACTCGCGGAGGAATTGGGTGAAGTGGGGAATTGGGAAAAAGGATTGAATGAGGGATTTTATTGTTAAGGACAGATGAGGGCATGCGATTTATAAGGTAACATGCTGTTAGCACAGCATCCCCCCAAAACCGAAGTGGAACATTACCATGGAGAAGTAGGGTCCGAGTGGTTTCTACGAGATGCCGATTTTTGCGTTCGGCTACACCGTTTTGTTGAGGTGTGTGAGGACAAGATGTTTGATGGAGAATACCATTGTGTGACATAAAATTTTGAAATTGTTGGGATAAATATTCACGGGCATTGTCACTTCTTAAGGTACGGATAGACACACCGAATTGAGTTCTTATTTCTCGATAAAATTGTTCAAAAATAGAAAATAATTCAGATCTATTCTTCATTAAAAATAACCACGTGCAACGTGAAAAATCATCAATAAAGGTGACAAAATACCTAGACTCAAGAGTAGAGACAGTACGCGAGGGACCCCAAACATCAGTGTGAACTAAAGCAAAAGGGGACGAAGCTCGTTTGTTGACTCGATTGGGAAATTGACTACGAGTGTGTTTCCCTAACTGACACGACTCACAATGTAAATTAGATACCTTCGATAAATTTGGCACCAACTGATGTAATTTGGAAAGACTGGGATGACCTAACTGAGCATGGATAGTGAGTGGAGAATCTTTGGCTAAGCATGTCTGAGATGACAATGAGAGGTAATAAAGGCCTTGAGACTCATATCCGACGCCAATCGTCCGACCCGAATTCCGATCCTGCAGGATAACATTATTATTAGTGAAGGTGACACTACAATCAAGAGAACGAGTTAAACGACTGACTGAAAGTAAATTAAAAGGACAATTAGGTACATAGAGGACAGAAGTAACAGAGAGAGAAGGTAGAATTTGAATAGTACCAATCCCTTCGGATCGGGTTTGAGAACCATTGGCAGAAGTTATAGTAGGTAACAAACCAGAGGTAGAGAAGGAAGAAAATTTTTTTTTATTACCAGTAACATGATCAGACGCACCAGAATCAAGGACCCAAGGTCGAAGAGATGATTGAGAGAGGCAAACAGATGAATTACCAGTGTGTGCTACCGTAACAGTAGAATCTGAGTTCTGATAATTCTGATACCACCTGAGGAAATCATCATAGTTTGGCGTAAAGTTCTGAGTAGTAGCCATGAGTATCTGAAGAGAGAAAATATCACGCGATCGGAAGTTTGCCGGAAGGTCACCGGGAATAGTAGCGACGGCGGCGGATGGCGGTGGGGTCGGCTTTCTGAAACGTCGCGACAACAGTAACAGCGGCAGTGGCGGCAGGGTGGTTACCGGAGAATTTTGAAAAGTGAGAGGCAAACCGGAGTGACAACACGGTTTGCAAAAAGAAAATTTTCTCACCGGAAGACAGTGGGTCAACCGGGTAAACCACGGCGAAAAAAGAATTGCCTCTTAGCAGGCTCTAGATACCATGTTAAAATACAAGAGACTAAGAGACATATGAATAAACCGTGTGTTTTGAAAAGCACCATGGAGACATTATTATATATAGATAGATTACAACTAATTACATGATATAGTCGATGTGGGACTATTCTATATACAAATATTCTTAACACTATATATATTTACAAATATCAACACATCTCTTCTTACTGAATTAAAGGCACCCTCACGAAAGCCTATTCTTCTCTGTGACAACTTGAGCACCGTGGCTCTCTCTCACAATCCAATCCTCCATGCCAAAACTAAGCACATGGAGTTAGACATCTTTTTCCTAAGAGAAAAGGTGCTCAATAACACGCTAGTTATCAAGCACATCTCAGCAGTCATGCAAACTGCAGACATTCTGACCAAACCTCTTTCTGCTCTTAGGTTTCTCAGCCTCAGAGATCAGCTCAAAGTTCTTGACAAATCCTCTCTTCAGTGTCAGCAAATGGCTCTCTCAGGGAGCAGCACCATTTGAGGGGAAAATATTAGAGTATATGCTAGAGTTAGTATAGTGTTAGTAATGCTGCCAGGTCAGCAAGTTTGTTATCAGTCATAACTAACTATTAGAGTTAGCTATGCTGAGCTGTCCTATATCAGTTAGGTCTAGCTTTGTATAAATAGCAGTGTGCTTATATCATTTCAGATTGAGAATGATTCAATACAATTCTATCCTCCTCTAGAATGTTTCTTTTCTCAAACTCTATTACGAGGGAGTGGGTCATCAATTTGAGGGTTTAACACGAGGGAGCGTTTTTTTACTGTTTCTTTATAAGCAACACACCTTGTGAAAGACACCACATACTCACCCAAAACCTTAAAGTGATAAGTGTGTGGGTTCTTTCACTTTTAAATGCCCAAGTCTCCACCTTTCTAATAAATGTGAGACTTCCCCACACTCTGTTTCTCAACACTTTCAACTCACTTGTTTTTCTCAACAATATAAACCAGATACATTAATTATTCAATGAATCTAAAAAATTCAAATTTACTTATAATATGGAACGAAGGGAGTATAGGTTAATTAAGTTTGTTTGGTGGTTGATAAGAGTTGTTATTTTAGTTATTCTTAGAAAGTCTTTAAATTCTTCTCCATTGGTAGGGGGGAAAGGTAGCTTTGAATATTAATATAGTGACTAGAGAATTGTCTAGTGTGAAAGGGGAGTGTTCCTTTGGGGTAGCCTTGAGTTCAAAGTTATCATCTTCGTCGTATACCTTTTGCATCTTCTTTTTCAATCCTATCATCTCAATCAATTGATAGTAATAGAAAGATTTATGTCATAGAGATCTGACAAAGTTTTCGTAACAGAAAGATATTCAAAGACTTTTTGTTTTTCTCAATTTTGTTGATCAATCTTTATTCTAGTTTGAATTATTCTCTCGTTTATTCAATTTTTTAATTTTTTTTAGTTTTGGAATTCTTTCCATATATCAAAAGAAAGATTCCTAATAGAGACAGATAGATTATAGATACGCTTTGAATTATGTAATGCTGACCTGATATTCTAAATGTACATATTTATTGTGCTTATAGGAGGCTAGAGGACTTGATGCTGGACCACGTTTGGTGCAAAAATTAGTTGGCTTTGGAGATAATAGGACATCTAAAATTGTGGCTAGAATTGCTGAAGAGGAAGTTGCACATGTAGCAGTGGGGCTTTGCTGGTTTCTTTCTATCTGTCAAAAAATGAACCGCACCCCAGACTCCACTTTTAAAGGTTAGTAAGCCTATTTAAAAGCGAGTAAACTATCAATTTAGTCTATAAAGTATCATTACTCTTTTTCACGTTTAATCCCTAAAGTATATACATAATAATCTCCAAAATATATGAAATTGGTCATGTTAACCTCTTAACATCTTAATACTAATAGTATACACTAAATTAACAAATTGTATTTCCTTTAAGGACTATTTATTATATTTATATACTTTAGAGACTAAATTAGAGTGAGAGTGATATTTCAGGAACTGAATTGATGGTTTATTCATTTAAGAACAATTTATCTGCTCCCATACAAGATTATCAAGCTCAACATGAGATTTTTCTAAAACCATGCAGACTTGCTCAAGGAATACAATGTGGAACTAAAAGGTCCCTTCAATTATGCGGCTCGAGAGGAAGCTGGCATTCCCCGTGATTGGTAAGAAACTATGTGTAATTGTGGTTGGTTTTCTTGTCCGTACCTAAGTTTCAGGCTCATGAAATATGACATAATTGAAAATTTCCATCCTACTGATATCATATTAATCTTACAAATTTTAACTGCCTATTTTCTCTTTGTCTAGGTATGATGCACCATCAACAAGCAATCAAGAAAAGAAAGACAAAGATGACAATAATAAACACCTCTCCGAAGTAAGTTTCACAATCTTGGTTTGCAACTCTGTATAAAGGCTACTTGTCGTTCCCTCCTATGACAAAAAATTATGGTTCCCTCCTATCTTTTGGTTTAATATTGATGCATATGGACGTGGTGTTACAGGTTTATGAGAGGGTAACTTCCATCATTGCTATGGAAAGAGAGAATTTAAGTTTGACAAGGCCACCTGAATGATCATGGCAGATATAATGAGCAAATTTTATCTTCAACTGGAAAGTTGTTAGCTGATATAGGAGCCCGTCTGCCCAACAATCAACAAGCCAAAGAGTTTGGTGATGCAATTCTTTCATTTGCAAAATTTTCAACTTTGACTGCAAGTGCTGATGCAAATTCCAAATTCCATTTGTCCACGCATTGATCAATTATTGCTGAGAAGCCTGACCCAGAGGGAATGACAAAATTATTGTTTACTTCCCACACATATAAGTTACACCAGTTGTCACCTGTTTGTATAAACACTGACGCAATGTACATACAAAATATTTATTGTAACAAATCCAATGAGGTTGAAGTCAATGATTTAGCTTATTTTGTAGAATGCCTTGAATTCAAGTAACTACGTGCCTTCAAATATCTGTTGGGGTCAATTCGGAGAGTCGACACAAAGGAGCATTTTTTTTAGTGTCACAAAAATGTATTGCTCTTAAAGAAAGTTCTCAGAAAAAAATACTCTCTATTAACGTCGATATGAATAGCTCCAACAGTCTCAAATTATAAGTTGATCTGTAAAAAGATTTGTCTTCAATTATAATAAATTATTTTACAATGAAATATTAATATTTATTTTTTAATCATATTATTTACTTTTATTATTATTTTTTCAACTCTTTAAATTTTCTTTTTCATATTGTAATTATAAATTACTTTATAATTTCTTTTTCATACAAAATTAATCATTAATTATTTTCTTTAAAGAACACAATTTTGAATTGAAACCCTACCGGCATAATGGGCTGGCAATACTATATGGTGAGGCATAATAAGAATTTGAACCAAGCATTATTGAAGAATATAATCTTTTAAAGCATAAAACAAAAATATTTTAAGTAATGGTCATCAAAATGATATAGTTTTCATTCAATTATAAATATTTTCTTATCTTGTAATATAAAAATAAATATATTGATTAATATGCTATATAGTATTAACAATAGCAATATATTAATACCGTCAAAATACATTGTATAGTAATTGTATCGCCTATTAACTATTTGGGAAAGAAAGAAAAAATAAACTTTTCATAAAAAAGAAAAATTTATAATATTCAAGACTTTGTTATTTTATTGACTTTAATGAATTAATTCAATATGAAAAAAAAATATAACTTTCCTTTCCTGGAACATTAATTGTGCTAGCTGTGTTTATCTGTTGTCACAGTACATAGTTTGCTTTGTCTTTAAACCTTTTTAATAAATTAAATCATCACAAAACGGATCCAACTTTGCTTTCCTAAAAAAACAACAAAAGAGTCAGAACAAGAACCATCAAGTTCCTCCTACTTCTTGTTCCTCTTTTCTCTGTCTTTTTATCACCTTTCTCAGAGAAACAAACAGAAAACTGAAATTTCATAGAAACTATGTGTAATTCAAATGGTGATTGCAGACCCTTAGGTTTTCTCTTGGGTCTACCCTTTGCTTTTCTCTGCCTCATCATCTCAATCATTGGTATTATTGTATGGATCGTTGGGTAAGTAACCATCATACTCATCATCATCACTTTTTCTCTATGATCAATTTTCTGTAAAATTATCCTGTGATTTCAATTTCTGTGATATGGGTTTGATTCTAATTGAATGAAAATATCAAAAAGACTAAAACTTTGGTTTTTTGCAGGTTGACACTGACATGTATATGCCCCTGCTGTTTGTGCTTGACAGTAATTGTGGAACTTGCTTTGGAATTGGTAAAGGCTCCACTTCATGTTATGGAATGGTTCACCTCTAAGATCCCATGTTGAAATTCCTTTTACTTTACCAATTCTAGTATACACTATACATTTCTTTAGAATTGTATTAATTTGGTTCTTGTTTCTATTTATTTTCATCTTTTGTTTTAGTGTTTTTTTCATGTTCTTGATTTAACCATGTTTGGATTAGGATTGATTTGTTCGAGTTTATCTACCAGAATAAAAAGTATTAATGAGATTATTTAGTGTTCTTTCTTGTGCATATATTACACTGATGAAATTGATTGTTGTTTTTGTTTTTGGCTGATATGATTTTGAGTTCTGATATACTATATTGTTATTAGTATTACTACTTTGTTAGCACTGAAATCAACGCCACAATTGAACTCTGTCTTGGACATGATGAGGAAGTCATATTCAACCTTTTTTTTAGATAATCATCATAATCAACTTTAAGAAATTATTTAATGGATTTTGAATATAATTTCAATCTTTAAAAATTTTACCATTACATTACTTAAAAACGATAAATTTGTTTTTTAATTCATCAGACTATATTTATAGTGACGTTATTTTTTAAAATTTAATTCATCATGATATGTATATTATGCTATTGATTCTTCATCTTTAAAGTACTTTTTTTTTGTTATTATTAAAGATTGAACATGTTATTTATCTAATCTTGCATGAAATATGTCATTTTTGTCTGAATTTTTCTAAATCCACAGTGTATGTCTTGACTAAATCCATCTTAAGTCTATCATATGTTTTCAATTTTTTTGTCTCTTCTAAATATGAGTCAATACATGGAGGTTTGGAGTTAATACATAGAGGGTTGGAGTCAATACACGGAGGTTATGAGCTGATACTTAGCTTAAGTTTAACATTTTTAAAATTTCATGTTCAGTATGTAGCAGCTCAAGTCACGAATGAGCTAATACATAGCTCAAGCTTGAAATTTTCACAACTCTCTGTCCAGTTTTTATCGACTCCAAGTGCAGATGAGTCGATACATAACGTAAGTGTGAATTTTTTTAAGACTCTTGGTTCAATATGTAGCGGCTCCATCTGTAACACGATACTTTCCGACTCAATGATTAATATATAAAAAATAATTCTATCTAAGTAGGATGACACTTCACAATCCAAAAAATCTAAATGTTACTCCATTAAATAAAAAATTATAGTTCAAACAGCAGAATTAAACAAAAGTATGACATTCATAGCCTCAACAAATCACCCACACCAAAAGTGTTTAATAATTACTTTAAAATAAAAGATACATAGCAAAATAGCATAAAGAAAACAACTTGTTCCCCGATGTTACGTATCAGAGCAGCTCACTAGTAGACTCGACCGATAACAACATGAGGTGCATCTCCAACTACTCAGGTACTTGGGAATTCAGAGAAGGAGATCTTGTGCTTAAGAAGCTTTTGCCTGTACACAAAGATTTACGTGGGAAGTGGACGTCTAACTATGAGGGCTCATATGTGGTAAAGAAAGTTTTCTCAGGAGGTGCCCTGATTCTTACCACTATGGATGATGAACAACTCTCACACCCCGTGAATTTTGATATAGTTAAAAAATATTATGCTTAAAAAAGAGTCCGCTAAGTTGAAAACCTAAAAATGAGACTTATGCAAGAATGGGTATCCCGGTGGATCAAAAACCCGAAAGGGCGATCCAGGCAAAAGTTAGGGATAAGATAAAAAAAGATAGCTCACTAAGCTGAAAACCTAAAAGGGCGACTTAGGCAAAAAGGAGCGTCCTGGTGGATTGAAACCCCGAAAGGGCGATCCAGGCAAAAATTTGGGACAAAAGGCAAGGACTTCATCAGATAGTGTTTATCAACGCAAGAAGAGCTAAAAGCGAAAGATCAATCCAACTGCTCCCTTCAGAAGCAAGGTTTTGTCGAGTCATGATTATTAGGGCTATGTAGTGGTTATTGGATTCAATGTAAACCTTTTCCCCATTGCCATTTTCAAATTGTAATATTCGATGGAACATCACCATTTGCGTGTTACCATTCTTGAATAAATACACACTTTGCCTATCAATTCTGTCATCTGTGTTTTTCTTTGCTTTTATTTATTATGCAAAATGTCATTTATTTGTTAATAATGAGGTTTCGAACTTGAAAAGATTAAAAAAAAACATATATTGAAAAAACACAATTTTCTTTGACATATGGGAAGGTTAAAAAGGAAATATTTTGTTTTCCGAAAGTCTCAAGGTTGCAAAAGCACTCCTAGATCATTACGACAAAGATCTCTATGGGGCGTAACCTGCCAATCCTCCAGAATGATTCATTAATCAGATACAATTATCAAGTTTGATATTCTCCCTTAGCAGTATCCATTACGTGACATTTGGTTTAATTATCGGTGTTGAGAAATCAAAACTTCCACTAGAGTCTCCACCAAATTTCCAATCTGTATCGAGTCAACATTTACATCTCATGAACATTCATATGTTATGCATAGCCCGATAAGGGTTTCATGCTCATTTTGCATTAACCCAGGTCACATTGTTGATTGTTATCCCTTGACCTAAGTCCGGTCGTTACCAGTACCTTTTGAAGTCCGGTTGTCACTGGCAACCTTTTCCAAAGTCCAGTAGTCACTAGCACTCTTTTTAAAGTCCAATTGTCATTGGCATCTTTGAAAGCCCAGTGGTTACTAGCATTTCCTTTTGTAGTCCAATTTTTATTAACATCTTTCAAAATTCCAGTTGTTACTGGTAGCATCTTTCAAAGTCCAGTTGTCACTGGCGTTTCCTTTTAAAATCCAATTGTCACTGGTACCTAAAGTCCAGTTGTCACTGACACCATTTTAAAACCCAATTGTTATTGGTATCCTCAAGATCCGATTGTCACCAGTATCTTTTCAAAAGCCCAATTGTCATTGGCATCTCTTAAAATCTAGTTATTATTGGTATTGTCTTTCAAAGTCCAGTTGTCGTTGGCATATCCTTTTGTAATCCAGTTGTCATTGGTATCTAAAGTCCAGTTGTCACTGACGTCATTGTCAAAATCCAATTGTTATTGGTATTCAAAGTCCAATTGTCACTGACACCCTTTTCCAAATCTGGTTGTTACCAACATTATTCTCAAGTCCAATTGTTATTGACACTCATTACAAAATCCAATTGTCATTGGTACCTCAAAATTCAGTTGTTATTGATATTATTTACAAAGTACAATTGTAACTGGCATTCCTTTGCAAGTCCAATTGTTATTGGCGTCTTCAAAATCCAATTGTCTTTGGTACCCAAAGTCCAGTTGTCACTAGTATTCTTTTCAAGCCCAATTGTTATTGACATTCACTCTCCTTAAAGTCCAGTTGTTACTGACACTGCTTGCAAGTCCAATTGTTATTGGCATTTTCAAATCTAATTGTCATTGGTATTTAAAGTCCAGTTGTCACTGGCATCATTTTTAAAGTCCAATTGTTATTGGAATTTTCAAAATCCAATTGTCATTGGTGCCTGAAGTCCAGTTGTCACTGGCCCTCTATATTTGAAAGTCCAGTTGTAACTGACACCGACCCATTAGAAGCTGTAACCAATGCTCGCGGTCCAAGTCCAATTCTGATTGGCACATACAGAGAGTTTGATTACCCTGTCTATTTTTCCTGATGGCTCATAGAAGATCATATATGAATCTTCATTTCAGGGAGTTTTGAGAAGCTTGGATGTTATTCTTGTAAAAAAAATCCAATGATTTTTGTTTCGATTGATTTCTTTGTAAAGAATCATCGTATACCTTTTTGTGGATGATCTTCTTGTAAGAAGACTTCCGACCTTGTCTATTTTTGTATGGATGACCTTCTTGTTAGAAGACTCCAGTTTTGTCAACTGTACTCTATTTTCTTCAGCTCATATATGAACTTGTTTGGTAAATCACTTTGATTTTTCCCAGTATCTTTTCCCAAATATTTGTCATCCCCAGTGAGTTGTCACCCTTTGTGTCTTTGGCATTTTCTGTGAATCACTACCACCACATGTTTCCATCATTCCCCACACGTCTATCAGTCATTCCATCATAAAAATTATCTTGTTAGGGTTCATTTCATGTCATTTTATACCCCTAGGAAACAAAAAAGAGAAGTCTGTCAGTCCATAGCATAACATATCATTGCATCTAGGGGAAAAATTTCAGGTCTTCTGTATTTAAATACCTTTCACCCCGATCTCATGAGGATTATCATCACTCATGCTATCTAGTGAAAATATTTAAATATGAGCAACTGTCATACCCCATCCCCACCTTAGTTCCTTCATTAGCATCATTTGCATAACACCAATCATTTCTTGTGTGTCTCGTTTTCCTTGTTCACAAGTTTGGTGTAAGTCGTGTGGTTTTTGGATTGGCTGCATTTTGGTAAAACAACCTGTTGTTAGCAAGATATTGAACCATATGTTCTGCCATGTCAGTCAGACATCATGTTCAACATGATGTTGTGACATGTTCCAGGACATGTTATACCAGATAGTTAGGGCTGACTATTTTGGTAATTTTAGTGTGATTTTTGAGTGTGTTCTGATGCACATGTGGGAGAATTTTATGGGAGTATATTGTGGGAATTTATGTTATTGCAGATTCTGTTTATTTTCATAAAAAGGTTCCTTGAGCCTTTTTAGGAAGGTTTGCATTTTTCTCCTATAATTATGCAGGTTGATTTGAAGCTAGTGTATATTGATTGCTGCTATTTGTGTGCCTCAAGAAGCCCAAGTCTAGTAGGCATGAAGGCTATTTAAAGTGAAGAAAAACCCTATTGGAGTATGAGAGCATAACGCGAGAATCTCATGTAATAAGGATTAGCCGTTGTTTTGGTTGGTCTTTAGGGTTTTCCTTTGTTAATTGTATATCACTCATGTATGTTATGATGCATTGAGTTTGACTAATTGTTCATTGTTCACTCTAAGCTTTTAAGCAAAAAGTGTATTGTTCTTGATTGAAGCTTTTAAGCAAGATCAAGTATTGTTTTGGAAGTGTGATCTTCTATTTTGTTGGGTTGTTTTGTATACAGTCACTGGGATTGTGATTGTTTGAAATCACTGAGGTGATCTGGGAGTGAGAGGGGTTGTCATATCTAGGAGTTTCTAGGTAGAAGTTGCACTGGGTAGGGATTAAGTGAGGAGCTGTAAACTGAGATTGTTTAGCTTCGAATTAATACTACTGATAGTGGATTTCCTTTCTAGCTTGGTAGCCTCCAGACGTAGGTGAGTTGCACCGAACCGGGTTAACAACTTTGGTGTTATTTATTTTCTGCAATTTACAGTTTTTGGTTGTTGTGTGTTAAAGCTGTATTTTGATCCTAGTGTTGTGACATCTGTCTCGACATCTAGTATCTGCATGCCAGAATTTCAATTGGCATCAGAGCATGTCACCCTGTTCTATTTTTGGGTGAGCTCTAGGGAGTTTGTATCCTGGTACTATGGATAAGGAAGGAGGAGGAAAAGTTAACAGGCCCCCAGTCTTATGATTGGTAGTCTGCTGTATCTTACATCTAGCAGACCTGGAATCACTTGGGCTGTAGGAGTTTGTGCTAGATATCAAGCTAATCCTAAAATGAGCTATATTAATCAAGTGAAGAGGATCTTGAAATACATCAATGGTACTAGTGATTATGGAATTTTGTATTCTCATAGTCAAAATTCCATGCTTGTAGGGCATTGTGATGCAGACCGGGCAGCTGAGGATGAGTATATTGCTGCAGGAAGCAATTGCTCTCTATTTATTTGGATGAAATAGATGTTGAAGAAACATAATGACAAGTCAAATGTTATGACATTACATTTTGAGGGTCTGAATGTTATCAGATATTTCATTCAACATGGTTGGAACAAGAATCCTAAACAGTATAATCAACTAATCAAGAATCTTGATGAAGGAAAGGTTGTTATTTTGGAGCATGTGGACACTAAGGATCAATTAACTGTTATAGTTACTAAAGCCTTATATGCAAATATAGTTGAGAACATAAGCTATGAGGTAAGAACTTGCACTATTAAGGAGTTATAGCAATTACAAATATGGAGGAATGCAACATATACTGCATCTTTCCTCTGTTCTCCGAGGCATGATAGGCCTAAGCAAGTTATTGTGCAAGGTGAAAAGGCTAACTTGAAGAAGACATGTTCTAAGGATGTGGCAAGGGAATTTAGTGTTAATTATTATAAAACATACGACAGCTTCAAGGAGTGTAGAAGGATTTATGATAGAGGCAAAAGTTGGAAGATCATCTAAAAGGGATCTGTTACTTTTGTGTTACCATCTGTTATGTTTGTGTTTCCATCAATACTTATGCTTTAAGCATTTTGTTTTTGTGCTTCCATCTTTGTGTGATTCCATTTATTATTGTTTACATTTACTCTGTTTTCTTTTTGTCAATTTTTGGCTAAAAAGGAGTAAAGTGTTAGTCGATTTGTTGTTTCTGATGTTAGACCAGATGTCATGACTTCATGTCATGTTTGTACTACTACTTAGGAAGAGTAGTTGATTGTTGTTGCTTGTGTGCAACTTTTTAGGGGGAACATGAACTTACTGGTGTGGAACTATTCGTTGTGTCTGGGAGAATGCATTTTTCACTGCAGTAGGTTGTGGTATTCAGGGGGAGTGTGCTAGTGCTTGTGTTTTTTGAGTATGGTTCCATTGTATGAACTTGCATGGGAGTTCATGTTTTGTTCTTTTTGGTGAGTACTGATTATGTGTGACAGGGGGAGTGGTGTACCTGTCTGTTTTGCTGCTACAAGATTGCAGTTTGTACAAAGCGTACATGTTCTCGTGTAGTTTGTGTTATTTTGTGATGTCAGACCTAATGTCTTGACATTGTGATGTCAGGTGTTTTTCGTTATTGGTTTGACAACATTGTGGTTCTTGGGTTTCTGTTTTTCTGTTTTTGTTTCCGCTATATGTATCTCTGATGTAGGCTAAGGTTGTTTTAGCCAAAATTTGCCAAAGGGGGAGATTGTAAGTCCTGTGATTTTTTGATTGGTTGCATTTTGGTAAAACAACATGCTGTTAGCAAGATGTTGAATCAGATGTTCTGCCATATCAGTCAGACATCATGTGCTACATGATGTTATGACATGTTCCAGGACATGTTATACCAGATAGTTAGGGCATGACTATTTTGGTAATTTTAGTGTGTTCTCATGCACACGTGGGCGACTTTTATGGGAGTATATTGTGAGAATTTCTGTCATTGTAGATTCTGTTTATTTTCATAAAAAGGTTCCTTGAGCCTTTTTGGGAAAGTTTGTATTTTTCTCCTATTATTATGCAGGTTGATTTGCAGCCAGTTTATACTGATTGCTGTTATTTGTGCACCTCAAGAAGCCCAAGTCCAGTAGGTCTGAAGGATATTTAAAGTGAAGAAAACCCCTATTGGAGTATGAGAGCATAACGTGGGAATCTTGTGTAATAAGGATTAGCCATTATTTTGGTTGGTCTGTAGGGTTTTTCGTTTGTTAATTGTATGTCACTCATGTATCTTCTGATGCATTGAGTTTGACTAATTGTTCATTGTTCACTCTAAGATTTTAAGTAAAGAGTGTATTGTTCTTGATTGAAGCTTTTAAGCAAGATAAAGTATTGTTTTGGAAGTGTGATCTTCTGTTTTATTGGGTTGTTTTGTATACAGTCACTGGGATTGTGATTGTTTGATATCACTTAGGTGATTTGGGAGTGAGAGGGGTTGTCATATATAGGATTTCCTAGGTAGAAGTTGCAATGGGTAGGGATTAAGTGAGAAGCTGTAAACTGGGATTGTTTAGCTTCGAATTAATACTACTGATAATGGATTTCCTTCCTAGCTTGATAACCCCCAAACGTAGGTGAGTTGCACTGAACTGAGTTAACAACTTTGGAGTTATTTATTTTCTGCAATTTACAGTTTTTGGTTGTTGTGTGTTCAAGCTTTGTTTTGATCCCAGTGTTGTGACATCTGTCTCGGCATCTGGTATCTGCGTGCCAGAATTTCATTAAGGTTTTGCATAAAAGAGTACAAGTGTTTGATCAATCAGAGGTTTAGTGTGATACTCAACATCTTAAGCTCCTTAACTCATGGTTAGAGATCAAGAGATTCCCTCCATCAATAACCAAGTTTAAGTTGGCACCAATTCAAGTTCATCAAGTTTCAATCCATCACGTGCTGCAAATTAGGGTTTTGGTCAAAGTCAGCTTGATGTTGACTTTTTGACCAAAACATGATCGCATGGCTTGGAATGTGATTCAAAGGCTTCAAATGCATCTTTTTGGTCCATTCATGTGATTAAATTGGCTTAAGAAGTTGGATTCATTGATGGTTGAAGAATTTTGATTCAACTGATAAAAAGTCAACAGATGCTCAAAGTAGAAGTTTGACTTTTGACATTTTTGGTCAACCATGGATTCCTCAAGTCAAGAATCATGAAAATACGAAATATAGTTGCGTTTAATCAATCTAAATCAATAAAATCATGAAAAGATCTAGAATTGACCAAATTAGGGTTTCTTGAAATTTCACTTAGTACAAAAATCCATGATCAAATGACCAACTTTTCAAGGTTGTAACTTCTTCCTCAAGCATCCACTTGAAACACTTTAGGGCTGCAATTAAAGAGGGCATTTGATACTACAAGTTGATGAAAATTTGGAGCCAAAAGCTTTCTTAAAGTGGAAGAAATTGATGGCCAAAGTTGAGGTTTCAAGTTGTTGCAAAATTCAAAACACTTCGAATTTTTTTCTAAGTTTTTGACCTTGTTAAGTGCATGACTTTATGGACAACTTGTGATCAATCTAGGAATCCATTTGAAACACTTGAGGGATGCTTTTGAAGATCATACTTCCTACTTCATCATGGTGGAAAATTAGGTCCAAGAAGCTTTTACCAATTGAGAGATATGAAGGATCAAAGTTAGGGTTTCACCATGAAATAAAATGCATATTGAACCAGAATTTTCTAAGTGACAAAATTCAATTCGATCCACACGAATTTGGAGCCATTTTGGAGCATCTTCCAAGTATTTTATCAGCTTGCACTCAACATGAAACTTGTTCCTTTCCATGCTAGCTTCACATTGGTACCAAATTTGTGCAAATTTGGCCCCTACAATAAGGACAAAGACTATTGCAAAGCTGACCACTTGGGATTAGCATTTTGGCTTGTAGTGAAATTTGAGTTTTGGTGAAAACTTGTGGAACAAGGTTAACATCTGATACAATTGACTTTCTAAGGCCAAACAAACTTGTCCAAGCCTAAGAGGAATGCTCAAAATGATCATGAGGCCAATAACCAATTGTAACGCCCCAAATTTAATTAATTAGTTAATTAAATTAATTAAGGATTTAATTATTCAGAATTGTCGAAGTTGAGAATTTGTCGGTATTATTCTAAGAGGAGAAGTTAGAGTATTATGTTATTTGAGTTGTTCGGTGGGTAGTCGAGTAATTAGTCGGTTTAATCGGAGAAATAATATTAGAAATAATATTATTATACTAGAATATTATTTAATTAAATTGGATTTGGTTGTCGCGTGATAAATAGCAATTTGGAGGTGTATGAAGTGAAGCCCAAATAGATTAAATAATAATATTATTATTATTGGATTATTTGGAAAATAAAAGAAAAGAAGTAGCAGTAAGGTAAGGGAAAGGAAGTTACAGAAAAGCAGAACGAGGGTTTGGAAGCAACGGTTGGAGAGGCGAGATTGCGATTACGGAAGTTGCTGCAAAGAGGAAAAAGAGTCATGGAGGATTGATCGTGCAAAAGAGGCAAAGCAAGGTTTAATCGGAATTCGACCAGAAGTTATTAGAGAGCAACCTTCAATCCAAGGTAAGGGTGGGGTTCAATCTCTATAACCGGGTATATGATAGACCGTATGTGGGGTTGGGTTGAATAAATTTGTGCCATGGATTAATTGTTGGTCTTGCTGCAAATTTTAATTGAATAAGTTGTTATTTTGTTGTATCTGTGTTGGTGGGTTCGCTGTATTGCTGTTGGAATTTATAAGAAAGTTGATTGTGTTATTGAAATTATTGTGGAACCTTGTTACATGTTGAAGTCATTGTATCTGTTATATTTCTGAAATGTGTGGGGTTGGTTTGGACTGTGAGTATAAAGCGATGCTGCAAAAATGTGGACGAGGAAGGAAATGAATTAAAAGTTCTCAGAATTGTGGTTCGTTAATTTGTTCTTTAAAAAAAAAAAAAGAAAAAAGGGGGTGGCGCAAGCCACCCTTGTGTGTGAATGGAAGTGGCGAGAGCCACTTGTGTGGGTAGAAGTGGCGGGAGTCACTAAAGGGGGGTGGTGTGCGCCATTGGAATGGAAGGAATGTGGCAGGAGCCACTTAATGAGGTGGCTTGCGCCACTAGTGATGTGTTAGATGGCCAGAGCCACCAATTGATGTGGCTTGCGCCACTAGTGGTGTTAGGTGGGGACCATGATGTGCTGTAACATATTTGGAATTAGTTCAATATAGTTTATGTACCTACTATTCCATAGTGTATTAGCACTACTAATTAATAATACTTTAAGTATTAGGAATATATAATGACAGTGTATGAGTTGCAGTATCAGAAATGTAAATAGCAGTGTAGTAATTTGGGAGATAAACTAACAGGGGTAAACTAGTAGTATACATATAATTGGATGGAATTACGGGAAATGTATTATTTTAGTAGTAATAAAGTAACAGAGCTAGCATTAAAATAGCAGGGGTTAATCTAAGTAGCGAGTGAGACATTATTTTTCATTAGATGTAATGAAGGGGAAGTTAGTAGTGGAATTGCAGAATAAAAGTCAGTAGCAGAATTATGATTATTAATAGTATGGAAATTTATTGAATCGATCGAAGTAGCATGCCGTTGGATTAACTTGGTTTAAGTTGCAAGATAATTTAATAATTAAGCTTTAGTAGCCATCCCTAACTAATTGAAAAGATGTTAGTATGGTAATTAGTCGGATTGATGGAAGTAGTGTTTTGACAGCTTAATGATAATTAGTCCCAATGAATTAAGTTGCAGTAACGATTACCTTAAGTGGAGTATGATCATTAGTAGTATGGGAAAATTGTGTAATCAACTGCAGTAGTAATAATAATAGTTTTTGTAGCCGAATGGTGAGGGAGTAACAGATTGGATATTATGTAGCAGTATTGGTAAACTAAAATAGTGGAGTTAATATGTGTAGATATGATTAGTAGAACAGCTTGGCAGAAGATTATAGTAATAACTAGTGGCATTTTATTAAGTGGATACTAAGTAGTGTATTTTGATAATAAGTAGTGTTAATAAGACTAATAATAATAGTATTGGTATAGATAAGTTGTTGTGTTGTTGTCGTTGTTGAGCTGAGAAGTTGCAGGTGATGATTATGTGTTGTAATGCCTCTATTTACTGGCAATGCTAAGTTGTAGGCTTTTTAGCCAGTGTTGAATTGTTTCTATGTTGTAGGCTTTTAGCCAGTGTTGAATTGTCTTTAAGTTGCTGTTGTTGTGTTGTTGTTGTTGCGTTGTTGAATAAGTTGATGTTGTGGTTGTTGTCGCATGCACAACATAACATTATTAAGTTGGCCTGGATTGACAATTTTTAAGTTGGAGCTAATGCTCACCATGTTGGCCTGGATTGGATAAATATTAAGTTGAAGGCTTATGCCTTGATGCCTCGGTAACATGGCAGTTTTTAAGTTAGGAGTTCTGCTCAAATGGTACCACATGCATATGCATAGTTGAGTCGCATCTCGAGTCATATGTTAAAGTCATGGTTGTTGTTATGTTGTGATAGATTGAAGTTGTATATTGTAAGTTGTTGTTGTTATTAAGTTGTTGGTGTTATTAAGTTGCTGTTGTTATTATGTTGTTGTTGTTATTAAGTTGCTGTTGTTATTAAGTTGTGTTGATCTAAGTTGTTTGTCAGTTGTTGTATTGTTGCGGTTATAAAGTGGTGAAATTTGTATGATTCCAATCTAATATACTGTTTATTATATACTTGTTTATATTGGTTGATATCTCACCCTTTCTTTTGTTTCGCCGTT
Organism: Lathyrus tuberosus; assembly: GCA_022829125.1. Lineage (NCBI taxonomy): Eukaryota > Viridiplantae > Streptophyta > Magnoliopsida > Fabales > Fabaceae > Lathyrus > Lathyrus tuberosus. The sequence goes on along the minus strand of JALAZF010000203.1, from coordinate 3,677,892 downwards.
GCCTTTATGTTGGTAACGTGCACGTATTTGAGAATGAAGAATTAATTGCTGTTAGTCCAAGTCGGTTTAGTTGCTCTGATACGTAGCACTCGGGGGGATGAATGATATTTGTTTCTATGTTGTTGTTATTACTCTAGTTGCTGAATAATTATAAGTTGAAATTAGTTTAGTTGAATTTTGTTGTAAATAAATTCCAAGTTGAAAGTTGTGTTTCTGCAGGCTTAATTAATAAAAGTTATTTTGTTTTCAAAAGAATAAATCAGGTTGTTATCGGGTCATCCGGATTAGTGTTATGTATCTAAATTGTTTGCGATTAATATGAAGTTATTTTAAGTTGAAAAATGTGGCATCTCATTGGTTTGTTGGAAAATTTTGCACTCTGATTTTATTATAATTACCGGGTAGAATTGGGGTGTTACATTAGTGGTATCAGAGCAGGTCGGTCTGTCCGGCCAATGTTGTCTAATGTTGTTTATTCCTCTGTACGCGACAAGTGTGTGAAACACTGTCGGTACTTGTTTGCTTTCTAGTCGATTGTTTGTAGGAGTTGGTTTGAAGCTATGTGGGGGAGAAGCTGTGCTTCTCGGATATGCTTCAGTTGTAAGATGTCAGTTCTGTATGCTACTGATGGCGACAATGCAAGTGTTGTTGAAGCTTTGTTGTTTTCCAAATTCGAAGCTAACGTGGATTTAAGATTTTGGTTGTTTAACAAGTTGGAGTGTCTTAGAAAAAGGATGATTGTCATAAGATGGAATCTAGAAAGTTGCTATGTCCAGCGTTGTTGGTGAACTGTGAAGTTGTTGTTTAAGTAACCTTGCGTAAGATGTCGATGTTGGATCACTGATTAAGTGACGGATTGCTGTAGACCTTACTGTGGGATTATTGGTAAGTGATTGAAAAAGGTTGTAGAAGTCGTTGGAGTTGTTGGAATCTTTTGAACCGCGAGTCGTAGCTGGAAATGCGAAGAGTATGACTCCAAGAATAGGAAGTGTTGGTAATGGTGTGAAGGAATTATGTCTAATGCTATCGTCAGAAGTGTATTAGTATGTAGCTACAAGATGTCGGTGTTAGCTTGTTCATATGATTTTGGAAGTTATTGAATTATGGAATTATGGTGCTTTTGGTGACGTGAGTACAAGTTCTAAAAGAACACTATTGTAGTTAGTAACGATGGTTTATACTCCATTATGGTTGTCGGATATCTATTGACAAATTGAGGACTTGATCACCCTTAATCTCTTGTTGATAGTGGACGAAATCGTGTTGGATGGTATAGACGTACCTTGCTATCTTGATGGTGAGTAAAGCGATGGATGTTATAGCATGCGAATAGTTGTTCGCCAGTTGGTGTGAATTAATAGAGGAGTAACCAGGAAAGAGTTGAGAAGTATTGGACAAGTCGAAATAATTGGTTTATAGGCGAGTTAGCGTCGCAAGGTGAAGGATTGAGGATATCGAGTGAACAACGATTTTATGGTGGATGTTAAAGGGAGTCCGAACTAGAGTAAGACTTGTAACCCATATAGTTGATGAGGACTTTAATAAGACGGTGACTTAAGATGGATAATCAGAGTCGCGCAACTGAAGCGTGATGTGCCAGAGTACTATGCTTTCTCGTAAATGTTGCTGATTCTATAAGGATGTTATTATGGTTGTTGGTTGATGGTGAGTTGTGGGTATATTCGTTGAGTTAAGCTGTTAAGTTAACGTTATAGAGATTTTTGCTCCTGTTGTCATGATGTTGTTGTTGGTTACCGTAAGTAGGAAGTAATATTTCATGATATGACGAAGTTGATTATGTTGGCTATGTGGATGTCACTATAAGGGTGATACGACGAGGTGAATAGAGTTGTTGATGTTTTGTTGATAATTGACATATGAATATGAGAATGAAAACGGTGTTTGTGTTTGGTGTTGAAAATGTTGTTAAGGCGGTAGTGTGATGTTGTATAACCAAGCGTGTTTTGGTTGTTACTACTTCAAAAGTTGGTGTTTCAAGGTATGGTGGAAGAAGTTGATAAGCTAGTAACAATTATGTCGTGAAGATGTTGAATGATTAGTATGAGTGTATTGGATTTAAATCATGTTGAGTTTTGCTATGTTGGGAAGTAGTAGTCGGAGTGTTTCCAAACGCAACAGAGGATCAGAGAGTTGGAAGCGATGTTAAGGATGGTTGTGTCGGATAGATTTTCGAGGACGAAAATATCCTAAGTGGGGGAGAGTTGTAACGCCCCAAATTTAATTAATTAGTTAATTAAATTAATTAAGGATTTAATTATTCGGAATTGTCGAAGTTGAGAATTTGTCGGTATTATTCTAAGAGGAGAAGTTAGAGTATTATGTTGTTTGAGTTGTTCGGTGGGTAGTCGAGTAATTAGTCGGTTTAATCGGAGAAATAATATTAGAAATAATATTATTATACTAGAATATTATTTAATTAAATTGGATTAGGTTGTCGCGTGATAAATAGCAATTTGGAGGTGTATGAAGTGAAGCCCAAATAGATTAAATAATAATATTATTATTATTAGATTATTTGGAAAATAAAAGAAAAGAAGTAGCAGTAAGGTAAGGGAAAGGAAGTTACAGAAAAGCAGAACGAGGGTTTGGAAGCAACGGTTGGAGAGGCGAGATTGCGATTACGGAGGTTGCTGCAAAGAGGAAAAAGAGTCATGGAGGATTGATCGTGCAAAAGAGGCAAAGCAAGGTTTAATCAGAATTCGACCGGAAGTTATTAGAGAGCAACCTTCAATCCAAGGTAAGGGTGGGGTTCAATCTCTATAACCGGGTATATGATAGACAGTATGTGGGGTTGGGTTGAATAAATTTGTGCCATGGATTAATTGTTGGTTCTTGCTGCAAATTTTAATTGAATAAGTTGTTATTTTGTTGTATCTGTGTTGGTGGGTTCGATGTATTGCTGTTGGAATTTATAAGAAAGTTGATTGTGTTATTGAAATTATTGTGGAACCTTGTTACATGTTGAAGTCATTGTATCTGTTATATTTTTGAAATGTGTGGGGTTGGTTTGGACTGTGAGTATAAAGCGATGCTGCAAAAATGTGGACGAGGAAGGAAATGAATTAAAAGTTCTCAGAATTGTGGTTCGCTAATTTGTTCTTTAAAAAAAAAGAAAAAAGAAAGAGAGGGGGTGGCGCAAGCAACCCTTGTATGTGAATGGAAGTGGCGAGAGCCACTTGTGTGGGTTGAAGTGGCGGGAGCCACTAAAGGGGGGTGGCGTGCGCCATTGGAATGGAGGGAATGTGGCAGGAGCCACTTAATGAGGTGGCTTGCGCCACTAGTGATGTGTTAGATGGCCAGAGCCACCAATTGACGTGGCTTGCGCCACTAGTGGTGTTAGGTGGGGACCATGATGTGCTGTAGCATATTTGGAATTAGTTCAATATAGTTTCTGTACCTACTATTCCATAGTGTATTAGCACTACTAATTAATAATACTTTAAGTATTAGGAATATATAATGACAGTGTATGAGTTGCAGTATCAGAAATGTAAATAGCAGTGTAGTAATTTGGGAGATAAACTAACAGGGGTAAACTAGTAGTATGCATATAATTGGATGGAATTACAGGAAATGTATTATTTTAGTAGTAATAAAGTAACAGAGCTAGCATTAAAATAGCAGGGGTTAATCTAAGTAGCGAGTGAGGCATTATTTTTCATTAGATGTAATGAAGGGGAAGTTAGTAGTGGAATTGCAGAATAAAAGTCAGTAGCAGAATTATGATTATTAATAGTATGGAAATTTATTGAATTGATCGAAGTAGCATGCCGTTGGATTAACTTGGTTTAAGTTGCAAGATAATTTAATAATTAAGCTTTAGTAGCCATCCCTAACTAATTGAAAAGATGTTAGTATGGTAATTAGTCGGATTGATGGAAGTAGTGTTTTGACAACTTAATGATAATTAGTCCCAATGAACTAAGCTGCAGTAACGATTACCTTAAGTGGAGTATGATCATTAGTAGTATGGGAAAATTGTGTAATCAACTGCAGTAGTAATAGTAATAGTTTTTGTAGCCGAATGGTGAGGGAGTAACATACTGGATATTATGTAGCAGTATTGGTATAATAAAATAGTGGAGTTAATATGTGTAGATATGATTAGTAGAACAGCTTGGCAGAAGATTATAGTAATAACTAGTGGCATTTTATTAAGTGGATACTAAGTAGTGTATTTTGATAATAAGTAGTATTAATAAGACTAATAATAATAGTATTGGTATAGATAAGTAGTTGTGTTGCTGTCGCTGTTGAGCTGAGAAGTTGTAGGTGATGATTATGTGTTGTAATGCCTCTATTTACTGGCAATGCTAAGTTGTAGGCTTTTTAGCCAGTGTTGAATTGTTTCTATGTTGTAGGCTTTTAGCCAGTGTTGAATTGTCTTTAAGTTGCTATTGTTGTGTTGTTGTTGTTGCGTTGTTGAATAAGTTGATGTTGTGGTTGTTGTCGCATGCATAGCATAGCATTATTAAGTTGGCCTGGATTGACAATTTTTAAGTTGGAGCTAATGCTCACCATGTTGGCCTGGATTGGATAAATATTAAGTTGAAGGCTTATGCCTTGATGCCTCGGTAACCTGGCAGTTTTTAAGTTGGGAGTTCTGCTCCAATGGTACCACATGCATATGCATAGTTGAGTCACATCTCGAGTCGTATGTTAAAGTCATGGTTGTTGTTATGTTGTGATAGATTGAAGTTGTATATTGTAAGTTGTTGTTGTTATTAAGTTGCTGGTGTTATTAAGTTGCTGTTGTTATTATGTTGCTGTTGTTATTAAGTTGCTGTTGTTATTAAGTTGTGTTGATCTAAGTTGTTTGTTAGTTGTTGTATAGTTGCGGTTATAAAGTGGTGAAATTTGTATGATTCCAATCTAATATACTGTTTATTATATACTTGTTTATATTGGTTGATATCTCACCCTTTATTTTGTTTCGCCGTTGCCTTTATGTTGGTAACGTGCAGGTATTCGAGAATGAAGAATTAATTGCTGTTAGTCCAAGTCGGTTTAGTTGCTCTGATACGTAGCACTCGGGGGGATGAATGATATTTTTTTCTATGTTATTGTTATTACTCTAGTTGCTGAATAATTATAAGTTGAAATTAGTTTAGTTGGATTTTGTTGTAAATAAATTCCAAGTTGAAAGTTGTGTTTCTGCAGGCTTAATTAATAAAAGTTGTTTTGTTTTCAAAAGAATAAATCAGGTTGTTATCGGGTCATCCAGATCAGTGTTATGTATCTAAATTGTTTGCGATTAATATGAAGTTGTTTTAAGTTGAAAAATGTGGCATCTCATTGGTTTGTTTGAAAATTTTGCACTCTGATTTTATTATAATTACTGGGTAGAATTGGGGTGTTACATTAGTGGTATCAGAGCAGGTCGGTTTGTCCGACCAATGTTGTCTAATGTTTTTTATTCCTCTGTACGCGACAAGTGTTTGAAACACTATCGGTACATGTTTGCTTTCTAGTCGATTGTTTGCAGGAGTTGGTTTGAAGCTATGTGGGGGAGAAGCTGTGCTTCTCGGATATGCTTTAGTTGTAAGATGTCGGTTCTGTATGCTACTGATGGCGACAGTGCAAGTGTTGTTGAAGCTTTGTTGTGTTCCGAATTCGAAGGTAACGTGGATTTAAGATTTTGGTTGTTTAACAAGTTGGAGTGTCTTAGAAAAAGGATGATTGTCATAAGATGGAATCTAGAAAGTTGCTATGTCCAGCGTTGTCGGTGAACTGTGAAGTTGTTGTTTAAGTAGCCTTACGTAAGATGTCGATGTTGGATCACTGATTAAGTGACGGATTGCTGTAGACCTTGCTGTGGGATTATTGGTAAGTGATTGAAAAAGGTTGTAGAAGTCGTTGGAGTTGTTGGAATCTTTTGAACCGCGAGTCGTAGTTGGAAATGCGAAGAGTATGAATCCAAGAATAGGAAGTGTTGGTAATGGTGTGAAGGAATTATGTCTGATGCTATCGTCAGAGGGGTATTAGTATGTAGCTACAAGATGTCGGTGTTAGCTTGTTCATATGATTTTGGAAGTTATTGAATTATGGAATTATGGTGCTTTTGGTGACGTGAGTACAAGTTCTAAAAGAAGACTATTGTAGTTAACGATGGTTTATACTCCATTATGGTTGTCGGATATCTATTGACAAATTGAGGACTTGATCACCCTTAATCTCTTGTTGATAGTGGACGAAATCGTGTTGGATGGTATAGACGTACCTTGCTATCTTGATGGTGAGTAAAGCAATGGATGTTATAGCATGCGAATAGTTATTCGCCAGTTGGTGTGAATTAATAGAGGAGTAGCCAGAAAAGAGTTGAGAAGTATTGGACAAGTCGAAATAATTGGTTGATAGGCGAGTTAGCGTCGCAAGGTGAAGGATTGAGGATATCGAGTGAACAACGATTTTATGGTGGATGTTAAAGGGAGTCCGAACTAGAGTAAGACTTGTAACCCATATAGTTGATGAGGACTTTAATAAGACGGTGACTTAAGATGGATAATCAGAGTCGCGCAGCTGAAGCGTGATGTGCCAGAGTACTATGCTTTCTCGTAAATGTTGCTGATTCTATAAGGATGTTATTATGGTTGTTGGTTGATGGTGAGTTGTGGGTATATTCGTTGAGTTAAGCTGTTAAGTTAACGTTATAGAGATTTTTGCTCCCGTTGTCATGATGTTGTTGTTGGTTACCGTAAGTAGGAAGTAATATTTCATGATATGACGAAGTTGATTATGTTGGCTATGTGGATGTCACTATAAGGGTGATACGACGAGGTGAATAGAGTTGTTGATGTTTTGTCGATAATTGACATATGAATATGAGAATGAAAACGGTGTATGTGTTTGGTGTTGAAAATGTTGTTAAGGCGGTAGTGTGATGTTGTATAACCAAGCGTGTTTTGGTTGTTACTACTTCAAAAGTTGGTGTTTCAAGGTATGGTGGAAGAAGTTGATAAGCTAGTAACAATTATGTCGCGAAGATGTTGAATGATTAGTATGAGTGTATTGGATTTAAATCATGTTGAGTTTTGCTATGTTGGGAAGTAGTAGTCGGAGTGTTGCCAAACGCAACAGAGGATCAGAGAGTTGGAAGCGATGTTAAGGATGGTTGTGTCAGATAGATTTTCGAGGACGAAAATATCCTAAGTGGGGGAGAGTTGTAACGCCCCAAATTTAATTAATTAGTTAATTAAATTAATTAAGGATTTAATTATTCGGAATTGTCGAAGTTGAGAATTTGTCGGTATTATTCTAAGAGGAGAAGTTAGAGTATTATGTTGTTTGAGTTGTTCGGTGGGTAGTTGAGTAATTAGTCAGTTTAATCGGAGAAATAATATTAGAAATAATATTATTATACTAGAATATTATTTAATTAAATTGGATTTGGTTGTCGCGTGATAAATAGAAATTTGGAGGTGTATGAAGTGAAGCCCAAATAGATTAAATAATAATATTATTATTATTGGATTATTTGGAAAATAAAAGAAAAGAAGTAGCAGTAAGGTAAGGGAAAGGAAGTTACAGAAAAGCAGAACGAGGGTTTGGAAGCAACGGCTGGAGAGGCGAGATTGCGATTACGGAAGTTGCTGCAAAGAGGAAAAAGAGTCATGGAAGATTGATCGTGCAAAAGAGGCAAAGCAAGGTTTAATCGGAATTCGACCGGAAGTTATTAGAGAGCAAACTTCAATCCAAGGTAAGGGTGGGGTTCAATCTCTATAACCGGGTATATGATAGACCGTATGTGGGGTTGGGTTGAATAAATTTGTGCCATGGATTAATTGTTGGTTCTTGCTGCAAATTTTAATTGAATAAGTTGTTATTTTGTTGTATCTGTGTTGGTGAGTTCGCTGTATTGCTGTTGGAATTTATAAGAAAGTTGATTGTGTTATTGAAATTATTGTGGAACCTTGTTACATGTTGAAGTCATTGTATCTGTTATATTTCTGAAATGTGTGGGGTTGGTTTGGATTGTGAGTATAAAGCGATGCTGCAAAAATGTGGACGAGGAAGGAAATTGAAATTCTGGTATAGATGTGTGATGTCTTAGTGCAATGTCACAACATCGCATTCTGCTGAACAAGGCAATAACAGAAACAGTAAATGAACACAATCAATTGTTCACCCAGTTCGGTTCAACCAACCTACATCTGGGGGCATACCAAGCCAGGAAGGAAGTCCACTATTAGTAGTATCAAATTACAGACTCAACAGACCAGTTGACAATCTACCTAATTTAATCTCTACCCAATGACCCTTCTACCTAAGTCCTCCCTAGGTAAGAGACTCCATCTCACTTCCAATCATCTCGATGATGTCTAGCAGTCAACTACACCGTCACTGCATCAACAGCTTGACTCCTTACACTTTTCTATTACATAGACTTTGGAAGACACACTTCCATGACAGCCCTTTGGAGTTGCTTCAAAGCTTCCTCCAAGAACAATACAAAACTCATTACCTACAGGTTTCTGAGTTAAACATAGTGACCATCTCACACCCCGAGTGGTTCACTAGACAAAGCCCTAAAATTCTACATCTTGGACTCGTGCTCATTCTAGGTTACAAGCACTCTATTTATAGCTTTTTCCCACTGGATTTGGGCCTTCAAATCATATCCAATCTTCTGCTAAATCTGCAACAGATTCTGCTCCCAAACAAATCTTCAAACAAATCTTCAATTTAAATCTTCAATGATTAACTCTAAATATTCTCCATATCTTTATGCATTAAATTCCCAACAAACAAATCTTCTCTTTTTAAATCAGCTGCAAGATATTCTCCACACAAATAGGAACTGCAAGATCTTCTCCACACAAATAGGAACAATCTTCTCCACACAAATAGGAATAATTCTCCATGTCTATTTGCACAAAAATAGTAACCCGATATGCTCCACATTTGATTGTAACAGAATATATCTATTCCATGATATTCTCCTGCAATCTCTCAATCAAATCTTATCCTTAACAAACTTGCACACGCGCAGCCCTAAAACTTCCCAAACTGATGTTCTGTCATCTGATGTCATGACATCGGGTTTAACATCAACACATTACTGCAACCCTTAAAAACTTAACATAACCAGAATGTTAACTAAACATAACAAGGCTGTTAACAACTCATGTTGAAACATCAATCATGACATCAACATTGTTTTACCAAAATTCTAGCCAACTACAAGAACTAACAGAAATGAATTAAAAGTTCTCAGAATTGTGGTTCGCTAATTTGTTCTTTAAAAAAAAAATGAAAGAGAAGGGGTGGCGTAAGCCACCCTTGTGTGTGAATGGAAGTGGCGAGAGCCACTTGTGTGGGTAGAAGTCGCGGGAGCCACTAAAGGGGGGTGGCGTGCGCCATTGGAATGGAGGGAATGTGGCATGAGCCACTTAATGAGGTGGCTTGCGCCACTAGTGATGTGTTAGATGGCCAGAGCCACCAATTGATGTGGCTTGCGCCACTAGTGGTGTTAGGTGGGGACCATGATGTGCTGTAGCATATTTAGAATTAGTTCAATATAGTTTCTGTACCTACTATTCCATAGTGTATTAGCACTACTAATTAATAATACTTTAAGTATTAGGAATATATAATGACAGTGTATGAGTTGCAGTATCAGAAATGTAAATAGCAGTGTAGTAATTTGGGAGATAAACTAACAGGGGTAAACTAGTAGTATGCATATAATTGGATGGAATTACAGGAAATGTATTATTTTAGTAGTAATAAAGTAACAGAGCTAGCATTAAAATAGCAGGGGTTAATCTAAGTAGCGAGTGAGGCATTATTTTTCACTAGATGTAATGAAGGGGAAGTTAGTAGTGGAATTGCAGAATAAAAGTCAGTAGCAGAATTATGATTATTAATAGTATGGAAATTTATTGAATCGATCGAAGTAGCATGCCGTTGGATTAACTTGGTTTAAGTTGCAAGATAATTTAATAATTAAGCTTTAGTAGCCATCCCTAACTAATTGAAAAGATGTTAGTATGGTAATTAGTCATATTGATGGAAGTAGTGTTTTGACAACTTAATGATAATTAGTCCCAATGAACTAAGTTGCAGTAACGATTACCTTAAGTGGAGTATGATCATTAGTAGTATGGGAAAATTGTGTAATCAACTGCAGTAGTAATAATAATAGTTTTTGAAGCCGAATGGTGAGGGAGTAACATACTGGATATTATGTAGCAGTATTGGTAAAATAAAATAGTGGAGTTAATATGTGTAGATATGATTAGTAGAACAGCTTGGCAGAAGATTATAGTAATAACTAGTGGCATTTTATTAAGTGGATACTAAGTAGTGTATTTTGATAATAAGTAGTATTAATAAGACTAATAATAATAGTATTGGTATAGATAAGTCGTTGTGTTGTTGTCGTTGTTGAGCTGAGAAGTTGCAGGTGATGATTATGTGTTGTAATGCCTCTATTTACTGGCAATGCTAAGTTGTAGGCTTTTTAGCCAGTGTTGAATTGTTGCTATGTTGTAGGATTTTAGCCAGTGTTGAATTGTCTTTAAGTTGCTGTTGTTGTGTTGTTGTTGTTGCGTTGTTGAATAAGTTGATGTTGTGGTTGTTGTTATGTTGTGATAGATTGAAGTTGTATATTGTAAGTTGTTGTTGTTATTAAGTTGCTGGTGTTATTAAGTTGTTGTTATTATTATGTTGCTGTTGTTATTAAGTTGCTGTTGTTATTAAGTTGTGTTGATCTAAGTTGTTTGTCAGTTGTTGTATTGTTGCGGTTATAAAGTGGTGAAATTTGTATGATTCCAATCTAATATACTGTTTATTATATACTTGTTTATATTGGTTGATATCTCACCCTTTCTTTTGTTTCGCCGTTGCCTTTATGTTGGTAACGTGCAGGTATTCGAGAATGAAGAATTAATTGCTGTTAGTCCAAGTCGGTTTGGTTGCTCTGATATGTAGCACTCGGGGGGATGAATGATATTTGTTTCTCTGTTGTTGTTATTACTCTAGTTGCTGAATAATTATAAGTTGAAATTAGTTTAGTTGAATTTTGTTGTAAATAAATTCCAAGTTGAAAGTTGTGTTTCTGCAGGCTTAATTAATAAAAGTTGTTTTGTTTTCAAAAGAACAAATCAGGTTGTTATCGGGTCATCCAGATCAGTGTTATGTGTCTAAATTGTTTGCGATTAATATGAAGTTGTTTTAAGTTGAAAAATGTGGCATCTCATTGGTTTGTTGGAAAATTTTGCACTCTGATTTTATTATAATTACCGGGTAGAATTGGGGTGTTACACCAATGCCTTGGTGCATAGAGCCAAAGTTGCCACTTTTGTGAAAATGGATCATCACAACACAAAATCTACTTCATAGGCTTCTACAAATGCAGACCAAACATCACAAGATCAGTAGACAAGCAAGAGCAAAGAGAGAGCATTTCATCAAAAACTCAAAATCTCCATTAAAGTGAAATTTCGACTAGGAGTCTCATCATATAGGATCATCTAAACACCTCAACTGAGGGTCTAAGAGTTTCATCAGACACAATCATCTAAATGCCTCGACTAAGAATCTCATCAAACATGCTCATCTAAACGCCTCTCCTGAAAGACCAGACAAGCTCATCTAAATACCTCACCTAAAGCAATCAACTAAGAGTCACGAGTGAGCGTATCACCTAAAGGTTTAAGCTTCCCAACTCCAAGTCAATTAAGAATTTCACCCTTCGCCAAGCCCTCAGGCTTGAGAGAATGTGTAGTGATATATTTGTAAATACCTAAAAGGGCAAAAAGATGATATCGCACATGCCTCAGAGACATTGCTCACGACACGTATCACTCCCATATTGTAGAAAAACATGGAAGGCCACTTATCTTGGTCATAGGTGGTGCAAATAATGAGACAGGTGAATGATTAACGTCTCCATAGGAAATGAGAATCCACTACTATGAAAAACCCATTTAACAACGGTTGAAAATGGCATATAATGACGCGGGCGAAGGCGCTGTTATGTAGAGTGTTGTTGTATATGCGGTACGTACATTGACGGTCCTGAGACCGTTGTTGTATTCCAGAAAGCGCGTACCATTTCACAACGGTTAGATTACACAACCGTTGTAGTATGTCTTTTAAAAAAATAAAAAAAATGCAGCATATAATGGCGGTTATTATAAATACCCGTTGTTGTATGTCTTTAAAAAAATTGCAGCATTAAAACAAGAGCAGCAGCAAGAACAACAAGAACATCAAGAACAACAATAATAACAACAACAAGAACAACAAGAACATCAAGAACATGAAGAACAACAATAAGAATAACAACAACAACAACAATAACAGAAACAACAACAACAACAACAACAACAACAACAACAACAACAACAACAACAACAACAAGAAGAACAACAAGAAGAACAAGAATAAGAATAAGAACAAGAACAACAACAACAATAATAACAACAAAAACAACATTAATAAAAAAGAACAACAAGAACAAAAATAATAAAAAAGAACAACAAGAACAACAATAATTAAAAAAGAACACCAACAACTAACATTACTAACTCGAGTTCTGAAATTTGGTTTAGTGGAGAAATAAAGTATCGTAACTGAAAGATGATGTTTGGAGGTAGAAGATGTAGTTCGTCTAAGTTTTAGGTTTCACGCGGTGAAAGGTCTGTCAGCATTTTGAAAAAATAGGAAAGAAGTAACATGATTAAAATAAATTCAGAAAAATCTAAAAACACGAAATTTAATCTAATTAGGTAAAATAAGAATTTTGAGAATTTTTTAAGAATTTTTTGAGACTATGAAAACAGTAAAAAATTCATTAAAAATAGAAAAAAGATGAATTTGGGGTTTTGAGGGTGAAGCCCCGTAACTCTTCTAGAGTACGGGACTAATGACCGAACAATTTTTTTGCTTCAGATGCACGAAACAAATCTAAAAAAGGAGACGATTTTCCCTAAAACCGATTTTTTTGAAGTGCAAGACCTAAAACTAAACTATAGGCTATAATGACGGTTGAAAACATACCACTGGTGAAAGGATGTCAGCATTTTGAAAAAATTTGTAAAAAACCATAAATGCTGGTGCTGGGTGTAACACCTCAAAATTTGCCCTACATTTTTCTGGCTTACGCTTCACATTCATCTGCATCTCCATTCGGTCATACTCATATTCATTCATTTGCATTGGGCTCCTAAGGCGTGGGATCATGGTTTCTTATCCTTGGTGCGAATTGGTTGATATTCATCGATTGAAGATGGTGATTGGGGTTCATGGCAAAGGTATCTTGACATGAGATCCAGTTGTGGATTTATATTATGGTCAGGACAGTGTTATTCTCTCAGTTACTTATTGTTCATTGCGTATAATACAAGTTAATGAGGGAGGAGATTGAAGTTGATTCGAGGTGGAGTTCGTGGAGTATTTGAGTTTGAATTTGGATTGGGAAAGCGCTTTAAATATTAGGGATTCAAATACAAGTTTGTAAATCCGTATCCACTCCATATTATAAACCATTTTTCGAGTCATTAACCATCTCCATTTAGTTTAAAACCACTTTTCAATCCACATTCATTTTCAAAAACCAATTAACCATTCCACAAATTATATACAACATCCATCTTCTTTTTTTAGCCCATGTTCAAGTTCGTTACAATAATCACCCAAGGTCCACATATCCATATTAAAGTTAACATAAAAACAAAACACAATTTGAAGCCGAAAAGCTTGGACAGTAGCATTGGAAAGAATTAACCTTTTTGTGATGAGTGTGATAATGCTGCAACTACCATCGTGAGCCATTCACTTGAAGCACGGGATCATATATGTCAAAGTTGCTAATGTTGAGGTGTATTACAAAGCATTCTACTACAATGTAGAATAGAATCCAAGGATATTCTAAATGCCCTTGCACTTCGTGTGGACCATGCACGTGTGCAGTTCAGAGCAATAATGTGTCAGCTGTAAGTACATGCCACATCTTTGATTGATATGGGACGACTTTAGGCCTAATGGTGTCACTTTTGGAACCATAATTAACGGGTATGCTAAGGAAGATAAAGATAGTATTGAGGAGGATTTTCTCAGCTGTAAAGAACTTACCCACAGAAATTGATAAACAAATGCAGAAGAAATTTTGTAACAATAAAGAGGGAAAAGTACATTCAAAAGAAGAATAATACAATAGCCTTCCAACGGATTTTTACACTGCACAATTTATTTCATACCATAATTTCTAAAAGCTTCTATCAGAATCACTTCTAACAATTCCCTAAGGACTAACCAATTTCACATTATAGAAAACCAAAAAAAACATTTCACAACTAACCACGGAACCGATTCTCTAACAGCTTCAAAACTTCTAACTGAATTTATAACAGAAAAAACCAGTGAAAGCGGACTCCTAACAGAATAACAGTTTTTGGGATCTAACAGAGCTTCTCCACTTTTCGATCACCAATCTTCACCCTGGTCATCACCTTCATCTAATTCTCATCGTCTTCCACCAGCTCAAAAACCGTATTCATACCAATCACCATCCTCTATCTTCACCAATACACTCTAACAGAAAACCAGGAAAAAATCACTGACCTATCTTCAAACAAAACTCCTAACTGATTTTTCTTTCAACAGAAAACAACAGAAAATCTTCTCTCAACTCTAGAATCATCTTCAATATTCAATCCCCTATGCACCGTCTTCAATTCGTCTTCTTCGATGCTCTGCAGAAACACTATCTGCAATCTTGAAAGAAATTCAAAGAACTTGCAGACTTCAACCGGAATTCGCAACACCGGCGACACACCTTCATTCCCTGCAATAATAGTCGAGAAGAGCAAACGACGAGAACACAATAGACAGCGTTCAGTAACTACTCCACAAGATTCACGCACGCGAAGAGAGTACAAGAAAGAAGAGCAATAACAAGAGAAGGAGAGAATCGCGAGGAAGACAAAAAGCGTCGAGCCGCGACGGATATTTATACATGTGCAAAGTCGCTAATCTTCATATATTGTCGTGAGTTACATGTACGTTAACCTCTTCTTTTCACCGTCGCGAGATAGGTGTTTGCTATACGTCATTAAACTTCGTTTGATTTCGTGACCGCCTTATTTATGCACCTTCGATCCCGTCGCTTGGTTGAGAATTTGAGAAATCTAACTTCGGATCTGTGATGAGGGCGAGAAATAAGTGGGGGTTAGTGTTTAGGATTTCTTTTTTGGGGGGTATAGAGCCGCCGGAGAAGACGGTGGCACCGTAGGCCTTCTCTGGCCGGAGTAGGTTTTCGGTGAGATTTTCAAGAGAGAGATGAACGTGGGGAAATGAGAGAAGGCTTCGTGGAAGTGTTGTGTTGCTCCCACCGTTGGTTCTTTAAGAAGGAAATAGGTGATATCCACGGCCATTCCGGAGGTGACACTTGTCACCGTCCGGTTCCTCATCTTAGATTACAGTGCGCGCATCCCTACCAGGTTTACCATGCACCCTATGGCCATCACCAGTAGATTCATCCATCATCATCAGCCATGCGAATCAATGGCCTTGATTCAACCCCCTGGTCAATAGTTTGACCGCATCTCCACCGTGCACCCCCGGGCCACAAGTGTTCTTTGGACTTAACTCCCCTTTGCTAATTACACCCTGCGCTTGAGCTCAGTGAAGAATTAACTAGGAATTTTACTTGTACGCACCCCCTTTTTCTTTCAATGTTTCTTTTGGTTTATATTTTGTGCATGTTTCATAATGTGATATTAAAAATAGTAGAAGTTGTCAGAAAATTCTGAGAAAATTCATGAGAGTTCTTGATGGTGTTAATTAATTTTTGGATATTTTTATCCCATTTTGGAGGCGGTTTGGTTTTCTTTTGGAATTTTGGAAAGGAATGTGTTCTAAATGGTATATCTAGTGATGTAAGTGCTAAAATGTGATTTTCCCTTGACAATTTGGAGCTGATTTTTGGTGTAAGTTTAGGCATTTGATTGTTTAACATCATGGTGGTTGATTGGTGCATTGTACTTGGGTTTTGGGATACTTTTGAAGTTAACCTTTTGAGCCTTAATTCGTATGATCATCATTGACGTTTGTGCTATGTTTGCAATTATTTGAGGGATTTTGGTGCATGATGTGAACCCTATATTTTGTATGTGATTACCTACTGTCTTTGGCATGATATGTTCAATTACTTATAATTCTCAAGAGCACTTTGCTATTTTTCATTCATTTTCCAATGCGAATCGAACATGTTGATACATGCGTAGAAAGAAGTTATGTTTAGGACTTGTATGAGGGCACTTTGAGCCAACTTTGAATATGAGTTTTAGCACATTATTAAGTGTATTTTGATGCAAATTTGAGACATGCTTGAGTATTGACCTTTGTTAGTAGAATAATAGTGGGGGTTGTTTTTAATTGTATCCACAGGGATTGTTTGATATTTGATGCGTGCCTTTCAATAGTTGTGATATTCTAAGTTCAATGGTTTCAAAAGTTTCTCAATTGTTGTTAACATTCACTTGTAGCAAAGATTAATTGGTGACAAAGATTTTGTAAAAGTTTTGATAAAAGCATGTTAAGGTTAGGTTTCGCTAATCCTTTTCACGTATAAACGATTAATCAAGCATATGAACTCGGTTTCCGACCAATATAACCGCGTATCCTCCCGACTAAGTTTATGTCTAAAGCGAAGTCATGAGTGTCGATGTTTAGACCGTTAGATGATGTCTCACGCTAACAATCTAAACAACGATCATTAAGATCAACACAATGCGAATAGCAAATCCCAAATCTATGTCTAGAGTTTGGTTTTTAAGAGATAAAATTATTAGGTCATGATTTGTAGAATCTATGTCTAGAGTAAAACAAATCACACATGGATCATTAAGAGAAAACAACATCATCTATATTGATCAAAGACTTTATTCATACACAATAGATCAAAAGCAATACATAAAATTAGGATCAACTACCTCTAACCTCAACATTGAGTGTTTAGCTACCACTTCTCATGGTAGATTGGATAACAAGTAAAGAGAGGAGATGAATGAGCATCCACGACGAATAATCAAGAATGGATGCGACTTCAGCTTCTCCAAGTGAAAATACACTCTTTGATGATCAAAATACTGTAAACTATGTTTTCTACTGAAAATGAACAAGATATCCCAAAGAAATAAAGTGAAAATCTATTTATACACTTCTGAAATCTGCATGATTCGCACTGCGAGTGCATCATTCGCACTGCGAATGAGAAAAATGGCACCTTAAGTGCCTCTGAGACTTAAACCGCCTGAAGCAGAAATCGTGTGTTTGCAGTGCGAACCATTCCTTCGCACAACGAATCACTCGCTAGCTCATTCGCACTGCGAATAAACTAGCGAGCCAGGACAATCAAATTCCAGAACTTACTGCCTCCCTTCGCTAGCATCTTCGCACTGCGAAACAACCCACGAGCCTTTGCTGGACCCTCGCCAGGAGTTCGCAGTGTGAACTCTTTGTCATTTCAAAACTGGAGCTCACTGCCATCATTCGCTGGCGCCTTCACCGACGTTCGCAGTGCGAACCTTCGCTGGGCCTTCGCCAGATCCTTCGCACTGCGAATGCTCTGTTGCAGCAACACTTTCAATGGCAACCTGCATGTCTCACAATTTTGATCCTTTGGTGCCTACTCCTGCACATTAACACACAAATTACAAGCTCCACACATGTATTCCAATGTACACACTACAACACAATTACCCACTTAAACCAATCAATTACACAAGGAAAGTCATGAAAAATCCAAATTATTGCATCCAAATATATAACATGTTTGACATCTAACAAACTCTCCCCAAC
This sequence comes from Lathyrus tuberosus, assembly GCA_022829125.1. Taxonomy (NCBI): domain Eukaryota; kingdom Viridiplantae; phylum Streptophyta; class Magnoliopsida; order Fabales; family Fabaceae; genus Lathyrus; species Lathyrus tuberosus. The sequence goes on along the minus strand of JALAZF010000203.1, from coordinate 3,660,063 downwards.
TAACTCTTTGTTTGTCCTCAAGCAAAGTATGCCTCAAATGAGGATTTGCTCGAGCATTCAATTCAACCAAGACGCGAAAAACGGCTCAACTAAACAACGATCACAACAACGCAACAATTACACAATTCAAGAACCAAGAATGTAAAAGAACTTGCCTCTTAAACAATTTCAAACATTGTTTCAAGAGACAACTAACTCATACTGCACATGTCATTCTACACTCCTCTTCGAAAAAGGATTGAAGGCAAACGTGTATACAAACACGGGACAAATACACTCAAATGACCAATGATGCAATACTAAGCAATTCATACCATATCTCAGTGAACACAAAAGAAATCATGGAAGTAAAAGATCACTAAGGACTTCAAGGTTGTAGCTTGGTCGGATAAAAAAAAAAAAAGGGACATTTCTTATGGCCATTGAAACGAAATTGCCGAAGCAAAAGAACATTCACTATACACATACTCACACATCTCAACTTCATTTCACCAATTTTTCATTCCACCTTCACAATCTACCGTGCACAATTATTGACTCTACATTTTTTTTTTTCATTCAAGCAAGCATTTTCTCATTTGTACAACATATTCACACTCTTTTCTTTACATGCTTACTTGATTTTTTTTTTTTAAATTTGGAGTAATGCACCCATCTTCTTTTTATTCTCCCCAACTCATGTTCGACTCAACCTAAAGTAAACGTTCCGTGTTTTTTAAGGCAAGGAAGTAAAAGTATACAATTTCAAAGGTTCAAGAAGAAAATGTTAGAAACTCACCAAATTTAGTGATGAACCAAACTTGCAAATTATGTACATAAAACAAGTTCATCACTAAACTGAGTTCTATACTGCGAAGGCTCAAAGGGGCTATCAACTGCTCACACCTCACGGGTGAATTAATATATGGGCATGGTTGTGCTCACTTTCAAAAAGTGACTTGATCACTTCTCCTACTTCCGCAAAATCACATGGTCACAAGATAAGGCATGAATTAAAAGTAAAAACAACATTCATCAACAATCATTCGCATATAATAACACTTTGGAGGCTTCTCACTTTTAATGGTTTTTGATCTAAAAATGACACATGCATTCAAAGGAAGTTGTAACATGAAACAACATTATCAATCGCACAAGACACAAAGTTCTAAAACATACAAAATTCTCAAACCAGGTAACAATGTACCTTGTCGCAACACAATGCTTAAGATACTATCATAGCCCTCACATCATGGAGGAATATTTCTTTAAAAATCAAGAGTCTCCAACCTACTTCCAACATTCCATCATAAAAGAAGGAACATTAACATGAAAACATATTAACAATTTAAGTAGAAGTGCAACAAAAATAATTTACTCAAAACGCTTAACATTACTAATAATAATAATTAAAGTGCTTGGTGTAAGAACACCTACAATATCCAAAATGGTACCACTAGGGTACAAGTACACCAATATCAAAATATTCCACTATGTGGATACAATAGACTAGTAAAAGCTGAAAAATACAAAATATAAGAAAACTTCACTTTGGAGACCAAAGAAAGTACACACATCTGAAAATCACGAAATTAGTCCTCTTCGGACTCAGTCTCCAAAACCTCGGTAACCATCTCATCCTCATCACCCTCATCATAAGTATTACCAGAAACCTCCACATCGGTGCCATCACCCTCTATCTCATCACCATCTCCATCCTTATCAGCATCATCACCTGCAGGACCACCAGCTGAATCCTCTCCCCCTCCGAAAACTGGCATGGCCTCAGGCCATCCAGGATGTGCGAGGAACTTCTCCCTCGACATCATAGTATGCTCCGTAGAAGGGTCACGGATCTGCAATTGGAGAACCTGCAAAGAATCATGAATATCAGTCATGGCACGCTGCTGGGTAGCCATCCAATCCCAATTATATTGGCAGATCTCCTGCTGATACGGATAGAAATTTGGCGACTCAAAAGTATCACCGCCACTGGTACCAGCCCCCACAGCAGCAGCCCCTGAAGTCTCAGTCCTACCACCCTTAGGTTTGCAAAATTTGTCGACATATCGATCATCGATAGCCGACGTGATAGTGACCTGACGACGCGAAGGCAAATTAACACCCGCTTCAGCACATAAGGACATGATTAGGCACGGAAATGCAAGAGGGGAATTTTTCCTCGAAGCATTCCCTCCTAATCCACTCTCGACAATGGACCTTATTTCATCTGCTATTATCCTCGCGACATCAATTTCTACGTTTGTAAGGATGCTGTGCACTAGGTGAGCCAGAGGAATCGGAACGGTAGAGGAATGTGACTTTGGCTTAATGTTGGTGACAACCAAAAGTAAAACAAGCTAGGCCAAAGGTAACATGTCCTCTCGATGATAACTCACAGCAACTCCCGAATGGTTTAACTTCACATCTTTACCCGGGCGCAACAAATCTGAGGTCATTTGTATGATATTCCTGTTGCGGTTAAGGTTCCTGTGGTAATCATCTTCCTCACTGGCACGCAACGGAAGAGGGTCTCCAAGCACTCGGTTAATGGTCCTTCTGTCAAACCTTACAATTGTCCCTCCAACAACAGTATTCTAATTAAATAGATCCCCTTCATCAGGAAGGGCGTTGGCATAGAATTCTCGAACCATCTCCACATTGTACGAATCAAGGGGCGTTATCAGCTGATCCCACTTTTTTTCATGCAAGAGGGCAGCTACCGAACGATAAGTCCCTTGATCATTCAGAATAAATCTCTTTTCAGCAAGGATGGTTCTTGTTTCCAACACCTCATATCTCTGCGCCTGCCTAATACCCTTGAACCGAGTGTCGTCGAAACGGATCGGAACCTGACTGGATGTTGATGCTTTCCTTTTCTTGATCATGGTTTTAGGACCCATCTGCACAAATGACAAACAAATCCCACACAAAAACACCAAGACAGATTATTAGAAATTAGGACACACATGCATCAGAATGAATTAAAAAAAAAACAAAAATCTGGGCTGCTTGCTAGAACACTCGCACTGCAAATCCTGGCGAACGCTCGCTGTAACACCCCCTTTCTATACCCCCAAATAATCAAATAATCATTTAGGCACATATTAAAAATTTCGTCAGAGTATAATTATAACATGGCATAGAAGAGGCATGTCACATCATACACAATTTTACAACATACAACACCTGCTCAATATTGATATGCAACAGTGGGGTAACTTGCAACAGAGGAACTTAGTCCTTACACCCACATCTCAAATGTTTAGAATAAAAGCGGAAAATCTAAACATTGAATAACAACAAACATATATACATATATACATGAATCATCAACTATTCTCCACCAACATCATACATGTTTGCATAAACACTCATCAGCAAGATACATATACACATGTATCACAAAAGAATCACAGCCATCCTAGCTACCCGGTGCTACATATCAGAGCCGACCGACCAAAAGAATGAAGACACGCTCCACCAAAAGACCACCAGCACGCCTACTCTGCAATGCCTCATAGAGCATTATAAAACAGCAGAAGGGTGAGAAATATTATCATAATAACAATGTATATAATTATATATATAAACATAAAAATACACATATTCTACATTCTCGCCACAATCCATCACAATTTCCTCCATATACATCACAATGTATATCTACATATCAACCAAGCATATTCATCATGCATACTTCCACAATTCCCAATCATTCCACATAAACATACACAATTATGTTTACTCAACAACACATCATTATAAAGATGATAAATGCAAATCATAGAGACCGACTCACGACTCTATGCAAATGCAACGCGGTATCGACTCAATCATCTCAAGTTCACTCAGGAACTTCTGCTGGAACCATCGCTCGTTACCAAAGTAACTCCCCGTCGGGCCTACGATGTTCACCCATTGCTCACACCCCACATGGGCACACAATGTTTATGGATCGCTCACACCCCACCTGGGCACACGACCCGATCGCTCACACCCCACATGCGGGCACACGATCTGATTGCTCACACCTCACCTAGGCACACAATCCGATTGCTCACACCTCACATAGGCACACAATCGTTCGTAACCATCGCTCACACCTCACATAGGCACACGATGTTACCACGAATTCTCATTAGGATCTCGCTCAACACAAGAATGTATTTCATGATGCCTCACATGCAAAATGACACAAAACATTCTTGAAATGCATACATATTCACAATATATTCATGCATTCATCTCATACAATCACACACAATCTATATACATTCACATCAATGCACTATTGTATGATTCACGTTCAAATACACCATCAAAACGGTAAAAGTCGCTAAATAGCACTATTCCCGACTTTCTGGCATAATAAAATCGGCCAACAGTTTCCACACCATCATAATCATAAAGTACAGCTCAATAGCTTTCCAACGATATAAAGAACGCCTAAATCGGAGTTACGGTTCAAAAGATATGAATTTTCTTAAAGAAAAGAAAATTAAACAAAAACTCCCAACCGCCCGGCGAAGCATGCCCACCGCCCGGCGAAACACGCTTCGCCTCTGCTTCGCCCGGCGAAGCACAGGCGACACCAATCCCACAAAAATGACTCAAAGAGTCAGTAACTTGGCACCTCCACGCCTGTCAAACCGCCCGGCGAAAGCACGCATCGCCCGACGCTCTAGGCATTTCGCCCGGCGCTTCACACCAGAAGCAGAATTTCTGCTTGGTTTTCACTGTTCCCAAAACCCCCAACTCTCCATTTTCTCCCCCAAATCACTTCCAACAGCAAAACAATTCATAGCAATGATTCATAAACATATGGAGATTATACAACACAAATTATATCGATTTCTATCCGCGAAAACATCGATTTCTACCATTTTCTCCACCATTGGGTTTATACCCCAAAACTCATGAAAATCAACAAAATCTACAATACAATCATACATAATCATACACATTGCTAAGATAACAAGATTTCACACCCTTACCCGGATTCCAACTTGCTCTGTGATTGATCTTGATGAATTTTCCTAGTTTTCCTCTTTTCCTCTTCTTTTCTCTTCCTCCTCTTTCTTTCTCTTCTTCTTTTCTCTAATTCCCTTTTCTTACTATTTCTTTCTTTTCTATTTCTTTCTCTCATTTTCCAAACAATCAATTAATTCATTTTTCTCACAAATTCTAATTCCACTTAATTTCTAATTTATCATTAATTGAGAAAAGTCTAAAATACTCTCCATTCTAATTTCCCCGAAAACTCTCAAAAACGGCAAAATAACACCACATGTCAAGATAGCACATTCACACACCAATTTCACAAATAAAATAATTATCACTCAATTTAAATAAAAGACTCAACAAAATGGGAATAATTGGAATCGGGGCGTTACAACTCTCCCCTACGTTAGAAATTTTCGTCCTCGAAAATATTACCTGATTCAAACAACTTCGGATACGACTCTCGCATCCTACACTCTAGTTCCCAAGCATATCGCCTTCCGATGTGCCTCCCCACGCTACTTTCACAAGTGCAATATCCTTGCCTCTTAGCTTCTTAACTTCTCGATCCAAAATCCTAATCGGTAAAGCTTCAACCGTAAGGTTATCTTTCACTTCAACCTCGTCCATAGGAATAACATGTGACGGATCCGGAACATACTTCCGAAGTTGCGAAACATGGAAAACATCATGCAAATTCGAAAGATTCGGAGGCAACGCCACACGGTAAGCCACAACACCAACTCGTGCAGAAATCTGATACGGACCAATAAAACGAGAAGTCAACTTCTTCGATTTCAAAGCACGACCCACACCCGTAATCGGTGTAACTCTCAAAAACACATGGTCGCCCTCTTGAAACTCAAGATCTTTTCTCCTCTTGTCATGATAACTCTTTTGTCTACTTTGAGAAGCTTTCATCTTCTCACGGATAAACTTCACTTTCTCCGTCGTTTGTTGTACCATCTCCGGTCCAACTACCGTCCTCTCACCTGTTTCATGCCAACACAAAGGTGTTCGACATCTCTGACCATATAAAGCCTCAAATGGTGCCATACCTATACTTGAATGAAAACTGTTATTGTAAGTGAATTCAATCAACGCCAAATAATTATCCCAAGCACCACCCTGCTCGAGCACACAAGCACGCAACAAATCCTCCAACGATTGAATTGTCCTCTCGGTTTGACCATCCGTTTGCGGATGATAAGCCGAACTCAATCTTAGCTTAGAACCCAAAGCCTTTTGTAGACTCTCCCAAAACCTCGATGTGAATCTAGGATCTCTATCCGATACAATACTCTTAGGAACCCCATGCAACTTCACAACCACAAGAACATAAATCTCGGCTAACCTCTCCAAAGGACAACTAATGTCAATTGGAATGAAGTGAGCAGATTTAGTAAGCCTATCAACAATTACCCAAATAGCATTATGACCTCTTTGCGTATTCGGCAATCCCGTAACAAAATCCATCGATATACTATCCCATTTCCACTCCGGAATATCCAACGGTTGCAAAAATCCACTAGGTTTTTGATGTTCTACCTTCGACTTTTGACAAGTTAAGCACGGATACACAAATTGAGCCACATCTCTCTTTAACCCAGACCACCAAAAGATTTTCTTCAAATCTTGATACATTTTATTCGCTCCCGGATGAATACTTAAGTTACTTCGGTGCCCTTCTTCCAATATCATCTTTTTCAACTCTACATCATCGGGAATACAAATACGACCACGGAATCTCAAAACTCCAAAATTATCAACCTTGAAATATTCATTCTCATTCAACATCAAATCAACGAATTTCAAGTCCAACTTTTGCCTTTCACCTACAGTTGCAAGAAAATCATTCGTAACATGTAGCACACCAAGTTTCACACTTCTCGGCGCCATTTCACAAATTAAACTCAAGTCTCTAAAATTCTCCAAAAGTTCCCATTCTCTCATCATCAATGCGGACATATGTAACGACTTCCGACTCAAAGCATCGACCACCACGTTTGCCTTACCCGGATGGTAATTCAAACTAAAATCATAATCCTTTAAAAGTTCTAGCCACCTCCTTTGTCTCATGTTCAACTCTTTTTTATCAAATAAATATTTCAAGCTCTTGTGATCGCTAAAAACTTCAAATCTCGCTCCATAAAGATAATGCCTTCAAATTTTCAAAACGAACACCACGGCCGCCAACTCCAAGTCATGCATAGGATAATTCTTTTCATGCACTCTCAATTGTCTTAAAGCATAGGCCACAACTTTTCCATCTTGCATCAAAACACCACCTAACCCAACCAAGGAAGCATCACAATACACAACAAATGGTTCATTAGGATTAGGCAAAATCAAGATCGGAGCCGTTGTCAATCTTCTTTTTAACTCATTGAAACTCTCTTCACAATGAATATCCCAAATGAAAGTCTTTTCCTTACAAGTCAATTGCGTTAACGGAAGTGCCAACTTTGAAAATCCCTCAATAAACCTCCGATAATAACCTGCCAGGCCTAAAAAGCTTCGAATCTCCGTAACCGATCTAGGAGCCTCCCATTGCATCACTGCATCAATCTTGGATGGATCAACACTAATACCACTACCGAAAATAACATGTCCGAGGAAACTTACTTCCGACAACCAAAATTCACATTTTGACAACTTAGCATACAGTTGTTTCTCTTTCAAGATTTGCAACACAATTCTCAAATGCTCTTCATGCTCCTCTTGAGACTTAGAATAAATCAAAATATCATCGATGAACACAACCACAAAACGATCTAACTGTTCATGAAAGATACGATTCATGTATTCCATGAACACACCCGGCGCATTAGAAACCCCGAATGGCATCACGGAATATTCGTAATGGCCATACCGTGTCCTAAAGGCCGTCTTTTGAATATCCTCTTCTTTCACACGAATCTGGTGATATCCCGATCTCAAATCAATCTTGCTAAACACACGCGCACCAACCAATTGGTCCATCAAATCATCGATCCTTGGAAGCGGATACTTGTTCTTAATTGTCACCTTATTCAATTGTCGATAATCAATGCATAACCGCATACTCCCATCCTTTTTCTTTACCAACAATACCGGAGCACCCCAAGGAGAAACACTTGGCCTTACAAATCTCTTGTCCAACAAGTCATTCAATTGCTTCTTCAATTCTACCAACTCCGATGCCGACATACGATACGGTGCCATCGAAATCGGTCTAGTACCCAGAACTAGATCAATAGAAAACTCAACTTCTCTCTCTGGCGGTACATCCTTAATATCCTCAGGAAACACCTCAGGAAAATCACAAACAACAGGAAACACATCAAGGGACACTGACTATCCACAGACAATGACGCAAACAAACCGAACAATTGAGCTTCGTCCGCTAAAAGTTTCTTCAATTCTTTAATGGATAGGACACTCTCATCTTCATCATCTTCCAAAGAAGGAAACCTTACTAACTTGTGATAGCAATCTATATGAACTCTATTAAATCGCAACCAGTTTATACCCAAGATTACGTCTAAACCTTCCAACGGCAAACACACTAAATCCATCTCGAAGTCTTTACCATAAATGGTCAAAGGACAACTCACACAAACCAAAGAAGTAGTTACTGACCCCATCACTGGAGTGTCAATAACCATCTTACCATCCATCAGAGACAACACAAGATTCAAACGCTTTGCGCACTCAGACGAAACAAACGAATGAGTTGCTCCCGTATCAATAATAGCAACTAAAGGCGTACTATTAATAAAGCATGTACCTTTAATCAAACGGTCTGCACTAGTAGTTTGAGTCCCTGCCAATGCAAACACCTTTCCGCCCGCTTGAGCTTGTTTTGGCTTAGTACACTTAGTACTAATGTGACCAACTTCTCCACAATTATAGCACTTCACCATATTCCTTCTACAATCTGTAGTAGCATGCCCAGTACCTCCACAATTAGAACATTTCACCACTGGCTTCCCACACTCAAATGATTTATGACCTATTTCCCCACACTTATAACACTTAATGGGACCCGAACCTCCTCCTCCAGATCTCTTCTCAAAGTTTCCCCTATGCTTGCCCTTATCAACAGGTGTCACATAAGGTCCACTTCTAACTTGTTGCTTTCCCTTCCTCTCATTCAAACTTTTGTAATGTGTAGAACGAGCCCTGCTATCTTCTTCGAAGATTCTACAACATTCCTTCAAATCCGAAAATCTTCTTATCCTTTGATATCCCACAACCTGTTTAATCTCAGGACGCAAACCATTCTCATATTTAATACACTTTGAGAACTCAGCAGTGATTGCAACATAGTGAGGATGGAATTGAACCAACTCCACGAACTTAGCAGTATAGTCCACCACAGACATACTACCTTGTTTCAATTCAAGGAACTCTATCTCCTTCTTCCCTTTCACACTTTTAGGGTAATACTTCCTTAAGAACTCAGTACGAAATAAATCCCAAGTTACCTCTTCATCATCCACCTCAAGAATTTGACGCATACCGACCCACCAATCGTCGGCTTCTTCCTTCAGCATGTGAGACCCAAGCCTCACTTTATTCTCTTCCACATAGTCCATCACTCTGAAGATCCTTTCAATCTCTTTCAACCAAAGTTGAGCACCATCGGGATCAAATCTTCCTTTGAAAACCGGTGGTTGATTCTTCCTGAACTCGTCGTTAGCATTCACATTCGGTGCACCTTGCACCGCCCTAGCCATTGCTTCCAAAGCAGCAGCCATCGCATTGTCGTTTCAACCAGCCATATTCTAATCATTCCCAAAAATAACAACAAAGTTAAACAACAATTCAAACAATACGACGACAAGACAGACACAACTGACTCAACTCTGGCTCTGATACCACTTAATGTAACACCCCCTTTCTATACCCCCAAATAATCAAATAATCATTTAGGCACATATTAAAAATTTCGTCAGAGTATAATTATAACATGGCATAGAAGAGGCATGTCACATCATACACAATTTTACAACATACAACACCTGCTCAATATTGATATGCAACAGTGGGGTAACTTGCAACAGAGGAACTTAGTCCTTACACCCACATCTCAAATGTTTAGAATAAAAGCGGAAAATCTAAACATTGAATAACAACAAACATATATACATATATACATGAATCATCAACTATTCTCCACCAACATCATACATGTTTGCATAAACACTCATCAGCAAGATACATATACACATGTATCACAAAAGAATCACAGCCATCCTAGCTACCCGGTACTACATATCAGAGCCGACCGACCAAAAGAATGAAGACACGCTCCACCAAAAGACCACCAGCACGCCTACTCTGCAATGCCTCATAGAGCATTATAAAACAGCAGAAGGGTGAGAAATATTATCATAATAACAATGTATATAATTATATATATAAACATAAAAATACACATATTCTACATTCTCGCCACAATCCATCACAATTTCCTCCATATACATCACAATGTATATCTACATATCAACCAAGCATATTCATCATGCATACTTCCACAATTCCCAATCATTCCACATAAACATACACAATTATGTTTACTCAACAACACATCATTATAAAGATGATAAATGCAAATCATAGAGACCGACTCACGACTCTATGCAAATGCAACGCGGTATCGACTCAATCATCTCAAGTTCACTCAGGAACTTCTGCTGGAACCATCGCTCGTTACCAAAGTAACTCCCCGTCGGGCCTACGATGTTCACCCATTGCTCACACCCCACATGGGCACACAATGTTTATGGATCGCTCACACCCCACCTGGGCACACGACCCGATCGCTCACACCCCACATGCGGGCACACGATCTGATTGCTCACACCTCACCTAGGCACACAATCCGATTGCTCACACCTCACATAGGCACACAATCATCCGTAACCATCGCTCACACCTCACATAGGCACACGATGTTACCACGGATTCTCATTAGGATCTCGCTCAACACAAGAATGTATTTCATGATGCCTCACATGCAAAATGACACAAAACATTCTTGAAATGCATACATATTCACAATATATTCATGCATTCATCTCATACAATCACATACAATCTATATACATTCACATCAATGCACTATTGTATGATTCACGTTCAAATACACCATCAAAACGGTAAAAGTCGCTAAATAGCACTATTCCTGACTTTCCGGCATAATAAAATCGGCCAACAGTTTCCACACCATCATAATCATAAAGTACAGCTCAATAGCTTTCCAACGATATAAAGAACGCCTAAATCGTAGTTACGGTTCAAAAGATATGAATTTTCTTAAAGAAAAGAAAATTAAACAAAAACTCCCAACCGCCCGGCGAAGCATGCCCACCGCCCGGCGAAACACGCTTCGCCTCTGCTTCGCTCGGCGAAGCACAGGCGACACCAATCCCACAAAAATGACTCAAAGAGTCAGTAACTTGGCACCTCCACGCCTGTCAAACCGCCCGGCGAAAGCACGCATCGCCCGACGCTCTAGGCATTTCGCTCGGCGCTTCACACCAGAAGCAGAATTTCTGCTTCGTTTTCACTGTTCCCAAAACCCCCAAATCTCCATTTTCTCCCCCAAATCACTTCCAACAGCAAAACAATTCATAACAATGATTCATAAACATATGGAGATTATACAACATAAATTATATCGATTTCTATCCGCGAAAACATCGATTTCTACCATTTTCTCCACCAATGGGTTTATAACCCAAAACTCATGAAAATCAACAAAATCTACAATACAATCATACATAATCATACACATTGCTAAGATAACAAGATTTCACACCCTTACCCGGATTCCAACTTGCTTTGTGATTGATCTTGATGAATTTTCCTAGTTTTCCTCTTTTCCTCTTCTTTTCTCTTCCTCCTCTTTCTTTCTCTTCTTCTTTTCTCTAATTCCCTTTTCTTACTATTTCTTTCTTTTCTATTTCTTTCTCTCATTTTCCAAACAATCAATTAATTCATTTTTCTCACAAATTCTAATTCCACTTAATTTCTAATTTATCATTAATTGAGAAAAGTCTAAAATACTCTCCATTCTAATTTCCCCGAAAACTCTCCAACGCATACACTATGGCAAGCAACTCTTTCTCAGTTGTCGCATAGTTAATTTGAGCCTCGTTTAAAACTTTGCTCGCATAATGTATAGCGTGGAAAACGTACCTTTGACCCAAAACAGCCCCAACCGCATAATCGCTTGCATCGCACATTAATTCAAAATCCAATTTCCAGTTAGGTGCAACGATTATCGGTGAGGTAGTTAAACTCTTTTTCAAAAAATTAAAAGCAAAAAGACAAGATTCGTCAAAGTCAAAAATCTTACCTTGGACGAGCAAGTTGCTTAACGGCTTTACGACCTTTGCGAAGTCCTTAATAAACCTTCGGTAAAACACGGCGTGTCCAAGAAAACTCCTTATACCTTTGACATTCATCGGTGGTGGTAATTTCTCAATAACGTCCACCTTGGCTTTATCAACTTCAAGGCCCTTTGAAGAAACTTTGTGACCGAGCACAATTCCCTCGTTCACCATAAAGTTGCATTTTTCCCAATTAAGCACCAAATTGGTTTCCACACACCGTTCCAACACCGTATCCAAATTTTTCAAGAAAAGATCAAACGATTGTCCAAAAATGGAGAAATCATCCATAAAGACCTCAATAGTCTTTTCGATCAAATCCGAGAAGATAGCTTGCATACACCGTTGAAAAGTCGCCGGTGCATTACATAATCCAAACGACATCCTCCTATAAGCGAAGATTCCAAACGGACATGTAAAAGCGGTTTTTTCATGATCCTTCGGGTTCACAATAATTTGGTTGTAACCCGAATAACCATCCAAAAAATAGTAGAATTGTTGACCGGAAAGCCTTTCGAGCATTTGATCCATAAAAGGTAGAGGGAAATGATCTTTTCTTGTAGCTTTGTTCAACCTATGGTAATCAATGCACATTCTCCACCCGGTAACGGTTTTTGTTGGAATGAGCTCATTTTTCTCGTTTCGGACCACCGTTAATCCGCCTTTTTTCGGTACCACATACACCGGACTAACCCACGGGCTGTCAGAAATGGGGTAAATCATTCCGGCATCTAACATTTTCACCACTTCTTTTCTAACCACTTCTTTCATGATTGGATTTAACTGGCATTGAGGTTGCGCAACCAGTTTAAAATCTTCCTCCATAAATATACGGTGCATGCAATATGAAGGGCTTATGCCTTTGAGATCGGACAACGTCCATCCCATTGCATCCTGATTTTTTCTCAACACTTGAATTAAGCGGCTCTCCTCGTTTTCAGACAAAATACTACTTATGATCACCGGTTTATTACCACCATCATCGAGAAAAGCATACTTCAAGGTTGACAGTAACACTTTCAGCTCAAATTTGGATGGTTCATCATTAACCACTTTTTTTAGAATTTCCTCTTCATACTCTCAAGGTTGCAATTCTTCCAAAGCTTCAAGCTCTAACAAACACTCTTCAAGAGCTTGCTCTTCTTCAACCGAGAATATTTCCAAGGAATCATCCAAAGCTCTTTGTAAAGGATCAATGACATGAATTTGCTTTGTAACTTCAAAACTCGCTTCCTCCACTGCATCGATTCGGAAACAATCACCTTTATCTTTCTTGTGCTTCATGGCATCATAAAGATTGAAACACACCTCTTCATCTTGGACTCTCACTTTGATGAGACCATCGTCCATGTCAATTGCCATTCGGGCAGTTTTCATGAAAGGCCTTCCAAGAATCAAAGGTGCATCCTCATCCTCCTCCATTTCAATGACAACAAAATCTATTGGAAACAAGAATTTGTCCACTTTGACCAACACATCTTCCGCTACACCGTGAGGACGGGTAATGGATTTATCGGCGAGTTGCAACGTCATTTGAGTGGACCTCAATTCCATGTGTCCTAACCGTTTCACAATCGACAATGGTATCAAGTTGATACTAGAGCCCAAATCAATCAATCCATTGCCCACATAAATGTTTCCTATCGTAACCGACAATGTAACTCGTCCCGGATCACATTCTTTCCTCGGGAGAGTCCGTTGAATGATGGCACTACAACTTGCATCTACCATAATCGTCTCTTGATCCGTATACCTCTTCTTTTTAGTAAGGATATCCTTCATGAATTTCACATATTTAGGCATTTGCTCCAAAGCCTCGGAAAATGGAATATTTATTTGTAATTGCTTGAAAATATCCATAAACCGAGAATAGTGCCTTGCACTATCTTTCTTTGTAGGAGCATGAGGATATGGTAGATGTTGAATCGGAATATTGTTCATCGGCTCTTTTCCCTTCCTAGTTCTCTTTACTCTTTCTTCACTCTCTATTTTTTTCTCATTCTCACTTTTTTCCTTCTCATTTTCAACTAAAACACCCTCAACATTTTTTTCTACTTCAATCTCCTCACTATCTTTTTGTTTTTCTTTTTCAACTACAACCTCCTCCTCCACAACTCTTTTACTTACACCCATGTCAATCTCTCTTCCACTTCTTGTTAGAATTGCTTTGCAATTTTTTGGATTCGGAAGCGTATTTGTCGTAAAGTGCCCTTTTTGTTGGTCGGCCAATTGTTTTGATAATTGCCCGACTTGTGTTTCAAGATTCCTTATGGCAGCATCGGTGTTATTTTGGTTGGAAATTGCCATTTGCATAAATTGTGTGAGAGTGTCTTCCATCTTTGTATTTCCAACGGGAGCTTGCGGAGGTTGAGTGTAATTTTGGTATTGTTGACGGTTTAATGGTCCGGCTTCTTGTGGTCTCCATTGTTGTTGATAACCTTGGTTAGCCCTTTATTGGTAACCTTGGTTGCCTTGTTGATACGGAGGTCAGGGTTGGTATCCTTGATTTCCCGCGTAATTTGCTTCCTCCACAACGGGAGGACAATAACCGGTCGGATGGTCACCTCTACATAATTCACAAACTAACACTTGTACATTTTTACTTGAAGATTCCTACATCTCTTTGAATTGTTGCGGCAATTTAGACATTTGCTTAGTTAACAACTCAACCTGTTGTGATAATAACTTGTTCTGCGCAAGGATAACATTGTTTGTTCCTAATTCCAACACTCCCGGAGTTCGTTGAGAAGGTCCACGGTTGTGACTACCTTCATGATCGTTCAAGGCCATCTTATCAATGATAGTTGTGGCTTCCGCTGCGGTTTTGCTTAACAAGGATCCACCAGCGGTGGCATCCAACAAGGTTTTGTGTACAAGTTGTAGCCCATTTCTAAATATATGAATTTGTGACAATTCATCAAAACCATGGCCCTTGCACTTTCTTAACATTGATTTGAACCTCTCCCGAGCTTCGTTGAGAGATTCATTGGCTCCTTGTGTGAATACCGCGATGGCGGTCTTTTCTTCCATAAACCGAGTGTGAGGGAAAAATCTCTCCAAAAATTTCTCTTCCAATTGGTTCCAATCCATCATTATGGCCGTTGACTGATCAAGATACCATTCCTTTGCCTTCCCAATGAGGGAATGCGGGAATAGTCTCTTAAACAGAGACTCCTCTTCTGCTTCCGGTGCACCAGTCGCTCCCGCTATTTCATAGAATTTTGTAAGATGGGTAAAAGAATCTTCATGATCCATACCCGTAAATGGACTTTGATATAACAGCTGGAGAATACCGGTCTTCATTTCAGCATGACGACCGTTGTGTGCATGGCGAGCGAACTGAGCATTGCGTCTCGGACTATTTGTGTATGGCCTAGAAGCAGGTGGTGGTGGTGGTGGTGGATCTGCCTCCATAACTGGAAGTATTTGTGGAACAGGTGTCGCTTCTGTCTCGCTAGCTGCCTCCTTCGTCTAGTTCTGCTGTTGATTCTACGAGCAGTTGTCTCAATCTCAGGATCGAAAAAAAGTTGGTCCGCCGGTAGTTTCCCTCGCATAAACTAAGTCTGCACACTAAACAAAATAGATTAACAAGTTCAAGATAAAGTTGGTAACAACTTAAAATAGCTCAACTATCGCAATGCTTGCAATATCACCTAACAATCCCCTGTAACGGCGCCATTTTGTTAGTAGTATAATAGTGGGGGTTGTTTTTAATCGTATCCACAGGGATTGTTTGATATTTGATGCGTGCCTTTCATTAGTTGTGATATTCTAAGTTCAATGGTTTCAAAAGTTTCTCAATTGTTGTTAACATTCACTTGTAGCAAAGATTAATTGGTGACAAAGATTTTGTAAAAGTTTTGATAAAAGCATGTTAAGGTTAGGTTTTGCTAATCCTTTTCACGTATAAATGATTAATCAAGCATATGAACTCGGTTTCCGACCAATATAACCGTGTGTTGCACCCCAAAATTTGCCCTCCTTACTTTTTTACTAACTGGCTTATGTTTCATTTCTTTTTTTGCATTATCATGTATGCATATCATTAGCATGGGGTCAAGGTGCCTGAGGCAGTTCAGAAAAGTCTTATCTGGTCTACTACATCATCAAGGGTTCACAAGTGGCAAGGGATCTCAAGTGGATCACTCTCTCCTAACCAGTGCATGAATTAGGGTTTTGGAATTCTTGGGTTTATTGCTCCAATGGGCAGGCTCCTTGGGTTTTTATCAGCAACAAATGACACATCTCACCTTTGTTGGAGAGGATACACATCATATTCAGAGGAATTTGGATTTGGAGACTGTGTTATTTCCTCCTAGACTGAGGGTACCAAAACTAGGGTTTGATATAAAGTCAGTTTATTTCTGATTTTTTGGGCAAGACTTGATTCCATGGTATTCCTTGAGTCCCTAAGTATCTAGGAGTGGAATATTGTCCATCAGTTTGGTTCAGGAGAAGTTCAATTGGCCAATAGATTGAAAATCAGTTGAGTTTGGGGAAAAGTCAACAGTCAAAGGAGAAAAGTCAACTGTGAAATTTTGAGGTTCCCTTCGGGGATTTTAAGGTCTTACACCCTCATATGGTCTCCAGGGGTCAAGTTTCATACATGTTTGTCAGGAATCAGGAGTTGGTGCAAAGTTTCCAAATTTGGAAAGTGACCTTTAATGAAAGGTTTCCATTTTTGGCAAGTTTCTACACTTCATTCAACTTAACTTTACACCATCAAAGAAGCTTCAGATGAATTTTTCTCCAACATGAAAGTTGAAGATCTTTTTCTCCTCTTTCCAACAAGTACTAGTGGGTCTCCATATCATTTGTGAAACTCCAGTTATGATCAAAAGAAGGCAAAGTGGTTTTTAGGGTTTCTCATGATGCCGTTTTCATAATTTTGGGCATAGTGACCTATAATCAATTCCATTGCTTCATGCCACATTCCAATATTAAAAGACATTCCGTGAGGATTATTTTGGGCCCATGAATGAAGTATTTCCGTGGTTTATTTTTCACCTATTTTCCATTATTCAAATTTCCCGAAATGTCTAAAACTCATGAATCATTTGTTCTCAAGGCCCAAGTTAAATATGGTGTGATTAGCAATCCAGATGCAAGTGATCCATTATGAATTTAAGTGCATGGAAGGGGTGTATTTTTCACTTATTCAACATAATGCCAAATTCTAAAATAATTCAAAAAATCATTAAACATGGAATTACCCAAGCCCAATTCGTATTCAGAGGAAAACCCTAGTCATTATAAACACAATCATGCATTGGTTAGGGTTCATGCACGTGAAATTGGAGGAGTTCTCAAGAAAACCCTAAAAGAGGATTTTTCATCAAAACTCACGATCCACAAGGTTTTGGCCAAAAGTTCTTCCACAAATATTTTCCTGGGGATTTCTAGAGTGCAAATCGACCACCGTTCGCAGCCAAAGGCAAGGATTGGAGCTGCTCCATCAGAGGTTGAGAGGTTTTTTTGTGTTCTTAAAACTCATATTTCTTGCATGAATATTGACGTGTGATGAATGGTGGTCACTCTGGTATAATTATTTTTAATTATGGATGTGTGAATTGCTTGTAATGTGGATTTAAAGTTTCGTACCCTAATGGTTTTTCATTCGTTTTTTATTATACACTAACAATTTGAAATTTTTAAGGCCATATTTGGATTCCTGGTGTTTTTCTGGTCAAAATAGTGTACCTGTTTGTATTTTCTGGAAAAAAACTCATCGCAGCCCACCGAAGAGGGTGGCCGGAGCCCTAGCTCCGGCGGCTGCCGGAGTACCAGTCCGGCGAAGGAGATGATTGGAGAAGATGAAGATGGACCGTCGATTTCCAGATCGGACGCACCACAGCGTGCCACTTGTCCGTTTTATTTCTGTTTTTAATTGTTGATCACATGTTTCTCATTCCATGAATTCCACCATGCATCTACTAATCATGGCCCTTCATTTTCTTTTTATTTTGATCACATGGCCAGTTTTTTGCCAACACATAAATGAGGCACATGCGTAGTATGTGGCCGGTGCAGGGTAGGACTCCGTGGTTGCGCGTGTGCATGACCACATGATTATGGTGTACCGCTGAATCTGAGCGTTTGGTTTCAATTAACGCTCCATCGTGTTGACCTCCTGGTGCGCGTTGGATCCATTGGCTGGCCAAGATTAATTCTGGATGTTGACCGAATACCATACTCCCTCCATTGACTTCGTTTGGACCCCTTCCTTGGGCTTTCGCTTTTCGCACCACCCTTCTGCCAGCCCATTCCACTTCAACGTTTTTTTCTACTGTCTACACCCCCCAGCCCGTTTCTTATTTTATTTTATTTTCAATTACTATTTCATATTTTAATCATTAAAATTAGTAAATTGCATTTAAAAAATCCTAAAAAATTCATACATCATTTTTATTGTCTTATAAGATTTTTACAAATTTTATTTTTTATTTTTATTTTATTCTTATCATTTGAATTAATTGTGTAATTCATTTCCTTTTCAATTATACATATAATGCATACTTGAACTTCTTCATTTTAATTCTCCTCATCTACAAAATATTTTTGATCCGTTCTTTTTGCAATCATTCATTAACATTCTAAGGTGCTTAAAAATATTTTTCTTTCATTTTTAAATTTATTTCATATTGCATCCTTCTCTTTGCCACATTGAATCCCATCCCTTACTTGAGTTTTGTATGGTCATTTGAAGGGCTAACATTTTGGATTTTTGCAGGGACCTTTCATATGTTGTTTGCCTCTGGTTGAGGAACTTTAATAATTAATTTGGGAATTTTAGGAGTCACTTTTCTAATTATCTGATTTACTTTCACTTGAGATCTTCTTGTGTGTGCATCTTTGATCTTATCTGATTATCTTGTTCGAAAGGCACTTGTACCATTTGCTTTAGGGGTGCTCCTTTGATTTCTAAGTTCATGGTTGAATGGTTCTCATTATTGTTTGCCATTGCTTGATTTTCATTCTCCTCGTTTCTCTTATTTACGACTGTTTCTCACTAACCTTTTATGCAGGGACTAAGGAAAGTTCTTTAAGGGTATGGATAAGTATCCATGGTCACCCTTACCTTTTCCTATCCTATCCTTTTCCTTTAGGATTTAGGTTGTCTTCAAACCTCACTAACCGTAGGTCACCCATGCATGATAACTTTAGGACTCATAGTCTCCTTTAGAGTTACCCTTGTGTCTTCTCTCTTCTCATCTCAAATTTCTCTAAAACACTTAATAATGATAAGGTGTATTGCGCACGAGCCTTAAGTATGGGGAATGAGAAATGAGGGGCTTCCTCTCATCTTTCTAGAGTGCTTAGCGAGCGTCCTGTCTTGGGACGATGCGTTAAGTATTCGCCCCTGTGCCCTAGACTTTGGTGCAATGCAGCTTAGGAACTAACTTAAGCCACTTCTGTCCTAAAAAAACACGAACGAACTTCAAACCTTTTTTGTCCTTCGGGACCTTCAACTTAAAGGCTATTTTCAAAAAGGGCACGTTACCTTCCGTCTGTGTCGCAAACAGGCATCGACCCTAACTGCTGGACGCGAACTTAACGTCGCTCATAAAAAACACAAAAAGAACTTGGTCCGAACTACGTTGACTCTGAGTTCCCCATTGCACAAAGGGGGTACGTAGGCCTAGGACGTTGACGTCCTACCGAGTCTGTCTTTGTTTTTCCCCTCCTCGTCTTAGTACAACCCTAGATGATAGTATAACTTACCCTTAGAATAGACAACAAGCGTGGATCCCATCGAGTACGATGGACGCGTGGGGTGCTAGCACCTTCCCCTCGCGTAACCGACTCCCGAACCCAGGTTATGGTTGCGGTGACCATTCCTTTCCCTCTTCCTAGGGTTTATGCAGTGTTCCCTTTCCCTCTCCTGGGATAAATTTACACGGCTGGCGACTCTGTTTTTCCGCGCCACTCTCGCGTTTGTACCTGGATGAAAATACTGGGAGCGACACCGTGTATCCTCCCGACTAAGTTTATGTCTAAAGCGAAGTCGTGAGTGTCGATGTTTAGACCGTTAGATGATGTCTCACGCTAACAATCTAAACAACGATCATTAAGATCAACACAATGCGAATAGCAAATCCCAAATCTATGTCTAGAGTTTGGTTTTTAAGAGATAAAATTGTTAGGGCATGATTTGTAGAATCTATGTCTAGAGTAAAACAAATCACACATGGATCATTAAGAGAAAACAACATCATCTATATTGATCAAAGACTTTGTTCATACACAATAGATCAAAAGCAATACATAAAATTAGGATCAACTACCTCTAACCTCAACATTGAGTGTTTAGCTACCACTTCTCATGGTAGATTGGATAACAAGTAAAGAGAGGAGATGAATGAGCATCCACGACGAATAATCGAGAATGGATGCGACTTCAGCTTCTCCAAGTGAAAATACACTCTTTGATGATCAAAATACTGTAAACTATATTTTCTACTGAAAATGAACAAGATATCCCAAACAAATAAAGTGAAAATATATTTATACACTTCTGGAATCTGCATGATTCGCACTGCGAGTGCATCATTCGCAATGCGAATAAGAAAAATGGCACCTTAAGTGCCTCTGAGACTT
This sequence comes from Lathyrus tuberosus, assembly GCA_022829125.1. Lineage (NCBI taxonomy): Eukaryota > Viridiplantae > Streptophyta > Magnoliopsida > Fabales > Fabaceae > Lathyrus > Lathyrus tuberosus. The sequence continues at coordinate 3,639,100 of JALAZF010000203.1, read as the reverse complement.
AAACCTCCTGAAGCAGAAATCGTGTGTTCGCAGTGCGAACCATTCCTTCGCACAGCGAATCACTCGCTAGCTCATTCGCACTGCGAATAAACTAGCGAGCCAGGACAATCAAATTCTAGAACTTACTGCCTCCCTTCGCTAGCATCTTAGCATTGCGAAACATCCCACGAGCCTTCGTTGGACCCTCGCCAGGAGTTTGCAGTGTGAACTCTTTGTCATTTCAAAACTGGAGCTCACTGCCATCATTCGCTGGCGCCTTCGCTGACGTTCGCAGTGCGAACCTTCGCTGGGCCTTCGCCAGATCCTTCACACTGCGAATGCTCTATTGTAGCAACACTTTCAATGGAAACCTGCATGTCTCACAATTTTGATCCTTTGGTGTCTACTCCTGCACATTAACACACAAATTACAAGCTCCACACATGTATTCCAATGTACACACTACAACATAATTACCCACTTAAACCAATCAATTACACAAGGAAAGTCATGAAAAATGCCAATTATTGCATCCAAATATATAACATGTTTGACATCTAACACCCTTGATCATTTCACATGCTTTAAATGATGCCTACTTTGTGTGTATGAGAACTTGAATTTGTGTTTCACTTTGGCCACTTCTTTTGATGCCACTTGTATGCCATGTTCATGATTGTTTTTGGGATTCAATTAGGACATTTTATAGGTCATTTACCTCTGGTGTGTGAGCTTTAACATTGCCTTACCATGTAATTTCATTTGCCTTACTTGAGTGACAATTTTACATACTTGTATGAGGAGTTTAAATGTGATTTTGCTCATCGAATGAATTGATTTTGGAGAGAGAGTTTAATGCAAACCTTTGTGTTACTTTGAGATTGGTTTTAAGCATGCGTATAAGTTGTTTCACTTCTGACCTTGATCCATTTTCACGTTTTAATTCAATTCACCTAACTTGTAATGGCTTTCTTTTGTTGGTTTACCTTTAACCCCAAAGTAGATTAGTCTTGTAGCATAGTTGTAACTTGACTTGTAATTTCATATTCCTTTTAGGTCTTTCACTTTGACTAGTGTGACTCAAATGTACATAGTCATTAGACTTAGGTTTCATGTTGTACATACACTTTCTTGTTATTACTAATGTCTTTGGTTCACATGTGCAAGGTGCATAAAGGAGACATTCCAAAGGTGGTTTGACCATTTCATTTTGTAAATAAAAACTTGTTTCTAACTTGGTTTGCTATTTTTTTTATAGGTGCTTTCGTGACTTGCTTTCGTTGCGCTTTCGTTGCCTTGCTACGGATTCATATCCGTTTGGTAGGACTTCTTATCTCTTCACTTCTCTTTAATGCTTTCAAATGCCATGAGAAGTAGGAATAGTCAATGCCATGAGAAGTAGGAATAGAAAATGCCATGACAAGTAGGATTGTATGGAAAGCCCTCAAGTGAGGCCATGATTGCGCTTGTTTAATATTGTGTTGAAGACCTCTAAAGAGGCATCCCATTCCCGTGTTGCCTTGTAAGACCTCCAAGAAGGCAATTGACGGAAGGTAGGGTTCGCAATCGACCCCCGTTATTCTAGTTGAGTCGTTCTTAGCTCTCATTACATGATCGAAGCTTTGAACATCACCTACTCTTGTTATCGAGTCGGTCAAGTGGAAGATAGGGCTCGCAACCAACCCCCACGCTTTGTCTATAGCTCGCATTGACCGATGCTGATGCTCATGTGATCTGATTTACATCTTCCCCCTCCTTACTCTGCTCTCCATGGTCCTCGATACCATTGGGTGAGTACCCTTATTTACCACAGCTAGCTTGTTTGCCTCTGTTGAAATGACCCCTTGGCTAAAGCTCCTCCTTTCTTATTCTGATTGTGTGATATTATTGTTAACTAACACTATTTACTCCTTAGTTGCTTTTATTTCATTTTGTGATTGATTCATCTTGTGTTTACTTGTCTGATGACATGATCCCGTAGGATTCCTAGCTCCACTTAATTTTCGATTAAGTTGAAGGTAGGAGAGACATTAGGATAGCAATCCATGCATGACAACATTAGGTAGACTTCCCTCTTGATCCTGACTTTAGGGCCATCCTTTGCATGATAACATTAGGACATCTAGATTCCCTTTAGTGTTTTCTTTTCACTTGAGTCTTGTCTTCTCATCTCATAACACTTCTAAAACACTTAATAAAATTAACGTGTATTGCGCATGAGCCTTGCATATGGGAAGTAAGGAATGAGGGGTTTCCTCTCCTTTTTCTAGAGTGTTAGCATACGTCCTGTTAGGACGACCATGCGACGCATTCGATCCTACGTTATAGACTTGGGTGCAATGCAAGTTACAAACAACTTCAAAACACTTCTGTCTAAAAAACACAAAACAAACTCAAACCTTTTTATCCTTCGGGATCGTTAAGTTTCAAACCTCATTTTCAGAAAAGGGCACGTTACTTTCGTCTCGTCGCAAACAAGCATCGACCCTAACTGTCGGACGCGAACTTAATGTCGCTCATAAAAAGCAACCCTCGTTGAGCCGAACTACGTTTGCTCTGATTCTTCTTTCTCGTCTGATTGAAGATACGTAGGCACAAGACGGAGATGTCTTGACGAGCAACCTTTCCCCGTAGTCCGTCGAACTACGTTGACTCTGACTTTTCCATTGCACCGAGGGAATACGTAGGCCTAGGACTCCGAGGACGTCCTATCGAGTCACTTCTTTTTTCTTTTCTTCTTCGTTTCTCCTTTCTTTTCCGTTCATGTTCCTTCTCCTTTCCAGTAGCAGTGGAGCTCCAGACGACGACACCATTTGATCGAGACAAGCAAGCGTGGATCTCATCAGGTAAGATGGACGTGTTGGGTGCTAACACCTTCCCTTCGCGTAACCGACTCCCGAACCCAATTCTCTTGGTCGCAAGACCATGTTCTTTCCTTCCCCTCAGGTTTACGCAGTGTTTTCTTTCCCTCTCATGGGATAAATACACATCGCTGGCGACTATGTTTTCCGCGCCTCTTTCGCGTTTGTACCTGGATGAAAATACCGGGAGCGACAGCTGGCGACTCTGCTGGGGAACGAACCCAAAATCTCTGGTTCCCTAAGCGAGTCAATCCTAGCGCTTGTCTGTTTTCTTTCATTGGGTGTTCATTGTGGTGCTGTATTCTGCTGTTTTTACTGCATTATTGTTTATGGTATTACTGCTTTATTGTATATTGCTGTATTATTGTTTTTACCGCAGTTACTGCATTACATACATTATTATACTGTGTTGTGCTGGTTTTTTCTGTTTGGTGGGCAGGGTGTTATGAGAGATAAGCCCACTACCCAGGCTTGAGCATACACATAGGTATTAGAGTGGATAGTCATGACGCTTGCGTGGTGGTGACCACGTATTGTTGTTCATGAGACCCACAATCAGACGAGGTTCTATCAGGAGCTATCTGCAACTGTATGTTTATACAGGCCAGTAGTTAGTCTCTTGAGGAATTGTCGATTCTGGTGACCATTCCCGAGGACTCAGTTACGGCACTCCTCCCGAGTTGTGATAATGGCAGACCATAAATGGCAAACCCATTACACATTCTCGATCCGAGGACCCAATGCTGGGAACTCGTTATAGGATATCCTTTTTGAAAGAGAATCAGTAGAGGCACTCCTCGATTGGCGATAGTACTGTACCCCGAGGGATGAATGTACTATTGCTTCTCGACCTCAGTGCCAAAAGCTGAGGACCTTTCGTTTTGGAAAATCAGTTGAGGCCTCCTAGATTGATGATGATGCTAAACCAGAAATGGTGAACGTATCATCATTTCTCGACTTGAGAGCCCGGGATACTGAGGATCCTAGTACCCACATGTGAGAGGGGTGGGTTGTTTACAGGTTTGCAGGTAACCTTGACTTTCATCCTACCTGGTATTCTGGTTCTCTTATCAGTGCAAACTTATCAGCCTGGTATTCTGGGATTCTGATTATGCCGATATTCTGGTATTCCGGTATTCTGATTATTCCAGCACCCTGGAATTCTGGTATTCTGATTATGTCGATATGCTGGCATTCTGGTATTCTGATTATGCCGATATACTGGTTATTCTGGTATTCTGATTATGCCGATATCCTAGTATTCCAGTATTCTGATTATTCCGGCACCCTGGCATTCGGGTATTCTGATTATGCCGATATGCTGGTTATTTTGGTATTCTGGTTATTCGGATATTTTGGTATTCGGGTATTATTTTCAGAGCAGACCTGTGAACCTATTCAGATAGTAGCACAACACTTATCCAGAGCTTTGTGGAAAGCCTTGATCCCATGTCTGTTGCATCTGCATCATCATTTTTGCATACATGTTCTTGTATTTCCAAGGGATATTAAATTTGAGACTCGCTGTTGAGCATTTCCATCCATTTCTTATGGTTCTTCTGTGAAAAACACTTGAATCAAAGCATAATGATTCCTTGGAAATATTCGAACATGGCATTCTGCATTGCATTCTCATACTCATATGCATAACAGGTGTTCCGGAGCGGATTTCTCATTCTGACTTGGTATTATCTTCAGGACAGCCAGCTCGACCTGCCACCACTACTCGGCCTGTGATAATTAGAGGATAGCCATGGAACAACTCTGTGCAGAAATGACCGAAATGAAGATTCAGATGGGGCAGTTTATGGGGAAGATGCAAGCTTTGGTTCAAGACCAGAAAGTGCTGAAGGAAGAGGTCAACCAACTGAAGACTCAGATGAGTCTGGTTATGGAGGTTGTGAGAGGTGTGCTAAGCAAAGACAATACTCTCATGCCAGAAGCTGCGGCTGGAATTGTATCTCCTCCACTGTTTAAGGGATCCCTTCCAAAAAGTGAGCAGATTGCCACTGTGACCGTCCCGGCTGTATCTCAACAACAACGGAATCGTGCTCCACGCCAGCAGCAATTTAGGCCTAAACAGAACCTACATTTTGATATTCCACCAGTGCCATATTCTCAGCTATTCCAGCATCTCCTTCAGTGGCAACTGGTACAGAAAAGGACTTTGGCTCCTCTCTCTGGTACTCCCCCGCCGGGTTATGATACAAGAGTTCATTGTGAATTCCACTCTGGTGCGCCGGGGCATAATGTGGAAAATTGTAAGGCCTTTCAGCATGCCGTATAGGATCTGGTCGATTCGAGGGAAATTGAATTCACACCGGGCGGCGTAAGCTTTCATGGTGGTTTCATTCCTACTTCAGAAAAAGAAGTGGATGTCCCTGTTGCTTCTCCCAGAGTTACATCAAGTCAGGGGCATTTCTTGCAGTCCTTGGTCTTGGAATCCCCACGTCCGCAACTGCTGCCTATTCCTCGATTAAGTCTGAGGGGAAAAGCGCCCGAGCCAGAGGAATACGCAAATCAGAATCAACAGCAGAATAGTTCTCAAGCGGGTCGACGGAAGCCAAGAAACAAGCAGTTTGCTGTACTACCAAAGCTGTATGGTCAGATATTGCCAGAGTTGGTTAAAAAAGGGTTGATTGTACCAAGGAAACCTGATCCGATCATTCCTCCATATCCACCAGGGTTTAATGCCAATGCTCGATGTGAGTACCATGCTGGGGCACGGGGGCATTCAACAGAGGATTGTAAGGAGCTCCCACACGAAGGGCAAAAACTGATTGATGCAGGGGTCATTACCTTCACTGCAGATGGTATGCATTTCAACTAAAGCCTCCCAAGTGGGCACTTGGGACTGCAGGGATGTTATCATAAGCAATAAGTCCAGACAGAGTCAAGTCTTCTCAACAATTGCAATTTTCAGATTCTTTACTGCATTTTCATATGTAGCTTTCATTTGTTTGTTTAAACAGTGTTTGCATGAAAACTTGTTTGTATTTTGAATGTTGATTTTAATGCAATAAATGTGTTGTTCTTGAAGTAATTTACTTTTATGCACTCATATCATGTTTATATGCACTGCGATACCAACTTTCTTGCCTAAACTCTTGAGGGAGGATGATGAAACGCAAAATCTTTGGTTGTGTGCTTTTGGATAAAACCCTGTTGAGGATGTACATGCATTGTTTCAAATCCCTAAACACTGGAGATATAAGGGAGATAGACCCTCGTTAACCCCTTTGAGCCTTGAAGTAGGAGTTTCTTTCGTAATAAAAAACCCTTACACTTAACCCAGGGGCAGGGTAGGCGTCAGTTAGTTGGACCGAGCGTTCAAATTTCAAGAGGAGTGTGCATCTGAGGATCCATTACCTTTCTTTCCTCACATATCCGGAGGTCAAAAGATGTGAAACCACAATGGTTATCCATCAACAATCAAGGAGTGAGGCAGTCACAACCCTTTCAAACAAGTCAAACAAACCAGTGTCGCACGATTTGTTCAAAAAAAAGAGAAAAAAAAAAGAAAAAAAAGAGGAAAAACCCCGCTAAGTCGAAACTTGAAAACAAGCGACTTAGGCAAAAGTTAGGGCATCCCGCTGGACTTCAAAATCGAAAAAACTCAAAAGAGTCAGTCCAGGAAAAATCAGGGATCAAAAGAATGAAAAGAGAAAAGCGGAAAAAGATTACAAAAGAAAAATCCTCAAATAAGAACAAAGTTGTGCGGCTACAGACACAAAAGACAAAAGGGGTGACTGTTGCTCCAAAACCTCATTAGGTCTCAAACCATCAGTGCATGGATTCCTTAAAGATCATGAAACCTTTTGAGAGATGAGCGCTTGTGTCAGATTAGCTGAATATAGGACTGGAGAACATCACGAAGAGTGGGTGGGCACCAATAAACTTCGAGCCATAAATCCTTTTTCTCAAACCGTGAACCAGACCACGTTACAACCCTTAAAAGTCCTAATTGAAGCAGGGTTATTCTAAAAGCCTACTTTGGCGAGATAGCGTTCCTGACTCCTATGGGTTATGCTAATAAGATTTTTGTTGGTAATGCATGTGCGTATTGTTTTCCATTCAAAAATCAATGTCGCATCCCAGCTAGTGATTCGTTCATGAGGCTTGGCGACACATTTTCAATAAAACTTCAGGTTAACATGAGTGTTGCATTAGAATTGTCATTCTCATAATAAACATTTTCTGCTTGCATGTGTTCGACATCAAAGAAGCGTATATGATGAACATCAGTTGAGAAGCTCGATCACGACGAGTTGAGATGGTGAAAACTCCGAAGGACAATCACGTCAAGGGGTATGTGGCCAAGAGACTGTGCACAGCCTGGAGGTTCCCGATAATTGGTGATAAGAAGTAACCAAACTGGGGCAATTATGTCGAGATTCAATAAGTCTCTCCACAAGTGCTTAATATGGGGAAATCAGGTCGATTTGACAGATCTCTGTAAGATCAGTCAGGGGTAAATTTTCTTCAAGACTTGGGGAAGGCCACCTCTAGAGCGTGAGAAGTGGTCCAATCCTGAAGACGGTTAATTGAAAACACCTCTTCAAAGTTCAGAATACTAAGGCAGAGTATTTTCAAGTCATGACAAATCCTTTCGAGGTAATTTACTGCATGGATTATGAAGTCTGGGGCAGTTGCGTCGAGATCTGATAAATCTCTCCAAGAGTTGGAAGACCCTGGGGCAGTGTGAATGCCCGGTCTTCTATAAAATCCTCTTGAGATGATTTCTTCCTTTAGACCTGGTGGTCTGGGGCAAATGGAGAGTTCAAAAGGCCGTTTATGAACATAGAGACGGTTCAGGTTACCATATGGTTGCAGGGTAACAAACTTGTTTTCCCCAGTAGAGTTTCTCTTCCCAGCACTGAAAGTTCATCATCCTCAGCAGAGATTATTCTCCCCATCAAGAGTACAGAGGATTGTGTTTCCCAGCCAAAGTCATGGTTGGTTTATTATTCCCCAATAAGCAGTTTGAAGTGGATTGCTCCGAGGTGAATGTGGTCGTATCTCCCATAGGAGAGGTGTTGGATGTCTTGTGAAAAGACTTTATTTTCCCCACAGAGTCTGGTACTCAATTTCCTCAGCAGGTCAGAAAGTGTATTTCCGTCAGCAACGACATGCTCTAACCCCCAGCAGGGTTATTCTCCCTAGCATTGAGGTTTCATCATCCTCATCAGACTGTCACTCTCCCCAGTAAGAGTACAAAAGATTGTTCCCCAGCCAGCATCTAAAGTGGATTGCTTTAGAATGGATGTTGTTTTGTCACCACAGGAGATTTGTGGAGCATATTCTTGAGACAAAGATGTTGTCTTCCCCGTAGAGTATTGGTGTCTACTCCCCTCGGCCAGTCAGGAAACGTGTTTTCACCAGCAATAGTAGGATAAGGGCGAAGTCATTTTTCCAACAGCGGGTTCAGCTCAATGGTGTCCCCAGCGGGTCTAGTATTGGTAATTTGTCTCCCCAAGTAGAGTTTAGTGGTAATCCTCGTAGCGAGTTATTCAATGATGGTTGATATCCCCAGCAGGTTTTAAGTCCAAGTGATATTCGGCACTCTTCTGATTCAGGTCTTGGTTTCCTTTTCAAAGAGTTATGTATAATCTTTAGTAGAGTGGATGTTCTTTTGGGATTTCATCTCCAGCAGAGTTTGTGATCAGGAAGTCGTCCAGTGAAATCTTCCTCAGCAGGATCTTTTGTTCAGAGGACAATTTAGTTTGTCACCCCCGGTGGAGCTGCCTTTGTCTTCAGCATTTATTTTGCTGAGACGTTTCTTTTGCATTGCATAAACATCTTTGCATGGCATCCTCCCAAACGCGTAGGATTTCCATTTCGTATGGAGCATTACGCCGTAGAAAAATTCAAACATATGCATTCGAAGCATAGGCCAGGTTTGAGATTTTGTTTGCCACTTCTCTTTCTCAGCAGAGATGGCATAATTCTGGATATTTGGTTTGCCAGTTCTCTTTCTCAGCAGAGATGGCATAATTCAGGGTACTTTCTTGCCAGTTCTCTTTCTCAGCAGAGATGGCACAATTCAGGATATTTTCTTTGCCAGTTCTCTTTCTCAGCAGAGATGGCATAATTCAGGAGATTTTGTTTGCCAGTTCTCTTCCTTAGCAGAGATGGCATAACTTAGGAGATTTTGTTTGCCTGTTCTCTTTCTCAGCAGAGATGGCATAACTCAGGAGATTTTGTTTTCCAGTTCTCTTTCTCAGCAGAGATGGCATAATTCAGGAGATTTTGGTTTATCCTCTGTGAGATCGCCGAGGGATGTGTTCATCCTACCTGTGCTTCCCGGCAGAGTCTTTTATTTAGACTTCTCCTTTCCCCAGCGGAGTCATCTTATATGCGGGTTGTAAGTCCGTTGATTTTACCTCTCACCCGTTCGGTTCACGACCGTATCTTTGCTAGGAGTTCGCCTTTGATTGGCCAATCTCTTTTGTAAACCCAGTTCTCGTCTGGCAGTCAGTTCTCGTCTGACTTATTTTGTGAAATCCAATCCTCGTCTGGTAGTCAGTTCTCGTCTGACTTATTTTGTGAAATCCAATTCTCGTCTGGTAGTCAGTTCTTGTCTGACTTATTTCATGAAATCCAGTTCTCGTCTGGTAGTCAGTTCTCGTCTGACTTATTTGGTGAAATCCAGTTCTCGCCTGGTAGTCAGTTCTCGTCTGACTTATTTAGCGTGAAATCCAGTTCTCGTCTGGTAGTCAGTTCTCGTCTGACTTATTTGGTGAAATCCAGTTCTCGTCTGACTTATTTGGTGAAATCCAGTTCTCGCCTGGTAGTCAGTTCTCGTCTGGCTTATTTGGCGTGAAATCCAGTTCTCGCCTGGTAGTCAATTCTCGTCTGACTTATTTTGTGAAATCCCGTTCTCGTCGGGTAGTCAGTTCTCGTCTGACTTATTTGGTGAAATCCAGGTCTCGTCTGGTAGTCAATTCTCGTCTGACTTATTTGGTGAAATCCAGGTCTCGTCTGGTAGTCAGTTCTCGCCTGACTTATTTGGTGAAATCCAGTTCTCGCCTGGTAGTCAGTTCTCGTCTGACTTATTCCGTGAAATCCAGTTCTCGCCTGGTAGTCAGTTCTCATCTGACTTATTTTGTGAAATCCAGTTCTCTTTCTCAGCAGAGATGGCATAACTCAAAAGAGTTTATTTCACTTTATCCCCAGCGAAGTCCACATTCAGCTTGGTCTTCCTTTTCGAGTTCGTCTGCGGTCGTCCTCGTATTCTTTTTTTGGGTAACCCGTCTGTGGCTAGTTTTCCTTTTCGAGTTCGTCTGCGGCCGTCCTTGTAAAAAAAAAAACTCTATTTCGTTATCCCCACAACTTGCAAATTTCCAGGTTATTTTAGTATTCAATCTCCATGTATCTCTATTGTCTGGAAATCTTCGCTTCCATACCCTCAGATCCAAGAAGTTTGAATAGGGGCAGCTGTAACACCTCAAAATTTGCCCTACATTTTTCTGGCTTACGTTTCGCATTCATCTGCATCTCCATTCTGTCATACTCATATTCATTCATTTGCATTGGGCTCCTAAGGCGTGGGATCATGGTTTCTTATCCTTGGTGCAAATTGGTTGATATTCATCGATTGAAGATGGTGATTGGGGTTCATGGCAAAGGTATCTTGACATGAGATCCAGTTGTGGATTTATATTATGGTCAGGACGGTGTTATTCTCTCAGTTGCTTATTGTTCATTGTGTATAATACAAGTTAATGAGGGAGGAGATTGAAGTTGATTCGAGGTGGAGTTCGTGGAGTATTTGAGTTTGAATTTGGATTGGGCAAGCGCTTTAAATATTAGGGATTCAAATACAAGTTTGTAAATCCGTATCCACTCCATATCATAAACCATTTTTCGAGTCATTAACCATCTCCATTTAGTTTAAAACCACTTTTCAATCCACATTCATTTTCAAAAACCAATTAACCATTCCACAAATTATATACAACATCCATCTTCTAAATTTTTTTTAGCCCATGTTCAAGTTCATTACAATAATCACCCAAGGTCCAGATATCCATATTCAAGTTAACATACAAACAAAACACAATTTGAAGCCAAAAAGCTTGGACAGTAGCATTGGAAAGAATTAACCTTTTTGTGATGAATGTGATAATGCTGCAACTACCATCGTGAGCCATTCACTTCAAGCACGGGATCATATATGTCAAAGTTGCTAATGTTGAGGTGTATTACAAAGCATTCTACTACAATGTAGAATAGCATCCAAGGATATTCTAAATGCCCTTGCACTTCGTGTGGACCACACACGTGTGCAGTTCAGAGCAATAATGTGTCAGCTGTAAGTACATGCCACATCTTTGATTGATACGGGACGACTTTAGGCCTAATGGTGTCACTTTTGGAACCATAATTAACAGGTATGCTAAGGAAGATAAAGATAGTATTGAGGAGGATTTTCTCAGCTGTAAAGAACTTACCCACAGAAATTGATAAACAAATGCAGAAGAAATTTTGTAACAATAAAGAGGGAAAAGTACATTCAAAAGAAGAATAATACAATAGCCTTCCAACAGATTTTTACACTGCACAATTTATTTCATACCAGAATTTCTACAAGCTTCTATCAGAATCACTTCTAACAATTCCCTAAGGACTAACCAATGTCACATTACAGAAAACCAAAAAAAAAATTTCACAACTAACCACGGAACCGATTCTCTAACAACTTCAAAACTTCTAACTGAATTTATAACAGAAAAAACCAGTGAAAGCGGACTCCTAACAGAATAACAGTTTTTGGGATCTAACAGAGCTTCTCCACTTTTCGATCACCAATCTTCACCCTGGTCATCACCTTCATCTAATTCTCATCGTCTTCCACCAGCTAAAAAACTGTCTTCATACCAATCACCATCCTCCATCTTCACCAATACACTCTAACAGAAAACCAGGAAAAAATCACTGACCTATCTTCAAACAAAACTCATAACTGATTTTTCTTTCAACAGAAAACCACAAAAAATCTTCTCTCAACTCTAGAATCATCTTCAATATTCAATCCCCTATGCATCGTCTTCAATTCGTCTTCTTCGATGCTCTGCAGAAACACTATTTGCAATCTTGAAAGAAATTCAAAGAACTTGCAGACATCAACCGAAATTCGCAACACCGACGACGCACCTTCATTCCCTACAATAACAGTCGAGAAGAGCAAACGACGAGAACACAATAGACAGCCTTCAGTAACGACTCCACAAGATTCACGCACGCGAAGAGAGTACAAGAAAGAAGAGCAATAACAACAGAAGGAGAGAATCGCGCGGAAGACAAAAAGCGTCGAGCCGTGACGGATATTCATACCTGTGCAAAGTCGCTAATCTTCATATATTGTCGTGAGTTACAGGTACGTTAACCTCTTCTTTTCGCCGTCGCGAGATAGGCGTTTGCTATACCTCATTAAACTTCGTTTGATTTCGTGACCGCCTTATTTATGCACCTTCGATCCTGTCGCTTGGTTGAGAATTTGAGAAATCTAACTTCGGATATGTGATGAGGGTGAGAAATAAGTGGGGGTTAGTGTTTAGGGTTTCTTGTTTTGGGGGTATAGAGCCGCCGGAGAAGACGGTGGCGCCGTCGGCCTTCTCCGGCCGGAGTAGGTTTCCGGCGAGGTTTTCAAGAGAGAGATGAACGTGGGGAAATGAGAGAAGGCTTCGTGGAAGTGTTGTGTTGCTCCCACCGTTGGTTCTTTAAGAAGGAAATAGGTGGTATCCACGACCATTCCGGCAGTGACACTTGTCACCGTCCGGTTCCTCATCTTAGATTACAGTGCGCGCATCCCTACCAGGTTTACCATGCACCCTACCAGTAGATTCATCCATCATCATCAGCCATGCGAATCAATGGCCTTGATTCAACCCCCTGGTCAATAGTTTGACCGCGTCTCCACCGTGCACCCCCAGGCCACAAGTGTTCTTTGGACTTAACTCCCCTTTTCTAATTACACCCTACACTTGAGCCCAGTGAAGATTTAACTAGGAATTTTACTTGTACGCACCCCCCTTTTCTTTCAATGTTTCTTTTGGTTTATATTTTGTGCATGTTTCATAATGTGATATTAAAAATAGTAGAAGTTGTCAGAAAATTCTGAGAAAATTCATGAGAGTTCTTGATGGTGTTAATTAATTTTTGGATATTTTTAATCCCATTTTGGGGGCTGTTTGTTTTTTTTTTTTGGAATTTTGGAAAGGAATGTGTTCTAAATGGTATATCTAGTGATGTATAAAATGTGATTTTCCCTTGACAATTTGGAGTTGATTTTTGGTGTAAGTTTAGGCATTTGATTGTTTAACATCATGGTGGTTGATTGGTGCATTGTACTTGGGTTTTAGGATACTTTTGAAGTTAACCTTTTGAGCCTTAATTCGTATGATCATCATTGACGTTTGTGCTATGTTTGCAATTATTTGAGGGATTTTGGTGCATGATGTGAACCCTATCTTTTGCATGTGATTACCTACTGTCTTTGGCATGATATGTTCAATTACTTATAATTTTCAAGAGCACTTTGCTATTTTTCATTCATTTTCCAATGCGAACCGAACATGTTGATACATGCGTAGAAAGAAGTTATGTTTAGGACTTGTATGAGGGCACTTTGAGCCAACTTTGAATATGAGTTTTAGCACATTATTGTGTATTTTGATGCACATTTGAGACATGCTTGAGTATTGCCCTTGATCATTTCACATGCTTTAAATGATGCCTACTTTGTGTGTATGAGAACTTGAATTTGTGTTTCACTTTGGCCACTTCTTTTGATGCCACTTGTATGCCATGTTCATGATTGTTTTTGGCATTCATTAGGACAATTTATAGGTCATTTACCTCTGGTGTGTGAGCTTTAACATTGCCTTACCATGTAATTTCATTTGCCTTACTTGAGTGACAATTTTACATACTTGTATGAGGAGTTTAAATGTGATTTTGCTCATGGAATGAATTGATTTTGGAGAGAGAGTTTAATGCAAACCTTTGTGATACTTTGAGATTGGTTTTAAGCATGCGTATAAGTTGTTTCACTTCTGACTTTGATCCATTTTCACGTTTTAATTCAATTCACCTAACTTGTAATGGCTTTCTTTTGTTGGTTTACCTTTAACCCCAAAGTAGATTAGTCTTGTAGCATAGTTGTAACTTGACTTGTAATTTCATATTCCTTTTAGGTCTTTCACTTTGACTAGTGTGACTCAAATGTACATAGTCATTAGACTTAGGTTTCATGTTGTACATACACTTTCTTGTTATTACTAATGTCTTTGGTTCACATGTACAAGGTGCATAAAGGAGACATTCCAAAGGTGGTTTGGCCATTTCATTTTGTAAATAAAAACTTTTTTCTAACTTGGTTTGCTATTTGTTTATAGGTGCTTTCGTGACTTGCTTCCGGTGCGCTTTCGTTGCTTTTCTACGGATTCATATCCGTTTGGTAGGACTTCTTATCTCTTCACTTCTCTTTAATGCTTTCAAATGCCATGAGAAGTAGGAATAGTCAATGCCATGAGAAGTAGGAATAGCAAATGCCATGATAAGTAGGATTGTATGGAAAACCCTCAAGTGAGGCCATGATTGCGCTTGTTTAATATTGTGCTGAAGACCTCTAAAGAGGCACCCCATTCCCGTGTTCCCTTGTAAGACCTCCAAGAAGGCAATTGACGGAAGGTAGGGTTCGCAATCGACCCCCGTTATTCTAGTTGAGTCGTTCTTAGCTCTCATTACATGATCGAAGCTTTGAACATCACCTACTCTTGTTATCGAGTCGGTCAAGTGGAAGATAGGGTTCGCAACCAACCCCCACGCTTTGTCTATAGCTCGCATTGACCGATGCTGATGCTCATGTGATTTGATTCACATCTTCCCCCTCTTTACTCTGCTCTCCATGGTCCTCGATACCATTGGGTGAGTACCCTTATTTACCACAGCTAGCTTGTTTGCCTCGGTTGATATGACCCCTTGGCTAAAGCTCCCCCTTTCTTATTTTGATTGTGTGATATTATTGTTAACTGACACTGTTTACTCCTTGGTTGCTTTTATTTCATTTTGTGATTGATTCATCTTGTGTTTACTTGTCTGATGACATGATCCCGTAGGATTCCTAGCTCCACTTAATTTTCGATTAAGTTGAAGGTATGAGAGACATTAGGATAGCAATCCATGCATGACAACATTAGGTAGACTTCCCTCTTGATCCTGTCTTTAGGGCCATCCTTTGCACGATAACATTAGGACATCTAGATTCCCTTTAGTGTTTTCTTTTCACTTGAGTCTTGTCTTCTCATCTCATAACACTTCTAAAACACTTAATAAAATTAACGTGTATTGCGCATGAGCCTTGCATGTGGGAAGTGAGGAATGAGGGGTTTCCTCTCCTTTTTCTAGAGTGTTAGCATACGTCCTGTTAGGACGACCATGCGACGCATTCGATCCTACGTTATAGACTTGGGTGCAATGCAAGTTACAAATAACTTCAAAACACTTCTGTCTAAAAAACACAAAACAAACTCAAACCTTTTTATCCTTCGGGATCGTTAAGTTTCAAACCTCATTTTCAGAAAAGGGCACGTTACTTCCGTCTCATCGCAAACAGGCATCGACCCTAACTGCCGGACGCGAACTTAACGTCGCTCATAAAAAGCAACCCTCGTTGAGCCGAACTACGTTTGCTCTAATTCTTATTTCTCGTCTGATTGAAGATACGTAGGCACAAGACGGCGATGTCTTGACGAGCAACCTTTCCCCGTAGTCCGTCGAACTACGTCGACTCTGACTTTCCCATTGCACCGAGGGAATACGTAGGCCTAGGACTCCGAGGACGTCCTATCGAGTCACTTCTTTTTTCTTTTCTTCTTCGTTTCTCCTTTCTTTTCCGTTCCTATTCCTTCTCCTTTCCAGTAGCAGTGGAGCTCCAGACGACGATATCCTTTGATCGAGACAAGCAAGTGTGGATCCCATCGGGTACGATGGACGTGTTGGGTGCTAACACCTTCCCTTCGCGTAACCGACTCCCGAACCCAGTTCTCTTGGTCGCAAGACCATGTTCTTTCCTTCCCCTCAGGTTTACGCAGTGTTTCCTTTCTCTCTCATGGGATAAATACACATCGCTGGCGACTCTGTTTTCCGCGCCACTTTCGCGTTTGTACCTAGATGAAAATCCCGGGAGCGACTCTAGGACTTGAACTCATGACCAGGCGCTACCTATAATGACGGTTCTTTAAATACCCGTGGTGAAAGGCCTAACATTTCATCACGGTTTGAATATTAGCCGTCATTAAAAAAAGCGCGAATCTATTACAACGGTGTATAGACAAGCTGTTGTAAGCTTGACGTTGTTGTTTACGCGTTTTGTACTAGTGATCAATGGTCCACTCTCATTACTAGAGTAGGTTGTTGCTATTTCAAAGAAATTTTAAATCCAGGCCCTAAGGCCTCAACATCAGGTTTGAGGAGGAGAATATGATATTCACAAAAAACACTCATAATATAAAGCTTTTCATTCTTGTGAACTTTCTCTAACTCCACAAATATACTTAAGCCTTTGGTAATTCTTACCACTTAAGGATTGCTACACATCTTTAAACAAAAAGTTTAATTGGTTGTTTGAATGACAAAAATAAAAGTTGTAATATTAATCATTAAAATATTTTCAATAATGAGACTCACATTGATTTTTCCTTATACACTTTATACGACCTAGCTAGTTAATGTTATTATTTTATGTGGTTACTCATTCCTAGAGTTATTTAATCCCAAGTCTTTAGTAATTAAACTTTTATAAATTTAGTCAAACCTCTCAATGTATTGGTAAGTTACAATTTAATGTTTATAATTTAATTAACATAAATATATGAGGTTCATAGTTCTACCTCTAGTATTAGGTGACTGTCAACTAGAAATCTAATCCAAAGCCATTATATATTTCACATCCATTTCACAAGGTAAGGCATAAATCAATTTATTGGTCATCAATCAGTAAAAACATTAGGATAAGATATTAGATAAATAAAAATATGTTTAAATAGTTAATTTGTTCCGGTAAGATAGTAAATTTTTAGTTTTCGTTCTAGTATTTTTAAAAATAATAATCTTTTAATATTAAAATTATTTTAGTATTTGTCCTTAACATAAAAATCCGCATGTAAAAAAAAAATTTCTGTAGATTTTTAATGTTAGGGACGAATATCAAAATGTTTTTAATGTTTATGAATTATTATAAAAAAAAAGATACACGGCAAAAACCAAAAAAATTGCTAATTTCCAAGAACAATTTACCTATTTAAGTCATACAAATATAGCAATCCGTTAACATAGAAGTTGCATACAAAAGTACAAGGTTATACCCTAAGATCAAGAACTCATCTATAACAAAAGAGGTGTTTAGATACTCATTTCTCAAATATGAAAGACAAATAAAATAGTAAAGATATTACAAGTAAACGAAGGCTAGAAAAAGCTGTAACTTTAGAGTTAAAATGACTTATCTTTTTTTCCCGCATGATTTCTAAATCTTTGTCTTGCTTCTCATTAAATATGTGTTGTTGGTATTGATTTATTAGAGAAAATATTAAACCCAATTTTATATTGCAGTGCATGTAATAATGTCATACATTTATTTTCTATTACAAGTGTTTTTGTTGTTCTATTTTCTATTACAAGTGTTTTTGTTGTTCTAATTAGACTTTGCGTCTTCATAAAAGTTGGATGCGACACAGAAAAAATATATCCGTGATATTTTGGCTAGCTTAATTCGTCCCATAAGGATTAATGAGATCATGGCATGCCTTGTTGAATCACATGAAAGTGTAATTATTTTGACTTAGCTATGACGACCTACTATAAAATTCTTAAGTATTTTATAATTGTTATTTTCAAGTATGTATGCCTAATCATTTTATGCAAGCTTTTTAATTTACTTTTTGTTTTGTTTTGTTTGGATTTGATTTAAAGATAACTAAATGTGCATATAAAATAAAATAAAAAATCTATAAAATTTGATATACCAACTTCATTAACTAATGTGATTTTGCCAATTTAAACACGGATGTGGTAATTATCTTATTTATTTATTTATTTATAAATTTTTAGTTAAGATTTAATTGAATACCGGTAACTTTATATAAGTTATATAAAATTTTTATTTATTTAATAATAAATTATTATTAATTAATGACATGACTTTTTATGAATGAGTAGGAATGATAATGGGTAGAGTTTGGGTAATATACTATATTATTCATCTTCATATCTATAATTAGCAAAAATTCTCATATCCGAATTCATATTCGTTTAGGTACCAACATTAGTATCAGTACCCATGTCCTCTTGCTATATAAGTATTCATACTCGTATTTATTATCCGCATTTTTAATAAAAATAAATATATTAAATATAAAATATTATATCATTTTATATTTTTAAAATCATTAAAAAGTCTTTAAAAAATTTATTGTTGAATTATGAAATAAACAAACACTTATATTAAATATGTAATAATAATATAAATTAAACTGAATAAATAAATAAATATATTATGTGGGTATGAGACGAAATGAGTAATAAAGTGTCCATATCTAAGCCCGGTCTTAGGGTAAAGCTATATAGGGCCTCAGCCTCCAAATTTAAATACCGAACATGCTTATAATAATGTGAGTTATGGCTAATTAATAAAATGATTAGTATTTTGACTGTTTCTACACTGTTACTTAACGCGCGTGCTTTGCATATTACATCTGTTGGTACTTACATGTCTTGTGTTTTATTGTTTTGAAATTTGATTTTTTATCCTAAAATGAAAAATAACTAATAAAAGAGCACACCAATCTATTTAATTTGTTTACCCTGACCATGTGAATCTTAAAGTTGTATATCATATAGTGTTAACTTATTCTGCAAGTTCGCGGTTTGTGAATAGGCGGGAGATGGATGTGTTCAGTGAGTTTATCGAGTCGTGGAGTTGATTGATCCGGCTCCGGTTGAGAGATCTTTTACTTGGTTTAGTTTGGATGGTAGAGTTATGAGTCGCTTGGATAGATTTTTACTATCGGAAGGATTGATTGAGGTTTGGAAAGTGGATGGCCAAGTGGTGGGACCTAGAGATATTTCGGATCATTGTCCTATCTCGTTTAAGTGTAATTCTATTATTTGGGGACCGAAACCTTTCAAATTCTTCAATTGTTGGACTGAGCATGTTGACTTTTTGGCTTTTGCGGAGAATATTTGAAAGTCTAATCTTGTTAAGGGAAAAGCAATTTTCTCGTTCAAGGAGAAGTTGAAGTTGTTGAGAGGTTGCTTGCGGAAGTGGAATGTGGAGGTGTTTGGTTTGTTGGATCTAGAAGTGGAGTCCGCTATTGATGTTTTGAATGAGTTGGATTTGGTGGCTTCCGGATCCGGTGTGACGGATACGGAGAATCTTACTTCTAAGCGCCACTTGGCTAATACTAGAGTGTGGAACTCGTTACGGTTCAAGGAGAGTATGCTTCGTCAAAAAGCGAGAGCCTCGTGGCTCATGGAAGGCGATTCTAACTCCAAATTCTTTCACAAGTCTATTAAACTTCGTATTAGAAGAAACTCGATCTTGGGATTGACTACCCCAAATGGGTGGATAGACAATGTGGATTCGGTTAAAGATGAGATCTTCGCCCATTTCTCTTTGAGATTTAAAGAGACTATGAGTTCTAGACCTTTGTTGGACGGTATCTCTTTTAAATCTCTTTCCATGTGGAAAGCCGTCTCTTTGGAAGCCCCTTTTTCGGAAGAAGAAATGAAAGCAATTATTTGGAGTTGTGACGGGGACAAGAGTCCGGGTCCGGACGGATTTACTTTGAAGTTTTATAAATCTTGTTGGTCTTTCTTGAAGACGGAAGTGTTGGCGTTCGTCAATGAGTTTCACTCGTTTGTCATTTTGCCTAAAGCGGTCACGACTTCCTTTTTGGCTTTGATCCCTAAGATTGATAATCCTAAATCTTTGGATGATTTCAGGCCTATTTGTCTTATAGGTAGTATGTATAGGATTTTGGCCAAACTTCTTGCTTCCAGATTGAAATTAGTGGTGGGAAAGATTATTTCGAAGTGTCAGTCCGCTTTTATTCTTAGTAGAAACATGTTGGACGACGTTCTAGTTGTGAATGAAGTGATTGATTACGCCAAGAGGTTTAAGAGAAGTTGTATGATTGTCAAAGTGGATTTTGAGAAGGCTTATGATTTTGTGTCATGGGATTTCCTTAGGTACATGTTGAAAAGGATGGGATTTGGAATCAAATGGCGAAGTTGGATTGAGGCTTTAGTTTTTAATAGTTCATGTCTGTTTTGGTGAATGGTAGCCCGACGAATGATTTCTCGGTCACTAGAGGTTTACGTCAGGGGGATCCTCTTTCTCCGTTCCTTTTCTTGTTGGTGGCAGAGGGTTTGACGGGTATGGTTAAGATGGCCTCTTCTGTGGGGGACTTTAAAGGGTTCTTTGTGGAGGAAAATATTAAGGTTGATATCCTCCAATTTGCCGATGACACTATTTTAATGGGAGAATCTTGTTGGAACAATCTTTGGGCGCTTAAGGCCATCCTTCGCTGTTTTGAGATAATTTCCGGGTTGCGGGTCAATTTAAACAAGAGTAAGCTTCTGGGTGTGAATTTGAATCATAATTTTATCCACGAAGCTTCGTCTTTTCTCAATTGTGAGATCAGGTCGTCATCTTTTATGTTTCTTGGCATTCTGGTGGGTATTAACCCAAGGAGAAGTGAAGTTTGGAAATCTTTGGTCTCGAAGCTTAAAAGAAGGCTAGGAGGATGGTATAATAGACATCTCTCGATTGGGGGGGAGAGTCGTTCTTTTAAATTCCATCTTGTCAGCTATTCTGAATTTTTTCTTCTCTTTCTATAAGGCTCCAAAAGCTATTATTAATGAGATTATTAAGCTTCAAAGAGCTTTTCTATAGGGTGGGTATGAGTTGAAGAGGAAGATTAATTGGATAAGTTGAAAGAAAGTGTGTCAACCAAAGAAAGAGGGGGGCCTAGGAGTGAAACATTGCAGAAATTTCAATCTCGCTCTCCTTAGCAAATAGAAGTGGAGGATTTTGAATGAGGAGAACTCTTTTTAGACTAACATTCTTTCTTGCAGGTACGGTGACACTAAAAGAGCTATGCGTCTAGCGACTCCTTTCCATTCCCGAAGTAAAGTGTCTCTTTGGTGGAGGGATCTTTGTGCGGCTGGTCATGATCCAAATTGGTTCACGTCGTCTTTTTCGTGCAAGCTTGGTGCGGGATACACTTTGGAGTTTTGGTTTGATTGTTGAATAGGTACATTGTCGTTCAACATTCTCTTTTCGGACTTGTTTCTCTTGGTTAACGAGTCTCATGTGAAGGTGGCGGAGATGGGTTTTTGGCATGAGGATGAGTGTCGGCGGTTGTTCCCGTTACTTAGCATCCATGATGATGATCCGTCGACGGTCCAACAAACCGATTTGGGGTTGCTTTTGGAGCAAGTGAGCCCGGTCAACTCCCGCACCGATAGCTTTGTTTGGTGGAAGAATGTCAACGGATTTTCGGTTAGTAGTGCTTATAATTCCATCCTTTCTTCTCTTTTTCCAAATTCGGATTTGAATGACAACATGTCTCTAGCATTTTCTCGTCTTTGGAGTTCGAAAGTGCCTAGTAGAATTTCAATTTTTGGGTGGAGATTGATTTAGAATAGACTTCCTACGAAGCGGGAATTATGGAAACATGTCATTTTGTCGGGTCCACATTCTTTGGTGTGTCCGTTGTGTTTTGGAGTTAAAGAAGATTTAGATAATCTTTTCTTGAGTTGTCCTATTTCTAGAGGTTGGTGGAGAACTTTGTGTGATTGGCTCCGCCTCGATCATATTTCTTCGCCTACTTCCATTTTGGAGGGTCTTCTTTTATTAGACAAGAATTGTAAGGTGGCTTAGAAGTTGGATACCGGTTAGTTTTTTGGCTTGGTCGTTTGTTGGGTAATTTGGAAATGTAGAAACAATATTCTTTTTTAGGGTATTTTTTTGTCCAATTTGGATGGGGTGGGGCTTGTTAAGAAATTCTCTTGGGAGTGGTCTTTGGTTTTGTTTAGAGGTGGTTTTAAGTTATCGTGGTCGGATTAGTGTGTTGATCCATCGATTGGTTTTTGTTGAGTTTGTTAGGTTGTGGTGTCTTTTGGTCATGGTCGGATCATTTTTTTTTTTTTTTGTATTATGAGTTAAGCACCCCTAGTGCTTTTTAATACAACCCCTTTTGCTTATAAAAAAAAACTTGTTCTATTATTTTTTTCAATTATTATTATTTTTCTCTTGTGACATATTTATTATTTTTATTTTAGAGTATTATTAACTTATAAATTTAAATTTAAAAGTTTAAAACTTAAGAGAAAAAAAGAAAATATTTGAGGCTTTAAATCAATTTCAAAAGATATTAAATAAATTAACTTTTTTCTATTGTTTATAAAAATGGATAAATGAATTCAATTGTAGAATATGATTTTTATATAAAAAATTCAAAAAAATAAAATAAGTAAAAATATAATAATTTTGATTAAATATTTTGTAAATATTTGTTTTCCAATTCGCCTCGGGCCTCAACATGTGTTGGGCCGACACTATCCATATCCGCACGAATATCCGCTTATTTAAATAGATAATTATCCAACTTTATGCATGTATCTATTTTTGCAGATTTTTTTATTTATATTTATTATAAATATTTTTATATATACCTATTGGAGATGAGAAATTGTCATTCTTATAAACTAGCGTCCAGACGAACACGTGTTTGCTTTCTCTAAAACTGTCTTCCATAAAATATAATTTGTATTATATTTTTATTTAATTTTAAATTATTTATAAAATACTTAAAGATAATGATTTGAAAAATAATAAACCGTTGTATAACCGCCGTTGTGAGAAAAAGAAGTTAAAATTTAAAATAAAATTTGAAAAGGATAAATGTGGAAGAAAAAAAAGGCTAAACCAAATTAATATTTTGTCTTTATATATTAGTATAGATTAGTATAGATGACTGACCAAAGATATCAACCAAATTTTAAATATATTAAAATATTCACTTTTTATGAAAAAGTGTGCAAAGATACCAACCAAATTTTAAAAGATATTGAAATATTCACTTTTGTTTTTGTTTTGGTTTAGTTAGACACTCTTTTTCTCCTTTTTTTTATTTATTTGTAATTTTCATTTAATTGACCAAAGCCTTGTTGTATTTGATTAGTGTTTTTAATTATATTAACAATAAAATAATAATAATAATAATAATAATAATAATAATAAATGTTAAATATACAAAATTAAATGATAATATTATTCCATAAAATAGAATTACACGATGATTGGAGAGAATTTTCAGGATCCGCTCGATCCTAACGCCTATCGGTTACACACTCCGACGCATTTGCTTGGCTTCGAGGCCTCCCACAATTTCCCTGAGGTGTTTGGGGTCTTCTAGTATTCGCCTGAGCCATAGGTGTTTGGTACGAGGTTCCTGGGATATTAATGTTATTTACCAAATTGTCGATTATATATCCTTAGTAGTCAGCGCTGCCGTAATCAAGTTCGGTACCCATGTTGTCGTAGTTGGGTTGTGCTGGCTGGGTTACAAGTGGGTGGTGTTTGAAAGACACATGTTGGTTGGGTGCTTTGGCAGTGTGATGTTTGGGTGCTTTGGTGGTGTGATATTTGGATATAGATTGGTTGGGTTCTTCCATTGACGACACGCCTCCCTAGGGAAGTCTCTTCAATTGGAAAAATTCCATTTGACATCGACTCTTAGTTGATGCCATTGTCACAAACACATTAGGGAATCTGGGATTTGTTGTTGCATGCCAAACTACAGTTTGACACGGTCACTCTAGTGCATCTCCACAGTAGAGAACCTGATGATTGATGTTTTTAAATTCCAAACTACAATAACCTTGGGGTTAATCTCATGATCAAGACTGTTAGGAGTATGGTGTAGCAAATTTAGTGTGCACCTCTTGTAGGCTATTCATTACCTGTAACTAATTTCTGCTACTACTTCTTTTCTTCCAGCTCAGCATTCATGAGCTGAGTCACCTTGTATATAAGTGTATCATCACTGTTTCATTGGATAATGAATAATAGAATTCTTTCACATTTATCCTTTTATTTGTTCTGCACTTTCTGCTTCACAAAGTGAAGCTCTCAAACTCTTGCTGAACCATCAACACAAAGTGTAGGATGAAGAGAGTAAATCTCTAACATGGTATCATTCGCGTGATCGATCATCCGTGCTATTCCGCTCGATAGAACCTTTTTGTTTTTAGTTCCTCCTCTTTGCTCGTGATTTGCATCACTTTCAGTCTTAGTTCAAGCTCAACAATGGCGTCAGAAGGAAATCAAGAATCGGTGGTGAAGGATCCTGCACAATCTCAAGAAAATTTCAATAGTTTTGTTGCGACCAAGTCGTCCAACGGATTTTGTCTAAAACTATAGATTAAGCTGCAGGAAAACAATTATCTCTTTTGGAATCAACAAGTTGAAGGTCTAAATCTTTCTAAAAAATGCACAAGTTTGTTGTCAATCCACAGATTCCTCAGAAGTTCAAATCAGATCAAGATCGTGTCGCAGGTATGATTTCTGACGATTATGAATCTTGGTTAATCGGACACTTTTTGGCTTGGTTAATCGATTAACCATTTGCAGTGCAAATGTGTTAATCGATTAACACATGCAGAATTGGCAGATTCTGCTGCTTTTCATGACAGCAACTCACCACTCCATATTTTGGGATTTCTACATGATTCTAGCACTGTGTGGAACATTATAGACATCTCTAGACATTTCAAGACTATTCAAGACATTCCAAGTGTATTTATTCCAATGCATCACTCTAAGTTAAGTGCACCATGTTCCTTGTTTTCCAAGTACGTGGACCTTTGGATGTTGGAACTCACATTGGGATTGTTACCGAGTTGATCCTAACTAACCGAGTTAACCGCTTGACTCGGCGAGTCAAGTGTAACTAACTCCTAGCCTAATTCCAAACCACCCAAAGCTAAGTCCAAACCAAATTCCAAACCTCTCACACTCCAAACCAAAAGTCTATATAAACAAGCTTGCACTCACTTTTCAGGGGATCAACCATTTTCACACAAATTTCTCACATTTCACTCTCTATTCTCTCATAATCTCTCTGAATTTTTCTACTACTTCTTCATCTTCATCTCAATTCTCTTCCAAAACCTCACTAAAGCTCTTAATTCACCATTGAAGAAAAGCTACTTTCACCTTGAAAGTGATTTTTCTTGAGCTTAACCTTCATCATCATTCCATTTTACTGGATTTTGTGGAGCTTCAGTAGCTTTTGGATTCATCTCAAGTGATTATTTCAAGCTTCTTCGGTGATAGTTCTCATTTCGGATTTTCATCGCAATTTGCTCGGTTTTGATACGTTACGGCTATAATTGAATATTTCCCCTAGTTTTCTTTGATTATCTTCATCAAGATCACTTTGCAACAATCACCAAGCCAAATCTCCGGCTTGCAGGTTGGTAGATCTTACTCATTTTTCTGTTTCGCGCATTTTCGTATCATTCGCGATGTAGTTCCAATGTTTTTGCGTGTGAATTGATTATGCCATTGCTTGATCCATGGTCTTGTTGATTTAATTGATTCCATTGTTGATCATTTGTTGTTTTTAAACTTAATTTTTCGTGCATAATTGTATGTCCTAGCATTGGAGTGATTGCACAATCAATAGGTGGCCAAAAGCACTTTTGAAAAACTGTTTTTCCTGCCCCTGTGCCAGTGTTAATCGATTAACACTTTGTAGTGCAAAAGTGTTAATCAATTAACCAGTGTAATTTTTCTGTTTTTCAAGTGTTAATCGATTAACACTTTGCAGTGCAAAAGTGTTAATCGATTAACACTGAACCAGAAGGCCATTTTCATGTTTTTTCAAGTGTGTTTGCCATGCTTTCTCCTTCTAACTTCCATGGATTGATATGCCTGATTTTTATGGATGTTTTAAGTATCATTTAACATCTGTTTGAAGCATATTCATGAACTTTCGATGCACGATTTCGATTATTCAATTTGTTCATATTCTTGACATGGTGTGAACATGATCATTCTTGCACTTTCTTTGATCACAATAACATGATTTTTGTGTTGCATTTTTAGTATCATTTGGTACTGTTTTGCACTTTTTATCATTGTTTTGCATTAAGTTTGTTCTCAAAAGAATAAGTTTAATCTTGTACAATCAATAATATACCCTTTGCTTTAATAATATTTTCAATTTCATTGTGGAAAATTATTCGCTTATTCCTCCCTTTGATTAATTAATCGAAACTTCGTTTCGATTATTGATCTCTCCCTTGGCGTTTCTCTTTAGGTTTCCTTAAGAGCTTTCTTTCTCTCTTACCCCGCGGAGTCGGAGTTTCGCACAACGCACTGGAGCACTGTACAAATTGGAGCTGTTACGCTGTCCGTTTCAATTTCCGCACTATACTTTGAATGCTAGAGAAGGAATGAGAAGGGAGTTGTCCTACCCTCATTCTGACTATTTCTTGGGTAAGGGCGTCTGGCCCTCTCGCTGAGAATAGTCACCTCTATCCTCAAGCTGTAGTGTTTCTCTTTCCCCAGTCGAGTCGATCCTTGATCACTTGTGCTCCTCTCAATCTCTTTTGATCAATCACCTTTCTCTTTGTTAAAGTTCATTGTTCCTTGGGTCAGCAAACTCTCTTTGTTTCAATACCCTACTCCTTTTCTTGTGGCCAATCATTACTCTTTGATTCCCCTGAAGAGTCTCAATCCCTTTTCTTCAGTTAAACACAATCTTCCTGTAAAACACTGAAACTCTTTCGGAGTTCGCGACCTTCTCTTGGTTCTTCTCCTTTGTTTGGTTAACCACTGCATGTCAGTTAAAACACCAATTTGCACCCCTTCTCAGTTAACCACAGTCTATCTATTAACACACTGAGTTCCTATTGGGTTAATCACCTTCTTTTGGTTAATCACCCATTTTTCAGTTAACCACAGCCAGTCTGTTAAAACACTGAACCATTTTTGAGTTAATCACCTTCTCTTGGTTAATCACTCGTTTTCTCTTCAGTTAATCACAGTTTCTCTGTTAATACCGAATCCTCAGCGGTTAGCAACCTCTTTCGGTTCAATACCCTTTTTTGTTGGTCAAGTGCTATTTGTTTAGTCAGTACCAATATCCTCAGTGGGTTACAACCTCTACTTGGTTCCACACCCTTTTCTTTGGTTAACCACTGTTTATCAGTTAATATACCAAAACCCCTTTAGAGTCAAACACCTTCCCTTGGTTCAGTACTCTCTCTTCTGGTTGATCACAGTTTATCTGTTAAAACCTTTATCCCCACCAGAGTTCTTATCTCTTTTCATTCAGTTAACCACTGCCAGTCAGTTAATATACCGAACTTCTTTTCTCTTGGTTTTGACACCATCCTTTTGCTTGTTCCAAAGTAGGGTTGCTTATCCTCTGGTCCCTAGCACAATTCTTTGTCCTCTTACTCCCCAGTGGAGTCCCTTCAATTCCTTTTGCTCTTTTCCTTTTCTTAGTTTCAACACCATCCTTGCACGTTATTCTCTGTACAGTTATTGTCTTTTCCTTTGCACTCCTTTCATGGTTTTGACACCATTTCCTTGGATCCCCAGCGGATTTTGTCTCTACTTCTTTCGCTCTTGGTTTTGGCACCACTTTCCTTTTTCCTTTTCCGTCTTAGTTCCCTGAACTACGGAAGCTCTGATTGTGCATTCATCCGAATGTATGATACGTAGGCACGAGATCGCGATGATCTTGGCGAGCACACTTCCATCCTTCCACCTTCTTCCATCCTCCTTTCTCAGTCCCTGGTTCCATGAACTACGGCGCTCTGATTTCCTCATTGCACTATGAGGGTACGTAGGCACGAGAGCCTCAATCCTCCGCGAGCAGTTTCTTTCTTTATTTCTTTCTTTCTCTTTTTATCCTATCTCTTTTAGCTAGAAGCCTTTAGATAGATAGCCCATCCAAGCCTAGAAGCAAGCGAAATGGTTCCCGTCGAGTACGACGGATGTGTAAGGTGCTAGTACCTTCCTTTCGCATAACCGACCCCCATTCTCGTTTCTCTTCCCCTTGGGTTTTATCGATATTTTACCTGTCCTTTGGGACTAAATAAAGTTCGGTGGCTACTCTGTTGTATCTCTGGTATAAACCAGCCATCTTCAGTAGCACATACTTCTCAAGACATTAATAGCTCCAGAGGAGCCTACCCTACAAGTAGTGGCAGAGGACGTTTTAATCGAGGTTGTGCTAGAGGCAGAGGCAGGTATACAAGTGGTAATCGCCCAACCTGTTAATTGTGTGGTAAATATGGACATGAAGTGACCACCTGCTGGCATAGATTTGATTAAAATTTAATGCCCTCCATATCAAACAATGCCTCAAATGGAGTAAATAATAACAAGAACAACCTCTCTCGCAAGCAAGAAGCCAGTTCTGAAGATTCACAACATTCTCAAACTGTTGCTATGATGGCCACCACAAGCAGACCCTCAGCATACACTTAAGAGTATCATCTACCTTCAGAGCTAGAATCCCAGGCTTGGTTTGCAGATTCAGGTGCCTCTCATCATTTAACACCTTATGCTTTTCTCTTGCAAAATATAAAGCCTTATGTAGGAACCAATAAAGTCTATGTAGGGAATGGTCAAACTCTCACCTTAAAAGCCATAGGGTCCTCCCAATTTCATTCTAAAATGAATCCCTCTGGTGTGTTAACTCTTGCTAATGTCTTACATGTTCCCTCTATAACTAGAAATCTATTATCTGTTTCTAAGTTTTCTAGTGATAATAATGTTATATTTGAGTTCCTACCTGATAAATGCTATATCAAATCACATGCTTCTAGACAAGTCATTGTTGAAGGTTTTCTAGATGCTAGTGGCTTATACTGCTTTCCTCAACTGCCAATTAATCTCAAAAGGTCTCTCAATTCTATCAACAAGTCTGTTCCTTGTACCGGTGCTCATAGCTATGTTGTTTCCGAATCTAATTCCCATGGTATAGATACTTGTAACACTAGCACTTTGTGGCATAATAGGCTTGGCCATGCCAATTTTAATTCTGTTGCTTCTATACTCAAGTTGTGTAACATTTCTTCTTCTACTACTAATAATAATAATAGGCAGTCATTTTGTACTTCTTTTAATGTTGGCAAAGCTCACAAACTGCATACTCCTCTAACTACTACAATTTATCAAAAACCCTTTAATGTGATATACACTGATCTATGGGGTCCCTCCCCAAATCCTTCTAGCTTTGGCTATAGATATTACATAGCATTTGTAGATGGTCATACTAGGTATACTTGGCTGTACATGCTTAAGCAAAAATCTGAGGCTTTACATGCTTTCAAAATTTTCTCAGTGTTTGTGCAAACACAATTCAATGTCTCTATTAAGTCTGTTTAATATGATTTTGGAGGAGAATTTAGAACCTTCACTAAGTACTTGACAGAACTAGGGGCCACTCATAGGCTAACTTGCCCTCATACTTCCCATCAAAATGGGATAGTAGAGAGAAAACATAGGCATATCATTGAAATGGGACTTACATTACTTGCTCATGCCTCCTTACCTACTGAATACTGGGACTATAGTTTCTCTACCTCAATCCACATTATCATCAGGCTTCCTACTTCTACTTTACCAAATTATAACTCACCTTTCCATGCTTTGTATGGCAAAGACCCTGACTACTCTAAAATGAAAGTGTTTAGGTGTTCATGTTTCCCTTTACTTAGGCCCTATAATAACAAACACAAATTACAATTCAGAAGTCAAGAGTATGTGTATCTTGGTCCTTCCCCTCAACACAAAGGTTTTAGGTGTCTGAGCAAAGATGGTAAAGTGTATGTTTCAAAGGATGTCACGTTTAATAAGCATACCTTTCCTTTTCCTCATCTATTTCACTCTACTCCCAAGACTTGTCCCACAAAGTCTTAATACACAAGGTATCTATCTGGTCCTACACCTAGTTCCCTTGGTCCTGTCAATACTTCATCAAGTCATCTCAATACTGGTCTTGCTACACACCCAGGTCCCACTCTAGTGGCTGAATCTGGTGAGAATCAGTTAGATCCTCTCACAAGTCAACATCACTCAAACAATGTAAATCCTGCCCTTGAACTCTACCCTCAAGGGCAAAATTATGCAGAAGGGCCCCAATCTAATAGGTCACAGTCTAGGACTATCCAGCCTATCCATAATCATAGGTCTGCTAAATCTGCTACATAAAAGTCAGGCAAAAGTCAAAACCTAATCCAGTCTGGTACAGGTCACAATCTGCCTATTCCCACTACTAATCTAAGGTTGAGTCCTACTAGCTATAATATAGGCTCTCCTATAGAGAGTAAAACCTGCAAGGTCGAAAAACAACAATTAATGCCCAGTGAAACACCCAAACCCAACTCTAAGGCCTCTGGTTATCCTGAGGATAATTACCAAGAAGGTTCATCTACAAATAATTTCCCCGATATTGAAACAACTTCTAGTCCCCTGCAAGCAAACCCTATAAGAGAGTCCTCTTCAACTCAAGAGCATAACGCCACCTTCTGTTCCAATGAACTCACTTTGTCATCTTGCATTCCTATTTGTGAGTTCTCCCAATCCCCCTCAATTGGTACAAGTATGCATATTATTCTTCCACCTGATAACACTTATCCCATGTTAACTAGGGCCAAAACTGGTAAGTCAAAACCTAAAGTGTTTCTAGTTCACTTTGAATCTGAACCAACCAGTGTCAAACAAGCCTTGACCAAGCCTCAGTGGGTTAAAGCCATGACAGATGAATACAATGTGAAATTCTGGCATATCCAAACAGCAGATGTCCTAACACATGTCAAGACATTGTGCTACATAGACATTTAAACATAGAGGCACAACAACAGACTGATACCTTGAATATCAGAACTGCAGGATCATAGATGTTATGACATCTGATCCAACATGTTTATCATGAACCCTAACTGAAAACGTAAATCTGCAGAATGATAAAGAACACAACAATTGTTAACCCAGTTCGGTGCAATTCACCTACATCTGGGTGATACCAATCCAGGAAGAAGACTCCACTATCTGTAGAATTATTACAAAGCTAAACTCCCCCGTTTACAACTTTATATCCTAATATCTGCCCAATGAACATCTTTACCAAGGTTAAACTCCATCGTTTACAACTCTGATATGAGATACCCCACTCACTTCCCTTAATCACCAACTGTGATATCTACATCACCCCTATCAATACAGAAATCTGTCAAGCATAGTTGACAAACAAGCTAACTTAGATTTGCTTAAAAGCGTCATCCAAGAACAATACACAATCCAATACCTCAAGGCTTATGGATCTGTGCGACACCTATATCTGCCACAATGCATCAACTGATACAAAAGGAGACTTACAACCTAGAGAGCCAACGACTCTCAAAACCCTAAACCCTTATTTTTACACAAGAGAACTAGGTTACAAAAGGCATATAAAATCCTAGGTCTAAGTCTTCTATTTATAGGCTTTAGTAGTCTTGGGCTTCAAATATTCAAACAAATATTTCCTTGATCCACTGCTAAACGCACCTAGAAACCTGGAGCAGATTTGAAACAAATTTAAATAATCTGTTATAGCAGTTCAGATGTCGAGTCTTCATGTTGTGACATCTCCTTCGACATCTTGTGTTTGGAAGATTTCTTGATGTTGAATCCTTTTGTTTGACAATGTGTTTTACCAAAATTTAAGTCAAATCTTTAGAGTCTTCAATCTCCCCCTTTTGACAAATTTTGGGTAAAACTCATTTTGTACAATAAAGCCAGGATTCTCCTGGATTCGTGTCAACCTGAATTGCCAACTCATACATATTAATTTAAGACTCTTGAGACTCCAGAAATCCTAAATTAATTTTTCTTTATGTTGGTGTACATGAAGAGGAGGATAAAACTCCCTCTAAACACACAACTGTGTTCTTAACTCAGGACAAAAGACACAAATAACACTTAGGACACAAAGAACTGGAACTGCAGAACCACTGCAGAAACCTCTTTCTCCCCCCTTTTTAGCCAAAAATTGACAACAGTGTCTAGAGCAGCTTCATATCCGGATATAACTTATCCAGACCCTGACAAGAAATGCCCCTTTAAATACCCAAGAACTCACATAAGAATCATCGAATCATTGGAAATGACAACATTCAAGTTAATTAAAGCATTAACATAGCACCGTCCAAAAGGAATTCCAAGAACGAAGAACATGTTTTGCATGCGCAAATTCTCCACCTTCCAAACCATCCATACAAGCACATAACTAGAGAGACTTGCCCAATGCCTTTAACAATGTTCTGACATCATGGAACATCTCCCCCTATCTGAGATAACCAGTGCTCCTCCAATAACACTATACTGATGAATGGAAAACATAAGACACATCTTCATGTCTTCAAGAGCGCACCCTCTGTCCAACCTACCTGCTGAACACAATCATCAACTCCTCTTATTGCTTCTTCTGACAAGAACCAATAATCACTCACACATGAACACCATCATGCTACCCGTGAGGACATATTAGGATCACCATCCTAAAATAACAAACTCTTGGATTGAGATCAAAGTGAAGGTGCGAGAAAGACACAAGAAAGGGGGGGTTTGAATTGTGTATTTACTCTTTTGACAACTCTTAGGGTAGCTGTAACACCCCAGTTTTTGTCAATTTTATTTAATCGAGTCTATTTGATTATTTGATTATTATATTATTTTATTATTGACTTTTATTTGACAATATATTATTTTTCATCGATGTTTATGCTTTATCGCATTTTGAGAGCGTTTGGGAGATATTTGAGCTGAGGGGTATTTTGGTCTTTTGCTTGGGTAAGTTTTATGTTTTTATATAAATAGAAAGAGGAGAGAGAAAAATAGTAAGGAAAAAGAAAAAGAGAAAGAGAAGAGAAAAAGAGAAAGAAGGAGAAGAAAGAAAGGGAGAAGAGGAAAAAAGAAGGAAAATCAGGAATTCATCCGTTTAAAGCGCGAATAATCGGGTAAGGGTGAGAAGTTTCAATTATATCTTGCTTGTGTATGTATATGTGTAAGTTTTCTTGGATTGTTTTGGATATTTTCTTATAGTTTTCATTTTAGGTCGAAATGGTAAAAATGAGTAGAAATCGATGTTTTTACGGACGAAAGTCGGAATAAATCGCGTAGTAGAGTTGAGTGATGTTGGGTCGTGATTTAGTGTGATCGTTTGATTGAATCGAGTTGAATTTGTAACGTTTGAGTTTTTGATATATATTGATGTTTTGGGAAAATTGATGTTGTGATCTAGTAAAAGTGTTTGGATATGTCCGGTAACATTGGTATAGGTTGATATTTAATCGGGTAAGGATAGGAATTAATCGGGAATGGTTGTTTTTGTGTTTTTCGAGTGGTTTTGAGCGAGTTTGGAGTTGAGTAAATTGATAAAATTATGTTTAAAAATATTTCAAAAATGGAAAATGTGTTATATGGCTGTTTAATGGTGGAAATATTGTAGTATTTCAAATTTTGAGATCGCAGCTTTTTACGGAATCGAAATCGGAGGTCCGGAAGGCATTTAACGATCGAAAACTGAGTTTTTATCAAAATCTGCGCATTTATGCGCTAACCTCCAGAATCATGCGCTAACCCCCAGGTTTATGTGCTGACCCGGGCGAAATTCGCAGGTTCATGCGCTGACCCCCAAGCCTCATGCGTCGGCGCATGATCACAGATTTTCCAAAATGTCCGATTTTGTTTTCTTCATAACTTTTGAACCGTAAGTCCGTTTTGACCCCCGTTTGAAGCGTTGGAAAGCTAATGAAAAATTATTTCTATTAAAAATGGTTTGGAGGGTAAAATAAGATTTAATTAATTCGTGTTTTTGGAAAAATAGTCGGGTTGTCGGATTTTTATCGCGTACAATGTGTGCGATTGATGTGTTATCATGCTATATGCTTTTGATATGTAACGTGTAGCTTGTGTGCTGTTATAGGATGTGAATATACATGATGGAATGTTGTGATGATGGGTTGTGGCCTTATGTCAAGTATGTGCATTGTTTTGGATTAGACTTTGATGCGTGATTAATGATGTTGTTGCGTGGTAAAATACATTGTTTGATTGAATATCAATGTATGTTGTTATGATGTGTTGTGGGTAGCCTTAGTGGTGTGAATCCCTTGTGGAAGTAATTGTGATTGTATTATTGTTGGGGTTTGTGGTTTGTGATAATATGCATTGTTTAAGTGAAATTTCAATGTATGTTGTTTGGTGGCCTTTATGGTTTGAAATGCATTGTTTGAATTGATTTGCAATGCATGAATGTGATGAGGTTGATTAATTCATATGGTTGAATTGTGAATGTATGGAATTGATGAGTTGAAATATATGCTTGATTATGGTTGCATATATGTGTGAAGATGCATTTGATGTCATGAGTCATTGTATTCCAAGCATCATGATATGCATTCTTGTGATGTCCTGAGGGACGGATTGATTCTAGAGGGAATCTGCTATAACATCGTGTGCCTTAAAAATAAGAGGACTTAAAGCGATCAGATGGATCGTGTGCCTTAAAAATAAGAGGACCTAAAGCGATGGTTATAGACGATCGTGTGCCCATGTGGGGTGTGAGCGGTCGGATTATGCGCCTTAAAAATAAGAGGACCTAAAGCGATCTGATTAGATCGTGCGCCTTAAAAATAAGAGGACCTAAAGCAATCCATAAACGTCATGCGCCTTAAATGCATAAGAGGACCTAAAGCGACGGGGAACATCGTTTGCCCGACGGGGTGTTACGTGAGTGATCCTCCGTAACGAGCGATGGTTCCAGCAGAGTTCCTGAGTGAACTAGTATTGAGAAATGTTGGAAGTCGGTACCGCATGGCATTTGCATAGAGTCGTTGTGTCGGTCTCTGTGCATTTGCATAAATCATGGATGCATTATGTGTGGAAAATCATGATTTGATTGATTATGTGTGAGAATTGTGAATGGATGCATTATGTGTGGAAAATCATGATTTGATTGATTATGTGTGAGAATTGTGAATGGATGCATTATGTGTGGAAAATCATGATTTGACTGATTATGTGTGGAAATTGTGCCTCGAATTGTTATGCGTTGAGATTGTGATAGCATTGGTAATTTGATGTGCATATGTGATAAATGCATTGGTTGTGGATAATATGTTTTATGCATAGACATATGCTATGTGATGTGTGATGTGTTTCTATATGTGATGACTTGGTATGCCTTATGTGCAAATACGTGATTATGTTGGATAATTGACATAGGTTATGTATTTACGACATGCTATAGGTATTAGTGTGTGATAAATGTGGTGAGAATAACTATGCATGTGAATTTTTATGTATTTGCATATTATTATGCAATCTTGATTTAGTTGTTATTTCTCACCCTTCTGCTGTTTTATAATGCTCTATGCGGCATTGCAGACTAGAGTTGCTGGAGGTCTTTTTGTGAAGATTAGCCCTCCGTTCTGTTGTCGGTCTTGGTATCTGCTCTGATACGTAGCACGGGAGTCGGGGAACGCTTTTGTGATATATATGTATACATTTGCTGAATGTATTTTGTAGTACTTTTGTGTATATAGTTGATGTTCTAAAATGATTTATTTTGTAAAACAAGTCGTTTTTGGATCTTTCCGCTTTATTCCATAATTGGCCTTTCCCCTTTATATGGAAAAAGTTTCCCGTTAATGATTTTCTCTATTATGTGTTATGTATCAAATAATTGAGCAGGGATTGTGTTTTCTTATTTTAAATGTGACATCCCTGTGTCTGTCGGAAAAATAAATTTTTAGTTACTCTGATTTTATTTATGTATTATTTATTCGCGATGGGATTTGGGGGTGTTACAGTAGCATCAGAGTTTGTTGAGAGACTCTGACTGGCGCAATTATATTCAGACTCTATAGGTATGAAGCTTAAGAGCCATCATGAGTCTGAACATGAACTACACTCCTCAGAACTTGCAGTGCAGAAGCTTATCAGAGTTAAGCTGCAAGGTTCTGACTTGCTTGTGTAGGGTTCTGATACTCAATATAGAAGGATAAATAAAGACATTAAGCATAAGAGTAAAGAACACATCATATATCCTGGTTCACCACAAAGGCTAATCCAGTCCATCCTCCTCAGGTGATTTCGCCTTGAACACAAGGACTTAATCCACTATAATCAATCTCGATTACAGATGCACGGGCAACAGCCGGTGACTAACCACTTGCACAACCGCACTGTGACTAACATGCAATGAACCGTTCAGGGATTCAACTTAATGAATATAGCGAACATTGACTTGCGGGTTCCAATCTCGCAAGATCTACTGCTAGGCTTTCACAGCTAGACGTTCAGGGATTCATCACAATGAATATAACGCTACTGACCCTATTTCAGGCTTTTCCCACAATGACATCTCGCCATTGTCTTCTTGAGTCTCCGGTCACACTGACCACTCAAGGAATCCTAATTCACCAAGAATTAGTTTTACAGGAGATTACAAAGATGCTTCTTAACAAGCAGATTACTCCTAAGTTTAAGTACAAAGAACACGCAAGTGTTCGAGCAAGATGTGAGCAACAGCTCCTTGCCTATTCTAAGAAATTACAGAGATGTATAATAATTTGACAGTTGTTGACATCTTGTAGATCTTCTTCTTCTTCGTCTTCTTGGGTGAGCAAGCTTTGAGCAACAACTCCTTGCTTCAGATCTTCAATGTAGCACTGACGAGAAGGTGGTTGATGACTTAACAAATATGCAATGTTGTCTTCTTCATCAACAGCTTTTGTACTAATTCATTGTTAATGTGTTGAATGATGATCTTTGAGCTTCAACAACAATGGCCATGTGTAAATGGTAATAGCTTTGGATATTCTAAGTGTTACAACGAGAACTCATCGTTGTTGCTATCTTCACACAATAACTTTGATCAATTCGCCATTCATGGACGGGATCGATGATTCAAAAGCGAATACTCTTTCCATTAAATAGCCCAGTAGAAATATAGCAGTTTGAAATATTGTTGGCTGTTGGAAAACAGACATTGTGTAATAACTAGCTGTAGTGACACATCTCCTTTTTACTGTGGGAGAAGTGACCGGATATATCTTTCTGGGCGCCGTGTACAGTTACTCACAACGGTAACATGTGACTTCTGAACTTCAGAGGCTTCTGATGGTTAATTGATGAAGCATGAGTAGAGTCTTCTTAGCAGGATATCTGATATGTCAAGTCTTCAGTTATTTGAAGAAGTCCATTAGGAATCAGTCTTCAGAACATCAGCACTTGTCTTTGAGCACGTTATCCTTTACTTCTTCAAGTCTTCCGAAACTTCAGAACTTGTCCATTAGGAATCTGTCTTCAGAGTCTTCAATACTTGATCTTCAGAACCTTAATCTTCAGAACACATAAGTCTTCAAAGTCTTTCTGCACTTGGTCTTCAGAGCCTTCTACCTTCAGAACTTCAAGTCATGAGAGTCTTCAGCACTTCGGTTCTCTTCTTCAGAAGCTTCGCAATCTTCAGAATCTCGACCACTTTCAGAGAGCATCCATAAGAGCATTGCATCAGCAATATCGGCATCCTTGGATCTGACAGATCACGATCAGATACAAAAGCGTTCTTGCTTCTTGCGACTTGTGTCACACATAGTAACTTCGCATATTATCAATTACGCTCATCTGGCTGGTGCTTATTGGATCTGATAATTTTTATGAATATGATCTGCACATAACACACGTTAGAACATAAAATGGTTCTTTCACAAATATGTATTGTTATCATCAAAACATAGAATGACTTGTAGAGACAATTCTTGCTCTCACAATCTCCCCCTTTTTTATGATGACAAAACCAAGTATTTTGATTGAACATTTTATACAAGGTAATCACCAAAACAAACATATTCAGAGTCTGAAACAACTGCTCCCCCTGAATGTGTTATCCTCAAAGTTTTATCTGTGATCATCTAGAATCTTATATGATCCAAAGACATACAGAATAACAACTTGAGTTGCCAGAACGAAGAATAGAAAAGGACTACTTCTCTATCTCGTCTTTAACAAAACAAAGAGTCTTCAGCATCTGGACTAGTTCATCAAAACTTCCATCTTTAGATCTTTAGAACTCAGTTCCTTTGTAGTCGTATCAGAGCTTGTAATCTTCAGAGACTTCTAAAGTATTTCTACCTTTCAGCAGATTCATTTAAGCTTAAGCAGATCAGTTCTTATCTAATAACATAGCCTTGCTATTCATCAGAGGCAGACACTGCCTTTCAAGAAACTCCCTTGAGTTTCAGACTTTGTGAAGATTATAGGATTTATCATTTGAATCTTCTAGGTAGTCTCCCCCTAGTTTCCATAAGTCAGATATTGGGATCTTTCAGAACGTAGTTCAGGAATATTAGATTTTAATCACCAATAAAGATCATGACTTTTCAGAGTTTGACTTTTGAACATAGATCTTCATCTCAGAACCTTATTACTATCACAACTCAGTGGTTCATCAAAGCTTGATTTTTGATCAGATACCAATTGAAGGTTAATATTTGTGATCAATCAACACTTGATTCTAAAACTGTCACACATGTTTTAATCTTAGTCTGGTACTGAATTATACCAGAGTATGTTGTGTCTGATACCAAGTGAAGGATTACTTGAAGGGTATTTTCTTAGTGTGCTGATATTGATACCATTGAAGGTATACAAAACATTTCACAGCTTAGCTCTGATTAATATTACTACAGACTGAGTCTGATACCAATCTGTTGACTTAGTCTGATACCAAATCATTTCTTCTTAATTGAGTTCTTGGTAGACATCAAAACTACTTCTTCTTGGATCTTCAATCCGGATCTTCAGACAGTTCTTTGACTTCTGATATGCACAGCTCTTCTGAATAAGCATCTTGAGATGTATACTTTGTCTTGACTGCTTTCAGAGTTTTCTTCTTCTGATTCTTGGGTAGATATGATTCTGAACACATGTTCACGAAGTGTACTTCACTGTTCTTCTTTCTTAACCTGTCTTAGAATGCCTAGTGAACTTGTTTAGAGTTCCTCGGATAACATCAAACAACAAACGTTAGTAGTAACGCATTTTATATGATTGATTACTTGTTTGAGTTGCATTCTTTTCTTTTAGATTCCTTTCTTTCTTTCCAATCAATATCAATATTCATATATTCATCAATCAAAATCATATTCTTTCTCCCCCTTTTTGACATCATCAAAAAGTTTATAGAGTATCTGAGCATTTAAGCATATGATAGTGAACATAAATAGACTCAAAAGATATTATCATAAGGAATAGTTCTAGTGATCAACATCTTCAGAGATTAGTTATAGCATTAACACAGAACCACAAAATGATTTTAAAATATAAGGCATAGGTTAAGCTTAATCCTAAAGGTAATCAAAACATAGATTTAATGACGATGGGTTCCTAAGAATTAGACTAAAGGGGTCATCAGTTCTTGAG
This sequence comes from Lathyrus tuberosus, assembly GCA_022829125.1. Lineage (NCBI taxonomy): Eukaryota > Viridiplantae > Streptophyta > Magnoliopsida > Fabales > Fabaceae > Lathyrus > Lathyrus tuberosus. The sequence goes on along the minus strand of JALAZF010000203.1, from coordinate 3,599,695 downwards.
GCATGCAGTTTTTCTTCTGCTTGAGTAATTGCAAGACTCTTGCTCTTCAGAATTTCTTCTGAGATCCATTCATGGAACTTAGTCCAGATGTTTCTCACTTAAGGGATCTATGCTTGAACTGGAAGCATCTATTAGGTTCTGAATTCTTGTGATAGCATCATCCTTGAAGGATGTTAATTTATCGATCATCGTTGAGTTATGATAATGTTTTAAATGTTTTATTTAAGCAATGTAAGCATATCAGAGTATGATAAAAATTTAGGTTATGGATTTAGTACTGATATGATTATAGATGATAAAACAGGAAGCATCATTGATTCATAGATTAAAATGATATAGAACCATCAGCACAAAACTACACAAAAACAATTTGAGATTTACTAAGGTATAAAGCTTAATCATCAAAATCTTCTATTTTATCCACTCGTTCACATCTGGTCTCTTCTGGTGAGGATCCAGGTCCAAGTCTGCTTATTAATCCCCAAGCCTTTTCTTTCTAAATTATCTTATAAATTATTCTCCCATATGGAATATAGGCATGCATCTGATTCCTTGAGGTTTTGATAGAGTGTCTCATGTGGTTAAAGATAGTCTTTGGAAGGTATATTCTAACGTGATGTGTTAGAAGAAAGACGAAGATTCTGTCGTCATGAGTCATAGTGCTTCTCGCAGACGGGTGGGGACGAAGGTTGGTCAGTGAAAATTTGAACCAGGTTTTTGGAGCAAGAAGGAGTTTCTCAGGATTATTCGGTTCGTATGGAACTGAATCAACAAACAAGATTCTACATCTCTCCATCATGCTTAAGTCAGATTGAAAGTGATCAATCGTGACTCCGTCGGAGACACGCCCAATGATTTTCTCTATCGAGGCAACAGAGATAGCAATGGGGTGATAATGAACCTCAGACCAGATGGTGTTTCCATCAGTGCTAACCCTAGCATAATTCCAGAATTCTTTAACAAGATTAGTAAAGATTGGACCATTCAGTTGGGAGTAATAGCACTGCCAAGACTGAACTTGCATGCTTCTTATTATCTCTAAGCCATCGTTTCGGAGACGAGCGAGGTTGAGTCTTTTCTCTGAAATAACATGTAAATTTTCTTTTCTGCCAAAGAAGGTAGGACCATTTCTTTGAGAATTCATTATCTTGTTGAAACGAGAGGTTTATCAGAGAAAGAGTTTTGTTTTGAGGATGAGTTATGCAAGGGAAAAGTCCAACTATTTATAGCGAGTTGGAGTGAAGAGAGTGACTGGTTTGGTGCAAAGGATTTTTACTATTTTCTAGGTAGGTTATGATTACTTAGAGTATACTAAGGGTTGTATCTGTGTGGGAAAAGAAAAATGGAGCAGTTACTGATTTATTTGGGAAGAGTTAATGTGTCAACAACTATTTTACAGCGAGTGCCAAAGGGCTGATAAGTCAATAATGACGGTTTCTTGAGCCACTAAAAGATCTTTCAAATATCTTTCGATAGATAATATCAATAAATGCTTTGTCAGATACTTGATTTTCTTAATTCCAATTAATGGTTAGTCATGAGAGAATCTCATATTCTTAGAATAACAAAGAAGAGACATTTCATTGATTTAGATGATAGGCTTGACACTTCATTTACCCTAAATCGTTTAAAAATAACCTGAATACAACTACCTAGACAAAATACGATTAAACCAATACATAATAAAATCCAGACCTAGATTAACCAGAGATAGTTTTTCTAGTTGCTAAAGATTTCACATTTAGTCTTCAACAAGCAGTTATCTGGAAGGCTTTCAGGACCATCTTCTTCAATTTTCTCTTTGATCATGTCCACAATTCCATCTCTAAATAAAATCTCAGACAAAACTCTTCCATAAGGAATGTAGGACTTTGTGAGGTTTCTGGACTCAGAGATGGTTTTCCAGAGACAGTTGAAGATAGTGTGTGGTAGGTTTATTTGAAATTCATTCATTAGTAAATAAATGAATTCATGGTCATGAAATCTAAGTAAGTCATGACTTTCTCCTCTGGGAAGAAAATTTGACAACATGAGCTTGTACCAAACTTTGGGAATGGGTAGGAGATTTTCAGGATTGAAGGGTGTGTATCCTAAAGTTAGGTCATGAAGGGATGCAAAAATTTTAGCAGCAAAAAATTTGTTTTTGTCAAAGTCAACAGGGATTCCAACATTCTCGCACCCAGTTGCAAGAGTGACTGAGAACAGGTTGATGATGATTGGGACTTCAAAAACAAAGGAGGTGATGCATTTGCTTTTAAGATCAAGATCGACATGTTTCTAGAAATCTTTGACAAGATTTACATAGATAGGTTTTTCTAGCATCATGGAGTATCTAGTCCATTGTTGAGTGTAAAGCACATCTGCTAGACTACAAACAATACAACTCGAAAGTAGAGAGGTGTTGTTTACAAGTTGTTTTTTAGGAATGATCTCAAGAAGATCTTGATTTCCAAGAAAGGTTAGTGGAGGCATGATAGCAGATGAACAATGAAAGTTTTGACAATTAAGTTTCTACGATAGAGAGACTTGAAAGTGAGTTATTTTGACAGAGAGAAGTGATTTTTATACACATATTTAGGTAGGTTAGGTTGTACCTAGTCTAGTAAAAGCATGTAGGATTTTAATAAGATTTCAAACGTGCTTATGTTGTCAGAGTTATGTAATGATTTCCAAAGATTCGCAATTATGATTGAAGTTGCTTTTGAGTGCACGCATAGTTAAGAAGTTTTCTTGTACCAAACCAAATTTATGCATTATTGTTTAAATATTTAAGATAGAGAAGATCATACATTTTAGTTTATATGAAGGAAGTCGTACCTTGGATATCTGAATTCTCTGTTGTCGTACTTTGTATTAAGTTCTGACTCATAAGTGCTGATCATAATCTTTCTGAACCAGTTTGCATCTGAGTGAACTGCTGCTGGTTCCCATGTCTTTGTATTCTGACTTCTAAATGAAATTGAGATCTTTGCTGACCATTTGAGTGCTTTCCATTCTGACTTTGATCATCAATCCTTTTTAGACGTCTTAATTCTTTATGTAGAACCTCTTAAGAGTGTATTCAATGCTGAGCTTCTTATCATTAATTTTCATTTTTTGCTTCCTTCTGATGCTTGAAGAATAGGTGTCTTCTGAACTTGGATTTCTAGACGAGATTAGGAGTTAGCTATTTCTTTAGATGACTACTATGTTCTATTGTTCAGGAGTAAACATCTAGTTTCTCTTCTGACTATATTTCTTTGGACAGATGCAGATCAAGTATCATCAAACATGTGTGTAGCACAACATATAATTTGCATGATACTTCTTGATCTCACAATCCTGATCTTTCTTGTTACAGAAATAGTTCATAATGGATTAACAGCATATCTACTTCTGAACAGAATGTTAACTGATTTCTTCCTTCTTGAAGGACATCAATAACTTAAATTCTTTTTGACTTCAAGAGATGACTCTAGTTAATGCATCAACTTGAACATCTTCTGACTTCGGATTAAAGAATTTTTGAGAAACTTGTCAGATAGAATCTGACCAATAACATTAGTTTCAACTAAGATAAATCTCAAGTTTAACAGAACTTTAATCATCTATTTTTATTCAACCCAGACTTAGAATTTATTCTGATCAAGTACTTGATGAATCATTTAATTTCTTCTTCCTGAATATTCTTTACAGTTTAAACAATATTCAGTACTTCATTGAGTCTTTTAACTTCTGATCATTCAAGATTCAGTTGTTTAATCATTTCTAAGAGTTTGAACTTATCAGGTTTCTGACTTCATCAGACTTAATTCTAAAGTTCAAAAATCATAGAACAACAATCTTTCTTCTTCTGAATGAGCTTTAAACGAGAAAGTCAAGGGTGGACCTAATCCGTTTCTTGAAAACATCTCAAAAACTCATAAAGAATTAATCTTCAGCAAACAAGACTTCTTGTTTTCTGATGATTCAACTTTGAACAAATACGTGGTTCATCCACACGTATCTTCCAAGATAAGCATTCAACAGATACTACTTCTTATCTGATGAATCTATCTTATCAGCTGATTATTCTTTAACGAAGCTTTAAGTGAGGAAGGTTTAGTTGTTTGACAATGACGGAAACTTCCAGAATCAGTGATTTGCTCAAGTACTCAGATTGATTTCAATTTTGTACACAGTCATCTTCTGAACTGTTACAGAAATTGTAAGTGGATTTCAATCTCACCCAGAGTATTTCTACGCACCACATCTGGATCTTTTTCTGACACTGTTAAGTGTTTGATATCCATCAATAATAGAACCGGAGCTCTGATACCAATTGAAGGTGCGAGAAAGACACAAGAAAAGGGGGGTTTGAATTATGTATTTACTCTTTTGACAACTTTTTGGTTCTTGTCGTTAAAGGCTCTTAGGGTAACATCTGAGTTTGTTAAGAGACTCTGACTGGCGCAATTATATTCAGACTCTATAGGTATGAAGCTTAAGAACCACCATGAGTCTAAACATAAACTACACTCCTCAGAACTTGCAGTGCAGAAGCTTATTAGAGTTAAGCTGCAAGGTTCTGACTTGCTTGTGTAGGGTTCTGATACTCAATATAGAAGGATAAATAAAGACATTAAGCATAAGAATAAAGAACACATCATATATCTTGGTTCACCACAAAGGCTAATCCAGTACACCCTCCTCAGGTGATTTCGCCTTGAACACAAGGACTTAATCCACTATAATCAATCTCAATTACAAATGCACGGGCAACAGCCAGTGACTAACCACTTGCACAGCCACACTGTGACTAACATGCAATGAACCGTTCAGGGATTCAACTTAATGAATATAACGATCATTGACCTGCAGGTTCCAATCTCGTAAGATCTACTGCTAGGCTTTCACAACTAGACGTTCAGGGATTCATCGCAATGAATATAACGCTACTGACCCTATTTCAGGCTTTTCCCACAATGACATCTCGCCATTGTCTTCTTGAGTCTCCGGTCACACTGACCACTCAAGGAATCCTAATTCACCAAGAATTAGTTTTACAGAAGATTACAAAGATTCTTCTTAACAAGCAGATTACTCCTAAGTTTAAGTACAAAGAACACACAAGTGTTCGAGCAAGATGTGAGCAACAACTCCTTGCCTATTCTAAGAAACTACAGAGATGTATAATGATTTGACAGTTGTTAACATCTTGTAGATATTCTTCTTCTTCGTCTTCTTGGGTGAGCAAGCTTTGAGCAACATCTCCTTGCTTTAGATCTTCAATGTAGCGCTGACGAGAAGGTGGTTGATGACTTGACAAATTTGTAATGTTGTCTTCTTCATTAACAGCTTTTGTACCAATTCATTGTTGTTGTGTTGAATGATGATCTTTGAGCTTCAACAACAATGGCCATGTGTAAATGGTAATAGCTTTGGATATTCTAAGTGTTACAACGAGAACTCATCGTTGTTGCTATCTTCACACAATGACTTTGATCAATTCGCCATTCATGGACGGGATCGATGATTTAAAAGCGAATACTCTTTCCTTTAAATAGCCCAGTAGAAATATAGTCGTTTGAAATATTGTTGGCTATTGGAAAAGAGACGTTGCGTAATAACTAGCTGTACTGACACATCTCCTTTTTACTGTGGGAGAAGTGACGGGATATATCTTTCTTGGGCGCCGTGTACAGTTACTCACAACGGTAACATATGACTTCTGAACTTCAGAGGCTTCTAATGGTTAATTAATGAAGCATGAGTAGAGTCTTCTTAGGAGGATATCTGATACGTTAAGTCTTCAGTTATTTGAAGAAGTCCATTAGGAATCAGTCTTCAGAACATCAACACTTGTCGTTGAGCACGTTATCCTTTACTTCTTCAAGTCTTCCGAAACTTCAAAACTTGTCCATTAGGAATCTGTCTTCAGAGTCTTCAATACTTGATCTTCAGAACCTTAATCTTCAGAACACATAAGTCTTCACAGTCTTTCTGCACTTGGTCTTCAGAGCCTTCCGTCTTCAGAACTTTAAGTCATGAGAGTCTTCAGCACTTCGGTTCTCTTCTTCAGAAGCTTCACAATCTTCAGAATCTCGACCACTTTCAGAGAGCATCCACAAGAGCATTGCATCAGCAATATCAACATCCTTGGATCTGATTGATCACGATCAGATACAAAAACGTTCTTGCTTCTTGCGACTTGTGTCACACATAGTAACTTCGCATATTATCAATTACGCTCATCTGGCTGGTGCTTGTTAGATCTGATAATTTTTATGAATATGATCTGCACATAACACACGTTAGAACATAAAATGGTTCTTTCACAAATACGTATTGTTATCATCAAAACATAGATTGACTTGTAGAGACAATTCTTGCTCTCACACAAAGCTGCATTGATCCCTCTCGTCTAGAAACTATCCATACACCACACGAATTCCTTATGAATTCTCACGTATAGACCTCCTTGTTCCCTGAGATATAACCCAATTGATCTGGAATGATCCACATTCCTCAAAGAGATGCACAGGGACCGTTAGTTTGTTATAACGATGTCAGATATCGTATACATGCTCCAGAATTCTCAGCTTGTCAAGCTGATCCATTACTAGCATGACTTGTAGCAAGGGGCAGTATCCCCTTCACAAGATTTTCCACTAACCTTAGCAAGGCCAACAACATGAGATAAACACCCCATAATCCAAGATAACCATTCCTTCATTATTCTCCTGTATGATAACCTGTAATACTTCTGATCAACTGGTGAATATCCACTTCCATATTCTAAACGCATCAGAATCCAGACCTTCATGCAATTAACCCGTGATCCACTCCACTCTTTCCAAAACCCTTACATCAGACTTCCAAGATAGCTCTCCTACTCCATCATTCTCCCGTATAACAAGGTAGATACTTCTTAGACACAATGTAGGCAACAAGTTCCTAGACCAGAACTTAAGAATCCTCCTCCAAGGATAACCAACCCAGAAAATGTTCTAACATCAGTTAGGACATCCTTCACACATCATAGACACCAATCAACATAGTTCTATATATGCTCCACCACTGGACTTACTATCTGCATAGTAATCCAAACTAAAGATCTTCACACAACACTGCACCACCAGCTTGAAGAAAGATAACTTCAGAAACCCAGAGAGAAATAAACTCTCATCAACCAAAAGAGGTAATCTTCCATAAATTGAGAACTTCTGCCACAAGCTCCAATATGAACAAGATCCTCCTTACGTTTTTAACCAACCACTCTTCTGCACAAGAGCAATCAGTTTCAAGCATCCTGCTTGAATGCACAGTAAAGATCAACCAAATGCCACAGTTTGACTGATCTTATTCTTCTTTAGAACTCCCACAAGATACACTGATCCACCAATGAAATCTGATCTTCAAGTTACATGAACTACTTGCTCCATAGCAAGACATCTTGGATGCACCAAGCCTCTAGACATGTAACATATTCTCATCCACAGCTCCTGAAAACTGCATGAGATAGACCTTTTTTAAACATCCATAACTTCCATTCTCCTGTAGATCACCTAATCTTAAACTGATGTGCTACATCACCAGCTGAGACTCTGATGTTAAACTAGATGTCAAAACATTTTGATACGACATCCAGCTGCTGAAATCAGCTTCTCCTTCTGCCACTTAGAAGAACCTCCTTCCTATTACAGAACACAATTTCCATGCTCTCATAGACTTGATTCAGCCACCAAGTTTGAGTAGACAGCCTCCATCCTGCTTATCACAGATATTCCCTTCAAGCTCACACCTTGATGAATAACTACTTTGAAATTCCAAAGACTTCACACCTGCCACGTCTGAATCTTCAGAAGAAAAAGTAGTCCTAGACTACACCATAGCCATACCAGAGAATGCCACTTTCCTTAGTAGAGCAGTCTGTAGAAAGTCAGGGATAACTGCCACTTAACTTTGACTTCCAAGAAGAGCAAGATCCCATGCTCCCAAGTACCTAGATCAGAAAACAACTGATCCAAGCCGTGCCATCACCAGCACTCCATTCCTCCTAGATCAGAAATAAACTGATCCAAAAAGTAACCATCAAGATTATGATATCTTCATCTTCATCTTCAACAACACCAAAGTCCATACTAGTTTCTTGCCAGAAAACTCTCCAGAGATCACATGCTTCTGTCACACCCGACTGAAGCAGATTCTTAGGTCACCACCTAAGACTAAAACAGATGCTAAAGCGTATGCAGTACCCTTCCCATGTTTCTGCACAAACTCTAATGATGAGATGTTCCAACATCTTGTTGAACATCAATAATCTTGACTTTCAAGGATAATCAATTAAATACTTGTGAGTTCCACAAATAGAAATTGATCTTAAATCCTTGTTTAATAACCCTTCTTCACTGTTGTAGCTAAGCCCCACCAGATCACTTCATGAACACTTATCAAGTATTCAATCTTTTGCAAGTATCTTCTTTGACAAACAGTGTTGAGATACCAAGGCTGCCACCCTTGACTCAAGTAACTAAGATTCTCTCTGAACGAACCTTATTTACCTCAACCATTCTGAGAACACCAATCAGATTGGATCCACCCTTAGGGTTAAGAGAGATGAATTCTTCCTTGCTGTTTTGGATGGTGAAAATAAATCACCTCCACTTTCTTCAGGTTATGTTTCATAGAAACACCTTCTAGTCAGAAGAATAACTAGAAGACTCCAGATGCATGACTGAGACGCCTTTATGAGTGGACTTGAGAGAATTATCAAGTATCTTTCACAACCTAGCCGATCAACAATTTATCAAACTCCCAGAGCAAGAACTTGATAAACCTACACTCAACTCCTCTTCGCTTCAACTGACTTCACACTGTACCATGGAACAAAGCTTCTAAGTACTAAGTCACCATACCAGATATCTTCCATATAGAGGCCGACGATTGAGATCTTCCACCAACTGTCTTCAATAACAGCTCTAGAATCCCATAATTCTAGAGCTCTTCCATCAGAAACACATGCAGCGGAAACACCAAGGAACCAATCCTGCTTGCCCTAATAAGATGCCAGAACATCTTATAAGACACCCCAACAAGAGAACTAGCCATTTCTCCTACAGTTGTTGTAGAACCTCCTCAGCAACAAGAAAAACCAACGGGTTGTTACCTTTGATCCAGAACATCCATCTCATCCATCAATACCCTTGAGTATGTCTGAATTGATTGATCTGATCTTCAAAACTCCTCCTTTTTTAAACGCCAAAAAGTATCTCCCAAAGATCTCATCCAGAACCATACATGATGCCTGCTATGATACCAATTAAAATTCTGGCATATGCAGACAGCAGATATCCTAACACATGTCAAAACATTGTGCTACATAGATATTTATACATAGAGGCGCAACAACAGATTGATACCTTGAATATCAGAACTGCAGGATCATAGATGTTACGATATCTGATCCAACATGTTTATCATGAACCCTAACAGAAAACGTAAATCTGCAGAATGATAAAGAACACAATAATTGTTAACTCAGTTCGGTGCAATTCACCTACATCTAGGGGATACCAATCCAGGAAGAAGACTCTACTATCTGTAGAATTGTTACAAAGCTAAACTCCCTCGTTTACAACTTTATATCCTAATATCTACCCAATGAACATCTTTACCAAAGTTAAACTCCATCGTTTACAACTCTGATATGAGATACCCCACTCACTTCCCTTAATCACCAACTGTGATATCTACATCATCCCTGTCAATACAGAAATGTGTCAAGCATACTTGATAAACAAGCTAACTTGGATTTTCTTAAAAGCTTCATCTAAGAACAATACACAATCCAATACCTCAAGGCTTATGGATCTGTGTGACATCTATATCTGCCACAATGCATCAACTGATACAAAGGGAGACTTACAAGATAGAGAGCCAAAGACTCTCAAAACCCTAAACCCTTATTTTTACAAAAAAGAACTAGGTTACAAAAGGCATATAAAATCCTAGGTATAAGTCTTCTATTTATAGGCTTCAGTAGTCTTGGGCTTCAAATCTTCAAACAAATATTTCCTTGATCCACTGCTAAACGCGCCTAGAAACCTGGAGCAGATTTTAAACAGATTTAAATAATCTGTTATAGCAGTCCAGATGTCGAGTCTTCATGTTGTGACATCTCCTTCGACATCTTGTGTTTGGCAGATTTCTTGATGTTGAATCCTTTTGTTTGACAATGAGTTTTACCAAAATTTAAGTCAAATCTTTAGAGTCTTCACAATGCTCTCCAAACTAACAACACATGGACACTTACCACTCTCCCTCCTGACATAAAGGTAATAGGTTGTAGGTGGGTATTCAAGATCAAAGAAAATGCTGATGGAACCATTCATAAGTATAAATCCAAGCTTGTGGCAAAAGGTTTTATCAAGAACAAGGCTTTGATTATACTGAAACTTTTTCTCCAGTGGTGAAACCTACTACAATGAGGGTGATTCTTAATCTTTCCATCACATACAAATGGGATATCCAACAGATAGATGTTAATAATGCTTTTCTCAATGGTATTCTTCATGATGAAGTATACATGACTCAACCACCCGGCTTCGTGACTTCTGACAAAAATCTTGTGTGCAGGCTTCATAAAGCTATCTATGGTCTTAAACAGGCCCCAAGGGCCTGGTATGAGAAACTAACCAAAGCTTTGTTACAGTTTGGCTTTAACACTTCTAAATGTGATAGCTCTCTTTTTGTGTATTCCAAACTTGGTGTTATTTTGTATGCTCTGGTTTATGTGGATGATATACTCATCACAGGTTCTAGTACTGCTCTCATTCATACACTAATTAACAAGTTGCATCATGAGTTTGCTTTAAAAAGGTTGGGATGACCTTGCTATTTTATAGGTATTGAAGTGGAATTCTGCACCAATGGCTCCATGTTTCTAAACCAGTCCAAGTATGTCAAAGATCTCTTCACAAGAGCAAAGATGGACAATGCCAATTTTGTTCCTACACCAATGTTAACTAGCTGCAAATTGAGCAAACATGCTACAAACCATTTTTTTGATCCTCATTTGTACAGGTCTATGGTTGGAGCCCTCTAATATGTTACCTTGACAAGACCTGACATAGCCTTTGCTGTAAATAAAGCTTGTCAACTTATGTCATGTCCTCTTGATACACATTGGGCTGCTGTAAGAAGATTACTAAGATATTTAAGTGGTACTATCAAGTATGGCCTCATGTTAGCTCCCTCACTTTCTCCCTCAAAGTTCTCCTTGCGTGCATATAGTGATTCATACTGGGCAAGTAATCTCGATGATAGAAGATTGACATCAGGTTCCTGCATATTCATTGGGCCTAACTTGGTTTCTTGGAGCTCAAAGAAATAGTCTTTGGTTGCTCGTTCTAGCACAAAAGCGGAGTATCGTGCTTTGGCTCACACCACATCTGAGCTTCTTTGGTTAGAATCTCTTCTATCTGAACTTCGCATTCCTATTCATCCACCAACCTTGCTTTGTGAGAACTTAAGCGCTGTTCTCTTGTCGCATAATCCTGGTCTTCATGCTAGAACAAAACATATTGAGTTAGATATACATTTCGTTTGAGAACGTGTCGTGGCTGGGAAGTTGCACATCCAACATGTTCCTGCAGGTTGTCAATTAGCTGACACTCTTACGAAGCCACTTGGAATGTCTGCCTTTTAAGAACTCCGGACCAAACTTAAGGTGGTACAACAACTTTCCCACTATTCAGTTTGAGGGGGGGGGGGGGATGTTAGGAGTATGGTGTAACAACTTTAGTGTGCACCTCTTGTAGGCTATTCTTTACATGTAACTAATTTTTGTTACTATTTCTTTTCTGCCAGCTCAGCATTCATGAGCTGAGTAACCTTGTATATAAGTGTATCAACACTGTTTCATTGGATGATGAATACTAGAATTCTTTCACATTTATCCTTTTATCTATTCTGCACTTTCTGCTTCACAAAGTGAAGCTCTCAAACTCTTGCTGAACCATCCAGACAAAGTGTAGGATGAAGAGAGTAAATCTCTAACAGAGACCCAGATATGGCCTCCAGATAAACTGTACAGGAAAAATAAATTATTATAAGATTAGTAAATTGGTAATATTAAAACTAAATTAACGAGATGATGAGTTGTTTAGTTGTAATACATCGTCTGGTCCAAGGTGATCCAAAAGATTTTGATAGACCGTTATAGCGTGTTTAGGACATTTTTTCTAGTTCATCCTTTGAACAAACTACCTAAACCGAAAATAGTGAAAATATATTATTTATAGTTATTTATAGTATAAAGTAAGTAAGTGGAAAAATGATATAAACTTACTTTTTGGCATAGGAGAATGTGAAGTCGTTCTCGTTGACGGGGGAGAGTTAATGTTTCTGTGTGTGTGTTGCTGATAAAAAGGGTCACAAATTGTTTGCGTGTGTTTGTTGCTGATGAAAATGTGCTGAGTTAATGTGGTATTTATAGAGAGTTATGATATTTACGTGGTAATGCTTCTACATGCAAGGAAACAATCATGGCCAATGCCTATGGCACATACTCCTATTTTTCTTCGTATGCGCCAATCGAAGTCGCGAATCCATGTTCATGCATCCCGGGGAAATGTGGCTGAAAGCTCTGAGTGTTTGACTAAATTTTGGTAAAACATAAATGTTGTGAAAGATGTCTCAACATGGAGGTTTTCAGCCCCAGAATAAATATGTCAAGTAAAATGTCACAACATGAAGATTTGACATCATGACTGTTACAATAAGTTTTGGTTCTAATTATGTTCCAAGATTCAAGGCAATTGGCAGTGGATCAAGGATCAAAGATATAAAGCCCAACTCAGCAGAAAACTATAAAAGAAGACCAAGACCTAGACAGAAGAGACATAGAGGACGACATAGACTTAGGAATCCTATTTTGTGAAGTAGGGTTAGGTTTGAGAGTCGTAGGTTTCTCTTGTAAGTCTCCCTTTGTTTCAATTGATGCACTATGGTGGATATAGGTGTCGCACAGATCCATAAGCCTTGAGGTATTGGATTGTGTATTGTTCTTGGATGAAGTTTTTAAACAAATCCGAGTTAGCTTGTTTGTCAAGTATGCTTGACAGATTTCTGTATTGACAGGGATGATGTAGAAATCACAGTTGGTGATTAAGGGAAGTGAGTGGGGTATCTCATATCAAGGTTGTAAATGTTTGAGTTTAGCCTTGGTAAAGATGTTCATTGGGTAGATGTTAGGTATGAAGTTGTAAACGGGGGAGTTTAACTTTGTAACAGTCTACAGATAGTGGAGTCTTCTTCCTGGATTTGTATCCCCCAGATGTAGGTGAGTTGTACCGAACTGGGTTAACAATTATTGTGTTCTTTATCATTCTGCAGATTTATGTTTTCTGTTAGGGTTCATAATAAACATGTTGGATCAGATGTCGTGACATCTGTGATTGTGCAGTTCTGATATTCAAGGTACCAGTCTGCTATTGTGCCTCTGAGTTTAAATGATTATGTAGCACAATGTCTTGACATGTGTTAGGACATCTGCTGTCTGCATAGGCCAGAATTTCAATTGGTATCAAAGCAGGCATCCTATCTGGTTCTGGATGAGATCTTTGGGAGATACTTTCTGAAGTTTAAACAAGGAGGAGTTTTGAAGATCAGATCAATCAACTCAGACATACTCAAGGGTATTAATGGATGAGATGGATGTTCTGGATCGTTGGGAGCAACCCGGAGGTTGTTCATGTTGTTGAGGAGATTCTACAACAACTACAGGAGAAGTGGCTAGTTCTCTTGTTAGTGTGTCTTATAAGATGTTGTGACATCTTATTAGGGCAAGCAGGATCTGTTCCTTGGTGGTTCCGCTGCATGTGTTTCTGATGGAAGAGATCTAGAATTATGGGATTCTGGAGTTGTTACTGAAGACAGTTGGTGGAAGGTCTCAATCGTCGGCCTCTATGTTTGAAGATATCTGCATTCTTTTATTCCAAAGTCGGGAGCGATGGAGTGAAAGGAGTTGTGGTTAGATATCTGGTATGATGACTTGGTACTTGGAAGCTTGGTTTCTTGGTGCAGTTGAAGTCAGTTGAAGAGGAGAGGAGTTGAGTTTAAGTTTATCAAGTTCTTGCTCTAGGAGTTTGATAAATTATTGATCGGCTAGGCTGTCAAAGATATTTGAGAATTCTCTCAAGTCCACTCATAAAGGCATCTATGTCGTGTATCTGGAGTCTTCTAGTTACTCTTCTGACTAGAAGGTGTTTCCTTGAAACACAATCTGAAGAAAGTGGAGGTGATTTATTTTCACCATCCAAAAACAGCAAGGAAGGATTCATCTCTCTTGGCCCTAAGAGTGGATCCAATCTGATTGAAGAATTATTGAGGTAAATAAGATTTGTTCAGAGAAAGTCTTAGTTACTTGAGTCAAGGGTGGCAGCCTTGGTATCTCAACATTGTCCTTTGAAGAAGATACTTGCAAAAATATTGAATACTTTACAAATGTTCATGACGTGATCTGGTGGAGCTCAGCTACAATAGTGAAGAAGGGTCATTGGATAAGGATTTAAGATCAATTGGTATTTGTGGAGTCCACAAGTATTTAATTGATTATCCTTGAAATTCAAGATTGCTGATGTTCAACAAGATGTTGGAACATCTCATCATCAGAGTTTGTACAGAATCATGGGAGGGGTACTGCATACGCTTTAGCATCTGTTTTAGTATTAGGTGGTGACCTAAGAAGTGGCTTCAGTCGGGTGTGACAGAAGCATGTGTTCTCTAGAGAGGTTCCTAGAAAGAAACTAGTCTGGACTTTGATGCTGTTGAAGATGAAGATGAAGACATCATAATCTTGATGGTTACAACTTGGATCAGTTTATTTCTAATCTAGGTGCTTTGGAGCATGGATCTTGCTCTTTTTGTTGAAGGTCAAAGTTAAGTGGCAGTTATCTCTGACTTTCTATAGTATGCTCTACTGAGGAAAATGGCATTCTTTGGTATGGCTATGGGGTAGTCTTGGACTACTTATTTTCTGAAGATTCATACGTGGCAGGTGTGAAGTCTTTAGAGTTTTAAAGCAGGATGGAGGTTGTCTACTCAAACTTGTTTGTTAAATCAAGTCTATGAGAGCATAGAACTCTTGTTCTACAAAGGGAGGAGGTTCTTCTAAGTGGCAGAAGGAGGAGTTGAATTTAACAGTTGGATGTCATATCAAAATGTTCTGACATCTAGCTCAACATCTGAGGTCTCAGCTGGTGATGTGGCACATCAGCTTAAGATAAGGTGATCTACAAGAGAATGGAAGTTGTGGATGCTTTAAAAAGGTCTATCTCATGCAGTTTGCGGGAGCTGTGGATGGGAATATGTTACATGACTAAGAGGCTTGGTGGATCCAAGATGTCTTGCTATGGGGCAAGTAGTTCATGTGACTTGAAGATCTGATTTCATTGGTGGATCAGTGTATCTTGTGGAAATTCTGAAGAAGACTGAGATTAATCAAAAGGTGGCATTTGGTTGGTTTCATAGTGTGCATTTAAGCAGGATGCTTGAAACTGATTGCTCTTGTGCAGAAGAGTAGTTAGTTGAAAATGTAAGGAGGTTCTGGTTCTCTGGGAGCTTGTGGCAGAAGTTCTGGGTTGAGGATGGAAGTATACCTTCTTTTGGTGGATGAGAGTTTATTTCTCTCTGGGTTTCAGAAGTTCTCTTTGTTCAAACTGGTGGCGCAGTGTTGTGTGAAGATCTTCAGTTTGGATTACTATGCTGATAGTAAGTCCAATGGTGGAGCATATCAAGAACCATGGTGTGTGGTGTCTGTGATGTGTGGAAGATGTGCTAACTGATGTTAGAACATCTTTGGGTTGGTTATCCTTGGTGGAGGATTCTTAAGTTCTGGTCTAGGAACTTGTTGGCTACATCATGCTAAGGAGTATCTATCTTGTCATACGGGAGAATGATGAAGTAGAAGAACTGCATTGGGATGATGGTGTGGAGAAGACTGGAGTGGATCATATGTTAATTGCATGAAGGTCTGGTTTCTGATGCGTTCAGAAGTGAATATTCACCAGAAAATAAGAAGTATTCTAGGTTATCATAAGGGAGAATGATAAGGAATGACTGTCTTGGATTGTGGGGTGTCTATCTTTGTTGCTGGCTGGGTAAGGTCAGTGGAAAATCTTGCGAAGGGGATGTTGCCCCTGGATGCAAGTCATGCTAGTAGTGGATCAGTTTGGCAGCTGTGAAGTTCTGGAGCATGCATACGATAGCTGACATCGTTATAACAAACTAAGGGGCCATATGTGTCTCTTTGAGGAATGTGAAGCATTCTGATTCAATTGGTTTGTGCCTCAAGCAATTGGAGGTCTATACCTGAGAATTCAAGAGGAGTTCGTGTGGTGTGTAGATGGTTGTAGGATGGGGGGATCAATGGGACTTTGATCTCAAGCCAAGAGTTTGTTATGGTTGGTATACATTTCCTCACGGGTAGCATAATGGTGATCATGTGTGAGTGATTATTGTTTCTTGTCAGAGGAAGTAATAAGAGAGTTGATGATTGTGTTCAGCTAGTAAGTTGAACTGAGGGCGCGCCCTTGAAGACATGAAGATGTGTCTTATGTTTTCCTTTCATTAGATTGGGTGTTCTGTGGAGGAGCACTAGTTACCTTAGATAGGGGGAGATGCCCCTTGATCTAAGATGAATTACTGCGAGGATGCAGTTGAAGTTCCAGTTTACATTTGTGCGTCCAGCAAGCTGAGATGTCAAGGAGGATGTCTTGACATTGTTGTATTGTTGCAAGCTGTGGGAGACTTGGCAGTACAAGTTAAATGGTTTTTATTGGATGCTTAAGAATCATTGATTGAGTCTGGGGGAATTTATTTTTCTCTGCAGACTGTAGTCACGAAACTATGAAGAGTTTATTCAATACAGAAATCTATTGGGGGCTAACTGGGAGAAATTAGTTTTCTGCGAATGGAAAGGAAGGGCAAACAAACTCTGTTGTATTCTTTGCTACTATATCTGGACTAAGCAAATCCTAGCGGTGGGGACCATAAACCTGACAAATGCATGATAGGCATCAGAACACTGTTCAGAAGTAGGCTCAAAGACAAGTCAGAAAAGGTGGAATATCTCGAAACTAACTTGACCAGCAGTTATTGCACTCCTTGACTAGTCTTTTGTATGGATTTGCTCTACTCACATAACTTCTTCATATTAAGGAAGATCAAGCTAGAACATCTTACTTAGAGTAAGATAAAATGAGTTTTGTTTGTGTGTGGGTAAGCATTATTTGGGTCTGGATGTGCATGGGCCATTTTTGTCAATTTTTACCTAAAAAGGGGGAGAATGGCTTGTTACTGCTGAGATATGTATGGTGTATGTGTCTTGTGCTACTGATCTGTGAAATGTCTCAAAGGATGCCTCAACATTCTTGATATATGCATATTTGTGTTTTGTGATCAGAGTTAGGGAGCAAGTTATGAAGAGGGAATGAAGAGGGTAACTAGATCTTATCTTCTTCCTCTTCCTTAGCACTTGCCTCAAGTACTTTTCCACTGCATGCACCATCAGGCTGAAACGATGTTTTAACCAAAATTTGCCAAAAAGGGGGAGATTGAAAGCTCTGAGTGTTTGACTAAATTTTGGTAAAACATAAATGTTGTGAAAGATGTTTCAACATGGAGGTTTTCAGCCCCAGAATAAAGATGTCAAGTAAAATGTCACAACATGAAGATTCGACATCATGACTGTTACAACAAGTTTTGGTTCTAAATCTGTTCCAAGATTCAAGGCGATTGGTAGTGGATCAAGGATCAAAGGTATGAAGCCCAACTCAGCAGAAAACTATAAAAGAAGAACAAGACCTAGACAGAAGAGACATAGAGGATGACATAGACTTAGGAATCCTATTTTGTGAAGTAGGGTTAGGTTTAAGAGTCGTAGATTTCCCTTGTAAGTCTCCCTTTGTATCAATTGATACACTGTGGTAGATATAGGTGTCGCACAGATCCATAAGCCTTGAGGTATTGGATTGTGTATTGTTCTTGGATGAAGCTTTTAAGCAAATCCGAGTTAGCTTGTTTATCAAGTATGCTTGATAGATTTCTGTATTGACAGGGATGATGTAGAAATCACAGTTGGTGATTAAGGGAAGTGAGTGGGGTATCTCATATCAAGGTTGTAAACGTTTGAGTTTAGCCTTGGTAAAGATGTTCATTGGGTAGATGTCAGGTATGAAGTTGTAAACGAGGGAATTTAACTTTGTAACAGTCTACAGATAGTGGAGTCTTCTTCTTGGATTGGTATCCCCCAGATGTAGGTGAGTTGAACCGAACTGGGTTAACAATTACTGTGTTCTTTATCATTCTGCAGATTTACGTTTTCTGTTAGGGTTCATGATAAACATGTTGGATCAGATGTCGTTTCAAGGTATCAGTCTGCTATTGTGCCTCTGAGTTTAAATGATTAACTAGCATAATGTCTTGACATGTGTTAGGACATCTGCTATCTGCATAGGCCAGAAATTCAGTGGCAGTTTTGTAGGCTAGGGAGGCTAGGCAGTTAACATGTCATGCATGCAGCTTTGCAGAACACGTGAAATGCCATTGCTAATGGCACTATGTATAAGCTATAAGGTATACGCGATACATAGTGGCATGTGAGTTCTTGTGGCCCATTTTTTTCCATCTATTTAAGTGAACTTGTCTCTTTTTTTGAACCAAGCCACACTGTTATTAAACCAAAATACACTACAAGCACACCATATTACACTAAACCAAATTTTTCACAAAATAGATCCTTCACCATAATACATTATTAATGCTTACATTAATGGCAAGACATTTGACTGTGAAATATCTGGTTTCAATTTTCGTGATACCGATATTATCTGGTTTACAATAAATAGAAGATTAAATTTCTCGCATTTGAAAAAAAGAGTAGAGGCAAAGTTGCAGTCTGATTCAGTGTCATAAATCATATTCAAAAATTCAGTTATTTTTTCCAAAACCAAGTAAAAAAATTTCAGTCAAAGGTTCGAGATGATGAAGATGTTCAAAATTTGTTTCGAACTCATGAACATTCGGGGTTCAACGATATTGAGTTGTATATTTTACTACAAAAAACTCATGAACATTCAGTATTTTACTTAAATCTTTTTCCTTTACTCCATTTCTCATGCTTCACCAATCTCAATTAACTAGGTATCATCCTAACTCAAGCTTTTATCTTCAGCATTTCCCGCTTTCTAGTCAGGATGAGTGATAATATTGTTGACTTAGTGAGCGACCTTGAAGTTAAAACTTTATCCGCCTCAATAATAGGGATATCCCCTGATTCTCATTTCCCTCATCTTGATTAGAATCACTTGAAACCACAAATCATACCCCTATCCGATGATTCTGATTCAAAAATGGTATTTGGGAATTCCTCAAAGGGAGATTTTTCTTCATCTGGTTCATTAGAAAACTTTTATTGAACGTTGGCGGAGAGGTTAATCGCGTCGAGATCTCTATAACCCCTCGTGGATTATCCGAGGAGAAGGTATGATGCGTATCTGCAAGTGCACGAAAATTCCAGTTATAGTATAAAAAGTGTCGAACCCACAGAGACCAATGTCAACCTATTTCGCTTTGCAAATCTATGGCTAATCAGGTATATTTTTGGTTTTTTTGAAAGAAAATAAAACAAGAGAATAAAGCCGGCTTGGGAGAAAATTAATAAAAGCGAGACCGGAATGTAATTTCCAATCGACCTCTAGAACTCAATAAATTCTTGGCATTTGTTTTGGGTTTTAAATTTTTTTTTTTAAAGAAAGTATCAATTCAAAAACACTGCTCAATTTCACGCAACCTGTGTTATGTTTAGAAACCGTAAATGCTTGGTTGTCGCTGTCTCATTTACAATTTCTAAACACTCTTTGAAAACCAATAAATCCTATTTAATCTCTAAAGCGCTGCCTCTATTTTTAGAAACTAAAACCAATTTTTACGATCAGGTACTGGTCTCACATTCTCGCGTTGTTGACTACCTGAGTGTTTTGAAATTGCAGATATAGATATTAATCAGACACCGGTCTCACACTGTCGTTTTGTTGATCGGTACCCAAACGCATCGAAGGTACAAATGTAGAAAATTCATCGGATATCGGTTTCACATTGTCGTTTTGTTGACCAATATCTGAACGTTTTCACCGTCATGCAAAATCTTTGAATTTTGAATCTTAAAAATCGGAACCAGAAAAACAAGTTAATATTAAAATTATATTCCAGTTGAATCTACTGAGTCCCGTCGGAATGACGGTCCTCACATCAGACTCTAGTAATTTATTCAGATATGGTTACAAAAATAAACATGTTGTTATAGATGTTCATATCAAATAGAACTCAAAAAATAACATATAATTGAAAATGAATGGTAGTAATGGCTACTAATTTATTTACAGGAATGGAATGAGAAACTTGAAATAGTAACAACAATGGCAATTGAAATAATAAGAACAAAATATAAAATGACTTAAAATTAAAACTAGAAGTTAAAGCAACGTAAATTAAATGGAACTTGAAATAAAAATTGAAATGAAAATGAATCTGAAATTGAAACTACAAAAAGATTCCAACAAGATTGCTGAAAAGTTGATCCAAGTACACATCAAATTCCTAATACTAAAGTCCAGCAGTTCCTCAATGCGAGAAACTACTGATTTATTAATACTGAAATTGTTGCCTAAAATAAATTCTATAAAACTTGGATGCCAAGCTGAGCAAAATGAAGTCTTATTTATATCGTCCAAAAAGTGTTATAACTGCTCCCAAAATCGTGTAGCAACTGCTGGAGAATTTCACCCAAAGTAGGAGAAAAATCAGCAAAAACGGAAGATTGGGCGCTACCTGCTAACACTGACGGTCATCAGCTGGATGACGGTCCATCCGTCAGGCCGGGTGAGGAGGCTGACAGACGTCAGGCCTCCGACGCTTGGACAGTCAGGCTCTCAATTCTTGAGTTCTCTGACTTGTTGATCGGCAGTCCGCGACAACAATATTTTTATCCATTTTTCTTCCTGATATTGCCGTCTTGCACTAGTTTCCCGCACGAAGAGTCATGGGGCTTAAATACCTAAAATACACGAAGAATACCGGCATAATACTACTAAAATAGATGAAAAATATACTAATAATGCATGTGAATCAAGTCAAAATACGCTATGTGTTTACGTGTTATCAAACTCCCCTACACTTGAACCATTGCTTGTCCTCAAGCAAGTTAGCTAGCATATAATTAATGAAATGTAGCAACATAATTATAAAGACATAAGAAATAGAAAAGGATCGAAACTACTCATACGTGGCTAATGAAAATTAGTTTGGCTAGGATCGACTCAATAGGTACTAATACAACACTAAGGGTATTGTAACAACACAAACCACTCTCGTGGACACAAGTCTCCCTCCTATGCACACTAGTTCCAATCATACCATTGAATAAAAGTCTAATTTCCCTATTTGTTTTAATCCTCTTTCATTCATGACAATCACATTAAGGCCTTTTATCTCTCATACAACATGGTAGGTGGCCTGTTAGTGATTATGATCAAAACATCTTTTTTAGATTTTAACAATTCCCTTTCTTTCCAAAGATGCATTTTTCTTTCTTTTAAAAGATTCAACTACATTTTTTTTTGGATTAAACGACCGGGTAAGAGTCACCTAACTTAGTAAAATGCGGTTTTTCCTTTTTATTCTTTTTTTATACACAAAAGATCATTCACTTATTATTCGTCGACTGACCTACTTAGTGACTATAGATGATGCCTGAATGGATAAAGAAACTACTTTGAGGATGTTTTCAACAAATAGAAGCTTAAGACAAAAATTCAATGGGGATTTAAACCAATGTGAATAATTGGGAGTCTTGAGGTGTTAGGGCAATACCGATCTTGTCGGATTTTCCCAAGTCTCCTCGTCCTAACCTTTCATCTCTTCACAGACTATAGACTTTCGAATCAAACTGAGCTTCCTAAGTATTTTAAAAAAAAATTGGTATGGCTCAAGAAATCAGGAAATTCAAAGATGAGCAGAAACCCATGCGTAAATGACTCGACAGCACATGCAATGACTTAAAACAAACACTACGCTATAAAACTAACATAATAGCAAAATACAGAAAAATGGAACGTAAATAAAAGCGGTAAATGCTTCCTTTACACTTAATGTAAGGAAATATGTATAAGAGAGGTAGGAAGAACCTGGTGAGAAGATCAAGTCAAGCGATTCTTCTCGTTTATTTTATGCAAATTCTAACAAACAAACATAGAAACTTAAAATAAAAACATCATGGGTTGCCTCCCACGCATTGCTTCTTTTAACGGCGGTATCTCGACGACTCAAGAGTGTAAGCACTCATGGTGGTTCTTTCGAGAATGATTCCTCAATAAAGATTTTAATAACCTTCAATTTCCATGGCCACTTATCAAGCCATCTCACATATCCCTCACGTTTTCTTTTCTTTCCTCTGTGGGGTGGTTCATTCTTTTGAACTTGTGGTGGTGGTTCTAGCTCTATCCTAAGTATCATCTTTTCAAGTTTGGGTTTAGTTCTTTCATCCACCACCTCAAAGGACAACCTTCCCCTCTTAACACTAATAATTTCTCTAGTTTCGGGGTCCTCTAATTTTCTCTTTTTATGTCGGACCTCAGACAAAGGTGCACTAGTGTGAATATTTTCCAATACTACCACATTCCTTTTGGATTGGGAGTCTACCTTAGATTTAACAAACCTTTGTGGGAAAGGATTCAGTGGGTTATAGGGAGGAGGAACAACATAAGGTGTTTCCTTTTCTACCTCTTCGACGGCCTCCCTTTCGGGTGGTGTCAGTGGATTTTTCTTAATCTCTATCCTTTTCTCACCAAAACTCTCCTCAACCTCATTATCACTCTTCTTAGTATTTTTGATTTGTTTTTCCCTACTAGTTGTTACAACATCAACATGTCTCTTAGGGGAGGGCTCTAGAGGTGTTTATGCAATAGGGAGATTTGAGTCTCCAATGCCTCATTGTGAATCGCGAGGGACTCGGCCACAGTGGTTAGCTGCCTAAGGATTTCATTAGTATGGAGACTTTGATTTCTAAACTCTTCATTCTGGAGAGTCTGTGTCACCACAAAGTGCTTCATCATAGATTCTAGTCTAGAGAGAGTTTGCGTCGCAATGAAATCTTCCATTAATATTTCGAGGTCGAACTTTTGGGAATCTTGCGGTTCCTCAAAATAATGGCAGTGGTAATTGTAGATAAAATTAGGGTGATCCATCCACCTGTGATTATAGTAATAGAAACAAGAGACCTTAGTCTATACGGTGCAACAACAAAATTACAATATTGGCTGTTGATCCCCGACAACGGCGCCAAAAACTTGATGCGTATCTGCAAGTGTATGGAAATGCCAGTTATAGTATAAAAAGTGTCGAACCCACAGAGGCCAATGTCAACCTATTGTAGTCTTTTGTCTCTTTGCAAATCAAAGGCTAATTGGGTATATTTTTGGATTTTTAGAAAGAAAACAAAACAAGAGAATAAAGTCACTTTGGGAGAAAATTAATCAAAGTGAGACCGAAATGTAATTTCCAGTCGAACTCTATGATTCAATAAATTCTTGGCGTTTGTTTTGGGTTTTAAAATAATATTTGGGAAGAAAGTATAAATTCTTGTCATTGTCTCATTTACAATTTTGAAACACTCTTTGAAAACCAATAAATCCTAGTTAATCTCTAAAGCGTCATCGTTGTATTTAGAAACTAAATACAATTTTTACAATCGGGTACTGGTTTCACATCGTCGTGTTGTTGACCAGTACTTAAGTGTTTTGAAATTTTAGATATAAATATTAATCAAACATCGGTCTCACATTGTCGTTTTGTTGACCAATATCTAAACGTTTTCAATATCATGCAAAACCTTTGAATTTTGACTCATACAAATCGGAACTAGAAAAATAAGTTAATATTAAAATTATACGCTAGTTGAATCTACTGAGTCCCGTCAAAATGACGATCCTCACATCGAACTCTAGTAATTTAGCCAGATATGGTTACGAAAATAAACATGTTATTATAGATGTTCATATCAAATAGAACTCCAAATATAACATATAATTGAAAACCGATGGTAGTAATGACTACTAATGTATTTAAAGGAATGGAATGAGAAACTTGAAATAATAATAACAATGGCAATTGAAACGATAAGAACATAATATAAAATGACTTAACATTAAAACTGGAAGTTAAAACAACATAAATTAAATGGAACATGAAATAAAAACTAAAATGAAAATGAATCTGAAATTGAAACTGCAAAACAATTTCGACAAGATTGCTTAAACGTTGATCCAAGTACACAACAAATTCCTAATACTAAAGTGCAACAGTTCCTTAATGCTAGAAACTACTGATTTTATAATACTGAAATTTCTGCCTAAAATAAATTCTATAAAACTTGAATTCTAAACTGAGCAAAATGAAGTCCTATTTATAGAGTCCAAAAAGCGGTATAACTTTTCCCAAAATCATGTAGCAACTACTGGAGAATTTTACTCAAACTAGGAGAAAAAACAAAAAAAATAGAAGATTAGGCGCTACATGCTGACGTTGACGGTCATCAGCTGGATGACGGTCCGTCCGTCATACAGGGTGAGGAGGCTGATGAACGTCAGGCCTCTGACGGTTGGACCCTTAGGCTCTCAACGCTTGAATTCTCTGACTTGTTGATCGATAGTTCGTGACAACAATATTTTTATCCATTTTTCTTCATAATATCTCAGTCTTGCACTGGTTTCCCGCACAAAGAGTCCTGGAAACACCTGAAATACACGAAGAATACCCGCATAATACTATAAAAATAGATGAAAACTATACTAATAATGCATGCAAATCAAGTCAAAATACACTATATATTTACGCGTTATCAAGGTACAAGCCAACCGACAGAGGAGAGAACATGTTAAAGATTATATTCAGCTTTGTCTGAAGACCTATAAATGCAAACCTAGTGAGATTGAAGTGAAATCTCACTTAGATTTTAGGGATCACTCAGGCTTTGTGGAGTATGACGAGTTAAACACAAAAATAGAGGGAACTTCATCGATTATGAGCACTGAAGTTGCTATAGATATGGATGGAATTGAGGTCGGTGTTTCCCTTGAATGGTTGGCTCTTCTAGTGGAGCCAGAAAAGAGGATATGTATCTCCTTTGACAATTATGTGATTCTGTTCTATGAATGTTAATTCACAAGAATAAGGTTACGATTTCCCTTTTCTAACTTTGAGGTAGTTGTATAGAAGCATTTAAAAATTGCTCATTCCTAACTTCATTCGGGGTCTGGGGAGTTCATGAGGGTATTTCAAATGTGTGTTAAACATAATAGTGGAAATCTTCCCTCAGGTTGTTCCTTGATCTGATCCACCTAAGGCACGCCTCTCAGAACAATTTTTGCATTTAGGGGCTCATTATCTTTCATCAGGTCAATCCTTAGTTCGACCCCTTTAACCTGAACTGGGACAATTTTCTAGGATGCTTATTACTGGTAAAGCCACTGACACTCGCGACCCATCTCATTTTTTGTTACGTCCCTTCTGATTCTACTTCTGTCGGATTTTATATCTAATGCATTGGTCACAAATCCACTTTAACTGAGACCACTGCTACAAAAACATATGTAACCTCAGATGCAAAGTTGATTTAACCTCGGTTATAGAGGCGAGGTAACGAAGGAAATTGTGAAAAGCTTCCACTTTACCCCTCAATTTTAGAATAATTGTGGGTATAGTTAAAATGGTCATTGGTTCAATCCCCAGGCATAACTTTTTTATATTTTTAAAACTAGCGCCATATACCTCACGATTTATGAACAAAACTGAGGGGAAAGATATATTCTTTGTTTAATACTCATTACATTGTTTACACGGAATATTAATAAATTAACTACATTGTTTACTCATTATATTACATTGTTTGCGCATAATATTAAAGTAAAAATGTTGAATCTGATTCATCGTCATTGTTGTAGGTGAAGAACAAATGCTGAATATCTCGAGGAAGAGCAAATGTTGGGGATCCTTGTTTCATTGATCTTGAGAAAGATCAAATGTCTGATATAAAATAAAAAAAAGGTTAGATAAATAAAATAAATATTCAAATATATGATTATTTAAGAATACAAACCTTGAACGCAAATAATTTTTTGCTTTTGCAAGCCATCCTGCTAGAGAAATTTTACCAAATAAACTAAACACTTTTTTAAGTTTCAAAGTTTTCATGTTAAATGTTTCATTATCAATTTTCCAAATGCTTTTATAATAAATTTTAGGTTTCACGCGAATCACTAATGGCAGTGTCTTGAGTGTCGATACTCATTAAGTGGACGAAAAAGATTTGTTTAAAAATAGTGAAAAAACTTGATAAACACACTTATATTTTCCCTCGGTTATTACTCAAAATCGAGGTAAAATGTGTTGATTTTTAAGTAAAAAATAAAATAAAATATGTTTCATCCCAAGTGCCGCATACCTCTCGGTTTCTTTAAAAATCGAGGGGAACAATTTTTTTTTAATTACATTGTTTACACAAAATATTCAAATAAATTGTATAAACAAATCCATATTTTGACAATGGATTCTTGGAGAGCAACAAATCATTTTCAAATTTCTGATAATTTATTTGTTCCTACCAAGAGATTTTTTTTCCTGCACTTGCAATCTATCCCAAAGATCTTTCATTATCTTGAGCAAATGTTTTCAAGGAAAATGCTTTCACATGAAAGAGAACAAGATAACTGTGTTTGCAATTTAAACAATGTTTAAGAATAAATTTCTCAATGTTGTCAACCGAGAAAATAAATAAATCAAGGAATTTTTTCTTTGATTAACAACATAAGAAGGTAATTCCAAAAAATAAAACAACAACATCAACACTATTATGTTGGGATAAATTACGAGAGCATACAAAAATGTTTTGTTCAATATAGAAGAACATTAAAGATTTTTTCTATCTTGCAATCCATTCCAAAGTATGATGCTGATGAGTGCTAAATTGTTGTGAATTTGAGTGTGAATAATTAGTACTCATTGACTTAATTTATTTGTTTTTCGTCAATAAACCTCAACTTATATGTAAATATGTACATATTGTGTATATCGTGCGTTATCGTGTAAATATCATTTATTTTTATTGTTTTTTTATCTCTTTTTGTAGGTACTCTGTTAGCTCATAAATTCGACTCCCATATGAAGTTGGAAGTGTTGATGGGAATGTTAAGCTTTTGAAGAGGTTTAGAGAAGCTTCCGACAGGATCTGTGTGATAGGTTTAAGTCGAAGGTGCTCATAAGAGGAAAGGATATCTTTTGGGACTTAGAAAATATTTCTAAGTGTTGAAGAGGGCACCTTCGACCGAGAATGCTGATGACGTCCGACGCTGGGAATTCAAATTCAAATAAAGGAGGGAGTAGTTACTTTGGTTCGCTCTTGAAGAAAGACAGGTGGCGTACATCCAAGTGATGGAAGCATGCAATGCGACACTTGTCATTCGTTTATTATTTCAGGCAGTTTATAGCAGTTAGTTTTGGTATTATAAATAAGGGTTCTAGCAATAGGATTCGGGGTGTTGTGTTCACTTTGTACAAGTAACTCCAAATTTACTCAAAGTATCCGCGTGTTGAGAAAAGAGTCTTGTGAGAATGTACGTGATGTAAACACCATTTATCCTTCAATGCAATTTACTTCAATCTTTCGTTAAGTTTTTATCTCCTATTTAACACAAGTTATATTTCTGCACTTTCTATAGTTTTCGACCTTTACTGCACGCCTTCGACTTTTTCTTTTACCTTTTCAGTCTTTTACTTAACATTCTAAAAACATTGTCTAGATTGTATTTTCAACCAACTTTCTTTATGAGTTCTGTCGAAATACTTATTTCCTTAGAATTTGCCTTAGATCAATTGTTAGCACATGTCCTAGGATCAATTTGATCGATCCTGTGAGTCACCAAAGTTAGATTTGGAAGATCAGCGGTTGTTTACCAATTTTCACGGTAAATAAATTGGCACGCCCAGTGGGACTGTGCTAACTTGATAAAGATCTTTTTAAATTTTTGAAAATCTTCATTCATCGTTTCCTTCTTAAAAAGCTTCTTTCATGTTATTGAGAAGTGGTAAGGTAGCCACTACAAACGAAGAGAGACCAAAGAGAAGATATACTAGAAAAATGGCGACGAACACTAGTCAGCCAAACAATCCAAACCCTCAAGGGAGTGATTCTAATCCTCAGTCAAGTAATTCGAATGCCCAGCCTAGTAACACGAACCCTCAAAATATGTCTAGGAACGATGTGATACCACCTCCAGTTCCTTCGACAGGAGAGCCAATCCCACCTCCTGTTATGTCCGACCTAATGCCATCAATGACAGGACCAGGGTCGACATATATAAGGGCTTACACTCAACCTATTTTGGAGTACATTGGGCCACCAGCATCTAATCCCCAAACTCCACCAGGAGGAACTTCAACACTAAGGCATTTTCTCCCTCCAGGATTTTCACAACCCTTACCAAGGAATCCACCTTATGGAATGCCACCGTCAATAATGCAAAGCCTCCAAAATGCCCCCCCAGTATTCTCAGACAATGTAATGTCTTCGCCATTACAAGGATCGGGATCTGGAATAAATATGGGTCGAAACAACCAAAGTGTAGGTGTGGGATATTCCACTCAAGGTCCTAGTCTGACAAACACGTCTATAGCATGTTTAAGACAGCAAATGGATAAGAGTAACCTACAAATGGTACAAACTTTGTTTCAAACTATGGGGGAAATTTTCCAGTCTTTGATTCAGAACACTACCCAAACTAACCAACAACTAGCAGCGCAATTGGCGCGCATGGCAGAATTTATGGGGGTGTCGGCCCCTGTACGATGTGCGACTGTGGTGGAGAATATCCCACGGAGGAACCTAGAGATTATGCCTGAGGCCAACCTAGAACCCCCTAGAGTCGAACCACTTAGGAACCAAGGGCCAATTCCTGAAGAAGGGGAACAAGGGGTAGTGATAGTAAATAGAAACCAAGATGTTGACCATGTTGTACAACAGGTTCAACGTAACAACATAGCAGCGGGTAACAACCTGGTAGCCATGGTCGAAAGAATAATGGCTCGAAATGGGGTAAATTTTGGCTTTACTAGGCCAAACTATACCTCACCCATAGTGGATTATATTCTACAATCAGAATTACCTCCTAGGACGAAGGTCCCAAAGTTTACCAAGTTCTCAGGAGATACAACTGAATCTACTGTTGAACACGTAGCCCGGTATATGATTGAGGCTGAAGAGATCGCGAATGACGAAAGTCTTAGGGTAAAGTATTTCCCAAGTTCTCTCACCAAAAATGCTTTTACTTGGTTTACAACTCTACCTCCTAAATCAATCTGTAATTGGACCTAGTTAGAGCGCTTGTTCCATGAACAATTCTATATGGGGAAAACTAAGATTAGTTTGAAGGAGTTGGCTAGCATAAAGCGAAAGTTTACTGAGCCAATAGACGATTACCTAAACAGGTTTCGATTACTTAAGGCTAGGTGTTTTACTCAACTGCCAGAGCATGAGCTGGTTGAAATGGCCGCTGGTGGCCTTGATTACTCTATTAGAAAGAATATGGATACCCAGTATCTGAGAGGTATCACCCAACTGGCTGATAGGGTTCGACAGTTAGAACGTCTGAAAGACAAAAAGGCTAAGTTCAATAAGGGTAAAAAGGTAGCTTATGTTGAATATAATGAGGATGTCGAAGGTTTGTATGACGAACCATTATATTTCGACGAGAGTGAGGTAGACGTTGCTGAGTTAAAGCAAGGTCCTCCGTATGCTTGTAAAATGTTAGCCCCTTCGACTGGAAAAAATTCGGTCGAACTTGAAAAGAATGATAAGTTTCCCAAGAAAACATACACTTTCGATATCACCAAATGTGACGAAATTTTTAATTTGTTAGTAAAAGATGGGCAGATGATAGTGCCTCCTGGCGCTAAAATGCCACCTTTAGAACAAAGAAAAAAGAGAGGATTTTGTAAGTACCATAATTTTATGGGTCATAAAACTTCTCAATGTTTTCTTTTCAGGGATCTGGTGCAAAATGTTATTCAGGAGGGCAGGCTAAAATTCAGAGAGAAGACCAAAGGTCAGATGAAAATTGACTCCGACCCATTGCAAACAACAGATGCTCATTATGCTGAGCCAGAGGTACATATTGTTAAGGTTGTTGATGACTTCGACCGTTCAGTCAATATGGTGGAAATTACTGAAGATCTCGCCAACAAAGCTGTGTTAGCCAGGGTTACTGAAGACCTTGATATTTATGCTATGGAGAAACTCATGAGCGAGGCCGTTGATAGCTTCTACGAAGCCACTGAGGGTTCCAACATGATGCTGGTTACTAAAGAGACTGCTGAGAGTTTCGTTAAGATGGATAAGGCTGCTGAGGGCCTTGATGTGGACTTATGCAATCTGAATCTTAGTGCTGATGTCGGCATGGACATAAATATGGTCGAGATTACGCAACATAAGACCATTGAGGTGGACGAAGCAAGCTGCCAAGAAGAGCGTAACAAAGTGGCGTATCCAAAACAGGATGAAACTATCATTGAATTCCTTCACCGTTGCCAAAAGAAGGGATCAGGCATCATGTTATGCCCCAAATGCAGTGCAATCTTCGATCAAAAGGCTGCTCATAATCTTGAAGGGATTAGGAAGGCTAAAGAAAGAAGGGAGCAGAGAACATCTCATGGTCAAAGGGGTTTCGACCCTAGAAGTTCCTATTCAAAACAAGTGGGAGGAAAAACACAGTTCCCAGGGGCCAGACCCAGTACCTTCAAACCAACAAGCAATGCACCAATAGGGAGCTGGATGAAACCTGCCGAAGGAAAGGAAAAAGGGCAGAAAAAATGGCAGAAGTTTGATGTGGTCAGAGGCTCTTCAATAGAGTATCGAAAGGAGTTTCAGACCTCTAAAAAATCGGCATATGTCTCTGAAAACTATAAGGGGAAGATCCCGATGTCGCGATCTAAATGGAGGAGAGAGCAACGTCGAAGGAAGGCTCTCAAGGAGGCTTAGTCGAAGGATCAAGGAGAGTCCAATACTAATATCCCTACTGGAAATAATGGAGAAAATCCAATGAAGGCTGCTGAAAAAATACCTGTATGATGAAAACTGTTTGCCTCTCAAGAGGATAAACCTGAAAAGACCGTCGAAGAGGATGACGAAATGACAGACAACTTCGACTCCGAGTCTGATGCTTCTCTTGACATCATAGTGAATGTGGTGTCTGTAATGTCCAGAGAGTTTGACCAGGTCACAGAAGTCAAAGATTTAGATGCCTGCACTGAAGCAGAGATGGCAGCACATAAGCCGGTATGCTACTATATTATGAACAATGGGTGTGTCGAAGAGCAGAACGCCTTT
Source organism: Lathyrus tuberosus (assembly GCA_022829125.1). Taxonomy (NCBI): domain Eukaryota; kingdom Viridiplantae; phylum Streptophyta; class Magnoliopsida; order Fabales; family Fabaceae; genus Lathyrus; species Lathyrus tuberosus. The sequence continues at coordinate 3,568,242 of JALAZF010000203.1, read as the reverse complement.
TTCGAGAGACCCACAGAGGCAATGAAGGGTCACCTAAAGCCCCTCTACATTACTGGAAAGGTGGAGAACGTGCCAATAAATAAAATATTAGTTGATTGTGGCGCAACAGTGAACTTGATGCCACACTTCTTACTGAGCAAAATTGGAAAATATGATACTGACACTAAGCCACATAACACGATTCGTTCAAATTATGAAGGAAAAGTTGGCTCTACTCTGGGGGTGATACAAGTCGACTTAACAGTGGGGACAATCACTAGGCCTACTGTCTTCATGGTAGTAGAAACAAAAGCCAACTACAATCTGCTCTTAGGACGAGAGTGGATACATGGCATTGGTTCAGTGCCATCTTCGATGCATCAACGCATCACCATCTGGAGGCCAGACGGCATAGTCGAAAACATTGAAGCTGACCAGGGGTATTTTAAAGCACCAATCAATCATGTAGACAGACGTCAGTCCGACAAACATTTGGCTCACATTGCCCCCTGTGGTCCAGCTGATTTTGAGTTTGTCCCAGACGACGAGACATTTTGTTCATTATACTTACATCCCGTCGAGGGTTTCCGTTGGGATAAGGAGGTGTCAGGGGAAAGACTTCCATACCTTGGCGAGCCTGCAGTAGACCCCACGGGGTGGGGGAGTGAATTCAGTGATAATGACTGAGTTCGAAGCATTGAGAAGAATTTCGGCCTACGTGGCTGAAACCAGACTACAAGTGGCTTTGGAGGCTGCTAACGAATATATGGCTGGCAAAGCCAATCCTGAATTCCACCAAGAAGGTCTTGGTAAGGACTTTGACCCAGAGCCACCTGATAAGGTTCAGGGTGTAGAGCAAGGTCAAAGGCTTGACGCCATTTATGACGATGAGCCTTTGGGATTCGAGAAGGATCTGCTGGAAAATAACACTAAGATGCTAGCTCAGGATCCATTGGAAGAAATCGACCTAGGAGAAGGGGTGATTAAAAGGCCAACATATGTTAGTGCTAATCTTGACCCACAACTTAAGGTCGAAGTTACCCAGCTGTTACAGGAGTTTAAAGACTGTTTTTCCTGGGACTACGACGAGATGCCTAGTTTGAGTAGAGAGTTGGTCGAACATAGGTTGCCGATCAAGCCTGGGAAGAAGCCAGTTAAACAAAATCCAAGACGGTTTGCCCCAGAAGTTCTCTCAAAGATAAAGGAGGAAGTCAAAAGACTCCTTCGATGCAAATTTATCCGCACTGCCAGGTATGTCGAATGGTTAGCTAACATTGTACATGTTATTAAAAAGAATTGTTCCTTAAGAGTTTGCATAGACTTTAGAGATTTAATTTCTGCAACTCCTAAGGACGAGTATTCTATGCCTGTGGCAGAAATGCTAGTCGATTCCGCCGCAGGACACGAGTATCTTAGTATGTTAGATGGGTACTCTGGCTATAACCAAATATTCATTGCTGAAGATGATGTCCCCAAAATAGCTTTTCGCTTCCCTGGAGCCTTAGGCCCCTACGAGTGGGTGGTGATGCCTTTCGGCCTCAAAAATCCTGGGGCAACATATCAACGAGCAATGAACTCAATCTTCCATGATTATATAGAGACTTTCATGCAAATATATATTGATGATATTATGGTTAAGTTTGTTTCAGGGAAGAATCATTTAGACCATCTTCGACACTCCTTTGAAAGAATGAGAAGGCATGGTCTTAAAATGAATCCCCTTAAATGTGTGTTTTGTGTGCAGGAAGGGGATTTTCTAGGCTTTGTGGTCCATTAAAAGGAGATCAAGATCAACCAGAATAAGACTAAGGCCATCATGGAAGCGAAAGTGCCATCAACGAAAAAGGAGCTGCAATCATTGCTGGGCAAGATCAATTTCTTGAGAACATTCATATCGAACCTAAGCGGAAAAATGCATGCCTTTTCACCATTGTTTCGATTCAATAAAGATGGGTTCGAATAGGGGCAGGAGCAGCAGGCAGCCTTCCACAAGATTAAGGAATACCTGAGTCATCCCCCAATTCTTTCACCACCTTGTAGGGATATGAGTATGAGATTGTACATAGCTGCATCAGACAAAACCATAGGGAGCATGTTGGCTCAAGAGGATGAGGATGGTGTCGAAAGAGCCATTTACTACCTCAGTAGAGTTTTGAATGATGCAGAAACTAGGTATAGCATGATAGAAAAATTATGCCTATGCTTGTATTTCTCTTGTACAAAATTAAAGCAATATATAAAGCCAGTTGATGTTTATGTTTCGTCTCATTTCGATGTTATTAAGCACATGTTGTCTAAACCTATCTTGCATAGTCGAATCGGTAAATGGGCACTAGCATTGACTGAGTACTCTTTAACGTATAAGCCTCTGAAGGCAGTTAAAGGACAAGTGGTAGCAGACTTTATAGTCGACCACTCCATAAGCGAAAGCATGTTGAATTATGTCAAATCGGAACCTTGCAAGTTATACTTCGATGGCTCCAGCCACAAAGATGGCACAGGTGTAGGTGTGCTGATTATTTCTCCGGATAAAATTCCAACAAAATTTAAGTACAGGGTCGAAGGACGTTGTTCCAACAACGAGGCTGAGTATGAAGCCTTAATAGGTGGACTTGAATTTTTGTTAGAATTGGGGGCAACTCGAGTCGAAATAATGGGAGACTCAGAGTTGGTCATAAAGCAAATTACAAAGGAGTACAAATGTGTTAAGGAGAATCTTATCATGTACTTCGTAGTGGCCAACAGACTACTAAAGAAATTCGAAGTAGTAAGCATTTGACACATACCTCGACTAGAAAATTAAGTGGCCAAAGACTTGGCTCAGGTTGCTTCTGGGTATAAGGTTTTGAAGGAAAATTTACAAGAGGCAATCAAAGCTAGAGGTAAAGTGGTATCTGTTGGATTATGCCCATCAGACCTGGAAGTGACAAAGCTTGGATATGCTGATGAAGAAAATTTCGAGATTTTTGCAATAGACAGCTTGACGGATAAAGACTAGAGGAAGCCTATAGTCAAGTACTTGCAAAACCCGACAGCGTCCACAGAGCGAAAGGTTAGGTATCAAGCCTTAAGTTATGTCCTTCTAGGCAATGAATTATTTAAAAAGACCCCTGAGGGGGTCTTACTTAAATGTCTTAGTGAAACAGAAGCGTATCTGGCCCTTTAGACTGTCCATAGTGGGGCATGTGGGGCACATCAAGTAGGCCATAAGATAAAGTGGCTATTGTTTAGACAAGGCATGTATTGGCCTATGATGCTAAAAGACTGCATTGAACTCGCAAAGGGTTGCCAAGAATGTCAAGTTCATGCTGGCATACAGCATATCCCTGCAAGCGAGTTGCATTCCATAGTCAAACCATGGCCTTTTAGAGGTTGGGCTTTGGATCTGAATGGAGAGATTCGACCGGCATCCTCCAAGAATCAGAGATACATTTTGGTAGGAATTGACTACTTTACGAAGTGGATTGAGGCGATACCTTTACCAAATGTGGATCAAGAGGATGTGATCGAGTTTATTTGAAAGTACATCATTTACAGGTTTGAAATCCTAGAAACGATCATAACAGATCAAGGATCAGTCTTTACGGGTCGAAAGATGCAGGAGTTTGCGAAAGAGATGGGTTTCAAACTCTTAACCTCTACACCTTATTATGCCTAGGCTAACGATCAAGTCGAAGCAGCTAATAAAGTGGTGATTGGTTTGATCAAGAAACATGTGGGAAAGAAGCCTAGAAATTGGCATAGGACATTGGACCAGATCCTCTGGGCATGTCGAACCTCCCCCAAGGAAGCAACCAACACTACTCCTTTTCGATTGACTTTTGGTCACGATGCAGTGTTACCTGTTGAGATATATCTCCAGTCGGATAGGATTCAGAGACATCATGAAATTCCTTCTGAGCTTTATTGGAATATGATGTTAGACAAACTGGTAGATCTGGACGAAGAAAGACTTAAAGCCTTAGAACTTTTGAAGAGACAGAAGAAAAGAGTGGAGAAGTCTTATAATAAAAAGGTTAGAACCAAGACCTTCTCACCTGGAGATTTAGTTTGGAAGGTAATCCTGCCTATGGATCGAAAGGTTAGAGCCTTGGGCAAATGGTCCCAAAAATGGGAGGGCCCGTTTCAAATTACGCAAGTATTTTCTAATGGAGCCTATGAAGTTGAAGAATTAAATGAGGATAAAAGAATCTTGAAAGTAAATGGCAAGTATTTGAAAAAATATAAACCAGCACTTCATGAAATTAAAATTGTTAAGGAGTAATTCGACATAACAAGGGCAAAGCCAATAATGGTATTTATGAATGCCAAAATGGCTTAGTAGTCATTACATATAAATGCCTCAAAGGGCCATAGAGCATCAAATTAAAAATTACAAAGAGAGTAACAAGCTAAAAGGGGAGATTCTCCTTCATCTTCAAGTACTTCGACTTCTGGAGGTCAAGACGCTTTTCACATAAGGCCTTGTCAGATTTTAAGTGTGCAACTTCCTTCTCCAGTCGTTGAGCTTTCTCAGCAAAAGTTATGGCATTTTTAAGCTCTTTCGACAAGCCAGAGTCATCGGAGGCAGACAATTCAGCGTTACGCTTTTTGGCCTTTGAGATCTTGGCTCGAAGTTTCTTGATCTTTCGCTCCCAGGAAGCAATACTTTCTTCATTGGAGGTGATTTCTTGCTTGTTCTTTTCTTTTGTTTCCTCCAATTCGGCTACTTTATTCTCAGAATCAGTGGCAGCAGTCCAAGCGGCAGCCTCACTTCCAGCTTTGGTTGAAATGGCCTTTTCGATTTGGGGCAGGCGTTTGAGGTCACCATGGACTTGGTCAATCATAGTGCCAAGCTCTAAGATGACGTTGGCAGATTCTGGAGAAATAACGTGAATGCCAACTTGTTGGAGGAGACTTTTCAAAGAGATATGAGTGACATCATCCATCTGTAAGAGTGTGAAAAGGTCACCCTTAAAGATCTTGTTTTTGATCTTCAGAAGGATATTGTCCTCAGGTTTGCTTGAAGGCTGATCCCCAGAGGTAGTCGAAGCAGTGGGAGTTTTATCAGATGAGCTTCCTCGACGCCCAAGAAGGATCTTTATGTATTGATGAGGGTTGCTAGTCTTCAAGGCATCCAATTTCTCTTCAGAAAGTCTTGTTCTATACGCAGTTGAGGTTGCCTTGCCTTCAGTCGCAGCAGTAGGTGTTGGGGTAGTAATGGCTTCGACATGGGTTGGCTCGTTGATAGGTCCTTTGGCAGCCTTCTCCTCCTCACCTTTATTCTCCTCCTCTTCATCTTCGTCCATTTTGTCTTCATCTTCATTGTCATCATCATGGCCATCAAGTTCAGATTGGTGCATGATCTCATCATCATCTTCTTCCATTTCTTCCTCTCCTTCTGGGTTAACATTGGCAACCCCAATGGGTTCGTCATTTGGGGATCCCTCTTCATCGACCAAGGGTGGGTCTTTATCCATGGCAGCAACTTTTGGATTTTCTGTGTCAGGATCCTGCTGAACATCGTCTGCCTCATGGTCGGAGCCATCTATTTGAGACTGCTGGGTAGCAGTCTTCGCTGGCGAAGAGGGAGCTGTTTTAAAACCAAGCTTGTTAATTTCACCCAGTGAACTCATTCCAGATCCCAAGTCAAAAGTGGGATGGTATGTGGGCTCGCCTTGGCTATTCAAGAGGGTGGTGGGAGAATGAGGATTATCCACTTGTGGTTTCGAACCACTAGCGTCAGCCTGAATCAAATCGAAGCAAGTCAGATCAAAGGAAACAAGGTAAATAAGTTTTCATTTAAAGAAAAATATGACAAGTTACCTTGACCCCTTCAGCATCAGGGCTAGAGTTATTGCTTTCAGCATGACCTACAGCTGGTTTAGAGGCGGTTCTAGAAGGGGCTTCATCAACTTTACTCATAGTAGTGGTATTTTTGGGGACTTTAGCCGTTGTAGGCTCAGATTGGCCACCAGCAGCACCAGATTCTTGGCTTGGTTTCCTCCTCTTCTTGAGTTTCAAGTCTTCAGGAGGAGATTGGTCCTCATCCTCTGAATCAAAGATAATTTGGGCAGTGCCCCTCTTTGACTTCCTTTGAGGTGTCGGAGGTGGTTTGCGAGAAGCCTGAAATTGAGAAGCATTAGGGGGAGAAAGAATAATCAACGAAAGGAAAAGGTGTGTGATGTACCTTGCTGCCTTTGCCTTTTGCTTCGACCAGGTGCTGAGGGGTGTTCTTTTTGGGTATAGCTACAAAACAAGCCAAGTTACCACATGTCAGAAATGATAAAGTTCAAGTGAAAGAGCATAAAATCGAAGAATCCAAACCTTCATGTATTTCGGATTCGATGCGAACATCTTCGATACCGACATGAAGGTGTCCTTTGAAACTGTCTAGCGTATGTTTAGTCGGAACCACCCGCTGAGCCTTGGGTTTCGACTACTGGCGAAGGATCTTTATAGAGTCCCCACAGATGAACCAATCTAGAAATGGAGGGGCAAGAGCCACTCCAAAATCAGTAGATGGCAATCGAGGAGTCTTTGGAGGAAATAGTGCGAAAGACACTTCATAGCGTTTCTCAGGAGTAACATATGAAGGGAGTTTCAAACTCTCCATTTTCTTTAAAAATTTCGCCTTTAGCGTAACCGCAGCTTCGCGGACAGTTCGACTAATATCGTCTGGTCGATAAACAGTTTCAAAGTACTTCTGGAAGGTCTGAATCTCCTTAATATGAGCGGATTTACCTTTCTTGATCTTCTCCTACACATCAACAAAAGCTTGGTCAATCAACTGAGCGAAGCTGGAGACATCAAGGAATTCTACAACATAATGTTTCGACCACCAGTCGTTGAATTCTTGGGTGCAGAGATGAGAAGGTTTAAAGTAGACGGGAGTTAGGAGTGATCGATGAGCATGTCGCGCAAGGTGTGTCGAACTCTTTATGGCATCATAGATAGTGTTGGAAAGGATAACATGGACTTTCTTCTCATACAGGCACTTGGGTAGAGTTTGGACTAAACCAAATTGTCGAGAGACAAGATTTGGTTGATAGGCCATCAGAGAGGTTTGGCCCTTTAACAAGTTGAGTTGATGAACGATAAGTCGAGGGATGAGGAATGCTTCCCAAACACGCTGCGATTCTTCTTCATGTTTTTTGAACGAAGGAGGAAAGGGCCTGGCAAACCATTCAGGGCCATATTTTTGTTCAGCAAAGGGCGCCATCCTTGGTGTGAACTCATAGCGCTTAGCAAACATTTTGATGAAGCCAGAGAAGGATGACCTGAGTGACTGCCCTTCTTCGTTTGGGGTCAGTTGCACCAGTCGAACCCATTCGACTCGTCTCTCCTTAATCTCCGCAGCTTCTTCGTCCACAGGCCCTTTGTTGGGGAGGCTGGCTTCAAAAGTGGCATTAAGCCAAAGCTGAAGTAACCAAAAGGGTCCTGACAGCAGGAGGTTCCTGTTGCTCTCTTGGTCTTTTAGACGACCAGCACCTTCGCTCAAAGACTCGTACAGACTGGCCAATATCATTTCGCTTAGGTAAATGCCTCGACTAAGGTGTAGTTGATTGGCTAGAGTCAGATATTTTCTTGCCACCTGCAAGGATTTGGTACAGAATACGCAGCAAGAAAGCCACATAGCCAAGAATGCTATATGCTCTTTGTCCTCGACTGTGTCAATTTGCTTGTCGTGATAGTGGTTCATGAAATGAGTATAAGTGTGTTTGGTGGTGGCGAACCCTAAAGTGTCTAGAGCATCTATTTCAGGGTCGTAAACTAACCCATGAGGCTTTAGCCCTGTGATAGCGGCTATGTCAAACAGAGTGGGCGTCATCATCCCACAAGGGAGATGGAAGGTATAGTGGGTACTATCCCAAAAATACAAAGATGATGCCAGTAAAGTCGGACAGTAAGCAGGTCTAGTCTTCGACATCATAATTAAGTCGTAGATTCCTAAGTTTTTCCAAGTTTCCGCTTTCACTTTCTCTAACTTGGTTAACCAGTTCAAATAGAGGTCAGAATCCTTAAAATACGGGGTAGCCCTAAACAGCCTAGACCCATCATTCAGATACTTCAAATCCAGGTTCTTTATGGGTACATTGTCATGGGGTTCAGATGTTACCCTAGCTTTGTCTTTCTGCCCTAAAGGTTTGGTTTTACGATATGATGGAAAGAAGTCACTAATGGCTGTATAATCTGTATCTAAAGAAGACAAGGGACCAGATAAAGCTAATGGTTTCCTAGAAACGGTGATAGGAATCAGTACCTGGGATTCGTAGATGTGTCTTTTCTCCTCCTTGAGAGGCTCAGGGATGAATTGCTGATTCTTTACCACCTTGGGTCCATTTAATGTAGCAAATGGAGGGAGTAGTGGTACGCCCTTTTGCCCTTTGAGCTTCTGGTTTTTCTTTGGGTCTTGAGTAGTAGCAGTTGAAGAAGCCATTGGTAAAAAATTTGAAGAAAATGAGTTTGTTGAAGGTGAAGGGTTGAAACGTTTTGGAAGAGAGGAGAAGGTGCGTAGTGGATACTTGGGAGTGGAAAAAATAAAAGTAGTTTCTGAAGAAACTATTTATAAAGTACTTTGGAAACACTAAAGGGCTCACTAATCATTATTAAGGAGCTAAGGCTAGTGGGACACGTGTCCTCCCAGAAGCCAAAGTAGGGGCGGTGGCAGTTGCCACCTATGTCCACGATCTCCTAGACTATAGGAGAGGTTATGGTGATTTGCGGCTTGATGTGATTTATGAGGGGGCGTTTCACTCATAATCATAATTGGCTGTGATGTTATAAAATTTGATTGAAAAGAAACTGAATAGTTTCTTGGAACGTGGGTTAATAAGTTTTTGTTGGACACCTATGCATGGTCAAAAGATGGCGTCGAACGGACACTATCAAAAAATGCCCTTTTCTGCAATACTGTCGAAAAAGACATTTTTGGGGGGCAATTTGTTAGCTCATAAATTTGACGCCCATATGAAGTTGGAAGTGTTGATGGGAATGTTAAGCTTTTGAAGAGGTTTAGAGAAGCTTCCGACAGGATCTGTGTGATAAGTTTAAGTCGGAGGTGCTCATAAGATAAAAGGATATCTTTTAGGACTTAGAAAATATTTCTAAGAGTTGAAAAGGGCACCTTCGACCGATAATGCTGATGACGTCCGACGCTGGGAATTCAAATTCGAATAAAGGAGGGAGTAGTTACTTTGGTTCGCTCTTGAAGAAAGACATGTGGCGTACATCCAAGTGATGGAAGCATGCAATGTGACACTTGTCATTCATTTATTATTTCAGGCAGTTTATAGCAGTTAGTTTTGGTATTATAAATAAGGGTTCTAGCAATAGGATTCAGGGTGTTGAGTTCACTTTGTACAAGTAACTCCAAATTTACTCAAAGTATCCGCGTGTTGAGAAAAGAGTCTTGTGAGAATGTACGTGATGTAAACATCATTTATCCTTCAATGCAATTTACTTCAATCTTTCGTTAAGATTTTATCTCCTATTTAACGCAAGTTATATTTCTGCACTTTCTATAGTTTTCAACCTTTACTACACGCCTTCGACTTTTTCTTTTACCTTTTCAGTCTTTTAACTTAACATTCTAAAAACATTGTCTAGATTGTATTTTTAACCAACTTTCTTTATGAGATCTGTCGAAGTACTTATTTCCTTAGAATTCACCGTTGATCAATTGTTAGCACATGTCCTAGGATCAATCTGATCGATCATGTGAATCACCAAAGTTAGATTTGGAAGATCAACGGTTGTTTACCAATTTTCACGGTAAACATACTCAAGCTGGTATTTTGTCATTGTCTTATAGAGCATTGAATAAGCTTTCCAACGCTTCTGACCGTGTGTAAATCGGAGTTACGGTTCTCAAGTTATGGTCGAAATAAGAGCTGATTTTTCTCATATCTATCATGGTCGTCAGGCGAGCCAGGGGAGACCCAGAGGTGTGGAAAAGCACTGTAGAGGCAGTAGCAAAGGCTTCCATGGTCGCCAGGCGAGCCCTAGGTCGCTGGGCGACGGCGGGATTTCAATTTTGCTTATAAATTCATTTTTACAACATTTTTAGGTATGGTTTTGGGAACTTTTAACCCCAAATCTATCACCACTATAATTTTGTGTAGAGTGGCTTAGAAACAACATTAGAGGTTGCATAGAGATGATATGGAGTTGGAATTGTGTCACTTTGCTGGACACTGCGAGAGATTCTTCTTAATCTTCGTTCTTCTCTTTGTACCTTTCTTGTTGGGGTTTTGTATGTAAGTTTACTTTGATATTATGTATATATATTAATCATGGCATTGTATACGATCAATTTTATGAATCTATATTGATGTCATCTTTGTTTACTTGCTTTATGTTTGGATTTGAACCATTATAGACATATAATCTTCAGATCCGAAACTAGGATTAACATCTGTTATATTCTAAACTCTAGACATAGATTTAGATCTAACATTCGCGTAGGTATCGATTCTTAATGCTCCGTGTTGTGTAGTTGCGTGAGAAATCATCGATGAGACAATATGGTTGAACTCTCGATGGAAGTTTATACATGAACCATGTTGTGAGCGATACGTGATACTATTGGCGAGTGATTTTGGTTTTGTACAATTGATTGGTAGATTTGTGTATTAGATAGGTGAATGAACGTCATTTCTGACGAGTTCACTATCGTACTTTATTTACTTGTTCATATATTTTACTTTCCACTTTTTACTCTTTTAAACCATTAAAACCAAGCTTAGAAACGTAGAGATTATTGAACGACATTTGATCTCTTGCACTGATCCCTGTGGATACGATAAAACCCGTAGGGAATTTTTCCAAATCTTTTGCTTCTTGCCGTTATGGTTCAGTTCAAACAAAATAGTGTCGTTGCCGGGGATTGATGCTGATATTGAAAACATTGCGATAGTTTCATATTTATAAGCTTTTTACATAATTGTCTATGTTTTATATATTCTTGTATAGGTACTTGTTGTGCTATTGTTTTCCATCCTTGTATATAATTTTTTTCCATACTTGTTTATATTTGTGTGCCATACTTGTTTATACTTATGTTCCATACTTGTTTTCAACACAAACTTGTACATATGTGTTTTCCATAGCGTTTGTGTTAGTGTTTGTACATATGTGTTTTCCATTATGTTTGTTCAAGTGTTGTATATATTTTGTTCCCGTAGCGTCTGTATAAGTGTTTGGTTATGACACTTTCTTTAGGTTTGCGCTTTGAAGAAAAGAATCAGGATGTCTGTAAGGAAGTTACTAGCCAAGCACAATAAAGGCGTCGAGCTAACGACGTGAAACAATCACTTGTTGGGAGGAAACCCAACGGTTTTTGAGTTTGTATAGCTTTACGTTTAGTTAGTTTAATTTGATTTTATTTAGGTTGTTAGAAATTTTTGTGTTTGTTCTCACATTTTGTTTTTTATTAGCTTGATTATGCATTTTGTGATTGTTCAAGTTTGAGTGTTTCAACAAGAAAATGTGTGGTGGTAATAAAAGTTTTAAAGAAAGTTGCATTGTCAATGTATATGTTTATTGCTTTCTATAACATAGCATGTTTATGAACCTTAGGCTTTGTACAAATAACATGCCATTCATTCTCTAGCAGTTTTTGTTCATTTGTGAATCACTTTAGTTCATAGCTAAATGTGAGGAAACCGTTCATTGTTACTAAATGCACAAGAGACCAACATCTTTGTTTAACTCATTTGACTTATGTTTAATCTTGTATTTGTGTTTGTTGTATGAAATCATGTAAAGGATAGGCATTTTGTTTGATTTTGAGCACAACCACTTGACAAAATAGTCAATCTACCTTGTGAGTGAGTGAAAATTTGCTTATCCCCTTTGAGCCTTTGTTAGAATCATGTTAGTGTTGAGCTCATTTTTGTATGGAATCTGAATTTTTTCTTGAACCCTCAACCATTAATTTTGGTTTGAATTTTTACTCTTGCCTTAATACGTTTGGGAGAATTCATATCACATTGCTTGGTTGTATTCAAGCCGGGGAGAAAAGGTTGGTTGCTATGCGGTTGAGAAAGAAAAGAAAAGAAAGAGAAAAAGCATTGAAAAAGAAAAAATAGCAAATAAATTATGCTAATAAGTTATGTGAAATGGTGTAACAATTGGTAAAACAAAAAAAAAGGTGAAGGAAATTTGTGAATGCTTGAGATTGTGAGAAATGATCACTCTCATTTGATTAGGCAAATCCTTTTTTCAATTACCTATAGAAATGGACCCTTCCTTGTTAGCCAAGCCACATTTCAACCCTTGCAAGCCGTTGTGATTCTTGCTTTTTTACGTTTGATATGATTTGCTTGATGAATGCATAAGTTGAATTGACGTTTGCATGATTGTTGGGTGTGAGTTCAATCCCTCATATTTATTCTTCATCCCTTGATGAAGTTGTGTGTTAGGTGTGATTCAATTTTGAAAAATTTGTTGCTTTAGAATATTTGACATGTGTTTTGTGCTTAGACTTTATTTCATATTCGTTGCGTCGTTGTAGTTTAGTGGTAAGCATTTCTTTGTTTGTACTTTTGATAATTAGACCATACATTTGTTTTCGTTTGTAAAAACATATTGAGCATGAATTTTTGGCGATTGTTTTTGCTCTTTAGGTTGATTGATTCTTGTTTGAGGATAAACAAGTCTAAGTTGGGGAGAGTTTGATGATTGCTAAATTATTGTGAATTTGAGTGTGAATAATTAGCACTCACCGACTTAACTCGTTTGCTTTTCGTCAATAAATCTCAACTTATATGTAAATATGTACATATTGTGTATATCGTGCGTTATCGTGTAAATATCATTTATTTTGATTGTTTTTATCTCTTTTTGTAGGTATTCAAGCTGGTATTTAGTCATTGTCTTACAGAGCATTGAATAAGCTTTCTAATGCTTCTGACCGTGCGTAAATCAGAGCTACGGTTCTCAATTTATGGTCGAAACAAGGGCTGGTTTTTCTCATATCTGTCATGGTCGCCGGGTGAGCCAGGGGCGACCTAGAGGCGTGAAAATAACTGTAGAGGCAATAGCAAAGGCTTCCAGGGTCGCCAGGAAAGCCCTAGGTCACGGGCGACGACATGATTTCAATTTTGCTTATAAATTCATTTTTACAACGTTTTTAGGTATGGTTTTGGGAACTTTTAATCACAACTCCATCACCACCATTATTTTGCGTAGAGTAGCTTATAAACAACATTAGAGGTTTCATAGCGATGATGCGGAGTTGGAATTGCGTCACTTTTCTGGACACGGCGAGAGATTCTTCTTCATCTTCCTTCTTTTCTTTGTACCTTTCTTGTTGGGGTTTTATATGTAAGTTTACTTTGATAGTATGTATATTTATTGATCATGGTGTTGTATACGATCTATTTTAAAAATCTATATCGATGTCATCTTTGTTGCTTGCTTTATGTTTGGATTTGAACTGTTATATACATATACTTTTTAGATCCGAAACTAGGATGAACATCTGTTAGATTCTAAACTCTAAACATATATTTAGACCTAACATTCACGTGTGTATCGATTCTTAATGCTTCGTGTTGTGTAGTTGCGTGAGAAATCATTGATGAGACAATATGGTTGAAGTCTCGACGGAAGTTTAGACATGAACCCGGTTGTGAGAGATTCATGATGATATTGACGAGTGATTTAGGTTGTGTACAACTGATTGGTAGATTTGTGTATTAGATAGATGAATGAACGTCATTCCTGACGAGTTCTCTACCATACTTTATTTACTTGTTCATATGTCTTACTTTCCACGTTTTACTCTTTTAAACCATTAATACCAAGCTTAGAAACATAGAGATTGTTGAATGGCATTTGATCCCTCGCACCGATCCATGAGGATACGATAAAACTCAAAGGGAATTCTTCCAGATCTTTTGCTTCTTGCCGCTATGCTGCAGTTCGAACATATGCGTACAAGTTTGGAGCGGCTACATATAAGTTATGTTTAAGGTAAAATCTTATTAATGAGTTCTTTTATAGTAAAAACTGATAAAAAAGAAAGTCACCACTTTTGTTCAACCGAAGGAATAGATCATTAATTTAAAAATATAAAATAAAATAAAAAGAAAGGCACCATTTTTAAAGAAATAAAAACATAAACTGATGTTGCTAGGATTCGTAGCATGTCCTGAATTATTTTTTCCCTCGATTATATTTAGAAAGCGAGGGAATATGTTGTATTTATTTAAAAATAAATAAAACATGGTGCGCCTTGGCATTATGCCTCAATTTTTTGTTGGGTGAGGTGAAAGCTTTGTCATGAAATGTATTATTTGTAGTAGTGAACGCTTATTCCTACTGTACCAAGTCAGGATTTCTTTCTCTTGACAAGATAGCAATGAAGAAGGAAATACAATCTTGATTTTAATGGGCTTGGCTATGAGGAAGGGTTTGGCTCCGGTGAGGTACCCCCTACCAAGGTGAGAAAAAGGCGGATTGACACTCATGTTATTTTGAGTGCAGTGAGCCGGGAGGAGAGGAAAAGATATTTGGTGATAGCAGAGCCCTCTTGATTTATTTTACATGGGTGATTGTATTTTGCAGATAGCATGGAAAAGGTGAACAAGTTAAAGATGTTCTACAACCTTGCAAATTATCAAGGTATTTAGGTTGTAGCGCCTCCTCTTACAACAACTGCTTATGCTCCAGCCCCGTCTCTTATCTCGGTTGCTGAAAGTTCTACTTTAGCACTCGAGGTAGACCAACTTCTAGATGTTACGACCACTTTAATTGTGGGGTAGTCAACCCCGCCTCAAATTTCAACAAAGAGAGCTTGGAATGAAGATCGACAATCCTCATTGGATCAGGGTTATCCAAAACGAACTCATGTCGCCAAGAATGGTGTTTCTAGAGAGGCAACTAATGACAATCCATCATTGCATGAAATTATGCAAAGAATCAGAGAAAAAAGAGTTAAATAAGTGCAAAAATGAAGAAGAAAGACCAAAGAATGAGGAAAAAATTACTAAGTGTGAAGAAATTGGACTTAGTGAAAAATCAGGTGAAAAGGGGAGTAAAAGCGTGCAGCTACCGGAATAATCACGTGCAATATTGTGCAGCATCGCGCGCGATAGATCTGTACTAGCTATATCACGCAAGCGATGCAAATCAAAATGCGCGCAATGACTCTTTTTCGAGGATTTCTCTAACGCGTTTGATCCATTCTGAGCTCTTTTTAAGTGGAAATTATGAACTTTTGCAAGGCTTATGAAAATTGGCAATGCAAGTACGATTTTTACAGCATCAATATTGGAGGCCAATCCTTCAAGGGAAATCATATGTTATTCTTCTTTATTCAATTGGTATTGTAATCTGAATTATGAGTAGCTAAGTTCCTCTAGGTTAGGTTGTGTATGATGAACCTTTTTCAATATTGTTGGGTAATATGTTGATTTGATTTTGTATGAATCCTTTGATCTATAATCTTATTCAATTGCTTATTGTTCTTAATGCTTTTTATGTGAGATACTCTTTTAAACTAATTTTAGGCACATAGGAAATAATGAACATTAGTCTATGTGTTGGACCTAGGGCAATTGTTGTACTTATGCTGGTTGAATAGGAGTAGGAGACCTTGAGTAGTAGCATAGGGAATTAATGTTTTGTGCATCACTTAATCCTGCTTACGCTGGTGGACTAAGGATAGGAAACTCCGAGTAGTGATTAGTGAGCTATTTCGCAAGGGATTGGTTATAGCGGCTTTGTTAATTTGCAGTGGGATTATAGTGATGAGATTGTTCATATAAGACATCAAACATCAACAATAGAGAAATAAGGGATTCAATACACAACCTGACCGCTTTCATGATTCTGTTTAAACACTTATTTTACTTTTCGCATTGTAAACTCAAAACCCCCTTACTATTTTATTTACATTGCACAAATTTGTCTTGTTAAAAAATAATCCCTATGGATTCGATCTTAATTATTACTTCTACATTATCAGTACACTTGCCGAGTAGTCATCAGTAACTTTCTTCATGCGGATGCCATATGTTTTCTCTTCCTGACTTGCTCACACTCCTGAGGAGGCTTCTACTTCTAGTTCGACTTCGAATGTATCCTTTGTTCAGAACCTTTGAGGGGGGAAAATGGAACTCGTCTACGAGCTTACTCACAGTATGTTCAAGGCTGCTTCTATATTCTCCATTGTCTCTGTGGTCGAGGAGACATCTTGTGCTCCATGTAATCCCACCAAAGAAAGAGGTACATGTAAAGGAAAATATGAAATTATGGATTTGAGGGGGCTCTACTCTTTAGGAGGATCTTGTTACGTTGCAGGAGAAGGTTAAAACTTTCTACTCTTTGTTAGAGGAGACAAGAATCCATGACTCTCCTTCCACTATGGCTGCTCGAGTGACTAAGTTGGAAAATTCCCTTAAAGAGGCGATGAAGTACTATTTGAATGCTTCTGATGCTATTGAGGAAATGGCTCATCAAGTGAATGAGCATAAAAAATCTCTTCTTTAGGAATCTAAGGCTCACGATGAGATCTTGAAAGCCCTTCAAGGAAAGGTCGCCTATCTGAAGCAGGAACTCTGTGGCTCCCTTCAGCGCATTATGCAGGTTATACCGGGGTCCGTGATATATTTGTGGAATATGCGAGGAAGTTCTGCCCTGATGCCATAATTTTGGCTTAGACACTGAACCTTTTTCAGACTGCTCCCAGGGTGGTTCAAAAGGGTGATCCTGACACCTCGACTCTAGATGTTTCGGCTTAATCTTTCTTTTCCTTTGTATTATTTAATTTCATGAAACGCTTGGTAGGCTTCTGTGTCCTGTGTGTAATAATTATTAAATTTTATGAAATTTCTTTTACATCAATAATTTAAGCATTGTTTATCTTAGAGTTCTCTATTTAGCTCCCTTTTATTATTATTATTATTATTATTATTATTATTATTATTATTGTTATGCTTCTTCTTTGGTTGTTCTTTAATTCCATATAGAAAAGTATGTTTGCTTAGGTCAAACCGCCGATGTCTATTAGCCGCGACAGGGTACTTGTTCCAGGTGTAAGAACCCGAATTGCTCACTTTGCGAGGGAACAAATGCATTTTATTGCAATAAAGTGACAATTATTCCTCTTGAATTCTTGTTGTCATGCTTGTTCGTAATTATATTTAGTGTTCGTAGTTGTTGTGTATTTATTTCTGCACTGCATTTAGTGAGTTTCCTGTGTTCCCTACGGGGCCTGGGACTGGTGAATTCGTTGTAATATGGTCGTATCTTTGTATTATGCTTAGCATCACAAATGTTCATTTCCCTACCAAGGGTAGGATCTCTATCCTTGCCCCATAGGCTTGGCTCAGATCGAGGAGGACGTCTTCGAGCTCCACCTCCTATGACCTTGGACTAGATAAATCCAAGGGGGTGCGACAACTATGGAGAAGGGTATATAGTATTCTATAAATGAGAAGTAATATGAGGGGTGCATTTAAGTTGTATCATAATCGATTAAATGCATTAAGTTTATATCGGATATGTAATCAGACATGAATGTATTTAAGTTGTGTTAGAATCACATAAATGCGTTGAGTTTGTATGAGATACGTAATCATGCAAGGAATACGTTTAAGTCGTGTGAAAATCACAAAAATGCATTCAGTCTATATTGGATACGTAATCATGCAAGGAATATGTTTAAGTAACATCAGAATCGCAAAAATGTGTTTAGTCACTATCTGATACGCAACCATGCATTTCATCTTTGTTACCCTTGTCTTGAGCACTCGAAAAAAAGAGAGACAAAAAAACATACAGCAGAGGAAAAGAGAGAATATATATATATATATATATATATATATATATATATATATATATATATATAATGAATTGAATTCCTTACAAATAAATAATGAAATAATTGGATAGATAGACCTTCAATGGTGACTTTATGGTGGACAGACATTGTCCTAAGTCTTTGATCGTTGTCCTTCCCCGGGGCTTCAGGGTGTAAGTCTCTTCTTTAAGGCATCTGCTTCGGTTGGACGAGGTGTTAAAGTGTCCCGCTTTGTATTTTCCCGCCAGAGCATTATTGGTTGGTCGGCTTCACCGGGGACGTAGCTTGAATACTACCATTGAAACTTTGGGACCCCGGAGCTACCTTTCTCTAATGTTCCAGCTAGGTGTCTTATGATTATCGGGGTCAAAACCTCCTAGTTTCTTTCTTACCCCAAAGTGGATATCTACCTCAAGTGGTCAACCGTCTGTTTATAGGCTATCCAGCCTGGGGGCGTCGATTTCCCCTGAATCTGGAAGGACATTCGAACGTGGACAAAGTTCCTTGAGAGACCTGCTTCTATGACCTTTGGTTGAGACTCATAATTTTCTTCCCGTCTAGTATTTCCTTTGAAACGGAGAAGTCAAGAGGTGATCAAAAATAGTTTTTAGGATTTGAGCAGATGAATCCATTTCGCCTTTGTTGGCCTAACCAAGAGACATGATTGTCAGCTTATCCAAGTTGGGTGATATCTCTATGGGGAAGCTGTCTACAAGCAAGCTAGTCAAGACCCTAGGCCCGTTGGAACTATTGCACTTATCAGACATGCTCTATCTACGCTCAGACGCCTTTGTTCCCTACTCGATGTCCCTGGACCGTCCCTCCCGGAGATGACTACTGGACCAAGCAATATGGGAAGCTAGGTATTCGCCTTGAGGAAGGTTTGTCCACTGGTCGAAGATCCTTTGGTACCCATATAAGCATTTTTGTGTTGGATCCACATCTGACATTAACTATGAACTCATCGAATCTTTGATACCGCCGTAGTAGGTATCACGTGGGCGGTGGGAGACAACAGCGATGTTAGATCGAAAGATGAACATGAATCTTCAGCGTTATATTCTAGGAACTCGCCTTCACTTTCTAGTGCTTCCATCGCGAATCTAGATCTGGATCTAGGATCCTTTCTTCTTCTTCTTCTTCACGGAGTTTCCAAGGGAAATCAGAGATCTTGAGATCTGGTGAATCGTCGCTGAAACAATAACCACCTGGATCTAATTCGACAGATCTCCGCATTCGGCTATGAATGCTCTTAATTCGATGATCTGAGGAGGTTACGAATTGGTAAATCGAAGATTGGATCTAAAATTGTGGAAATTGTAGGAATTTAAAGTCGATTCCCGCCGACGGCGCGATTATTCCATTTGGGAACCAAAAATGGATGTAGTTGGGTAACTGACGATCTTGAACGACGGTACTAATCTGAGCGGCGTGGAGTGGACTTGCTTGATTAGCACTCTAACGCCCAAGTCAGTTCAAGATTTAAAATGAGTGTAATAACAAATAGAGATCAGAGAATATTCGTTGCTCTTTTTATGTGAATTGATTTTATACATTAAGTCAAATGAAATGAATTTGAGATGAATTTGATATTAGTCATTTGAACCTTTGACCGATTCAAAAGTGTTATCAAATTGTAATCATCAACATAATATTTTACTCATTTTTATCTGTTTGTAGTTCTATTTTATTTATTTTTATGTATTTTTTTGATTTAAAACAAAAAGATTTGTACTAATACTCTTTAGAGAAATTAAAGAATTCATAACTGATGGATATGATTTGTTTTCTTCAACTTTATCGCTTATAGAAAGAGAACTATAGTTGATAATATATATCTAATAATACTTCACGTCGAAAACATGTATATAAAATTAATTCTTAAGCTAATGTATGGGCCCTTAAATGTGCATATGAACACCCCATTTATAATTTCAACTAGGCTTTTTATTTGTTTCAGTTGTGAGAAAAATGCTACCCAAGTTAGTGTGTAACTATAGTTTTTACTTCAAGTTTATTTTTGTCTTGGTGTTGGACAACAATAATGCAATTATCCATATTCACACTTCACCAGCAATATCATTAATTAAAGATCGAGTCATAATAGAGTTGAGTATCTTGGGGAGGCACATTCGAACGTGCTATTGTTTATTCATTCTGCCAAAATATACAATTTATATCCTAGCACGTTTAATTAAAAGAATGCCTCATGAATAATGTAAATTGAACTTGAGATTATGCTCACATTATTAACAAACCGAATCTGAATGAAAAAATATGATCAAAGTAATATCAATTTGTTGAAAACTGTCCCTCTTACGTAAAGCACATTTCTTTTTATGCTTAATACATGATCTACGCGCTTATTTCCAAAACAATTTGTTAAAAGTATGATCAAAATGATATCAATTTGTTGAACATTCTTCTTATTATTTCGTACTAGAACTAAAAATAGAGTGAGAATAGAAAGTAATGGCAGATCTGAGTTTTTGGTGCGAAAGAGAGCAGATTAATATGCAAGGTTAGCACTCTAACGTTCGAGTCAGTATGTACAGGAGAATAGTGATTTGAAATTAAATTTGAAACTTAGTGCTTGAATTGGCGCCTTCTCTCTATATATTATAGAAGAAATAACTAACTTGCTATCAATTAGACGTGAACTGTAGAGACCTGTTGGATGCACTTATAGTTTGGATCCTTTGTGCTTATTAACAAGATGGTTCTTGTATACTAAGAAAATTCTAGAAGGATTGCAACTCCTTCAAAGTGGTCGGTCGAGGTCAATGTGGTCGGCCCATGACAATTGTCGACCACTCTCTTATTTATTTTTGGAAAAATAATAGTAAATGTTTCTATTCTTGGGGATCAGCATCTTTAATTCTCCATACTTCAAACATCTTTTCGGTGGTACTCTCATTATGACTCTTGGAAATTGAAACACTCGAGTGTTGCGTGTGAGTGATTTGACACGTTTGATAGAGCCTACTTTTATTTTCCTTTCTAACATACATTTTTTGAAAAGTCGGGGTTGCATTTCTTTAAGTCATTTTTTTCCAAATTACAGTTATCTTTCTTTCGTCTAATATTTTGCTTTTCTGTATCCAAAAAAGTTAGTGCATTATGGGTAAAAAGTCACATAAGAGTGTTAAAAATCCTAGAAGAATGTTCAATCTTCTTGGGTGAATTATGTTTACTCTTCAACCATTTTTTCCTTTGCTAAAGAAGGCAACTTTGTTGTGGCCTTTCTTAAAGTTGGTCCTTCTTCAAATTAGGGTGTCTTGACCCCTAGCGAGAATGAAAGGATATGTAGAGTATGGGATTGCTTTATTCATTTTTATGAATGCACTTTCTCAGCTCTTGGTCTTCGCATGCCCTTCATTACCTTTAAGATAGAAGTTTTTAAGCATCTGGTAATGATTTTGTCGCAACTTCACCCAACAAGTTGGGCATATGTGAAGGTCTACCAATATTGGAGCGAATACTATAAGGGAAAGCCTTTTGTAAAAAATTCTTTCATCTCATTCGATTTCACTCTGGTCTTGCAACTCGAAAAAGGTGTAGCAAATTGATTTCTCTAGTGCCGACCGTCCAGGGTTTTGGGACTCTTCTTGAGTTGCAGTCTTTTAAAGATTGGTTCTTTCTAGTTACCCCTATCCACCCATAGGATCACACTATGAATTGTGTTGTTGGGAACAGGGTGGAGGGTGGGTGCGTTGAGTTGTTCCCCAAGTACTATATTGAGAGTCATTTGCTTATGGTAAACAGGGTGTATGTATAGAAAGAGGAGACCTTTCTACAGAAGATGTGTATCAGAAGAAGCTATTTATAAGCTTTATTAGTGACCTAGGTTATTTCGAGGGTGGTGTTCCCTCGAAGGAGGACGATCGAAAATGCTTGCACTACCTCATTGACATTTAATTGCTGATAGAGGCTCGTTCCAGGGAAGAAAAGAATGTTATTTTTGGTATGCTCTAGAAGTTCTTGGCTTCATTGTCTTCAATTTAATTATTCACGACGTGTCTGCTTTGACCATGATTCTGTGCAGATATAACGAATGATGGATTACAACTCCGAATCTTAAGGCGGGGAATATGGTCGGAAGAGACTGAAGCAAGCCCATATACTATTTTGGATCCTTCTGGAAGTGTTGTTACTTTGATTGCTCTTCAGAGGTAGCATAGTGCCTCGGGGCCAAACCTTCGCTCCTTTAAAGAATTCCAGACTTCTCTTCTAGAGGAGGATTGCTCGTATCTGGCCAATCTATTTAGGCGTGCCCTGGGTGAAGAATTGGTAACTATGTCTCGATATACTCAACACTCCTATGCTACTTTGGCCCTTGGTGAAGCCGATCACTAGGACATTATTTGGTCCGACCAACAACGTCAGCAAAAGCATCGGCTGGAGGAAAGTGTTCACAGTATGACGCTTCAATGGGATACGTACCTGTAACAAATACAGACAACTTCCATTTTTTTTACCGGGATAAGGGACATTTTACTCCCCTTAATTTCCCTTGTCCCCCTGCCGATCAGGTGACCCATCTGGTAAGGATCGTGGCGAGGAAGAACCAAAATCTAGTTTCTTCCTAGGGGAAATTTGTCATCTGCTCAATCGTCTCTTTCAGCAGCTCAGAGGGAATTAGAGTATACGCGCCTTGAGAATGCTTCTCTGACTCAATGTTTGTTTGATTGTATGACCGTCAGTCTTAGGGCAGTCTCACAGTCTTTTGAAAAGGCCTTAGAGCAAGTAGAGAATTTTCACCATCCCCTGCGTATCTCAAGGGTGCAGGTTCGACCGGATCAAATTCTCAAAGATGGGGAGACCGTCTCTTTACTGGAGTAACCTTGTCGGCCACTTTTTTTACGTGTATTGTATCCGTAGTACTTATGCACTACTACAAAATATTCCCTCCATTCTCCTTTATAAGAAAACTTTCTTTTTTGATTCATTGAATAAATGATGTATTTAGACTATATATAGACTAAATACATCAATTATTTAATGAAACTAAAAAGTAAAAGTTGCTTATAAAAAAGGATGGAGGGAGTATACCTTTGGTAACACTAATTTACAATGGCATGATAGTTAACTATGGTAATACCTCATTTTTGGACGCGTTTTTTTTTTTTATATTTACGAAAAGACATTGCAATACGGTTAAAACAATCGGTCGGTCAGGAGTTTTAACCGATGTACTTCCATCCTTTTGTGGACATTCAACATCTCACTAATACTCATTTTCATGGTCCCCTTATATGGGAGGTTTGCCCGAGGTGCTCTTCTTGTGATGGCAGCGATATAGAGGCGCTTAAATTTGTCGGCCTCCTTACTTTCGCCACTGGTTTGTTCTTCTGCAATTTTAGAGGGAGAGTTGCCATTAGGTGATTCCTCCCTTTCTCTTTTGCCTCATTTCACATACACGGTCAACCGACCTCTTTTGATTAATCCTTCAATGGCATCCTTCAACTAGATGTAATCGTCAGTGTTATGGTTGTGCCCTTTATGAAAGCAACAATACTTCAACTTATTTGTCCGGAACGACTCTCTAATGGGAAAGAGGTTTGGATTTGTCCTCTGTTGAGTGCTAAATTGTTGTTATTTTGAGTATGAATAATTAGCATTTGATGACTTTATTCGTTTGTTTTCCGTATCCCCCGTTTTTGTGTACTTTTTTTATATTTTACATACCGTTGTATATATTGCGTTTTCGTGTACATATCAGTGAGTTTGATAATTTTTCATTTATTTTTATAGGTAATAATGCATGGTTGAAGTATGGACCCATTTAAGCCAAGATGGATGCTTCAAGATGCCAATTTTGGAAATTAAATACTGTCATTCGAGCTTAGTGCGACTTTTAGCACGCTGGGAGCTTCATTGGTAGAGGCTAGGACTTTCTATTTTCTAGACCGCGCTTAGCGCGGTTTATGTCGGTTTGATGAGTACATTAAGTGAGATCGCACTTAGCGCGACCTGAGGGCGCTTAACACGGTTGTAATTTTTTAGTTTTGTATAAATACCCCTCATTCAGATTTTTAGGGTATGGTTTTGGGGATTTCTTTCTGCCAACTCGATCACCAACATTTGATAAGTGCAAAATGTACCTATTTTTGTATATAAGTTTTGTTGCACTTATCTATACTTTTTGGTAATATCATTCGAATAAACCCCGCTTCGTTTGTAAATACGTTTAGTTTACGTTATAGTGTATATATTGCGTTATCGTGTAAATATCATTGAGTTTAATTGTTTTTATCTCATTTTTGTAGGTATTCAAGCATTGATATTTATTCATTATTAGAAAGAGCATTGAATAAGCTTTCCAACGCTTCAAACCGGGCGAAAAACGGAGTTACGGTTCAAAAGTTACGAATAAAACAGTGCAGGATTTTTGGCTGTTCTGTCAAATTCGCCACATGCTCACCAGGCGAATTGGTGGCGAGTCAGACAGCCAGAAACGTGGAAAAAAGGCCAGAATAAGCCGCCTAACTCGCCAGGCGAATCCGAATTTCGCCAGGCGAATTTGCCTGGACAGAAACACCATATTAGGCATAAAAACACAATTTTTTAGGTATGTTTTTGGGGGAACTTTCTCCCAACTTCATCAAACATGTTTTAGGAGTAGATTAGCTTAGAAACAACATTGGATGATGTATCTTGATGATCCGGAGTAGGATGTGCTTTAATCGGCTCCGACAAACCGTGAGAAATTTGTTCTTCTCCTTTCTTCTCTTTGTATTCTCTATTTGTTGATGTTTGGTATGTAAATCTCTTAATACCTATTGTATTTCATCTAATCTATGTTTATGAATATGTTTTGATTCTCTATTGATTGTTTGTCTTTGATTGATTATTTGTGGGTCGTGACAAAACCTATATCGAATCGTTAATCTTAGATTTTCATCTGTCAATGAGCAAGCTTTTGACAGGGGTTTGTGAATTGATATTCATGGTATCTTTTGTTGTATTGTGTTGATTAAGTAGCATGGGTAGCACGAGTAGGATCGATACGGTATTGCGAGGATGCGCGACAATAGCGATGAAGAACGGCGTTCGTATACAGTTGGTAAATTAGTTGAATGCATGGTTAATCATATGTTTGTATTCTGATTAGGGCTTTGTATATGAATTACTCATGAGTTTGACATGGATGTTATAGTAATATTTGTTTTGTCTGAACTCTAGAGATAGATTTAGACTTAACACTTGCGTGAGTATCAGTTCTTACTTCTCTGTGTTGTTGAGTTGCGTGAGACATCACCAATGAGACAATACCGTTGTTCTCTCGACGTTGCGTTAGACATAACCTCTGTTGTGAGTGATACGTGAGGATATTAGACGAATGAGTGATTTGTGTATGAAATGGTCGGAAGAATGCATGTGTTATTGAGTGATCTCTATTGAGTTTCTTTCCTCCGAAGAATGTGTTATTGTTATTTACTTGCTTTTTGTTCCTTTAATTTTCCGCATTTGCTTTTGGTTCGCTTTAAACCAGAACTTTTGATTCATGAGCTTAGAAATATAGAAACCGTTGAATGGCATTCTTTCCCTCGCACTGATCCCTGTGGAGAACGACAAAACTGGGTTACTTATATATTTTTTTGCTTGCTGCTATTCTAGCATCAACAAAATGGCGCCGTTGCCGGGGATTGGTGTTTAGATATTGAGTTGCATCGCATAGTTTCTATGTTTTTAAGCTTCGTACATAATTGTCTATATTGTATATTTACTTGTATAAACACTTGTTTTGCTTTTGTATATACTTGTTTATAGTTTTTTTCCATAAGTGATTGTATATATGTGTTTTCCATCATATTTTTGTTTTTGGTTTACGTTTGCTCAAGTGTTGCAGATTTTATTTGGTATCTACCGGTGACCGAAGCAACATGGAGGTGCTTGTACGTAAATAAGGCGTCAAGCTTACGACGTGAAACAAGCGCTTATTGGGAGGCAACCCAACGATTTGAGTTTGTACAGTTTTATGTTTAGTAGTATAGTTAATATAAAGTGACAATGGATGGAGTGAATGTGAGAAAGAACCAATTTTGAAAAACAAAATTTTCCTGCCCGCGCTTAGCACGTGCAGAGGGCGCTTAGCGCGCCTTGTTTTGCAAAGAAAAATATTTCATTTTCCATCCACTTTCACCAATTTTGGTTTTTATGTTTATTTAGTTTTAGTTCAATTTTGTTAGGTTGTTAGAATAATTTATGAGTTTGCTCTCAAGTTTTGTTTTTGATTAGCTTGAGGATGCATTGTGTGATTTTTCAATTTTGATTGTTTCAACAAGAAAATGTTATGGTAGTGTGAAAAGTTTAAAGAAAGTTGCATTGCTTTGGTTTGTGTTTATTGCTTTTCTAGAACATAACATGTTTATGAACCTTAGGATGTGTACAAATTCATGTCTTTCATTCTCTTGCAATTTTTGTTCATTTGTGAATCACTTTAGTTCATTGCCCCATGTAAGGAAACCTCCATTGTTTACTAAATGCTTGGATGACTGATAAACTTTGTTAATACATTTGATTCATGCTCTATCTTTTGATTACTTTGATTTTGTGGAAGCATTAGAAATGATCAAGGCATTTGTTGATATTGAGCACAACCGGATCCAAAAGTATCTTACCCGTGAGTAGTGAGAATTTGTTAGCCCCTTTGAGACTAAAACAGTTTAGATCTCATTTTTAGTGATGAACTTGGTTTATGTACATAATTTGCAAGTTTGGTTCATCATTGAATTTAGTGAGTTTCTAAAATTTCTTCTTGAACCTTTGAAATTGTATACTTTGATTTCCTTGCCGTAAAAAGAAAGGAGCATTCACTTGAGGTTTGGTTGAATTCAAGTTGGGGAGAATGAAAAAGAAGATTGGTAAGTTGCTTGAAACTTTTGAAAAAGTTCAAACAAGCATGAACAGAAAAAAAAGTGTAAATATGAATGTGAAAAACATAGAAAAAGCATGCTTGTTTGAGGAGAAAAATAGAGTGAAATAATTGTGCATAAAGGTAGTTTGAGAATGTTTGTGGTAAAGGAATGAGAATGGTGAATGAAGTTGTAATGTGTAAATATCATTTATCGGCAATTTCGATTCAATGGCCTGTAGAAATGTCCCTTTGTTGTGAACCCGACCTAGCTACAACCCTTAAAGCCCTTAGTGATCTTTTTGCTTCCATATTTTCATTTTTTTGATTGTTAGATGTTGTATGAATTGAATTGTTATTTGCATTGTTTGTCAGATGAGTGAAATTTCCCCGCGGTTGCAAACGCGCATTAATTTCTTCATTCTTATTTGAAGTGGAGTGTTAGGTGTGATTCATTCTTGAACATGTATTGCTTTTGGATATTGACATTTGTTTTGTGCTTAGACTTTGTTTCATATTCGTGGTGTCGTTGTAGTGTAGTGGTAAGCATCGCCTTGTGTGTACTTTTGATTGTATACCATACATTTGTTGTCCGTTTGTAAATACTTGTTGAGCATGATTTCTTGATAAATTACTTTTGTTTCTTTGAGTTGATTGACTTTTGTTTGAGGACAAACAAAATAATAAGTTGGGGAGAGTTTGATAAGTGCAAAATGTACCTATTTTTGTATATAAGTTTTGTTGCACTTATCTATACTTTTTGGTAATATCATTCGAATAAACCCCGCTTCGTTTGTAAATACGTTTAGTTTACGTTATAGTGTATATATTGCGTTATCGTGTAAATATCATTGAGTTTAATTGTTTTTATCTCAATTTTGTAGGTATTCAAGTATTGATATTTATTCATTATTAGAAAGAGCATTGAATAAGCTTTCCAACGCTTCAAACCGGGCGAAAAACGGAGTTACGGTTCAAAAGTTACGAATAAAACAGTGCAGGATTTTTTGCTGTTCTGTCAAATTCGCCACATGCTCGCCAGGCGAATTGGTGGCGAGTCAGACAGCCAGAAACGTGGAAAAAAAGGCCAGAATAAGCCGCCTAACTCGCCAGGCGAATCCGAATTTCGCCAGGCGAATTTGCCTGGACAGAAACACCATATTAGGCATAAAAACACAATTTTTTAGGTATGTTTTTGGGGGAACTTTCTCCCAACTTCATCAAACATGTTTTAGGAGTAGATTAGCTTAGAAACAACATTGGATGATGCATCTTGATGATCCGGAGTAGGATGTGCTTTAATCGGCTCCGACAAACCGTGAGAAATTTGTTCTTCTCCTTTCTTCTCTTTGTATTCTCTATTTGTTGATGTTTGGTATGTAAATCTCTTGATACCTATTGTATTTCATCTAATCTATGTTTATGAATATGTTTTGATTCTCTATTGATTGTTTGTCTTTGATTGATTATTTGTGGGTCGTGACAAAACCTATATCGAATCGTTAATCTTAGATTTTCATCTGTCAATGAGCAAGCTTTTGACAGGGGTTTGTGAATTGATATTCATGGTATCTTTTGTTGTATTGTGTTGATTAAGTAGCATGGGTAGCATGAGTAGGATCGATACGGTATTGCGAGGATGCGCGACAATAGCGATGAAGAACGGCGTTCGTATACAGTTGGTAAATTAGTTGAATGCAGGGTTAATCATATGTTTGTATTCTGATTAGGGCTTTGTATATGAATTAATCATGAGTTTGACATGGATGTTATAGTAATATTTGTTTTGTCTGAACTCTAGAGATAGATTTAGACTTAACACTTGCGTGAGTATCAGTTCTTACTTCTCTGTGTTGTTGAGTTGCGTAAGACATCACCAATGAGACAATACCGTTGTTCTCTCGACGTTGCGTTAGACATAACCTCTGTTGTGAGTGATACGTGAGGATATTAGACGAATGAGTGATTTGTGTATGAAATGGTCAGAAGAATGCATGTGTTATTGAGTGATCTCTATTGAGTTTCTTTCCTCCGAAGAATGTGCTATTGTTATTTACTTGCTTTTTGTTCCTATAATTTTCCGCATTTGCTTTTGGTTCGCTTTAAACCAGAACTTTTGATTCACGAGCTTAGAAATATAGAAACCGTTGAATGGCATTCTTTCCCTCGCACTCATCCCTGTGGAGAACGACAAAACTGGGTTACTTATATATTTTTTTGCTTGCTGCTATTCTAGCATCAACAACATTCTTTATGGAAATAAGCTCAGAAACCACAAATGGAGGTTGCATCTTGACGATCCGGAGTTGAATCTACTTCAATCAGTGTTGACAAACCGAAAGATGTTTGTTCTTCTTTCTTCTTCTCTATGTATTTTGCATTTGTTGGGGTTGTTGTATGTATGTTTACTTGGATTGTATGTGTATTTATTGATCTTTGTATAAAATCTATTTTACAACTCTTTATCGGTCATCTTTGATTTACTATCTATCTTAATGGGTTTGGATTGCTATAGACATATATGGTTCGAACCCGACCTAAGATGAATATCTGTTAGATTTAGGTTTAACATCCACATGGGTATCGGATCTTAATGCTCTGTGTTGTCGAGTTGCGTGAGACATCACCGATGAGATGATACAGTTGTTCTTTCAACTTTGCGTTAGACATAACCTTTGTTGTGAGCGATACATGGGGGTATTGAAGAGTGATTTAGGTTGCGTACAATTGATTAGTAGATTTTTTTTAGTACTTGATGGGTAAAATGAAATTTAATGCCTGAAGAATTATTTCCCATACTTTATTTACTTGTCATATGTTTTTCCTTTTGCATTTTACTCTCACACCATTCAAACCAAGTTTAGAGACGTAGAGATTGTTGAACGAAATTCTATCCCTCGCACCGATCCCTGTGGAGACGATATAAATCCCGGATGGAATTCTTCTAAATCTTTTGCTTCTTGTCATTATACTGCAGCTCGAACAAAATGGCGTCGTTGTTGGGGATTGGTTTTGATATTGAATCGCATTGCGATAGTTTCTATATTTCTAAGCTTTATACATAATTGTATATATGCTTGTTTTGCTTTTGTTTTCCATCCTTGTATATATGTGTTGTCCATCATGTTTGTGTATGTGTTTGTGCATATTTTTTTTTTTTTTTACGTTTTCTCAAGTGTTGCAGGTTTATTTGGTATATACTGGTGAACGAGGTAACATGGTAGAGCTTGTATGTAAATAAGGCGTCGAGCTTACGACGTGAAACATGCGCTGCTTGGTAGGCAACCTGTAACACCCCCAATCTATACACCCAAGCTATTAAGCAATAAATAAAATTCAAAATTTCATCAGAGTATATATAAAACAATCACGGCATAGACCGAGGGGTCACATCAATTTGAAGCAAAATACACATAAACCTGCCCATAAAGATATGCAACAATCAGGTAGCAATTAACAGAGGAACTTAGTTCCTACTACCCACAATTCAGATACAGAATAAAAGCGGAAAATCTGTACTGAAATCTCATACATATACATATCATGAAAAGTTTGTCTTCCAAATGCAATCATACATGTACAATCTCAAAAGAAACATATACACACAAATCACCAATGGTCTCCCTAACTACCCGGTGCCACATATCAGAGCCGACCACAAAAGAATGAAGACCTAAGCTTCACAAAAAGACCTCCAGCAATCTAATCTGCAATGCCTCATAGAGCATTATAAAACAGTAGAAGGGTGAGAAACACAATCATAATATAATTGCATATAATTATATCATAACACAACATTACACACGCAAAATATTCTCACCACAACGTACAACAGAATCCAAATACAACACAACACATTACATATCTCAACTCATCAATTCCACACAAAATCAATCCATTCATGAATTATGCAAATGCACAGAGACCGACACAACGACTCTATGCAATGCATATACGATACCATCCATCCATCATCTCAACACTAGTTCACTCAGGAACTATTGGAACCATCGCTTGTTACTTAGTGTAACTCCCCGTCGGGCAAACGATGTTCCCCGTCGCTCACACCTCTTTGTATAAGGCACACGACGTTTATGGATCGCTCACACCTCTTTGTATAAGGCACACGACCCGATCGCTCACACCTCTTTGTATAAGACACACGATCGTCCATAATCATCGCTCACACCTCTTTGTATAAGGCACACGATGTTATAGAGGATTCCCTCTGGAATCGATTCCTCGCTCACACCCACTAGGGCACACGACATCACAAGAATGCATATCATGATGCATGGCATACAACGACTCATGACATTCTAATGCACGCACATATGCAACCATAATCAAGCATATATCATCCAATACAACACATGGCATTTACTTGCCCTTAGGCCACAAATCATCATCACAACATGTATTTCATGCATTTTCATCACACAACAGCACACAAGTCATACAATATCCATATCAACAGCACATTGCATGATACACATCAAGTTCACACAATTAAAACGGCAAAAGTCGACAAAACGTCACTATTTCAAATTCCCGATATAAATTAATCGGCCAACAATCTCAAAAATCATTTTTACAAGAAAAAACATTTCATAAGCTTTCCAACGATATAAAGAACGTTCAAAACGGATAATCAGATCAAAAGTTATGGAATTAAAAAGAAAATAAAAATGTGAAAAACCCTAAAAATCGCCCGGCGCAACCCATAAACCGCCCGACACTTGCCCTTCGCCGCTACTTCGCCCGACGAAACAGAGGCGTCACCAATTCTCCCCAAATGACTCAATAGAGTCAGAATCGTGTAAAGGCTACGTCTCTCAAAAACCGCCCGGCGAAATCCCGAACCGCCCGGCGAAATCAGAGAACCGCCCGGCACTTTACACCAGATGCAGAAAAATTCTGCTTCGTTTTCAAAACCCAAAAATCCATTTTCCCCACCCAAATCACTTCCAGCAGTAAAACAATTATTAGCAATGGTTCCTAAACATAGTGAGATCATACAACGCAATTTATATCGATTTCCGTCCGTGAAAACATCAATTTCTACTCGTTTACGCGTTTTCGATCTATAACCGAAAAACTATGGAAAAAGGCAAGACAACATGCACACACACATCCATAATCATACACAATGATAAGATAATTGAGTTTCACACCCTTACCCGATTAAATCGTGTTTTAGAAAGTCGGTTGATCGATTTTCTTGATTTCCAAGATTTCTCTCTTTTTCTCCTTTTTTTTCTTCTCTTTTCTTCTTTCTCTTTTCTTACTATTTTTCTCTCTTTCTATTTATATTCATACTAACTTAGGAAAAATAAATGAAAAGACCAAAATATCCCCAAAATCAAATATCTCGCAAACGTTCCCAAAACGCGACAAAATATAATCACGACGAAAAATAACATATTTTCAGATAAAAGTCGGAAATAAAATAATATAATACTAAAATAATCAAAATGACTCGATTAAATAAAACGGACTAAAACTGGGTCGTTACAACTCTCCCCCACTTAGAAATTTTCGTCCTCGAAAATATTACCTGAGACGAACAACTCTGGATACGACTCCCGCATCCGACTCTCCAACTCCCAAGTCAAATTGCCCTCAGCAGCGCCTCCCCACGCTACTTTCACAAGTGCAATATCCTTGCCCCTTAACCTCTTCAACTCGCGATCCAAAATCCTAACCGGTAATGCCTCGACCGTAAGGTTCTCTCTTACCTCAACCTCGTCCATCGGAATCACATGCGACGGATCCGAAACATACTTTCGAAGCTGTGAAACATGGAACACATCATGCAAATTCGACAGACTCGGCGGCAACGCCACCCTATAAGCCACAACACCCACTCTCGCGGATATCTGGTAAGGACCAATAAACCGAGAAGTAAGCTTCTTCGATTTCAATGCACGACCAACACCCGTCACCGGCGTAACTCTCAAAAATACATGATCGCCCTCTTGAAACTCAAGATCATTCCTCCTTCAATCATGATAACTCTTTTGCCTACTCTGAGAAGCCTTCATTTTCTCACGAATAAGTTTCACCTTGTCCGTAGTCTGTTGTACCAACTTCGGTCCAACCACCGTCCTCTCACCAGATTCTTTCCAACACAACGGTGTTCGACATCTTCGTCCATACAACGCTTCAAACGGTGCCATTCCAATACTCGAATGGAAACTGTTATTATACGTGAATTCAATCAATGCAAGATAACTATCCCACGCACCACCTTGTTCAAGAACACAAGCCCTCAACAAATCCTCCAATGACTGAATCTTCCTCTCGGTCTGACCACCCGTTTGAGGATGATAAGCAGAAATCAACCTCAATTTAGATCCTAAAGCCTTTTGCAAACTTTCCCAAAATCTCGAGGTAAACCTAGGATCTCGATCAGTAACAATGCTCAACGGAACACCATGTAATTTCACAATCACACTGATATAAATCTCAGCTAGCCTCTCCAAAGAAAAACTGATGTCAATCGGAATGAAGTGCGCCGATTTAGTCAGTCTGTCCACCACCACCCAAATCGCATTATGTCCCCGCTGAGTGTTCAGCAACCCTGTCACAAAATCCATCGAAATGCTATCCCATTTCCACTCAGGAATATCCAACGGTTGCAACAAACCACTAGGCCTCAAATGTTCTACCTTCGACTTCTGACACGTCAAACATGAATACACAAACTGAGCCACATTTCTCTTCAAACCCGACCACCAGAAAATCTTCTTCAAATCCTGATACATCTTATTCGCTCCCGGATGTATACTCAAACTACTCCGGTGTCCTTCCTCCAAAATCATCCTTTTCAACTCAGCATCATCAGGAATACAAATTCGACCTCGGAACCTCAAAACACCATTAACATCCACTTTAAAATCACTATTCGCATATTTTTCTCCAACCAACATCAAATCCACAAATTTCACATCCAGCTTCTGTTTCTCACTAACAGTCATCAGAAAATCATTAGTAACCTTTAGTATTCCGAGCCTCACGCTATCGGACATCACCTCACACACCAAACTCAAGTCCCTAAAAGCTTCCAAAAGCTCCCACTCCTTAACCATTAAAGCGGACATATGTAACGATTTCCGACTCAACGCATCGGCTACCACATTCGCTTTACCAGGATGGTAATCCAAACCAAAGTCGTAGTCCTTCAAAAATTCCAACCATCTACGTTGCCTCATATTCAACTCTTTCTGATCAAATAAGTATTTCAAACTTTTATGATCACTAAAGACTTTGAATCTTGCACCGTAGAGATAATGCCTCCAAATCTTCAACACAAAAACCACAGCCGCTAATTCAAGATCATGAGTAGGATAATTTTTCTCATGCACTCTCAACTGCCTCGAAGCATAAGCCACGACCTTACCTTCTTGCATTAGCACCCCACCTAGACCAATCAAAGACGCATCACAATACACCACAAATGGTTCAGTAGGATTCGGCAAAATCAAAATCGGAGCTGTCGCCAATCTTCTCTTCAGCTCATTAAAACTTTCCTCACACCGAATATCCCAAACGAACGCTTGCCCTTTACAAGTCAACTGGGTCAAAGGAAGTGCTAGTTTAGAAAAACCTTCAATGAACCTTCGATAATATCCGGCTAAACCCAAAAAGCTTCTAATTTCAGTAACAGATCTCGGAGCCTCCCATTGTAGAACTGCTTCTACTTTAGATGGATCCACAGAAATACCATTACCTGAAATCACGTGCCCAAGAAAACTCACCTCCGACAACCAGAACTCAGACTTGGACAATTTGGCAAAAAGCTTTCTTTCTTTCAAAACCTGCAAAACAATACGCAAATGCTCCGTATGCTCCTCCCGAGACTTAGAATAAATTAAGATATCATCAATAAACACAACCACAAAACGATCCAAATGCTCGTGGAAAATACGATTCATGTACTCCATAAACACACCTGGCGCATTAGAAACCCCGAACGGCATCACAGAATATTCGTAATGACCGTATCGTATCCTAAAAGCCGTCTTCTGAATATCTTCCTCTTTCACCCTAATCTGATGATACCCTGACCTCAAATCAATCTTACTAAACACACAAGCACCAACCAACTGATCCATCAGATCATCAATTCTCGGAAGAGGATACTTATTTTTAATCGTCACCTTATTCAACTGGCGATAATCAATACACAACAGCATACTTCCATCTTTCTTTTTCACCAACAAAACTGGAGCTTGCTTCGGTTTCGGACACTTCATACTAACATGCCCAGGTTCACCACAATTGAAACACTTCACCACGTTCCTCTTACAATCAGCTGCAATATGCCCTAAACCTCCACAATTAGAACACTTCCTCATATCTTTCCTGCATTCAAACTGACGATGTCCTAGGTCACCACACCTATAACATCTCGGAGGATTAGACATTCCTCCCCCACTTGGCCTTTTCTCAAAATTCCCCCTTTGTTTACCCTTGTCAGCTGGTGTTACATAAGGACCACTACGAAACGGTTGCTTCCCTTTCCTCTCGTTCACACTCTTATAGTGAGTAGAACGAGCTTTACTATCTTCTTCAAAAATCCTACAGCAATCTACCAAATCAGAAAACCTTCTAATCCTTTGGTAACCGATTGCCTGCTTTATCTCAGGACGCAATCCGTTCTCAAACTTTACACACTTAGAAAATTCCGCAGTCGCTTCGGCATAATGTGGATAAAACTGCACAAGCTCCACAAACTTAGCAGTATAATCAACAACAGACATATTACCTTGTTTTAATTCCAAGAACTCAATTTCCTTCTTTCCTCTTACATCTTCGGGAAAATACTTCCTCAGAAACTCAATGCTAAACACAACCCAAGTGATCTCTTCCTCTGCAGCTTCCAACACATGACGTGTACTAACCCACCAATCATCAGCTTCCTCCAGTAACATATGAGTACCCAGTCTCACCATCTGATCCTCAGCACAATCCATCACTCGGAAGATTCTTTCAATCTCTTTCAGCCATATCTGAGCACCATCAGGATCATATCTTCCTTTGAAGACAGGCGGTTTATTCTTCCTGAACTCATCATTACCTGCAGCATTAGGTGCACCCTGCACAGCCCGAGCCATAGCTTGCATAGCAGCAGCCAAAGCAGTGTCATTCCTACCAGCCATATTCTGTTCATTTCCAATAACAGCAACTATGGTCAAACAAACAGCTCACCCAAACACAACGACCAACAAGGACTGATACAAACTGACACGGACTGACTCTGATACCACTTAATGTAACACCCCCAATCTATACACCCAAGCTATTAAGCAATAAATAAAATTCAAAATTTCATCAGAGTATATTTAAAATATTCACGGCATAGACCGAGGGGTCACTTCAATTTGAAGCAAAATACACATAAACCTGCCCATAAAGATATGTAACAATCAGGTAGCAATTAACAGAGGAACTTAGTTCCTACTACCCACAATTCAGATACAGAATAAAAGCGGAAAATCTGTACTGAAATCTTATATATATATATATATCATGAAAAGTTTGTCTGCCAAATGCAATCATATATATACAATCTCAAAAGAAACATATACACACAAATCACCAACGGTCTCCCTAACTACCTGGTGCCACATATCAGAGCCGACCGACAAAAGAACGAAGACTTAAGCTTCACAAAAAGACCTCCAGCAATTTAATCTGCAATGCCTCATAGAGCATTATAAAATAGCAGAAGGGTGAGAAACACAATCATAATATAATTGCATATAATTATATCATAACACAACATTACACACGCAAAATATTCTCACCACAACGTACAACAGAATCCAAATACAACACCACACATTACATATCTCAACTCATCAATTCCACACAAAATCAATCCATTCATGGATTATGCAAATGCACAGAGACCGACACAACGACTCTATGCAATGCATATGCGGTACCATCCATCCATCATCTCAACACTAGTTCACTCAGGAACTATTGGAACCATCGCTTGTTACTTAGTGTAACTCCCCGTCGGGAAAACGATGTTCCCCGTCACTCACACCTCTTTGTATAAGGTACACGACGTTTATGGATCTCTCACACCTCTTTGTATAAGGCACACGACCCGATCGCTCACACCTCTTTGTATAAGGCACACGATCGTCCATAATCATCGCTCACACCTCTTTGTATAAGGCACACGATGTTATAGCAGATTCCCTCTGGAATCGATTCCTCACTCACACCCACTAGGGCACACGACATCACA
This sequence comes from Lathyrus tuberosus, assembly GCA_022829125.1. Classification (NCBI taxonomy): domain Eukaryota; kingdom Viridiplantae; phylum Streptophyta; class Magnoliopsida; order Fabales; family Fabaceae; genus Lathyrus; species Lathyrus tuberosus. The sequence goes on along the minus strand of JALAZF010000203.1, from coordinate 3,531,348 downwards.
AGAATGCATATCATGATGCTTGGCATACAACGACTCATGACATTCTAATGCACACACATATGCAACCATAATCAAGCATATATCATCCAATACAACACATGGCATTTACTTGCCCTTAGGCCACAAATCATCATCACAACATGTATTTCATGCATTTTCATCACACAACAGCACACAAGTCATACAATATCCATATCAACAGCACATTGCATGATACACATCAAGTTCACACAATTAAAACGGCAAAAGTCGACAAAACGTCACTATTTCAAATTCCCGATATAAATTAATCGGCCAACAATCTCAAAAATCATTTTTACAAGAAAAAACATTTCATAAGCTTTCCAACGATATAAAGAACGTTCAAAACGGATAATCAGATCAAAAGTTATGGAATTAAAAAGAAAATAAAAATGTGAAAAACCCTAAAAACCGCCCGGCGCAACCCATAAACCGCCCGACACTTGCCCTTCGCCGCTACTTCGCCCGACGAAACAGAGGCGTCACCAATTCTCCCCAAATGACTCAATAGAGTCAGAATTGTGTAAAGGCTGGCCTCTCAAAAACCGCCCGGCGAAATCCCGAACCGCCCGGCAAAATCAGAGAACCGCCCGACACTTTACACCAGATGCAGAAAAATTCTGCTTCGTTTTCAAAACCCAAAAATCCATTTTCCCCACCCAAATCACTTCCAGCAGCAAAACAATTATTAGCAATGGTTCCTAAACATAATGAGATCATACAACACAATTTATATCGATTTCCGTTCGTGAAAACATCGATTTCTACTCGTTTACGCGTTTTCGACCTATAACCGAAAAACTATGGAAAAAGGCAAGACAACATGCACACACACATACATAATCATACACAGTGATAAGATAATTGAGTTTCGCACCCTTACCCGATTAAATCATGTTTTAGAAAGTCGGTTGATCGATTTTCTTGATTTCCAACATTTCTCTCTTTTTCTCCTTTTTTTCTTCTCTTTTATTCTTTCTCTTTTTCTTCTCTTTTCTTACTATTTTTCTCTCTTTCTATTTATATTCATACTAACTTAGGAAAAATAAATTAAAAGACCAAAATACCCTCACACTCAAATATCTCGCAAACGTTCCCAAAACGCGACAAAATATAATCACGACGAAAAATAACATATTTTCAGATAAAATTCGGAAATAAAATAATATAAAACTAAAATAATCAAAACGACTCGATTAAATAAAACGGACTAAAACTGGGTCGTTACACAACCCAACGGTTTTTGAGTTTGTACAATTTTATATTTAGTAGTATAATTAGTATATAGTGAGAATGGATGAAGTGAATGAGAAAAAGAACCAATTTTGAAAAACTAAGTTTTCCTGTTCGCGCTTAGTGCGTGTAGAGGGCGCTTAGCGCGCCTTGTTTTGCAAAGAAAAATCTCTTATTCTCCTATCCACTTTCACCCATTTTGTTGTTTTAAGTTTAGTTAGTTTTATTTGATTTTGTTAGGTTGTTAGAAAACTTTTGTGTTTGTTCTCAAGTTTTGTTTTTGAGTAGCTTGAGGAGACATGTTGTGATTGTTCAAGTTTGAATGTTCAACAAGGAAATGTTATGGTAGTGTGAAAAGTTTAAAGAGAGTTGCATTGTTAAGGCTTGTGTTTATTGCTTTTCTAAAACATTACATGTTTATGAACCTTAGGCTTTGTACAAATTACAAGACATTTATTATTTTGCAATTTTTTTTCAATTTTGAATCACTTTAGCTCATAGCCCAATGTGAGGAATGTAACACCCCACTGTCCCAATTTAACAAAAATATACAAATATTACAAATATAATCAGAGTTCCCTTAAATAGTGGGATGTCACACCATAAAAACATAACCTGAATTTCTCTATTTACTTCATTCACTTCTTGTTTCTCAAAAATAAGTTAAAACAACGGAATGAAATATCGAACCCCAAAATAACAAGGCCATTGGCCAACAAAATCATGGTCCACATTAACTCGTGGTTCACCATGTTTTAAAGTGAGTAGTGATACATAACACAATAAATAATATATGCAACAAAAGATGAAATTCTCATTATCCCGTGTTACGTATCAGAGCGACTCCTAAGACTCGATCAGGCAACACGTCCTCCATGCACTACTCAAGTACCTGGATTATCTGTACTTCCCAAGAAGCACAGACACAAGAAACAACAAAGGGGTGAGAACTACATTCAATAATTAACGGTGTAAAATACATGTTAAGGAGTAGCAATCAAGCAATCACACATAATATGCACATATTCACGACACAGTTGTCACTTTCTGATTATAATCCAACAAAGACATAATAATGCAATGTGACTCAATGACACAATGCAATGCAAGTGGTACCACACAACATGGTTCATTCAATTGAACCCGATTCATAAAAGAATCTGGATAAATCACATATACTCCCACTGAGCAATGATTTATCTCCATACAACTCCCCATTGGAGTCCGGACAAATCACATACACTCCCACTGAGCAATGATTTGTCTCCATACAACTCCACATTGGAGTCCGGACAATACTAGGCACCCATCATGGATTTCCACCTAGCTATCTCCACCAGACACATCATGAAATGCACGACACAAATGATGCACAAAAACATAGGTATAATAGCAACTATACCTCTTCACGATCCCCTTGATCACACGTGAGATACATACTCACCGTAATACACACTAGTATTACCACAACTGTCAATTCAATTCATCATAATACACACAATTAAGGAAAATACCTCACATGGCCTTAATTAGTTAATTACCTAATTAATCCATCCAAATTCCATTTTAAATCATTTTTACTACCATTCCTAAATTCAACAAGTTCTGAAACCTATCCCAACCTCTCAGGCCAAAAAGGAACCGCATCGGACGCGAAATCGGGAGAAAAATCGCGAAACGGCAAAATTCTGCACTCTCGCTGGTCATACGCGTAGTGCCCCCAGCCATACGCGTAATCCCCAGTTTCTTCCGCCAGCCATACGCATATTGTCATGAGGGTTACGCGTACGGGCGAAGACTGATTTCTCTAAAAAATTCCAGTTTGATTATATTTTAATCCCATTACGCGTAATACCACCCCCCTTAGGCGTAATGCCTTGCCCCCTACGCGTACCAATACGCATTTCAGCAGAAGGCTGTGTCAAATGGGTTCCATACGCGTAACGCCCACATTTTGCTCTTGCCATACGCGTATTACCCTACCTAATACGTGTATTGCCTTGCCCATTACGCGTATGGGCAGCGAATACCCATTATTTTCTGGTTTCACACCAGTCCAATTTCTGCTCAATTCTAGCACCCAAATCTGCAATACCAGAATCATATAGCAGCAGCAACATAGTGTTTTACACATATTATGACAGAATGGATCGATTTACACACTTTCCATCACAATTTCAATCATTCAACAACAAATCCACAACAACATAATTATACATACAATTCCTATGAGGAGAAAGAATCCTCATTACCCTCTAATGTTATCAACACCTATATTGAAATCCATTCTCCCCCTTACCTCGAATTCTCGATTAAATTCTGATGAAAATTGATGATGCCAAGCTTAGCTTCTTCCTCTCCAACTTTCTCTCTTGGTGGAAGTGTGGTTATGTTCTAATTTTTCCTAATCCTCTTCTTTTTCATATTTTAGTAACACTAACTCTATTATTACTAAAAAAAATTCTGATTTTAGTTAATAATAACAATATTAATAGTAATAATAATAACCATAATAATATTGGACATAAAAATAATAATACTCCTCTTCTACTATTACTAAATATGTCCCCACATTATTCATTAGTACTTTATTATAATTCTGACATCCCTAATTCCCCGTTCCGCTACGGACTCTACGCTTACAAGCTCAACTACACACGCCCTAAACAAGGCCAAACAATAGAAATAACACACGATGATTAAATAAATTAAATGGGGTGTTACAAGGAACCTTTCCATTGTTTACTAAATTGCATGGAGACCAACTTTCTTGTTTAACTCGTTTGAATTATTTTTAATCTTGTATTTATGTTGTTTGTATGATAGCACTAAAATGATCAAGGCATTTTGTTTGATTTTGAGCACAACCACTTGACCAAATAGTCAATCTACCTTGTGAGTGAATGAGAATATACTTACCCCTTTGAGTCTTTGTTAGAATCCATGTTGGTGTTGAGTTCAATGTTTGTATGGATTCTAATATTTTTTCTTAAACCATAACCATGACTTGTTATTTAAGTTTTTACCCTTCCCTAATAAGTTTGGGAACATTCACTTTACATGTTTGTTGTATTCAAGTTGGGGAGAAGAAAGGTTGGTTGCTATGTGGTTGAGAAAAAGAAAAAAAGTGAAAAAGAAAAGAAAAGAAAGGAAAAAGCATTGAAAAAGAAGAAAAAAAATTGAATAATGTTGTGCTAATAAGTTGTTTGGAATTGTGTAACAATTTGGAAAAGAGAAAAAGGTGATTGGAATTTGTTATTGCTTGAGATTGTGAGAAATGATCACTCTCATTTGATTAGGCAAGTTTTTGTTTCTTTTACCTTGAGAAAAACAATTGCTTGTTACCCAGGCCATATTACAACCTTTAAAGCCCTTGTGATTTTTGCTTTTATACTTTCAATATGAGTTTTCTTAGATGAATGCATAATTTGAATTTTTGTTAGTAAGATTGTTGTGTGTGATTTGTCCCTCATGTTTGTTTTTCATCCCTTGATGAAGTTGTGCATTAGGTGTGATTCATTCTTGAACATTTGTATTGCTTTACACTGTTTGACATGAGTTTTCTACTTAGAGTTTGTTTCATAGTCATTGTTGAAGGTGTGAAAAGTATACAAGAAGGGGGGTTGAATTGTGTTTCGCTTTTTCTTTTAATTTAACTTCTGATCAGAGTTTCAGAATTAGAACTGATGTTCAGAGTCTATTTTAATTCATTGGCAGTAGATATAACAAAAGTAAACAAAATAACAGCAGAAGACACAAAAGATTTATCTCGGTTCCTCCCTTAACTGAGAGTAGTCCAGTCCCCTTGCCTTACAAGAGATTTTCATGATAACCATTTCATGATTACAATCACTTATGTTTCTGCATAAGTCTTTTATAACTGCTCAGACCAATTGTCTGAGACTTCTCTTGCTTAAAGGACATGTCTAAGACTTCCCTTGCTCACACCTTCAGACCGAACTGCCTGCTCTAATGGTCTTCAGGTTGAGACTTACCCTTGCTTAGAGCACGTGTCTAAGACTTCTTGCTCACATCCTCTGGCTGATCCACCTGCTCTTCTGGCTATCCAGACTGAGACTTCCCTTGCTCACGCCCATCAGACAGAGACTTCCCTTGTCTCAATCAGACTAGCTCAATAAGACTTTCACAGATCAATTACTTAAGCAATGAGACTTATGTGGCTGAAGCATCTTGTCTCAAAAATTGTTGCTTGAATCCCAATGAGACAAGACTTCTGCTCAAGCACATAACAAGAGACTTTGATCTAAACCACTGATGGCTCGGCAGAATAGAGAACAAGGTGTACATGATACAAGTACAAAAGGTACGGGAAATCACCATAACAAAGACTTAAAGCTCTTAAGATTTCTAAGATATTAAATGGTAAGAAATCTTAAGGCTTTTGCAATTACAACCTACAACATAAAATTTGCATATTACAATAAAGTTAATAATTGCTTGATCTTGCTACTCCTTTATCTGAAAAATCCTTGTTAAGATTCAAACTTGAATCTTCAGCCATATTTATAGCCTTTGCAGAAACTTGCCTTTGAAGAGGTAACTTGATCAAGAGACTTTGCTTTTACCCCATAGTACAAGAGACGTTGAAGATGGATGCACCACAGATTCTGAATCTAGTGTGTAACATGTTTAACCTTTGAGTATTCAAGAGGTTCTGTACTAATAGAGCTGTTGAGAGTAGATATCCATATAACATGTCAACCTTTCTTGAGCCTTGCAATCTTGTAGACTCTAGCTGATAGGCTGATAAGACAATACAACCTGCTTTCTGCAGTACAGACAATCCACAGTTTTTCACCAACTCTAAATGGTACCAGATGCTGATATACAATTACCAAGTGTAGTAACTCATCTGAATATTGAGGCCTTCAGTTTAGAGTTTGCGCTAAGCCACACTAGCAATTGTTCTTCAGACTCTTCCACCAGAAGCTAGCAATGAAGCAACTCTCAAGTGTGTTCATGTAATACAGTTTCTGATTATTTATGTACAATGATTAGAACCTGCATAAATAAAACACACATCAAATAAATCATTGTTCTTTTAATACTTTGTTATCATTAAAACCAAAAGAGAATATGTCATGAATAAATATTGTTCTAACAATCTCCCCCTTTTTTATGATGACAAACACAAGTATTTAAAGGACAATGTTGGGCATTTAATTTTCTCTGCAACAACATGATATGAGGTTTGTAAGCTCCCCTTGAGTCTGATAGTTCACAACTGAGTTCTATTGACTCTATAACCAAGAACTATTTTTCAAGAAAAAATAAATCAGTGTTCTTAGTAACATCAGAGTCTGAGGCTTGCAAGCTCCCCCTGAGTCAAACAGTTCCAAGGTTGAGGTTTGTAAGCTCCCCCTTAGTTCCATATTTAAGAAAACCAAAATAAAAATATTTTAACTTCCTTTGGCAACATCAGAATACGAGGTTTGTAAGTTCCTTCTGAGTCTAAATAGGCCAAGTCAGAGGTTTGTAAGCTCTTACTTAACACAATTTACAAAAGAGTTAAAATATGTTGTCCTTTTAACTTTCTTTGGAAACACCAGGATATGAGGTTTGCACGCTCCTTCTGGGTATGATAGGCTAAGTCAAAGGTTTGTAAGCTTCTCCTTAGACCTATGTACAAGAAAGTTAACATACGCCCTGGGCAAGGTAACCATAAAAATGGAAAATAAATGACAATAAAATAAATGACCAATATGTACAACTGAATAGGTACTCAATGGGTTCAGTTTCCACTTAAATACTTACTATTATTTCTCCCCTTTTTTGTCACATCTATAAGAATAAAAGGAAAAGAAAAGAAGAAAAAATATCACTAATAAATGTATCTCAAATCATCATTACAGGATCAATTTCCAAGGAGGAAAAGTAATCAAGTAATAAGAATCATTATGGTTTGTATAGTGCATGCTTTAAAGTCTTAGTGGTTGTTACTATTCCAAGAATTAAACAAGGATAAATTTTAGACTCTTGGTATCAACAAAAGCCGTTATATAAGCATGCTCCTGAGTCATTTTCATCAATCATCTACCTAGAGATATGGAGTCATCAATTGAGAGTCATAGCACATCTGTCATAACAGATGTTACTGAGAGCTCTACAAGTTTAGAAATCCAATCCCCTCAGAGGCGAGCTGCTTCTGAGTCCTCTACAACTAAGCCTTTTCCCTCAGCAATACTTACTTCTGAATAGGCCACTTCAGCAGTACCTGAACGACCTTCAGAAGGAAGTTCATCAGTAGCTGCTTTGAAGCCAAAGAGAAAAGGCATGAAGAGGTCAAAGAAGAAAAAGAGGGTCAACAAGCAGTTCTACCGCTCTCTCCTAGTCATAAAAGAGGAAGAAGTGATTGATTCTGAAGACGAAGAGGTGGACTATTGAAATTCTGGCCTATGCAGACAGCAGATGTCCTAACACATGTCAAGACATTGTGCTACATAATCATTTAAACTCAGAGGCGCAACAGCAGACTGATACCTTGAATATCAGAACTGCACACTCACAAATGTCACAACATCTGATCCAACATGTCAGTCAAGAACATTAACAAAACTGTAAATTACAGAATGTTAAGTAAGACAATAATTGTTAACCTAGTTCGGTACAACTCGCCTACATCTGGGGGATACCAATCCAGGACGAAGACTTCACTATCTTTAGAACTGTTACAAAGCTAAACTCCCCCGTTTACAACTTTATACCTAACATCTACCCAATGAAAATCTTTACCAAGGATAAACTCAAACGTTTACAACCCTGATATGAGATACCCCACTCACATCCTAATCATAACCTGTGATATCTCTGTCTTCTGCCAATACAGAACCTGTCGTGGTTTCTTGACCTCCAAGTTATCTTGGACTTGCTTCAAAGCTTCGTCCAAGAACAATACAACAACCATTACCTACAGGCTTTTGGTTGTGTCCCTGTACCTATGCCTTCCACTCTGCATTCCATATTACAGAATAGAGACTTACAACTCCTAAGAGAACCAACGACTCTCAAACCCTAAACCCTTATTCAACATAAGAGAACTAGGTTACAAAGTTATAAGTGATACAAAAGTACAGTACGTTAACCCTAGGTCTAAGTCTCCTTATATAGTCTTCTGTTGTCTTGGGCTTTCAATCTTTGATCTTGTGTTTCCTTGATCCACTCCTTAATTCTTGCAACAGATTAAAACCTGCCAACTTACCAAGTCAGCCAGGATGTCGAGACATTTCCTTCGACATCTTTTTCTTCTGCAGATTCTTCAAGTTTATCATCAGACTATTTTAGCAAAATTTAGTCAAACAACAAGTGCTTTCAATCTCCCCCTTTTGACAAATTTTGGCTAAAACAAACATTTTCTTCTACATTTTGCAAACAGCAAGGCTCCTTCATCAAGACTCCTTTATCTTGAGAGTTGATTGGAGCTAAGGTATGAGAGAGTCTCCCCCTCAACATATTCCCCCATATTCCAAGAGAGATCTTGGGAACCAGAAGACTCCTCCAAAAAAGAAACAGCAGTTGTAGGCTTCGTAACACTGAGACACGACCTGCTTCACAACTCAGATCACAAGACACAAGGAAGATAAAGATTGTTAAGATGTCAGAACATCTTAACCAACATTCTTGCAAAACAACTGCAGGAATGTACCCAAACCCAGACAGCATCAGAAAACCATTCTCCCCCATTTTAGCCAAAACTTAGCAAAAGTGACCAAGACATCCCCAAACCCAGACGCAACATACCCAGATTTTGAAGAACCCCATCTGGCACCAACCCAAGGAGAGTATTGAGACTAAAGAAGATCAAAGCAATCCTATTTATAGCCGATCCATTTTCTTAGAAAGTAACGATCCACAGAAAATAACGCTAGTCAATTTAAAGGATCATTAATAGAAGGCAATAACTCCACCAGTACCGCACTGACCAAGACTGTTTTGATTGTTTCTTCTTTTAAGAATGTCGACCAAAGAACCTATTACATGCACACATGTTTTATAACAATGTCCTAACATCATGTCAGACATTGTCTATTCTTCCCAGATTCTTCTTCTGATTTGACACCACAGAGATTTCTTCACAAAATTATGAACACAGTCTGCAGAGAAAAATAAATTCCCCCAGACTAAATCAATGATTCTTAAGCATCCACTAAGAACCATTACCAAAACACATGTATGCCAAGTTTCCCATAACTTGCAACAATACAACAATGTTAAGACATCCTCCTTGAAATCTCATCTTGCTTGACGCACAAATGCAAACTGGAACTTCAACTACATCCTCGCAGTACTTCATCTTAGATCAAGAGGCATCTCCCCCTATCTAAGGTAACCAGTGCTCCTCCATAGAACACCTAAGCTAATGAATGGAAAACATAAGGCGCATCTTCATGTCTTCAAGAGCGCACCCTCAGTTCAACTTACCAGCTGAACATAATCATCAACTCTCTTATTGCTCCCTCTGACAAGAAACAATAATCACTCACACATGATCACCATCATGCTACCCGTGAGGAAATGTATACCAACCATAACAAACTCTTGGCGTGAGATCAAAGTCTCATTGATCCCCTCATTCTAAAACCATCTACACACCACACGAACTCCTCTTGAATTCTCATGTATAGACCTCCAGCTGCTTGAGGCACAAACCAATTGAATCAGAATGCTTCATATTCCTTAAAGATACGCACAGGGCCCCTTAGTTTGTTATAACGATGTCAGCTATCGTATGCATGCTCCAGAACTTCACAACTGCTAAACTGATCCACTACTAGCATGACTTGCAGCCAGGGCAACATCCCCTTCGCAAGATTTTCCACTGACCTTACCCAGCCAGTAATAGAGATAGACATCCAACAATCCAAGACAGTCATTCCTTATCATTCTCCCGTATGATAACCTGGAATACTTCTGATTTTTGGTGAATATCCACTTCTGAACGCATCAGAAACCAGACCTTCGTGCAACCAACCCATGATCCACTCCAGTCTTCTAAAACACTTACATCAATCTTCCAAGACGGTTCTTCTACTCCACCATTCCCCGAATGACAATGTAGATACTTCTTAGACACGATGCAAGTAACCAGTTCCTCACAGAACCTGAAATCCTTCACTAAGGATAACCAACCCAAAGATGTTCTAACAACAATTATGACATCTTCCACACATCACAGACACCACACACCATGGCTCTTGATATGCTCCACCACTGGACTTATTATCGGCATAGTAATCCACACTGAAGATCTTCACACAACACTGCGCCACCAGCTTGAACAAAGAAAACTTCAGAAACCCAGAGAGAAATAAACTCTCATCCACCAAAGAAAGTATGCTTCCATCCTTAACCCAGAACTTCTGCCACAAGCTTCCAGAGAATCTGAACCTACTTACAATTTCAACTAACTACTCTTCTGCACAAGAGCAATCAGTTTCAAGCATCCTTCTTGAATGCACATTGTGAAATCAACCAAATGCCACCTTTTGATTGGCCTCAGTCATCTTTATAACTCCCACAAGATACAATGATCCACTAATGAAATCAGATCTTCAAGTCACATGAACTACTTGCCCCATAGCAAGACATCTTGGATCCACCAAGCCTCTTAGTCATGTAACATCTTCCCATCCACAGCTCTCGCAAACTGCATGAGATAGACCTTTTTGAAACATCCATAACTTCCATTCTCCTGTAGATCACCTTATCTTAAACTGATGTGCCACATCACCAACTGAGACCTCTGATGTAAAGCTATATGTCAGAATATTTTGATATGACATCGAACTGTTGAATTCAGCTCCTCCTTCTGCCACTCAAAAGAACCTCTTCCCTTCGCAGAACAAGAGTTTCATGCTCTCATAAACTTGATTCAACAACCAACTTTGAGTAGACAACCTCCATCCTGCTTTGAAACTCCAAAGACTTCAAACCTCCCACGTCTGAATCTTCAGAAAATAAGTAGTCCAAGACTACCCCATAGCCATACCAAAGAATGCCACTTCCCTTAGTATAGTCATCAGTAGAAAGCCAGAGATAACTTCCACTTATCCTCGACCTTCACAAACAGAGCAACATCCATGCTCCAAAGCACCTAGATCAGAAATAAATGGATTCAAGCTGTAACCATCAAGATTATGATGTCTCCATCTTCATCTTCAACAACATCAAAGTCTAGACTAGTTTCTTGCCAGGAAACTCTCCAGAGAACACATGCTTCTGTCACACCCGACTGAAGCCAATTCTTAGGTCACCACCTAAGACTAAAACAGATGCTAAAGTGTATGCAGTACCCATCCCATGATTCTGCACAAACTCTGATGATGAGATGTTCCAACATCTTGTTGAACATCATCAATCTTGACTTACAAGGATAATCAATTAAATACACGAGAAGGGGAGTTGAATTGTGTTTCGCGTTTTCTTTTAATTTAACTTCTGATCAGAGTTTTAGAATCAAAACTGATGTTCAGATTCTGTTTTAATTCATTGGCAGCGGATATAACAGAAGTAAACAAAATAACAGCAGAAGACACAAAAGATTTATTCTAGTTCCTCCCTTAACTGAGAGTAGTCCAATCCCCTTGCCTCACAAGAGATTTTAGTTATAACCACTTCATGATTACAAACGCTTATGCTTCTGCATAAGTCTTTTACAACTGCTCAAACCAACTGTCTGAGACTTCCCTTGCTTAGAGCACATGTTTAAGACTTCCCTTGCTCACACCTTCTGACTGAGCCGCCTGCTCCAAAGGTCTTCAGGTTGAGACTTCCCCTTGCTTAGAGCACATGTCTAAGACTTCTTGATCGCATCCTCTGGCCGAGCCAGCTGCTCTTCTGGCCATCCATACTGAGACTTCCCTTGCTCACGCTCATCAGACAGAGACTTCCCCTTGCTCAATCAGACTAGCAGAATAAGACTTTCACAGCTCAAGCACTTAAGCAATGAGACTTACGTGGCTTAAGCATCTTCGCTCAAGACTTGTTGTTTGAATCCCAATGAGACAAGACTTCTGCTCAAGTACATAGCAAAAGACTTTGATCTAAACTACTGAAGGCTCAGCATAATAGAGAACAAGGTGTACATGATACAAGTATCAAAGGTACGAAAAATCACCATAACAAATACCTAAAGTTCTTAAGATTTCTAAGACATTCAATGGTAAGAAATGTTAAGGCTTATACAATTACAACCTACAACATAAAATCTGCATATTACAATAGAGTTGATAATTGCTTGATCTTGCTACTCCTTCATTTGAAGAATCCTTCTTAAGATTCAAACTTGAATCTTCAGCCATATTTATAGCCTTTGCAGAAACTAGCCGTTGAAGAGGTAACTTGATCAAGTGACTTTGATTTTACCCCATAGTACAAGAGACGTTGAAGATGGATGCACAACAGATTCTGAATCCAATGTGTAACACATTTAACCTTTGAGTCTTCAAGAGGTTTTGTACTAATAGAGCTGTTGAGAGCAGATATTTGTATAGCATGTCAACCTTTCTTGAGCCTTGCAATCTTGTAGACTTTAGCTGACAGGCTGATAAGACAATACAACCTGCTTTATGCAGTACGGACAATCCACTGATTTTTCACCAACTCTGAATGGATCCAAATGTTGATATACAATTACCAAGTGTAGTAACTCGTCTGAATACTGAGGCCTTCAGTTCAAAGTTTGCGCTAAGCGCCACACTAGCAATTGTTCAGACTCTGCCACTAGAAGCTAGCAATGAAGAAACTCTCAAGTGTGTTCATGTAATACAGTTTCTGATTATTTATGTACAATGATGAGAACCTGGATAAATAAAACACACATCAAATAAACCATTGTTATTTTAATACTTTGTTATCATCAAAACCAAAAGAGAATATGTCATGAACAAATCTTGTTCTAACAATTGTGTCGTTGTAGTTCAGTGGTAAGCATTGCCTTGCGTGTGCTTTTGATTTGTGTACCATACATTTGTTTTCCATTTGTAAAGACGTGTTGAGCATGATTTATTGATAATTGCTTTTGTTTCTTTGAGTTAATTGGTTTTTGTTTGAGGACAAACAAGTTTAAGTTGGGGAGAGTTTGTTGAATGCGAAATTGTTGTTATTTTGAATGTGAATAATTAGCATTCAACGACTTTATTCGTTTGTTTTCCGTTAATAATCCCCCGTTTTTGTGTACTTTTTGAATAGTTTACATATCGTTGTATATATTGCGTTTTCATGTACATATCAGTGAGTTTGATAGTTTTTCATCTGTTTTTATAAGTAATAATGCATGGTTGAAGTATAGACATATACGGTTCGAACTCGCCCTAAGATGAATATTTGTTAAATTTAGCTTTAACATCCGCGTGGGTATCGGATCTTAATACTCTTTGTTGTCGAGTTGCGTGAGACATCACCGATAAGATGATACAGTTGTTCTCTCAACTTTGCGTTAGACATAACCTTTGTTGTGAGCGATACGTGGGGGTATTGACGAGTGATTTAGGTTACGCACAATTGATTGGTAGATTTTTTTTAGTACTTGATGGGTAAAATGAAATGCAATGTCTGAAGAATTATTTCGCATACTTTATTTACTTGTCATATGTTTTTCTTTTTGCATTTTACTCTTACACCATTCAAACCAAGCTTAGAGACGTAGAGATTATCAAACGACATTCTTTCCCTCGCACTGATCCCTGTGGAGACAATATAAATCCCTGAGGGAATTCTTCTTTTGCTTCTTGCCGCTATATTGCAGCTCGAACATCCCCTATGAAACTCTATGTTAGTGTAGTCTTGGTAGATTTCTCCCATGAAACGTTGACAACTTGCCGGCCAGGGTTAACGCAAACAACTTGCTTTTGAAGGCTATGTCTTCACTGAAGTAGTTCAGCCAATTGTTGATAAGTTACATGTGTCCATCTGAATTTCGCTTTCCATCGTACTCTCCCAACTTAGGAGGCTTCTCCATGGATTTTGGTATTTTGATGTCCAAGATCCTGGCACACAGAGGGTGCTTCAGTTGAATCTTCGACAGTTAATTCTCTGCTTGATCCGAGGGAGGATCATGATTGCCTGGTCTCCTTCGGGACTTTGCGGATGACTTTGGTGCTTCTTACTCCTCTTATGGTTCTTTGACCTTAGAGCTTCATCTTTTTTCGCCGTAGTTAGCTCGGGAACAACGATTTCATACTACTACGGAAAACACATATGACAACGGTTGCAATATACATATAATGACGGTTGTATGTCCATTGTTAGGTAACGTGTGATTGTATGTATGCTACTTTTCACCACGGGCGTGTGACCATGGTGATAAACTAGGTAGCGCGCTACATATCACAACGACTATCTTAAATATCTGTTGTTATACATATTTAGGTCATTGGTTTAAAATTCATCAACTGCAATTTAAATTGAATAAAATTAACATTTCACCACGGTTATGAAAGATAACCGTTGTGGTATGTATACATGAATTTATTATAAAATATGTGGATTGCTTATTTTTCCCTACACCTCACTAAACAAATACAACCATTAAAATTGATGTAGACGATAATAATATGATAAATTAAATTATTCTAGAAAAACATCATAAATGAACCATTGTTTTTCTAATTTCATGCATCTCGTAACTCATCTCTTGCTCTTTAACATATAGAATTTGGTTCAATGACCTAAGTTCTTCATAGAAACAATTTCTTCTCTTCTTGTTTATTTTAAAAAGCATCAATTTGTTGACTAATTCGGATTCATTATCATCACTGCCGTCATAATAATCATCAACATCATTTAAATTAATGATGATGATGATAGTGACGATGATGAGTCATAATTAGTCAACAAATTGATACTTTTCAAAATAAACTAGAACAGAAGGAATCAATGCAATGAAGAACTTTGGTCATTAAACCACATTATATATGTTAAAGAGCGAGAAATGAATTATGAGATGTGTAACCCCCTATTTTATTTTAAATTATTTTTCGTAATTTAATTTCGTGAAGTTGTGTGTATAAATGTGATTATGTGTGCTTTGTTGGGTTTGAGGTTCCATGCGGTAGGGGGTAGTGGCCTTAATGTTAATGACCTTAAGGGTGAGGGGTGTGTGGCTAATATTGTAGAAATGGGTGCTGTGGTGAGAATGATTAATAAAGTAATATTAGTAATAATTGAGTAATATTATTAAGAGATATTGTTAGTATTATTTAAGTTGTAAAATTATTAGTAATAATAATATTGGAATAATAATAATAATATTTAAATAATAATAATAATAATAATAATAATAAAATAAGAATATTAAGGGGAAAATAAGATTAATGGGCAGAATTGGAAATTGGGAGAATGTTGAGGACATAATAGAGAGTTAGAGGAGTAAGTGAGGGCATAAGAGGCAAACCATAGAAAGGGTCATAGGGTTAAACAAGTAAAACAAGGAAAGAGAAGGCATTTTGTACGATCGTAACATTTGAGAAGAACGAAAGAAAGGCTAGGGTTGAAGAAGAAGAAGAGGGAACCACCATTTGTGAAGGTTTAGAAAGCTTAATTATAAAGTAAGGGTGAGATTCTGATTTTCTAAAAGATATTATGATGAATAGTGGGTAATTGCTGTCATTTATGAATGATTTGAGGAAGGGTAGATTTAGGGTTCAGATTGTTGTTAATTGTTGTTGATTATAATGATTATTGATGAAATTGATGAACTCATTGATCTTGATGTTGTATGATTATGTTGCGTTGTGTTGGGTTGTTGATGATAATGATTTTGCAGTATCTTATTTGTTGACCATGTGGTTTATGAATCATGTGTTGAATATATGAATTGATGATTACATGATGTATGTATGATGTTAGGACCTCTAAAAAGGTGTTGTAGGCTATTATAACTGTTACATAATGGTTGTATTTCAAATTCTGGGACTGGAACTTTTTATAGAGTTGAATTCGGAGGTCCGGAAGGCCTCCAACCTGTAAAAATCGCACTTTTCTGGTTTGCTGTCCTGGAGAGTTCGCGAACCGAGCAGTAGCGAACCTGCAGCAGAAGTCCATGGTTTACATTCTATAATAAGCTCGCGAAAGCGAGGGTAGCGAGCAGTAGCGAGAGTAGCAAGCAGTAGCGAGAGTCGCAATGCGAGCTGTAGTTCGCGTAGCAAAGTTCGCGAAGCGAGCAGTAGCGAACCTGTAGCGAGTGAAGGCAGAATGGACGTAACTTTTGATTCGTAAGCCCGTTTGAGGCGCCGTTCGAAGCACCGTGAGAAGTAATATTTTGTTGTTGGGTATGATTGAGGTTATGTTATAATGCTGTGTGGTATAATGCATTACTTCGAATGTGATTATTTTTAGTTGTTATGATTGCATAAAAGGTGCATATATTGTATGAAATATATTTTTATGTTTATTAACCAATTTTGGCGGTGTACAATAGCCATGGTGGTGGGTTATTATGCATGATGTTGTTATTGTTGTTGTATGCATAAATAGTCGCATTGCATACATTTGTGGACAATGGTTTGTGGTTGGTGAGCCTAAAATCCGATTTTGAGGATTGGGTCGGTAGCTGATTTCGGAGGTGATGGCTCAGTGAGTGGTTATGATCCTATGAGGTGGGGATCGGAACGGTGAACCTGAGTGTTCACGAAAATTGGTACCACGTGCATATGCATTGAGTCAGGTTGTGGGTCTCATTGCATTATATATGTTGCTATGTTGCTAAATATGTGGTTTTGTGTGATTAATTGGACTTGCTGCTACTTGATTCCATGTTGGTTGGGGAATAATTAGTAATGATTTTGTTGGTTGACTAATATGAGATATTTAGATAAATTGTTGTTGTGTTATCTTTATGCTTGGATAACTTGTTGTTGGTGTTGAGTATGATGTGTTATAGGTTAGGTGACAATTCATGTGATATCCTAATGTATACTGTTTACCATGCTTTCCTTTATATTATCATGATATCTCACCCCTTCTGCTTAAATATTGCCTCCATGTGGGCAATGTGCAGATACTCCGCAGTAGTACTCAGATGTGAGTTAAAGATAAAGTCTCCTTACCCTTTTTCTTTATAGTTGGCGCCAGCTCTGATTGGAACACTTAGGAGTCATGGGAACTCGTTTTTATGGTTATATTTCTTTGAGATTTGTGGACATCTCCCTTATTATGTTTAGTTGTTGTTTGATGAATTACGTGATTCTAAGATAAATGATTTTTATTACTCCGGTGCAATAAAAGTAACATTTCGACATGTTCATGTTTTCATGATTTTGTAAAATTATAAGTGTTACATAGTCAGTCTGATGAGCAGGCTTTGTATGTTGATTGTAACATCCTAAGTTGCATGTGTTTGAATTAATTACTCTAATTTTGTTTTATTTAAAATATTATGGGGGAAACTTAGGGTGTTACATAGTGGTATCAGAGCAGGCCAGTCTGTCCGGCCAAGTTGTTGAGTCGTTGTTGTGTGGCAGTTGACTATTGTCGATGTTGTTTCCTTAACCATTGTGTATTGTTTTTGATGAATAACAGAGAATGGCTGGAAGGAACGATGCCGCTATTGCTGCTACTTTGCAGGTTGTTGCTCAAGCTGTGGAGAATCAACCTAATGTTGGTGAAAATGACGAGTTTCGGAAGAACAAACCGCCTACCTTCAAGGGAAGTTACAATCCACATGGAGCATAGATTTGACTCAGAGAGGTCGAGAGGATCTTCTGGGTTATGGATTGTCCTGAGGCACAAAAGTTACGATTAGGTACTCACATGTTAGCTGAGGAGGCTGATGACTGGTTGGTTAGCACCCGTCAATTGTTGGGGGCTACAGGAGAAGTTATCACTTAGACTGTGTTCAGTAGGGAATTCCAAAGGAGATACTTTTATGAAGATGTATGAGGTAAGAAGGAGATTGAGTTCCTGGAGTTGAAGCAGGGTAACATATCGGTTACGGAATATGCTGCCAGATTCTTGGGACTTGCTAAGTTCTACCCTCACTACAGTGAGGCAATTGCTGAGTTCTCGGAGTGTGTCAAA
Source organism: Lathyrus tuberosus (assembly GCA_022829125.1). Classification (NCBI taxonomy): domain Eukaryota; kingdom Viridiplantae; phylum Streptophyta; class Magnoliopsida; order Fabales; family Fabaceae; genus Lathyrus; species Lathyrus tuberosus. Next base: position 3,513,060 of record JALAZF010000203.1, on the reverse strand, counting down.
TTTAAGAACGATTTGATGCTTGAGATCAAACAGGTGATCAGGTACCAAGGAATCAGGAGATTTCCAGATTTGGTGTATTGTTGTAGAATCTATGAGGAGGATATCAAAGCTCGATCGACTCACTATAAGGGGCTGACCGAGAGGAAAGGAAAGTAACAAATGAATTGTGGGAAGCCTTATGCAGCTCCAGCTAATAAAGGTAGACCAAGATATGCTGATGGAAAGAAGCCAAGTGGGGGAGGTGCTCATACTGTTCCTAAGTGCTATAGATGCGGTGAGATGGGTCATCACGTCAATGAGTGTAAGAGCAATGCGAAGAAGTGCTACAAGTGTGGTAAGACAGGACATCTGGTCGCTAATTGCACTGAGAAGGTGGTGATTTGCTTCAATTGCGAAGAACCTGGTCATATCAGTACTCATTGCCAGAAACTATAGCAAGTTGCAACTGGAGGCAAAGTGTTCGCTCTGTCAGAAACTCAGACTTCCAGTGAGGACAGGTTGATCAGAGGTATATGTTACATTAATAATACGCCTTTGATTGCTATTATTAATACTGGTGCTACTCATTGCTTTATTTCTGATGATTGTGTGAAAAGGCTAGGCCTTAGTGTATCTATGATGAAGGGAGAAATGGTTATCGAAACTCCTGCTAAGGGATCGGTGGATACTTCTCTTGTTTGCTTAAATTGTCCTTTGAGAATCTTTGATAGGGATTTCGGTGTGGATCTCAATTGCTTGCCGCTGAGGAATCTCGATGTTATCTTGGGAATGAACTAGTTGATGTTTAACCATGTCCAGATCAATTGTTTTAATAAATCGGTGTGGTTTCCTACTCATGGTGATGAGGATGGGGCTGATTTTTTATCTATGGAAGAGTTGAAGGATATTTTAGAAGATGACACTCAGGTGTTTGCGATGTTCGTATCGCTATCTGTTGACAGCCAAGCTGTGATAGATGAAGTGTAGGTGGTACAAGAGTTTCCAGAAGTATTTTCGGAAGATATTTCAGATGTACCACCAGAAAGAGAAGTGGAGTTTGCTATTGATCTTGTCCCTGGTACCAGACCTATTTCTATGGAACCATACAGGATGTCGGCTTCAAAATTAGCAGAGTTGAAGAAAGAACTAGAAGACTTGTTGGAAAAGAAGTTTGTAAGACCGAGTGTGTCGTCTTGGGGAGCTCCGGTATTGTTAGTAAAGAAGAAAGATAGTAGTATAAGATTGTGTATAGATTACCGACCGTTGAACAAAGTGACGATTAAGAACAAGTATCCACTTCCCAAAATAGATGATTCGATGGATCAACTGCTAGGTGCTCGGTGTTCAGCAAGATAGACTTGAGGTCGGGTTATCATCAAATAAAATTAAAAGATGAAGATATTCAGAAGACCGCTTTCAGGACTCGTTATGGACATTATGAATACTTGGTGATGCCTTTTGGTGTTTCTAATGCACCAGGTGTATTTATGGAGTATATGAATTGGATTTTTCATAACTACTTAGATCAGTTTGTTGTAGTTTTCATTGATGACATCCTGGTCTATTCTTAGTCAGAAAAAGAACATGAGAAGCATTTGAGGTTTGTGTTGTAGGTTCTGAAGGAGAAGAAGATTTATGCTAAGATATCGAAGTGTGAGTTCTGGTTGAAGGAGGTTAGTTTCCTCGGTCATGTTATTTCAGGTAATGGTATTGCAGTGGATCCTTCTAAGGTAGATGCAGTTCTACAATGGGAAACACCGAAGTCAGTTACTGAAATTCAAAGCTTTTTGAGGTTGGCTGGTTACTACCGCATATTCATTGAAAGTTTTTCCAAGTTAGCACTTGTAACACCCCATTTTAATTTATTTAATCGTCGTGTGTTATTTCTTTTGTTTGGCCTTGTTTAGGGTGTGTGTAGTTGAGTGCGTAGGTGTAGGATCCTTAACGGAACGGGAAAAATAGAGATGTTGGAATAATATTAAGTAGTAATGAATAATGTGGGGCATATCCAATAATATTAGTATGTAACATATTATTATTATTATTATTATTATTATTATGATTATGCTTATTAATATTACTATTAATATTGTTATTATTAATTAAAATCAGAATTTTAGTAATAATATAGTTAGTGTTAGTAAAATAAGGTAAAAAAGAGAATTAAGAAAAGTGGGTCATAATCACATTTCCACCAAGAGAAAGTTGGAGAAGAAGAAGCTAAGCTTGGCATCATCAATTTTCAAAAGAATTTAATCGAGAATTCGAGGTAAGAGGGGAGAATGGATTTCAATATGGGTGTTGATAACATGAGAGGGTAGTGAGGGATCTTTCCCCTCATAGGAATTTTATGTATAAATTCTGTTGTTGTGGATTTGTGGTTTTATGATTGAAATTGTGATGAAAAGTGTGTAAATTGATCCATTCTGTCATGATATGTGTAATACATTATGTTGTTGCTGCTATGTGATTGCTGGTGTTGCAAATTTGGGTGCTAAAATTGATCAGAATTGGACTGGTGTGGAAACAGAAAATTCTGGGTATTCGCTGCCCATACGCGTAATGGGCAAGGCGTTACGCGTATGGCAAGGGCGATACGAAGGCATTACGCGTATGGAACCCATTTTTACACGGCCCTCTGCTGAAACGTGTAATGGTACGCGTAGAGGGCAAGGCATTACGCATATGGAATTAAAATGGAAGTAAAGGGAATCAAGATGGAATTTTTTAGAGAAATCAGCCTCTGCCCGTATGCGTAACCCTCTGGGCAATACGCGTATGGCAAGCGGTAGAATTGGGCAATACGCGTATGGGTGTGGGTAGTACGCGTATGACCAGCGATAGTGCAGAATTTTGCCGTTTCACGATTTCTTTCCCCATTTCGCGTCCGATGCGGTTCCTTTTTGGTCTGAGAGGTTGGGATAGGTGTCAGAACTTGTTGAATTTAGGAATGGTAGTAAAAATTATTTAAAATGGAATTTGGATGGATTAGTTAGATAATTAACTAATTAAGGCCACGTGAGGTATTTTCCTTAATTGTGTGTATTATGACAAATTGATTTAACAGTTGTGGTAATACTAGTGTGTATTACGGTGAGTATGTATCTCACGTGTGATCATGAGGATCGTGAAGATGTATAATTGTTATTATACATGTGTTTTGTGTGTAATTTGTGTCATGCATTTCATGATGTGTCTGGTGGAGACAGCTAGGTGGGAATCTATGATGGGTGCCTAGTATTGTCCGGACTATAATGTGGAGTTGTATAGAGATAAATCATTGCTCAGTGGGAGTGTATGTGATTTATCCGGATTCTTTTATGAATCGGGTTCAATTGAATGAACCATGTTGTGTGGTACCACTTGCATTGCATTGTGTCATTGAGTCACATTGCGTTATTATGTCTTTGTTTGATTATAATTGAAGTGCCGTGAATGGGTGCATATTATGTGTGATTGCTTGATTTCTACTCCTTAGCATGTATTTTACACCGCTAATTATTGAATGTAGTTCTCGCCCCTTTGTTGTTTCTTGTGCTTGTGCTTCTTGGGAAATACAGATAATCCAGGTACTTGAGTAGTGCATGGAGTGCGTGTTGCCTGATCGAGTCTTAGGAGTCGCTCTGATACGTAACACGGGATAATGGGCATTTTATCTTTTGTTGTTCTTTTGTTTATTGTGTTATGTATCATTACTCACTTTAAAACATGGTGAACCACGAGTTTATGTGGACCATGGTTTTGTTGGCATATGGCCATGATTTTGGATGTAATATGTTATTCCGTTGTTTTAACTTATTTTGAAAAAACAAAAAGTGAATGATGTAAATAGAAAAAAGAAAAATTAGGTTATGTTTTTCATGGTGTGACATCCCAATTGTAAGGGAACTCTGATTATTTTTGTATTATTTGTATATTTTTGTCGACTTGGGAAATTGGGGTGTTACAACACTTCCGCTAACTCAGCTGACCTGCAAAGGTAAGCCGTTCATATGGGATATTCATTGTGAGAAGAGCTTCGTAGAGTTGAAGAAGAGGTTGACTACAGCTCCGGTTTTGGTTTTGCCTGAGACAAATGAACCTTTTGAAGTATATTGCGAAGCGTCATTGATGGGTTTGGGAGGTGTGTTGATGCAAGATGGAAAAATTGTGGCTTATGCTTCCCGACAGTTGAGGATTCATGAGAGGAACTATCCTACTCATGACTTAGAGTTAGCAGCATTAGTGTTTGTATTGAAAATCTGGAGACATTATTTGTATGGTTCAAGGTTCGAAGTGTTTAGTGACCATAAAATTATGGGGTACTTGTTTGATCAGAAGGAATTAAATATGAGGCAGCGTAGATGGTTAGAATTCTTGAAAGACTATGATTTCGGCTTGAACTATTATCCCGGTAAAGCGAATGCCATGGCTGATGCTTTAAGTAAGAAGTTGTTGCACATGTCAACAATGATGGTTAGAGAGTTGGAGCTTGTGGAACAATTTAGAGACATGAGTTTAGTTTGTGAATTAGCACATCAGAGTGTGAAGTTGGGGATGCTAACAGTCAACAATGATTTTATTACTAAGATTAAAGATAATAAAAAACTGGATATGAAATTGGTGGACTTTATGGCTGTAGATGATCAAGCTGCAGAGAATGATTTCAAAGTAGAGGAACAAGGTGTGTTGAGATTCAAGAATATAATTTGTATTCCCGATAATGCAGAAGTTGGCGGAGATCTACATCCGTGTAATTGTTAAGTTGCATGGAATTCCGTTGAGCATTGTGTCGGATAGAGATCCGAGGTTCACTTCTAGATTTAGGGAGAGTTTACAAGGGGCGTTGGGTACTAAACTGAGGTTGAGTTCGACTTATCATCCATAGACGGATGGTCAGACAGAGAGGACTATTCAGTCGTTAGAAGATCTGTTAAGGACTTGTGTTCTAGAACAAGGAGGCATTTGGGATAGTCACTTGCCGCTGATTGAATTCACTTATAACAACAGTTTTCATTCTAGTATTGGGATGCCACCTTTTGAAGCGTTGTATGGTTGGAGATGCAGGGCGCCTTTGTGTTGGTATGAATCCGATGAAAGTGTGGTGCTTGGACCTGAATTAGTCCAACAAACTACGGAAAAAGTGAAACTAATTCGAGAACAAATGAAAGCTTCTCAGAGTAGACAGAAAAGCTAACATGACAAAAGGAGAAAGGATCTTGAGTTCCAAGAAAGGGACCATGTATTCTTGAGAGTCACTCCGGTGACAGGTGTTGGATGTGCCTTGAAGTTGAAGAGGCTCACCCCTCGGTTTATCGGTCCATATGAGATATTCGGGAGGGTATGAGCTATGCGTATAGAGTGGCATTGCCACCAAGTTTGTCCAATTTGCATGATGTATTTCATGTTTCGCAGTTGCGGAAGTACATTTCAGATTCGTCGCATGTGATTTCGATGGACGATGTGCAAGTAAGGGATAACCTTATTATGGGGGCAAGAGGTGAAATAGTTGTGAAGCAAGGAGATTGCTCTCATGAAGGTCGTGTGGGGAGGCGCTGTCAGAGGAAATGTAACTTGGGAATTGGAGAGCAGGATGCGAGAGTCGTATCCTGAGTTATTTGCGTCAGGTAATTTTCGAGGACGAAAATATTCTAAGTGGGGGAGAGTTGTAACACTCCGTTTTATTTTAAATTATTTTTTGTAATTTAATTTCGTGAAGTTGTTTTTTTAAATGTGATTATGTGTGCTTTGTTGTGTTTGGGGTACCCTGCGGTAGGGGGTAGTGACCTTAATCTTAATGACCTCAAGGGTGAGGGGTATGTGGCTAATTTTGTAGAAATGGGTGGTGTGGTGAGAATGATTAATAAAGTAATATTAGTAATAATTGAGTAATATTATTACGAGATATTGTTAGTATAATTTAAGGTGTAAAATTATTAGTAATAATAATATTGGAATAATAATAATAATAATAATAATAATAATAATAATAATAATAATAATAATTGATCGTACCTGGATCAGAAGTGATAGTTGCCAACGGCGTCTGGAACGGCAGCTCTGTTGAGGATGAGAGACGGCGGGGGGTGTACCTGCAAGGTACTCCGACGCTCAAGTGAGAGAGTGTACAGAATATTAGCAAATACAGAAGGTGAGAATGGTAGGAAGAAAGTGTCTAACCTGACCCTCTCAAATGAGAGGATATTTATAGAGAGCCCCCAGCGCGGGGCCAACGGTTACCTGCAATGGGCTGGACCAACTAGGCTCACTCCAAGTAACTGTTAGGGCTTACGTGTAGTAGTGAAGACCAGCACGTGGTCTTCGCCCTAGAGTAACTGCTCCTAGATTTCCGGAAGTAGGGCAGACCGAATCTTTTGGAAGTGGGAGGTTACTTGGAACGTGTCCACGTGGGGTGGACCGTTGGGTGCTCCTCGGGGAGGAGCCTTATGTGTCGAGGAGATGTGAAGCCCGTAGGAAAAGCAGGCCTCGCGGGGAGGGAAGGGATAGTGTCCGTCGAGGAGGGACGCGTAGCATGCTCGCGGGGGGGAAGCTATCTTGTCGAGGAGTCGCATCTCAGCGGGGTGGGACGTCCTCGACTCCTATTGTCCCACGTGCTCGACACTACCTGAGTGCCCGGCGAGACCGTGGCTAGCACGTGGCAGTCGCGTGTCCGCAGAAGGACCTTACCTTATTGGGCCTCCCCAGGTAGTATGGGTTGGGCCTGCTCGACTGCTGGGCAGCCTCGGCCCAGTCCAGAACAGGAGCCCCCCAAGTCGTTGCTCTGAGGTGTCAGAGTAATGACTTAAGGCTTACTGGCATGTCGGGGATACGCCAAGAGAGGAACCGAGGAGACCATTCTCGTGGTCGACATCCGTACAGCCGCACATAAGTCGGGTGTCATTCAGTCGTGTTTGGTCGGCACGCTGGGGAGATGAGGAGTTTCAGATTCAAAGCGTTGGGGAAAGCTGGAACGACACGCGTGGGAAGACGCGCAGCTGCATGCGTGCCACGTGTCGCCTGTCATTATTACCTAGGGAGGCTAGGGCGGCTGGCTAGGGTAGTGCACTTGAGTGCCCTATGCCCCTCGAGTTCCGCGAGAATCGCTTATAAAAAGCCGCTCTCCTCGTTCATTTTCACTTTTCTGCTTCTCTCTCAAGAATCCCTCTCCTTCTCTCTCTACCCTCTCTAGTTGTCGTTCGCCGCCGTCAACCGCCGGACACTCCATGCCGGAAACCTAGTCTCTCCTACAACAATCGTTCGCCGCCGTAAAGCCGCCGGAAACTCCGTGCCGGAACCCTAAACCGCTACTCACAAGGTACTTGCTTCGAAATTGATCTTTTCCTTACATTTCTCTTTAATTTCATCTAGTATATGGCATTTCCTTGATGAACTGATGATGTTCTCATGAGAAATGAGAGGATTCCTGGCGAATACGGCGGGAATCTTTAGTTGTTGAGAGAGGGGGTGCTAAGAACTTCACCCGCTCTGGTTGAATATTTCGGGGACTAGGGATGAACATGTCGGGGACCCGTTGAATGTCTCGGGGTCCTTAATAGTTACTCTTTTCCTTAGCGTCACGGGGACACGAGGCAGAATCTTCCAGGGAGGCGATGAGTTCCCCGACGAACGTGTCGATCCTCAGCCGGTTATTTCGGGGAACCGAGAGAGCCTTGCCCCTTCCTCGCTCGTTCGCTTGAACAGCGGTGGAGGGGTGAATTTGATACGACCCATCGAATTCACCGTTTCCTTCTGCTTTTCAGGTAAATGGACGATTTTCCTGCGAAGGTGGCCGTAGGATCATTCGAAGAAGACGAGGACCAACCCGAATCCCCCATGGCCCACATGGATTTCACGCATGAGCGCCCGCTCGAAGAGTGGGTCTGTAAAGAAGCCCTGGAGATGTCGTCTATCTTTGTCTACAAAGACGTGGACGACGCGTTCTGCACCGTCGAACATAGGCTCATCGGGTCTGACAAATCTTGGAAAGTTTTCCGTCCAGAGGAGCATCATCGGATATGCTCGCCTTACCGGGGAATGCGCATCCCGTTATATGAATTCATGTTCGACAAGGCGGCGTGGAGGCTGCCCTTCACAGATTTACAAGAGGGAATCTTCTCTTGGTTGAAGCTGGCCCCCTCGCAAATTCATCCGAACTCCCTGGCTTTTATCCGGGCCTTTGAGCTCGTCTGTAAGTATTTAAAAATCGTCACGACGGCGTCCCTCTTTTTTCGGATATTCCATCTACAGAGGTCGTCAGCCGGTGGACGACATGGATGGGTGTCCTTCAAGCAGAGCAATGCTCTGTTCCATACATATTTAGATTCCATCCGGGACTTCAAGTTCCGCTATTATTTCGTGAAGCCGGTCACCATCGGGGCCGTATACTCGTTGTACTGGAAAGTCACTCGTGAGGTCGACGGTGTCTCCGAGGAGGTTCTAGAGCCGAGGTTCCCCTTATACTGGACGGAGGAACACTTCAAAAAAGGGGTCGAAAAATACAAGGTGAAGCATAATCAGTTGGAAGCCTATGAGCGGGAAGCTTACGATAAGATCGTCGCATTAGTCGCGAGCTTCAACGAGGGTCAGCACGAAACACTGGACGGCCAACCTATAATGGGAGCAGACGGGCAGGTGAAGAAACAACGTCGTCTGATTAATACCCACGTTCTGCTCGAGACCTTCTCCGACGAAGAGGCCCTCGAGTTGTTAGGTGGTGAAACCATCCACGATCCAAGCTTTCCTCGCATCTGTATTCTTTTCATTCTTTGCCTTTCTAACATTTGCTTTCTTTTTGCAGGAAAAATGGTCGGAGCCGAGGAGAGATTCAAGAAATTGAAGGCGAAGAGGGCTAGGGAAGAGCAAGCCCGGGGAGAGGCGTTCCGTTCAAAAGGTCAAGATGTCGCTCCTTCCGGGGCCATGCCTGAGGGTGCTTCCTCGGCCGTTATGCCCGAAGGTTCCAGTCAGTCTCAGCCCGCTGCCACTGTGTCGGGGATTTCAGAGAGGCGGACACCTCCTGTTGGGATCCAGTCTCTGGGTACCTAAGGGACGCCGAAACGACAACGGATTTCGAGCGTTGAGGTCGTCGACCTGGGACACGACGACAGTCCCCTGCCTCCTTCCAGCTTTAATCTTCCACCGTGCCATCAAAAGCCTCGCTTCTTCTCCGAAGTTATATATCCTCGTGTCCCTTCCTCCGAAGTCCAAATCGTGCTGGGAGCAGCCGCGGAAGCGAGGAGGAAGACGATCTTTGAGGACCTGTCTGCGGTCATGCGGCTTTGCTCAACTGCCATCGTCTTGAACGATGAGACTCGCCCCGCTGCTGAGCTCTCTCAACTGCAGGAGAAGCTCGAGAAGCTGGATGCTGAGATGCTCGACATGCGCGAGGAGTTAAAGGATTGTAGGGACCTGAACAAAGAACAAAGCGAGCAGCAGCAGCGGGCTGAGGCCAAGCTGAAGAAAGTCGAGGAAAAGGAGAAAGGCCACCTTGCCCGAATCACCGAGCTAGAGGTGGAGGATAAGCGGCTTAAAGAGGGGATCACTGAGTTGGAGGATGCTGTGCGGCCGGCCGAAGGCGAAACCGAGGAGGACAGGCTCCTAACCACTTGAGTAGCGCTGGTGGCTCAACTCAGGAAACTCGAGCAGGATCTCCGGCTATCTGAGGACGATGCTCTTGAAACTGCGGGCATAGGGTTCCAGAATGCGGTGGCGCAGCTTCGGGTCCTAAACCCCGACCTGGTGACCGATGGGGCAGATGCTGATTTTGAGGTGGTCGACGGCCGGATAGTGCCGTCGCGGCAAGGAGGAGACACCAACGAGGGAGGTGGTCCGGACGCCACTGAGACTGTCGCGGAGTGGGGATATAGTTTGTTTGGCCTGCGTGCCATTTTTTTTTGCCCGGCATATGGGTTTATTTGATGTACTATTAGCACAATGGCTATTTTCGCCCGGCTTGTGGGCTTGTATTCGTAACATTTTTGTACTAAGGGTTTTTCCCGATTTTCATACTTCGTTATGCCTCTTTATTAATTTTGCTTGTGTGTGATATTTTATGCATTACTTATTTTTGTCTAAGTAGTTGAGATCACTGGCGCCTTGGGCGTTTGCTCGACTCTGATGATGCTCGACTACGAAGAGTGCTTAGCCGAGCGGTCAGGGGTTGTACTCCGACCTTCGACGAGGCTAAGAAAGCGGTCGATGTCTTAGCTTCGTGGCGTGAACTTCCCATCGCGAGCTGGGTGTTCCGCCTATTTGGTACATCGATGACGGAGCTCGGTTGAGGTCTCCTCGCCGGGCCAAAAAGTCTCACGCACACACTCCGTGGTTTTCGGCCATCGTGTGTTATATAGAGGTGTCGCGCATGTACCGTTGCACGCCCCCGTGTTCGCGACGTTGTATTGTCCCGGGCAGTGTCTAACTGTAGTATTGCTTGAGTTTCTCAGCGTTCCATGGTCGAGCAAGTTGTTCACCGTGGAGGTTCTCGAGGTAATAGGCACCCGTCCCCGTCTTCGCGGTGACGCGGTATGAGCCCTCCCAGTTTGCGGCCAGCTTTCCTTCGCGTGAATCTTTTTGATTTCTTCGTAGGATAAGGCTACCTACTTGGAAGTCTCATTTGATAACTTTGTCATTATAACGCAGAGTTATTTTTTGTTTTAAAGAGGCTTCTTGGAGGGAAGCGCCGGTCCTTATCTCTTCGACAAGGTCGAGTTCCTCTCGCAGGGCTTCGTTGTTCGTTTCTTCGTCGAGGGGAGCCTCTGTCCTCCTCGAGGGTTCTCTGATCTCCACGGGGATAACCGCTTCGGTCCCGTACGTTAGGCGAAACGGGGTCTCCCCGGTCGTGGAGTGTGGGGTTGTCCGATACGCCCAGAGGACGCTATGCAATTCCTCGACCCACCGTTGTTTGGCCTCACGGAGTCGTCGCTTCAGTCCCCGGAGTATCACTCTGTTCGCTGCTTCAGCCTGCCCGTTGGTTTGGGGGTGTTCGACCGACGTGAAGTGCTGTTTTGTGCCCAATTTGGCGACGAAGTCCTGGAAGTTCCTGTCGGTGAACTGTGTCCCGTTGTCCGTGACAATGGCTTGGGGAACCTCGAATCGGGCAAGGATGTTTCTCTTGTAGAAACAGAGTATGTTGAAAGCAGTGATTTTGGCCAGTGCCTCGGCCTCAATCCACTTCGTGAAGTAATCCACTCCGACTATGAGGTACTTGTTTTAGTACGACCCCACAACGAAAGGTCCGAGGATATCCATTCCCCACCACGCAAATGGCCACGGGGACGACAATGACTTAAGCTAGTTTGGAGGAGTGAGGTGCATGTCTCCGTGTCTTTGGCAGCGGTCACATCTCTTAACGTGCTCCTTCGCATCATGTTGCATAGTGGGCCAATAATACCCTGCTCGGAGTGCTTTTCGGGCTAGGGATCTTCCGCCGAGGTGCTGGGCGTTGATTCCTTCGTGGATTTCTTGGAGGATCCCCGAAACTTTGCCTTCTTCGACACACCAGAGTAAGGGAATGGAGAATCCTCGACGGTATAGTTTACCTTCGACGACGGTATACGCACATGCCCGCTTCTTGACTATCCCCGCTTCTTTAGGATCGTCAGGCAGTTTGCCCGTCGTCAAGTATTCTTGAACTGGGGTCATCCAATAGTTTGCGTCTCCGATTGCGTTGACTTCCGTGGTCGGTGCGGTTTTGGTTATGCTTGGTTGGGTCAGTATCTCTTGGATAACTAATTTGTTCCCTCCTTTTTTTCTTAGTGCTCGCAAGTTTGGAAAGCACGTCTGCCCGAGTGTTGTGCTCGCGCGGGATGTGAGCTACTTTCGCAGAGATAAATTTCTTCAACTTTTCTTGCACCAAGGTGAGGTACTCGATGAGACTGTCGTTTTTGGCCTGTAATTTCCCCGAACCTGCGATGCCACGAGCTGGGAGTCTGTAAAGATTTTGATCTCCTTTGCGTCGAGGTCTTCCGCAAGTCGAAGTCCCGCGAGGAAGGCCTCGTATTCGGCTTGGTTGTTTGATGTCTTGAATGACAGTTCAAGGGAGACCTCTATCAGGATGCCCTGCTCGTTTTCCAGGATAATGCCCGCTCCGTTTCCCTTCGCACTGGAGGCCCCGTCGACATAAATCGTCCATTTCTGGGAGCCATTGGTCGAGGACTCAGGGACGGTCATTTCCGCTACGAAGTCGGCCAGTACTTGGGCTTTCAGGGATTTTCTTCCTTCTTATCGAATGTCGAACTCGAATAGTTCGAGAGACCACCGGAGCATTCTCCCCGCCATATCTGGCCGACTGAGGAGCTGTCTGATGGGCTGCTCTGTTCTTACCACGATTGTGTGGGCCAGGAAGTAATGACGTAATCTTCGGGCTGCAGATACGAGGGCCAAGGCGACCTTTTCAATCTGTTGGTATCTGAGCTCGGGGCCCTGAAGAGCTCTGCTCGTGAAATAAATCGGCTTCTGACCGTCGGGGGTCTCCCGTATAAGGATAGCGCTCACCGCTTCGCAGGAGACGGCTAGGTATAAGAAAAGTGTTTCCCCGGTATCTGGTCAGGATAAGACCGGGGGTTGTGACAAGACTTGTTTTAGATGGAGGAGGGCTTGTTCGCATTCTTCACTCCATTCAAAAGTCGCCTTCTGCCTGAGGAGCTTAAAAAAAGGGGAGAGCGTACTGAGCGGATTTGGCCACGAAACTGGAAAGAGCAGTCAGCATTCCGTTGAGTGACTGGATAAACTTCTTCGAGTTCGGGGTAGGGATTTCGAAGAATGCCCTACATTTGTCGGGGTTCGCTTCGATTCCCTTTTCTGTGAGGTAAAAGCCGAGGAACTTCCCCGCGCGAACACCGAAGGTGCACTTGTCGGGGTTGAACCTCATGCGACATTTCCTCGCCGTGTCGAACACTCTCTGGAGATGAGCAGCATGGTCGACTTCTTCCACAGATTTGACGATCATGTCGTCCATGTAGACCTCGAGTACGTCGCCGATGTTTGCCCGGAAGACCTTGTTCATCATCCGTTGGTAGGTGGCGCCCGCATTTTTCAAGCCGAAGGGCATTACGTTATAGTAGTAGTTGCCCGACTCGGTCATGAAAGTGGTGTACCGCTTGTCGGCCTCGTCCATGGGGATTTGGTTGTACCCCGAATAGGCATCCATAAAGGATAGTAATTTAAATCCTGCAGAATTATCGGCTAGTTGGTCGATGTTAGGTAAGGGATAAGAGTCTTTCGGGCATGCCCGGTTAAGATCCGTGTAGTCAACGCACATCCTCCATTTTCCATTATTTTTCTTAACGAGTACAACATTTGAAAGCCAAGTAGTGTACTTGGCCTCAGAAATAAAGTTTGCCTCTAGGAGGTCTTTTACAGCTTTTTCAGCAGCCTCCATTTTTTCCGGAGACTGCCTACGCCTACGCTGAGCTACAGCCCTAGCGGCCGGATCTATGGTCAGCTGATGACAAGCTACTTCAGGGTCCAGTCCGGGCATCTCTGCAGCACTCCAGGCGAACAGATCTGCATTTCCTTGGAGGCATGCCTTCAATTGCCTCTTCGCCAGGTCGGGGAGTCCAGAGCCAATCTTCACGCTTCGGTCAGGGTTGTCGCCAAGTGGAACTAGCTCAAAATCTCCGTCTGGGACGGGGCGCGTTGGGTGGAGAGGCTGTCCGTTGACCTTAACCGGGAGGTCTTCGCCTGCGGCTTCTTCCTGTTCCCCGAGAAATCTGCTGTCAAGGTCGACCACACTGACCGGCGGGAGCGGAGCCTGCACGACGTCTGGAGGTGTCTCAGCCTGAGTCTTAGCTTTGGTGTCGCCGACGACACTCAGACCCCTGATCGCCGCGTCGAAACACCTTCTGGCCGCGTTGATGTCTCCGTGGAGAGTGACCACACGTCCGCGCTTCGTGTAGTACTTCATCTTCAGGTGGATCGTTGATGGTACGGCCGTCTGTTCCGCCAACGTGGTCCTCCCCATTATACAGTTGTAGAGGGACGGGCAGTCCACCACCAAGAAACGCGTCTTCACCTGTCGAGCAGTTTCCTCAATCCCGAAGGTGACCATCAATTCCACGAAACCCCACGGTCTGGTGGTCGCGCCGTTGAAACCTTGTAGGTCTGATCCTACGTACGGGGGCAAGTGTTGCTTGGTCAGGTGGAGGGTCTCGAAAAGGTGGACGTACATGATGTCCACCGAGCTCCCCTGGTCGACCAAAATTCTGTGGACGTCAAAGTTGGCCATCTGTGCCCGGATCAGGAGGGGGATGTTGGCGTTCGGCGCCCCGCCGGGAAGTTCCTCGAGGTAGAAGGTAATCAGATTTGATCTTCCTTTAACCCTCTCGAGGGTAGGAGCTCGAGGAGTTGTTGCTTTCAGCTCGTCAAACTTCCTCTTTATTGACCCCACGGTCAAGCGGTCCGGGGGTCCGCCCGATATAACCAGGGCTTGGGGGAAAGACTCCCAGGTGCTACGAGCACTTATCGGTCCTCTATCGGGAAGTTGTTCCACATGTTTCGGACAGCTTCGGGGCTGTCGAGCTCTCCAGAAAAACCGAAGTCTTCAGGCCACGTGATGCTCAACGCGACCTGCAACGATCCGTTGTCGGGAGAGGGAGTTGACTCCTCGACATTCTAGGCCTCCTGGCCGCTGGGGCGGGGGGCCTCTTGCTGCTTGACGTACTTCTTCAGGTACCCTTCTTTAATCAGCGTCTCGATGGCGTCTTTGAGGTGGAAGCAATCTTCAGTAACGTGCCCGTGACTGCGATGGAACCGGCAGTACTTGGACTTGTCAGTGTTTGGTTTGGAAGCCGTCGGTTTCGGGAAGCGGATTCCCCCTTTGACGAACTCCGAATTGGCACATTCGCTGAAAATGCGTGAGCGGGACACGTTCAGTGGTGTGTAATCATTGAAAAGGCCAGACGGTCCCCGTGATTCACGGGGCTTTTTGGTCTGGGCCTCTTTCTTTCTTTCCCCGCCTCGCCTGGGTAGAGGGGAGTCTCCTCTTCTCCTGTCTCCACCTCGCCTAGGTGGAAGGGAGTCTTCTTCCTTGTTGCCGCGGGGGCCTTCTCTGCGCCTCGAGTCGAGGGCAATTTGTGCAGCCTCAGCTTCCTCGAACTCAATATGTGACTAAGCCCTCTCGAGGAGGCCTTCAAAGCTGCGGGGACGGTGCAGCCCGACGGATTCTGCGAACTTGGATCCTATCCTCAAACCCTTGATGATGAGATACATTTTGATGTGGTCGGTCACGTGGATCTCGACTGCCTCTTTGTTGAACCTCTCTATGTAGCTTCGGAGAGGTTCATCCTTCCCCTGAAAGATGGCTTCTAGGGAGGCTATCGTCTTCGGATGTCGACGAGACGCCGTAAAGTGTTTTCGAAAGCGCTCCCTCAGGACCCTCCACGACGTAATTGACTCAGAAGCTAGGTTTTTATACCAAGCCATGGCCACTTTTCGAAGAGTCGTAGGGAATAGTCGACATTTGATGGCGCCGGAGACGTTCCTGAAATCGAGCAGAGCTTCGAAGCTCTCGACGTGGTCATCAGGATCGGATGTCCCGTCATAGGTTCCTAAGGATGGGGGTCTCTCCAGTCCCTTAGGGATAGGGGCGTCCATGATGTGCCTGGCCAGAGGGGTCCGGTAGTCGTCGTCCTCGCTGGCTCCCGGAGACACAGAGGGGGATTGTCGTCCATGAACATAATGATGTCTCGGGGAGTGGTCCCTTGGGCGTCCTCTCGATTCCTCGGTTTCTGTCTTGCTCCTTTTATTTTTGAGGACCGAACTGGTCCCTTCGTTGGCGGGGAGCGGTGGCGTTTCTGAGGTTGTTCCGGCTGGGGACGCTCTAAGCGTGGCCTGCGACTTCTGGGAACCGGGGAAGGACTGCGCGATGCCTCCGGGGATGGTGAACGTCTTGGAAATGGTGGTGGTCGGTGCATTCGCGGGGAAGATCGACCACGACTTTTCTCCAGCGCCTCGATCCGGATGTTCTGGTTGAAGATCATCTGGTTGGTCTGATTGACCAACGCAAACAGGGCGGCGGTGCTTGGGTCCGCATTCGGCGGCGGGTCCACGGGCTGGAAGATGGGCTAGAGGGCAGTTTCCTGTCCGTCTTGGTGAGCTGTTTTGTACTCCACTTCGTCGGAAGAAGGGGAGGCGGTAAGTCCGTCTCTGGCGTCGTTCTCCACGACGGGTCGGGCAGAGTTGTTGTCGACGTGGTTGCCAGTGCTGAGCTGTGCAATAACGTTGTCTAGAGCTTGATTCGCCGACGGGTTGGCCATGATGGTTGTTGGACGGAGAAAGCTTTGGTTTGTCGAACAGAAAAACGGGGAAGCTTATGTTTTTCCCACAGACGGCGCCACTGATCGTACCTGGATCAGACAGTGATAATGGCCAACGGCATCTGGAACGGCAACTCTGTTGAGGATGAGAGACGGCCGGGGGGTGTACCTGCAAGGTACTCCGACGCTCAAGTGAGAGAGTGTACAGAATATTAGCAAATACAGAAGGTGAGAATGGTAGGAAGAAAGTGTCTAACCTGACCCTCTTAAATGAGAGGGTATTTATAGAGAGCCCCCAGCGCGGGGCCAACGGTTACCTGCAATGGGCTGGACCAACTAGGCCCACTCCAAGTAACTGCTAGGGCTTACGTGTAGTAGTGAAGACCAGCACGTGGTCTTCGCCCTAGAGTAACTGCTCCTAGATTTCCGGAAGTAGGGCAGACCGAATCTTTCGGAAGTGGGAGGTTACTTGGAACGTGTCCACGTGGGGTGGACCGTTGGGTGCTCCTCGAGGAGGAGCCTTATGTGTCGAGGAGATGTGAAGCCCGTAGGAAAGGCAGGCCTCGCGGGGAGGGATAGTGTCCGTCGAGGAGGGACGCGTAGCATGCTCGCGGGGGAGAAGTTATCTTGTCGAGGAGTCGCATCTCAGCGGGGTGGGACGTCCTCGACTCCTATTGTCCCACGTGCCCGACACTACCTGAGTGCCCGGCGAGACCGTGGCTAGCACGTGGCAGTCGCGTGTCGGCAGAAGGACCTTACCTTATTGGGCCTCCCCAGGCAGTATGGGTTGGGCCTGTTCGACTGCTGGGCAGCCTCGGCCCAGTCCAGAACAATAATAATAATAATAATAATAATAATAATAAAATAAGAATATTAAGGTGAAAATAAGATTAATGGGCAGAATTGGCAATTGGGAGAATGTTGAGGACATAATAGAGAGTTAGAGGAGTAAGTGAGGGCATAAGAGGCAAACCATAGAAAGGGTCCTAGGGTTAAACAAGTAAAACAAGGAAAGAGAAGGCATTTTGTATGATCGTAACATTTGAGAAGAATGGAAGAAAGGCTAGGGTTGAAGAAGAAGAATAGGGAACCACCATTTGTGAAGGTTTAGAAAACTCAATTACAAGGTAAGGGTGAGGTTCTGATTTTTTAAGGGATATTATGATGAATAGTGGGTAATTGGTGTTAATTATGAATGATTTGAGGAATGGTAGATTTAGGGTTCAGATTGTTGTTAATTATTGTTGATTATAATGATTATTGATGAAATTGATGAACTCATTGATCTTGATGTTGTATGATTATGTTTCATTGTGTTGGGTTGTTGATGATAATGATTTTGCAGTATTTTATTTGTTGACCATGTGGTTTATGAATCATGTGTTGAATATATGAACTGATGATTACATGATGTATGTATGATGTTAAGACCTCTAAAAAGGTGTTGCAGACTATTATAAATGTTACATAATGGTAGTATTTCGAATTCTGGGACAGGAACTTTTTACGGAATCGAATTCGGAGGTCTGGCAGGCCTCCAAACTGCAAAAATCACACTTTTATGGTTTGATGTCCTGGAGAGTTCGCGATGCGAACTATAGCTCGCGAACCGAGCAGTAGCAAACCTGCAGCGAAAGTCCATGATTTACATTCTATAATGAGCTCATAAAAGCGAGGGTAGCGAGCAGTAGCGAGAGTCATGATGTGAGTTGTATTTCGCGTAGCGAATGTCGCGAAGCGAGTAGTAGCGAACCTGTAGCGAGTGATGACAGAATGAACGTAACTTTTGATCCGTAAGCCTATTTGAGGCGCCGTTCGAAGCAACGTGAAGCCGAGGGCACATAATTTCATTTTATGTGGGTTGTAGAACCTGAGAAGTAATATTTTGTTGTTGGGTATGATTGAGGTTATGTTATAATGTTGTGTGGTATAATGCATTACTTCGAATGTGATTATTTTTAGTTGTTATGATTGCATAAAAGATGCATATATTGTATGAAATATATTTTTATGTTTGTTGTCCAATTTGGGCGGTGTACAATAACCATGATGGTGGATTATTATGCACAATGATGTTATTGTTGTTGTATGCATAAATAGTCACATTGCATACATTTGTGGACAATGGTCTGTGGTTGTTGAGCCTAAAATCCCATTGTGTGGATTGGGTCGGCAGCTGATTCCGCAGGTGATGGGTCAGTGAGTGGTTCTGATCCTAGGAGGTGGAGATCGGAATAGTGAACCTGAGTGTTCACGAAAATTGGTATCGCATGCATATGCATTGCGTCAGGTTGTGGGTCTCATTGCATTATATATGTTGCTATGTTGCTAAATATGTGGTTTTGTGTGATTAATTGGACTTGCTGCTACTTGATTCTATGTTGGTTGGGGAATAATAAGTAATGATGTTGTTGGTTGATTAATATAAGATATTTAACCGAATTGTTGTTGTGTTATCTCTATGCTTTGATAACTTGTTGTTGGTGTTGAGTATGATGTGTTGTAGGTTGGGTGACAATTCATGTGATATCCTAATGCATCCTGTTTATCATATTTTCCTTTATATTATCATGATATCTCACCCTTTCTGTTTGAATATTTCCTCCACGTGGGCAATGTGCAGATACTCCGTAGTAGGACTCAGATGTGAGTTGAAGATGGAGTCTCCTTACCCTTTTTCTTTATAGCTGGCATCTGCTCTGATTGTAACACTTGGAAGTCGTCGGAACTCATTTTTATGGTTATATTTCTTTGATATTTGTGGATATCTCCCTTATTATGTTTAGTTGTTGTTTGATGAATTACGTGATTCTAAGATAAATGATTTTTATTACTCCGCTGCAATAAAAGTAACATTCCGACATGTTCATATTTTCATGATTTTGTAAAATTATAAGTGTTACATAGTCACTCTGATAAGCAGGCTTTGTATGTTGACCCTAACATCCTAAGTTGCACGTGTTTGAATTAATTACTCTAATTTTGTTTTATTTAAAATATTACAGGGGAAACTTAGGGTGTTACAAGATGCATGCAATTCAAAAAACATTGATTGATCTAAGTTGGTTTTCAAATATAAGTTAATTTTCAGATTATTATTTTCTAAATCAATTTAAATGAATGCATTTTAGTGAATGGTTAGTGAAACAAACAATCTACATACAATATAATAAAATCAACTGGATCTTCTATCAATATGCATAAGAAATTAATGCTACAAGATTCACACAAAAAAAAACATTGCTAAGTCGCAAGAAGGTTTTTTCTTGTAACTTAGCAATGTTTTGTTATTGTGACTTAGCAATGTTTTGTTCTTGTTCTAAGAAACATTTATCAACAACAACATACAACAACATTTATCAACAAAACAAGAACGACATACAATAATATATCAACTCATAAAATGTTTCACAAATGTACCCTTTATTGAAAAGATTCATGAAAAATGAAGACGAATAAATGATCTACTTGTTTCAGAATGAACTGAATTTGATGTACTTTGTGTTGCTATGAAGAAAAAATACAAGGCAGATGAAGCTTCAATAATAGCTTCATTCTTCTTGTATTGTTTCTTCATAGCAACACAAACCATTTATGAACTACACTCATACTTTGTGACTTAGCAATGTTTTGTTCTTGTTCTGAGAAACATTTATCAACAACAACATACAACAACATTTATCAACAAAACCACAACATCATACAACAACATATCAACTCATAAAATGTTTTGCAAACATACCTTTTATTAAAAAGATTTGTGGAAAATGAAGATGTTCTTCTTGTATTGTTTCTCCATAGCAACACATGAAACAGAGATGGTAACTGAGATATCCCAAAAAACACAAAAATCATGCTAGGTGAAAGTGGAACAATAAAGAAGAAAGCGTATGAAAAACAAATATATATGGAAGAACCTGTACACAAAAAAATGAAAGAAAACGTATGAATAACATGGAAGAAAGCTTATGAAGAAGAAGAAGAATGATAATGCATATGAACTTGACTACCTTTTAGTATGAAGAAGCTTATGAGGACGGGTTCGTTGCATGTGGAAGAGAGAGATGTTAGGGTTTTATTTTGAGAGTGACGGTTATTCTGTGCGAAAGCTTGATAATTTCATATATATATATATATATATATATATATATATATATATATATATATATATATATATATATATATGTAAAACTTATCACCGTGAATGTTAACAAAAACCGTAATAAATGTAAGTAATATTCACAATGGTATCTGGTAATAATCGTGGAAATACGTATTTTAATATTAATATATTTATAAGACTATAAGAACAAGTCTTTTTTGTAACTAAAAATTTCAAAAATTGTTGGTACTGGGAATCGAAGCAAATAACCTTTGGTCTATCACAACTGTTAGTTCTTGGATTGGCTAGAATTTTGGTAAAACAAAGTATATTCAATGTTGATGTCAAGGTGCTGATGTTGCAACATTGAAGTCTTAACACTGGGCTGTGTTAAGTAATTATTTACTGAAGTTGGATGTCTGATGTCACACAGGTGATGTTGCAACATCAGGTCTGCAGAATTAACAACAGCAGGTTGAGATGTTGTTAGGGTTGCGTATTAGCTGGAATTGTGGAGAGCAAGCAGTCTCATTGGATGCGAATATCTTGGGATAGATATTTGCTGCTGCATAGGAGATCTCTTGCAGATTTGTAGGAGATTTAAAAGGTTGAAGATTTAAAAAGATTTTAGGAGAAAATCTGTTTTAAATATTCAGTTTTAAATAACAAATCTGGGAGATATTGTAGCAAGTCCAAGACCAATTCAAGGAGCTATATAAAGCGCACAAGACCAAAGGAAAAAGGTACAGAAATACAGAGAGAAGATCAAGAGCATAGGCTGAGTGTCTTGAGTATTTTGTACGAGTTGTATTTACACTATTCTAGGGTTTGAATAGGTGTTGAGTTTCTGTCCTCTCTAGAAGCTGTGAAGTAATAGAGAGTGTTTGCTTGATCAAAGATGTGAAGTAAGATCAAGGGTACTCAAAGTGGTCTCTTTGAGTGTTTGTAAGGGATTGAGTGGTGTTCTCATACCTAAGTGGTTTCTTAGGTAGGAAGTCATTAGTAGAGTATAAGTTTAGGAGATTGTCAACGGGTTGTTGAGTCTGTAAATTATATCTACAAGTAGTGAATTCCATCCCTGGCTTGGTAGCCCCCAGAGTAGGTTGGTTGTAACCGAACTGGGTCAACAATTCTTGGTGTTATTTTACTGTTATTGCTGTCCATTGTGCAGAGTGTGTTGTTGTGACATCACACCTTAACATCACACGTCTGATACCAGAATTTCAATTGGTATCAGAGCAGGCATCCTGTCTGTCTCTGGGTGAGATCTAGGGAAGTTACTTTCTGGTGTAAAGATGGACAAAGAAGTTGGAGGATTCGTCAACATACCCCCTATTTTGGATGGATCCAATTATGACTATTGGAAGCCAAGGATGACCACCTTCTTAAAATCCTTGGACAGTAGGGCTTGGAAGGCTGTTATTAAAGAGTGGAAAGCACCTGTTGTATGTGAGAAGGATGATGCTGGTAAAGTTAAAGAAGGCACCTCTAAGCCAAAGCCTGAAGAAGAGTGGACCAAGGAGGAAGACGAGCTTGCACTTGGAAATTCCAAAGCTCTAAATGCCATCTTCAATGGAGTGGATAAGAATATCTTCAGGTTAATCAATACCTGTGAAGTTGCTAAGCAAGCATGGGATATCTTGCAGGCTACTCATGAAGGAACATCTAGAGTCAAGTTGTCAAGACTTCAGATTTTAACATCAAAATTTGAAAGCCTGAAGATGAAGGAAGATGAGACTATTCATGATTTCCACATGAGTATTCTTGAGCTGGCCAATGCATCTAGTGCTCTTGGAGAGAAGATGTCAGATGAAAAGCTTGTGAGGAAGATCCTTAGGTCCCTACCTAAGAAGTATAAGATGAAGGTTGCTGCCATTGAAGAATCACAAGACATCAGCAAGATGAGAGTAGATGAGCTCATTGGATCTCTTCAAACTTTTGAGCTTGGGTTGAATGAGGAGGAACCAGAAAAGAAGCCAAAAAGAATAGCCTTGGTGTCAAATGATGCAGAAGAAAAAGGAAAGAGTTCTGAATCGTAGGAGGATCTATCTCAGGCCATAGTGATGTTGGGAAGACAGTTCACCAAAGTATTCAAGAGAATGAATAATAACTCCAGGCCTAATGTCAAGAACATGACTTCTGACACCAGCAAGAAGGATGAAGAGAAAACTACCCAAGATAAAGGAGTTCAGTGCTTTGAGTGTGAAGGGTATGGACATGTCAAGAAAGAATGTCCCACCTTCTTGAAAAAGCAGAAGAAGGGCATGACAGTTTCCTGGTCTGACTCTGATAGTGAATGTGAAGGCGAGTCAGCAAAGCATGTGAGAGCTTTAACAGGAGCTGTGGTTTCTGATGATGATTCTAATGATGGAGAAGTAACTTATGAGGAGTTAGCATCTACCTATCAAGAGCTGTGTTTAAAAAGTGCTGAGATCTGTCAAGAAAACAAGTGCCACAAGAAACAGATTGCTCAGCTAGAGAATGAAAAGACTGATATGGAAAATGAAGTAGTGCTAGTTAGAGCTCATCTTGATGAAATGACCAAGTCTGTTAGGATGCTGAGCTGTGGTACAGACACACTTGACAAGATTCTTCAGTCAGAAAAAGCTGCTGGAGACAAAGCTGGGATAGGTTATGTGGCTGAGGATAAGAGAACTACAGAAGAAAGCACTTCAGGTTCAAAGAAGGAAGTGTCACAACTTTCATCTCAACATCAGCCAAAGAAGCAGGATACTACCCCTAAGAAAGCTGATGTTTCACAACCTAAGAAGATTGAGAAGAAGACTGGTCCATATCAGAAAAGAAAGCATCCACAAGGAGCTAGTCAGTATATGCCCCCACAATACCACAAGAGCATGCAAGCTGCTCAGTTCAAACAGCACATGTCTCAACATCAGGACAACTGGTATGGTTATGGATATGGATACACCAATGCGGTTCCTCATATCTATGGAAGAAGAAATCCACACCATTATGGGAGACAATCCAGGAAACAACATTCTCAGCCTTCTTATGGGAGAAGATACCAGCATAATAGATGGTAGGGCAGTTATGGTAGGAGGAGACCACATCATGGCTGGCAGCATAAGCAATCTCATCATGGCATAAGATTCAGAGATGAAAGGGTGAGATGCTATTATTGTGGAAGGTTTGGACATATGCCGTACTCTTGCTACAAGCTGCATGGATACCCTCAACCTCAAAACAGATGGAGAGAGCACAGGCCCAAAGTTGTTAAACAATGGGTACCTAAGGAGAAGGTGAAGTGCTTATTGGCTCACATGGGTGATAGAGAGTTTAAAGAAGGAACATGGTATTTTGACAGTGGGTGTTCCAAACACATGTCTGGATGTAGATCCATGTTTGATGAAATTAGACCTTGCCCCTCTCTTGAAGTTATGTTTGGCAATGGAGAAAAAGGTGTTGTTGCAGGAATTGGGAAAATGAAAGGTATACCTGAACTTGACAATGTTCTGTTTGACAGTGGTTTAAGTGCAAATTTGATCAGCATAAGCCAGTTGTGTGATGAAGGTTACAAGGTAAACTACACTAAGCATGAGTGTGTGGTTTCTGATGAGCATAATCATATTGTTATGAAGGGTGCCAGAACCAAAGACAACTGCTATCAGTGGATTTCTCTTGAAGGAAATTCAACTAATAATGTTCAAGTTGATGTTATAACATCAGACTATGACATCAGGATGCTGAAAGGTAACTCAGAGTTAGTGAGTCCTGATGTGAACTGTGTAAAAGGAAAGTCTTTATGGAGGGAAAAAGTCATTGACACTCCAAATCAAGCTCCTTGCCTTCGACCCCCCTTTCCCGGTGGTGCAACATCACGCTTTTTCAAGGCCCTGTTCTCGCAACGAATTAACTCCTTCGACTTCAAGAATCAACTCTCACTGAAAAGAGCCATGGCGTCTCCATCCAAGAAATCTGAGTGTCAAAGTTCCACAAAAGGAAGAGCTAGGGTTTCCACTAACGAAGGTTCAGCATCCGATCCTATGGACATTGAGCCCCTCTCAACCATTCTTCCTGAATCAGGTAAAGTTAGACCTTCTAAACTTGTTCCAAAAAGGGCTGGGACTATTTTTAGAGATAATGAAACGAAAAAGCTAGTTACGAGTGTGCTATTTAGTAATAAAACAGCACCTAGGTCATCCACTTCTCAAACGGTTGAGGAAAGGGTAGATGTGGACAAAAGCTTAGGTCAGATTGTTGATAAAACCTTTGAGAAAGGGCTCCCTATAAAGGGTATATCTAGACCACTGAGACAAATGCCTGCGGAACATTCTGAAAGGGAAAAGAGCGACATGCAAAGTGCAGCTACAAATCTTCATACACTTGCTATGTCTGTTATTGAAGATTCTGAAGTAAGAATAGAAGAAGATGATGTGCAGGAGGAAGCTAATGTTAAGGGAGATATTGGAACATCACCTGCTGAAACTACTCCTGGTGAAGAAAAGAATGAGGATGTCATCAATGTGGTTGATTTATCTGATGATGAAGTCATTGGAAAAGCTGTTCCAAGTATTGCTAAGAGACTGAAGACAAGGAAAGGAAAGACAGTTGAATCCTCTCCAAAGAAGTCGTCTGAAGGCAAGAAGAAAACTGGTGTTGTTGGTCCAACCAAGCCATGGAGCAAAGTGGCTGTGAAATCCAAAAAGAGGAAAATAAGGGAAGATTCTAATTCTGACCTTGATGATGAGGATGATGTTCATGACATCACACCTGTCAGAAGGAAAATTTTGAAGAGAATCTCTGACAAAGTCCCTGAAGTTCCAGTCGACAATATTTCCTTTCGTTATGCCAGCAGTGCATCAATATGGAAATTTGCATGTCAGAGAAGACTGGCCCTAGAGAGGGAGCTTGGAAAAGAAGCTTTAGAGATGAAGGATATCATGGAGCTGATTAATGAGGCTGGGTTGGTAAAGACTGTGACCAAGTTTCCTAAGTGCTATAAAAGTCTTGTCAAAGAATTTGTTGTCAACATTTCTGGAAATATTGCTGATAAAAAGAGCATTGATTTCATGAAAGTTTATGTGAGAGGAAAGTGCATTAATTTCTCTCCTAGTACTATCAATAAGTATCTAGGAAGAGATGATGAAGAGTATAGTGAACTTGAGATGACTGATAATGATATATGTAAAGAGATTACAGCTGGTCAGATAAGGGTTTGGCCATTGAAAGGGAAGTTGCAGGCCAGTAAACTTAGCATCAAGTATGCAATTCTTCACAGAATTGGTGCTGCCAACTGGGTGCCAACAAACCACAAGACAACAATCGCTGTTGGATTGGGCAGGTTTATCTGTGCTGTTGGGAAGAAGATCAAGTTTGACTATGAAAGCTACATCTTTGAGCAAGTGGTGAAACATGCTGAAACAAACGTTATCAAGTTACCCATAGCATTCCCATCTCTTGTGTATGGAATAATCTTGGAGCAACATCCTGAAACTTTAACAAGCTCAGACATAGCTTGCCAGAGGAAGACAGCCTTGTCCCTACACCCTAAACTATTTTCTGGACATCATGTTCCAGACATTGTTCTAACATCAACTGCTGAAGTCAAGAAGAAGACTACAAAGGTTGAACTGGTCGAAGAATTGAAGACCATGTGCAAAGACCTTGAGGCAGTCATCAGTACCAGTTTGATTAGAAAAGAGAGACTTGAAAAGCTGATCCAGCAGTTAGAACTGGACAGTGGTGATGATGTTGAGAACAATGTTAATGGCTCTGAGGAGGATGAAGTTGATGAGTGTGAAAATGCCAGTGGGGATGGCTCAAAGGAGGGGGAAGAGAATCCTGGAGAATAATCTAGTTCAAATGAAGACTAGCTTATTTGCTTTTGCACCTAGTAGTTTTAGTTTATTTTCTATCTTTGCTTGGTTTTGTAATTTGAATATTGTGTTGTTTTATGCACTGGTTATGTTTTTAGTCTCCTTCTATGATTTGTTTTGCCTGTTTACTAACTAAAAGGCTAACAATGAGAGCTAGGGTGTACTGACTATAGTTATTAGGACTTCTGACTGAAGCTTGCCTAATTGTGGCTAAAAAGGGGGAGAAGTAGAGCCAAAAGAAGTAGCCATAGAAGAATGAAAGCAGTCAAAGATAAAAATTGCCATGAAGAGTAATTGTTGCTGCTAATAGTTAAAGGTGTTTAGTTGAAAAGTGCTGATGCAGTTATTGAGTGGGAGTTTAGACTGAGCTGGTTTTGAAGATATCAAGACATTTGAAGAGTGCAGCCAAGCAGACATCAAGGGGGAGAAATTTACTGCACATTGTGAGCTACTGAACAGCTGTGATGCTGGTTCATGTTTTAGAGGGGGAGCACCAATTGGTTGTTGTCAAGAATGAAGATGGTGCTGCAGCAGATCAAGTGATGAAGACTATGAAAATTGTCAAACTGCTGCTGATGAGAGTTTCAAACTTTTGAAGATTATTCCGCTGCTGAAGTCTCTGAAGATGCAGAGTGCAGAGATTGTTTTAGCCAAAATTAGCCAAAGGGGGAGATTGTTAGTTCTTGGATTGGCTGGAATTTTGGTAAAACAAAGTATATTCAATGTTGATGTCAAGGTGCTGATGTTGCAACATTGAAGTCTTAACACTGGGCTGTGTTAAGTAATTATTTGCTGAAGTTGGATGTCTGATGTCACACAGGTGATGTTGTAACATCAGATCTGCAGAATTAACAACAGCAGGTTGAGATGTTGTTAGGGTTGCGTATTAGCTGGAATTGTGGAGAGCAAGCTGTCTCATTGGATGTGAATATCTTGGGATAGATATTTGCTGCTGCATAGGAGATCTGTTGCAGATTTGTAGGAGATTTAAAAGGTTGAAGATTTAAAAAGATTTTAGGAGAAAATCTGTTTTAAATATTCAGTTTTAAATAACAAATCTGGGAGATATTGTAGCAAGTCCAAGACCAATTCAAAGAGCTATATAAAGCGCACAAGACCAAAGGAAAAAGGTACAGAAATACAGAGAGAAGATCAAGAGCATAGGCTGAGTGTCTTGAGTATTTTGTACGAGATGTATTTACACTATTCTAGGGTTTGAATAGGTGTTGAGTATCTGTCCTCTCTAGAAGCTGTGAAGTAATAGAGAGTGTTTGCTTGATCAAAGCTGTGAAGTAAGATCAAGGGTACTCAAAGTGGTCTCTTTGAGTGTTTGTAAGGGATTGAGTGGTGTTCTCATACCTAAGTGGTTTCTTAGGTAGGAAGTTATTAGTAGAGTATAAGTTTAGGAGATTGTCAACGGGTTGTTGAGTCTGTAAATTATATCTACAAGTAGTGAATTCCATCCCTGGCTTGGTAGCCTCCAGAGTAGGTTGGTTGTAACCGAACTGGGTCAACAATTCTTGGTGTTATTTTACTGTTATTGTTGTCCATTGTGCAGAGTGTGTTGTTGTGACATCACACCTTAACATCACACGTCTGATACCAGAATTTCAACAACGACTGTTATTAAGGATCGTGTTGGGAAAATGAGTTAATACTACGGTTGTTTAAACTGTCGTAGTAATATTGTGTTACCAAATGTATATTTTGTTGTAGTGTGAGTTCTTCTAGATACAGCCTCATGAACGGTGTTCCCTCGATGATGTGCGTTATGTAAGCTTTTCTCAAGGCAAATCAACCTTTCTTCTATCGCTTATAAATTTTGTTTCCGAATGATGTAGTACATGTTGTTCAACAACTCGTTAGCTCCTTACAATTCAAGATTAGCTTGCAGTAGCTGGAAGCCAGGTAAGGCTTCAGGTCGTGAGATTGAAGGTGGAATCAGAGGTGCGATCAGAGGAACATGGACATATCCAACTACCTAAGGATTCTGGACCAGATTTAGATGTAACAAAACTTCTTCTCCTGGATTTACAATGCCTTTGGAGGTTGTTAATGGATTGCTGCTTAAATTGCGACAACAACAGCAGCAACAGTGGCTTCTCGCGCAGAGGCGAAGTGAGTGACTTAGAAGTGTAGAGATCGGAGATCTGTAACTTATAGAAATTTAAATTGAAATGCTACTTGATTAAATCGAATGTTGATCTTTGTGTTCGACTTTGAAAGCTTTTGATTCGATAACCTGAGAAGGTTACAAATTAGAGAATTGAAGAGCGGACATGAAATCGTGGAAAACGCATGAATCAAAAGTCGATTTTGACAGATGGCGCCAATATTTCGTATTGGAACCAGAAATGAAGTGAGGATTAGAAGTAATGGCAGATCTGAGCTTCCAGTGCGATGGATAGTGGCTGAACTGCAAGGTTAAAACTCTAACATTCAAGTAAGTATATGAGGGAGAAGAGTGAATCGAAACTAAATTTGAATCTTAGCACATTCTTTATATATAATAGAAAGGAATTGGCACCTTCTTTTTTTAACAGTAAATTTTTAATATAAGATTTTTTTCTAAATTTTAATTGGCCCAACTGTTATTTTTAAAAAGATGAGAAGCTTTTAAATTTTTTATTTTAATTGGCCCAAGCTTTAAACTCATCATTATTCTTTCTATATGTTGCTCACTAACTTCACTAAAATCTAACTATACTCATCAAAAGAATAACCAGTCATTTGAAGTCTTACGGTTAAAAGTAACTATGCAATTCATAATAATTAATATTATTTAACTTGTTTAACAAGTTATGTAATTTTCCATTTCTGAAAGATCTACTGTAAATGGCATAGAGGTCATAAATTATGAACTATTCCATAAAAGAACATTCTCCTTAATATATTATGAATATATATAACATCTACAATGCCTTTTAAATATGCTCCTCTTTTTAGTATGAATTAATTAATCATTTGTAACCATCTTTACTAAATAATTTAAAATTCCTCTAACAATTTTTTTTTACAAGTAATAGAAATTACGTATGATATCTTCTATATATATACAACACATTTTAACATTATATTCCTTAAATGTTTCTTATCATATAAACTGCATAATGCAATTCTACTATATATCAGCATCATTGTATTATGAAATTATTATCTACCTATCATTGTAAAATTGAAACTGAATTAAGAGTATATACTATCAAAATTCAAAATGGAAGAAGGCAAAGAAATGAAGATAGCAAGATTTTCGAGCTGTCGCGGCGTCGCATTTGAGATCAATCCTAGCAGAAGAAGCAGCCCTTTTGCGATCGATTCCCCAACAAAACCAGAAAGATCGATTGGAACATGGCTTTGGATTCCATGGACAAGAAACAATTCATTCAAAATTCTTCCTCAGCCTCAAGCTGTTAGTCCGACTCGTAGTCGAGCAAGTAGCCACTTCTGTGACATCAACATCGACGCAGATGATGTCGAGCTAGAGTTTCTATCAGAAGTTGAAGACATTGAAAAGAACCAAGAAAAAGTTAAGGTACTGCCGAAATCAGAACCAACAAACAGAAATTCAAGGTTGTCTGTTATTCTGCTAGATCAAGGTTTCACAGTTTACAAAGGACTATTCATGGTTTGCATAACCTTGAATATGTTAGCACTTGCTCTTTCAGCTTCAGGGAATTTTTCATATGGTAAATCAAAAGCTACACTTTTCTCCATTGGAAACATTCTTGCTCTAACACTATGCCGAAGCGAGGTGGCGTTAAGGTTTCTTTTCTGGTTTGTTGTCAAGACAATAGGGAAGCCTTTTGTTTCTCTTAGAATCAAAACAGCAACGACTTCATTTCTTCAAAGTGTTGGAGGAATTCATAGCAGCTGCGGCGTTTCCTCGATAGCATGGCTAGTTTATTCTCTCGTTCTCACGATCCAAAACGACGACAAAACCTCGCCCGAGATTCTTGCCGTTGCGTTCACCATCCTATCGCTCATTACGCTCTCTTCGCTCGCAGCTTTTCCTCTTATCCGCCATCTGCATCACAACGCTTTCGAGCGAATTCACAGATTCTCCGGCTGGTTAGCTCTTATCCTTCTATGGTTATTCATTCTTCTTAGTATAAGCTATGAGCCTAGTTCAAAAACCTATTACTTAACCATTTCAAGGATGGTTAAGAAACAAGAGTGTTGGATCACTTTATCCATCACAATTCTCATTTTGATTCCATGGTTAAGTATCAAAAAAGTACAAGTTCATGTTACAGCACCATCAAATCATGCTTCAATCATCAAATTCGAAGGTGGTGTTAAACCGGGTTTATTCGGTAGAATCAGTCCATCACCATTATCTGAATGGCATGCATTTGGAATCATATCAGATGGAAAAACGGATCACATGATGCTAGCTGGTGCAGTTGGTGATTTCACAAAATCATTAGTTTCATCACCTCCAAAACATCTCTGGATTCGATCAGTTCATTTCGCTGGATTACCTTATCTAGTAAACCTATATCAAAAAGTGTTGCTAGTTGCAACAGGTTCCGGAATATGCGTGTTCTTGTCATTTCTTCTGCAGAAAAACAAAGCTGATGTGTATCTCATTTGGGTTGCTAAAGATATTGAAATGAACTTTGGAAATGAGATAAAAGAACTAGTTGGAAAATACTCAAAGGAGAAAGTGATTGTTCATGATACCGCAGTTTCGGGTCGTCCTAATGTCGCCGAGATTAGTGTCAATGCTGCTATTAATTGGAATGTTGAAGTTGTTATTGTTACTAGTAATCCTGAAGGTAGTAGAAATGTTGTTAAAGCTTGTAACAAAGCTAAGATTCCTGCATTTGGTCCCATTTGGGACTCTTGAATTGCTAAAAATGACAGTAACTTGTAATGCAAGTAATTTATTATTACTTTTATTTTTGCATGAAAACAGTGTAAAAAACTAATAAATTACTTTTGTTTACCTATAGTAGTAAACTAGTAGTAGTAACCATTACTGTAAAGAAAATAATGTTGACTAGTATCAGAACACAATTTTCTTATTCTGTCTTATTTTTTGTTTCATTATCTCCAAGTTGATTCATTATCTCTATAAAATAAGGTATAAATGAAGGTCAAATTTAATGACATGCCACCTTCTTGTAATCAAGAAGTTCTTTATCAAGGAATGATTCTTGTACTGGATTGAAAGATACACCTTGATTATAATATGATTAACTATTGTTAATGCAGGATTTGGTAGGTAAACTTATAAGTGAATGATTAAATAATTTGCAAGGAACATTAGCAATAGCAGAATATTGAATAAAAGTATATATTATTACATTACACTCAAAATGCATCAAATTGCAAGATATGAAATACAACATTGACTTACAAAAGACATTAACATATAAGATATATTTGCTATTATTGACAATCTCAAGAATGAGATTGCAATTTATTCACACAACTTCCATAAAATAAAACCACAAAACATTGAACTTTTTCACTGACAGCTAATTAAGATTAACATATTACTAAACCTTCTGCATCAAACAAACACATTCATTGTCTTCAAACTTTGGAATTAAGAAAGATATTTTGTAGGTGCTCTATATCCTTCATGCTTGCCACGATCAAGAGAGTGAGAATCTGACCCAATATTCTTCTGCATTGACTTTTCAACTTCATCATCTTCACCAACAACAATGACTTTAGTTGTATGTGCAATCTCAGCTATAGTTTCACCAATAGCATCCAAAACACCACCACCAGTATCTTGTCCCTTTTGAGTAATAGTAGTAGTGCCACCATGTTCCTTAACTTTAGTATTAGCAGCATTATCTATTGGTTTAATCATGCTACTTCCAATGTCACTCACAGTTTCAGTTACAGCTCCTAATATATCACTTCCTTTTCCTTGTACCTTGTCTTGAAGATTGGTTCCTTGTGCTTGAGTTCTTTCTCCACTTGGTGTCACTTTTTGTGTATAGTTGCTCACATTTGATGGCAAGATTTCTTCACCTTCCTATAATCAAACCTCAATTTTCAGTGTAATGTTAACAAATGAAAATGAGAAAGAGTGTAATAAAAGTAATGAATATAGAGAACAAAACCTGAAGTTGAGTAGCCCTTTTCGCCTCATATTCACGCCATGATTCTTCTTTCTTCCTAGCAGTAAACTCCTTGGCAGTCTCACCAGCAGAAGCAGCCAAACCTTTAACAGTTTCGACCGATTTTGCCGCAAGCTCAGAAGCCTTAGGTGCAACATATCCAACCGCTCCTTCAACAGCATTCGCAGCAGCCCTGGTTCCATCCACTGTCAACTGTGTGGCATAGTGCGACGCAGTCCACCCTGCCACAGTGGCCTTCTCCTTTAAATCAACCGCCACTTTGGCAGTAATTTCCGCGGCACACTTGGCTTTCTCCGCCGCTGTCTTACCTGTTTCCAGAGTAACATCTTTCGCCTGAACAGCCACACACTTGGCTTTCTCCGCTGCAGGAGTAGCATACTCCGCCGCAGTTTTTGCAGCATTTGAAACTGTGTCTCTTGTTGCCTCATAACCTTGTTGTGTCTTTTCGAGAGTTGCATTTTTAGCTTGTGCTGCTTTATCAGCAGCAGTTTTTGCAGCATTCGAAACTGTGTCTTGTGTCGCTTCATAACCTTGTTGTGTTTTCCCAACAGTTGCATCTTTCGCTTGTGCTGATTGTGCCGTGTTGCTTAGTGTTTCATTTGTTGCTTGTTTCGCTCTTTCGTAATTCTCTTGTGCCACGGAAAGCGCTTCCAATGCACTTTGTTGAGCTTGGCTTCTATACTTCGGTATTTCTTCCATTGTTAACCTTTTCTCTTCTTCTTCTCTTGCTCTTTCTCTTGCTCTCTCTCGTTCCTTCGCAACACCTTTCTCCAATATCGCACCTTGATTCTCAGCACCAAGTACTCTTCCTCTACCAAACTTCTCTTCACCCCTTGTTTCAAAATCCTCTATTTTTCTTCCTCTCTCTCCCACACCTTGTCCTTTTCCCCTTGTGTTGAGTTTTTCTCTATCATCTACTAAACTCTTATTCCCTCCTTTGGATTCCATTTGAAATTTGCCCACATCACGAACACCACCAAAATCTTCTTTTTCTTGTGCAACATTTGCATTCAAAGGAATACGTGCACGATCAAGGTAACTTTCTGATACATTTGCATTCAAAGGAACACGTGCACCACGATCAAGGTAAGTTTGATTCTCCTTGCGAGGGAGAGACTGGATGTTTGGTCCAAGTTCGTGGGTCTCTCGATGCTCGAAGTGGGTTGTCCTTAGAGGGACATTGTCTTTCTCGACGGTGGTGATGTTTTCTCTGCGAGATAATTGTTCAGATGCCATTGATGATGGGTGTGTGTGTGTTTTTCTTCTGTTTTGGTCGTTGAGAAAAAAAAAAGAACAGAACAAAGGTACTAGTTACGGTTTTTCTTTTGAGGTTTTTTTGTGATGTTTGATGTTTTTTTTGTATGTTGATGGTTATGAGAATGAGAATGTGTGTTTTAAAAGGGAATGAGATTGGCGGTTTGAAGAGGTTGGTGATGAAAGGTTATTGCATTGGGGAAGACATGTGTGCTAATTCGTGACACGTGTGTTGATATTGTGTGACTCAGCATAGTGAAAATGAAAATTACAATGATTGGATCGTAATTGACTCTGGATTTTTCATGCTTAAAGACACGTGGGAAGTTTGAAGAGTGCCACGTATGAGTTTGTGCTTATTTGTTTTATTTTTTATTTCATAAGCAATGGATGGCCCCAACAAGTGTATGGTTACTTGTCGATTGTGATGATTCATTCGGGAATATTCAATTCAATCTTTGGTACTATACTGTCTATTCGTGTATAGTAAGTATTGACTTCAACTATATTGTTGTGAAAAACGATGACTTTAATCAAAATATTAAACTGGTTTCTTGAATTATCAAGAACCAAAACAAGGGCTTAACGGAAAAGAAAAAATTAGAAGAAGAAGAATAGAAGAGGAACAACAAGGATTGGGCAAATATAATTCTGTTTACTATTCACTTTCTCATTAATGTTTACAAATAATTACAAGTGAATATCACAATTTGCAACACTCAACAAACTGAGTGTACTAGCCTATTTATAGACTAACTAGGTAATTTGCAGCCCAAGAAACCTAAACAATTGGATCCTTAACACAAGGCCCAATTCGACAGAATAAACTATTTCGACAGAATACATATAAGAACAGACTTCGACTACTATATGTAATAATCTAGCATCAGCATGTGAACAAGCTTCGACAACACGCTTGCCTTCAGTCGAAATACATGAAAGCTACCTTCGACACAGCTGAGTTTCGACCCAAATCTCACAAATCTCCACCTTGGATCTAACTCAGCAACAAGAGAATCAACTAGCTTTCATCATGCAGCTTTATCAACTGCATACAGTGGAAGAACTTGCAACTTGGCAACGTCTTGGTGATCATATCAGCAGCATTGTCTTCAGTCGAAACCTTCAGCACCTGGACTTCACCACGCTCGATTATCTCTCTGACGAAATGCAGCCTCACATCAATGTGCTTAGTTCGCTCATGATAGGCTGAATTCTTCGACAGGTGTATTGCACTTTGACTATCACATTTAACAGTGATACTTCGACCTTGAAGTTTCAGCTCCTTTGCAAAACCTTCAAGCCACAATGCTTCCTTCACAGCTTCAGTGAGGGCAATATATTCAGCTTCAGTGGTTGATAAGGCAACAACCTTCTAAAGCGTCGCTTTCCAACTGATTGCTGTGCCAAACATTGTGAAAACATATCCAGAAATAGACTTTCTGGAATCCATACAACCTGCATAATCAGAGTCAACAAATCCTTCGATTTCGACTATGATATCACCATCACAGGCTCCACCATAAATCAAGACTCTTTTCAGAGACCCATTTATGTACCTGAGAATCCACTTTACAGCTTGCCAGTGCGCCTTTCCAGGATTGGCCATATACCTGCTCACAAGGCTCACTCCATATGCTATGTCTGGCCTCGTACATACCATAGCATACATCAAAGAACCTACTACACTAGCATATGGGATGCTATTCATATAGATTCTTTCAGCTTCAGTACACGGACTTTGAGTAGTACTAAGCTTAAACTGAGGATTTGTAGGTGTCACAACAGGCTTCGAATTCGACATACCAAACTTGTCGAGAAGCTTTCGTAGGTATGTCTCTTGAGATAAGCACAACTTCGACTGCTTTCTATCTCTCCGGATGTCAATCCCAAGAATCCTGGCTGCAGCTCCAAGATCCTTCATTTCGAACTCCTTACTGAGTTCAGCCTTCACCTTCGTTACATCCTCAACCCTGTTGCTAGCTATGAGGATATCATCCACATACAGTAGCAACATAACAAGTGAGTTTCTAGGTCGAAATCTGAAGTAAACACAGTGATCGAACTGACTTCTAGTGAAACCAATGTGTGCCATGAACTTGTCGAATCTCCTATTCCACTGTCGAGGAGATTGCTTCAGGCCATACAAAGACCTATTCAGCTTGCACACATAATCTTCTTTACCCTTTTCTGCATACCCTTCAGGTTGACGCATCAGGATCGTTTCATCTAGATCACCATACAGAAATGCTGTCTTCACATCCATTTGCTCAAGTTCCAAGTCGAACTTTGCTACCATGGCCAACAACATTCGAATGGATCTATGCTTTACAACAGGTGAGAACACATCATTGAAGTCAACTCCTTCTTTCTGAGTGAACCCCCTAGCAACCAGACTCGCCTTAAAGCGCTTCGACATCACTCCTTCGATTCCCTCCTTGACCTTGAAAATCCACTTACAACTGACTAACCTAGCTCCTGCAGGTTTCTCAATCAGCTCCCAAGTGTTATTATCATGAAGAGATTTCATCTCGTCATCCATGGCTTTTCGCCATTCAGTCTTGTCTTGACTCCTTATAGCTTCCTTGTAATCTCTAGGTTCTTCGTCAAGTACCTCACTTGCAGAGATTAAGGCAAAAGCTATAAGATCTGCATAACCAAGTCTTTGAGGTGGCTTGATGACTCTTTTCGACCTATCTCTAGCCAGTAGGTAGTCATCGACAGTTTCTTCAACCTCATCAGCATCTTGCTCTTCGACTTCATCAGGGCTATGCACTTCAGCATCACTATGCTCCACCTCAACAGGCATCTCTACTTGTTCCAGCTCCTCTTCAGAGATATCTGCACTTCGACCAGCATCACCAGTTTTCTTAAAAGTCATTTCGACCTCATTGAAAACTACATCACGACTTGTGATACATCTTCTGTGACCTGGTTCTAGGCACCACAGCCTATAACCCTTGACTCCCTCAGGATATCCAAGGAACATGCATCTCAGAGCTCTAGGTTCGACCTTGTCTTGCCTAATGTGAGCATAGGCTAAACAGCCAAATACTCTCAGTTTGTCGAGATCTGGTGGATGATTCGACCAAACTTCTTCAGGTGTGTTCATTCCCAGCGCAGTCGAGGGACATCTATTTATCAGATAAGCTGCTATCGAAACAGCCTCTGCCCAAAACACCTTCTTCAATCCAGCACTAACCAACATACTTCTAACCCTTTCAAGGATTGTTCGATTGAATCTCTCAGCTAAGCCATTTTGTTGAGGAGTACCTGCTACAGTCTTATGCCTTGCAATCTCAGACTCAACACAGTAACTGTCGAACGGTTCATTGTAGAATTCAAGGCCATTGTCAGTTCTCAACCTCTTAACCTTTCTGCCAGTTTGAGTCTCGACCAGAAATTCTCAAAAGTTTCATCCTTCGTCTTCTGAATGAATACCCATAGCTTTCTGGAATAGTCATCAACGATGGATAGAAAATACCTTGCACCTGAGTGTGAAGGATTCCTTGCAGGCCCCCAAAGATCAGCATGAATGTAATCAAGGGATCCATGTGTTCTTTACTTGCCTTTGTCAAACTTCGCCCTACAGGATTTACCAAGTACACAAGATTCACAAAACTCCAACTTTTCGACTTTGTCACCACCTAGCAGATTCTGCTTCTCCAATTCGACCAGGCCTCTTTCGCTGACATGGCCCAATCTCATGTGCCATAATTCTGTCTTCGACATAGGTTTCGTGGATACAATATTTGTCGAACCACTTACAACCTCAGCCTCCAGGGTATACAAGCCTTGGTTTTTCACGCCTCTCAAGACTTCCTTCGACCCTTTCATGACTCTCAGGGTACCTTGCTCTCCTTTGAAAACATATCCCTTTCTGTCGAATTCACCAAGAGAAATTAAATTCCTCTTAAGATCAGGTATATACCTAACCCCAGTCAATAGTTTTATTGACTCATCATGGAGCTTGAATCTAACAGATCCAATACCTGCAATCTTGCAAGCTTTATTGTCCCCCAGCAGCACTGATCCTCCATCTTGATCACATAATTCTTCAAACACATTCTTGTTTGGAGTCATATGCCAAGTACATCCAGAATCCATAATCCACTCTTCGCAAGAGTTGCTGCTCGACACCACAAGGACATCAGATGATTCATAACCATCTTGCACTATAGCTGCATTCCCATTGTCATTACCTCCTTGATTATTCAGGCGCTCAGGGCACACCTTTCGTGTATGACCCTCCTTCTTACAGTGATAACATTTGATACCAGACATATCACCACCAGAAGACTTCTGCTGAACCTTTCCTTTCTTCTTATCAAACCTACCATCTTTCTTCGATGATCTTCCTTTCACGGACAACCCTTCGCCAACTGATGAAGGTTTCTGCTCCTTTATTTCATTCAAATCCTTTGAATACAAGGCTGCTTGAACTTCTTCAAAGGTCAGGGACTCTCTTCCATACAAGAGAGTTTCTTTGAAGTGAGCATGCGATCTGGGCAAAGCACACAGCAGCAACAATGCTTGATCTTCATCATCAATCTTCACATCAATGTTTTCAAGATCAAGAATCAGCTTGTTGAAAGAATCCAACTGCTCAGCCAAAGCCTTTTCTTCATTCATCTTGAATGAATACAAGGCTTGCTTCAGGTAAAGACGATTCACCAAGGATTTGGTCATATACAAACTTTCCAGCTTCGTCCATAATCCCGCCGCCGTCGTCTCTTTTGATACCTGCCGGAGAACCTTATCACCAAGGCTCAACAGTATTGCACTGTGTGCTTTCTCGATCATTGTCGTTTTTTCTTTTTCCGTCAACGCAGCATCCATGGCTGCCATTCCCTTCAACGCTTCCAAACATCCCTGTTGCACCAGTAGGGCTTTCATCTTCAAGCGCCACAGACCGAAATCGTTCACCCCGGTGAACTTTTCAATCTCATACTTTGTTGAAGCCATCTTCTCCACGCTCACCGCACCAATTTGTTGTGAAAAACGATGACTTTAATCAAAATATTAAACTGGTTTCTTGAATTATCAAGAACCAAAACAAGGGCTTAACGGAAAAGAGAAAACTAGAAGAAGAAGAATAGAAGAGGAACAACAAGGATTGGGCAAATATAATTCTGTTTACTATTCACTTTCTCATTAATGTTTACAAATGATTACAAGTGAATATCACAATTTGCCACACTCAACAAACTGAGTGTACTAGCCTATTTATAGACTAACTAGGTAACTTGCAGCCCAAGAAACCTAAACAATTGGATCCTTAACACAATGCCCAATTCGACAGAATAAACTATTTCGACAGAATACATATAAGAATAGACTTCGACTACTATATGTAATAATCTGGCATCAGCATGTGAACAAGCTTCGACAACACGCTTGCCTTCAGTCGAAATACATGAAAGCTACCTTCGACACAGCTGAGTTTCGACCCAAATCTCACATATATAATTAAGATCAAAATATTTAATTGGTTTATAGTTAAGATCAAAATATTTAATTGGTTATTTAAGTTTTCATAAATGTCCTGTAGTAATAGAAAATTAACACTAACAAAAGAATTATATGGTAATTGACAAATGATCAATTTTAACACATTCCTAACACAATTTCTATAAGAAAAAAAATTCAAGTCTCACATTTGTAAAAAATAAAAATTAAAAAAAGGTTTCTGTTGCGATGAAAATCGGATAACAAGCTATTAATTAACTTGCATCATATTTCTTTTACAACCGACTTTGATTTATCCAAAGGAAAGGTTCAAGATCGTTTAAAAAACCTAAAGGGGGGAGATCTAAGGTTCGGGAGTTGGTTACGCCTAAGGAATGTATTAGCACCTTAAACGTCCGTAGTACTCTACGGGAACCTCTTGCTTAAAATTGTGTCATTCTATGTTTGCATGCTAAAGATAATCTGTACTAAGGGTAAAGGTAAAGACCTAAAGTATATACACTAAGTATGGTCTAAGGGTGTAAAAAGAAAATGTGGAATCCGAGAAGGATCGGATGTAAAGGAAAAAGATGGAAAAAGAAAAAGGTAGCTCGCTAGGATCTCGCAATCCTATGCCTACGTATTCTCAAGGTGAACTTGAGAAATCAGAGCAATCGTAGTTCCCCTCAAAGGGGGTGAGGAACTCTTGACTGTGGCCAAGGTTCCAAGAAAAAGTATGGTGAGAAGCTTGAGAGCAAAACTTGTAAGAATTGATAGTTTAGGAGAAGAGATTAATGGCTATCTCTTGTGAATGGATTGTGAAGGGTTAGACCGTCTTAAAGGAGAAGAGATTAATAGCTATCTCTTTGGGAAGGCCAGGTTAGAAGGGAGAAGAGATTAATGGCTATCTCTTGTGAAATGGTTTGAGGTTAACAGGGTATTTGAGCTATCTATGACATGAAGTCAATAGAGAGACTTTTCCTTTAGAAGGAGGCAAACAGATAAGTCACATACATAGTACACGAAAAAAACATCGTGAGAAAATATTAACAGTCACGACAAAGCATCGTGAAACTACAGACAGAGATACGCGACAATCATCGCGAGGAAAGAAACGTGCCCAAAACAAGGAAACAGACAAGTCATGAAATATAATCGGGCAACACGAGAATTATTAATTAATTTAAATATAAATATTTAATAAGATTAATTAATAATTTAATTAATCAAATTAAAAAACATATTTAAATAAATTAATAATATAAATATTTTCACATTTTTAAATTGTGCAAATGACTAGAAAAAAAAGTATTAAAAATAAAATAATTAAAAAATTTGTAAACGTTACAAAAAAATTTGAAACAATCCTTTTTTACATTTTTATATTTATCACTAACTTAATGAAGAATGTTAAAACACAAATTGTTAAAATATTTTTGAGTAATTTCCTAAATATTTATCAAATAATAATTAGGCTATAAAAAAGGCTAAAGACTAATTAAAATGTGTTTTCTTTTATTTATCTCTAATTACACAAACTAAAAGAAATAAGTAAGAATAAAAATAGAAAAAAGTAGAACCAAAAAACTAGTACAAGAAACTAGTTTTTTACAGTAGCAAGATCCACAAGTTTCTCTTCCTCTTTCTACTGTGTGCGTGCGTTTTCTTTTCCTCTCTCGTGTCGGTTTTTTGTTAGCATGGGTAAGTATGACTATACTCTAAGTAACTAATAACATATGACATATATATTATATAAAACAAGACAACATTATTATAATACCTAAAACTATATGTATATTAGTATAAAGCTGTAACCATATATATTATATAAAGTTTAAAATAAGACAGTATTATTATTATTATTATAACTAAGCTAACATAACACAAATCTCATTTAATCTAAATCACCACCCCATTTTCCATACAGCTTTCATAATAGTAATAAAACAACACACACACCCTCATGCTTCGGTAACCAACACAAAACCTGAAACTCATGCACACGTTGTATACTTCATGCTTCAGTAGCAAAAACCAAACATGAAAACTCATGCAGCAATGAAACTTCAGGATAATTATACACAAAATAAATCGAAACGAACATAATACAAACATAACTCGTGAAACTCAAACAAGATTTGATCCACCTAACCGACATCATGGCCAAAGATAATAACAACCTGCATAATTGAAATTAACAGAACAAAACGATAACCGATACGACGTAAATCTTGAACTCGGATCACATCGTATTTTTGAAGCTAAAATCAAGCTAGGAAAACCAACGTAATATTTACATAATCACATGTCCGCCATTGAGATAAAGTCGGAGCAGATACGCGCACGATATATACAAACAGAAGTCGAAGAAATACGTAAGCACACACATCATATTTCAACATATCAATACACACATATGAACAAAGACACTGAAAGTTAAAACTAATGAGTATGTTACTTACAGTAAAACAAAGAAAGAGAACAAAGTTTCCTCTCTTCTTCACTGGCCCTCGCGTGCGACTCCCTCCGTCCGACGTTGCCCTTGCAAGCTCGATGGTGATGGTGTTGAAAACGGCAACGCGACGGTTGTTGGACTTGCGGAGGAAGATGGCGGTTTTGATATGGTGGTGGTTTTGTGTGGTGTTATAGATGGGAAAGAAGGAAGATGGTGGAGTGTAGATACAGTTAAGAAAAATGGAGTTTTAAGGTTGTTTGTCAGTGAGGTTATGTTGTCGTGAGATGGAGCATGAAGATGATGAAATGGTATAAGTGGAAATGAGGGAAGAAGAAAGTTGTATTGTCGTTTTTTTGAAACTGAAGGATGTTGGCTGAAGATTTATGGTGAGTATGTGAAGAGGAGATGGTACGTATCTTTGATGAAGAGGTCTGTTTTTTTTATTTGTGATTTTTTTTGCAGTGTCTTGTTACAGCAGCTATAATAGCATGGGTTAAAGTGTTCAGTTGTTGCGTGTTTGCAGGGCATTGGTGATAGCATAAAGGTTTTGCTATGGATGAAGTGTGGAGATACGTTGGATTTTTGTACGATTTGGAGTGTGGCGTGAAGTGTTGTAGAAAGTTGAGATTGTGTTGTGTAGGGCGGCTGGTGTAAGAATAGATGGTGATGTATTTCACAGCCAGTTGT
This sequence comes from Lathyrus tuberosus, assembly GCA_022829125.1. NCBI lineage: Eukaryota > Viridiplantae > Streptophyta > Magnoliopsida > Fabales > Fabaceae > Lathyrus > Lathyrus tuberosus. The sequence goes on along the minus strand of JALAZF010000203.1, from coordinate 3,470,968 downwards.
TATATTGTCAGATATGGAAGAAAAATTGGTGAAAAGAGGATACATGATGGAGACAATTCACAAAAGTGGGGCGGATGGAAATATGTAAGAGTAGGTGGGGGTAGAGTAGTGACAGCAGGTGCATGGTTTCAAGAAAAAAAAGTCTGTACAATCCTAAACATGCACGTTACTTGTTTACAAAAATAAAAACAGAAAATACTTACCAAAGCTTAATGAATAAGTTTTCTAAAACTAAAATTAAATGTTGAAATTTAATAAACAAGATAAAAATAAAAACAAACTATAATAAAATAATTAACAATAAAAACTAATTAATTAAAATAATTATTAATAAAAAATTTGTATAAAACAGTAAAAAAAACGAATAATTGAACTGGTATCGAAAAGTTCAGAAAAATAAAAAGAGTATACTAAAATAATCAGCAAAAAAAACTATACAATATATCATTTGATCAAATTTTGAAATTAATCGGAACTGACTTTTAGTTTTACTGACTCGACTGTAAAAATCCAAAAATTTTCAGCTGATAAATTGGATAATATATAAAAATGATCGACCTAAAATAATATGCCAAATATTAAAGAATCTAAGGGTAAAATTTGGGGTACAACAGTTGCCCCTATTTAGGTAGCTTCACCCGATGGCACAAGGAACGGAGATTCCAGGGACATCTAGGTGAAAGATATCTAAATATAGCAAACCAAAAATTTTGCCCTTAGATGGAATGCAGATGCTAAGGACAAGCGAAAGACATGCAAATGCTGACATGTCATGAACTTCTAGTATGATAATATGATGGATGCAACATGCCGAGGAAGCCGACAGGAAAAAGTCCACACAATGAGCAATTACTCACTGGGGAAGGATGAAGGTTTCAATACCCGTGAGGAAAACTCACTAGGGATACAGACTAACCAATATAAGAGACTCAATGGGGAGACTCTGAGGAAATAACCGGGAAAAATAAAAGCACACTCTTTACTGGGCATGGAACCAGACAGAAGACATGATCTCTACTGGGAATCAATTTGAAAAGAATAGACATCAACAAAAGATTTTCTGGAATTTTCTTATACTGAAGAGTTCAAACAGGATCTTCAAGAAAAGTCAGAAAAGACAGAGAAAGGCACATCTGGAAAAACATCAGATGGCAAAAGAAACCAGACATCCAATAATGGCTTTGAATGAAAGGTAAAAATCACAATATCTAATAATGGCTTTAGATAAATGTGAACAAGGTAAAGAAACCAGACATCCAATAATAGCTTTGAATGAAAGGTATAAATCACAATATCTAATAATGGCTTTAGATAAATGTGAACAAGGTAAAGAAACCAGACATCCAATAATGGCTTTGAATGAAAGGTATAAATCACAACATCTGATAATGGCTTCAGATAAATGTTAACAAGGTAAAGAAACCAGACATCCAATAATAGCTTTGAATGAAAGGTATAAATCACAATATCTAATAATGGCTTTAGATAAATGTGAACAAGGTAAAGAAACCAGACATCCAATAATGGCTTTGAATGAAAGGTATAAATCACAACATCTGATAATGGCTTCAGATAAATGTGAACAAGGTAAAGAAACCAGACATCCAATAATAGCTTTGAATGAAAGGTATAAATCACAACATATGATAATGGCTTCAGATGAAAGTGAACAAAGACTCTATCTGAAAAATATCAGAAAGAGAGACACATCCGGATAGGCCTCGGATGGTAGAGAAACCAGACATCCAATAATGGCTTTGAATGAAAGGTATAGATCACAATATCTAATAATGGCTTCAGATAAAAGTGAACAATAAGCACCCAAGAAAGTATTGAGTGACTGTGAACTTTCAGGGATGACACTGAGATATATCCAAGCAAATTTGATTGTGGTTATAGAAGATAGGCAAAGCTTCCAGGGATAGCACTGGGAGAAACAAGGGGAATAAGATATCCAGGAATGGCACTGGAGATCAAAAGAGACCGACATCCAAGAATAGCACTGGAGTGAAAGGATATAAAGATCCAGGAATAGCACTGGAATGAAAGGACAGGTAACACCTTGGTAAGGCGCCAAGTAAATTGGCTAATCACAGGGTAAGACGTTGATAACGACACAACCTCAGGAGAAATGCAAATGAGGATGAAACACTCATGATATGTATATGGATAAAGAATCGTGCAGATGCTATATGATCAAATGCAAATGCAGATGTCGATGCTGACGACACCGCTCGACTCTTTTGGGGAGAGGACAAGACTGGAAGGCTGATTCCTTAACACGGAGATCACTGTCATTCTGCTTGGGACTAGAGATGCTAATGCTGAATGCATCTTCTGCCACACTGGTAAACTGTATCCATTGATGGACCTTGTAGGAAGGATGAAGCATTGCTTGGGGATTCTTCAAGTTAACTGCCCCAGATTAGCTGACTGTTGTAGATGAGTTGACCATTGCTTCAGCTTGATTGAGTCTGGAAATGACTGTTTCATGGTGCTCTTAGAAAGCTTGCTCCAGTCTGAGTCTTGAAAAATGATTGTTTTGTTGTACACTGGGAAGGCTTGCCCCAGTATGAGTCTTGAAAAATCTTCTGTATAAACCAATTCTAAGAAGTCGCCATTAAACCACAAATCTTGAACTGATTCTCAACAGGATATGGAAGGAACTTGCCCCTGATTGGATCACTGGCCAAGTTTCTTATTTGTTTGAAAATTCTTTGAGAAGAAAAGTTAGTTTGCAAACAAAAGTATTTGTACAAACATGGTAAATGCAAAGTTCATGCAATTTTTGAAATCAAAATCATTTTGAAAAAGGTGCAAAGTATATGGGATACTGGTCAGAACACGATGGTTCAAGACATTAAAGTGAAAAGTTTAGGCAAAGGGTGTAATGCCCAAAATAGATGATCTGTAAAGATCTTTAGGAGTCAGGTTACTCAACCTTGCTGTAGTATACTTTCAAACTGACCTTGCTTCAATTAGGTCTTTTGAGGGTTATAACGTGGCCTGGTTCACGGTTTAAGAAACAAAGGATAAAGGCTCAAAGTTTATTTGTGACCCACCCAATCTACGTGATGAACTCCAGTCCTATGCTCAGTTAACTCATCTTATGCCATGAGGCTCCCATAGGTTAGGAATTGCACTAATGATAGTAATGATGATGGTTCAGAAGTTAAGAGACTTTGAAATGCTGTCACTACTTCCGTACAACATTTTGTTTTTTTTTTGCGAGGACCTCAGTCAACTCGTTTTATCTTTGAGGATTTTGGTAACCTCTTGAATGATTTTTGTTATCCCTAATTTTTGCCTGAACTGTGTCATTTGAGCTTACAGCCAGCGGGATGCCCCAATTTTTGCCTAAGTCTCCTTCATAGGTTTTGACTTAGCGGGCTTTTATTATTATGTTTTTTTCTCTTTTTTTTAGTGACTGCCTGGCTTAATGATTACAGTGAACCATCATTGATGTTTGACTTAAAAGACATCTTCGACACTTGCCTGCTGTGTACGAAGGAACATTTGTGAACTTTGTTGAAAGGTGTCTTGAATGAAACTCTTGTATTTGAATGCATAATCAAGTTAACTGAGAACTACCCTGCCCTAGGTTAAAATTGCGGGTTTTTATTTGTAAAGAAAAGAAACTCCTACTTCAAGGCTCAAAGGGGTTAAAGAGGGGTTATCTTCCTTATGTCTCCCGTGTTTAGGGATTGAAACAATGTCTTATATCGTCAGCAAAGTTTTGATCTAAAAGCATACTAACAGCAATTATGGGTATAACATTTTCATCATCCTCCCTCCAATCTTTGCACGATCAAAAGGAAATGGAAAAGAGATAAAAAAATTTTGCGAAAGATAAAGATGAATTGATCAAAAATTGCAATGCTCATTTCATTAAACTTGAAGGTACAAACATAATTTGAAAGCAAACAGCTATTACAAAATAAGGAAAGTACAAACAACAAGAAACAAAAGGCCTAGTGACTAATCAAACACAAGGATGAGCTGTCCTGTCTTTAAGAAGTAGCTGCGCCGAAGTCGACTGAGGCTTCACTTGGCGTGCCCTGGCAGAGGATTGTTTTGAACATTGGGATCATCCTTAAAGGAGAGGACTTTGTTCCTTATCAGCTCTTGTACCCTAGCCTTCAATGCAAAGCATCTTTCCAGGTTATGGCCTGCACCTCCCTGATGGTATTCACAATGAAGATCAGCCCTATAGCCAGCTGAAAGAGGATTTGGAGGAGGGGGCGGAGGCCTTGTGGTAATCAAATCTTGTTGAACCAATCTAGGATAAAGTTCAGTGTAAGTCATGGGAATGGGATCAAATTGACCCCTATTATGATACTGGCTCTGTCATGCAGCTGGACGTTGGAAAGCTTGAGTTGGTTGTGGTGCAGCAACCACGGGAGTAACAGCGGCAACAGTAGGGTGAACAACATACTGAGGTTGAGGACGAGGCCTTCTTACTTCAACCATTATAGTATTAGTCTGATCTTCCCTCTTCTTCTGAAAGTTCCCATAGGATTTCTTCACAGCATTAGAAGATTCAGCAACCTTTGATACTTTTCCCTTCTTAAGACCTTCCTCAAGTCTTTGGCCAATAGTAACCAGATCGGTGAAATTAGAGGAAACACTCCCGACCATCTTCTCCCAATAGAATAGGGACAAGGTATCCATAAACATCCCAGTTAACTCCTTCTCGGCCAGGGGAGGCTCCACTTGGGAAGCCAACTCCCTCCAGCGCTGAGCATACTCTTTGAAAGACTCTTTATCATTCTGAGACATGTTTTGCAATTGACGGCGATCAGGAGCCATGTCAAGGTTATACTTGTATTGCTTCATGAAGGCATTGGTGAGGTCTTGGAAATTGTGAATAGAGTTTTGCTCAAGACCCATGTACCATTTGAGTGATGCTCCACTCAAGCTTTCTTGAAAACAGTGGATAAGCAACTTCTGATCTTTGGCATGAGCAGTCATCCTGCGAAGGTACATGACCAAGTGAGCTCTTGGGCACGAGTGACCTTTGTACTTCACAAAATCTGGAGTTATAAACTTAGGAGGTATAACAAGGTCTGATACTAAGCACAGGTTGTCTGCATCCACATTGAAGAAATCAGTACCCTCAACGGCTTTGAGTCTTCTCTCTATGCTCTGAAACTGCTCTCGAACAACTTCGGGTTCAACAAAGTCCTCATGGTCTTCTCCTTGAACACTGGCGGCGTTGTACTCATAAAGGGGATTCTCAAAAGAAGCTCGAACATTCTGTGGAACAGCATGAACCACGGGTCTGGGCTGGGTGAAGACAGGAGCTTGAAACACTGGCATAGCATTCTGACCAACCATAACATTAGATGCAAGAGGTGGAGAAAAGTTGTGTGGCAAACCAAACTCTGGCCAAGTAGAAGGTGGCACTTGAACTGGTGGAGGATCAGCACTTGAAACTTCCTGGATGACTGTCCTTTGGGGTGGCTCTCCCCTAACAATCAAAACTTGGAGCATCTCAGTTAGTTTAGTCATGCTCGACTTAAGTTCATCGATCTCCATTCGGACCTCAACATTGTGCATCTCTTGCTCTGACATCTTTTGTCTGTAATTAGCTCTAGTCCGGTATCGGTGTCGAGGAATCAACTTGACAACTGGAAGATAGAGACAATTGGCAATGAGCAACTGGCCAAACAGACGTATGCAATGAATCATGCAAAGATGCAAATGATATGCAATGCAATGCAAACAGGATACAAAAACACATGCAACAGGATCAAGGGTTCAAGATCACAGCATGGAGTTTGGGTAGAGAACCAACCACAGGGTGTGTACTAGGGTTTATCAACTGTAGAACAGGGTTCTAAAAGGTTCCCAGAGTCTACGTAAATCCTTCGAATATTATCGGCCCATGTAACTACTTACACGGGTTAATAATATTCTCAAGATAAACTCGTCTGAGTGTAGTATCGCGTGACAACTACTCAGGACTGGCTCCCTCATAGTCACCGCACTACATCCTAAAAGGCCAAGTGGGATAAAGGTAACCACGGTCCTCAGAATCCCTGGCACTCAATTGAAAAAGTAATATCAATGTGACTGCTCACATCAGACATCAACAATCCCAAAGGGCCTCATCTGAGTGTGGTCATCATATGCCATAAATTATTGGTACTACTGCCAACAACCGACTATTGATTACACCACAATCCTATCATATATGTGCTCTCAAGTCCGGGTTAGGACTTATCTCACCACTCAAGGTAGCAACCCTGCACACAGAAAAACCCAAGCACAACAAGTATATATACAGATATAACTATACAAATGTACAAGCAAGCAAACATGTAAATAACACGAATACAAACAAGATAGGCTTAACCCTCTTAGGAATCTCCCCAGTGAAGTCGCCATTTCTATTGCGGTGAAAATCGGATAACAAGCTATTAATTAACTTGCATCATATTTCTTTTACAACCGACTTTGATTTATCCAAAGGAAAGGTTCAAGATCGTTTAAAAAACCTAAAGGGGGAGATCTAAGGTTCGGGAGTTGGTTACGCCTAAGGAATGTATTAGCACCTTAAACGTCCGTAGTACTCTACGGGAACCTCTTGCTTAAATTTGTGTCATTCTATGTTTGCATGCTAAAGATAATCTGTACTAAGGGTAAAGGTAAAGACCTAAAGTATATACACTAAGTATGGTCTAAGGGTGTAAAAAGAAAATGTGGAATCCGAGAAGGATCGGATGTAAAGGAAAAAGATGGAAAAAGAAAAAGGTAGCTCGCTAGGATCTCGCAATCCTATGCCTACGTATTCTCAAGGTGAACTTGAGAAATCAGAGCAATCGTAGTTCCCCTCAAAGGGGGTGAGGAACTCTTGACTGTGGCCAAGGTTCTAAGAAAAAGTATGGTGAGAAGCTTGAGAGCAAAACTTGTAAGAATTGATAGTTTAGGAGAAGAGATTAATGGCTATCTCTTGTGAATGGATTGTGAAGGGTTAGACCGTCTTAAAGGAGAAGAGATTAATAGCTATCTCTTTGGGAAGGCCAGGTTAGAAGGGAGAAGAGATTAATGGCTATCTCTTGTGAAATGGTTTGAGGTTAACAGGGTATTTGAGCTATCTATGACATGAAGTCAATAGAGAGACTTTTCCTTTAGAAGGAGGCAAACAGATAAGTCACATACATAGTACACGAAAAAAACATCGTGAGAAAATATTAACAGTCACGACAAAGCATCGTGAAACTACAGACAGAGATACACGGCAATCATCGCGAGGAAAGAAACGTGCCCAAAACAAGGAAACAGACAAGTCATGAAATATAATCGGGCAACACGAGAATTATTAATTAATTTAAATATAAATATTTAATAAGATTAATTAATAATTTAATTAATCAAATTAAAAAACATATTTAAATAAATTAATAATATAAATATTTTCACATTTTTAAATTGTGCAAATGACTAGAAAAAAAAGTATTAAAAATAAAATAATTAAAAAATTTGTAAACGTTACAAAAAAATTTGAAACAATCCTTTTTTACATTTTTATATTTATCACTAACTTAATGAAGAATGTTAAAACACAAATTGTTAAAATATTTTTGAGTAATTTCCTAAATATTTATCAAATAATAATTAGGCTATAAAAAAGGCTAAAGACTAATTAAAATGTGTTTTCTTTTATTTATCTCTAATTACACAAACTAAAAGAAATAAGTAAGAATAAAAATAGAAAAAAGTAGAACCAAAAAACTAGTACAAGAAACTAGTTTTTTTACAGTAGCAAGATCCACAAGTTTCTCTTCCTCTTTCTACTGTGTGCGTGCGTTTTCTTTTCCTCTCTCGTGTCGGTTTTTTGTTAGCATGGGTAAGTATGACTATACTCTAAGTAACTAATAACATATGACATATATATTATATAAAACAAGACAACATTATTATAATACCTAAAACTATATGTATATTAGTATAAAGCTGTAACCATATATATTATATAAAGTTTAAAATAAGACAGTATTATTATTATTATAACTAAGCTAACATAACACAAATCTCATTTAATCTAAATCACCACCCCATTTTCCATACAGCTTTCATAATAGTAATAAAACAACACACACACCCTCATGCTTCCGTAACCAACACAAAACCTGAAACTCATGCACACGTTGTATACTTCATGCTTCAGTAGCAAAAACCAAACATGAAAACTCATGCAGCAATGAAACTTCAGGATGTTTATACACAAAATAAATCGAAACGAACATAATACAAACATAACTCGTGAAACTCAAACAAGATTTGATCCACCTAACCGACATCATGGCCAAAGATAATAACAACCTGCATAATTGAAATTAACAGAACAAAACGATAACCGATACGACGTAAATCTTGAACTCGGATCACATCGTATTTTTGAAGCTAAAATCAAGCTAGGAAAACCAACGTAATATTTACATAATCACATGTCCGCCATTGAGATAAAGTCGGAGCAGATACGCGCACGATATATACAAACAGAAGTCGAAGAAATACGTAAGCACACACATCATATTTCAACATATCAATACACACATATGAACAAAGACACTGAAAGTTAAAACTAATGAGTATGTTACTTACAGTAAAACAAAGAAAGAGAACAAAGTTTCTTCTCTTCTTCACTGGCCCTCGCGTGCGACTCCCTCCGTCCGACGTTGCCCTTGCAAGCTCGATGGTGATGGTGTTGAAAACGGCAACGCGACGGTTGTTGGACTTGCGGAGGAAGATGGCGGTTTTGATATGGTGGTGGTTTTGGGTGGTGTTATAGATGGGAAAGAAGGAAGATGGTGGAGTGTAGATACAGTTAAGAAAAATGGAGTTTTAAGGTTGTTTGTCAGTGAGGTTATGTTGTCGTGAGATGGAGCATGAAGATGATGAAATGGTATAAGTGGAAATGAGGGAAGAAGAAAGTTGTATTGTCGTTTTTTTGAAACTGAAGGATGTTGGCTGAAGATTTATGGTGAGTATGTGAAGAGGAGATGGTACGTATCTTTGATGAAGAGGTCTGTTTTTTTTATTTGTGATTTTTTTTGCAGTGTCTTGTTACAGCAGCTATAATAGCATGGGTTAAAGTGTTCAGTTGTTGCGTGTTTGCAGAGAATTGGTGATAGCATAAAGGTTTTGCTATGGATGAAGTGTGGAGATACGTCGGATTTTTGTACGATTTGGAGTGTGGCGTGAAGTGTTGTAGAAAGTTGAGATTGTGTTGTGTAGGGCGACTGGTGTAGGAATAGATGGTGATGTATTTCACAACCAGTTGTTATATTGTCAGATATGGAAGAAAAATTGGTGAAAAGAGGATACATGATGGAGACAATTCACAAAAGTGGGGCGGATGGAAATATGTAAGAGTAGGTGGGGGTAGAGTAGTGACAGCAGGTGCATGGTTTCAAGAAAAAAAGTCTGTACAATCCTAAACATGCACGCTACTTGTTTACAAAAATAAAAACAGAAAATACTTACCAAAGCTTAATGAATAAGTTTTCTGAAACTAAAATTAAATGTTGAAATTTAATAAACAAGATAAAAATAAAAACAAACTATAATAAAATAATTAACAATAAAAACTAATTAATTAAAATAATTATTAATAAAAATTTTGTATAAAACAGTAAAAAAAATGAATAATTGAACCGGTATCGAAAAGTTCAGAAAAATAAAAAGAGTATACTAAAATAATCAGCAAAAAAATATACAATATATCGTTTGATCAAATTTTGAAATTAATCGGAACTGACTTTTAGCTTTACTGACTCGACTGTAAAAATCCAAAAATTTTCAGCTGATAAATTGGATAATATATAAAAATGATCGACCTAAAATAATATGCCAAATATTAAAGAATCTAAGGGTAAAATTTGGGGTACAACAGTTTCTATAGAGTGACACACATCATCTTACAAATCAGTTTTGTAAAGTTGAATTAGACAAAACTCTAATTTTATCATAGTATCACGATCCTAACGATTCGGGTCACCGACCATTTATATATGTGCACCAAGTCCAAAAAGTGTTGGATGCAAATGGGTGTATTGGAAAAACCAAGTTCCATGTATCGATAATTCGGGCTACCCACAATTTATATTCACGCACCATGTCCAATAGTGTTGGGCGCGAGGGCTGTATTGAAAAAAAACTTGCATCATTCACTTTACAAGTCGATTTTGTAAGGTTGAGTCAGACCAAACTCTAATTCCATCAATTCCTACGAGCCACACCACATAAACATTGTTTTTCCATTCTTTCAAGAAAAGTTACCTCACATATCACTTTAACAATTACTCTTTTGTCTCACCCTTCTTGCATTCGGTATTTCCTCTCATTATTTTTTCCACGTCAACTGTTTCTCCCTCGCTGACCATTTCCCATCACTGTTTCTTCCTTTTGCTTCATTAATATGTATCGTAGTTACACAAACCAAATACAAAACTCGGACAATTTCTTTCATATTGCCATATCAATCCAATCTTTACTTTGTTTCTCATTTTCCTCTCTTCAGGTTTTCTATCCTGAACACCTCTGATTTATAGACAAGATATGTTGCTTCACTTGTGGAAATGTTTATTTTGTTCTTCTTTTGTAGGTTGTATTTCTTTCTTTTCTTTTTTACTTTTTCCATTCACAATCATTTTCATATTTCACAATCATTTTATGTTTTAAAAACACAAAACACTCTTTCTATGAAAGCATTAATGAATCACTACGCCAAACAAGACTTTAGACAGCGCTTTTTTAGGCCTTAGACATCGCTTAAAAGCGCTGCCTAAGCCAGCGCTGGCGTAGGTAAAGACAGCGCTTTTTATTTACGAAAAAGCGCTCTCTAAAGTATACATTATAGGGCGTTTTTTCAACAAAAAGCGCTGTCTAAAGGCCCCTTTTAGACAGCGCTATTTTAAGCGCTATCTAAAGTATGCCTATAATTTTAATTATCAATTTTTCTATACCTTTAGAGGGCGCTTTTTCAAGAAAAAACGCTGTCTAAAGGCTTCCTTTAGACAGGGCTTTTTTAAATCGTTGTCTAATGTAATTTTTTCTATACCTTTAGAGGGCGCTTTTTAGGAAAAGCGCTTTCTAAAGGCCCCCTTCAGACAGCGCTTTTAAAAGCGCTGTCTAATGTATGCCTATAATTTTAGTTATGAATTTTTCTATACCTTTAGAGGGCGTTTTTTAGGAAAAGCGCTTTCTGTTGTGAACTATAGACATCGCTTTTTCTAGAAAGCGCTGTCTTTTCTCTACGTATAATTTTAATGATTTTTTTTAAAAATCTCATTTTAACCATTTTTTTTATGCAGAAACCTGTATAATTCAAGCCATTTCAATAAACCTGTATATTTCACATTTCCATTAACAATTTCTAGTATGGTTCATTAACCATTTCCACTAATTCCATAAATCACATAAACCACATAAACCATTTCCATTATAATTCAAGTCATTTACATTAACCATTCACAAAACTATACAATTACATTCCAAAATCACATAAATAACATAAACCATTCACAAAACTATACAATCCCATAAAATAAACCATTCACAAAACTATACATTCACATAATTCCATTATCCTATACCTTATATGACTTTTTTCCAATAAGGTATTCGCACAATTCCTCCTTAATTTCTTGCAATTTATCCTTCGTGTAATGAGAACACGCGTATTCATCAAAGTACTACATAACAAAACAAAATATGCATGATTTAGTTAAAAATAATAAATTATATGACATATCCGATAAATATTAAAATAAATCCTAAGTTATAAATCCATGCATACCGTAATAGGAATCTCTAATCGATCCATTTGAAGGATTTCTCTCATAAACCTCAAAACGAAATACCCGCAGTCTATGCCATTACGCTGACGAGGGCACTACACATAGACAAACAAATAAGAATTAATATATAGTTGTTTTGTGTTATCAAGTACCATCACTAATAAGCAACATTGTGAAAATTAATATACCTTCTGAGCTTCATTTTCATCATGTGTCTCGTGTGTGTCGTCATGGTCACTAGCCATTTCACCTGTAAGAAAGAAAAAAATAAAAATTAAATGACAAATATAAAAATCCATAATCCATAATCCATTGAATGATATAAGCTATATATAACATGACAACTAATTAATATTATTGAATGATATAAGCTATAATTTTATAACTAGTACCTTTTTCACTAACGTCTCTTTCTTTTCTTGGTTGGAATATGTTCTACCCGTCTCTTAACAACACGGACGGTTGGATTGATCCAAATACCCTCATTATGATCATTTCTTGTATATGATTCATTCACTATATTATTTTCATCTTGATCATTTCTAGTAAATTATTCAATATCAACATCAATATCACCTTGATCTCCAATGTTTTCATCAATTACTTTGTTAGATAAAAGCACTATAGACCATTTTGTATTTGTCGGATCAGTGACATAGAACACTTGTTTAGCTTGAGAGGCTAGAATAAAAGGCTCATCTTTGTACCCCACCCTATTAAGATCCACTTGCAAAAATCCTGACTTATCCATTCGTACGCCATTATTATTTTCAACCCACTTGCAACGAAATATAGGAATCTGAAAATTCTCATAATCAAACACCCAAATGCGCTCGATAATCCCAAAATATGACAGATTTTATAAATTTGGGGTTTAAATCTTTCACACTTGAAATGTGCATTGCTTCAGCTGCCATGGTGACACCACTATTTTGCATAGTACTTTTATCATCTTGTTCTTTGGTATAAAATGTGTATCCATTAATTGCGTATGCGCTATAAGAAAACACAACCAAACTTGGACCATATGCTAAACATCTCAACCTTTCTGTTATTGAAGCGGGATCTGAATAATACTTTGAATAAATATGATCGATAAACCAAGGTATGAAACTTCGATTGTGCTCTCGTACTATCCAATTCTCATTTCTATTCGGATTTAAACCTCAGAGAACATCCTTGTGCATTTCAACATACGGCTCAACCTCATTCTCATTGTGCAAAACATACAAATGCACTTGATCCCGTTCGACCCTTGATACTGTCACAACTTCATTTCCAATTAACTTTTTTCCTTCTTTTTTTCGACAATATGAGATTTGGGGAGTCCAATTGATTGTACATTGGATAGATATTCAGTACAAAACTCAATCGCTTCTTCAACAATGTATCATTCGGCAATACAACCCTCTGGTCGACTTTGGTTTTTAACATACACTTTTAATATTTTCATATAACGTTCAACAGGGTACATCCATCTCATATAAGCCGGTCCACACAATTGTGTCTCTTTCACCAGATGAACAACTAGATGAACCATTATGTCAAAAAACGAGGGAGGAAAAATCATTTCAAGATCACACAAAGTAATAACTATTTCTTTTTGCAATGTTGGTAAGATCGCAGGATCGATCACCTTACTGCAAATTGACTTGAAGAAAAAACACAATTTAGTTATTGCGCTTCTTACTTTTTCTGGCAGAATAGAACGTATACCTATTGGTAGAAAATGTTTCATTATAACATGGCAGTCATGCGTCTTTAAACTCTTTAACTTGAGGTCTTTCATAGACACAAGTCTTCTAATATCTGAAGAGTATCCTTCTGGAACTTTAACTGCACTTAGAAACTTACACAATACCTTTTTCTCTTTTCTAGATAGAGTATAAGCAGCAGGTGGTAGATATGTTCGGGTTCCTTTCTTCATGGGTCCTAATTCATTTCTTATTCCCATCGCTACCAGGTCCTTTCTTGTTTTAAGGCCATCCTTAGACTTTCCTTGTATATTGAGTAACGTACCAATAACACTGTCAAATACATTTTTTTCAATATGCATAACATCGAGAAAAATGTCTTACATACAACAACTTCCAATATGCCAGTTCAAAAAAAATTGACCTCTTCTTCCACCCACTCTTGACAAGTGTATGTGCAAAAGGCTTTCCAAACTGAGTACTCACATCTTTCACCTTTTCAAAAATTTGATCACTTGTCAATATAGTTGGAGCTCTACCATGTTCTGCCTCTCCATTGAATGCTTTTCTCCACCCACGATAGTGATGATTAGAATTTAAGAATCTACGATGACCGAGAAATACATTCTTCTGACCAAACTCCAATCGCGTCCAATCTGTTTTATCTTCATAAATAGGACACGCACATTGACCTTTTATGTTGTACCCTAATAGATTTCCGTATGCTGGAAAATCATTAATTGTGCCAAACAACATCGCCCTCAAGTTGAAACTTTCTTTCCTATACCCATCATAAACCTCCACACCGTTCTCCCACAAAAACTTTAAATCTTCGATTAAGGGTGCCAAGTATACGTCTATGTCATTCCCTGGTTGTCTAGGCCCAGAAATTAACATAGCTAACATCATGTACTTACGCTTCATACATAGCCATGGAGGTAGGTTATAAATCATTATGATCACAGGCCAAGTGCTATGTGAGATACTTTGAAGACCGTGTGGGTTCATTCCATCAGTAGATAATGCCAAGCGAAGGTTTCTTGCTTCTTTTCCAAATTCAGGATAATCATCATCAATTTTCATCCACTGTGGTGAATTTGCCAGATGTCAAAACTTTCCATCGATAATTCTTTCATCTGCATGCCAAGTCAAGTGTCTTGAATCGGTCTCACTACGAAACATGCGTCTAAATCTCGGAATTATAGGAAAATACCATAAGACTTTTGCTGGAGACAACTTTTCCTTATATCGAGAGACACCGCATTTAGGACACTCATTTAATGATGCATACTCATTTCGAAACAAAACGCAATCGTTTGGACAGGCATGTATCTTATCATAGCTCATGCCAATAGAGCACAACATCTTTTTGGCCTCATATGTTCGATTGGGAAGAACATTATCCTCTGGAAGCATATCTTTCATAAGGGCCAATAACTCTGTGAAACTTTTATCCGACCATCCATTGCCCGCCTTTAAGTTGTACAACTTTAATACCGCAGACAATCTTGTGAATTTGGTGCAACCATTATATAATGGTTTCTCTGCATCGCTTACCAACCTCTCAAACATTTTGGGACAATCCTTAAGATCTTCTTCAAGTGCTTCTGCAATCTCTTCGACTCTATCAGAATCGTATGTATCTGTGCCATTGTCGTTTGAAGCATAGGTCGTATTATCCCCCGGTTCAACATTCCCATTAATTTTCTCACCATGCAAATTCCAACATGTATAACTTGTATCAATTCCACTCCTCATTAAATGCGATGCCAACTAAACCGCGTCAACCCGACTCCTAAAACAACAACCCAAGCAATGACATCTCATTCGACTGGGGTCTTTGGCGTGCGCAACAGCAAACTTAAAGAATTCCGATACCCCATTCTCGTACTCTTTCGACAATCGACTTGAAGATATCCATTTCTTATCCATAGTTATACTAATTAAACTAAACAAAAACAAAAATAAAAAATATTTACCTGTAGGGATGTAAACAACTTCTAGACCCACACAGTGTCCAGATAGGTTAGAATTACCAAGATCCCCCTGTACACGTATCATAAAATGAAATATCATTAATTGACCAATTATGAGTCATAACTTGATAAGTGGCAACATGTAATCACAAACAAGCAACATACTTAAGAGCAAGCATACTTAAACAAGTAACCAAGCATACTTAAACAAGTAACCAAGCATTAGAGCAATTCATCCTAAACCTAACAAGATTCAAATCTAAGCAATACCTAAACAAGTAAACATGCATCAACTTAAACAAGTAACATTCATACGATAACCTAAATCTATCAAGAATCAAGTTTAAATCATACTTAAACAAGTAATCATCATATCACAAAGATAATCATCAAAGCAATTATTGAGCAAGATAAACATCTCATGCAAAGACAAATATCATACTTTCTTTGACCATGCAATACAATAACTATCATAACTCCACTTTCATGGCTCTATATATCATAACTCCATCAATGCAATAACTATCAATATTACAATAACTATCATACTTTCTTTAATCTAGAATATAGAAACAACAACTAATGAAAATAGAAACAACATGTTCAATATTAGTCATTCTAAACATGTTCAAAAATAAGTCAGAAATAAGCCATTCTATGTATGGATCATTCTTCTCAAAAATAAGTCAGAAGTATGTAAACATGTTCAAAACTTTATAACTATGGTCATTACCCATATCAACACTACACGCAAATTTTTAAGGGCATATACTGGCTTTGTTGCTCAATATCCCAATACATAGTATTTGTATTTCTATAAAATATACAAACCATGATGCATTTTATTAATAGTTTCACACCAAACTCAAACAAACTTATGTCGTGATTCATATGTTACAGACATAAGCTGACATTTCCGAAGAATTGATATGTCGCAACTGGATAATACACAAAAAGGAAGTATGACGCAGGAACTCCGAACCACCTCAAACAACACCTGTACTACGACGGCAAAATGGTAGCTAGTGACAAGAATGAAAACAGAACAAAAACCGTACGATGCCCGAGATGAAAACAAGAATGAAAATAAGAATGAAAACAGAATAAAAACAAGAATGAAAATCGTACCTCTTCTTCGTTTCGTCTTCTTCTTCACGAAAGCAATGGCGAATGAACAACCAAACTGACGGAAATACGTGAACGACGACAATGACGAATGAACGACGGCAATGGCGAATGAACGACAGCAATGGCAAATGAACGACGACAATGGCAATGGTTTTCAGCAGAGAAGAACGATAGCAAGGGTTTCAGTAGAGAAGAACGGTCGAGAGAAGAAAATGAAAAGAAATGTCTGAAAATGATTAGAAATTGTTTTATATTTTAATTCATAAATGACCTTAGACGGCGCTTTTAAAAAGCGCTTTCTTAAGTGCTACCTATAACAGCGCTTTCCTCAGAAAGCGCTTTCTAAGGTGGGGAGAATTTAAAACCTATAGCAGCGTTTTTATAAAAGTGTTGTCTAAAGTAATGCATATAGCAGCGCTTTACAAAAAGCGCTTTCTAAGGTGGCTTCCATTTTGGGCATTTAACAGCGCTTTCTAAGGTTAACCTTTAGACATCACTTTTATAAAAGCGCTGTCTAAAGTAATGCCTATAGCAGCGCTTTACAAAAAGCGCTTTCTAAGGTGGCTTCCATTTTGGGCATTTAACAGCGCTTTTAAAAAGCGCTTTCTAAAGGCTGTCTTTTACAACGTTTTTTTAAGCGAAATTTTTTAAAGACTTATAGCAGCGCTTTGTCCAAAACGCGGTGTCTTTTTTGCGATGTCTTTGTCCAATTTTGGCGTAGTGAATACTTATTCTTTAATGAAAATTAGTTATCCGACCTTTTCTCACATTTGTTTTTCCAAATTTGTGTTTTGTGTTATGTTTAAGTTTGCTATATGTTTTCTTTTATTTAAGTTTGTTTTCATGTACGTCATGTTATTGTTGATGTTTTTAATGTATTTAACATCAACTTCTTCATTATTTCAGTCACAAAATGAAATGGCCAAAGTTTCTGCACTCACATTATTTTCATGTTCTTTTTAAATTTATTTGTTTAACCTTATATTCACAGGTATATAACATTCAATGTTAGTTTAGTTTGTTTGTGAATTTCGAGTTAATATACCTTTGGGTTTACCTACCGTCTCAACCTTTACTGATCTTTCACTCTTGGTACAGTACTCATTCATGCACATCTTTTCAATTAAGTCCATGACTTATGGCTCAGTCATTTGCCTAATTGTGCCTCCCGCGGAAGCATCTAGCGTCATGCCTGTCTGATTTTTTAGGTCTTTGATAAAACCTTGCATTTGTTCTATGTTATTCAAATTATGGTTGGGCACCTGCGCAACAATAGTTTGAACCTTTCCCATGAGTCATATAGGGAATCTGCATTTTGTTGCTCAAAAGTCAAAATCTCAGCCCTTCTCTCAGTAAACTAGGTGGAGGTAAAAAATCTTTCCAAAAACTTATCCTCTAGCTTTTTCTATGTTTGAACGGTTCCATTTGGAAGGCATAACAACCAATCTTTTGCCCTTCAAATAAGCGAGAAACCAAACAACCGTAACTTCACTTGATCATCTGTAACATTATCTGGCTTGCACATCGAAGCGGTTTCATAGAAGCGTGTAAGATGAGCCCATGGATCTCTAATAGCGTTCTCGTCAAATTGATTGTCTCTTTGTGGAGCAGCCATGTTATTCTCGTCCTCCGAATCCAAAGAAGGTGCTGGCGGATCTACTTCGAGTTGGTCTCTATCAGCCAAAATTGCTTCTTTAGCTTCTTTTCTGAGGGCGCATGCGGTTCTTTCAATTTCTGGATCGAATGGTAGTAATGTCGATCCTAAACCGTGCACACACAAATAGAAAATACCTCAGTAGCACTATGATAAATAAGAAAACAATCAAAAGCAATAAAACTAAAATTAAAATAAAATAATAAAAATACGTTGCACAAAGCGTTGCTCTGTTGCAATCAACAGTCCCCGGCAACGGTGCCAAAAACTTGATGACTTCTCGACAAGTGTACCGATAATGTCGCAGTGATAAAAAAATCGAATCCACAAGGACTGTGTTCAAACAGAACCATGATTTGTTCAATATTAAATAAAAACAATAAAAAGATGGATTTTGCAAGTTTTCAGTGCAAAATGTAATTAAACGAGAAAACTATGTCACGAAAGCGGTCAGGCTGTGTTTTAGAATCCCCTTATCCCCTCTTGTTGATGCATGATTCCTTGTATGAAAGATCTTATCCTTATAATCCTACAGCGAATTAAAAAAATGGTTATAGTCAATCCCCCACGAAATAACTCACTAAGAACTACTCAAAGCTTTATATCCCTAGTCCACCAGCGTAAGCAGTGTTAGGTGATGTACAGACCGCATAATTCCTTATGCCACTACACGAGGTCTTTTATCCCTATTCAACCGGCTTAAGTAGAACAGTTGCCATAGGTCCAACACATAAGCTACGGGTCAGGAATCCCTATGTGTCTAAGAACAGATTAACAGAGTATATCAAATAATAAGTATTAAGCATAAGAAACAACTGAATAAAATTGTAATTCAAAGGATTCATACAAAGTCAAACCGCCATATAATGCCAACAAGATTCAATAAGGTTCATTATAACACAACCTAACTTAAAGGAGGTTTAGCTACTCATAATGAAAATTACAATACCAATTGAATAAATAAGAATAGCATGAGAATTCCCTTGAAATATTAGCCTCCAATGGCTTCCAATGCTCTTAAAATCACCCTTTGATGCTGTAAAATCATGCTCCCAATGCCAAATTTTGTAACCCTTGTAAAAGTGCAGAAAATCCCCTTTTAAAGTTGTCAGAACTGGTGAGAACGCGTCAGAAAAAACAACTATCGCGCGCATTATGAAAGTGTAACACCCTAAATATTCCTCGCATAATTAAATAATAATTAGAGTAAAATTCATCACAAACATTATTTTGGATGATACCTACAATAACCACTCCTAATACAACATGATATGTAACACGTACAACTTTTAAAAATTTATTTATAATAACCAAACATGTCTAAAACATAAACTTTTATTGAAACAGCGGAAGCATCAAAATCAAATAATTATTCATAACATAATTATGTTTCAAAGTAAACATAAGCAACTACAACTCTAGAGATATCCAAAAATCACCATCAAAACATAACAGACACAACTTTCCCTAACCCTGATGTTACACATCAGAGCAGATGACGACACTAAAAGTAAAACAGAAGACTTCATCTTCCACTCACTTCAACTCCTCTACTGCGAGTTATCTACATGATGCATGTGTAAAGGAAACATTCAAATAGAATGGGTGAGAAATCATAATTATATAAAGGAAAGCATGATAATAAGCAAGCATTATATTATCACATGCGCAATCACCCATTTCATAATTATTGAAAAGTATATTCAGGGGTGTTTTATCGTATCCACAGAGATTGTGTATATTGCCGCCGTTCGATAGTCAAAAGCATTTCAAACTTTATAGTAACAAAGGGTTGGTTTTTCGTTTCGTAACATTTGCAAAAAATTTAGAATTCAACGGTAAAAATATTGGTTTTAGGGTTTGGTAAAAACATGTCAAGATTAGTTTTCGGTAATCCGTTTTGTACGTATTAGCTCGATAAATCGTGTGAACTCGTTAACAATACATATAACCACATATCCTCTCAACAAGTTTCTCTCGAACACTTGTTGTGGGATTTATCATATTGATCCTTTGTTGATCTCTCACACAAACTACCAATATGATAACATTCAAGTTCAATATTTATGAACATCAACTTTCAAAACTATCTCTAGCCTTATGATTATTGATGGATTGAAACTTAGGTCAAGTTTAATACATTTCTCTCAAACATGAATTAAACAAAATATAAACCATGTAAACAAAGTTTTTCTTCTATATATATCATCAACAAAGTTCACAAACTTACAACCAAGATCAATACATATAAAATGATGGATTACCTACCACTAATCTTGACACAAGGATGTGTTTAGCTACACATAGTCATGGTAGCTTGCTTCACAAGTTTTGTGAGGAGATGAAAGAGCATCCGCGTCGAATAATCGAGATCGGATGCGATTCCAGCTTCTCTATGTGAAAAATCTCTCTTTGATGAATAAAACTCATAAAATAAGGTTATGGTGTGAAAAGGTGAAGTTATGATCCCAAGAAAGTGTAAAAATCTATTTATAATGCACTTGAAATCTGATATATTCGCACTGCTAATGATCCATTCGCCTAGCGAATGAAGAAAATGGCACCTTAAGTGCCTTCTGAAAGTTAAACCGCCCTTGACTGTCTTCGTGGGTTCGTAAAGTGAACGTTTCATTCGCAAGGCGAACCACTCGCCAAAACATTCGCAAAGCGTATTTTAGGTCCTTTTGCCACTGCCATCTCCAAGGGTTCTTCGCCAGGTTGCTCGCACAGCGAGTGAAGCAGTGAACATTCGCTGGGAGTTTTCAAAGTGAACTTTAGCTCCTTTTCCCTCTGTCCAATTCTGGAGCTATTTGCTGGGAGCTTCACCAGAGTTTGCAAAGCGAACGCTCGCTGGCAAGTTCGCCAGAGTTCGCAAAGCGAACCTGCTGTTGTTTTCCTCTTTCTTTAGCAGCTTGTATCATCTCTTTGTGTCTTCTTTCTTTGATCAATTAGTGCACTTCCCTGCACAATAGCACACATATTACAAGCACCAAAGGTATAAATATAATGTTTGAAGAACAACAACAATTCACTAATAAAATCCACAATTGTAACAAGAAAGTGTTGAAAAATGCCAAGTATCAAATACAAATATATAGCATGTTTGACATCTAACAAACTCTCCCCAACTAACTCTTTGTTTGTCCTCAAGCAAAGTATGCCTCTCATTGACACAAGAGGATTTGCTCGAGCATTTGATTCAATCCAAGGAAGGATTAATGACTCAAATAAACACCAATTGTAACAAAGCACAATTACATAATCCTAGAATCTACAATGCAAAAGAACTTGATTCTTAAAACAAATCTCAGACAATGTTTCAAGAGACAACTAAACCATCATGCTCATGTCAGTCTAACACTCCTCTTCGAAATAGGGTTGTAGGAAATTAACGAGTTTGCAACCGCGGGGCAATTTCGTTCGAATGACAAATGATGCAAATACTAAGCAATTCATAAAATATCTAACTGGTCACAAGAGAAATCATGGAAGAAAAAGATCACTAAAGGCTTTTATCGGTTGTAACTTGGTCGCGGTTAAAAACAAGGGACATATGTACAAGGCCATTGAAACAAGAAAGGGTAAAGATTATGAAGAGCATTTCTTTTTTCAAAATTTTCGATCTTGTTCAATCCTTATTTCTTTCTTTCACAGTGCATTCTCTTCTTTTGATTTTCTTTTCTTTTTGTTCTTTTTCTTTCTTCTTTTTTTTTTCAATTTCTTTGTCTTAGAATGCATTGTATCACCAAATCCTTTTTCTCTTTTCAAAATAAAACATTATCCCCAACTTCAACATTGCCATAAGCTTAGCTTAAATGCTCTTCAAAATGGGTTAAAATCGGGTTCATGATTCAAACAAAAATTTCATTTCGGCTCAAAAAAGGTTTCAAATACGCGCACACTCACAAGGTGACTTGAAGTGTTTTTGGAATGGTGGTTATACTCAAAGTACATAAATATTGCCTCGATCATTTCTGTGTTTCCATAATTTCAAAACAACAAGCAAGATAAAGCATGAATTATAAGTATAAAACAACATTCATCATCAATCCAAAGCATTTAGTATAACATGGAGGTTTCTCACTTTTGTGGTTTTTGGACCTAAATGACACAAACAATCAATAGAGTTGTAACAAGAAACAAGATTTTTATTTGTACAAAGACAAAAAGTTCTAATACATTCTAAATTCTAGAACTAGGTAACTATGTACCTTGCCAACAAAATCGTGCTTAAAATTACTATCATCGCCATCCAACTTGGAAGAATCTTCTTTGATGCACAATCAACACCAACCTAAGTTTCTTCCACAAAACAACCAAAAGATGGAAATATTAAACTTCCACAAGCATACCAACATAAAGCGATAAAAAGCATACCAACAACTTAAGAGTTAAACATTCGTAAACTGAAGAATTCAACTCTTAATAAACAATGAAAAACGAAAGCATACCAACAATTTAAGAGTTGAACATTCTTAAACTGAAGAATTCAACTCTTAACAACAATAATAATAAAAACTAAAATAAAAATAAAAATGAAACTAAACATATTTAACTGAAAAAAAGATAATACTCATAATATCATAATAATGTACTGGTGCGAAAACACCTACAAAGTCAAAAGTACCATAGTGGTACAAGTACATCAATATCCAAAATAGTCCAACAAAATGGATAGAGTACATCAATAAAAACTGAAATAAAAAGCAAAATACAAGAAAACTTCACTTTGATGCTCAAAGGAAGTACACAATCATCACAACAAAAAATCAGTCATCGGCCTCTGAACTGGACACCTCAACCTCCTCTCCAGTCTCTGAACCATAAACAAAACCAGTCACCTCATCATCATCAGCATCACCAACCTCCTCATCAGCATCATCAAGACCAGCCGCATCCTCTCCCCCTCCGAATATTGGCCTGGCCTCAGGCCAACCAGCATGTGCAAGGAACTGCTCCCTCGTCATCATCATATGATCAGTGGCGAGATCTCGAATCTGTAGCTGAAGTACCTGCATGGAGTCATATAAATCAATCATGGCGCACTGAGAAGCCACCATCCAGTCCCAGTTATACTGGCATATCTCCTGCTAATAAGGGTAAAAACTCTGCGACCCAGAACCAGAAGCATCATCACCCGTTGTGCTGGCATCAGCACCAGCACTCGATGTCTCACCTCTTGCCCCCTTTGTGACGCCCCCAAACTATACCCCCAATTTAACATGCAATTAAAGCACTAAAAGAAAATTCAAAATTTCGTCAGAGTACATTTGAATTCGCAGCATAGAAAGGGAGGAATCACATCAACTGTGACAAAACATACACATAACATGCAACACCTGCCCATAATGATATGCAACTGTGGGGTAGCAATCATACAGAGGAAACTTTGTTCCTTACACCCACTTTTCAGAAATTAGAATTAAAGCGGAAAATCTAAAATCTGATTAACATATATACATATACACATATAAACAGTTTGTCATACATCAGGTAGCATATGTACAACCAAAATATATCATCAGATATACAAAATAATAGCACGCGGCCACCCTAACTACCCGGAGTCACATATCAAAGTCGACCGACCAAAATAATGAAGACGCAACGCTTCACAAAAAGGAATACCTCCAGCAGCTCTAATATGCAACACCTCATAGAGCGTTATAAAACAGCAGAAGGGTGAGAAAAACAACCATAATATAATTGCATAAAATTATATATTAACACAAAAATGCACAAATAACATATTCTCACCACCAAAGCACACAGATAAATTATAACAACACACAGTACAATTCACACGTATCAATTACCACTGCACATCAATCATTCACAATACAATCACACATATTCCATTTCATTAATCACATTCACAATTCCATGCACAAATGACTCATGATGAATGCAAATGCACAAAGACCGACACCACGACTCTATGCACATGCCATGCGGTACCGACTTCCTTTGTCACGTCATGTCACGTCATTAGTCCACTCAAGAACTATTGGAACCATCGCTCGTTACTGAGAATCTCAAGTAACTCCCCGTCGGGCCTACGATGTTCACCCGTCGCTTTAGGTCCTCAGGCATCGCCTCATATTTTCGAGGCACACGACGTTAAGGATTGCTTTAAGTCTCCAAAGGAGCCCACAATCGTCTATACCCATCACTTTAAGTCCTCAGGCATCGCCTCATATTTTCGAGGCACACAATGTTATAGCATATTCCCCTCGGGAATCAAACCGTCACTCAGGACGTTCAACAATGCACATCATGATGCTTGGCATACAATGACTCATGACATTCTCATTGCATACATACACACATTCACAATTATGCATATATCATCAAATACCACACTTAGCATTTTCTTGCCTTACGGCCACAAATCATCATCACAACAGCACATAAGTCATACCACATTTGAAGCAACACCATAAAGCATAACACAAGTCAAATACGCACCATTAAAACGACAAAAGTCGACCATTGACACTATTCACATTTACTGACAAAATAAAATCGGCTAACAAATTCTAAACCATCATAATAAGAAAGTACAGCTCAATGGCTTTCCAATGCATCAAACCACGCCTCAAACCGAATCACAGATCAAAAGTTATGCAGAAAACAAAATTACACGAACAGCACTGTTCGCTGGGCGAACCTCCCTCGTGAGCATTCGCTAGCTCCTTCGCTAGGCGAATGTTCCAGCGAACCAACTGTTAGCTAAAAACAGACACAAAGTTCGCTAGGCGAGCACTTGGCGAACCAAGTCAGAACCAAACAGAGCCAAAAACACCCAAAGTTCGCTAGGCGAACACTCTAGCGAACCTTCGCTCATGCCTTCGCTAGGCGAATACCCGTAGCGAACCTTCGCTACCCTTCGCTGATTGGTTCGCTAGGCGAACCTGCGAAAACTCAGAATCCTTCAGCGCTGTTGAAAACCCAAAAATGATATTTTCCAACCCAAACCATTTCCAAATCAACATATTTCAATCAGAACCTATTCTAATCATGTCAACAAGCAAACTACCACCTTTAGATCGATTTCCAACCGTTAAACCATCGATTCTACTCATTTTAGCGTTTTCGACCTAAAAGTGAAAAACATGGAAAGCAAGAGAATCATCCAAACCCATTCATACATAATCATATACAAGCATAGTATAATCGAGTTTCGCACCCTTACCCTATTAAATCGACTCTAGAACTTGATCTTGATGATTTTTCCACACTATCCCAATTTTTCTCTCTTCTCCTCTTTTCTTCTCTTTTTCCTTCTTTCTTCTTTCTTTCTCTCTATTTTTCTTTCTTTCCCTTTTCTATTTTCTATTTTCTTTTCTTACTAACTTAATGAAAAACATTATAAAATGACCAAAATACCCCCACACTCAAATTTCTCGCAAACGATCCCAAAACGCGATAAAATATATTCACGACTAAAAATAACACATTTTCACACAAAAGTTGAAATTACAATAAAATAATAATAAAATAATAAAAAACGACTCAATAAAATAAAACTGGCAAAAACTGGGGCGTTACAACTCTCCCCCACTTAGAAATTTTCGTCCTCGAAAATCTTACCTGATACTAACAATTCCGGATACGACTCCCGCATCCTACTCTCCAATTCCCACGTCAAATTACCCTCAGCAGCGCCTCCCCACGCCACTTTCACAAGTGCAATCTCTTTGCCCCTCAACCGCTTCACCTCGCGATCCAAAATACCAACCGGTAATGCCTCGACCGTAAGGTTATCCCTTACCTCAACCTCGTCCATCGGAATCACATGTGAAGGGTCCGGAACATACTTCCAAAGCTGTGAAACATGAAAAACATCATGCAAATTCGACAGATTCGGCGGTAACGCCACACGATACGCTACAGCACCAACTCTCGCAGATATCTGGTAAGGACCAATAAATCGAGAAGTAAGCTTCTTAGATTTCAAAGCACGACCAACACCCGTTACCGACGTAACTCTCAGAAATACGTGATCACCCTCTTGAAACTCAAGATTCTTACGTCTCCGATCATGATAACTCTTTTGTCTACTCTGAGAATCCTTCATTTTCTCACGAATAAACTTTACCTTTTCCGTCGTCTGTTGCACCAATTCCGGTCCAACCACAGAACTCTCACCAGTTTCGTGCCAACACAACGGCGTTCGACATCTTCGCCCATATAAAGCCTCAAAAGGTGCCATTCCGATACTAGAATGGAAATTGTTATTATACGTGAACTCAATCAAAGCAAGATAACTATCCCACGCACCACCTTGTTCCAAAACACACGACCTCAACAAATCCTCCAACGACTGAATAGTTCTTTCGGTCTGACCATCTGTCTGCGGATGATAAGCCGAACTCAACCTCAATTTAGAACCCAAAGCCTTCTGTAAACTTTCCCAAAATCTCGATGTAAACCTAGGATCTCGATCCAAAATAATACTTAAAGGAACCCCATGCAATTTCACCACCACACTGATATAGATCTCAACTAACCGTTCCAAAGAAAAACTGATGTCAATCAGAATAAAATGCGCCGATTTAGTCAGCCTGTCCACAATCACCCAAATAGCATTATGCCCACGCTGAGTGTTCGGTAATCCCGTCACAAAATCCATCGAAATGCTATCCCATTTCCACTCAGGAATATCCAACGGTTGCAACAAACCACTAGGCCTCAAATGTTCCACTTTCGATTTCTGACAAGTCAAACATGCATACACAAACTGAGCCACATCTCTTTTCAAACCAGACCACCAGAAAATCTTCTTCAAATCTTGGTACATCTTATTCGCACCCGGATTTATACTTAAATTACTCCGGTGTCCTTCCTCCAAAATCATTCTTTTCAACTCCGCATCATCAGGTATACAAATACGACCACGGAATCTCAAAACACCAAAATTATCAACCTTGAAATCCACATTCTCATTCCTCATCAAATCAACGAATTTCAAATCCAGCTTTTGTTTCTCACTAACCGACAACAAAAATTCATTAGCAACCTTCAACATTCCAAGCCTTACACTAACCGAAGTCACTTCACATACCAAACTCAAGTCTCTAAACGACTCCAAAAGTTCCAACTCTTTCACCATCAATGCGGACATATGCAACGATTTCCGGCTCAATGCATCGGCTACCACATTAGCTTTACCAGGATGGTAATTCAAGCCAAAGTCGTAGTCTTTCAAGAATTCCAACCATCTCCGCTGCCTCATGTTCAACTCTTTCTGATCAAATAAATATTTCAAGCTTTTATGATCACTAAAGACCTCGAACCTTGCACCATAGAGATAGTGCCTCCAAATCTTCAACACAAAAACCACAGCCGCTAACTCAAGATCATGAGTAGGATAGTTTTTCTCATAAACTCTTAACTGTCTTGAAGCATAAGCTACAACTTTACCTTCCTGCATCAAAACACCACCCAAACCAATTAAAGAAGCATCGCAATACACAACAAATGGTTCATTAAGATTAGGTAAAATCAGAATAGGAGCTGTCGTCAATCTTCTCTTTAGCTCACAAAAACTTTCTTCACATTGAATATCCCAAATGAACGCTTTGCCCTTACAAGTCAACTGCGTCAAAGGAAGAGCTAGCTTAGAAAACCCTTCAATGAACCTCCGGTAATAACCAGCCAAACCCAAAAAGCTTCGAATCTCGGTAACGGATCTAGGAGCCTCCCATTGTAGAACTGCTTCTACTTTAGATGGATCCACAGCAATACCATTACCTGAAATTACGTGCCCAAGAAAACTCACCTCAGACAACCAGAATTCACACTTGGACAATTTGGCAAAAAGCTTCCTTTCCTTCAAAACCTGCAAAACAATACGCAAATGCTCTGCATGTTCCTCACGAGACTTAGAATAGATTAAAATATCATCAATAAACACCACCACAAAACGATCCAAATGCTCGTGGAAAATACGATTCATGTATTCCATAAACACACCAGGCGCATTAGAAACCCCGAACGGCATCACCGAATATTCATAATGACCGTAACGTGTTCTAAAGGCCGTCTTCTGAATATCCTCTTCCTTCACCCTTATCTGATGATACCCCGATCTCAAATCAATCTTACTAAACACACAAGCACCAACCAACTGATCCATCAGATCATCAATCCTTGGAAGCGGATACTTGTTCTTAATCGTCATTTTGTTCAACTGGCGATAATCAATACATAATCGCATACTCCCATCCTTCTTTTTCACTAACAAAACTGGAGCACCCCAAGGAGAAACACTTGGCCTCACGAACCTCTTTTCCAACAACTCATTTAACTGCTTTTTCAACTCCACTAATTCAGATGCCGACATTCTATAAGGTGCCATAGAAACAGGTCTAG
The DNA here is from genome assembly GCA_022829125.1 of Lathyrus tuberosus. Taxonomy (NCBI): domain Eukaryota; kingdom Viridiplantae; phylum Streptophyta; class Magnoliopsida; order Fabales; family Fabaceae; genus Lathyrus; species Lathyrus tuberosus. Next base: position 3,442,332 of record JALAZF010000203.1, on the reverse strand, counting down.
TACCAGGAACTAGATCTATCGAAAATTCCACCTCTCTCACCGGCGGTACATCTGAAATATCATCAGGAAACACCTCAGGAAATTCGCACACAACAGGAAACACTTCAAGAGGAACTTGACTATCCACAGTCAATGAAGCAAACAACCCAAACAACTGAGCTTCATCCGCTAAAAGTCTCTTCAACTCTTTGGTAGATAAGAAACTCGAGTCTTCATCTTCCACAAGAGAAGGAAACCTTACAAGCTTATGATAACAATCAATGTGCACCCGATTGAATTGCAACCAATTCATTCCCAACACCACATCTAAACCTTCCAACGGTAAACACACCAAATCCATCACAAAGTCTTTACCATAAATGGCTAAAGGACAACTCAAACACACCAAAGAAGTAGTTACTGACCCCATCGCTGGAGTATCAATAACCATCTCACCATCCATCGAAGACAACCCAAGATTCAAACGTTCCGCGCACTCAGACGAAATAAATGAATGAGTCGCTCCAGTATCAATCATAGCAATTAAAGGCATATTATTAATAAAGCAAGTACCTCTTATCAGACGATCTGCACTTGAGGTCTGAGTTCCCGCCAATGAAAACACTTTCCCACTAGTCTGGGCCTTCTTCGGATTAGGACACTTCGAACTAATGTGACCAGGTTCCCCACAATTGTAACACTTCACCACATTCTTCCTTTTACAATCAGCTAAAACATGTCCGATACCACCACAATTAGAACACTTATCCAACTTTTTCCTACATTCATGCTGGCGATGACCCAATTCACCACATTTAAAACACCTAGGAGCATTAGACATACCTCTTTCACTTGACCTTCGATCAAAATTACCCCTTTGTTTACCTTTATCAACCGGTGACACATACGGACCACCACGGAACTGTTGTTCCCCTTTCCTGTCACTTACACTTTTATAGTGAGCAGAACGCGCCTTACTATCTTCATCATAAATCCTACAGCATTCCACCAAATCAGCAAACCTTCAGATCCTCTGATAACCAATTGCCTGCTTTATCTCAGGACGCAAGCCACTTTCATACTTCACACACTTTGAAAATTCAGCAGTCGCTTCCACATAATGAGGATAAAACTGCACAAGTTCCACAAACTTAGCAGTATAGTCAATAACCGACATATTACCTTGTTTTAGCTCTAAAAACTCAATCTCTTTCTTTCCTCGGACATCCTCCAGAAAATACTTCCTTAGAAACTCTCGGCTGAACACTTCCCAAGTAATCTCTTCTTCCTCCTCCTCAGCTTCCAACACCTGACGAGTACTGATCCACCAGTCATCAGCCTCTTCATGTAACATATGAGTGTCTAACCTCACCTTAACATCATCGTCATCATAATCCATTACCCTAAAAATCCTCTCAATCTCTTTCAACCACAACTGCGCACCATCCGGATCATGCTTCCCTTTAAAGACCGGCGGCTTATTCTTTCTAAACTCATCATTTCCGGCAGCATTCGGTGCACCCTACACAGCTCGTGCCATCGCTTCCATCGCAGCAGCCAAAGCAGCATCATTACGACCAGCCATATTCTGTTCGTCCAAAACAGAAACTATGGTTAAACAAAAACTCGCTCAACACAACTCGCCAAATATGCCAGACACAACAGATACAAACAACACAACTGACACGGACTGGCTCTGATACCACTTAATGTGACGCCCCCAAACTATACCCCCAATTTAACATGTAATTAAAGCACTAAAAGAAAATTCGAAATTTCGTCAGAGTACATTCGAATTCGCGGCATAGAAAAGGAGGAATCACATCAACTGTAACAAAACATACACATAACATGCAACACCTGCCCATAATGATATACAACTGTGGGGTAGCAATCATACAGAGGAAACTTTGTTCCTTACACCCACTTTTCAGAAATTAGAATTAAAGCGGAAAATCTAAAATCTGATTAACATATATACATATACACATATAAACAGTTTGTCATACATCAGGTAGCATATGTACAACCAAAATATATCATCAGATATACAAAATAATAGCACCCGGCCACCCTAACTACTCGGAGTCACATATCAGAGCCGACCGACCAAAATAATGAAGACGCAACGCTTCACAAAAAGGAATACCTCCAGCAGCTCTAATCTGCAACGCCTCATAGAGCGTTATAAAACAGCAGAAGGGTGAGAAAAACAACCATAATATAATTGCATAAAATTATATATTAACACAAAAATGCACAAATAACATATTCTCACCACCAAAGCACACAGATAAATTATAACAACACACAGTACAATTCACACGTATCAATTACCACTGCACATTAATCATTCATAATACAATCACACATATTCCATTTCATTAATCACATTCACAATTCCATGCACAAATGACTCATGATGAATGCAAATGCACAGAGACCGACACCACGACTCTATGCACATGCCATGCGGTACCGACTTCCTTTGTCACGTCATGTCACGTCATTAGTCCACTCAGGAACTATTGGAACCATCGCTCGTTACTGAGAATCTCAAGTAACTCCCCGTCGGGCCTACGATGTTCACCCGTCGCTTTAGGTCCTCAGGCATCGCCTCATATTTTCGAGGCACACGACGTTAAGGATTGCTTTAAGTCTCCAAAGGAGCCCACAATCGTCTATACCCATCGCTTTAAGTCCTCAGGCATCGCCTCATATTTTCGAGGCACACAATGTTATAGCATATTCCCCTCGGGAATCAAACCGTCACTCAGGACGTTCAACAATGCACATCATGATGCTTGGCATACAATGACTCATGACATTCTCATTGCATACATACACACATTCACAATTATGCATATATCATCAAATACCACACTTAGCATTTTCTTGCCTTACGACCACAAATCATCATCACAACAGCACATAAGTCATACCACATTCGAAGCAACACCATAAAGCATAACACAAGTCAAATACGCACCATTAAAACGACAAAAGTCGACCATTGACACTATTCACATTTACCGACAAAATAAAATCGGCTAACAAATTCTAAACCATCATAATAAGAAAGTACAGCTCAATGGCTTTCCAATGCATCAAACCACGCCTCAAACCGAATCACAGATCAAAAGTTATGCAGAAAACAAAATTACACGAACAGCACTGTTCGCTGGGCGAACCTCCCTCGCGAGCATTCGCTAGCTCCTTCGCTAGGCGAATGTTCCAGCGAACCAACTGTTAGCTAAAAATAGACACAAAGTTCACTAGGCGAGCACTTGGCGAACCAAGTCAGAACCAAACAGAGCCAAAAACACCCAAAGTTCGCTAGGCGAACACTCTAGCGAACCTTCGCTCATGCCTTCGCTAGGCGAATACCCGTAGCGAACCTTCGCTACCCTTCGCTGATTGGTTCGCTAGGCGAACCTGCGAAAACTCAGAATCCTTCAGCGCTGTTGAAAACCCAAAAATGATATTTTCCAACCCAAACCATTTCCAAATTAACATATTTCAATCAGAACCTATTCTAATCATGTCAACAAGCAAACTACCACCTTTAAATCGATTTCCAACCGTTAAACCATCGATTCTACTCATTTTAGCGTTTTCGACCTAAAAGTGAAAAACATGGAAAGCAAGAGAATCATCCAAACCCATTCATACATAATCATATACAAGCATAGTATAATCGAGTTTCGCACCCTTACCCGATTAAATCGACTCTAGAACTTGATCTTGATGATTTTTCCACACTATCCCAATTTTTCTCTCTTCTCCTCTTTTCTTCTCTTTTTCCTTCTTTCTTCTTTCTTTCTCTCTATTTTTCTTTCTTTCCCTTTTCTATTTTCTATTTTCTTTTCTTACTAACTTAATGAAAAACATTATAAAATGACCAAAATACCCCCACACTCAAATTTCTCGCAAACGATCCCAAAACGCGATAAAATATATTCACGACTAAAAATAACACATTTTCACACAAAAGTTGAAATTACAATAAAATAATAATAAAATAATCAAAAACGACTCAATAAAATAAAACTGGCAAAAACTGGGGCGTTACACCCTTAGGCTTGCAAAACTTGTCGACATAACGGTCGTCAATAGCCGACGGGATAGTGACCTGATGGCGTGCGGGTATATTAACCCCAGCATGTGCACACAACGTCATGATGAGACAAGGAAATGCAAAATAGGCATTCGCCCGAGAAGCGGAACCGCCAAGGCCACTCTCCATAATAGCCCTTATCTCATCGGCGATAATATAGGCCACATCTATCTGCACATTAGTCAAAATACTATGGACAATGTGGGCTAGTGGTATAGGGATGGTAGACGAATGCGACTTCGGCTTGATGTTGGTTATCACCAAAACCAAAATAAGTTGAGCCAAAGGTTGCATGTCCTCACGCCGGTACCTAATGGCAACCCTAGATGGGTTGAGTTCTACAGTTTTTCCCGGTCGTAGAAGATCTCTGGTCATGGCAGGTATGTCTCGGTGAAGGTGCAAGTCTCTGTGGTGATCGTCTATCTGGCTAGCTCTCATGGTAGAGGACTTCCAAGAACAATACTAATTGATGCACGGTCAAATCTCACCACCTTCCCCCCAACAAAGGTTGTCCAACTAAATTGCTCCCCATCATCAGGAAGTGTGTTAGCATAGAATTCTCGGACAATCTCAACGTTGTAGCTATCGACTAGAGTTATCAGTCGTCCCCATTTTTTTTCTTCTAAAAGTGCAGCCACCGAACGATAACTCCCTCGGTCACTCAAGTTAAATCTCTTTTCTGGCAAGATGGTTCTCTTTTCCAAGGTAAGATACCTTGCTGCTTGTTTGGCACCCCTAAACTAATCGCTATCAAACTGTATTGGAACTTGTCGTGATGTGCTTGCCTTTTGCTTCTTAGCGGGATTAGTCTTAGGACCCATCTGCACAAATCAGCAAACAAAACAACAACAAACAACGAAACCGTTCATTAAAAATGAGAGCCACAACAAAATCACAACTGAAACAACATAAAAAAAATTCAGAATTCTGATACGTTCGCTCCAGAGTTCGCAAAGCGAAGGCTGGCGAACATTCGCCCCAGATTCGCAAAGCGAAGTCTGGCGAATGCTCGCCCCGGTTCGCAAGGCGAACTGAACAGTGAACATGCGATAATTTCAGAAAAACAACAGCATTCAACTTCCAACATCAGAGTTTCATTCACAATGTCACCTCTATTCTAAAATTTACAAACAATTCAACATGCAACAGCAGAGAAATCTTAAAACAGAGGTGAAACCTAAAATCAAAAATGTCTCTAATGTGCAACCACAACCCTAACCATAATTTCTAAACAGAAATTAGAAAGAAAACGAGATTCAAACTTGAACTTGTAATTGAAATTGGGGAAAACTTGGTGAAATTTGAGATGAACAGTGCACGTGAGAGATTTTGTTCTTGAGAGAGTGTTTTGTTTGAATGAGGCAAGAGTGAAAATGTCCAAGGGAAATAGGGTTTTCCCTTTCAAAGGTTCAGAAAAAGGGATGAGTCATGGGCCCAAGTGACTGGCCCACCCATAAAAAAAATTAAATCCCTTTTTAAATGAGGTGGCAGCAAACAAAATGCGCCTGTCTCGCTACATTCGCAATGCGAACTGGCTGGCGAATCTCGCCCCAGGTTCGCAAAGCGAACGCCAGCGAACATGACAGGATTTTGAAAAAAATTTCTGCACTGCTCCCACTTCCTAAACCAGTTCTAAACATCTAAAATCATTAAAAACAGCAAAGAAAGCAATAAATACTTACAATGTTGGGGTGCCTCCCAACAAGCGCTTGTTTAACGTCGGCTAAGCTCGACGGTCCAATGCAACCGACACCTCGAAACCAAAAGCACAAGAATTGGCTTCCGAGAAAATGACACTTTACTAACAGAGACCTCAACCATAATCATGTTCGGTCTTTGATCCCCTTTTCTTTAGAAATGGCCAATCTCAACATGATCGCAACATGGCCACTTTTGCATCTTCATTCTTTTTCTATCACAAAGCCTCTCTTTCCAATTCTTTCCTTTTATGATCGCTCTCATCTACTTGATTTGCATACATTACTCATCTACATGATCGCTCTCATCACAAAGCATCTTCATTCTTTTTCTTTCTTTTTTCTTCCTTACTTCTTCATCATTCTTTTCAACTACACCATTTTCATCATTTTTTTCGAATTCCTCCAACACAATATCATTTTCCTTTTCGACTACCACCTCATGTTAAACATCTCCTCCAATTGTTCTTCCACTTCTTGTGAAAATGGCTTTACAATGCTCTTTGGGATTTGTTTGAGTGATAGCGGAGAAGGATGGCCCCGGTTACTTTTCGGCTAATTGCTTTGCAAGTTGCCCTACTTGAGATTCAAGATTTTTAATCGAAGCTTTCGTACTCTTTTGAGTTGCCATTGATAATTGCATAAATTATGTGAAAGTCTCCTCCAACCTTGAACTTCCACTTTGATCTTGGGGTGGTTGGTAAGGATTTTGTCGAAATCCTTGTTGATTTTGGTATTTGCCCCTTGGTTGGTAGCCTTGCTGATTTTGGTAAGGTTGTTGAGCATTTTGGTAAGGAGGTCTTCCTTGATAACCTTGAGTAGGGTTTCCGGCATAATTTACTTCCTCCACTACCGGAGGACAATAACCGGTAGGACGATCTCCTCTACACAATTCACAACAAGCTACCTTCACATTCTTGCTCGGAAGTTCATGCATCTCTTTAAGTTATTGAGGTAACTTTGACATTTGTTACGTTAACAACTCAACCTGTTGAGATAACAATTTATTTTGTGCAAGAATTGCATAATTAGTTCCCAACTCAAGCACTCCCGCTTTCTTTTGCGAAGGGCCACGGTTATGGTTCCCTTGATGGTCATTCAGAGCCATCCGGTCAATGATAGAAATAGCCTCCTCAACGCTTTTAGCCATTAACGATCCACCCGCGGTGGCATCCAACAATATTTTATGAACCAATTGAAGACCATTTCTAAAAGTGTGGACTTGAGTAAGCTCATCGAAACCGTTCCCTTTATACTTTCGCAACATGGACTTGAATCTCTCCCAAGCTTTGTTGAGATATTCATTTCCACCTTTAGTCAAAACTGCAATTGCTGTTTTAGCCTCCATGAAACGATTGTGTGGAAAAAATCGTTCCAAAAACTTTTCGTCTAGCACGTTCCAGTCCATCATGATTGCCGTAGATTGGTCAAGATACCATTCCTTAGCCTTCCCAATGAGGGAATGCGGGAATAGTTTCTTAAACAGTGACTCTTCTTCAGCTTTGGGTGCACCAGTCGCTCCCGCAATCTCATAGAACTTAGTCAGGTGTGTAAAAGGATCCTCGTTATCCATACCAGTAAAAGGATTCTAATATAGAAGCGAGAGATACCAGTTTTCATTTCTGAATGCCGACCATTCTGAGCATTGCACGAGAATTGTGCAGTATGTCTTGGACTATTAGCACAAGGAACTGAAGCAGGTGGTGGTGGTGGTGGTGGTGCAGCCATAGTTGGCAGTAACTGTGGTAAAAGTGTAAAAGTTGAACTTTCGTCTCGCTCTCGTCTCTCTTTGGCAAGTTGCCTCCTCTGCCTTGTTCTGTAATTTAACTTACGTGTAGTTCTTTCAATTTCAGGATCAAAAAGAAGTTGGTCTGCGGGTAACTTCCCTCACATAAAACGGAGTTTGCACACTAAACCAAACAAATCAACAAGCACAAGAAAAAGTTAACAAGTTTAAAACTCAATAACTATTGCAATGCTCGCAATATAACAACAATCCCCGACAACGGCGCCATTTTGTTGAAAGGTATATTCGGGGGTGTTTTATCGTATCCACAGAGATTGTGTATATTGCCGTTGTTCGATAGTCAAAAGCATTTCAAAATTTATAGTAACAAAGGGTTGGTTTTTCGTTTCGTAACGTTTGCATAAAATTTAGAATTCAACGGTAAAAAGATTGGTTTTAGGGTTTGGTAAAAACATGTCAAGATTAGCTTTCGGTAATCGGATTTGTAGGTATCAACTCGATAAAGCGTGTGAACTCGTTAACAATACATATAACCACATATCCTTTCAACAAGTTTCTATCGAACACTTGTTGTGGGATTTATCATATTGATCCTTTGTGGATCTCTCACACAAACTACCAATATGATAACATTCAAGTTCAATATTTATGAACATCAACTTTCAAAACTATCTCTAGCCTTATGATTATTTGATGGATTGAAACTTAGGTCAAGTTTAATACATTTCTCTCGAACATGAATTAAACAAAATATAAATCATGTAAACACAGTTTTTCTTCTATATATATATCATCAACAAAGTTCACAAACTTACAACCAAGATCACAACATACAAAATGATGGATTACCTACCACTAATCTTGACACAAGGATGTGTTTAGCTACACATAGTCATGGTAGCTTGCTTCACAAGTTTTGTGAGGAGATGAAAGAGCATCCGTGTCGAATAATCTAGATCGGATGCGATTCCAGCTTCTCTATGTGAAAAATCTCTATTTGATGAAGAAAACTCAGAAAATAAGGTTATGGTGTGAAAAGGTGAAGTTATGATCCCAAGAAAGTGTAAAAATCTATTTATAATGACCTTGAAATCTGATACATTTGCACTGCGAATGATCCATTCGCCTAGCGAATGAAGAAAATGGCACCTTAGGTGCCTTCTGAAAGTTAAACCGCCCTTGACTGTCTTCATGGGTTCGCAAAGCGAACATTTCATTCGCAAGGCGAACCATTCGCCAAAACATTCGCAAAGCGAATTTTGGGTCCTTTTGCCACTGCCATCTCCAAGGGTTCTTCGCCAGGTTGTTCGCACAGCGAGTGAAGCAGCGAACATTCGCTGGGAGTTCGCAAAGCGAACTTTAGCTCCTTTTCCCTCTATACAATTCTGGAGCTATTCGCTGGGAGCTTCGCCAGAGTTCGCAAAACGAACGCTCGCTGGAAAGTTCGCCAGAGTTCACAAAGTGAACCTGCTGTTGTTTTCCTCTTTCTTTGGCAGCTTGTATCATCTCTTTCTGTCTTATTTCTTTGATCAATTAGTGCACTTTCCTGCACAATAGCACACATATTACAAGCACCAAAGGTATAAATATAATGTTTGAAGAACAACAACAATTCACTAATAAAATCCATAATTGTAACAAGAAAGTGTTGAAAAATGCCATGTATCAAATACAAATATATAGCATGTTTGACATCTAACAATAACATACTCACACAACCAACACAACCAATATCCAAACACAACAACAAATACAACCAAGATGCAAGGCAATGAGACTCACAACTTGACTCAATGCATGTGGTACCATTCGGTTCCTATTTCAGAACCCAATTCCTATTTCAGAATCACTATTACCGTCAGAATTTCCATTACGTCGCTCACACCCCACACGGGAACACGACCTCCATGGTCGCTCGCCCCTCACATGGGAACACAATCACCTCAACAACATCAACAACACAATTCTACAACTGGAATCCGGATAAGGCGCTCACAGCCCACACATGCCCATGACCTATCTCATAACTCGTGCAATCATGAAATGCATGACAACGATAACATACACTGACTTTCATTTAATCAATGTATACAACATAGCAAGCAACTACAAGACATTTACAATTATGTCACACCACAACATAACGATAATAATGCGCTTAACACCATCATACAACAAAATTATTCAACTTCTGGCACAGAAACCATTTTTTATAATAAAGTTTGTCGCATCAGCTTCCCGACGCTTCGAACGGCACTCGAATTGAACACCCAGAATAAAAGTTATGAATTTTCAAAACAAAATCAAAAATGGTCCCAGTGTAACCGGTTACTCAAAATGAAGTAACTGGTTACACCCCTTGTAACCAGCCATCCTTTGCTACTGCCACATGGTGTAATCGGTTACTGTAGGAATTCAACCACAATCTATGGAGAATTTTACTCAATCTTGATCTCAAGATTGTTATCAATCACGCAATGACAATGAAAATAAAATGTTGAGAAATAAAATAAAACTTTGAAGAAGAAGAAGATGAATATTCCGCAGAGTTTCTCTCCGCCCACAAACTGTGGAAACCTTGTTAATATTGCAACTGCAAGTGATTACAAGTTTTGAACTCTAAGTTGTTTACAAAATGAGGGTTACTCCCTGTTTATAGATTTAGGTTAGCTTGCACTCCAAGCCAAAGCCCAAAATAACTAACATTACTATTCGAAATCCTATGTGAAGCAACCTGCTTCGACAGTTTGACACACTAATACAACTCAACACATTGATATTTCGACACAAAGAGTTACATTCTCAACACACCACCGAATTCATTGTGTCTGAACTATCTAAATTCATCATAGATCTTAGTCTTCTAAACACTTTGACATGCACTCCCTTTGTCATGATGTCTGCAATCTGATTCTCAGTTTTGCAGTGTTCCAAGTTCATATTCCCTTATGCTACCTGCTCTCGAAGATACTGGAACCTCATTTCGATGTGCTTGCTCCGACCATGTGCTATCAAATTCTTCGTCAAGTTGATAGCTGACATGCTGTCGATCTTCATGATAATTTCTCCATGACTCTTCCCTGTAATCTCTTCGACTAGGTTCACCATCCACGTTGTTTGACATGCACAAAGAGAACCAGCTATGTATTCTGCTTCGCATGACGACAATGCCACAACTGGCTCATTTCTCGAACTCCAAGCAACTGGTGCACCACCTAACATAAACAGATATCCAGCTGTGGATTTTCTATCCTCAACATCACTACACCAACTTTAGTCAGTGTATCCCGCTAACTTGCATTCTTTTCCTTTATCAGCTGCAGGAAACAAAATGTCGTAGTTGAGAGTTCCTTTTAGATACCTCAGTATCCTCTTCGTCGCTGCTAGGTGTGATACCTTTGGCTTCTGCATGAAAATACTTACCATACCTACACTGTATGCAAAGTCAGGCCTTGTGTGACAAATGTATCAAAGTGACCCAATAAGTCTTCTATATTGGGTTAGGTTGACATCATCTTCATCTGAATCTTTCGACAATTGCAATCTGGTCTCAGGTGGAGTCGAAGTTGGGTTGCAATCTTGAATCTCAAATCTCTTGAGTATTTCTCCTGAATATCTTCTTTGGTACATCATCAAACCTCTACCACTTTTGTAGAATTCGATGCCAAGGAAATATGAGAGATTTCCTAAGTCTGACATTTCAAACTCCTCACTTAGGTCATGTTTGAAATCTTTGATCTCCTTCTTGCAACTTCTTGTTATCAACATGTCATCGACATAGAGACATAGTATAAGTAATTCATTATTGCTTCTCCTTACATATAATTCATGCTCAGACATGCACTTCACAAATTCCTTCTCCCTTAGAATGTTGTCAATCTTCTTATTCCAAGCTCTTGGAGCTTGCTTAAGTCTATACAAGGATTTATGCACCCTGTACACCTTTCTTTGTTCACCTTGTTTCACAAACCCAGCTGGTTATGCAACATAAACTTGTTCGTCTAATGGGCCATTCAGGAATGCATATTTCACATCCATCTGACATGTGTGCCAATTGTTCATGTTTGCTAGACTAACAACCAATCTGATTGTTTTGATCCTAGCAACAGGTGCAAAAACTTTGTCAAAGTTGATTCCTTCCTTCTGTAGAAATCCTTTCGCTACAAGTCTCGCCTTGTGTCGAGTTACTTCTACTTTGGGATTCACTTTCACCTTGTAAACCCATTTCACATCAATTTCCTTCTTGCCTTGAGGCAATTTGACAAGTGACCAAGTGTTGTTGCCTTTGATGGACTCTAATTCCTCATTCATTGCTTTCACCCACTTAGAATCTTTCAATGCCTCACCTGCATTGACTAGTTCGACATCTGCATAGAAAGCATAGTGTACCAGCTCACCTTTTTCATCAACCACATCATCTGATGTAATCACATTCTTTCAACCTTGCAGGCATGTGTCTTGTTCGTCGAGGTTTGCATGGGCATGCTTCATGTAATGCCCTAGACTGCTTTCATGATTACTGCTGAAAGCGGAATAGCGGCAAGCAACAAAAGTTTTTGGAAGTATTTTTTCGAGAATTTATCGTGTCCACAGAGATCGGTGTTACTGAACTGTCGTTCGACAATTTAAATGTTATTGAGTTTAGGATAAAATGGTTTGAATAAAAGCGGAAAAGTAAATATCAACATAAAAAGAATTCATTCTTTAGAGAAAAGAAACGTATCAAGCATACATATAATCCACTCGTCACAAACATAAGTTTATCGATCATTTTCACTCTACTACGATACTCGTCAAAATCATCCAGTATCGCTCACAACAGTGTCCATCTCTGGCACACTGAGCTGAGAGAGCAACCGTATCACTCTCATTGTCGCTCTCGCGCACGACGCCTCGAAACACGGAAGGCATTAAGTTCCAACACCATAAAGATTATTATCTAAATCTATCTCTAGCATCTAGACAATAGATATCCATCCCTAATCAAGATTCATGATGTTTATCTCTAACACAACACAAATCTAAACATAAATGCAAAAAGATCAAGGAAGACATTGATAATGATTTGTAAAGCAGATTTAATACAATTTTATGATCAACAAAGATACATATGTTCATAGTAACTATACAACACCCAACAAAAAAGAATACATAAAGAGGAAGGGAAATGAACCAAACATGTTGCGGTTTATCAACGCCGGTCGATGAGAAATCCACCTCGGATCATCCGTATGCAAGCTTCAATGTTGTTTTCTAAGCTAATCTTACTAAAAAATGAAGTTTGAAGAAGTTGGGATCAAAAAATATCCAACCCATCCCTAAAAAATGTGTTTTTACCCATATTTATTGCTGTCATCATCGCAGACCCCGCTTAGCCCGGTTTTGGGCGCTAAGCGCGCCCTTATTAATGTTAAACCGCCTTAAAAGCCCGCTAAGCGCGGTCGGGCGCCCTTAGCCCGGTCTGCTCGGGAATGAAAATTTTATGCACTTGTTTTCTTCATAACTTTTGAATCGTAACTCTGTTTTTCGCCCGGTTCGAAGCGTTAGAAAGCTTATTCAATGCTCTATCTAACAATGCTCCAATATCAATGCTTTAATACCTACAAAAGTAAATGGAAAAAAATTAAACGTATTTACAAACAAAGCGGGGTTTATTCGAACGATTTTAACAAAAAGTATCGATAAGTGCAACAAAAATTATATACAAAAATAGCTATAATTTGCACTTATCAACTCTCCCCAACTTACATAATTGTTTGTCCTCAAACAAAGCCAACATCTAAAGGAACAAAAGCGAAATCCAAGAAATCACGCAACAACAAGTTTTTACAAACAAAAACAAATGCAATGGTTCAATCGAAAATGGTACACACAAAGTAAATACTTACCACTAAACTTCAACGATAACATAATTACGAAACAAAAGCTAAATACAAAAGTCATGCCAAACATTCTAAAAAAACACAAGTTCAAATGTGAATCACACCTAGCAAAAACAATCATCGGTAGATGAAAAACATAAAATGAGGGATTTTTCACTCGCACAACAATCTTGCAAACAAAAGACTAAATTATGCAATCATCCAAAAATCATGCTGAAAACACAAAAGCAAGAATCAAAAGGACTTTCAGGGCTGTAATGTGGTCGGGTGAACAAACAAGGAATAATTCCTAAAGCTAATCAAAACAAAAACTTGCCTAAACCTAAGGGAGTGATCAACTCACAAAAGTTCAAAAACAAAATTTCAATCAAACTTCTTCCAAAATCCCAAGTGTTACACCAAACACATAGAACTTATTAGCACAACATTATTCTACTCTTTTTGTTTTTCTTTTTCAAAGCTTTTTCAATTTTTTTCTTTCTTTTTCTTTTCTTTTCTTTTCTTTTTCATATTTTTCTCTTTTTTCTTTACTTTTTCAACCTCATAGGAACCAATAACATAAGTGAGAAAACATTGCTCTCCCCAACTTGAATTCAACCACATCATTATGTGAATACTGCCTACTTTCTAAGGCAAGGTAAAAATTCATACAACAACACAAAGTTGAGGGTTCAAGAAAAAAAAACAACAATCAAGATCCACACAAAAAATGAATTTGACACTCATAGACAAGAATCAAACTCAAACAACATGGATAATGACCAAATGCTCAAAGGGTTTACAAACGATCACACACTCACAAGGTGAATTAACTATTTGGCTAAGGTAGTTGTGCTCAAAATGAAACAAGTGCCTTAATCCTTTTCATGCTTTCAAATAATCAACACACACAAAAGATTAAGCATAATAAAATTCAGTTAAAACAAGAATATTGGTACTCCGAGCATATATGAACAATGGAAGGCTTCCTCACAAAAAGGGTGGGAACTAAAATGATTCACATACGAACAAGTATATAAAAGAATGAATGGCATATAAGTTAAAAAGCGTAAGTATCATGAATATGCTAAAGTCTAGAAAGCGATAAACACATACCTTGAACGTGTACAAAACTTTAAACACTATCATTACCACGCATTCACAAGTTGAAACACTCAAAATCGGAAAATCACCGAATGCGACTTCAAGCTATCGAACCAAAATTTGAGTCCAAACAACAACAAAAGAATTAGTTATACTACGGTTATGTACTATCTAAAGCCTAGGAGAAAGTGGAAAAAGGGAAGGCAAGTGAAACAAAAAGAATTCACTGGCTCATCTCAACAGAGCGCGCTAAGCCAGCACACCCACACTAAGCGCGCTACACCAGAAGCAGAAAAACAGGACATCAGAAATGCATTTCATGCTACCTCCACTATCACCTACACAACTCAATTAAAAAACATACAATATTTACACATACAAAGTTCCTCAAGTTAAACACGACAAGCTTGAGGAAAACAAAACTTAACACCTTAACACGAACTACCATAAACATACTAAAAGAATGGGAGAAAAAAACATTAGAAACTAACAACAATAAAACATGCTTGTTTTACGTCATAAGTTCGACGCCTGTTATTTACAAACCAACACGTTGCTTCGGAAGAGCCAAATGCTTTCACTCCCGCCTTTGCTCTCATCTCTTCGAGCTCTAACCAGAACTACACATCTAACCACACTTTTGGCAAACGTGAAGAGAAACAAATATATACACTATATTCACAATTTATGCAAAACATGTAAAATTCACAAATATGGTAAACATATACAAGTATCAATATAAACAAGTGAAAATAGACAATATATACGATATCTACAAAACTCAAAAACAAAGAAACTATCGCAATGCGATCCAATAAAAACACCAATCCCCGGCAACGGCGTCATTTTGTTGAAAGCGGAATAGCGGCAAGCAACAAAAGTTTTTGGAAGTATTTTTCTGGGAATTTATCGTGTCCACAGAGATCGGTGCTACTGAACTGCCGTTCGACAATTTAAATGTTATTGAGTTTGGGATAAAATGGTTTGAATAAAAGCTGAAAAGTAAATATCAACATAAAAAGAATTCATTCTTCAGAGAAAAGAAACTTATCAAGCATACATATAATCCACTCGTTACAAACATAAATTTATCGATCATTTTCACTCTACTACAATACTCATCAAAATCATCCAGTATCGCTCACAACAGTGTCCATCTCTGGCACACTGAGCTGAGAGAGCAACTGTATCACTCTCATTGTCGCTCTCGCGCACGACGCCTCGAAACACGGAAGGCATTAAGTTCCGACATCATAAAGATTATTATCTAAATCTATCTCTAGCATCTAGACAATAGATATCCATCCCTAATCAAGATTCATGATGTTTATCTCTAACACAACACAAATCTAAACATAAATGCAAAAGGATCAAGGAAGACATCGATAATGATTTGTAAAGCAGATTTTATACAATATTATGATCAACAAAGATACATATGTTCATAGTAACTATACAACACCCAACAAAAAAGAATACACAAAGAGGAAGAGAAATGAACCAAACATGTCGCGGTTTGTCAAAGCCGGTCGATGAGAAATCCACCTCGGATCATCCATATGCAAGCTTCAATGTTGTTTTCTAAGCTAATCTTACTAAAAAATGAAGTTTGATGAAGTTGGGATCAAAAAATATCCAACCCATCCCTAAAAAATGTGTTTTTACCCCTATTTATTGTTGTCATCATCGCAGGCCCCGCTTGACCCGGTTTTGGGCGCTAAGCGCGCCTTATTAATGTTAAACCGCCTTAAAAGCCCGCTAAGTGCGGTCGGGCGCGCTTAGCCCGGTCTGCTCGGGAATGAAAAATTTTTGCATTTGTTTTCTTCATAACTTTTGAACCGTAACTCCGTTTTTTGCCCGGTTCGAAGCTTTGAAAAGCTTATTTAATGCTCTATCTAACAATGCTCCAATATCAATGCTTTAATACCTACAAAAATAAATGAAAAACAATTAAACTCAATGATATTTACACGATAACGCAATACATACACTATAAAGTAAAGTAAACCTATTTACAAACAAAGCGGGGTTTATTCAAACGATTTTAACAAAAAGTATCGATAAGTGCAACAAAACTTATATACAAAAATAGCTACAATTTGAACTTATCAATTACCGACTGACCCCACAAACCAACACGGGTCTTTTCAGCATGCTTTGTCGTCACTCACACACTTTCTGAGAAACTTCCCGAAAGGTCACCCATCCCAAAATTGCTCCAAGTCAAGCACGCTTCACTGTGGAGTTCTTAGGGAACGGGCTACCGAAAAGAAGATGCATATTGTTGGTATAGGTAGTACCCATCAATCCTTATAAGCCTTCCTTCAACCATGCAGTCTCATATCTGCACAACCTCAGGATCCATATCATTCCGATGTAAATTCGGTTTTGGTAGCCCGTTCCATAAGAACTCCACAGTTACGCGTGCTTGACTTGGAGCAAATTAGGGATGAGTGACCTTCTGGGAAGTTTCTCGAAAAGCGTGTGAGTGAGGACAAAGCATGCCGAAAAGACACGTGTTGGTTTGTGTGGTTAATCGGTAATCCTGAAAGCAGTTTGGGGTGTTACACTTCACCTCCGACTTCTTCTTGTCGAACTTCTTCGTCAGACATCTATTCAAGATGTATGTTGCAGTCGATACAACTTCTCCCCATAATTATTTAGGTAGATGCTTGCCTTTCAACATACTTCTCACCATATTTATGATGGTTCTATTCTTCCTTTCTGCATTTCCATTCTACTGTGGAGTGTAGGGTGCGCCACCTCATGCATAATCACTTCTTTCTCACATAATGCATCGAAATCTTTCGACACATACTCTCCACCACCATCAGTCCTTAGAATCTTTAACTTTCGACCACTTTGTCTTTCGACCATAGATTTAAACTTGGCAAATACCTCGATCACTTCACTTTTCTTCTTGATCAGGTAAGTCCACAGTTTTCAAATGAAATCACCTATGAACGTGACAAAGTATCTGTTACTTCCAATCGAATCCACCTGGATAAGACCACATACATCATAGTATATGACTTCAAGAATTGCCTTAGACTTACTTCCTGCATCCTTGCTGAAGTTATTCTTGAGATGTTTCGCCTGAACACATTTTTCACACACTTCGCTTGGAATGTCGATTTCTGGTAATTCTGAAACCATATTTCTTCTCTTCAAATCTCTGATGTCTTTGAAGTTGAGATGGTCAAGTCGATAATGCCATAACCATTCATCTCTCCTGGCTGCAGTTGCAAGGCACTTATGCTCCATCACATTTAGTTTAATATTTAAGGTTCTATTATGAGACATTGGAGCTTTCAACATTAACCTACCACCTGAGTTGAGAACTCTCTTCATCTTGTCTTTGATCGACACCTTGTAGTTCTTTTTGACCAACTGCCCTATATTGAGAAAATTTCTCTTCATGCCTGGTATGTACAACACATTGGAAATTATTGACCTCTTGCCATCTTTCCTCATAATCTGAACATCACCAATACCTTTAGCTGCTAGAGTATTGTCATTTATAAACTTCCCCATATTCTTCATTGAGGGCTTCATGTTGACAAACCAATCTTTCCTTCCAATCATGTGTGATGAGCATCTTGAGTCCAAGTACCACTGATCCTGGAATCTTTCTTCATCTCTTGTTGTGATCATCAGCAACATCTCTTCTTCTTCATGTTTCACCAGCTTTGCATCACTTTCTTGATTCTTCTTCTTTTCTGGACAATCACTAAAATAGTGACCATACTTCTGACAATTGAAACACTGAATATGACTTTTGTCAGACTTTCGACCACCACCTCTTTGGTTGCCTTGGTTCCAGGATTTTCTCTGATTCGACCAGTTTCCTTCCTGCTGATTTCGACTAGTCGAATTGTTGTAGCCTCCTCTACCTTTGTTGTCATTCCAGCTTCCTTTTCCTTTCTTTTCTTTTTCTGACTACGCTTGCAAAGCCATATCACTCTTCGAATTTCCTGCAGCTCTCTCAACTATCCTTTTTTCATGAGACTCAAGCGTCCCTTGAAGCTCTTCCTTCGTCAATGCTGACAAGTCTTTCGACTCTTCTATGGCTACTACTACGTGGTCAAACTTTGAAACCAATGACCTCAAGATCTTTGCAACAACTGATCTTGATGTCAACACTTCTCCACATACCATAATTTGATTCACCAGTTTTGTAACTCTACTGAAGAAATCTGTTATACTTTCATTGTCTTCCATCTGAAGCAATTCATAAGTCCTTTTGTGAGTTTTTAACCTCCCCTCTTTCACCTTTTCCGCGCCTCTAAATGATTTTTCAAGAATCTCCCAAGCTTCTTTTGTTGATTCTACATCACTAACCTTTTTCAAAATTATATGGATCAACACATTGATGGATTATAAAGAGAGCTTTATAATCTTTCTTCTTCAATTCTTTGAGTGCAGCCTTTTCTTGATCCATCGCATTCTCTGCAAGCGATGATATTCCTTCCTTCACAAGATCCCAAAGATCTTGATAATAGAAAACCACCTTAATCTGCTTGCACCAATTCTCATAATTATCTTTCTTGTGAATCAGAAGGTTTGCCGGAAAATGCCCGTTTGGATGATTCATCGCCATCACAATTTTGACTCCTTGAATAACAATCGGAGCTCTATATATCAGATGTTGGAATTCAATCACAATCTAAAGAGAATTATACTCAATCTTGATCTCAAGATTGTTATCAATCACGCAATGACAATGAAAAAAAATGTTGAGAAAGAAAGAAAAATAACGTTGGAGAAGAAGAAGATGAATATTCTGCAGAGTTTCTCTCTGCCCACAAACTGTGGAAACCTAGTTAATATTGCAACTGCAAGTGATTACAAGTTCTGAACTCTAAGTTGTTCACAAAATAAGGGTTACTCCCTATTTATAGATTTAGGTTAGCTTGCACACCAAGTCAAAGCCCAAAACTATAAAAGCCCAAAATAGCTAACATTACTAAAATAGGTCTAAGTCGAAATCATGTGTGAAGCAACCTGCTTCGACACTTCGACGCACAAATACAACTCGACACATATATATTTCGACATAAAAAATTACATTCTCAATAGTTACCACAATCAGGGTAACCGGTTACATCCTCACAAAAATGCCCAAAAATTCATTTTAAAAGCAGTGTAACCAGTTACTCCAAATCTGGTAACCGATTACATTATTTGCAGAAGCACTTTTCTGCAACTTTTTGAAACGAAAAACACTTTTGAGTTAACCCAAAACCTCATTTTTCTCATGAATCAATTGTGCTACATTTTAATATGAAAAATCCCTTTTATATAGTTTCAAACTCCAAATTCTTTTCACTAAAACTACTCATGACTTTGTTCCAATTCTAAATCGAAATCAACATCATCAACACCACAACTACATCATACAATTCATCAATCACATGATTTCAACAACAACAATTACAACTTCATCATACTAACAACAGTCACAACATCAACATACTATACATAATTCATCAAGAATCTAATCAATCTTCAAATACCAATTCATCAAAAATTCACGAATAAAGAAAAAAAACACAAACCCTACATGGCATAATCTATCCACCATTACCATAATAACCCTTAGATAATTAGAACCCCACTCTTATCTTAAAGTTCTTGCAAAAAGCTTCACAACAGTTAAGTCTCTTCTCTCTTCTTCTCTCTGTCTCTTTTTCTCCAAAACACGTTCGGACAATTCTATCTCCCCATTTCTCCTTTTCTTATTATTATATTATTATTATTATTATTATTATTATTATTATTATTATTTAATCTAATAATTAAAATAATAACAATATTACTAATTATTTAATTTATTTAATTTAAACAATATTTATCCTATATTTATTCAAATAAATAACTATTAATTAATTTTACTAATTAATTACTCGTCACACCACCCATCTTTATACAATCGGTCACACACTCTTCGATTTTTAAAATCCATTCTTAAGACCACTATCTCACACGAAGGTAGCTCAAACACATCAATAGCATCACACAATCACAATTATCACATAAAATGTAGGTTTGTTACTTATATGCCCTTTTCACTAGCATGAAAATTTTAAACACTATTGAACAAACATAAATTAATTGAATTCTAGTTTAAAGACAAATCTTGTTTGGTTAGTAAATGAGCTTAAAATAGACTTATAATATCCTATTTTTTCAAGACTATTCCTATTAGTGTATTATTAAATGTCGCACATACTATATATTTTATTTCTCATTTAAAATTCCTCTTTTAAATGTTGATTATTATTCATTCAAAAATATCGAATTGTAAAGATTATGAAACTCAACAAGTCTATTTGCAAAAATATTGAATTGTAAAAGATTATGAAACTTAAGAAGTTTATTTGAGTTAAAATAGACTTATAATATCCTATTTTTTCAAGACTATTCCTATTAGTGTATTATTAAATGTCGCACATACTATATATTTTATTTCTCTTTTAAAATTCCTCTTTTAAATGTTGATTATTAATCATTCAAAAATATCGAATTGTAAAGATTATGAAACTCAACAAGTCTATTTGCAAAAATATTGAATTGTAAAAGATTATGAAACTTAAGAAGTTTATTTGAGTTATAAAATTATTAAAAGATAAAATTCAGTGAAATTTGAGTTCAATTTTACAAAATGTTTACAATGGATGACAGTAGTGTAAAATTGAATGACAGTGTAATTTTACAGTAAATACCAATTATAATTTCATAAAAAAGTTAAACTTATATATGAGAAAGGATTGAATTCTTTTTTACTTGAGTTTATATACAAATGAGTGAATTGAACTTTAATGTCATTGTAAAAATTGTTAATCCATTTGCTTCTTAATTAAGTTTCAAAACAAGGTATGAAAAATAAAAGATTAATCAAAAATCAAAAAGATGAAATCACAAAGATTAATCAAAAAGATGAAATCACTTATGCAATTCAAGAAACATTTATTTATTATAACTCAAAACATTAATTTACAGAAACTGAATTTCTTAAACATTCTTATAAACACGCATTATAAACACACCCTCCCCCAGAATAGTTCACCATGTTCCTTCACTTTATTATTAATATTTATCTTCTGATTTAACCATTTTATTTCCAATATCACTTAGTTTCAGCTATTATTATATCATCATTTCCTCCTTCATTCTGCTTCTCTAATGCTTTCTTCTCTATTTTCTCACTTCCTTTTCCGTGTTCTTTCTCAACAACATTTTCCACAGTTTCGGTTTCACCAGTAGTTGGTATCACATTGCTTCCTATACCCTTCGCTTGAAGATTAGTTCCTTCTGCCTGAATTCTTTCTTCACTTGGTATCACTTTTTGTGTAACCAATTTTTCTCTATAGTTGCTCACATTTTCGCCGGTACCTTCTGATGATGGCAAGATTTCTTCACCTTCCTAAAATCAAAACTCAATTTTCAGTATTTTATAGCTTTATATATAATCAAATGAGAGAGAGTGTAATAAAAGTAATGAATATAGAGAAGAGAACCTTAGGTTGAGAACCCTTTTGAGCCTCATATTCACGCCATGATTCATCTTTCTTCCTAGCAGTAAACTCCTTAGCAGTCTCACCAGCAGAAGCAGCCAAGCCTTTAACAGTTTCCACCGACTTCGCCGCAAGCTCAGAAGCCTTTGGTGCAACATATCCAACCGCTCCTTCAACAGCATTCGCCGCAGCCTTAGTTCCATCCACTGTCAACTGTGTGGCATAATGCGTTGCTGTCCACCCAGCAGCAGACACCACTTTCCCTGCCATTTCCGCTGCAGTCTTCCCTTTCTCTACGGTAACATCCTTTGCCTGAACAGCCGCGCACTTGGCTTTCTCCGCCGCTGTCTTGGTTTTCTCTGCAACAGGAGTAGCATAGTCTGCCGCAGTTTTTGCAGCATTTGAAACTGTGTCTTTTGTTGCCTCATAGCCTTGTTGAGTCTTCTCGAGAGTTGCGTTTTTAGCCTGTGCTGCTTTTTCTGCAGCAGTTTTTGCTGCATTTGATACTGTGCCTTTGGTTGCTTCATAACCTTGCTGGCTTTTCTCAATTGTTGCATCTTTGGCCTGGGCTGCTTTCTCTGCAGCAGTATCTTTGGCTTGTGCTGCTTTCTCCGCGGCAGTTTTTGCTGCATTCGAAACTGTGTCTTTGGTTGCTTCATAACCTTGTTGGCTTTTCTCAATTGTTGCATCTTTGGCCTGTGCTGCTTTCTCAGCCGCAGCATCTTTGGCCTGTGCTGCTTTCTCCATTGCTTGCGCTCCTTTCTCTTGTGCTGCTCGTGCTGTGTTATTTAGTGTTTCTTTTGTTGCTTCTTTTGCTCTTTCTCTTGCTCTCTCTTTTTCCTCAGCAACACTTTTTTCCAATATGGCATCTTGATTTTCAGCACCATGTACCCTTCCTCTCTCTGCCACAACTTTACCTTTTTCCAAGGCTCTGTTTTGTTCCTTAACCTGTGGTGTTCCACTAACCACTCTGGTACGATTATCGAGTTTATCTCTTGTAGCATTTTCTCCTACTCTGTTGTCTGCTACATTTGCAGACACAGGAAAAGAGGCACGATCAAGGTAACTTTGATTCTCGTAGCGATCAGGGAGAGACTGAACGTTTGGTCCTAGTTCATGGCTTTGTCTTGCTTTCCCACTTCCAGCAATATCTCCAATTGCTTTCCCTGAACGATCTTTCTTGATTTCACCACCTGGTAATGCTTCTACACTCCCCTGCGGTAGTTCTTTCTCCTTCACAGAAAGATGCTCGACGCGGGTTGTCGTCTTCGGGACATTGTCTTTCTCGCCGGGAATCTTTCTCTCGGTTGTGATGTTTTCTCTGCGAGATACTTGTTCAGACGCCATTGTTGATGATGAATTTGGTCTTGAAAATAAAAAGAACAGAACAATGTACTATGTACGGTTTTTGTGTAGTAGTTTTTGTGTAGTAGTTTTTGTTTTGTATGTTGATTTGATGGTTATGAGAATGAGAATGTGTGTGATTTAAAAGGGGAATGGGAATGGCGGTTTGAAGAGGTTGGTAATGAAGGTTTTTGCATGGGAGAGGACATGTGTGTCTATTACTCACACGTGTGATGGTTTTGAAACTAGTTGTTGTGTGACTCAGCCTAAGGTGAAGATGAAAATGAAAATTTTAGATTGGAATGATTGGAGGGTGGATTTTCATGTATAAGGACGCGTGGGAAGTTGAATGAGTGCCATGTATGAGTTTGTGCTTGGTAATTGTCAGAAAACACACATGGCTGGATCCAAGTATCGTTATTTGATGACGGTGATGCTTCATTTTGAAATATTCGATTCAAAATATACTATTGACAAAAAGAAATACTCCAATGATTATTGTTTGAGTTAGGTGTGGACATCAGTTCGGGCCGATTCGGGTTTAGGTCTAAAATTTTAAATCGATTCAATTTTTGGGTCAAAAAATCTGACTCAATTCTGTCCGGTTCAGCTATCGGATTTTTCGTGTTCGGTTTTTTTTGGGTTTGAATTTGAATTTCGGCTTTTTCGATTTTATCACTACTTTAGGCCCATTTTAAAAAATCAATTTTTTCATTGCATGTTGGGTCAATGTTGGGCCAGTTTTAAAAAAAGAGAATCTTTTAAGATGCCCTCTGTGTTTCTTAGACACCATGCGAATTTCCTATAATACCTTAGTTTTCGGAGATATATCTCCGGACGCACCCTTTTTACACTCAAGAAAGGTCATTCTGGATGGTGCCCCATGCATTTGTTAAAGATTTATTCCGAAAATATATCTCCGGAACCATACCGTAATTATATTTCCGGAACAAAACTAGAGACAAAATCAACACAAAATGAACTTTCCAAACATAAAATGGGCATTCATAACATAAAATGAGTATTACAATGATGATTTCAACAGAAAATTAAATACTACACTTCAATGTTTCGGTGGACGCTTGCACATCTCCAAGATATCTTCGACCGATCTTCGTAGTGTCGCTTCCATCTCGAGCGGAACTTTCTATTCGAAAACGAAAAACGTTCGTCACATCGCCATAACATCCGCTTGAGTCTTGAGCTCAAATTTGCTGAACACAATGATCCCTTCGTTGTCAACCGAGGGTGAACAATCACTCACATTTTCTAATACATGTGTCTTCTCTCTTAAAATTCTGGAGAGAAGTTTGATATTTCCCGCTTCTTTCGCACAACATAGTCACAAGGGCGCTTCTTCTATCCGAGTCATTATCCGACTTTTCGATAACCACACCAAATCCAAGTCTAGAAGTATGGCAACAATTGGGACTGATCATGTTGTTGGAAAATATATCAGATACTTCCGGAGATATATCTCCGAAAAAATCTGACATGCAAAGGTGACAAGAAAATTCAAATTGCTGCCCACATCTTCTAGAGATATATCTCTGGAACTTTCACTGAACTTATCAATATTCATATTTTCTCCAAATAATTTCGGAGATATATCTCCGAAATAAATCTTTAGCAAATGCATGGGGCACCATCCAGAATGGCCTTCTTTGAGTGTAAAAAGGATGCGTCCAGAGATATATCTCTGAAAACTAGGGGCATTATAGAAAATCTGCATGGTGTCTAAGAAACACATAGGGTGCCTTAAGAAATCCTCTTAAAAAATTCAAATACTCATTTTTTTCACATATCTACTGTTTTATGATTTATTAGAATATGGGCCTCATGCTGGGCTTTACAAAAATTAACTTCAAAAATTAACATTTATACAGCCAAACAACCAAGTAGAGTTTGCTCAAATTTAATATAACCAGTATAAATTTAATAGCAACACAACCAATCACAAATTTGTCAATACAGTCAATTTAATAAACGAGTTATCTTCCTTAAGCACCATAATAGATGGGTCCATATCTTGAGACTTGCGCGTACAGCAAGGTCCATATCTTCCACCGTGGTCCTGTCTTTCCACCAGCCAGCTTCATTCAACACCGAAATTCTCCATACACCCGCAGTACCTGTGTCATGAACATCGTTTATAAAATGTGTTACAAGTTTCTGCAATAGTCTAGCAACCACAATTATATTAACCACATTTGTTCTCATGGTAGAACATTTACCAGCTAGTTTTCATGAACTCATAAGGTGTCATTTTTGTTGGAGTGTCTTGCTCCATAACTAAAACAGAAGAGTATTGTTGGAGTGTCTTGCTCCATAACTAAAACATGCTGTTACAATGAAACTTGAGTCTCCGGCATCAAGAGAAAATGGTACATTTGTACATTTAGCCATCTTTAGGATTAAAACAATGTCATACAGAATAGTTGAAAAAGCAAATTATGCCAATGAAAAACTCCAACATTCAACCAAATTGCTCAAAAAGGAATGCAATAATGGATATTTTAGAGTTCTTCTCAAACCAAAATTTACATCATTATCCTTTCTCTTCTGTTTCAAACTAACTTGAATAGATAAATAATATCTTGTTTCAAAGTGTATGAAACTGTACATAAGACATATAATACCTTACCCATGACTCAACGGATTTGTATCCAATATACATAGGCACATGTCATCTTCAAAAAGTTGTTGAAGTAACAAGATGTTAATGGCTGACAAAACTTCCACTTTAATCAGTATTTTTCATTGTTTTATACTTCTATAAATGAAGAAATTCCATATCTAAATCATGTTAATATGCACAAAATATATATGCCCTCAACTAATAACAATAAAATGTTTAAGGTCTGGAAACAAAGCAATTCCGATTCAATGATACTCCATCTCTTTCAGATTGATTTATCAAACAAAATGCAGTTTCAAGATGAAACTCTTATCAAAGATGACTTATATCAACCAGACTTAAAAGACTACTAAAAACCTATACTAGATAAACACAATAGAAGAATTAGGAAGAACATTAATAGATAGAAGCAAGAACTTTGAAACCTTGTAGTACAAATTAAAATTAACTTTAAAATACAAACCTTTGCAGATGAAAAGGGGATGTTATCAAGGAGCACAACAGGGTTTGAAAACATGTGTTCAATATCTGAGTTCGGGAGTCGGTTACGCAAGGGAAAGGTATTAGCACCCCCTCACGTCCGTTGTACTCAATGAGAACAATTTAGTTAGGGTCGAATGTATGTTAGCTTAAGGTTCGTTTCTAATATTCTACATATTTGGGATAGGAAAGAGAGGGAGAGAGAGAGAGAGAGAGAGAGAGAGAGAGAAGAGAAATGTTTTTTAGATTTTTTATCAAGAGAACGGGAACCTAACGAGGTTTTTATTATTAGGGTGTTCGCCAAGACTTCGCAGTCTCGTGCCTACGTATCCTTACAAAGATGAAATCAAAGCAATCGTAGTTCGGGTAAACTTTGTTGGTTGATTTTAGAGAAAGCTAAATTGTATTAATCAACCTAAGAACTTTGTTTTACCCAAAACAAATGAGAAGCGGACATTTTCACCACATTGAATAGATTTACAAATCTCATTCATGCCACTTATCTCAACTCAATGGTTGTAGGAAAAACATTGCCCTAGTGTTTATTAAGATAACATATCTTAACTTTGAAGAAAATCTTTAGACCTTATTAGATGTCTTGAAGGTTTATTAGGAAAACACACTTGATGACGATCAAGGTTTGTTCATAACTATGAAGGTTTGAGTATGATTTAGACATGTCTTAAGAATGATGAACACATGATGATGATAAATTGTTCACGGAGTTTATGCTAGAGTGTTAAACTCTAACACTCTCTATCATTCAAAACTGGTTTAAAAAAATTGTTTGTTGGACAGCGAACATTGATAATGATCAAAGGTTCAAAGAGTTGCACCAAGATGCTAGATCTCGACGGCTCTTATTCGTTCAAGTTGTTGTGAAGTTTGTTTAATGGACGACGAGATCTTGATGATAATCAATTGCTCAAAGAGTTCTGCCAAGATGCTAAATCTTGACGGCTCTTATTCGTCCAAGTTGATACTAAAGGTTGTTTGATGGATAATGAACATTTGAAGATAATCAATTGTACAAAGAGTTGTGTCAAAATTCTAGATCTTGACGGCTCATATTCGTCTAAGTCGCTATGAAAATTGTTTATCAGACAACGAGCTTTTGATGATAATCAATCGCTTAAAGAGTTATGCCAATATGTTAGATCTCAACGGCTCTTATTCATCCGAGTTGACTAAGAAAATTGTTTAATGGACAACGAGCTCTTGTTGATAATCAATTGCTCAAAGAGTTGTGCCAAGAAGCTAGATCTCAACGACTCTTATTCGTCCGAGTTGACTGAGAAAAAATTTTAATGGACAACGAGCTCTTGATGATAATCAATTGCTCAAAGAGTTGTGTCAAGATGCTAGATCTTTACGGCTCTTATTCGTCCAAATTGATATTGAAGGTTGTTTAATGGACAACGAACATTTGATGATAATTAATTGTTAAAAGAGTTGTGCCAAGATGCTAAAACTTGACGGCTCTTATTCGTCCAAGTTGCTATGAAAATTATTTAATGAACAATGAGCTTTTAATGATAATCAATTGTTCAAAGAGTTATGCCAAGATGCTAGATCTTAACGGCTCTTATTCGTCCAAGTTGATATTTAGTGTTTTAAGAAATGAAAGAAAAGGAATGAACGACTATCCCAAAGTGCGAGACTCGAGACCGATCATTCGAGGGTTCTGCTAGAATGCTAGATTCCAACAGTCTTCTTCTTTCGCATTTATTAAGAAAAGAGTTTTGTTTACATTAGTGAAAATGATTTGAATTCGATCGGGTTAGGAAGCGATTAAAACATTGAATGCAAAAACAAAAAAATAAAACTCATTGTAAGAAGGCCCAAGAGTAAGCCACGAGACCGAAAGCCAACCAAAATCAAAGACAACTGAATTTAGCTCTAGGATAACTTAGAGTAGATTCATATAAGAATCACTCTATAAGAAGTTGAGCAACTGAATCTATGCATTCAAGCATGTTCGGAAGCAAAAATCAAACTTATACTCCGAATTCGCAATGCAATGAAAATCAAACAAAAATACACAAGTGTTTACATTATTGCATTATTTTATATGTTTCAAAGCAACAAAGTAAAACCAAGTTAAAAATTTGTGAAAAAAATTCAAATATTAATTTAAAAGACAATCAATTATATAAATATAATCAACTAATTAATTAATTAGACAATTAAATAATTATTAATACGCTAAAAGGGGTGTAAGAGTAAAAAAATGGAGACAGACATTCTAAACATGGGCCTTAGGCCCATGCCACAAGACACTAATCTAGAAATAAAACATTTTATATATATATATATATATATATATATTACGAAAATAAAACAAATTGTAAAAAACAAATCACTAAATAATAAATAGGGTTAATGAAGTTTTTGGTCCTCATAAATATCTCAATTTCACTTTTAGTCTCTCCAAAAATTTCCTTCAAAGAATGGTCCTCATAAAATTTTTTATTTTAACTTTTGATCCCTCCTGCCAATTAGCGACGAGTTTTACAACTTAGAGACAGAATTAGCGACGGTTTTAGCCGGTTTTAGCGACGATTTTTTATTTAGCGACGAAAATGACGACGATTTTAGCAACGATTTTGGCAGGAGGGACCAAAAGTTAAAATTAAAAATTTATGAGGACCATTCTTTGAAGGAAATTTTTGGAGGGACTAAAAGTGAAATATGAGATATTTAGGAGGACCAAAAACTTCATTAACCCTAATAAATAAAAATCAAAACAATATTTAAAACCAATGAGAAAATGGTGCTGCATGTTGTAACATTTTTGAAAAGAAAATAGTCAAATCACAAGAAGACATGTCGCAATGTTAATAGTACAAAACACAACAAATCTCATTCTTCTTCCAGTATCTTCTTCCTCGTGAATTCAGTGAGAAAAAAAAAGCTATGAAAACTAAATCTCTCTTACTACATACATTTCATTTCTATTATAAAAAAAAAGAACACAACAAACATTTAACAAAATGAAAAATGAAACTCCTTTTAAAACAATAACAGTTCAACAACTTTCATGTTTTCCTTAAAAAAAATGGACTGAAAATAAATAACA
Organism: Lathyrus tuberosus; assembly: GCA_022829125.1. Classification (NCBI taxonomy): domain Eukaryota; kingdom Viridiplantae; phylum Streptophyta; class Magnoliopsida; order Fabales; family Fabaceae; genus Lathyrus; species Lathyrus tuberosus. Next base: position 3,412,769 of record JALAZF010000203.1, on the reverse strand, counting down.
TGACAAAGCAAGTAAAAAACAGTTAGGAAATGTTGAATTACCCAACAAAAATGGTGAATCTTCTATGGTTGGTTGTCGCAACGCGAAAAACAACCGGCGGAAAAACAGAGTCGCCACCGAACATTATTTATCTTGACGGGGGAAAGGAAACGATCGAAGAAACCTCAGAAAGGGAGAAGACATGGTCATCGCAACCAAATCCTGGGTTCAGGAGTTGATTACGCGAGAGGAAGGTATTAGCACCCCCTAGAGTCCGTTGTACTAAACGGGATCCACGCTTGTTGTCTAATCAAAGGGTGTGTTATCTAAAGCCTACTGCTAAACAGAAACAAAAAAGAAGGAAAACAAAAGGAGACTCGATAGGACTTTGCCGTCCTAGGCCTATATATTCCCTCATGCAATGGGAAAATCAGAGTCAACGTAGTTCGGAGGACTATGGGTGGATGAGGGAAATGTTGCTCGCCAAGACATCGTCGTCTTGTGCTTACGTATACTTATCCGGACGAGGATAAGGAAGTCAGAGCAGTCGTAGTTCGTGGTTACGACCACGGAAAAGGGAAGGATCTCGATCGCACTATGGCGAGAGAAAGGATTCGGTTATCTGGTTTGTCTCTATCGCACGGGTGAGTGAGAAAAGGAAAGTTAGTTGTTAGTGTGATCACCAAGGATATGGATCCTCGTGCCTACGTATCCTCATTAGGGAATGAGGAATCAGAGCATTCGTAGTTCACAATACTACGGGTAGTTGGAAAGATCTCGATCGCACGGCGCGAGAGAAAAGGGAGAGAAAAACTCACAGAAGGTCTAACTGAAACACATTCCTGCACGTTATCCTGCACAATGGTCCTAAGGTCAGGATTAAGAGGGAAGTCTACCTAATGTTGTCATGCTTGGATTGAGAGCCTAATGTCTATCCTACTCTAAACTTAATCAGAAATTAAGTTGGACTAGAAATCCCTAAGGGAACATGTGAATACGAAGTAGTCAACAAGTAAACACAAAGCAACTCAATCACAACAAAACAAGGCTCAATCATAAGGCATGCATCAAGATTTGATAAACACTTAATCAAGAATTAATCAGGAGAGGCATCAGAATCATGGAAACATCGCCAGAAAGAAATTCACAAGAAATATTTTTAAGTATCACCAAGAACTAGTCCATATCCAAGATTTCTCACAACTTGAACACCAAAACTTTAATCCTAATTAGCATTTAATCGAAAATCAAAATCTAGAACAAAACTTAATCAAAATTAGGACTAGCAGCTAATCTACAATGAATCAAAACTAAAATAATCAACAATTAATTAATGCTAAAAGTTAATAAAAGTCAAAATTAATTTCTAATCGAAAAGAAAATCTAAAATCAAATATCTAAACCAAGATTAATACCCAATTATAATGTTAATGTCTAATTCTAATTCTAAAATCAATTAACTAAGATCAAATAAAGAAAAACAATTAAAATAAAATCTAATAAAATAATTCCTAATTAAAAAGTAAAATAAAATTAAAACATAATAGGGGTGTGACAGTGAAATGGTGGTGTAAAGAGGAATTAGGTGTGGGTCTTATGTTCTTAGGCCCAAGGATCTGTGAAACATGAAGCCAAGAGGGGTGTACAAGTAGTTTAGTGGGTGCGAATAGCAGTTCTATGGGAGTGAGGCCCAATCCAAGCTCACGGGTCAAATAATACAACAAGATGCAGAAAAACCCTGTCAAACATGATCCCTACCACACTGACTTCTCCTTCATTCTGCGCCGCGTCTTCAAATACTCAACCTGCGTTCTTCTCATCCTCTTTCTCGCTAAATCTACAACGACGGCCTTCTCACACCAAACTCTCACGCCGGCGATGGTCACACAACACCATCCATTCGATCCTCTCCCCTTCCTACTCATCTTCTCCAATTACCAATCACATTCAATCCTAATAACAAAATCAGAACATTGCGCGACCAATCGGATCAACCGCGGTCGAACAACTTATCGCGGTGAGTCGAAGCTTCAACCATGGAGTTTGGTTCCAAGCATAAATATATACATCTCAAGATCAAGATTTGAAATGAAACGTTACCTGCGAAATGAAGACAAAGACGCGCGATGCCTCGGGTACGGTTCTTCGATTGGCTCTTTCAAATTTGTTACGTTGTCAAATATGCACTTTCTTCTCCTTCTCTAACTCTGCTACGCTATATTGATTCGATGTTTTCTTCTGCACGTTGTTGGTGTGTGATTCGAATTCTGTTGCTTTTGTATTTTGGAGATGAAGGTGAGGATTGCAGGCGGTTGAAGTGTGGTGGAGTGAAGAAATTATTGAAGATGATTGTGATGTTACTCTGAGTTTGGTTGCATGTTTGAAATTAAAGATGATGAAGAGAATGGTGAATATTGAAGATGATGGAAGATTGGAAGGAGCAACATTGGAGAATCGTGAGCGAGGGGTGGTATTTATAGTGTGGAAAGGAATTGTCAGATGAATTGCGTAACGGTTATGGACGCGTCGTGATTCATGTTGTACATTGTGAAATTTTGGCAAGGTTATGATGTATTGTGATGCTGCGCGGAACACATGACGTGGGGTCAGGTTGTTTTGGTGATGCGCGTAGTGTTTTTAGTGTCAGTTGAAATTTTTTTGTTGTATTTGCTATGGACTTGGTTTCTGCAGTGATGTGAATTCCTTTCTGTTATCAATATTTATCTGCTATGCACCACTCCAAATTATGATATATTTCCCTAAATTTGTTAAAGATGAAGAAATTTAGCCATGACCAAAGATGTCGAAGAAGATGTCCCAACCTGAAGACACGACATCCTGGAGTAATGCACTGATTTAGAAGGTTTTAAATCTGGAACAAATCTGCCCAAGAATTGACGCGTTTTTTAGGAATGGATCAAGGATCAAAGATATGAAGCCCAAGACTGCTGAAGCCTATATAAGAGGACTTAGATCTAGGGTTTTCATATACCTTTTGTAACCTAGTTCTCTTGTGTAAAAATAAGGGTTTAGGGTTTTGAGAGTCATTGGCTCTCTAGGTTTGTAAGTCTCCCTTTGTATCGTTTGACCTACTGTGGTAGACATAGGTATCGCACATATCTATAAGCCTTTAGGTATTGAATTGTGTATTGTTTTTAGATGAAACTTTGAAGCAAATCCAAGTTAGCGTATTGGTCAAGTATGCTTGACAGAATTTTGTATTGACAGGGATGGTTTAGATATCACAGATTGTGATTAGGGGAAGTGAGTGGGGATTCTCATATCAAAGAGGGTGTTCTTTGGTAAAGATTTCATTGGGTAGTATTTAGGAGATAAAGTTGTAAACGGGGGAGTTTAACTTTATAAGTTTACTATAGATAGTGGAGTCTTCTTCCTGGATTGGTATCTCTCAGATGTAGGTGAATTACACCGAACTGGGTTAAAAATTGCTGTGTTATTTTATCATTCTGTAGATTTACATATTCTGTTATTGGTCTTGATAAACATGTTGGAACAGATGTCGTAACATCTGTGATTCTGCAGTTGCTGATATTCAAGGTATCAATCTGTTGTTCTGTTCTTGTTTAAATGATTATTCAGAACAATGTCTTGACATGTGTTAGGACATCTGATGTCTGCTAATCCATAATTTCAATTGGTATCAGAGCAGTTATCCTGTCTGTTTCTGGATGAGATCTTTGGGAGATACTTTCTGGCGTTTAAAAAAGAACGAGTTTTTGAGATCAGTTCATCAACTCAGACATACTCAAGGGTATTAATGGATGGGATGAATGTTCTGGATCGAAGGTACCAACTCAGTAGTTGTTCATGTTGATGAGGAGGAGAAGTGGCTAGTTCTCGTGTTGAGGTGTCTTATAAGATGTTTTGACATCTTATTAGGGCAAGCTGAATTTGTTCCTTGGTGGTTCTACTGCATATGTTTCTAATGGAAGAGCTCTGTAATTTATGGGGTTCTGGAGTTGTTACTGAAGACAGATGGTGGAAGATCTCAATCGTCGACCTCTATATTTGAAGATATCTGCATCTTTTTATTCCAAAGTCGGTAGCGATGGAGTGGAGAGAGTTGTTGGTAGATATCTGGTATGGTGACTTGGTGCGTGGAAGCTTGGTTTCATTGTGCAGTCACTAGTGCAGATATATGAAATTACACCCGATTTTTATACATTTAACACCCATTTTTGGAGGGTGTGAATTCAACGGGTGAGAAATGTCTGACAAATTTACACCTGTTTTTTAATGGGTGTAAATTTGATGTTATATTCCACTCTTTTTTATAGAAATCGGGTGTAAATTTTTACATATATATATTTATAGATGGTATATTACACCCTGTTTTTGTTTAAAACAGATGTATATACATTCCACTTTACACCCTATTTTATAAAAAAACGGGTGTAAATTTGATATTAAAGTACACTCTTTTTTATAGAAATCGGGTGTAAATTTTACCTATATACATTTATAGATGATATATTATAACTTTTTTTTTTAAACAGATGTATATATATTCAACTTTACCCCCTATTTTATAGCAAATGGGTGTAAATATGTAAATAATTGCATTTCAATCAAACAAATTTACACCCAATTTCATAAAAATCGGATGTAAAATGAGCAGTGATCACTATAGAGGTTTGCAAATTTACACCCTGTTTTCTTTAAATAGGGTGTAAAAACGCGGTGTATTACACAAAATAACGACAGTTTGTCTAAATTCTCCTATGCTATGGTGAGATAGTGCGACATAGCTGCAATTTAACTCTAAATTTAAGACATCCAAAATTTATGATATGGTACATTTATATTAGTAATAATTTGAGAAAACAAAAATGATTATATGTAATCACGCAAAAACTTATATCGGTGTTACAAAATTCTTAAGTTTCGAAGAACTAAATATGAAAAAGGTTCACATGAAATGTACAACAGACCACAAGGAGCAAATCAAAGAGCTAGTAGGAACACCTAGAGATTGGCCTATATCAAGGGTTTCTGATATTACCAGCATGCTCACAACTGCTACTGTTGTATGTTGATTTACATTTTGGTTGTGAAAAGATATCTTCCCAGCAGTACGATGCAGGTGTTAAAAGGTCGTTCTGCTTCTCTGTCCGTGCCTACATGCAAAGAAGATATGGAGTATATGAAAACTATGAAGATAAAATTATTCATAGTTTTATTGATAGGACTCTAATGCACTAATTATGTAACTAACTCTATAAATTGCAAATATTTAAAAACTTCCATTAGAAATCATAACTAACATGTACAAGTCTTAGAAACAAACTTCAAAGACAAGACACATAACAATTCTTACAGAAAACAATGTATGCAAATCCTAGAGCTTAATAACTTGACATAAAAACTAACGCAATTGTGAGTACAAGCAAAAATCAGAGAGAAAAGCAAAGTGAAGAAAAACTAAACGAGTACTCACAAACATTGAGAACTTTCAGAACATTTGGTGAGCTTTTGAGCAAGCAAAGAACAACCAAAATTTCCTTCAAGTCAGTGAAGTTTATGCCTAAGGCAAGAGATTTTAGATTCATAAAAGGTGTAGACAGCTTAACTGGCACAACACCTGCAGCCAAATACTGAAGCAAAATAGACAAACGTCTCTAAATCAGAATATTACGTCTCTAAATCATACAATCAAACTATACATTTAGAAATGTGAGCATTATACCTTAAAAAGTAATCAGGAAACGCTAGGCTCTCAATGTGAGGTAGACGATCGAAAAGTTTGAGCAAATTGCTAGAGCATCCATGCAATCTGCATGGATTGCTTTCAGATTGCAGAACAACAGATACTCTAGTTAACTAGAAACTGTTTTCAAAGCTAATATCCTCAAATTTACCACAGAAGTGAAAAGACTTGAGATTTGGTTCATGAATATTAATATGGGTTAAACCATCAAGTCCCATCAATTTTAATTTTTCAAGCAGAGAGAAGCTGGATATCATGTTTTCAAAAGCATCTTGAGCCACTATTACCGATTCCAGCTCAAGCCTTTTCAAGTTCCTAAAGCCTTCAAACGCAGTTGGAGGTTTAAGCCGGCAACAATATAATTTTAAACGATGTAAAGTTTGACAAGAGAATAAGCACCAAGGTATCTTATAGGGTTGCTCCATCCATATTGTGAGCACAAACTCTTTAATAAACCTTCCTGTTAGATGAAGAATCCAACTATCAATATCAGCCACAAAATTCCCACCGCCAAGGATATCATAACCAGAGTTGGAGAGTTTGAACTTGTTGATTGGCCCAGAGTGAAGTAACAGTACACGATCAATAAGCCTCAAAAACTTTCTTCATATAATTGAAGAGTCTTCGGAAGGTGCAGCATATACACATCGTCTATCGAACACAAGATTTGGTAGTGTGGAGCCTCTGTTCCTCCATTTGCTAGATAAAACACTTGTTCTCCCGCCGCCTTAATTGGCAAATGTGAGAGAATCTTGTCTATAAGATGATCCGGAAAGCAACTAATTCTATCAGACTCCATCTCCGTTAAGATAAAAAACAGTCACTTTTCGGAAGAAAGTGCAAAACAATCACAAGATCTGAAGGCACGTAATTAGTTTACACAGTAATTTCAAATTCATTTAAGTATTACCTAAGATCTGAAGGCATGTCTCCGTTGAAAAAGCATCACAAAAGCAACCTTTACTTTCTCGCCGTTTCTCAGCGGCCAAACGGATCCACAAGATGTAAACTGGGTTCTGTTCAATGATGGAAGTGGAAACCGTTGCATGAAAGCGAAATACATATTCACTACGATTTTTATCACTCTTAATAAATAATTTTTCATATTAGCTATTTGATTCCATTTTCTTCCAAACATCACAACTGCTACTGTTAGGCGTTCATCCTCCTCGGGTGTAAAGCTTCCTTTCCTCACAGGACAAATTAATTTTTTCCATCTACATCAATTATAATATTTTACATTAGAACACAAAATGCAGCAGCAAATAAAAAACTTCTCTTGTTCTCCAATATACTTAACATCAATGCCAATTCCGGAAAACAAGCATAGTTGACCGTGTTTCAGTTTTTTAAATCAGTGACTAGGCTTTGTTATTTTCTAATTTAGTGTCATTTCATTATCAATAATAGGCATATCATTGTCAATTCATTTTTCCATAAAGCAACCTTGCAAGAGAAATAAAGGAAGGATTTAGAGGCTTAAGCTTATTCCAAATTCAGTTTAAGATGCATTGTGGTAAACAAGGCAGAAAATAATGCTAGGCCTCATAGACTAACTTCTAGAAGTACACAATTTACAGCAATTCATTTAATACATAGAAGTTTGGGATTGGAAAAACATAAAATGTCTCCATCTAAAAGTTGTAACCAGATATTCCCAGTTAAAACCAAAATGTAAATCCACATACAACAGGGTAGATTACTGGTGTGTTACTAAAAGAATGGCAAATGCTTGAAGCCGAAGTTACAACGGTATAATACTTCTTTTCAAATCTTCCATTCATAATACCTGCAAGCTATACTGAGCTGAGTTTCAAACTATACTGAGCTGAAATCTAATTATTATTTGTTAGTCACTTATACCGGAAAGCCCACATGACATTCCCTTGAGAAAATATCAAAAATAGATGATTTAAAATCACAAACAGTTGTAAATGAAATACTTATGACTAGGCTTTAAACTAATTAATAATATGTACATCGTTAATTTAACTGATAGGCTACCATTGAAATTTTTCTAATTTCAGATAATGGATTATTACCAAAATGCAAAAAATATATATAAATACAGTACAAAATTACAACAAAGAGTAAACCAACCTATTTAAGCACTGAGTTCCCGTCCTCCTTTCTAAAACAGAAGCCACCGACTGCCAATTACTCTCGCCAAAATATGCAACAGTAGAACAAAGTTGAGCATCTTTTTCCTCAGTCTATTCACTATTTATCATCGAAGAATTTAAGCTCCTTTGGTATCGTGCCAAGCATTGAAATGGAGTCCTGTTTGTGGCCAATGATGCAGCAATGTCAAACCAATTCCTGATGCCCGTCTCTTGGACAATAATCAAAGACCTTTAAATGAATCAATTATATCTCCAGGTGAGCACTCTGAACTGCCAAGTATAAGTTAAAAAATCAGCCCATTGCAATGACAAATAGAACCTTTAACATACAAGGTTTTGCACCACCCGAATAAGATGCGAAGACAATGGGACAAGGCCTAATTTTCAGCCCCTGTGTAATGAACAAACAACAGTATTTGTAAGCTTGTTCATATGGGTAATTCTTTTACTAAAATAACAAAATATTACAAATTCAGTAGCAAATTAAAATTTAACAGTTAGATTATTTCATAATAGAGTTTAAGATGCCAAGGAAACTTTAGAAGACTGAGATAATTTAAGAGAGGAGCATCATGAAGAATTGTAAAGTTATCTACTGAGATAAAATATAGCTTTATATAGTACTAGTAGCTGTGCAAGACAAACTACCCTGACTGACGTGTAACTTAAATACCTAAATGAGTAACAAAATATGCTGATTCAACAGTCTGTTATGTACAAAAGTGACCAGTTAATATTATAATAACTTAGCCTAGTTGTACTAACTATACTCTAATACTTCATTTCAGACTATTTTAGACATGTTTTAATCAATGTGACAAAACAAGAATAGATGTTACAGATATACTTCTTAACTTATCCAGACTCATTTGTATAAAATCTTAAAACAGGATCATAGACCACTTAAGTGTGCAAGGAAAATATTTTTTTTAGCTGACTCGAACTCATTGCAGACTAACCTACAAAAATGGATAGACTACAGTAAAACTTACCTCAGTGAGTTCATTTAGAATATCAACAGCGAGAGTTGTGGCTTTATCAGGGAAGAACCTGCAAATAATATAAAGGTTATAATCATGACCCATGGGGATGAATAGCCAGGCGGCTTGTTGTGTTCATGACTAACTATTCCTGGCTTGCCTCAGTGTATTTACTAAATAAGCTTGGCCAAGGATTTCTAAAAAGCAAATTTAGCTAAAAATGTCAGTCTTTAAATTTTGTAAAATGTGTTTCGAGATTGATGGCTGCCTTATTTGAATTAATGTGCATAATATGATAATATTATCATCACTGTCCTGATTAACAAATTGATCTCATCAGCATATTTAAATGTTTAGTTTAATCCCATTAGCCAACATATAGACATTGGCCTCATGCCCTCTTTGGAGATAGGCAAGGTCTTTCAAAAGATCAGAGAACCGCAGTACAAATGACTCCTAAATCACCTACTAGCCATTTTACCAAACAATTAAGCATGGACTTCGAGTTGAGATTGCTAACAGAAAATGCCTCCAGTGGCAATTTCAGCCAGCACACAAGTAGTATGGTCTACTTCAAAATCCTAGAAGGCACGTTACAACTACTGCTCCACTATTAATCATACCCCATGAAGCTAATACGTGATAGTTCTTTCAGCAAACATAAAAAGAACAACATGTAAGCACCATCCCCTGCCACTTTTTTTATGCATAAAATTATGATCAGGCTTCAAACATTAGTGTGCCAATAAAACCAAAATGTCAGGTACTAACAGATTTACGAGTAATGCTTTTCGCCAATTCTCTTTTGCTTTGTAATCGTTTGGCATAAAATATCCATTTAGCACACATGACTAGGAATTAAACATTAGTAGTGATAGTAGTAAGTCCTTGGTTCGTATTTTGATTAAGAGTTGTTTCTAACTCCACAACATTTTGTGTACCAAACTACCACGCACCACGGATCCTCTTGCTATGTCGACACCCATAAAATAATTTGAAAAATGAATAAATTAGACGTAATCACAAGTGTCGGTGTCACAGACACACGTTTTCAGAGGTGTAAGTAATGGTGATAATACAGAGGTTATTAGTTTTTAGATTCAGTTTAATTAATAATAATTTTACTCTTCCCTAATTTTTTCGAAAATGAACTAATAGAAGTCACATTCATCTACTATTACAATTGACAAACTGATTATCAAAACTAATCATCTATGCAACAGTTTCAAAAACACTATCATCTTATTAACTCTTATGGTTTACAACAACAAAAATCATGATCAATATCAAAATCATAGGTTAAAAACAAACTCACATATTGAGAAATTGAGAGTGGCATATGATTGAATTCCATCCAAAAGAAGCATAAAGATCCACATATCTCATCAAGTGCTTCTCCTCACCATGCGAACACCACAACAATCCCATTCGCTTTCTCAAAATCCACCTTTCCCCCAATAATATCTACCACCAAATCCCCACATTTTCGCTTTTCTATAAAAATTGAGGAGGGAGCGAAAGAAAGGGTTAAATACATGCAATTTCGGTTTTCACTGTTTGTGTTGTAGTTGAGGAAGAAGGACGATACGATGTCTTTAAAGGGTTGAGCTCACGCTATGAAGATGGTTGAACTCATGCTAGCAGAAAACTCCGTTTATTTGTTCGTTTGGTTCAATTCACCTTTTTCTTAGTGAGTCTGTTTTGGGATTTATATGAGAAAAGTCAAACATATCCTTTATTATTTTTTATTTTTTTATCTATGGGGTTGAATTGAAGGGTGATATTGTTTAATTTTTACTATTTAAATTTTGTGGAGTGTCGTAGTATGATTATCTTTGAAGATAAATATTTTAGAAGATAAATTTGATATTGATATGTTTTGTTATTATTTTATTTATAAAATATTAATTAATAAATTTACACCTATTAATTTATTTACTTACCCAAATATCATTTAATAAAATAAAATATAGTTTATTAATATGTTTAAGGTTAATATTTAGCGTTATTACACTAAATAATTATTTTTCAGCTAATTTTAATTTACACCCGTTTTTTCTTTAACGGAAGTAATATAGATATTATTATAGTAATGATTTTAATTTATTATAATAATGTTTTTAATTTATACATTTTTTTTAAAATAGGGTGTCTATAGTCATGTACTGTTACTATAAATGACATGTTATTTACAAATTTGCAACAACGTTTATTATTTACACCCGTTTTCAATATAATTAGTGTAAATTTTAAAATTATATTAGTCACTTTGCACTAGTGAGTTTGAAGTCAGTTGAAGAGGACGGGAGTTGAGATCAGGTTTATCAAGTTCATGCTGTAGGAAATTGATAAATTATTAATCGGCTAAGTTGTCAAAGATACTTGAGAATACTATCAAGTCCACTCATAAAGCCATCTCAGTCGTGCATCTGGAGTCTTCTAGTTATTCTTCTGACTAGAAGGTGTTTCTGTGAAACATAAATCTGAAGAAAGTGGAGGTGATTTATTTTCACCATCCAAAAGTGCAAGGAAGGATTCATCTCTCTTAATCCTAAGGATGGATCCAATCTAAATGGATTTTTCAGAACTAACGAGGTAAATAGGGTTCGTTCAGAGAGAATCTTAATTACTTGAGTCAAGGGTGGCAGCCTTGGTATCTCAACACTTTGTTTGTCAAAGAAGATACTTGCAAAAGATTGAATACTTGCTAAGTGTTCATGGAGTAATCTGTTGGAGTATAGTTTCAACAGTGAAGCAGGATTATTGAACAAGGATTTAAGATCAATTGCTATTTGTGTTACTCACAAGTATTAGATTGATTATTCTTGTATGTGGAGTTCAAGATTACTGATGTTCAACACGATGTTGAAACATCTCTTAATCTGGGTTTGTGCAGAATCATGGGAGGGGTACTGCATAAGCTTTTGGATCCTTTTTTTTGGTGTTGACCTAAGAATCTACTTCAGTTAGTGTGGCAGAAGCATCTGATCTCTGGAGAGTTAGTGTGGCAAGAAACTGGTCTAGACAATGGTGATGTGGAAGATGAAAAAGAAGACATCATAATCTTGATAGATAGTTCTTGGATCAATTTATTTCTGATCTAGGAGTATTAGAGTGCTGGTGATGGCATAACATGGATCAGTTTATTTCTGATCTAGGTACTTAGGAGCATGGGATCTTGCTCATCTTGGAGGTCAAGGTTAAGTGGCAGTTATCTCTGACTTTCTACAGACTGCTCTACTAAGGAAAATGGCATTCTTTGGTATGGCTATGGTGTAGTCTATGACTACTTCTCTTCTCAAGATTCAGACATGGCAGATGTGAATTCTTTGGAGCTTCAAAGCAGTTATTCATCAAGGTGTGAGCTTGAATGGAATACCTGTGATAAGATTAAGCAGGATGGAGGTTGTCTACTCAAACTTGGTTGTTGAATTAAGTCTATGAGAGCATAGAACTCTTATTCTGTAATAGGGAGGAGGTTCTTCTAAGTGGCAGAAGGGGGAGCTGAATTCAGCAGCTGGATGTCATATCAGAATGTTCTGACATCAAGCTTAACATCAGGATCTCAGCTGGTGTTGTGGCACATTAGCTTAAGATAAGTTGATCTACAGGAGAATGGATGTTATGGATGCTTCAAAAAGGTCTATCTCATGCAGTTTGCGGGAGCTGTGGATGGAGAAGATGTTACATGTCTAAGGCTTGGCGGATCCAAGATGTCTTGTTATGAAGCAAGTAGTTCATGTAACTTAAAGATCAGATTTCATTGGTGGATCAGTGTATCTTGTGGGAGTTCTGAAAAAGGGTGATATCAGTCAAAAGGTGGCATTTGGTTGGTTTCATATTTGAATTCAAGAAGTATGAGGCAATTAAAAGTGGCATTTGGTGGTTCTCATGTGTGGGTTCGAGAAATCATGATAATCAAACAGTGGCATTTGATTACTCTTTAGGAGTGTCTTGGAACAAATTACTCTTGGGCAGAAGGGTGATTGGTTGAAGACTTGAGGAGGTGTTGATTCTTTTCTAGCTTGGAGCATGTGGCAGAAGTTCTCAGTTTATGGAAGATTATCTTCTTTTGGTGGATGAGAGTTTATTTCTCGCTTTGGTTACTGGAGTTCTTATTGATCAAGCTGGTGGCGCAATGTTGTTTGAAAATCTTCAGTTGGATTACTATGCAGATAGTAAGTCCAGAGGTGGAACATATCTAGAACCATGTTGGTTAGTGTCTATGATATGTGAAGGATGTCCTAACTGATGTTAGAACATCTTCTGGGTTGGTTATCCTTGGAGTAGGATGTTAAGTTCTGAGTGTGGAACCTGACACTCACATCTTGTCTAAGAGGTATTTATCTTTTCATACGGGAGAATGATGGGTAAAGAATTGTCTTGGAAGTCTAATGTGAATGGGACATGCTAGAAGTGGATCAATTTGGTGCTTGTGGAGCAAATGGGCTGAAGATTTCTAGAGCATGTGTTTGATGTTCTTCAAGTGTGAAGAATATCTGGGTGAGCTAGCAAACTAAGGGGCTCTATATGTCTCTTTGAGGAATGTGAAGTATTCCAGATTCAATTGGGTTGTATCTCAAGGAACAAGGAGATCTATACATGAGAATTCAGGAGGAATTCGTGTGATGTATAGATGGTTTCTGGACGAGAGGGATCAATGGAGCTTTGGTCTCAATCCAAGAGTTTGTTAGTTATGGTACAAGGATGCGTTTCTGGTACTCTCACTATATGATCATGAAGTTGTCATGGGATATCATGTGGTGATTTTGAGGTGTTTCATACTGAAGAAGCATCTGTTGAGAAAGATAGGGGAGAACTTCTGTCTGATTAATGTACTGGTGTGGTACATGGTTTTCTTGAAGGTCAAACATTAGGTGAATGCGTTAAGCAGGTGTGTTGAACAGAGGGTGCACTCTTGAAGACATGAAGATGCGTCTTATGTTTTCCATTCATTTAGGGTGTTCTTCTGGCAAAGGAGCACTGGTTATCTACTACAGGGGGAGTTAGACTTCTGTTTCAGATATATGGCTGCAGTAGTGTAGATTTTCTAGCAAGATTATTTATGGTTTCAAGCAGTTTGTGATTCATTGCCTCAGGTTAGGATGATATGTCAAGAAGGATGTCTTGACATTGCTCAGCTGCTGCAGGCTGTGGGGGTATTGATCAATACAGAAGTTTTTGGTAGAAAATGTCTGACATGATGTCAGGACATTGTTAAGGACATGCTTTTAAAGTAATTGGTCTTTTGGTCGGTGTGCCTTGGATAGTGGAGAACATGCGCGTGCAAAACATGTTCATCGTTACTTGCATTATTTTTGGACGGTTTTCTTTGAAGAAGAAATAGTCAAAGCATTCTTGGCCGGTGCGCATTAGTTTTTGTTATTTCTGTGCTTTTGTGGTTGGCATTTATTTTGCTAAAACTATTTTAGCATCAAGATGTTGAATCTTAATGTTCTAAGTGGCTGTTTTCAACATGTCGGATGACGATGTCCCATACCAGCTCATAGGACATCGCGTTGTGGATTCAGTTTTAATGCAGATTCTGTTACTATGAATTGTTACTGAATATTCTGTGAATATTTGGTTATCCTATGTGGCATCCAAAGCATTTTTGGATTGTGGTTATTTGGTGGTTTTCAGATTTGCTGCTGTTTCTAATTATGGAGACATAATAGGAAACTTTGGATTGAAGACCTATTTTGTTGGAGTTATTTTTGCAGATTTATGAGCAGTCTATTTGCTGCGTTTTTGAAGCCCAATTTAGTCCAGATTAATTGCTATATATTGACTGATGTAAACCTAGTTTTAGGTGTGGAACTTACTTGTGTTTTTAGGGTTTCGAGTGTATTTTGTGAGCCTAACTGGTATCATTCTGATAACAGTATAAGGACTGATTTCTTGTGTTGTAAGTTCTGTTAAGTTACTCATAAGCTTTTAAGCATTGAGATTCTTATGTGTCAATCCTCATAAGTTGTGAAGTATTGAGGATTGTGTGTTTTGAAAGTGTGTCTTTCGTTTTTGTTTCTTGTGTGGAAAGGTACCAATCACGGGTTGTGGTTGTAGAGGGATTTGAGGAGGGCCTCATACCTAGGTGAGTCTTAGGTAGAAGTCATAGGAAGGGTAGTGATTAAGTGAGCAGATTATCCGGTGTTTGTATGATCTGTGAATTGATACTATCGTATATTGATTTCGTCCCTGACTTGGTAGCCCCCAGAGTAGGTGTGTTAGACCGAACTGGGTAAACATATCGCTGTGTTATTTACTTTCTGCACTGTTATTTTTAATTGTTATCTTGTTCATTGTGTTGGATATCAGTGTCTCAACATCCATATAGGACATCTGATATCTGTGCCAGAATTTCAGTTTTGGTGAATTTACATCCTTCTATTAATAATTTCATTGAATGGACCATCGTTATTTTCAATGGTTCGTTACATTCGAAGGGAATTTCTTGGGTATTTAAGGGAGTCCTTGGATTAGTCTGGTTCAGGTTGTGTTCCAAATGTCTTTTGTTCGAGTCTGAATTAGTATTGGTTGGGTATGGGAATGTCTTGCCTACTTTTGTCAATTTTTGGCTAAAAAGGGGGAGTGTTAGTCACTGGTACATGGGATGTGTGTGTTGTTCTTGCGATTGTTTTGCAAGAATATTGAACAAGGTGTTTGTTTTATCATCTTGTTTATGTTTCCCTTGTGTCTTATGATTTAAGTTAAAGATTAAGTTGTGTCTTGTGACCTGAGTTACATGCTTTATGTACTCATAACTACGAAGTCTACAACTGATCTCTGGAGGGTAGTGTGTTTGATAGGAGTGTCCAGTGTTCTTATGTTTCAGACTTTCTTCTTGTTACTTTAGGAGTCTCAACTTCTGGACCTTTTTCAACTTCACTCGCCCTGGGATTATTCTTCCTCTCTGGTGGGGTTATACGGACTAATAGAAAAGAGGGAGTTTGTGTTATCTACCTTCTCGTGTACACCAACTTGAATTCGGTATGCACAGTATTCCAATCATAACCACCATTCAGACTAAAGATTAAAATAAACTCAAGAGCATCCTAGGTTTATTGTTCAAAAGGATTTTTAGCCAAAATTGGTCAAAAGGGAGAGATTGAAAGCTCCTATGGTTTGACAAAATTTTGGTAAAACATATTATTGATAAAGATGAAAAAATATGGCCATGATCAAAGATGTCGAAGAAGATGTCTCAACCTGAAGACACGACATCCTGGAGTAATGCACTAATTTAGTAGGTTTTAAATCTGGAACAAATCTGCCCAAGAATTGATGCGCTTTTTAGGAATGGATCAAAGACCAAAGATATGAAGCCCAAGACTGCGGAAGCCTATATAAGAGGACTTAGATCTAGGGTTTTCATATACCTTTTGTAACCTAGTTCTCTTGTGTAAAAATAAGGGTTTAGGGTTTTGAGAGTCGTTAGATCTCTAGGTTTGTAAGTCTCCCTTTGTATCATTTGATGCACTGTGTAACATCCCAAAATAATTATAATATTTATTTAATTGATTTATTATGATTATTCGGTGTTTTGGTGAATTTTGATGAGTATTGTGACACTTAGTGAATTGTGTGGTGTTGTGGGGTAGTTGAGTAAAGGGAATATTGAGGCATTTAGAATTAGTAATATAATTAAGATTATTTTGTTGATAATAATAATAAAATAATTTGAATATTTAGATTATTATTATTATTATTATTATTATTATTATTTAAAATAAGTAAGAGGACCATTAAGGATAAGACGGTAATATTGAGAAGGTTAAGTGAGGGTAATATGGGTAAGTCATAATTGGGGTCCAAGGGGTAGGTTTGACAAGAAGAAAAAGTGGGAATTAGGGAAGTTATTTTGTGCAATCGTAAGAAGTGAAGAGAACGGAGAAAAGGAGGCTAGGGCACAGAGAACGAGATAATCAACCGTAGAACCCCAAAAGGAGAATCTTTTGCTGGAAAATTTGAGGTATGGGGGGTTAATCCGGGTTAATATGTCTGATATGGGTTTAAGGTAGAGGTAGTTATGTGTTCTGTGTTTATGATGAATTTTTGAATGATGAATCTGTGATGAGTTTATGATGAATTTTCGTATGATGAATCTGTGACGAATTTTCGTGGATCTGTGTTGATCGATTTCTATTATGAATCTGGTATGTGTTGCTGTAATTGATGTGGAATTCGTGTTGACAATTGATGTTGCTGTGATGAATATGTGAACAAAAAATATATCTGTAAGTTGAGAAAAATTAGGACTTGGTAATTAGAATAAAATTGATGAAAATAATGAAGTAGGACTAGGAACTTAGATATGTGATGAATTGAAATAGTTTTGGGTCTGATTTTGGAAGATTGAAGGTGCTGAAATGGGAAGTTTTTCGTTCAGATACGAAATCTGAGTTTTGGAGTGGTTTTTGGCCATACGCGTAAGAGGGGAGTATTATGCGTATGAAGGGGACATCCCTAGGGTGTTACGCTAGCATACGCACCCGTCCCCAGGGCTAGCACGGCCCTCTTCCAATACACGTAGTGTACGCGTAAGAAGAGTAGGGTCATACGTGTATGGGAAGCCATTACGCGTATGGGAAGCTGAGAGTGAAGGGGCATACACGTATGGGAAGCCATTAAGCGTAGGGAATTCTTAAGAAATGAACATTATGCGTATGGACTAGCCATTGCGCGTAATGGGACATTGGAGGCCATTTATGAGAGGGAAACCTCTTTGGTGATATGTGTAACACCCAAGGTGGTACGCGTATGGGAGGCTTGGGCAGGTGGCCCTACGCGTATGATACGCAGGCCAGTGGGCGAGGAAGAGAGCCATACGCGTATGGGCAGGGCTGCTGACAGATTCGTCTGTTTTTGCGATTTCTATCCCGTTTTCGCTCGTGATGCAGTTTCCTTGAAACGTAAGACTATGATGAGGTAATAAAACATGAGTAAACTAGTGATGATGGTGAATGGGGTAAAAATCGGGAAGTTTTGATGTGACAATGATGAGGTATAGTGGCGAATCGTGATGAGTGTGAATTGATGTTGTATTATGATGGTGTTAATGATTCATGAATGATGATGCAACCTTGACGATTTTATGACGATGATTATTATGACATTTTGCATCATGCATTCATAACATAGTTGGGACTCCGGTCCACTTGGTGGCTTCAATCCCATTGTGTGAATTGAAGTGTTTTATGACGTGCTCCGGTTCTTGTGTAGAATCGATCCTATTGGTGGGGATATTTGGAGGGTGATGGCCCAGTGTCCATCAATTATGACAAATTGGTACCACATGCATGAGTCTATGATGTTGTATTTGCATACTGTGTGGCATTGCATTCTATTGATGTAATTGATGCGTTAATGATGTTTGTGAATGATTTGGTGATGTTTGTGTTTATACTTTATCTTTTGCTTATATCTTATATATTGATTCATGATTACTCACCATGCTTGTTTGAATGTTGCCTCCACATGGGTAACGTGCAGGTGATCAGGCTTAGCTCTCTTGGCACATGAAGATTTAACATTTTCAAGTATTTTGATTTCTCCGTCGATTAGAGGGTCTTGCTCTGATATGTAACATCGGGTCGGGACGTTTGAGTCGAACGATTTAATTTCTTTTATTTGTTGGCATGATGACGTTTATGAATTTTGTTTTAATAAGTTTTCGGATTATAAACTGTCTTAAATTTTTATTTCCGCTGTGTGATGTTTAAATAAATTCATGATGGTAAAACCCGTGTTACGGAGCAGGTGGTTATTTGATGTATTGTGACGAAGTGTGACACCCTTTTTGGGACTTTACTCTGATAAAATTGTTGTATTTATTCGTGATGTTTGTTGGGTAGAAAAGGGTGTTACACACTGTGGTAGACATAGGTATCGCACAAATCCATAAGCCTTTAGGTATTGGATTGTGTATTGTTCTTGGATGAAGCTTTGAAGAAAATCCAAGTTAGCGTGTTAGTCAAGTATGCTTGACAGAATTCTATATTGACATGGATGATTTAGATATCTCAGATTGTGATTAGGGGAAGTGAGTGGGGATTCTCATATCAAAGAGGGTGTTCTTTGGTAAAGATTTCATTGGGTAGTATTTAGGAGATAAAGTTGTAAACGGGGGAGTTTAACTTTATAAGTTTACTATAGATAGTGGAGTCTTCTTCCTGGATTGGTATCCCTCAGATGTAGGTGAATTGCACCGAACTGGGTTAAAAATTGCTGTGTTATTTTATCATTCTGTAGATTTACATATTCTGTTATTGGTCTTGATAAACATGTTGGAACAGATGTCGTAACATCTGTGATTCTGCAGTTGCTGATATTCAAGGTATCAGTTTGTTGTTCTGTTCTTGTTTAAATGAATATGCAGAACAATGTCTTGACATGTGTTAGGACATCTGCTGTCTGCTATGCCAGAATTTCAAATTTGAATTGGCATTGGAAAATTTCTTGAATTAAATGATGTGAATCTAAATTTCTGAGCCCATTACAATCCTACGTACAAGCAAATCCCACAAAAGCACCAATTGGGGGTGCTCTACTTTTTGGAATATATGAGTAAGATGTGTGGAGAAGCCTTGCCTTTGATAAAATCCACTCCTGATGTGGGATAACTAAGGCCTCAAAAGGAGCATGGCTGAGTCCCGTTGGCAAACCTAATCGCAGATCTCGACGGTACCAACAAAATTTGTGTAATAGTTCTCACTTTTCCTTTTCTGAGGTAGCTACCTAGGAGATGACTAGTTGAGGTAGTATAAAATTGGGTGATATTCCTCTTAATAGTAAAACTCCCTTCAAAGAAATTATTTGAATATAGTTGAACATATGGATTTATAGATGGATGATGGTTTTCTTTTTTATAAGAATGTGGGATGAAAATAGTTGTAAAAAAGGATTCTTAAATGACTTGAAATGGACATAAAAAGGTCAAAATGGAATTTAATTTGGATGTGGTTTGAGAAAAGAAAGGATTTAGCATTGAATGTGAATTAAATAGTGGTTTAATTGGACTAAAATTAAAAAGATACCAAAATGGTTATTTGGAATGGGGTGAAATTGAAATGAATATGGACATGAATTTGAATAATTGGAATGGTAAAATGGATATGGATTAGGACAAAGAAGGTTTAGGGTGATTTTTAGAAATGGTTTAGAAATTGGATTTGGATTTAGGAGAGTGGTTTCTAAGAGTGGGAAAAAAGGTTTAAAATGAATATGGATATTAACATGACAATGGTTAATTGGTTTTCAAAAATGGATTTGTGACCTAAATTCCAAGTAATCCCCGTGACCGATCCTAACACATTCAATTCACATCAAACTTCAAATCCAAAGCAAACTTGTACTCAATCAGCCTCCAACTTCAATAAATAAAATCAGTTAACCTGAATCACAAGCAACGAGCGACAAGCGAATGATAGGACAAAAATGCTTTGACCATAACCCAATGCTTTATAATCCAATCCACAAGATATCTTTCCATGATGACCACAAGTATGATGCCCTGAGGAAAATTTAAAGTTGAAGAAAAGACGGGAAGTGCAGAAATAAACATGATCACCAAGATGTCCTTGACATGAAACCCTAATCCAATGAACCTCGACTGATAGAAGTCCACGCGCTCAGAGATGAATAAGAAACCCTAAGTCACCTTGAGTGCACACTGATGAAGAAACTGACTTGAGTTGTTCAAAGGAATCAAAACCCTAATCCACAACCTTCTCAAATATACCAATGAAGGAACCTTGAGCACTTGATACTCTTGAGAGATCTCTGAAGAAAATGATAATGTATCTTGATAAACCTTGAATTAAGATGCTCATGATGACAAGAGTTTAACCTTTGCTTCGAACTTGAATGAAAGAACCTCAAAGCAAATAGGAAACCCTTATTCAAAGAACCGCCGTAATCCCGTGTCTTAGAAGACCAATGTAATGAATGAATGCAAAGTTATGACCTAATGGAAGATGCAGATGAATGCGAACATAAGCCAGAGAAAGTAAGAAAAAAGAGAAGGAAAATTTTGGGGTGCAACATTGGTGAATGCGGAAGGGAGAAGCTTGGCGCGGCGGAAAAGTTACTTGTCGGAACGTGGTCGCAAGAGCTACATACGGAAAACGATTGAGGGTGTTGTTTGTGTTGTTTCACGATGGTGTATTGTAGCATGGGGTGGCTTTTTAATGGTAGAGGTTATGTTAGATTCAGGGTGGAAATCGTAAGGTAGAGGTTGAAGATTGATGAGTTGTTGTTGAGTATTATTGTTGCGAAACTAAGACGAGGTTAAGTTGTATTACACTATTGTTACTGTAACCACGAAAGTTCGCCGGAAAAGCTAAGCATACATGAGGTGGAAAGCAGTAGTATTTTGTGGTGAGCTGGAATACAGGGTCGTTGTCGGTGTTGTTGGGTAAGGGTGGAATGAAGGTTGTTGCAATAGGGTGTGCTGGTGTTAGTTACATTGGTTCGTGTAGTGTGATGAATAGTGGAGGTGGTTTATTAATATGGCGGCGGAGCTACAATAATTATGGATGCAAAAATGTAGAGGTGAGTTATGTGTAAGAAGTATGTCGTGATGTTGTTACCAATTGATGGTGCTTATGAAGGTTTCACATGCTTGGTTGGTGGTTGAAGTATATTTACTGTTGGTATTGGAAGTTAGTCATCGGTGGTTGCATTTCTTCAGCGGAGAAGAAATATATTTGTGGTTGTATGAAATATTGAGGTCGATGTGTGAATGGTTTGAAGTTAGAGGAGTTTATAGTGTGTTAAAGGCGGATATGTGGGAGCTGCAAGTGAGCTTGGAATATGGAGGTTTCACATGGTTTTGTAGTGTTTTATTGTATTCATGGGCGGTTTAGTGGAAGGAATTTGCAGGGAAGACGATATTATCCCTATGCAGTATGAAGCTACCTCCTTTATGAACCGTAGGATGTGTGTCTTACTATATGGTTTTCTCTTCCCATTTCAAAAATGAGAGAGAGTGACTTATGAGATGGTGGGTCCTAGGTTAGCGCATGGTGTGCTGACATAAAAAAAATGGTCTCCTTGTTGTGTCAATGCAGTGTAATGTCACTATCTTAATTTCTAAAAGTGAAGTCACAACAAATTTCCTTTTCCAAACTTAATAATTAAGTCTTGCCAAAATAAAATAAAAACAAAATATTAAATATAAAAATAAAAATTAATTAAATTAAACCTGAATAAGTAAAAAAAAAAAATGAGTTGATTAAAATTATTTTTATTTGAAAATAGAAATAAACCGATAAAAAAAGGATAAACAGTCAGGTATCGAAGTGCTCAAAAAACTAAAATGAATGCACCAAACTGATCAGCGCGAAATAAACGACTCATAAAAATACAGCATTTGGTCAAATTTTGAAATAAAATTTTCCCAGTTAAAATGCTCAGACTGATTAAAACATGGTCGAAAAGTCATCAAAATTAAAATGAGCACACCATGTTAAACTACGTGAAACGTAGATTAATATAGCTGATGACTGTAAGTTCAATTTTAAAACTTTTCGTCCGCTAATTTTACGCACAGTTGACTTTTAGTTATATTGATTCGACTGTAAATCCGACAACTTATTATGTCTGATAATTTGGGCATTATGCAAGATGAAATGTGTGCCATACTCTGCAGATGATGCAGATTCTATGATAACGATATTGATTCAAAAAATTTAGGGTCAAAATTGGGGTATGACAGTTGCCACTATTTAAGTATCTTCAACCAGAGAATATGGAGAAGTATACTCTTCATATGGTTGCAGTGGGAGATAGTCAAATATTAAAAAGACCCAAATTTTTCCCTGAATGCAGATAAAATGATATATATGCAATGTTGTGAATGCATGCATGGGGGACTCTATTTTGGTTTGCTGGGGTATGAAATGAAATGAGATGAAGCCTAACATTAAAAATGAGAACGACATCACGAAGCGTAATCGCACGCCCGCGGGATGGACTTAACAGAGTCGCCACCGATATTTATTTATTCCCATAGAGGGAAAGGGAAAATATCGAATAAAACCCCTAAAAGAAGACAAGGATATGGTCGTCGCAACCAATATCTGAGTTCGGGAGTCGGTTACGCAAGGGGAAGGTATTAGCACCCCCTCACGTCCGTTGAACTCAACGGGAACCATTTAGTTAGGGTCAAATATATGTTAGCTTAAGGTTCATTTTTAATCTTCTACACATTTGGGATAGGGGAGAGAGAGAGAGAGGGAGAGAGAGAAGAGAAATGTTTTTTAGATTTTTTATCAAGAGAACGGGAACCTAAAGAGGTTTTTATTATTAGGGTGCTCGCCAAGACTTCGCAGTCTCGTGCCTACGTATCCTTACAAGGATGGAATCAAAGCAATCGTAGTTCGGGTAAACTTTGTTGGTTGATTTTAGAGAAAGCTAAATTGTATTAATCAACCTAAGAACTTTGTTTTACCCAAAAAAAATGAGAAGCGGACATTTTCACCACATTGAATAGATTTACAAATCTCATTCATGCCACTTATCTCAACTCAATGGTTGTAGGAAAAATATTGCCCTAGTGTTTATTAAGATAACATATCTTAACTTTGAAGAAAATATTTAGACCTTATTAGATGTCTTGAAGGTTTATTAGGAAAATACACTTGATGACGATCAAGGTTTGTTCATAACTATGAAGGTTTGAGTATGATTTAGATATGTCTTAAGAATGATGAACACATGATGATGATCAATTGTTCACAGAGTTTATGCTAGAGTGTTAAACTCTAACACTCTCTATCATTCAAGATTGGTTTGAAAAAATTGTTTGTTGGACAACGAACATTGATAATGATCAAAGGTTCAAAGAGTTGCGCCAAGATGCTAGATCTCGACGACTCTTATCCCTCCAAAAATTTCCTTCAAAGAAATGTCCTTCAAAGAAGACATGTCGCAATACTAATAGTATAAAACACAACAAATCTCATTCTTCTTCCAATATCTTCTTCCTCGTGAATTCAGTGAGAAAAAAAAACTATGAAAACTAAATCTCTCTTACTACATACATTTCATTTCTATTATAATAAAAAAGAACACAACAAACATTTAACAAAATGAAAAATAAAACTCCTTTTAAAACAATAACAGTTAAACAACTTTCATGTTTTCCTTAAAAAAATGGATTGAAAATAAATAACATGACAAAGGAAGTAAAAAACAGTTAGGAAAGGTTGAATTACCCAACAAAAATGGTGAATCTTCTATGGTTGGTTGTCGCAACGCGAAAAAACAACCAGCGGAAAAACAGAGTCGCCACCGAATGTTATTTATCCCGATGGGGGAAAGGAAACGATCGA
The DNA here is from genome assembly GCA_022829125.1 of Lathyrus tuberosus. Lineage (NCBI taxonomy): Eukaryota > Viridiplantae > Streptophyta > Magnoliopsida > Fabales > Fabaceae > Lathyrus > Lathyrus tuberosus. The sequence goes on along the minus strand of JALAZF010000203.1, from coordinate 3,388,624 downwards.
AGAAACCTCAGAAAGAGAGAAGACATGGTCATCGCAACCAAATCCTGGGTTCGGGAGTCGATTATGCGAGAGGAAGGTATTAGTACCCCCTAGAGTCCGTTGTACTCAACGGGATCCACGCTTGTTGTATAATCAAAGGGTGTGTTATCTAAAGTCTACTGCTAAACAGAAACAAAAAGGAAGGAAAACAAAAGGAGACTCGATAGGACTTCGCCGTCCTAGGCCTATATATTCCCTCATGCAATGGGAAAGTCAGAGTCAACGTAGTTCGGAGACTATGGGTGGATGAGGGAAATGTTGCTCGCCAAGACATCGTCGTTTTGTGCCTACGTATACTTATCCGGACGAGGATAAGGAAGTCAGAGCAGTCGTAGTTTGTGGTTACGACCACGGAAAAGGGAAGGATCTCGATCGCACTAGGGCGAGAGAAAGGACTCGGTTATCTAGTTTGTCTCGATCGCATGGGTGAGTGAGAAAAGGGAAGTTAGTTGTTAGTGTGATCACCAAGGATAGGGATCCTCGTGCCTACGTATCCTCATTAGGGAATGAGGAATCAAAGCATTCGTAGTTCACAACACTACGGGTACTTGGAAAGATCTCGATCGCACGGGGGCGAGAGAAATGGGAGAGAAAGACTCATAGAAGGTCTAAGTGAAACACACTCCTACATGTTATCCTGCACAATGGTCCTAAGGTCAGGATTAAGAGGGAAGTCTACCTAATGTTGTCATGCTTAGATTGAGAGCCTAATGTCTATCCTACTCCAAACTTAATCAGAAATTAAGTTAGACTAGGAATCCCTAAGGGAACATGTGAATACGAAGTAGCCAATAAGTAAACACGAAGCAACTCAATCACAACAAAACAAGGCTCAATCATAAGGCATGCATCAAGATTTGATCAACACCTAATCAATAATTAATCAGGAGAGGCATCAGAATCATGGAAACATCGCCAGAAAGAAATTCACAAGGAATATTTACAAGTATCACCAAGAACTAGTCCATATCCAAGATTTCTCACAACTTGAATCAGAGCAATCATAGTTCGGGTAAAATTTGTTGGTTGATTTTAGCGAAAGCTAAATTGTATTAAACAACCTAAGAACTTTGTTTTATCCAAAATAAATGGGGAGGGGACATTTTCACCACATTGAATGGATTTACAAATCTCATTCATGCCACTTATCTCAACTCAATGGTTGTAGGCAAAACATTGCCCTAATGTTTATGAAGAAAACATATCTTTACTTTGCAAAAAATCTTTAGACCTTATTAGATATCTTGAAGTTTTAATAGGAAAATACACTTGATGACGATCAAGGTTTGTTCATAACTATGGAGGTTTGAGTATGCTTTAGATATGTCTTAAGAATGATGAACACATGACGATGGTCAATTGTTCACATAGTTTATACTAGAGTGTTAAACTCTAACACTTTCTATCATTCAAGATTGGTTTGAGAAAATTGTTTGATGGATAGCGAACATTGATAATGATCAAAGGTTCAAAGAGTTGCTCCAAGATGATATATCTCGATGGCTCTTATTCGTCCAAGCTGTTGTAAAGTTTATTTAATGGATGACGAGCTCTTGATGATAGTCAATTGCTCAAAGAGTTGTGCCAAGATGCTAGATCTTGAAGGCTCTTATTCGTACAAGTTGATACTGAAGGTTGTTTGATGGACAACGAACATTTGATGATAATCAATTGTTCAAAGAGTTATGCCAAGATGCTAGATCTTGACGGCTCTTATTCATCTAAGTCGCTATGAAAATTGTTTATCAGACAACGAGATTTTGATGATAATCAATCGCTCAAAGAGTTATGCCAAGATGCTAGATCTCAATGGCTCTTATTCGTCCGAGTTGACTGAGAAAATTGTTTAATGGACAACGAGCTCTTGATGATAATCAATTACTTAAAAAGTTGTGCCAAGATGCTAGATCTTGATGGCTTTTATTCGTCCAAGTTGATACTGAAGGTTGTTTGATGGACAACGAACATTTGATGATAATCAATTGTTTAAAGAGTTGTGCCAAGATGCTAGAACTTGACGGCTCTTATTCGTCCAAGTTGCTCTGAAAATTATTTAATGGACAATGAACTCTTGATGATAATCAATTTCTCAAAGAGTTGTGCCAAGTTGCTAGATCTTAACGACTCTTATTCGTCCAAGTTGAAATTTAGTGTTTTAAGAAACGGAAGAAAATGAATGAACGACTATCCCAAAGTGTGAGACTCGAGACTGATCATTCGAGGGTTCTGCTAGAATGCTAGATTCCAACAGTCTTCTTTTTTCGCATTTATTAAGAAAATAGTTTTGTTTACATTAGTGAAAATGATTTAAATTCTATCGGGTTAGGAAGCGATTAAAACAGTGAATGCAAAAACAAAAAAATAAAGCTCAATGTAAGAAGGCCCAAGAGTAAGCCACAGGACCGAAAGCCAACCGAAATCAAAGACAACTGAATATAGCTCTAGGATAACTTAGAGTAGATTTATATAGGAATCACTCTATAAGAAGTTGAGCAACCGAATCTATGCATTCAAGCATGTTCAGAAGCAAAAATCAAACTTATACTCCGAATTCACAATGCAATGAAAATCAAACAACAATACACAAGTGTTTACACTATTGCATTATTTTATATGTTTCAAAGCAACACAGCAAAACCAAGTTAAAAATTTGTAAAAAAAATTCAAATATTAATTTCAAAGACAATTAATTATTAAATCTAATTAACTAATTAATTAATTAGACAATTAAATAATTATTAATAAGCTAAAAGGGATGCAAGAGTAAAAAAATGGAGACAAACATTCTAAGATTGGAATAAATTAGAGGGTTAAGATTTTAGAGTAAGGCTTTACAACCTATCCTTAAAGTGAATATATATATATATATATATATATATATATATATATATATATAACTTTAATATGAAAATAAAACAAATTGTAAAAAAAAATTCACTAAATAATAAATAAAAAACAAAACAACATTCAAAACCAAAGAGAAAATGGCACTGCATGTTGTAACATTTTTGAAAAGAAAATAGCGAAATCACAAAAAGACATGTGGCCATGCTAATAGAACAAAACACAACAAATCTCATTCTTCTTCCTGTATCTTCTTCCTCGTGAATTCAGTGAGAAAAAAAAACTATGAAAACTAAATCTCTCTTACTACATACATTTTATTTTTATTATAAAAAAAAGAACACAACAAACATTTAACAAAATGAAGAATGAAACTCCTATTAAAATAATAACCGTTAAACAACTTTCATGTTTTCCTTAAAAAAATGGATTAAAAAGAAATAACATGACAAAGCAAGTACAAAAACGGTTAGTAAAGGTTGAATTACCCAACAAAAATGGTGAATCTTTTATGGTTGGTGAATGCGGAAGGGAGAAGCTCGGCGCGGCAGAAAAGTTACTCGTTGGAACATGGTCATAGGAGCTGAATACGGAAAATGATCGAGGGTGTTGTTTCACGATGATGTATTGTAGCATGGGGTGGATTTTTAATGGTAGAGGTTATGTTAGATTCAGGGTGGAAATCGTGAGGTAGAGGTTGAAGATTGATGACTTGTTGTTGAGTAATATTGTTGCGAAACCGAGCCGGGGTTAAGTTGTATTGCACTGTTGTTACCGGAACCGCAAAAGTTCGTCGGAAAAGCTAAGCATACATGAGGTGGAAAGCAGTAGTCTTTTGTGGTGAGCTAGAATACAGGGTCGTTGTCGGTGTTGTTGGGTAAGGGTGGAATGAAGGTTGTTGAAATAGGGTGTGCTGGTGTTAGTTACAGTAGGTCGTGTTGGTTCGTGTAGTGTGATGAAGAGTGGAGGTGGTTTATTGTTATGGCGGCGGAGCTACAATAATGGTGGATGCGAAAATGTAGAGGTGGGTTATGTGCAAGAAGTATGTCGTGATGTTTTTACCAATTGATGGTGCTTATGAAGATTTCACATGTTTGGTTTGTGGTTGAAGTGTATTTATTGTTGGTATTGGAAGTTAGTTGTCGGTGGTTGCATTTCTTCAGCATAGAAGAAAGATATTTATGGTTGTATGAAATATTGAGATCGATGTGTGGATGGTTTGAAGTTAGAGGGGTTTATAGTGTGTTGAAGGAGGATATGTGGGAGCTGTAAGTGAGCTTTGAATATGGAGGTTTCGCATGGTTTTGTAGTATTTTATGGCTGTATCCATGGGCGGTTTAGTGGAAGGAATTTGCAGGGAAGATGATATTATCCCTATGCAGTATGAAGCTACCTCCTTTATGAACAGTAGGATGTGTGTCTTATTATATGGTTTTTTCTTCCCATTTCAAAAATGAGAGAGAGTGACTTATGAGATGGTGGGTCCTAGGTTAGCGCATGGTGTGCTGACATAAAAAATGGTTTCCTTGTTATGTCAATGCAGTGTAATGTCACTATCTTAATTTCTCAAAATGAAGTCAAAACAAAATTTCTTTTCCAAACTTAGCCAAAACAAAATATTAAATATTAAAATAAAAATTAATTAATTAAACCTGAATAAGTAAAAAATATCTGAGTAAATTAAAATTATTTTTATTTGAAAATAGAAATAAACCGATAAAAAAATGGATAAACAGTCTGGTATTGAAGTGCTCAAAAAAATAAAATGAATGTACCAAACTGATCAACGCAAAATAAACGACTCGGAAAAATACAGCGTTTGGTCAAATTTCGAAATAAAATTTTCCCGGTTAAAATGCTCAGACTGATTAAAACATGGTCAAAAAGTCTTCAAAAATTAAAACGAGCACAACAGGTTAAACTACGTGAAACGTAGATTAATATAACTGATGACTGCAAGTTTAATTTTAAAACTTTTCATCTGCTGATTTTACACACAATTGACTTTTAGTTTGACTGATTCGATTGTAAATCCGACAACTTATTATGGCTGATAATTTGGGCATTATGCAAGATGAAATCCGTGTCATACTATGCAGATGATGCAGATGTTATGATAACGGTATTGATTCAAAAAATTCAGGGTCAAAATTGGGGTATGACACCTACCTTTCTTGCAATAATGAAAAAAAAATTGAGTTTTCATCTCCGTCTTGCAGCCACTTGTACTTCTATTTTTGCCTGAGCAAATATTCTTGAATCCGCAACTTATCCCAAACCAAAGATTGTGCCTCTTTCTTATGTTTATTGATCTGATGTGATCAGAATAGATCTTCGTGGCCTTCCGTGTAGGGCAGCGATGATGGTTGTAGGAGAGGAGGGGGAGTATCTGCAAGGTAATCCAATGCCAAAGTAAGTTTGGGCTAGAGAGAAAGCAAGTACAAAGTGTAGGTATTGAGTTAGAATGAATATCGGATATTGGATACCTGACCCTCTCAAGTGAGAGGGTATTTATATAAAAACCCCCAGCGTGGGGCCAAGGTCTCCCATGTGGCCGAAATATCTGGTCGACCAATAGGAGACTGCCAGGTGGAAGGTCTAACGCGTGACCTTAGGACTTGGTCCAACTGTCCCCGTGAACTCCGGAGGGGCAGTTGGTTGCGTGAACTGTCAAGCGCGTGAGGAGGATATGCCCAACGGCTAGATCATGCCCCACGGCTAGATTGTGCCCAATGGCTAGATCGTACCCAATGGCTAGATTCTGCCCAACGGCTAGAACGTGCCCAACGGCTAGATTGTGCCCAACAGCTAGATTGTGCCCAATTGTTAGATTGTCTAAATCTCGTTATTGGGCCTTGCCAAAAGCTGGACTGGGTTGGGCATTTCCCTATTATGGGCCAAGTGTCTGTCCAGTCCAGAACAGGAGCCCCCAAGTCTTTGCTCTAAGGTGAAGAGTAATGACTTGAGATAGCCTTGTCGGTCGACCGAGGGGCAAGAGTTGCACTGTGGAAAGCTTTTTGAGGTCGTTATTTTCGAACAAAAATGTTCAGGGACATGCCCTGCTTGTCTATGGTAAGTATGGTCGATAGCTGGTCGCTTATGAGGACGTACCCGCGGAAAAGACGTTTTGCGTCGACCAAGCTTGGTGAGGACGTGCCCCGTGAAAGAGACGTTTTGAGTCGACCAGGCCTGGTGAGGACGTGCTCCGTAGAAGGGACGTTTTTCGTCGACAAGGCTTAGTGAGGATGTTCCCCGCGGAAGGGACGTTTTGTGTCAACCAGGCTTGGTGAGGACGTGCCCCGCGGAAGGGACGTTTTGCGTCGACCAGGCTAGGCGAGGACGTGCCTCGCGGAAGGGACGTTTTGCATCGACCAGGCCTGGTGAGGACGTGCCCCGCGGAAGAAGACGTTTTACGTCGACCAGGCTTGGTGAGGACGTGCCTCGCGAAAGGGATGTTTACGTCGACCCGTTTTGATATTCAACAGTTTGGGGAACTTGTCGAGGAGGCGAAAGTAGTTTCTGCCGTGTGGGACTAGGATCTCGGTCGAGGTCCTGATCCCACCGAGCTTGGACTTTTCCCATCGCGAGCTGGGTATCCTGCCATGCTGGTACGACAACGGCGGAGCTCGAATGAGGTATCCCCGTTGGGCATAGTGTCTGCTCGTTCCATGAACAAAAACTGGCCTTCGTGGAATAAGTTTAGGATTATGCTTGCACCATGGCATGCTCCTGTGGCCGAGCAACTTCTTCGTTGTGGGGGAAGTTTCTCGGAAGTTAGTCCTGTCTGGTTGTTGGTCCTAACTGTAATATTGTTTAAGCTTTTCAGCATTTCATGGTCGAGCAAATGGTTCTCCGTCCAACTGTTCGAGGTAGTAGGCGTCGGTGCCTGTTTTTGATTTGACCCTGTACGGCCCTTCCCAGTTTGCACCCAGCTTGCCCTCGCGTGAATCTTTTTTATTTTTGCGTAGGACTAGGTTGCCAACTTGGAAGTCGCGCTTTATGACTTTGGCTTTATGGAGCAGAGTTATTTTGTTTTAGCGGAGCTCCGTGGAGAGCTGCCCCTGATCAGATCTCTTCGACCAGGTCGAGTTCTTCTCTTAAAGCTTTTTCGTTCAGCTCCTTGTCGGGAGGAGCTTCTGTTTGCCTGGTGGGCTCCCTGCTTTCCACCAGGATTACGCTAGTCTGAAGGGAGAGGTGTCAGAAGGCCTTTTGACTCTCTGGCCTTGTAGGCGGCTTCTTTCTCCTTGTATTGTGTATAAGCTTGGGCCTTACAGAGGAGTTCAGCCAGGGTACGAGGCGTTTCGATGCCCACTGCTTTACGAAACTCGCTTTTCAGCCTCAACCCCTTCTAGAGGAGGTATTTCTTCATGTGGTTCATTGTGTAGACCTCTAGAGCTTCCTTGTTGAATCTCTTAATATAAGCACTCAGGGGCTCGTCCTTACCCTGAATGATGACTTTGAGAGTGGCTTCCAACTTGGGATGTTGTCTGGAAGCAGTGAAGTGTTGGGCAAACTGGTTCTTCAGGTCCTTCCACGCGGTGATTGAACCTCGGGGAAGACTCTTATACCAGGTCATGGCCCCTTCCTGAGGATGATGGGGAATAACCTGCACTTAATGGCTCCGCTCACGTTGTGGTAGTGGAGCATGGCTTTAATTTTTTCTATGTGGTTGCCAGGATCTATGGTGCCATCATAGAGAGCTAGAGGGAGAGGCTTCTCCAGCCCGCGAGGGATACAGGTGTCCATGATCTCTTGGGATAGAGGTCCATGGACGTCGTCAAGGAGTGACTGCGCTAACGACGATGTTCACGATGTTTTTCTGAGGGTTTGGTCCTCTTTGGGGCAGGAAAACATCTGGATCTCCGCGGAGGAGTACGGTGTCGTCTCCTAGCGACTTCTTGCTCAAGTTCTTTCGAATTTGATCATCCCTTGATGGGGTAAATGCTCTTGGATCTGTCTCGCCGACGTTTCTGATGGGGAGACAGAGGGCTTGGAGATGGACTATGAGGCCTTTGCGAAGGAAAGAGCTCTTGGAGGGCAGGTTCCAGCAGGTGGATCTTCTCGCCCTATTGGAAGATCAGATAGTTGGACCTGTTGAGAGAGGCAATGAGGGCAGCAGTGCTGGGGTCAGCGTCTTGAGGGACAAGTATGGGCTCAAAGACGTGACCAGAAGTCTGCACGCGTGGTTTCACGTCGTCGGAGAAAGGGGATACAGTATTTCCGTCACGGTGATCGGTCTCCTGGACCGCAACTCCGAGGTTGTGGTGGTCGACGTCATCCAGCATAACATCGACATCAAGATCTTGATGGGCATCATCGTTTCTGTTGGAGACCATGATGATCAAAAGAATTTTAGGGAGAGAGCTTTGGTCTTTTGGGTGAAAAGATGAGGAATCTTGGTTAAAAAATACGGGGAAGCGATGTTTCCCAGCGACGGTGCCACTGATTTGAGGTGATCAGAATGGATCTTCATGGCATTCCGTGTAGGGCAGCGATGATGGTTGTAGGAGAGGAGCGGGTGTACCTGCAAGGTACTCCGATGCCAAAGCAAGTTTGGGCTAGAGAGAAAGCAAGTGCAAAGTGTAGGTATTGAGTTAGAATGAATATCAGATATTGAATACCTGACCTTCTCAAAGGAGAGGGTATTTATAAAAAAAAAAACCCAGCGCGGGGACAAGGTCTCCCATGTGGCTGAAATATCTGGTCGACCAATGGGAGACTGCCAGGTGGAAGGTCTAGCGCGTGACCTTAGGACCTGGTCCAACTCCAGAGGGGCAGTTGGTCGCGTGAAATGTCAAGCGCGCGAGGAGGACGTGCCCAACGGCTAGATTGTGCCCAATGCTAAATCTCGTTATTGGGTCTTGCCAAAAGCTGGACTGGGTTGGGCCTTACCCTACTGTGGGCCAAGTGCCTGTCCAGTCCAGAACAGGAGCCCCCCAAGTCTTTGCTCTAAGGTGAAGAGTAATGACTTAAGATAGCCTTGTTGGTCGACCGAGGGGCAAGAGTTGCATTGCGGGGAAGCTTTTTGAGGTCGTTATTTTCGAACAAAAATGTTCGGGGACATGCCCTTTGCTTGTCTATGGTAAGTATGGTCGACAGCTGGTTGCTTATGAGGACGTGCCCACGGAAAGGACGTTTTGCGACGACTAGGCTTGGTGATGACGTGCCCCGCAGAAGGGACGTTTTACGTCGACCAGGCCTGTTGAGGACGTGCCCCGCGGAAGGAACGTTTTACGTCGACCAGGCCTGGTGAGGACGTGCCCCGCGGAAGGAACGTTTTGCATCGACTAGGCCTAGTGAGGACGTGCCCCGCAGAAGGGATGTTTTGCGTTGACCAGGCTTGGTGAGGACGTGCCCCGCGGAAAGGACGTTTTGCATCGACCAGGCTTGTTTAGGAGGTGCCTTGCGGAAGAGACGTTTTGCATCGAACAGGCCTGGTGAGGACGTGCCCCGCGGAAGGGACGTTTTGCGTCGATCAGGCCTGGTGAGGACATGCCACGCGGAAGGGATGTTGGCATCGATCTGTTTTGATGCTCAACAGTTTGGGGAACTTGTCGAGGAGGCAAAAGTAGTTTTTATGCTGTGCGGGACTAGGATCTCGATCGAGGTCCTGATCCTATCGGGCTTGGACTTTTCCCATCGCGAGCTGGGTGTCATGCCATGCTGGTACGACAACGGCGGAGCTCGAATGAGGTATCCCCTTTGGGCACAGAGTCTGCTCGTTCCATGAGTAGAAACTGGCCTTCGTTGAATAAGTTTAGGATTGTGCTTGCACCAGGGCATACTCTTGTGGCCGAACAACTTCTTCATTGTGGTTGAAGTTTGTCGGCAGTTAGCCCTGTGTGGTTGTTGGTCCTAACTGTAATATTGTTTGAGCTTTTCAGCATTTCATGGTCGAGCAAACGGTTCTTCGTCCAGCTGTTCGAGGTAGTAGGCATCGGTGCCTATTTTTGATTTGACCCTGTACGACCCTTCCCAGTTTGCGGCCAGCTTGGCCTCGCGTGAATCTTTTTTATTTTTGCGTAGGACCAGGCTGCCAACTTGGAAGTCGCGCTTTATGACTTTGGCTTCATGTAGCAGAGTTATTTTGTTTTAGTGGAGCTTCGCGGAGAGCTGCCCCTGATCAGATCTCTTCGACCAGGTCGAGTTCTTCTCTTAAAGCTTCGTTGTTCAGCTCCTCGTCGAGAGGAGCTTCTGTTCGCCTGGTGGGCTCCCTGCTTTCCACCAGGATTACGCTAATCGGAAGGGAGAGGTGTCGGAAGGCCCTTTGACTCTCTGGCCTTGTAGGTGGCTTCTTTCTCCTTTTATTGTATATAAGCTTGGGCCTTACGGAGGAGTTCGGCCAGGGTACGAGGCATTTCGATGCCCACTGCTTTGTAGAACTCACTTTTCAGCCTCAGCCCCTTATCGAAGAGGTATTTCTTCATGTGGTCTGTTGTGTGGACCTCTACAGCTTCCTTGTTGAATCTCTCAATATAAGCACGCAAGGGCTCGTCCTTGCCCTGAATGATGCCTCCGAGAGTGGTTTCAGACTTGGGATGTCATCTAGAAGCAATGAAGTGTCGGGCAAACTGGTTCTTCAGGTCCTTCCACGAGGTGACTGAACCCCGGGGAAGACTCTTATACCCGGTCATGGCCTCCTTCTTGAGGGTGATGGGGAACAACCTACACTTAATGGCTCCGCTCATGTTGTGGTAGTGGAACATGACTTTAATGTTTTATATGTGGTTTCCAGGATCCGTGGTGCCATCATAGAGAGCTAGAGGGGGAGCCTTCTCCAGCCCGCGAGGGATACGGGTGTCCATGATCTCTTCGGATAGAGGTCTATGGACGTCGACATCGTCGCTCGTGCTCGATGACCTGCATGGGGAGTGACTGCGCTCGTGACTTCTGGTGGGTCGAGGAGAGTGTCTGCACTAACGACGATGTTCACGATGTTTTTCTGAGGGTTTGGTCCTCTTTGGGGCAAGAAAATGCCTGGATCTCTGCGGAGGAGTACGGTGTCGCCTCCTAGCGACTTCTTGCTCAGGTTCTTCTGACTTTGATCGTCCCCTGACAGGGGAAATCTTCTTGGATCTATCTCGCCGATGCTTCTGAGGGGGAGACAGAGGGCATGGAGATGGACTGCGAGGCCTTTGCGAAGGAAGGCGCTCTTGGAGGGTACGTTCCATCAGGTGGATCTTCTCTCCCTACTGGAAGATCAGATAGTTGGACCTTTTGAGAGAGGCAATGAGGGCAGTGTAGCGTGATTTTTGTGGTCTTGAATCACTATCACTTGGGCACTACAGTTCGATTCATTTTTTATCCTGTTAAGCTGATTAAGGAAGGGAAATAGATGTCTCCAATTAACTCTGCTTGCATACTGAGTTTAAACAGACAAAAATGTTGGTTTACAGATGCTATTAAGATGTGGGCCCCTCTTCGGTTATTTTGTTAAGAATAGAATGTTTGGGCCATTTGTGAGGTTTTAAGATGTTAGGTCTGATGCTTTTCGATTGATGTATGAAGGTACGGGATATTGGGTTTTTGATTAGTATGCTCGCTAAGATTTTTGCAATCTTATGCCTACGTATTCTCGAAACAGGGAAATCAGAGCGATCGTAGTTCCTCTTATTCTAAGGGAGAAAAATGGTGTTTTGATGTCTTGTTCAAAGTCCAAGATTAAAGCTAAAGGGGTGATTTGTATCTTGTTCAAAGCCCAAGATGTGAAGCTGAAGGGTCTATTTATATCTTGTTCAAAGCCCAAGATGTGAAGCTGAAGGGTTTATGCTGAGAGAGAATTTGCCATCTCTAAAGAGGAGTTATTGATGTTTGTATGCTGTGAGCAAGGTACAACTTTGATGATAAAAGGTTGATTGACTGAACCGGGGTTTTCTTTATACAAAGCCCAAGATTGAGTCTAAAAGGGTTTGACTCAACAAGAGAGTCTGTCATACTCAACAAGAGAGTAATTTGGTGTCTCGTATGAAGCCCGAGACGGAGGTGAAAAGGGAAGATGGACTTAACGAGAAAGTCTGAAAAGGTGATTGACTCAACGAGAGAGTAAGAGAGTTTATTGACCCTACAAGAGAGTCTTTTATACTCAACAAGAGAGTGTTTTGCTATCTCGTACGAAGCCCGGGATAGATGCTAATAGGAAATTGACCCAACTAGAGAGTCTGAAAGTTAATTAACCCAACAAGAGAGTCTTTTATACTCAACAAGAGAGTGTTTTATATGTGTCTTGTATGAAGCCCAAGGCGGAGGCTAAAAGTGATTGACTCAACAAGAGAGTCTTTTATACTCAACAAGAGAGTGTTTTATATGTGTCTTGTATGAAGCCCAAGATGGAGGCTAAAAGTGATTGACTCAACAAGAGAGTCTTTTATACTCAACAAGAGAGTGTTTTTCTATGTCTTGTACAAAGCCCAAGACGGAGGTGAAAAGTTGGTTGACTCAACAAGAGAGTCTGAAAAGGTTAGCTCCGTTGGGGAGAATCATTGTACAAAGCCCAAGAGGAGGCTGCCTTACCGTTGTGGATTCTAGAGATCCTGAAGCGGGTCCAAATGTGGGGAACTCTCATGGGAGAGACCGGGAACTTGAGAATGTCTTTGAGACTCAAGGGTCTTAGACTGTCCAAGTCTAGAGTTTTATCTTTTGTACAATGCCCAAGAGGAGGCACGGGCATTAAGGGATGAGTATCAACCCTACAACGGCCGGAGTTTTTTGACGCTGGAAAGACTGCTCTAGCAAAGGATGACTAAGTTCTGTCTTATACCTTTAAGAGGTCGTCGGGGGTCCTTGTATGAAGCCCAAGAGAAGGCATGAGAACTTCTAAGAAGCCGAAGGGTCCTTGTACAATGTCCAAGAGGAGGCGGGGATGCTTTTAGGAAGCCCGTGGGTCCCCAAACCCGATAAGTTCAAGACATGCTATTCATTGAGAATAGATCAAGCCAGGAAAGTCCGAGAATTTGGAAGAAATTCAAGAGATGCCATTCATGGAGAAAAGATCATCTCTGGGGAGTTAGAGTTTCTTTGACAATGTCTAAGGGTGACAGTCTGAGAAAGGGTTCACCGAGAATGCTGCCTTTCATATCTCCATATTGTTTAACCCCAAGAGGAGGGAAGACTGTATCTGGAAATCCTATGGGGATCTAGTTTTGTTTGTATTTAGGAGTGACCAACAGGGCTTTACCTAGTGCTAGACGTAGTTGCCGGGGAAAACTCTAAATAGCTATACTAGTGTTACACAGTTGATATGTGACAAGTATATAAAAGTTTGTGAAAGAAGACTTACAGTGAAACAGCCCCACAATATAGTTATATACATATGAAAACGGTAAATGAAAGCGGATAAACACTTACCCGTTGTAGAGCTTCCATGCTGTTTTGTTAATTGTTCAACAAAGAAAGCTTTGATAATAATATTATATTCAAAATCAAAGGAGAAAGTGCTTTGAAAAGATTGTTGGGGCTTACATCTCGAGGAGAGGCCCAAGGTTTTATTAGTGATTGCACTGTTGTTTGCATTCATACAACGGGACTTATACAATATGTGCGGCCCAAAAGGTTTTTTATACAAACGGATTGGGTCTTACACTCTATTAGAGGACCAAAGGTGTTTAAAGAAAAGGAATGAAGCTTATAACACGAGGGTAGGCCCAGATGATTTGTTTTTGCACTGGCGATTGCGCCGAGATTTTTGAAAGCACCGTGGGTCTTATACGATGAACGAGGCCCAAAAGGTGGGGTATTTACAAAGGGGTGGGTCTTAAACTCAATTAGAGGCCCAAAGAGGTTATTTTTGTACAAGAGATGGGGCTTATAGCTCAAGGAGAGGCCCAAAGGTTTTTTGTTAAAAAGGCGACGATCGCGCCGAACTTTTTGATGGTATCGGGACTTATACAATACACTGAGGCCCAAATCATTTTGGTTTTCAAAAAGAGTTGGGTCTTACACTCTACTAGAGGCCCAAAGAGTTTTAAGAAAAAGAATTGGGACTTATAGCTCGAGGAGAGGCCCACATGATTATTTGTTTAAAAACTGGCGATCGCGTCGAGGTTTGAAAACACAGTAGGTCTTATACGATGACCGAGGCCCAAAAGGTGGTGTACTTACAAAGGGGTTGGGTCTTACACTCTATTAGAGGCCCAAAGATTTATTTAAAAGTTTTGTTTGGGTGAAAATCAAGGAAACCCTAATTTCATCATTTTAAAAGTAAATTCTCAAGGAAAATCAATAAAAAATGGTAAAATACTAAATAAGTTTGAATAAACAACTTGTGATTTTTGGTTGAGATTTGGAAAATGATGTTTTAATCACAAGATGAATTAAAATTCATTTAGTTTTGATCTTCAACATGAGAATTCAATTTTAAAATGTTTAAAAAAACAATTAAAAGTTTATTTATTCACAAAAATACCAACTATATTAAATATATAATATAAACTTGATTTTTTTGTGGAATAAAATATTTCAATATTTTTGGGATTTTTTTGCAAAAAGAACCAATAAAAAATAATTAAAATTGAGGGAGTTATTAATTTTTCAAATCATTAAAAATAATATGAAAAATAGTAAAAAATGAAAAAAAATAGCAAAAAGAGGGTCTGGGGCGAGGGGGATTCGAACCCCAGACCTCTTGTGTACAGCATGCGCGCCTTACCACTAGGGTGGTGATACATCCGTGTATTGAAACACAACCACAAATATACAAGGCTTGCCTTGTATTTGGCCTGGCCAAGGCAAGGCAAGGCAAGGTTTTTAGTCAGAAACGTGAAGACCATAACTTTCTCATTTCTCCATGGATTGGGACAAAATTCAGGTCTATCCTGCCTAGAATTTCACAAGGAATCCAATGGTGGTGGTTTTTTTTTTCAGATCATGCTCCTATTGAAAAACCCGATAGTGGTTTTGAAATAGGCCATGATTTGCATTTTTTGTGCTACCTCTTGGTACAGGTGTGAATTACATGATAAATTGGTGCAAACACAACACATATAACATGTATAAGATGTGCATGATCAATGGACATCAAAGGAAAGCATGATTAAAAAAATTCAAGTTGTGAGGCTTACCTCTTTTTGGAGCTTTTGTGCAATCTGCCAAGTGCTTTGTTCTAGAAATGATTTGATGCTTTGGACAATCTCAAATGATCTCTTAGAAGCTTTTAAGATGGTTGGAATCAGCAGAAAACCTCAGGAACAAGTTTGAGCTCTTTCTTGCAAAAGGGGCAAAAGTGGCCAAAATAGCAACTCTCTCAAATGGTGTTCCAGATGTGGGGAACCATTTGTGACAGTTCAAGAATGATATTTGGAGTGTATTTGAGGTTTTATCTGGTTTGGAAAGTGACTGAATCAAGACGTGGCTTGAAAAATGCACAAAAGTCCAATTTTTGAGGTTTTGAGAGGGGACTTTGTGATTTTGGTGTTACAGGTCACTTGTGAGAGTTTGGACAGCTTAGATATGACATATTAGATGTGTTTGGATCATGAGTTGTGATGGAATTGCTTCTTAACTCAAAAACTCAGAGTTACCTTGCTAAAGAAGGCATTTTTGCCAAGAGAAAGGGATTTTGAGGAAAGCAAGTGTTGTAGTGCTTTGGTGTACTCAAACTGAGCACAAATGAGCTCTATTTATAGTAGAGTAAGTTTGTTTTGGCTGTAATAGTGAATGGAAACTGCTGCAGAGGTTTGGCCAATGTTGATCAATAGGAATCCAAGTCT
Organism: Lathyrus tuberosus; assembly: GCA_022829125.1. Lineage (NCBI taxonomy): Eukaryota > Viridiplantae > Streptophyta > Magnoliopsida > Fabales > Fabaceae > Lathyrus > Lathyrus tuberosus. The sequence continues at coordinate 3,373,037 of JALAZF010000203.1, read as the reverse complement.
CCTCTAGCCATTGACTAGAGGTTAGGGCACAGGCTACTGGTTCCCTAGTTGTTAGATCATCCTTGACTGAATTCAGTTGGAAGAGGCTCAGTCCATGCCACCTTGGTGCATCCATTAGATGCTCCAAAACAAAATTGGAGTCTTGTCCAACTTTTAGGCATTTCTAGGTTTGGCATGCTACTTTTGGTTCCAAAGACTTGGAAGGCTGATGGATCAGTGTTTGTCCCTCCTTGGTCCCCCTTGAGGTGTTCAGATGGATATATTTGCTTGCCCTTTGCATATTTTGAGCAAATCAAGCAAAATTCACAAATCTTCCTTACCATGACAGTTTGCAGCAAGGCATATTGACATGGTCATATCTCATGGCTTAAGTGGAGTTTCATGGAGTTCTTGGCCATTTTGGAAAGCCCTCATACAATACAACATATGGGTGATCATAATTGGTCTTGATACTTTTTGGATCCAATTGAAAAATCCCCCTACTTTTGAAAAAAAAGCAAGACAAATTCTGACAGTGAAAATTTCACCAAGTGTTGGAAAAAGTGACATTTCATGTTTTCAGCCATTTTGATCATTCCATAACTCAAAATCCATGATGAATTGGAATGAGGTGTAGTTGAAGCTTTTGTAGAGGGCCATGAGAGCTACAAATCCAGCTTTGAATGGGGAAAATGGCCTTGTGGTTTAAGAGATATGATCCTCCAAAGTTGGTACCCTAGCCACTTTGTTCCATAACTTAGAAAATTTCTAAGTTTTTTATGGTTACCCCTTTTACAAGTTATCCCACTTTTCTTGATTTTTATCGATGAATAATGATCCAAATCACACATTAACATCATTTTGGGGTCAAAGAACCATATTTGTGAAAAATCTCAGAAAGTCAAAGTTTGACTTTTGCGCACAGTTGACTTTTTGTCAGATGAATTCCAAACTGTGCGACCCTCTATGAAATCAAGTCCTTGAACTAAATCAAACTTGATGGACATGTTACATGGGTGTTATAGGGTGTATTGAATCATGTCCCAAGGTTTGGGAGCATGTCCTGGTCAAAAGTCAAAGACACAGTTGACTTTTCTCGCGAAACCCTAATTGTGGTTCTTATGAACTTGAAACTTGGTTCCCAAGCTTCTTGGATCAATCCATTGTTGCAAATGGATCAATGTAGTGTGTTAGGGACCCTCAAATCATCTCTTGAGGTCCTGGCTTATGTTTTGTCCCAAAAGTCAACTTAGGGGTGAATTAGGTCAAAAAAACCTAATTCCTGATTTTTTATTAATGCATCCCTTGAGGCTAAATTGACTTGATGATTGGGTTTATGAGGTCCCTTAGAGTATTTTAGGTTGTGATTTGAAGCATTGGCTCATGCCTAGAGGAAAATTTTCATCTGGAGGCCCCAGTCGACCAAAACCCTAATTTGGTGACACTGGCGATCCTGAGGCTTAATCCACTCAGAATGTTACAGCCTTGGGCTTAATCCTTGAGGTGGGAGTCCTCTTGATCCATTGTGGATGTTTGAGAGGTTTAGACAAGTTGAATATCATGTCATTTCTTGATTGATCCTTTGTCTAAGAGCTCTGAGAGGGCTTGAAACCCTAAATTTGATTGTAGTGGATGCTCACCCATCTTTGGGGAGACTAATGGGGTATAATGGTACATCCATATTGTGATGATGATTTACACAATGATGGGAAATCTTAGTGGTCAAAATTTGGGGTATGGCATATTCCCCTATTTAATCTTCTTGGACCCGAAGGTGTGAATGACGAAGGTATTCGGGCATTCGGGGTGCAAGAGGATTAAATATCGGAATACCCGAAATTTTGATGGTGGTTATGAATGGCAGCTCACACATCCTTCTTCTTTTGCTAAGCAATGATGCTTAGAAAAGGTAAAAACTTCCCCTCGATCCTGGTTTCCTACCGAGGAACTGGTCTTAGTTTCTGACATAAACTTCCCCTCGATCCTGGTTTTCTACCAAGGAACTGGTCTTAGTTTCTGATTTAAACTTCCCCTCGATCCTGGTTTCCTACCAAGGAACTAGTCTTAGTTTCTGATATAAACTTCCCCTCGATCCTGGTTTCCTACCAAGGAACTGGTCTCAGTTTCTGAAATAAACCTCCCCTCGATCATGGTTTCCTACCAAGGAACTGGTCTCAGTTTCTGAAATAAACCTCCCCTAGATCCTGGTTTCCTACCAAGGAACTGGTCTCAGTTTCTTTTGTTAATAAACTTCTTGACAAGGGACGCTGTTCGTAGCGGTTTTCCTCAAACTTTTCGCCGAATTATCCTGGGGAGATGCCATTTGATGGAAAAAGTTACAATGTCAGACTTGCTGGGGGACCCCATCTGTCTGAGTTATAGAGGTACACAAACTTCTCTGTTTGGAGACGTCATCTGTCAAATCTACTGGGGAAAACGAGTCTCTTGAAAGACTGTTTCCTATTTGGGGATACTACATCATACTTTTCTCGAGATCTTTTCGGAGAAATGCCATATGATGTACCCCAATTTTGAGGTGCTGATGACCTTTTCGTCAGCGGATTTTTCGGAGAAAAACTGCTGTATTGCCGAATCTTTGATTAAGAGGCTTTCTCTGGAGATTTTCCTTAATTTGGGAAAGCGAGGATATCATCTTCAATGGGGAAGAGTGATGTTTGTCGAAAGTTTTCTTGCTTTTCAGAGGTTCAAGTTATCAAAGTGGTCGAAGACCGTCTCCATCCCAGAAATAAACTGGAAGAGAGATATTGTTCAGACGCAACATTTCCTGACGAGGAAAGAACTGACAACTCGATTGAGAGGACTTCTATCACTAGGGGATAAGACCGACTAGAGTGGTAGTGATGCAATATGAATATGAATGTAAATCAATAATGCATGATGTATGTATGTTTATGATGACAAAACTGACGCGACATACAGACTAACAGATGAACTTGACTGGATACTCGGCCACTGCAGGGGATGAAAAGTATCACTGGTCCAGAAGTAGTAATTCTGCCTTTCTTAGGAGAAAGATGGTCCCTGCGGGGAACAACGTTGATCGAGCTTAGGAGGTAAGATCTCTGCCGGGGGTTTCTGATGAAATATTCGCATCTGACATAACTGATCCTTCATTCAGGTGCACTGGTTTAGAAGGAGTACTTCGATTCTGCACTTTGAAGTTCGATTACTTCGAGAGAAACGATCAATGTTCTTTCAATGTTCAACAGTCAAAAGAAATTGCCATCTTTATTTTAATAGCAGAAAAAAATTTGACAAGTAAATTCATTTTTGTTTTATTCCAAGAATCGTTAATCATGTTAAAATGTCGTTCTGTAAAGCTAAAACAAATAAGAATTGCAAACAAAAGCACTAGGGCTCGAATTTTATTGATAGGATGGAAATCAGCCAAACGCTTGATTCCATGGAGTATTTACAAAGTTTAGAAAATGGTAATTTAAGGAAAAAGAGCTACATTTAAACATAACGACCACTATCCTTCTACTAACTTTGAATTCGGGACATCCTGAGCTTCTGTCGAAGATGACCTTGACTGGAGTTTTTCTGATGGATGGTGTAACTGCTGCTGAGGGACTTGCCCCTTTGTTGGACATAGTTACTTGCCATGAATCCCTAATTTTTGCCTGGATTGTACTTTGAGATTTCCAATCCACCGGGATGATTTTTTGATTATGTCTCTAATTTTTGCCTGGACTGCCCTTTCGGGTTTTCAATCCACCAAGACGTTTTTATTTAGTTTAGGCGAAGTATTTCTTGACTACGTCAACATTCGTGGGGTAGGCAAATTCCTCTCCGTCCATGGTTGCAATTTTCAAGGCGCCGCCTGAGAAGGCTTTCTTGACCACGTAGGGACCGTCATAATTCGGAGTCCATTTGCCCCGAGAGTCAATGAGAAATGATTGTATCTTCTTGAGCACGAGGTCTCCTTTCCTGAAGACACGGAGTCAGACCTTTTTGTCGAACGCCTTCTTCATTCTTTGCTGATACAACTGACCGTGGCATAGAACCGTGATTCGCTTTTCTTCGATCAGGTTTAATTCGTCGTGTCGACTTTGACACCATTCAGCTTCTGTAAGCTTAGCTTCCATCAATACCCGGATTGATGGGATCTCTACTTCTATGGGGAGCATTGCTTCCATGCCATATACTAGAGAGAAATGGGTAGCCCCTGTTAAAGTGCGTATAGATGTGCGATAACCGTGAAGAGCAAATAGTAGCATCTCGTGCCAGTCTTTGTAGGTTACAACCATCTTCTAAACAATCATCTTAATGTTCTTGTTAGCCGCTTCTATAGCGTCGTTCATCTTGGGTCGGTTGGGAGATGAGTTATGGTGTTCGATCTTGAACTCAGCGCACAACTCTTTCATCATCTTATTGTTCAAGTTAGATCCATTATCCGTAATGATCTGACTCGGAACACCATAACGGCAGATGAGATTGTTTTTGATAAATCGGACCACCACTTGTCGAGTCACATTAGCGTATGACGCTGCTTCGACCCACTTGGTGAAGTAATCAATGGCTACCAGAATGAAACGATGTCCGTTTGAAGCCTTAGGTTCAATCATGCCAATCGTGTCGATTCCCCATATGGAAAAAGGCCATGGGGAAGAAAGAACCTTGAGATGCATTGGCGGTACATGGATTTTGTTGGAGTATATCTGACACTTGTGACAACTCCTCATGCACTTGCCCCAATTCCGTTTCCGTAATGATTGACATCTCCGTCAAAGATTAGTCCCCATTGGGAACCTGGTTTTGGCCCTTCACTGGGTAGCGGTTCATCGCAGTCTTTCATTTTTAGATACATGACATCTTCGTCTGGGATGTCAAATTCGACTGATTCCTGATCGTCAATCGGTTGATGAGCCAAATGATCAGCTTAAATACTCCCTTTAACGGCTTTCTGAGCGTGGTATTCGATGTCATGTTCTGATAACAACATCTGCCAACGGGCAATTCTTCCCGTGAGAGCAGGTTTTTCAAATACATACTTGATTGGATCCATTTCTGAGATTAACCAAGTAGTGTGACGAATCATGTACTGGCGAAGACGTTTGGCTGCCCAAGCCAGAGCACAACAAGTTTTCTCGAGCATAGTGTACCGAGTCTCGCAGTCGGTGAATTTCTTGCTCAAATAGTAAATGGCAGACACTTTCCTTTTGGTTTCGTCTTGTTGGCCAAGTACACAACCCATTGAGTCTTCCAAGACTGTTAAGTAAATGATTAGGGGTCTTCCTTCCACTGGAGGGGATAGAATCGGTGGGTTCAACAGGTATTCCTTGATACTGTCGAAGGCGGTTTGACAGTCTTCTATCCAAACGTAGTCCTGGTTCTTTTTGAGTAATTTGAAAATCGGCGCGCATGTCGCGGTCATAAGGAATATAAATCTGGAGATGTAGTTCAAACGTCCCAGGAATCCTCTGACTTTATTTTTTCAGTTTTTGGAGAAGGCATTTCTCGAATGGCCTTGATCTTGTCAGGATCAACCTCAATTCTTTTCTGGCTGACGATGAACCCTAAAAGTTTCCCTGAGCGAACACCAAATGTGCACTTATTGGGATTCAAGCGGAGTTTGTACTTTCTCAGACGCTCAAATAGTTTTGACAGGTGGGTCACATGCTCCTCTTCTGTTTTAGATTTGGTAATCATATCATCGACATACACTTTGATTTCCTTGTGTATCATGTCATGAAAAAGAGTAGTCATGGCCCTTTGATAGGTTGCCCCGACGTTCTTCAGACCGAACGTCATTACCTTGTAACAAAAAGTGTCCTATGGGGTGATAAATGAAGTTTTCTCCATGTCTTTCGGCGCCATATTTATCTGATTATAGCCCGAGAATCCATCCATGAAGGAGAAAACTTTGAACTTCGCTGTACTGTCAACCAGCATGTCAATGTGTGGTAAAGGAAAGTCGTCCTTTGGACTAGCCTTGTTTAGATCCCTGTAGTCGACACACATTCTGACCTTTCCGTCCTTTTTCGGAACTGGTACGATGTTGGCTAACCATTGAGGATATTTTGATGTGGCGAGGAAACCTGCGTCAATCTGTTTCTGTACTTCCTCTTTGATTTTGATGGCCATGTCTGGATGAGTCCGTCTCAACCTTTGTTTTACTGGCAGACATTCTGATCTTAATGGTAGATGATGTTCCATGATGCTGGTATCCAACCCTGACATGTCCTGGTAGGACCAAGCGAATACATCGGGAAACTCTTTGAGAAGCTTTGTCAAACTTTCTTTGACAGTGGGACTGAGTAGTGCCCCAATCTTGACTTCTTTTCTCTCTTCCTCTGAGCCTAAGTTTACTGTTTCCAACGGCTCTTTGTGAGGTTTAATGGCCCTTTCCTCTTGTCTGAGTAGTCGGGAGATCTCTTCCGAAATTTCTTCGTCCTCTTCTTCTTTAGCCCCAAATACCAGGAATTCAAAGTTGGGAGAAGGCATTGGATCATATGTTTCAATGGGGTTTAAAACAAGCAATCTGCATGACATGATGATTTGTGTTTAGAAGAGATAGAGAAAATGCAAGAGTGTGTGCAGTGTATTTTTTTTACTGCTTGTTTTTATTATTTGAATTGTTTTTTAGAATTACCATTTTCTGAAGAACGAAAAGAGAAAACAGCAATAAATGCGGAAATTACAGAACGACATTTATTTATTTATGATTTTGTCGATTCTTGAAACTACAGCCCTACAAAACAAAACTCTGTCGCTTTGGGCAAAGCGAAGAGGGATATTTACAGAAAGTGGGCCCTATCAAAACATCCATTTCACCTGGGCAGGGTGAAAGGTTAAAGACAACAATTACTTTGAGTTATGAACAATCTTCGGAACATCGACAACAACCCATTGGCGGCGAACTCCTCGGTGAATCACAAAGTCTGGTACCTTCCTTGATTTGTCTTCAGAAATAACGCTGATTTCTAGTGGAGCAGGATCATTGGAATCTATCTCCCAGGCAGAGTTGTCATAGGAGGACTCCTCAGGTGTATTTTGCATAGTATTTGTGCTCTCAAGTGGATCTCCCCACCCAATTGGCTGAATGTCTTTGAGCCTGATACGAGAGCTTTCAGGAGAAGTGTATTTGATCATGAAGTCGTATTTGCCACTCGGTTGTCCCAAGGTGTCCCACACTTCTTTGGAACTGGAGGAATCATCCCTCTCGATGACGTTGACCTCGGAAAAAGCATAGTTAATGAATTCTAATCCTGCAAAGTTTGCAAATTCATCGTCGTGCTGGATATTTTCTGAATGACCAGAGTGTTGATCTCATGACAAGGTGGGGACGCAAGTATTCTTTTCAATGATGCTCAGCTTATTTTCATTGTTCGGCTGATTTTCTTGCCCCAAGTCTCCTGGGTACGGCTGCCAGATAGGCAGGCCATCCATTGGGCCATAGTAGTCGTGGTCAAAGTTGTATTTCATCGGAGTGTCCTCCTCCAATGAGCTTGGCGAAGCACGACATCCTTCCGGATCATAATCTCCGTATATCATTTCGATATCTGACCTTGGTATAAATCTTGGACTCTGTATGGGATAGCAAAATGGCGTAGCCACCTCTTCCCGAGACATATAACCGTCCTTATTAAGATAGGATTCCCATTCTTCCTCTGTGTCGGAGGACTCTCCCTTGTTGATAGTGTGTACTTCTTGGGACACTGGGTGAAGGAAACCTCCACTATGGAAGAAGTTCTGAACGGGATGAAGACTTTCACCGTTAGTGGCAGTCTGGGTACAGGTTGCAGAAAAACCAAGACCCTTCTTTGTTTTATTATCAGTAGGAATGATAAGTTGTCCCCATCCCTTAGCTTTGTTACTTTTGATCATCTCGAGAGCATCTTTGTGCGAGGATATTGATGTTCCTTTCTCTAGTTGATTCTCATTGCTCACCGAAAGTGCAAGGAACTGAGTTCCAACAACCTCCTCGGGTTCTACACAAGTGGATAATGAAAGGTTACTCATGATCAAGGCTTGTTCTTCGCAGACCGTGACGAGTTGGTCATTCTTGACAAACTTCAGCTTTTGGTGAAGTGTCGAAGTAACTGCCCCATCCTGGTGTATCCAAGGTCTTCTTAATAAGCAACTGTATGTTTCCCGGATGTCCATGACCTGAAAAGTGACTAGGAACGTGTGAGGACCGATAGTTATGGGAAGGTCGACTTCGCCAATAACTATTTTTCTAGACTCGTCAAATGCTTTTACGATGACCTCACTGCCTCTAATCGGAGATCCTTTGAATGATAGTCGCATTAAAGTGGAATTCGGCATAACATTGAGAGCCGATCCGGTGTCTACCAGTACGCTGGATAAAGCATCGTCCTGGCAGTTAACTGTAATATTTAGCGCCATGTTATGACTTTTACCTTCTTCTGGCAATTCCTCATCACTAAACCCCAAGTTGTTGCAGGAAGTGATGTTAGAGACGATGCTATCGAACTGTCGTATTGACACATCCTGTTCCACAAAGGCGTGTTCTAAGACTTTCTGTAGATCCTCTCTGTGGGCTTTAGAACTGAGTAAAAGTGATAGCACAGGGATCTTTGAAGGAGTTTGTAACAGCTGATCAACAATGTTGTGTTCACTCCTTTGGATGAGCTTCAGCATCTCATCATCGTTCTTTGAAAGGTCGGGTTCACTAGATTGGCCGACTGGTGGATTATGAACTTCTGTTTGAGGTTCCTTTTCTCTGCTGGGTTCTCCAACTCCTCTGTTGAAGATTCTACCGCTCCGTGTTACTCGACTGATGTCTGCAATATTCACGACAAAGGGTAATGGAATTTCTTTCCCATTCTCAACTGTTGTTGCGCCGTATTTGTAAGGGATAACCTTAGCTGATTCATACGGTAATGGTCCTAGTAGATAGATAACTACAAGAGCCTTCTGACTTCTCTGACTGTCGTAAATAACTTCAATCAATTCTTGGTCAAGAACCTTCGATTCGTCAAGTAGAGGGATAATGGCGCAAACATCCTTGGTCCTTTCATGATCAGAGATCACAACAACATCCTTAATCTGATCAGCGAAATAGCCTGGCGACCAGTTGATAGACCTCGAAACTGAAGATTGTTGGATTTTTTTGTGGTCCAACTGACTCTGAAGGGCTTCTCGCACGAGGTAATATCCTTGATTATTTTCCGAGTAGACTCTACAGCGCTCGTAATTATGTGGTGGCACATGGCCACGTCCACTTTGAATGCAGTGTAACCTCACTAGATCTGTTTCCGTAGATCGGACATCCTGACTTTGATGCCGAGTAGGGTTCCCGTCAACCACACTGATTTGTTGTGTGTCTTCATCCATATAGATTGGAAGCCACCAGTGGTTTAACAAGTGTTGCAAAGTTCTTTGAATGAGAGCATTCCCTTGGTTACTCTCACAACATACTTTATAGCTCAGATAATCATGTGAAGTGAGAAAACCGAGTTGGACTTGCTTGGCGTGTAACTCCACCAAGCTGGTATTCATCAAACGAATATCTAAGATTTAAATCATGTTGATTTCTATAACGGTAGTCCTGGATCCATCCAAGATCCATCTGACGCTGGAGGGCCTCTTGTACGAAAAGCATCCCTGTTTGTTTACCGAGCAAGTCAGACAGGAATTGTAATCATGTCGTGGCAGATTATGATACTGGCCTTGCCTTAAGTGCATTGCCACTAAGTTGACATTCATCGCACGGATGTCGTGGTTCTGAATAATGTTGGAATTCGTATAAGTCATGTTAACCCCACGAACTCGGTGCTCTTGGATCCATCCGAGATCCAACTGTTCCTGTAGAGCTGATTGCACCACAGAACATCCCTGATTATTTTTAGAGCAGATATCACACTTGTGATAATTATGAGGTGGCACATGGCCGTATCCGCTCTGTCTACAATGCATCTTGACCAAATTGGCCCTCAATAAGAGTACATCATAAATTTGATAGCTGTTGTTAGACTCTCCTTCTATCAAATTTACTGCAGCTTTCTCATGTTGAGGCAGCGGGTTCGTGAGAACATTAGGATTCGTATCTTTGAAAGATAAGACCCCACTCCTAACAAAATTTTGCACGTCGGATTTGAAACTGAGACAGTTTTCTATGTTGTGCCCTAGTCCTCCTTGATGGTAAGGGCACGTCTGATCCGTCTTGAACCAAAAAGGCAGATTTTCCGATATTGTAAGAGGAGACCTGGTTTGGACATGCCCCTTGACCATTAGTAATGGAAACAGTTCCGCATACAACACAGGTATATGATTAAACCCTAGAGGTTGCATTGCATAGTTGTTGTTGTACGAAGGACGAGTCTGCTGAAGAGACTGTTGTGTTCTTTGCTGAAGTTGTTGTTGATTAGGTTGGATCTGAGCAACCTGAGGTTGATACATAAGAACAGGCGCGGGATTGATAGCAGGAGTTACAGCAGCAACTGGTTGATATCATCACATTTGCTTTCCGAGAGAGATATTCCCAATATCCTGCTCTTTTTTCTTAGGGAGAGCACTACCGTATCATTTTGTATTACTTGATGATCCAGCGTCTTTAACTAAATGTCCTTCTTGGACGGCTTCCTCAAGATGAACTCCTATTCCCACCATCTCAGTGAAGTCATTGGGCACACTGGCGACCATTCTGTCGTAGTAAAATGAGCTCAAGGTTTTTAAGAAGATCTTTGTCATCTCTTTTTCCTCAAGAGGTGGACAAATCTGGGCGGCAATTTCATGCCATCTCTGAGCGTACTCCTTAAAGGTTTCCTTGTCCTTTTGTGACATCGATCTGAGCTGATCTCTTTCCGGTGCCATGTCCAAATTGTATTTATATTATTGAACAAAAGCGGCGCCAAGATCTCTGAAAGTGGAGATCTTAGTGTGGTTTAAACCCATGTACCATTTTAATGTGGCACCGGTTAAACTATCCTAGAAATAGTGGACCAGTAGCTCCTGGTTCTTTGTCTGAGCTGACATTCGTCGAGCGTACATCACCAAATGGCTTTGAGGGCAAGAGTTACCCTTGTACTTTTCAAAATCGGGCACCTGGAATTTGTGCGGGACTTTCACATTGGGGACCAAACAAAGGTCTGCGGCGTCCTTTCCACATAAATTCTGACCGCGAAAGGCTTTTAGTTCTTTCTGCATCTCCAAGAATTGTTCCTGGAACTCATTCATTCTGTCGAACATACTTTCATTTTCACCAGAGGGTATCTGTGGAATCTGTCCTTCCGGGACAGTGTGTACCACGGGTGGTGGTATATTCATTACGGTAGAGACTCTTGGTGTCTCCCGAAGTTTGTAACCTTCAGGAGTTGCTGTCATGCCCCTGGCATCTTCGCTTTCTCAAAGTTTGTAACCTTCAGGCCCTGCGGCTCCTGCTGCGGTTCCTTGATCCTCATTGATCGGCGGAACATATCCTTCCGGGATATAGTTGATAGGCATGCCCCAGGGACGATCTTTCGGCATTTTGTACCTAGGATCATACTTCTCCACTATGGGCGTTGATGCGATCTCTGAGATCACAGTCCTTTGTTGTTGCATCTGAGCTTCTGGTAGAGCTTGCATATCGTTATGAAGCTTTCTCAGATCCTCTTTCAGAGTGTCGATCTCTTCCCTCAACTCTTCGTTCTCTTCCTCGAGATCATCCATATTTTTCTAACGATTGGCCCGAGTATTATACGAATGAGACAGTTTGACTCTTGAATCGAGACGCAAACGTGAGATTCGTAGGTAAGAAGAATGCGTTAAGTGAGAATGATGGATGATATGCAATGATTATATTAATTGTATATATTTTTTTGTTCAAAGTAAACTTCGTCACTTGGATTGCAAATATCAAACAGTGGGGAAACCCCATTTTATTGAATTCAAAGGATTGCAGAAATGGAAATACAGTAATTTACATAATGCTGCGAAAGGAAATCTAAGCTAATGGGTCCTGAGTCCTCTCTGAGGAGAGCTCAGGTACTGGTTCTGGTACTTTCCTTTTCTTTGACCGGGGCTCTTGAGCTGTTGTCGGGTTGTCATTCCTTTGCTAAGTGAAAGGAGCGAGCAAATTCCTTTGGTCTTCTGGATTCTCTACAGCATGTTGCTCTAAAATCTCAATCAGAGCATCCTTTTCTTTTAACAGTTGTTGTATTTTCTTGCACTCCACATTGAGAATACGGTACTTGTTCCTCAAAGACCTCTTCTCCTGCTGAACTTTGATGAGAGTAACCTGAAGTTTTTTCATCTCAGACATAAAATAAAGGGCAGAGTCACTTAATGGAAGAACTTCCTGGCGAGGGTAAGGCATCCTCAGCTTGAGAGCTCTAGTTTGTACCCAGTAGAGATAAGGCTCCACCGAGACACAATATGGTTTTCCTAGAGACTCTCTTCCTTTTCTATGAATGTGTTTCCAGGCATGCACTATTTCCGTCTTTAGTGCCCTGTCATTTTCTCCTTCCTTGAAGAAAAGACCTTCCAGATGAGCACTACGCAAGATATGCCTCACCGGGTATCCAAATTGACGACGAACTAACACTGGATAATAATTGATTCCTCCCTTAGTTCCTATAAGGGGTACATTTGGGAAATTTCCACAACGGTCAATGATTCTGATCCCGTCATAGATTCGATTGTACCAATCAATGCCAGAGTTGGTAAGAGACATGATTCTCTGCGACTAACGTAAAGTATTCTTTTGATCCCAAAATGCAGCAGACTTGGGCAAGTGAAAAGTGAACCATTTGTACAGCAGGGGTACACAATAGGTGATCATTCCTCAGCTATACAAATTCCTTAAGTGTACCGAATGGTAAGCATCTGCGAGCAAAGTCGGTACAGGGTTTCCAATCAGGAAAATCTTAATGGCATTGATATCTACAAAGTTATCGATGTTGGGAAACAAAAATAACCCGTAGGTGAGCAAAACAAATATGCTTTCGAAAGCGGCCATGTTCCCTATACTAGCAAAGTATAGAGCCTTCTTTGTCAATAACTGGGCTGGCAAACCCTGGATGCCCCCCTTAGTTGTCATGTGAGTCCTAACCTCTAACTCATCCAAATAGATTGCTCTTACAATGGTTTGATCTTTTGGAATCTCTTCTAGTCCAGAAAAGGGAGCTTGATCAATGATATGTAAATCAGTCAAGTGAGAGTACTCCTCCAGCGTTGGTGCTAGTTGATAATCCGGGAATGTGAAACAGTGATAGACCGGATCATAGAACTGGATTAGTGTGGACAGGATTCCTTCAATTACATGAACCCTTAACAAGGACAGCAGCCCTCCGTACTTGGCCCTGAAAGCCTCGTGGTTGGTGATCATTCTTGCCAGACCTCTTAAATCCTCTAGTTTTGGAACCTTGAAGGTGTACTTATGAGTTTTCCTTCTACCAAAATCCATTAGCACAATCTCCTTTCTATGACATTTGCAATCATAGTCTTAGTTTAATTTGAAAAAGAGAGACTAGAAGAGAAGATTTTTTTTTTGTTTTAATGTTTTTTAGATGAATGCATGAATGCAGCACACAAAAACATAGAAAAAACATGGGGTCAAAGGGTCGGTGTCATGAAGTCAAGGTTCTACCCCCCCCAAAGGTTTATACTGGTGATTTTTTGTACCTGTCCGCAAAATCATTGAACCCCCTTGGGATAACAACAGCAAGCGGATCGCCAACGAGCTGATGTATCCTAGAGCGGTCTCAAATGAGGGTAGTATCGCGTGACAACTATTTCCGATAGCTTCCGCACTACAAAATGGTTTAAGTCTACTAAAAGCCTCAACTTCTCAGATAACCCAGTCGACCACACTACTTTCAGCAACCGAAGTCGTATAGGCAATATATCTGCAAAGGGAGTCTCCACTGAGTTTGATGGTCGATCGGGGACTCTTAACTGGGATTCACTCCCTGCAAGATTACCCGCATTTCCATCACCTATCTTAGGTGTATACTCAATCTTTCCACATGCGGCATCACACACATTCCCATTAGCAGAAAAGTAAACACAGATATCAATTAGGAAAAGCAGTATATATATTTGTCTTAATCATCCTAGACCTCTAGTCTTATGATTATACACAAACAATGATTCCCCAGCAGAGTCGTCATTTCTGTGACATTTTGTTGAATTTAAAGGTTTTCACCCTAAAAGAGACTAGAAAGAATTTCTCCCACTGTGGTCGCCATTTTTCGTGGCGTTTTCTAAACTTAAGGTTTCTACCGAAGATTGTAAGAAAGAGAAAAGGGCCCCACGGTGGGCGCCATTTTTCTGTAGCGCAATTTTTGTGGTCTTGAATCACTATCGCTTGGGCACTACAGTTCGATTCATTTTTTATCCTGTTAAGCTGATTAAGGAAGGGAAATAAATGTCTCCAATTAACCCTGCTTGCATACTGAGTTTAAACAGTCAAAACTGTTGGTTTACAGATGCTATTAAGATATGGGCCCCTCTTCGGTTATTTTGTAAAGAATAGAATGTTTGGGCCATTTGTGAGGTTTTAAGATGTTAGGTATGATGCTTTTCGATTGATGTATGAAGGTATGGATTTTGGGTTTTTGATTAGTATGCTCGCTAAGATTTTTGCAATCTTATGCCTACGTATTCCCGAAACAGGGAAATCAGAGCGATCGTAGTTCCTCCTATTCTAAGGGAGGAAAAAGGTGTTTTGGTGTCTTGTTCAAAGCCCAAGATTGAAGCTAAATGGGTGATTTATATCTTGTTCAAAGCCCAAGATGTGAAGCTGAAGGGTCTATTTGTATCTTGTTTAAAGCCCAAGATGTGAAGCTGAAGGGTTTATGCTGAGAGAGAATTTGTCATCTCTAAAGAGGAGTTGTTGATGTTTGTATGCTTTGAGCAAGGCACAACTTTGATGCTAAAAGGTTGATTGACTCAACCGGGGTTTTCTTTATACAAAGCCTAAGAGGAGGCTAGAAGTTGACTTTTCTGGGGAAAATATTCTTTCTGTCTTGTACAGAGCCCAAGATTGAGGCTAAAAGGGTTTGACTCAACAAGAGAGTCTGTCATACTCAACAAGAGAGTAATTTGGTGTCTCGTATGAAGCCCGAGACGGAGGCGAAAAGGGAAGATGGACTCAACGAGAGAGTCTGAAAAGGTGATTGACTCAATGAGAGAGTCTGAGAGTTTATTGACCAAACAAGAGAGTCTTTTATACTTAACAAGAGAGTGTTTTGCTGTCTCGTACGAAGCCCGAGATAGAGGCTAAAAGGAAATTGACCCAACAAGAAAGTCTGAAGGTTAATTGACCTAACAAGAGAGTCTTTTATACTCAACAAGAGAGTGTTTTATATGTGTCTTGTATGAAGCCCAAGATAGAGGCTAAAAGTAATTGACTCAACAAGAGAGTCTTTTATACTCAACAAGAGAGTGTTTTCCTATGTCTTGTACAAAGCCCAAGACGGAGGCGAAAAGTTGGTTGACTCAACAAGAGAGTCTGAAAAGGTTAGCTCCGCTGGGGAGAATCATTGTACAAAGCCCAAGAAGAGGCTGCCTTACCACTGTGGATTCTGTAGATCCTGAAGCGGGTCCAAGTGTGGGGAGCTCTCATGGGAGAGACCGGGTTTCTGCCTATGTTTGAAAGGGAACTTGAGAATGTCTTTGAGACTCAAGGGTCTTAGACTGTCCAAGTCTAGAGTTTTATCTTTTGTACAATGCCCAAGAGGAGGCACATGCATTAAGGGATGAGTATCAACCCTACAATGGCCGGAGTTTTTTTACGCTGGAAAGACTGCTCTAGCAAAGGATGACTAAGTTCTGTCTTATACCTTTAAGAGGTCGTTTGGGTCCTTGTATGAAGCCCAAGAGAAGGCATGAGAACTTCTAAGAAGCCGAAGGGTCCTTGTACAACGCCCAAGAGGAGGCGGGGATGCTTTTAGGAAGCCTGTGGGTCCCCAAACCCCGATAAGTTCAAGACATGTTATTCACTGAGAATAGATCAAGCCAGGAAAGTCCGAGAATTTGGAAGAAACTCAAGATATGCCATTCACGGAGAAAAGATAATCTATGGGGAGTTAGAGTTTCTTTGACAATGTCTAAGGGTGACAGTCTGAGAAAGGGTTCACCGAGAATGCTACCTTTCACATCTCCATATTGTTTAACCCCAAGAGGAGGGAAGACTGTATCTGGAAATCCTATGGGGATCTAGTTTTGTTTGTATTTAGGAGTGACCAATAGGGCTTTACCTAGTTCTAGACGTAGTTGTCGGGGAAAACTCTAAATAGCTATACTAGTATTACACAGTTGATATGTGACAAGTATATAAAAGTTTGTGAAAGAAGACTTACAGTGAAACAACTCTACAATACAGTTATATACATATGAAAGCGGTAAATAAAAGCGGATAAACACTTACCCGTTGTAGAGCTTTCATGCTGTTTTGTTAGTTGTTCAACAAAGAAAGCTTTGATAACAATTATATATTCAAAATCAAAGGAGAAAGTGCTTTGAAAAGATTGTTGGGGCTTACAGCTCGAGGAGAGGCCCAAGGTTTTATCAGTGATTGCACTGTTGTTTGAATTCGTACAGCGGGACTTATACAATATGTGCGGCCCAAAAGGTTTTTTGTAAAAAGGGATTGGGTCTTACACTCTATTAGAGGCCTAAAGGTGTTTAAAGAAAAGGAATGAGGCTTATAACATGAGGGTAGGCCCAGATGATTTGTTTTTGCACTGGCGATTGCGCCGAGATTTTTGAAAGTACCGTGGGTCTTATACGATGACCGAGGCCCAAAAGGTGGTGTATTTATAAAGGGGTTGGGTCTTACACTCTATTAGAGGCCCAAAGAGGTTATTTTTGTACAAGAGATGGGGCTTACATCTCAAGGAGAGGCCCAAAGATTTTTTGCTAAAAAGGCGACGATCGCGCCGAACTTTTTGATGGTATCGAGACTTATACAATACACTGAGGCCCAAATCATTTTGGTTTTCAAAAAGGGTTGGGTCTTACACTCTACTAGAGGCCCAAAAAGTTTTAAGAAAAAGAATTGGGACTTATAGCTCGAGGAGAGGCCCACATGATTATTTGTTTGAAAACTGGCGATCGCACCAAGGTTTGAAAACACAGTGGGTCTTATACGATGATCGAGGCCCAAAAGGTGGTGTATTTACAAAGGGGTTAGGTCTTACACTCTATTAGAGGCCCAAATATTTATTTAAAAGTTTTGTTTGGGTGAAAATCAAGGAAACCCTAATTTCATCATTTTAAATTTAAATTCTCAAGGAAAATCAATAAAAATGATAAAATACCAAATAAGTTTGAATAAACAACTTGTGATTTTTGGTTGAGATTTGGAAAATGATGTTTTAATCACAAGATGAATTAAAATTCATTTAGTTTTGATCTTCAACATGAGAATTCAATTTTAAAATGTTAAAAAAAACAATTAAAAGTGAATTTATTCACAAAAATACCAACTATATTAAATACATAATATAAACTTGTTTTTTTTGTGAAATAAAATATTTCAATATTTTTGGGATTTTTTGCAAAAAGAACTAATAAAAAATAATTAAAATTGAGGGAGTTATTAATTTTTCAAATCATTAAAAATAATATGAAAAATAGTAAAAAGTGGAAAAAAATAGCAAAAAGAGGGTCTGGGGCGAGGGGGATTCGAACCCCATACCTCTTGTGTACAACATACGCGCCTTACCACTGGGGTGGTGATACATCCGTGTATTGAAAGACAACCACAAATATACAAGGCTTGCCTTGTATTTGGCCTGGCCAAGGCAAGGCAAGGCAAGGTTTTTGGTCAGAAACATGAAGGCCATAACTTTCTCATTTCTCCATGGATTGGGACAAAATTTAGGTCTATCCTGCCTAGAATTTCACAAGGAATCCAATGTTGGTGGTGTTTTTTTTCAGATCATGCTCCTATTGAAAAACCCGATAGTGGTTTTAAAATAGGCCATAATTTGCATTTTCTGTGCTACCTCTTGGTACAGGTGTGAATTACATGATAAATTGGTGCAAACACAACACATATAACATGTATAAGATGTGCATGATCAGTGGACATCAAAGGAAAGCATGATTCAAAGAATTCAAGTTGTGAGACTTACCTCATTTTGGAGCTTTTCTGCCAAGTGCTTTGTTCCAAAAATGATTTGATGCTTTGGACACCCTCAAATGATCTCTTAGAAGCTTTTAGGATGGTTGGAATCAGCTGGAAACCTCAGGAACAAGTTTGAGCTCTTTCTTGCAAAAGGGGCAAAAGTGGCCAAAATAACAACTCTCTCAAATGGTGTTCCAAATGTGGGGAACCATTTGGGACAGTTCAAGGATGATATTTGGAGTGTGTTTGAGGTTTTATCTGGTTTGGAAAGTGACTGAATCAAGACATGGCTTGAAAAATACACAAAAGTCCAATTCTTGAGGTTTTGAGATGGGACTTTGTGATTTTGGTGTTACAGGTCACTTGTGAGAGTTTGGACAACTTAGATATGACATATTGGATGTGTTTGGATCATGAGCTATGATGGAATTGCTCCCTAACTCAAAAACTCAGAGTTACCTCGCTAAAGAAGGCATTTTTGCCAAGAGAAAGAGATTTTGAGGAAAACAAGTGTTGTAGTGATTTGGTGTACTCAAACTGAGCACAAATGAGCTCTATTTATAGTAGAGAAAGTTTGTTTTGGCTGCAATAGTGAATGACAACTGCTGCAGAGGTTTGGCCAATGTTGATCAATAGGAATCCAAGTCTCCTCTAGCCATTGACTAGAGGTTAGGGCACAGGCTGCTGGTTCCCTAGTTGTTGGATCATCCTTGACTGAATTCAGTTGGAAGAGACTCAGTCCATGCCACCTTGGTGCATCCATTAAATGCTCCAAAACAAAATTAGAGTCTTGTCCCTCTTTTAGGCATTTCTAGGTTTGGTATGCTACTTTTGGTTCCAAAGACTTGGGAGGCCGATGGATCAGTGTTTGTCCCTCCTTGGTCCCCCTTGAGGTGTTCTGATGGATAGATTTGCTTGCCCTTTGCAAATTTTGAGCTAATCAAGCAAAATGCACAAATCTGCCTTGCCATGATAGTTTGCAACAAGGCATATTGGCATAGCCATATCTCATGGCTTAAGTGGAGTTTCATGGAGTTCTTGGCCATTTTGGAAAACCCTCATATGATACAACATATGGGTGATCATAGTTGGTCTTGATACTTTTTGGATCCAAGTGAAAAATCCCCCTATTTTTGAAAAAAAAGCAAAACAGATTCTGACTTAGTGAAAATTTCACCAAGTGTTGGAAAAAGTGACATTTCATGTTTTCAGCCATTTTGATCATTCCATAACTCAAAATCCATGATGAATTGGAATGAGGTGTAGTTGAAGCTTTTGTAGAGGGCCATGAGAGCTATAAATCCAGCTTTGAATGGGGAAAAATGACCTTGTGGTTTAGGAGATATGATCCTCCAAAGTTGGTACCCTAGCCATTTTGTTCCATAACTTAGAAAATTTCTAAGTTTTTTATGGTTACCCCTTTTACAAGTTATCCCACTTTTCTTGATTTTTCTCGATGAATGATGATCCAAATCACACATTAACATCATTTTGGGGACAAAGAACCATATTTGTGAAAAATCTCAGAAAGTCAAAGTTTGACTTTTGTTCACAGTTGACTTTTTGTCAGATGAATTCTAAACTGTGCGATCCTCTATGAAATCAAGTCCTTGACCTAAATCAAACTTGATGGACATGTTCCATGGGTGTTATAGGGTGTATTGAATCATGTCCCAAGGTTTGGGAGCATGTCCTGGTCAAAAGTCAAAGGCACAATTGACTTTTATCGCGAAACCCTAATTGTGGTTCTGATGAAACTTATTGCTCAAGCTTCATGGATCAATCCATTGTTGCAAATGGATCAATGTAGTGTGTTAGGGACCCTCAAATCATCCCTTGAGGTCCTGGCTCATGTTTTGTCCCAAAAGTCAACTTAGGGGTGAATTAGGTCAAACAACCCTAATTCCTGATTTTTTATTAATGCATCCCCTGAGGCTAAATTGACTTGATGATTGGGTTTATGAGGTCCCTTAGAGTATTTTAGGTTGTGCTTTAAAGCATTGGCTCATGCCCAGAGGAAAATTTTCATCTGGAGGCCCCAGTCGACCAAAACCCTAATTTGGTGACACTGGCGATCCTGAGGCTTAATCCACTCAGAATGTTGCAGCCTCGGGCTTAATCCTTGAGGTGGGAGTCCTCTTGATCCATTGTGGATGTTTGAGAGGTTTAGACAAGTTGAAGATCATGTCATTTCTTGATTGATCCTTTGTCTAAGATCTCTGAGAGGGCTTGAAACCCTAAATTTGATTGTAGTGGATGCTCACCCATCATTGGGGAGACTAATGGGGTATAATGGTCCATCCATATTGTGATGATGATTTGCACAATGATGGGGAATCTTAGTGGTCAAAATTTGGGGTATGACAGGCAGCAGTGCTGGGGTCAGTGTCTTGAGGGACAAGTATGGGCTCAAAGACGTGACCAGAAGTCTGCACGCGTGGTTTCACGTCGTCGGAGGAAGGGGATACAGTTTTTCCGTCACGGTGATCGGTCTTTTGGACCGCAGATCCGAGTTTGTGGTGGTCGACGTTATCCCGCATAACAACAACAACAAGATCTTGATGGGCATCATCATTTTTGTTGGAGGCCATGATGATCAAAAGAATTTTAGGGAGAGAGCTTTGGTCTTTTGGGTGAAAAGAAGAGGAATCTTGGTTCAAAAAGACGGGGAAGCGATGTTTCCCAGCGACGGCGCCACTGATTTGAGGTGATCAGAATGGATCTTCATGGCATTCCGTGTAGGGCAGCGATGATGGTTGTAGGAGAGGAGCCGGTGTACCTGCAAGGTACTCCGATGCCAAAGTAAGTTTGGACTAGAGAGAAAGCAAGTACCAAGTGTAGATATTGAGTTAGAATGAATATCTGATATTGAATGCTTGACCCTGTCAAGTGAAAAGGTATTTATAGAAAAACCCCCAGCGCGGGGCCAATGTCTCCCATGTGGCCGAAATACCTGGTCGACCAATGGGAGACTGTCAGGTGGAAGGTCTAGTGCGTAACCTTAGGACCTGGTCCAACTGTCCCCGTGAACTCCGGAGGGGCAG
This sequence comes from Lathyrus tuberosus, assembly GCA_022829125.1. Classification (NCBI taxonomy): domain Eukaryota; kingdom Viridiplantae; phylum Streptophyta; class Magnoliopsida; order Fabales; family Fabaceae; genus Lathyrus; species Lathyrus tuberosus. Next base: position 3,351,968 of record JALAZF010000203.1, on the reverse strand, counting down.
TTGGTCGCGTGAACTGTCAAGCGCGTGAGGAGGACGTGCCCAACGGCTAGATCGTGCCTAACGACTAGATTGTGCCCAATGGCTAGATTGTCTAAATCTCGTTATTGTGCCTTGCCAAAAGCTGGACTGGGTTGGGCCTTGCCCTACTGTGGGCCAAGTGTCTGTCCAGTCCAGAACAGGAGCCCCCCAAGTCTTTTCTCTAAGGTGAAGAGTAATGACTTGAGATAGCCTTGTTGGTCGACCGAGGGGCAAGAGTTGCACTGCAGGGAAGCTTTTTGAGGTCGTTATTTTCAAACAAAAATGTTCGGGGACATGCCCTTTGCTTGTCTATGGTAAGTATGGTCGACATCTGGTCGCTAATGAGGACGTGCGCGCGAAAAGGACATTTTGCGTCGACCAGGCTTGGTGATGACGTGCCCCGCGGAAGGGACATTTTGCATCGACCAGACCTGGTGAGGACGTACCCTGCGGAAGGGACGTTTTGCGTCGACCAAGCCTGGTGAGGACGTGCCCCGCGGAAGGGACGTTTTGCATCGACCAGGCTTGATGAGGACGTGCCCTGCGGAAAGAACATTTTCCATCAACCAGGCTTGGTGAGGATGTGCCCCACGGAAGGGATGTTTTGCGTCGACCAGGCTTGTTGAGGACGTGCTTCGCAGAAGGGAAGTTTTGCGTCTACCAGACCTGTTGAGGGCGTGCCCCGCGGAAGGGATGTTTGCGTCGACCCATTTTGATGCTCAACCGTTTGGGGAACTTGTCGAGGAGGCGAAAATAGTTTTCACTGTGCGGGACTAGGATCTCGGTCGAGGTCCTGATCCCACCGGGCTTGGACTTTTCCCATCGCGAGCTGAGTGTCTTGCCATGCTGGTATGACAACGGCGAAGCTCGAATGAGGTATCCCCGTTGGGCACAGAGTCTGCTTGTGCCATGAGCAGAAACTGGCCTTCGTTGAATAAGTTTAGGATTGTGCTTACACCAGGGAACGTTCTTGTGGCCGTGCAACTTCTTCATTGTGGGGGAAGTTTGTCGGCAGTTAGTCCTGTGTGGTTGTTGGTCCTAACTGTAATATTGTTTGAGCTTTTTCAGCATTTCATGGTCGAGCAAACGGTTCTCTGTCCAGCTATTCGAGGTAGTAGGCGTCGGTTCCTGTTTTTGATTTGACCCTGTACGACCCTTCCCAGTTTGTGGCCAGCTTGCCCTCGCGTGAATCGTTTTTATTTTTGCGTAGGACCAGGCTACCAACTTGGAAGTCGCGCTTTATGACTTTGGCTTCGTGGAGCAGAGTTATTTTGTTTTAGTGGAGATTCGTGGAGAGCTTCCCGTGATAAGATCCCTTCGACAAGGTCGAGTTCTTCTCTTAAAGCTTCGTCGTTCAGCTCCTCGTCGAGAGGAGCTTCTGTTCGCCTGGTGGGCTCCCTGCTTTCCACCAAGATTATGCTAGTCGAAAGAGAGAGGTGTCGGAAGACCCTTTGACTCTCTGGCCTTGTAGACGGATTCTTTCTCCTTGTATTTTATATAAGCTTGGGCCTTACGGAGGAGTTCGGCCAGGGTACGAGGCGTTTCGATGCCCTTTGCCTTGCGGAACTCGCTTTTCATCCTCAGCCCCTTCTCGAGGAGGTATTTCTTCACGTGGTCCGTTGTGTGGACCTCTACAGCTTCCTTGTTGAATCTCTCAATATAAGCATGCAGGGGTTCGTCCTTGCCCTGAATGATACCTTCGAGAGAGGCTTCCGACTTGGGATGTCGTCTAGAAGCAGTGAAGTGTCGGGAAAACTGGTTCTTCAGGTCCTTCCACGAGGTGAGTGAACCCCGGGGAAGACTCTTATACCAGGTCATGGCCCCCTTCCTGAGGGTGATGGGGAACAACCTGCACTTAATGGCTCCGCTCACGTTGTGGTATTGGAGCATAACTTTAATGTTTTCTATGTGGTTGCCAGGATCCGTGGTGCCATCATAGAGAGCTAGAGGGCGAGGCTTCTCCACCCCGCGAGGGATACGCGTGTCCATGATCTCTTGGGATAGAGGTCCATGGACGTCGTCATCGTCGTTCGTGCACGATGACCTGCATGGGGAGTGACTGTGCTCGTGACTTCTGGTGCGTCGAGGAGACTGTATGTGCTAACGGCGATGTTCACGATGTTTTTCTGAGGGTTTGGTCCTCTTTGGGGCAGAAAAATGCCTGGGTCTCCGCGGAGGAGTACGGTGTCGTCTCCTAGCGACTTCTTGCTCAGGTTCTTCTGACTTTTATTGTCCCTTGACAGGGGAAATGCTCTTGGATCTGTCTCGCCGACGTTTCTGAGGGGGAGACAGAGGGCGTGGAGATGGACTTCGAGGCCTTTGCGAAGGAAGGCACTCCTAGAGGGCACGTTCCAGCAGGTGGATCTTCTCGCCCTACTGGAAGATCAGATAGTTGGACCTGTTGAGAGAGACAATAAGGGCAGCAGTACTGGGGTCAGTGTCTTGAGGGACAACTATGGGCTCAAAGACGTGACCGGAAGTCTGCACGCGTGGTTTCACGTCGTTGGAGGAAGGGGATGCAATCTTTCCGTCACGGTGATCGGTCTCTTGGAGCGCAGCTCCGAGGTTGTGGTGGTCGACGTTATCCAGCATAACAGTAACAGCAGGATCTTGAAGGGAATCATAGTTTCTGTTGGAGGCCATGATGATCAAAAGAATTTTAGGGAGAGAGCCTTGGTCTTTTGGGTGAAAAGATGCGGAACCCTGGTTCAAAAAGACGGGGAAGCGATGCTTCCCACAGACGGCGCCATTGATCTGAGGTGATCAAAATGGATCTTCTTGGCCTTCTGTGTAGGGCAGCGATGATGGTTGTAGGAGAGGAAGGGGTGTACCTGCAAGGTACTCCGATGCCAAAGTAAGTTTGGGCTAGAGAGAAAGCAAGTACAAAGTGTAGGTATTGAGTTAGAATGAATATCAGATATTGAATACCTGACCCTCTCAAATGAGGGGGTATTTATAGAAAAACCCCCAGCGCAGGTCCAAGGTCTCCCATGTGGCCGAAATATCTGTCGACCAATGGGAGACTGCCAGGTGGAAGGTCTAGCGTGTAACCTTAGGACCTGATCCAACTGTCCCCGTGAACTCCGGAGGGGCAGTTGGTCGCGTGAACTATTAAGCGCGCGAGGAGGACGTACCCAACAGCTAGATCGTGCCTAACGGCTAGATTGTGCCCAACGGCTAGATTGTCTAAATCTCGTTATTGGGCCTTGCCAAAAGCTGGACTGGGTTAGGCCTTGCCCTACTGTAGGCCAAGTGTCTGTCCAGTCCAAAACACTTATATATATATATATATGTATCAACATCATTAACTAGGGTATAATCAAGCCGATTCAGACCATTGGTTGTATCCGTTACCTATAAATCATGCTTAGTAAATACATTAGAGTTCCAAGATTTCAATTTACTCTTGAGAAGTTTCAGCTTTTCCTTGAAGATAAAGAGCTTCTTGCCATTAACATTGGAATCGGTCCAGACTTTTTCAACAAGAGGAAGGAAATCGAGGTGATCCAATAAGGATGTGAAAAACTTGAAGGGCTTCAGTCCCTAATCCAATTTATTTGATTTGATTGAGATTGGGTAGCAGTTGGAGAAGCTTATGCTTTTAATAAATTGAGCATTAAATTCCCACATATCCAACAATCTTTCTGATATCAAAAAATGGTCTAACCGAGTCATAGCGTCACCTGCTAAGTTAAACCATGTGAACTTATTTCCTAGAATCGTCAAGTTCATATCATCTATGAGTTCCAGGAAATTTGTCAACTTTGAAATATTTGATTGTGAACTAGTTCCTTTCCTTTTTCTATTATGAGCAATGGTGTTGAAATCACCGACAATACACCACTTTCTTTGGGGGAAGATAAGCTTTCAAGTTGATAAGGTCAGTCCAGAATATTCTCCTCTTATGAATGAAGCAAGATGAATACACACTTACCACATAAATGTTCTTGTTTTTCCAATTTAGCTGAATACCTAAAAAGTCTTCTCCCTTAAAACTACAAAGATTCCTCTTTATTTTTTCTCCTTCTACAAAGCTCCGGAGACGGTAATCCAGGAGATCACTAAAATGTAGCGAGCATTTTTGTGGATTCGTGATTTAAATCATATGAGTATCAACTGGGTGTCTTGGTCTTTAATTTGCAAATCCAAAGATGATGGGGGTCTTGGTGTTAAGCATTTTGAAGCGTTTAATCAGGAATTTTTGAGTAAATGGGCTTGGAAGATTATATTGGAGGTCGATTCTCAGTGGCATAAGGTGATTTTATTTAGATATGGGGACATCAAATCTTTCATCATTGATTCCCTAGTTTCTTTCAGCAACCGAAAAACGTCATTATGTTTGAGGGATCTGGGTACTTCTTTGGATTTGTGTGGTGCTGTAGGTTTTTGGTTCGGTATTTGTATTGTTGCTAAGATGGCAAGCAGTTCGATATTGAATTTTGGAGGCACTCTTGGTATAGGGTGGATCCTTTAATGGTTCAATTTTCTTTAGTGTTCGATAATATGCAGAATCCTAAGAACAAAACTGTTGATTTGGGTTCATTTACAAATGGTTTGTGGTTGTGGAATTTGGCTTGTATCCCTTCTTTGTCGCCTCATGTGATGCCGGAGTTTGAGAATTTACTTGCAATTCTCCATGAAATTGCGCCTCGGCAACATATCCAAGATAAGTTCATTTGGTGGATAGATGCGAATGGCTTTTCGGTTAAATTCGCTTTTATTAAATTAAATTTGTTATTAAATATGGATTCTCCCTTAGGTGTCGAATCAAAGTTGGGTTTAAATTGTGTTTGGAAATCAAATGTTCCAAGTAATATTCAGGTGTTTGTGTGGAGGCTCATACTGAAAAGGCTTTAAAAAGAGACGAGTTGGCTAAGCAGAGAGTCATCTCAGGTGCGCATAATCTTGTTTGCACGTTTTGCTTCGGCCTGGATGAATCTCATTGCCATTTGTTCCTTTCCTGTCCTATTATTGTAGATTTGTGGTATAGTATTTCAGATTGGATAGATGTAGGATTTGTCTTTGAGTTGATATTTTTGAACATTTTTTGCGTTTTGATCATGCTTTGCGGAATAAGTTGAGGCCTAATTTTAGAATAATCATTTGGTTAGTTATTGTTTGAGCTGTTTAAATTACTAAACGTCACTGTCTTTAATGGTGGAAGGAGAGGGGTTCCAAAAATTATTTTGGTGGCTAAATTGCACTCTTGAAACTGCTTTAGAGCTAAATTTAAAGACATTCTTTCTTGTTCAAAAAATGATATCAAATCCAATAAATTATTTGTGTTAAGACATTCTTTTGTATTTGGGTTGAGTGCCTTTATATTCTTTTTTTAATATAATCTTTGCTTATAGAAAAAACAACAAACTCAAATTGTGAGTAAACCAAATTAATTAAATTAACTTAGCATTGAATTAAATCAAATTCAACACCACTCATTCTAAGATCTATCCTTTTCAGAAAAATTAAATATTAAATGAAGGGAAGGATGCAACTAATAAGGGAAGTGAAAGTAGCAACCCCTTACTTTGTTACTTTTGGTGGAGAAAATCATGACAACCAGATTACACTGCCCGACCAAACCAGATCAGATCCCCTTGGGCCCATTCCAATATAAATTATTTACAAATTACAGCTTTTTAATTAAAGAGTCGTGCTCTTTTTTTTTTCTCACGCTGATTATATGGCAACATTAAATAATAATAATAATAATAATAATAATAATAATAATAATAATAATAATAATAATAATAATAATAATAATAGTAATAATAATAATAATAATAATAATAATAATAATAATAATATTAATATTAATAGACATTTGGTAAAGTAGGAAATTTCTGTCATATAAATAAAAAAATTGCACTAATTGGATATGTTGAGGCATGTAATTTTCAACTATTTTAGTATTTAGTTGATAAATTTCATCCCTAGAAAAAAGAAACAATATTCTAGCCAAAATAGAAATGTTAAGAAATTTTCTAATCATCTAAACCAATGAACCTATTTGTTCACTATGAAGCATGAATATCTATCGTGTGTCGGTGTGTCCAACACGTTTTAGTTTTGGTGTCCGACATTTGTATGATATTTGTTCAAATTTTTTTATTAGTGTCGAAAAAGATAAACAAGTATCAGACATCTATATAACATACAAACAATACATATCGAACAATTTAGATAAATATATTTTGAAAATTGTTCATTTATTTGTTTCATATGGTTTGAACTCTTAAATATTTAATCTTATCGATGTAATATTAAAACATCAATTTTGATTAATATTTTTTAATTTTTTAAAAATAGATAGATAAATAAATATATTTCATATATGTAGTAGTGCTGATATACAATATTTTTAACATAATAAGTGTCAAGAGTATTTGTTTCGTATCTATCTTATAAAAAAAACTAAAAGTTAGTTTGAGTTTGAGTTTGAGCAGCCAATTTCATAATCCTATATTTCCCCTAAAGAGAATAAATGATGCTAAATTGCACTAGTCCGTAAAGTGGGATGATATTCTTATCACTTTTTCAAAAAAGCAATTCACTATCACAAAAGATCCATCAGCACGTTATTCCACAAGAAAGTTCTCTGCAACTTGCAAATACTAGTTTTCAATATTCCAAACACTGTCTATTTGGTACAACAACAATCAAGGCACGTTTCTGCCAAAAACAATATATGAAAAATTTACAACCAACCCTTTTATTGTCCAATTGAAATAACTCAATCAATATACCACATTAAATAATTCCTATGCTAGAAAACAATAGGTTTTCCTGGCCTATGAAAATCATACATTCATAATTCCTTCCACCAATTCAACCAAAAAGAGCTGCATGAAGAAGAACATTCCATGTATCAGGAAGTCCTGGAAGACACCAATGACTACAATCTGTTGACATAACGCCACTGTACCCTTCCGGATGTGCATCTTTTCTGTACTGAGAAAGTGTTGTCACGTCGAGAAAGTACACCGGCTTCTTTAACCTGTTCAAGACCTTGTTCACTATCACCCAAGCCATTGGTGTTCCTGCTGGGTACTTCAATCCAAAGAATGGTTGTGTCTCGCGCATGCATGATTTCGCTGGTTGATTCCAATCTCGGCCCCTAAATACATAGATACATAGTTAGTAAAACTTAAACCCGTCTAACTCAGTTGATAGATAGACAACCTTAATCAAAGTTTTTTAACTGTAGTTTTTTAACAGATTCATAATAACGCGTTAAGATTCTGTCAAAATTAAAGGAATTTAAATATGTACTTAATTGATTAAATTATAGATTAAAAAAAAAAAACTTACTCGTAATGCACCGGAGAAATTCCTAGAAAGAAAACCTTGGTTTGGGTTGGATTTACATTGATGTTAACCCATCTAGCCCAAGTTGTCAAACCTTTGTAGAATGCAATGAATCTGTTCATGTCTTTGTACAACTTGCCACCCTCTTGAATATAATCCCATCTATATTCAAATGTCAAAAAATCAAACACAAATAATTAATCAATGTTACTAATCACCTCTTAATAGTAAAATTGATTGTGATAATGATGTTAAATATAGATCCTACGGTTGTGCGTTGCCGGTGTGGGTCCACCAATGCCACGTATTGAAGATCAGTACATTCATCCCTCTCCAAGCATCACCGCTCTTTATTGAGTCTAACTTTAAAACATTTCCAACGTTCTCACGGTCTAGGTCTACCAAGTATGGTGTGCGGTATAGAAATAATTGGAGACCATAATCCTGAAAATAATTAAAATGATAAATTTTAATTTTTTCTTTAAGATTGTCATTGATGCAATTACATAGACAAAGAAAGTTGTGATGTGTGATTACGATGAAAGTGTCTATTAAATACATTTAAAATTTAAAATGTTTGATATTGATTAAACGATCACAAATCATCTGATGCATGATTGTGTGTCCTCAATGACTTGTGACCTGAGTTTTTATATAAGTAGAAATTTCCTCACACTAAGTGATGTGATTTTTTGCTATTAAGTTCAATGAAAATGAAAAGTATCTTGGAATATAAATAACTAAATGAAAAGGAAAATTCCTTGCTTCATCACAACAAATATGTGGCCCAATATTTTGTGACACTTTTGTAGTTTACTGACTTTATCTAGCAAAAGCCGTGCAAATAGAGAATTAGGCCACCAATGTCAAGTGGTCCATTTAAACATTTTGAAGGTTTAAGAACTAAATTACTAATTATATATTCATATTAGTTTTTAAAAGAAAAGTCTTCAAACTTAGAAGGTAGAAGGAATATAACATGAATATTAAATATTAAATTTGTCCACCGAAACACTTCAACGTTAGCTGGATCAATTATAGAGTGAGAGATCCAAAAATTTAGAAAAAATAATAACTTAAGATCAAAAAATTAATTTTAAAAATGAAGGATAAAAAAATTTCTTTTTTAAAAAGAGAAAACGAAATTTAAACCTATATTATATACTATTGTTAATGTTACAATTTAATTTAAATAATTTAATATATTTTTTTTATGTAGATGGCTTAATTGATGCTTATATCAAGGGCAAACATTGTAAAGTAAGAAAGCCAAAATCAAATTATTAAATTATTGATAATCATTGCTGTTTAAAAAGGAGTAGTGTAAAGAATATATTAGCTGAGTAATGTTGTATTCATAATTTAGTTACCACTAATGATGATTATTGACTACTAGAAAAACTAGGTGTCAAACACTAATTATTTCTAATTAACAAATTTGTCAATAAAGTTTCAATATAAAGCAAAGAGGTATTGGTAATTAGAAACATACACTACTTTATTGGAGGATTTCATTTCATGTAGTGCAAAATTTCCATATAAATCAAACTTAAAAACACTGATTAAAATTTACAGTACTCAATTGAATATATTTTAATTGTTTTTATAAAAATAATTATATTTAAAAAACTACTTGTACTTGATAAAAGTTTGAAAAATACTAAAAAGCATATATTAAATAATCAAAACATAAAAAGATAAATGAAAGATGCTTACTTTTATTCTTGTTTTTTTCCCTCTGTTTTGATATGGAAAGGAAATAATACGCACGTTCCAAACAAGGAGAAGATGAAGTCAAAAGAAAATGCAAATATATTTATTTATTTTTTTAATTTTTAAAAAAGTTTTTTAATTATTTAATATTACTGCAGAACTACTAATTGAGTTATCTTAACTAAACGATCAAATAACCTTTTAAGTTAAAGATGGACAGAGTTAAGTATTATTTTAATAAATATTTTAATGTTTTTAAATTTCTCTTGCACGAGAAAAATAATTTAGTAAAAAAATTGAATTATTACTATTTCATGGTAATATGTCCATGATAGATTCACATTTATTATTTTTTAGTTTAAATGTCCCGGCAAAGGGAAAAACGCTCCACCAAATCCGTTTCACACTTTATCATTCACGCTCCATTGTTTCCCACAAATTTAAAATTGAAATAATTTTCAGCATAAATTTCGCAGCTGATTCATAAATTTGAAGAAAATAAAAATTGAGTTCACACAAGAAAATTACCCAAAAAGTTTCCATTTTAAGTGAAAAACAGAAAGGCAGAGAAAAAAAAGAAGCCAATTGCATTAATACAATTATGCACCAAACATAACAAACATCATTTCATTACCATTAAATTCAAAAATTTCAAAAATAGAAATTAAAAAATATAAAAAAAATATAAAAAAAATTCAAAAACATACCTGAAATGTTATTGTGGAAATAGCACTTTGCTTTGAGAATGAAGTTCTTGTTTTTGGCACCCAAGAATGAATCATACATGCCAATGAATTGAATTGATTCAAACTCAAAGAATCTCCGACAAACATAATCTTCTTTCCTCTATACTTTGCTAGAAAATCCAATGCATTGAACCTAAACAAACAAAACAAACTTAAAATTGAGACTTCTGACTCATTGAGACGTAATATCAGACATAAAAGTTAGTTATACTTAGTTATATTACTATAAGTATAACTAACTTTTATGTCTGATACATAAGAAATAGAATGGAAGAAAAATAAGAAAAAGCTAGCTACCTTGGTAAAGAACAAGTGAGTGGTTGCCATCTATATTTCTGATACTGCGTATCAGGTCGACCGTATTTTTGACAGTTGAACTGTGGATCTATGAAAGGACACGAATTAGGATCATAGAGAGGATATGAAGCGTCATAGACCCATTTGCCACGAAACAAATTGCATGTTCCTGCGAGTTTTCTTTCGTTACTACTATTGGAAATGGTAGTTGTTGTTGATATTGATGGGTTGAAGTCATTGAGCTGATGAGCTTTTGTTTGGTGGGAAGAAAATAGAAGAAGTAGAGATAAAAACAGAGTGGGTGGTAACAGAAAACCCATTTTGTTGGGTTTCCAACCTTACTATGAAGAGGTTTCTGTTGAAGAAAAAAGGACCAGAGTGCAGAAAAAGGTGTCTGAAACAATGCCTTTTATAATGTTAAACTTAATCGTGTCTCTGACTAAGAGAGAGAGAGTGAAAACAGAGGTAGTACTCTTTTTTTTTTTAATATTTTATGATTTGTTTGTTTCTTGTTGCAGTCAAAAACAAGGCAAGTTTGGATGGGTTTCTTTAAACGGTGGCATGTGGTGTGGTGGGGTTGGATCTAATCTGATTCTTTGCTTTTGAAATTTCTTAGGATTATTGTTTTTTTGATTCAAGTCATGTCACATGTCTGAATTGATTTTTTTTCTTCTTATAAGTTAAAGTAATTCTTTTGGACATTTTTGTTTTCTTCTCACTGTTAATTGAATCTGTATTTTAGTTTATAATAATAGCACAAAATTGTGGGGAGTTTAAATGTTTGGAAACACTGGTTGCTAAAGACTCAAGTGCAACTTTAATATCCACTTCATTGTTTAATTAAAAGGATATAATCAACAAAATCATAAATATAAGAAATGTGTGACAAATAATGTAGAAGAGTGGCGTTTATTCAAATAAAAATGGTTACCCAAACATAACATACAAAACAACAAACTCCAACTTCATATTTAACTTAAATAAACATGTTAACAACAAAGAGAAACCAGATGGCAAACACCCACTAACCACCTAAACACTAAAATGACCTGACCCGATTAACACCGTAGATAAAGCTTTTTATTATTGTATTTGAGCTATAACAACAATGATTACTTTTTTTTTTTTTTTTTATCAAAACAAACTTAACGCATATTATTAATCAGAAATTGTTCAATATAAAGAAGAGCAGAATTAAACACATTATGCCTAGGCCATAAATTGGCCGCCCTAGTAATAGAGTGGACAACCATATTCGTTTGGCGCCTAATAAACAACAATGATTACTTAATACAGTATTTAACAAAAGATCAAATTTAAAAACCTTTTACCGAAGAGAAATGATAATACGACACTAAATCATACACTTTACACCGTATTTTCTACTATAAATATGTACACATCAATTTTTTAATAATTTTTTATTTGATTTAGTTATTTGTGCAAGACTAAAACCATTTTATACATACGGTGTAATTACATAGGTGTCATCATAGCATAACTCTTAGCCAAAATATGAGTGTTTCTCCTCTTTTAAATAGTCTAAACATACATAACTAAACAACACTAACAAACAAAATTTATTTCTATTAAGTGAGATTGACTACATGAATTAAACTATGTCATAATTAGTGGTGGCAAAACAAATCGTCCATCCCGCCAAGGTGGTGGGTTGGCCGGCGGCGGATTTATCTGCCTATTTTTATATTTTTTTTATTTTTTATTTTTTTCAAAACATTAATAGATTTATTTTTATATTTCAATTAAATTTTTTATTTATATTTTTAAAAAAAATTATAAATTATTATTTTAACAAATTTTACTTAAAAAATATTGCATATATTTACAAATAAATGTATAAAATAAATCATCAACAAGTATTGCAAAATATAGTTCAAGTATTAACCTTCAACAAATAAAAAAATGATTTTAGTGCTTGATAACTACGTTGGTAGGCTGGCGAACCAACTCGCCCTTTTTTTGGCGGGCTTAAGGCAGGGCGGACTTAAAGCGATGTGTGCTAGACAGATAGACGGACACAAAATCTCAACTCAACCTACCATCTTTTGGCGGGTGCGCGGGCCGGCCCAGCGGGCCACAATCCGTTTTATCACCCTAGCCATAATGATCTATTAAAAATTATATTTTTATTCAATTCATTAATTTCAAGATCTTTTTTAATAGTTTATCTTATAATTTTCTAAATCTTCTTCTATCTCTAGTAGCATGACTACCCTTCATGTGTATGATATACTATTAGTACTAGTGAATTCATATGTTTTTCTCTATATACCAAAACCACCTAGCCTAATTTCCACCATCTTTTTTATTATCTGTCACTCCAACATTGTCTCTAATATTGATATTTTAATTTTATCTCGTCTAATGTGACCACATATCCAATGCAATATTGTCATCTTTTCTACACTTAGTTTAGTTTATTTTTGTGTTGATTATTTACGTCGTGTCTTATAATTATCCAATAAAATTTTTCCTTTAATTTGAGTTGTACTTTCATCTCACATAAAACACGAGATTTTTCTTCATTTTAACAACAAGCTTGAATTCAATGGTTTATGTCTCTTTCTAATTCTCCATCTTTTTATACTATGAACCTAAGATATTTAAACTGTATATCTTGAAGTATGATATGATCTTTAATTGTATATCTTGTAGTATGATATGATCTTTGATTTCATATCTTGTAGTATGATATTCTATATTTTACTTCTGCTCGGCCGAAAGTCACATGTCTCTAAGACTAGTCTTCAATCTCTCATTGAGTCCTTTATTGACTCTCCAATTAAGACTATATCATCTAAAAAACGCATACATCTCGATGCTACCTCTTGGATATGTTATGTAGGTACATAAAAACTAAAGTAAAAAACTTAGGGTTTAAGGTTGAACCTTGACGCAATCTTATTGTTATGAGAAAAGCATCTTTCTCTCCACCTTTTGTCCTCACACAAGTCGAAACTATATCATGCATATCTCAAATAACTCAAATGTAGACAATCTCAACTCCTTTCTTCTCTAGGATTTCCTATAATATATCTCTAGAAACTTTATCTTACGCATTCTCCAAATCAATGAAAACTAAGTGTTAGTCTTGTTGATCTATCACATGTAGGCATGGCAAATAAATCTGACCCCACCAGGATCCAGTCGCCCCGGCCCGAATTTAACGAGGAAAATCCAATTTAATTGGGGTTAAGGGCAGGAAAAACCTGATTTTTAATTACGGGGTTGAGGGTACTATAAGCAGTAAAATCATCATGTTTCTTGTTTGTTTTCCTATCAATTTCATGTGTGTTTTCATCATTGTAGTCCTATTTTATGTGTTTTTGTCTTGTTTTCATGTTTTCATGTAATAAGAAGGTATTGGATCGAATCAGAGCAAGAAAGGCCAAAGATCGAACAAAAAGGGGTTCTTCCGATACAAATTTTCCGAGACTAACACGACTTAGTTGTATCCTATGTCACGGCCCATGTTAGCCCCTTTGAGCCACCTACATACAAGCAAGTTGAGGCTGACAAGGCCCGTGTCAATCCTCTGGAAGTTACGAAATTTTGATTTTTGGACAGTTTTTGTGACCTTTCATCATCCATAACCTCCATAGCATTGATAACCAGTGATTATCAATAGTTAAGCTTGAAATTATTGCCAATTATGAGTTATGTTTGCCTTGGATTAGTATAAACAGAGCCTTGGGCATCAAGAGAAATCACCACTTCTACTACCATCATTTATAACAATTGTCATTTTCTTTGGGCAAAATTACACCAGAGGTGCTCTAAGTTATTTTTGTGTAACATATTGATGCTTTTAGTTTTTTATGTACCAGCTTGGTCCTTTAAGTTATCAAACGCGTGCACCGTTACCCTTTTATAACAAAGTGAAAGTGTTACTTATGGATATAATTATTTTGAGTGGTATGAAAATGATGAAGTGCAACCAGAAATACAATAGTCACACATTTCTAAATGTTCAAAATGTGAAAAAAGTGATGAAGAAATCACCCTAAAGGACCAAGTTGTTACAAAATAAAATTAAATGATCAACTGTTATAAAAAAAATAACTTAAAGGACCTCTGATGTAATTTTTCCTTATCTTTGTATTTTTCTTTAGTTCTTGCAACCTTTTGCAACTTTTCTGCACTTTTTTGGTATTTCAATCTTGCCTTCAATTTTATTTCAAGTTGTTATTACTTGGTTTGCTTAAATTTATTTATTTTCTTGCAATGTTTATAAATATTGTTATTGTTAATGTTTACCTCACCATGTGTCTGTACTCCCTTAAGGACAAGGGATTGTGAGAGCTTATCTCATGATAAATCCCAATGAATTTATCCACTATACATTATGAGAAAGATCTTGAGTGTATTTTTATTTTAGGATTTGAGTTACAATTCACATATCTACGTCGGTTGCGAAAGCAGAGGCAACATGGACATGAACATGATTTGAAAGAATGTGTATTGATGTCTGAAAGTGGATTGTGAAACAATTGAGTTCGAGGCGCCACTGACAAGGCGACTTGATCTCAACTGAGAAAGACGTTAGTTGTTCCGAGATCAATTCCTAGATTGCGCATGCCATGAAAGTGGATGACACACACTTTTATCTACTTTTCTATAAAAAAAACTCTCAATTAAATCTCGTAATCTTATTTAGATAAATCGTTGGGGGTAAGTCTAGTTTTCCAATCACAAACCCCATGTCATATTTTAATTACTTGTCAAATTTCTATTTAAATTTGCATCAAACAAAACTTTTTTATGGTCGCTTTAGATAAACAAAGTTAGGATAAAATTCGGTAATCAAACATCTCTCTCTGGGATCAATTTTTTACTACTTGACACAAGCGTGCACTTGCGATTCACTCACGAAAAAGTTTCTAGCGCAATTGTCGGGGAGATAGTTTGATATCAAAATTTTATTTTAACACCATTTAGACTAAAGAACCCTTATTTTTATGTTTTATTTTTTCTATTGTTCTATTGTCCTATAACGGCTAATAACTTTGAACTAAAGTCTTCTCTAATAGGCATGATCCAGCAGGATCAGTTCTCAGGGTTACTTATTGAGAACCCAAATTTTCATTTGTTAATTTTTGTTGATAATTGTGGTACTTTGAAGGCTAATGGAGTTGATGAGATCAATCTTTTTCTTCATGAAAGATGTTGACTCTTTGCAAATGGTAGATAGGCCGGTCAAGTTTCTGATTGAGGTATTAAAGGATGTTCCAGTCAAAGTAGGGTATCTCTATATCCCCACTGACTTTGTAATCATAGGCATTAGGGAGGATCCCCATGTGGCTATCATTTAGGGTAGGCTATTCTTGTGCACTGCATGTACTATAATTGATGTTAAGAGATAGACGTTAAGTATGGAAGTGTGTAGCCGTCGGTTTTTTCCTGGTGACGCGGCCACCTTACCGCATGATTGGTGCTACTTTCTGATTTATGTATTTATCCTATGAAGGTGGTTAAGGAAGGGGAAGATATCTTAAACTAACCCTGCACGCAAAAATGTTTTCTTTAACAAATGCTAAGAGATCGGGGAATGAGGTCTGGTTATACAAAGGGAAGCTATTAACACTCAGTCTATCTATGGTAATCCATGGGGACATTCTTTTGCATGTATTTCTGTTAAGTTGAAATGATTTCTTGTGGTTATCTGTCGTGGATTGGGAAATTTTCTCCTTTGGGAGGGTTGAGAGAATGTTTTTGTTGTTTTCAGGTTTTCTGTTGTTTTTGGGAAGGTACTGGACCTAAAGTTTTTGATTTGTGTGCTCGCTAATATTTCGCAATCTTATGCCTACGTATTCCCGTAAAGAGATTTGGGAAATCATAGCAACCGTAGTTCCTCCTATTATATGGGAGAAAAGATATTTGGTGTCTTGTTAAAAGCGCAAGATTGAAGCTAGCAGAGTATTTGTGTCTTGTCCAAAGCCCAAGATTGAAGCTAAAAGTTGACTGAGAGAGAATTTGTCATCTCTAAAGGGAGATATCTCACCTATTCATCACAAATGTTGAGTAATTGATTATATGGGAAATTACTTTAACTGGGATGTGTAGAATCCAGTAATGTCATAATTTCCTTTATAAGAGGGATGTCATGAAGGAAGAAATCTTTAACACATTGTAGAGCAATGCCACTGTTTCCTTTATGAATCTTTCATGCTAAGAGAGGGACATTGACTTGGATGTATGGAATCCAGAGGCTTGCTGTCATACCCCAAATTTTGACCACCAAGATTTCCAATCATTGTACAAATCATCGCCACAATATGGATGTACCATCCAACCTCATCAATCTCCTAAAGGATTGTTGAGCATTCACTACAATCAAGAATTAGGGTTTTGAGCCCTCCCAGAGCACTTAGACAAAGGATCAATCAAGAATTGACATGATCTTCAACTTGTCAAGCCTCTCAAACATCCACGAAGGATCAAGAGGTCTCCCATATCAAGAATAAAGCACAAGAGTCCAACATCTCAAGCTGATCAAGCCTCGAGATCCCTAGTGTCACCAAATTAGGGTTTTGGTCGACCAAGGCCTCCAGATGAAAATTTTCCCCTAGGCATGAGCCAATACTTCAAAACACGAGTCAAGAAGCTCAAAGGGACCTCATGGACCCAATCATCAAGTCAAAATAGCCTCAGAGGAAGCATTCATAAAAAATCAGGAATTAGGGTTTCTTGACCTAATTCACCCCTAAGTTGACTTTTAAGGCAAGACATGAACCAAGACCTCAAGACATGATTTGAGGGCCTCAAATACACCACATTGATCCATTTACAACAATGTATTAATCTAAGAAGCTTGATTCACAAGTTTCAAATTCATCTGGACCACATTTAGGGTTTTGAAGAAAAAGTCAAATGTACCTTTGACTTTTGACCAAGACATGATCCCAAACCTTGGGACATGATTCAAGACACCCTAAAAAACATATGGAATCCATCCATTAGGTTTGAATTAGGTCAAGAACTTGATTGCATAAAGGATCACACAGTTTGGAATTCATTTGACAAAAAGTCAATTGTGCCCAAAATCAAGTTTGACTTTTTGAATTTTTTCACAAGTGTGGCTCCCTTAAGTCAAAAATAATGTTAATGCATGGTTTTGATCATCATCCATCAAGAAAAATCAAGAAAAGTGAGGTTATTTGAAAAAGGGGCAACCTTAAGAAACTTAAATTTTCTAAGTTATGGAACAAAATTGATTTGGTACCAACTTTGCAAGGTCATAACTTCCAAACCACAAAGTCATTTGCTTCCATCCAAAGCTCAAATGAAAGCTCTCATGACATAATTCAAAATTGTCAACTACAAAAGATTTCAAATCCTCATAGATTTTGAGTTATGGATTGATCAAAATCATAAAAACATGAAAATGACCACTTTTTCCAACACTTCGTGAAAAATTTGGACAAAATCTGTTTTGGTTTTTCACCAACTTTGAGGCCATTTTTCACCTTGATCCAAGTTGATTCAAGACCATTGTTGGACATCAAAGTTAAAGTAGGATATACAAGCTTTCCAAAGAGTACCAGAACTCATCCTAATTCAACTTGAGTAGGGAGTTATGAGCATGGAAACATGATACCTCCAAGACTGGTTTTGCAAGACAGTCTTGCACTTGCCCCACGATTTTGTCATTTCCATGACTTGGCAAGCCTTGTCACAATACAAGACAAGTTTCTAAAGTGTAATGAACATGATTTCTGCAGAGCTACAACACCATAGAGCCTTGCAAGTCCAAAACCTCATCATTTGGCATGTGACATTCAAAGTTCAAATCCAAAACTTTCAAATTTGTCATGAAGCATTGAATGGATGCATAGAGCTGGCATATATCAGTTCACAACATTGCAAATGAGTCAAGATAAACTCAAGCATCAGAAGACCATATGCCTGCAAGATTGACCCAAATCAATGGCTAGAGAAGACTTGAGATTCCTTTTGAAAACCATTGGACAAAGGTTTGTACCAACCACCATTCACTATTGCTGCCAAAACAAACTTGACACACTATAAATAAAGCTCATTTGTGGTCAGTTTGAGTACACCAAAGCACCATAACACATGCTTTCCTCAAAATCACTCTCAAAAAACCAGATTTTGCTTCTCATTCAAGTAACATTCGAATTTTCCATTTGAGGGCAATTCTATCAAAACCAATCATGCCAACACCTCACATATATCATATATGAGTGATCCATAACCTAAAAACTCACCTGGAACATCAGAATTGCAAAGTCACACCCCATTTGCTCAATCTTTTTGGCATGTTTGCAGTTGAGGTGCCACAACAAGTTCTAAGCTGATTCAATCTATTCCAAGCCTTCAAACACATTATTTGAGGTCCATTGAAGCTGTCCAGATCATTACACAACATCTATAACACCTCCAACATAGAATTCGATCACCAGCTGCAAAAGGTAAGCCTGACACTCATAAACTCTATGATTCATGCATCATAAATGTATTTTCAAGTTACAAACATGTTTCTGCACATATAAAAAGTGTTTCCCCTCAATCAATTGTTATGTATGAATCGTGTATAGGATTTCATAGTGTTCTTGCAGAAATTAGGGTTCTTGAGTTCATCTTCTGATTTCTCACTCTACACTTAATATAAATGCAATTAATTTATATGGTTGTAATCCTTGTTCAAAAACGAGCAAGTTTCATGTTTACAAAAGTCATTTTCATTGAGTAATCAAAGAGATATGAGAGGTTTTGCAAATCTAGGGAGGCAGAGCACGCGCGAGCAAGAACATGTGTTCTTGGCGCCATTTTTCAAATATTTGAATATTTGATTTTTTTTATTAATTGATTCAAAAATTAATTTCTCTCTGGATTTTAATGTTTTTGAATTGATTCTTTTTTAAAAAATTCAAAAAAATGTTAAAATATTTTATTCTACAAAAATTTCACAAAAATATTATTTATTTTATATATTTAATATTTTTGTAAAGAATTTATTTTTATTTGTTTTTAAGCATTTAAAAATATTTCTTTCTCTTGATTTTTCAAATTCAAATGATTTTCAAATCATTCTATGGATAAAACATAATTTTTCAAACATTAATCCAAGATCACAACTTGTTTTTCATACATGTATGATAATTTTGATCATTTTAATTGATTTTTATTCAAATTAAAAAGCATTTTTAAATCAAATTAAGGTTTTTATTGTTTTCACCCTTAAAAAAAAATTTCAAAACTTTTTGGGCCTCTTTGTAGAGTGTAAGTCCCGTCCCTTTGTACATAAATAATTTTGGGCCTCAGTTATTGTATAAGTCCCGATACGATTTTAAAAATCTCAGCGCGATTGCCGTTTTCAAAACAATTTTCATCTGGGTCTCTCCTTGAGTTGTAAGCCCCATATTTCTTCTTTTTTAAACACTTTTGGGCCTCTAATAGAGTGTAAGACCCAACCTCTTTTGTACATAAATAATTTGGGCCTCAGTCATTGAATAAGTCCCGATACGTGATTTTCAAAATAACGGTGCGATCATTGTTTTTCATTTGGGCCTCTCCTTGAGCTGTAAGTCCAAACTCTTGTATAAAAATAAACTTTTGGGCCTCTAATAGAGTGTAAGATCCATCCTTTTTGTAAATAAAATAATTTGGGCCTCAGTCATTGTATAAGTCCCGCTGTAGTTTTCAAAACTACGACGCGATCATCGTTTTTTCAAAAGAATTCATCTGGGCCTCTCCTTGAGTATAAGCCTCAAACTTCCTTTTAAAACAACTTTCCTCTTTGATTCAAATTCAAAATTCAAAGTTTTTATCAAAAATTTCTTCAATTTCTTGAATAACTAATCATACAGTTGTAGTTACTATGCTTGGGCTTGCACAACTGTAAGTTCCACTATCTCTTCAATACATACTTATTTATATATTTCATATGTATATGCTTGTATATACTTGCTTAGAGTTTTCCCCAACAGTTAGGTCTAGGTCTAGATCAAACCAGTGGTTACTCTTTCAACACAATCAAAACTAGTTCCCCATAGGAAATTCCAGATACAGTCTTTCCTCCTTTTGGGCTTATACAATATGGAACCGAGAAATGAATTATTCCCAGTGAAACTTTTCTCAAGACTGTCCTAACTTAGAAATGTATGTGTACAAGAAATTCATTTCCCCAAAGAGGATTAATTCCCGGTGAAACCTCTTTTGAATTTCTTCAAACCCTAGAACTGTTCTGCAAAGAAAGGACTTATTCCCGGTGAAACCTTTCTTGAACTTTTCTTAGGCTTGGACCCACAGGCTTCCTAAAAGCATCCCCAGCCTCCTCTTGGGCTTAGTACAAGGACCCTTAGGCTTCCTAGAAGTTCTCAGCCTTCTCTTGGGCTTAGTACAAGGACCCAAAGGCCTCCTACAGGTATAAGACAAAACTTAGTCATCTCTACTAGTTTAATCCTCTGGAGAGTCAGAATTCCAAAGCATCTAACCATTCTAGGGTTAATCTTCATCCCTTAAAACATCAGCCTCCTCTTGGGCATCATAGAATGATCATTCTCCAGCTAAGAGTAAACCTCTTCATACCAATAGAATTAGAAAGTCTCATCTCCTCTTGGATCTCAAAGAAACCCTCAAGTTTCCTAAAAGCACATGAAAAAACCCTGATCATTTCACCAATCTCCAGTAGAGTTTGAGACCTCCATAGATTTTCATACTCAAGGTTTAAACCTTTACCATCAATAAAACCCTAACAACATCAGAGCCTCATGGTCTCTGATATTTCAACTCTTCTTCAAATCCCCAGAAAGAGTAAAACCTTTGGATTTCCCAATACATATTGGACCTGTCTTTGGATTTCAACAACTCTCAGCAGAAGCTAGCCTCCTCTTAGGCTTCATATAAGGATTTCTCCCAACCACCTCCTCTTAGGCTTTATATAATGATTTTCCTCAGTAGAATTAGCCTTAATCTTGGGCATTGTACAAGACAGATAAAATCTCCCCAGTGGAGTCCATCTCTTTTTTAGCCTTAATCTTGGGCTTTGTACAAGATAGATCATACTCTCCAGCTGAGTCAATCTCTCTTCAGCCTCAATCTTGGGCTTTGTACAAGACAGATATAAAACTCCCCCAGTAGAGTCAACCTTTTAGCTTCAACCTTGGGCTTTGATCAAGGCACACAAAAATCAACCTCCCCTCAGAGGAAATCAAGAGTTCTCTCTATAAAAAAACATTTCTCTGCACATCACACCTCAAAACAGACAATAAAAAAACCTTAATTCCAGATAACTACTGTAAGTGGCACACTTGTTGATTCAAAAATCCAAGTTGTGGTCCCTCTTTTATCCTGGTAAACTTCCTCTTTCATCTAATTGCTGTAAGTGGAAAGCCTCTGGATTATTTACATCCAAGCCAATGTCCCTCTCTTAGCATGGAAGACTCCTAAGGAAAAATGGCATTGCTCTACACTGAGTTAAAGTTTATTCCTTCAGGACATCTCCCTTATAAAGGAAATTATGGCATTGCTGGATTCCATACATTCCAGTTAAAGTAATTCCCCTTTATAACCAATCCTTCAACAACTGTGATGAACAGGTGAGATATCTCCCTTTAGAGATGACACATTCTCTCTCAGTCAAGCCTTTTAGCTTCAACCTTGGGCTTTGAACAAGACACAAATATACCTTTAACTTCAATCTTGGGCTTTAAGCAAGTCACCAAACATCTTTTTTCTCCCATAGAAATAGGAGGAACTACGACTACTTTGATTTCCCTGTTATCTTTACGGGAATACGTAGGCATAAGATTGTGAAATCTTAGCGAGCACACAAATCAAAAACTTTAGGTCCAGTACCTTCACCAAAATTACAGAAAACCCAAAAATCACCAAAACATCCTCTCAAACCCCTCAAAGGAGAAACTTTCCCAACCCACAACAGATAAACACCATAAAGTATTAAAAATAGAAAAACATGCCACAAAAGGTCTATGGATAACCATATATACACTGGGTGATTGACAACTCCCCTTTGTATAACCTGACCCCGACCCCCCAATCTCTTAGCATTTGTTAAAGAAAACATTTGCGTGCAAGGTTAGTTTTAGATAGCTTCCCTTTCCTTTCTAGCTTCATATGATAAATAAGAAATCAGAAAGTAGCACCCAATTCCAACCATTGCGGTAAGGTGGTGCGTCACTGACAAAAATCGCACGCTACAGAAAAATGGCGACTCTGCTGGGGAGTTTCTTTAGGATTAAAGTATCTAAAAGGTCTACGCTTTGCTTGGCATTTATTTTATATACTTTCTACTATGTATATATCATTTACTGTCATAATACTTGATACCCGTGTTTAAATTTCTGTTAACTGGGAATGCGATTAATACACATGTGGAAAGTTTGAGAGAACATTAAGATAAGTGGTGGCATATCCGGGAAACGCTTATAGGGAGTGAATCCTGACCAAGCTAACTTGGCAGTCCACCGAATCGGGCGAGGTACCCGTGTGGAAATATTGATGTTGAACGACCGATTATCGTGAAAGCATTCATGCATTCATTAAAAAACTCTTTTCAAACAAGAAGAAAAACTCTTTTCTCAAAAGAACTAAAACAATAATTGCAAATATCAGAGGTTGCGTTATGGATTTCGGTAGAAGAAAAACGCACAAGTACACCTTCAAGGCTCCGAAACTAGAAGACTTAAGGAAATTAGGAAGAATGATTACCAATCCCAGGGCTTTCAAAGCTAAGCACGGAGGGTTGTTGTCTCTGTTAAAGGTCAACATGGTTGAAGGGATCCTGTCTACGCTGATTCAGTTTTATGATCTGGTTTACCACTGCTTCACTTTCCCAGATTATCAACTCGCACCAACACTGGAAAAGTACTCCCACCTGATTGATTTACCTATCACTAATCAAGCTCCATTTTCCAGACTAGAAGAAATTCCAAAAGATCAGGCCATTGCAAGAGCAATCTCTTTGGATGAGTCAGAAGTCAGGACTCATTTGACCACCAAAGGAGGAATCCAGGGTTTACCGGCTAAATTCTTGATGGAGAAAGCTCTATACTTTGCTAGTGTAGGAAACATAACTTCCTTCGAAGACGTCTTTGTTCTGCTCATATATAGGTTATTCCTCTTTCCCAACATTGACAACTTCGTCGATACCAATGCTGTTAAGATATTCTTAATAGGAAACCCCGTACCAACCTTGCTCGTAGATGCTTATCATTCTGTACATTTAAGGAATTTGTACAGTAGAGGAATGATAACATGTTGTATACCATTACTCTACAAATGGTTCATTTCCCATTTACCCAAGTCTGCTTCTTTTTGGGATCACAAGAGTACTCACGTTGGTCACAGAGGATTATGTCTCTTACCAATTCTAACATAGATTGGTACAATAGGATTTACGAAGGGATAGAGATCATCGACAGGTGTGGAAATTTCCCCAATGTACCCCTCATTGGAACTAAAGGAGGAATTAAATATCATCCAATTTTAGCTCGCCATCAACTCGGATAGAAAGAAATAGTGCATTCCTGGCAACACATTCACAGGAAAGGGAGAGAGTCTTTGGGAAGACCAAATTGTACCTCCATGGAACCTTATATCCACTGGGTGCAAACTAGAGCCCTCAAGCTGAGGATGCCTTACCCTCGTCAAGAAGTTTTCCCCTTAAAGGAATCTGTCCTTTATTTCATGGCTGACGCGGAAAAACTCCAGGTTGCTCTCAACAAAGTCCAACTTGAGAAGAATTCTTGGAAGAATAAGTAAAAGATCCTTAATTTGGAACGTACCAAGATTCAGGAACTACTAAAGGAAAAGGATGCTCTTATTGAGATATTAGAACAACATGCTATAGAAGTCAGGAAGACCGAAGAAATTTGCTCACTTCTTTCACTTGGCAGAGAATCGTCTATCCGACAACGGCTGAAGAGGCCTGATCAAAGTAAAGGAAAATACAGGAACCAACATCTGAGCTCTCTTCAGAGAAAACTCAGGATCCATGAGCTTAGACATTTTCCTTACAGCACTTTGTAAAATACTACACTTTTCTTTGTAAAATACTGCAATATTTCGAATTCAATAAAATGCCCCCCCCCACTGTGTGATGTTTGCAATCTAATTGTTAAAGTTTCTTTTGAAAAAAAATAAAAAATATGTCTTTATATATCATTCATCATTCTCACATAACGCATTTGTTATCTTTGAGTCTCACGTATGTGTCACAATTCTAGAGTCAAACTGTCTCATTCATACAATACTCGGGCCAATCGACAAAAGAAAATGGACGATCTTGAGGAAGAGAACAGAGAGCTGAGAGAAGAAATCGATGCTCTAAAGGAAAGTTTGGAAAAACTTCACAGTAACCTGCAAACCCTGTAAGCAGCCCAGGAGCAACAGCATCAAAGGACTGTGATCTCAGAGATTACATCTACACCCATATTGGAGACACATGATAATCATCCTCGGTACAACATGCCTAAGGGCCACCCCTGGGGCATGCCTTTCAACTTTATACCTGAAGGATATATCCCACCGGTCACTGAAGACCCAGAAACTGTAGCAAGAACCCCTGGACCTGAAGGTTACAAACTTCAGGAAAATGAAAATGCAAGGGTTACGACAGCAACTCTTGAAGGTTACAAACTTCAGGGCATTAAAGCGCCAAGAGTCACCGCTGTAATACCTGTACCACAACCAGTAGTACACACTGTCCTGGAAGGATAGATTCTGCAAGCAATTTCTGGTGGAAGCGAAGACGTTTATGAAAGGATGAATGAGTTCCAGGAAAAATTCTTGGAAATGCACAAGGAACTGCATGCCATTCGCGGTCAAGACTTATTTGGAAAGGGCGCCGCCGACCTTTGTTTGGTCCCTAATGTAAAGATACCGCACAAATTCAAGGTGTCCGACTTTGAAAAATACAAAGGCAACTCTTGCCCTCAAAGTCATTTGGTGATGTACGCTCGAAAAATGTCTATTTAGACAGAAAATCAACAGCTACTAATCCATTACTTCCAAGACAGTTTAACTGGTGCCGCACTCAAATGGTACATGGGTTCAAACTGCACCAAGATCAGTACTTTCAGAGATCTCGGGGCAGCCTTCGTTCAGCAGTATAAATACAATTTGGACATGGCACCAGATAGTGATCAACTCAGGGCAATGTCACAAAAGGACAAAGAAAATTTCAAAGAATATGCTTAGAGATGGCGTGAAATTTCTGCTCAGATCTGTCCCCCTCTTGAGGAAAAGGAGATGACCAAGATTTTCTTGAAAACCTTGAGCTCGTTCTATTATGACCGAATGGTTGCCAGTGCGCCCAGTGACTTCACTGAAATGGTGAACATGGGAGTAAGCCTTGAAGAAGCAGTCCGAGAAGGACAATTGGTCAAAGATACAGAGCCATCTAGCAGCACTAAAAGATACGGTTGTGCTTTCCAAAAGAAGAAAGAGCAAGATATCAGTAATATCTCTTTGGGAAAGCAAAGGCGAAGGTATCAACTGGTAGCAGCGGTAACTCCCGCTATCAACCCAGCGTCAACTCCGACTTACCAACCTCAGGTTGCTCAGAGCCAACCAAATCAACAACAATATCAATAAAGGCTGCAACAGCCTTTTCAGCAGGCTCGTCCGCAGTACAATAATAACAATCGTACTACACGACCATCAGGGTTCGACCCTTTACCGATGTTGTACGCAGAGCTATTTCCACTGCTAATGGCTAAGGGGCATGTCCAAACCAGGACTCCTCTTACAGTGCTGGAAAATCCACCCGTTTGGTTCAAAGCAGTTCAAACTTGCCCTTACCATCAAGGAGGATCGGGGCACAACATTGAGAATTGTCTCAGCTTCAAGTCTGATGTACAGAAGCTCGTCGGGAATGGGGTCTTATATTTCAAGGATACAAATCCAAATGTTCAGATGAACCCATTACCGCAACACTAAAAGACCACAGTGAATTTGATAGAAAGAGGGCCTGTCAACGGTTATCAAATTCACGATGTACGCTTACTGGGAACCAACCTAGTAAAGATGCATTGCAAACAGAGCGGGTACGGCCATGTGCTATTTCACCACTATCATCAGTGTGATATCTTCTCCAAGGACAATCAAGGGTGTGCCATAGTACAAGAACAAATGGATTTGGGCTGGATTCAGGATCACAGGATTCGGGAAGTAAACATGTCCCATACACATCCTAATATCATTCAGAACCACGACATCCGTGCAATGAACGTCAATTTAGTGGCAATGCATTCGAGACAAAGTCAGTATTACAACCTGCCACGTCATAATTACAACACTTATCCAATCTGCTCAACAGACAATCAGGGATGCTCTTTTGTACAAGAGGTCCTCCAACGTCAAATGGATCTCAGATGGATCCAAGACTACCGTAAAAGGAATGACCATCAAGTCAATATGGTTCAGATCTTTGACATACGCCTAATGAATACCAGTCTAGTGGAATTGCATGCTAAACAGGTCAGACTCAGTTTTCCGGCTTCACATGATTATCTAGACTGTAAAGAATGCTGCGAAGACGACCAAGGGTGTGCGCTTATGCAAAGGACTCTTCAACATCTGTTGGACAACCGGTGGCTTCTGATTTACCTAGATGAAGTCACACAACAGATTAGCATGACTGATGGGAATCCCGATAGACATCAAAGTCATGATATCCGCTCGATAAAAACAGATCTAGTAAAGACACACTGCATACAAAGCAGATATGGTCGGGTACCACCTCATAATTATGAGTGTTGTAGAGTATGCTCGAAAAATAGCCAAGGATGCTATCTAGTGCGATCAGCCCTCCAGAATCACTTGGACCGGAAGGAGATTCGATCGTGTTCGAGTTCTGGGTCGATCAACATGATACAAGATTACCGCCCAGGTCAAAACAAAAGCTCTGTCATAATCTCCAATCATGGAAAAACCCAGGACATTTGTACCATAATCCCTTTACTCAATGAATCAAAGACCCCTCTTGATAGTAGAAAAGTTCCCAACCAGGAACTAATTGAGGTTGCCTACGGCGGTCAGAAAAACCAAAAAGCCCCTGTGGTTATCTACCTGCCAAGTCCAATACCGTAGAAGCCAGAAAAGGATATCCCATACAAGTACGGTGCAACGACCATAGAAAATGGAAAAGAAACTCCATTACCCTCCGTTGTGAACATTGTCGACATCAGTCGAGTTACCCGGAGCGGTCAGATCTTCAACAGAGGAGTTGGAGAACCTGCCAAAGTAAAGGAACCTCAAATGGAAGTTCCTAATCAACAAGTCGGTCAATCCAGTAATCCAGAACCTGTAAAGAACAACGATGAAATGCTGAGGCTTATTCAGAAAAGCGAGTACAACATTGTGGACCAATTGTCGCAAACTCTGTCTCGAATTTCTGTATTGTCTCTCCTACTTAGTTCAGAAGCTCACAGGGAAGCTCTATAGAGGGTTTTAGAAGAAGCCTTTTTGGAACAAGATGTGACAGTAGGACAATTTGACAGCAACATCTCCAACATTACTTCTTGCAATAACTTAGGATTCAGTGATGAAGAACTGCCAGAAGAAGGCAAGAACCATAATATGGCGCTCAACATTACAGTCAACTGCCAAGACGATGCTTTAGCCAGCGTACTGGTAGACACAGGATTATCTTTGAATCTTATGCCAAGATCAACTTTGGTACGACTATCGTTTCAAGGAGCTCCGATGAGAAACAGTGAGATCATCGTCAAAGCCTTTGACGGATCCAGAAAAACAGTTATCAACGAAGTCGATCTTCCCATAACTATCGGTCCTCACACTTTCCAAGTCACTTTCCAGGTCATGGACATCCGGGCAAAATATAGCTGTTTATTAGGGAGACCTTGGATACACGAAGTTGGGGCAGTCACTTCGATACTTCACCAGAAGCTGAAGTTCGTCAAGAATGACAAATTAGTCACAGTATGTGGATAGCAAGCCTTAATCGTAAGCAACTTATCATCATTCTCCTATGTCGAACCAGAAGAGATTATTGGGACTCAGTTCCAAGCACTCTCGGTGAGCAATGAGAATTAACCAGAAATAGGGACGTCGATTTCCTCATACAAAGACGCTCTCAAAGTGATCAAGAGTAATGACATAAAAGGATGGGGACAGATTGTAACTCCTACGGATAACAAGACAAGAAAAGGTCTTGGTTTCTCTCCGACCTATGCCCAGACTACAAAGAAGGACGAAAGTTTTCATGCCATTCAGGATTTCTTCCACAGTGGAGGCTTCCTCCACCCAGTGTCTCAAGAAGTACACACCATCGATGAGAACGACCCCTCCGACATGGATGAAGAGTGGAAGTCTTATCCCAAAGATGACGGTTATATATCTCAGGGAGAAACACACATGCCATTCTGTTTTCCAAAGCAGAGCCCAAGATATATACCAAGATCAGACGTCAGGATGATTTATAGAGATTATGATCCTGAAGGATGTCGTGCTCCGCCCAATTCACTAGAGGAAGACAATCTGATGAAAGATAACTTTGACTATGATTATTATGATCCCCTGGTGACTTGCCTATCTAGAAGCCATGCACGAAAGACTTGGGGCAAAAGAGTCAGTCGGACAATGCCTATCAGCTGAGTAATCTTGAAAAGAATACACCTGCTCCCCCAGAGTCGTTGAATCCTTATTCAAGACATTCCGAAAAGTCCAACACCATGGTGATGAATTTGCAAAGGTTGCAGGACAAGAATTCATTAACTATGCATTTCCTGAGGTCAACGTCATTGAGGAAGATGAATCCTCTATTCCCACAGAAACCTGGGACATCTTGGGGCAGCCAAGCGGCAAGTATGACTTCTTAGTCAAATACACTGCTCCCAAAAGCTCTCGCATCAAATACGAGGACATCCAGCCAGCTGGATGGGGAGATCCTCTTGAGAGTGAAAACACAGTGGAAAATACAATAGAAGAGTTCATTTATGACAACTCTGCATGGGAAGAAGACTCCAATGATCCTACTCCACCAGAAATCAGCGTCATTTCTAAAGACAAACCAAGAAGGGAAGTACCAGACTTTGTGATTCACAGAGGAGTTCGCCGCCATTGGGTTGCTGTCGATGTCGCAAAATTCGTTCATAAGTCGAAGTAATTACCATCTTTGTTTTAACCTTTCACCTTGCCCAAGTGAAACGGAAGTTTTTATAGGGCTCACTTTTCTGTAAATGTTCGTCTTTGCTTCATCCAAAGTGACAGAGTTTTGTTTTATAGGGTTGTGTTTCAAGAATCGACAAATCATGAATAAATAATGTCATTATGTCATTCCCGCATTTATTACTGTTTTCACTTTTCGCTTTTTCAGAAAATGGTAATCCTAAAAACAACCCAAAATAAAAACAAGCATTTTTCAGAAAATACACTGCACACACTCTTGCATTCTCTCTGTCTCTTCTAAAAAACAAATCATCACATCATGTAGATTGCTTGTTTTAAACCCCATTGAAACATACGATCCAATGCCTTCTCCCAACTTTGAGTTCCCGGTATTTGAAGCTGAAGAAGGAGAGGACGAAGAAATTCCAAAAGAGATCTCCCGACTACTCAAGCAAGAGGAAAGGTCTATTGAGCCTCACAAAGAGCTGTTGGAAATGGTCAATTTGGGTTCAAAGGAAGAAAAGAAAGAAGTTAATATTGGAGCACTGCTCAGTCCAACTATCAGAGAAGGCTTGATAAAACTTCTCAAGGAGTTTCCAGATGTATTTGCTTGGTCTCTCAGGACATGCCTTGCCAGGGTTGGATACCAGCATCGTGGAACATCACTTACCATTGAAAACAGAATGTCCTCGGGTAAAACAAAGACTGAGAAGGACTCATCCGGATATGGGCATCAAAATTAAGGAGGAAGTACAGAAGCAGATCGACGCAGGTTTCCTCGCCACCTCGGAATATCCTCAATGGTTAGCTAACATAGTGCCAGTTCCGAAAAAGGACGGAAAGGTCAGAATGTGTATAGACTACAAGGATTTGAACAAAGCAAGTCCGAAGGATGACTTCCCCTACCATACATTGACATGCTGATAGACAACGCAACAAAATTCAAAGTCTTCTACTTCATGGATGGATTCTCGGGCTATAATCAAATCAAAATGGCGCCGGAAGATATGGAGAAAACTTCATTCATCACCCCATGGGGCACCTTTTGTTACAAGGTAATGTCGTTCGGTCAAAAGAACGCAGTGGCAACCTATCAAAGGGCCATGACGACTCTGTTTCATGACATGATGCACAAAGAGATTGAAGTGTACGTCGATGACATGATCGCCAAATCTAAAATAGAAGAAGAGCATGTAGAACACCTGTCGAAGTTATTCGAGCGTCTGAGAAAATACAAGCTTCGTTTAAATCTAATTAAGTGCACATTCGGTGTCCGCTCAGGAAAACTATTAGGATTCGTCGTCAACCAGAAAGGAATTGAGGTTGATCCTGACAAGGTCAAGGCCATTCAAGAAATGCCTTCACCAAAGACTGAAAAACAGGTCAGAGGATTTTTGGGACGTCTGAATTACATCTCAAGATTCATATCCCTAATGACCGCGACATGCGCGCCGATCTTCAAACTACTCAGAAAGAATCAAAGCTGTGTATGGACAGAAGACTGCCAAAAGGCTTTTGACAGCATCAAAGAATATCTGTTGAATCCACCAATTCTGTCTCCTCCAGTGGAAGGAACACCACTGATCATCTATTTAACAGTCTTGGAAGACTCCATGGGTTGTGTACTTGTCCAACAAGACGAAAAAAAAGAAAAGAGTCTGCCAATTACTACTTAAGCAAGAAATTCACAGATTGTGAAACTCGATACACTAAGCTCGAGAAAACTTGCTGCGCTCTGGCTTGGGCAGCCAAACGTCTTCGCCAGTATATGATTTTTCATACTACTTGGTTAATCTCCGAAATGGATCCGATCAAGTACGTCTTTGAAAAGCCTGCTCTCACGGGAAGGATCGCCCATTGGCAGATGTTATTATCAGAATACGACATCGAGTACCATACTCAAAAAGCTGTCAAAGGAAGTATTTTAGCCGATCATTTGGCTCATCAACCGATTGACGATTAGGAATCAGTCGAATTTGACTTCCCAGACGAAGATGTCATGTACTTGAAAATGAAAGATTGTGATGAACCGCTACCCAGTAAAGGGCCAGAACCAGGATCCTAATGGGGACTAATATTCGACCGAGCTGTCAACACTTATGGAAACAGAATTGGGGAAATCATCGTAATAGCTCAGGGTACCCATATTCCTTTCACTGCCAGATTGACGTTCAAATGCGCGAACAATGAGGCCGAATACGAAGCTTGTATCATGGGTCTCGAAGAAGCAATTGACTTAAGGATAAAGAACTTGGATGTATATGGAGACTCAGCCCTAGTTATAAATCAGATCAAAGGAGAGTGGAATACATACCAATTAGGTTTAATTCCTTACAAAGACTATGCGAGAAGGTTGTTACCATTATTCAACAGAATCGGGTTTCATCACATTCCTCGTGAAGAAAATCACATGGCTGATGCACTAGCCACTCTATCCTCCATGATTAGTGTGAGTCAATGGAACGACGTACCTAAGATTGACATAATGCGCCTTGAAAGGCCTGCTTACATCTTCACAATTAAAGCGGTCATAGATGATAAACCCTGGTATCATGATATCAAATGCTTCCTTCAAAGACAAGAATACCCGCCTGGGGCATCAAGAAAAGATAGGAAGACTCTTAGAAGACTGGCTGGCAACTTCTTCCTGAACGGTGATACACTCTATAAGAGAAACTTCGACATGGTTTTACTCAGACGCGTAGACAGACAAGAAGCAAACATGTTGATGAAAGAAATTCACGAAGGATCCTTTGGCACTCATGCCAACGGACACACGATGGCGAGAAAAATTATGAGAGCAGGATATTATTGGGTGACAATGGAATCCGATTGCTACAAGTACATGAGGAGGTGTCATAAGTGTCAGATATATGCAGACAAAATCCATGTACCGCCAACGTATCTCAAAGTTCTTTCTTCTCCATGGCCTTTTTCTATATGGGAAATCGACATGATTGGAATGATTGAACCCAAAGCTTCAAACGGACATCGGTTCATCCTGGTAGCCATTGACTACTTCATCAAATAGGTCGAAGCAACGTCATGCACCAATGTAACCCGACAAGTGGTAGTCCAATTTATCAAGAACAATCTCATCTGCCGTTATGGTGTTCCGAGCCAGATCATTACGGATAATGGATCTAATCTGAATAACAAGATGATGAAAGAGTTGTGTGCTGAGTTCAAAATTGAACACCATAACTCATCTCCTTACTGGCCTAAGATAAATAGAGCGGTAGAAGCGGCTAACAAAAATATCAAGAAGATCATTCAGAAGATGGTTGTAAACAACAAAGACTGGCACGAGATGCTACCCTTTTTCTCTTCATGATAATCGCACATCTGTCCGCACTTCAACAGGGGCAACCCCTTTCTCTCTAGTATATGGCATGGAAGCAGTGTTCTCCATAGAAGTAGAGATCTCATCAATCAGGGTATTGATGGAAGCTAAGCTAACAGAAACTGAATGGTGTCAAAGTCGATACGATGAACTAAACCTAATTGAAGAAACGAGAATGACGGCTTTGTGCCACGGTCAGCTGTATCAGCAAAGAATGAAGAAAGCATTCGACAGAAAATTCTGACCCCGTGTCTTCAGGAAAGGAGACCTCATGCTCAAGAAGATACAATCATTTCTCACTGATTCCAGGGGCAGATGGGCTCCGAATTATGAGGGCCCTTACATTGTTAAGAAAGCCTTTTCAGGCAATGCTCTGAGACTCGCAACCATGGATGGAGAGGAATTTACCTACCCCACAAATGTTGATGTAGTCAAGAAATACTTCGCCTAAATGAAAAAAAAACGTCTCGGTGGATTGAAAACCCGAAAGGGCAGTCCAGGCAAAAATTAGAGACATAAGCAAAAGTCATCCCGATGGATTAAAAACCTTAAAAGGTAATCCAGGAAAAAGTTAGGGATTCATGGCAAGTAACTACGTTTGACAAAGTTCAAATCCCCAGCAGTGATGCCATCCGTAAAAAAGACCTCAGTCAAGGTCACATTCGACAGAAGCTCAGAATGTCCGGAATTTAAAATTGGTAAAAGGATAGCGGTCGTTATGTTTCACTGTAGCCCCTTTTCCCTTAAATTACCATTTTCTAAACTTTGTAATGCTCTATGGGATCACGCGCTTGGCTGATTACCATTCTATCAATAAAATTTGAGCCATAGTGCTTTTGTTTGTAATTCTCATTTATTTTGCTTTATAGAATGACATTTTTAACATGATCAACAATTCTTGAAAAAAAATGAATTTACTTGTTAAATTTTCTTCTGCTTTTAAAATAAAGATGACAATTCTTTTTTACTACTGAACGCAAAAAGGAACATCGATGGCTTCTCCGGAAGTGATTAAACCTCAAAAGGAAGAATCAAAGTATTCCTTGAATGAAGGATTAACTACTTCAGATAGAATGATCCATCTATCATCCCCGACAGAGTTCTTACCTATGAAGACCAATTGATGGTTTCTCTTCCCAGTAGGGTTTACCCCTCCTAAAAAGGAAAGGATTACTATCTTGAGCCAATGATAATTTTTATCCCCCGCAGTGGCCGAGTATCCAGTCGTGCTCATTCACCAGTCCGTATGTCGCGTCTGTTTTGTCAGCATAAATATACATACATCATGCATAATTGATTCATATTCATATTAATGTTGCATTAATATCACTCTGGTCATTTTCATCCCCAAGTGATAAAGTCCTCTCACCGATAGAGTTGTTAGTTCTTTCCTCGACCGAAAAAGTATCGTCTGAGCAATCTCTCCCTAGTTTATTTCTGGATTGGAAACTGTCCTCGACCACTTTGATAACTTGGACGTCTGAAAGGAAAGAAAACATTTGATTGACACCTTTGGAACATCACTCTTCACCATTGAAGATGATATTTTCTCTTTCCCAGATTAAGGAAAATCCCCAGAGAAAGTCTCTCCGCTAAAAGACTCTCGGCAATACATCGACTTTTCTCCCAAGAAATTCTATGTTAATGAAGTCATTAGCACCTCAAAATTGGATCACATCACATGGCATTTCTCCGAGAAAGATCTCAAAGAAAAGTATGATGTAACCTCACCAAGTGAAAAGCGGTCTCTCGAGAGACTCGTTTTCCCCAGTAGAGTCGACAAATGACATCTCCAACAGAGAAGTTTGCACACCTCTACAGATCAGACAAATGGGTTTCCCCATCAAGTTTGACATCAAAATTTTCCATCAAATGGTGTCTCCCCAGTAACGCTCAGAGAGAAGTTTGATGAAGACCGTTACAAATGGCGTTCCTTGTCAAGAAAGAAACTCGACAAGAAGAAACTAAGACCAGTTCCATGGCTGAAGACCAGGATCGAGGGGAAGTTTATTTCAAGGAAACTAAGACCAGTTCCATGGCTGAAAACCAAGATCGAGGGGAAGTTTACTTCAAAAGAAACCAAGACCAGTTCCATGGCTGAAGACCAGGATCGAGGGGAAGTTTATTTTCAAAAGAAAACTAAGACCAGTTCCGTGGCTGAGGACCAGGATTGAGGGGAAGTTTTACCCTTTTCTAAGTAGCATTGCTTAGCAAAATAAGATGGATGAGCAAACTATTATTCATAACCACAGTCAAAATTTTGGGTATTCCGATATTTAATCCTCTTGCACCTTGAATGTCTGAATATCTCCGCCATTCACACTTTCAAGTCCAAGAAGATTAAATAAGGGCATCTGTCATACCCTAAATTTTGACTACCAAGATTTCCCATCATTGTGCAAGTCATCACCACAATATGAATGTACCATCCAACCTCATCAATCTCCTCAAGGATTGTTGAGCATTCATTACAATCAAGAATTAGGGTTTTGAGCCCTCCCAGAGCACCTAGACAAAGGATCAATCAAGAATTGACATGATCTTTAACTTTTCAAGCCTCTCAAATATCCATGAAGGATCAAGAGGTCTCCCATATCAATAATCAAGCACAAGAGTGCAACATCTCAAGCTGATCAAGCCTCGAGATCCCCAGTGTCACCAAATTAGGGTTTTGGTCGACTAAGGCCTCCAGATGAAAATTTTCCCCTGGGCATGAGCCAATACTTTAAAACATGAGTCAAAAAGCTCAAAGGGACCTCATGGACCCAATCATCAAGTCAAAATAGCCTCAGAGGAAGCATTCATCAAAAATCAGGAATTAGGGTTTCTTGACCTAATTCACTCCTAAGTAGACTTTTAAGGCAAGACATGAACCAGGACCTCAAGACATGATTTGAGGGCCTCAAATACACCACACTGATCCATTTATAACAATGGATTGATCCAATAAGTTTGATTCACAAGTTTCAAATTCAAATGGACCACATTTAGGGTTTTGAAGAAAAAGTCAATTGTACCTTTGACTTTTGACAAAGACATGATCCCAAACCTTGGGACATGATTCAAGACACCCTAAAACACCTATGAATCCATCCATTAGGTTTGAATTAGGTCAAGAACTTGATTGCATAAAGGATCACACAGTTTGGAATTCATCTGACAAAAAGTCAACTGTGCCCAAAATCAAGTTTGACTTTTTGAATTTTTTCACAAATGTGGCTCCCCTAAGTCAAAAACAATGTTAATGCATGGTTTTGATCATCATCCATCAAGAAAAATAAAGAAAAGCGAGGTTACTTGAAAAAGGGGCAACCTTAAGAAACTTAAATTTTCTAAGTTATGGAACAAAATTGATTTGGTACCAACTTTGCAAGGTCATAACTTCCAAACCATAAAGCCATTTGCTTCCATCCAAAGCTCAAATGAAAGCTCTCATGACATACTTCAAAATTGTCAACTACAAAAGATTACAAATCCTCATGGATTTTGAGTAATGGATTGATCAAAATCACAAAGACATGAAAATGACCACTTTTTCCAACACTTAGTGAAAATTTTGGACATAATCTGTTTTGGTTTTTCACCAACTTTGAGGCCATTTTTCACCTTGATCCAAGTTGATTCAAGACCATTGTTGGACATCAAAGTTAAAGTAGGATATACAAGCTTTCCTAAGAGTACCAGAACTCATCCTAATTCAACTTGAGTAGGGAGTTATGAGTATGGAAACATGACACCTCCAAGACTGGTTTTGCAAGACAGTCTTGCACTTGCCCCACGATTTTGTCATTTCCATGACTTGGCAAGCCTTGTCACCATACAAGACAAGTATCTAAAGTTCAATGAACATGATCTCTGCAGAGCTATAACACCATAGAGCCTTGCAAGTCCAAAACCTCATCATTTGGCATGTGACATTCAAAGTTCAAATCCAAAACTTTCAAATTTGTCATGAGGCATTGAGTGGATGCATAGAGCTGACATGTATCAGTCCACAACATTTCAAATGAATCAAGATAAACTCAAGCATCAGAAGACCATAGGCCTGCAAGATTGACCCAAGTCAATGGCTAAAGAAGACTTGAGATTCCTTTTGAAAACCATTGGACAAAGGTCTGTACCAGCCACCATTCACTATTGCTGCCAAAACAAACTTGACACACTATAAATAGAGCTCATTTGTGGTCAGTTTGAGTACACCAAAGCCCCATAACACATGCTTTCCTCAAAATCACTCTCTAAAAACCAGATTTTGCTTCTCATTCAAGTAACATTCAAATTTTCCATTTGAGAGCAATTCTTTCAAAACCAATCATGCCAACACCTCACATATATCATATATGAGTGATCCATAACCTGAAAACTCATATGGAATCAAGCTTTTTGGCCTGTTTGCAGTTGAGGTGCCACAACAAGTGCTAAGCTGATTCAATCCATTCGAAGCCTTCAAACACATTCCTTGAGGTCCATTGAAGCTCTCCAGATCATTACACAACATCTGTAACACCTCCAACATAGAATTCAATCACCAGCTGCAAGAGGTAAGCCTGACACTCTCAAACTCTATGATTCATGCATCATAAATGTATTTTCAAGTTACAAACATTATTTCTGCACATTTATAGAGTGTTTCCCCTCAATCAATTGTTATGTATGAATCGTGTATAGGATTTCATAGTGTTCTTACAGAAATTAGGGTTCTTGAGTTCATCTTCTGATTTCTCACTCCACACTTAATATAAATGCAATTAATTTATATGGTTGTAATCCTTGTTAAAAAACGAGCAAGTTTCATGTTTACAAAAGTCATTTTCATTGAGTAATCAGAGAGATGTGAGAGGTTTTGCAAATCTGGGGAGGCAGAGCACGCGCGAGCAAGAACATGTGTTCTTGGCGCCATTTTTCAAATATTTGAATATTTGAATATTTGATTTTTTTATTAATTGATTCAAAAATTAATTTCTCTCTGGATTTTAATATTTTGAATTGATTCTTTTTTTAAAACTTCACAAAAATGTTAAAATATTTTATTCTACAAAAATTTCACAAAAATATTATTTATTTTATATATTTAATATTTTTGTAAAGATTTTTTTTTAATTTTTTTATGCATTTAAAAATATTTCTTTCTCTTGATTTTTCAAATTCAAATGATTTTCCAATCATCCTATGGATAAAACATAATTTTTCAAACATTTATCCAATATCACAACTTGTTTTTCATACATGTTTGATAAGTTTGATCATTTTAATTGATTTTTATTCAAATTAAAATGCATTTTTAAATCAAAATAGGGTTTTTATTGTTTTCACCCTCAAAAACATTTTTCAAAACTTTTTGGGCCTCTTTGTAGAGTGTAGGTCTCATCCCTTTGTACATAAATAATTTTGGGCCTCAGTCATTGTATAAGTCACGATACGATTTTAAAAATCTCGGCGCGATAGCCGTTTTCAAAATAATTTTCATCTGGGCCTCTCCTTGAGTTGTAAGCCTCATCTTTCTTCTTTTTTAAACACTTTTGGGACTCTAATAGAGTGTAAGACCCAACCTTTTATGTACATTAATAATTTGGGCCTCAGTCATTGTATAAGTCCCGATACGTGATTTTCAAAATAACGGTGCGATCACTGTTTTTCATATGGGCATCTCCTTGAGCTATAAGTCCCAACTCTTGTATAAAAATAAACTTTTGGGCCTTTAATATAGTGTAAGACCCATCATTTTTGTAAATACAATAATTTGGGCCTCAGTCATTGTATAAGTCCCTCCGTGGTTTTCAAAACTACGACGCGATCGTCGCATTTTCAAAAGAATTCATCTGGGCCTCTCCTTGAGTATAAGCCCCAAACTTCCTTTTAAAACAACTTTCCTCTTTGATTCAAATTCAAAATTCAAAGTTTTTATCAAAATTTTCTTCAATTTCTTGAATAACTGACCATACAGCTGTAGTTACTATGCTTGGGCTTGCACAACTGTAAGTTCCACTATCTCTTAAATACATACTTGTTTATATATTTCATTTGTATATGCTTGTATATACTTGCTTAGTGTTTTCCCCAGCAGTTAGGTCCAGGTCTAGATCAAACCAGTGGTTACTCTTTCAACACAGTCAAAACTAGTTCCCCATAGGAAATTCCAGATATAGTCTTGCCTCCTCTTGGGCTTATACAATATGGAACAGAGAAAGACATTATTCCCAGTGAAACTTTTCTCAAGACTGTCCTAACTTAGAAATGTATGTGTACAAGAAATTCATTTCCCTAAAGAGGATTAATTCCCGGTGAAACCTCTTTTGAATTTCTTCAAACCCTAGAATTGTTCTGCAAAGAAAGGATTTATTCCCGGTGAAACCTTTCTTGAACTTTTCTTAGGCTTGGACCCACAGGCTTCCTAAAAGCATCCCCAGCCTCCTCTTGGGATTAGTGATCTCTACTAGTTCAATCCTCTAGAGAGTCAGAATTCCAAAGCATCTAACCATTCTAGGGTTAATCTTCATCCCTTAAAATATCAGCCTCCTCTTGGGCATCATACAATGATCATTCTCCAGCTAAGAGTAAACCTCTTCATACCAGTAGACTTGGAAAGTCTCATCTCCTCTTGGATCTCAAAGAAACCCTCAAGTTTCTTAAAAGCACTGGAAAAAACCCGGATCATTTCACCAATCTCTAGCAGAGTTTGAGACCTCCATAGGTTTTCATACTCAAGGTTTAAACCTTTACCATCAATAAAACCCTAACAACATCAGAGCCTCATGGTCTCTAATATTTCAACTCTTCTTCAAATCCTCTGAAAGAGTAAAACCTTTGGATTCCCCAATACATATTGGACCTGTCTCTGGATTTCAATAATCCTGAGCAGAAGCTAGCCTC
This sequence comes from Lathyrus tuberosus, assembly GCA_022829125.1. Lineage (NCBI taxonomy): Eukaryota > Viridiplantae > Streptophyta > Magnoliopsida > Fabales > Fabaceae > Lathyrus > Lathyrus tuberosus. Next base: position 3,312,536 of record JALAZF010000203.1, on the reverse strand, counting down.
CTCTTAGGCTTCATATAAGGATTTCCCCTAACCAGCCTCCTCTTAGGCTTTAAATAATGATTTTCCTTAGTAGAATTCGCCTCAATCTTTGGTGTTGTACAAGATAGATAAAATCTCCCCAGTGGAGTCCATCTCTTTTTCACCCTAAATCTTGGGCTTTGTACAAGACAGATCATACTCTCTAGCTGAGTCAATCTCTCTTCAGCCTCAATCTTGGGCTTTGTATAAGACAGATATAAAACTCCCCCAGTAGAGTCAACCTTTTAGCTTCAACCTTGGGCTTTGATCAAGGCACACAAAAATCAAGCTCCCCTCAGAGGAAATCAAGAGTTCTCTCTGTAGGAAGACATTTCTCTGCATATGACACCTCAAAACAGACAATCAAAAACCCCTAATTCCAGATAACTGATGTAAGTGGAACACTTGTTGATTCAAAAACCCAAGTTATGGTCCCTCTTTTATCCTGGTAAACTTCCTCTTTCATCTAATTGATGTAAGTGGCAAGCCTCTGGATTATTTACATCTAAGCCAATGTCACTCTCTTAGCATGGAAGACTCCTAAGGAAAGATGGCATTGCTCTACACTGAGTTAAAGTTTATTCCTTCAGGACATCTCCCTTATAAAGGAAATTATGGCATTGCTGGATTCCATACATTCTAGTTAAAGTAATTCCCCTTTATAACCAATCCTTCAACAATTGTGATGAACAGGTGAGATATCTCCCTTTAGAGACGACAAATTCTTTCTCAGTCAAACCTTTTAGCTTCAATCTTGGGCTTTGAACAAGACACAGATATACCTTTAGCTTCAATCTTGGGCTTTAAATAAGATACCAAACATCTTTTTCCTCCCATATAAATAGGAGGAACTACGATTGCTCTGATTTCCCTATTATCTTTACAGGAATACGTAGGCATAAGATTGCAAAATCATAGCGAGCACACAAATAAAAAACTTTAGGTCCAGTACCTTCACAAAAACAACAGAAAACCCAAAAATCACCAAAACATCCTCTCAAACTCCTCAAAGGACAAACTTTCCCAACCCACAACAGATAAACAACAGAAAGTATTAAAAATAGAAAAAATATACGACAAAAGGTCTATGGATAACCATATATACACTGGGTGATTGACAACTCCCCTTTGAATAACCTGACCCGACCCCCCAATCTCTTAGCATTTGTTAAAGAAAACATTTGCGTGAAAGCTTAGTTTTAGATAGCTTCCCTTTCCTTTCCAACTTTATAGGATAAATAAGAAATCAGAAAGTAGCACCCAATTCCAACCATTGCGGTAAGGTGGTCGCGTCACCGACAAAAATCGCACGTTACACTTGCCACTTATAGTTGTTAGATGAAAGAGAGATTTTAGCCAGGATAAGTGAAGGACTCCAACTTGGATTTTGAATCAACAAGTGTGCCACTTATAGCAATTATCTGGAAAAAGGTTTTGAGTGTTTGTTTTGATATGTGATGTACATAGGAGGTATCCTCCTATAGAGAAGACTCATGGTTTCATCTGAGGGATTGTTGATTTTTATGTGCCTTGATCAAAGCCCAAGGTTGAAGCTGAAGGAAACTGACTCCACTGGGGAGGGTTTTAACTGTCTTGTACAAGGCCCAAGATTGAGGATACCTAGGGAAATTCTTATATGAAGCCTAAGAGGAGGCTATCTCTTGCTGAGGATTTATGGAAATCCTGGAGCAGGTCTAAATTGTATTGGGGAATCCCAAAAGGGATCTAACTCTTATTGGGGAAATTTTAGGGAAGAGTTGAAATATCAGATGCCATGAGGCTCTGATTCTGTTAGGGTTTTGTTGAGGTCAATCTGACCTTGGCTGGGATTTCTAAGGTGAAAGTTAAGCCTTGTTGGAGGTCAGAGGAGTTTAAAGATGAGTTTGAAAACTTTAGAGGTTTTTAACTCTGCTGGAGATTGGTGTATTGATAAAATGATCAGGATTTATCCTATGCTTTTAGAAAAACCTGAGGGTCTTGATCAATAAAATAGCAAGTGTACTATTTTAACGATGTAGTAATAAGTGGGGTTATCCCCAGAATCGATCTCTCGAGGACTGTGTGCAATTGTAAGTACATATGTTATTTTAATTAAACAAAAATTACTTTTCGGGTTTGTTTGGGTTGACAAAAGTTATAATAACAATATAAAATAAGCAGAAAAAATAAAAAGTGCTTTTAACGAATATAATGAAATATGCTAGGGGAGGTGTAGAAATTGCTCAGTAAGAACCCGAAATTATCATCAGAGAGACATGCCTCAAACCTTAATTTTACCAACCCTCAAATATTTTTCTTAAATTCCTTTAAACGAAAAACCTTTGATATTCTCCCTTGACCCTAATTCCTTAGCAATCAAGAAAGAACATCAAGCAATAGTTCTGACAAAGTTTTTTAGTCGCTACGGGATATCCCCATTCCTAGGCAATATCTACCGTAATGTTATTATGCAAAGTCAATAGATTGGTTTTTCAGGCCAAATCCCTAATCGTAAATCGTTCCCAAGTTAACCGATCGATAAATGTTAAATAATTTGCATAAGAAAAGATTAAGGCAAGAAAACATAATCTCATCAAATAATTCAACAAAGGTTCATTACATCACAATTCAGGGACACCCCCTAGCATTGGGGGGTTTAGCCTCTCATAATATTCAAAATAAAAACAACAATAAGATTGAAGAAAGACATTACAAATTGATCAGAGTAAATTGATTCTTCAGTCGCTTCCGCTCATGAACAATCCCCTTCTCCCAATCTCCTTGATCGCCTCAAACTATCGTAAATTTCTCGTAAAGTAAAAAGTGTCTTCTCCCTTTCCCAACCTTGCCTAAGTAATTCCCAAAACAATTATAACAATGCAAAATTCCCAGAACACCCCTCAGAGCACTACACTCAGACAATATGAAAAGAATAAAAAAAAAAATCCTCTCCCAGGTTTGCTGACACGGGCCGTGTCAGCCTTCTGTTTCTCTGGGCCAGCTCTTTTCCCCTCCAGGCCTGCTGACACGGGCCGTGTCAGCTGACACGGGCACCCGTGTCAGCCCTCTGACTCTTGACCAAATTTGCTTTTTGCATGTGTGTTGCTCTAGACCTGTTGACACGGGCCGTGTCAGGCGACACGAGCACCCGTGTCACCCACTGTCTTCATTCCGATTCGGGCGATTTTTCTCGATTTTTCGCTCCAATTCTTCCTTAATGTTTATGTGAACCTGAAAACACTAAAGAACACAACCAAGGCATAAAATGCGATAAAAGAGATATAAAACAAATAAACAATAACAAAATAGTAACTAAAACAAATATCGAAATAACATATGAAAACCACTGATCAAACTGCCCCAAACTTAAACCGTTGCTTGACCTCAAGCAACAAGCTTGAATAAATTTTTTTTCAGATCAAACGGTACATATCAAATGAAAGACCTGTGAAGGTAAGGTGTGTCTGTACTCATACGTGCGCTTTTGTTCCGATCGGCGAAATCTAGTTTTCTTGGTAATCGTCCATTAACGAAGGTATCACACAAACACAAATCGCGGTAAAACCACAGACCTACATCCCCCTATTCGGTTACCTCTCCAACTATGCTTTGGGCTTAAGGCTTTTCTTTGATTTTCTACCCCTTTTATTCGGATAATCAGATTAAGGCATTTTTCGTTTTCCCTCACATGTACAAGATTTATCGAAAGTTTTTCTAGGCACCATTATCTCCTTTTTCTTGCTCATTGACGTTTATTAGTCCACTTTGGGACGACAACTGAGACTCAACCGCCGTTAGGCTAAGTAACCGGGTGAGGGTTACCCAACTTAGAAGGACTAGTTGTCTTTATCACCATTATTCACTTTTTCGGTGCCTTAAGTCATTCTATCTATCAACCTTATACATGCAATTCTTTTTAGTCATGTTGGACTATCACTATGAACTAATCAGGGAATACTTCTCAAATCCAAGTACTATGGCACAAATCTACACGTTGGGCTTATTTTCTTACTCCGGGGAATCTATGGTGTTCGGGTCATTCCTAAGTTTTCAAACTTTCCCAATGTCCCTAGTTCTAACTCCTCTTCCCTCAAACTCTATATACTTTCTTGACCATCTCAAAATCACTGTATTCACAAGAAAAATTTTAAAGGTTCTAATTCGGGGAGAATTCAGAGAGGTTTTCATAAAATAACACATAAAACAGACATGACCCGTACAAAGAGGAAAAACTAAAAATAATAAATCCTCCCCCAAACTTGAACTACACATTGACCCCAATGTGTTAGAACAAGAGCAAGATAGGCCACTCACATAGATCCTGATTCAGGATGCTGACGGTAATGCCACACCACTGCTACATCATCGTTTGCACATGTAGGGTCCGGATTATTTCCTGCAACCAAAACAAAAACAAACATCAAATAGAAAGTAATTAATCAGACAAGCGTGGGTTGCCTACCACGTAGCGCTTCGTTTAACATCGCATGGCTCGAAGGATTACTCCCCAATGCTATGGGGGTACTTCAGCTTACACGTTTTGTTGCTTTTGTTGCTTGACCTTTCTGCAACAGAGCTCCTGTCATGTTCAGCAATACGGACTACTTCTTGCCTCAAGTCAACTCCCACTTCTTTATCCTTTCTTCTATGTCTCTTTTTCTTTCTTTTCTTGCTTTCACGAATGGATTTTACAGTGTTGACATGTGCACTACATGCCCGAGAGACTTCATCCTTAGATATGATGCCAGAGACTTTTTCAAGATGGAGTTTCGTACTTATGCCTTTTTTCACCATTTCGATCATTCCAAGTGAAGCTTGCTTACCTTTACCTTCATTTCGCTTCTTGATATCCAACACTTTTAAAGTGATTTCCTCATAAAAAGATTTAAAAGTCACTGTGCCTTTCTCAATATCGAAATTGCATCGACTAGTGAGCAGGAAATGTCAACCTAGGATGATAGGGATTTCTTCATATTCCGGAATATCCATGATCTCAAAGTCAACTGGAAAGACAAATTCACCGACCGTCACCAACACATCATCACCTATCCCATAAGATCTCTCAGTTCTGTGGTTTGCAAATTTTAAATTCGTTCCCGCATCGCTCACCCTTCCAATTCCCAATTTTTTTATAAATAGATAATGGCATGAGACTAACACTAACACCTGAATCACTCAGAACTTTTTTGAAATTTCTGTCTTTTATAGTGCACGGTATTGTAATAGATCCAGGATCCTTCTGCTTGGCGGGGATTCTCCTCAATTAGTCTCTTTACCTCCTCTCCACTAGATTTCTTTTTTCCAATGACCTCCTTCATGAATTTCTTATATAGAGGCATTTGTTCAAGTGCTTCAAAGAAGGGCATATTAATCTTTAACTTTTTGAACAATGAGCTGAATTTCTCAAAGTCTTTTTCTTGTGTCTCCTTCTTTGTCACTCTTGAGGGGTACGGTAACTTGATCTTAGGTTTAACTGCTTCTTTTCTTTTCTCTTCTGTTGGCCTGGCTTCTTCTTCTGCAACTTCCTGGCTTTCTGCAGTAACCACGTTGACATTCTCACGATTCTTTGGATTGGGGATTGTGGTGCTTGGGAGGGCGACTGGTGTCTGAGAACTTGCTAATTGTTGTGCTATCTGGCTCATCTGAACTTCAAGATTTTTAATGGAAGCACTTGTGTTCCTCAGATTACTTCTTGTCTCTTCTTGAAATTGGAAGCTTTGAGCGCCCGTCTTCTCAATGGCAATATCCCATTGTGCTTTTTGGGGAGCTTGTTGCTGTTGTGGGTATTGTTGTTGATTCTGATCTTTCTAGGAGAAGTTAGGATGATTCTTCCACCCTGGATTATAAGTTTGAGCGTAGGGATTATTCTGCCTCAGGAATTTTTTCTCTTCAATTTGTTGCAGAATCGCAACACAATGTACAGTATAATGGGGTCCACTACAAATCTCACAACTCATGGGTTGACCAGTTTGAACTTGTGCCACCCTTTGAGTACCAATATTCATCTTCTTAAGTCTTCTCTCTACCTCAGCTACAATCTGGTCTTCCATGTTTACCACTTGCTCAGTAAGTTTTAAATCAATCAACTTTTCTGGTTAGCTCACACTGTGATCATACAACTCCAAATGCTCGTTAGCGGCTATGACTTTAATGATCTTTTTGACACCAGTGGCTGTTGTAAAATTAGATGAGCCATCGGCAGCTGTATCAATTAGTTGCTTAGTCTTTATCTGGAGGCCAATGACGAACACCTACATCTGTTCAGTTTGATCCATGTTGTGAGTCGGACAGGCTACCAAAACTTTCTTGAACCTCTTGTATGCATCTCCGAGAGATTCTCCGTCCTTCTGTTTAAAGTTCACAATATCATATATTTTTCGGATATAAACAGAGGCCGGAAAATACTCATTCAGAAATGCCTTCTCCATCTCTTACCAAGTGGCAATACTCCCAGCAGGTAATGAGTAGAACCACTCTTCAGCCTCTTCCGCTAGAGTGAAAGGAAACATTCTTAACTTCTTTGCTTCCTCCGTATGCCCCTCAATCTTGAGAGTGATGCTCATAGTCATAAATCTTGCAGATGTTTGTTGGTATCTTCATTAACCTTTCCGGTGAAAGGTCTCCTCTCAAGTTGAGTGATGGTGCTAGGATACAGCTGGAAATTCGGCTCATTCACCGGTTAGTTCACAATGGTCAACCTACCAGCCAGTGCATTGGCCCCACCGTAATCGCCCAGAAGTCTCTCCGCTGGTTAATTTCCAGCCATGGTCACTGTATCTTTGTCTGACTCTGAACTTGAGTTTGAGTGCTTTGACGGTTCAGCTTCAGACGCTGCAAGTTTTGCATGTCTACGCCTCTCGTGTAGCGTTCTTTCAGTTTCTGCGTCAAAAAGAAAATTTGCTGAGGATTCTCCTTGCATAAAAATGTTAGACGCAGATTAGTAGCAACAGTAATAATCCAAAAGTTATATAAAAAAATGAAAATAAAACTAACAGAAAAATAAAATTTTAGTCACAGAGTGACAAAATTCCAATTGACTTAACACAAGAACTTATAATTTGGCAATCTCCGGCAACGGGGCCAAAAACTTGATCGATAAAATAGCAAGTGTATTATTTTAACGATGTAGTAATAAGTGTGGTTATCCCCAGAATCGATCTCTCGAGGACTGCGTGCAATTGTAACTACATATGTTATTTCAATTAAACAAAAATTACTTTTGGGATTTGTTTGGGTTGACAAAAGTTATAATAACAATATCAAACAAGCAGAATAATAAAAAGTGCTTTTAACGAATATGATGAAATATGCTAGGGGAGGTGTAGAAATTGCTCAGTAAGAACCCGAAATTATCATTAGAGAGACATGCCTCAAACCTTAATTTTACCAACCATCAAATATTTTTCTTAAATTCCTTTAAATGAAAAACCTTTGATATTCTCCCTTGACCCTAATTCCTTAGCAATCAAGAAAAAACATCAAGCAATAGTTCTGACAAAGTTTTTTAGTCACTACGGGATATCCCTATTCCTAGGCAATATCTACCGTAATGTTATTATGAAAAGTCAATAGATTGGTTTTTCAGGCCAAATCCCTAATCGTAACTCGTTCCCAAGTTAACCGATCGATAAATGTTAAATAATTTGCATAAGAAAAGATTAAGGCAAGAAAACATAATCTCATCAAATAATTCAACAAAGGTTCATTACATCACAATTCAGGGACACCCCCTAGCATTGGGGGGTTTAGCCTCTCATAATATTCAAAATAAAAACAACAATAAGATTAAAGAAAGACATTACAAATTGATCAGAGTAAATTGATTCTTCAATCGCTTCCGCTCATGAACAATCCCCTTCTCCCAATCTCCTTGATCGCCTCAAACTATCGTAAATTTCTCGTAAAGTAAAAAGTGTCTTCTCCCTTTCCCAACCTTGCCTAAGTAATTCCCAAAACAATTATAACAATGTGAAATTCCCAGAATACCCCTCAGAGCACTACACTCAGACAATATGAAAAGAATAAATAAAAATTCCTCTCCCAAGCTTGCTGACACGGGCCGTGTCAGCTGACACGGGCACCCGTGTCAGCCTTCTGTTTCTCTGCGCCAGCTCTTTTCCCCTCCAGGCCTGCTGACACGAGTCGTGTCAGCTGACACGGGCACCCGTGTCAGCCCTCTGACTCTTGCCCAAATTTGGTTTTTGCATGCGTGTTGCTCCAGACCTGCTGACACGGGTCGTGTCAGGCGACATGGGCACCCGTGTCAGCCCACTGTCTTCATTCCAATTTCATTCCGATTCTGGCGATTTTTCTCGATTTTTTACTCCGATTCTTCCTGAATGTTTATGTGAACCTAAAAACACTAAAGAACACAACCAAAAGGAGATATAAAACAAATTAACAATAACAAAATAGTAACTAAAACGAATTTCGAAATAACATATGAAAACCACTGATCAGGTCTCTATGTGAAGTCCAAAAGGAGACTATGATATTTTCCAAGTTTACTTGAATGAAGCCCAAGAGGAGGCTGAGACTGCCCAAGTCTCTTGAGAAGTGGTTGACTCTGGTTTGAGAGAGAGCTTTGTATGATGCCTAAAAGGAGGCTGTGGGTTGAAGATCAACCCTTTGGTGATAAGATGTTCTAGAAATTTTACTTTCTTGGGGATTGAAACTAGCAGAGATGACTAATTTATGTCCTATGCTTTTAAGAAGCCTTTGGGTCCTTGTACTAAACCCAAGAGGAGGCTGGGGGGAACTTCTAAGAAGCATGTGGATCCTTGTACTAAGCCTAAAAGGAGGATGGGGATACTTCTAAGAAGCCTGTGACTCCAAACTTAAGAAGAGTTCAAGAAAGGTTTCATCGGGAATAATGCCTTTCTTGGTTAAACAATTCCAAGGTTTGAAGAAATTCAAAAGAGGTTTCACAGGGAATTAATCCTCTATGGAGAAATGAGTTTCTTATATATATATATATATACAAATATGCACAATAATATATACAAATAAGTGTATTGACAGGTATATAAACAAATATGCATTAAGTTGAAAAGATGTGGGGACTTACACTCTTAAGAGGAGGCCCAAGTGTATTGTGATTGATTGTATTGACTTACAACTGTATGATTAGGGGGTTTTAGGAAATTGAGGAAAGTTTTGAGAAAACTTAAAGTTGAATTTGAATTAAAAGAAAGTTGTTTGAAAAGAAAAGAAAGTTTGGGGCTTACAACTCAAGGAGAGGCCCATGGAGTTTGTTTATTGTTTAAAACAAAGTTTTATGTACAAAATATTGGGGCTTATACTCAAGGAGAGGCCCAGATGACTTATTTGAAAACATTGATCGCACTGCGATACTGAAAGGCATTGTGGGACTTATACTATAGCAGAGGCCCAAAAATTGTTTTTGTACAAAGAGGGGTTGGGTCTTATACTATATTAGAGGCCCAAAAGTGTTTGTGAAGAAAGAATAATGGGGGTTATACTCAAGGAGAGGCCCAGATGATTTATTTGAAAAGGCGACAATCCCGCCGTGATTTTGAAAACCACAGGGGGACTTATACAATGACTGAGGCCCCAATTATTTGTTTACAAAATGGATGGGTCTTACACTCTACAAAGAGGCCCAAAATTTTATTTTTATACAAGAGTTGGGGCTTATAGCTCAAAGAGATGCCTGAATGAAAAACAGCGATCGCACCGTTTATTTTGAAAATCGCGTCGGGACTTATACAATAACTGAGACCCAAAATTTTATATTTACAAAGGGGATGGGTCTTACACTCTTCAAAAAGGCCCAAAAGTGTTTCAAATGAAGTTTTAAAAATCAAAATCAAGAAAAAACCCTAATTTTAATTAAAAATATAATTTTTCAAAGAAAATTAAATAATAAATGATATAAAATATCAAATGTATTAAAAAACAAGTTGTGAACTTTGAAAAATGTTTTGAAAAATCATGTTATGTTTATATAAAAATGTGAAATTCATTTGAATTTGAAAAATCAAGATGAAAATTTCATTAAAAATGTTTTAAAACAATTAAAATGAATTTCTTTACAAAAATTCAAGATATATTAAATAAAAAATGTAAATTTTAGTTTTTTTAGAATAAAATATTTTAATATTTTTGTGAATTTTTTAAAAAAAGAAACAATAAAAAATGATTAAAATTGAAGGAGAAATTAATTTTTGAAATCAATTAAAAAAATAATCAAAAAATAAAAAATTCAAATAATTTGAAAATGGCGCCAACGGTCACCTTCATCTTCCTCGTGCCCGCGCCATGGACAATTTGCAAAACCTCACATTTCTCTCTGATTACTCAATGATTTTGCACGATTTAAATACCAATCTCACTCGTTTTTGAACAAGGATTCCAATGGTACCAATTAATTGCATTTATATTAAGTGTGGAATGAGAAATCAAGTGATGAACACATGAACCCTAACTTCTGCAAGAACACTATGAAATCCTATATACGATAGCTACAAAGCAATTGACTGAGGGGAAACATGCTACATAAGTGCAGAAACATGTTTGTAACTTGAAAACACATTTATGATGCATGGATCATAGAGTTTGAGAGTTCAGGCTTACCTCTTGCAAGAAGAAATCGAATTGTGTGTTGGAGGTGTTACATATGTTGTTTGATGACTTGGATAGCTTCAATGGACCTTATGTAAGGTGTTTGGAAGCTTGGAATAGATTGGAAACACCTTAATCTTGTTGTGGCACCTCAACTGCAAGTTGGCTTGAGTGTGATTTGGAGGTTTGTGATTCTGAGGTTACAGATGTGTGAGGAGTTTTTGGACAGCTTACATATGATGTATATGAGGTGTCTACACCATTGGTTTTGATAGAATTTCTTCCTATTGAAAAATTCGATAGTTACTTGAAAAAGAAGCAAAATCTGTTTTTGAGAGTGAAATAAAGAAGTGCATGTGTTGTTATGCTTTGGTATACTCAAACTGATCAGAAAGGATCCCTATTTATAGTAGAGCAAGTTTGTTTTGGGAGCAATAGTGATTGGGCGCTGAATCACCCTATTATCCATTGAGTTTTGTCATGTAGCCAAAGTCTCCTCTAGCCATTGACTTAAGTCAATCTTGCAGGCTATGAGTCTTCTGTTGCAGGGATAAGGCTTGACTCCTTTTGTTATCAATGACTTAGTCCATGCCACCTCAATTCATCTCTTGAATGCCTTGAAACAAAATTGAAGTTTTGGAATTGCATCTTTAAAGATCACATGCCTAAGGGATAAGCTTCTTGACTTGTGAGGCCTTGTGATCAGATTCTTCATCATTCATGTTGATTTTGGACAGAAATGAAATGATGCAAGTGTCCAAAATTGGCTCAAGAAATCGTGGAATGCAAGTTATGAACCAATGTTGTCGTGTAGGCAGGGTGAAAAATGCCATTTTTGAAGGCTTATAACTTCTTGCTCAAGTTGAATCATGGGAGGCTCTTGTACTTTTTGGAAAGGCCCTATATCATACTTCAACTTTGATGTTTAACTTTGGTCTTGAATCATCTTGTATCATAATGGAAAATGGCCTCAAAGTTGGACAAATCATGAGACATATTCTGTCTCAAATTTATCTAAGTGTTGGAAAAGTCTCCATTTTCATTTTTTGTGATTTTGATCAATCCATAACTCAGAATCCATGAGGATTTGGAATATGTTGTAGTTGACAATCTTGAGGTATGTAATGAGAGCTTTCATTTGAGCTTTGGATGGAAGAAAAAGGTTACTTGTATCACAAGTTATGGTCTTGCAAATTTAGGTAAAAATAACTTTTTTTCATGACTTAGTGAAATTTCAAGTTTCTTAAGATTGCCCCTTTTGCAAGTAACCTCACTTTTCTTGACTTTTCTTGATGGATGATGATCCAAACCATAAGTTAACATTGTTTTTGACTCAAGGGAGCCATGTTTGTCAAAAAATTCCAAAAATCAAACTTGGTTTTGGGGCACAGTTGACTTTTTGTCAAATGAATTTCAAACTTTGTGATTTTCTATGAAATCAAGTCCTTGACCTAATTCTAACCTAATGGATGGATTTCATAGGTGTTTTAGAGTGTCTTGAATCATGTCCCAAGGCTTGAGATCATGTCTTGGTCAAAAGTCAAAGATATGGTTGACTTTTTCTCAGAAACCCTAGTTTGTGGTCCAGATGAATTTGCATCTCTATATTGCTCATGAACCAAGTTATTTGTGTCCATTTGAACTTGTAAGAGGATCAATATAATATATTTGAGGTCTTAAAAACATTTCTTTAGGGCTTGGCTCATGTATTGCTCCAAAAGTCAACTTAGGGGTGAATTAGGTCAATAAACCCTAATTCCTTATTTTTGATGAATGCGTCCCCTGAGCCTATTTTGAGCTTATGATTGGATCCATGAGGTCCCTTTGAGCTTCTTGAATCATATATTAAAGTATGGGCTCATGCCCATATGAAAATTTCCCTCTGGAGGCCTTGGTCGACCAAAACCCTAATTTGGTGACACTGATGATCTTGAGGCTTGATCAACTTGAGATGTTGCACTCTTGTGCTTGATTCTTGATAAGTGTGACCTCTTGATCCTTCATGGATGTTTGAGAGGTTTTACAAGTTGAGTATCATGTCCATTCTTGATTGATCCTTTGTTTGAGTACTCTGAGAGGGATCTAAACCCTAGTTCTTGATTGGAGTGAATGCTCAACAATCTCTGAGAGGATTGATGAGGCATGAAGGTACACCCATATTATGGTGATGATTTGCACAATGATGGGAAATCTTGTGGTCAAAATTTAGGGTGTGACAAAGTGGGAGGCGATAAGATGGATTTTATAATGACCACCATGTTGGAGGACCCATACATAGAGGTCTCATGTTATTTGGTTAAAGTAGCAAAACCTAGCACTAAAAAAATCACCCAAACCAGGAGAAAAGGATAACTCGGTAGAGAAAGATAAGAAGCTTGGAAATACAAGAGACTTGAAAAGGAGGAAGAAGATGGAATGAATGAGAAGATAAGTGAGAAGTACTTACCAACCCATAAGAGAAAGGATAAAGGGAACGACAAGTACGAAAAGTGGTTAGGAATGTGGGCATGGAGCTCGAAGAAGAAAAATGAACCACCCTGAGTGCTTGACATTCAGGGATCGTTGAGCTTAAATGATGTTAACTAAAGCGCTCTGTGAGAAGTAACCCGCATTTTTATCATTTAACTTGTTCTTGTGTTTTCATTTGTTTTTGTAGGATTAAGTAAAGGAGAAACTCATGAAAAAGGACCTTACAGGGAAATTTTTTCAAGAAAAACAAAGTGCAAACATAACCAAACAAAAATGGGGCAAAAAATAAGAAAAACAGGCCTCTATAGTAAAAATCGATGCCAACACGGCAAACTCGTGTCACCTGACATGACCCGTGTTGGCCTAACATGCCCCTGCCCTAAAACCCAACACGCCCATACAAAAAATTGAGGCTGACATTGTAACGCCCCAGTTTTAGTTAGTTTTATTTAATCGAGTCGATTTAATTATTTCTATTATTATATTATTTTATTTTTGACTTTTATTTGATAATATATTATTTTTCGTCGTGAGTATGTTTTATCGCGTTTTGGGAACGTTTGCGAGATATTTGAGTGTAGGGGTATTTTGGTCATTTCACTTTATTTTTTTCTTAAGTTAGTAAAAATAGAAATTGAAAGAGAGAAAAATAGAGAGAAAGAAAAAGAGAAGAAGGAAAAGGGAAAGAAAAGAGAAGAGAAAGGAGAAAAGAGAGAAAAACTTGGAAAGGAAGAAAATCAATCAACCGACTTTTCAAACACGATTAAATCGGGTAAGGGTGCGAAACTTGATTATCTTATACTTGTGTATGATTATGTATGTTTGTATTTGGTTGTTTTTGGATTGAAATGAGATGTAGAACAAAAACCTTAATATGTTGAAATTGTTAGAATTCGATTAAATTGTGTCGGAAATCATGTTTTCAGGTCCCTTATTGTTGATACATGTTAGATATATGTTGTTGTGCTATCTATTGGCAATTTTCTGGTGTTTAGGTGGAAATTGGAGTGGGTTTTGAATGAATTTCGCAGAAAAAATTCTGCAGAAAAATTCTGGGTTTCCTCTGCCGTTACGCGTACCAGGCATGTCCATACGCGTATTGGCTTGGGCAATACGCGCATGGGAGGTGCATTTGAGGGCAATACGCGTAACGAAAACCATTTTTCTCGGCCATCTTCTGAAATGCGTAATGGTACGCGTATGAGTTTGGGCAATACGCGTATGGCTCAGGGCAATACGCGTATGGCCAGCAAGGGTGCAAAATGTTGTTTTTTCGCTATTCCTTTTCTTTGTACGTCCGTAACTTGTGTTCCGATTATCCGTTTTGAACATTCTTGGTATCGTTGGAAAGCTAATAAAATGTACTTCTTGTTATAATGGTTTTGAGATTGTTGACCGATTTAATTATGTCAGAAATTTGGAATAGTGTCGTTTTGTCGACTTTTGTCGTTATAATTGTGTGTAATTGAGGTGTATCATGCAATGTGCTGTTGATATGGATATCGTATGACTTGTGTGCTGTTATGTGATGAAAATGCATGTGATGAGGTGTTGTGATGATGGTTAGTGGCCTAAGGGCAAGTAAATGCAATATGTTGTATTTTGTTATATATGTATAATTATGGATGTGTATATGTGTGCATTTGAATGTCATGAGTCATTGTATGCCAAGCATCATGATATGCATTCTTGTGATGTCGTGTGCCCTAGTGGGTGTGAGCGACGAATCGGTTCCAGAGGGAATCCGCTATAACATCGTGTGCCTTATACAAAGAGGTGTGAGTGATGATTATGGACGATCGTGTGCCTTATGCAAAGAGGTGTGAGCGATCGGGTCGTGTGCCTTATACAAAGATGTGTGAGCGATCCATAAACGCCGTGTAACTTATACAAAGAGGTGTGAGCGACGGGGAACATCGTTTGCCAGACGGGGAGTTACATTAAGTAACAAGCGATGGTTCCAATAGTTCTTGAGTGAACTAATGATGAGATTGACAGATGGATGGTACCGCATTTGCATAGAGTCGTTGTGTCGGTCTCTTTGCATTTGCATAAATCATGAATGGATTGATTTTGTGTGGAATTGTGAATGGAATTGTTGAGTTGATATATATATATATATATATATATATATATATATATATATATGTTGTTGATAAATGCATTGAGCTTGATTATATATGCCTTGGTGATGGATGTATGAGATATGCATTGTGTTGTTTTGTGTTTGAATTCTGGTATAAGTTGTGGTGAGAATATTTTACATGTGTATTTTTGGTATTATTATATAATTGTATGCAATTATATTATGATTGTGTTTCTCACCCTTCTGCTGTTTTGAATGCTCTATGAGGCATTGCAGATTAGATGCTGGAGGTCTTTTTGTGAAGCTTAGGTCTTCATTCTTTTGTCGATCGACTCTGATATGTAGCACCGGGTAGTCGGGGAGATCGTTGTGATTTATGTGTATATGTATATATATCTTTTGGATTGTATAAGTATGAATCTTTGAATGTCAGACAAACTTTTTATGTGATATATATATGAGATTCAGTTGCAGATTTCCCGCTTTTATTCTGTATTTGAATTGTGGGTAGTAGGAACTAAGTTCCTCTGTTAATTGCTGCCTGATTGTTGCATATATTTATGACCAGGTTTATTGTGTTTTGTCTCAATTGATGTGACGCCTTCGTCTATGCCATGAATGTTTAATTATACTCTGCTGAAATTTTTATCGCTTTATTTAATTAGGGGTATAGATTAGGGGTGTTACAGACATGACCAGCCTGTGTTCCCTGACACGGTCCGTGTTAGTGCTCAGGTTTTTCATAAAATTTCTCTCTTTTCTCCCCATGGACCCCACCATTCTAAAATTTGCCCAATCACACTCCAAAATAACATCTTACACGCCCCATTTATCATATTTTTTTTTTACTTTTCACCATTCATTATCAAAAATAATTATCTATTTTCATCTTCAATCTTTCTTCTCACCACTTGTCTATTTTGGGTTGTTCTATGACGAGTATGCTCATCATATAAACTCACCACTTGTCAATATTGGTTACCAACCCTTTTACCAATTCTCATGTAAAACTTGCATTCATCAATACACCTTACAACCATCCTTTTTCCATCATTCTTTTTTAGGTATACATTTTTTTATCCACCATAGCATATTCCTTTATAGCATCCCTAACTAACTCCTTGTTATTAAATATCATGCCTAATTGAAACTTATTTCCCTCACCAACCTTTTAGGTAGGGAATCTCTCATACTCTTCATCATCTTCACTCTCAAGCGGTGTATGCAGTTGGTCAAAATTTTCACCATTATCATGGTGAAAGTCATCGTCACTTAGTTTAGTTGTTTTAGTTGGTATTACTGTTGTCCAATCCAACTCGAGCTCACTATCCTCATTATCCACTCCAACTTCATTGTCCACTTTAGCTTCATTGTCCATATCAGATTCATTATCCACTTTAGCTTCATTATCCACTTCAGCTTCATTGTCCATATCAACTTCAACTTCGTTGTCCATTTCCACTTCATTATCCACTTCCACTTCATTATCCACTTCAGCTTCATCATCCACTTCCACTTCATTATCCACTTCAGCTTCATTATCAACAACCTTCTCACCAATATAATGAACTTCATCATCATCAGAAATTATGTCATGCCCTATTTCTTCCTTATCTACAATGTCAGGTTCACTAATGTTATGCTCAACATACAAATATATTACCTCACAACCATTAACATCTTTAATAAGTTGCAACACATCATTATCACAGTTAAGTGTTCGAAGGCCACGACTAAAGCTAAACCGAGGCTTTCAATACCAAATACACTTAATGTCTCCATATCCCTCTTTTTTAATTAATTCCAACAATTCAAAATAAGACATGTAGTTAACATCGCATTTCCAACTCATATCTGAAATAAATCCAATAACATACAATTTCACGAGGGTGTCAACAAGTCTACCTCCATGATGAGTTATAAACCTAATTTTTTGAGACTTAAATAGTCTGGAATAGATAATTAATACGAGTCAAAATGAGAGAGGGGCCACAAGAAATACTTTACAAACCCTAAAACACAATGGGACCACAAGCCTTAAACGACAAAGGAACACAAACCCTAAAACACAATGGGACCACCATGTACAAAAAGAAATGCAGACAATGATGTTTTGATAACACGAATTTATATCATATTTTTACTCCGATTTATGTTAGTTTCTTATTCCATTTTTCGTCTAATATCCGATTTTCTCGAGATTATTTAAGTGTTTTGCAGGTAATCCCATTTTCCAAGTCAAAGTATGCTAAGTGTGGAAAAGAACCAAAACATGCAAGAAAAGAGCAGAAAAGTGAAGCAAAATAGCAGAATTCAAAAACTACTGCTGTGACAATCGTCACAGTCCACCACGACCGTGGTAGTCGCGAAATCCACCACGACCGTGGCAGTCGCGAAATCCACCATGACCGTCACAATCCATTACGATCGTCATGCGTCCATAATATGTTTAATCTGTTAACAGAGACGTGGTTGCGAGTTTTCAGAGGAGCAGTTTCACACGACCTTATTTTCTCCGAACAAATCTAGGTTCCAAAGCCACTTAACTGCCAAGAGGAGATGCCTACTTTTTCTCCAACCACTACATCAGCTGAGGCTATAAATACATGTGATTACGAAGAACGAAGGGTGGTCTATTTTCTGCATTCTGAAGTTCCGTTTTACTGCCAAATTATTTCCAGAATTCGTTTTGTTTTGTTTACGTTTACCTTTCCTTGTCACCCATTATCGAACAAAGTAATAGTCTCTCACATTGAGGAACTATTACACTTTAGATTTAGATTGTTTCATTGCCTTCATCATTTGCTATTTTATTTTATCCAAGCAAGAACCTACCAATCTGTGGAGGGATTGCTGCTACTGCATTTACCAGGTTTCAATTATTAAATTTATAGTATCGTTTATTTCCTTTTAATTATGTCTTTGATTAATTGTTTTTCCGCTTTTATGTTTAAGTTCGTAATTATGTCAAGCTAAACTGATTTTATCGGTATTTAATGAAGTAACCAAATGGATTAAATAACTCTAAGATAAAATCAATAATTAACTCTTCTTCTGGCTTCGATTTCTTAATTTTAAACCCAACTTTTATTACGAGAGTAAAAAGGTAACAAAGGTTAAGGTCAAGACCACGGGAGTGTGAGGCTTTACCCGGATAGCTGAAATCGGGCATTAGTTTTGAAAACAACGGAAGCGCTTTAAAGTTAATTAGGTCTTATTAGTTTTCAAACAGTATTTTTAACCTCATATGGGCTAGCGAGAGCAGACATATTGACTTAAGAGTATAGTTCGAAGCAATAACCACGGGAGTGTGAGGTGAGGGCTTTTAAACTGGTTTTTCCTACAGATGCATAGGGTGATAAATCTTTATACGCTTAGGTTTAATTAATTCCACGTAGGTTTACCGAATTATATACCAATATCTTATTCATAACGAGTATTCCTGAATTTTAATTTCTCTTTAATTTCCCGTTTGAACTTAAAAACCAATTCTGATTAGCCTTAGATAAACATAGTAACGATAGATAACGGTGCGCTTTATTTCTAGTCTCTGTGGGATCAATAATCTTTTAAAACTACGCGGTACGACTGTATACTTGCAGTTAGATTTATTTAGGCACACTAAATAGAGCGATCAAGTTTTTGGCGCCGTTGTCGGGGACTAATTAAGTCGACATCGTAATTCCTTTGTTAAGTCGTATAGACTAAGGCAAAAACCAAAATTCCCTTTCTGTCAATTGTATGGCAAGTACTCGCTTTTCTGGCGAAGACCTCATACGACCGACAGACGAACCTGAACGTCTTCTTACCGTAAAAAGACGTATCCAAGAATACTGCTTAGCTCACGAAATCCCTTTTCCTTTATCAGAACCTGAATCTCAATCAGATCCTGAACTTGAATCCGAATCAGATTCCGAATCAGAAACAGACATGGCTGACTTACCACAAAACCGACCTCTTAAGTATTATGCTGCCGCATCTCAACAAGAACCTCACAACAACATTGTCGCTCCAGCTATCAACCGAAACGATTTCGAGTTAAAACCCTATGTGTTATCTGCCGTGCAACAAAATCAATTTTCTGGAAATCCAACAGAAGATCCGAACGAACATCTGACCAAGTTTGTGCAGTACGCATACACAGTGAAAGCAAATGGTGTAACCGCAGACGCCATAAGACTACGTCTTTTTCCTTTCTCATTGAGAGATAGAGCTTGGGCTTGGTTCAATCCTTGCCATCCAACTCTATTGCTTCTTGGGAGGATTTAAAGAAGGTCTTTCTGGCACGATATTTTCCACCAAGCAAAATAACTATGCTGAGAGCCCAAATCAACAGCTTCAGACAAAAAGACAACGAGTCTTTATATGATGCTTGGGAAAGATACAAAGATATGAGGAGGATATGCCCGCATCATGGTCTTGAGGATTGGTTAATTATCCACACGTTTTACAATGGTCTCTTGTACAATACAAGATTGACAATAGATGCCGCCGCAGGTGGTACACTGATGGATAAACCCTATGATGAAGCCCAACAACTCATCGAGAGTATGGCTCAGAATCACTACCAATGGGGAGGTGAAAGAACTCAAGTGGAGAAATCCCAACCAAAAGGAGGAATGTACGAAGTTTCTAGCCTAGATCATGTCCGTGCTAAGGTAGATGCAATAGCTCAAAAGATAGACAACTTGACCATAACACCCACAGCCACCGTGGCTGCTGTAGCGCCAAACTGCAAATTATGTGGAACAGCTGGACTCGCTGCCCCTGAATGCCAAGTTTTAGCAGGAGCCTCTACAGATCAAGTGAATTATGCTCAAGCAAACCCTTATGCAAATACCTACAATCCTGGTTTGAAGAATCACCCAAACTTCTCTTACAAAAACAACAATGCACTGTATGCACCTGGTCAAGCACCTGCTGCACCACCAGGTTACCAAAAGGATGCAACAGCTGCTCCAAAGGTTCCTAGGAAGTCTAACCTTGAACTGATGATAGAAAACTTCATAGCTACCCAGACTCAGACAAACAAAGAGTTCCTGAATCAAAACGTACACACTAGTGAATAGATTAAGCAGTTAGCAAACAAAGTAGACGTTTTGGCCACTCAATACAAAATGCTTGAAACACAAATTTCCCAAGTGGCTCAACAACAAGCACCTACTGCTGCTCCAGCTGGAACATTTCCTGGACAGCCACAACCTAATCCTAAAGGACATACAAATGCTGTTATACTGAGAAGTGGAAAAGAATTAGATGAGCCCATTGATCCAAGACTTCAAAATCCAGCCATGTACCAAAAGTCCGTTAATAACACAACAACTGAGAAGGAGAATGAACCCAAGGAAAAGGAAGATAATGACCAAGAGGCCGTAAACAAAGAAAAACCTTATGTGCCTCCACCACCTTATAAACCACCTATTCCGTATCCTCAAAGATTGACAAATTCCAAAACTGCAGGGCAATTTAAGAAATTTGTTGAACTTCTGAAACAATTAAACATCACGATACCTTTTACAGAAGCTATCACTCAGATGCCCTCGTATGCTAAGTTCCTAAAAGAAATCTTATCCAATAAGAAAAAGATTGAGGAAAACGAAACAGTTACACTTACTGCTGAGTGTAGCGCAATAATTCAAAACAACATGC
This sequence comes from Lathyrus tuberosus, assembly GCA_022829125.1. Classification (NCBI taxonomy): domain Eukaryota; kingdom Viridiplantae; phylum Streptophyta; class Magnoliopsida; order Fabales; family Fabaceae; genus Lathyrus; species Lathyrus tuberosus. The sequence goes on along the minus strand of JALAZF010000203.1, from coordinate 3,291,751 downwards.
CTTCTAAGCTGAAAGACCCAGGTAGTTTCTCCATACCTTGTGTAATTGGGAAGTTCGTCATAGACAAAGCTCTATGCGACTTAGGAGCCAGTATTAGTGTTATGCCTTTGTCCATATGCAACAAGCTTGATCTGGGAGAATTAAGACCAACTAAGATGTATGTTCAACTAGCTACCGCTCTATTATATACCCAGTTGGTATACTAGAAAATGTTCCAGTTCGTATAGGACAATTCTATATCCCTACCGATTTCATAATCATGGATATTACAGAAGACTCTACTACTCCTATCATATTAGTAAGACCATTCTTAGCTACTGCTGGAGCAATTATAGATGTAAAGAGAGGCAGGCTAACTTTTGAAGTTGGTGAAGAGAAGGTTGAATTTATTTTGACACAATTCTTACAAGCTCCAACTATAGACGACACATGTTATTTGCTAGATGTCATAGATGAGTGCGTAACAGAAATAGAGATGGAACCGACCACATATTCAGATATTCTAAAAATTCCAATACCTCCGATTTTTGAAGATGATAACTGGCGTGAACCTTATCAAGACGATAGCCTAAGCGAATGCTTAGCACTTACACCAGATCATCTACCTTGCTCGAAGAAATCAGCCCTAGAACTGAAAACATTACCCAAAAATTTAAGGTATGAATTCCTAGACGAAGCTCTCGAACGACCTGTAATAGTCAATGCAGACTTAGGACAAACCGAAACCAAGAAACTATTAGATGTCTTAAGAAAATACCCAACTGCGTTAGGCTATAACATCACTGACCTTAAAGGAATAAGTCCTTCTATTTGTATGCATCGCATTATGCTGGAGGAAGACTGCAAATCCTCTAGGGAACATCAGAGAAGGATTAACCCGATCTTGAGTACTGTAGTCAAAGATGAAGTGAAAAAACTTTTAGAAGCAGGAATTATATACCCGATATCAGACAGTAAATGGGTTAGCCCAGTACATGTCGTTCCAAAGAAGGGAGGTGTTACAGTTGTTAAGAACGAAAAAGGCGAATCTATAACAAAAAGGGTTGTAACTGGAAGTAGAATGTGCATCGATTATAGAAAGTTAAATAAAGCCACTCGTAAAGACCATTTCCCATTGCCTTTTATTGACCAAATGTTAGAACGATTGGCTAAACACTCATACTTCTGCTATTTAGACGGTTATTCAGAATTCTTTCAAATTCCTATTCATCCTGATGACCAAGAAAAGACGATCTTCACATGTCCCTATGGAACATTTGCCTATCAACGAATGCCGTTTGGACTATGTAACACACCTGCCACATTCCAAAGATGCATGATGTCAATCTTTGCTGATTTTATAGATGACATTATGGAAGTATTTATGGATGACTTTTCTGTTTGTGGGCAGAGCTTTGAAGGATGTCTATCGAACCTAGAAATGGTACTGGAAAGATGCGTAAAAGTTAATCTCGTATTAAACTGGGAGAAATGCCATTTTATGGTAAATCAAGGAATCGTACTTGGACACGTTGTGTCCGATAGAGGAATTGAAGTTGATAAAGCTAAGATAGAAATTATAAAAAATCTTCAACCTCCGAAAATCGTACGAGAAATACGAAGTTTCTTAGGACACGCCGGTTTCTACCGATGATTCATAAAGGATTTCTCGAAGATTACTAAACCTCTTACCGGTCTATTAATGAAAGACGCTGAATTTATCTTTGATGAGAAATGTCTGAAAGCATTTGAACAGCTGAAAACAACTCTTATTACCGCACCTATCATGCAACCACCAGATTGGAGATTACCTTTCGAAATCATGTGTGACGCAAGTGATTATGCTGTAGGTGCAGTTTTAAGACAGAGGAGGGATAGAAAACTTCATGTCATTTACTATGCAAGTAGAACCTTAGATTCTGCTCAAATGAACTACGCTACCACAGAAAAAGAACTTTTAGCCGTGGTTTTCGCCCTTGACAAATTCCATTCCTACCTAGTGGGAGCTAAGATCATCATTTATACAGACCACGCGGCCATTAGATATTTACTTAACAAAAAGGATGCAAAACCTAGACTGCTAAGGTGGATCCTACTTTTACAAGAATTCGATTTAGAGATAAAAGATAAGAAAGGAACTGAAAACGTAGTAGCAGACCACTTATCCCGATTAGAGGGCATTAAACCAGAGCCAGTACCCATTAATGAGGATTTCCCATATGAACGACTCATAGCCCAACTAGAAAGTGATATGTCTACTCTATAGTTGAGTGACCCAAAAATGGAAGAAGTCGTGGAAGAAATTAACATACACACAACCCTGCCATGGTAGGCTGACATAGTCAACTACTTAGTAGCTGGAGTACTTCCACCAGACTTATCTTATCAACAAAAGAAAAAAAATTTCATGATCTAAAACATTATTATTGGGATGAACCTTTGCTGTTTAAGAGAGGAGCCGACGGTATCTTCCGTCGTTGCGTCCCAGAAGAAGAAATAGAAAACATCATCTCTCAATGTCATTCTGCTCCTTATGGAGGACATGCTAGTACCTCAAAGACATGTGCTAAGATCTTGCAATCCGGCCTATTCTGGCCCAACCTTTGGAAGGGTGTCCACATTGCAATACTAAACTGCGACCGGTGCCAACGCACTGGTAACATATCAAAACGCAATGAGATGCCTCAAAAGGGTATATTAGAAGTAGAAGTCTTTGATGTATGGGGGATTGATTTTATGGGACCTTTCCCATCATCCTTTGGAAATAAATATATACTCGTAGCTGTCGATTATGTTTCAAAATGGATTGAGGCAATAGCTTCTCCTACAAATGACGCACGAGTTGTCATAAAGCTTTTCAAAAACACAATCTTTCCCAGATTTGGTGTGCTGAGACTTGTCATAAGTGACGGTGGCTCTCATTTCATATCAAAAATATTTGACAAATTACTATCGAAGTATGGAGTAAGACACCGCGTAGCAACACCATAACATCCGCAAACAAGTGGACAGGTTGAGGTCTCGAATAGAGAAATAAAACAAATTCTAGAAAAGACCGTAGCCACCGCTAGGAAAGATTGGTCATCAAAACTTAACGAAGCTTTATGGGCATATAGGACGGCCTACAAAACACCAATCGGAACTACACCTTTCAAACTGGTCTATGATAAATGTTGCCATCTACCAGTAGAATTAAAACATAAAGCCTATTAGGCTATTAAAACATTGAACTTAAGGTATGATTCCTCAGGTGAAAAATGTATCCTAGATCTGCATGAACTATAAGAGTTAAGATTAGACGCTTACGAAAATGCTAAAATATATAAAGAACGAACTAAAAGATGGCACGATAAGCGCTTATCTAGAAAAGAATTTAGTGTGGGAGACGTTGTACTCCTATTTAACTTAAGATTAAAACTCTTTCCTGGGAAATTAAGGTCTAGATGGTCCGGTCCTTTTGAGATTACAAAAATTCTACAAAGTGGAGCGATAGAAATAAAGGGGAGGAATAGTAATTCATTTTTAGTTAATGGACAACGTCTAAAACACTATCACAGTATTGAAAATAGAGATTATTTGAACAACCTAAGACTTTTAAAGTTGCCCACCGAACCCCCTAACTAAGCATCTAATTGAATTCGTCAGGCTTTCAACGTTAAAAACAACGCTTAATGGGAGGCAACCCATGATTTTTGTTTTTCTTACTTTATATTTGTTATCTCTTTACGTTTCCTATGTTTTATTTTTATTTTTGCAAATTTTTAGTTTCATTTATACCATTTTAAATTTGATTTGAAAATGTTGTGCTGATCTTAAAATTGGAAAACTACAGGATTATAAAGTCTCTCTACTCTTTCTGTTCTCCTCTTCTGCTTACATTTTTTACAAAAAGTACTAATTAATGGCAAACGAGGATAACTTGTTAGTAGAATTCAAAGATGGAGCACAGTGGCATCGCTATGAGGCTTTGTCTCTTAGACCTTTTACCTTGACAAAATTTGCCCACAGACCCACTATGACCGTCTTAGGTGTAGGTGAGAGCGTAGACTTTCTGTTTAACCAAATAGGTTGGGAGGGTTTTGCCAACAAGAAACATAAATGCTACCATAGGTAGACTTTAGAATTCCTGAGCTCTTTAAGCTATAACCCTCACTGTGGAAAAGGTTTAACCAGGGGAAGAATTACCTTTAGACTATTTGGATACAGCTGCCAGTTCACCATAAAGGAACTGTCGGATCTTTTAGGATTTCCTGAAGGACCTAATGTTTTCTCTGTGGTTCAAGAGGACTTAGTGTTGGTTGGAGAGCTGAGTGATTTTTGGGGTAGAATTTCTGGGAAACCTGATTTTGAAATGGACCTTATGCTTTCAACAGAAATACATAACCCCGCTTTCCGTTACTTTCATATGATCCTGTCCTATACTTTATTTGGTAAACCTGAGAATGATAACACTGTTTCGAGGGATGAGCTTTTCATTATGTTTTGTGCTTCTCAGTCTAGAGAGGTTAATGGACTCACTTTTATGTTGAATAACTTTTGCAAACTCATTAATAATGATAACAGTCCAATTCTGATAGGTAGCCTAGTTACAAAAATAACCGATGCTATGGGATTCAGAACCCGACTTTCTAAGATTAACCCCTTTGGAGAATTTAGACCCATGAATATCACTTTTTGTTTCAATAGGGCTATGATTAGGAACCAAGGTCTGAACCATTTTCAGCTTTTGATTAACAATGTTGTCGTACCATACTTTACACTTCCAAATCATGAACGCACAAGTGTGCACAATCAACATAATTGGCTATATGACCTTGATGAACCCGTGCCTGAACCGGAAGAAACCTTTCCTGAACCTGAGATCGACCCAAAAACACCCCCTCATTATCATGATCTTGATTATATGGAATACCAAGAAGACATTGACATTCCTAAAGTTGATGCCACTAACTATGCTTCTAATCTGAATTCTATTCTAAAGACTATGGATGAGTATCATAAAGAAATCACTTCAGTAAAGGATGAGCTAAACACTATACGACAAAACATTGTTGGACTCATGGATTTGACCGTTGAACAATTTGATCATTTAAATCAAGCCATCACATCTTTGAAGAAACGCCTTGGCTAGATTTATGAAGCACCTTATTTTCAAGATTTTTATGCATTTACTTTAGAACAATTTTACATTATTTCAGTTTTCATTTTTTATGTCGGGAATAATTTGATCTTCATACAGTTTTGATACATTGCCAGTATTTTACTAGCACCTCTTTGGTTTTAAAGGATAATTTCATTTGCTGTTAATGTTGACTCTTTATGATTTCAATTTCATTCATGTTCATACTTTTAATTCTGTTTTAATTTATGTTGTCATGTTACTTATCTCTGTGTATGCAATATAATGTTGTTTCTATATGCTTACAATTGTCTGTTACTAAAATATTATGTTTGGAATTGTTTATGTCATAAACTATTTCACCACCCAGAAATTGTGAGCGTCACGATCGTGACGACCCCGTGACGACCGTCACACGGGTTTGGGACACGTTCTGTGTTAAAACAGAACTGTACCCTTCGTCTCCCTCTTCTTTCCCTCATTCAAAACACGGTCGTCCCACTTTCTTTTTCAATTCCATAACCGTCCCACCATTACCATTTGACCCCAATTCAACATTTTCCTTTACTATTCGTCTTCCCCATTCACTATATATTCATACCGTGTACCATTTCTTTTCACAAACCCTCATTCTCCATAACCCATTTTCTTCCCTAATTTCTCTGTAACCCACCAATGGCATGACAAATTCCTGACCTATCAACATTGAACTTCAGAGATGGAGAGGCAGGAGAGCGTCAAAGGGCAAGGTACATCGATTACTACCAACGTTCCGTACAACCAACTCGCTACGTAGACGTTGCATGTCTAGAAGAACTCGGAATACTTGAGGGAGTCAAATGGATGCTACAAAATGCTGGTCTATGGCAGCTCTGCACTCAAAGCCGGCCTACTTACGAAGCCCTAACGCTCGAATTTCTCAGTTCATTCACTTACATTACTCCTACAGGGGAGACGAATCAGCTAACCAGTATCGCTAAATTCCGCATGTTTGGTACTGAGTATAAAATCGGCCAAGGGCAACTTGTCGGAATGCTTGGTTTCCACCATGGTGAGAGTGTCCACCGCCGAGTACCACAGGAAACTTTCTTTCAACCAGCATTTCAATTATGGAATCAGTTGACAGTAACAACAGTTGACAGCTGGGATAGCCTTAACGCAACATATATCCACAACCCAGCCGTCAGATATGTTCACCGCACATTAAGAAGCACTATTTTTGCACGAGATAGCAACCACAAGGTAAACTCTAAGGAGCTTTTCTTCCTCTATTGTATGTTTCACCCAGAGCCGATCAACGCCGCACCATTTTTGCTCGCACACATCCAGGCTAACTGTGCTAGAGGTTCTAAACCTTTCTATTTTGGAGGGATTGTCACCTCTATTGCTCTAAGTTTGAATTTGGAAAACGAGCTTACCAGATTACCCTCCATGCCTCCGGTGTTCCTTGACATAGACTATTGCCTAAACTCTCAGCTCATCAAGTTACGACGAGATGGGAAATACCATCCTATGGTCCGCGCCAAAACCGTAAGAAGTATCATTATGCCTTGCAGGAGCCGCATTGACCCTCAGAATATGGCCAATTGGCTCTTCGATCTGAATGCTCCTGAGCAAAATGCACCTGCCCATGATGATCAAGAACAGGGACCTGTTGATGAGATGGAGCAAGAGATGGATAACGCCCCAGAAAACCAACCACTGCCTGCCAATAATGCTCCCTCGACCTCCAGACGTCGTCGCCGCCCCGACCAAGACCTCGTTACTAATGAAGAAATCTTGAGGGCTATATGGAAACAAAACCAGCAACAGAATGAAATGATGACTCTTATGCGTCAAATCCAGCAAGGGCAAGTTGACCAAGGTCAAAGGCTTGACGGTGTCATCGATGAGATGGGTGCATTGACACTGCGAGTGCTGAACCTACATGAGTACATCCATCACGTGGGCATTCCTGATCATGTAGCGCAGCATGGAAGAGGACGCTCCAGAGCCAGAGGACGTGGAGCTCCCTGATTTTATTTTGTTTTTCTTTTTAGTTTTTCTTCTTAGTCCCCTTTATATCGCAACATTGAGGACAATGTCCGATATAGTGTGGGAGAGTTAGTTTATTTCTGTTTTATTTCCCTTTCTTGTACTTTCTTTGTCCTTATCAAAGTTAATATATGAGTATTTTCGTTCAGTATTCCGATTTCCCCATTTTATTCTGCCATAACGAAATTTTTTTTTACGATTAATGCACACCGTGACATACCAAGCTTTAAACTATGTTAGGAAGTTGGGAAAGTGCTAACATGATCGATACCGTCTTGACACCTGAGACCTCTTGCGTATACGATATCAGTTTCGATACTTATTATATGATACCTTGAGTTTAGTCCTAAAGTAACCCCTAGTAGTTTATATCAGCAGTCAGCACCATCTAAATCACAAACCACGTGGGGAGCCGATGAATATAAGTGTTTGATGCCCAATCATGAAAAGAAAAACATCTTTCTTATCTATATGCCGAGAAAAATAGAATATGCAACAACTCTCACAGTTGTGAAAATTTACAAGAAAAGAAAGAAAATCCGTTGTCGATTGGTTCAGAGGTACTTGATTCTGAACTTGGCAGGGCGAACTACTGTTTGATCCCCCGCAATCTACGAATGGGATGTATAAAGGGTTACCACACTTGTGTATCAGGCCCCGTGAGAAAAAGGGATCAAAGTCACTAACCGGTTGCTCCACTACGTGCGTGAATAAGGCAAAAGGCTTAATGTGATTGCATTGGAATGAAGCCGGGTGAAATAGACACGAAAACTTTTGGTTGAACTATAATAGAATGATTAAAACTGGATTGTACAAAAGAGAGGTCTATGACAAGCTTGTTGCTTTGTGTCATTATTGTATCCTTAGTGTTTTACACTAGTACCTGTCTTACTAACAAGAAACTCTTTTTCAAATCCATTGGTATACCAGGTATGTGCATTTGATGAAGTTTGTCCGATTTAACAGTTTGATTGCTTGAGGACAAGCAAAGATTTTAGTGTGGGAGAGTTTGATAACACGAATTTATATCATATTTTTACTTCGATTTATGTTAGTTTCTTATTCCATTTTTCGTCTAATATCTGATTTTCTCGAGATTATTTAAGTGTTTTTGCAGGTAACCCCATTTTCCAAGTCAAAGTATGCTAAGTGTGGAAAAGAACCAAAACATGCAAGAAAAGAGCAGAAAAGTGAAGCAAAACAGTAGAATTCAAAAACTGCTGCTGTGACGATCGTCACAGTCCACCACGACCGTGGAAGTCGCGAAATCCACCACGACCGTCACAATCCATTACGATCGTCATGCGCCCGAAATGTGTTTAATCCGTTAACAGAGACGTGGTTGCGAGTTTCCAGAGGAGCAGTTTCACACGACCTTATTTTCTCCGAACAAATCTAGGTTCCAAAGCCACTTAACTGCCAAGAGAAGATGCCTACTTTTTCTCCAACCACTACATCAACTGAGGCTATAAATACATGTGATTACGAAGAATGAAGGGTGGCCTATTTTCTGCATTCTGAAGTACTGTTTTGCTGCCAAATTATTTCCAGAATTCGTTTTGTTTTGTTTACGTTTACCTTTCCTTGTCACCCATTACCGAACAAAGTAATAGTCTCTCACATTGAGGAACTATTACACTTTAGATTTAGATTGTTTCATTGCCTTCATCATTTGCTATTTTATTTTATCCAAGCAAGAACCTACCAATCTGTGGAGGGATTGCTGCTACTGCATTTACCAGGTTTCCATTATTAAATTTATAGTATCGTTTATTTCCTTTTAATTATGTCTTTGATTAATTGTTTTTCCGCTTTTATGTTTAAGTTCGTAATTATGTCAAGCTAAACCGATTTTATCGGTATGTAATGAAGTAACCAAATGGATTAAATAACTCTAAGATAAAATCAATAATTAAATCTTCTTCTGGCTTCGATTTCTTAATTTTAAACCCAACTTTTATTACGAGAGTAAAAAAGTAACAAAGGTTAAGGTCAAGACCACGGGAGTGTGAGGCTTTACCCGGATAGCTGAAATCGGGCATTAGTTTTGAAAACAGCGGAAGCGCTTTAAAGTTAATTAGGTCTTATTAGTTTTCAAACAATATTTTTAACCTCCTATGGGCTAGCGAGAGCAGACATATTGACTTAAGAGTATAGTCCGAAGCAATAACCACGGGAGTGTGAGGTGAGGGCTTTTAAACTGGTTTTTCCTACAGATGCATAGGGTGATAAATTTTTATACGCTTAGGTTTAATTAATTCCACGTAGGTTTACCGAATTATATACCGATATCTTATTCATAACTAGTATTCCCGAATTTTAATTTCTCTTTAATTTCCCGTTTGAACTTAAAAACCAATTCTGATTAGCCTTAGATAAACATAGTAACGATAGATAACAGTGCGTTCGATTTCTAGTCTCTGTGGGACCGATAATCTTTTAAAACTACGCAATACGACTGTATACTTGTAGTTAGATTTATTTAGGCACACTAAATAGAGCGATCACGTTTCTATCATGGGGGACAAAAATATACACACCAGAGACAAAACTTCACCTCTTCATTTCTTTTCCCTGTTTCTAGAGGAATTTTTTCATAGCTTTTATTGAATCTTGATGAAGTGTGGTGAAAAAGAACATTTAGGGTTGTTGTTTTCTGGGTTGGGGGCGAATTAGAATTAGGGTTCTTAAAAAATAGGGGAAACACATTATGTTTCTGGGCTAGGGTTTTTCAGAAATTAGGGGAAACACTTTTCTAGGGTTCTTCAAAAGGGAGAGGATGATTTTATAACTAAACACAGTTGAATAATTATTATTGTTTAATTTTAATTATTTTCTAAATTGTATAATATATATCAAGTATAAAATGGTTTTAAATGACCTGACATTTCTTTTTCAACATAGGTCAACATTTCATTTGCCACCTCATAGCTGAACATGCCACGTAACAAAATCTGAACATGGGACAAAAAAAATCCCAAGAATATTCATAACAAGGACTAAAAACCTGTTTTTTTAAGGGAGATTAAAAGTTTAGAAAAATAAAAGAAGGGGGACTAAAACTTCATTTAAGCCTATTATTTTAATAACCTCATTTGTTATGCTCTAAATGCAATTGAGGAATTACAATACTCAAAATCGAAGAAATTCGGGAGGAATTTAGAGAAAATAAATCCAAAAATGGTTAAAGGTCATGAATAATAAAATGAATTCATTAGAAAAGAACCATACTTGGAAACTTGTGGTTCTACCTAAAAACTAAAGGGTATTTGGATGTGAGTGAATATTTAACAATAAGGAAGGTATTCTGAGAATTGAAGAACTAAGGTACAAGCAAGACTTGTGGTAGAGTTTTATTCCGGTAGAGGGAATTGATTACAAAGAATTTTCTCACTAGTGGTCAAACATTATTCCATACTTGTTCTTATGAATATCGTGAATTATTGCAATCTTTAGTTACAGAAAATGGATGTGAAAACCATTTGTATACATAAAGAGTTTGAACATGTAATCTACATGAAACAATCAGAGATTTTTTTTGTAAAGTACAAGTTTAGGGTGTGTATTTTGGAGAAATATTTGTATGGGATGAAACAAATCTTTGGGAAATGGTATCATCAATTTGATGATTTTATTTTAAAGGACAATTTAGTAAGAAACATGCATGACAGATGTGGTTACATATTGAAGAGGGTTGAGAAATTCATTTTTAACCTACTTCTATATGCGTGTGATATATTTATGGATAGGTATAACAATTATGAATTCAAAATGTTCAAGAAGAAGCTAAATAGTGAATTTGAGACGAAAGATCTTGGTGTTACTAAGAAGATTATTAAAATGGATATTACGAGAAACCATTAAAAGGTGCATTATTTTTATCTCACCATATTTAGGAATGAGTTATGTTGGTATTGTTAGTACTGGTTTGGTTCGTTATACATAACTTTTGGTCATGCAATGTCCTAGACTAGATAAAGAGAAGAAAAATATAGAGTTTGGAAGTATCTTGTATGGAATGATTTGTAGTAGGTTAGACATAACATAAGAAATTAGCATAGTAAGTTAGTTTATGCCAAATTAGGGTCACATGCATTGAACTTTTTTGAAGTGTAACTTGATATATTTTAATGGATCAGTGAAAAGAAGTTTAAAATACTCAAGAATAGCTCAAGAGGAAGGAGATGTGTAGATGCAGATTATTGGAAATGTGAACATTAGAAAATCAATATCGGGTTTTGTATTTACATTATTTGTAAAAATTATAAGTTTGAAAGGGAATAAAAAAAAATCCTTTGTGGAATTATCTACAACTCAAGTGGAGTACATTGAACTTGTTGAATTGGGTAAAAAATTTCATTTGGTTGAAGGGTATTGATTGTCAACTAGAATTTTCATATCTAAAAAATGGAGAATAGATATAATGATTCCCCGGGCGTCCATCCATTTGAAGATGGTAGAAGTTTCTAGTTATCGTTCTCCACTATTTGGGGCCTCCACATCAGAACAATACAACATTCCCTCATCCTAACCCGAGGTGGAACTACTTTACCAATATCATTCTTCCTGACACCGCAAAGACAACCATACCCATCGACCATAACTAGACATGGTTGCAGAAACCCACCCTTCCACCACCAATCAAATGAATATCACAAAATATTATACCTAAATAACTACTACACTAGAATAAAACAAATACAAACAAAAACACAACAAACTAAACCCCTTTTTCAAACGACCAGGGTCAAATAACTACTCAGTATAACTAAAAACGCCAGCATTGGTGGTGGAAAACCATCCAATCACCCATTTCTCCCATAAAATGTGTATTGGGATAACTTTATTAGGCCCTAAAGAAAGGGTAATCTTAGAAGAAGAAGGAAAATCCAAACTCACTAGCGAGGGCACGAGCTTCACGGTGTGGTCGTAGCCCACCCATATTCGATGATAGGTTGCCTCGCCTATTGGGTTCGGGCTATCCGAAGTAGTCCTCACTTGACCAGTAAAAATGGGTGATGACGTGTTTGCATATGTAACTAATTGAGGAAAGGTTCCATGAGTGAAACGACTTCCCCGCGATTCCAGGGAGACCATGTCTCCTCTTGGCTATGTCCTTTGGTTGTGGAGCTAGGGTAAACCACTCTCTTGCTCTCCAGCCCAGGCCCAATGAGCCTCTTCATTTACCTCATTTCCAGAATGATAGGGATCTTTAATTTCTACCCAGAAAACTATACTTTGAGCTTCTCATCTCTCTGCGTGAGCTAGCCCTAACCACTTCCAAAATACCCTTAACATCACAGACATCCCTACAAACACATGGCTACCATCATTGAACTTTTTTAGCAAGTAAAAAAAAAATGCATAAATATAAAATAATAGGTACAAAATCATTTAATGTCTAAATAAGGAAGATGATTGTGATAAAAGTGGTTGAGCTACCGTTTTTCTCTAACCATGAACAAGAGACCTCCTCGTAAGTGAAGATGCAACAAAGGAATGTAATGTGAAAAGTCGATAATAACCAAAAGATATGTTGAATAAGAAATGAAGGTTTTGAATAAACACTTAAAATTAAAATTAGAAACATTATATACATATAAATTGATGAACAAAAGCGAAAGGTCACATCGAATCCAACAACTCACAAAGCACCTCGAAACCAAATACTAGAGACTTAAGGGCATATTCCTTTGATTACACCTACATCGCCAAACACATGGCATATAAATACCAAACACGCGAATCTCTAATTCACATATTAACAATCACATAATACATTTAAACTGACATGTAATAATCATAATTGAAACAATTGAAAACCATGATGACTACTCCCACTCTAACTACGAAGAATCTTTCAAACATTAAACCATAATTTGAATGAAACTCTAGCTTTTCTCAAAACACAATAGGAAAACCACTAGGTGTTTAGAAGAATGATAATGATAAGTATACTCTTAATTACTCTCAAATTCTACTTAAGTCACATATAGCTTGACACTTGCTAGACATGGACAAAAACTCAGATGATATCCCCCTAGACCATCCCTACCACCTAAAACTCAAATTAAAATCCTCCTCAAATTATTATAGGGGCCAAGTTAAAACATCACTATCACCTTAGGCTCTAGACAAAACATTTTCCATATCACCTTCACCCTATCACTCAAATTATGTCCATTATGCCAAGATTAAGATAGAATCTTCTTCACCAAGAAGTAAGCCGCCACTCTTCATTTTCTCACACTAAAACCTTAGGGACAATGGTTTTCTATTGGGCCTAAACCCAATCCATCAAGAGCCAAACTCATTACCCATAACCCCAAGATCAGTTTTCCACCCCGCCCTCAACGGTCATCAGAAGACAAGGGCGAAAACAAAGGGAAATGGTCATGGAAATGATCAATGGTCATAAGTCTAATATTAACTTCAATCTCCTCATAATATTTATATGTGAACCTTAAAACTAAAAAGAATGGTACATGATTTTTCATCTCAAAACCTCTCATTTCTTATTTGCTCGCTGACTTGAGTGTCTGTGTGTTTGCAAGTATAACATCCTACTACTCATTAATTCACACAATTGGTTGTCTGTTCACATCCCCCAAAAGTCATTCATCTTGACTCAATAAACTCAGCCCTGATCGACATAATTAGCTTGATCCATTAGTAGTTTGTGGTATAATAATTTTAGTTTCATGAATCTTATTAAAACCTTTTCAATGTCCTTAATTTTTCTCACTAAGAGAGCCACCTCCTTCTTAATACACTTAATTTGTTATAAATGGCATGATTATGGATGTCCATAAATGAGTGGATTCCATATTAATTTTCTATTCATTACATATGTCATATAAATACGACTCATATTGTATTCGAAATGAACACTTTGAATGTGAATAGTATAATACACTCTATTATTCTCTTTTCCCTATTCTATTATTTTGTTTAGTTTCATAACACGTTATCAGTACGAAACTCTATCAAACATCAAAAGAAAAAAAATTGAAGCTATAGCTATCAAAGGTAATATTGGTCTTGTATTATTTTACATTACATTACTCGTTTGAATTTTGATATTATATTATATCTTATTAAACTATAAGTATCCCTAAAGGATAAAAAAAGAATAAGTTTATATTATTCCTGAAGAACATATTAAGCTTCCCTGAAAGATAGAAAACTAATGAAGTTTTTATATGGTTCCTGAAGAACATATAAAACATCCCTGAAGGATAACAAAGTAATGAATTTCTTATAGAGATCTCGATATTTGATATGAATCCCATTTTTTGAGATATAATTTGAGCGAATAATTAGATACTTGATTGCAATCTGGTAGGCTAATTATTAATTGAGAAATTAATTTTCCCAATATTAGGGTGAGAGATTAAGCGGCTGAAGAGTGAATTATATGTTCAAATGAAGAATTTAAAATAAATTGTTATCTTGATTCTGGAATAAACATATATGAACCAGAAGTTCAATATATTTCTCAATTTCAAAGTGTATAAAACTAATTATCAGCTACAAATACTCAAATCAAAGTATATTCTCCTGTTGGACAATCTAATATTGTAAATGAGTTAAAACTGTGCATGAAGCGTGGTAGGAAAGTTGGTTCCAATATTAAAAGTCCTCTACAGGAAAAATGAGATAAATTAAAGATGACTCAAGGGAGGATATGAAAACTCTAAGTGTACTTTGACATAATTTATTTTTGAGTTCTAGAAGAACTAACCAGGTACAAAAATTTTATGAAAATAAAGCGATCTCGATAAATTATGTTATAAATTGAATATGATGGAACCAAAATAAAGCCGATATTGACAATGTCTTTGTATACAATATAGCGCTAAGGAAGATAAATGATAACGAGGATCATTAATCAAAGTTTATCAAATATTGTAGACAAAATGAGAATTTTCCAAAATAAACATAACCAATTGAAGAAGAATTAAACTCACCTTACAAGCGACTCACTTTTGAAACGGTAGTCCGAACACCTCAAGGTGTGAAACCAATTGGATATAAATGATTTTTGTGAAAATTTAAAATAAGAATGGTGAAACTGTGAGATACAAAACTTGATTTATTGCTCAATAATATTCATAAAGACCTAAGATTTATTTTGATGAAACATATTCGCCTGTAGTGGATGCAATTCAGATTTTGATATTTAATTATTCTTGTAGCACATGAATGACTTAATTTGAATATGATTGATGTTCTAATAACTTATTTGTATGACTCACTTGATATTTACATTTAAATAAAATTCCCTAAAGGGTTTAATATATCAGAGATACATATTTTTAGATCTCGAGAAAACTACTCCATCCAATTGGACAAGTCTCTCTATGGGCTAAAAACATATAGACACATGTGGTATAATTGTCTCAGTGAATATTTGCTAAGGGAGAGATATACAAATAACTCCATACGTCCTTGTATTTTTATGAAAATATCTGGAAAATAATTTGCTATAATAGTTATCCATGTGAATGACATAAATATTATTGAAAGTCCTAAAGAGCTTCTAAATGCTATAAATTATTTAAAGAATTTTTTTGAGATGATGGACTTGGAAAGACAAAGTCCTTGCCAAATGAACATTTTGACAATGGAATTTTTGTGCACCATGAATGTTATATAGCAAAAGTGTTAAAACATTTATATATGGACAAATCCCGTATGTTATATAGAAAAAGTGTTAAAACACTTCTATATGGACAAATCTCATTTGTTGTCTACCCCTATGATGTTAGATCATTGGATGTGCTTGAGATTATTTAAGACCTCAAGAAGAGGATGAAAAATTAGTTAGTCCAGAAGTACCTATATGGACAAATCTCATATGTTGTCTATCCCTGTGATGTCAAACCATTGGTTGTGGAGAAGATTCTTTAAGATCTCAAGAAGAGGATAAAAAAATCAGTTGGTCCAGAAATACCATATCTCAGTGTAATTCAAGCATTGATCTATCTTTCTAATTATACATTCCATGATATATAAATTTTTATCAATCTATTAGTAAGATATAGTTTTCCACCTACACGAAGACATTGGAACATAATTAAACATATACTTTGTTATCTTAGGAGTACAATGGACACGAGTTTGTTTTATTCTAGAGTATCAAAATTAGAGTTAACAGGTTATGCAGAAACAAATTTCTTGTCAGATCCTCATAATGGTAGATGGCACGAATGATTTATTTACTAATGATGGTACAACTATTCCATGAAGATCTATGAAACAAACCATAACATCAACTTTATCTAATCATGCAGAACTTTTAGCACTACATGAATCAAGTTGTGAATGTATTTGGTTGATGTCCCTAATTCAACACTACAATAGACTTTTGGTTTGTCTTTCGGATAAATAAATATAACAACCATAAATGAAGATAATATTGCATGTATCGCTCAACTAAAAGATGATTACATTAAAAGAGACCGAACAAAACATATTTCTCCAAAGTTTCTTTTCACTCATGATCTTAAAAAAAAAAGAGGTGATATAAACATCCAACAAATTCGTTCAAGTGATAATCTTCTAGATCTTTTCTCAAAGTCACTCCCAAATATAACATTTAACCAACTAGTACAGAATATTGGTATTCATCATTGAAGAAATTATCATTCACCTGAGAAGGAGAAATGAATTTATCTTGAAAGAATATTGTACTCATTTTCTTTCACTGTATTTTTTCCACTGGGTTTCTTCTAGTAAGGTTTTAACGAGATATATCTTAAATAAACAGCTAAGGGGGACTGTTATGAATAATGGATGATTGTATCCCTATAATTTTCTTTCTTATTTGTAATAATTTGTATTGATTAGTAACGAGACAGTTCTTTCATAAAAAATGTTGTACTCTTTTTCCTTCATTATAATTTTTTTCACTAAATTTTTTCTAATAAAATTTTAATGAGGCATATTCTTGATAGGCATGCCAAAAAGAGTATTATAAATGACATAATTATGAATGTTAATAAATAAGTGAATTTCATATTGATTTTTCATTCATTACATATATCCTATAAATATGATTCATATTATATTCAAAATAAACACTTAAAATGTGAATAATACAATACACTATTTTCTTCTATTTTTTCTATTATATTATTTTGTTTAAATTTTATAATATAATTGAAATATTATCAAAAGTCAAATTTAAATGGATAAATATCAACAAGCATATAGGAGAATTATTTTCCCTCAAATATTGTTCTTTTTTTTCATTATCATAAAGTCATAATGGCGTCTTTGAAAATTAGGAAATCGAAAATGAAATGTGATTAAAAAAAGAAATTATAAAGGGGCCTGGTTGTCAATGTCAAAACCAAGTGACTCTCTTGTCTTGTTATACTAAAAGTAGTTCAACTCTAACAAGTGACGTTATAATCTTCACACATGATAATCAAACCATGAGTTGTCAATCACCATGTGCTATACTTTTCAAACTACAATATTTTATATCTATACACAATTTTAACTTTAATACATGCATTTTCTTTAAAGACGTCTGTTTGGGAAAATTATAAAAAGAGCTTTTAATATGTAGCTTTTAACTTTTTAGTTCATTTTGATTAAAAAGTTCTATTTAGTAATGCATTTTAGTTTTTAGTTTTTAGTTTTTTAATTAGTTTTTAGCGTTTTTTTAAAAGCTATTTGAAGTAGCTTTTGAGTTTGTAGCTTTTAGCTTATGATTTTTTATTTCAATTATATTCTTAATATATATATATATATATATATATATATATATATATATATTATTAAAAAATTGATTTTAAAATATTGAATTTAAAGAGATTTTGAAGAAAGTTATAGAAGATTTTAAATATTATTTTTATTTATTAAATATAAATTATATAATTAATTTAAAAATAGTGTTAATAATTCTTAAATTAGTGAAACATTGTAATAGAATTAATAAAATCAACAAAGATGAAGAAAATTCAGAATATTATTACAATTTTATTGTAAAATATTAGACAATAAACTTATTTTTGTTATTTTTTTAGATTAATATAACTAAATTCAAAATTACAATGTTATTATTTCATATATTTTATTAAATTTCATTATAAAATTAGGAATTAATAAAAAATTATATTTTATGAAATACTCTTGCTTTATATATGGTTTGTTGGTTTTTTTTTCATTGAATTTTGTTGTCAATATATTCATAATAAATAGCAAAGTCCATAAAACTTTTATACAAATTTATATATTTTGAGGATATCTTTAATTTTTCATATGTATTAAAATTGTTTTGCATGTTGTTATTAATGCATTTACTTTTATCGAATAAAAATTAATTTAATAATATAATATAATAAAATAATGAAATCACTAATTTCTTAATTAAAAATGTCCTTTTAAGTTATTTTGTAATTATCAGCTAGTGTAACAACTAATTTACCAAACCGTTAAATTAACTTATTAGCTACCAGCTATCAGCTACCAACTATCGGTTAGTTTTACCAAACATAACCTTAATTTAATCGATTGCAACAGAATGAATAATTGAAGGATAAACTATAAATATATTTGCATGAAATTTCTACGTGCGACCAAAAGAATTAATTATACATTGTAGTGCTGATCCTCTTATGTAGCTATTAACGTCAATTAGTACATTATATTATATTGTCATTAATAGTATTATAATGTATAATAACTCGATCCATCGTTATGTCGATCACTAGTTAGGTCATGGAAAGAATTCATTATTTGATGTGTTGACGTATCGTAAGTATAAAGTAGTAGTAGTATTATATTCATTTTCTCACATGCATGCAGGGAAAAAAAATATACTCAATCAGTAGTGTAGGTGAGGAACCGCAAATGTTCCAATGATGGTGTGTGGAAACCCTGGCTTCCGATTAGTATTAATTAGAAGGTAATGCTAACATGGGAGCAAGTGCTAACATTGAACAAGTTAAGAACTAAATAATTTTTTTATAGAAATTAAGCATTAATTAAAAATATGTTTATTGTTTTATTCAAAACAAACTTTTTAGAATACAAGTTAATCTTAGTTATATGTCATTGATTAGCAATGCATATGAATCCGGCATAATAAAAAAAAAAGTAAAAAGGGTGGGTGTAATTTTAATTTTCCTAAGTTATATTTGTTGGGAAAGATTTTCAACTATGGAGTATTGAATATTGTGAGATTTTCTTTCTAGAGCAACATTTTTATGAGAGACGTACCGCCATTGACACTCTTCAACGGAAGACTTCATACCCACCACCTGTGGGGATACTTTCGATACAAGTGAGTCGGTTCTTCAATCGAACCAAAAGCTCTGATACCAATGTTGGAGAAGTCTTTTACTATGGAGCATTGAACATTGTGAAACTTTCTTTCTAGAGCAACACATTTGTGAGAGACACACCACATATTCACCAAAAACTTTAAGGTGATAGGTGTATGAGTTTTCCCACTTATAAATGCTCAAGTCTTCACATTTCTAATCAATGTGAAACTATTACCCATACTACTCACACTTGTTATACTTAACAATATTATTAAGTAATTGAAATTTTAATATTTTTTATTTTATTTTGTTATCTCTTTTGTTAATATGATATTAGAGTTTATTTTATTATTTATTTTTTATTTTATTGTAACGGTTTATTACGATCTGTTTTGAATTTTTAGATGAGTAGAAATAACCAATGAAAAAAAAATGTTTCTCTTCAATTTATTATTGTTCGACTTAATTGACAAAACTATGATTATTTGAATCATGTAATGAAAAAAATTGAAAGGAAAAAGGATGTAGAGTTATATTGACCGAACTTGTATTAAACTCACATATAGAAAAGATGAAACAACATATGTAAAAGAGTTGAAAACATGAGATGTTAGCGATTCGAAGATCCTTGCTTAAATCAATAATTATGTTTCTCACTCAATAGGGGTGTCACTAGTAAAAATATGATATTGCTAAGGAGGTTTAGGATCATTTGAAACATTTGTATAATATATTAGTCTAATTTGGAAAAACAGTACCATATTGAGAATCACATTAGGGCTCTTAAATAAACCAGTATGACCATTCAAACATTTTATTTGGTCATTACTAATTTATGGAATTAAATCTCTCTTAAAGAATTAGCTAAATTAAGAGTTGTCAAAGCATACACCGATCAAGGAGAAGAATAATGTCTCGTTCAATTTTTTATGGCTCTTTGGGATGATTTTAAGAGTCTCCTGAGAGTATTCTACATTGTACTCTTCTTTTTTAATGTTGATTTAATTGTTAATGAGTTGTTAGTAGAAGAAATCAAACCCAAGTCTCACACTAATTAGATTTCAAATAAAGGAACTCTCAACACTCTTCTATCTATTTTTAGTGCTCCTATTCATAAAGGAAAATATAAAAAGAGAATTGTAGTTGTTATTGATGAGTTCGCTTTTTTCCACACAAAAAAAAATCATTGAAAGTCATAGTGTCCTAAATTGTTATGAGCAAATAAGAAGACTTTTAATAATTCATCATCCAATATTGTTAATACAGCTTCAGAACGATATCTTGAGAATTCAATGTGGATTTCTTTGGGGTAGTTCAGAGGCAAAAAGAAAGATTCATTGGATTAATTGGGAATCTCTTTGTTTGCCCTTTGACAAAGGCGGATTAAATTTGAAGAGGATTGATAATTTCAATTTGGCCATTCTTCATAAGTGGAGATGGAGAATTCTTGTAGGGTCAGAGAGTTTATGGTTTAAAATAAGCTCGTTACGGAGATACTCAATTGTTTGTGTCTTTCAAGGTTCCTTCTATTCCGAAGTGGAGCTCCAGTTCGAAGTGGTGGCTTGATATCTTAGCCCTTTCGAATCATTATCCCGACGATGTGTTTATTGATAATTGTGTTTTCAAATCGGGTAATGGTTATCACACCGCTTTTTGGCATGTAAATTGGATAGGGGCTGGAAGTTTGAAGAATTTATTCCCGGACTTGTTCTCTCTTTCGCGGCTGCAAGATGTATCCATTGCGGCTTTGGGTGGTTGGGTCAATGGAATGTGGGAATGGGGGGACCTTGGTATTGTTTGGCATGTGCACAGTGCTACTATCTCAAATACTAACAGCAGTTTTCGTATCCCAGCGGATGGACTCATTAATGTTAATGCTGCTCCTGCAATTACTCGGCCTATGTCAAACGACGAAGTTTTTGCTTCTGGCAGTAATGAGCGCAACTCAGCAAATCCTCTGCGCCAATCTATAGCTATTTCACATGCTGGTTCGGTTGTTCAACAATCCACTTTTTCTGACTGGCTGTTATTGTTTTCCATGTTGGAGAATTACCAATTGGTGCCTGGCGGAACCGATTTAGTGCGGTGGCAGCCGGAACCGGATAACAGTTTTTCGGTTAAATATTTTTACCGGTTAACTAGTTCTTATCGTACTCCATTAGGTCCTCCTAACCGGAATGATAAGGCTTTTGACTTGGTTTGGAAGATGGCGGTTCCTCTCAAAATCAAAGAATTCGCTTGGAGATGTTTTTTGAATAGGCTCCCGTCGAAGGATCTTCTCCATCATAGAGGTATATTTTCGGATTCTAATAATCTAAATTGTGTGTTTTACATCAATGCTCCGAAAACTTTGTATCATGTTTTATTCAATTGCCCGGTGGCCGTTTTAGTTTGGAGGGAGATGGCAAATTGGTTGGATTTTCCTTTCTGTAATGGGGATGGTGCTTTGGGTAGTTTTTTGGATTGGATGGTTTTGTGTAAATCTAAAGGTGTTAAACCGGGTAAAGAAGGAAGCATTTGGCTTGCGGTGTGTTGGAATCTTTGGAGCCTTCGGAACGGAATTATTTTTAGGAATTCTACCTGGAATGTGGCGGATACTGTGTGGACGATTAAGTTCACAATTTGGAGATGGTCCTTTATAGGTGATATTACCCACCCCAATTGTAATTTGTATGAGTTCGACAAAGACCCTTTGTTTTTCTTGTCTTAGGTTTCAATTGGTCGGTAATCTCTTTTTTTTGTCGATTTTCATCTCATTTCTTTCAATATATCACTTGCTTACAAAAAAAAACTACCTTTGATTTTAGTTCTAGTCATGTATACCCATTTCTGTTTGTGAATCTATTTATTAAATATTATAAATATGTTTTATATTAATTTAGAGATACTCTAAGATACTTATTGATACTTTAAAATACAAAGAGATACTTTAAACTAATATAAATGATATTATAAGCTATTTATATTTTTTCCTAACAATTAATAAATTGTATTTTGAACTCGTTAAGGATCCTTTGGATTTCAGTAGTGTATCTCTGTCATTTTTTCATGAAAAACCTTTAGATCTTTATAGTTAAAGATAGATAGAAGAGTTAAGAATTATCAGTAAACTAAGACATACAACAGTTAAATTTTCTTGGAGTTCTTGAAATTTGGACAACCTTTAGAGGTATTAAGGGGGTTAGAAAATGTTTATAAACACCTTAGGATTGTGCGATTCATATATAGAAAGTATGAGAGATTGGGAAACATTTGGATAAGAAATAGGGGTTGTTCTTGGGAACTCGAGTGACTATTTTCTTATGACTCATTTGTAATCTTTTGTAATAACTTTTGGAAGTATAATGAATCGAAGAGTTACTCTCTCCCCCATAGTAGACCGTTTAATCTAATTGGGTAAATAAATTATCATGTTTCTTGTCCTTTATCTTCTTCTGACTTGTTGTGGATTCATTTTCACTTTTGACAAATTATTGTGTTGCTTTAGGCCATTGATTTTGGTTGTCATTGTTCACAGTTTCCACACATCAAATTTCTTAGTGTGTTTAAAACTTTGAATAATTCTTGTGAAACACTTTGAATTATTCTATCATTTTTTCACAACAAGCGGCGCCCACAAAGTGTAAAAAAAGGTATTGTTTACAAGTGAGAGCCATGGGTAAATGGTAGATCGAGAAGTCTTCAAGAGACAACAATTTTGGATTGTAGAAAGTGAATATGCAACAAGTTTTAAATAGAGAAAAGTGTATTGAAGCATTTAAGGGTGAGACATTGATGCTTGCACTCCTAACACAAGCAAAAAAGACCAAGATGATGGATAAGGCTATGAGTATCATTATCTTGTGCCTCGGGGATAAAATTCTAAAGGAAGTCTCCATGGAGAAAATTGCGGCTTCAATGTGGGAAAAATTTGAATCATCGTATATGACCTAGTATTTGGCTCACAGATCGTGTTTGAAACAAGAACTCTACTCATTCCAAATGGTAGAGAACAAATACATTGTAAAAAAGTTGATAGAATTTCACAAGATTATTGATGATCTTAAGAATATTGAGGTTAAGATTGATGATGAGGACAAAACTCTACTCTTGTTAAACTCATTACCCAAATCCTTTGAGTACTTAAAGGATTCCATTATTTATGGTAAGGAAGGTACTATTATTTTGGATGAGGTCCAAATGACTATGAGATCCAAAGAATTTTCAAATGTGAAAGAATTGAAGAATGACAATAATAGTGAAATCTTGAGTGTATCAAGAGGAGGAAGTGAGTGTAGAGGGATATGTGAATCAAATAAGTTTTACAAGTTAAGGGTAAAATACTTTACTAGTTAGAAAATTGGTCACTTCATGAGGGATTGTCCAAATAGAAAGGGCAATGATGATTCTATTCATATTGTAGTTGTCTCATATGAGGATAGTTATGAGAATGTTGGTGCACTAGTGCCATCGAGTTTGGAGAATAAAGGGAGTTTATTCATGGACTCTAGTTTCTCTTATCACATGTGTCAAACACACGAGTACTTTGAGACTATGAAGTTGGAGAAAAGTGGAGTAGTTTTCCTAGGTGACAATAAGGTTTGCACAGTTCGTGGTATTTGTACAATCAGACTTAAAATGCTATATGTTCTTGAGTTTCTTCTTTATCATATGAGGTATGTTCTAGAGCTTAGACAAAATTTGTTATCCATAAGAATATTTGATGATCTAGGCTATTGCACTAGAATTGATCATGGGGTGTTGAAGAATTCATATGGAGAAATGATCATAACTAAATAGTTTAAAATATGTGTCTTATATATTTTAGAATGCTCTAATATTGTTATTCATTCATCATCAACTAGTGAAGACTTTAATGACAATAACAAATTATGGGATTTGAGTCAAGGCATGATGGATGCATGTAAGTTGTTTCACATCACTTTAATGAGTTTTGTAGAAGACAATGGATAAAAGTTCATACTACCATTGAGATGTCATTAAGTTTTTGGGGTAAGTTTGGTACCAAGGCATCTTACCCGGCTGGAAGATGTTCATTTATAAGAATAAATTTCCAAAAACCTATTGTAGTTTGTAGTAGGAAACATGAAAACTACTATTATTCGAAAGTTTCCAAAGTTTTGTATATTGCGCAAATAAACCTAAGTTAGCTTGGTGATAAAGTCTTGGACTGTGTCGTCTATGGCTATTCAAAAGGTTGGAAGGGTTATGAGTTGTGTGGTTATATATTTGTAAAAGGTGTGCAGGGGCCGACACGAGGGCCGGCCCTTATCAAGCGTCCTCCTAAAGGTGTGTCGCTTAGACATGACTCTCCTCCCCAACAGCTTGGCCCAATTATAAAGTGCGGATGCTGAAGTGTATACAGTTCATAACCACATATGGAAGAAGTCATGTCCATGATTCCCTGAGAAGTTGCTAGTCCATGAGCTTTGTGGTCAAGGTGGGACGACTAATACATCTTAAGAACCCCTAAATCCAGGCCCATAAGCCTTTATAAATACGTAAACCTCAGGGTGGGAAAAGACAATCCCATATTCATGGAGAGAAACACCTAAAAAGATTAGCTTGTCACCTTCTTGAGCTTTCTCTAAACCCTCATAAACATTAAGGCCTATGGCACCCATACCATCTTAGGGTAACTACACATATATACTTTTTTTAGCAATTATAGTGGCTTCCACCATAGGGCCTGGGTAAAATAGACTTGGGTTACACCTTTTATCGTGTAGTGTTATATTTGTGAAAGTCCCAAATAGGCGCGACTCCAGGGTTCTAACCTAGAATGATGTCGCCCAAGCGACATCCTCACAGAACGTGGGGGCTTTATCTTAGGGAATATGATGTGTATAGTATCATTATCCCCCATTAGTCATATGAGAAGGAGTTATACCACGACTCCTGGGAAAATACATAGCTAATAATTTTCCCTCGTCACGGGGGAGCAGTTACTGCCTCTAAGGATTTCCTAAGCGTTAGGCCCCAAATCCTATATATACACTTCACTCCTAACAAAAGTAGGACAGGTCATAATTCATATGCTTATACCTAAGCACTAAGCAGATATACAGAGCCTCTCACCTCACATGAGTAATTCCTCTAAAACCACCATAAAACCACCATATAGGGCTTGTCACCGCCATAGGTAAGCCCTACCTACCACAAATTATTATAAACCTACGAATTCCTTTGAGTGTCCTTGCCCTTGCAGGGGTAACATGCACACCTGCACTCTTTGACCAACATAGTGGCGTCCCCCTATGGGGCCCCGATAAAACTAACTTAAGCCACACCTTCCTCACCACAATCATCATACTCATTGTCACCCTCCACTCATATACCTAGACTTTCTCATGTGTGGTTAACATGAAGGCCCTTTCTTCTATGCTAGAGGATACTAGTGGTAGCGGTGATTTCAATGCTCTGATGGAGATACATGTCACTATGGAAGAACTACGCCATCAGAATCAGACATTGGTGGACAATGTCCACAACATTAGACAACACCAACAAAAGTCCAATCCCCCAGAAGAGATGGAAGTGTTGGATCCCCAGTCACTCTTAGATGAGATATGGGACAAACTTTCCCCTGAAGGATTCAAACTCTCTCACTAGTCGAGTTTGATAGGCACAATGATCCTTATGAGCATGTCGTCTCAATTAATACACAGATGGCCATCGTTGGTGTAGTACCCTAAATTTTGACCAATGTTTTTTACCTTTTAGGATTTTTTTTATGCCACCGGGGGTGTCATTTAGGTGGCATTGGGCTTCTGAGATTGTTAATTTTTTTAGGTCCATTTTAGGGATTGGTATCTTTAGTTAGAATTAAAAGTTTTAGTTTAATTAATTAGATAATAATTAGGATTTTGTTTTAGAGTTATTTATTTTTAAAATACCCTTTGAATATTATTTTTGGTTCACTTTTGAAAGTTTTAATTAAATAATTATTTGCTTTGCTCTATTTTTTATTAAATCAAGGGTCATTAGATTTAAATCATAAATTTAAATTATAAGTTTGGTCATTTAAAATGAATTAGTATTTAGGGTTTTTATCATTAATTAAGGTTTTGTAGTGATATTTAGATTCAATTAAGGACCAGTCTATTAATATTTCGGTAGTATTTTTATGATTATTTTTTATTTTGTTATTAATATGGTTTCTGTTATATTATTATTTTTATGGTCGTGGTTATTAATCCTTATATTTTTCATTTATTTTATTTTTATATGGTTGTGTTTATATTATTATTTTTATTGTTTATTTACTTTATTTTATATTTTTCGGTCAAAGTATTGACCCAAGGTGGGTCACCTTCTTCCCCAATACTCAAACCCTAACAGTGCGCGCAGAGATTGGAAAATCAAATCAAAACAGATTTGATTCTTAACACAAAGAATCAATTTTCATTAAATCTTACAATAAAAAATACAATCAAATTACAAATCATACAAATCAAAACCCTAAATCAAAATACAATCAAATCAAATCTCAGGAACTACATCTAAACTTCCTAAAACAATTCTAATCTAATCAATGCTCTAACCTAATCCTAATCTCTATAAGTAATAAAACAATTCAGAAAATGGGGGACCCTAAGGGGAATTAATCCGGCCGCCGCGAATCTCCCAGGCCTCCTTGGATCACCTGCGAATAGAAAAAGAAAGAGGGTTAGTGATTCGAAATCAGGAAAGGGAATCAGACCAGTATAAAAAGGGAAACGGACAAGGAGGTAACCACTTAGCTCTTAATATTTGCGAGCGACTATTTTTGATTGGATGTATGGTTTGATTTGTTGGTTTAGGGTATTTCTGGGTTCAAATTAGGTTTAGGGTTCAAACTAGGTTTAGGGTTCTTGGGTGGTCGCTAGGGTTCATGGGTTAGGGTTCTTTACGAACCCTGAAGAACATAGGAAATTCTGGGTTTGTTTGTAAATAGGGTTAGGGTTCTTAAGATTTGGGGCTAGGGTTCATCATTTAGGGTTAGGGTTCTTAAATTTGTTAGGGTTCATAGGTAGGGTTCATGGTTAAAGGTTCCTGGGTTGATGTTCATCACCCAGATGAACGCGAGTGCAGATTCCGGTGATCTTCCACCGGAAATCTGGGGTTATTGGTGGTTGGGGGTGGCCGGAGGCTATTTTGGGGGGCGGTCGGTGAAGGAAAAAAGAGAGAGGCGAGAGAGGAGTGAGAGGTAGAGAGAGGATGAGGAGTGAAGAGAGAGAAAGAAAGTGGAAAATGGGAGGGGGACTGAAGAGAAATGGGGTCTTATACCCCTTCTGCGTGCCCTTGGATTTACGCCAAGTGGCGTCCCTGGGATTTTTAGGATCGGTTGACTTTCCAGTCAACCAAAGGATCTAATGTGTGCGTGCTCACCGTGAGTCAGCATTGACTCTCAATCCTGGCCATACGTTATCATACCTTGGGATCAATAGATAGGGCTAGCTTCAAAGAGATCCGTGTGATCTCCATCCAACGTCCAGGAGAGAGTCAAAGCCAGACTCTCTCCACCGTGGACTTTCTTTGCAAACGTGGGTTTTTAGACAATGGGCCTTGCGCCTTCTGCTATTTACACCCCAGTTTCAAAAGGCCCGCTACTTTTTCAGTACAAATGCACCCCCTGGGTGTTAACTTAATTAATTAAATTAATGACTTAATTTAATTAGTTAATTGGGTTAAATGGTTAATTAGGAATTATAAAAAGGGTTTTAGGATTGTTATTATTAGGAGAGATATGATTAAGGTTTTTATTTTATTTTGGGTTTAGTCTTTTAATTCACTTTTTTTTTTATAAATATATCTAAAATATTTCGTTTGTTTAAAATTAGAATCTTAGGGATTATTATTATTAATAGGGAATTAATCAGGATTTAAAAATAGGACTTTAGGATTATTGTTATTAGGATAAATAATTAGGATTTTTGGGGTTAATTTTGGGTTGGGTTTTAAATTGATATTTTATATATTTACAACATTTTGTTTATTCTTTGGGCAAATGGGAATTTAATTTAGGATATATTAGGGTTAATCTTGGGTGTGGGTTGATTTTAAATAAAAAGTTATGTATTTAAAATATATTGTTTATCTACTTAAAATAAGGTTTTTTAAATGGGATTTTATTTCTAGGTTTTTGGGATAAGGTATTTTGGTAAATTTAGAATTTTACTGAAATTGGGTTTAGGGTTTATCTTAAGGAAATTAGATGTTTAATTGGATTTAAACATGGGATTGGGGATAAAAATAAAATCATTTTTGGGTTTGGTTTTTTATAACGTGTTGTTTTAAATAGGGATAAAATATAGGGGATAAGGGATAAGAATTAAGGGATAATCTTTAAGAACTTAAGGGATATAAAAGGGATTTTAAGGATTTAAAGCTTGGGATAAAACTCTTGATATCCGAGAGTATAAACAAACGGATTAGGGATAGAACTCTTGATATCCGAGAGTATAAATAAATGGATTAGGGATAAAACTCTTAGGTTCCAAGAGTATAAATATAGTCCAAGGGATAAGGGATTTAGGGATAAAATTCTCCATCCGAGAGTATAAACAATGGATAAGGGATAGAACTCTCCATCCGAGAGTATAAACAATGGATAAGGGATAAAACTCCTCGTCTAGGAGTATAAATAATAGATTAAGGGATAGAACTCCTCATCTAGGAGTATAAACAATAGATTAAGGGATAGAACTCCCTATCTAGGAGTATAAATAATAGATTAAGGGATATAACTCTTTGTCTAGGAGTATAAACAATAAATTAAGGGATAGAACTCCTTATCTAGGAGTATAAATAATAGATTAAGGGATATAACTCTTTATCCAAGAGTATAAATAGTGGATTGGGTTTAGAATTAGAAATGGGAATAGGATTTAGGGGGTAGAAATAGGGGAGGTGAACTACGATTACTCTGATCCTTCAAAATTGAAGGTACGTAGGCATAGGGTTGTAAACCCTAGCGAGTATAACTAATAAAAAACTTAGGATTTTTTGTAAATAAATAATTTAGACAAACAAACAAGCATACCCTAAAATCTAAGGAGGATCCCATTGAGTACAATGGAAGTGAGGGGTGCCTAACACCTTCCCCTCACTTAACTGACTCCCGAACCTTAGGAATCTCTGCCCTTGGGATTAGGATCTTAGGTTTATCATTTATTTCCCTTAAAAAAATATGATGGCGACTCGATATTTTTGCCGGCCGTGACAGCTGGCGACTCTGCTGGGGATTCCTCCCTAAAGAGAGTCCCTCCTAACTTTAGGCTTTAGGGTTTATTTATTTGTCTTGGGTGTTTATGGTTTTTTTTTGTTTTTTTCTTTTTATTATTCTCAGGTTTTATTTTATATATTTGTTTATTTATTATATTTGACCCTTTTGTTTTATTTTGTCATCATACTTTGGATTGGGGGCATATGATGTGTGAAGCTAAAGCCCAAGCTTGGAGTATAACCCTAGATTAGGACGTGGAACGGAAATGTTTTTGGGGGGGATGCGACATCCCCAATAATTCATTGATGCCACACTCAGAATAGATCCTTCCAAAGGTGTCCTCATGAAAGGGCTAGTCCCTAACGCAGAGGATGATTTGGATGTGGTCTGAGACTCTGAGAACTTTTAGCCTACCCGTTAGCAACTCATGGCGACCCTACGTATTCAACCCTCAAGGGCTGTTACTAGGGTCCTATCCAGATGAGACTTATCCCGAAGGATTACCATAGGAAGACTTGCTTCTTCTCATGGTAAAACAAGGGTATAGTCTGTATATTATAGGATCGTTATGTTGTCCGAACTTTATATCCTACATGTGAGGGGATTGGGTAGATACGCTTTAGATCTAAACCTATTATAGGGAGCCTACCTAGTTAGGGTCATGCTTGCATTTTCACCGTACCCTAACCAAGTAAAAGAAAAAAAAACAAAGTGTCCATGTCATCATGCATTTAAAAACATTTTTTTTTGCATATATGGATTGTTGTGGGGAATTTCAAGATGTGTTGTAGGAAGATTGGAAAGAGGGATTCAAACAAAAAAGGCTACCCTACGCATCAGAGTGCCAAGTGCTGATTTACAAAGTCTCAAAGACCTTCAAGGCTTAATCTGCTCAAAAGATGTTTATACATAAGTAGGGAAGGATCCTCGATCTTTTAGGGACTCCTAGAAAGGTAGAGGCCATAACCACTCTTGTGCAATCCTAGGATCCTCCTCTATGTGACTTCCTCTTCAAGGACTTTCAACTAGCCCTTACGCTATACTTGGATTTACGAAGGAAAAAACCTTACAAGGGGCATGGGGGAAAAAAAAAAGGGGAAAGGAAAAAAAAGGAAAAAGAAAAAGGAATAAAAAAAAGGAAAAAGGAAAGAAAAACAGAAAAGGGGAAAAGGGCCAAGCCTAAAGACTTAGCTGTGCCTGTTGAGGATCCATTATCTCACCACAAGGAGGATAGGGAAGTGCAAGGGTTCAAGAAAGGGTACTTGGAGGAGTTCAAAGCTCATTTGAATAAGGCATTGGGGGCATGTATTTAGTTTACGCCTTCTAGGGTTCTGGAGTTTCCATTTTGGGATTATTGTTTTGGGTTAGTCCTAAGGAATTATTTTTATTTTCCTAATTTTTTTATTCATCTCTAACTACAATGGATTTTGGAATTCCCCCCAAATAAATTTTTAAAATTATTTAGCATACATCATGCATATTCATACATTCATCACCAACATGCATTCAAAATAAGGAAAAAGGAATAAAAAAATCATTTTCTTTTACAAACTTTGTCTCAGAGTCATTGAGCATAACAACCTGACTTCCCGACCTTGCACTCGAGCGTACCAAAGGAAAGCTATGGATCAGATGGAGAAGGATATGGTTACTCTAAGAGGAGAAATGGATACTGTCAAGGAGAACGTGGAAGGTATGAAAAGCCAGATTGATCAACTGACACTTGCCGTCCAGAGTTTGATAGCCAGAGGAACTAAGTCAAGTCCTCAAAGGAAGGTTCCTACTCCTTCCCTCCATGTTAAAGACAATAGTCCCCTACTAGGGTTTGTCCATGATCTGGAACGCGAGCACAAAACTGTTAACCAACCACTCGAGGGAACCGTCTCTCCACATATTTCCAATGGGGCACCTCGTACTACTTACAGACCCACTCCACGTGAGAACTACGCATACGAGGGCAAAAATCTGAGACAAGTGGCCCTCGAAAATAAAGGAACACTGTTAGGGAAATGAGAGGGATTGATGATAAGTACAAAGCACTTGAGGAAAGGTTAAAGGTCGTGGAGGGACTCAATGTTTTTGGAGTGGATGCTTTGGAAATATGTCTGGTGCCCGATGTGGTCATACCTCCCAAGTTTAAGGCTCCGAACTTTGAGAAATACAAGGGTGTCAGTTATCCTAAGAGTCACCTTAGGATGTTTGCTCGAAAAATGGGTGTCCATGCTACTAATAAGAAGCTGGTGATGCACACTTTCCAAGACAGCCTTAGTGGGGCATCCTTAGACTGGTACATGCAATTGGAGAGGATTCACATTAAGACTTGGGAAGACCTTGCAAGTGCCTTTCTGAAGCAATACCAATACAACATGGACATGGCTCCTAACCGCACGCATTTGCAGAACATGTCTAAAAAAGAGAATGAGTCGTTCAAAGAATATGCCCAAAGATGGAGGGAACTAGCTTCTCGTGTGCAACCCCCATTATTGGAAAGTGAACTTGTGGATATGTTTATGGATACTCTACAAGGAATGTACTACAAAAGGATGATTGGGGCAGTCTCAATAGGATTTACTGACTTGGTTATCATTGGAGAAAGGATTGAGAACGGTTTAAAGACAGGAAAGATTGGGCAGTCATCCTCCGATCAACATAACAATAAAAGGTATTCCGGAAATCAAGATGTCAGTGTTGTGGACCCTGAAGGTCCAAATTTGGGAGATAGTGCATTACTGGGGCACACTGGGGTAACAGTCAATGCCATGGAAGGGATGTGGGATTAATTCCTTATTAATAAGGGAGACATAACAAACTAGGGCAAACAATGGGAGTCACCTGAGGAGAAGGATTTTTTTGGGCTGGGTTACAAACCAGCTAATGAAGGATTAAAAGGCGATTTACATGGTGTGGGATTTGGAATTTGGGATCATGCGACCTTAATGGAAGAGGAAGAAAGGAATGCCTAATCTCAACAATTGGGAGAACCATCGGGATTTCTGAGATGATTTTTGTTTTGAAGTAATTTACTTTTTCTTAAAATAATAATAAGTCCCTTGTTATGCCCAAGGTAAGTGGACTAAGATTTGTAGGGCCATCTTTTATTTCATTGGATTATTTCTATCAATAAAATTGCATTTTGTTTTCAATCAAGATCTTTTTTCTTTCATTTTCTGTTTATTCGAAACGACAACATACCTTCTTTCAATATTTTCATTTCTAGCACTTCATTCCAAAAGAAAAAATCTTCCTCGTGCAAATTTAAAAATAGACCTATTAAAAATGACACCGCTATAATCTCGAATGACTTCGAATTACCGATTAACCAAGCAGAAAAGGGTGACGAGGACGAGTGTGAGCTTCCCGAAGAGTTAGCCAGAGTGTTGAGGCAAGAGGACAAGGAAATACAACCTCACCAGGAACCAGTGGATGTGATCAATCTGGGAACTGAGGAAGATAGGAAAGAGGTCAAAGTCGTGCTTCTCCGGATAAGGATATAAAGGAAAGATTGATCGAGTTATTGCGAGGATACTCCGATGTGTTTGCATGGTCATACCAAGATACGCCAGGACTTGATACAAGCATCGGAAAGCACAAACCACTACTCAAACTAGAATGCACGCCAATCAAGCAAAAGCTGAGGAAGACTAGATCAGATATGATCCTCCAGATCAGGGAAAAAGTCAAGAAGCAGTTCGACTTTTTGTCACAAGGTAACGTCTGTTGGGTTAAAGAACATAGGAGTAACTTATCAAAGGACTATGGTAATATGGGGCATAAGGAGATAGAGGTTCATATGGATGATACGATTACCAAGTCGTAAAAGGAAAAAGATCACATAACTAACTTGCAAAAGTTGTTGGATCAGTTAAGGAAATTCAAGTTACGACTAAAGCCCACAAGGTGTACCTATGGAATCAGATCTGGAAAATATTAGGGTCCATGGTCAGTCAAAAGGGAATAAAGGACAAAATGAAAGCTATTTATATTGGTGCTACCAGTCCTAAGGAGACCACTCATAATGTACTTAACAATACTTGAGAATCCAATGGACTGTGAAACTTCGGACTCCTATGAAGGACCTGGACCTGGAGCTCGATGGAAACTTCTATTTGCATAAGGATATGGGCTTCAAAGAGGGGCTATCAATTGGGGTGAAAATTCATCGTCTAGGATCTTAAAGGAAGCTAAACTGGATAAGGCAGAATGGGTGCAAACTAGACTCGATCAGCTAAACCTCGTGTAAGGGAAATGTGTGGCTGCGGACAGTTATATCCACAGGGAATCAAGAGAGCGTTTGACAAAGAAATCCGTCCTCGCCTACGCGAAGAGGGAGACTTGGGGTTAAGGAAAATATTACCCATCCATAAAGACCACCACGTCAAATGGACCCCACCCTATGAAGGGCCGTATGTCGTGAAGAGTGCCTCCTCTGGCGGAGCACTAATATTAACAACCATGGATGAAGCGGATTTACCACGACCGGTGAACTCCGATTCGGTCAAAAATGCTATGCCTAGAAAAAGAGGATAAAAGCCTGCTAAGTCGAAAACCCTAAAGGGCGACTTAGGCAAAAATTAGGGCGTCCCGGTGGATTGAAAACTCGAAAGAGCAATCCAGGCAAAAATTAGGGACTTGGATAAAAATGATACCCGACAAGCCGAAAACCCTAAGGGGCGGTTTAGTCGAAAAAATGGTATATCATCCCGGTGGACTAAGACTCTAAAAAGAGCGGTCCATGCAAAAGTTAGGGATATCCAAAAGGCATATGACTGAAAACACTCAAGTCACCCCGTAACAAGAATTCATAAGGGAACGATCATTCCAGCCGTCATCTTCAGAAGCGAAGTGTCGTGATCTTGGGGTCTTAGGGATATTAGTTGGTGTTAAATTTAATAGGAACATAAATAAATTTGTTTTCTTATTGCCATTTTACATTTTTCTGGATTTACGGTGATGGCTCCTTACGAGAATTACCCTTCTTACTTATCATTGCCCATTTTCGGGCCGATTCTCAATAAATTTGCTTTCCAAATAAATTTCCTTGCCTCCTAAATTGTTTTGCTTGATTACAAGGTGTCGATTAATTGTGAAATAATGCATTGAAATATCGGGTATAAATAAAAGCTTTGAAAAGGGAAAATGGATTTTACTTCGATTTTTGGAATCATCAAAGGGATCATATTCTTCCAAAGCAGGATATAGGGTCTATACACTGACCGGAATATACGGGATATTCTTTGTTACATATTAAACAGGATTCAAGGATATCATGGCTTACCATAATTATCCAGGCCTCAAGGGTCAGGGGGTCAGGACGTTATGGAAAGTTTTATTTCGTCAGGGGTCTATTATCAGGGATTTTGGGATATCAACTTAGCACCTATCGGGTTCTGCGGTCAAAATTAGGGTCCTTCTTGTATTTAATCGTCTCCTCCTCAAAAGGAGGAGGGCTCATCGACATCATCCTTTTGATTCGAAGACGATTAAATAGGGGCAGCTGTAGTACCCTAAATTTTGACCAGTGTGTTTTTACCTTTTAGGATTTATTTTTATGCCATCGGGGGTGTCATTTAGGTGGCATTGGGCTTCTGAGATTGTTAATTTTTTTAGGTCCATTTTATGGTTTGGTATCTTTAGTTAGAATTAAAAGTTTTAGTTTAATTAATTAGATAATAATTAGGATTTTGTTTTAGAGTAATTTATTTTTAAAATGCCTTTTGAATATTATTTTTGGTTCACTTTTGAAAGTTTTAATTAAATAATTATTTGCTTTGCTCTATTTTTTTATTAAATCAAGGGTCATTAGATTTAAATCATAAATTTAAATGATAAGTTTGGTCATTTAAAATGAATTAGTATTTAGGGTTTTTATCATTAATTAAGGTTTTGTAGTGATATTTAGATTCAATTAGGGACCAGTCTATTAATATTTCGGTAGTATTTTTATGATTATTTTTTATTTTGTTATTAATATGGTTTCTGTTATATTATTATTTTTATGGTCGTGGTTATTAATCCTTATATTTTTTATTTATTTTATTTTTATATGGTTGTGTTTATATTATTATTTTTATTGTTTATTTACTTTATTTTATATTTTTCGGTCAAAGTATTGACCCAAGGTGGGTCACCTTCTTCCCCAATACTCAAACCCTAACAATGCGCGCAGAGATTGGAAAATCAAATCAAAATAGATTTAATTCTTAACATAAAGAATCAATTTTCATTAAATATTACAATAAAAAATACAATTAAATTACAACTCATACAAATCAAAACCCTAAATCAAAATACAATCAAATCAAATCTCAGGAACTACATCTAAACTTCCTAAAACGATTCTAATCTAATCAATGCTCTAACCTAATCCTAATCTCTATAAATAATAAAACAATTCAGAAAAAGGGGGGACCCTAAGGGGAATTAACCCGGCCGCCGCGAATCTCCCAGGCCTCCTTGGATCACCTGCGAACAGAAAAAGAAAGAGGGTTAGTGATTCGAAATCAGGAAAGGGAATCAGAGCAGTATAAAAAGGGAAACGGACAAGGAGGTAACCACTTAGCTCTTAATATTTGCGAGCGGCTATTTTTTATTGGATGTATGGTTTGATTTGTTGGTTTAGGGTATTTCTGAGTTTAAATTAGGTTTAGGGTTCAAACTAGGTTTAGGGTTCTTGGGTGGTCGCTAGGGTTCATGGGTTAGGGTTCTTTACGAACCCTGAAGAACATAGGAAATTATGGGTTTGTTTGTAAATAGGGTTAGGGTTCTTGAGATATGGGGCTAGGGTTCATCATTTAGGGTTAGGGTTCTTAAATTTATTAGGGTTCATAGGTAGGGTTCATGGTTGAAGGTTCCTGGGTTGATGTTCATCACCCAGATGAACACGGGTGCAGATTCCGGTGATCTTCCACCGGAAATTTGGGGTTGTTGGTGGTTGGGGGTGGCCGGAGACTATTTTGGGGGGCGGTCGGTGAAGGAAAGAAGAGAGAGGCGAGAGAGGAGTGAGAGGTAGAGAGAGGAGGAGGAGTGAAGAGAGAGAAAGAAAGTGGAAAATGCGAGAGGGACTGAAGAGAAATGGGGTCTTATACCCCTTCTGCGTGCCCTTGGATTTACGCCAAGTGGCGTCCCTGAGATTTTTAGGATCGGTTCACTTTCCAGTCAACCAAAGGATCTAATGTGTGCGTGCTCACCATGAGTCAGCATTGACTCTCAATCCTGGCCATACGTTCATCATACCTTGGGATCAATGGATAGGGCTAGCTTCAAAGAGATCCGTGTGATCTCCATCCAACGTCCAGGAGAGAGTCAAAGCCAGACACTCTCCACCGTGGACTTTCTCGGCAAACGTGGGTTTTTAGACAATGGGTCTTGCGCCTTCTGCTATTTACACCCCAGTTTCAAAAGGTCCACTACTTTTTCAGTACAAATGCACCCCCTGGGTGTTAACTTAATTAATTAAATTAATGACTTAATTTAATTAGTTAATTGGGTTAAATGGTTAATTAGGAATTATAAAAAGGGTTTTAGGATTGTTATTATTAGGAGAGATATGATTAAGGTTTTTATTTTATTTTGGGTTTAGTCTTTTAATTCACTTTTTTTTTTATAAATATATCCAAAATATTTCGTTTGTTTAAAATTAGAATCTTAGGGATTATTATTATTAATAGGGAATTAATCAGGATTTAAAAATAGGACTTTAGGATTATTGTTATTAGGATAAATAATTAGGATTTTAGGGATTAATTTTGGGTTGGGTTTAAATTGATATTTTATATATTTACAACATTTTGTTTATTCTTTGGGCAAATGGGAATTTAATTTAGGATATTTTAGGGTTAATCTTGGGTGTGGGTTGATTTTAAATAAAAAGTTATGTATTCAAAATATATTGTTTATCTACTTAAAATAAGGTTTTTTAAATGGGATTTTGTTTCTGGGGTTTTTGGGATAAGGTATTTTGGTAAATTTAGAATTTTACTGAAATTGGGTTTAGGGTTTATCTTAAGGAAATTAGATTTTTAATTGGATTTAAACATGGGATTGGGGATAAAAATAAAATCATTTTTGGGTTTGGTTTTTTTTATAACGTGTTGTTTTAAAGAGGGATAAAATATAGGGGATAAGGGACAAGAATTAAGGGATAATTCTTAAGAACTTAAGGAATATAAAATGGATTTTAAGGATTTAAAGCTTGGGATAAAACTCTTGATATCCGAGAGTATAAACAAATGGATTAGGGATAGAACTCTTGATATCCGAGAGTATAAATAAATGGATTAGGGATAAAACTCGTAGGTTCCAAGAGTATAAATATAGGCCAAGGGATAAGGGATTTAGGGATAAAACTCTCCATCCGAGAGTATAAATAATGGATAAGGGATAGAACTCTCCATCCGAGAGTATAAACAATGGATAAGGGATAGAACTCCTCGTCTAGGAGTATAAATAATAGATTAAGAGATAGAACTCCTCGTCTAAGAGTATAAACAATAGATTAAGGGATAGAACGCCTTATCTAGGAGTGTAAATAATAGATTAAGGGATAGAGCTCTTTGTCTAGGAGTATAAACAATAGATTAAGGGATAGAACTCCTTATCTAGGAGTATAAATAATAGATTAAGGGATAGAACTCTTTATCCAAGAGTATAAATAGTGGATTGGGTTTAGAATTAGAAATGGGAATAGGATTTAGGGGGTAGAAATAGGGGAGGTGAACTACGGTTACTCTGATCCTTCAAAATTGAAGGTACGTAGGCATAGGGTTGTAAACCCTAGCGAGTATAACTAATAAAAAACTTAGGATTTTTTGTAAATAAATAATTTAGACAAACAAACAAGCATACCCTAAAATCTAAGGAGGATCTTATTGAGTACAATGGAAGTGAGGGGTGCCTAACACCTTCCCCTCACTTAACTGACTCCCGAACCTTAGGAATCTCTGCCCTTGGGATTAGGATCTTAGGTTTATCATTTATTTCCCTTAAAAAATATGATGGCGACTCGATATTTTTGCCGGCCGCGACAGCTGGAGCACATGACTTCCTGAAATGCAAACTATTGTTAGACACATCCAAGGATGCCGCCCTAAGATGGTATACGAGTTTTCCCGAGCCTCTATCACTAGCTATTAAGAGCAAATGAAAAAACTTATGCACCAGTTCGCGGCCAACCATCACAGGAAGATGTCCACCACCAGCCTATTCACTATACGACAGGGTCCATCATAGCCGCTGGGGGGCTATCTCGCCCAATTTAATGTTTGTGGGGGCATTCCAAAATGGACTCAAGGCGGGGAATTTCAACGAATATCTCGCCCAAAATCCAACACTTTCATTAGGGGCAGGATGTTACATAAAGGGAGAGGAGAGCAACACCGATAAGAAGGCGCGATTCATCAATGAACGTGTTCCCAACGCCGAAAGTTCACACCACCATAGGAAGAGTAATTATACCTCTCCCATCAAAGACAAGAATGCGCTAAGGAGAATAGAAAAGACGACAAAGTTCTTCTTGCCTATGAACACTCACTGTGAATATATCTTGCACGATGTTATTGACTTGCACAAAATTCCTAAGCCTCCAGCTTTGAAGGCGGATGTAATGGAACCTAAACTAGGAAGAAGGTGTAAGTTCCATAGACGTCAATGAACATGTTCCTAATGTCGAAGGTTCTCACCACCAGAGGAATAGTAATTATACCTCTCCCATCAAGACAAGAATGCGTTCAAGAGAATAGGCAAGATGGTGGGGTGTTTCACGCCTCTGAACACTCGCCATGAATAGATCTGGCCCGAGGTTCTTCACTTGCACAACATTTCCAAGCCTCTAACTCTGAAGGCGTATGTAATGGGTTATGAACCAGGAAGAAGGTACAATTTCCATAAAGTCAAGTGACACCACAATGAGGATTGTTACCAAATCAAGGAAGAAATAGAGAGACTGGTCCAGGAGGGACGCCTTAAGAAATATATAAAGAGAGAGTCTTCCCATGGGTCAGACAAGTCTAACTCGTGAGGGAGAGAAGACATGGGTATCCCTAAGCCCAACAAAGCAAAGGAGGCATCCCAAGGATAGGGTAGTAAATATGAGCGCCACACACTCGACACCATAACAAAAGGGTTCTCCGTTAGACTATCTCCACCAAGAAACATCTCACCATTTGAATTTAATACAAACTCGTAAATTTAGAAGGATCTATATTGAGGAGTGCCTAATAATCATCGGGGAAATTATATAGAAATAAAATATACTACACGATGAACTCTATTGTTTTAAATAATGGTCACTCCATAATGATTATTGAGGGACTTCCACCGTCAAATCAAGATCTCCACCTACCTTTAAGTTGTTTGGTCGCTTCCTAAAGGCCTTGAGGGACCTTCCTCTTGTATTTGGTTTTTTCCAGGGCTAAGAGCCTCGAAGGACCTTTCTCTTGTATTTGTTTTTTTAGGGTGAGCATCACCCTTGTGGCATACCACGCCCTGCCTCTTTTTACCAGCCACTAACAAACCATCTAAGCAATCTCGAAGGATGGTCATTGGCTGATGTTTGTCTTGCATTCAAACCAATCACTCTTTCCTTTAGAGGTGTTAGATTCTACACTTTTCCCTACAAAAAAAAAAAGATGCAAAATATGTAAAGTGGTAAGGGGGAGGAGAGAGCAAGTAAGAAGACTCTCTTTAGATCACAAAACTTACCTAGGTACTCATCTACCTCATTGTCGTCTCCTTGGTCAGGGGTAATTAGAGTGTGAGAGCTCATACGATGGAAGCATCCCAACACCTAGATTACCTTTTACTCAAGGGGAAGGAGGATGCTAGATTCTAATCCTTTGACAAGTTGAGGGTTATTTGTCAATGATAGAGGAAAACAAGAGGTTAATGTCACCTTTGTGGTCACCATAGAAGCGCCATCTCTCCCCCTAAATCTCACGAATCCATATTTCCAATACTCATAAGGCTCCACATAGGGCTCTAACAAACACTTACCAATAAAAGACCATAAAGTCACCTAATCACTAGTAAGGAGGATCTTTATTCTATAAAAAGAAAAGAATACCCCAATAATGGGGAAGACACCCAGGTGGAGATAGACTATCTCAAAGGCCCTAATGATGCTCCACACATTGGGCGTGATTTGGGAGGGGGAGACATTAGTAATCATTAGAAAATATGCTTCAAATGGATAAAAAGGTATAAAGACCCCTAATTCATGGATGACAGGAAGGTGCAAGTAAAAATAAGGGGTAGATAAACCACCCAGAGTAACTATGTTGGATCTTTCCGTCTTTGAACACGATTCTAAGACCACATCCTCTTCATTACATCTACTTAAAAACCTAATATTCGAACGGAAACCTTAAATCCTATTTGAGTCAGAATATAAAGATACAATATCTCAAACATTGACATGTTTGACATTCTTCGTGGCCATAAAGTCTTGACAAAAATAAAAGAGGTTGAAAAACCATCATCAAGACCCCTAAAGTACTTAGATGCCTAGAAGCTTGAAGCACCCCGTGACTTTTCCCTCTCTAATTCGGACTTAAAAATTAGAAAAACATTCCTGCACCTATGAGTCACCTCTTTCAAACAATTGAAATTCTAAAATAAGAGGGAGAGGAAAATGTTTTTTTGAAAAAAAAAACAAGGCCCTTTATAAGGGAAAAACCAAGATTCAAGTAACATACTTGTATGACAGTGCATTAGTTGCAAGAATTCGGAACGGTTTTACACGCCAGAGACATACATAAGGAGAACGCTAAACTAAGTTTCCCCAAGAACGCCATCATGAGCAACATTAAATGCCACACATTTTTCTTTCTCACTAAACGATTAAGTTTGCCTAACTAAATGACATTTTTACATCTCTAAAATACATTGACTGATAACATAACACTAATGCAACACCTGAAGGTGTATCCAAAACCCCCTCATGATGCACTTATTTTTTAGGGGCTCGCCTCTAACTGAGAGACTCGCCCCTAGCTAGGGGACTTGCCCATAATTTAGGAGTTCGATTGAAAAGAATGAAAGGTTCGAGAATAAGTTGAAGACAAGTTTAATCACTTCACTCTTTACAATCCCTCATGCTTGAGGGATTTTGTAGTGATATATTTGTAAAAGGAGTGCAGGGGTGACACAGGGACCAATCCTCATCAGGTGCTTGCCTAAGGGCATGTCGTCTATACATAACTCCCCATCTCCAATGGCCCGTCTCGATGAGAAAGTGTGGATGGTGACGTGAATACAATCCATAACTACCTATGTAAGAAGTCATGACCATGATTCCTTAACAAGTAAGCAGTGCATGAGTTCATGGTCATGGTGGGACAATTACTACTTGAAAACCTCTAAGTCCAAGCCCATAAGCATCTATAAATACCTAAACCTCGGAGTGGAAAAGAAAAATCCCATATTAA
This sequence comes from Lathyrus tuberosus, assembly GCA_022829125.1. Classification (NCBI taxonomy): domain Eukaryota; kingdom Viridiplantae; phylum Streptophyta; class Magnoliopsida; order Fabales; family Fabaceae; genus Lathyrus; species Lathyrus tuberosus. The sequence goes on along the minus strand of JALAZF010000203.1, from coordinate 3,249,709 downwards.
TGTAGAGAAACACTCAAAAAGCATAGCTTCTCACCCTTGTGAGCTTGCTCTAACCCTAAATAAACACTAAAGCCTCTAGAAACTCCTACCAGTTCAGAATTGCTACGCATATGTACTTTTTTTTAGCAAGTATAATTTGTTTAGTGCAAAACCTAAAGGATATTATTACTAGTGAAGGAAAAGTTCCAGGGACCTCTAACTATCATTTGATTTGTGATAAGGTAAGGAAAGAGATTGTTCCATCTTAAAGGGAAAATTATGATGACCTTGGGGGTGTTATTGTTGGACAGCTGAATCCAAACTCAAGAGGAAATGTAGTACATAAACCAAGCATATGGTTTTACATCGGCTAATCTTAGAACAGAAAAGAGCTTTTACACTAGGTTGAACTAAAGGACCAAACATATGTTTTACTTGGCTAATCTCATGAACCAAATAAGAGCTTTTAACTGGTTAAACTCATAATCAAACAAATAACTTCTTTAAAAGATATTACACAAGAGACAACACCGCCTTAAGTAAATTACAAAGATAACACTGCACCAACACACAAAAAGTCTCACAGATATTATTCACTCTCAAAGCACTAAGGAAACCTTTGGGAAGAATTAGAAATAGATGAAGTAAGAGAGAGTAGAAATGAGAAAGAATAGCTATATATTCAATTTATGGAGTAAACATATTTAGATTTGTGTATGAGCTTTCTTAGTATGAGTTGCCTTGGTATCTTGAAAATTACTCTTATACCTTTACATTTAACTAATCACTCGGATACAAGACCAAACGAGCATTCACGCTTCTTTTCTTTACATAAACTTGAATATTCAATATCCCTTGTTTGATTCATCAATTCTTCAACACTTTATTTGGGAATTGATTCTTCTAACTAATGAGACTTGATATAACTTCTTTGATAAACGTCATCATCAGGGATTACTAGAGCGGAGATCATTGGGGACTTCATTGAATGCCTTTTGACCTTAGATGTTTTCCATATTAAATTTAGACTTACATATTGATCACATAAATAAGATATATACTTTTCGCTTCTTCTTTGACATATGAAGATGTCACACAATTCCATTTGATATAATGTGTTGTCATCATTAAAACAAACATGAATATCTAATTGTTGCAGACAATTATACCTATAAGCATGTAGATTTACAATTATGCTTTGAATGTGATTGTAAGGTTGCAAAACTCAGAAACACATACCTTCAAATATGCATTCAAAAGCAAGGAGATCCAAAGATGATTTAAGAACCATGTTTGTAGGCTTGTTAGACTAATACAATAAGAAAAAAATTGGAAACAAGTGGGTGCAATTGGAAATATCAAGGTTCAAGTATGGTTTGTACTTGATAAAAGTTGTTGGATAGTATTTCAACATGCTATAAAACAATAACGTGGTTGATGCATACATTTATATCACAATAGTTTCAAGTCAGTATGAACATTGTTGAAGTATGTCTTAAAACCTTGAGTGATTAAGACAAGGAAAATACATATTTTGTCCAATTTACTTTCTATCAAAATGTCTTGGTTAATTGTTGACTTGGTCAACAGTTAACTCAGAAAAAGGTCAATGAGTGGAGTGGTGAATGGTTGGCCAACAAGTGACTTGAGTGGTTCATAAGTATCGAATTTGGTTGTTTTGATTTGTGAATTCATTCATTAATCTTATAATATTATAAATATCATTTATATTAATTTGAGATACTCTAAGTTACAAATAGATATTTTAAGATACTCTAAATTAATATAAAGGATATTATAATATATTTAACATATTTTTTTCTAACATTTAATGGGACGTGTTTTTGGTCCGTTAAGGATTTGTTGAGCTTCAACAATTATAAATATGTATTTCAATCATTATCTTAGGAACAACCTTCAAAACTTTACGACTGAAGATAGAGAGAAAGATTAAAAAGCCTCTATAATCCTAGAGAGGTAATGATTGAAATTTCTAGGAGTTCTTAGAATTTGGAGAATCTTTTGAGGTATCTAAGGGGATTGAAAACACTTCTAAATATATTGTACTCGTATAATTCATGTATAGAGAGTTGAATAGATTGAGAAACACTTGGGAGTAGAAAATATAGTTTGTTCTTGAAAATTTGGGTGACTATATTCTTATAATTCATTTATAATCTCTTGTAACTTTTGAAAGTATAATGAATCAAAATATTGTTATCTCCCTTAAAATAGATTATTTGATCGAATTGGATAAACAAATTATTATATTTCTTATTTTTTATTTTCTTCTAATTTGTTGTGAATTTGCTTTTACTTTTGACAGGTTATTGAGTTATTTTAAACTATTTATTTTAGTTGTTATTATTTTTTGTCCTCAAACAACAAATTTTTTAATGTATTTAAAACTTTGAATAATTTTTCTTAAGTTATTTAAATTATTCTATCAGTTTTCACGATAAATAATATACGTCATATCGATTTTTTTTGTTTGAATGATTAATGAAACAATATTTACTAAAATTAGCATATCTTAGATTCCTTTGCCAATTTATTGCATAGATTTCAAAGTTTATGTGAGACAATTGTATAATAAATATTAATATTAATATTTTCTCCACCAACTTTTATTTAAAAACTTATCTCACAATCAAATTCAAATTAAGACCAAATTAGCTCAAAAAAAAAAGTTAAATGTCCTTTTTCTTAAACAAAAGGATTAAGACCAAAAGAAATTTGTTCATGTGAATTCCGTGATAAAAACATAGTTGTATTTAAGGTTGTAAAAGAGCAATTCAGTCTTATAGTATAAAATGGGGTCGATTATTAAGCAACTTTTACCATAATGTTTTAGTCATAACTATATTTCTTTTTAAATTGTAAATCTCAATATTTTTTTAATAACACATTTTATAGTTTTTTTTTTAAATCTTCCTCTTCTTCTAATTATTTAATTTTTCTGCATTTAATTTACTCTTCTTTCACAATAACTATAAAGGCTAAATCGGGACTAAATAAAAACTCAAAAAAATCATCATGGTTAATTCGTAGCTGAATTAACTCCTTATTTGTTTTGCCACAATTGAATTGTGGATAATATATACACCACTTTAAAAAAACATACAATACTAAATGAATAAAATGATACCTTTGTATCATCAAATGATAGGGTTTAAATCTCTTAAAAAACTATAAAGTAATCACTTAAAGTACTATTATTAATAACAATTTGTCTTTTTATATTTTTTAATTTTAAAAAAATGTTTCTGTTGTGCTTTGGACCGCCACTATCCTCCACTACCTTTTTGTAGGCCCTTTTCCTTTATCACCAATGTCATCTTGTTTTAAGCAAAGTAGCAAACTATCCAAAATAATTTATAAGAGTTGTTTATATGTATGTATTATGGAATAATCCAAACAAAATTACTTAATTTCTACTACATGTCTGTTCTATAGCATAATTTAAGGTAGGGCAGAGAATGTGGAACCTCTCTAGTTGAAGAAAAAGCTTAGGGGCGTTCGCGGGCCGGTTTAGTTCGGTTTTGGGAGAATCTGATATCCAAACCGATCAAAAATATATGAATTGGTTTGGATTGGATTTACACAATTTTGTGATAAAGCCCAAACCGAACCAAACCAATAAACAACGGGTTGGTTTGAGTTGGATTGATCGGGTACATTAAAAACAAATGTGCAAAAATATTTTTAAAAAATATTAACTTATATCAACTAATTTTCCAAAATAATATAAAATTAATAATATTAAGATTTCTCCATATTGGTTGTGCATATCACAAATGACGTTTCATTTTTTTCTTCTTAAGTTGAATACCTCATTCTAGTTTCCATGATAATGATAATATATATTATACTAATTAATTATGATTGGTTCGGGTAGACGAGCTCGCGGGTAGAATTTTGGAAATCCGTTGCCCGAACCAATTAACATTGGATTTCATTAGTTTGGTTTGATTTTTGCCCGAACTAAAAAATGCCCGAACCAAACACAATGGTTTAGTTTAGATTCCAGTTTGGTTCGGATTCGTCCGAACCAATGAACACCCCTAAAAAAAAGCTAGTTAGGTTGAGCTATGTGGGACTTATCCACCAAAATAACCTGGCCCATCATAATGGAATTCTAATACAAGTTGCTTGTTACATGAGTAAAATTAGATACACTTTCTTTTTATTCAACATGTTTTTGTTTCTATATTTTTTATTATCCTTAAAATTAAATTGGTCAATAATGGTAGACATTATTTTTACGTTAGAAATGAAATGTGCATTGATGAAGTTAAGTATGTAGTTAAGAAAAGTTGTGTGCTTTATGGCTGCATCAAATTATTTAAAAACTAATGGTAGGTGGTAAAGTGATTTGCACGTTACAATTGGATGTTTATCCAAAGAAGCATATATTGGCTGGCTGGTTTTAAAACCATAGGCATAATTTCTTGAGCTAACTACCACCACTTGAAGATATTCTCATTACCACTCGAAGGGTTTTTCGATTATTTAACACATTAAAAGTGACGCCATAGATACCATGGCATTAAGTAATGCCCAAACATGGTTATTTGTTTAATGTTACATCTTGTTTTGAGAAACAGTTAAAATACATGAGAAAAGGAAGAGGAAGATGAAGATAATATAATGAAAGTTGTATAAAAAAATTCAAAATACTAGGGGATATCAAATCACATCTGTTGAAAATAATAAAGTCAAGTGGAAGTTGGAGTCTCACATTACTTACAGATGTGGAGATTTGAATATTTATAAGTTGGAGAATCCACACACCTATCACCTTAAAATTTTGGGTGAATATGTGATATCTCTCACTTATGGCTCTTGACTAAATGTTGATGTTCCTCCTCATGGCCTAACAAATGGTATCAGAGTCTGATTCGAGTAAAAGGACCGGATTACTTGTATCGAAATGCCCAGAAATAGGTGTCCCGTTGAAATTAACATGTCCAGGAAGAGGTGTATTGAAATGTCCAGGAAAGAGGTGTCAACGACAATAGAGGTGTATGTGGACAAAAGAGTTTCTACTTGAGGGGAGTATTGTGGACTCACACTTGAGGGGGGAGTGTTGAGAATAATAAATTCAAGTGTGAGTTGGAGTCTCACATTTGTTATAAATGTGGAGACTTGAGCATTTATAAGTGGAAGAACTCACACACCTATCACCTTAAGACTTTGGGTGTGTGTTACACTTTACCTAATGTAGATGCTCATTCTCATGACCTAACAACACCCACCTAGAGGGTGGCAAATGGGCATTTCTGACCGATATGTTAGATTTGTTCATTACATAACGTATCTCTGCCCATATAAAAGTCAAAAACAAAAATTCCTATGAGTTGATAATGCATAAACTCATATCCCTTAAACTCATACTAGAATTCATCCAGAGAATGAAAGCGGAAACGTATATGAGTTTATCATTGGAATCACTCAAGATTTACGGGTATGTGATCTTTTGATTTGCAAAGTTTCTTAGGGTTTCTTGAAACTCTTCTGATGAGGATGAAGAGAGAATCCTAACAAATTGTGTTTTTCATTTGCTCTACAAATGAGGATCATAACCCAAATAAATAATCATAGCGTTATTTCTTTGTTTTCAATATTCTAATTTGACCCCTCACCAAAATAGATATTGACTTATGATATCTACAGAATAACCTTACCTTTCATGACATTTATGTTTTTAGCCACATACTTATTATTAATTAGACTACTATAGTTTTGGCTTATTACATAATGGACCTAACACATGTAATATTACATTTGTGACCCAAAATTCTAACAATCTCCCACTGGTCACGTATGTAACTTTACACATGTGTTAGACTTTATGAGCTCAAAATTTTCCATTATATATACTTCATGCATATCCAAATAATCCCGTCCATTAGTTATGCTAGTACTTAGAACCAAAGTGATTTTTATCATATCAATCATAACTAAAATCAATCCGTGATTACCAATAGTGACGTAACTAAATGACATAGATTCATCATGAAATGTGTAGCATGAAAATCATAAGAATGTGGCTCGTATATATCAATTTTTAATTGGTCATACTTTACTTTAGTGAGATAACTCAATAACCTTATTGTACAAAGTATAAATAGCTGAATATCAAACTTTATAAACAAAAAAATATTCAAAATCATAGTATGCATACATAATACCAAACATAGAACATAAAATTCATAAATGAGTAACTCACACTAAACTAAAGATTCCTCAAACTGTAAAACGCCCATATGAGCAGCGTGCTCATGGATGATATTGAGTGGAAGACCTTTTGTAAGAGGATCTGATATCATGGAGTGTGTCCCTTAGTGTTCTATGAAAATCTGCCAACTTTGTACCCTGTCCTTAACAACTAGGAACTTGATGTCAATATGTTATGAATTCGTAGAGCTCCTATTATTGTTGGAATATAGGACGACTGATTTATTGTCATAGTATAACTTAAGTGGTCTTTCAATTCCTTCCATAATTTGCAGCCCAATAACAAGGTTCCTCAACTAAATCCCATGGTTAGATGCCCTTATAACATGCTATAAATTCTGTTTCCATGGTGGATGAAGCTATAAGAGTTTTCTTGGAACTGCACCAAGAAAATGCACCACCAACTAACATGTAGATATAGCCTAAAGTGGATATTTACTATCTTGGCATCCACTAAAATCTGAGTCAGAGTATCTAGGATCTCCAACTGGTCTGACCTCCTATATGTGAGCATATAATCTTTTGTTCTCTTTAAATACCTTCTAACCCTTTTGGCTTCTTTCCAATGATCAATTCTTAAATTGCTCAGATATCTGCCTAACATCCCAACTATGACGCAATATCCGGACACTTACAAACTTGGACATACATCAGACTCCTTACAGCTGACACATAAGGAATCTTTTGCATTTCATGAATTTCTAAGTTTCCTTTTTGGGACTGACTAAGACTAAATTTGTATCCCTTAGCAACCGAAGTATCCTCTGGCTTACATTCCCGCATGTCAAACCTTTTAAGCACTTTTTCGATATAACTCCTTTGTGATAATCCTATGATACCACGAGATCAGTCTCAGTGTATCTAAATTCCTAATAAAAAGGAGGCGTCACTAAGATCTTTCATTTCAATTTTTCTTGATAATTTTTTTTTGGTTTTGTGCATCATGCCTATATCATTTGTGGCAAGAAGTATGTCATCAACATACAAAACTATGAAAATTTACTTGCCCCACTAAATTTGTAATACACACAATCTTCAACAACATTCACCTCAAATTCAAATGAGAGAGTTGTTTCATATAACTTTGGTACCACTAACGAGACGTCTACTTTAGTCCATAAATGAATTTTGTCAATTTTCAAACCATATTCTTTGAGTCTCATGATACAAAGATTTTGGTTGCACCATATAGATTGTTTCATAAATTTTTCCATTGAGAAATGTTGTCTTGACATCCATTTGATGGATTTCCAAATCATAATGTGCAACAAGATCTATAATTATCCTAAAAGATTCTTTCAATGAAACCGAAGAGAAAATCTCTGTCGCAACTGGAAAATTACAAAGTCGCCACCATCCTTTATTTGTTCCTAAGGAACATGGAAATAATGATAAAAACTAAAAGTATAGACGAGACACTAGGGTTCGGGAGTCGATTAAGTGAGAGAAAGGTGTTAGGCACCCCTCACCTCCATTGTACTCAATGAGATCCTCCTCTAATTCTAGGGTTACTACGTTATCTAAGGTATGTTTGCTTAATTTATTTACAAGGGAATATGTTATTATTAAGGGAAAATGTTTGATTAAGGAACAAGGGACAAAGAAAATATTTTTTATTATTGTACTCGCTAGAGCATTACAACTCTATGCCTACATACCCTCAAGTTATATTGAAGGATCAGAGCACCGTAGTTCGTCTAAAAAATGTTTGTGTGTTGATTATTTTTAGTTATGAAAAGATGTAAAGAGAATTATTTAATATTTTATTTTTGATATTTTTATTTTATTATTTAATCTTAATTACTACCTATTTTAACTAGCTTAATTAAAATTCTAATCACTATCCTAATGTTAACCTTATTATTATTCTAAGATACAAATATCAATGATTTATTTTGTTTTTTTATTTGACTATTTAAATCTAACTGAAACCCTAATTACCATCCTAAGATTAGTTCTAATATTATCCTAATCTAAGCCTTAATTAGTTAATATGCATCAATTAACTACATTTTTTTTGTATTTTTATTATTATTATAAGAGAAAATAACTATAAAAAAGCTAATTAATTCTAAATTAATTTTTTAAACCTAATTATTCCCAATTGTGCTACTTAATTGCTAACTATTCTATAAAATATAAGACCCTAAATATCAACTTATTTTGGTATTTTTTGCTATGCTAATAAACTAATTGATTACTAAATTATTAAACTTAATTAATCTTAATTATGTAATTAATAATAATTCTAATTAATAAATGAAAATAGAAAATAATTAAATAAGAAAATAAAATCAAAACCTAGGGGCAATGTATAATTAGTTGTTTGGGTAATTGGATTGGCTACTGGGTGTGTTAATAGTAATAGGGTTTAAGCTACTGGGTGTGTCACATCAAAAAGAATAGTAATAGTAATTGGGTTGGGTACTGGGTGTGTTAATAATAATGGGGTTTAGGCTACTGGGTGTGTTAATAGTAATAGTAATTGGGTTGACTAATGGGTGTGTCACATCAAAAAGAATAAAAAGAGAAAAAAGAAAAGAATTACAGTTATAAATGCATAACAGACCATCATTACAAGATCAGTTTCTAAGGAAGGGAAAACGATCAAGTAACAGGGGTCATTAAGGTATGTACAGTGCATGTTAAATATTTATTGGTCATAACGGTTTCATGAATCAAGCAAAGGATTTTATTAAGTCGTTTAGGTTACCCAGAAGCTATTATAAAAGCAACCAAAACCTAGTTTATTTTCATCAACATCTACCAAAACGTTATGGAGTCATCAACTGAGAGCAACAAAATCTCTGTTGTGACAGAAGTCACAGAGAACTCTACAAGCTTGAATATCCAGAACTTTCAGAAGCCAGCAGCTTCAGAAGCTTCTGCTACTGGTCATGTGCCCTCTACCTAGGGATGGCAAAAAAATCTGTACCCGCGGATATCCGTGGATAAAATCTGTCATGGATATGAGGCGGGTAACTTAATGGATATCCACGGATAAAATAAATGGATATTTAAATACCCGTTTGTTAATGGATATGGATACGGGTTTAATGATATTCGTACCCGCAGATATCCATATCCGTTAATAAATTATAAAAATCGTTTAAATATCATTAGTTTATTATACCTTATCTTTTCATCTTCTAAAAAAATTAGTCTTCATATATTTCTTTCTTTTTTTTAAATTTTCTTTGAAGAAAACCTTTCAAATTTCATTCAAATTCTATTAGTCATTTCATATTGAAACTCTTCAATACTCCATACCTCACTTCAACAATTTCACATTCCAACCAACATGTCATCATTCCTCTGCCGAACTAGTGTCTGCCTTCCTACTCCTCTATCGTCCGCTCTTTCATCATAACTCACAATCACAATGTTTTTTATTTGTTTGGTTAAAAATGAAATGTATGGATATTATGTTTCGATCTAATTATGTTTTGATGAATAAGAAGAAAATAATTGTGATGAAATTTTATTGTTAAATTAAGAGTGAATTGTATGGATGTTATGTGGTAATAACTTTATGTATCTTTAAAAGAAGTTAAAAAAAATCAAAAAAAAAATTTATAAAAAAAATATTATCAATGGATATCTGTAAATATCCGCGGATACCGTAAAACCCGCGAATTACCCTCATGGATATGGGGCGGATATGGATATCAAATTTATCCAACGGGGCGGATACGGATATCATAGTATTCGTCCCCATGGATATCCATTTACATCCCTTGGCTCTACCATGAACACTTCAGACGAGGCTTCATCAGAAGTACCTCAAAGACCTACAGAAGCAGGTTCATCAGTAGCTGTTTTTAAGCCAAGGAAGAAGCCCATGAAGAAGACAAGGAGGAAGAGACTCAACAAGATGTTTTATCGTCCTGTTATCCTAGAAGCAAAAGAGGGGGCATAGATGAAGATGAGCTAGATATCGATTATGGCAATAACTTCTCTTATAACAAAATGGATTACTTAGATAGAGATTTATTCTAGGTTTAATCCGGTTCCGTATGTTTTTGTAATCCTCTATGCTTAATTAATGAAAAATTATTTTGACCAGTATATATTATGCATTCGTACAAACACTTCATTTACCCATTAGATTTTTTGATAAAAACATTAATGAAGTAATGAGATGACCAGAAGCAACAATTTACATGTTAACAATATTATTTATAACTTGTTAAAAGAATCTTAATAAGTCAAAATACTATACATCATTTCCAAGACTCAGTATTTAAAATTGATTTGACTTAATTAATAAAAAATAATGAATACTCAAGGTAGTGAATGTAAAGACTCTATAAAAACTCCTTAGCATAATCACTTTCATAATCACTTAATCTTCTGAACACCAAAATGTACAAGTAAAATCAAATTTGGATTTCAAAGAGAGATTTCAGAAAGATAGCCATGCTTAATGTAGCAACTCAAGCAAACAGGAGTGATGCAGCAACTGAAGGATCTACAAGTAAGCAGATAGCTTCAAAAGCACACACTTCTTCAGCAAGTTGTAGAGTTTGCAAAGGAAGAATGACAAGATTATTTAGATAATCTAGATATGTCAGATAATCCTAGGGAATACCTTAGGGCAAATCTGAATGCCTAGAGAGTCTTAACAATTTGTAAGCACTTCCATTTAATGAGAATGTTGCATTTTTAGACTTTTTAATCCTATTTGTTTCATCCTTTTAAACAAAAATATAAATAAATACTTATAATAGTTAAGATGCAAAAAAACATGAACAAACTTGGATTAACAATACGATTGCTTAATACAAAAAGTCTTAACAATTACAAGACATAAATTTGCATAAGTCTAACATCAGAAACTCTCATAATTAACTTCAAACTTGTCTCTCCAAATTTTAGAAGAATCAGCCTCTGAACTAATGATAACTCCCTACTGGGCCAGTAGTTCTGAAAGAACTCGTCCATAAGGAATAAAGAAAGTCTTTCTCTTGTGAAAGAAAGAAAGAGTCCTCTTCAAATAGCCAAACATAACTTGAGGAATATCAATCTGCAAGTCTGAATTCAGAATTAGTAGCAAATCCTTTTCAATAGAGTCGACAAGGTCTAGATCCTCATCCTTAGGAAGCAAGTTTGAGTTCAAAATCTGATTCCAAACAATTGCATCAGGACAAAGATTTGAGACCAGAGAAGTGTTAGATGGATCTACAAAGATACGCCAAGTAGGAAGATAGTGTTCCCAAACAAGAGTTCTCGGGATTTCTCCAATCTCCTCATAATTGATCACATTAGCATCGATTTAGAGGTTACTGTTATAGAAACACCAGTTACTTTAGAAAGAATATCACACTCAAAATTCAGCTCAACAATGGAAGGATTGATCTAAAACTCTTTGACAAGACTTGGATAAGTGAAACCACAAAGCATCTCAAAGTATCCATTCCAACTTTGTTCAGACACACTCTTCCAGAAGTTAAAACCTAGCTTAAACAACTCATCAAAATCCATAAACTTTTCATTAATGACAACTAGTTGATTCAAAGGAGAATTGATTAGAGAATTCATCTCAGGTTTGGTTTGATCAGCACATAACCAGAGAAAATAAAAAGAAAAGAAAAGAATTGAACTAGATTCTAAAGGAATAAGAATCTTGTCAGAAAAAGGACACAAAATGATATTTCACAAGACAAAGGATAGAGATAATAATAGTATATAAAATGAAAAATATCATTACCCAAAGGTTCTTATCCAACAGATTTTCTGAATCCACTAGATGATTTTCCCATTTATGAATATTTAAGTAATATAAAAAATTTTGGAAAAGCTATCACTTGAGTCTAGTAGATCTAGACTTAGAGAGAGACATCTTTTGTCAGTCATCAGTCTTCAAGATTCTATTCAGAACCAAACATTTTATTTTGAAACAAGAGTCATGAGTGATTGAAGAATATTGAATTGGTTTCTTTGACAGCTAACAAATAGCAGTCTCATCACAAAAAGTGAGCAAACTGTTTTCATAAATATGACCATCATCCAGCTAATAATATATTCAGTATAGATAAATACAACATAGTTTTTTCTTAAATATTTATGAAGATTATTTTATCAAAAGGAACTTCTCTAAAAATTTAACAGAGACTTTGTATATACACAAATATCTCATTAATTCAAGTAATAAGCTAGAAAAGAACATGCATACCTTTTTTTTTGTTATTTTCTCTGTTAGACTCGTATGAGTATTTAGATTTGACCATAGAATCTGAATACTACTCTGAGTGGATTTTGATTCAATGGTTGTTAAACCATTGACTCCACCACTTTCACCAAACTCAGTACCTCTAGCACTTGAGTATGGGTTGTAGGCTCTTCTTCTATAAAATGTTGCAAACAACCTTTGATAAGAAACATGGAAGATGCCTTTGCTCCTTTCTTCGATTTATACATCAACTACATTTTAAATAATGATACTCACATTTCTATGAGTCCATACATATTGGTCCAGACAGACTTTCCTTTGCCTTACGCCACATTCTGATAGCAGTACCATAATTCATTCCAGAGTATCAGTATAGGATGAGTCATGATATGAACAAGATCTTGTTCTTAGCAGAATAATTGATTTCATTGTCTTGGATTAAATTTTTTGACTTTGAAAATCTTTGATAAGCAAAGAGCCAGATGGTGTTATCTATCACAGAATTAAAGGTTTCTCATAGAGTTGTCTTTTAATACAAATTCCATGATGACCCTCAATCAAGGAGCAATAGAGTCACTTAAGATATCACCTTAAAGAACAAACTCCTTATTATCAAATATTGAAGCAAGATAGATTTGGCATAATCTCTTTCTCTTCAATACTTGATTTTTATTCCAGGATTCAGATGCTTCTTCAGAAGTAGCAATGACTGGCAGATCTAGATTACTATTTCTTTTGAATCCTGCACTAATGTCATCTTCAAATGAATATACAATGAAGATCTATGACATTAGGTTCTGGTAGTGTTTCTCCTTGTTCTTGGATTTGGGAAATTAGTTGAAATACGAATATCTCAGAAGTTTCTGAAGTTACTCTTCTAACAACAGATGCCATGTTCCGTTCATCCAGTTAAAGAAATCTTCTGATTAGGAAGGTTAATTCCTCATCATCAGACATTCCATAGGAAGTATCCTTCAACGTGATTTAGAAAAGATAACCGATTAGATAACTTTTCATCATCTAATTTCATTTCTTTTATTTGAAGATTGCAAGATAAACCTACAAGCCATAGTAAGCTCAAGTTGTTATGACTTCTTGAGTAACTGTGAGCTCAGGTTTGAATTCACAACAATCTTCTCAGAATTTGCTTGGAAAGATTAGATGAAGTGTAACTGGACAAGCTTCATAAGTGATTCCCATAAATCTGATAACAAGGATTCAAAGATAGTCTGAGCATTAGGCGTATCAATGATGTTGATATACACAGAATCGAGATAGAGCACCTACAAGAATGCATCTACCTCTAAGATATTTTCAATAAGCTTATTTTGAGCTAGTGAGAGAGACTTTCAAATTTTGATCATCCCTGCACCATCAACTTCTATAGTAATACTTTTTTTAAGGGTATTCTACAGACATTCACAAACCCTTTATCAAGTACAATGAATTAAAAATATATTTACTTTTCCATCATTTAAATTCAACATAATCACCCTTTGAATATGATAGGAAAAACAATGTAATATTTTTCATGTGGCACTTGATTCCTTATTGAAGGAAAGTCTTTAACAGACTTATTTTTCTCATTGGATTATTATCTGCACCACTATTAAATGTTATGTACAAATCATGCTCTTATACCAATTGAAGATGAGGAAAATACACAAGAAGGGGGGTTGAATTGTGTTCACTAAAAGCGTTTCTGCTTCTGAACAGAGTTCAGAATCTGATAATAAGTGCATCGGGAAATATATCAGAAGTAAACCAAACAGGACAATGAACACAATAGATTTATCATGGTTCCTCTCCAAACTGAGAGTACTACAGTCCCCTTGCAGCACACAAGATTTTTAACTATAATCAACACATGATTACAACTGCTTGTGCACTTAAGCACAAGACTTTTACTGCTCAGACCTACAGCCTAAGACTTCCTTGCTTAATCAACACCTGATCAAAACTTCTCTACTTAGATCCTTAGATCATAAGACTTCCCTTGCTTAAACCCTCCCGGTTCAAGTCTTCCTTGCTCAGACCCACTGTCTAAGACTTCTTTGCTCAAATTCTCGATCTAAGACTTCACTGCTCAGACGCACCGTCTAATTCTTCTTTGCTCTCGATCCAAGACTTCACTTATCAGACGCACCGTCTAAGTCTTCTTTGCTCAGATCCTCGATCCAAGACTTCACTGCTCAGATACACTGTCTAAGTCTTCTTTGCTCAGATTCTCAATCCAAGATTTCACTTTCTTAATCAACATAGATCAAGACTTTCAATGCTAAAGCACATAGCAAGAGACTTACTTGCTTAAAGATTTTCAACTAGATACTTTTATGCTCAAGCACTTAGCAAGAGACTTTGATCTAAACTGCTAAACAACATGTTCAGTAAATTAGAGAACAAGGTGTACTTGATACTAAAATCAGAGGTATAGGGTAATCACCTTAACAAAGACCTTAAGTACTTAAGATTATCAAGATATTCAATGTTTCGGAAATCTTAAGGCTTTTTACAATTTGCAACAAGTAACAGAAATTTCTGCATATTGAATAGTGTTGCTCATTGTTGATCTTGTTATGTCTTCATTTAGATAGAAATGCTGAGCACTTTGATAAGTGCAAAGTTGTACTGATTTTCAGTGTGAATAATTGTCACTTATTGGCTTAATTCGTTGGTTTTCCGTTAATAATCCTCCATTTTTGTGTATATTTTGTATAGTTTACATTATAGTGTGTAATATGTGTTTTTGTGTACATATTGTTGATTTTGATAGTTTTTCATCTGTTTTTATAGGTAATAATGCATGGTTGAAGTATGGTCCCATTTGAGCCAAGTAGGATGCTTCAAAATGTAGTTTTGACCAAAAAAATACCGTCATTCGCGCTTAGCGCGCTGGGAACTGGATGGCAGTAGTTGGAATTTTTTTTGTTTTTTTGACCGCGCATAGCGCGCTTTAAGGGGGTTTAAGGGTATTTTAAGTGAGATCGCGCTTAACGCGATCTAAGGGCGCTCAGCGCGGTTGCAATAAATTTCATTCTTTTGAATTTTAGTTTATCTCATTTTTGTAGGTACTCATGCAAGAATATTTTGTCATTGTTGTATAGAGCATTGAATAAGTTTTCCAACGCTTCCAACCGTGCGTCAATCAGAGTTACGGTTCAAAAATTATGAAAAAAACAAGAATTGTGATTTTGCTGATGGCGCTAAGCGCCCTCATAGTGCGCTTAGCGCGGTTCACGTCATTCCAGCCCCTATTTAAGTCACTTTTCAGCATTTTTTAGGTTATGTTGTTGGGAACTTTTAACCTCAACTTCATCAAACACATTCTGTGAGAAGAGTAGCTTAGAAACAACATTAGAGTGTATATCTTGATGATCCGGAGTTGAATATCCACTTCAATCGGAGTTGACAAACTGTGAGATTTGTGTTCATCTTCTCTCTTCTCTTTGTATCCTCTATTTGCTGGGGTTTTGTATGTAAGTTTATCTTGATTGTATGAATATTTATGGATCTTTGTATAAAATCTCTTTTATAACTCTTAATCGATGTCATCTTTGATTTAATCTCTATCTTAATGGGTTTGATTCGCTATAGACATATACTTTTCGAACTTAGCCTAAGATGAATGTCTATTGGTTGTGGGAAGCGGTCTAATATTCACATATGTGTCAGATCTTTATGCTTCGTGTTGTTTATGAAATTTTGGTATATGCAGACAGCAGATGTCCTAACACATGTCAAGACATTGTGCTACATAATCATTTAAACACAGAGGCGCAACAGCAGACTGATACCTTGAGTATCAGAACTGAATAATCACAGATGTTACGACATTTGTTCCAACATGTTTATCATGAACCCTAACAGAAAACATAAATCTGCAGAATGATAAAGAACACAACAATTGTTAACCCAGTTCGGTGCAACTCACCTACATCTGGGGGATACCAATCCAGGAAGAAGACTCCATTATCTGTAGAACTATTACAAAGCTAAACTCCCCCATTACAACTTTATACCTAACATCTACCCAATGAACATCTTTACCAAAGTTAAACTCCATCGTTTATAACTCTGATATGAGATACCCCACTCACTTCCCCTTAATCACCAACTGTGATTTCTACATCATCCCAGTCAATACAGAACTATGTCAAGCTTTCTTGAAAAACAAGCTAACTCGGATTTGCTTAAAAGCTTCATCCAAGAACAATACACAATCCAATACCTCAAGGCTTATGGATCTGTGTGACACTTATATCTGCCACAATGCATCAACTGATACAAAGGGAGACTTACAACCTAGAGAGCCAACGACTCTCAAAACCCTAAACCCTTGTTTCTTACGCAAGAGAACTAGGTTACAAAAGGCATGTGAAATCCTAGGTCAAAGTCTTCTTTTATAGGCTTCTGCTACCTTGGGCTTCAATCTTCTGTTTGTTGATTCCTTGATCCACGTTCTAATTGCTTCCTTAATTCTTGGACCAGACTTAAAAACAGCCTGTTGTATCAGTTTAAGATGTCAGGACATTCGTTAGGACATCATGTCTTCTACATGTTGGAACACTTCATTCAACGCCTTGTTTTATCAAAAGTTTCCTCAAATCTGCAGAGCCTTCAATCTCCCCCTTTTGACTAATTTTTTGTTATAACTCCTTTGGTAGAAAAAGAAAGACCGGGCGTTTGGTAGATATGATTGGAACCCCTCTGAGACTCTTTCTTACCCCTGATATTCCTAGCTGTATGTTGGTGTACATGAGGAAGAGTATATAACGCTCTCCCCCTCAAACCAGTACTTTCCACGGAGGGATAAATCTTCCTCTTGAGGGGCATAAGAGAACCCACAAGAAGTTCCAGAAAGAGCTTAAGAAGAAACAATTGTATCATTTGTAACACAGAGTTCACAGAGAATATAACTCAGGTCACAAGACACAACCTGCTTCATAACTCAGATCACAAGGCACAAGGGAAGAACTCAAGGATGTCAGAACATCTCATCCAACACCTCTGCTTGCACAAATGAGTATGTGTTGAAGCAACCAGCACTAACTGAGATGCATCCATAAGATCCATACTTCTTATCTCCCCCTTTTTAGCCAAAAATTGGCAAAAGTACCCAATGCAGTTCCATATCCATATGTTACTTATCCAAACACGAATGAAAGACATAATGAATCAACTCACAATTTGGAATTCCTCAAACAGATGCACTCTTTAAATACCTAAACGTTTTCTCTAGATATCCACGGTCCAAAGAAGTTACCGCTGAACATTTCAAAGGAGAAATAAATTTAGGTAGGTAAATTCAACATTAATAACTGTGCACCGCCCAACTAGGATAAGGCTGTTCAAACTTTTAAGAGTAACCGTCCAAAAGGAACACTTATAACAAAACACATGTTACCCATGCCTTCTCTTAGGAAGCACTCCCCACCGTTCAACACAGTTAGTTAGGACCCACCCTCAGGTCTTAAATAATATCCTGACATGTTGTCAGTCTTGTTCAGTCTAACTAAATCATAGTCACCATCCTGTTGATGAGTCTCAAGGATAATCTTTTTAACTAGAAGAAAAATAGAACATACCAATAAGTTAGGACATTTCTTCAAACATTTCCCAGTTAACACCCAAGATACTTCTGTATTGATGAATAACTTCACAGTCTTAAGATCACAGTCTGCAGAGAAAAATAAATTATCCTAGACTCAACCAATGATTCTTAAGCATCCATTAAGAACCTTGTTATTTGCACTGCCAAGTCTCCCCCAACTTGCAACAATACAAATGTCAAGACATCCTTCTTGACATCTTATCCTCCCAGGATGGAAACATAATCACAGCTTGCTTGACGCATAATACAAACTAGTACCTGAACTGCACCCCCGCAGTATTATATCTTAGATCAAGGAACAACTCCCCTATCTGAGATAACCAGTGCTCCTCCAATGAACATTATGTTGATGAATGGAAAACATAAGACGCATCTTCATATCTTCAAGAGTGCACCCTCAGTCCAACCTACCTGCTGAACACAATCATCAACCCCTCTTATTGCTTCTTCTGACAAGAACCAACAATCACTCACACATGAACACCATCATGCTACCCGTGAGGACATATTAGGATCACCATCCTACAATAACAAACTCTTGGATTGAGATGAAAGCTCCATTGATCCCTCTCGTCCAGAAACAATCCATACACCACACGAATTCCTCTTGAATTCTCATGTATACACTACGCCAAACAAGACTTTAGACATCGCTTTTTTAGGCCTTAGACAGCGCTTAAAAGCGCTTCCTAAGGCAGCACTGGCGTAGGTAAAGACAACGCTTTTTATTTACGAAAAAGCGCTGTCTAAAGGCCCCATTTAGACAGCGCTTTTTTTAAGCACTGTCTAAAGTATACCTATAATTTTAATTATCAATTTTTCTAAACCTTTAGAGGGCGCTTTTTCAATAAAAAGCGCTGTCTAAAGTCCCCATTTAGACAACGCTTCTAAAAGCGCTGTCTAATGTATGCCTATAATTTTAGTTATGAATTTTTCTATGCCTTTAGAGGGCGCTTTTCAGGAAAAGCGCTTTCTGTTGTGAACAATAGACAACGCTTTTTCTAGAAAGCGCTGTCTTTTCTCTACGTATAATTTTAATGATTTTTAAAAAAAATCCCATTTTAACCATTTTTTTATGCAGAAACCTGTATAATTCAAGCCATTTCAATAAACCTGTATATTTCACATTTCCATTAACAATTTATAGTATGGTTCATTAACCATTTCCACTAATCCCATAAATCACATAAACCACATAAACCATTTCCATTATAATTCAAGTCATTTACATTAACCATTCACAAAACTATACAATTACATTCCAAAATCACATAAATAACATAAACCATTCACAAAACTATACAATCACATAAAATAAACCATTCACAAAACTATACATTCACATAATCCCATTATCCTATACCTTATATGACTTTTTTTCCAATAAGGTATTCGCACAATTCCTCCTTAATTTCTTGCAATTTATCCTTCGTGTAATGAGAACACGCGTATTCATCAAAGTACTACATAACAAAACAAAATATGCATGATTTAGTTAAAAATAATAAATTATATGACATATCCGATAAATATTAAAATAAATCCTAAGTTATAAATCCATGCATACCGTAATAGGAATCTCTAATCGATCCATTTGAAGGATTTCTCTCATAAACCTCAAAATGAAATACCCGCAGTCTATGCCATTACGCTGACGAGGGCACTACACATAGACAAACAAATAAGAATTAGTATATAGTTGTTTTGTGTTATCAAGTAGCATCACTAATAAGCAACATTGTGAAAATTAATATACCTTATGAGCTTCATTTTCATCATGTGTCTCGTGTGTGTCGTCATGGTCACTAGCCATTTCACCTGTAAGAAAGAAAAAAATAAAAATTAAATGACAAATATAAAAATCCATAATCCATAATCCATTGAATGATATAAGCTATATATAACATGACAACTAATTAATATTATTAAATGATATAATTAAGCTATAATTTTATAACTAGTACCTTTTTCACTAACGTCTCTTTCTTTTCTTTGTTGGAATATGTTCTACCCGTCTCTTAACAACACGGACAGTTGGATTGATCCAAATACCCTCATTATGATCATTTCTTGTATATGATTCATTCGCTATAATATTTTCATCTTGATCATTTCTAGTAAATGATTCAATATCAACATCAATATCACCTTGATCTCCAATGTTTTCATCAATTACTTTGTTAGATAAAAGCACTATAGACCATTTTGCACTTGTCGGATCAGTGACATAGAACACTTGTTTAGCTTGAGAGGCTAGAATAAAAGGCTCATCTTTGTACCCCACCCTATTAAGGTCCACTTGCAAAAATCCTGACTTATCCATTCGTACGCCATTATTATTTTCAACCCACTTGCAACGAAATATAGGAATCTGAAACTTCTCATAATCAAACACCCAAATGCGCTCGATAACCCCAAAATATGACAGATTTGCAAATTTGGGGTTTAAATCTTTCACACTTGAAATGTGCATTGCTTCAGCTACCACGGTGACACCACTATTTTGCATAGTACTTTTATCATCTTGTTCTTTGGTATAAAATGTGTATCCATTAATTGCGTATGCGCTATAAGAAAACACAACCAAACTTGGACCATATGCTAAACATCTCAACCTTTCTGTTATCGAAGCGGGATCTGAATATAACTTTGAATAAATATGATCCTTAAACCAAGGTATGAAACTTCGATTGTGCTCTCGTACTATCCAATTCTCATTTCTATTCGGATTTAAATCTCGGAGAACATCCTTGTGCATTTCAACATACGACTCAACCTCATTCTCATTGTGCAGAACATACAAATGCACTTGATCCCGTTCGACCCTTGATACTGTCACAACTTCATTTCCAATTAACTTTTTTCCTTCTTTTTTTTCGACAATATGAGATTTGGGGAGTCCAATTGATTGTACATTGGACAGATATTCAGTACAAAACTCAATCGCTTCTTCAACAATGTATCGTTCGGCAATACAACCCTCTGGTCGACTTCGGTTTTTAACATACCCTTTTAATATTTTCATATAACATTCAGCAGGGTACATCCATCTCATATAAGCCGGTCCACACAATTGTGTCTCTTTCACCAGATGAACAACTAGATGAACCATTATGTCAAAAAACGAGGGAGGAAAAATCATTTCAAGATCACACAAAGTAATTACTATTTCTTTTTGCAATGTTGGTAAGATCGCAGGATCGATCACCTTACTGCAAATTGACTTGAAGAAAAAACACAATTTAGTTATTGCGCTTCTTACTTTTTTTGGAAGAATAGAACGTATACCTATTGGTAGAAAATGTTCCATTATAACATGGCAGTCATGCGTCTTTAAACTCTTTAGCTTGAGGTCTTTCATAGACACAAGTCTTCTAATATCTAAAGAGTATCCTTCTGGCACTTTAACTGCACTTAGAAACTTACACAATACCTTTTTCTCTTTTCTAGATAGAGTATAAGCAGCAGGTGGTAGATATGTTCGTGTTCCTTTCTTTATGGGTCCTAATTCATTTCTTATTCCCATCGCTACCAGGTCCTTTCTTGCTTTAAGGTCATCCTTAGACTTTCCTTGTATATTGAGTAACGTACCAATAACACTGTCAAATACATTTTTTTCAATATGCATAACATCGAGAAAATGTCTTACATACAACGACTTCCAATATGGCAGTTCAAAAAAAATTGACCTCTTCTTCCACCCACTCTTGACAAGTGTATGTGTAAAAGGCTTTCCAAACTGAGTACTCACATCTTTCACCTTTTCAAAAATTTGATCACCTGTCAATATAGTTGGAGCTCTACCATGTTCTACCTCTCCATTGAATGCTTTTCTCCACCCACGATAGTGATGATTAGAATTTAAGAATCTACGATGACCGAGAAATACATTCTTCTGACCAAACTCCAATCGCGTCCAATCTGTTTTATCTTCACAAATAGGACACGCACATTGACCTTTTATGCTGTACCCTGATAGATTTTCGTATGCTGGAAAATCATTAATTGTGCCAAACAACATCGCCCTCAAGCTGAAACTTTCTTTCCTATACCCATCATAAACCTCCACATCGTTCTCCCACAAAAACTTTAAATCTTCGATTAAGGGTGCCAAGTATACGTCTGTGTCATTCCCTGGTTGTCTAGGCCCAGAAATTAACATAGATAACATCATGTACTTACGCTTCATACATAGCCATGGAGGTAGGTTATAAATCATTATGATCACAGGCCAAGTGCTATGTGAGATACTCTGAAGACCGTGTGGGTTCATTCCATCAGTAGATAATGCCAAGCGAAGGTTTCTTGCTTCTTTTCCAAATTCAGGATAATCATCATCAATTTTCATCCACTGTGGTGAATCTGCCGGATGTCGCAACTTCCATCAATAATTCTTTCATCTGCATGCCAAGTCAAGTGTCTTGAATCGGTCTCACTACGAAACATGCGTCTAAATCTCGGAATTATAGGAAAATACCATAAGACTTTTGCTGGAGACAACTTTTCCTTATATCGAGAGACACCGCATTTAGGACACTCATTTAACGATGCATACTCATTTCGAAACAAAAGGCAATCGTTTGGACAGGCATGTATCTTATCATAGCTCATGCCAATAGAGCACAACATCTTTTTGGCCTCATATGTTCGATTGGGAAGAACATTATCCTCTGGAAGCATATCTTTCATAAGGGCTAATAACTCTGTGAAACTTTTATCCGACCATCCATTGCCCGCCTTTAAGTTGTACAACTTTAATACCGCAGACAATCTTGTGAATTTGGTGCAACCATTATATAACGGTTTCTCTGCATCGCTTACCAACCTCTCAAACATTTTGGGACAATCCTTAAGATCTTCTTCAAGTGCTTCTGCAATCTCTTCGACTCGATCAGAATCGTATGTATCTGTGCCATTTTCGTTTGAAGCATAGGTCGTATTATCCCCCGGTTCAACATTCTCGTTAATGTTCTCACCATGCAAATTCCAACATGTATAACTTCTATCAATTCCACTCCTCATTAAATGCGATGCCAACTGAACCACGTCAACCCGACTCCCAAAACAACAACCCAAGCAAGGACATCTCATTCGACTGGGGTCTTTGGCGTGCGCAATAGCAAACTTAACGAATTCTGATACCCCATTCTCGTACTCTTTCGACAATCGACTTGAAGACATCCATTTCTTATCCATAGTTAGACTAATTAAACTAAACAAAAACAAAAACAAAAAATATTTACCTGCAGGGATGTAAACAACTTTTAGACCCACACAGTGTCCAGATAGGTTAGAATTACCAAGATCCCCCTGTACACGTATCATAAAATGAAATATCATTAATTGACCAATTATGAGTCATAACTTGATAAGTGGCAACATGTAATCACAAACAAGCAACATACTTAACAGCAAGCATACTTAAACAAGTAATCATCATATCACAAAGATAATCATCAAAGCAATTATTGAGCAAGATAAACATCTCATGCAAAGACAAATATCATACTTTCTTTGACCATGCAATACAATAACTATCATAACTCCACTTTCATGGCTCTATATATCATAACTCCATCAATACAATAACTATCAATATTACAATAACTATCATACTTTCTTTAATCTAAAATATAGAAACAACAACTAATGAAAATAGAAACAACATGTTCAATATTAGTCATTCTAAACATGTTCAAAAATAAAAGTCTCAAAACTTTATAACTATGGTCATTACCCATATCAACACTACACACAAAATAAGTCAGAAGTATGCAACTGAATAATACACAAAATGGAAGTATGACGTAGGAACTCCGAACCACCTCAACAACACCTGTACTACGACGGCAAAATGGTAGCTAGTGACCAGAATGAAAACAGAACAAAAATCGTACGATGAAAACAAGAATGACAACAAGAATGAAAACAAGAATGAAAAGCATACCTCTTCTTCGTTTCGTCTTCTTCTTCACGAAAGAAATGGCGAATGAACAACGACGGCAATGGCGAACAACGACGACAATGACGAACAACGACGGCAATGGAACGACGACAATGGCGAACAACGACGGCAATGGAATGACGGCAATGACGAACAGCGACGGCAATGGTTTCAGTAGAGAATAACGATATCGAGGGTTTCAGTAGAGAAGAACGGTCGAGAGAAGAAAATGAAAAGAAATGTCTGAAAATGATTAGAAAGTGTTTTATATTTTAATTCATAAATGACTTTAGACGGCGCTTTTAAAAAGCGCTTTCTTAAGTTCTACCTATAACAGCGCTTTTCTCAGAAAGCGCTTTCTAAGGTGGGGAGACTTTAAAACCTATAGTAGCGCTTTTGCAAAAGCGCTGTCTAAAGTAATGTCTATAGCAGCGCTTTACAAAAAGCGCTTTCTAAGGTGACTTCCATTTTGGTCATTTAACAGCGCTTTTAAAAAGCGCTTTCTAAGGTTAACCTTTAGACAGCGCTTTTATAAAAGTGTTGTCTAAAGTAATTCCTATAGCAGCGCTTTACAAAAAGCGCTTTCTAAGGTGGCTTCTATTTTGGGAATTAAACAGCGCTTTTAAAAAGAGCTTTCTAAAGGCTGTCTTTTACAGCGCTTTTTTTAAGCGAAATTTTTTAAAGACTTATAGCAGCGCTTTGTCCAAAAAGCACTGTCTTTTTAGCGCTGTCTTTATCCAATTTTGGCGTAGTGATACACCTCCTTGTTCCTTGAGATACAACCCAATTGATTTGGAATGATCAACATTCCTCAAAGAGACGCACAGGGCCCCTTAGTTTGTTATAACGATGTCAAATATCGTATACATGCTCCAGAACTTCTCAGCTTGCCAAGCTGATCCACTACTAGCATGACTTGTAGCAAGGGGCAGTATCCCCTTCACAAGATTTTCCACTGACCTTAGCAAGGTCATTAACTGAGATAGACACCCCATAATCCAAGACAGTCATTCCTTCATCATTCTTCCGTATGATAACATGGAATACTTCTGATTTTCCTGGTGAATATCCACTTCTGAACGCATCAGAATCCAGACCTTCATGCAATCAACCTGTGATCCACTCCAGTCTTGCCAAAACCCTTACATCAGACTTTCAAGACAGCTCTTATACTCCATCATTCTCCCGTATGACAAGGTAGATACTTCTTAGATACGATGCAAGTAACCAGTTCCTCACAGAACTTGAAATCCTCCTCCAAGGATAACCAACCCAAAAATGTTCTAACATCAGTTAGGACATCCTTCACACATCATAGCACCACACACCATGGTTCTTGATATGCTCCACCAATGGACTTACTATCTGCATAGTAATCCAAACTGAAGATCTTAACACAACACTCTGCCACCAGCTTGAACAAAGAGAACTTCAGAAACCCATAGAGAAATAAACTCTCATCCACCAAAAGAAGGCAATCTTTCATCAACTGAGAACTTCTGCCACAAGCTTCAAAATGAACTAGATCCTCCTTACGTTTTCAACTAACTACCCTTCTGCATAAGAGTAACCAGTTCCAAGCATCCTGCTTGAATACACACTATGAAACCAATCAAATGCCACCTTTTGATTGATATCACTCTTCTTCAGAGCTCCCACAAGATACACTGATCCACTAATGAAATCAGATCTTTAAGTCACATGAACTACTTGCTCCATGCAAGACATCTTTGATCCACCAAGCCTCTAGACATGTAACATCTTCCCATCCACAACTCCCGCAAACTGCATGAGATAGACCTTTTTGAAGCATCCATAACTTCCATTCTCCTGTAGATCACCTTATCTTAAGCTGAGGTGCCACATCACCAGCTGAGACTCTGATGTTAAACTAGATGTCAAAACATTTTGATACGACATCCAGCTGCTGAATTCAGCTCCTCCTTCTACCACTTAGAAGAACCTCCTCCCTATTACAGAACAAGAGTTTCATGCTCTCATAGACTTGATTCAAAAACCAAATTTGAGTAGACAACCTCCATCCTACTTTGAAACTCCAAAGACTTCACACCTGCCACGTCTGAATCTTCAGATGAAAAAGTAGTCCTAGACTACACCATAGCCATACCAAAGAATGCCACTTTCCTTAGTAGAGCAGTCTGCAGAAAGTCAGAGATAACTTCCACTTAACTTTGACTTCCAAGAAGAGCAAGACCCCATGCTCCAATGTACCTAGATCAGAAATAAATTGATCCAAGCTATGCCATTACCAGCACTTCAACCCTTCTAGATCAAAAATAAACTGATCCCAGAAGTAACCATCAAGATTATGATGTCTTCATCTCCATCTTCAACAACATCAAAGTCCAAAAGTTTCTTGCCACAAAACTCTCCAGAGAACACATGCTTCTGTGACACCCGACTGAAGCAGATACTTAGGTCACCGCCTAAGATCAAAATAGATGCTAAAGCTTATGCAGTACCCCTCCCATGATTCTGCACAAACTCTGATGATGAGATGTTCCAACATCTTGTTGAACACCAACAATCTTGACTTTCAAGGATAATCAATTAAATACTTGTGAATTCCACAAATAACAATTGATCTTAAACCCTTGTCCAATAATCCTTCTTCACTGTTGTAGCTAAGCTCCACCAGATCACTTCATGAACACTTATCAAGTATTCAATCTTTTGCAAGTATCTTCTTTGAAGAACAGTGTTGAGATATCAAGGCTGCCACCCTTGACTCAAGTAACTAAGATTTTCTCTGAACGAATCCTATTTACCTCAACCATTCTGAAAGCTCCAATCAGATTAGATCCACCCTTATGGTTAAGAGGGATGAATCCTTCCTTGTTGTTTTGGATGGTGAAAATAAATCACCTCCACGTTCTTCAGGTTGTGTTTCATAGAAACACCTTCTAGTCAGAAGAATAACTAGAAGACTCCAGATGCACGACTGAGACGCCTTTATGAGTGGACTTGAGATAATTCTCAAGTATCTTTGACAACCTAGCCGATCAATAATTTATCAAAATCCTAGAATAAGAACTTGATAAACTTAAACTCAACTCCTCTCCTCTCCTCTTCAACTGACTTCACACTATACCATGGAACCAAGCTTCCAAGTACCAAGTCACCATAACAGACATCTTCCAACAACTCCCTTCATTCTGTCGCTCTCGACTTTGGAATAAAAGAATGCAGACATCTTCACATATAGAGGCCGATGATTGAGACCTTCCACCATCTGTCTTCAGTAACAACTAAAGAATCCCATAATTCTAGAGCTCTTCCATCAGAAACACATGCAGCGGAACCACCAAGGAACAGATCTTGCTTGGCCTAATAAGATGTCAGAACATCTTACAAGACACCCCAACAAGAGAACTAGCCACTTCTCCTGCAGTTGTTACAGAACATCCTCATCCATAAGAACAACCTCTGGGTTGTTACCTTCGATCCAGAACATCCATCTCATCCATTAATACCCTTGAGTATATCTGAGTTGATTGATCTGATCTTCAAAACTCCTCCTTGTTTAAAAGCCAGAAAGTATCTCCCAAAGATCTCATCCAGAACCAGACAAGATGCCTGCTCTGATACTAATTGAAATTCTGGCATATGCAGACATCAGATGTCCTAACACATGTCAAGACATTGTGCTACATAATCATTTAAACACAGAGGCGCAACAGCAGACTGATACCTTGAATATCAGAACTGCATAATCACAGATGTTACGACATCTGTTCCAACATGTTTATCATGAACCCTAACAGAAAATGTAAATCTGCAGAATGATAAAGAACACAGTAATTATTAACACAGTTCAGTGCAACCCACCTACATCTGGGGGATACCAATCCAGGAATAAGACTTCACTATCTGTAAAACTGTTACAAAGCTAAACTCCCTCGTTTACAACTTTATACCTAACATCTACCCAATGA
This sequence comes from Lathyrus tuberosus, assembly GCA_022829125.1. Classification (NCBI taxonomy): domain Eukaryota; kingdom Viridiplantae; phylum Streptophyta; class Magnoliopsida; order Fabales; family Fabaceae; genus Lathyrus; species Lathyrus tuberosus. Next base: position 3,221,807 of record JALAZF010000203.1, on the reverse strand, counting down.
ACATCTTTACCAAAGTTAAACTCCATCGTTTACAACTCTGATATGAGATACCCCACTCACTTCCCTTAATCACCAACTGTGATTTCTACATCATCCCTGTCAATACAGAAATCTGTCAAGCTTTCTTGACAAACAAGCTAACTCGAATTTGCTTAAAAGCTTCATCCAAGAATAATACACAATCCAATACCTCAAGGCTTATGGATCTGTGTGACACCTATATCTGCCACAATGCATCAACTGATACAAAGGGAGACTTACAACCTAGAGAGCCAACGACTCTCAAAACCCTAAACCCTTGTTTCTTACGCAAGAGAACTAGGTTACAAAAGGCATATGAAATCCTAGGTCTAAGTCTTCTTTTATAGGCTTCTGCTACCTTGGGCTTCCATCTTCTGTTTGTTGATTCCTTGATCCACGTTCTGATTGCTTCCATAATTCTTGGACTAGACTTAAAAACAACTTGCTGTATCAGTTTAAGATGTCAGGACATTCGTTAGGACATCATGTCTTCTACATGTTGGAACACTTCATTCAACGCCTTGTTTTACCAAAAATTTGCTCAAATCTGCAGAGCCTTCAATTTAGTTGTGTGACAAAACACCTCCTAGAGAATGCGATTAATCTCTCTACTTTTGTGTTAGACATAACCTCTTGTTGTGAGCGATACATGGGGATTTTGACAAGTGATGTAGGTTGTGTGCATTTGATCCATGGATTTTTTAGTACATGATGGGTAGAACGAAATACAACTCCTAACGAGTTTTCTCATGTCTTAAGAATGTATTTATATTCTTGTCTTATGTTTTTTCTTTTGCATCTTACTCTTTAAAACCATTCAAACCCAAGCATAGAGACGTAGAGATTGTCGAACGACATTCTTTCCCTCGCGCTGATCCCTGTGGAGACGACATAAATCCTGGAGGGAATTCTTTCGAAAATAATATTTTTGCTTGCCGCTTAACTGCTCCAATAAAATGGCGTTGTTGTCGGGGATTGGTTTTGATATTGAATCACATTGCGATAGTTTCGATGTTGTTTATAGTTGTTTTCCATAAGTGATTGTATATATGTGTTTTCCATCATGTTTATGTGTGTGTACATTTTTTTTTGTTTATGTTTAATCAAGTGTTGATGATTTTATTTGGTATCTACTAGTGAACAAAGCAATATGGAGGAGCTTGTACGTAAATAAGGCGTCGAGCTGACGACGTGAAACAAGCGCTTGTTGAGAGGTAACCCAACGGTTTTTGAGTTTGTACAGTTTTATATTTAGTAGTATAGTTAATATAAAGTGAGAATGAATGAAGTGAATGAGAGAAAGAACCAGTTTTATATGTTAAAGATTCAGATTGAACCTTCATATACCTATATAGCAGTTTGCAGAAGACTAGTCGTTGGAAGAGATAACTTGACCAAATGTCTTTGTTTTCTCCATAGTACAAGAGACATTGAATATAGATACACCAAAAGATCTTGATCCATTGTGTATCGTGTTTAACCATTGATTTTTCAAAGAGATCCTGTACTATAGAGCCGTTGAGAGTAGATATCCGTAAAGCATGCCAAATTTTTTTGAGCCTTGTGAACTAAAACTCTAGCTGACAAACTGATTTGACAATGCAGATTGCTTTCTGCAGTACGAATAACTTCAGCTTTAGTACTAACCCTGAATGATCACCAGAAGCCAATTTACATTCACCAACTGTAGAGACAATAATGTTACTTTTTCTGATGCCGAGACCTTCAGCTTCAGAGTCTACGTCAGACATCACTTAGAGAGTGTTCTTCAGATTCTGCACCACCAGAAACTAGCAATTCAGCTTCTCTCAAGTGTGCCTTTGTATATATATATATATATATATATATATATATATATATATATATATATATATATATATATATATTTACAAGTATTAGAACCCGCATACAAGAAACACACATCAAATATAACCATTGTTCTTTTAATACTTTGTTATCATCAAAATCTAAAAAGGATATGCCATGAACAAATCTTGTTCTAACAAATACTACTTTGCCCGCTTTTGAATTGGTCAATAAAGTTCTCACATCTTCGAAGGCCTTCTCCTTCTCATTCAAAGACGCCTTCAAAGCAGTAACTTGTGAAGGCAGCTATTAAGAAGCACTGTGGGCCTTCACGTCCTTCTGGAAGACAAATAGCTTTTCCAAGAGTTAGCTCCGCTCATAGGTAACAAGCTCGTATTGACCCTACTAATGCTCATTGACCACGGCCACCTACCGCCAGAGACATCAGGGCAACATCATGTTGCATGTGATAGACCGTTTTTGCCATCAACTCCAATTTATCGTGTCGGTGAGGTTTTGAACGGAAACATAATCTCCCTTAGAGATGCAAGAACGTACCGTTCTTCTGCTCTTCGACATTTTACAACTTTGGTTTCTAACATTTGCAAAATACAATTTCCTTATCTTCATCACTTAAATTTTTAAGGCCTTCTTCTAGTACAGTTATCATATAGGTGGATATTTCATAAACAATTGCATTTTCGTAATAGACCACTACATATAATTTAGCATTGTTATTTCAAAAACATGATTCCTCCTAGTTATGCTTCTATATATAAGAATAATAAATACATAAACTCGTCTACATTATAGCAAGAATCAGGAGCAGGTTTCACTAATAAGAATTCTTCCAAGTATATTACATCAGGTGTCAGTCAATCTCAATTCACAATACAGAAAAGTTAATCCATTGAAGAATTTGTTGCAACTACAATTCAATCTTGCAGCTGACTCTTCTCAATAACTTTGTGTTAATCATGTTTCACATTTTACAGCTTCATCCTCAAATCATCAAATTTCATTTTTAGGTAATATCCCTTCAACTCTCTAGATCATTGATACTAGCTATGAAATTGCTTTCTGATAAAGCATTTTCAAAGATAAATATAAAAACCATCTATAAACTTAGAAATCAAACAGAAAGTATTCTGTCAATGGAAAAAATGTAAACAAACCATATATAATCTGATTCTCAATTCTACAATGTTTCAAGTTCATCTTCCCTTCTGCTACCTGCTCACAAAGATAGTGAAACCTCATTTCGATGTGATTGCTTCGTCCATGTGATATCAGATTCTTCGCTAAATTGATATCTGACATGCTGTTGATCTTTATGGTAATTTATCTATGACTCTTCGTTGTAATCTCTTCGACCAGATTCACCATCCACTTTGCTTGACATGCACACAGAGAAGCAGCTATGTACTCTGCTTCGCACGACGACAATGCCACTACTGGCTCCTTTCTCGAACTCCAAGCAACTGGTGCACCACCTAGCATAAACACATAGCCCGCTGTGGACTTTCTATCCTCAGCATCACTACACCAACTTGAATTGGTGTATCCCACTAACTTGCATTCCTTTCCTTCATTAGCTGTAGGAAACAAAATGCCGTAGTCGAGATTTCCTTTCATATACCTTAGTATCCTCTTCGTCGCTGCTAGGTGTGATACCTTTGGCTTCTGCATGAATCTACTTACCATACCTACACTGTATGCTAGATCAAGCCTTGAGTGACAAATGTTTCGAGTGATCCAATGAGTCTTTTGTACTGCGTTGGATTGACATAATCTTCATCTATGTCTTTCGACAGTTGCATTCTTGGCTCAGTTGGAATCGAAGTTGGGTGGCAATCTTGCATCTCAAATCTCTTGAGTATTTCGCCTGCATATCTTCTTTTGTGCATCATCAAACCTCTACCACTGTTGTAGAACTCGATGCCAAGGAAATATGAGAGATTTCCCAAGTCTGACATTTCAAACTCCTCACTTAGGTCAGGTTTGAAATCTTCGATCTCCTTCTTGCAACTTCCTGTTATCAACATGTCATTGACATAGAGACATAGTATAAGCAATTCACTATTACTTCTCCTTACATATACTCCATGCTCAGTTGTGTACTTCACAAATTCTTTCTCCCTTAGAAAGCTATCTATCTTTTTACTCCAAGCTCTTGGAGCTTGCTCAAGTCCATACAAGGCTTTATGTAGCCTGTACACCTTTCTTTCTTCCCCTTGTTTCACAAACTCAACTGGTTGTGCGACATAAAGTTCTTCATCTAAGGGGCCATTCAAGAATGCACATTTCACATCTATTTGAAATACCTACCAGTTGTTCATGATTACTAGACCAACAACCAATCTGATTGTTTCAATCCTAGGAACGAGTGCAAAAACTTTGTCGAAGTCGATTCCTTCTTTCTGAAGAAATCCTTTCTCCACAAGTATTGCTTTGTGTCGAGTTACTTCTCCTTTAGGATTCAGCTTCACCTTGTATACCCACTTCACATCAATTGCCTTCTCGACTTAAGGAAATTCGACAAGTGACCAAGTGTTGTTGACTTCAATGAACTTCAGTTCCTCATTCATTGCTTTCACCCACTTTGAATCTTTTAATGCCTCAGTTGCATTGCCTGGTTCGACATCTGCATAGAAAGCATAGTGTACCAGCTCACCTTCTTCATTGACCACATCATCTAATGTAATAACACATTCGTGCAACCTTGCAGGCATATGTCTTGTTCGTTGAGGTCTGCTTGGGCCTGCTTCACCTCTGACTTCTTCTGGTCAAACTTCTCTTTCGACTTCACTAGTTGGTTCTTCACATAAAATTCTCATAGAATCCTTCTTAACATTCTCAGTCCAATCCCATTCCTTAAGCTCATATATGATCACGTCCCTGCTGATCACTACTTGCTTGTTCACTGGGTCGAACAACTTGTATCTACCAGTCGAATGACATCCTATTAAGATCATTTGACTCGACTTGTCATCAAGCTTTCTTCTCAACTGATCTAGCACATGTCTACGTGCTATAAATCCAAACACCTTCAAATGACTTAGGGTAGGCTTGACACCAGACCAACATTCTTCTGGTGTAATTCCTTCTAGCTTCTTCGTCGGACATCTATTCAAGATGTATGTTACAGTCGACATAGTTTCTCTCCATAATTTGTTAGGTGGGTGCTTGCCTTTTAACATACTTCTCACCATATTTATGATGGTTCTATTCTTCCTTTCTGGAGTTCCATTCTGATGTGGAGTATAGCGTGGCACCACCTCATGCACAATCCATTCTTTCTCACATAATGCGTCGAAATATTTTGACACATACTCTCCACCACAATCAGTCCTCAGAATCTTTAGCTTTCGACCACTTTGTCTTTCGTCCATAGATTTAAATTTCGCAAATACCTCGATCACTTCACTTTTCTTCTTGATCAGGTAAGTCCACAGTTTTCGACTGAAATCGTCTATGAAAGTGACAAAGTATCTGTTACCTCTAATCAAATCCACCTGGATAGGACCATATACATCAGAGTATATGACTCCAAAAATTGCCTTTGACTTGCTTCCTGCATCCTCGCTGAAGCTATTCTTGTGTTGTTTTGCCTGAACACATTCTTCACACACTTCACTTGGAATGTCGATTTTTGATAATCCTGAAACCATATTTCTTCTCTTCAAATCTCTGATGTCTTTGAAATTGAGATGACCAAGTCTATAATGTCATATCCATTCATCCCTACTAGCTGCAATTGCAAGGCACTTATGCTCCATCACATTAAGCTCAATCTTGAATGTTCTGTTCTGAGACATTGTAGCCTTCAAGATCAACCTTCCATTTGAGTCGAGAACTCTCATCATTTTATCTTTAATCGACACTTTATAGTTCTTTTCGACCATCTGCCCTATGCTGAGTAAATTACTCTTCATGTCTGGTATGTACAATACATTGGAAATTACTAACCTCTTGCCATCTTTTCTCATAATCATAACATCACCAATATCTTCAGCTGCTAGAGTATTGTCATTTGCAAATTTCACCATATTCTTTATTGAGGGCTTTATGTTGACAAACCAATCTTTCCTACCAGTCATGTGTGATGAGCACCCTGAGTCCAAGTACCATTGGTCCTAGAATCTTTCTTCATCTCTTGTGGTGACCATCAGCAACATCTCTTCTTCTTTTTCATGTTTCGCCAGCTTTGCATCAGTTTTTTTATTCTTCTTATTTTCAAGATAATCACTAGAATAATGACCATACTTCTGACAATTGTAACACAGAATGTGACTTTTGTCAGGTTTTCGACCACCAACTCTTCCTCTTCCTGCAGCACACTACAACAAAAATGACTTTAGGCAACGGAAAAATAGGCAACGGCTAAAAAATTGTTGCCTTATGGTATAATAGACTGCGCTTTTAAACGCGTTGACATGTTTCTAATTTTTTGTTGAAAACCGTCCCCTTTTTGCTTTAAGCAACAGTTTTGTAAGCGTGGTCATAACCTAAGCGTAGTCTATTCACTATTAGTGACGGTTATTGAAACGTTGGCATAACGTAACCGTTGCTAATTTCTAATATAGTACGGTTTTAATAACGTGCCTATTTCTTATTAAATAGACTACGGTTGCAAAATGCAGCCTAGTGTTGAAGACTAAGTTTTTTTTATCTTTATGTTTTTAAAATTTGAATTAAAATGATTGAGATGGGGATCGAACCTGTGTATTTATAGGGGTTTAGTTGTATTTATTTATAATTCATTTCACTTTAATAAAAATTGAAAAAATAATTTATCAAAAAAGCTAAACCTGGAACTCGAACCCAGATTCCCTACTTTCCCGACAAATCGCGCTACCGCTAGACCAAGTCTCAAATTTTAAGAATTTGACAACCTCAAATATATTTATATAGTAATTATTCGTATTTTTTTTTCTAAAACTCACTGAACTTAAGTTTTGCTAAAATTGAGTAATTAAAAACCCTAAACATTTCTTCTTTCTCTCTGTAGAGAGTGCGATTCCTGTGCAACTCTCTCCCTCTCTTTCACGGCGGCCACCCGACAAGTGTGATTTCTTCTGTAACTTTCTCCCTCCCATTCACGGCGGCCACCGGCGACGGCTACAGTACCCATTATACAACCTGTTGTGAAGAAAAGTGATATCATTTGTAGCTCTCGCCACTTAAATGTAAGTTTATCATTCTTATTTTCTAAATAATAATATGCAATATTCAATATCTAATGTTCAAACTCTTTCTCTAAAGTGTTCACTCTCAGTTTCAGATCTGGTTTTACTTTCAGTCTCAACCCCAACCTTTCTTGTTCTCACTTTCAGAGTTGCTTATTTTTGTATAATCGTCTCCTTAGCATAAGGTATTTTACTTACCTTTAACTTGCAAAATCTGTGTAATTTGGATTGAAAAAGTGATCGTCAAAGTTTTATATGTAATGCAAGTAGTGAGTGTTATATGTAATTTTAATTTATTGATTGTCTTGAATTATATTTTTTTGGATAAGATTCTTGTCTCACACTCAATATATTTATTTATTTATTGAAACCACATTAACATAGTAAAGATTTTCAAGATTGTGGCTTGAAACAAATAGGTTTGTCAATATAAGGTTACAAATCTTTTATTATTACAAGATTGTGGATTGAAACAAATATAAAGTTGTCATGGTAGATTAGAAGGAAAGTAAAGCAATAAATTTTGGTAAGGAATTATAGAGAGATAGAAAGAGATATGAACTTTTATTTGTTTGAGAGGTACATGTAAATGTAGAAATTGAAAGACATTTACAAAATAATTTCAATAGAGTGATGCTAAACAGGTAGTCACATATATTTTATTTTTGGATGATATTTTAGAAATATAGAACATGTAAAATTTACTATGAAAAGCATCATGGTTAAACTTATGAGTGGCATAGAAAGAAAGTCTCTGCTGCTACCGATGTAAGGTTTGAGAAGCAAAATTAGAGCTTTGGATCCTATTAAGCTCTTTGTTTAAGTAATATTAGTACTAATTTGTAAGATTACTTAAGAATTTTCTATCAAAGCTAATACTCAAATGAGTCACAGCTTTTAGTTTTTATGCATGAAATTCTGTCCTAAGTGTATGCAAGCGGGTGTATGATGAATAAAGTGATTCAACTAAATGTGATTGGCTTTTATTCCTTATTTGAATTGCTGAACTTCTAATTCTTGACCTTATAGTTCTTATCTTATTGTTATTTGTTGATTTGAAGTTTTCTTAAGAGCAAACTATGACCGGTGGTGATATAGAAACTAATGAGAGATATTGATAATTTGAAAACCTACCTTTTATTATGTTACTGTCTCTTGCATTTACATAGACTTTACTCATAAAAAATATTCATCTTTTAAAGCTAATTTTTCAATGGTCATTTTGCATCCATTATGTTATTTATAATTTATTATTTGAATAAGAATTGGTATTGTCAGTTGTATACGTATTCAGCCAACAAGTCAAGCCATGTTACATGATATTGATTTATCATATAATATGTATTCTAGGTTAGCATATATTGATTTAGCATATATAGGTTAGCATGTATAGATCAATTTTTTTGTTAACTCAATATTGATTTAGTATAAGTATGTTGTGTACTATATTTTAGTTGGTTGCATTAAATATAATTTTTGTTAATCTCACTGTTACTGGCAGTGTAAAGTCATGGTTTGTTGTTAATCTCACTGTAAATGACAGTGTAAAGTCATAGTTTGTTTGCTGTGTACTATTGGTCATGAGGATTAATGGACTATAATAATTTGAAAATCTACCTTTTATGTTGAATACAAGGTATAATTTTTATGGTTTGATTGTGCATTCTTATTTATTTTACTGTATCTCTAATATTTTGGTGTTTGAATATTTTGCAAAACAAATGAGAAAGGAAGAAAACAATAAGAAAAATATGAAATGTTCAAGTGAAGGGTCAAATGGGGTTATTTATTTTGCTCAATACATATGGGTTAAGTGGATTTTGCTGCAATATTTATACAAATGATTAAGTTTTTAGTTCCTTAAAACTCATATATGAAATAGATCTCTGTGTGTTCCTCATTTATATGGTCATTAACTATAAAGAAAAGTTTACCAAAATGACTAATAGAGTGGCTTCTTTGATTCTATTGAAATCATTTAAAATAAACTATGGACATGTTTTATAGAATTTATTACCCGAAAAACTTGTAGGTATCACTTCAGATTCTACTGCAGTTATGTATAGGAGTACCCCATTTTCTAGAGCTTTGTATTACTTTTTATTGTGATATCGTAGACCAAATATTTTTTGTCAAAGGATAACCAAGGGTGTTTATAGGGTGAGGTTGGACAATGTAATCATAATGAAGTGTAAGAATCCTGTAATGGTTTAATGCTATAGATTTTGTGCATAAACACACTTTTAGCTTAGCTAGAAAATGGTACTGTTGATTTCTTTTTTGACTAATTAAAATTGCCATTGCATTTGGAATTCAATATGTACAAAAATTTAATTGATTTCTTTGATTTACAGAATTCACATATTACATTACTTGTGTGCAACAATTACTAAAAATGTTTTAGAAAAAAAAATCCTGACATATTATGATATATTTGTAAAGTGATTTTTTTGGCCTAACTGTGACGTAGATTTAAATTTGAATACCATGTAAAATGAGTCAAACTAGTAGAGTGTAACAAAGAGACATTACTAGCAGGTTTATGATCATTTAAGTTATATATTTTAATTTGTTTTTTGTATTGTAGGATATTAGCAAAAAGATTGCAGTTAATAGGAGCAAGCAAAAGTTTATGCATTGTGTAAGACCGACAAATTTTGCTAAAATTCGTGCAAAAATGGTATGGTATTTGTGTGTGATTCTCAACACAATAAACAATCTTTTATTATGTAGTATATTTTTTTAAATTTCTTATGAAGTATTAATTTTATAATTTACTCATTATGTTAACATTCATGTTAGCTAGGTTGAACACTGTGAACAGATGTAGATAGGTTGAATTTAGGGGTGTGCATGGTTAACCACATATTATGAACCAATCTACTTTTATGGTTATGGTTTACAAACTAAATCATATCGTGTCTATCTTACGGAGTGTTTTGGTTAAATTTTCTCTTTTTATCTGTTATAGTTGTTTCCATTATTGGTTTAGTTGGTAAGATTTATGTCTAAATTTCATAAAGCTGTGAGTTTGAATTTTAAACATGCAAACTTCATTAGTGAGTAATATATAAATATCAACCGCTTGAATTGAATCATTGTTACATGGATATTGAGCCATTAGTTGAAGTTTTGCATGGTAACTTCATTATCGAGTAATATATAAATATATTTCTTCATATTTACAGGTTAGAAATGAAGATGATCCTCAAGATGAGCAAGATGGTGATCTCCAAGATGAAGATCTTCAATATGATGAAGATGACGAGGATCTTCAATATGATAATTTTCAAGATGATTGTTCTCATGATCCTTAATTCAATGAACGTGATGAAGACCATCATTGATTCAGATATGAACAATAATGTTTTGTTTTATTTAGTTACAAAACACTTGGATTTATTTTGAAAATATTTGTACTTACATTTCAAAGAGTTTATACACTTCATCTATTAAAATACTTCATAATTGATATTTTTTTTCAAATTTATATATGTGCTTCTTCTCATTTAATATATTGGCAAATAATTTATTACAACAATGTAAAGTTATATGACCAAAAATATATTACCATATAAATGAATAGGGAATTATATATTAATCATATCTTTAAAAAATCTACAGTGCACAACATATAAGTTACATATTGTTTTTCAATCTATAGGCAACGTTTTTTATGTGTTGCTTAATAAAAACCGTGGACTTTTCTTATATTTTAGCCGCGGTTATGTGTGTTTGTTTAAATGAAATTAAATATTAACCTACGGTTTTTATTTGTTGCTATTAATAACCGTTGCCTTTTCATATGTTTTTGGGACGGTTATTTTATGTTGCTACCTAAAAACCGCGGCCTAAAACTTTAACTAAAACCGTAGACTATTGATATTTAGGCGACGGTGTTAAAAATCCGTGGGTAGAAATGAAAAAACCGTGCTCTAAAGGAATAGGCAACGGCCGTTTATTCCACGCTTGAAAAACCGTCCTCTAAAGCTTTAGGCTGCGGTTTTCTTACTTTAGACAGCAGTTTTCCGTTGTTGCCTAAAGTCATTTTTGTTGTAGTGGCACCACCTCTTTGGTTGCCTTACTTCTAAGGTTTTCTCTGATTTGACCAGTTTCCTTCTTGGTGATTTCGATCAGTCGAATTGTTGTAGCCTCCTCTGCCTTTGTTTCCATTCCAACTTCTTTTATCCACTACAAGAAAAATGGCCTACTGCCACGCCAAATTGTTCCACAGCTCAAAAACTGTGGCTACATATATGCTTTGGCCGGGGTTTTTAAACCGTGGAAATATGTTTTGAAATATTGAACCCAGATTGTGAAACGGTGGCATTTTCTTAAATTGCCACGTTTACAAAATGACAAATATATTTAGGCCACGCTTAATAACCGCGACTTATAATTTTCGATTCAAACTGTGGCCTAAGCCCACATTTTATACCCCGCCAAACTTTCCCTCTTTTTTTTTTTCAGTTTCCCTCTTTGTTTTTTATTTTATTTTCTAATTATATTTTATTAAAAAAAAAAAAAAAGAAATAGAAAAACTCTCTTCACTCTTCACTCTTCCGTCTCTTCACTCTCCCAACTCCGTTCTCCCTTCTCCGAAACACGACCTTCTCCGTTTCTCAGCCATCTACTCCGGTCAACTCTCTGCGTAAGTTTTCTGCTTCTCTCTTCATACCTTCGCATGTTCTCACACATCTTCGTTCGCACCTCTACATGTTTCCTGCACACATCTCCGTTCCCACATTCATCTCCGTTCCTCTTCTCTCTTCAAAGTCCAAATCCAAATTTTGACCTAATCCCCAAATTTTGTTTTGCATGCAGTTTTGATTTTTTTGTTGAGGTGTGGAGCGGAAGCTTTCAGTTGGAGCATTGCAAGGTTTTCATCTTTACCCTTATTTTTAGATTTTGTTATGTTGTTTTGAAACTGAGTTTTTTAGGGTTTCTTCTGTTGATGTTAGTGAACTGATCATTGAGTATGTTAGGATTGTATGATTTAGGGTTTGAATTAGTTAACTGATATGAAACCTTAAATTGATTTTCTGTTTGGATTGTATGATTTAATATATGTTTGGTGATGTGAACTGAACTAAAATTGTATGTTAGTATTTCTGTTTGGATTGGATTGTATGATTTTCATATTTGTTCCTCTAATTGTTGCCTTGACAAGCTTACTAGGGTTTTCTTTTCATATCTGATAATTTGTGTCTAAGTTTTAATACTGAAAGTATGTCGTTTTGATACACGATTGCCCGCGATACGAACTTCATTTGATTGAACCTGATTTTATCTAAATTGTTTGTTTCATTATTGAAATTGGGTTATAAGCAAATTTTTATCAGTATTGGAGTGATGGTTTTAGGTGTTTAAATCTTAAGGTTAACATTCCGATATTAGTGTTATTTGGTTGATGTTATCTTAATTTTGTTTGTTTAGATACTAGGAGTTACGAGTTTATCTATCGAATGATATGGATTATGTGCTTTGGTACTCGTTTCTGTTTGTTTAGTTATAGATAAAAAAATCTGTGTGGATTTAAGATTTGGATTTTTGAATATCATTGTGATCTGATTTTAGTGTGGAATTTGAGGTTGATGAACCTTGATTTAAGAAGTTGACTTTCTGTTTGGTATTTTTGTTCTTGTAATGTCAAAATGTTCAGTTTGTGATTGCTCAGTTTGTATATTCCCATGTTTTGGTTCTGTTTTGTATATTCACATGTTTCTGTTTGTATATTGCTTCTGTTTTGGTTCTGTTTCGGTTTTGTATAGTGTGTTCTGTTTTGGTTCTGTATTGGGTCTGTTTTGGGTCTGTTTTGAATCTATTTTGTGTTGTGTGTTTCAAATATTTAGATTATAAAGTGATGGACAAAGAGTGGACTAAATTTCCATGGTTTAGTCAAGAGTACATCAACGGTGTTACTCGATTTTTAGACTTTGCCTACACTAACGGTAGACCTCAAGGAGATGAGGTTTTATGCCCTTGTGCTATGTGTAAAAATTTGTATTGTGAAATCGAAGGATGATGCCCATCGATATATCTTATTCAATTGCAATGAAGTTCAAATTTACATCAGGTACTACAATCTATTTGTTCTCCTATGTATTTGTCCTCTAATCCTATTGTTAGAGTTATGTTAACATATAGATTGTTGACTTTTGTAGTGAGCATGATCAGAGTGTTAATTCAAACACTAACAAACGGAAGTGGACCAAGGCCAAAAGTCAAAGTAAAGATTTTGGTGAATGGTTTAAAACTCGTGCCCAAAAAGATGATGTGCCATTGCAACTTGAAAAACTATCTAGAGGTCCTAATTTTGTTGCAAAGAGGTATCCAGGCTACATCATTAATGGATATAGGTTCCATACTACGAAACGAGATGCAAATCGCAAAACTCAAAATTCTGGTGTAACTTTAGTTTCACTAACTTCAAGTTTTGCTAGCTCCAAAGATGAAAATCCAAGGACAGAACATGTCACTTATTATGGAGCAATTGTAGATATAATTGAGTTAAACTATTATGGCAACTTCAACTTTGTGTTGTTTAAATGCGATTGATTTGAGGTTGAAAAAGACAAATACGGACTTACTTATGTACGTTGCAATAAGAAAATTTATCAGAATGATCCGTTTGTGCTACCTTCTCAAGTTCATCAATGTTACTATATCCCAGACCCTCTTGATCCAAACAGGCATTATGCTCTGCAAACAGTTCCACGAGATTTCTTTAACATTGGTGACCCTTCAAACTTACAAGCTGATGGACCTTTTCATGGAGAAAATAGTGATGGTGAACTAAATTGGGTTAGGGAAGACATACCTGCAACAGTAATGGATACACCTCATGAATTGAGAGAAGCTGAAAGTGATGGAGAGGATTCTGATTATGATGATACTCTTTTTGATTTCATGGATTGATGTAGAAAGTGTTAATTCCATATTTAGCTAATTGTATTGATTATTAATGTATTGATGTTGCTGATTATTAATGGATTGATTATTAATGGATTGATATTACTTTTTTGCAATGATTGTATAATGTTCTGTTTGGTAATCGGGGCTGAAGTTTATGAATCTCCAAGGACCAGGCAGCAACATTTAAATGCAGGGGCTGAAGTTGCTTGTGCATGTATCAAGCAGAAACCTTCAACGAAAATCGGGGCTGAAGTTTATGAATCTCCAAGGACCAGGCAACAACATTTAAATGCAGGGGCTGAAGTTGCTTGTGCAGGTATCAAGCAGAAACCTTCAACGAAAATCGGGGCTGAAGTTTATGAATCTCCAAGGACCAGGCAGCAACATTTAAATGCAGGGGCTGAAGTTGCTTGTGCAGGTATCAAGCAGAAACCTTCAACGAAAATCGGGGCTGAAGTTTATGAATCTCAAAGGACCAGGCAGCAACATTTAAATGCAAGCAAGCTACCATCAAATGCAAGCAAGCCACCCTCAAATGCAAGCAAGCCAAGCAAGCCACCCTCAAATGCAAGCAAGCCACCCTTAAATGCACCGCAGCCAACTTCAAGTGCAAGGCAGCCACTTTCAAATGCAAATGCAAGTGCAAAGCAGAGTAATACAAAACGGGCAGTGCAAGATGATGGAAATTCAATGACAGAGCAAGGCAGTGCCCTAAAGAAGACAAAAAGAATCCCAATGTGTAGATCGACTTCAGTTGAAGAATTTCTCAACGAAAATGGGGTAACTCTTGAAGAAGTAGATCAATGTCAAGATCTTGAGGAGGAACAAAATGTAATGGATGAACAAAATGAGGAAATTGAAAGTGAAAAAATTGAAGGTATTAAAACTTGTTTATGTCATGCATTGTTGTTAATTATTGTTGCATTCAAATTCGATTTCGCATTTTAATAGTTTATCTAACACAGGGACAAATAAGAAAAAGACACGTGGACCAACATAATGTTTGAAAATCCATGCTAGAAATAGTGAGGATCGTGAAAAGGTCCCTTAACTTATACAAACTTCAGAGCTTTGAAGAATGCTAACCAAGACCGTATATGGGAATTTGTTACTGTATGATCAAAATGAGTTATTTTCTCATTTTGTTACCTAATTTGTTACTTGTATATATCTAATTCCCTTCTTTGTTGTAGGATAAATTCATTATCTCTGAGCATGGACATTGAGCAGTTTTCTCTCGGATAAATGATGCTTGGAGGCGTTACAAGAAATGTATCAAAAAGAATTGCTTTTCAAAATACACTACTATGAGTGAAATATTGAAACATCGTCCCCAGACCGTACCTATAGCTCATTTCAAGCAATTGGTTGCCTATTGGAAAAATGGCAAAATCCAAGTAAGATAATTTTACGACTTATAGATTATAATTTTGGTTGCCTATTTGATATGTTATTGTCTAACATTTGGTTGCCTATTGGTTGCCTATTTGCTGTTCCTCAATGTAGAAAATTAGCAAAGTTAATGCTGTGAACAGAGCTAAGCTAAAGTATATGCATCATATGGGACAAACAAACTTTGCAAGGATTCGTGCAAAACTGGTAGTGTGTTTATACATTCGTCAATTTATAATTCTGTATTGGTTGAGTGATTACTAATTGTATGTGTTTAATATCAACCAATGTAGCGTGCAAAGAAAGAGGACGGAGAGGAAGTTAGCCAAGCAGAGATGTTCATTGAGACTCGACAAAGTCGAAAAGGAAAAAAAGTGGATGAGGAAACACAAACTGCAATTGTAAAAGTGAGACTCGACCGAATCTGAGACATTTACGTCATTGTTCGGGAAAGAAAAATTTGGTCGAGTACGTTGCTATGGAAAAACAACTACACCAACCATGTTTAAAAGAAATCAAGAAATTTCGGTTATTAAAAAGCAGCATAGTGATGAAGTGGCTGGAATGAAGAGGGAGATGGATGGCATGAAGGTACTTTTTAAGACCATGATGAAGCAACAAAACCCGCATATGAGTGACGAGGAGATCTCAAATATGATGGCATCTGCGTTGGGAATTACCACTAGTACTACTGAACATCATGCTGGTCCTATTTCGTCGGCGTCAACTCATATTCCTCGTTGTGAAGAGGTATATTGTAAACTACAAATGGTGTTATTCCTGTTTTTTCCTTGTACAATTCTGTTTTACTTGTTATGTTGTTGTTGTGATAATTTTATGCTGTTTTTTTTAGCATAAAATTATGTTTGAAGTTAGTTGTGTTAGAACCTTGTTTTTAATTTGGGATGACTATATTTTGGCGACTTATTAGTCGGTAGCGCATTTGATGTAGACTTATATATTTTGGCGACTTATTAGTCGGTAGCGCAATACTTGATGTAATAGTTTGGTGACTTATAAGAAAATGTCGCGCACACTAACATGTTTTTTAGTCAATATATTTTGGATTTGTGGCATAATGTTGCTTGTATAGTTAGATTTTAATTTGATCTAAAATAAACTTTTTAAGCCATTGCAGGTAGAACACAATTATATGGCACAAATAGAAAGCGTGGCAGTACTAAATATAGTAAAACCATGTATAAAATTAGCCGCGGTTTAAATTGTGGCCATACCTGGGAAACTAGAGCACGTTTTACATTATATATGAACCGTTGCTAGTTTTACCCACTGTTTAAATTGTGGCCATACCTGGGAAACTAGAGCACGTTTTACATTATATATGAACCGTGGCTAGTTTTACCCACTGTTAAAAACTGAGGCAAAAGACAAACCGCGGCCATAACCTGCATGTGTAAAGCGTGACCTCTTCTAGCCACGGATGTCTATAAAACGTGGCATAAACATGAAAACCGTGGACTATACTTTGGGCCACGGCCGCATATTCCACAGTTTGATTATCGTGGCTAAACCGTGGCAACATCGAATTGCCACGGTTATTTTGTATATAGCCTCGGTTTTTCGTGCGTGGTATCAGACCTTTTTTCTTGTAGTGATCTTTCTTTTCTTTTGTTGATTGCGCCTGCAAAGCCAAATCATTCTTCGACTTGCTTGCAGCTCTTTCAGCCATCCTTTGTTCATGAGATTCAAGAGTCCCTTGAAGCTCTTTCTTTGTCAATGTTGATAAATATTTTGACTCTTCTATGGCTACTATCACGTGGTCGAACTTAGAAGCCAATGACCTCAAGATCTTCGCAACAACTGATCTTGATGTCAACACTTCTCCACATACCATGATTTGATTCACCAATTTAGTAACCCTAGTGAAGAAATCAGTTATGCTTTCACTTTCTTTCATCTGAAGCAATTCATACGTCGTTTTGTGAGTTTGTAACCTCACTTCTTTCACCTTCTATGCGCCCTCCAAACGATTTCTCCAATATTTCCTATGCTTCTTTTGCTAATTCTACACCACTGACCATTTTGCAATTGTCTGGATCAACACATTGATGAATTATAAAGAGAGCTTTATAGTCTTTCTTCTTCAATTCTTTGTATGCAACCTTTTCTTGATCCAACACATTTTATGCAAGCGGTGTTACTCATTCCTTCACAAGATCCCAAAGATCTTGATAACAGAAAATCACTTTCATCTGCTTGCACCAATTCTCATAATTCTGACCCTTTAGAATTGGGAGACTCGCCGGAAAATGCTCATTCGGATGATTCATCGTCATCCCGTCCACGAATCACAATCGGATCTCTAGATATCAGATGTTGGAATTAACCCAAAACTTTGAGTAATTCTGAACCAATCTTGATGAACAAAATTCAATCAACCGATCAAAATCCTTTGTTCTTCACTCTTCACTTGAGTGAATCAATCACACCTTGATTGTAAGAATAATTTTGCGCAATAATTATTAATGGAAGAAGAAAGAAAGAAAATTGAATAAGAAAGAAGATTAGGGTTAAGCAAAAATTGGAGAAGAAGACAATTTCTGCAGAGTAACTATCTGCTCTCAAACTGAAAAAAATATTATGCAACTAAGCAACTGCACTTTCTGTTGTGTGTTACAATTTATAATAGGGTTAATTCTTATTTATAATTGAGTTAGCTTGCTCCCTAACGTAAAACCCAAAATGACAAAAGCTCAAAATTTCTATTTTTTAGTCTAAGTCGAAATCTTGTGTCAAACAATTTGCTTCGACACTTCGACATCTAACACAATTCAACACACATACACTAAACTAATTTCGACACAACTTTATTTCTGTCGAGCTACACCTACTTCGACACAAAGAATTATATTTTCAACCATCATCTCCCTCTATCTCCCTCGTAGATGCAAGGACGTACCATTCTAATGCTTTTGCTTTTTGCAGCTTTAGTTTCTGGCAGTTTCAAAATACAATTTCCTTATCTTCATCACTTAAATTTTTAAGACTTACTTCTACTATTATCGTATAGGTGGAGATTTCAGAAACAATTGTATTTTTGCAATAGATCATTGCGTATAGTTGATCATTGTTATTTCAAAAACATGATTTTGCCTAGTTATGCTTCAATATATAAGAATAATAAATACATAAACTCATCTACATAGGAAGAATCAGGAGCAGGTTTCACTAATAAAAATTCTTCCAAATATATTACATCAGGTCTCAGTCAATCTCAATTCACAATACAGAAAAGTTAATCCTTTGAAGAATTTGTTGCAACTACAATTCAATCTTGCAGCTGACTCTTCTCAACAACTTTGTGTTAATCATGTTTCACATTTTACAGCTTCATCCTCAAATCATCAAATTTCATTTTTAGGTAATATCCCTTCAACTCTCTAGATCATTGATACTTGCAATGAAATTGCTTTCTGATAAAGCATTTTCAAAGATAAATATAAAAACCATCTATAAACTTAGAAATCAAACAGAAAGTATTCTGTCAATGGAAAAAATGTAAACAAACCATATATAATAGGTTCAAGCGACATTAACTACTCTACTCAGAGCCTAAGAGGTGCACAAGTTGTAATGGTGCTGGTGCATCACTATGCACGAGTCTCATTCTACAAATTAATCATTGGACTTTAGTTCCCACTCAGGATCAAAGATATCCTCCACCAATGTTAGACATATACTCTCGATGCAATCATCATTTCCGTTTTCATTTTTCCCATGCAACAATGCAAGTTCTTCATACTCTTGCTTCCTTGCAAATTTCTTAATCAATGAAAAGGGTTGCAGCCATTTTTTCTTCAAGCACAAGTAATAAAGGAGAAAAATCACTTCCATGTTTAACGACATGAACTAAAAAATGGAGAGGGGAATGAGTGTACCTCACTAGTCTTGAGATTAACCGTTGCGTTGGGAGCAAATTGAAGTTCGTCTTTTGAAATAAGGACACAAGTTTGGTCAAGCTTCGAATCGTCATCTTGTTGCATAGCTTGGATCATAGAAAACCCTACATTAAAAGCAATAGCATCTTCAAATATGTCACTTGAGAAAGAACTCATATCTTCCTCTTTCTCTTCAGCAGATTCAACCAAAACCTCAACACCGCCGTTTTGATCAGTACTTGCATTTTCAGTTTCATTGCAACAATCCGTTAGAGAAGCAAAGGATGTTACTTCAGCAGAAGTTGTTTTTGCAACGGTAGCTTCAATAGGCATTTCCTTATTCGTTCGATTTACATCGCTACCTACGTTTGATTCAATATCTTTGCTCTCAACTTGTGGTTTTGCACCTGACTTTAAATTAGCTGCTTTATCATGATAGCAAGAATCAAGATTGATACCAGTTCGTTTCTTGATACGTTGAAGCGACTCCTCGGAGATACCAGCATGGTGACCTATAGGCAATACAAGAGCTGAGGTTGTAGATGGAGGAAGCAAATCTTCCATGGAAGTTGAATAGAATTTCTTAACACTTTCTCGAACAATGCTCATTTGATTCTCAAGGTATTGAAATTCCTATTGTCGAAAAAACAAAAGTAAACGATTATAACAGAATGTTAACGCAATTGAAAAGCAGATTTATAAGTTCTAATAAGAGTTCTAACGCATATGAGATATCACAAACTCAAACCCTGATGAACGAAAAATACTAACATAACAACTAATATACTAACATTTGTCTATTCATAATATAACTTCTATTTGAAAAAACTATGTACTAAAGAACATATCACAAAACATAATCAGTTTGTTCAAATTTCGGTTTTCTACATTGCTATATCATTGCTACAGCTGCTATTTGACTACACCGTCTGTCTGAGAGAAGCACATGATAGCTATGAAGTACGGACACCCCAAACACGACTCCGACACTGACACGGTGTTACCGGTAATAATTTGAAAAGATAAATAAATTAAACGTAATGACCAGTGTCGGTGTAGGTGTTCGACTCCGACACAGACACGGACCAGCCGTTTTTTAGAGGTGTCTATGCTACATAGCATGATATGATAAGTATAACTAGCAACAATGGCACACCTCCAACATTGTATCTTCAACCTCCTGGATCTTATTCTTAAACTTCTGGTATATATTATCAATCCAAGTCATCATAAAACAGTTGATAGTATATTAGTTAGAGTAGTCTGGTACCTGTATGTGGGATTTGAAGTGGGCGGTTCTACTCTACCTGACTATCTGTTAAGAAATCATATAGACTACATTCAACCAATATGATCAATTCATTAATGTTACAGGTCTAAAAGTGAATTGAATGTGAATTGATTATTTAGGGTTGTATGCATTCGTGTAAAATCAATTGTAGAGCCAGAAATTTCGAATTCTAGGTTCAAATTAAAATCAATTTTAAAGAAAAAATCAATTATACTCTATGAAACATGTTCAGGTATCCAACAAAGACATACACGTCTTTTATCAGAGGTGTCGTCGCTAAACTTTTGATCAGAAAACAAAAAACCCATTTGAAATATGACCAAGAGAATCCAAAGGACAGTAAGAAAACCAATAATACGTATTACAAAACAAACAAAATAGAACACACAGAAAATACAGAGTGAAAAACAAGAACAGTAGAGTGAGGAGAGTGAGAGGTGATGCTTATGTTAGACTTAGACTGTGGGATCACACAAAGTACTAAGAGCATCCACACTCATCATCCCCACGTTGGTTCTTTAAATGGGATCACACAATATAGATTATTGAAAGATGAACATAAATGGCTCGCAGGTTCATCAGAAGCTTCTAAAAAAAGAATAAAGAATTCAGTTTCAGGAGTATATTCTTCATCTTCTACTCCACAAATGAGCAGCGAACACGATCCATCATCACCTACTTTGTCTCGCCGTCCAATCGGTCAAAAGGCAGCCAAAAGGAAGGAGAAAGAAAAACTTATGGAAATGTCTTCTACTCCCAATGTCAAATATGATTCCTTGAAAGATGACTTTTAAAAAAAATTTGATCTGATGTCAATGTTTGCACGGTATTATGCACGTATTGAGGGTGAAAAAGTTAAGATAGAGAGAAAAAAGGTTGATGCAAAAGTTAAGAAGGCTGAAAGTGCTGAGGAAAGATTGAAGATGAATGACCTGCAAATACTCTCAAAAGATACATCAAATATGGATACAAGACAACTACAAGCTCATGAAATGTTGTGCAGAAAAATATGGACTTAATTAGTATGATTATGTATTTTGCGTTTAATGAGTAAGATTATGTATTTTGAGCTTAATTAGTAAGATTGTGTATTTTGGACTTAATTAGTATGATTATGTATTTTGGAATTAATTAATATGGACTTAATTAGTATGATTACGTATTCAAAATCAAACTAGCCGTTATTCAAAGTCCAACTAGCCGTTTATTCAAAGTCCAACTAGCCGTTATTCAAAGTAGTCTTATAAATAGTATTAACATGCACACCAACCTCTTGCATTCTTTACAATTTGTTATCATCTTCTACTAAATATCAAACTTCTTTTCACATGGATCCTTCCAATCCTTCCGACATTGCAAAAATGTTCATGGATTATATGAATGATGACATGGATGAAGAACTTGTGAGGTTGTTTATGGAAGAAGAAGCCTCGAGCTCTAGAAGACCTAGACGTCAAAGAAGGAATATAGAGAGGAATCGTGAAGAGGGACATGATCGATTGTTCACAGATTATTTTTCAGAAACTCCGGTATACACAAATGAGCAGTTTCGTAGAAGGTACTTGTTTGCCGTGAATTTTGGTAAACAACCTCTGATCTATCAATCTAAACGCAAATTGATTTAACTTGCAGGATCGATCACACAAATCCTAGGACATGTGCTAAGTTTTAAGGGAAAATGTAACTGACGACAATAAATGCAAGAAATGTAAAATGAACTCCGTGTTCGACAGTAAAATAGGCTACACAAACTCCACGTTCGATTACTTGCGCAGTAAAGTAAAAAGCTTAAAAAGAGGGCTGTAAGTAAATGATGCAAAAACTTTAAAGACGTCGGATGTAAAAGACAGAAATGTAAAGAGCTTTGAGAAATAAAGAGGCAGGAAATGTAAAGTTCTGTCGAGAGTAAATAATGAGAGAAAATGCTCGAACTCCACGTTCTTTGAAAAGTAAATACTGGCAAATGTAAAGGGCTGTCGAAAGTAATGCAGGGAGATGAAAGCTTTTGGAAATAAAGTGCAATGAACTCCACGTTCTTGAAGATAAAAAGGCAATTGAAAATAAATGCAGTAAAGGAAGAGGTTTGAAAGTAAAAGACTTCGAATGTAAAATGTGCAGAAAAATAGATGTCGAAGGCTTCTAAAGGAAAGTGCAACTGCAGTGCAACATAAGGCTGATTGAAAATACAGTTCAAAGGACAAGATAAGACATGAAAGATTAAACTTAAGAAAATGTAAAGTGCTGAAACATAAACATGATGAAGAAAACAAATTGCATTGCTGAAGAAAGAGGTGGTGTTACATTACGTACATTCTCGCGAACTCGTTTCTCTACACGCGGGTACTTTGAGTTTCTTTGAGTCACAAGTACAAAAATATGAACACCCCTATTACATAAATCTAACTCCTATTTATAGTGCTAAGGGATAACTGCTAAGTAGTAGTTACTGCTCCAACGTGTCCCTTCTTGGCGCCTTCCTCCTGGTCTCAACCGTTCCCACGCTCACAACTCCCCTTATTTGAATTTCAAATATCTGAAATTCCCTCCAGCCCTTGCAGCGCGTATTCCACGTCCCCACGGTCGAAAGACTTTCCAACACTTAACCATTTTGAGGGGTTTCAGCGTACTCTCTTCGACTCAAGCTTTATTCAGGACTTGGTCTAAAACCCTCTTCTAGTTAAAAACAATCTTTTAACAATTTGAACCAACATTTGCTCTTTCCTAGCGTCGAAAAATGAGGGTTAACAAATTGCCCCCCAGGAATGACCTTTCGCCAGGATTGGTAGGAAGGCCATTTCTTGATCTAGAGACCCATTCGACGCTTGTTTGCATGGCCCTTAGCCAAATACCCTATTAACCACTTTAGTGGATGAACTGTTCAGTTCCTTTGACCCACGCTTCTGACGTCACACCATCATGATGAATTCTCAAAACGTCTCTTCAGCCGTTTTTCATCATAACACTTTTCTCGAAAAGCAGACGTTTGCAGTCTGTACATAACTGCTCCCCTTTATCATGTCTCCAGAAACAGGACACGTGTCCCACTACCCTCTCAACTTCAACGGTGGATCTTTAGTTTTGGGGGTTTCAAACGTTTATAAAAACCCACTTTCACCATTTAGTGACTTTTCCTTGTCTTCAAACTCTCAAACAAACTTCCTTCTTAGTTCATTTCCTCTTACGAAAAAACCCAGAAAACACCATCTTTCCACCTCCTTCAATAATGGCGTCTTCTCAAGCTAAAACCCAACCAAAGAAAACCCAGCGTGGCAAGGCTTCACAGTTTAAGCAAACCATTCCTCCTTTCACCAATATTCCAGGCCCCTAACTGGTGGATAACCGCCGCTGTCTGCCGGAACCTGCCACCGAAGAATCACAAGCCATTTATGAATCCCAGGTAATGATCCCTTTAATAGTCTCTGATAAACCTTACGCATTATCTGGTCCACTGGCTGATATGGATATTCTCCCTGAGAGACTAAGTGAGTTTCTCCCTTCCTACCGGAGAACACGCCCGCTGGCGCAAAAAAGTTTTTCCAACATCCATGCCACTGCTGAAACGTCTCCTGAGGACATCCCTTTACCAAAATTCGACATTAGCTACCTTGTTGATGGCACCAGGCTGGTGAGAGCCGTCAACCCCTTGAAGGAGTTCGACTAATGGATGACAAAAATGGAGAAAGTCAAGGTTGACCATTGGAAGCAAATAGGGATCTGTGACCTTCTCATGCTGTCGAAAACTAGCATCCCTTATTGTCTGAATATGCTGGCAGCGTCCTTGTATTTTTGGGACTGCACCCACTTCACCTTCCATCTGCCATGTGGGATGGTAACTCCAACTCTGTTCGACGTAGCTGCCATTACGGGTCTTCGCCCAGATGGCCTCACTTACAATCCTGAGGTTGATGCTGATGACATCATCAACATTTCAGGTTCTAAACTCACGTATACTCTCTTCATCAAACACCACTTCAACCAAAAAGAAGACATGGTGTCTGATGAGGAACACATTGCTTTTCTCACAGTTTGGCTGTCGAGATACGTTTTCTGCACCAAATCCCTGCAGGTAGCCAAGAAGTACTTGCCCTTGGCGAACCAACTCCATCACAACAGAGGGACTTGCCTGAGTGAACTCATTCTGGCAAACCTTTATGAGTCCATTAGCGACGGGGCCTCTCGACTGAAAGGTATGGAGGCTCAAGGTCCTATGCATCTGAGTGGACCTCTTTGGATACTTCAGTTGTGGCTTAATGCCACCTTCGAGGCTAGCCTCCCCAGAAAAGGCCTGGTTGATGAAGCTTCTGTCGAGATCCGGGAGAGGAGTGTCGAAGGGACGCGCTTGGCCAAACTTACTCCTACTGATGATGGCGAAACCCCTCAAAGGGCTTTTACCAGCTATGTTATGATGTTTGCCAAGCGTTATGATTTTACTCCTAGCATGGCGCCCTTTGCTCACAGGAGGTGTGGCCCTGTATGGTTCACCAGGCCATTCCCAGATCCTCGTCAACCTCTTGATCCAGAGTCTGTTACTATCTGGGAAGCTTTTCTAATCCCCAGACTTATTATACACAGGCTGAACCTAGGGAAAGGCTTGTCAGCGCTCATCGCCTATCAACCAAACCTCGTCTCTCGACAGTTTGGGCTGGCCCAAAGTTTCCCTCGATGCATGTATGAGAGGAAGGGTCAAGTGATTCTCCACACTGTCTGCTTTGACGAGGCAAACGTTTCCCTCACCCTTGCCAGTCATAATGAGAGAAGAAAAGTTCTTTCTCCTGTATTTTTTTAGCCTTCTTTTCTTTGTACTTCTTCCTTCCACCTCTGGTGGTCGAAGCACTATAGCGAGCATTTCCTCGATGTGGCTATGCTTTCTTCATTACTTGACCAAGCTTTTCTCAATGTGCAGGACAAGACAAAAAAGAGTAAGTCCACTCACGTCGAAGAGATACAGGCTTTTCAAAAATACTTTGAAACCGTCTATCTACCAAATGATCTTAGTCGAACCATTCATGAGGCTGCTGTCACTCTAAAAAGAAAGTTTCTAGCTAAGCTAGATCAACTAAAACTTCCCCCGAACGTCCCTCGTGAGAAACGTTATGAGGTAGCTTTTAAACTTTTTCCTCCCAAGTTCCCTCGACTACCTACTGCTGATTTTGGAGTGGCGCTTGCCCCTCCATTTCCAGACTGGTTTGTATGCGGGGAGCATTAAAAACTTCTTCGACAGCAGGCTCAGCCAAAGGCCCAACGAGTGGTTTTGACTAAGCATGTGTTGGACAATTTTAAAGGACACCTTCATATAGGAATTCAGGACGTTCGTGTTGAATCTAAAATATATGAAGGTTTGAAACCATTAATCCATGGCTTTATGACTACTCGCGTCATCATTAACTTGTAACAATTTTTCTGTTTTACAGCTGTGGCGAGGAAAGCTGCCTCGACTAGAGCTGCCACCTTGCAAAGTGGCAAAGACCAAGGGAGTATACAGGTATACTTTGCACCTTTCGTTTTTACTTGTACTCTATGAATTTCTTCCTCACTTTCACTGCCTCTTCAGACTGGTCGAAAGCCTTCCACACCTTCCAAGAAAGGCAAGAAAGATGCCCCAGCTGTGGTTACAGTCTCAGAGGCCTCAGATGAATCTCCTGAAGAGGTTCTCGCGAGAAAAAGGAAAAAACCCACAAAGGCCTCTGGACCTGCTGGCCCACCTCCTTCGAAGGTGGCCAAAATCCTCGAACAGACATCCACTACAAGTGGTGTCGAGAAGGAACCCTCCAAGGTAGCCTTGAGGCCCCCTCTTGGTGACCATGGGGTTGAAGAATCAAGTCCTGTTGTTGAGCAAACTCAGGTATGCACACCATTACCTTTCCTTTTATGCTTGACATCCCCTGCCTATTATTTCATTCTCATTATCTCCACTTATGTTCTTCAGGCATCTATCATCAACAATTCGGACCCTCAACCAACTCCACGCAACTTCGCCACCGCTACACTTGACGAAGTCGTTCCTCACCCAACTTCAGAAAGCCTTACCACCACGCTTCTCAACAGCCAAGGTGAGCCAACTTATCACCCCTCTTCTGATATTGGCTCTGGTCTGAGTGAGATTAATCAACCTATTCCACGTGTTACAGCAACCACTGCAGCACCAGTTCCAACCCCAACTCAGCACGCACAAGCAGAGGGAGCTAGCTCTGATGAGGATGACACTTCAAGCCCACCAAACATCAATCAGGGTACCTCCATGGATAAGGGCTAGACGATTGAAGACGAAAGGCGTGAACCTGAGATCCAAACACACAACGCTACTCTTGATCCCACCTCACCAGTTGATCAGCAGGAGAATGTGCAACCAGCTGCGGATGAATCTGATGAGGAAATGGGAGAGGGAGAAGAGGAAGCGGAAGGGGAATCAGTAGAGGAGGAAGAAGAACAAGCTGAACCTCGCCCTCACCATACTCCTTCGCCTAGGGTTATTCCACTAGCTGGGGATTCGCTGACAGCACTCAAGTGGTCAAACCCACGTGAATTTTCCAAATTGATTCTTGAGCAAAGGCATGGTTCTTCCTCTGTTTCTTCGACCTTTGAAGGACACCCTCGCAAAGATTGAACTCACTACCCTCAATCCAGATGTCTCTGGTTTTCTGATAGAGCTAACTGCCGTGGTGAACCAAATATCTGCAGAAATAAAACTGCTTCCCTTGATCAAGGATACCATCGAGAGAACATCTGGCAGTGAGTGTGCAGCCTGGTGTAGTGCACAAGAGGCGTATGACGAAATCCAACGTCTGGAGGCTGATCAAAAGAAGAAACAAGATGAGATAGCCTCTAACACGAAGGACATCGAAGCGTGGAAGCAGCAGATCACAGAGCTACAAGCAAAAATTGCGAATGCTGAAAACCGCAATCGTGATCTGCGCCAACTCGACGACACTGAGATGGCTGAAGAGACGAAGCATGCTATTGATCATATTGAAGCGGCTCAAAGATATGAGAAAGAGCTCGCAGACGCAAAACTTGACGAATCCTTGTGCAATGCTCGACTCAAATATCATATAGACTCTTTTTCTCAATTGGCGTCGAGGCTTCCCTTCTGATACCTTTATTTCATTTGTCTAGTCGTCACTTGTTTCTTGGCCTTTTCAGGCTTTTTATGTGATGACAATTTTATGCCTGTTGGCACTGATTTAATTTATCATTATTATTCTGCTTTTAACTGCTTTCGACCCATTTTGCATGATGATGCTCTCTATTGCCGTTTTTTTTTTACCAGTCAAATTTGCAATTAAAGCATTTTATCCTTTTCTTGGAAAATCATCCTTCTCGCTTTAAACTCCAAGGCATAAGCCTCTAGCTTTTAAGTGACACTCATAGCATAGCCCTCGGGCCTATTTCCAAGAATCACTCACCTATTTCCACCGTTTGGCTGGCCAATCCAATCAGCCCTTAGCCTCTATAAATCTCTTCCATCTGACCACGCTTTGCATAGAAGCAACCATGAATACTTCAGAGAAACCTCCAACCAAGAAGATGGCTGGAAAGGCCAAGGCAACTGAGGAAACAAAGAAAGTAGAGGCGCCTCGACAACCCAATGCCTTCATTGGAGCGGCCTCTTTGGCCAAGAAGAAGGAAACCAAAATGAAGATCTCCAAGAAAGGGCGCTCCAGCACCCAAGAGTCTGATGATGAGCCAGATGCAGATTATATGGAATTCCTCAAATCCATAGATTGGAAAGATTATGAATAACCTTTCCTTGAGAAAGAAAATGTTGTACTATTTTCTCTTTGCTTTGTATGCCATATTAGCCTAAGTTGGCCTATTTTGGCCTTCTCTTATTAAATAAAGCTTACGTTTTAATATGAATCTCCTGCAGCATAGGCTTATATTTTTTCAAATACTTGCCATTTACTTTCAAGATTCTTTTGTCTTTATCTAACTCTTCCACTTCATAAGCTCCATTAGAGAACACTTGTATGACTTGGAATGGTCCTTCCCACTTAGGAGACCATTTGCCTAATGTTCTATCCTTTCGATCCATGGGCAAAATCACCTTCCAAACCAATTCCCCACATGCAAAAGATTTAGATTTAACCTTTCTGTTGTAGGAATCTTCGACCCTTTTCTTTTGTCTCCTCAGCAACTCTAAGGCTCTAAGCCTTTCTTCATCCAAATCCACTAATTCATTCATCATCATTTCCCAATAATTCTCAGAGGGAATTTCATGATGTCTTTGAATTCTCACGGACTGTAGATAAATCTCAACAGGCAATACTGCATCGTGACCAAAAGTGAGTCGAAAGGGGGTAGTGTTGGTAGCCTCTCTGGGGGATGTTCGACACGCCCAAAGAACTTGGTCTAATGTTTTGTGCCAATTTCTAGGCCTTTTTCCCACATGTTTCCTAATCAATCCAATTACTACCTTATTGGCAGCTTCGACCTGCCCATTGGCCTGAGCATAATAAGGTGTAGAAGTTACTAACTTAAAACCTATTTCTTTGGCAAATTCCTGCATCTTTCGACCAGTGAACACTGATCCCTGATCTGTAGTAATTGTTTCAGGAATACCAAATCTATAAATAATGTGACTTTGGATGAACTCAATAACATCTTTCTGCCCTACATTCACCAATGGTATTGCCTCAATCCATTTGGTGAAATAATCAATACCCACCAAAATATATCTCTGGTTCTTTGAAGATGCTGGTCGAATCTCTCCCACTATATCCAAAGCCCATCCTCTGAAAGGCCATGGCTTCACTATAGAATGTAATTCACTCGCAGGAATGTGCTGTATGCCAGCATGAATTTGACATTCTTGGCACCCTTTAGTAAATTCTATGCAATCCTTCAGCATAGTGGGCCAATACATGCCTTGTCGAAACAACAACCATTTCATCTTCTGGCCAACTTGGTGTGCTCCACATGCCCCACTATGTACTGTCGAAAGTGCCCAATACGCCTCTGCTTCACTAAGGCATTTCAACAAGACTCCCTCAGGGGTTTTTTTAAACAGTTCATTACCTAATAGCACATAGCTTAAAGCTTGATATTTGACTTTTCGCTCTGTCGAAGCCGTTGGGTTTTGCAGATATTCAACTATTGGCTTTCTCCAGTCTTCATCCGTCAAACCATCTATAGCCAAAATTTCAAAATTTTCGCCATCCATGCACCCAAGCCTCGTTGTTTCTAAGTCTGATGGACATAATCCAACAGCCACCACCTTACCTCTTGCCTCAATTACTTCTTGAAGGTTTTCTTTCGACACCTTGTATCCAGAAGCAATTTGGGCCAAGTTGTTGGCAACTTGATTCTCTATTCTATGTATGTGTTGAATGGCCACTACCTCAAATTTCTTTAATAATCTATTGGCTATCACAAAGTACATAATGAGATTTTCTTTAACACATTTATACTCCTTTGTGATTTGTTTTATAACCAATTCTGAATCTCCCCTTATTTCGACTCTAGTTGCCCCCAATTCTAACAAAATTTCAAGGCCAGCAATTAATGCTTCATATTCAGCCTCATTGTTAGAACAAGGCCCTTCGACCTTGTACTTGAATTTTGTTGGAATTTTTCCAGGAGAAATAATGTATACTCCTACTCCTGTTCCATTTTTATGACTTGATCCGTCAAAGTATAATTTCCAAGATCTTAATTCGACGTAATTCAAATCATTTTCATTTATGGAATGGTCAACTATGAAGTCTGCAACTATTTGCCCTTTCACAGCTTTTAAAGGTTGATATGTTAAGGAAAATTCTGTTAATGCTAATGCCCATTTGCCAATTCGACTGTGCAAAATAGGTTTAGATAACATATGTTTTATAACATCAAAGCGAGACGAAACATACACATCAACAGGTTTTATATATTGCTTCAGTTTAGTACAAGAGAAATACAAGCATAAACATAACTTTTCAATCATGCTATACCTAGTTTCTGCATCATTTAAAACTCGACTAAGGTAATAAATGGCTCTTTCGACTCCATTCTCATCTTCCTGAGCTAACATGCTCCCTAGGGTTTTGTCTGATGCAGCTATGTACAATCTCATACTTTTGTTTCGACAAGGTGGTGAAAGAATTGGAGGGTGACTTAGGTACTCCTTGATCTTGTCAAAGGCTTCCTGTTGTAACTGCCCCCACTCGAAACCATCTTTGCTAAAACGAAGCAATGGCAAAAAATCTTGTGTTTTTCCACTCAGGTTGGATATAAACCTTCTTAAGAAGTTGATTTTGCCCAACAACGACTGCAACTCCTTTTTAGTTGATGGCGCTTTCGCCTACATTATGGCTTTGGTTTTATTCTGATTTATTTCAATCCCTTTCTTGTGGACCACAAAGCCTAAGAAATCCCCTGCCTGCACACAAAAAGCACATTTAAGAGGATTCATTTTAAGACCATATTTTCTCATTCTTTCAAAGGATTGTCGAAGATGGTCAATGTGACTACTCCCAGAAACAGACTTTATAACAATATCATCAATATAAATTTGCATGAATGTGTCTATAAAATCGTGAAAAATTGAATTCATTGCCCTTTGGTAAGTGGCACCAGCATTCTTGAGACCAAAAGGCATCACTACCCATTCATAGGTGCCTAAGGCTCCAGGGCATCTAAAAGCAGTTTTATGAACATCTTCCTCAGCAATGAATATTTGGTTGTAACCAGAATATCCATCCAGCATACTAAGATATTCATATCCTGCTGCAGAATCTATTAACATTTCTGCTACTGGCATTGAATATTCATCTTTGGGAGTTGCAGAGTTTAAATCTCTAAAATCAATGCAAACTCTCAAAGACCCATTCTTTTTAATAACGGGTACTATATTGGCCAACCATTCGACATACCTTGTAGTGCGAATGAATTTGCAACGAAGCAGTCTTTCGACCTCTTCTTTGATCTTTGACAATATCTCTGGTGCAAACCGTCTTGGATTTTGCTTGACTGGTTTTTTCCCAGGTGTCATAGGAAACCTATGTTCGACCAACTCCCTGCTCAAACCAGGCATCTCATCATAATCCCAGGCGAAGCAGTCTTTGAACTCTTTCAACAACTGAACTACTTTGACCTTCAACTGGGGATCAAGATTGACACTGATGTAGGTAGGCCTTTTGGTTGTCCCTTCACTAAGGTCCACTTCTTCTAAGGGGTCTTGTGCTAGCATTTTTACATTATTTGCCAATGGATATTTCTCAAATCCCAAAGGCTCATCTTCATAGATGGCGTCGAGCCTCTGGCTTTGCCCTCCAATTTCAACCTTATCTGGAGGTTTTGGGTCGAAGTCCTTGCCAGGACCTTCTTGATACACTTCAGAAATGACTTCACCAGCCATATAATCATTGGCGGCCTCCAAAGCCGCTTGTAGTTTTGTTTCGGCCACATAGGCCGAAATTCTTTTCAAAGCATCGAACTCAGTCATGATCACTGAATTCATCTCCCCACCCTGTGGGCTCTATTGGAGGCGTGCCTAGGCATGGCAATCTTCCTCCTGGTACTTCCCTGTCCCATCTGAAACCTTCAACAGGGTGCAAGTACAACGAATGAAACGTTTCCTCGTCAGGTGTAAACTCAAAATCAGCTGGAGGACATGGAGCAATGTTCGCCAGATGTTTCTCAAATTGCCTACTGTCCACATGATTAACAGGCACCTTGAAGTACCCTTGGTCAGCTTCAATGTTTTCCACTATCCCATCTGGTCTCCAGATTGTGATTCTCTGGTGCATAGACGAGGGTACTGCTCCTATCCCATGAATCCACTCCCTACCTAAGAGTAGATTATAATTAGCCTTTGTCTCGACGACCATGAACACTGTTGGTCTGGTAATAGTTCCCACAGTGAGATCTACCTGAATCACTCCTAGAGTAGAACCAACTTTGCCTTCATAGTTCGACAGAACCATGTTGTGGGGTTTAGTATCAGTTTCAAACTTTCCAATCTTGCTCAACAGAAACCTTGGCATCAGATTAACCGTTGCACCACAGTCTACCAGAATCTTGTTGACAAGAACGTTCTCCATTTTTCCAGTAATATAAAGAGGCTTCAAGTGACCCTTCATTGCCTCCGTGGGACGCTCAAAGAAAGCATTCTGTTCTTCGACGCACCCATTGTTCATGATGTAATAACACACAGGCTTGTGTGCCATCATCTCCAATTCAGCAGTTTGGTCTAAGTCTTCGACCTCTGAAACTTGACCAAACTCTCTTGGCATTACAGACACCACATTTACCAAAATGTCTAGGGAAGCTGCTGACTCATTGTCGAAGTTATCAGTCATATTCTCATATTCTTCGACCTTCTTTTCTGGATGACTAGTAAACAACTTTCGTCGTATGGGCATCCTCTCCATTGCCCCAGCCACATTGGCGCTTGACTCCCCTTTCACCTGAGCCTCCCTCACAGGTTTTCGCCTGCGCTGCTCTCTTCGCCATTGCGATCTGGACATTGGGTTGTTACCCTTGTAATTCTGCGAAATGTATGCGGATTTGTTTGTGGTGCGATTCTCTTTTCTGTACTCAAAGGACGCACCTCTTTCCACATCGAACTTCTCCCACTTTTTCTTCCTTCCTTTCCCTTCGACAGGTTTGATCCAACTACCTGTTGGCGCCTTCACAGCAGGTTTGAATGTTCCTGGCTTGGTCCTCGGTACTTGGTTCTTTAGCCCTGTCGAAAGTCGCCTATGGCCAAAACCTCTGTGCCCCTTGTTCACCTTCTGCCCCCAGCTTTCGCCAGCCTTCTTAATGCCTTCCAGCTTGTGGGCAGCCTTTTCATCAAAAATGGCGCTGCACCTGGGACACAGCATTACTCCAGAGTCTTTTTTCTGGCAACGATGCAAGAAATCCACGATTGTCTCTTCTGGCTCAGGATAAGCCATTTTGTTAAGCTTCTCTTGCTCATCTACCTTACTCAATTGTTCATCCTTTCGATCCGTAATTTCGACCATGTTGACATCCATTTTATCCTTCAGGCGCATCTTGGAGAAGCTGGCTTCCAGACTTTCAGTGGTCTTTGCTAAGCAGCCACCACCTACTGCTGCTTTTGCAGCTCTTTGGGAGGCTTTTTCCCAAGCAGCTTTCTCAGCCTCCATCATCTCCTCAGCGTTGACTCTTTCGACATCAGGAGACGTCTTGAAAAAAATTTCAGCAGCCATACAGATCCAATTTTCCACCAGACAACCATCCATGTCCAGCATCTCTCCAACCAAGAGCATGCCGTCTTCCAATTCCTTAACCACTTGAACTTTGGGGGCATTTCTACCCATAGCCTCCTTGGTGTTGATGCTATCTGAACTAGAATCAGACTCCTCAACCAACTCGTCCAGATTTATTCCTTCATTGACGGTTATCTTCCAACCACTCCTGGGTACATCAAAACCCTTAGCAGCATTATCCATTTCCACAAACTTATCAGCAGTTTCTTTGGTCACCAACATCAAACTGGTGCCATCAACGTTTAGGCCACCTGTAGCCTTACTAGAACCCTCAGTCATCACAGCACTGATGGCGAAGTCTTCAGTAACTTCTACCATGTTTACTGACTCGTCGAGTCCCCTTGTGGCTTCCACCATCTGAACCTCATGAGGCTCTGTATAGTTGGCCTTTGCAACTTGCAACGGGTCAGAGTCAATCTTCATTTGGGCTTTGCCTTTTTCTCCAAACTTCAACCTTCCTTCCTGGATAGCATTTTGCACCAAGTCCCTGAAGAGAAAACATTGAGAAGTTTTATGACCCAAAAAATTATGGTACTTACAAAAACCTCTTTTCTTTCTTTGTTCTAAAGGTGGCGTTTTAGCACCAGCAGGCACTATCATTTGCCCATCTTTAACTAACAAATCGAAAATTTCATCACATTTAGTGACGTCGAAAGTATATGTTTTCTTAGGGAATTTGTCGTTAGATTCGACAGGATTTTTTCCTTCTGAAGGAGCTAATAATTTACAAGCGTAAGGTGGACCTTGTTTTAATTCAGTAACGTCAACCTCATTTTCGTCGAAACAAGATGGCTCGCCATACAGACTCTCCACATCTTCCTTGCATTCGACAAACGCTACTTTTTTACCCTTACTGAATCTAGCTTTTTCTTCTTTTAGCCTTTCTAGCTGTCGAACCCTATCAGCCAGCTGGGCCATATCTCTAAGATATTGGGTATCTAATTTCTTCCTAATGGAATAATCAAGACCCCCAGCAGCCATTTCGACCAACTCATGTTCTGGTACTTGTGTAAAGCACCTGGCTTTAAGAAGTCGAAACCTATTCAGGTAATCGTCAATTGGCTCAGTGACCTTGCGCCTAATGCTAGCCAATTCTTTCAAACTAATCTTAGTTTGCCCCATATAGAACTGTTAATGGAACAAACGTTCTAATTGGGTCCAATTGTATATGGAATTTGGAGGCAATGTGGTAAACCATGTGAAGGCATTCTTGGTAAGGGAACTTGGGAAGTATTTGATCCTAAGGCTCTCGTCAGCTGCAATCTCGCCCGCTTCGATCAAATATCTAGCCACATGTTCGACAGTAGACTCAGTAGTATCTCCTGAGAATTTGCTGAACTTTGGAACCTTCATCCTAGGGGGAAGTTCTGCTTGGAGAATGTAGTCCACTATAGGTGATGTATAATTTGGCCTGGTGAAGCCAAAATTCATACCATTTCTAGTCATTATCCTTTCGACCATGGCCGCAATATTATATTCTTCTGCTTGATTCTGGTCTCGAACCTGCCTAAGCAATTGATCTGCGTGTTGGTTCCTGTTCACCATCACTACTGGTTCCTCCTCCATCTGGTATGGCATCTGGTTCCTCGGAGGTTCGACTCTAAAATGGTCAACCATCTCTTGATCCTCCAAGTGAGCATCAGGTATCTGACGTGGATGACGTCTTGGGACATCTTTGACAACCGTCGCTCTTTGCTCTACTGCTGGCACTCCCATGAAATCCGCCATGCGAGCCACTTGTGCAGCCAGTTATTGGTTAGTTTGGGTTGTATTTTGGATCAAAGGTTGAAAAACTTCTCCCATCTTCTGAGACAGCGTATGTACCATTTGCATGTTACTTTCATCCATCTGCTGTCTCAAACAATTTATGGATGTATTTGTAAGGCTAGGCGTTTGCACAGAGTAACCCACACCTATATGCTGGCTGTTTCGTCCTCCTGATCCTTGTAGTGGCGAAGACACAACAGTTTCTGAAAACACAGGCAGAGCACTTTGTAGGTTTTGCATCATTGATGTAGGCATACCATAGGGTTGACTCCTTGACCCTGGATGTGGAAAGCCTGGTGGAGGAACGTGCCTGTACGTGGTATTTCCTCCTAAGGGTGTTGGTGAATTAGAACCTTGTGGCCCTATGTATTCCAACACAGGTTGAGTATATGATTTTGTATATGTTGATCCTGACTCAGACACTACCAATGGAAGTGACGCCTGTCCTCCTGTTGAAGACACTGGTGATGGTGTGCTTTGAGTCTCAATACTGCTACTGGATTGAGTGTTTGAAATGCTCCCTTGAGGATCAACTTGTTGATTGGCACTGGTTGCCATTTTCTTAGTGTATCTTCTCTTTGGTATCCCTTCGTTTGTTGTGGCTAACTTCCCACTTCTCAATAACATACAACGAAAGTAGATCTTCACCAAGACAAATAAGACTGACAAAGGTTTGACTTAGCACTGGGTCCCACCAGGTGTGCCAATTTGTTTGCCGTGAATTTTGGTAAACAACCTCTGATCTATCAATCTAAACGCAAATTGATTTAACTTGCAGGATCGATCACACAAATCCTAGGACATGTGCTAAGTTTTAAGGGAAAATGTAACTGACGACAATAAATGCAAGAAATGTAAAATGAACTCCGCGTTCGACAGTAAAATAGGCTACACAAACTCCACGTTCGACTACTTGCGCAGTAAAGTAAAAAGCTTAAAAAGAGGGCTGTAAGTAAATGATGCAAAAACTTTAAAGACGTCGGATGTAAAAGACAGAAATGTAAAGAGCTTTGAGAAATAAAGAGGCAGGAAATGTAAAGTTCTGTTGAGAGTAAATAATGAGAGAAAATGCTCGAACTCCACGTTCTTTGAAAAGTAAATACTGGCAAATGTAAAGGGCTGTCGAAAGTAATGCAGGGAGATGAAAGCTTTTGGAAATAAAGTGCAATGAACTCCACGTTCTTGAAGATAAAAAGGCAATTGAAAATAAATGCAGTAAAGGAAGAGGTTTGAAAGTAAAAGACTTCGAATGTAAAATGTGCAGAAAAATAGATGTCGAAGGCTTCTAAAGGAAAGTGCAACTGCAGTGCAACATAAGGCTGATTGAAAATACAGTTCAAAGGACAAGATAAGACATGAAAGATTAAACTTAAGAAAATGTAAAGTGCTGAAACATAAACATGATGAAGAAAACAAATTGCATTGCTGAAGAAAGAGGTGGTGTTACATTACGTACATTCTCGCGAACTCGTTTCTCTACACGCGGGTACTTTGAGTTTCTTTGAGTCACAAGTACAAAAATATGAACACCCCTATTACATAAATCTAACTCCTATTTATAGTGCTAAGGGATAACTGCTAAGTAGTAGTTACTGCTCCAACGTGTCCCTTCTTGGCGCCTTCCTCCTGGTCTCAACTGTTCCCACGCTCACAACTCCCCTTATTTGAATTTCAAATATCTGAAATTCCCTCCAGCCCTTGCAGCGCGTATTCCACGTCCCCACGGTCGAAAGACTTTCCAACACTTAACCATTTTGAGGGGTTTCAGCGTACTCTCTTCGACTTAAGCTTTATTCAGGACTTGGTCTAAAACCCTCTTCTAGTTAAAAACAATCTTTTAACAATTTGAACCAACATTTGCTCTTTCCTAGCGTCAAAAAATGAGGGTTAACAGTACTGAATGCATAAACATGTGTTCCTTCGTATCGTTGAAGCTCTAGGTCAACATGATGAGTATTTTCGAATGATGGTTGATGCAACAGGTAGGGCAAGTCTTTCACCATTATAGAAATGCACTGCTGTTATCCGTATGTTGGCATATGGAACATCTGCTGACAGTGTGGATGACTATTTGAGAATTGGTGAAACCACGACACTAAAATGTGTTGATAAGTTTACAAGAGGAGTGATCAACATCTTTGGTGCATAATATTTGCGAAGGCCAAACGCCGAAGACATTGAACGCCTAATGCAAATGGGAGAGGCACGAGGACTTCCAGGTATGTTAGGGAGCATTGACTGCATGCATTGGGAATGGAAAAATTGTCCAGTTGCATTGAAAGGGCAATACGTTTGAGGCGATCATGGGAAACCAACTGTTATGCTTGAAGCAGTGGCTTCACAAGACTTATGGATTTGGCATGCATTCTTTGGGGTAGCGGGTTCAAACAACGATATTAATGTGTTGAACCAATCCAACGTCTTCAACGATGTTCTGCAAGGACGAGCTCCCGAGGTTCACTATACAATCAATCGTACTGAATACAACAAGGGCTATTATCTATCAGATGGTATTTATCCTGAATGGGCCACATTTGTAAAAATTATCCCGATGCCACAAGGGGATAAGAGAAAATTGTTTGCCCAACATCAAGAAGGGGCAAGAAATGATATTGAACAAGCATTTGGAGTTCTTCAATCCCGATTTACGATCATACGTAACCCAGCACGATCTTGGCACTTAGACACACTCCAGCGCATAATGAATACATGCATCATATTACACAACATGATTGTTGAAGATGAACGTGCAACATATGGTGGAAATTTTGATTTTTCTTATGATCATTTGAGTAATGATGCGACAATATTGCTGAATGATTCTAATATTGATTTTCAAGAGTTCCTACGTAGAAGATTTAATGTTCGTGATAAACAAATTCATCGACACCTTCAACAAGACTTGATAGAACATATATGGCAACGTTATGGACATGAGAATAACAACAATTGAAAAATGTTTTAAATATATCTTTTTATTGTATTTTGTGCTAGTAATTTATTTTAATGTTAATGTATTTTTTAATTAATTATTTGTGTGATGTATTGTGGTTTTTAATATATATATATATATATATATATATATATATATATATATATATATATATATATATATATATATATATATATAATTTTGTTTTATTTTAAATGTATAATTTTTAAATGTATTTTTATATATTTGAATTAAATTGTTTCAATTATTTTTTATATAATTTAAATGTTGGGTATATTGTGAGATTTTGTGGGACCCATTTTAGAGTTTTTGATGACTTGTATGGATATTTGAAAAATGTAGTTGGGTTGTTTAGAAAATGTTAAAATGTAATATAATATAAAAAATTGCGTGGACCCCATTTAAAGAATCAAAGTGGGGATGATGAGTGTGAATGCTCTTAATTTTTAACCAAATATCAATTATTTCTGACACACACCACTTTGTAAACTGTGTAGCAACATAAATAGTAGACCGATATTTATGCTCTAAGCAGGTCCGGTCCTGTGCAGGAGCTGAAAATTTTACCCCATACCCCTACATTTATCCTCATACCCCTACAAATTTTTAAAAATTCTAATTTTGTCCTTTTATTTTTTATTTATATTTTTTTACTTTTTACCGTACAGTCATACAAGTCCAAAAGTAATTTTTGTCATTATTCGACGAGAACCGGAGAACCTAGGGTAAGGATTTCCGGAATGGTTTTTTTTTAAACCGGAAAACTTGACTACAAGAAATCCGGTTACTTTGTATAGTGAACCGATAACACAACCATAAGTTATCCGGTTTGTATTTTAGAGGCAATGTTTGTTAACCGGATAACTTGTCTCCAAGATATCCAGTTTGTATATTTTTCTTCACCGAATTTCTTGTTGTCAAGTTATCCGGTTTTGGTTACTATTCAACCGGATAACTTGGTCCATAGTTATCCGGTTCGTTTTATTTTTTTTTTATTTTTTTTTAATTTAAGTTTGTTTAGGAGACATGGACATTCTTTTGATGATATGTGACAAAGACCAGACAGTTGTAGATACAACAGAAATATTCTTGACTACAGAAAAATTTCCTACAAGAGAAGAGGCGACTAGGTGGATTAAGGAGGTTGGACTGAGGAATAGAGTCACTGTTATTATAACCCGTTCGGACACCAATACTGGCAAGAGAGGAAGAAGTGACAAAGTTATATTTGGCTGTGATAGAGGTGGAAAATTCAAAGAAGGGGATAGCGAAACACAAAGTGCTACCAAAAAATGTAATTGTCCTTTCAAAGTAAGATCAACACCTTCAAAAGATGGTTCTGGTTGGAAAATTGATGTAAAATGTGGAGTTTACAACCATGGTTTACCTGATAGATTTGAAGGCCATGCGTTTGTAAGTCGACTCAATGATGATGACCAACAACATATAGCTGATTTGTCAAAACGTCATGTTCCTCCAAGACACATATTGTTGTCATTGAAAGAACGAGATCCGGAGAGTGTGACTCGAATCACCCAAATATATAAACATAAGAGTAAGATTCAAAAAAAACATCAGGGGCCCTGGAACAGAAATGCAACAGTTGTTTAAATTGATAGAGGAATCTGATTATGTTTATTGGAGTAGGAAAAAAGATGAGTCAGAAGTTGTGAGAGATATCTTCTGGGCCCATCCAGACTCTGTGAAGTTGTTGAATCTGTTTCCTATTGTGTTGATTATGGATAGTACTTACAAAACCAATAAGTATAGGCAACCTTTGTTTGAAATAGTTGGTGTGACATCAACTGAGTTAACATTTTCTGTTGCATTTGCCTATATGGAATCTGAGCAAACAGAGACTTTATGCTGGGTACTAGATAAATTGAAACAGTTATTTACTAAACAAGGATTATGGCCACAAGTAATTTTAACTGATAGAGATCTTGCTTTGATGAAAGTAATTGAAACAGTATTTCCTACGACAGTTAATTTGCTGTGCCGATTTCACATAAACAAGAATGTGAAAGCGAAGTGCAAGGAGTATGTTGTGAATGACATGCGAAAATCGATAGAGGAGCTTTGGTATGAACTTGTAAAAGCTAGTGATGAGGTGGAATACCATCAAAAGTTGAAATTGCTTGAGCATGCATGTTTAGAATATGGACATTTTCTGAATTATGTGAAAGACACATGGTTGACACCTCATAGGCATAGATTTATTGAAGCTTGGATCAATAAAGTGTTACATTTAGGCAACATCACTACTAACAGGTAATGTGTTTGTTTTATAGCCATAATTTGTTTATGGTAATGTTACTGATACTTTGTCTGAACTTCTTTTATTTTTGTTAGATTCGAATCTGCGCATTGGAAGCTGAAGCAAATGTTGGAGAACAGTTTAGGTGATATGTGCAAGTGTTGGGAGGCTATGAATGGAAACATCTTAGTTTGAGTTTCTTCCCTATGACGACTACACATATGCCTAATGTGTCGATTTACTGCATTGGTTTTGTAAACTCAAATCATTGGGTTCAGGTAAATATTATAGTTTTTTATATTACTTAATTCTATACGATTTACGTCTTACTTATAAACTTTCTAAACAGGTAAATATGAATGAGGGATTTCCCTTGCCACCAGTCACAACAGATTGGAGAACACATCGGACATCAGATGCAACATCATGGATAATTGGATTTGCTGGACGTTTACAACACTGGAAGCAACTTACGCCTGTGCTCCCAACACATGTTAATTTATGATCGACGTTTAACTTCATATTATTTTTTTCCGTTATTTTGAGTGACGTTTAACTACATATTATTTTTTACATTTTTATGAGTGACGTTTAACTTCATATTATTTTTTATATTTTTTATGTATCATCAATCATAATATAATTCTATATACTATCGCATAAATATAAATAAGTCTGAGTAATACATGAGTCTAAATAATAGTACATA
This sequence comes from Lathyrus tuberosus, assembly GCA_022829125.1. Classification (NCBI taxonomy): domain Eukaryota; kingdom Viridiplantae; phylum Streptophyta; class Magnoliopsida; order Fabales; family Fabaceae; genus Lathyrus; species Lathyrus tuberosus. The sequence continues at coordinate 3,180,397 of JALAZF010000203.1, read as the reverse complement.
AATAACCTATCTACCCTGAGGTAACGGTCCACCCTGAGCCAGATGTAGTGCTCGAAAGATCTCAACAAAATCATCATCATCCTCCTCGGCATCGTGACGAGCGAGATAGCGACGCAGCTCATGTGAAATATGTCGTAACCTCGGATCTTCCGGTCCATCATCAAACTCTGGAACTGGAACCTCACTTGCCTCCCTTTGAGGTGGTATCAAAAGAGGATGGAAAACTGTGTAGTACCAAGCCATGTATTCAGCCACCGTATCATACGGAGTATCTGCAAACTTGACCTGATGTAGCAATTGCGAGACTCTCGCATGGTAAGAAACCCACTCGAAATGTATATCAAGTGTATCAATATCAGGTGGATGAGATGGGATGAACTGCCTGTATCCAAACTGGCGTAAACATCTGTCAGGTAAATAAAGCACAGATGTACCATACCACTTCAGGCCACCCCTGTACAAACATATATCTGTAAATGGTATGGTCTGTCTGTGATCCTCGAACGGGCGCCAAATGACATCAGTAGGTGTCAGTCCATCAAGCACTGCCCTAATCTCATCCACCTTCTGCGTCTCTTGCTTGTATTGCCACTTCATCGCTTTGGGAAGTGGAGTACCAACACCAACTATCTTTGAAAATCCTCTCTTCCCAACAGTTGGGAAATACTCGTGAATCCAACACTGTGACACATCATGAACATCATCAATTAAAAGTATTGTAAATAATATAATACAAATCTAAATGAAATTAAAATTAAGCAGTTGTACCTGTAGTAGAGAGGCATATTCACCAAGTTGTTTGCAACTATAGAATGAAGCATCTCCGAGATATCTATACGATGTAACAAGAGCAGCAGCCCCCCAAGAGTACTACCACATGTTTCCAAGTCCTGAAACAGTGGTAAATACTTTACCTCTACAAGAGTAAAGGTCTTATCTGTACAAATAGTGCAGCCTAGTAGCAAGAACATATACGCCCTAGCCGCACAATCAAATCTGCTATCAGCTCGCAGACGGACAAATAACTTCTTCAACCAATCAAGCCTATAGTAAGGACCCCTGTTTGCACGAATCTCCTCAGCTGCTTCCTCCAGTGTAGCACCCATTAGACTAATAGCCTGGGTAATAGCATCCGAGTCAGTAAACCCTTATGCAGGGTCACATAACTCCCCTCTAATAGGTATATGAAGGAGGCAAGAAACATCGTCCAATGTAATCGTCATCTCGCCAAACGACATATGGAATGATGATGTCTCGGGATGCCACCTCTCCACAAATGCAGATAACAGGTTCTGATCTATCCTCGATAAACTGGTATTCTGCAGAGAGGATAAACCAGAATTAGATGCCCATCCCTCAATCGCACGTGGGAGATGTGATGGAGTTCATCCAATCAGTTTGCTGCCATGTGCAGCAACCTTCAGCTCCTTCTTCGGAACTCTCTCCTGAAAAATAAATCGTAGAATATGTCATAATACATAAATAATTAAAATTACATTTTATTCAACATAGAAAGGTCATAGATTTACTTACTTGGCCATCCCACAAATAACGAGCCACATGGTTCTGATACCTCACCAAAAGTGATGTATCAGTCGGTCCTCCCGGAAATGGTGGAAGCGGTGGAATGTGAGCTGCTGCTGGTACAGGTGGAGGATCAACTATTCGATCTTCAGCTGGAATATCAAGTGCGCGAACTACCGATCCATCCGCGTACCGTCGATAGATAAATCCGTCGTGTCCTCTAAAACGGCGAGCCACTGAAAAAAAAATTTAAAAATTAAAAATCGAAACAAAACCGGAAAACTCAGCATCTAGTTTTCCGGTGAAGAAATTAACAAACCGGATAACTGAGCATTAAGTTATCTGGTGAAGGAAATACACAAACCGGATAACCGATCATCAAGTTATCCGGTGAAGGAACTACACAAACCGGATAACACGGTGACAAGTTATCCGGTATGTGTCAACGAAAAATATAGAACCGAAACTTACTTGAGTTATCCAGTTGTTAATTTTTTGTTCTCCGGATGTAGCCCACATGTGTTCTTCGGAAGTGTATTTTTTGTGATCCGGAAGTAGTCTCAGTGTGTTCTCCGGAAGCTAAATTTTGAGCGATTTTTACCGTTTGTAACAAGACAAAATGAGAAATAAAAATGAAAATTTTGAAAGAAATACTATTTATATGAGGGTATTTTCGTCAAAAAAATTGATGAGTAGGGGTATGGGGATAAATGTAGGGGTATGGAGTAAAATTTTCGCAGGAGCAACAGGCTCTACAGCACAGGGCCCCATATTTTAGAGGGCCCCAAAATATTGAAAAGTCTAATTTTTTTTAATATTAATAAATATAAAAAATATTATTAAAAAAGCAAATTAATTAAAAAAATACTATAATAAAAATTTAATACATTAAAAAATGAGATTGATAAAAGTCAAAATAATTATAATTAAATTTTGTTTTTAATTAATATATAATTATATTTTTATGTGTCATTTTTATTTATTCTAATTGTTTTTTTTTTTTGACTCATTTTTAAATTAAAATTGGGCCTTCAATTTAATTGGGCCGGCCCTGGCTCTAAGTTTTCCTGCCGTAAAGTTGTTATTGTACTCTTCTTTTTTACTTTTTAATTTTAATTAAATATTAGGTTTTCTTTTTTTTCTTTTACACAAAATATTAGGTTGTTTAAATTCTACGGAAATTTGTGATTCCATTTTAAAATTTTGATATTTATTAGCTGATTTTTTAAATTCTGTTTTTTAGTTTTTGTTAATGATTGTATCTGTTATTTTAAGAAAATACTTTGCATCTATTTTTATTATTTGAAAGATAGTAAAAAAAATTAAGTATTTAAATTAATCAATAATTTTTATTTTATTATTTTATAAAATTTATTTATTTTAAAATAATTTTTACAAAAATTCTAATTTAATTTATATATATTGAAGTAGGGATGGCAATGTCAGTGTTTAAGCAGAGTATTATAGTAGTCATCCCGAACCCGCAGTTTAAAAAAATCTTTGTACCTAAGTTCATACTCTCGCGGACACCAACGTTTGTACCTATACCCGTATCATATGAATATCTTAAGTACTCATATTTATATTCATATCTGTTTATCTGCATTTTTAATAAAAAATTATCGATCAATTATAATTTATCATGTCATTTTAAGTTTTTAACAACATTTAAAAAAATATGAAGATGTTATTGTTGAGTTAAAAAATAAACAAATATTTATATTAAAATGCATAGAAATTTAATAGTGATTTATTTAATAAAATTGTTAGATTAATATATGTACATAATAATGAAAATATAAATATATAAGTATATATCATGCGGATATGGGGCGGACTGAGTATTAAGAGATCTGTACCTGCATCTATATTCACTTATTTTAGTGGGTAATTGCTCGTACTCATACTTATTTTGCGAATTTTTATCCAATCCATTGTGGATAAGTTTTGAGAATATCCACTAAAGATGAGTACAATTGTCATCCCTAAATTGAAAATATATTTTACGTTACACATACATTCAACTTAATTAATTTTACTTTTTTTTTTTTTTTCACGAGAACTATTAAAATATATTTACTTATTTATTATGATTGTTGAATAAATATATATAAAAAAATTAATGTTAATATATATTAGAAACAATGTTATATTCGAGGTATTAAAATTCACTACAAATCAGCTATATGTTGCATATCATCTTTGATCTCCTTGGGAATGTAACTCATCAATCAAGTGTTGTGAATAATATATCAAATGTGAGTTGGAGTCTCACATTTGATTATAAATGTGGAGAGTTGAGCATTTATAAGTAGAAAAATCTATATCTATCACCTTATGATTTTGGGTGAATATGTGGTGTCTCTCTCACTTGTGTTGCTCTTGAACCAATGTCTAATGTTTTCTAGTGATAAACTCCTCTGCACTCCGATATTTATGATTTTATTTTCAAATTTTAATATTTTTTTAAGTGATATTTTATTTTATTGATTGATTTTTGTTAATGATTGATTCTGTTTTTAAAGAAGATATTTGTTTCTTTTTTTATTATTTGAATGAAAGAAAAAATATTTAAGTATTTAAAATTTATTAATATTTTAATTTTTATTATTATTTTTATTTAATAAAAATTATTATTATAAAATAATTTGTACAAAAATAATAATTTAATTTATATAGATTGAAGGTGTATTTTTCTTTACACATATATTCAATTTAATTGATTTTACTTTTATCACGGGAACTCTTAAAATATATCTACTTATTTATTATTATGATTTGTTGAAAGAATATATATAAATTAAAAAAATAAATTAGGATCAATGAAATAAGTTATTGGCGATTCTACATAGTGGGAGCTACACCGATTAGGAGTGTGCAAAAAAACAGGTTTACAAGAACCAATTTTAAAAATATGGTGCATCGATTTTAAAAATCTATATTATTTGGTTTAAAAACTAGTCCAGATCCATTTTACTAAAATCATAAAAAATCAGTATCCACTTTTGACAACCAATACATAAATGGTTAATCCATTTTTCAAACATAATGTATTATTTGCTTTGTTTTGTTTCATGGTCATAAGTGACAAAATGAATTTTCAAATTAAATTCTATTCATTTTGTTTTTCCAATTGTTGAAGTATAACTTGTATTAAAACTTTGCTTTTGCAATTACTCAATTTTGTTTTTTTTAATTGAAAATTAAATTTTTTTTTTCCAATTTCTTAGTAGTTTTGTTTCATAATTATTACTTATTATTTTTATTCATTTTTATTGAGCTATGTAATTTTATGAAATGTTTCGGTCGAGACTCACAGATTAATTGCCGACGAATGGTTATTGATTTAAAAAACAGTTGGATGGAGTGAATAATAAATTGTTGAATTGAAAATTGAGTTTTAGTTGAAACAAATTTGAGAAAAATTTGGTTTTAAAATTGTTTTAAATAAAAACTGGTTTGTTGGTGCAAACCGGTTATTAACCAAACCGATCCAAACTTAAATCGGTTTTAGAAAAATAATCCAGTTTTGTCAAAGTGGTTTTAAAAACTAAACTGATCCATATATTTGATTCAATTTAGTTTGGTTTAAAAACCATGCACACCCCTAACACCGATCATGTGGAACCTTAGTTTTCTTCTCTTGGATTATCTCCATCCATGGCCAAGCCAGTGGTTGTCTTTGAATTTCCTTTACATTGAATCCCCCAATCAAACCTCACGGTGACTCTAAAATTCCGAAACAACAATTTTTTTTTGAAGTTGCTAACAATGTCTGTGACGTCAGACTCAGTCAACTCCCAGCATCGTGTGTTAAGGGGAATAGATTGGCCATAGTCAGTCTAGAACAAGAGTGTCTCTTTGGAGTTGAGGCGTGCAAGCATAATTTACACGAGTTGTCTGATCTAAAGGTTCTGCTCTGCTCACTTAGGCACGGTAGCGGAACGAGTCGGGGACGGTTTTTATCTCCCTAAATTCAAATCTTCAAACAATTTCTGTTTCCGCCCAAAACTCAAACGGAGGTGGAAAATTATAACTCAAATTCGTCCCACATTGATTTGGGTTGGGTTCAGGGTTTGGGCATCCTGTCCCGCCACCATCCATTTAATAAAATCAATTTTTTTTAAATAGAAATATTTATTTTTTTTTAAAATCAAATTATATTACAAATAATAAAATAAAATAATCTCAAAAAATTTCATACATACATTTCAAATATTTTAAATAATTAATAAAAATCAAAATATCAAAACAATGGCCACATATTTAATATTTTAAATTAACCAAACTAAATAATAATGTACATAATAAAATAAATAGGGCAGATTCGGGGTGGGTACTAGTGTTCTCATTATCCGACCCGTCCCCATATATTTTAATTGGAGAAAACTCAAACTCAATCAAAACAGAGTTTTCCCATCAATCGAAGCGAGTTCGAATAGGTACCCGCAGGTATGAGTTATATTGTCATGCCTACACTCACCGTTGCTAGCTTGAAGAATAAACTTCTAACGTTGTGGAAATCCATCAGAAAATGGGGAAAATGGCTACTTTAAAATTTTTTTTCTTCTCTATAAGATGTGGGACGAGTTCGATCAGCGAACTCTTCGAACATCAATCTTGGGTTCCTAAAGTTGTTCCCATGATCTAAAGATTTCAATCCCTCTTCTTTGAAACAAACATTAGGCCAAGTATGGATTCATATACATGGGTTTTCCAGAAATATTGGAGGCCTAAAATTATGTTTACGATAACTAGTAGTATAGAAACCCCTTTTGCATTGGTTATGCTACTAGTAAGTCCAATTTTGACAAACGTTTTAGACATTTTGTGAGAGTTCATGTTGATCTTGAGTTTGTTGGAATATTTTAATAATATAATATTTTATTAGTATTTCAATAATTGTATAGCGAAATATATTTATTTATTATATTAGTTATTCTATCAATAAAATGTCTTTAATAAAGTTAAAAAGGCTATTTAGATTTTATATAAGAATTATTTAATTGATTAATTAAATAATTGGGAATTGGCTCAAATATAAGTAAATGTTAGGATGAGCTATTCGTGAATAATGAGAATTTTAATTGGCCATTACTCTATATATAGACTATGATTCTCAATATATCGGACACGAGTAAATAATCTCTTCTCCCCATTTGAAGAGAATTTGAAACATAAGGAGTATCGGTTGAGGAAGAATCACAAAAGCCACCAACCCCTGAGTTTTAGGAGTATCGTCAAAGAGATATTTTTTCAATAGATCCAAGTATTCCTAAAATTAATTTATCAATCCTTTATTAATCTAATTTTAACAAATGGTATCAGAGCTAAATGTTTAGAATTATAGAATATTTGAATTTGTTGACTTAGATTGAGAATTGATTTTATGTCGTTATAGTATTTTATATTTGTAATTTGCCTTCTGCTATCCATATTATTTTACACTGAATCATTGCCGTAATACTACACATTTCTGCAAAATCATATCATATTATATATATTTGTGTAATATATATTTGTGTAATGTTACGTAACATTGCCAAAAAGAAATTTTCTCATATTATTATTGCCGTAGCATTTAATTATTTGTGTAATACCTATATCAATTTTTTTTTTTTAATTTTATGGTTCTAATTTTATTATTATTATTAATTGTGAGAAAGTTTAAATGTTAATTTTATTTTATTAAGATTTTTTGTGTTAATTAAATTTGAATTTTCTTTAACATCCTTCTGTCATACCCCAATTTTTTTTTTTTAATTTTATTTTGTCTGACTATGATGCTATTATATATAAATGCTAACACTAATCATAGGGGACCGAAAGAAAGGAAAAAAAAGGGGGAGAGAAAAAAAACATAACATTGAGTTGTGGTACTATTTTTTCGGATCTATTTTTAGATCTCTTAATTTTTTTTATTGCTCTTGATGCTTGCTTTTCTTATGCATTTTTGGTCATTATAGGTTGGTGGTACCTATTTGTTTGTCTTATGTATATTGGTAGATTCTTATATAATTCTTTTATTTTATTCATGTAGTATATACATGTTGCTGTTCTAATTTCACAAATATATCCACTGTATCTTATATATATATATATATATATATATATTGATTGTCTCGTTTTTAACTTTTATATATATATATATATATATATATATATATATTGTTGATTCCACTTTTTATTTTGTGAGATTTGGGTCGAACTCATCTGTGTCGAAGGATAGCTTTCATGTATTTTCGACAGGAGGCAAGTATGCAGTCGAAGCTTGTTCACATGTTGATGCCTGTTAGTTACATATAGTAGTTGAAGTCTGTTCTTATATGTATTCTGTCGAAATGTTTATATTCTGTCGAATTGGGCCTTGTGTTAAGGATCCAATTGTTTAGGTTTCTTGGGCTGCAAGTTACCTAGTTAGTCTATAAATAGGCTAGTACACTCAGTTTGTTGAGTGTGATAAATTGTGATATTCACTTGTAATCATTTGTAAACTTTAATGAGAAAGTGAATAGTAAACAGAATTATATTTGCCCAATCCTTGTTGTTCTTCTTCTTCTTCTTGGTTTCTTTTCCCGTTAAACTCTAACCATTGTTTTGGTTCTTGATCACCAAGAAACCAGTTTATTAAAGTCATCGTTTTTCACAACAAATTGGTGCGGTGAGCGTGGAGAAGATGGCTCCAACAAAGTATGAGATTGAAAAGTTCACCGGAGTGAACGATTTCGGTCTGTGGCGCTTGAAGATGAAAGCCCTACTGGTGCAGCAGGGATGTTTGGAAGCGTTGAAGGGAATGTCAGCCATGGATGCTGCGTTGACGGAAAAAGAAAAGACGACAATGATCGAGAAAGCACACAGCGCAATTCTGTTGAGCCTTGGTGATAAGGTTCTCCGGCAGGTGTCAAAGGAGACGACGGCGTCGGGATTATGGGTGAAGCTTGAAAGCTTGTACATGACCAAGTCGTTGGTGAATCGTCTTTACCTGAAGTAAGCCTTGTATTCGTTCAAGATGAATGAAGACAAAGCTTTGGCTGAGCAGTTGGATTCTTTCAACAAGCTGATTCTTGATCTTGAAAACATTGATGTAAAGATTGATGATGAAGATCAAGCATTGTTGCTGTTGTGTGCTTTGCCCAAATCGCATGCTCACTTCAAAGAAACTCTCTTGTATGGAAGAGAGTCCCTGACCTTTAAAGAAGTTCAAGCAACCTTGTATTCGAAGGATTTGAACGAAAGAAAGCAGCAGAAACCTTCATCAGTTGGCGAAGGGTTGTCCGTGAAAGGGAAATCGTCGAAGAAAGATGGTAGGTTTGATAAGAAGAAAGGAAAGGTTCAGCAGAAGTCTTATGGTGGTGATATGTCTGGTATCAAATGTTATCACTGTAAGAAGGATGGTCATACAAGAAAGGTGTGCTCTGAGCGCCTGAATAATCATGGAGGTAAGGACAATGGGAATGCAGCTATAGTGCAAGATGGTTATGAATCATCTGATGTCCTTGTGGTGTCGAGCAGCAACTCTTGCGAAGAGTGGATTATGGATTCTGTATGTACTTGGCATATGACTCCAAACAAGAATGTGTTTGAAGAATTATGTGATCAAGATGGAGGATCAGTGCTGCTGGGAAACAATAAAGCTTGCAAGATTACAGGTATTGGATCTGTTAGATTCAAGCTCCATGATGAGTCAATAAAGTTATTGACTGGGGTTAGGTATGTACCTGATCTTAAGAGGAATTTAATTTCTCTTGGTGAATTCGACAGAAAGGGATATGTTTTCCAAGGAGAACAAGGTATCCTGAGAGTCATGAAGGGGTCGAAGGAAGTCTTGAGAGGCGTGAAGAAACAAGGCTTGTATACCCTTGAGGCTGAGGTTGTAAGTGGTTCGACAAATGTTGTATCCACGAAACCTGTGTCGAAGACAAAATTATGGCACATGAGATTGAGCCATGTCAGCGAAAGAGACCTGGTCGAATTGGGGAAGCAGAACCTGCTAGGAGGTGACAAAGTCGAAAAGCTGGAGTTTTGTGAATCTTGTGTATTTGGTAAATCCTGTAGGGCGAAATTTAACAAAGGCAAGCAAAGAACACATGGATCCCTTGATTACATTCATGCTGATCTTTGGGGACCTACAAGGAATCCTTCACACTCAGGTGCAAGGTATTTTCTATCCATCGTTGATGACTATTCCAGAAAGCTATGGGTATTCATTCAGAAGACGAAGGATGAAACTTTTGAGAATTTCAAAAGTTGGAAGATTCTGGTCGAAACTCAAACTGGCAGAAAGGTTAAGAGGTTGAGAACCGACAATGGCCTTGAATTCTGTAACGAAGCGTTCGATAATTACTGTGTTGAGTCTAGGACTGCAAGGCATAAGACTGTAGCAGGTACTCCTCAACAAAATGGCTTAGCTGAGAGATTCAATCGAACAATCCTTGAAAGGGTTAGATGTATATTGGTTAGTGCTGGATTGAAGAAGGTGTTTTGGGCAGAGGCTGTTTCGACAGCAGCTTATCTGATAAATAGATGTCCCTCGACTGCGCTAGGAATGAAGACACCTGAAGAATTTTGGTCGGGTCATCCACCAGATCTCGACAAACTGAGAGTATTTGGCTGTTTAGCCTATGCTCACATTAGGCAAGACAAGGTCGAACCTAGAGCTCTAAGATGCATGTTCCTTGGATATCCTGAGGGAGTCAAGGGTTATAGGCTGTGGTGCCTAGGACCAGGTCACAGAAGATGTATCACAAGTCGTGATGTAGTTTTCAATGAGGTCGAAATGGCTTTCAAGAAAACTGGTGATATTGGTCAAAGTGCAGAAATCTCTGAAGAGGAGCTGAAACAGGTAGAGATGCCTGTTGAGATGGAGCATAGTGATGCTGAAATGCATAGCCCTGATGAAGTCGAAGAGCAAGATGCTGATGAGGTTGAAGAAACTGTCGATGACTACCTACTGGCAAGAGATAGGTCGAGAAGAGTCATCAAGCCACCTCAGAGACTTGGTTATGTAGATCTTATAGCTTTTGCCTTAATCTCTGCAAGTGAGGTACTTGACGAAGAACCTAGAGATTACAAGGAAGCTATAAGGAGTCGAGACAAGACTGAATGGCGAAAAGCCATGGATGACGAGATGAAATCTCTTCATGATAATAACACTTGGAAGCTGATTGAGAAACCTGCAGGAGCTAGGTTAGTCAGTTGTAAGTGGATTTTCAAGGTCAAGGAAGGAATCGAAGGAGTGATGTCGAAGCGCTTTAAGGCGAGGCTGGTTGCTAGGGGGTTCACTCAGAAAGAAGGAGTCGACTTCAATGATTTGTTCTCACCTGTAGTAAAGCATAGATCCATTCGAATGCTGTTGGCCATGGTGGCAAAGTTCGATTTGGAACTTGAGCAAATGGACGTGAAGACAACATTTATGTATGGTGATCTAGATGAAACGATCCTGATGCGTTAACCTGAAGGGTATGCAGAAAAGGGTAAAGAAGATTATGTCTGCAAGCTGAATAGGTCTTTGTATGGCCTGAAACAATCTCCTCGACAGTGGAATAGGAGATTCGACAAGTTCATGACACACATTGGTTTCACTAGAAGTCAGTTCAATCACTGTGTTTACTTCAGATTTCGACCTGGAAACTCACTTGTTATGTTGCTGCTGTATGTGGATGATATCCTCATAGCTAGCAACAGTGTTGAGGATGTAACGAAGGTGAAGGCTGAACTCAGTAAGGAGTTTGAAATGAAGGATCTGGGAGCTGCAACCAGGATTCTTGGGATTGACATCCAGAGAGATAGAAAGCAGTCGAAGTTGTGCTTATCTCAGGAGACATACCTACGGAAGCTTCTCGACAAGTTTGGTATGTCGAATTCGAAGCCGAGTACTGAAGCTGAAAGAATTTATATGAATATCATTCCATATGCTAGTGTAGTGGGTTCTTTGATGTATGCTATGGTCTGTATGAGGCCAGACATATCATATGGAGTGAGCCTTGTGAGCAGGTATATGGTCAATCCTGGAAAGGCGCACTGGCAAGCTGTAAAGTGGATTCTAAGGTACATAAATGGGTCTCTGAAAAGAGTCTGATTTATGGTGGAGCCTGTGATGGTGATAACATAGTCAAAATCAAAGGATTTGTTGACTCTGATTATGCAGGTTGTATGGATTCCAGAAAGTCTATTTCTGGATATGTTTTCACAATGTTTGGCACAACAATCAGTTGGAAAGCGACGCTTCAGAAGGTTGTTGCCTTATCAACAACTGAAGCTGAATATATTGCCCTCACTGAAGCTGTGAAGGAAGGATTGTGGCTTGAAGGTTTTGCACAGGAGCTGAAACTTCAAGGTCGAAGTATCACTGTTAAATGTGATAGTCAAAGTGCAATACACCTATCAAAAAATTCAGCCTATCATGAGCGAACTAAGCACATTGATGTGAGGCTGCATTTCGTCAGAGAGATAATCGAGCGTGGTGAAGTCCAGGTGTTGAAGGTTTCGACTGAAGACAATGCTGCTGATATGATCACCAAGACGTTGCCAAGTTGCAAGTTCTTCCGCTGTATGCAGTTGATAAAGCTGCATGATGAAAGCTAGTTGTTTTCCCTTTGTTGCTGAGTTAGATCCAAGGTGGAGATTTGTGAGATTTGGGTCGAACTCATCTGTGTCGAAGGATAACTTTCATGTATTTTCGACAGGAGGCAAGCATGCAGTCGAAGCTTGTTCACATGCTGATGCCTGTTAGTTACATATAGTAGTCGAAGTCTGTTCTTATATGTATTCTGTCGAAATGTTTATATTCTGTTGAATTGGGCCTTGTGTTAAGGATCTAATTGGTTAGGTTTCTTGGGCTGCAAGTTACCTAGTTAGTCTATAAATAGGCTAGTACACTCAGTTTGTTGAGTGTGACAAATTGTGATATTCACTTGTAATCATTTGTAAACTTTAATGAGAAAGTGAATAGTAAATAGAATTATATTTGCCCAATCCTTGTTCTTCTTCTTCTTCTTCTTGGTTTCTTTTCCCGTTAAACCCTAACCCTTGTTTTGGTTCTTGATCACCAAGAAACCAGTTTATTAAAGTCATCGTTTTTCACAACAAATTTAAATTATTCGAATTGAATCATGTCGATACGCTGTTTGCACATTGGTGTGCATGATGCGTGGCATTAGTGTCGGTTTGATCTGGTTACGATGATCGCATTTTTACGTTAGCAACATTCTCTTATTAATTCTCGAATAATTTTGATTTCAATTTTTCTTAATTCTTGATGTTAATTTTGTTTAAATCTTGATTTTGATTTTGATTGGAGTAGATATTATTTTGACATTGAGCTTGATCCATTTTTTATTAGACATTAATTTTAATTTTGTTTAAATTTTGATCCCGATCCAATTTTTTTATTAATCTGGTTATCAAGTTTGGATTAAAACTTTTGCTAATCTTGATGACCGTTGAATTCTTGCTTGTTTGGATTGTGTGTTTATCGCTTATTCTTATCCCCATTGGCAAAGTGTATCCCAATTTCCATGAGGTGTAAAATAAATTTATCGCTTTCCTTTATTTTGCTCATATCTTGCCACCATTTTTAAACCCTGTAAGTCGATTGTTTCTACGGTCGCCATCAACCAAACCCAAAGCATTCTTGATTCATATCAAGCCATACCTAAACTTGTTAGTCGACTGCTTTTTTAGCATCGCCATCAACCTCATGCCAATAATTTCTCTCTCATTTTGGTTGCGGTTTTGTTTACTAGGAGCACCCTTAGGGACTAGGATTCAACCTAACTTTTTCTCAAAACCCTTGATCCAACGTCAAGTGACTACTTCTCTCGTAAGTTGGTTGTCTTTTGCAATCACCATCACGCGATTTTCAAACCTCGATCTTTTATCGAGTATTTTTCCCTTTAAAATTAAAACCTTTACCTAATAAAAAAAAACCAAAAATAATTTAATCATATTTCTAATCTGTTTCAGAAACCTTAATAAAAACACTACCTCCCTAGCCTTAGGATTGGAGTCACCGCACTCTATGAAAGTGTGTTCTGCCACAAACACTTCTTTCCCTGTTTATCCTAGCCTTAGGATCGGAGTCGCTATACTCTGTGTAAGTGTACTGCCGTGGATATTTACTCCCTCTTTCCTTTCCCTTTCAATCTAGCCTTAGGTTTAGAGTCACCGTACTCTATGTAAGTGTCTTGCCATGGATACTTACCTTCCTTTGGAACCTTGACCACAGTCAAGAGTTCCTCACCCTTATTGAGGGGAACTACGAATGCTCTGATTCTTTTAGTCAAGATACGTAGGCACGAGATGCGATGTCTTGGCGAGCATACTTAGATACTAACCCCTATGTCTTTACCTTAGCACATACCCTTAGCAAGCAAACAATAAAATAACACAAATACTAACAAGAGGTTCCTGCAGAGTACTACATATACCTATCTTTACCCTTTCCTTTGGATAAATCAAAGACCAGTGGTGAATTTCAAAGATCTGTGATTCAAGTTAATTAATAGCTTGATATCCGATTCTCACCGTGACAGAAATGGCGACTTCACTGGGGAGTAAAAGATCTTGAGGGTTAAACCCACCTTGTTTATATTTGTGTTATTAATATGTTTGCTTGCCTGTATATTTGTACATATTTATATATATATATATATATATATATATATATATATATATATATATATATATCTGTTTGTGCTTGGGTTTTCTGTATGCAGGATAGTTACTTTGAGTGGTGAGGATAAGTCCTATACCCGGACTTGAGAGTACACTTATGATAGGATGATGGTATATTCAAGGAGACTTTTCGGGAGTTGATTCCCGAAAAAAGTTGACTTGAGAAACCATCATCCAGTTGAGGCCCTCTTGGGAGCAGTCGTGTGGAACGAGTTATTGGTGAAAACATTGCTACTTTTGACCTAGGAGCCCATGACACTTGTAGTACCCTAAATTTTGACCAGTGTTTTTTAATTATTTTTTTTATTATTATTTTTTTTTGCTATTAGGGGGTGTCATTTAAATGTCAATGGGCTTTGGGGTTTTTAGGCCTATGTTGGGGTTTGGGTCTATCTAAGGGACTTTTTATATTTAGGTAGGATTTAAAAAGTTTGAAGTTTAATTTTATTAGATAAGATCTAGAATTTTGTTCAATTATTTTAAAATATTAGGAAGTAAAGTTTTCTTTTAAATTTATTATGGAATTCATTTTAGAATTTATTATTTTAGTTTTTTATTATTGTAGAATTAATTAGGATTTTATTTTTATTTGGGCTTTTTAGATTTTTTATTATTATTATTATTATTATTATTATTATTATTAGATAGTTGCTAATACTATTCTATTTCAAGTAAATGGAATGACATAGGTGGTAGAAAAAGGTAAATTAGGAGTTACAAAGGAGGAAGATCATGAGTTCAAATCCCACATTTTTTACTTTTTGTGTTTTTTCTCTGTTATTTGTTTTTAACTATTCTACTTATTTTTAAATCTTAAAAAATCACAAAAATTGTTTTTTTTTTCATTTTTTATTATTAATTTTCTTATTTTTAAATAGGCATTTTTTTAAAAATATTAATTTTTCACTTTTTTCCATCTTATTCTTAAAAATATCCAAAAAATTCATAAAATATAAAATATTAGAAAAGATGTTGTTCTTTTTACTTTTTGGATAATATTTTTTAGAATCAATATGATTGATAAAAATAAATCACAAAATAAAAATTTATTTCTGAGCTTTTGATTATGTTGATAGATCAACTTGATTTTTTTTTAACCATAATTGTCATCTATAAATAGGACACATTTACACACTTTTTGGGGGGGCAATTTTACAAACCATACAATAAAAAGTTGTTGTTCTTCACATGTCGAAGAACAACAATAAAACCCTCAACACCAACAAAACTCTAAACCTTCAACATATCTAAGACAACACCAATAAAACCCTAAACCTTCAACATCCCTCGAAGGCAAAAAAGGAAAACCCTAAACCTTCAACAACCCTAAACCTTAAATATCCCTCCGAGTCAAAAGAAAAAAGGAAAGGAAAAGGAATATACAAAGAAGTCACCACCAAGAGAAAAAGGAATATACAAAGAAGGGGAAAAGGCAAAAGAAGGGGAAAAGGCAAAAGAAGGGAAATAAGGGAAAAAGGAAAAAGAAAGGAAAAAACACACAAAGGCAAAGGAAAGAAAAGAAGGGATGAAGCAGCTTAAATTGGTCACGGTAAGGGGAGGTAACTCGAATACTTAGCTTATTTTTATTGTTGTGTGTTGCTATTGATTGATTAGGTTTTTAGGGATATTTCTGGAAAAGTTGGGGTTAGGGTTCTTAGTTCGTGCTAGAGGGTTAGGATTCTTGGGGGAATAGGGTTAGGGTTCGTATTGAACCATTGGGATTTTAATTAATTTAATTAAATTAAATCCTTAATTTAGTTATTAATTGGGGATTAAGGGATTAATTAGGGGATTATGGTTTATTATTATGGAAGAATATAATTAGGGACTTTTAAATTGTTATATTATTTTCTAGATACTTTATTTAAGTTTTTTTTATAATTAAATTGATGACTCAGTTTAATTATGTAATTCAGTTTTAAATTTTTAATTTAGGTTTGTTATAATTAAGTTAATTACTTAACTTAATTTTTTAATTAGGTTTTAAATTTTTAATTTAGGTTTTTGTTATAATTAAGTTAATTCCTTAACTTAATCATTTATTTAGGTTTTTGTTATAATTAAGTGAATTCCTTAACTTAATCATTTATTTAGGTTTTAAATTTTTAATTTAGGTTTTTGTTATAATTAAGTTAATTCCTTAATTATTTCTTTAGGTTTTAAATTTTTAATTTAGGTTTTTGTTATAATTAAGTTAATTCCTTAACTTAATTATTTCATTAGGTTTTAAATTTTTAATTTAGGTTTTTGTTATAATTAAGTTAATTCCTTAACTTAATTATCTATTTAGGTTTTATTTCTTTAATTTAGGTTTTTGTTATAATTAAGTTAATTCTTTAACTTAATTATCTATTTAGGTTTTAATTCTTTAATTTAGGTTTTTGTTATAATTAAGTTAATTACTTAACTTAATTATTTTATTAGGTTTTAAGTTTTAATTAGGAAATAATAATCAATTTGGGAGATTGGAGTTAATTTTTTTGGGATAGTTTTAGGGATAATTTTTAGGATAGTTAATATTTAGGGATCTATTATATTTTTAATTTTGAGGATTAATAGGGTTTAATTGATATTCTTTATTTTGAGATTTTATTTTCTATAATAATTTCGAGTTATTTCTAAACTTGGGATTTATAAAATAATGTTGGGTTTAATTTTGGGATTGTCATGAAATTTTGTAAATATGAGTTTGCTCCTGGGGTTTATTTATTTTTTAAGATATGGATTCATTTACTTTGGGATTTAAAAATGTGGATTTATAATGTATATACAATTTTTTGGGATTTAAAAATATGGGTTTATTATATTGGAAATAAGGGTTCATTATTTTGGTATTGGGTTTTAATTTTAATCTTGGATTTTTAAATGGGGATTTATTTGGGAAAAGTTATTGTTATAATTTTATTTAAGAATTAATTGGATAAAAGATATTTCTTTTTGGATGTTTTTCTTATTGATAATTAAAGGAGTTTTTTGGGATAAGGAATTTATAATAAAATTATAATAATTATAATCTAAACATTAAGGGATATTATAAGGAATTAAAAAGGATTTTTAAGGAATTAAAAAATGGGGATAAAACTCTTAGGTTCTAAGAGTATAAACATAGGCCGAGGGATTAGGATTTTTGGGATAAAACTCTTAGGTTCCAAGAGTATAAACATAGGCTAAGGGATCAGGATTTAAGGGATAAAAGTCTCCATCCGAGAGTATAAACAATGGATATGGGATAAAACTCTCCATCCGAGAGTATAAACAATGGATAAGGGATAAAACTCTCCATCAGAGAGTATAAACAATGGATAAGGGATAGAACTCTCCGTCCGAGAGTATAAATAATGGATAAGGGATATAACTCTCCGTCCGAGAGTATAAATAATGGATAAGGGATAGAACTCTCCGTCCGAGAGTATAAATAATGGATAAGGGATAGAGCTCTCCGTCCGAGAGTATAAATAATGGATAAGGGATAGAACTCTTTATCCAAGAGTATAAGTAGTGGATTGGGTTTAGGATTAGGAATGGGAATAGGGTTAGGGGGTAGGAATAGGAGAGGTGAACTACGGTTACTCTGATCCTTCAAAATTGAAGGTACGTAGGCATAGGGTTGTAAACCCTAGCGAGTATAATTAATAAAAAACTTAGGACTCTTTTGTACATAAGTGAATTTAGACAAACAAACAAGCATACCCTAAAATCTAAGGGGGATCCCATTGAGTATAATGGAAGTGAGGGGTGCCTAACACCTTCCCCTCACTTAACCGACTCCTGAACCTTAGGAATCTCTGCCCTTAGGATTAGGATTTTAGGTTTATCATTTATTTTCCTTAGAAAAAATATGATGGCGACTCAAAAATGTTTAGCCGGCCGCGACAGCTGGCGACTCTGCTGGGGAGACCTAAAGAGAGTCTATCCTATCCTTAGAATTTAGGGTCCTGTTTGTTTGTCTTGGGTTTTGGTTTTTATTTTTCTCATGTTTTTTGTTTTTTATTTTGTTTTATTTATTTTATTTAACCCTTGTGTTTTTATTTTTGGCATTAAGCATGGGATTGGGGCAAATAATGAGTGAAGCTAAAGCCCAAGCTTGGAGGATAACCCTAGATTAACATGTGGAACAAAAATGTTTTTGGGGGGGGGATGTGACATCCCCAACAATGCATTGATGCAACACTCATAATAGATCCTTTCAAAGGTGTCCTCATGGAAGGGCTAGCCCCTGACGTAGAGGATGATTTGAATGTGGTCTGAGACTCTAAGAACTTTCAGCCTACCCCTTACCAAATCATGGACCTTATGTATTCAACCCTCAAGGGCTATTACTAGGGTCCTACCCCAAATGAGACTTATCCCGAAGGATTACCATAGGAAGGCTTGCTCCTTCTCATGGTAAAATAAGGGTATAGTCCGTACATTGTAGGGTCGTTATGCTGTCCAAATTTTATATCCTACATGTGAGGGGATTGGGTAGATGAGCTTTAGATCTAAACCTATTATAGGGAGCCTACCTAGTTAGGGTCATGCTTGCATTTTCACCTTACCCTAACCAAGTAAAAAACAAAAAAACAAAGTGTCCATGTCATCATGCATTTAAAAACATTTTTTTTGCATATATACATTTTTGTGGGGAATTTCAAGATGTGTTGTGGGAATAGTGGAAAGAGGGATTCAAGCGAAAGGGCTACCCTACGCATTAGAGTGCTAAGTGTTGATTTACAAAGTCTCAAAGACCTTTGAGACTTGATGTCAAATCTGCTCAAAAGATGTTTACACCCAAGTATGGAAGGATCCTCGATCTCTTAGGGATCCCTATGAGGGTAGAGGCCATAATTGCTTTTGCACAATTTTATAATCCCCCTCTGTGTGACTTCCTCTTCAAGGATCTTCAACTAGTTCCTACGCTAGAACAATTGGGACTACTTGGATTTACAAGGAGAAGGGAAAAACCTCACAAGGGGCATGGGGGCAAAAAAATATATATAAAAAAAAAGAAAAAGAAAAATGGTCAAGCTTTAAAAAAACTCAGCTGCACCCCTTGAAGATCCATCATCTCACTAAAAGGAGGATAGGGAAGTGCAAGGGCTTAAGAAAGGATACTTGGAGGAGTTTAAAGCTCATTTAAAGAAGGCATTGGGTGCATCTATGTAGTTTACGCCTTCTTAAGTTCAGGATTTTCCATTTTTGGGATTGTTATTGGTTTGGAAGTCATTTTGGATTTGGGATTGGCTAAAGGATTTGGATTTTTATATTCTATGTGTATGAGGTTCATCCTTTGGATATATTCATCTCTAACTACAATGGATTTTGGAATTCCCCCCAAATAAATTTTTTTTTGCATACCCCATGCATTTTCATGCATTTGCATATCTTTTCCGCTTTCGCCCTTGTCCAATTACCAAGAGCTAAGAGGTTTCTCGATATTCATGAGCGAACTTAAGGGGTACCTCAAGAAGCTAGGGAGGAATTCAAGAGGGGCAAGTACCATTGAGGAAAGAAGATAACCCTTCACCATGTCTTCCAGAGGAGTGCTTAGAGCCTCACATGCAATAACCTTGGATGATGCCCATACAACAAAGGAAGTTTGGAAGGGAACTAGATCCTACACCAATATTTCAAGACTGGTGGATCAACAAGGAAGCTCACTTCTAGGATCAATAGGCCTTTATCATTTCCAGTTGTATTTTCCTTTTTGCTAAGTATTGTTTGTAATTAAAAGATGTACCTTTTGGGATATAATTTTAATGAAATAAGCATGCATGTTTTTGGAATTCATCCATTCGTTACACTCTCTTCTATACCATCACTTGAAAAAAAAAATCACATCTTTTCTTTTCACTTCTCACCTCTTCAACAAACTTAGGAGGAGAATGAGGTAAATAAAAATAACTGATTTTGCTGATGTATGCTTTAATAGTAAGACTTAGCTGACGATGTAAGGCATTGTTTCACTTCACAAACACTGGAGGAATAAGGAGTTAATCCGTAGTCAACCCCCTCGAGCCAGAAGTTGGTGTTCTTTCTATTTTTTTTAAAAACCTTAATATTAACCAGGGGCAGGGTAGATTTCAATTTACTCAACGATGCATTCTGATCTCAAGAGAATCAGTCAATCCAAACAAAGGGTTCAAAGCACATCTTCTTCCTCACACCATCCAACATTGAGGAAACAAAAGGGATAATAGCTCATAATATCTAATATGGCAGTCACACCCTTTCTAAGTCAAAAGCAAATCACTCAAGAATTGTTCCAAAAAAAAAGGGGAAAAAGCCCGCTAAGTCAAGAGGAAAAGGAAAAAACTGAAAAACAGTGGACTTTGACTTAGGCAAAAATTAGGGTATCCCGATGGACCACAAACTCAAAAGAATTTGTCCATGCAAAAATAAGGGATTAAAAGCAAAGAAAAAGGAAAATATGGAACAATCTTATAAATAGGAGTGAGTGACTGCACCAAAAAAAATCTCATCAAGTGCTTAAACCAGTATACCTTTTAATCACTGTGACTGAAAAGGTTCTCTTGTAGGATGAACGCATCTGTTGGGTTAATTGGATTTAGGAATGGAGAACATCAAGGAGAATGGGGTGGGTTAAATTTCAAATTTTGAGCCTTGTATCTTTGTTTTTTTAAAACCGTGAACCAGGCCACGTTACAACATATAAAAGTCCTAATTGAAGCTAGGGGAACTATAAAAGCATACTCGGCAAAGTCGTTGTTAAACTGACTCCGAATCCGAATGTTTGGTAAAACATCATTTTTCAATCTTCGTTTGTGCCAACCTCATGGCCAAATATCATCTGTATACGCCATATCCATTTCTAACAATTCTCGATTTCAAAACTTGCATGAGCATTGAGTTGGAATTACTTTTCAAAGGGAATAACTTTACTCGCAAATCAATACTTGGCATCAGGGAAATATCAATAATGGTCTAATCAGGGGCATATCATTTTAAGGAATTTCTGACTAGGGGCAAGTCACCTAAGGATCCTCCCAATCAAGGGGCAAATCCTGATGGTCATAAGAGCATATTATCTAGAGTACCTACTAAATAGGAGCAAAGCATCCCAAGACTTGACACACTGATGCTGAGTCACCTCCACGACTCTAATGATAAGGGGTGGACTTTTCAAGAGGTTCACGCTGGGGCATGCCAACTCAAGGGTGCATTGAGGCCAATCACTCTAGGAGTCATCTAATCAAGGGTGAAGACATGATAATGGGGCAGTTCATATTAAGGTCATATCATAGCATGGCAGGATCCAAGTTCCTTTTCAAGCCACTCCTCCATACCCAATTAATTAAGGGGCATACCTTTTGAAGATTCAAAATCTGGGGCATATTTCCCAAGGTTGAAATACTGGGGCAGTTCATCTCAAGGTCGTATCAAGGCATGGTGGGATCTGAGGTCCTTTGCAGGCGTAATCCTGTGAAACTCAAACAATCAAGGGCAAACCCTCTTCATACTTCCAAGAGGCACATGCAAGCTCTGTTCTACATCAATAATCGCCAGGGTTCAAAACGAGTATCGGGATATCAGGCTAGCTCAACACACCCTACCATATCAGTTAACAAATATCATGGGGACACTCAACACTGGGGCACTTATGGAAACATTTAAATCATTGTCATGCATTAATCATGTCGCTACGCTCTAGCATCTAATCCTACATATATAACATAACATCACATACATACATGAACATACATGCATGAACATACATACATGCACTCATGCATACATACATAAGGTTCATAACTACTCTTAGGGGTTTAATCCCCAACTTGGAAACATGGCTTTCATAAGGTATCGTGTTTCTTCAATTATCTAAGGGTTTTTATCTAGGGTTCCATTAAGGGTTTTGTCGAGGGTTTCATTAGGATTTTTCATTAGTTTTTATCAGAGGGATTATATCCAGGGTTTCATTTAAAGGATTTCATTTAAAGGTTTCCTCTAAGGGTTTTATCAAGGGTTTATCGAGGTTTTTTTTCCTCATGGGATTTTATCAAAGAATTTTTAATTTTTTTTTTCTTTTTTTCCCAGGGATTTATCAGGGGTTCTACAAAAATTCCTATCCAGGGATTTTTTATCATCATGGGATTTATCAGGGGTTCTACAAAAATTCCTATCCAGGGATTTTTCATCATCAAGGGATTTCATCAAGGGATTTATCAGGGGTTATACAAAAATTCCTATCCAGGGATTTTTCATCATCTAGGGATTTCATCAAGGGGTTCTATCAAAGGGTTTACATCGAACATTCTACACACAGATTTACCAAAAGGGGTCTACCAGATTTTTAGGGGTTCTACCAGAATGTTAATAAAGGGTTCACCAATGTCTTATCATGGGGTTTCACCAGGGTTTTGCCAAATGGTTTCACTAGGGTCTTATCAAGAAGTTTTCTATTAAGGGATTTTCGCCCAAGGGATTTCGTCGAGGAGTTGTATCAGGGGTTCTACTGGATTTTGTTCAAGGGGTTCCATCTAGGGATTTTCATCCAAAAAGGGTTTTTATTTAGAATTAAAAAAAGGGGAGGGTTTATTGGATTTGTCATCAAAGGATTCTACCTAGGGGTGTCACTGTTATGTCAATAGGTTTTATCACAAGGGGTTTCTCGAAAAGGTATTTATCAAGGGGTTCAATCGGGTATTTCGTTAAGGGTTTATTACTAGGGATCTTAGGATAATCAGCGTAGTACCTACCGGACTCTGCGGTCAAAATTAGGGTCCTTCTTATATTTAATCGTCTCCTCAACAAAAGAGGAAGACTCATCAATATCCTCTTTATGATTCGAAGACGATTAAATAGGGGCAGCTGTAGTACCCTAAATTTTGACCAGTGTTTTTTAATTATTTTTTTATTATTATTTTTTTGCTATTAGGGGGTGTCATTTAAATGTCAATGGGCTTTAGGGTTTTTAGGCCTATGTTGGGGTTTGGGTCTATCTAAGGGACTTTTTAAGTTTTCTTTTAAATTTATTATGGAATTCATGTTAGAATTTATTATTTTAGTTTTTTATTATTGTAGAATTAATTAGGATTTTATTTTTATTTGGGCTTTTTAGATTTATTATTATTATTATTATTATTATTATTATTATTATTATTAGATATTTGCTAATACTATTCTAGTTCAAGTAAATTGAATGACATAGGTGGTAGAAAAAGGTAAATTAGGAGTTACAATGGAGGAAGATCATGAGTTCGAATCCCACATTTTTTACTTTTTGTGTTTTTTCTCTGTTATTTGTTTTTAACTATTCTACTTATATTCAAATCTTAAAAAATCACAAAAATTGTTTTTTTTTTTCATTTTTTATTATTAATTTTCGTATTTTTAAATAGGCATTTTTTTTAAAATATTAATTTTTCACTTTTTTCCATCTTATTCATAAAAATGTCCAAAAATTCATAAAATATAAAATATTAGAAAAGATGTTATTCTTTTTACTTTTTGGATAATATTTTTTAGAATCAATATGATTGATAAAAATAAATCACAATATAAAAATTTATTTCTGGGCTTTTGATTATGTTGATAGATCAACTTGATTTTTTTTTAACCATAATTGTCATCTATAAATAGGACACATTTACACACTTTTTGGGGGGCAATTTTACAAGCATACGATAAAAAGTTGTTGTTCTTCACATATCGAAGAACAACAACAATAAAACCCTCAACACCAATAAAACTCTAAACCTTCAACATATCTAAGACAACACCAATAAAACGCTAAACCTTCAACATCCCTCGAAGGCAAAAAAGGAAAACCCTAAACCTTCAACAAGGAAAAGAAAAAGAGATCTAACACCAAAAGAGAAACAGGATAAAAAGAAGTCACCACCAAGAGAAAAAGGAATATACAAAGAAGGGGAAAAGGCAAAAGAAGGGAAAGAAGGGAAAAAAGAAAAAGAACGGAAAAAACCACACAAAGGCAAAGGAAAGAAAAGAAGGGATGAAGCAGCTTAAATTGGTCACGGTAAGGGGAGGTAACTCGAATACTTAGCTTATTTTTATTGTTGTGTGTTGCTATTGATTAGGTTTTTAGGGATATTTCTGGAAAAGTTAGGGCTAGGGTTCTTAGTTCGTGCTAGAGGGTTAGGGTTCTTGGGGGAATAGGGTTAGGGTTCGTATTGAACCATTGGGATTTTAATTAATTAAATTAAATTAAATCCTTAATTTAATTATTAATTGGGGATTAAGGGATTAATTAGGGGATTATGGTTTATTATTATGGAAGAATATAATTAGGGACTTTAAAATTGTTATATTATTTTCTAGATACTTTAGTTAGGTTTTTTTTATAATTAAATTGATGACTCAGTTTAATTATGTAATTCGGTTTTAAATTTTTCATTTAGGTTTGTTATAATTAAGTTAATTACTTAACTTAATTTTTTAATTAGGTTTTAAATTTTTACTTTAGGTTTTTGTTATAATTAAGTTAATTCCTTAACTTAATCATTTATTTAGGTTTTAAATTTTTAATTTAGGTTTTTGTTATAATTAAGTTAATTCCTTAACTTAATCATTTATTTAGGTTTTAAATTTTTAATTTAGGTTTTTGTTATAATTAAGTTAATTCCTTAACTTAATTATTTCATTAGGTTTTAAATTTTTAATTTAGGTTTTTGTTATAATTAAGTTAATTCCTTAACTTAATTATTTCATTAGGTTTTAAATTTTTAATTTAGATTTTTGTTATAATTAAGTGAATTCCTTAACTTAATTATCTATTTAGGTTTTAATTATTTAATTTAGGTTTTTGTTATAATTAAGTTAATTCCTTAACTTAATTATCTATTTAGGTTTTAATTCTTTAATTTAGGTTTTTGTTATAATTAAGTTAATTACTTAACTTAATTATTTTATTAGGTTTTAAGTTTTAATTAGGAAATAATAATCAATTTGGGAGATTGGAGTTAATTTTTTTGGGATAGTTTTAGGGATAATTTTTAGGATAGTTAATATTTAGGGATCTATTATATTTTTAATTTTGAGGATTAATAGGGTTTAATTGATATTCTTTATTTTGAGATTTTATTTTCTATAATAATTTCGAGTTATTTCTAAACTTGGGATTTATAAAATAATGTTGGGTTTAATTTTGGGATTGTCATGAAATTTTGTAAATATGGGTTTGCTCATGGGTTTTTTTTTTTAAGATATGGATTCAATTACTTTGGGATTTAAAAATGTGGATTTATAATGTATATACAATTTTTTGGGATTTAAAAATATGAGTTTATTATATTGGAAATAAGGGTTCATTATTTTGGTATTGGGTTTTAATTTTAATCTTGGATTTTTAAATGGGGATTTATTTGGGAAAAGTTATTGTTATAATTTTATTTAAGAATTAATTGGATAAAAGATATTTCTTTTGGATGTTTTTCTTATGGATAATTAAAGGAGTTTTTTGGGATAAGGGATTTATAATAAAATTATAATAATTATAATCTAAACATTAAGGGATATTATAAGGAATTAAAAAGGATTTTTAAGGAATTAAAAAATGGGGATAAAACTCTTAGGTTCTAAGAGTATAAACATAGGCCGAGGGATTAGGATTTTTGGGATAAAACTCTTAGGTTCCAAGAGTATAAACATAGGCCAAGGGATCAGGATTTAAGGGATAAAACTCTCCATCCGAGAGTATAAATAATGGATAAGGGATAGAACTCTCCATCCGAGAGTATAAACAATGGATAAGGGATAGAACTCTCCGTCCGAGAGTATAAATAATGGATAAGGGATAGAACTCTCCGTCCGAGAGTATAAATAATGGATAAGGGATATAACTCTCTGTCCGAGAGTATAAATAATGGATAAGGGATAGAACTCTTTATCCAAGAGTATAAATAGTGGATTGGGTTTAGGATTAGGAATGGGAATAGGATTAGGGGGTAGGAATAGGGGAGGTGAACTACGGTTACTCTGATCCTTCAAAATTGAAGGTACGTAGGCATAGGGTTGTAAACCCTAGCGAGTATAATTAATAAAAAACTTAGGACTCTTTTGTACATAAGTGAATTTAGACAAACAAACAAGCATACCCTAAAATCTAAGGGGGGTCCCATTGAGTATAATGGAAGTGAGGGGTGCCTAACACCTTCCCCTTACTTAACCGACTCCCGAACCTTAGGAATCTCTGCCCTTAGGATTAGGATTTTAGGTTTATCATTTATTTTCCTTAGAAAAAATATGATGGTGACTCAAAAATTTTTAGCCGGCCGCGACAACACTGATGACCTTTAGTCACCTTTTCACCCCACTTTGGCCTTGTTAGGACGTAGTGCGATGACTATGAGGGAGTAGTCCCAAAATAGTTGATACGTGATACTACACTCGGACGAGACTCTCTTGGGAATATTATTGACTACCGAGTTATTTGGGAAATCGATAATATCTGAAACATGGGTTGTTAACTCTGAGAAATCTTTAGAACCCTGTTCTATGGATACAAGAACCCTAGTACATACCTTGTGGTTGGTTCTTCACCCAGACTCCATGTTGTGATCTTGAACATTTGATCCTGCTATTTGCATCCTGTCTTGCATAGCATTTGCATCTTTGCATGATTCATTGCATGCATCTGTTTGTCCAGTTACTCATATCCAACTGTCTCTATCTTCCAGTGTCACCTGTCAGTCGTCAAGTTGATTCCTCGACACAGATACAGGACTAGGGCTAACTACATACGCAAGATGTCAGAACAAGAATCACACAACGCAGAGATCCGAATAGAGATCGATGATCTTAAGTCAAGCATGACAAAGCTCACTGAAATGCTCCAGGTCTTGATTTCCAGAGGAGAGCAACCCCAAAGGACTATTATCTAGGAGGTTTCAAATGTTGATCCTCAGCCTGTTCAGGTGCCACCTTCAACTTGGCCAGAGTTTGGGTTACCCCACAACTTCTCTCCACCTATTGCATCTACTGCTATGATTAGTCAAACTGTCTGACCAGTGTTTCAAGCTTCTGTTTTTGCCGAGCCGCAACCTATGGTTCAGACTACTCGAGCTCCTTTTGAGAACCCCTCTATGAGTACAATCCTACCAGTGCTCAAGGTGAAGACCATCAAGACTTTGATGAATATGAGGTTGTTCGTGAATAGTTTTAGACCATAAACAAGAGACTTAAAGCCGTGGAAGGCAATGACTTCTTTAGTATGGACACAAACAACATGTGCCTAGTTTATGACCTTGTTATGCATGGTTTATGACCTTTGTGAAATATAAGGTTCACTCTTGTCTAAGGGCTCATTTGGTTATCTACTTTCGAAAGATGGTTGCTTATACCGCCAATCAGAAGTTGCATATCCATTGTTTTTAAGACAGCTTGAGTGTAGCTTCTCTTAAATGGTATATGGATCTTAAACAGAACAGTATCCACTGCTTCCAGGATCTGGCTAATGCTTTTATGAAGCAGTACAAGTATAACCTTGATATGGCTCGTGATCACCGCCAACTTCAAAATATGTCTCAGAATGAGAAGGGATCCTTCAAAGAGTATGCTCAGCGCTAAAGAGAGTTGGCTTCCCAAGTTGAACCTCCTTTGGCCGAGAAGGAGCTGACTGGAATGTTCATCGACACCCTGTCGCCATTTTACTAGGAAAAGATGATTGGTAGTGTTTCCTCTAACTTCACTGATTTGGTTACTATTGGTCAAAGACTCGGGGGAAGGACTCAAGAATGGTAAAGTATCCAAGGCTGCTGAATCTTCTAATGGTGCGAAGAAATACTATGGGAACTTCTAGAAGAAGAGGGAATATCAGACTAATGTTGTCATGATTGAAACAAGAAGGCCTCGTCCCCAACCTCAGTATGCTGATCACCCTGTTGTTGCTGCTGTTACTCCAGTGGTTACTGCTCTATGACCAGCTAAAGCTCCTCAACGTCCAGCTGTTGGACAGAACTAGTACCGTAATAGGAATCAATTTGATCCTATTCCCATGATGTACACTGAACTTTATCCTAGTCTGGTTCATAAAGTTTTGATTAGCACGAAGACTCTGCCTTCTCCTCCAAATCCCCTTCCAGCTGGATTCAGATCTGATTTCCAATGTGCGTTACATGAAGGTGTCGCATGCCACGATCTAGAAAATTGCTATGCACTAAAGGATAGAGTGCGTGATTTGATTAAGGTTGGAATCCTTAGCTTTCATGACACCAATCCTAATGTAAAAAACAATCCTCTGCCAGAGCACGCCAAGTGAAGCTTCGATCAACCTCAGCCAGCTATCTTCCTAAAAGCCAGTGTTTCGGACAGGCCAACTCACCCCTGTTACTAATTAGTTGTTTACCGTGAAAATTGGTAAACAACCGCTGATCTTCCAAATCTAACTTTGGTGACTCACATGATCGATCAGATTGATCCTAGGACATGTGCTAACAATTGATCTAAGGTGAATTCTAAGCAAATAAGTACTTCGACAGAACTCATAAAGAAAGTTGGTTGAAAATACAATCTAGACAATGTTTTTAGAATGTTAAGTTAAAAGACTTAAAAGGTAAAAGAAAAAGTCGAAGGCGTGCAGTAAAGGTTGAAACTATAGAAAGTGCAGAAATATAACTTGCGTTAAATAGGAGATAAAAACTTAACAAAAGATTGAAGTAAATTGCATTAAAGGATAAATGGTGTTTACATCACGTACATTCTCACAAGACTCTTTTCTCAACACGCGGATACTTTGAGTAAATTTGGAGTTACTTGTACAAAGTGAACACAACACACCGAATCCTATTGCTAGAACCCTTATTTATAATGCCAAAACTAACTGCTATAAACTGCCTAAAATAATAAATGAATGACAAGTGTTGCATTGCATGCTTCCATCACTTGCATAGAAAAATATGTTGGCCTTTTAATCACCCCTTCTCCTAGGTCGATTTCTTCCAAGGGATCCTGAGCTAGCATCTTAGTGTTATTTTCCAGCGGATCCTTCTCGAATCCCAAAGGCTCATCGTCATAAATGGCGTCAAGCCTCTGGCCTTGCTCTACACCCTGAACCTTATCAGGTGGCTCTGGGTCGAAGTCCTTACCAGGACCTTCTTGGTGGAATTCAGGATTGGCTTTGCTAGCCATATATTCGTTAGCGGCCTCCAAAGCCGCTTGTAGTCTGGTTTCAGCCACGTAGGCCAAAATTCTTCTCAATGCTTCGAACTCAGTCATTATCACTGAATTCACTCCCCCACCCCGTGGGGTCTACTGCAGGCTCGCCAAGGTATGAAATTCTTTCCCCTGGCACCTCCTTATCCCAACGGAAACCCTCGACGGGATGTAAGTACAATGAGAAAAATGTCTCGTCGTTTGGGACAAACTCAAAATCTGCTGGACCACAGGGGGCAATGTGAGCCAAATGTTTGTCAAACTGACGTCTGTCTACATGATTGATTGGTGCTTTAAAATACCCCTGGTCAGCTTCAATGTTTTCGACTATGCCGTCTGGCCTCCAGATGGTGATGCGTTGATGCATCGAAGATGGCACTGCACCAATGCCATGTATCCACTCTCGTCCTAAGAGCAAATTGTAGTTGGCTTTTGTTTCTACTACCATGAAGACAGTAGGCCTAGTGATTGTCCCCACTGTTAAGTCGACTTGTATCACCCCAAGAGTAGAGCCAACTTTTCCTTCGTAATTTGAAAGAACCATGTTATGTGGCTTAGTGCCAGTATCATATTTTCCAATCTTGCTCAGTAAGAAATGTGGCATCAAGTTCACTGTTGCGCCATAATCAACTAATATTTTATTTATTGGCAAGTACTCTACCTTGCGAGTAATGTAGAGGGGCTTTAGATGACCCTTCATTGCCTCTGTGGGTCGCTCGAAAAAGGCGTTCTGCTCTTCGACACACCCATTGTTCATAATATAGTAGCATACCGGCTTGTGTGC
Source organism: Lathyrus tuberosus (assembly GCA_022829125.1). Taxonomy (NCBI): domain Eukaryota; kingdom Viridiplantae; phylum Streptophyta; class Magnoliopsida; order Fabales; family Fabaceae; genus Lathyrus; species Lathyrus tuberosus. The sequence goes on along the minus strand of JALAZF010000203.1, from coordinate 3,150,303 downwards.
TGCCATCTCTGCTTCAGTGAAGACATCTAAATCTTCGATTTTTGTGACCTGGTCGAACTCTCTAGGCATTACAGACACCACATTGACTATGATGTCAAGAGAAGCATCAAACTCGGGGTCGAAGTTGTCTGTCATTTCGTCATCCTCTTGAGAGGCAAACAGTTTTCGTCCTACAGGTATTTTTTCAGCAGCCTTCATTGGATTTTCTCCATTATTGTCAGTAGGGATATTAGTATTGGACTCTCCTTGATCCTTCGACTGGGCCTCCCTGAGAGCCTTTCTTCGATGTTGCTCTCTCCTCCATTGAGATCGCGACATCGGGTTCTTCCCCTTATAGTTTTCAGAGACATATGCCATTTTGTTAGAGGTCTGAAACTCCTTTCGACACTCTATTGAAGAGCCTCTGCCCACATCAAACTTCTGCCATTTTTTCTGACCTTTTTCCTTTCCTTCGACAGGTTTCATCTAGCTCCCTATTGGTGCATTGCTTGTTGGTTTGAAGGTACTGGGTCTGGCCCCTGGGAACTTTGTTTTTCCTCCCACTTGTTTTAAAGAGGACCTTCTAGGGTCAAAACCCCTTTGACCATGAGATACTCTCTGGTCGCTTCTTTCTTTAGCCTTCCTAATCCCTTCAAGATTGTGAGCAGCCTTTTGATCGAAGATTGCACTACATCTGGGGCATAATATGACGCCTGATCCCTTCTTTTGGCGGCGGTGAAGGAATTCAATGATAGTTTCATCCTGTTTTGGATACGCCACTTTGTTACGCTCTTCTTGGTATCTTGCTTCGTCCACCTCCATGGTCTTATGTTGCGTAATCTCGACCATATTTATGTCCATGCCGACATCAGCACTAAGATTCAGATTGCAGAAGTCCACATCAAGGCCCTCAACAGCCTTATCCATCTTAACGAAACTCTCAGCAGTCTCTTTAGTAACCAGCATCATGTTGGAACCCTCATTGATCCCATCATTTAAGCCCTCAGTGGCTTCGTCGAAGCTATCAACGGCCTCGCTCATGAGTTTCTCCATAGCATAAATATCAAGGTCTTCAGTAACCTTGGCTAACACAGCTTTGTTGGCAAAATCTTCAGTAATTTCCACCATGTTGACTGAACGGTCGAAGGCATCAGCAACCTCAACCATATGTACCTCTGGCTCAGTATAATGAGCATCTGCTGTTTGCAATGGGTCGGAGTCAATTTTCATCTGACCTTTGGTTTTCTCTCCGAATTCCAGCCTGCCCTCCTGAATAGCATTTTGCACCAGATCCCTGAAAAGAAAACATTGAGAAGTTTTATGACCCAAAAAATTATGGTACTTACAAAATCCTTTCTTTTTTCTTTTTCTAAAGGTGGCATTTTAGCTCCAGGAGGCACTATCATTTGCCCATCTTTTACTAACAAATAAAATTTTTTGTCACATTTGGTGATATCGAAAGTGTATGTTTTCTTGGGAAACTTATCATTCTTTTCAGGTTCGACATAATTTTTTCCAGTCGAAGGGGCTAGCATTTTACAAGCATGCGGAGGACCTTGCTTTAACTCAGCAACGTCTACCTCACTCTCGTCGAAATATAATGGTTCGTCGTACAAACCTTCGACATCCTCATTATATTCAACATAAGCTACCTTTTTACCCTTATTGAACTTAGCCTTTTCGTCTTTCAGACGTTCTAACTGTCGAACCCTATCAGCCAGTTGGGCCATATCTCTCAGATACTGGGTATCCAATTTCTTTCTAATAGAGTAATCAAGGCCACCAGTGGCCATTTCGACCAGCTCATGCTCTGGAACTTGAGTAAAACACCTAGCCTTAAGTAATCGAAACATTTTTAGGTAATCGTCTATTAGCTCAGTAAACTTTCGCTTTATGCTGGCCAACTCCTTCAAACTAATCTTAGTTTGCCCCATATAGAACTGCTCATGGAACAAGCGCTCTAACTGGGTCCAATTACAAATTGAGTTAGGAGGTAGAGTTGTAAACCAAATAAAAGCATTTTTGGTGAGAGAACTTGGGAAATATTTTACCCTAAGACTTTCGTCATTCGCGATCTCTCCAGCCTTAATCATATACCGGGCTATGTGTTCGACAGTAGATTTAGTTGTATCTCCTGAGAACTTGGTAAACTTTGGGACCTTCGTCCTAGGAAGTAATTCCGATTGTAGAATATAATCCACTATGGGTGAGGTATAGTTTGGCCCAGTAAAGCCAAAATTTACCCCATTTCGAGCCATTATTCTTTCGACCATGAATGCCAGGTTGTTACCCGCTGCTATGTTGTTACGTCGAACCTGTTGTACAACATGGTCAGCATCTTAGTTTCTATTTACTATCACTGCCCCTTGTTCCCCTTCTTCAAGAATTGGCGCTTGGTTCCTAGGTGGTTCGACTCTAGGGGGTTCTAGGTTGGCCTCAGGCATAGTCTCTAGGTTCTGCCGTGGGATATTCTCCACATAGTCGTACCTCGTACAGGGGCCGACACCCCCATAAATTCTGCCATGCGTGCCAATTGCGATGCTAGTTATTGGTTAGTTTGGGTAGTGTTCTGAATCAAAGGCTGGAAAATTTCCCCCATAGTTTGAGACAAAGGTTGTACCATTTGTAGGTTACTCTCATTCATTTGATGTCTTAAACATGCTATAGACGTGTTTATCAGACTAGGACCTTGAGTGGAATATCCCACACCTACACTTTGGCTGTTTCGACCCACATTTATCCCAGATCCCGATCCTTGTAATGGCGAAGACATTACATTGTGTGAGAATACTGGGGGGGGGGGGCATTTTGGAGGCTTTTCATTATTGACTTTGGCATTTCATAAGGTGGATTCCTTGGTAAGGGTTGTGAAAATCCTAGAGGGAGAAAATGCCTTAGTGTCGAAGTTCCTCTTGGTGGAGTTTGGGGATTAGATGCTTGTGGCCCAACGTACTCTAAAACAGGTTGTGTGTAAGCCCTTATATATGTCGACCCTGGTCATGTCATTGATGGCATTGGGTCGGACATAACAGGAGGTGGGATTGGCTCTCCTGTCGAAGGAACTGGAGGTGGTATCACATCGTTCCTAGACATATTTTGAGGGTTCGTGTTACTAGGCTGGGCATTCGAATTACTTGAATGAGGATTAGAACCACTCCCTTGAGGGTTTGGATTATTTGGCTGACTAGTGTTCGTCGCCATTTTTCTAGTATATCTTCTCTTTGGTCTCTCTTCGTTTGTAGTGGCTACCTTACCACTTCTCAATAACATGAAACGAAGCTTTTTAAGAAGGAAACGATGAATGAAGATTTTCAAAAATTTAAAAAGATCTTTATCAAGTTAGCACTGTCCCACTGGGCGTGCCGATTTGTTTACCGTGAAAATTGGTAAATAATCGCTGATCTTCCAAATCTAACTTTGGTGACTCACAGGATCGATTAGATTGATCCTTGGACATGTGCTAATAATTGATCTAAGGAGAATTCTAAGGAAATAAGTACTTCGACAGAACTCATAAAGAAAGTTGGTTGAAAATACAATCTAGACAATGTTTTTAGAATGTTAAGTTAAAAGACTTAAAAGATAAAAGAAAAAGTCGAAGGCGTGCAGTAAAGGTTGAAACTATAGAAAATGCAAAAATATAACTTGCGTTAAATAGGAGATAAAAACTTAACAAAAGATTGAAGTAAATTGCATTGAAGGATAAATGGTGTTTACATCGCGTACACTCTCACAAGACTCTTTTCTCAACACGCGGATACTTTGAGTAAATTTGAAGTTACTTGTACAAAGTAAACACAACACACCGAATCCTATTTCTAGAACCCTTATTTATAGTGCCAAAACTAACTGATATAAACTTCCTGAAATAACAAACGAATGACAAGTGTCGCATTGCATGCTTCCATCACTTGGATGTACGCCACCTGTCTTTCTTCAAGAGCGAACCAAAGTAACTACTCCCTCCTTTATTTGAATTTGAATTTCCAGCGTCGGACATCATCAGCATTCTCGGTCGAAGGTGCCCTCTTCAGCTCTTAGAAATATTTTCCAAGTCCCAAAAGATATCCTTTCCTCTTATGAGCACCTTCGACTTAAACCTATCACACAGATCCTGTCGGAAGCTTCTCTAAACCTCTTCAAGAGCTTAACATTCCCAACAACACTTCCAACTTCATATGGGCGTCGAATTTATGAGCTAACAGTAACTAGGCCATGTTTCTTGTTGTTTGCATTTTCCTTTATTTTGTACTAGCTGTTTGTATTCAAATTATGTTTGTACTTTTGTAATTAATGAAATGAGCATTGCAACTTTTGATTCAATCCATTTTGTCCATTATTTACATCTTTATGCTTTATTTCCAAAAAAAAAATTATCTCTTTTCCACTTTCTTTTTTATTATGCAAAGATTGGAGGGAGGATGATGAAAACAAAATACTCATAATTGTTGTTGGTATGCTTTCAAATCAAAACTTTGTTGACGATGTAAGGCATTATTTCAATCCCCCAAACACTGGAGATATAAGGAAGTTATTCCCTTGATAAACCCTTCGAGCCTAGAGGTTAGAGTTTCTTTCTTTAAAAAAAATGCAATCTTAACCTGGGATAGGGTAGTTCTCAGTTAACTTGATTGTGCATTCAAATACAGAAGTTTCATGCAAGACGCCTTTCAACAAAAGTTTGCATTCGCGCACAACAAGCAAGTGTCTTTCAAGTCAAACGCCAATGATGGTTCACCGTAATCATTAAGCTAGACACTCACAACCTTTCAACTCTTCCAAATAAATGAATAAATGTTGTACAAGTTGTTCCCAGAGTGATAAATAAAGAAGGATTGTCAAGAAATCCTTACTCAAAGAATGATCTGAGTCCCTTTCGAGGCAAAAGCTAAGAAAGATGGGAAGCTCATGACCTTACCTTATACAAAGAGAAATAAGAACAAGCTTGTACGACAACCATAAGTTGTAAGGAAGCAGTGACTGCCATCTCAAGAGTCCCTTAACTTATGAACCATCATCACTATCATCAGTGCAATTTCCAACCTATTGGAACCTGAGTGCATAGTTTGATTTAATTGAGTGTAGGACTGGAGATCATCATGAAGATTGGGTGGGTACAAATAAACTTTGAGCCTTTATCCTTTGTTTCTTAAGCCGTGAACCAGACCACGTTATAACCCTCAAAAGACCTAACTGAAGCAAGGTTATTTTGAAAGCATACTATAGCAAGGTTGCGTAAACTGGCCCCAAAAGATCTGTGCGGATCATCTGTTTTGGAACTACGCTTTACCTTTCACTTTTTAAAATATCTTGAACCACCGGGTTCTGACCAATGACTCATATACTTTGCATATTTCAAAAAATTATTTTGATTTCAAAAGTTGCATAAAATTTGCATTTACTATGTTTATATGAACACTTTTGTTTGCAAACTGGCTTTATGCTCAAGGAATTTTCAAACAATTGAGAAACTTGGTCAGTGATCCTATCAAGGGCAAGTTCTTTCCAAATCCTGTTGAAGAATCAACTCAAGATTTGTTGTTCAGGGGCAAGTCCTTCTTAGAATTGGTTTATCCAGAAGTTTTTTCAAGACTCGGACTAGGGCAAGCTTCCCAAGCGCACAGTTAAGCAGTCAGTTTAGAATCAAACCAGCTGAAAGCAATAATCAGTTCATCTACAACAATAAGCTAGTCTAGGGCAGTTTACTTGAAGAATCCTCGAGCAACTCTCCATTCTTCCTACAAGGATCATCAACTTGATACAGGTTACCCGTGTGACAGAGGTGTATTCAGTGGTAGCATCTCTAGTCGTCAAGCAGAATGGCAGTGATCTACGTGATTGAGGAATCAGTCTTTCAGTCTTGTCTTCTTACCAAAAGAGTCGAGTCGTGTCGTTAGCATCTGCATCTTCATTTGATCATATATCATAGCATAATTCATATACCATTGCATATCATGAGTGTTTCATCCTCATTTGCATTTCTCCAGAGGTCGTGTTGTTATCCACCTCTTACCTTATGGTCAAAGTCCAACTCACTTAGCACCTCTCAAACAGATATTGTTGTACCTATCTGATGCTCTTCCGGATATGTATTTTTGTTCTGATGTTCTTCCATAACACTCTTTATGTCTATCTGATGTTCTTCTAGATATATCGCTTTGTTTATTCTGATGCTTTTCTATAATGACATTGCTTTTACCCATCTGAAGTTTTCCCAGATGTGTTTGGTCCTGATGCTTTTCAAAAGCCCCTTTTGTCTATCTGACGTTTTTCCAGATACAACTTTGCGTCTGACGTTTTTCTAGATGTGTCTTTTGTTCTGATGTTCTTCTAGAACCTGTCTGATGTTTTTCTAGACATTCCTATCGATTCTGATGCTTTTCCGAAATCTATTCGATGTTTTTTCGGATATGTCTCTTTCTGAGTTATTCTACCAGATTGAGTCTTTTGTTCTGATGTTCTTCCAGAACTTATTTGATCTTTTTCCAGATATACCCTTTTGATTCTGATGCTCTTCCAGAATCTATCTGATGCTTTTTCGGATATGTATTTCGTTCTAATGTTCTTCCAGAACCTCCCTTATGTCTATCTGACGTTCTTCCAGATACAGCTTTACTTCTGATATTTTTCCAGAACTCCGTTATGTCTATCTGACGTTCTTCCAGATATGACCTTGTTTATCTGATGTTCTTCTAGATATGATGTTGCTTGTCTGACGTTCTTCCAGATATGTCTTCAAATCTTTTCCCGTACATTTAATGTTTTTCTAAATGTTTTGGACGTATCTTCAGAATCATTATTTTCATCTAATGCTCTTCTAGATGTCTTCAACTTTATTTCTGGTTGTGGTTAACGACTGTTGATTGTTTTCAAGTCTGTTTCCATTTTCCATCCAATGCTTTTCTGGATGTGTTCCGGAGTGTCTTCGATGCTTTTCCGAATATCTCTGATGTTGTTACGAAATTTATTCGATGCTTTTCCAAATTTCTTTGATGTGCTCCAAAGTTCATTCAATGCTCTCCTGAATGTCTTTGATCGTTGTTGTTATACTTTCCCAGAGTTTTTTTCAATGCTTTTCTGACAAAACCTCTGATGAGTGTAACAATTATCTCCTGTGGCACCATTCCCCACAGGATCCCTGTCCTGCATACCATTTCATATCATTTTCTCAACAGACAAAATTCAGATCTTTCGTATTAAATATCTTCCACACGAATGTATGAAGATCATTGTCATTCAAACCTTCTAGTTCAAGTTAATTAACTAGGGGCATCTATCATACCCCAATTTTGTCCGAGGATTTTAAAAATTTCAATTAACTAACTTTATTTTAATTTTGCATCATCTGTACAGCATACCATGCATTTCATCTTACATATTGCTTAAACTATCAGTCGGAGTAATTTCTCGGATTTACAGACAGACCGATCAATATAAATTTCAATGGTGCATAAAATCAGTGGACAGAAAATTTCAAAATCGAGCTTGCAGACATCAACTATATTAATCTAAGTTTCGCGTAGTTTAACTTGACGTGTTCGTTTTAATTTTTTCGATCATTTTTTGTCGCATTTTGATCAGTCTAAGCATTTTAAAAGATCAAAAATTATTTTAAAATTTGACAAAACGCTGTATTTTTCCGAGTCGTTCATGTCGTGCTGATCATTTTAAGACACTCGATTTATTTTTGGAGCACTTTGGTGCCCAACTTTTTCTTTTTTTAATTTTATTTAAATAATTGTTTAAGTTATTTAGATTTAATTATATATTTAATTAAAATTAATTAAAATTAATTTTATTTTTAATTTATTTATCAATATTTTTCTTTTTTTTAAAAAAATTGATTTAATTTGTTTATTAATACTTTCCTTATTTATGAAAACACAAAAACATTTTGTCTTAATTCTTTTAGTATCCTTGTCCACAATGTTTTGGAAAAATATTTATTTTGTCTGGCTATCATGCCACTATATATACATGTGCTAACACTAATCATAGGGGACCGAAAGAAAGAAAAGAAAAGGGGGAGAGAAAAACAAAAAATAGAACATTGAGCTGTGGTACTATTTCTTTGGATCTATTTTTCGATCTCTTAATTTTTTTATTGTTCTTGATGCTTGCTTTTCTTATGCATTTTCGGTCATTATATGTTGGTGGTACCTATTTGTTTGTCTTATGTATATTGGTAGATTCTTATATAGTCCTTTTATTTTATTCATATAGTATATACATGTTGTTGTTCTAATTTCACAAATATATCCACCGCATCTTATGTATATATTGATTGTCTCGTTTTTTACTTTTATATATATATATATATAACACTTTTGGTTTTTTTTAAATTGTTATATATATATATATATATATATATATATATATATATATATATATATATATATATATATATATATATATATATATATATATATGGGAAATGCTAACATACACCCAAAATTGGTGGGCCCTACACAAAAGATATATATATATATATATATATATATATATATATATATTTATATTTTTTTTTATTTATTCTATTTTTTATTTAAATTATTCGAATTGAATCATGTCGATACGCTGTTTGCACATTGGTGTGCTTGATGCGTGGCATTAGTGACGGTTTGATCCGACTGCGATGATCGCATTTTTGTGTTAGCAACATTCTCTTATTAATTCTCGAATAATTTTGATTTCAATTTTTCTTAATTCTTGATGTTAATTTTGTTTAAATCTTGATTTTGATTTTGATTGGAGTAGATATTATTTTGACATTGATCCTGATTCATTTTTTATTAGACATTAATTTTAATTTTGTTTAAATTTTGATCCTGATCCAATTTTTTGATTAATCTGGTTATCAAGTTTGGATTAAAACTTTTGCTAATCTTGATGACCGTTAAATTCTTGCTTGTTTGGATTGTGTGTTTATAGCTCATTCTTATCCCCATTGGCAAAGTGTATCCCAAATCCCAAGAGGTGTAAAATAATTTTATCCCTTTCCTTTATTTTGATCATATCTTGCCACCATTTTCAAACCCTGTAAGTCAATTGTTCTACGATTGCCATCAACCAAACCCAAAGCATTCTTGATTCATATCAAGCCATACCCGAACTTGTAAGTCGACTGCTTTTTAGCATCGCCATCAACCGCATGCCAATACTTTCTCTCTCACTTTGGTTGCAGTTTCGTTTACTAGGAGCACCCTTAGGGACTAGGATTCCACCTAACTTTTTCTCAAAACCCTTGATCCAACATCAAGTGGCTACTTCTCTCGTAAGTCGGCTGCCTTTTGCAATCACCATCACGCGATTTTCAAACCTCGATCTATTATCGAGTATTTTTCCCTTTAAAATTAAAACCTTTACCTAATAAAAAATCCAAAAATACTTTAATCATATTTCTAATTTGTTTCAGAAACCTTAATAAAAACACTACCTCCCTAGCCTTAGGATTGGAGTCGCTGCACTCCATGTAAATGTGTTCTGCCACGAACACTTCTTTCTCTATTTATCCTAGCCTTAGGATCGGAGTCACTGTACTCTGTGTAAGTGTACTGCCGTGGACATTTACTCCCTCTTTCCTTTCCCTTTCAACCTAGCCTTAGGTTTAGAGTCGCCGTACTCTATGTAAGTGTCTTACTATGGATACTTACCTTTCCTTGGAACCTTGACCACAGTCAAGAGTTCCTCACCCTTATTGAGGGGAACTACGAATGCTCTGATTCTTTTAGTCAAGATACGTAGGCACAAGATGTGATGTCTTGGCGAGCATACTTAGATACTAACCCCTAGGTCTTCACCTTAGCACATACCCTTAGCAAGCAAACAATAAAATAACAAAAATACTAACAAGAGGTTCCTATAGAGTACTACAGATACCTAGGATGCTAGCACCTTCCCTAGGTATAACCAACCCGCGAACCTTTGATCCCTTGCATTGTTTTTACATTGCAATTAGGGTTTTCGATCTTTACCCTTTCCTTTGGATAAATCACAGACCGGTGGTGAATTTCAAAGATCTGTGATTCAAGTTAATTAATAGCTTGATATCTGATTCTCACCGCGACACCTTCGAGTACAACTTGTTTATTATACTGGTATGTACATGATATAAAAAAAAATATATTAAGCAATCAGTAAACATACAATTTTGACATTACATTTGTAGGTAATATTTATGTGAATTTTAAAGACCTTCCCATTTATTTTATTAAATAAAAAAATATCTAGTAACTTTGATTGGATTAGTTTGAAACAACGAGTTGCAAAAGTAACCTCTGTTATTTAAATTTGATTCAATTAGAAATACAAAAGATGTAATGTGTAATTTTTCATGCGGGCTGTTATGGTCGGTCAAAAGGAAGACACAGTTTGGCCGAAAATTTGCATACCTGTGATGGTAAATATGTAGTAATTATCAAGTTTATCCATGTGGCTAATGATTGATGTCAAGGGCATCAATTATCTGACATGACTTATTACTAATGTTTGATCATTACGTGAGTGTACCGGTTACAGATAATTCTTACAATCAAAGATTGAGAATTGACGGAAAGAGAAAAACCTAAGGAGACCACTTGCTTCTTTTGCAAAATGATTAGACACATGAAGAAAAAGTGTTCCAAGTATACCACATGGCGTGAAAAGAAGGGGTACCCTGTGGAGCCGTCCGCCAAGTGATGTTGAAAGATTCATCTTTGTGGGCGATGGCAATAAAGTTGTAGTAGAGGCTATAGGGACTTTTAGATTATTATTAAAGACCGGTTTTCATTTGGATTTGATTGAGACTTTTGTTGCACCGTCTATTAGACGAAATTTAATTTCTATTTCTATTTTGGACAAATCAGGTTATACTTGTTCATTTGGAAATAATAAATTTAGACTGTCATATGATTCAAATGTTGTTGGTTACGATTCTTTGAATGATAATATTTATATGCTTGATATTGAATGTCGTTATAACAAAATAATGCAAATAGAGTCACATGGTACAAAACAAAAATTAAATGGGAATTCTGCCACTTTATGCCATAAGCGATTAGGACATATATCTAAACAGAGAATTCAAAGGCTTATGTCGGACGGTATTCTTAGGTCTCTTGATTTGTTGGGCTTTCAAGTTTGCATTCAGTGTATCAAGGGTAAGCAGACAAACAAGAGGAATTTCCATGCTGAAAGAGCTAAGGATGTCTTAGAACTAATTCATACCGATATATGTGGTCCTTTCCCTACAGGTTCTTAGAATGGACAATAGTATTTTATTACGTTCATAGACGATTACTCGAGGTATGGCTACCTGTACTTGATTCATGAGAAATCTCAATCTTTGGACTTGTTCAAGTCATTCAAAGATGAAGTCGAACTTCAACTTGGAAAGAAAATAAAAGCTGTCAAATCCGACAGTTAGACTTAGGACCTTTCTCCCTTTGCTTTGGAATTATGGTTCGAAGACTATGGAGCTTGCTTGTGTGGTTATGTTATTCTTATCCTTAGCTTTTACTTTACGCTTTAGGATAATCACTTCTTCTCCTCCCCATTCTTCAATTTTCAAAACTTTCTCCCTTTTTTCAAAACTTTCTTGATTTCAAACCATCACCTCTTTCATAATCAAACCTTGACTTTGTCAAGTGCTTTTACTCTTTTCCTTTCATTTCTTAACAAATGTTAAACTACATAAGCATATTGACACCTTTTTCAAACGACTATAAAAAACACCAAACTCATCAAACCTCTTTTGTGCCCTTGTGCACTTTTCCTTTAACTTTTTCATAAGTTTAGACATGATTCATTTCTTTAAGCGGAATTATTCGCTTGGAAATGACGACTTGTATTTACATTTAAAAACAACCAAAACAAATAAATTTCATTCTTTGTACCACGAACTACGGGGTTTTGATCCTACATTGCACATCGTGGGTACGTAGGCATGAGACGACAAGTTTCTCCAAACACAAAAATCATTAAAAATAATTTCTCTTCTCATCTCCTCAATCACTTTTCAAGCAAACATTTTCAGACCAAAAGCGTAGATATTTCAAAGGGTTCCTATAGAGTACTATAGACGTTTTGGGTGTTAACACCTTCCCTTAACGTAACCAACCCCTTACCCAGTCTCTGCTCACTTGTTCTTGTTTTAGAGCTTGTGTAGGTTTTGTTCGCTCTTTTTCCTTTCCTTTTTGGATAAAATAAAAGTACGGTGGTGACTCTTGCTTTTCGAGAAAAGTTAATCAATAGCTTACACTCACGATTTTACCGCTACATATTTACTACTTAAGCAAGAAGTTCACGGACTGTGAAACTCGATATACTATGCTCGAGAAAATTTGATGCGCTCTAGCTTGGGCAGCCAAATGTCTTCGACAGTACATGATTTGTCACACTACTTGGTTAATCTTCGAAATGGATCCGATCAAGTATGTCTTTGAAAAACCTGCTCTCACGGGAAGGATTTCCCGTTGGCAGATGTTGTTATCAGAATACGACATCGAGTCACATGCTCAAAAGGCCGTCAAAGGAAGTAATTTAGCCGATTATTTAGCTCATCAACCGATCGACGATCAGGAATAAGTCGGATTTAAATTCCCAGACGAAGATGTCATGTACTTGAAAATGAAAGATTACGATGAACCGCTACCCAGCGAAGGGCCAGAACCAGGTTCCCAATGGGGACTAATATTCGACGGAGCCGTCAATACTTATGGAAACGAGATTGGGGCAATCATAGTAACCCCTCAGGGTACCCATATTCCTTTCACTGCCAGACTGACATTCAAATGCACAAACAGCGAGGCCGAATACGAAGCTTGTATCATGGGTCTCGAAGAAGCAATCGACTTAAGGATTAAGAACTTGGATTTATATGGAGACTCAGCTCTGGTTATCAATCAGATCAAAGGAGAGTGGAATACATACCAATCAGGATTGATTCCTTACGAAGATTACGCGAGAAGATTGTTACCATTCTTCAACAGAATTAAGTTTCATCATATCCCTCGTGAAGAAAATCACATGGCTGATGCACTAGCCACCCTTTCTTCCATGATTGTTTTAAGTCAATGGAACGACGTACCTAAGATTGACATAATGCGCCTTGAAATGCCCGTTTACATCTTCGCAATTGAAGCAGCCATAGATGACAAACCATGGCATCATGATATCAAGTGCTTCCTTCAAAAACAAGAATACCCGCCCGGGGCATCCAGAAAAGACAGGAAGACTCTCAGAAGACTGACAGGAAACTTCTCCCTGAACGGTGATACACTCTATAAGAGAAACTTCGACATGATTTTGCTCAGATGCGTAGACAGACCAGAAGCAAACATGCTGATGAAATAAATTCATGAAGGCTCCTTTGGCACTCATGCCAACAGACACACAATGGCGAGAAAAATTCTAAGAGCAGGATATTACTGGCTGACAATGGAATCCGATTGTTACAAGTTTATGAGGAGGTGTCACAAGTGTCAGATATACGTTGACAAAATCCATGTACCGCCAACGTATCTCAAAGTCTTTTCTTCTCCATGGCCTTTTTCTATATGGGGAATCGACATGATTAGCATGATTAAACCCAAAGCCTTAAATGGACATCATTTCATCCTAGTAGCTATTGACTACTTCACCAAGTGGGTCGAAGCAGTGTCATACACCAATGTGACCAGACAAGTGGTGGTCCGATTTATCAAGAACAATCTCATCTACCGTTATGGTGTTTCAAGCCAGATCATTACTGATAATGGATCTAACTTGAACAACAAGATGATGAAAGAGTTGTGTGCTGAGTTCAAAATTGAACATCATAAGTTATCTCCCTACCGACCGAATATGAATGGAGCGGTAGAAGCGGCTAACAAGAATATTAAGAAAATCGTTCAAAAGATGGTTGTAACCTACAAAGACTGGCACAAAATGCTACCCTTTGCTCTTCACGGTTATCGCACATCCGTCCTCACTTCAACAGGGACAACCTCTTTCTCTCTAGTATATGGCATGGAGGCAGTGATCCCTATAGAAGTAGAGATCCCATCAATCTGGGTATTGATGGAAGCTAAGCTAACAGAGGATGAATGGTGTCAAAGTCGGCATGATGAACTGAACCTAATCGAGGAAAAGAGAATGAAAACTTTGTGCCATGGTCAGTTGTATCAACAAAGAATGAAGAAAGCATTCGACAAAAAGGTCTGACCCCGTCTCTTCAGGAAAGGAGACCTCGTGCTCAAAAAGATAATCATTTCTCATTGATTCCAGGGGCAAGTGTACTCTGAATTATGATGCCCTTATGTGGTTAAGAAAGCCTTCTCAGGCGGTGCCTTGAGACTCGCAACCATGGATGGAGAGGAGTTTTCCTATCCCACGAATGTTGATGTAGTCAAGAAATACTTCGCCTAAATAAAAAATAAAAATAAAACGTCTCGGTGGATTGAAAACCCGAAAGGGCGGTCCATGCAGAAATTAGAGACATAAGCAAAAATCATCCCGATAGATTGAAAACCTCAAAAGGAAATCTAGACAAAAATTAGGGATTTATGGCAAGTAACTACGTCCGACAAGGTTAAATCCCCTGTGGTAACACAATCCTTCGAAAGAATTCCGTCAAGGTCACCTTCGACAGAGGCTCAAAATGTCCAGAATTCAAAGTTGGTAGAAGGATATCGGTTGTTATGTTTCAATGTTGCCCATTTTCCATTAAATTATCATTTTCTAAACTTTGTAATGCTCTATGGGATCACGCATTTGGCTGGTTACCATTCCATCTATAAAATTTGAGCCCTAGTGCTTTTGTTTGCAATCCTCATTTATTTTGCTTTACAGAATGACATTTTTTAATATGATCAATGATTCTTGAAACAAAACAAAAATGAATTTACTTGTCAAATTTTCTTCTGCTTTTAAAATAAAGATGGCAATTCTTTTTGACTAACTAAACACAAAAAGGAACATCGATGGCTTCTCCAGAGGTTGATTAAACCTCAAAGTGCAGAATCAAAGTACTCTGTCTAAACCGGTATGCCTGAATGAAGGATCAACTGTTTCAGATGCAATGTCCCATCTGATATCCCCGACAGAGTTCTTACCTCTGAAGACTAATGGATGGTTTTTTCTCCCCCGGTAGGGTCTACCCCTCCTAAGCAAGGCATGATTGCTATCTTGAAGCGATGGTACTTTTTATTCCCCCCGCAGTGGCCGAGTATCCAGTCGTGTTTATTCACCAGTCTGTATGTCGCGCCTGTTTTGTCAGCATAAACATACATACGTCATGCATAATTGATTCATATATATATATATATATATATATATATATATATATATATATATATATATATATATATATATATATATTCATATTGCATTACTATCGCTTTGGTCATACTCATCCCCAAGTGATAAATGTCCTCTCTCTGTTAAAGTTGTCAGTTTTCCTTTCCATGTTGGATAGGATAAAATCCCAGTTTGAGTTCTTTCCTCGTCAGGAAATGTATCGTCTGAGCAATTTCCCCCCCCAGTTTATTTCTGGATTGGAGCATGTCCTCGACCACTTGGATAACTTGAACCTTTGAAAGGCGAGAAGACGTTCGACAGACACCTTTAGAACATCACTCTTCACCATTGAAGATGATATTTTTGCTTTCCTGGATTAAGGAAAATCCCCAGAGAAAGCCTCTTAATCGAAGACTCTTAGCAATACATCGATTTTTCTCCCAAGAAATTCGATGTTAATAAAGTCATCAGCACCTCAAAATTGGATTACATCACATGGCATTTCTCTGAAAAAAGGTCTCGAAGAGAAGTATGATGTAACACCACCAAGTGAAAGACAGTCCCTCAAGAGACTCGCTTTCCCCAGTAGGGTCAACAAATGGCCTCTCCCACAGAGAATTTTGCGCACCTCTACAGGTCAGACTAATGGGTTTCCCCGGCAAGTCAGACATCAAAACTTTTCCATCAAATGGCGTCTCCCCAGTAAAAACTCGGCGAGAAGTTTGATGAAGACCGCTACAAATAGTGTTCCTTGTCAAGAAAGAAACTCGACAAAAAGAAACCAAGACCAGTTCAGTGGCTGAAGACCAGGATCTAAGGGAAGTTTATTTCAAAGAAGAAACTAAGACCAGTTCTGTGGCTGAAGACCAGAATCGAGGGGAAGTTTATTTCAAAGAAGAAACTAAGACCAGTTCCGTGGCTGAAGACCAGGATCGAGGGAAAGTTTATTTCAAAGAAGAAACTGAGACCAATTCCGTGGCTGAAAACCATGATCGAGGGAAAGTTTATTTCAAAAGAAACTGAGACCAGTTCCATGGCTGAAAACCAGGATTGAGGGGAAGTTTTTACCCTTTTCTATGTAACATTGCTTAGCAAAAGAAGATGGATGAGCAAACTGCTATTCATAACCACAATCAAAATTTCAGGTATTCCGATATTTAATCTTCTTGCACCCTGAATGTCCGAATACCTTCGCCATTCACACCTTCGGGTCCAAGAAGATTAAATAGGGTCATCTGTCATAACCAAAATTTTGACCACAAGATTTCCCACCATTGTGAAGATCCTTACCACAATATAGATGTACCATCATACCTCATCAATCTTCTCAAGGATTGTTGAGCACTCACCTCAACCAAGAATTAGGGTTTTTAGCCCTCCCAGAGCACTTGGACAAAAGATTAATCAAGAATTGACATGATCTTTAACTTATTTAGCTTCTCAAGCATCTATAAAGGATCAAGAGGACTCCCATATCAAGAATCAAGCACAAGAGTGCAACATCTCAAGCTAATCAGGCCTCAAGATCGCCAGTGTCACCAAATTAGGGTTTTGGTCGACCAAGGAATCCAGATGAAAATTTTCATCTAGGCATGAGTCAATAATTCAAAACATGGTCTAAAATGCTCAAAGGGACCTTGTGAGTCCAATCATCAAGCCAAAATAGCCTCAGAGGAGGCATCCATCAAAAATCAGGAATTAGGGTTTCTTGACCTAATTCACCCCTAAGTTGACTTTTGAGGCAAGACATTAGCCAAGACCTCAAGACATGATTTGAGGGCCTCAAATACACCAAATTGATCCATTTACAACAATGGATTGATCCAAGAAGCTTGATTCACAAGTTTCAAATTCATCTGGACCACAATTAGGGTTTTGAAGAAAAAGTCAACTGTACCTTTAACTTTTGACCAAGACATGTTCCAAAAACCTTGGTACATGGTTCAATACACCCTAAAAATTCTATGGAATCCATCCATTAGGTTTGAATTAGGTCAAGAACTTGTTGCATAGAGGATCACACAATTTGGCATTCATCTGACAAAAAGTCAACTGTACCCAAAAATCAAGTTTGACTTTTTGAATTTCTTCACAAATGTGACTCCCCTAAGTAAAAAATAGTGTTATGCATGGTTTTGATCATCATCCATCATGAAAAATCAAGAAAAGTGAGGTTACTTGCAAAAGGGGAAACCATAGAAAACTTAAAATATTCTAAGTTATGGAACAAAATGAATATGGTACCAACTTTGCAAGGTCATAACTCCCAAACCCTATGGCAATTTTCTTCCATCCAAAGCTCAAATGAAAGTTCACATGACATACTTCAAAAGTGTCAACTACAAAAGATTCCAAATCCTCATGTATTTTGAGTTATGGATTGATCAAAATCATAAAAACATGGAATTGACCATTTTTTCAACACTTAGAAAATTTTAGACAGAATCTGTCTAGGTTTTTCACCAACTTTGAGGCCATTTTTCATTATGATCCAAGATGAACCAAGACCATTGGTGGACATCAAAGTTAAAGTATGTCATACAAGCTTTCCAAAGAGTACCAGATCATCTCCAAATTCAATTTGAGTATGGAGTTATGAGCATGGAAACATGACACCTCCAAAACTGTTTTTACAAGGCAGTCTTGAACTTGCCACACGATTTTTGTCATTTCCATGAATTGGCAAGCCTTGTCACCATACAAGACAAGTTTCTAAAGTGCAATGAACATAATATCTACAGAGCTACAACACCATAGAGCCTTGCAAGTCCAAAACCTCATCATTTGGCATGTGACATTCAAAGCTCAAATCCAAAACTTTCAAAGTTGTCACGAAGCATTCAATGGATGCATCAAGGTGGCATGGACAGAGGCAAATCCAACTGAATGAGTCAAGCCTTATCCCTGCAACAAATGACTCATAGTCTGCTCCCTAATCTCAAGTCAATGGCTAGAGGAGACTTGAGATTCCATTTGATCACCATTGGCCAAAGGCCTGCACCAGCCACCATTCACTATTGCTGCCAAAACAAACTTGACACGCTACAAATAGAGCTCATTTGTGTCAGTTTAAGTACACCAAAGCACCATAACACATGCTTTCCTCAAAATCACTATCAAAAAACCAGATTTTGCTTCTCATTCAAGCAACTTCCAAATTTTTCATTAGAGAGAAATTCTATCAAAATCAATCCTGCCAACACCTCACATACATCATATATGAATGACCCATAACCTTAAAACTCATCTGGAACATCAGAATCACAAAGTCACCCCCATTTGCTCAAGCTTTTGGCCTGTTTGCAGTTGAGGTGCCACAACAAGTTATGAGCTGATTCAATCCATTACAAGCCTTCAAACACATTACATCAGCTGCAAGAGGTAAGCCTGACACCCTCAAACTCTATAATCCATGCATCATAAATGTGTTTTCAAGTTACAAACATGTTTCTGCACTTATGTAGAGTGATTCCCCTCAATTAATTGCTTTGTAGCTATCGTGTATAAGATTTCATGGCGTTCTTGCAGAAATTAGGGTTCTTGAGTTCATCTTCTGATTTCTCACTCCACACTTAATATAAATGCAATTAATCTATATAGTTGTAATCCTTGTTTAAAAACGAGTGAGATTGATGTTTGAATCGTGCAAAGCCATTGAGTAATTAGATAGAAAAATGAGTTTTTGCAAATCGTCCATGGCGCGGTCTCGAGGAAGAAGAAAGTGACCGTTGGCGCCATTATTTGAATTATTTGAATTTTTGATATTTTATTTAATTGATTTCAAAAATTAATTTCTCTCGCATTTTTTATCATTTTTGATTGGTTCTTTTTTGAAAAAGTCACAAAAATGTTAAATTATTTTATTTTACAAAAAAATCCAATTTATATTATTTATTTAATATAGTTAGAATTTTTGTAAATAATTTCATTTTATTTGTTTTTAAACATTTTAAAATGAAATTTGCATTTTGATTTTTCCACTTCAAATGAATTTCAATATTCTATGTGATTAAACATGATTTTTCAAAATATTTTTCAAAGTTCACAACTTGTTTTTAGATATATTTGATATTTAATATCATTTTTTTATTTAATTTCCTTTGAAAAATTGTTTTTAAATTAAAATTAGGGTTTTTTCTTAATTTTGATTTTTCAAACTTCATTTGAAACACTTTTGGGCCTCTAATAGAGTGTAAGACCCATCCCTTGTTGTACATAAATAAATTTGGGCCTCAGTCTTGTATAAGTCCCGATACGATTTTAAAAATCTCGGCACGATCGCCATATTCAAAACAATTTTAATCTGGGCCTACCCTTGAGTTGTAAGTCCCATTTTTCTTCTTAAAAGCACATTTGGGTCTCTAATAGAGTGTAAGATACATCCTTTGTCACACACAAACTTTTTTGGGCCTCAGTTATTGTTTAAGACCCGATACGATTTTCAAAACGATGGCGCGATCACTGTTTTTCATTTGGGCTTCTCCCTGAGTTATAAGTCCCATTCTCTCTTCTTTTTCAAACACTTTTGAGCCTCTAATAGAGTGTAAGACCAACCTCCTTTGTACATAAATAATTTGGGCCTCAGTCATTTGTATAAGTCCAGATACAATTTTTGGATGTAAACGGTGCGATCGTTGTTTTTCATCTGGGCATCTCCTTGAGCTCTAAGCCCCATCTCTTATAAAAATAAACTCTTAGGCCTATAATAGAGTGTAAGATCCAACCTCCTTTGCACATAAATAATTTGAGTCTCAGTCATTTGAATAAGTCCCGGTACAATTTTTGGATGTAAACGGTGCGATCGCTGTTTTTCATCTGGGCATCTCCTTGAGTTGTAAGCCCCATATCTTGTATAAAAATAAACTCTTGGGCCTCTAATAGAGTGTAAGACCCCTCCTTTTTGTAAATACAATAATTTGGGCGTCATACATTGTATAAGTCCCTCTGTAATTTTCAAAACTACGACGCGATCGCCGCCTTTTCAAAAGAGATCATCTGGGCCTCTCTTTGAGTATAAGCCCCAAACTTCCTTTTAAAATAACTTTCTTCTTTGATTCAAATTTCAAATTAACAGTTTCTATCAAAACTTTCTTCAATTTCTTGAATAACTAACCATACAGTTGTAGTTGCTATGCTTGGGCTTGCACTACTGTAAGTTCCACTATCTTCTCAATATACTTGTTCTCATATTTCATCTGTATGCTTGTATATATTTTCTTAGAGTTTTTCCCAACAATTAGGTCTAGGCCTAGATCAGACTAGTGGTTACTCTTTCAATACAGTAAAAACTAGTTCCCCATAGGAAAATTCAAGATACAGTCTTGCCTCCTCTTGGGCTTATACAATATGGAACAGAGAAAGACATTATTCCTGGTGAAATTTTTCTCAAGACTATCACAACTTAGAAATATTTGTACAAGAAATTCATTTCCCCAGAGAGGATTAATTCCCGGTGAAACCTCTCTTGGATTTCTTCAAACCCTAGAATTGTTCTGCAAAGAAATGATTAATTCCCGGTGAAACTTTTCTTGAACTTTTCTTAGGCTTGGACCCACAGGCTTCCTAAAAGTATCCCCAGCCTCCTCTTGGGCTTTGTACAGGGACTCACAGGCTTCTTAGAAGTTCTCATCCTCCTTTTGGGCTTAGTACAAGGACCACAGGCTTCTTACAGGTATAGGATAGATATTAGTCATTTTCACATGTCTAATTCCCCAGGAGAGTCAAAGTTCAATAACATCAAACCATTCTAGGGTTGATCTTCATCCCTTAAAACATATGGCTCCTCTTGGGCATCATACAAAGATCATTCTCTAACTAAGAGTTAACCTCTTCATACCAGTAGACTTGGAAAGTCTCATCTCATCTTGGATCTCAAAGAAACCCTCAAGTTTCCTGAAAAGCACAGGAAAACCCTGATCACTTCATCAATCTCCAGCAGAGTTAAAATCTCCATAGGTTTTCATACTTAAAGTTTAAACCTTTACCATCAATATAACTTTAACAGAATCAGAACCTCAGGGCATCTAATATTCTCAGCAAGAGTTGATTCCCCAATTTAGACCTGTCTCTGGCTCTTAATAATCCTCAGCAGAAGCTAGCCTCCTCTTAGGCTTCATATAAGAATTTCCCCAGCCAATCTCCTCTTAGATTTTGTATAATTATTTTTTCTCAGCAGATTTAACCTCAATCTTGGGCTTTGTGCAAGACAGATTATACTCTCCAGCTGAGTCAATTTCTTTCAGCCTCAATCTTGGGCTTTGTACAAGACAGATAAAACCTCCCCAGTGGAGTTAATTTCTTTTAGCCTTAATCTTGGGCTTTATACAAGACAAACAAAAAATTCCTCGGAAGAGTCAATTCTTTTCAGCCTCAATCTTGGGCTTTGTGCAAGACGGATATAACTCCCTAGTAGAGTCAACCTTTTAGCTTCAACCTTGGGCATTGATCAAGGCACATAAAAATCAACATCCCCTCAGAGATAATTGAGAGTTCTCTCTGTTGGAAGACATTTCTCTGTATATCATATCTCAAAACAAATAATCTAACAAACCCTAATTCCAGATAACTGTTGTAAGTGGCACACTTGATGATTCAAAAATCCAAGCTGTAGTCCATCTCTTATCCTGGTAAACTTTCTCTTTCATCTAATTGCTGTAAGTGACAAGCCTCTAGATTATTTACATCCAAGCCAATGTCCTTCTCTTAGCATGGAAGATTCCTAAGGAAAAATGGCATTGCTCTACACTGAGTTAAAGTTTCCTCCTTCAGAACATTTCCCTTATAAAGGAAATTATGGCATTGCTGGATTCCATACATTTCAGTTAAAGTAATTCTCCTGTATAATCAGTTACCCAACATCTGTGATAAACAGGTGAGATACCTCCCTTTAGAGATGACAAATTCTCTCTCAAACCTTTTAGCTTCAATCTTGGGCTTTGAACAAGACACAAATAACTTTTAGCTTCAATCTTCAGATTTAAACAAGACACCAAACATCTTTCCTCCCATAGAATAGGAGGAACTATGATTGCTATGATTTCCCTGTTACATTTACGGGAATACGTAGGCATAAGATTGTGAAATCTTAGCGAGCACACAAATAAAAAACCTTAGGTCTATCACCTTACCAAAAACAACGGAAAACCCGAAAATGACAAAAACACTCTCTCAACACTCCCAAAGGAGAAACTTTTCCAACCTATAACAGATAAACACCAGAAAGTATTTAAATATGCCAAAGAAGATCTATGGATAACCATATATACACTGGGTAATTGACAACTTCCCTTTGTATAACCTGACCCCGACCCCCAATCTCTTAGCATTTGTTAAAGAAAACATTTGCGTGCAAGGTTAGTTTTAGATAGCTTCCATTTCCTTTCCAGCTTCATAGGATAAATAAGAAATCAGAAAGTAACACCCAACTCCAACCATTGAGGTAAGGTGGTCGCGTCACCGACAAAAATCGCATGCTACACCACCGACAAAACCGCTCGAACCACCAGCTGGGGAAGAGCCAACATCATCTCGCTTCCTTTTGTTTGTTGTGTCCGGAGTAATAGGGTTCGAAATGGTCCCCAAAAAAGAGGCGGTGCCGCCCACAAACTTCTCTAGTGTTGCCTGCTGCTTGGCAGCGTCAGCCTTAGGCATTGTAGGCACCTTCTTTAAATTTTTGGCCACTGCGGACCTAACCAGATGCTCCCTCATGTTCGACATCTTCCCTGCAAAAATAAAGTGGGAGGTTAGCACATTGAACAAGAAATTAAAAGTACATACGAAGAAATAATCTGTACCGAGGAGATCAAACACAACATCCTCGTGTTCGCATTCGAGGAGAGTCTTGGTATTAATATAACGAGCCGCTCGAGCAGGCTCTCCATCCTCCCCGTACAACTCTTTGCCATCCCTGTCCACTAGGAAGACGGGGCTGAAACTCTCCACATAGGCATGCAAAACCCGATAAGACTCCTTGTCCCCGTCACAGAGTTGCTCATGCTTGACAAGGAACTGATTGGTCCTATATCTAAAATGGGCATACACCCATTCCAACGGGAACTTTGACACTGCCTTCGTCACCTCCCGACCATCAACTTCCACGGTCTCCATGGTGGATATAGACCTTTTAGCCGCCTCCGAGACATGCTTCACGACCAGGAACATGTCCTTGAAGTTTTGGACAAATTCTGAGTACGGCCAGAAGAGTCTGCTCTGCTGCTTAAAGGATACCCAGATTTGCTTCGGGTCTGCTGTGCTCCTTTGAATTGGAAATATGTAGAAGAAAAGATCCACGGTGGCCCCGACCCTCAGGTAACGACATACCAGCTCAAAGGCCCTGATAAACGCCAGTGTGTTCGGATGAAGTTGAGCAGGGCACAGTTCTAGATGGCAAAAGATGGCCTCTTGAAAGCCGGTGAAGGGCAAACGATACCTCTCCTCCACGAAGGCAAATTCATATATGGGGAATCGCATCCTCGGATACACCGAACATATCTGATCGTCCTCCGTGGGGCAGATAGCCCTTCATTGTACGGACGCACCCTCTGTCTGGTCTTCAAGATAGGGAAACTCACGAGCTTCCTCTTCCGTAAAGGTCGATATCGTCGACATTGGATCTTGGGAGATCCAGTCGATATCCCCCTCAGCTATCCGGACATTAGCAAGCTCGACGGGCTGCTCCGCCTCTTCGTGTGCAGCCCCGACGTCAGGTACGACTCCCTCGTTTCTGTCAGCCATTTCACCTAAAAAGCAGAGGAAGAAAAAGTGAATTCGATGATAAAGATCAAATCCACTCTTCCACCACTAATCAAGTGAAAGGGAGAGGAATAAGTCGAGGACGCCCTCGAGCCCTAGTCGACAGTGTCGGGACGCGGCGACATCTTTTCCCCATAAAACAGGGACGAGTCTCCACGACTCTACGAAAGGATTCCACGAGGACGAGTCTCCTCGACGAAATAAAACTTGTCACGCAAAAATCAATTTCCGTCGAGAAGGTCTAATGCCCGACTACAAACTTAAAGCTAATCCTAACCAGAAATCTAGGAAGATCTACACAGTCCTACACTATAGTCAAAGACATTCATCCTATGTTCTTAATGAATTTTCCAAAAAATTAATGTGTTCATCGAAGAACACATGAACATTCAACCAGAAAGTTCATGAATCATCGAAAAACTCATACTAATTTCCAGAAAATGAAGAACACCATAGAAATAACAGAGAAAGATGAAGAACTTACTTGGTGTTAGAGGTTGAAGATGAAGATTTCGGCAAGGACTATGAAGATCGACGGTGGCGAAGAAACTTAGGCGAAAGTACGAGTTGCAGAGCAAAAGGATTTGAGGAGTGGAATTTGTGTGAAGTGTGCAAATGAATCCTCGCTCCCCCTTTTTATAAGCAGTTGCTCGCTTGGGGAAGTGCAAAGGCCATCATAGCCTAGACCCCTAGGCCTGACAGACATTAAATGCACCACCACGTGTCAGAAGAGAATCTTCGTTCATTCCCAAATCTAAACGTTGCATTCCCCAAGTCTTTTGCAATCCCCACGAGCATATCTTCCTCGTCAGTATGCACAAGTCATGTTCTCGTCAGGGCTCGTCGACATAAAAACACCCTTTTCAAGGGCACATTCACTAAACTTGGTCGACATAAAAACGCAATTTTTGCGAGCATGTTCTCGCATACGAAAGGCTTGTCGAGCTAATAAGCAACCAATGTCGACCACACTAACCGCGGAACAGGCGAAGGGCATGTCCCCGAACATTGTCATTCAAAGGCGATAGTCTACAAGGTTATCTCAAGTTATCACTCTTCCTCAGAGTGAAGACTTGGGGGGGGGGGGCTCCTGTTCTGGACTGGGTAGGCGCTTGACTCACAGTAGGGCAAGGCCCAACCCTGTCCAGCTCTTGGCAAGGCCCGATAACTGGATTTAGCCAATCTAACCGTTGGGCACAATCTATCCGTTGGGCACAATATGACCGTTGGGGACGTCCACCTCAAGCGCTTGGCAGTTCACGCGACCAACTGCCTCCCCAGATCTCAGGGAAGCAGTTGGACCAGGTCAAAGGGTTACGCGCATGACCCTCCACCTAGCAGTCTCCCATTGGTCGACCAGATAATTCAGCCACATGGGAAACCTTGGCCCCGCGCTGGGGGTTACTTCTATAAATACCCTCTCACTTGAGTGAGCCAGGTTTGATCACTATTCAATATTCTAAATCATACCTAAAAGCTTTGTGCTTGCTTTCTCTCTAGCCCAAACTTACTTTGGCATCGGAGTACCTTGCAGGTACACGGAAGACCACGACGATCCAGTCTGATCACACCAGATCAAAGTTGATTTGATTTTTGCAACTTTTCTTAAACACTTTTTTATGGAACTTTTCTTTTAACACTTAAAACCCTAAAATTATCCCCCTCCATTTTTATTATAAGTAAAATTGCAACTTTTAAATTTTTAAATTTATTAAATAATTAATTTATTTGATCTAATTATTCAATGAATTTAAAAATTAAAATTTATTTAATAATACAATATGAAAGAGTGTGTGTTAAGAACAAATTGATTACATCCTACATATTTAGAATTTGTAATTAAACCAATATCAATATGCTCATAACATCTTCTTTTATTTATTAATGACTTAATTCAGGCTGGAATCCTTTAATTTAATTTAAGGTTTTATGTTGGTCTCTTATCGCATAAACATTGCTTTTAAGTCTTTTAAAAATATTTTCGTTAGTCAATTTGATTTATTATATTAACTTTTAATTTTAAATATATTATATGAGACAATATTTTTTTAGTGTCTATCATAGACCTTGTTAATTTTTTAATATTAACCATTTGATCATATTAACAAATTTTACACTTTTAAATTTTGATAATATACTACTTTTAACAATACATGATCTACATCTTTTTCTTCTTCATCATCTTGATCACCATCTTCATTATTATCTTTATCATCTTCATCATAATTTCAGAAAATTTAAGAAAAAAAAGTCACTAAATTAATATCAATCTCAAACAAAAAAAAAAATATCAATCTCAAAAAAAAAAAATATGAGTACACATCAACAAAAATAGCTTTAAATCCACTACCAACTTTTCTACAAACCCCATTTCAAGGGGAGATGGTGCTGCTGCTATTTGTGAGAATAAACACTTTGTCTTCACTAACACCTTTCCTTCACTTTTTTCATTAAGTCATTTTCACAAACACCTTGTCTTCACTCTCTCACTCTTCTCATCAACAATGACAACAACTTCTCTCACTTTCCCCGGGTTTCACTCTTCTCTTTGAAGGTGAACAATGAAGTTCTTCTTTTGTCTAGTTGTGAGCTAGATTTGAGTGATAAACATGTTGGATTGAGTGTTAGGTCAAATTGATTGACAGAAATACATTTTTAACATACTGAAAAATAATGTTTATTAAATAAAAGATCAACATAAAAATATAAATTAAGTTAAGGGATCTGACGTGAATTATGTCTTTATTAATTGTTTGATTTGATAATATTATAGTATTACACAACTGTCAAGATTGTTTTAGTCTACTTATGTACTTGTTCCAGTGACTTTTATATGCAAATATTTTCTTTTTAGATTCATTCAATAATCTATGTTTCAGATCAACATAGAAATCAGATATAATAGTTATTCAATGAATTTAAAAAGAGAATTTTTCCTTATAACAGTGATGGGATTTGCTTATAACAGTGATAGGATGGAGAATGTGATGCAAGTGTGTTTTGCTTTATTACAGTCCATTCTTAATATTGAAAATTCCATCGTAATTGAAGTTACAATAGTGTTTTCCAACTTATTTCAATAAGAACCTTAAAGACTATTTTGTTGATATACTTGTACAATCATATATAGAATGTACAGCTATCAAACACTGATCTCTCAAACTGCTCTACTGCAACAACACATAAATGGCGTTACACACTGGCCGCCAGAAAAGCCTTTTTTCGAACAAACTCCGTTACAGTCAAAAGTTAAACATGCTGCCCTAGCGCAAGCATATTCGTCTACTCCTGCTGCAATTATGGAAACAATAGTTACAAAGGTAGGAAAAAAGATAAATATATATTTATTACAAGTTCTTATAGTAATCACAACAATAATTAAATAGCTCGTGAGATAGTTTAATATTAGCTTCACCTTTCTTAGGTTGATTACCACTTTCTACACTCTCAGCAGCATTATAGCCATTCAGAAATATTGCTACTACAAGGACAGCTAGAACAAATGAAGCACTAGTTTTTCCCATACCACTATATTTTAATTCTTATCTCTTATCTTGTTTTGCATGAAATAAAATAGGCTTTACATCACTCCAATTTATAGCACTATATGTTTCCTTAATTAAGAAAATGAATTAGTTAATGTGGCTTTGCGTGAGAAGAAGAACCGTGTGGGAAATGTTTTACCAATTGATATTTGTTTTTAAGTAATATATATATATATATATATATATATATATATATATATATATATATATATATATAGTTGGAATTAGGGTTCAAGAAAGATGGAATTTGTAAAGAAGAAGAAGAAGACGAGAGAGAGAGAAAACTATATTGCAGAATTGTTAAAATGATTTAACTGTATCAATCTGTGTGTTGTGTTGTGTGTAAAATTAATTACAAACTAGGAAACCCTTTATATAAGCCATCACGGCCCAGACCCAAACTACATTTCGACACAACTCTTTATCAGCTATATTCGACTCAGTCGAATACAGCTGACTTACAATGTATTACAACTATTCGACTAACATACACTACTTCGACCAAACATATAAACCTTCAACTTCGACACAACACTGAATTACAATTTCAACACACCCCTTAATTCATGTTGTCGAGACTTCTCATCCCGATGCTTCTCTTCAATTCGTCGAATTTGACTCTTCCCAGAGGTTTGGTGAGTATATCAGCTAGTTGAACTTCTGTCTTGCAATACTCCAGTTCCAGCTTCCCTTTGTTGACTTGATCTCTTAGGAAATGATACCTCCTCTCAATGTGTTTGCTTCGACCATGGCTCATTGGGTGATTCGCCAGGTTGATAGCTGACTTGTTGTCTACAAGTAACTTTACTTTCTTCGATTCCATTACCTTGAGTTCTTCAAGCAACATTTCGATCCATGCTGCCTGGCACGCAGCATATGATGCAGCTACATATTCAGCTTCACATGAGGACAAAGCTACAATGCTTTGTTTTCTTGAGCTCCAAGATATTGGGGCTCCTTCGATCATGAAGATGTAGCCTGCAGTACTTTTCCTTTCGTCTTGATCTCCGCTGAATTCAGAATCAGTGAATCCATAGACTTCTGCCTTTGTATTATCTTTCGACTTCCTTGGCATCAACACACCATGATCAATCGTTCCCTTTATGTATCTCAGCAATGAGATGACATTCTTGGGGTTTCTCCACAAATCGACTTAACACTCCAACACTTTGACATATATCAGGTCTAGTGTTGCACAAATATCTCAAGGAACCAATGATTTATTTGTACAGAGTTGCACTTACAAACTCATCATTAGTTTCTTTCTTCAACTTTGCGCCAGTTTCTAATGGTGTGATTGCTGGATTACAGTTGCTCATCTTGAATCTTTTCAAGATATCTTGAGCATACTTCTTCTGGTGCAGAATTATTCCTTCACCTGTGTCCTTAAATTCCATCCCTAAGAAATATGACAACTTCCCTAGGTCGGACATTTCAAACTCCTGCATTAGCTTCGACTTGACTTTCTTTATCTCAGCTTCGTCTGCTCCTGTGATTAACAAATCATCGACATAGAGACATAGAATGATTCAACTGACATTGTCAACATCATTCACGTACACTCCATGTTCAGAGACACATTTTGTGAAACCTGCTTCATTCAGAAAACTATCTATTCGTTTATTCCAAGCTCTAGGAGCTTGTTTCAAACCATAGAGAGCCTTCCTTAATCTGTACACCTTCGACTCCTGCCCTTTGATGTTGAATCCTGGTGGTTGAGTAACATAGACCTCTTCTTCTAATGGTCCATTCAGAAATGCTGACTTTACATCTAACTGATGTATCTTCCACCCTCGATAAGCAGCTGTTGCCACAAAAATTCTGATTGTCTCCAACCTTGCAACAGGTGCATAAACCTCGTCGAAGTCAATGCCCTGTTTCTGCAGAAAACCTCTAGCCACTAATCTTGCCTTATACTTGGCAATCTCACCATTTGGTCTTCGTTTCAACTTGTAAACCCATTTTACATCAATTGGCTTCTTGTTGGATCTTTCGACAAGCTCCCAGGTCTTGTTCTTCTCAATAGCTTTGAGTTCTTCTTTCATAGCTTCACACCACTTTGAATCACTCATGGCTTGATCCAAATCAATTGGTTCTGCTTCAGCCATCATCATGGCTTCTTCGATTAAGTCACCATCTGCATCAACTGCTTGGTCTGGAAATTGCTCATATCCATATAGTCTTGTCGACTCAGTTCTTGTTCTATTCGATCTTCTTGTATTCTGCTCAGGTTGTTCTTCATTTCGACTGGTTGAAGCTTTATCCTGTTCACTTCGACTGGTTGAAGCCTCATTCTGTTGATCTTCTTCAAACACAGTTGTGACTGTATCTGACTCCTGTCGAACTAAAGTTTGACTCCAGTCCCACCCTTTGCTTTCATCCACAAGAACATATCGACTGATCACTAGTTTATCATCGTTTGGTGAATACAGTTTGTATGCACCAGTCGAATGATAACCTATTAACACCATAGCTTGACTTCGATCATCCAGTTTTGTTCTCAATTATTCAGGTACATGCCTGAAGCATATTGATCCAAAAACTCTAAGATGACTAACATTTGGTTTTGACCCTGTCTAAGCCTCATGAGAAGTCTTCTCGACTAACTTCTTCGTTGGACATCTATTCAGAATGTATACTGCTGTCGAAGCTGCTTCAGCCCAAAATCTCTTTGGCACCTCTTTCGCCTTCAACATACTTCTCGTCATATTCAGTATACTTCTATTCTTCCTCTCAGCTATGCCATTATGTTGAGGTGTATAGGGTGCAATAACTTCATGCTCTATACCTTCCTCTTCACAGAATCTAGCAAACTCTCGAGAGGTGTATTCACCACCGCCATCAGTTCTCAGTTTCTTTAGCTTGCAGCCACTTTGCTTTTTGACAAGCAACTTAAACTTCTTGAACTTTGTGAATACTTCATTCTTACTTTCAATCATATAAATCCACATATATCTGGTGAATTCATCAATGAAAGTTAAGAAGTAACGCTTACCACCATTTGACCTAACTTTAAAAGGTCCACACACATCAGAATGAACTAGCTCCAGTTTTTGCTTTGATCTCATGGGCAAGTCATGCTTGAATGCTTTTCTGGCCTGCTTTACTTTGCAGCATTCTTCACACACCTGCTTTGGTTCCTTCAACTGCGGTAAACCAAACACCATTCTTTTCTGGTTGAGCATGCCTAAACTTTTGAAGTTTAGATGTCCATACCTGTGGTGCCATAGCCAATTCTTGTCTTCTTCAGTCATTGAAGCGAAACACTTATGATCTGATGTGTTAAGTTCAACTTTGAAGGTTTTGTTTTCTGCCATAGGTGCTTTCATTATCAACTTCCCATCAGCCCTATGTACCTTCATGTGATTCTTCTCTAACTTTATATTGAAGCCTTTTGAAAGTAATTGACCTACACTTATCAAGTTACTTGTCATTGCTGGTACATACAATACATCAGTGATAGTTGCTCTTCGACCATCCTTTCTGACAATCGAAATATCTCCTTTACCACCTGATTTGATGTGCCTGCCATCTGCGAACTTTATAACCTTTTCGACTGATTCATCTAAGTCGGTAAACCAGTTTTTATTGCCAGTCATGTGGTTGCTACATCCTGAATCTAGATACCACATGTTAGTTCACTCAGTGTTCGACTGAGTGTTGGCCATCAGCAACACATCATCAGAATCACTATCTCTAGTGCGTGCATATTGGGCTTCATCACTATCTTTTGCTTTTGCCTTCTTTCTTCTTCGACAATCTCGAGCATAGTGACCAAAACCTTGACAGTTGTAACATTGCACGTCCTTCATGTCTTTCTTAGTCGAATCAGTCTTCTTGCTTGACTTCTCATCATTAGCAACATTCTTTGACTGCTTCGATTTCTCTTTTCCAGATTTCTTGGTGAATCTTGATTGTAGCGCCTTTTCAGTCACCTTCTCTCTTTCTGAGTTCCTCTGCTTCAATCTCATCTCATGAGCCTCTAAAGAAGCTTGAAGTTCTTCTAACTTCATCTCAGAAAGATTCTTGGACTCTTCTATTGTTACTACAAAGTAATCAAAATCTGCTATCAAAGATCTTAATACCTTCTCAATCTTTTGCAGATCAGTGAGTGATTCACCACATGCCTTCATCTGGTTTGTTAACATCACGATTCTTGAGAAATATGTCGAGACTGATTCATCTTCTTTCATCTGAATCATCTCGTACTGCTTCCTCAAGGTCTGCAACTTCACCTTTTTCAATTTCTCATCTCCACCATACAGGCTCTTTAACTTTTCCCAAGCTGCTTTTGCTGATTCTTCCTCAATAATCTTTTCAAACACGTTTGGATCCACACACTGGTGAATCAAGAACAGTGCTTTGCCATCTTTCTTCCTTTGATCTTTGTGCACAGCCTTCTGCGCCTCATCTCCATTTGCCCCCAATTCCGATATCCATCATTGACGATTTCAACAACATCTTGAAATCTGAAAATGATCTTCATCTGCGCCACCCACCGTTGATAGTTCTCGCCTTTGAATACCGGTAAGTTTGCTGGAAATTGCGTAGATGTTGTTCCGTTTGCCATTTGATTCTCTCAAAATTGCAATCGTAACCGGGCTCTGTAATACCAATTTGTTGGAATTAAGGTTCAAGAAAGATGGGATTTGTAAAGAAGAAGAAGAAGACGAGAGAGAGAGAGAGAGAGAAAACTATATTGCAGAATTGTTAAAATGTATTAACTGTATCAAGCTGTGTGTTGTGTTGTGTGTAAAATTACAAATTAGGAAACCCTTTATATAAGCCATCACGGCCCAGGCCCAAACTACATTTCGACACAACTCTTTATCAGCTATATTCGACTCAGTCGAATACAGCTGACTTACAATGTATTACAACTATTCGACTAACATACACTACTTCGACCAAACCTATAAACCTTCGACTTCGACACAACACTGAATTACAATTTCAATATATATATATATATATATATATATATATATATATATATATATATATATATATATATATATATATATATATAAATATATATATAAAGGAACAACAGTAGAAAACTACACAAAAATAAAGTGATTAGGTGGCTCAAGAAGTATCAAAAATATATAAATAAAAAGTTAAAGAAAAATAATATATATATATATATATATATATATATATATATATATATATATAAAGGAACAACAGTAGAAAACTACACAAAAATAAAGTGATTAGGTGGCTCAAGAAGTGTCAAAAATATATAAATAAAAAGTTAAAGAAAAATAAGGAGATATGCTCAGCAAATGTCTAAAGCCACCTATTAAAAAAAGGCACCATCGGAGTAAAGTAGAGATATTCGTGGTTCATGAACTACATTGAACTAAACTAAATTTATGGTTCAATTCAGTTAATAACTATTTCGATAAAAATGTAGTTAATTGTTAAAATGGTTTCAATTCAGTTTAAAACTAGTTTAGAACAAGTTTGTGTTTATAAACTAGTTTATAATTAGTTTGCAATTATAAACCAATTTTATAATTTGAACTCTTTTAAAACCAATTTTCTTAATTTGATAAAAAAAATGTTAATTTAAAAAAAGTTATAATATTTGAAAAATTTATTAAAAAAAAAATTTTTCTAAAAAACAAGAAAAAAATCTAGAATAAATTATTTTAATTTTATATAAAATTTTCGGATTTGTTTTTATTTTTCGAAAAAAGAATTTTACGAACAAAAAATTCTAGAATAAATTTTTTTTTTTTCGGAAAAAAATTCAGAAAAAAAAGTTTAATTTTTTTTATTTTTCGAAAAAAATTCCAGATTAAAAAAATGTAAATTTTTTTATTTTTCAAAAAAAAATTTTGAATTTTTTATTTTTCGAAAAAATAAATTCAGAATAAAAAAAAATTAATTTAATTTTAATTTTTCGAATAAAGAGATTTCAGAATAAAAAAAAATTATTATTTATTATTTTTCAAAAAACAAATTCAGAATAAATTTTTTTTATTTTTCGAAAAAATTTTTAAATTTTAATTTTTTTTTTGATATTTTGAAACTAAAATGCAGAATAAAAAAAAATTAATTTTTTTTAATTTTTTGAAAATATAAATAGTTTTTTTATTTTTATAAAAAAAAAACAGAATAAAAAAAATGAATTTCATTTTTATTTTTTGAAAAAAAATTTCAGGATAAATCAAATTTTACATTTTTTTTCATTTTTGTTTTGTACTCTCAATAGTTTTTCTCATTTTTTATGAAAAACTTATTTATATAACTAAAGCAGTTTACATAAAAAAAACGGATTATAAACCAGTTTTAAACTGAATTAGAATTGTTAAAATTAAATGGTTCAGTTTATTAACCATTTAAATGGTTTAGTTTTTTTATGGTGCAATACAATTCAGTTTAATAATATAATTTGATTAACCATATTTTTGCACACCCTTAGAGTAAACCACATAAACAATAAAACAACACCAATGAAAAATAAGCTAGAGCTCTGACTGTTATTGGCTAAGACACATAATAAAACTCTAAAGCCAGCCAGAGAAGAAGGGAGAGTTTGATGTTGACTTGTTAAAAATATTAGTCCAGGCAAAATAAATGTTTTTATCACTACTAAAAAATTTGCGTTTAGTGACTGAATTAGAGATCGAAAAAGTCTAAAAATCGGCCTCTATAATGTTTAGTAACCAATAACACGAATACTAAATTTTGGTTGAAAAACTGCTAGTCGTTAACCTTTAGCGACGAATTTAGTGACCGAAATTAGTGACTGATTTTTATTTGTTTAAAAACTTAAAAAAAGCAAAAGTTTTGGCTCAAGTAAGAATCAAACCAATGCACTTTTTTTTGAAAGGTTTCCCCGTGATCACTAGGCCACTTCATTTTAGTTGTTACATTTACATTTAAAATGTATATAATATTAATGAAATGGAAATTTTAAATATGATTTAAATTTTTTTTACACTAATTATCATTAAAAATATATTTTATTTAAATTAATAAATTTTAATGAGTTAATTATTTCTATAAATATATGTTTTATTTGTTAAAATAATATAATTGTGAAATTTTGAATAAAAATAAAAATAAAATAAAAAAGGAGAAAATTGGGAGGGAAGTAACTTATTAATAAAAAATAAAATAAAAATTAGTGACCGAAATTTCGGTCACAAAATGTTTTAATGAATTAATTTATTTAAAAAATAATTATTTGAGACCGGGAATTATGGTCAGGCCCGACCTTAGGGGTAGGCGACCGAGGCCACCGCCTAGGGACTCAACTTTGTTTTTTAATTTTGATTTAATTATTTTTTAAATTATCTTTTATAATAGTTAAACAATAATATTTATTTACAATATTTATTGATTAATTTAAAAATTATTTTTATAGATAACAAAATTTAATGATCTATTTCATAACAAAAAGTTTAATATTTACTTTTTTATTTTTAAAAGTTTTGACAATATTTTTTTTTATGATTCTTTTAAAATATGATGGGAAGAGCAGCTAAATGGGTTAATTTTATAATCGATAAAAAATAAATATTTAGAGAAATCAATTCTAATAATTTAAATAAATAAATTTTCACATAAAAAACTCATTATAATTTAAATAAAAATATATTAATTTTATTAAAATATTTATATTATGTTTAAAAAAATTAATTTTAGATTTTACCTTAGGCCTCCAAATGAGTTGGGTCGGCCTTGATTATGGTAACTAAATTTCAGTCGCTAATTCGGTGGCTAATTTTATTTTGTGACCGATTTAGCGACTTTTAAAATTTTACTAACAAGATGTCAAATTTTGGTGGCTCATTCGGTCACTAGAGTAACCGAAATTTTTCAGTCACTAATTCGGTCACTAAAAGCGAGTTTTCTAGTAGTGTATCTTCTACCTCTTTCACATTTGTTGCCTCTCAAAAAGTTGTTCTTTTGTGTTTTGCAGGCAGAGCTCAACTTATTGAGTATGTCATCTATAGCATGATGGTCTATTCCATCATCACTTACTCCTAGCCCTCATCTTTGTTAAAAGAGTTAGAGGTGTGGTTCAAAAAATTTATGTGGTTAGCAAACAATAACAATAAGAAGATTGTCATTGTAGCATGGAGTAAAGTCTGTAGACCTACTCTTGAGGGTGGCTCGGATATCGGTTCTTTGTAAACTCTTAATGAGGCATCAAACCTCACGTTACGTTGGGATTTGATGCATTCTAAGAATCCAAGGCTGTGATTCTTAGGGATAAAGTCTTAAGAGGGAATTCCTGCATCAAACATCATATTTTATCCTCTCTTTGGAGTGGTTCGAAGAAATAGTTCCTTGAGATAAAGGATATTTCTAGGTATTTGGTTGGCAATGGCTTAAGGACTAACTTTTGGTTAGACTATTGGCGTGGCTTCAGTTGCTTGGCTGAGGCTCTGAATATTCATGTGGCTTGGCATACATCCTTAACTTATAAAGTTAGCATGTTCATTTAGGCCAAGTTGAAGGTGACATCTGAACAGGTGGGGGATCAGCGCTAGAAACTTCCTGGATGACAGTCATTTGAGGTTGCTCTCCTCTAGCAATCAAGACTTTGAGAATCTCAATGAGTTTAGTCATGCTTGACTTAATATCATCGATTTCCATTCGAATCTCTGCGTTGTATACTTCTTGCTCTGACATCTTGCGTCTGTAGTTAGCTCGAGTCTGGTATCTGTGTCGAGGAATCAGCTTGACAACTGACAGGTAACGCTGGAAGATAGAGACAGCTGAAGATGAATTGCTGGACAAAATGGATGTATGCAATGAATTATACAAATGATGCAAATGATATGCAATGCAATGCAATAGGATGCAAAACGCAGACAACATGATCAAAGGTTCGAGATCACAGCATGGAGTCTGGGTGAAGAACCAACCACAGGGTGTGTACTAGGGTAAAGCACCTGCACAACGGTTTCTAACATGGTTCCCAGAGTTATCGATCCATCTTTCGGATATTAGTAACACTCCAATTACTCGTGAATCAGTACTATTCTCAAGAGAACCTCGTCTGAGTGTAGCATCGTGTATCAAATACTTCAGGTTTACACTCTCATAGTCACCGCACTACATCCTAGAAGGTCAAGTGGGGTAAATGGGTAACTAAAATTCCTCAGTCTCACGGGCTCCTATGTCGAAAGTAGTAAGGCATTCATGATTGCTCGTTCAACAATACTACTCCCAAGAGGACCTCAACTGAGCGGGGGATCTCAAGTCAACTTCTTTGGGATTAACTCCCTCAAAGTCTCCTTGACTATACCCACCATCTTATCTCATGGTGCACTCAAGTCCGGGTTAGGACTTATCTCACCACTCAAGGTAACAACCCTGCATGCAGAAAAACCAAAGCAAAATAGATATACAAATATACATATATACAAGTATACAAGCAATAGAAAATAATAAGAGCAACACAAATATAACAAGTTAGGCTCAACCCACTGAGCAATGGTCCCCAGTGAATTCGCCATTTTTTGTCGCGATGAGAATCGGATACCAAAGCTATCGGATCAGATTGGCTCACAAAACAAGATATCACCACCGAACTTTTATTTTATCCAAGGGAAGGGAGAAAAGATCGAACAAAAATCCGAAGTAAATATGCAAAGAAAAAAGCAAGGCCTAAAGCTAAGTAGAGAGAGAGAGAAAGAGAGAGAGAGAGAGAGATCAAAGGTACGGGGGTTGGTTATACTAAGGGAAGGTACTAGCACCCTAAGTATCTGCAGTACTCTACAGGAACCTCTAGAAATATTTGTGTTTTGGCTAAAATTGTTTGCTAATGGTAAGGATGGGCAAAGAAAAGAGAAAAAGGTGGAAAACGAAAAAGGTAGCTAGCTAGGATCTCGCAATCATATGCCTACGTATCCTTAATGGGAAGTCAGAGCAATCGTAGTTCAGAACTACGATGAAAAAGGGCGTAAAAAAGGAAAAGAGTGTGAATAGTGTAAAAAAAGAAAAGGTTGCTCGTTAGGATCTCGCAATCCTATGCCTACGTATTCTCTAAAGGAAAGTAAAGAACAACAAAGACAAGTAAAGAACAGGTGAGAGACATGCTGCCGCGGTGAGAATCGGATGTCAAGCTATTGAATTAACTTGAATCACAAATCATAATTCACCACCAGTCTTTGATTTATCCAAAGGATAGGGTAAAGATCGAAGAAAACCCTAATTGCGCTATGTGAAGACACAGCTAAGAGATCTAAGGTTTGGAGGTTGGTTATACCTAGGGAAGGTTTTAGCATCCTAGATATTTGTAGTACTCTAAAGGAACCTCTTGTTTGTATTTGTGTTATGTTAAAGTTTCTTGCTAAGGGAACTGTGCTAAGGTAAAGACCTAAGGGTATATACAATAAGTATGCTCGCCAAGACGTCGCATCTTGTGCCTACGTATCCTGACTAGGATGGAATCAGAGCATTCGTAGTTCACCTAAATAGGGATGAGGAACTCTTGATAATGATCAAGGTTCCAAGGGGGAATGAGCATTCATGATACTCTCATAGAGTTAAACAACTCTCTAAATCTAAGTTGAAAAACTACCTAAGGAGTTGACTTTAAACAAAGTCAAAGGGGAAATGAGTACGCATCGTAATGGTACCCACATAAAGTTTAAAAACTCCAATCCTAACTCTAAGTTGTAAGACAGAACGGCTCTAATAAGGCCAAGGCGATGATCAAAGTCACCAAGTGGGTAAGAAAGCAACAACTATCCTAACTATGACTTAAGAGTCAACAAGAGTTCTCTTTCCTTTGGAATTAGGCACAAATAATTGATACGAGAAAAACAGGATCAAATAAGATAACTAGTGTGACAAAGATGCATGAATTAGAGAAATAAAGATGATCACAAAACATGAGTAAGAGATAGTCAATTCCAGAATCATAAATCGACAAATACGACATAGTCTCCAAATGAAAGAACTTAAATCACAAGTCAACAACGTTAAGAATCAAAGAAGTCAATTAAATAACGAAAATGAAATCTAAATAATCAAAAATTAAAATCTAAACAATCACACTCTAACTTAAATAAGAAAATATTTTCACAAGAATAACTAAAAATTTTTTTTTATTTTTATATTAATAACTATATTTTAAAAATTAAAGTTACTAAACTAAAAAATTAACATTAAACTGAAAACTAAAACGAAAATTAATTTTAAACTTAAAATACTAAATCTAATAAGAAAATTATCTAATTCTTTTTTTTAAAACAAACAACAACAACATAACGGGCTTGAAACAAATGAAAAAGAGGTGCAACCCAATCCTAGCCAACCAGCCTGGGTCGGATCCCCTTGGCTGACTCGGTTCAGTTGAACTCCCAACAAATGACCAAAACCTAGGAAACTTACAAGGCCGTTTCTTTCCAACTTGCAGAAACACGTTCTATTCCAATCTTCATTGCTCTCCCTTCTATCTCACTCTCTTTCGTTCATCATTCTCAAACGTCCCTCATCTCTCAGCCGCGACACCTCAATCTCTATCTTTCTCTCACTCGCCTATCTTCATCTCCATGTTGCTCTCTTTCAATCGCTCTTGCTCTCTTTCAATCGCTCTCCAAATCTCATCCGCGACCCTTCCAAATCGCGACTCACGAATCCATCTCGAATCACACAAAACAAGAACAAGACAAGTACGAAGAAAAACAACAGCATCGTGTATCACACCAAAAATGGAATGAGAAAAGCACGAAGAGAAGTATATACGAAAGAAAAAAAAAGAAAAGAAATCGAACCGAACAGACAAGTTTCAGGACTTCCTCCGCACTTAGTCCGTAGCCTCCTTTTCTCTGGTTTTGGTTCGACTGGTGTTGTTGCTGCTCTAAGGTTGATCATGAGTATGGATATTGATCTTCTCAGCTTCTGAACTTCTATTGGTATGATTGTTTTTGAAGAGAAGTTTAGATTTTTGCTGTTGAGGGAAGAAGAAGATTTGGGAGAAAGGTTTGAGTTGTATTGAGGATATGGTTCTTTTGAAGGTCTCTGTGATTTGAGAAATGGCCTGTTGAATGGATTGAAGGTCCTGATTCTCCCTGATTGAAAAATTCTATCAAGGTTTTGAAGAGTAAAGGTTTTGACTCGTTATTTATTTCGCCAGGTTAATTCTCCTTCTTTTTTCTTTCGCGTGTTCTTGTCCCTTTTTAACCAAAATGGAATTACTTCCTGAGTTTTCAAAATCAAAATTGCTCTATCTTGTTGTGTTGATGGACAGAGTGTTGCAGGTGTGGTTTTAGAGCTATGTTGTAGGGTTGTGCAACATATTCTTAGAGTGTATGAAGGCTACATCGGTTTGTGGAGGAAAGGTCATGATATACAGTTTGGCATGGTATTACAGGTTCCAAATTTGTGTAAGGTTTTTGTCTAGTTGTGAAAGTTTTATTATATCATGGTGTTGTTATTTTCATCTTGCAGAGGCTTGTTTTGTTGTATGAAACAGGTTTAGCCTTGTAGCAGTGGTGCGATTGTTGTAGGCAGAAGGACGGGATGTACGGTTTGTACAGTTTTGTTGTGTTGTAATGCAGCAGAGTTCCGGACAAAGGTTATGATGCTTTTTGGCGCGTTGTGTAGGGAAGTAGCAAGTCTATTATTTG
This sequence comes from Lathyrus tuberosus, assembly GCA_022829125.1. Lineage (NCBI taxonomy): Eukaryota > Viridiplantae > Streptophyta > Magnoliopsida > Fabales > Fabaceae > Lathyrus > Lathyrus tuberosus. Next base: position 3,110,165 of record JALAZF010000203.1, on the reverse strand, counting down.
GAAGCATTGATGCAGGCTTGGACAATTCGCAAGCTTTGGCAATATTAGGGATGTGTGGCGTGATGCAGAGATTGAGAAGTTATGGTTGTATGATGGTTGCTACATTTTTGGCTTTTGTTGTGGACAAATCAATGATGTGGGACCTTTCCTTGTGACACTTTTGTTTGGTTTTTTGTAAAGAAAATGTAACAAGCTCTTTTTTTTTATAAGATGGGCTTGTAAATGAAGATAAATATTAGACTCAAAAATTGGTAGTTATGTTATATATATATATATTATGATTTTCATGGATAATTAGCAAAACTAGGATACTTAACAAATTGGTTAAACACATTAAAAAGAATGAAGACGAATGGGCATGAAGGATTTAAAAAAAAGGAAGGGTTGATAAATTAAAATTGAATCTTGGACATGAAATGGAGTGAAAAATTGGAAAGTGGTGAGCTGGTTAATTTAGAATGGATTATGGAAATGGATGTAAAATGGGTAAAATTGACACAATTATGGATATGAAAAAATGATTAAATGGATTAGAATGGTTTAGAAAGGGTTTATGGATAAGTGAACATGGGCTTTATGATACACCTCCAACTTTGAACCACACTTAGAACCTTGATCATTAAACTTGCATGCCACTAATCCTGGAAGTCATTGCAATCTTGAATTCACCTTAACATGATTTTGACTTGAACGACAAACTGATGAATCCTAGGATTAATAACGAAAACCAGGACCAGGCGACCAGGGCCTTACAAATGACTTGAAATGTACCAACAGTCTTGATTTTTCACGGCTTCGCAAACCTACTTCAATAGACAACTTGAAATGACACGAAACTCTGACTTGATAAAATATTGATTCATGATAAATCCATCTTTAGAAAATCCCTCGTTCTTGACTAAGATCGAAGCACGCCCACTTGAACTAAAACGGTACTGCACACACATTGAACCTGCTAGCCTTAAAAGACTCAACTGAACAACACTTGTCAATCATAAACTCCAAGGGTGATAAACCCTAATCCTCCAGAATCCCGATCTATAATCTTTCCAGTCAATCTACTGATGAAACCTTAAACAACGACATCCTTGTGGCAATTCAAAGAAACTGGAATCGTGCCTTGATAAACTTCTGACAAGAACTTCTCATGACAATTGAACACCCAACATCTTTGCCTCAAACTTGAGTACAATAACCGAAAGAGACATCTTCTGAACAAAGAAAATCCAACTCAATAAAAGACCTCTGATCCAATAACTTCAGAGCTTAAATGGTGGATGGCATATCCAAAACCCTGATTTACCGATCCTTGAAGTCTCTTGAAACAAACCCTGATTCATAAGTGAAATAAAACACACCAAAGGCTGATAAACTGGTTAGTTATGCAATATGATTGACCTAGAATGACATGCAAGATATCAGAGAATCTAAGGGTAAATTTTGGGGTATGACAGTTGCCCCTATTTAAATATCTTCACCGGATGACATGAGTGATGATAATCCTCGTGAAATCATGGTGAAAGATATTTAAATATAGATAACCGAAAATTTTGCCCTTAGATACAATGACATGCTATGCTATGGACAAAACTAATCTATAATGCGGACATGCCATGAACTTTAATATGATGATAATGATGGGATGATAAATGCATAAATGCATACGAAGATGAAAGCAAACAGGGATGGGGTCAACATAATGAGTAAACACTCACTGGGGGATTGACAACAACACCGAGGAAAGCTAAAGTGGTTGATCAAAAGTTTCAAATGTGACCAGTTGACACTTTAGAAAGAAAAGATCCTCATTGGAGATAGAACTAAGAGATGGTCTCCACTGGGGAATATCTAGAGTAATGGATCGACAAGTTCAAGCATGACTGATTGACACTCTGAACAAAAGACAGTACACAACCCTCAAAACTTTAGGATTGGACCAAAGCAAGTTAAAAGTAACATCCTCATTGGAAGTAGAGCCAAAAGATGGGCTTCAATGGAGGTATCCAGAATGATTGATCATCAGGTTCAAATGTGATCGACTGACACTTTAGAAGAAAAACAACCTCATTGGAAGTAGAACCAAAAGATGGGCTCCAATGGAGGTATCCAGAATGATTGATCATCAGGTTCAAATGTAACCGGATAACAACAACACTAGGGAAGAACAAACATATCTAAAGTGATGGAAAAACAGGTTCAAGCATGACCGGTTGGCAACAACAATGGGGAAAGCTAAAGTGGTTGATCAACAGGTTCAAATGTGACCGGCAGACATTTTAGAAGAAAAACAACCTCATTGGAAGTAGAACCAAAAGATGGGCTCCAATGGAGGTATCTAGAATGATTGATCATCAAGTTCAAATGTGACCGAATGACACTCTTGTGAAGTCAAGCTTCTTCAACTTGATATTTTGATGAAGATAACATTATTTGCTCATAACATTGGTTGCAAAAAGGAAGTGGATAAAAGACATGACAAATCAAGCTCAAAGTTTCAAATATCATTCAAGAATGGAAGACTATCTTGATTAATCAAAGGTATAACATTTCATCTCTTAATAATGTTTATACAAGTGTTCAAATAGTGTCTCATTTATGCATCATAGGTTTAAGAATGATTGGAAAAGAATGTCATGTGTTTACTGCATTAAAATTATGTTTTTCTGCATTTTCTAACAGTGTTAACCGATTAACACCTTAGGTTAACCGGTTAACCAGTGAAATTTTTTGAAAAATTTGTTACGTTGGGAAGGTGTTAACTGATTAACACAAAGTGTTAACCGATTAACACTGAAACAGTGTGAAAAAATTCTGCATCTTTTCAGATTTCTTTTCAAACGTTTTTTCTTTGATTCATGGCATCTCTTCATATTTTAACACTCATTTGTAGAGGTGTATTAGGGCTATATAAAGAGCATAAGTTCAGTTTTTCTATTCACCTCCTTTTGCTATAATTTTCAATCATTCAATCCCTTAAAAATTCTGAATTTTTACAAGAGTGTTCTTCAAACTTTTCAAACAGAAACTTCTGCACTTAAACCTTCATACTTATTGCATTAGTTTCATTATTATTGAGTCGAACACTTGTATAATATCATTAAGAGTGACTGTTACAAAAAGGGGAAGATCAATCTTTTGATTGATACACTTCAACATCAATCTTCAGCATCTCAAATAAAATTCAGATTTGTGATATTTTGATTACAACTTATTTTAGTATTGTTAAAGATAAGTTTGTAAGGTTTTTCCTTGTGATCCAGATTGTGGATACAAGAGGTCCATTGTAAGAGTTATTCTTGGTTGGACTTTAAAATTGTAAAATCCAAAAGGGTGTTCTTGGTGGTTGATTGTGAGTGACTTGTATAGAAAGACTAGGAAGAGTCTTGTAAAGTCAAAACAATAATAAAATCTCTTTCATGTTGAAAGGGGAGTGGAGTACTCTCGACCTGTGAGGGGAACCACTATACGTCTTGGTGTTATTTACTTTCCGCATTTACCGCTTTCCTCACTTTGAAACTTTTAGGAAAAGTAAAATTCAAATACCGTCAAAAATCCGGATAATTGTCTAAGAGCCTAATTCCCCCCCCCCCCCCCTCTTAGGCACATTTATTACTTACAATTGGCATCAGAGCAAGTTAGGTAACCTGTTCCGACAAGATCCAGCATGGCTTCCGCAAGTACGAACCCGGTTTTCAAAGACGGTGGAAGTAGTAACAAGTCCCCACTTTTCTCTGGAGAGTATTTTGATTTTTGGAAGATTCGTATGAGAGCACATCTTGAAGCACAAGGAGAAGGTATATGGGAAGCTATTGAGAATGGTCCACATAATCCTGTGAATGTAGTCAATGGTGTTGGTACTGCAAAACTAAAAAGTACATATGATGAAGAAAACAAGAGAAAAATTCTAAATGAAAAGAAAGCAATCAATCTTCTTCAAAGTGCCTTAAGTATTGATGAGTTCTTTCGTGTCTGTCAATGTAAATCGGCAAAAGAATAATGGGATACTTTGGTAGAAACACATGAAGGAACGGCTGAAGTTAAAAGATCTAGACTAAATACTCTAAGTCAAGAATATGAAATGTTCCGAATGCAGCCCGGAGAAACCATTTTTGCATTACAGAAAATATTTGTTCATTTGACTAACCACTTAATAGCACTTGGTAAGACATTCTCAAATGATGAACTAAATCTCAAAATCCTAAGATCTTTGACAAGAGAATGGCAACCAAAAGTAACGGCAATATCGAAAAAGAAAAGCCTCTCTATGACGACTTCCGCATCTCTATTTGGTAAACTTCAAGAACATGAGTTAGAACTTGGACAACTTGAAAAACATGAACTTCAAGACAAGAAGTCCAAAGGTATTGCTTTAAAGGTAGATGCAAAAGGAAAACAAAATGATGACTCATCGGAGGAAGACGAAAATTTCATGCTTCTAGTAAAAAGACTCAGAAAATTCTTTGGAAATAAAGATAAGTCTTTTTATGCTAAAAGGAAGAAACACTTTAAGAAAAAGGAGACTTCAACTTCATCTCAAGATATTACATGTTATGAATGTGGAAAGCAAGGTCATATTAAATCGAATGTCCACAACTTGCAAAGAGAGGAAGTTTCAAAGGCAAGAAGGAATCAAAAAATAAGAAGGCATACATTGCATGGGAAGACAACGAAATTAGTTCATCATCCGACTCGGAGAGCAATGAAAGCGCAAAACTAGCACTTATGGCTTCACATAACTCCGAAGATGAAAATGACGAGGTTAGTACTAAATTTTCTCTTTATGATAATGATGCACAAGAAGCCATAAATGAACTCTTAAATAAATGTAAGGTCTTATGTAAAACAATTTCTTCACAAAAAAGACAAATAACATCTTTAGAAGAAAAAGTCGATGTTATGGAAAAAGAGTCAAAAGATGAAAAACAAAAGAAAGCAAGTGAAGAAAAACAAGAGTTGGTGTGTAAAAATTGTGAATCACTTTCATTCCAAATTGTTCAATTAAAAAGAGTCCTAGAAAGATATGAGAAAGGACAAATTGGTTTAGAAGCGGTCCTTAGTCAACAAAGATATTCAAATGATAAAAGTGGACTTGGTTATTCAAAATTTTCTAAACCAAGTTCTAGTAAAACAATTTTTGTTAAGGCTAGTGACCAAACTTCTAAGGAGAAAGTGAACAAACCTAAGAATGTGCATCCTTATCCTAAAAAGAAAAGAACTCCCATTAAGAAGAGATTCCCTAAAAAGAAATCATACGTTCCTAGATATAAAAGCAATTTTGTTCCTACTTGTTTTTATTGTGGTATTATTGGCCATACACCTAATGCTTGCTATGTAAGAAACTTTAGTATTGCAAGTGGGCATTATGTGTGGGTAAAGAAAGGTACTAATTATGAAGGACCCAAGGATATATGGGTACCTAACAAAACTTAATTTGTTTTGTAGGTTTGCTTGAAGACCACTTCAAATCTATGGTATCTTGATAGTGGTTGTTCGAAGCATATGACCGGAGATGTAAACAAATTTTCAAGTCTAGTGCTTAAGGCCAAAGGTTATGTTACTTATGGAGATAACAATAAAGGAAAGATTCTTGGCATAGGCAATGTTGGTGCACCACCTTTCACAACAATTGAAGATGTGCTTTATGTTGAAGGCTTAAAGCATTATCTTATTAGCATAAGCCAACTTTGTGACAAAGGATTCAAAATCAAGTTCACTAAAGATGAATGTTTGATAGAAGACGAAGTCACTAATGAGATAATGCTTAAAGGTAATAGAATTAACAATATTTTTATGATTTCCCTTGATAACACTTCTTTGAAGGTTAAATTTCTTATGGCAAGCAATAATGATTCATGGCTTTGGCACAAAAGGATTGCTCACATTCATATGGAGCATTTGAATAAATTAATTTAGCATGATTTAGTTATTGGATTACCAAAGATAAAATATGTCAAAGATAAGTTGTGATGTATGTCAAAAAGGGAAACAAACCAAGTCAACTTTCAAATCTAAAGATATGGTGTCCACTTCTAGGCCACTACAATTGTTGCATATGGACTTATTTGGTCCATCAAGAACAAGAAGCTTAAGAGTTAATGTATATGCTTTAGTTATTGTTGATGATTTCTCTAGATATACTTGGACATTCTTTTTAGTGCAGAAAAGTGATGCATTTAAGGCGTTCAAGAAATATGCAAAGCAAATTCGAAATGAGAAGTCACTTTCAATTGCCTCCATAAGAAGCGACCATGGTGGAGAATTCCAAAATGCTTCCTTTGAAGAATTTTGTGAAGAACATGGAATATCTCACAACTTCTCGGCACCAAGGACTCCTCAACAAAATGGAGTGGTGGAGAGAAAGAATAGGTCATTGGTGGAACTTGCAAGAACAATGCTTAGCGATTCAAATCTTCCAAAATACTTTTGGGCGGATGCGGTGAGCACGACATGTTTTGTAAGTAATCGTGTTAATATTAGACCTATTCTAAAGAAGACCCCCTATGAACTTTTCAAAGGGAGGAAACCAAAATTTGCTTATTTTCACATTTTTGGATGCAAGTGCTTTGTCTTAAACAATGACAAAGACAATCTTGGTAAGTTCGATGAAAAATTGGATAAAGGTATATTTCTTGGCTATTCACTTTCTAGTAAGGCTTATAGAATTTATAATAAAAGAACTTTAACAATTGAAGAATCTGTGCATGTTAAGTTTGATGAATCTAACCCCTCCAAGGAGGATATTATTTTATGTGATGATGATGATGAAATTGTAGAAGTTCTTCAAAAAGATACTTCAAAAGAGAATTAAGTGGAACATCAAGAAGAACCAATTCAACAAGAGTCAATTTAGATGATCTACCTAAGGAATGGAGGACTCATAGAGATCATCCAATTGATAAAGTTATTGGTGATATTAGTCAAGGTGTAGCAACAAGGTTAAATCTTAAAGAAGCTTGCTTAAATATGGCGTTTGTCTCTCAAATTGAACCTTCCAAAGTTGGTGAAGCCTTAAGTGACGACCATTGGATTATTTCTATGCAAGAAGAGTTAAACCAATTCGAAAGGAATCAAGTTTGGGAACTTGTTCCTAGACCAAGTGATAAACACATCATCGGTACCAAATGGGTGTTTAAAAACAAACTTGATGAGAATGGGATAATTATTTGAAACAAGGCAAGATTGGTGGCTCAAGGTTACAATCAAGAGGAAGGCATAGATTTCGAGGAAACATTCGCTCCGGATGCAAGGTTAGAAGCTATTAGTTTATTACTTGCTTACGCATGTTCATTAAATTTTCAGCTTTATCAAATGGATGTCAAAAACGCATTCTTGAATGGCTACATCAATGAAGAAGTCTATGTCAAACAACCCCCAGGCTTTGAAGACTATAAAAATCCTTCACATGTCTTCGAATTAAGGAAAGCTTTTTATGGCTTAAAGCAAGCACCAAGAGCATGGTATGATCGTCTTAGCAATTTTCTTTGTGAAAAGGGATTTGTAAAAGGCAAAGTTGACAAGACATTGTTCATTAAGAAAGCAAAAGGTAATACTTTGTTAGTCCAAGTCTATGTTGACGACATCATATTCGGTTCGATGAACGAAGATCTTTGTAAAGAATTCTCATTGATGATGCAAGGAGAGTTTGAAATGTCTATGATGGGAAAGATGAATTACTTTCTTGGACTTCATATCAAGCAACTAAAGGACGGTATATTCATCAACTAATCCAAGTATTGCAAAGAATTGTTGAAAAGATTCGACATGGATAGTTGCAAGGCTATGGCTACACCAATGGGATCCGGAACCTATGTTGATCAAGATGAATCGGGTGTTGTAGCGAGCGATTTTGGACGCGGTTCTTAAGCGCTGGTCGCTCTCTGCGGTTGAGCTTAAACTACAGGTCGATTCATTTTTTATCCTATTGTGAGCTGACTAAGGAAGGGAAATAGATGTCTCCAATTAACCCTGCTTGCATACTGAGTTTAAACAGCGATCTGTTAGGTTACAGATGCTATCAATGTGGGGGGGCCTTTGTACTGGTTATTTGTATTTTCGCCAATACGGTTTTCTTTCTTTCTAGGACTTTCTAGCGGGGAACAAGGGTTAGGATGTTAGGACTGATGCTTTTTGAATTACTGCTTTTGATTGATGGAGATATGGGATTTGGTTTTTTTGTTTAGTGTGCTCGCTAAGATCTTTTCTTTCGATCTTATGCCTACGTATTCCCGTTTACCGAAACAGGGAAATCAGAGCGTTCGTAGTTCCTCCTATTCTATGGGAGGAAATGGGTGTTTTTGGTGTCTTGTTTAAAGCCCAAGACGTGAAGCGAAAGGTGATTTGTATCTTGTTCAAAGCCCAAGATGTGAAGCTGAAAAGTCTATTTGTGTCTTGTTCAAAGCCCAAGACGTGAAGCTGAAAGACCTCGGATTTAGAGAGAATTTGTCATCTCTAAAGAAGGGTTTGTCTATCACAACTATTGGGTGACTGGTTATAAAGGAGAATTACTTTAACCGGGATACGCGGATCCTAGTAATGCCATAATTTCCTTTAAAGGGGGTTTTAACCTGAAGGAGAAGACTTTAACTCAGTGTAGAGCAATGCTATCTTTCCTTAGGAATTTCTCATGCTAAAAGAGGGACAGTGGAATAGATGTAGATGATCCAGAGGCTTGCCGCTTACAGCGATTAGATGAAGGGGAAGGAGTTGTTGATGTTTGTATACTGTGAACGAGGCACAGCTTTGATGCTAAAAGGTTGATTGGATCAACCAGTGGTTTTCTTATACAAAGCCTAAGAGGAGGCTAATATGTGTCTCGTACGAAGCCCGAGAGAGAGGCTAAAAGGGTTGACTCAACAGGAGAATCTTTGATACTCAACAAGAGAGTGTTTTTTTATCTCGTACGAAGCCCGAGATGGAGGCTAAAAGTTTGACTCAACAAGAGAGTCTTTGTATCTCGTACGAAGCCCGAGATGGAGGCTACAAGGTTTGACTCAACAAGAGAGTCTTTGTATCTCGTACAAAGCCCGAGATGGAGGCTGTTGTTTATTTGGCTCAGTAAGAACCTTTTTGTATCTCGTATAAAGCCCGAGATGGAGGCGAAAGGGGTAATTGACTCAACGAGGGAGTCTCTTATGTGTCTCGTACAAAGCCCGAGAGAGAGGCTAAACGTTGTTTGACTCCGCTGGGGAGAATCATTTTACAAAGCCCAAGAGGAGGCTATTGTAACTGTTTCAGTTGAGCGACAGATCCAATATACTGATTTTGAAAGAGAAAATTAGTTCTTATATGAGCAACACTGTACTCAGGGATTTGATTTGAGGATCAGGGATATTTCCTTCTCTTTGAGGAAACGGGAAATCCAAAGGGTATTGAGACTGTCTGAGTCTGCGGGTTTCCTTCCTATTCAACGAATGGGTCACTTGAGAATGTCTTTGAGACTCAAGGAAGTTAGACTGTCCGAGTCTGGAGTTTTATCTTTTGTACTATGCTTTGAGAAATAGTAGTAGACTCTATGAAAGGACTGTTCTATGAAGATGATTAAGTTCTGTTCCTATACCTCTAGGAGGTCGTCGGGACTATTTGTATGAAGCCCAAGAGGAGGCTAAAAACTTTTAAGAAGCCGGTGGGTCCTTATACGAAGCCCAAGAGAAGGCTATCATTCCCGGAGGAAGAGATCATTATACGAAGCCTAAGAGGAGGCTTTGAATACTTCTAAGAAGCCGTAGGGTCCTTGTACTAAGCCCAAGAGGAGGCGGGTTGCTTTTAGGAAGCCTGTGGGTCCTTGTATAATGCCCAAGAGGAGGCCGATGCTTTTAAGAAGCCCGTGGATCCCCAAACCCCGAGAAATTCAAGGCAAGCTATTCACAAGGAATAGATCAAGTCAGGAAAGTTTGAGAATTTGGAAGAAACTCAAAGATGCCATTCACGGAGAATACATTCATCTCTGGGAGTAGAGTTTCTTGACAATTCCTAATGAGGACAGCCGAAGAAAAGACTGTATCTGGTGATCCTATTGGGGATCTAGTTGTCTATTTCTACGAATAAACGAAACGGCGTCACCTAGTTCTAGACGTAGTTGCCAGGGAAACTCGAAATATCTATACTATTATTACACAGTTGATATGAGTTTATGAAAGGAGACTTACAGCGAAACATCCCCACAATACAGTTATATATATATATGAGTTTATAAAAGGAGACTTACAGTGAAACAGCCCCACAATACAGTTATATATATATGAAAGCGGTAAATGAAAGCGGGTAAACACTTACTCGGTTGTAGAGCTTCCATGCTGTTTCGTTAGTTGTTCAACAAAGAAAGATTGAAAACAACAGTATATTCAAAATCAAAGGAGAAAGTGCTTTGAAATAAAAATATTTGGGGCTTACAGCTCAAGGAGAGGCCCAGGGTTTTATCAGTGAGTGCACTGTTGAATTTGTACAGAGGGACTTATACAAGTGACTGAGGCCCAAGAAAGGTTTTCTGTACAAATGGGTTGGGTCTTACACTCTATTAGAGGCTCAAGTGATTTTTAAGAAAAGAAATGGGTCTTACTACTCGAGGGTATGCCCAATGGTTAATTTTAAACTGGCGACGATCGCGTCGAGGTTTTGTAAACACCGTGGGACTTATACAAGTGACTAAGGCCCAAAATTTTGGTATTTACAAAGGGATTGAGTCTTACACTCTATTAGAGGCCCAAAGAGTTTAAAGAAAATAAATTGGGCTTACAACACGAGGTGAGGCCCATAGTCTTTATTTTCAAGATGAATATTCACTTTTAAAATGCTTAAAAACAATTAAAAATGAATTTATTCACAAAAATACCAACTATATTAAATAAATAATATAAATTTGATTTTTTTGTAGAATAAAATATTTTACTATTTTTGTGATTTTTCAGAAAAAGAACCAATAAAAAATAATCAAAATTGAAGGAGTTATTAATTTTCCAAATCATTATAAAATAAAATGAGAAAATATAAAAAAGAGGGGTTGGGTCTTACACTCTATTAGAGGCCCAAAGTGTATTTTTGTACAAAAGATGGGGCTTACAACTCAGGGAGAGACCCAAAATATTTTCAGTTTGAAAATGACGATCGCGCCGAGATTTTTAACGTATCGGGACTTATACAATAACTGAGGCCCAAAATTGTTTCGTTAAAAAAAGGGTTGGGTCTTACACTCTAATAGAGGCCCAAAGTGTTTAAAAATGAAAAGAAATGGGACTTACAGCTCAAAGAGAAGCCCAGTTGATTTTCGTTTGAAAATGGCGATTGCGCCGATGTTTTCTTTTAACGCAGAGGGACTTATACAATAAGTGAGACCCAAAATTGTTTCGGTTAAAAGGGGATTGGGTCTTACACTCTAATAGAGGCCCAAAGAGTTTAAAAAAGATTTGTTAGGGTGAAAATAAAAGAAAACTCCAATTTCATTTTTTAGGCATTTTTTCAAGAAAAATTAAGTAAAAAATGATAAAAATATCAAATAAAATCATTAAATAATGATTAAAGTTTATGAAAAAAAATATTTTATCAACATAATTATTTAAAATCATTTTGGTTTTAAAAATCAAGAAAAAAAAAGAAATCATTTTAAAAGCATTTAAAACAATATAAAACACTATTTTTAAATTAAAAAAAATATTTTTTTTGTGATTTTTTGTGGATTAAAATATTATGGGGTATGAATTGGAAAATGATGATTTTTTGCTATGTGAAAAAAATTGGTTGAGTTTTGAAAATAAAAAGTAAGAAAAAGAGGAAAGATATCAAAATATCATCTCTGACATTTCTTTTGGGGTAAAAACGAGTACCGAAACTTTAATTTTCAACACGTTTTTATCAAATTTCAAACACTCATAACTCTCTCAATTTTTATCGGAATCAAGATCCGGAAGATCCTATCCTGACCAATTTTTCGTAAGGAATCCAATGGTATTACTCACGCACACGGAAAATTGACACACAAAACGCAGAAATTAAAAAACAAAAACTGCTATCGATTAAAAACATCGTTCCGCGTCGAATTTCCAACACGCGTAACTCTCTCGATTTTTAACCGAATCAAGATCCGCAAGAGCCTATCATGACCAATTTTTCGCAAGGAATCCAATGGTATCGTCCATGCACGCCGAAACTCAACGTACAAAACGCAGCGATAAAAAAACCAGAGCTGCTATCGTTTAAAACATCGTTCCGCGTCGAATTTCCAACATGCATAACTCTCTCGATTTTTAACCGAATCAAGATCCGCAAGAGCCTATCTTGACCGATTTTTTGCAAGGAATCCAATGGTATTACTCACGCGCACAGAAAATTAACACACAAAATGCAGAAATAAAAAAACCAAAACTGCACGTGTTTTCGACGTCGTTTCGCGTAAAATTTCCAACGCGCGTAACTCTCTCAATTTTCATCGGAATTGAAATCCGTAAAAACCTATCTTGACCGATTTTTCACAAGGAATCCAATGGTATTATTCAAGCGCTCAGAAACTCACTGTACAGAACACACAAAGCGAAAAAACCAGAACCGCTATCGTTAATTCGACGGCGTTTCGCGTAAAATTTCCAACGCGCGTAACTCTCTCAATTTTCATCGGAATTGAAATCCGTAAAAACCTATCTTGACCGATTTTTCGCAAGGAATCCAATGATATTATTCACGCACTCGGAAACTCACTGTACAAAGCGAAAAAAACAGAACCGCTATTGTTAATTCGACGTCGTTTCGCGTAAAATTTCCAACGCGCGTAACTCTCTCAATTTTCATCGGAATTGAAATCCGTAAAAACCTATCTTGACCGATTTTTCGCAAGGAATCCAATGGTGTTACTCATGCAAACTAAAAATTAATGTATAGAACACACCAATGAAAAAAAAACAGAACTGTACATGGTTTTGAAATAACCAAAATTCCACATAAAAACATGTCAAAATGCAAACAGTGGGAGGATCACAACATACACATTAAGGACAACATTTTTACCTCAAGAATTGTTCAATATGATGCATGTATGTGGACAACAAAGGAAAGCATGATTCAAAGAATTCAAGTTGTGAATTTTACCTCTTTTTTGGAGATTTTGGGCAACCTTCCAAGTGCTTTGTTCCAGAAATAATTTGATGCTTTGGACAACCTCAAATGACCTCTTAGAAGCTTTTAGGATGGTTGGAATCGGCTGGAAACCTCTGGAGCAAGTTTGTGCACTTTCTCGCGAAATGGTCAAAAACGGCCAAAATGCCAACTCTCTCAAATGGTGTTCCAGATGTGTGGCACCATTTGGGACAGTTCAAGGATGATATTTAGAGTGTGTTTGAAGTTTTATCTGGCTTGGAAAGTGACTGAATCAAGACATGGCTTGAAAAATGCAAAAAAGTGTCATTTTGAGGTTTTGAGAGGTGACTTTGTGATGTTGTGATTACAGGTCACTTTTGATGGTTTGCACAGCTTACATATGATATATATGAGGTGTGTGTGTGTGATTAGTTTGAGTGGAATTGCTCTATAGCTCAAAAACTCAGAATTTCCTTACTAAAGAAGGCATTTTGGAGTGAAAGAGAAAATTTGAGGAAAGCATATGTTTGATGGCTTTGGTGTACTCAAACTGAACACAAATGAGCTCTATTTATAGTGGAGCAAGTTTGTTTTGGGATCCACAGTGAATGGTGGCTGCAGCAGGTGTTTGGCCAATGAAAATCCAAGTCTCCTCTAGCCATTGACTAGAGGTTAGGGCTCAGAGCTTTGGTTCCCTAGTTGTTGGATAAGTCTTGACTGATTTCAGATGAGAATGGCTCAGTCCATGCCACCTCTAAGCATCCATTAAATGCTCCAAACCAAAATTGGAGTTTTGTCCCTCTTTTAGGGATTTCTAGGCTTTGGCATGCTTTTCTTTGTTCCTTGGACTTGGGAGGTTCATGGATCAGATCATCCCACTTGGATTTGATCCTTAGATGTGTCCAAAATGATGACAAGGCTTGAAAATTCGTGTGGCACATAAAATGTGCAAATCTGCCCCTGAAAAATTCAGCTTCAGCAAGCCCTTTTGTAAGATCCATAACTCCCTGCTCGAGTATGCTACATGGACGTTCTAGGACTTTTCGGAAAGCTTAGATGACGTACTTCAACTTTGATGTATGGCCCTAGACCTGGTTCAACTTGGATCATGGAGAAAAACAGCCTTGAAGTTGGGACATTGTGCTGAAATTACAAGGCAGATTTTTGGCTAAGTGCTGAAAAATGTCAATTTTAGGTTTTTAGCCATTTTGATCCAAGCATAACTCAAAATCCTTAATGAATTGGACTTAGGTCTAGTTGAAGTTTTTGTAGAGGGTAATGAGGGCTACAAATCAAGGTTTGGATGGGGGAAAATGGCTTTGTGGTTTAGGAGTTATGATCCTCCAAAGTTGGTACCCTTGCCACTTTTTTTCATAACTTAGAAAAATTTCTAAGTTTTTATGGTTACTCCTTTTACAAGTTATCCCACTTTCTTTGATTTTTCTTGATGAATGATGATTCCAATCACACATTAACATCATTTTAGGGTTAAAAAACCATTTTTATGGAAAATCTCAAAAAGTCAAAGTTTGACTTTTGTGCACAGTTGACTTTTTATCAGATGAATTCCAAATTGTGCGATCCTTTAGGAAATCATGTCCTTGACCTAAATCAAAATTGATGGACATGTTCCATGGGTGTTATAGGGTATATTTAATCGTGTCCCATGGCTTGGGAGCATGTCCTGATCAAAAGTCAAAGCTACAGTTGACTTTTCTCGCGAAACCCTAACTGTGGTTCAGATGAAATTGAAACTTGTTGCTCAAGCTTCTTGGGTCAATCCATTGTTGCAAATGGACCAACATGGTATGTTGGAGACCCTCAAATCATGTCTTGAGGTCTTGGCTCATGATTTGTCCCAAAAGTCAACTTAGGGGTGAATTAGGTCAAGAAACCCTAATTCCTGATTTTTGATGTATGCATCCCCTGAGGCTAAATTGACTTGATGATGGGGTTTATGATGTTCCATGGAGCATTTTAGGTTATGCTTTGAAGCATTGGCTCATGCCCAGAGGAAAATTTACATCTGGAGGCCCTAGTCGACTGTCACACCCTAATTTTTTACCCTAAAATTTGGTACTTTTCCATGTCGTATATTTCGTACTGATCATTTTAGTGTACTTGATTTATTTTTTCCGATCACTCGGGCGTCTGATTTTTTGTTTATTTAGAGTCCGTTGATTTTATTTTTTAATTAATATTATTTAGAATAAATAATTAGAATAATTAGTACTTTATTTTAATTTCGTTTTAAATATTTATTTTTTATTTTTAGATTTAACTAATATTGTTTTTCATAAATAAATAGGATTTTAGTTTCTGTTTTAAATTTATTTTAATTGAATTATTTAAATTTCATTTAGTTTAAATTTTTATTTAATTTTAATGTTATTTTGGGCCTCAAATTATCCATTAGGGACATTATTGGTAATCAAAGAATTAACCATAGTTTTAGTCCCTATATATTGTTGTGTTACTGAATGAAAAAGGGGACCCAAAAAAAAAAGGAAAAAAGACCCAATAAAAAAAACTTAGAAGCATCGCCGGCACTGTTTATTTTTCTGAGTACTGAATAAACCAATTGCATCGCCGGTACGGTATGATAATTGTTACACGTTGAGACGTCATATGCTACAATATAAAGTAATTTTTTTGTTTTACGTGATACGATACATACGATGCTATATATATATATGTTTCGGTTTCCATTACATAACAGTAACAACGTCATATATTTGCATAGTTTGTGAAATTTTTTTTATAGTAACGGCGCCATGTATGTATATATATTTTGTGAAACTTTTTTTATTATAATACATATCATATGATGCGCTATATCATATGTGTTTTTTTATATATATATATATATATCATTCTTATATATCATTTTATATATCATTCTTATATATAAAAAAATAAATATTTTGTTAATATAATTTTTTTGTTTTGATTTGATTATGTTGATTCGATTCGGTTGCGATGATCGCAATTTTCGCGTTAGCAACATCGTTGGGTTTTGTCAAATTTAAAAAATTCTTTTTCTTTCGGTTGCTTTTTTTGTTATATTTTGATCTACACGATTTGGATCCGGTTGCGATGACCGCTTATGCGGTAGCAATTTGCCTTTTTTTCGTTTTAATTCTTTTTTTTATTAGATTGTTCGGATCGAATTACGTCGATACGTTGTCTGCATATATGTGCATGATGTGTGACCTTTATATTTAGTTCGATCCGACTGCGATGATCGCATTTTACGTAGCAACATTATTTTTTTAAAACTTTTTATTTTAAAATTTATTTTTTCATGCGTTCTCTATCTCTAAAAATTTTTAGATCCTTACGATTTAGATCTGGTTGCGATGACCGCGTTTTCGCGATAGCAATATTGTTGAGGTTTTTTACCAAAGTTAAATTTCTCTTTTTTTAGTTGCTTTTTTTTTTGTTATATTTAGATCCGTACAATTCGGATCCGGTTGCGATGACCGCATTTTCGCGATAGCAATGTTGTTGAGGCCGTATTTTTTTCTTCCTCTTGGTTGGTTAATGAAAGGCTAAATAAAAGATTATCGATTTTATCGAGTTAAATCTTGATTTAGACGAAACCACCTTTATTTTCACTTTTCTTTATTTTTGGCCTATGATATTACAAAAATCATGACTGAGTGGATTTATTCAAAATGACTAAAAGTCTTGATAAGTATGAGGCCACTCTTTTTATTTATCTTTATTGGTCGATGAAAGTCAAAAATCCAAGATTATCGATTTATCGATTAAATCTTGATTAAGACGAGACCAATTCATTTTCATTTTGATCCCATTTTTTGTAAATGCACCCCACTTATTTGTTATTTCTCTTAAGCCCATTCCTTTTCTTTATTAATTTTTTATGTTTAATTTAACTTCTTTTAATTTTATATTTTATTAAAAAAAACTCAAAAAAAATAATTATTAAGTAACCTTTGATTAATTTTATTAAATTCTTTTATTTAATACTAATTAATCCATTAAAGGATTAATTTTATTAAATATTTGACTTTAATTCAATTAATTATTTTAAATTAATTTTTTTCTTAATCCTAAAAATTTCAAAAATACTGCTTATTTAGTTCCCAGGTCTAAATTTTCTTTTGTTAGATATTACCTATTTTAATTTTAATTTTTAAATAACTTCTTCTCCTTATTTCAAGCGATAAATAACATAAATAATAACAAAAGGTTCCTGTAGAGTACTACAGACGTTTAGGATGCTAATACCTTCCCTAGACGTAACCAACCCCCGAACCTTAGATCTCTTAGGTTTTTTTTCGTTCTTTAAACCTTTCCTTTGGATAAAATAAAGACCGGTGGTGAATTTCAAAAATTGTGATTCAAGTTAATCCAATAGCTTGGTATCCGATTCTCACCGCGACAGAAATGGCGACTCTGCTGGGGACTTTTCGAGGGTTTCTCCTAACTTGTTTATATCTATGTTATTTATTTGCTTATTTTCCTATATATCTTTATATCTGTATATATACCTGTTTTGCTTGGTTTTTCTGTGTGCAGGGTACTATTTGTGTGGTGAGACAAATTCCTACACCCGGACTAGAGCGAAATTAAGATAGGAAAACGGTGAGACTTCAATGATACTTTGAGGGAGTCGATTCCTGAAAAAGTAAATTGAGACTTCACCACTCAGTCTAGGCCCTCTCGAATAAAATATTTGTCTAACGAGTTCATTCATGAAGACGATATGGTTTCGATCTAAAGGCCCTCGGGACTGGGGACCGTAGTTACCTTTAACCCAACTTGGCCTATTAGGATGTAGTGCGGGGACTATGCGGGAGTCTATTTCTGCAATAGTCGCTACGCGATACTACACTCAGACGAGATTCTCTTGAGAATATTATTGACTACCAAGTGATTTGGAAAATCGATAATATCCGAAAGATGGATTGTAGACTCTGGGAACTTTGTAGAACCCGTTCGGCAGGTACAAATAAACCTCTAGTACATACCTTGGGAAGGGTAGACCATGGCTCCATGCTCGTGATCTTTAAGCCTAGGCCTTTGTTTGCCTGTATATGTGTATACCTATGCTTATGCATCCATTCATGCATTCATGCATAACCATTCGGTTTCAAGAAACTCAATTGTTCTTTCATTTGCAAAATCAATAAAAAATCTTGGATTATAAAATGAAACTTTTTTCAGCCTTTCCGAAATGTTTGCAACCTACTCTTGAGTTCCTTGAAACCATTACATTGCATTGCATATCATTTGCATGATTCATTGCATACATCCGTTTGTCCAGTAACTCATTCCCAGATGTCTCTATCTTCCAGTGTAACATGTGAGTCGTCAAGCTGATTCCTTGACATCGATACCAGACTAGAGCTAACTACAGACGCATAATGGCAGAGCAAGAAGCACACAATGCTGAGATGCGAATGGAGATCGACGACCTTAAGTCAAGCATGGCAAAGCTCACTGAAATGCTCCAAGTTTTGATTGCTAGAGGAGAACCACCTCAAAGGACTGTCATTCAGGAAGTTTCAAATGCAGATCCTCACCCTGTTCAGGTGCAACCTTCAACTTGGCCAGAGTTTGGTTTACCTTCCAACTACTCACCACCTCTTGCATCTACTGGTATGATTGGTCAGACTGCTGAACCATTTTTTCAAGCTCCTATTTTTACCGAGCCTCAACCTATAGTTCAGACTACTCGGGCTCCTTTTGAGAACCCTCTCTATGAGTACAATGCTGCCAGTGCTCAGGGTGAAGACCGTGAAGACTTTGTTGAACCTGAGGTTATCCGTGAACAGTTTCAGATTATAGACAAGAGACTTAAAGCTGTAGAGGGTACTGATTTCTTCAACATTGATGCAGAAAACATGCACTTGGTTTCTGACCTTGTTATGCCTGCTAAATTCAAGACTCTTACTTTCGAGAAGTACAAAGGTGATTCTTGCCCAAGAGCTCATTTGGTCATGTATACCCGAAAGATGGCTGCTCATGCCAAGAATCAGAAGTTGCTTATCCACTGTTTTCAAGATAGTCTGAGTGGAGCTTCTCTCAAATGGTATATGAATCTTGAACAGAACAGCATTCACTGTTTCCAGGATCTTATTAATGCCCTCATGAAGCAATATAAATATAACCTTGACATGGCTCCTGATCGCCGTCAGCTTCAAAACATGTCTCAGAATGATAAAGAGTCCTTCAAGGAATATGCTCAGCGTTGGAGAGAACTCGCTTCTCAAGTTGAACCTCCTTTGGCAGAGAAAGAATTAACTGGATTGTTTATGGACACACTATCTCCATTCTACTGGGAGAAGATGATTGGTAGTGTTTCCTCTAATTTCACTGATTTGGTTACTATTGGTCAAAGACTCGAGGAAGGTCTTAAGAAAGGTAAAGTGTCAAAGACTGCTGAAGCTTCTAATGGTGCGAAGAAATCCTATGGGAACTTCCAAAAGAAGAAAGAAGATCAGACTAATGCTGTCATATTTGAAACAAGAGGGCCTCGACCCCAACCTCATTATTCTGATCACCCTGCTGTTGCTGCTGTTACTCCCGTGATTACTGCTCCACGATCGGTTCAAGCTACTCAACGTCCGGCTGTTAGACAGAATCAGTACCGTGATAGGAGTTATATTTTGATCCTATTCCAATGACGTACACCGAATTATATCCTGGTCTGGTTCAGAAAGGTTTGATTACTACTAAGGCTTTGCCTCCTCCTCCAGATCCACTTCCACCTGGGTTCAGATCTAATCTCCACTGTGCATTCCATGAAGGTGCCGCCGGCCATGACTTGGAACATTGCTATGCACTAAAGGCTAGAGTGCGTGACTTGATTAAGGTCGGAATCATCAACTTTCGTGACACCAATCCTAATGTCCAGACGAATCCTCTGCCAGAGCACGCTAAGTGAAGCTTCAGTTGACTTCAACAGACCTCAGTGTTTCAGATAGGACAACTCACTCTTGTTTCTGAATAGTCACTAGACCATGTTTCTTATCGTTTGCATTTTCCTTATTTGTATTGGTTGTTTGCTTTCAATTTTTATTTGTACTTTCATAATTAATAAAATGAGCATTGCAACTTTTAATTCAATTCATTTGTGTTTGCTATTTTACGCTTTATATTTCAAAAAACAAAAACAAAAACAAAAAATTATCTCTTTTCCACTTTCCTTCTGATTATGCTAAGATTGGAGGGAGGATGATGAAAACATTATACTTATAATTGCTGTTGGTATGCTTTCAAATCAAAACTTTGCTGAAGATGTAAGGCATTGTTTCAATTCCCAAACACTGGAGAAATAAGGAAGATAATCCCTCGTCAACCCCTTTGAGACTTGAAGTAGGAGTTTCTTTTCTTTACAAATAAAAACCCGCAATCTTAACCTGGGGCAGGGTAGTTCTCAGTTAACTAGATTGTGCATTCAAATACAAGAGTTTCATGCAAGACATCTTTCAACAAAAAGGTTGCATTCTCAATTTTTCCTTCGCACGCAACAAGCAAGTGTCGAAGATGTCTTTCAAGTAAAAAGTCGATGATGGTTCGCCGTAATCATTAAGCCAAGTAATCAATTTCTTTCAAAAAAAGATAAAAAAATCAAAAAAGGAAAAAGCCCGCTAAGTCGAAACCTGTGAAGGAGACTTAGGCAGACAAAAAAACAGGGGCATCCCGCTGACTGTAAGATTCACGAGAAACAGTTCAGGCAAAAGTTAGGGATAATAAAAAGGAGAAATCTTTAAATCCTTACCATGAAATCCTCAATGAAAAAAACAACCAAGAGTTATAAGGAAGTAGTGACTGTCATCTCAAAAGTCCCTTAACTTCTGAACCATCATCACTATCATCAATGCAATCCCTAACCTATGGGAACCTGAGTGCAAAGTCTGAGTTAACTGAGTGTAGGACTGGAGATCATCACGAAGATTGGGTGGGTACAAATAAACTTTGAGCCTTTATCCTTTGTTTCTTAAACCGTGAACCAGGCCACGTTATAACCCTCAAAAGACCTAATTGAAGCAAGGTTATTTTGAGAGCATACTACAACGAGGTTGCGTGAAATGACTCCTAAAGATCTTTGCAGATTATTTTTTTTGGCATCACGCCTTTTTGCATTATCTTTCACTTTTAAACGTCTTGAACCACCGTGTTCTGACCAGTATCCCATATACTTTGCACCTGTTTCAAAATGATTTTGATTTCAAAAGTTGCATGAACTTTGCACTTACTATGTTTGTATGAACACTTTTGTTTGCAATCTGGCTTCCGCTTAAGGAATTTTCAAACATTCAAAAAACTTGGTCAGTGATCTAATCAGGGGCAAGTTCCTTCCATATCCTGTTGAGAATCAGTTCAAGATTTGTGGTTTAGTGCAAGTCCTTCTCAGAGTTGGTTTTATACATAAGATCTTTCAAGACTCAGACTGGGGCAAGCTTTCTAAGAGCACAGTGAAACAGTCATTTCCAGAATCATTCAAGCTGAAACAATGGTCAGCTCATGTACAGTAGTCGGCTAATCTGGGGCAGTTTACTTGAAGAATTCCCAAGCAGCTTTCCATCCTTTCTACAAGGATCAACAAATTGATACAGTTTACCAGTGTGGCGGAGATTGTGTTCAGTAACATCTTTAGTCCCTAAGCGGAATGGCAATGACATCTGTGTTGAGGAATCAGTCTTCTAGTCCGGTCTTCTCCCTAAAAGAGTCGAGTCGTGTCGTCGACATCTACATTACATTTGCATTTGCATTTGATCATATCATAGCATAATTCATATACATATGCATAGCAAGAGTGTCATCCTCATTTGCACTCATTTGCATTCTCCATAGGTCGTGTCGTTATCAACGTCTCACCTTGTCGTCTAAGTCCAACTTACTTGGCACCTACCAAACAGATTTTTGCGTCTATCCAATGCTTTCTTGGGTACCTCCTTGTCCATATTCGTCCAATGCTTTCTCGGGTACCTCCTTGTTCATATTCGTCTAATGCTTTCTTGGGTATATCTTTGTTCACATTCATCTAAAACCATTATTAGATATTGTGATTGTACCTTTCATTCAAGGCCATTACTGGATGTCTGGTTTCCTTTCCATCTGATGTTTTTCCGGATGGGTCCCTCTATCCGACGTTCTTCCGGATATGTACCTTTGTTCTGATGTCTCTCCCAGAACATTCTTTGTGTCTATCTGACGTTCTTCCAGATATGACGTTGTGTCTGACGTTTTTCCAGATGTGTCCTTTATTCTGATGTTCTCCCAGAACTTATCTGATGTTCTTCCAGATATTGCCTTTGATTCTGATACTTTTCCAGAATCACTCCGATGTTCTTCCGGATATGTACTTTTATTCTGATGTTCTTCCAGAACCTGTCTGACGTTTTTCCAGACATTCATATCGATTCTGATGCTTTTCCGGAATCTATCCGATGTTTTTCCGGATATGTCTCTATTTCTGATGTTCTTCCAGATTGAGTCTTTGTTATCTGATGTGCTTCCAGATATATCACCTTGTTTATTTGATGTTCTTCCGGATATGTGACTTTATTCTGATGCTTTTCCGGAATGACCTTGCTTTTACCGACTGATGTTTTCCCAGATGTGTCTGCTCCTGATGTTTTTCCAGAGCCCTTTTATGTCTATCTGATGCTCTTCCGGATATGACCTTGTTTATCTGATGTTTTCCCAGATAGGATGTTCCGTATCTGACGTTCTCCCAGATATGTCTTCCAAATCTTTATCCGTACATTTAATGCTTTTCTAAATGTTTCGGGTATATCTTCAGGATCTCTGTCTTTCATTTCATATCATATCATATCATAAGGCATCTTAGGGCAAAAAAAAAATTGTGCATGTTTGTATTTAAGTCTCTCATATCGCGTCGAGATGAATATTTCAATCTTTATATCTCCGGATAGAAGAAACTTAAATAGGGGCATCTGTCACACCCTAATTTTTTACCCTAAAATTTGGTACTTTTCCATGTCGTATATTTCGTACTGATCATTTTAGTGTACTTGATTTATTTTTTCCGATCACTCGGGCGTCTGATTTTTTGTTTATTTAGAGTCCGTTGATTTTACTTTTTAATTAATATTATTTAGAATAAATAATTAGAATAATTAGTACTTTATTTTAATTTCGTTTTAAATATTTATTTTTTATTTTTAGATTTAACTAATATTGTTTTTCATAAATAAATAGGATTTTAGTTTCTGTTTTAAATTTATTTTAATTGAATTATTTAAATTTCATTTAGTTTAAATTTTTATTTAATTTTAATGTTATTTTGGGCCTCAAATTATCCATTAGGGACATTATTGGTAATCAAAGAATTAACCATAGTTTTAGTCCCTATATATTGTTGTGTTGCTGAATGAAAAAGGGGACCCAAAAAAAAAAGGAAAAAAGACCCAATAAAAAAAACTTAGAAGCATCGCCGACACTGTTTATTTTTCTGAGTACTGAATAAACCAATTGCATCGCCGGTACGGTATGATAATTGTTACACGTTGAGACGTCATATGCTACAATATAAAGTAATTTTTTTGTTTTACGTGATACGATACATACGATGCTATATATATATATGTTTCGGTTTCCATTACATAACAGTAACAACATCATATATTTGCATAGTTTGTGAATTTTTTTTTATAGTAACGGCGCCATGTATGTATATATATTTTGTGAAACTTTTTTTATTATAATACATATCATATGATGCGCTATATCATATGTGTTATATATATATATATATATATATATATATATATATATATATATATATATATATATATATATATATATATATATATATATATATATATATCATTCTTATATATCATTTTATATATCATTCTTATATATAAAAAAATAAATATTTTGTTAATATAATTTTTTTGTTTTGATTTGATTATGTTGATTCGATTCGGTTGCGATGATCGCAATTTTTGCGTTAGCAACATCGTTGGGTTTTGTCAAATTTAAAAAATTCTTTTTCTCTCGGTTGCTTTTTTTGTTATATTTTTATCTACACGATTTGGATCCGGTTGCGATGACCGCTTATGCGGTAGCAATTTGCCTTTTTTTCGTTTTAATTATTTTTTTTATTAGATTGTTCGGATCGAATTACGTCGATACGCTGTCTGCATATATGTGCATGATGCGTGACCTTTATATTTAATTCGATCCGACTGCGATGATCGCATTTTGCGTAGCAACATTATTGTTTTAAAACTTTTTATTTTAAAATTTATTTTTTCATGCGTTCTCAATCTCTAAAAAATTTTAGATCCTTACGATTTAGATCTGGTTGCGATGACCGCGTTTTCGCGATAGCCATATTGTTGAGGTTTTTTACCAAAGTTAATTTTCTCTTTTTTTAGTTGCTTTTTTTTTGTTATATTTAGATCCGTACAATTCGGATCCGGTTGCGATGACCGCATTTTCGCGATAGCAATGTTGTTGAGGCCGTATTTTTTTTCCTCTTGGTTGGTTAATGAAAGGCTAAATAAAAGATTATCGATTTTATCGAGTTAAATCTTGATTTAGACGAAACCACCTTTATTTTCACTTTTCTTTATTTTTGGCCTATGATATTACAAAAATCATGACTGAGTGGATTTATTCAAAATGACTAAAAGTCTTGATAAGTATGAGACCACTCTTTTTAGTTATCTTTATTGGTCGATGAAAGTCAAAAATCCAAGATTATCGATTTATCGATTAAATCTTGATTAAGACGAGACCAATTCATTTTCATTTTGATCCCATTTTTTGTAAATGCACCCCACTTATTTGTTATTTCTCTTAAGCCCATTCCTTTTCTTTATTAATTTTTTATGTTTAATTTAACTTCTTTTAATTTTATATTTTATTAAAAAAAACTCAAAAAAAATAATTATTAAGTAACCTTTGATTAATTTTATTAAATTCTTTTATTTAATACTAATTAATCCATTAAAGGATTAATTTTATTAAATATTTGACTTTAATTCAATTAATTATTTTAAATTAATTTTTTTCTTAATCCTAAAAATTTCAAAAATACTGCTTATTTAGTTCCCAGTTCTAAATTTTCTTTTTTTAGATATTACCTATTTTAATTTTAATTTTTAAATAACTTCTTCTCCTTATTTCAAGCGATAAATAACATAAATAATAACAAAAGGTTCCTGTAGAGTACTACAGACGTTTAGGATGCTAATACCTTCCCTAGACGTAACCAACCCCCGAACCTTAGATCTCTTAGGTTTTTTTCGTTCTTTAAACCTTTCCTTTGGATAAAATAAAGACCGGTGGTGAATTTCAAAAATTGTGATTCAAGTTAATTCAATAGCTTGGTATCCGATTCTCACCGCGACATCGACCAAACCCTAATTTGGTGACACTGTCGATCCTGAGGCTTGATCCACCTAGAAGGGAGCAGCCTTGTGCTTAATCCTTGAAGTGGGAGTCCTCTTGATCCATTGTGGATATTTGAGAGGCTAGAGAAGTTGAAGATCATGTCATTCCTTGATTGATCCTTTGTCTAAGAGCTCTGCGAGGGCTTGAAACCCTAAATCCTGTTTGTAGTGAATGCTCACCCACATTTGGGGAGACTAATGAGGTACAAAGGTACATCCATATTGTGCTGATGATTTGCACAATGATGGGAAATCTTAGTGGTCAAAATTTGGGGTATGACAGATGCCCCTATTTAATCTTCTTGGACCCGAAGGTATGAATGATGAAGGTATTCGGGCATTCGGGGTGCAAGAGGATTAAATATCGGAATACCCGAAATTTTGATGGTGGTCATGAATGGTAGCTTACGCATTCATCTTCTTTAGCTAAGCGAAGATGCTTAGAAAAGGTAAACTTCCCCTCGATCCTGGTCTTCAGCCAAGGAGCTGGTCTCAGTTTTCTTTTGAAATAAACTTCCCCTCGATCCTGGTTTCCTACCAAGGAACTGGTCTTAGTTTCTTTTGTCAACTTCCCCTCGATCCTGGTTTCCTACCAAGGAACTGGTCTCAGTTTCTAAAGTAAACTTCCCCTCGATCCTGGTTTCCTACCAAGGATCTGGTCTCGGTTTCTGATATAAACTTCCCCTCGATCCTGGTTTCCTACCAAGGAACTGGTCTCAGTTTCTTTTGTCAATAAACTTTCTTTGACAAGGAACGTTGTTAGTAGCGGATTTTCCTCAAACTTCTCGCCGAATTTTCCTGGGGAGATGCCATTTGAGTGGAAAAAGTTTTGACGTCAGACTTGCTGGGGAACCCATTCGTCTGAATTGTAGAGGTACACAAACTTCTCTGTTGGAGACGCCATTTGTCGATTCTACTGGGGAAAGCGAGTCTCTTGAGAGACTGTTTTCGTTTGGGGGCTTACATCATACTTTTCTCGGGATCTTTCCGGAGAAATGCCATATGATGGGATCCAATTTTGAGGTGCCGATGACCTTTTCATCAGTGGTTTTTTCGGAGAAAAACTGTCGTACCGCCGAATCTCTGATTAAGAGGCTTTCTCTGGGGATTTTCCTAATCCGGGAAAGCAAGGATATCGTCTTCGATGGCGAAGAGCGACATTTGTTGAAAGTTTTCTTGTTTCTCAGAGGTTCAAGTTATCAAAGTGGTCGAGGACCCAAATTCAATCCAGAAATAAAACTGGAGGAGAGAGAATGTTCAGACGCAGCGTTTCCTGACGAGGCAAGAACTGACGACTCGATTGAGAGAACTTTTATCACTAGGGGACAAGACCGACTAGAGTGATAGTGATGCAATATGAATGTGAATACAAATCAATAATGCATGATGTATGTATGTATATGCGGACAAAACTGACGCGACATACAAACTAAAAGATGAACACGACTGGATACTCGGCCACAGTGGGGCATGTAGAAATATCGCTGGTTCAAGATAGCAATTTTGCCTTGCTTAGGAGAAATGGTCCCTGTTGGGGGTGACGCTGGTCGGGCTTAGGAGATGAGAACTCGACCGAGGATGTCAGATGAAACATGGTCTCTGACATTGTTGATCCTTCATTCAGGCGTACTGGTCTAGAATGAGTACTTTGATTCTGCACTTTGAAGTTCAAACACCTTTGGAGACGCGATTGATGTTCTTTCGATGTTTAACAGTCAAAAGAAATTGCCATCTCTATTTTAAAAAAGCAGAAAATTTTTATCAAGTAAATTCATTTTTGTTTTATTTCAAGAATCGTTGATCATGTTAAAATGTCGTTGTGTAAAGCTAAAACAAATAAGAATTACAAACAAAAGCACAAGGGCTCAAATTTTATTGATAAGATGGAAATCAGCCAAACGCGTGATTCCAAAGAGTATTTACAAAGTTTGAAAATGGTAATTTACAGGGAAAAGGGCTACGTTGAAATATAACGACCACTATCCTTCTAGCAACTTTGAATTCGGGACATCCTGAGCTTCTGTCGAAGATGACCTTGACTGGAGTTTTCTGACAGATGATGTAACTGCTGCAGAGGGACTTGCCTCTGTTGAACATAGTTACTTGCCATTATCCCTAATTTTTGCCTGGATTGTACTGTGATGTTTCCAATCCACCGGGATGATTTTTTCATGTCTCTAATTTTTGCCTGGACCGCTCTTTCGGGTTTTCAATCCACCGAGATGTTTTTTTTTTAGTTTAGGCGAAGTATTTCTTGACTACATCAACATTTGTGGGGTAGGCAAATTCCTCTCCGTCCATGGTTGCAAGTTTCAAGGCACCGCCTGAGAAAGCTTTCGTGACCACATAGGGGCCATCATAATTTGGGGTCCATTTGCCCCGAGAATCAGTGAGAAATGATTGTATCTTCTTGAGCACGAGGTCTCCTTTTCTGAAGACACGAGGTCAGACCTTTTTGTCGAACGCCCTTTTCATTCTCTGTTGATACAACTGACCGTGGCATAGTGCCGTGATTCGCTTCTCTTCGATCAGGTTCAGTTCGTCGTGTCGGCTTTAACACCATTCAGCTTCTGAAATCTTCGCTTCCATCAATACCCGGATTGATGGGATCTCTACTTCTATAGGGAGAACTGCCTCCATGCCATACACTAGAGAGAAAGGGGTAGCCCCAATTCCGTTTCCGTAATGATTGACAGCTCCGTCAAAGATAAGTCCCCATTGGGAACCTGGTTCTGGCCCTTCACTGGGTAACGGTTCATCACAATCTTTCATTTTTAGATACATGACATCTTCGTCTGGGAAGTCAAACCCGATTGATTCTTGATCGTCAATCGGTTGATGAGCCAAATGATCGGCTAAAATACTTCCTTTAATGGCTTTCTGAGCATGGTACTCTATGTCATATTCTGATAACAGCATCTGCCAACGGGCAATTCTTCCCGTGAGAGCAGGTTTTTCGAAAACGTACTTGATTGGATCCATTTCGGAGACCAACCAAGTAGTATGACGAATCATGTACTGGCGAAGACGTTTGGCTGCCCAAGCCAAAGCACAACAAGTTTTCTCGAGCATCGTGTACCGAGTCTCGCAGTCGGTGAATTTCTTGCTTAGATAGTAAATGGCAGACTCTTTCCTTTTGGTTTCGTCTTGTTGGCCAAGTACACATCCCATTGAGTCCTCTAGAACTGTGAGGTAAATGATCAGTGGTCTTCCTTCCACTAGAGGTGATAGAATCAGAGGATTCAACAGATATTCCTTGATACTGTCGAAGGCGGTTTGGCAATCTTCTGACCAAACGCAATCCTGGTTCTTTTTGAGTAACTTGAAGATCGGCGCGCATGTCGCGGTCATGAGGAATATGAATCTGGAGATGTAGTTCAAACGTCCCAGGAATCCTTTGACTTATTTTTCAGTTTTCGGAGAAGGTATTTCTTGAATGGCCTTGACCTTGTCAGGATCAACCTCAATTCCTTTCTGGCTGACGATGAACCATAGTAGTTTCCCCGAACAGACACCGAAGGTGCACTTGTTGGGATTCAAGCGGAGTTTGTACTTTCTCAGACGCTCGAATAGTTTTGACAGGTGGGCCACATGCTCTTTTTCTGTTCTAGATTTAGCAATCATATCATCGACATATACCTCGATTTCTTTGTGTATCATGTCATGAAACAGAGTAGTCATGGCCCTTTGATAGGTTGCCCCAGCGTTCTTCAAACCGAACGGCATTACCTTGTAACAAAAGGTGCCCCATGGGGTAATGAACGAAGTTTTCTCCATGTCTTTCGACGCCATTTTGATCTGGTTATAGCCCGAGAATCCATCCATGAAGGAGAAAACTTTGAACTTTACTGTACTGTCAACCAGCATGTCAATGTGTGGTAAAGGAAAGTCGTCCTTTTGACTAGCCTTGTTCAGATCTCGGTAGTCGACACACATTCTGACCTTTCCATCCTTTTTGGGAACGGGTACGATGTTGGCTAACCATTGAGGATATTCAGATGTAGCGAGGAAACCTGCGTTAATCTGTTTCTGTACTTCCTCCTTGATTTTGATAGCCATGTCCGGGTGAGTGCGTCTCAACCTTTGCTTTACGGGCGGACATTCCAATCTTAACGGTAAGTGATGTTCCACGATGCTGGTATTCAACCCTGGCATATCCTGATAGGACCAAGCAAATACATCGGGGAATTCTTTGAGAAGCTTTATCAAACTTTCTTTGACAGTTGGATTGAGCAGTGCCCCAATCCTGATTTCTTTTCTCTCTTGCTCTGAACCCAAGTTTACCGTTTCCAACGGTTCTTTGTGAGGTTCAATGGACCTTTCCTCTTGTCTGAGTAGTCGGGAGATCTCTTCTGGAATTTCGTTGTCATTTTCTTCTTCAGCCTCGAATACCGGGAACTCAAAGTTGGGAGAAGGCATCGGATCGTATGTTTCAACTGGGTTTAAAACAAGCAATCTGCATGACGTGATGATTCATGTTTAGAAGAGATAGAGGAAAATGCAAGTGTGTGCAGTGTATTTGTTTTACTGCTTGTTTTTATTATTTGTTTTTTAGGATTACCATTTTCTGAAAAAGCAAAAAGAGAAAACAGCAATTAATGCGGAAATTACAGAACGACGTTATTTTATTAATGAACAAGTCGATTCTTGAAACTACAGCCCTATAAAACAAAACTCTGTCGCTTCGGCCAAAGCGAAGAGGGAAAATTTACAGAAAGCGAGCCCTATCAAAACATCCGTTTCACCTGGGCAGGGTGAAAGGTTAAAGATGGAAATTACTTTGACTGATGAACGACCTTCGGAACCTCGACGGCAACCCATTGACGGCGAACTCCTCGGTGAATCACAAAGTCTGGCACCTTCCTTGATTTGTCTTCAGAAATGACGCTGATTTCTGGTGGAGTAGGATCGTTGGAATCTGTCTCCCAGGCAGAGTTGTCGTAGGAGGATTCCTCTGTTGTATTTTGCAGAGTAGTTGTGCTCTCAGCTGTATCTCCCCATCCAGTTGGCTGGATATCTTCGAGCCTGATACGGGAGCTTTCGGGAGCGGTGTATTTGACCATAAAGTCGTATTTTCCACTAGGTTCTCCCAGAGTGTCCCAAACTTCTTTGGAACTAGAGGAGTCATCTTTCTCGATGACGTTGACCTCAGGAAAAGCATAGTTGATGAATTCAAGTCCTGCGAACGTTGCGAATTCATCTTCATGTTGAGTAGTTTCTGAATGACCTGAGTGTTGATCCCATGACATGGTGGGGACACAGGTATTCTGTTCAATGATGCTCAGCTGAGTTTCATTACTCGGCTGACTTTCTTGCCCCAAGTTTCCTGGATAAGGTTGCCACATTGGCAGACCATCCATTGGGCCATATTAGTTGTGGTCAAAGTTGTCTTTCATCAGAGTGTCATCCTCTAATGAATTTGGCGGAGCACGACATCCTTCCGGATCACAATCCCCGTATATCATTTCGACATCTGACCTTGGTATAAACCTCGGACTCTGTGCGGGATAGCAAAATGGCGTAGGCACCTCTTCTTGAGACATATAACCATCCTTGTTAAGATAGGACTTCCACTCTTCATCTGTGTCAGAGGGATCTTCCTCATTGATAGCATGAACTGTCTGAGACACTGGGTGAAGGAAACCTCCACTGTGGAAGAAGTTTTGAAGTGGATGAAGACTTTCGTCGTTGGCAGCTGTTTGGGTACAGGTTGCAGAAAAACCAAGACCCTTCTTTGTCTTATTGTCAGTGGGAATGACAATCTGTCCCCATCCTGTTGTATCGGTACTCTCGACCGCTTTGATAGCATCTTTGTATGAGGAAATCGAGGTTCCTCCTTTGAACTAATTGTCCTTGCTCATCGATAGTGCTTGGAACTGCGTTCCAATAACCTCCTCGGGTTCTATACCAGTAGATGATGACAAGTTACTCACGAGCAAGGCTTGCTCCCCATAGACTGTGACAAGTTGATCGTTCTTGACGAACTTTAGCTTTTGGTGGAGGGTTGAAGTAACCGCTCCAGCCTGATGTATCCAAGGTCTTCCTAATAAACAACTGTACGTTGCCCGGATGTCCATGACCTGGAAAGTGACTTGGAAAGTGTGAGGACCAATAGTTATAGGAAGATCAACTTCGCCGATAACTATTTTTCTGGATCCGTCGAATGCTTTGACGACGACCTCGCTGATTCTCATCGGAGAGCCTTTGAATGATAACTGCATCAAAGTAGACTTCGGCATAACATTCAGGGCTGACCCTGTGTCTACCAGTACGCTGGCTAAAGCATCGTCCTGGCATTTAACTGTAATGTTGAGCGCCATGTTATGACGGCGACCCTCTTCGGGTAATTCGTCATCACTAAATCCCAAATTATTGCAGGAAGTGATGTTAGAGACAATACTATCGAACTGTCTGATTGTTACATCCTGTTCCACAAAGGCTTGCTCCAAGACTTTCTGTAGAGCCTCCCTATGCACTTCTGAACTGAGTAACAGTGATAATACTGAGATCTTTGAAGGAGTTTGTAACAGTTGATCAACAATGTTGTATTCACTCCTTTGGATGAGCTTCAGCATCTCATCATTATTTTTCAAAAGGTCGCGATTACTGGATTGACCGACTGGTGGATCGGGAGATTCTGTCTGAAGTTCCTTTTCTTTGTTAGGTTCCCCAACCCCTCGGTTGAAGATTCTACCACTCCGTGTTACTCGACTGATGTCTGCAATGTTCACAACGGAGGGTAATAGAATTTCCTTTCCATTTTCAACTGTCGTTGCACCGTATTTGTAAGGGATAACCTTAGTTGATTCATACGGTAATGGTCCCGGCAGATAGATGACTATGGGAACCTTCTGATTTTTCTGACCATCGTAAGTAATCTCGATCCGTTCCCGATTAGGAACTCTCGATTCATCAAGTAGAGGGATGATGGCAAAATCATCCCTGGTATGGTGATGACCAGAGATCGTGACAACATCCTCAACTTGCTTGGCAAGGTAATTCGGCGTCCAGTTGATGGGTCCAGAACCCGGATATGGGCGAATCTCTCCACGATCCAGCTAACCCTGAAGAGCTGCTCTCACAAGGTAACACCCTTGGTTACTTTCCGAACAGACGCTACAACGGTCGTAATTGTGTGGTGGCACCTGGCCACGCCCACTTTGAATACAATGTAACCTTACTAGGTTACCTTCCACTGATCGGACATCCTGACTTTGACGACGAGTAGGATTCCTGTTATTGATACTAATCTGCTGAGTATCTTCGTCCATGTAGATTGGCATCCACCAGTGATTTAACAAGTGCTGAAGTGCCTCCTGGACAAGGGTACAACCTCGATCATTTTCGCAACCTGCTTTACAGTTTTGATAGTCATGTGATATTAAGAATCCGAGTCGGACCTGCTCAGCATGTAACTCTACCAGGTTGGTATTCATCATGCGAATATCAAAGATCTGAACCATATTGATTTGATAAGGGTTCCTATCATGGTAGTCTTGGATCCATCCAAGATCTATCTGATGCTGGAGGGCCTCTTGTATGAAAGAGCATCCCTGTTTGTTTACCGAGCAAGTCAGACAAGAACTGTAATCATGCCGCGGCAGATTATGATACTGGCTTTGCCTTGAGTGCATTGCCACCAAGTTGGCATTCATCGCACAAATGTCGTGGTTTTGAATGACGTTAGAATTCGTATAGACCATGTTAACTCCACGAACTCGATGCTCTTGGATCCATCCGAGATCCATTTGTTCCTGTAGAGTTGCTTGCACCACAGAACATCCTTGGTTGTCTTTAGAGCAGATATCACACTGGTGATAATTATGAGGTGGCACATGGCCATATCCACTTTGTCTACAATGCATCTTAACCAGATTGGTCTTTAACAAGAGTACATCGTGAATTTGATAGACATCGTTAGTCTTTTTCTCAATCAGGTTGACTGCAGCTTTCTCATGTTGAGGCAGCGGGTTCGTAAGAACATTAGGATTCATATCTTTGAAAGATAAGAGCCTGCTCCTAACAAGCTTTTGCACGTCAGATTTGAAATTGAGACAATTCTCAATGTTATGCCCTGGTCCTCCTTGATGATAAGGGCAAGTTTGATCCACTTTAAACCAGAAAGGCAGATTTTCGGGTACTGTAAGAGGAGATTTAGTCTGAATGTGCCCCTTAGCCAGTAGTAATGGAACTAATTCTGCGTACAACATGGGTATAGGATCAAACCCTGGTAGCCGTGTTGTACGGTTGCTGTTATATGGAGGACGAGCCTGCTGAAGAGGCTGTTGTGTCCTTTGCTGATCAGGTTGGCTCTGTGCAACCTGAGGTTGATATGTAGTAATAGGCGCAGGGCTGATAGCAGGAGTTACAGCTGCTACTGGTTGATACCGACGCCTTTGCTTTCCGAGAGAGATATTCCCAATATCTTGCTCTTTTTTCTTAGGGAGAGCACTACCGTATTTTTTAGTACCGCTCATCGATCCAGTGTCTTTTGCCAAACGTCCTTCTCGAACGGCTTCCTCAAGACGTACGCCCATGCCGACCATCTCGGTGAAATCACTGGGCGCACTGGCAACCATTCGGTCATAGTAAAATGAGCTTAAGGTCTTTAAGAAGATCTTTGTCATCTCTTTTTCCTCAAGAGGTGGACAAATTTGAGCGGCAATTTCACGCCACCTTTGAGCATACTCCTTAAAGGTTTCCTTTTCCTTTTGCGACATTGATCTGAGTTGATCTCTGTCGGGTGCCATGTCCAAATTGTATTTGTATTGTTGGACGAAGGCAGTACCAAGATCTCTGAATGTGCTGATCGTAGTACGGTTTAAACCCATGTACCATTTGAGTGCGGCACCGGTTAAACTATCCTGGAAGTAGTGAATCAGTAGGTCCTGATTCTCCGTCTGAGCTGACATCCGCCAAGCGTACATCACCAGATGGCTTTGAGGGCAAGAGTTACCCTTGTATTTTTCAAAGTCGGGCACTTGGAATTTGTGCGGGACTTTCACATTGGGGACCAAGCAGAGGTCTGCGGCGTCCTTTCCAAATAAATCCTGACCGCGAATGGCTTGCAGTTCCTTCTGCATTTCCAAGAACTGCTCCTGGAATTCGTCCATTCGGTCAAACATAGTTTCCTTCTTACCAGAAGGTGTCTGTGGAATCTGTCCTTCCGGGATAGTGTGCTCCACAGGGGGTGGTACCGTGACTACGACAGCGAACCTTGGCGTTTCCCGATGTTTGTAACCTTCAGGAGTCTTCAGTATGCCCCTGGCATCTTCGCTTTCCCGAAGTTTGTAACCTTCAGGCCCAGCGGCTTCTATTGTGATTCCCCGATCTTCAGTGATCGGCGGAACATATCCTTCCGAGATATAATTAACAGGCATGCCCCAAGGAAGATCTTTCGGTATCTGGTACCTAGGATCATACTTCTCCACTATGGGCATTGAGGTGATCTCTGAGATCACAGTTCGTTGTAGCTGAGCTTCTGCCATGGCTTGCATGTCATTACGAAGCTTTCTCATATCCTCTCTCAGAGCGTTGATCTCTTCTTTCAACTCTCTATTTTCTTCCTCAAGATCATCCATCTTTTTCTGACGATTGGCCCGAGTATTGTACAAATGAGACAGTTTGACTCTAGAACCGAGACACAAACGTGAGATTCGTAGGGAAGAAGAATACGCGATGTTAGAATGATGAATGCAATGATTATATTAATTGTTTTTTTTGGTTTAATCAAAATAAACTTTGACAATTAGATTGCAAATATCAAACGGTGGGGAAACCCCTTTTTATTGAAATTCAAAGGATTACAGAAATGGAAATACAGTAGATTACAAGATGCGGAAACAGAAACCTAAGCTAATGGGTCTCGAGTCCTCTCTGAAGAGAAATCGGGTGCTGACTCTAGTACCTTCCTTTTCTTTGACCGGGGCTCTTTGGCAGTTGTCGGGTTGTCATTCCTTTGCCAGGTGAAAGGAGTGAGCAAATTCCTTTGGTCGTCTTGATTCTCTACAGCATGTTGCTCCAAAATTTCAATCAGACCATCTTTCTCTTTCAGTAATTGCTGTATTTTGATGCACTCTACGTCGAGGGTGCGGTACTTGTTCTTCCAAGACCTTCTCTCCCGTTGAACTTTGTTGAGAGTAACCTGAAGCTTTTCAGTTTCCGTCATGAAGTACATGACAGATTCCTTTGGCGGAAGAATTCTGTAACGAGGATAAGGCATCTTTAGCTTGAGAGCTCTAGTTTGTACCCAGTGGAGATAAGGCTCCACCGAGACACAGTCCGATTTTCCTAGAGACTCTCGTCCTTTCTTATGAACGTGTTTCCAAGCGTGCACTATTTCCATCTTTAGTGCTCTGTCACTTTCTCCTTTAAGAAAAGACCTTCCAGATGAGCGTTGCGCGAAACAAGCCTCATCGGGTATCCAAATTGACGACGAACCAATACTGGGTGATAGCTGATTCCTCCTTTAGTTCCTATGAGGGGTACGTTGGGGAAGTTTCCACAACGGTCAATGATTCTAATTCCCTCATAAATCCTATTACACCAATCTATATCAGAGTTGGTAAGAGACATGATCTTCTGCGACCAACGTAAGGCACTCTTGCAATCCCAAAAAGTAGCAGACTTGGGCAAGTGAGAGATAAACCATTTATAAAGCAGAGGTACACAGCATGTGATCTCCCCTCCACTGTACAAATTTCCCAAGTGTACAGAATGATACGCATCTGCGAGCAAAGTCGGCACAGGGTTTCCAATGAGAAAAACCTTAATGGAGTTAATATCGACGAAGTTATTGATGTTGGGAAACAAAAATAACCCGTAGGTGAGCAAGACAAAGATGCTTTCAAAAGCAGTCCTGTTCCCTATACTAGCAAAGTACAGAGCTTTCTTTGTCAAGAACTGGGCTGGCAAACCTTGGATGCCACCCTTAGTAGTCATGTGAGTCTTGACCTCAGACTCGTCCAAATGAATTGCTCTTGCAATGGTCTGATTCTTTGAAATTTCTTCCAGTCCAAAAAATGGAGCTCGATCAGTGATATGTAGATCGATCAGATGAGAATACTCCTCCAGCGTTGGTGCAAGCTGGTAATCCAGAATGTGAAACAGTGATAAACCGGATCGTAGAATTGAACGAGCGCGTCCATGATTCCCTCAATCACATGGGCTCTTAGCAGTGGTAGCAGACCTCCGTACTTGGCTCTGAAAACCTCAGGGTTAGTGATCATCCTTGCTAACCTTCTCAAATCCCCTAGTTTTGGAACCTTGAAGGTGTACGTATGAGTTCTCCTTCTACCGAAATCCATTAGCGTAATCCTTTTCTCTGATATTTGCAATCACAGTCTTAGTTTAATTTGAAAAACAGAGAGACTAGAAGAGAAGTTTTTTGAATGTTTTAATGTTTTATTAAATGAATGCATGAATGCAGCACACAAAAACATAGAAAAAACATGGGGTCAGAGGGTCGTTGTCATGAAGTCAAGGCTCTACCCATCCCCAAAGGTTTATACTAGGGTGATTTTTGTACCTGTACTCATTATCGTCAGCTCCTCCCAGGAAAGCAAAACAACAAGCGGATCGCCAGCGAGTTGTAGAGCAATCTTAGAGTAAGTGCCATTCACCGAGAATAGATCACCAGCCTCAAATGAGGGTAGTATCGCGTAACAACTATTTCCGATAGTTTTCGCACTACGAAAGGGTTTGGCTCCTCAGCTTCTCAGACTTAACAACCGGCCCATTGGCTAGAAGAGTGAATGGGTTGCGTTGGTCAGCCTCCACTGAGGTTGATGGTCGACCTCGTCGCCATCACTTATCTTAAGTGTATACTCAATCTTTCCACATACGGCATCACCCGCATTCCCATTAGCAGAAAAATAAACATGTATAGCAATTAGGAAAAGCAGTATATATATTTGTCCTAAACATCCTAGACCTTTAAAGCTAAGGATCCTAAGTTCCTGACAGAAAATGGGTTCCCCGACGGAAGCCCCAATCTGTGGTATTCACACAAGAGGTGAAAAGAAAGACCGTGCCTAGATCTAACTTTGAACGGCCCCACGGTGGGCGCCATTTTTCTGTAGCAAGCGATTTTGGACGCGGTTCTTAAGCGCTGGTCGCTCTCTGCGGTTGAGTTTAAACTACAGGTCGATTCATTTTTTATCCTATTGTGAGCTGACTAAGGAAGGGAAATAGATGTCTCCAATTAACCCTGCTTGCATACTGAGTTTAAACAGCGGTCTGTTAGGTTACAGATGCTATCAATGTGGGGGGGCCTTTGTACTGGTTATTTGTATTTTCGCCAATACGGTTTTCTTTCTTTCTAGGACTTTCTAGCAGGGAACAAGGGTTAGGATGTTAGGACTGATGCTTTTTGAATTACTGCTTTTGATTGATGGAGATATGGGATTTGGTTTTTTTGTTTAGTGTGCTCGCTAAGATCTTTTCTTTCGATCTTATGCCTACGTATTCCCGTTTACCGAAACAGGGAAATCAGAGCGTTCGTAGTTCCTCCTATTCTATGGGAGGAAATGGGTGTTTTTGGTGTCTTGTTTAAAGCCCAAGACGTGAAGCGAAAGGTGATTTGTATCTTGTTCAAAGCCCAAGATGTGAAGCTGTAAAGTCTATTTGTGTCTTGTTCAAAGCCCAAGACGTGAAGCTGAAAGACCTCGGCTTTAGAGAGAATTTGTCATCCCTAAAGAAGGGTTTGTCTGTCACAACTATTGGGTGACTGGTTATAAAGGAGAATTACTTTAACCGGGATACGCGGATCCTAGTAATGCCATAATTTCCTTTAAAGGGGGTTTTAACCTGAAGGAGAAGACTTTAACTCAGTGTAGAGCAATGCTATCTTTCCTTAGGAATTTCTCATGCTAAAAGAGGGACAATGGCATGGATGTAGATGATCCAGAGGCTTGCCGCTTACAGCGATTAGATGAAGGGGAAGGAGTTGTTGATGTTTGTATACTGTGAACGAGGCACAACTTTGATTCTAAAAGGTTGATTGGATCAACCAGTGGTTTTCTTATACAAAGCCTAAGAGGAGGCTAATATGTGTCTCGTACGAAGCCCGAGAGAGAGGCTAAAAGGGTTGACTCAATAGGAGAATCTTTTATACTCAACAAGAGAGTGTTTTTGTATCTCGTACGAAACCCGAGATGGAGGCTAAAATTTTGACTCAACAAGAGAGTCTTTGTATCTCGTACGAAGCCCGAGATGGAGGCTACAAGGTTTGACTCAACAAGAGAGTCTTTTATCTCGTACAAAGCCCGAGATGGAGGCTGTTGTTTATTTGGCTCAGTAAGAACCTTTTTGTATCTCGTATAAAGCCCGAGATGGAGGCGAAAGGGGTAATTGACTCAACGAGGGAGTCTCTTATGTGTCTCGTACAAAGCCCGAGAGAGAGGCTAAACGTTGTTTGACTCCGCTGGGGAGAATCATTGTACAAAGCCCAAGAGGAGACTACTGTAACTGTTTCAGTTGAGCGACAGATCCAATATACTGATTTTGAAAGAGAAAATCAGTTCTTATATGAGCAACATTGTACTCAGGGATTTGATTTGAGGATCAGGGATATTTCCTACTCTTTGAGGAAACGGGAAATCCAAAGGGTATTGAGACTGTCCGAGTCTGTGGGTTTCCTTCCTATTCAACGAAGGGGTCACTTGAGAATGTCTTTGAGACTCAAGGAAGTTAGACTGTCCGAGTCTGGAGTTTTATCTTTTGTACTATGCTTTAAGAAACAGTAGTAGACTCTATGAAAGGACTGTTCTATAAAGATGATTAAGTTTTGTTCCTATACCTCTAGGAGGTCGTCGGGACTATTTGTATGAAGCCCAAGAGGAGGCTGGAAACTTTTAAGAAACCGACGGGTCCTTGTACGAAGCCCAAGAGAAGGCTATCATTCCCGGAGGAAGAGATCATTATACGAAGCCTAAGAGGAGGCTGTGAATACTTCTAAGAAGCCGTAGGGTCCTTGTACTAAGCCCAAGAGGAGGCGGGGTTGCTTTTAGGAAGCCTGTGGGTCCTTGTATAATGCCCAAGAGGAGGCCGATGCTTTTAAGAAGCCCGTGGGTCCCCAAACCCCAGGAAATTCAAGGCAAGCTATTCACAAGGAATAGATCAAGTCAGGAAAGTTCGAGAATTTGGAAGAAACTCAAAGATGCCATTCACGGAGAATACATTCATCTCTGAGAGTAGAGTTTCTTGACAATTCCTAATGAGGACAGCCGAAGAGAAGACTGTATCTGGTGATCCTATTGGGGATCTAGTTGTCTATTTCTACGAATAAACGAAATGGCGTCACCTAGTTCTAGACGTAGTTGTCGGGGAAACTCGAAATATCTATACTATTATTACACAGTTGATATGAGTTTATGAAAGGAGACTTACAGCGAAACAGCCCCACAATACAGTTATATATATATGAGTTTATGAAAGGAGACTTACAGTGAAACAACCCCATGTCATACCCCAAATTTTGACCACTAAGATTTCCCATCATTGTGCAAATCATCAGCACAAGATGGATGTACCTTTGTACCTCATTAGTCTCCCAAAGATGGGTGAGCATTCACTACAAACAGGATTTAGGGTTTCAAGCCCTCGCAGAGCTCTTAGACAAAGGATCAATCAAGGAATGACATGATCTTCAACTTGTCTAGCCTCTCAAATATCCACAATGGATCAAGAGGACTCCCACTTCAAGGATTAAGCACAAGTTTGCTCCCTTCTAGGTGGATCAAGCCTCAGGATCGCCATTGTCACCAAATTAGGGTTTGGTCGACTAGGGCCTCCAGATGGAAATTTTCCTCTGGGCATGAGCCAATGCTTCAAAGCATAACCTAAAATGCTCCATGGAACATCATAAACCCCATCATCAAGTCAATTTAGCCTCAGGGGATGCATACATAAAAAATCAGGAATTAGGGTTTCTTGACCTAATTCACCCCTAAGTTGACTTTTGGGACAAATCATGAGCCAAGACCTCAAGACATGATTTGAGAGTCTCCAACATACCACGTTGATCCTTTTGCAACAATGGATTGACCCAAGAAGCTTTAGCAATAAGTTTCAATTTCATCTGAACCACAGTTGGGGTTTCGCGAGAAAAGTCAACTGTAGCTTTGACTTTTGACTAGGACATGCTCCCAAGCCGTGGGGCACGATTAAATCCGCCCTATAACACCCATGGAACATGTCCATCAATTTTGATTTAGGTCAAGGACATGATTTCCTGAAGAATCGCACAGTTTGGAATTCATCTGATAAAAAGTAAACTGTGCACAAAAGTCAAACTTTGACTTTTTGAGATTTTTCATAAAAATGGTTTTTTAACCCTAAAATTATGTTAATGTGTGATTGGAATCATCATTCGTCAAGAAAAATCAAAGAAAGTGGGATAACTTGTAAAAGGGGTAACCATAAAAACTTAGAAATTTTTCTAAGTTATGAAAAAAAGTGGCAAGGGTACCAACTTTGGAGGATCATAACTCCTAAACCACAAAGCCATTTTTCCTCATCCAAATCTTGATTTGTAGCCCTCATTACCCTCTACAAAAACTTCAACTAGACCTAAGTCCAATTCATTAAGGATTTTGAGTTATGCTTGGATCAAAATGGCTAGAAACTTAAAATTGACATTTTTCAGCACTTGGCCAAAATCTGCCTTGTAATTTCAGCACAATGTCCCAACTTCAAGGCTGTTTTTCTCCATGATCCAAGTTGAACCAGGTCTAGGGCCAAACATCAAAGTTGAATTACGTCATCTAAGCTTTCCGAAAAGTCCTAGAACGTCCATGTAGCATACTCGAGCAAGGAGTTATGGATCTTACAAAAGGCCTTGCTGAAGCTGAATTTTTCAAGACAGATTTGCACATTTTGTGTGCCACACGAATTTTCAAGCCTTGTCATCAGTTTGGACACATCTAAGGATCAAATCCAAGTGGGATGATCTGATCCATGAACCTCCCAAGTCCAAGGAACAAAGAAAAGCATGCTAAAGCCTAGAAATCCCTAAAAGAGGGACAAAACTCCAATTTTGGTTTGGAGCATTTAATGGATGCTTAGAGGTGGCATGGACTGAGCTATTCTCATCTGAAATCAGTCAAGACTTATCCAACAACTAGGGAACCAAATCTCTGAGTCCTAACCTCTAGTCAATGGCTAGAGGAGACTTGGATTTTCATTGGCCAACATTGGCCAAACACCTGCTGCAGTTGCCATTCACTGTGGATCCCAAAACAAACTTGCTCCACTATAAATAGAGCTCATTTGTGTTCAGTTTGAGTACACCAAAGCCATCAAACAGATGCTTTCCTCAAATTCTCTCTTTCACTCCAAAATGCCTTCTTTAGTAAGGAAATTCTGAGTTTTTGAGCTAGAGACCAATTCCACTCAAACTAATCACACACACACCTCATATATATCATATGTAAGCTGTACAAACCATCAAAAGTGACCTGTAATCACAACATCACAAAGTCACCTCTCAAAACCTCAAAATGGCACTTTTTTGCATTTTTCAAGCCATGTCTTGATTCAGTCACTTTCCAAGCCAGATAAAACCTCAAACACACTCTAAATATCATCCTTGAACTGTCCCAAATGGTGCCACACATCTGGAACACCATTTGAGAGAGTTGGCATTTTGGCCGTTTTTGACCATTTCACGAGAAAGTGCACAAACTTGCTCCAGAGGTTCCCAGCCGATTCCAACCATCCTAAAAGCTTCTAAGAGGTCATTTGAGGTTGTCCAAAGCATCAAATCATTTCTGGAACAAAGCACTTGGAAGGTTGCCCAAAATCTCCAAAAAAGAGGTAAAATTCACAACTTGAATTCTTTGAATCATGCTTTCCTTTGTTGTCCACATACATGCATCATATTGAACAATTATTGAG
Organism: Lathyrus tuberosus; assembly: GCA_022829125.1. Lineage (NCBI taxonomy): Eukaryota > Viridiplantae > Streptophyta > Magnoliopsida > Fabales > Fabaceae > Lathyrus > Lathyrus tuberosus. The sequence continues at coordinate 3,067,806 of JALAZF010000203.1, read as the reverse complement.
GCAAAAATGTAGTCCTTAATGTGTATGTTGTGATCCTCCCACTGTTTGCATTTTGACATATTTTTATGTGGAATTTTGGGTTATTTCAAAACCATGTAAAGTTATGTTTTTTTTTTCATTGGTGTGTTCTATACATTAAGTTTTAGTTTGCATGAGTAACACCATTGGATTCCTTGCGAAAAATCGGTCAAGATAGGTTTTTACGGATTTCAATTTCGATGAAAATTGAGAGAGTTACGCACGTTGGAAATTTTACGCGAAACGGCGTCGAAAACAACGTGCAGTTTTGGCTTTTCAATTTATGCATTTTGTGTGTTGAGTTTCCGTGTGCGTGAGTGATACCATTGGATTCCTTACGAAAAATCGGTCAAGATAGGCTCTTGCGGATCTTGATTCGGTTAAAAATCGAGAGAGTTACGCGTGTTGGAAATTCGACGCGGAACGATGTTTTTAAACGTAGCAGCTCTGGTTTTTTTTATCGCTGCGTTTTGTACGTTGAGTTTCGGCGTGCGTGTGCAATACCATTGGATTCCTTACGAAAAATCGGTCAGGATAGGCTCTTGCGGATCTTGATTCGGTTAAAAATCGAGAGAGTTACGCGTGTTGGAAATTCGACGCGGAACGATGTTTTTAATCGATAGCAGTTTTTGTTTTTTAATTTCTGCGTTTTGTGTATCGATTTTCCGTGTGCGTGAGTAATACCATTGGATTCCTTGCGAAAAATTGGTCAGGATAGGCTCTTGCAGATCTTGATTCGGTTAAAAATCGAGAGAGTTACGTGTGTTGGAAATTCGACGCGGAACAATATTTTCAAAACGATAGCAGTTTTTTCTGCGTTTTGTGCGTCGATTTTCCGTGCGCGTGAGTAATACCATCGGATTCCTTGCAAAAAATCGGTCAGGATAGGCTCTTCCGGATCTTGATTCCGATAAAAATTGAGAGAGTTATGAGTGTTTGAAATTTGATAAAAACGTGTTGAAAATTAAAGTTTCGGTACTCGTTTTTACCCCAAAAGAAATGTCGGAGATGATATTTTGATATCTTTCCTCTTTTTCTTACTTTTTATTTTCAAAACTCAACCAATTTTTTTCACATAGCAAAAAATCATCATTTTCCAATTCATATCCCATAATATTTTAATACACAAAAAATCACAAAAAAAAAGTATTATTTTTAATTTAAAAATAGTGTTTTATATTGTTTTAAATGCTTTTAAAATGATTTTTTTTTCTTGATTTTTAAAACCAAAATGATTTTAAATATTTATGTTGATAAAATATTTTTTTTCATAAACTTTAATCATTATTTAATGATTTTATTTGATATTTTTATCATTGTTTACTTAATTTTTCTTGAAAAAATGCCTAAAAAATGAAATTGGGGTTTTCTTTGATTTTCACCCTAACAAATCTTTTTTAAACTCTTTGGGCCTCTATTAGAGTGTAAGACCCAATCCCCTTTTAACCGAAACAATTTTGGGTCTCACTTATTGTATAAGTCCCTCTGCGTTAAAAGAAAACATCGGCGCAATCGCCATTTTCAAACGAAAATCAACTGGGCTTCTCTTTGAGCTGTAAGTGCCATTTCTTTTCATTTTTAAACACTTTGGGCCTCTATTAGAGTGTAAGACCCAACTCTTTTTTTAACGAAACAATTTTGGGCCTCAGTTATTGTATAAGTCCCGATACGTTAAAAATTTCGGCGCGATCGTCATTTTCAAACTGAAAATATTTTGGGCCTCTCCCTGAGTTGTAAGCCCCATCTTTTGTACAAAAATACACTTTGGGCCTCTAATAGAGTGTAAGACCCAACCTCTCTTTTTTATATTTTCTCATTTTATTTTATAATGATTTGGAAAATTAATAACTCCTTCAATTTTGATTATTTTTTATTGGTTCTTTTTCTGAAAAATCACAAAAATAGTAAAATATTTTATTCTACAAAAAAATCAAATTTATATTATTTATTTAATATAGTTGGTATTTTTGTGAATAAATTCATTTTTAATTGTTTTTAAGCATTTTAAAAGTGAATATTCATCTTGAAAATAAAGACTATGGGCCTCCCCTCGTGTTGTAAGCCCCATTTCTTTTCTTTAAACTCTTTGGGCCTCTAATAGAGTGTAAGACCCAATCCCTTTGTAAATACCAAAATTTTGGGCCTCAGTCACTTGTATAAGTCTCACGGTGTTTACAAAACCTCGACGCGATCGTCGCCAGTTTAAAATTAACCATTGGGCCTACCCTCGAGTAGTAAGACCCATTTCTTTTCTTAAAACTCACTTGGGCCTCTAATAGAGTGTAAGACCCAACCCATTTGTACAGAAAACCTTTCTTGGGCCTCAATCACTTGTATAAGTCCCTCTGTACAAATTCAACAGTGCGCTCACTGATAAAACCCTGGGCCTCTCCTTGAGCTGTAAGCCCCAAATATTTTTATTTCAAAGCACTTTCTCCTTTGATTTTGAATATACTGTTGTTTTCAATCTTTCTTTGTTGAACAACTAACCAAACAGCATGGAAGCTCTACAACCGAGTAAGTGTTTACCCGCTTTCATTTACCGCTTTCATATGTATATAACTGTATTGTGGGGTGTAACGAGCGATTTTGGACGTGGTTCTTAAGCGTTGGTCGCTCTCTGCGGTTGAGCTTAAACTACAGGTCGATTCATTTTTTATCCTATTGTGAGCTGAATAAGGAAGGGAAATAGATGTCTCCAATTAACCCTGCTTTGCATACTGAGTTTAAACAGCGGTCTGTTAGGTTACGGATGCTATCAATGTGGGAGGGCCTTTGTACTGGTTATTTGTATATTCGCCAATACGGTTTTCTTTCTTTCTAGGACTTTCTAGCGGGGAACAAGGGTTAGGATGTTAGGACTGATGCTTTTGAATTACTGCTTTTGATTGATGGAGATATGGGATTTGGTTTTTTTGTTTAGTGTGCTCGCTAAGATCTTTTCTTTCGATCTTATGCCTACGTATTCCCGTTTACCGAAACAGGGAAATCAGAGCGTTCGTAGTTCCTCCTATTCTATGGGAGGAAATTGGTTTTTGGTGTCTTGTTCAAAGCCCAAGACGTGAAGCGAAAGGTGATTTGTATCTTGTTCAAAGCCCAAGATGTGAAGCTGAAAAGTCTATTTGTGTCTTGTTCAAAGCCCAAGACGTGAAGCTGAAGGACCTCGACTTTAGAGAGAATTTGTCATCTCTAAAGGGGGGTCTGTTTGTCACAACTGTTGGGTGACTGACTGTAAAGGAGGATTACTTTAACCGGGATACGCGGATCCTAGCAATGCCATAATTTCCTTTATAGGGGGTTTTAACCTGAAGGAGAAGACTTTAACTCAGTGTAGAGCAATGCCATCTTTCCTTAGGAATTTCTCATGCTAAAAGAGGGACAGTGGCGTGGATGTAGATGATCCAGAGGCTTGCCGCTTACAGCGATTAGATGGAAGGAGTTGTTGATGTTTGTATGCTGTGAACGAGGCACAACTTTGATGCTAAAAGGTTGATTGGATCAACCAGTGGTTTTCTTATACAAAGCCTAAGAGGAGGCTAATATATGTCTCGTACAAAGCCCGAGAGAGAGGCTAAAAGGGGTTGATCCTACAAGAGGATCTTTTATACTCAACAAGAGAGTGTTTTTGTATCTCGTACAAAGCCCGAGATGGAGGCGAAAAGGTTTGACTCAACAAGGGAATCTTTTGGTATCTCGTATAAACCCCGAGATGGAGGCTATTTGACTCAACAAGAGAGTTTTTTCTGTATCTCGTACGAAGCCCGAGATGGAGGTTGTTGTTTGTTTGGCTCAATTAAGAACCTTTTTGTATCTCGTATAAAGCCCGAGATGGAGGCGAAAAGGGTGATTGACTCAACGAGGGAGTCTCTTATGTGTCTCGTACAAAGCCCGAGAGAGAGGCTAAACGTTGTTTGACTCCGCTGGGGAGAATCATTTGTACAAAGCCCAAGAGGAGGCTATGGTGACTGTTTAAGTTGAGTGACAGGTCCAGTATACTGATTTTAAAAGAGAAAATCAGTTCTTATATGAGTAACACTGTACTCAAGGATTTGATTCAAGGATCCGGGTTATTCCTGTTCTTTAAGGAAGCGGGAAATCCGAAGGGTATTGAGACTGTCCGAGTCTACGGGTTTCCTTCCTATTTGACGAAGGGGTCACTTGAGAATGTCTTTGAGACTCAAGGAAGTTAGACTGTCCAAGTCTAGAGCTTCATCTTTTGTACTATGCTTTGAGAAATAGTAGTAGACTCTTTGAAAGGACTGTTCTATTAAGATGACTAGGTTCTGTTCCTATACCTCTAGGAGGTCGTCGGGACAATTTTTACGAAGCCCAAGAGGAGGCTGGAAACTTTTAAGAAGCCGAGAGGTCCTTGTACGAAGCCCAAGAGAAGGCTATCATTCCCGGAGGAAGAGATCATTATACGAAGCCTAAGAGGAGGCTGTGAATATTTCTAAGAAGCCGTAGGGTCCTTGTACGAAGCCCAAGAGGAGGCGGGGTTACTTTTAAGAAGCCCGTGGGTCCTTGTATAATACCCAAGAGGAGGCCGATGCTTTTAGGAAGCCCGTGGGTCCCCAAACCCCGAGAAATTCAAGGCAAGCTATTCACAAGGAATAGATCAAGTCAGGAAAGTTCGAGAATTTGGAAGAAACTCAAAGATGCCATTCAAGGAGAATACATTCATCTCTGCGAGTAGAGTTTCTTGACAATTCCTAATGAGGACAGCCGAAGAGAAGACTGCATCTGGTGATCCTATTTGGGGATCTAGGTGTCTATTTCTATGAATAAACGAAACGGCGTCACCTAGTTCTAGACGTAGTTGCCGGGGAAACTCGAAATATCTATACTATTATTACACAGTTGATATGAGTTTATGAAAGAAGACTTATAGCGAAACAACCCCATAATACAGTTATATATATATATATGAGTTTATGAAAGGAGACTTACAATGAAACAGCCCCACAATAAAGTTATATACATATGAAAGCGGTAAATGAAAGCGGGTAAACACTTACTCGGTTGTAGAGCTTCCATGTTGTTTGGTTAGTTGTTCAACAAAGAAAGATTGAAAACAATAGTATATTCAAAATCAAAGGAGAAAGTGCTTTGAAATAAAAAGATTTGGGGCTTACAGCTCAAGGAGAGGCCCAGGGTTTTATCAGTGAGCGCACTGTTGAATTTGTACAGAGGGACTTATACAAGTGACTGAGGCCCAAGAAAGGTTTTCTGTACAAAGGGATGGGTCTTACACTCTATCAAGAGGCCCAAGTGAGTTTTAAGAAAAGAAATGGGTCTTACTACTCGAGGGTAGGCCCATTGGTTAATTTTGAAAAGGGCGACGGTCGCGTCGTTTATTTGAAAATGTATAGAGGGACTTATACAACGAATGAGGCCCAAAAAGTTTTCTATACACAAGGGGTTGGGTCTTACACTCTAATAGAGGCCCAAAAAGTTTAAAGAAAAGAAATGGGGCTTACAACACGAGGGGAGGCCCATAGTCTTTATTTTCAAGATGAATATTCACTTTTAAAATGCTTAAAAACAATTAAAAATGAATTTATTCACAAAAATACCAACTATATTAAATAAATAATATAAATTTGATTTTTTTGTAGAATAAAATATTTTACTATTTTTGTGATTTTTGAGAAAAAGAACCAATAAAATTGAGGGAGTTATTAATTTTTCAAATCATTAAAAAACAATAAGAAAATATAAAAAAGAAGGGTTGAGTCTTACACTCTATTAGAGGCTCAAAGTGTATTTTTGTACAAAAGATGGGGCTTATAACTCAGGGAGAGGCCCAAAATATTTTCAGTTTGAAAATGACGATCGCGCCGAGATTTTTAACGTATCGGGACTTATACAATAGCTGAGGCCCAAAATTGTTTCGTTAAAAAAAGGTTGGGTCTTACACTCTAATAGAGGCCCAAGTGTTAAAAAAATGAAAAGAAATGGGACTTACAGCTCAAAGAGAAGCCCAGTTGATTTTCGTTTGAAAATGGCGATCGCGCCGATGTTTTCTTTTAACGCAGAGGGACTTATACAATAAGTGAGGCCCAAAATTGTTTTGGTTAAAAGGGGATTGGGTCTTACACTCTAATAGAGGCCCAAAGTGTTTAAAAAAGATTGGCTTAATACCCTTTTTAGTCCTTTAGCTATACCCTTGGGTCCATTTTGGTCCTCTTTCTTTTAAAAGTTCCAATTTGGTCCTTTACGTTGTCAAACAGAATCAAACAAGTCCTTGGCGACAGGCATGACGTAGCAGCTGAGGTGGCAGAATGATTTTTTATTATTACATTTACTAATTAATTTTTACACACTTGAATATAAAATAATTGGGCTTAAGCCCATATTCTTTAAAGCACTAGCCCAATTATTAAGTTTTATTATTCTAGTGTTAAAAGTGCTTTATAAACACTTGAAATTATTACTACACATTCAATGTGGGACTTCAATAGGATAATGGACTGATTTACTTCATCTGCAATGAACAACATGTAAATAGAAAACCTTTATCATCTCATTATAAGCTGCATCCATGGCCAATCAATTGCATGCTACCAAACTACCTAATATGTTTGGGATTCAATTTACTCTTTCTTGAAATACCAGTTGTGCCATGACACTTGTTGATTCTTCTGTTTATCAACAATATGGTTTTGCAACCTATGGTATCTTAGAGGCTCAGTGTACTCAAAACAGGTGACTTGAGTAAGTCCTTCATGCAACCACCCTAGGATAATACTATTTGTGTAATTGTACAATAGTATTCATTGTTGAATATACTAGATAATAACATGCTATTTTTGTCGACGAGTTATTGCTGCAGATTATGAAAGTGGCTAGAACAGAGCTCTTAACCGCTAATCTTGATATTTTAGAGGGTGTGGATGATCTTATACAACTCAGCTATTTGAACGAGCCCTCGGTTCTTCACAATCTAAAGTTTAGATATTCTCAAGATATGATATATGTATGTCCACTGCCATGGCTTGTTTTTCTACTCAAATGATTATCTATGTATGTATTCTCATATTCTACTTTTGCTTTCTGCATGCAGAGTAAAGCAGGGCCAATTTTAATTGCACTCAATCCCTTCAAAGATGTACAGATTTACGAAAACGAGTATGAAATAAGACTCTTGATAGTCCTCACGTTTATGCCATGGTAGATGCAGCTTATAATGAGATGATAAAGGTTTTCTGTTTACATGTTGTTCATTGCAGATGAAGTAAATCAGTCCATTATCCTATTGAAGTCCCACATTGAATGTGTAGTAATAATTTCAAGTGTTTATAAAGCACTTTTAACACCAGAATAATAAAACTTAATAATTGGGCTAGTGCTTTAAAGAATATGGGCTTAAGCCCAATTATTTTATATTCAAGTGTGTAAAAATTAATTAGTAAATGTAATAATAAAAAATCATTCTGCCACCTCAGCTGCTACGTCATGCCTGTCGCCACCTCAGCTGCCACGTCCCTAATTTCTAACGCCGTTTATCAATATTTGACGGAAATGACTTGTTTGATTCTGTTTGACAACGTAAAGGACCAAATTGAAACTTTTAAAAGAAAGAGGACCAAAATGGACCCAAGGGTATAGCTAAGGGACTAAAAAGGGTATTAAACCAAAAAGATTTGTTAGGGTGAAAATCCAAGAAAACCCCAATTTCATTTTTTAGGCATTTTTTCAAGAAAAATTAAGTAAAAAATGATAAAAATATCAAATAAAATCATTAAATAATGATTAAAGTTTATGAAAAAAAATATTTTATCAACATAAATATTTAAAATCATTTTGGTTTTAAAAATCAAGAAAAAAAAAAGAAATCATTTTAAAAGCATTTAAAATAATATAAAACACTATTTTTAAATATATTAAAAATAATACTTTTTTTTTGTGATTTTTTGTGTATTAAAATATTATGGGGTATGAATTGGAAAATGATGATTTTTTGCTATGTAAAAAAAATTGGTTGAGTTTTGAAAATAAAAAGTAAGAAAAAGAGGAAAGATATCAAAATATCATCTCCGACATTTCTTTTGGGATAAAAACGAGTACCGAAACTTTAATTTTCAACACGTTTTTATCAAATTTCAAACACTCATAACTCTCTCAATTTTTATCGGAATCAAGATCCGGAAGAGCTTATCCTGACCGATTTTTCGCAAGAAATCCGATGGTATTACTCACGTGCACGGAAAATCGACGCACAAAACGCAGAAAAAACTGCTATCGTTTTGAAAATATCGTTCCGCGTCGAATTTCCAACACGCGTAACTCTCTCTATTTTTAACCGAATCAAGATCTGCAAGAGCCTATCCTGACCAATTTTTCGCAAGGAATCCAATGGTATTACTCACGCACACGGAAAATCGACACACAAAATGCAGAAATTAAAAAACAAAAACTGCTATCGATTTAAAACATCGTTTCGCGTCGAATTTCCAACACGCGTAACTCTCTCGATTTTTAACCGAATTAAGATCCGCAAGAGCCTATCCTGACCGATTTTTCGTAAGGAATCCAATGGTATCGCACACGCACGCCGAAACTCAACGTACAAAACGCAGCGATAAAAAAACAGAGCTGCTACGTTTAAAAACATCGTTCCGCGTCGAATTTCCAACACGCGTAACTCTCTCGATTTTTAACCGAATCAAGATCCGCAAGAGCCTATCTTGACCGATTTTTCGCAAGGAATCCAATGGTATCACTCACGCACACGGAAACTCAACACACAAAATGCATAAATTGAAAAACCAAAACTGCACGTTGTTTTCGACGCCGTTTCGCGTAAAATTTCCAACGCGCGTAACTCTCTCAATTTTCATCGGAATTGAAATCCGTAAAAACCTATCTTGACCGATTTTTCGCAAGAAATCCAATGGTATTATTCACGCACTCAGAAACTCACTGTACAAAGCGAAAAAAACAGAACCGCTATCGTTAATTCGACGGCGTTTCGCGTAAAATTTCCAACGCTCGTAACTCTCTCAATTTTCATCGGAATTGAAATCCGTAAAAACCTATCTTGACCAATTTTTCGCAAGGAATCCAATGGTGTTACTCATGCAAACTAAAACTTAATGTATAAAACACACCAATGAAAAAAAACAGAACAGTACATGGTTTTGAAATAACCCAAAATTCCACATAAAAACATGTCAAAATGCAAACAGTGGGAGGATCACAACATACACATTAAGGACTACATTTTTGCCTCAATAATTGTTCAATATGATGCATGTATGTGGACAACAAAGGAAAGCATGATTCAAAGAATTCAAGTTGTGAACTTTACCTCTTTTTTGGAGATTTTGGGCAACCTTCCAAGTGCTTTGTTCCAGAAATGATTTGATGCTTTGGACAACCTCAAATGACCTCTTAGAAGCTTTTAGGATGGTTGGAATCAGCTGGAAACCTCTGGAGCAAGTTTGTGCACTTTCTCGCGAAATGGTAAAAAACGGCCAAAATGCCAACTCTCTCAAATGGTGTTCCAGATGTGTGGCACCATTTGGGACAGTTCAAGGATGATATTTAGAGTGTGTTTGAGGTTTTATCTGGCTTGGAAAGTGACTGAATCAAGACATGGCTTGAAAAATGCAAAAAAGTGCCATTTTGAGGTTTTGAGAGGTGACTTTGTGATGTTGTGATTACAGGTCACTTTTGATGGTTTGCACAGCTTACATATGATATATATGAGGTGTGTGTGTGATTAGTTTGAGTGGAATTGCTCTCTAGCTCAAAAACTCAGAATTTCCTTACTAAAGAAGGCATTTTGGAGTGAAAGAGAGAATTTAAGGAAAGCATCTGTTTGATGGCTTTGGTGTACTCAAACTAAACACAAATGAGCTCTATTTATAGTGGAGCAAGTTTGTTTTGGGATCCACAGTGAATGGCAACTGCAGCAGGTGTTTGGCCAATGTTGGCCAATGAAAATCCAAGTCTCCTCTAGCCATTGACTAGAGGTTAGGGCTCAGAGCTTTGGTTCCCTAGTTGTTGGATAAGTCTTGACTGATTTTAGATGAGAATAACTCAGTCCATGCCACCTCTAAGTATCCATTAAATGCTCCAAACCAAAATTGGAGTTTTGTCCCTCTTTTAGGGATTTCTAGGCTTTGGCATGCTTTTCTTTGTTCCTTGGACTTGGGAGGTTCATGGATTAGATCATCCCACTTGGATTTGATCCTTAAATGTGTCCAAAATGATGACAAGGCTTGAAAATTCGTGTGGCACACAAAATGTGCAAATCTGCCCCTGAAAAATTCAGCTTCAGCAAGCCCTTTTGTAAGATCCATAACTCCCTGCTCGAGTATGCTACATGGACGTTCTAGGACTTTTCGGAAAGCTTAGATGATGTACTTCAACTTTGATGTTTGGCCCTAGACCTGGTTCAACTTGGATCATGGCGAAAAACAGCCTTGAAGTTGGGACATTGTGCTGAAATTACAAGGCAGATTTTTGGCTAAGTGCTGAAAAATGTCAATTTTAGGTTTTTAGCCATTTTGATCCAAGCATAACTCAAAATCCTTAATGAATTGGACTTAGGTCTAGTTGAAGTTTTTGTAGAGGGTAATGAGGGCTACAAATCAAGCTTTGGATGGGGGAAAATGGCTTTGTGGTTTAGGAGTTATGATCCTTCAAAGTTGGTACCCTTGCCACTTTTTTTCATAACTTAGAAAAATTACTAAGTTTTTATGGTTACCCCTTTTACAAGTTATCCCACTTTCTTTGATTTTTCTTGATGAATGATGATTCCAATCACACATTAACATCATTTTAGGGTTAAAAAACCATTTTTATGAAAAATCTCAAAAAGTCAAAGTTTGACTTTTGTGCACAGTTGACTTTTTATCAGATGAATTCCAAACTGTGCGATCCTTTAGGAAATCATGTCCTTGACCTAAATAAAAATTGATGGACATGTTTCATGGGTGTTATAGGGTATATTTAATCATGTCCCACGGCTTGGGAGCATGTCCTGGTCAAAAGTCAAAGCTACAGTTGACTTTTCTCGCGAAACCCTAACTGTGGTTCAGATGAAATTGAATCTTGTTGCTCAAGCTTCTTGGGTCAATCCATTGTTGCAAATGGATCAACATGGTATGTTGGAGACCCTTAAATCATGTCTTGAGGTCTTGGCTCATGATTTGTCCCAAAAGTAAACTTAGGGGTGAATTAGGTCAAGAAACCCCAATTCCTGATTTTTGATGTATGCATCCCCTGAGGCTAAATTGACTTGATGATGGGGTTTATGATGTTCCATGGAGCATTTTAGGTTATGCTTTGAAGCATTGGCTCATGCCCAGAGGAAAATTTCCATCTGGAGGCCCTAGTCGACCAAACCCTAATTTGGTGACACTGTCGATCCTGAGGCTTGATCCACCTAGAAGGGAGCAGCCATGTGCTTAATCCTTGAAGTGGGAGTCCTCTTGATCCATTGTGGATATTTGAGAGGCTAGACAAGTTGAAGATCATGTCATTCCTTGATTGATCCTTTGTCTAAGAGCTCTGCGAGGGCTTGAAACCCTAAATCCTGTTTATAGTGAATGCTCACCCACCTTTGGGGAGACTAATGAGGTACAAAGGTACATCCATATTGTGTTGATGATTTGCACAATGATGGGAAATCTTAGTCGTCAAAATTTGGGGTATGACAGGTGTTTCCATTGATATTACCAAGTATCGAGGTATGATTGGTTCTTTATTATATTTGACGGCAAGCCGTCCTGACATAATGTTTAGTGTGTGTTTATGTGCTCGTTTTCAAGCAAATCCAAAGGAGTCACATCTCACCGCTGTGAAAAGAATCATGAAGTATCTCAAGGGAACAACGAATGTTGGTCTATGGTATCCAAAAGGTAGTATGTGTAATTTAGTTGGTTATTCTGACGCGGATTATGCAAGTTGCAAAACTGATAGAAAAAGCACGAGTGAACCATGTCACATCCTAGGAAATGCTTTGGTATCTTGGTCGTGTAAGAAACAAGCGTGTGTCGCTCTAAGTATGGCTGAAGCAGAATACATAGCAACAGGGAGTTGTTGTGCACAAATTCTTTGGCTAAAACAACAATTAAGTGACTATGGAATCAATCTAGGATGCATACCACTTCGATGCGACAACACAAGTGCAATTAATATTACAAAGAATACCGTCATTGTTGTACCCCAAAATTTGCCCGCCCTATTTCTAACATTTAAATTATTTTTAACTTTGATTTTATAAGTTTTTGGTTCAATTTCACTAATATTTTAACAGTAATTTTTATTCAAAAATAGGTAACAGTTTACTTTAAATTGTTTAAATAACAAATAGTTGTTTGACCTTCATATGCTTTCAAGTGCATTTTTATTTCGAATAAACAAGATAGCACAATTGGTAAAGAGTAAAAGCTTGTAAGCATAAGGTCATGGGTTCGAATCCCATTATCTGACTTTTTTTGTTATTTTTTTGTTACTAACTTTATTTCCATTTTAAAACACCAAAATTGTATTTTTTTATTACTTATTTTTAATTTTCGTTTTTTATTTTAAGGCATTTTTAAAAATATTTATTTATTTGATTTTATGCACTTTTTACCAAAAAGGATAAAAAAAATCATAATAAATACAAAAAATATTTCCTTTCTTGAGTACTTGTTTCCTATTGGTCAATCTGTGTCAGTTTGTGTCATACTCAGCTTCTGATTGGTCAGCTTGCTAACCAAGGAAGATCTTTTGTCAATTTTATTCCCCCTTTTGCCCTTTAACCTGATTTTCCCATGCTATAAATAGCCCTTTATTTTCACAGTTTGGAAAGGAACCAAATCCACAGTCTCACAATTTCACTCACACATACAACAACACTTTTCTCTTTCAATTGTTCATCAAAACTCATATATCCTTCATCAATATTCATCACAACTCTCCAACAAAAATGTAAAAAATTACAAAACCTCTCAAGATCAACTCTATCCTTCCGATCTGCCGCTCACCGGACTACCTCCGGTCGCCGCTCCTCCGCTGTCCGTACAGTCCGTACAGTCCGTGCAATCCGTACAGCCTGTACAACCCATACAACCGTACGAGATCCGCCGCTCCTTCGTCGTCCGTACACAACCGCACGAGATCCGCCTCCTCTCTCCGTTTTTTAACTAATAAGGGTTTGTATCAAGTTTTTTTGACTTTTTATTTCTTTTCACTTATTTATTTATTTGCTATTTAAATTCCTAGAAAAATTGTATTGGTCGCACAGTTTTTCTTTTTGTAATAGCCGTAGTTTTATTTCCCGCAAGGTTTGTTATACTTATGTATCTCTCCCAAAGCCTTGTAATAGCGTAGGGATTTTACTTTCCACACTTTACTTTCCGCTATTTTATTTTACAACTGTGTAGTAATTAGGGTTTGTATGGAAAAACTAAAAAAACAAACTAGAAAACCCTAATTCAAGATAAATAATTGAAACTAATCCACTCAATCACACTTGCACCTCTAGGGTAGTCTCTCTTAGTTGCCTTACGAATATTGGTCATGTCCCTCGAAAGTAAGGGTACTTTAGCAAAAGACGCTTACGAATAATATCATCATAGTCCCTTCGATTAAAGATCATAGTCCCTAGATGACCCTTCGAGTTGCCTACGAAAAAAATGATCTTGTCCCTCGATGACCCTACGGAAAAATGATGGTAGTCCCTTCGAATTGCTAAGGTATCCTTACATGTTGCCTTCTATGACCATTCGATGACCCTTCGCCGTCCCTTCACATCCAATAGATAGGACTACCTACCCACTAATGGTATGGATAATACTATCTCTCAAGGAAAAGGATAAGTACAAGAAAGGCCTTATAAATTAAGGGTAAGTAACTTTTAAATGCTTGCTCACAACTAAAAAAAAAAAACAAATACTTTTCACACCTCACACTTTCAAAAATATTTTCAAAAACAAACACTTTGTATACATTCTTACACGAATTATTACAAAGTCAACTTTTACAAAATATTTTCTAAACACACCACATTTCAAAAAAAAAAAGCAAGTTAAAATGAGAAAGCAATTAAGAGCCCGTAGATAACTACGGATGAAAAGGGGTGCTAACACCTTCCCTTTTCATAACTTACCCCCCGAACTCAAAATCTTTTCAAAAAGGTCTTTCTTGTTCTTTTCACCTTTCCTAAATAAATTGGATAAAAGAAAAGTCGGCGGCGACTCTTGCTAACCGCAACATGTTTTGCGAAAACAAAATTAAAAAGTCAGTTCTCCACCATATCACAGAACTGGCGACTCTGCTGGGGAATTGAATTCTAAAGAGGGGTTACCTTAGAGTTAGAGCACTTTACCACTTGCTTTAAATTGTTTGACTTATGTACTTTATTTTTAATGGGCTTTGTTTTGGGGTTACTTGTGTGAAAGGTCCTACACCCGGACCTAGTGATTCCTTAGGTAAGTGACAATAGATCATGGAGACTGTATGGCATGTACCGATATGGTTGATATGATGGTCACAGTCTTTAGAACCCTAGTTAACTCATCTTTGGCCATTAGAAGGTAGTGAGATGGCCGGCTTTGGATTTAGACCGAAGTTGGTTGATACTCAAGGCTACGCTCATTGAGATCAGACTTTCGGGATGTTTTGGTCGGCCACTCGAGTGTCGCACTAAAATAAAGCCTTTGAGAAATATCCGTGATATGAGTCCTTTAGAACCCGGTGACTATTCTAGGACAGATTGAGCCAACTAAACCTCAGTGGGGAAGGGTACTTGCCTATGGACTTCATACAAGCCTTTAAACCTAAGGCTCTTGTATGACTTGTTTGTGTGTACTACTTATTTACTATTAACATGTACATGACATCATAACATCATAAAATATCATTTTCACTAACCATTTCAAGGACCAAGGAATTTATCTTTATTCGTCGTTGCAGGCCATGGCTTCCGTTCCTAGAAATTTCATCCGAGTCAACTTTGTAAGGGTTCCTTCCCAGCTTAAAGAATTGGTCTCAAAGGTTCCCGATGGCTCTCGATTCACCAAAAGACATGGTTTTCTACTCGACTTGGTTACCTCAGGTTTTGAAGAAGACATGATGAGAGTCTTATTCCAGTTCTTCGATCCTAAGCACCACTGTTTCACCTTCCCGGATTACCAATTGGTGCCCACGATGGAGGAGTTCTCTAAGTTACTTGGAATCCATATTCTCGATCAGATGCCTTTTATCGTTCTAGAAGACGTTCCAAAGCCTGAAGTCATTGCAGCTGCTTTACATGTGAAGAGGTCAGACATTGTGTCTAATTGGGAAACAAGGAGTGGAGTCAAGGGGTTTCTTGCTAAGTTCCTGATTGAGAAGGCTCAATTGTTCCTAAGCGCTATGAGTTACCATGCTTTTGAGGAGGTATTGGCTTTGTTGATCTATGGGTTGGTGTTGCTCCCTAATCTAGATCAACTCATAGACGTGCACGCTATCAAAATATTTCTGACTCATAACTCGGTACCTACCTTGCTCGGGGATATTCTGCACTCGCTTCACACTCGTACTATCAAGGAGCGAGGGACTCTCATGTGTTGCGTACACTTACTATCTAGGTGATTTATTTCGCACCTTCCCCGGTCAGTGTTGAAGAATGAACAAAGGTTGCAGTGGTCTCGAAGGATAATGTCACTCTCCCATTCAGATATCTATTGGTGTGCCCGATCTCTTGAAGACTTCACTCTTATTGATCATTGTGGGGAATTCCCTAATGTACCACTCCTTGGTATTAGGGGAGGCATCACCTGTAATCCTTCGCTAGCCTTGCGCCAGTTTGGTTATGCTCGAAGGGATGGTCCTCATGATATGCTTATTCAGGGTATTGTGTTCGATTATGAAGATGATCCTCAAGGTTACCGTCAAAGGTTTATACGCGCGTGGAATAAGGTGTATAAGATTGAAAGCGGGACCTTGGGACAGAAAAACTCCATTCCTTTGGAGCCTTACCTCAGATGGGTACGCACTCGTGCTCGAGATCTTATTATGCCATATCCAGCTGTCAGACCAGTGATTGTTGAACCTGAGTTTGAGGGAGATGTTCCTCAAGTCATTCTCCATCCAGATATGCCTACCGATCTTGAAGAGCTGCAGAAGTCCTGGGTTCAGATGAAAGAAGAAAGGGACACCTTTGAGACTCAATTCTATGCTAGTGAGAAGAAGGTGTTAGAGTTGACGAAATTACTTCATGAGGAGCAGAGCATCAATGCTTACATCGGCACAAAGAGGAAGCGCCCGTGGGAGACTTGAGTCTTGAGTCCTAGGTCTTAGGCATTTTTGAATTTGCTTTTTGAAATTTCCTTTCATTGTAGCCCAAGAGGCATAAAAAAAATGAATTTTGAGTTTACTAATAAAAGTTTTCCTTTTGTTTCTGTTTGTTTGCAAAGATAAACTCTAAAGTCCTTGAAATCATTGCATATGCATCTACATCTCATAATCATTGCATAACAGGTTTCTAAGACAGGTCTCTCATCTTCTCGCTGTTTATTTCAGAAGAAATGGCTCTCGAGCAAACTGTCAAAGATCTCCAGGCCCAGAACGCCCAGTTCCAAGAGCTGATCCTGAACTTGTCCAAAGGGCAAGAAGAACTTAAAGCACTTCTGACCAAGAAGAAGAAGAAAGCAATAAAATCAACTGGCGTCGTCAACATGGGGAGGAGATTCAAAGGTCCGGCTAAACAGGTCATGGAAATTGGGATCCCAGTAGACCAAGATGGTGAACTGGATGACAACTATGAAAGTGACAAACATGAGGAAAATAGTAACCATGACACCGGTGGACACTCTGAAGAGGAAGATGATTATCTGGATGATCAGTATCCCCCTGGTGATGAGAAATAAAAATTACTTGAAGAACGTCTGATGGCCATGGAGGTTCAGAAAGTACCTGGTTTGGATTTTGAGGATTTGGGCTTGGTTTCAGGAGTTGTCATTCCTCCTAGGTTCAAAATTCCCATGTTTGCTCAATATGACGGTGTGTCTTGCCCGAAGCTGCATTTGAGATCTTACGTCCGAAAGATTCAGCCACGTACTACTGACAAAAAGTTGTGGATACATTTTTTTCAAGAGAGTTTGTCTGGAGCTCAATTGGAGTGGCACTATCAACTTGAGAGCACCAATATTCGTACCTGGAATGATTTGGATGAAGCTTTCTACCGGCAATACCAATATAACTCTGATTTGGCGCCAACTCGAATGCAACTCCAAAGCATGTCCATGGGCCCTAATGAAAGTTTCAAAGAGTACGCCCAGAAATGGAGAGATCTTGCAGGCAGGGTTCAGCCTCCTTTAGTTGACAGAGAGTTGGTTGACATGTTCATGAGCACACTAACCGGTCCTTTCTATAGTCATCTACTTGGAAGCTCGTCATCCGGTTTCACCGAGCTGATATTGACAGGAGAACGTGTTGAAAATGGAATTCGAAGTGGTAAAATACAAGTGGCTACATCTTCAAACACTACAAAGAAGCCACATAATGGGAAGAAGGAATCTAATGTTGTATACGGCCAGAAAGGTCGCAACCAATCTGTTGGGGCAGTTCTGATCTCTGCACCGGTGCCACAACAACAACAAGGTAGTCAGCATAAGCAGGATACACCCAGGAGATAGTTTACAAAGATCAATATGTCATTGGCTCAGGCGTTGCAGCTTATGCTGAAGGCAGAGTTGGTTACTTTGAAGGATCCTCCTAGGAATCCTAATACTTCCGCTCCTAGCTATAATCCCGATGCAAGGTGTGCATACCATTCTAATAGTCCTGGACATGATACGAACATCTGTTGGGCGTTGAAAAACAAGATTCAAGACATGGTTGACGCTAAGGAGATTGAGCTTGATCCCCCTGAGACTCCTAATGTGATTACCGCTCCTATGCCGAATCATGACAAGATCGTTAGTGCTATTGATGATGGTTCTTATGTTGCTACTGTGGTTGACTTGACTGTTCCTCTATCAATTGTTAAGAAGAAGCTGTTGCAAGCCGGTTTATTTCTGGGCTGCGTTGAAAATTGTCATTATTGTGCATCTCAATCCAATGGTTGTGTGAAGCTGAAAGAGGGCATTCAGCGTTTGATGGACGACCGTACTATACTGTTTGAGAAGATTCATTCTATGGAGAGCTTATGTGAAAGTTTGTCCCGAGGTCTAAAGTTTGGGGACGTATCTGTGGTTACTAATTCCAAAAATCCTGTGAGGATCACCTCTAAAGTTCCTGTGAAGATTACTGTCGAGCCTAGAGTGGCTCCCCTGATTATCACTACGCCCGGTCCGATTCCATATTCCTCTAGCAAGGCTATCCCTTGGAATTATGGTGCTGATGTTTACATTCATGGTGTCAAGCAAGAGCCTTTGACTGATGAAACTGCTGAAGTTACTATTCCCGATGTCGACAATATCGTCGAGACTAGTAAGGTTACCCGAAGTGGAAGAATTTTCTCCCCAGAAATCTCTCCGAAGACTGTTACTACTCCAGTTCGTATCTCTACCTCCGAATCAATTACTGAGACTCGAGACAAAGAACCGGTGGTTGAGCCTGCCCAAATGAAGACCCCGGGTGAAACTACTATCGAAGATCCATCCAAAGAAATGGAGGAAGTGCTGAAAATTATCCGCAAGAGTGATTACAATGTTGTTGAACAGTTGGGGCACACCCCCTCCAAGATCTCTATGTTATCTCTATTGTTGTGCTCCGAGGCCCATGCTAAGGATTTGGTGAAGTTTTTAAAATCTGCGCATGTGCCGCAGGAAATCTCTATTGACCAGTTTGAAAATTGTGTCGCTAGCCTGACAACTGATAATGGTCTAGGATTTTCTGACGCTGATCTGACTCCCGCCGGAAGGAACCACAATAAGGCCCTGCATGTCTCCATTGAGTGTAGGGGCACTACTCTATCTCATATACTGGTGGACACAGGTTCCTCATTGAATGTATTGCCGAAGATTGCTCTAGACAAGCTTGATTGTGAAGGGGTTGTGCTGAGACCCATTGATGTTGTGGTGAGAGCTTTTGATGGTTCAAAGAGATTAGTGCACGGAGAGGTTGATCTTCCAATCAGAGTGGGTTCTCAAGTCATTGTTTCTACTTTCTATGTAATGGACATTCGTCCTGCCTATTCCTGTCTGCTTGGGCGCCCTTGGATACATGGGGCAGGCGCTGTGACTTCTGCCTTACATCAGAAGCTGAAGTATCCCGTTGTTGCACCTCGAAAATTCATCGGAAATACGACCCTCGCGCAAAAGGCGCGGGAAACGATTCGACAGAGTCGCCACCGAACTTTATTTATCCCAAAAGAGGGAAAGGAAAATATCGAGAAAACCTTTAAGGAAGGGGTAAGAACATGGTTGTCACAACCACATTCCGGGTTCGGGAGTCGGTTACGTGAGGAGAAGGTACGCGCACCCCGTCACGTCCGTTGTACTCAACGAGAACCTCTTGATTCGAATCGCGATACTTGTTAGCTAGGTTTATCTATTTTCTTCTCTAAAATAAATGCGGGAAAGTAAATATAAGAGGGAACGAATGCTAAGGAAAATGAGGTGGTTTTAGGATAGGGTGCTCGGCAAGATCATCGCGACCTCGGGCCTACGTATGCTCATTCGGACGAGAATGAGAAATCAGAGCAATCGTAGTTTGACTACGGGGTTTGACGGAAAAGGATGGTAGTGTGGACGCAAACGGGGAAAAAGAAAAAGTGTGGACGCAAACATGGGAAAAAAGAAAAAGGTAGCTTGCCAAGATCATCGCAATCTTGTGCCTACGTATCTTTACTTGGACGAGAATAAAGAATCAGAGCAGTCGTAGTTCGTGGTACGCCCACGAAAAGAGGGGGTTAGGGTTTGAATTTTAGGGGACGAAAGATTGAATAACATACAACCCAAGGGGCGTGCCTTGAGAGCAGTCACTCAAGAATCCAAGGAATGCTAGACTCCAAGAATTCAATTCTTTCGTGAGTTGATTGCGAAAATGTTTGATAAGGATTAAGTGTTTTAAGACGAAAGGGTGAATGAACAACAACCCAAGGGCGTGCCTCAAGAGCCATTCACTCGAAGACCCAAAGAATGCTAGATTCCAAAAATCTCCTCCTTTCGTTAGTTGATTAAAAAAAATGGTTTGAAAAAGATCGAATCGGATTGGTTGAGAAAAGAGGTGAGGATCGATACTAGTCCCTAGGGGTGCTCCTAGTAACAAATCCTACGAACTGTGCAAGTGTGCATTTTGACGACGAGGCAAAAGGCACTCGACTTACGATAATGTTTTGAAGAAGTAGCTCAACGAAGAATCGAGGATTGGTTTGGAAACGGTTTGATTTGTTAAGTGTTTTGGAGAGAATGACGATTATTCGATAAACGAGACGTCGACCTCGCAACCAATTAATCGGAGAATTATTGGGATGCTAGATCCCAACGACACCTTTTTCATTCGATTAATTTACGAAATATCGTTTGATGAACAACGAAAGTACCACGTGGAATGCTAGACTCCAATGGTATTTCTTTGTCCAAATAGTTAAGACGAGTGTTTTAGGAGCGAAAGGTCGAGTGATCACAACCCAAGGCGTGCGCCTCGATAGTGGTCACTCAAGAACCCAAGAAGTGCTTGACCTCAAGAATTCAATTCTTTCGCTATTTAATTATAAAAACGATTTGAATAGGTGTTGAGTATTTTAATCGGGAAATAAGCGTTTGAGCAAATGAAAATGGTTAAATAAGCATGAATATGAATATGATATGGATACGAATAAGAATGAACGATAATATAATCGAGATAAAATGAACAAGAGATAATATTGACATAAAATAAAATTTGGTCTCGTCTTAACCACGATTTAATCGATAAATTGATAATCGACGACTTTTGACTTTCATTGACCAAAAGTGAATAAAAGGATATGTGAAAATTAAATGGAAATGGAAATTAAATCGAAAATATGAATACAAAGCATAAAGGTCTCACCTTTATCGAGATTTAATCGGGAATTCGATAAATCGATCGATATTTGGTTTTCATCGACCCGAAATGAAATAAAAATCGAGAAAATGAATACAAAGGATAAAGATCTCACCTTTATCGAGATTTAATCGAGAAATCGATAAATCGATCGATATTTGGTTTTCATCGACCTAAAAAAAAAGTGAATAAATTGAAACAAAAATGAATAAATAGGTAAAAGCATAAAGGTCTCACCTTTATCGAGATTTAATCGAGAAATCGATAAATCAATCAATATTTTGGTTTTCATTGACCTAATAAATGAGTAAAAAAAATGTAATGACATAAATTGAAATAAAAATAAATAAAAAAATGTAAATAGGCCTCATATAAATCAAGATTTAGAATTGATTTTAAAATCAAATTAATCAAGATTATTGTTATGTCATTGGCCCATGAAATTGAAAATAAGATCCAAAAAGAGAAGTAGAAATATTAAGATGACGAACTTAAAAAGAAAGTTTAAATAATAACATATTAAAAACTTAAAAGAGAAAAAACAAAATTAAAATAATTTTTTAAAACAAAAGGAAATAGCATAAGAGGGTGTAAATAGAAACGGGTTCACACGGGCTCACAGACCCATTATCACCATCAGTAAAAAACAACAAAAAAAAAAAAGAAAAAACGGGCTCGTGAGGCCCAGATCCACCTTTGGAACTCTACTCATGAAAACGAAAGGAAAACTTATCGCAAAACACATATAGACAAAACAAATCCTCTGTTTCCACAATGATGAGCATCACTTCACTACAACCTTGGTTTCGTCTCAAAAACCTCGCGCAGCCGTCTCTCTCTCTCTCGCAATCGTTCAGATTTGGGCTCAGGTCAGAAGGCTTCGACTCACTTCCTCCCCTTCCATTCGGTTCGTTCTTTTTTTGTGTTCTGGGTCACGATTTGGGGATGGGTTTTGGATGGAACTCTCTTTTCTACTCTTTCTATTCGATTACTGGTTTTGAGGTTGGTGAGTTGTAGTTTCGATTTATGATTTGAAGACGATTATTGGTGGTTGTGAAGGGTTTCTTTGGGTTTGTGTTGGAATGGTTAAGGTTTAATTTGAAGGAGGTGAAGCGTGAGGTTGTTGTTGGAGGCTCGTACACGATGGAGGAGAGTGAGTGGTTATGGTGTTTGCGGTGGTTGTTTGAATGAAGTTCGGTTGTGGGTGATTTGCAGGGGACGATTGCGTCGTTGAGTGAAACAGAGGGGAAAAGAAAGAACGGCGGTGGTGGGTGTTAACACAGGTTTGTGATGGTTGTGGTGAAGGGATACGATGAAGATTTGTTGCTGTTGTTGATTCTCTTTTTTTATTTGATTTATGGTGTTATTGTGATTTGAAGAAGGTTGAAGAAAAATTGGTGAACAACGTTACTGGTTTTATGGCGGATTGAAGGTTATGATCAAGGAAGATGATAAGGTTTGATGGAAAGGTTGAAGATTTGTGAAAAAAATTGCGGATTGGTTTTTAGCAGAGGTTTGTTAAGGTTTTTCTGGCTTCCCCCTCAAATCGTTCTTTCTCCCTCTCAGCTTATACTCTCTCTTTTTAAAACCAAAAACTTGCTTGTTGATTAAGTTTTTTCAGTACAATTCTTGTTTGGTAGTCCCTGAGGAGTCTCTTTCATGGCAGGTCTGTTATACAGGTTTTGTTGGTTTTGCAGGTTTGTGCTTGGTGTGTGAATCGTGGTGTGGAATCCGTCGTTATGGGTCAAAGTTGGAATTTTGCAGGCTGTTGTAATGGTCGCATGAAGACTTTGATAAAAGAATGGGCCTAGTAACAATTCTTGTAAAAATAAAATAAAAAAATGAGCTTATGTGATAATGATATTTTGGACTCAAAATTTATTATTGAAAATGACTTGAAACAAGGGCTTGAGATCAATTTTAGATATTTTGTGTCAAATGGACTTTGAATTCTTGTAATAAGAATGGGCCCTGATGAATGGGCTTTGAGATTTGTACAAAATGAAAATGGGCTTAAGTTGTGGAATTGAATTTAAAATAAAAATGAAAATAATGATGGGTTATGAATAGCATAAAAGTTAGAATAGTAAAATGGATATTTGAAATGGATATGTGTATTAAAAAAGATTTAGAAAAATATGGTTTAAGGAATTTGGATTAAAAGAAAGATTAATGGATAATGGATATGGTTAAAAAATTGAAAATGGACAAAGATGGATAAAGAAAACTTGGGCATAGGCAACAAGGAAACAACATATTTTTTTGATTTTTAGCGGATGAATGCACAAATGAAAATATACACAAGTAGGACAAATTTGGGGTATGACACCCGTGAAAGGCAGGATTGTCACCGTCTATGGTGAAGAAGAGTACATGGTTAGTCATTTGAATACTTTCAAGTATGTTGAGATGGATGGCGAATTCCTCGAGACTCCTTGTCAAACATTTGAATTGGTTCCTCAGACTGTTCCTATTGCTAAACCAGTTCCTACTGTCCCCAAAGTCACTAGAGTATCTCCTGCAATGGCTTCCCTAAAGGATGCTAGATCTGTGGTCGAAAAAGGTGGTGGTACCATTTGGGGTCAGCTTCCTGACATCCCTTACAAGTATGACAAATTTGGGTTGGGCTTCACTTCAGAGGCTCAGAGAGTTGTACGTCGTGCTCGTGCTATTCGTATCACCAACAAAGGAGTTCATAAAGATCAGGTCAACGCTGTGGAAGATGCTGATAGTGACTGTGATCTAGACAGTTGGATCTTTCCTACCATTGGCAGTGGGCTCAATAATTGGAAGACTAAAGATATTATTCCTATCTCTTTTAGTCAGGAGTAAATGCGATTTTCTGTTTTTCTTATTTTCGAAGTTTGGTTTTGTAATTTGAATAATAAAACTTTTAAGCCTTATGCCTTGCCCTGGGCACAATGGCCCATTTGTTAGGGTTGTCATTTCATCGCATATTTTCATTCAATAAATCAATGGACATTTTGCATTCAAATTTTGCGCTCTTTGTCTTTTCTTTTACTTTATATTCATCAAAATAGCTATGTGTTCTTACACACACCCACGCGATAAATTGCAGATCCACATCCACTCTGGATCCCATTGATAACGGTTCTGCTATTGTCAATTATGACTTCGAAAATCTGATCTACCAAGCCGAGGACGAAGGTGAGGAAGATTGTGAAGTGCCTAGAGAGCTTTCTAGACTATTAGAGCAAGAAGAAAAGATCATACAACCGCACGGAGAGCCAGTCGAGGTCGTAAATCTAGGTACTGAGGAGGATAAGAAAGAAATCGAGATAGGTGCTGGATTAGAAGACCGTATCAAGAAAAGACTGATTCAGATGCTACGTGATTATGCTGAGATTTTTGCTTGGTCTTATGAAGATATGCCAGGACTTGATGTCGATATCGTGGTTCACCGTTTACCAATGAAGGAAGGTTGTCCTCCGATAAAGCAGAAGGTTCGTCGTATGCGCCCTGAGATGTCTGAAAAGATCAAAGCCGAGGTTATGAAGCAGTTCAATGCAGGTTTCCTAGTTGTCACATCATATCCTCAGTGGGTTGCAAATGTGGTACCAGTGCCTAAGAAGGATGGTAAAGTTTGTATGTGTGTGGACTACAGGGATCTGAACAGGGCAAGCCCCAAAGATGACTCCCCTCTCCCACATATTGACGTTCTGGTAGACAACACTGCTCAGCATAAGATATTCTCATTCATGGATGGTTTCTCAGGTTATAATCAAATCAAGATGGCACCTGAAGACATGGAGAAGACTACATTCGTTACACAGTGGGGCACCTTTTGTTACAAGGTAATGCCATTTGGTTTAAAGAACACAGTGGCAACATACCAGCGCGCTATGGTTGCTTTATTCCATGATATGATCCATGACGAGATAGAGGTAAACATTGATGATATGATAGCCAAATCTCAGAATGAAGAAGAGCACCTTGACCACCTACACAAGCTGTTTGAGAGGTTGAAGAAGTACAAGTTGAGATTGAATCCAAACAAATGCACCTTTGGGGTTAGATCCGGTAAACTTTTGGGTTTCGTCGTCAGTGGTAAAGGTATTGAAGTCGACCCTGCAAAGGTAAAAGCTATACAAGATATGCCCGCTCCCCGTACTGAGAGAGAAGTCAGAGGTTTCTTTGGACGTTTGAACTATATTGCCAGATTTATCTCCCATTTGACCGCTACTTGTGAGCGAATCTTCAAATTACTAAGGAAAGATCAAGTAGTGAAGTGGAACGACGAATGTCAGATAACTTTTGATAAGATCAAGGAGTATCTCCAAGAACCTTTGATTCTGATGCCACTAGTTGAAGGAAGACCTCTAATCATGTACTTAACAGTGCTAGAGAATTCAATGGGGTGTGTGTTGGGGCAACATGACGAGTCTGGTCGAAAAGAGCATGCAATATACTACCTTAGCAAAAAGTTTACCGACTGTGAAACAATATATTAACTGCTTGAGAAAACTTGCTGCGCTTTGGCATGGGTTGCTCGCCGACTAAGACAGTATATGTTGACTCATACCACTTTATTGATCTCTAAAATGGATCCTATCAAATACATATTTGAGAAACCTACTCTCTCCGGACGAATAGCAAGATGGCAGATGGTCTTGATAGAATACGACATCCAGTACACTACACAGAAAGCAATCAAAGGAAGTGTACTAGCTGATCATTTGGCTCATCAAGCGGTGGATGACTATCAGTCTATGAATTTTGAGTTCCCAGATGAGAATATTATGCTTGTTACTGATTATGAAGAACCTGGACCATATGAAAGATCTGAACTGGGATCCCAATGGACTATGGTTTTTGATGGAGCTTCTAACGCACTTGGTAACGATATTGGTGCTGTAATTATCTCTCCTAAGGGTTGCCATACGCCGTTTACTGCTAGACTTTGCTTTGACTGTACCAATAATATGGCTGAATATGAAGCATGCATCATGGGTATCAAAGCTGCCATTGATATGAGGATAAAATTCTTGAATGTATATGGGGACTCAGCCCTAGTGATCAGTCAGATTAAAGGAGAATGGGACACGAAGCATCCAAATCTCATTCCTTACCGAGAACATGTGTTGACTTTGATTCCATACTTTGAAGAAATCACTTTTGAGCATATTCCACGAGAAGAGAATCAGTTAACAGATGTGTTAGCCACCATGTCATTTATGTTCAAAGTCAGATGGGACAACGAGGCTCCTAGGATTACTATTGACAGACTAGACGAGCCGGCACACTGTTATGAAGTTGATACTGATGGGGTAGAAGAGAAACCTTGGTTCCATGAAGTGAAAAGATATCTCGAAACTCAGGAATATCCTGAAGGGGCATCTATCAACGACAAGAAGTTTCTAAGGAGGTTCTCTGCCAAATTCTTTCTGAGTAACGAAATCTTGTACAAACGCAACCACGATTCAACCTTGCTTCGCTGTGTAGACAAGAAGGAAGCAGAAAAGATTATGGAAGAGATGCATGGAGGAATCTTTGGAACTCACTCCAGTGGGCATACCATGGCTAAGAAGATTTTGAGAGCAGGTTACTACTGGTCTACCATGGAAACTGATTGCCATCATCACTCCAAAACTTGTCACAAGTGCCAAATCTATGCTGACAAAGTACATGTACCTCCGGTTCCGTTGAATGTTCTGACTGCTCCTTGGCCTTTTGCAATGTGGGGCATTGATATGATAGGAGAGATTAAGCCTACCGCTTCCAATGGACATCATTTCATCCTTGTTGCTATCGATTACTTTACAAAGTGGGTGGAAGCAGCCTCGTTCGCTTCTGTTACCAAGAATGTTATAGCTCGGTTCATCAAGCATAATCTTATCTGTCGGTATGGCATCCCTGAAAGGATTATCACATACAATTGTACTAATCTGAACAACACTATGATCACTGAACTCTGCATGCAGTTCAAGATTAAGCATCACAATTCTTCTCCATATCGACCAAAGATGAATGGCGCAGTGGAAGCCGCCAACAAGAATATTAAGAAGATCTTACAAAAGATGACAGTGACATACAAAGATTGGCATGAGATGTTACCATTTGCTCTTCATGGTTATCGCACCTCAGTACGTACCTCAACAGGGGCAACCCCTTTCTCTCTAGCCTATGGTATAGAGGCAGTTTTACCTGTTGAAATTCAGATTCCTTCCCTAAGGATTATGAAAGACGCAGGTTTAGATGAAGACGAATGGATTCAGACTCGACTTGACCAAATAAATTTGATTGATGAAAAGAGGCTCGCGGCTGTTTGTCATGGCCAAATGTATCAGAAGCGTATGATCAAGGCCTTTAACAAGAAAGTCAAGCACCAAATGTACCAGGCCGGTGATTTGGTAATAAAGCGTATCATACTACCACAGGGTGATCCCAGGGGCAAATGGACTCCCACCTATGAAGGTCCATTTGTAATCAAGAAAATATTTTATAGAGGTGCTATGATGCTTACTACTATGGACGGTGAAGATTTCCCGCACCCTGTGAACGCGGACATAGTCAAAAGATACTACGCATAAAAAGAGACTCGCTAGGTTGACTGGCCTAGGCAAAAATAAGGGCATCCCGGCGAACCAAAAGGGTTCGCGTAAAAATTAGGGATATATATACAAAAGAACTGTACACCCGGCAAGTTGAAAACCTAAAAAGGTGGCTTGGACAAAAAAGGGTATCCCGGTGGACTGAAAACCTGAAAAGACGGTCCAGGCAAAAGTTAGGGATTAAAGCGTACGACTATGTCCCATTGGATCACTTATCTGCTTCCGGCTTAGTTTTATCAAGTTCGAATGGCGCATATCAATCCAGTCATCTTCCTTCCGACAGCAAGGGATGAGATGCTTGAAGATATAGTGGCAATAGCAGAGTTGAAACTCAACGGGATCATTTCCACATAACTGTTTTTCTTTGTTTATCACTTTGCATTTTTTAATTTTTACGACAATTTCCTCTTACTAGGATTTATGTCTCCTTGTACAAAAATGCCTGTTTATAGGCCAATTTCAAAATCAATACAAGTCTATTTTCAAATTCAAAATTGTTTTTACTTGCCTTGTTTTGTTTGCGTAAACGTCCAATGGGTACTTTGAATGAATATATGCACTTGAATATGATTGAAGTTTACCAAAAATATACGTGAAAACAGGAATAGCATTTACTAAGGACTCTAAGAGTTGGGATAATGTTCAAGATGTCCACGAACCCCCATAGAGCCAGTTGCATGGAAATATCCCCACAGAGCAGTCTCCATGGAACTATCTCTATAGAGCTATCTTCACAAGCTCATCCCCAACAGAGATATATTCCCCGACAGAATTAGTATGCCCTCAGACAGAAATTGGGGCATCTTCCAGCGGTCCACTTCCATATATTTGATGGACAGCTTGGCATGATCGTCTCCCCCAATGGGTCCCCTAGCAGATAAAGAAGTTGATCACTTCCCCTAACATACAACAGAAATTTCCTCAACGCAGCCTATGAAATTATAATCCCCATCGGAGATTATTCCCTCTATGTAGTATATAAAATTCTCTCCCCCAACAGAATTTATTCAAGGATGCTATCCCCAGTAGAGTCATTCCAAACAGGATCTGAAGATTTATTTTCTCCATCCCCAGCAACAGTCAGGGATTTATTTTCCCCAATCAGACATTACTATTCAAAGCCACCGCTAATTTCAACGACATCTCATGCTCATACATCATTTACAATACATCATAGCATATGCATACAAAACGCATATAACATTCTCATTTATTTTAAGAGCATCATTACGCAATGCATTACATATATCATGACATTGCATAAAACTAACTTGGTTTTTTTCAGGTTAGTTCTCAAACGGACAAATATTGTCAACAGTTATCATCCTTCAGATACAATCAGTCGAAGATTCATTCTGACACTCCTTTGGATACAGTCAGGAGTAGACTCATTCCAGTACATCTTTTAGATACAGTCGGTCGAAGACTCACTCTAATACTAATTTTTCAGATACAGTCAGGCAAAGACTCATTCTAATCTCCTTATAGATACAGTCAAGACATAGACTCATTCTAGAACATCATACAGATACAATCAAGGCATAAGAATCATTCTGGCATTCCCCAGCACGTCTTCTAGATACCGTTGGACACAGACTCATTCTAGTATATTTCTCAGATACAGTCAAACCTAGACTCATTCAGATACTCCTATCAGCAGTTACTTTGGATGGCGTCTATAAGACCATCTCCATCCTGTCATCTTTCCGAGTGGCATCTTTAAGACCATTCAAGCAATACAATCAACCAACAAGCGTTACTTCGTGCATCCGTGAGTGCAAATTTCTGGGCACTTAGGTGTTCAATCCTCTTCTACCTTCAGATCACGAATGGCATACATGCCAATCTAACTCCTCAGGTTTAAGAAGATTGAACAGGGGCAGCTGTTGTACCCCAAAATTTGCCCGCCCTATTTCTAACATTTAAATTATTTTTAACTTTGATTTTATAAGTTTTTGGTTCAATTTCACTAATATTTTAACAGTAATTTTTATTCAAAAATAGGTAATAGTTTACTTTAAATTGTTTAAATAACAAATAGTTGTTTGACCTTCATATGTTTTCAAGTGCATTTTTATTTCGAATAAACAAGATAGCACAATTGGTAAAGAGTAAAAGCTTGCAAGCATAAGGTCACGGGTTCGAATCCCATTATCTGACTTTTTTTGTTATTTTTTTGTTACTAACTTTATTTCCATTTTATAACACCAAAATTGTATTTTTTTTTATTATTTATTTTTAAATTTCGTTTTTTATTTTAAGGCATTTTTAAAATATTTATTTATTTGATTTTATGCACTTTTTACCAAAAAGGATAAAAAAAATCATAATAAATACAAAAAATATTTCCTTTCTTGAGTACTTGTTTCCTATTGGTTAATCTGTGTCTGTTTGTGTCATACTCAGTTTCTGATTGGTCAACTTGCTAACCAAGGAAGATCTTTTGTCAATTTTATTCCCCTTTTTGCCCTTTAACCTGATTTTCCCATGCTATAAATAGCCCTCTATTTTCACAGTTTGGAAAGGAACCAAATCCACAGTCTCACAATTTCACTCACACATACAACAACACTTTTCTCTTTCAATTGTTCATCAAAACTCATATATCCTTCATCAATATTCATCACAACTCTCCAACAAAAAAGTAAAAAATCTCAAAACCTCTCAAGATCAACTCTATCCTTCCGATCTGCCACTCACCGGACTACCTCCGGTCGCCGCTCCTCTGCAGTCCGTACAGTCCGTACATCCCGTACGAGATCCGCCGCTCCTTCGTCGTCCGTACACAACCGCACGAGATCCGCCTCCTCTCTCCGTTTTTTAACTAATAAAGGTTCGTATCAAGTTTTTCTGACATTTTTTTTTTCTTTTCACTTATTTATTTATTTGCTATTTATATTCCTAGAAAATTTGTATAGGTCGCACAGTTTTTCTTTTTGTAATAGCCGTAGTTTTATTTCCCGCAAGGTTTGTTATACTTATGTATCTCTCCCAAAGCCTTGTAATAGCGTAGGGATTTTAATTTCTGCACTTTACTTTTCGCACTTTACTTTCCGCTATTTTATTTTACAACTGTGTAGTAATTAGGGTTTGTATGACAAAACTAAAAAAAAATCTAAAAACCCTAATTCAAGATAAATAATTGAAACTAATCCACTCAATCACACTTGCACCTCTAGGGTAGCCTCTCTCAGTTGCCTTACGAATATTGGTCATGTCCCTCGAAAGTAAGGGTACTTTAGAAAAAGACGCTTACGATTAATATCATCATAGTCCCTTCGATTAAAGATCATAGTCCCTAGATGACCCTTCGAAAAAATGATGGTAGTCCCTTCGAATTGCTAAGGTATCCTTACCTGTTGCCTTCTATGACCATTCGATGACCCTTCGTCGTCCCTTCACATCCAATAGATAGGACTACCTACCCACTAATGGTATGGATAGTACTATCTCTCAAGGAAAAGGATAAGTACAAGAAAGGCCTTATAAATTAAGGGTAAGTAACTTTTAAATGCTTGCTCACAACTCAAAAAAAAACTAATACTTTTCACACCTCACAGTTTCAAAAATATTTTCAAAAACAAACACTTTGTATATATTCTTACACGAATTTTTACAAAGTCAACTTTTACAAAATATTTTCTTAACACACACCACATTTCAAAAAAAAAATAGCAAGTTAAAGTGAGCAAACAATTAAGAGCCCGTAGATAACTACGGATGAAAAGGGGTGCTAACACCTTCCCTTTTCATAACTTACCCCCCGAACTCAAAATCTTTTCAAAAAGGTCTTTCCTGTTCTTTTCACATTTCCTAAATAAATTGGATAAAAGAAAAGTCGGTGGCGACTCTTGCTAACCGCAACATGTTTTGCGAAAACAAAATTAAAAAGTCAGTTCGCCACCGTATCACAGTCATGCACTCAAGAACCAAACACATAGACATTCAACATCATTTTCTACGTGATCATGTGCTTAAAGGAGATGTTGAAGTCACATTTGTGGATACACATAATCAACTAGCGGACATTTTCACAAAACCTCTCGCAAAAGAACCGTTTTTCAAGATTCATCGGGAACTTGGCATATTGGATGAAGGTGACATTTAATCTTTAATTTTTTATTATTATATGTTATAATGAAGCCAAGGTACACACAAGATCAATTATTTTATTTTTATAAATTTTTGCACTATTTGATAAAATGTGTTTTATGTTGAGAATGTGATTTTTCTTGATTTTATTCTTGCTTAAATTAATTTTCATGATCTGCAAATATGACTCAAAGGTGCATTAGTATGTGTTTTATCATACCAACACAAAAAATTTGGAAAAAAACTCTTGAGTTGGGCTGTGGTAAGCTACTGTTTGGCACCTGTTAACCGATTAACCAATTATGGTAACCGATTAACGCATGTTTTCCTGAACTATTTGTACGCGTTTTTGGTGTGTTAACCGGTTTACCATATGTGGTAACCGATTAACACTGTTATGCTGTGTTTTTTTATTTATTTCAGTTTCAGAATTTTTTTTTTGCTTTATGTTTTATATTTTATTATTATTCATTGCATGTGTTTTTAAGTGATTCTTAAATAAGTTTCAATTGTTTCAAAGGTTCATTGCATGCAATTCACTCACTTCATCATCTCGCTCTCTCTCTTCCATTCAACATCTTTAAAACCCACTCACACCTTCACTCTTTAAAAACCCTATATCACTCTTACTCTCCATGACAACTCTACCACTTCATCAAATCCGAAAATCATCCTCCTCAAACCCTAACTTTCAATTCATTTCAATGGCCTCTTCCAAAAGAGACAAAGGAAAGCTTCCAATGGGTGGCTCGGATTCGGGAAATGATGAAGCTCCATTACCTCCAACAAAGGTTCGAAGGTTGGATTTCAAAGTTAGAAATCGTTCATTTATGCCGGTAAAGTGTGTTAACTTAAGGTCTTTTCCTGCAAATAGTTTTGAATTTCCAGCACTTCTTAAGATTCAAAAGATTGATAATTTTGTATCAAACTTGGGGCTGCTTTATCCTGATCTTGCTAAAGCCTTCTATACTAAGTTAGAAATAGGCTTGAATTCTGAAGAACAACACATGCTATCTGCTACTGTTAGAGATAAGCTGATTTTTGAGAATTTAACCACTATTGGAACATTGTTAGACATTCCCAACACTGGATATTTTCTGAGACAAGGGGTAAATTATGAGGATGGTGAGTGAACAAATTATAAAAAAATGAAGTATTATTTCAGTATCTGTAGATTTCCTAAGGCTGAAGTTTTAAGCGGACAGAAGTTGTCTTCTTCAAGAGTGCTATGCTATGCGAAAAATTTGTCGGTAAGCGACCGGATGCTCCACTATGTCATTTACTATGTTCTTCTACCTAAGGACTCCAATCACTCACAAATAAATGATCTTGAGATGCAAGCCCTTTATGCTATCAAGAACATACTTCAAGTGAATTGGACTCTTACCATTATGTATCATATGCAGCATCAACTTTCATTAACCGGTGGACTCCCATATTGTAGAATGATTTCCCGTATTCTAGAATCTACCGAGTTGGATCTTAAACGTGAACCGTTTGTAAGGATGACTACAAAGGCAAATGAAATCACCGCTAAAACCGCATTAAGAACATGGGGATTTTAATTGGCGATGATGGTGTTTACAGGTACAAAGATGGTTCCTCCTCCTCTTCGAACCCTCAAATTTTGGAAGGCGGGATTACAAATGAATTCCTTTATACTACAATGGTTAATAATCACCGCGAGACTACTCGAGCTATTTCTTCACTCTGGAAACTTGTTTTGTCCATCCATCAATCTACTCAAGAGTTTGAAGAAAGTGAAGAAGAAGAAGAAGAGGCACATGAAAATGTCGGTGGAAATGAAGAAGAAGAAGATGGAAGTGGTGATGAAGAGATGGAAGATGAAGAATCCGAAAGTGATTAAACCATGACCTTTTATGCATTTCATATCTATTTAATTTTAGCTCTTTTTTTAAGTTTCTAAGTCCTGTTTGTTAGGCATTTTGGTGTACTTTGTTATTTCCGTAGACTGTTCTGTAACGTATGCGTACTTACTTAATATTCATGTGTGTGATTTATGTTATTGTTTTGTTGTTATGTGTTATGTGATGGTTATTGTTATGTATGTATGCTACTCCTTTTTTTGAAAATCTTTTCCCATCCTTTTTGCTAATGGCAATGGGGGAGAAGTCTTGTATTGTATTATTGGTTGTTCTTATAACTAAATGCGGATTTCAAAGATTAAAAGCCCTTTAAAAAGTATCAACTTAGGGGGAGCATCAACTTAGGGGAAGCATTTGTTGAAGAAACAAGATTGAGGCAAAATTTCAAGTTTTAGATTGTCATCATCAAAAAGGGGGAGAATGTGAAGTCAAACTTCTTCAACTTGATATTTTGATGAAGACAACATCATTTGCTCATAACATTGGTTGCAAAAAGGAAGTGGATAAAAGACATGACAAATCAAGCTCAAAGTTTCAAATATCATTCAAGAATTGAAGATTATCTTGATTGATCAAAGGTATAACATTTCATCTCTTAATAATGTTTATACAAGTGTTCAAATAGTGTCTCATTTATGCATCATAGGTTTAAGAATGATTGGAAAAGAATGCCATGTGTTTATTGCATTAAAATTATGTTTTTTTGCATTTTCTAACAGTGTTAACCGATTAACACCTTAGGTTAACTGGTTAACCAGTGAAATTTTTTGAAAAATTTGTTACGTTGGGAAGGTGTTAACCGATTAACTCTGAAACAGTGTGAAAAAATTCTGCATCTTTTCAGATTTCTTTTCAAACGTTTTTTCTTTTATTCATGGCATCTCTTCATATTTTAAAACTCATTTGTAGAGGTGTATTAGGACTATAT
Source organism: Lathyrus tuberosus (assembly GCA_022829125.1). Taxonomy (NCBI): domain Eukaryota; kingdom Viridiplantae; phylum Streptophyta; class Magnoliopsida; order Fabales; family Fabaceae; genus Lathyrus; species Lathyrus tuberosus. The sequence continues at coordinate 3,033,355 of JALAZF010000203.1, read as the reverse complement.
AAAGAGCATAAGTTCAGTTTTTCTATTCACCTCCTTTTGCTATAATTTTCAATCATTTAATCCCTTAAAAATTCTGAATTTTTACAAGAGTGTTCTTCAAACTTTTCAAACAGAAACTTCTGCACTTAAACCTTCATACTTATTACATTAGTTTCATTATTATTGAGTCGAACACTTGTATAATATCATTAAGAGTGACTGTTACAAAAAGGGGAAGATCAATCTTTTAATTGATACACTTCAACATCAATCTTCAACATCTCAAATAAAATTCAGATTTGTGATATTTTGATTACAACTTATTTTAGTATTGTTAAAGATAAGTTTGTAAGGTTTTTCCTTGTGATCCGGATTGTGGATACAAGAGGTCCATTGTAAGAGTTATTCTTGGTTGGACTTTAAAATTGTAAAATCCAAGAGGGTGTTCTTGGTGGTTGATTGTGAGTGACTTGTATAGAAAGACTAGGAAGAGTCTTGTAAAGTCAAAACAATAGTAAACTCTCTTTCATGTTGAAAGGGGAGTGGAGTACTCTCGACCTGTGAGGGGAACCACTATACGTCTCGGTGTTATTTACTTTCCGCATTTACCGCTTTCCTCACTTTGAAACTTTTAGGAAAAGTAAAATTCAAATATCGTCAAAAATCCAGATAATTGTCTAAGAGCCTAATTCACCCCCCCCCCCCCCCCCCTCTTAGGCACATTTATTACTTACAACTCTAGAACAAAAGATCCCCAATAAAGGTTGAACCGAAAAGATGGTCTCCACTGGGGAAAGAAAATAAACAAGACATCCAAAGTGATGGAACAACAGGTTTAAGTATGACCGGTTGGCACTTTAGGACAAAAGAAAAACAACCTCATTGGAAGTAGAACCAAAATAATGGGTTCCAATAAAGGCATCTAGAATGATTGATCATCAATTTCAAATGTGACCGGATGATATTCTAGAAAAGAAAAATGATCCTCAATGAAGATAGAACCGAACATACGGTCTCCACTGGGAAAAAACAACACGTCTAAGGTAATGGAATAAAAGGTTCAAGTGTGACCGGTTGGCAATTTAGAAAGAAAAACAACCTCATTGGAAGCACAACCAAAAGCTGGGCTCCAACGGAGGTATCTAGAATGATTGATCATCAAGTTCAAATGTGACTGGATGACATTCTAGAAAGAAAAGAAATCCTCAATGAAGGTTGAACCGGAAATACAGTCTCCACTGGGGAAATATCCATAGCAGTGGATGAACAAGTTCAAGTATGACTGGCTGACACTCTAGGAAAAAAAATATGACACAAACCTCAAAGCCTTAGGATTGGACCAAAGAAAACGTCCTTATTGAAAGTAGAACCAAAATATGGTCTCCAATGGGAAATAGGTAAACATCTCCACTTCATAAGACAACACCGGGGCAACTGGTATCCAGGAATTCACTAGGAAACACACATCCACTTCATTTGGAGATGTACAAAGCCTAGGCAAGATTACTAGGGATCTCACAAAAGAGATACAGGTTGGTTACTTATGAGCAAATTTTCTCAAATAAAGAGAAAAACATCAGAGTCTTCATTAACTTCTCAAAGAGATGCCATTTGATAGAAGCAAACTGGGTAGATGACCTAATGAGGAATCATCACTTGCAATAAAATCCTTGTAAAGAGGGTAACTCAAATAAAGAGAAACCATTTGTAAGGTCTTCAACAAAATTCCCCGGACAGACTTCTAGGGGAATACCAAATCGTAATTGCAGAAACTTGAATAACACCAGAGATAAATAATCTTCTCAGAAGAGACTGCCACTTATTGTAGTGAGCGATTTTGGACGCGGTTCTTAAGCGCTGGTCGCTCTCTGCGGTTTGAGCTTAAACTACAGGTCGATTCATTTTTTATCCTATTGTGAGCTGAATAAGGAAGGGAAATAGATGTCTCTAATTAACCCTGCTTGCATACTGAGTTTGAACAGCGGTCTGTTCGGTTACGGATGCTATCAATGTGGGGGGGGGCCTTTGTACTGGTTATTCGTATTTCGCCAATACAGGTTCTTTCTTTCTAGGGCTTGGGCAAAAGGTTTCTGGTGGGGAACAAGGATTAGGATATTAGGACTGGTGCTTTTGAATTACTGCTTTTAATTGATGGAGATATGGGATTTGGGTTTTTTGTTGATTGCGCTCGCTAAGATCTTTTCTTTCGATCCTATGCCTACGTATTCCCGTTTACCGAAACAGGGAAATCAGAGCGTTCGTAGTTCCTCCTATTCTATGGGAGGAAATGGGTGTTTTGGTGTCTTGTTCAAAGCCCAAGACGTGAAGCGAAAGGTGATTTGTATCTTGATCAAAGCCCAAGATGTGAAGCTGAAAAATCTATTTGTTTCTTGTTCAAAGCCCAAGACGTGAAGCTAAAAGACCTCGGCTTTAGAGAGAATTTGTCATCTCTAAAGAGGGGAGAGGGAGAATTACTTTAACTGGGATACACGGATCCGAGCAATGCCATAATTTCCGAAGAAAGGGTTTTAACCTGAAGGAGAAGACTTTAACTCAGTGTAGAGCAATGCCATCTTTCCTTAGGAATTTCTCATGCTAAAAGAGGGACAGTGCCATGGATGTAGATGATCCAGAGGCTTGCCGCTTACAGCGATTAGATGAAGGGAAAGGAGTTGTTGATGTTTGTGTACTGTGAACGGGGCACAACTTTGATGCTAAAAGGTCGATTGGATCAACCAGTGGTTTTCTTATACAAAGCCTAAGAGGAGGCTAATTTCCGCTAGGAAAATCATTATACAAAGCCTAAGAGGAGGCTATTTTGTGTCTCGTACAAAGCCCGAGAGAGAGGCGAAAAGTTTTTGACCCAGTGGGGCATATCGTTATACAAAGCCTAAGAGGAGGCTAGCAAAGAGTTGATTCAGTTGGAGAATCTTTTATACTCAGTAAGAAAGTGTTTTTGTATCTCGTACAAAGCCCGAGAGAGAGGCGAAAAGGTTATTTTGACTCCACTGGGGAGAATTTTGGTATCTCGTACGAAGCCCGAGATGGAGGCTATTGTAACTGTTTCAGTTGAGTGACAGATCCAATATACTGATTTAAAAGAGAAAATCAGTTCTTATATGAGTAACACTGTACACAGGGATTTAATTTGAGGATCAGGGATATTTCCTTCTCTTTGAGGAAACGGGAAATCCAAAGGGTATTGAGACTGTCCGAGTCTGCGGGTTTCCTTCCTATTTAACGAAGGGTGCTTGAGAATGTCTTTGAGACTCAAGGAAGTTAGACTGTCCGTGTCTAGAGTTTTATCTTTTGTACTATGCTTCGAGAAACAGTAGTAGACTCTATGAAAGGATTGTTCTATGAGGATGACTAGGTTTTGTTCCTATACCTCTAGGAGGTCGTCGGGATAATTTATACGAAGCCCAAGAGGAGGCTGGAAACTTTTAAGAAGCCGACGGGTCCTTGTACGAAGCCCAAGAGGAGGCTATCATTCCCGGAGGAAGAGATCATTATACGAAGCCTAAGAGGAGGCTGTGAATACTTCTAAGAAGCCGTAGGGTCCTTGAATAATGCCCAAGAGGAGGCCGATGCTTTTAAGAAGCCCGTGGGTCTATCATCTCCTTTCCATTAGGAGAGATAACTCTTTTAAAGATGAAAACCACTGGTAAACGTGCGAGGTTTACTATCCAGCGACTTTTAGCTTTTAAAGAGGGTTCCTTAGTTAAGGTCCAAGATTATGACCGTAGTGGGTACCCAAACCCCGAGACATTCAAGGCAAGCTATCCACAAGGAATAGATCAAGTCAGGAAAGTTCGAGAATTGGGAAGAAACTCAAAGATGCCATTCACGGAGAATACATTCATCTTGGGGAGTAGAGCTTCTTGACGATTCCTAAGGAGGACAGCCGAAGAGAAGACTGTATCTGGTGCTCCTATTGGGGATATAGGCGTCTATTTCTACGAATAAGTGAAACGGCGTCACCTAGTTCTAGACGTAGTTGCCGGGGAAACTCGAAATATCTATACTATTATTACACAATAGATATGAGTTTATGAAAGGAGACTTACAGTGAGCAGCCCCACAATACAGTTTATAATATGAAAGCAGTAAATGAAAGCGATAACCACTTACTCGGTTGTAGTGATTCCATGTTGTTTCGTTAGTTGTTCAACAAAGAAAGATTAAAAACAACAGTATATTCAAAATCAAAGGAGAAAGTGCTTTGAAAAAGAAAGATCTGTGGCTTACAGCTCAAGGAGAGGCCCAAGGTTTTATCAGTGAGCGCACTGTTTGAATTTGTACAGAGGGACTTATACAAGTGACTGGGGCCCAAAAAATGGTTTTCTGTACAAAGGGATGGGTCTTACACTCTCTCAAGAGGCCCAAAAAGGTTTAAAGAAAAGAGTGGGGCTTATAACACGAGGGTAGGCCCAAATGATTTTTCGTTTAAAAATGGCGATCGCGCCGAGGTTTTCTTTTAACGCAGAGGGACTTATACAATAAGTGAGGCCCAAAATGTTTTTGGTTAAAAGGGGGATTGGGTCTTACACTCTAATAGAGGCCCAAAGTGTTTTGAATGGGTCTTATAGCTCAAGGAGAGGCCCAGATGGTTTTTATTTTTAAACGGGCGACGATCGCGCCGTTTACTTGTACAGAGGGACTTATACAATAAGTGAGGCCCAAAAAGTTTTTGTACAAGGGGGGATGGGTCTTACACTCTCTCAAGAGGCCCAAAAAGTTTTGAAGAAAAATAAATGGGTCTTACTACTCGAGGGTAGGCCCAGATGATTTTTGAAAAGGCGACGATCGCGCCGTTTATTTTTTGACGATATCGGGACTTATACAATAAGTGAGGCCCAAAGATGATTTGGTCAAAAAAAAGGATTGGGTCTTACACTCTAATAGAGGCCCAAAATGTTTTGAAAATGATTTATGAGGGTTGAATTAATCCAAAACCCTAATTTGTTTTCAAAATGTATTTAATTGAATAAAAATTCAATTAAAATGATCAAAAATTGTTTAACACATGGAAAACAAATTGTGATCTTAGATTAATGCTTCAAAAATTAAGTATTGACCTACAAAATAAATAGAAAGCATTAAAAGTTGCAAAATCAATGTAGAAAAAATATTTAAAATGCCAAAAACAATCAAAATATTAATTCTTTACAAAAATATCAATTATATGAAACAAATAATATTTTTGGGATTTTTTGATAAAATAAAATATTTTAACATTTTTGTGAATTATTAAAAAAAGAATCAACTCAAAATCATTAAAACTCAGAGAGAAATTAATTTTTGAATCAATTAAACAATATCATAAAATTCAAATATTTGAATTTGAAAAAAAAGGCGCCAAGAACAGTTGAAGAACACGTGCGTGTTCTTGGTTTCTCAGATTTGCGTTTTCTATCCAATCTCCATGAATACGTAATCATATCATGCAATCCACATATCATTATGCTCGTCTCAACCTCACGATCATGTCTATGTACTTTAATTTCATTTAAATTAAACATACAACAAGAAATCACGAAGAAACCTCAAGAACCCTAATTTCTGCATGAAGGCTAGGATTTTTGATACACGATTCAAACAATGCAATTAATTGAGGGAAAACATTCCATGCATGATTATGAACATATGGCCAAATTATTGTGCGAGGAAATATGCATAGATTGAGAGATGACCAAGTATGTGCTTACCTCCAAGTCGTGACAGCAAGTTCAAAGTGATTTTTGATTTGGAGGTGTTACAGATGAGTGGTGACGATCTGAACAGCTTCCCTACACCATATGGAGTGTGTTTGAACACTTGGATTGAATTGAAATGGACTGGATCAGTTTATGGCATCTCAGCTGCACCTTGTTTGAAAATTTGAGCAACCAGCTGGTGATTTCATGAAATTGATGTTTCAGAAGTTATGTGAGTGTTTGATCAGCTCATATGTGATGTATGTGAGGTGTGTGAGTGATTGGTTTGTGCAGAATTGCTCTCAAACTCAAAACCCGATAGCTACCTTGCTAAGAAAGGCATTTTTGCCAAGAGAAGGAGATTTTGAGGAAAGCATCTGTTAGATGGCTTTGGTGTACTTAAACTGACCACAATTGAGCTCTATTTATAGTAGAGCAAGTTTGTTTTGCAAGGAATAGTGCATGGCAGCTGGTAAGTAGGTTTGGCCAATGTTGGCAAATGAAAATCCAAGTCTCCTCTAGCCATTGACTAGAGGTTAGGGCACAGAGCTTTGGTCCCCTTGGTCTTGGATAAGTCTTGACTGATTTCAGATGAGAATGGCTCAGTCCATGCCACCTTGATGGTTCCATTGAATGCCTCATTCCAAATTTGAAGTCTTGTCCCTATTTTGGCAACTCTAGGTTCAACATGCTATTCCTTGTTCCTTGGACCTTGGAGGCTTGGCTCAGTGATTGTCCCCTTTGGATTCAATCCTCTGAGGTGTCCAAGTGGATTGGAGCAATTGGAATTGGCTGATTTTGGCAAATTGACCAAACTTGCAAATTCTGCCTTGCTTTGACAGATTTCAGCAAGGCAACTTGCCAATGTTGTATCTCATGGTGTAGGTTGAATTTGGCAATGTTCTTGGCCATTTTGGAAAGCTCTTACATGATACAACAACTGTTTGAACAAGTTTGGTTTTGATCTCTTTTGATTCCAAGTGAAAAATCCCCCTACATTTGGCAAAAAGTGAAGGCAAATTCTGACTTAGTGAAAATTTCACTAAGTGTTGGAAAAAGTGACATTTTCACTTTTCAGCCACTTTGATCACTCCATAACTCAAAATCTTTAATGAATTGGAATGACTTGTAGTTGAAGTTTTTGTAGGTGATAATGAGGGCTACAAATCCATCTTTGGATGAGAAAAAAATGGCCTTGTGGTTTAGGAGTTATGGTCCTCCAAAGTTGGTACCTTTGCCACTTTATTTTTAACTTAGAAAAATTTCTAAGTTTTATGGTTACCCCTTTTACAAGTTATCTCACTTTTCTTGATTTTTCTTGATGAATGATGATTCAAATCATACATTAACATCATTTTAGGGTTAAAAATCCATTTTGGTGAAAAATCTCAAAAAGTCAAAGTTGACTTTTGTGCACAGTTGACTTTTTATCAGATGAATTCCAAACTGTGCAATTCTTCAGGAAATCATGTCCTTGACCTAAATCAAACTTGATGGACATGTTCCATGGGTGTCATAGGGTATATTCAATCATGTATTAGGGTTTGGGAGCATGTCTTGGTCAAAAGTCAAAGTTACAGTTGACTTTTCCCTTAAAACCCTAATTGTGGTGCAGATGAAAATGAGACTTGTTGCTCAAGCTTCTTGGATCAATCCATTGTTCCAAATGGATCAATATGGTGTATTAGAGACCCTCAAATCATCTCTTGAGGTCTTGGCTCATGGTTTGTCCCAAAAGTCAACTTAGGGGTGAATTAGGTCAAGAAACCCTAATTCCTGATTTTTGATGAATGCATCCCCTGAGGCAAAATTGACTTGATGCATGGGTTCATGAGGTTCCATGAAGCATATTAGGTCATATTTTGGATCATTGCCTTGTGCCCAGATGAAAATTTCCATCTGGAGGCCCTGGTCGACCAAAACCCTAATTTGGTGACACTGTCGATCTTGAGACTTGATCCACCTAGAAGGGAGCAACCTTGTGCTTAATCCTTGAAGTGGGAGTCCTTTTTGATCCATTGTGGATGTTTGAGAGATTAGACAAGTTGCAGATCATGTCATTTCTTGATTGATCCTTTGTCTAAGCACTCAGAGAGGGCTTGAAACCCTAATTTTGATTGTATTGGATGCTCACCCATCTTTGGGGAGACTGATGAAGCATGATGGTTCATCCATATTATGATGATGATTTTCACAATGATGGGAAATCTAAGTGGTCAAAATTTGGGGTATTACAGATGCCCCTATTTAATCTTCTTGGACCCGAAGGTGCGAATGACGAAGGGATTCGGGCATTCGGGGTGCAAGAGGATTAAATATCGGAATATCCAAAATTTTGATGGGGGTTATGAATGGTAGCTTACGCATTCATCTTCTTTAGCTAAGCGATGATGCTTAGAAAAGGTAAACTTCCCCTCGATCCTGGTTTCCTACCAAGGAACTGGTCTTAGTTTCTGATTTAAACTTCCCCTCGATCCTGGTTTCCTACCAAGAACTGGTCTTAGTTTCTGATTTAAACTTCCCCTCGATCCTGGTTTCTTACCAAGGAACTGGTCTCGGTTTCTGATTTAAACTTCCCCTCGATCCTGGTTTCCTACCAAGAACTGGTCTTAGTTTCTTTTGTCAATAAACTTTACTGACAAGGGATGCTATTCATAGCGGCTTTCCTCAAACTTCTCGCCGAATTTTCCTGGGGAGATGCCATTTGAGTGGAAAAAGTTTTGATGTCAGACTTGTTGGGGAACCCAGTCGTCTGAGTTGTAGAGTTGTACAAACTTCTCTGTTGGAGACGCCATTTGTTTCTACTGGGGAAAGCGAGTCTCTTGAGAGACTGTTTTCGTTTGGGATCTTTCATCATACTTTTCTCGGGGTCTTCCCGGAGAAACGCCATATGATGGGGTCCAATTTTGTGGGGCCGATGACCTTTTCATCAGCGGTCCTTTCGGAGCAAAACTGGCATGCTGCCGAAACTCTGATCACGAGGCTTTCTCTGTGGATTTTCCTTAATCCGGGAAAGCAAGGATATCATCTTCAATGGCGAAGAGTGATGCTTATTGAAAGTTTTCTCTGGCTTTTCAGAGGTTCAAGTTATCAAAGTGGCCAAGGACCAACTTCTTTCCAGAATTAAACTGGAAGCGAGGTTGTTCAGACACAGTATTTCCTGACGAGGCAAGAACTGACAACTCGATGGAGAGGACTTCTACCACTAGGGGACAAGACCGACTAGAGTGATAGTGATGCAATATGAAATGTAAATGCAAATCAAAAATGCATGATGTATGTATGTACATGCTGACAAAACAGACGCGACATACGGACTAATGGATGAACACAATTGGATACTCGGCCATCGCGGGGCGAAGAGGTACCGTTGATTCAAAATAGAAATTCCACCTTGCTTAGGAGAGATAGTCCCGTTGGGAGCTATGTTGATCGGGATTAGGAGATGAGAACTCGGCCGAGGATGTCAGACGAAACAAGGTCCCTGACACAGTTGATCCCTTCATTCAGGCATACTGGCTTAGAAGGAGTACTTTGATTCTGCACTTTGAAGTTCGCTTACTTCGGGAGAAGCAATCGATGTTCTTCTGATGTTCAACAGTCAAAAGAAATTGCCATCTTTATTTTAAAAGCAGAAAAAGTTTTAACAAGTAAATTCATTTTTTGTTTTATTTCAAGAATCGCTGATTAAGTTTAAACAACGTCATTCTGTAAAGCTAAAACAAGTAAGAATTACAAACAAAAGCACAAGGGCTCAAATTTTATTGATAAGATGGAGATCAGCCAAACGCGTGATTCCAAAGAGTATATACAAAGTTAGAAAACGGTAATTTACAGGGAAAAGGGCTACGTTGAAACATAACGACCACTATCCTTCTACCAACTTTGAATTCGGGACATCCTGAGCTTCTGTCGAAGATGACCTTTGACTGGAGATTTCCTCCGATAGATGATGTAACTACTGCTGAGGGACTTGCCTCTGTTGAACATAGTTACTTGCCATTATCCCTAACTTTTGCCTGGATTGTACTATGAGATTTCCAATCCATCGGGATGATTCTTTTTTTATTTTGTCTCTAACTTTTGCCTGGACCGCCCTTTCGGGTTTTCAATCCACCGAGACGTTTTTTTTTTTAGTTTTAGGCGAAGTATTTCTTGACTACATCAACATTCGTGGGGTAGGCAAATTCCTCTCCGTCCATGGTTGTAAGTCTCAAGGCGCCGCCTGAGAAAGCTTTCGTGACCACATAGGGGCCATCATAATTTGGGGTCCATTTGCCCCGAGAATCAGTGAGAAATGATTGTATCTTCTTGAGCACGAGGTCTCCTTTTCTGAAGACACGAGGTCGGACCTTTTTGTCGAACGCCCTCTTCATTCTTTGTTGATATAACTGACCGTGGCATAGTGCCGTGATTCTCTTTTCTTCAATCAGGTTGAGTTCATCGTGTCGACTTTGACACCATTCAGCTTCGGTGAGCTTAGCTTCCATCAATACCCGGATTAATGGGATCTCTACTTCTATGGGGAGCACTGCTTCCATGCCATATACTAGAGAGAAAGGGGTTGCCCCTGTTGAAGTGCGGACAGATGTACGATAACCGTGAAGAGCAAAGGGTAGCATCTCGTGCCAATCTTTGTAGGTTACAACCATCTTTTGAACAATCTTCTTGATGTTCTTGTTAGCCGCTTCTACCGCTCCGTTCATCTTGGGTCGGTAGGGAGATGAGTTATGGTGTTCGATCTTGAACTCTGCGCATAACTCTTTCATCATCTTATTATTCAAGTTAGATCCATTATCAGTAATGATCTCGCTTAGAACACCATAACGGCAGATGATATTGTTTTTGATAAATCGGACCACCACTTGTCGGGTTACATTGGCGAATGACGCTGCTTCGACCCACTTGGTGAAATAGTCAATGGCTACCAGGATGAACCGATGTCCGTTTGAAGCCTTGTGCTCAATCATGCCAATTATGTCTATTCCCCATATGGAAAAAGGCCACGGGGAAGAAAGAACTTTGAGATGTAATGGCGGTACATGAATTTTGTCAGAGTATATCTGACACTTGTGACACCTCCTCATGTACTTGTAGCAGTCGGATTCCATGGTCAACCAATAATACCCGGCCCTGAGAATTTTTCTCGCCATTGTGTGTCCGTTGGCATGAGTGCCAAAGGATCCTTCATGAATTTCTTTCACGAGCACGTCTGCTTCTGGTCTGTCGACACATCGGAGCAAAACCATGTCAAAATTTCTCTTATAAAGAGTGTCACCGCTCAGGAAGAAGTTTCCAGCCAATCTTCTGAGGGTTTTCCTGTCTTTTCTGAGTGCCCCAGATGGGTACTCTTGTTTCTGAAGGAAGCATTTGATATCTTGATACCAAGGTCTGTCGTCTATGACTGCTTCAATTGCGAAGATGTAAGCGGGCCGTTCAAGGCGCATTATGTCGATCTTAGGTAAGTCATTCCATCGACCTACACTAATCATGGAAGAGAGAGTGGCTAATGCGCCAGCCATGTGATTCTCATCACGAGGGATGTGATGAAAGTCGACTCTGTTGAAGAAGGGTAACAACCTTCTTGCATAGTCTTTGTAAGGAATCAATCCTGATTGGTATGTGTTCCAATCTCCTTTTATCTGGTTAATAACCAGGGCTGAATCGCCGTATACGTCCAAGTTTTTGATCTTTAAATCAATCGCTTCTTCGAGACCCGTGATACATGCTTCGTATTCGGCCTCGTTGTTCGTACATTTGAACGTAAGTCTGGCAGTGAAAGGAATGTGGGAACCCTGATGGGTAACAATGATTGCCCCAATTCCGTTTCCATAATGATTAACTGCTCCGTCAAAGATGAGTCCCCACTGGGAACCTGGTTCTGGCCCTTCACTGGGTAGCGGTTCATCGCAATCTTTCATCTTTAGATACATGACATCTTCGTCTGGGAAGTCAAACCCGATTGATTCTTGATTGTCAATCGGTTAATGAGCCAAAGGATCGGCTAAAATACTTCCCTTAACGGCTTTCTGAGTGTGGTACTCTATGTCATATTCTGATAGTAACATCTGCCAAAGGGCAATCCTTCCCGTGAGAGCAGGTTTTTCGAAAACGTACTTGATTGGATCTATTTCGGAGACCAACCAAGTAGTATGATGAATCATGTACTGGCGAAGACATTTGGCTGCCCAAGCCAAAGCACAACAAGTTTTCTCAAGCATTGTGTACCGAGTCTCGCAGTCGGTGAATTTCTTGCTTAGATAGTAAATGGCAGACTCTTTCCTTTTAGTTTCGTCTCGTTGGCCAAGTACACATCCCATTGAGTCCTCTAGGACTGTGAGGTAAATGATTAGTGGTCTTCCTTCCACTGGAGGTGATAGAATCGGAGGATTCAACAAATATTCCTTAATACTGTCGAAGGCAGTTTGGCAGTCTTCTGACCAAACGCAATCCTGGTTCTTTCTCAATAACTTGAAAATCGGCGCACAAGTGGAGGTCATAAGGAATATGAATCTGGAGATGTAGTTCAAACGTCCCAGGAATCCTCTGACTTGTTTTTCAGTCTTTGGAGAAGGCATTTCTTGAATGGCCTTGACCTTGTCAGGATCAACCTTAATCCCTTTCTGGCTGACGATGAACCCTAGTAGTTTCCCTGAACGGACACCGAAGGTGCACTTGTTGGGATTCAAGCGGAGCTTGAATTTTCTTAGACGTTCGAACAATTTTGACAGATGTTCAATGTGCTCACTCTCTGTTTTTGATTTTGCCATCATATCATCGACATACACTTCAATTTCCTTGTGTATCATGTCATGAAACAGAGTAGTCACGGCCCTTTGATAGGTTGCCCCGACATTCTTTAAACCGAACAACATTACTTTGTAACAAAAGGTACCCCATGGGGTAATGAACGAAGTTTTCTCCATGTCTTTCGGCGCCATTTTGATCTGGTTATAGCCGAGAATCCATCCATGAAGGAAAAAACTTTGAACTTTGCTGTACTGTCTACCAGCATGTCAATGTGTGGTAAAGGAAAGTCGTCCTTTGGACTTGCCTTGTTCAGATCTCTGTAATCAACACACATTCTGACCCTTCCGTCCTTTTTGGGAACGGGTACGATGTTGGCTAACCATTGAGGATATTCAGATGTAGCGAGGAAACCCGCGTCGATCTGTTTCTGTACCTCCTCTTTGATTTTGATGGCCATGTCCGGGTGAGTGCGTCTCAACCTTTGCTTTACTGGCGGACATTCCGATCTTAGCGGTAAGTGATGTTCCACGATGCTGGTATCCAACCCTGGCATATCCTGATAGGACCAAGCGAACACATCGGGGAATTCTTTGAGAAGCTTTATCAAACCCTCTCTGGTAGTTGGACTGAGCAATGCTCCGATCCTGATTTCTTTTCTCTCTTTTTCTGAACCCAAGTTTATCGTTTCCAACGGTTCTTTGTGAGGTTCAATGGACCTCTCCTCTTGTCTGTGTAGTCGGGAGATCTCTTCTGGAATTTCGTTGTCATTTTCTTCTTCAGCCTCGAATACCGGGAACTCAAATTTGGAAGAAGGCATCGGATCGTATGTTTCAACGGGGTATAAAACAAGCAATCTGCATGACGTGATGATTCGTGTTTAGAAGAGATAGAGAAAATGCAAGTGTGTGCAGTGTTTTGATTTTACTGCTTGTTTTTATTATTGAATTTTTTTTTTAGGATTACCATTTTCTGAAAAAGCAAAAAGAGAAAACAACAATTAATGCGGAAATTACAGAACGACGTTATTTTATTAATGAACAAGTCGAATCTTGAAACTACAGCCCTATAAAACAAAACTCTGTCGCTTTGGGCAAAGCGAAGAGGGAAATTTACAGAAAACGAGCCCTATCAAAATATCCGTTTCACCTGGGCAGGGTGAAAGGTTTAAAGACGGCAATTACTTTGACTGATGAATGACCTTCGGAACCTCGACGGCAACCCATTGGCGGCGAACTCCTCAGTGAATCACAAAGTCTGGCACCTTCCTTGATTTGTCTTCAGAAATGACGCTGATTTCTGGTGGAGTAGGATCATTGGAATCTGTCTCCCAAGCAGAATTGTCGTAGGAGGATTCCTCTGTTGCATTTTGTATAGCATTGGTGCTCTCAGCTGTATCTCCCCATCCAGTTGACTGGATATCTTCGAGCCTGATACGAGAGCTTTCGGGAGCGGTGTATTTGACCATAAAGTCATATTTTCCACTTGGTTGTCCCAAAGTGTCCCAAACTTCTTTGGAACTGGAGGAGTCATCTCTCTCGATGACGTTGACCTCAGGAAAAGCATAGTTGATGAATTCTAGTCCTGCAAACGTTGCGAATTCATCTTCATGTTGAGTAGTTTCCGAATGACCTGAATGTTGATCCCATGACATGGCGGGGACACAGGTATTCTGTTCAATGATGGTCAGCTGATTTTCATTGTTCGGCTGACTCTCTTGCCCCAAGTTTCTTGGGTAAGGCTGCCACATTGGCAGGCCATCCATTGGGCCATAGTAGTTGTAATCAGAGTTTTCTTTCATCAGAGTGTCTTTCTCTAATGAATTTGGCGGAGCACGGCATCCTTCCGGATCACAATCTCCGTAGATCATTTTGACATCTGATCTTGGTATAAATCTCGGACTTTCTGTAGGAAAGCAAAAAGGCATAGGCACCTCTTCCTGAGACATATAGCCGTCCTTGTTAAGGTAGGACTTCCATTCTTCATCTGTGTCAGAGGGATCTTCCTCATTGATAGCATGAACTGTCTGAGACACTGGGTGAAGGAAACCTCCACTGTGGAAGAAGTTTTGAAGGGGATGAAGACTTTCATCGTTGGCGGCCGTCTGAGTACAGGTTGCAGAAAAACCAAGACCCTCATTTGTTTTATTGTCAGTGGGAATGACAAGCCGTCCCCATCCTTTTGTATCGGTACTCTCGACCGCTTTGATAGCATCTTTGTATGAAGAAATTGAAGTTCCTTCTTCGGATTGATCGTTCTTGCTCACCGATAGTGCTTGGAACTGAGTTCCAATAACCTCTTCAGGTTCTACACAAGCAGATGATGATAAGTTACTTACAAGCAAGGCTTGTTCCCCACAAACCGTGACAAGTTGATCGTTCTTGACGAACTTTAGCTTTTGGTGGAGGGTCGAAGTAACCGCTCCAGCCTGATGTATCCAAGGTCTTCCTAATAAACAACTGTATGTTGCCCGGATGTCCATGACCTGGAAAGTGATTTGGAAAGTGTGAGGACCAATAGTTATGGGAAGATCAACTTCGCCGATAACTATTTTTCTGGATCCATCGAACGCTTTGACTACGACCTCGCTGACTCTCATCGGAGGGCCCTTAAATGATAATTGCATCAAAGTGGACTTTGGCATAACATTCAGGGATGACCCTGTGTCTACCAGTACGTTGGCTAAAGCATCGCCCTGGCAGTTAACTGTAATGTTGAGCGCCATGTTATGACGACGACCCTCTTCGGGTAATTCCTCATCACTAAATCCCAAATTATTGCAGGAAGTGATGTTAGAGACAATACTATCGAACTGTCTGATTGTTACATCCTGTTCCACAAAGGCTTGCTCCAAGACTTTCTGTAGAGCCTCTCTGTGTGCTTCTGAACTGAGTAACAGTGATAATACTGAGATCTTTGAAGGAGTCTGTAACAGCTGATCAACGATGTTATATTCACTCCTTTGGATGAGCTTTAGTATCTCATCTTTGTCTTTTGAAAAGTCGGGATTACTAGATTGACCGACTGGCAGATCGGGAATTTTTGCCTGAAGTTCTTTTTCTTTGTTAGCTTCCCCAACCCCTCGGTTGAAGATTCTACCACTCCGTGTTACACGACTGATGTCTGCAATATTCACGACGGAGGGTAATGGAATTTCATTTCCATTCTCGATTAGTGTTGCACCGTATTTGTAAGGGATTGCCTTAGCTGATTCATACGGTAATGGTCCCGGTAGATAGATGACTATGGGAACCTTCTGATTTTTCTGACCGTCATAAGTAACCTCGATCCGTTCCAGGTTGGGAACTCTAGATTCGTCAAGTAGAGGGACGATGGCAAAAACATCCCTGATCTGGTGATGACCAGAGATCGTGACAACATCCTCAACTTGATCGGCAAGGTAGTTCGGCGACCAAATGATGGGTCCTGAACCAGGATATGGATGAATTTCTCCATGATCGATCTGACCCTGAAGAGCTGCTCTCACAAGGTAACACCCTTGGTTACTTTCCGAACACACGCTACAACTGTCATAGTTGTGTGGTGGCACCTGGCCACGCCCACTTTGAATACAATGTAACCTCACTAGGTTACCTTCCATTGATTGGACATCCTAACTTTGACGACGAGTAGGATTCCTGTTATTGATACTAATCTGCTGAGTATCTTCGTCCATATAGATTGGCATCCACCAGTGATTTAACAAGTGCTGAAGTGCCTCCTGGACAAGGGTACAACCTCTATCGTTTTCGCAACCTGCTTTACAGTTTTGATAATCGTGTGATATTAAGAATCCAAGTCGGACCTGCTCAGCATGTAACTCTACCAGGTTGGTATTCATTATGTGGATGTCGAAGATCTGAACCATGTTGATTTGATAGGAGTTCCTATCATGGTAGTCTTGGATCCATCCAAGATCCATCTGACGCTGGAGGGCCTCTTGTATGAAAGAGCATCCTTGTTTGTTTACCGAGCAAATCAGACAGGAACTGTAATCTTGCCGCGGCAGATTATGATACTGGCTTTGCCTTGAGTGCATCGCCACCAAGTTGACATTCATCACACGGATGTCGTGGTTTTGAATGACGTTAGAATTCGTAGAGAGCATGTTAACTCCACGAACTCGGTGCTCCTGGATCCATCTGAGATCCATTTGTTCCTGTAGAGCTGCTTGCACTACAGAACATCCTTGGTTGTCTTTAGAGCAGATATCACACTGGTGATAATTATGAGGTGGCACATGGCCATATCCACTCTGTCTACAATGCATCTTGACCAGATTGGTCCCCAATAAGAGTACATCGTGAACTTGATAGACATTGTTAGTCTCTTTCTCAATCAGATTGACTGCAGCTTTCTCGTGTTGAGGCAGCGGGTTCGTAAGAACATTAGGATTCGTATCTTTGAAAGATAAGAGCCCGCTCCTAACAAGCTTTTGCACGTCGGATTTGAAATTGAGACAAGTCTCAATGTTATGCCCTGAACCTCCTTGATGATAAGGGCATGTTTGATCCACTTTAAACCAAAAAGGCGGATTTTCCAGAACTGAAAGGGGAGACTTAGCCTGAATGTGCCCCTTAGCCAGCAGTAACGGAAACAACTCTGCATACGTTACGGGTATAGGATCAAATCCTGGTGGCCGTGTTGTACGGTTGTTGTTATATGGAGGACGAGCCTGCTGAAGAGGCTGTTGTGTCCTTTGTTGGTCAGGTTGGCTCTGCGCAACCTGAGGTTGATACATAGGAACAGGCGCGGGGCCGATAGCAGGAGTAACAGCTGCTACTGGCTGATAACGTCGCCTTTGCTTTCCGAGAGAGATATTCCCAATATCTTGCTCTTTTTTCTTAGGGAGAGCACTACCGTATTTTTTAGTACCGCTCGTTGATCCAGTGTCTTTTACCAAACGTCTTTCTCGGACGGCTTCCTCAAGACGTACACCCATGCCGACCATTTCGGTGAAATCACTGGGCGCACTGGCAACCATTCGGTCATAGTAAAATGAGCTTAAGGTCTTTAAAAAGATTTTTGTCATCTCTTTTTCCTCAAGAGGTGGACAAATTTGAGCGGCAATTTCACGCCACCTTTGAGCATACTCCTTAAAGGTTTCCTTGTCCTTTTGCGACATTGATCTGAGTTGATCTCTGTCGGGTGCCATGTCCAAATTGTACTTGTATTGTTGGACGAAGGCAGTACCAAGATCTCTGAATGTACTGATCGTAGTACGGTTTAAACCCATGTACCATTTGAGTGCGGCACCGGTTAAACTATCCTGGAAGTAGTGAATCAGCAGGTCCTGATTCTCTGTCTGGGCTAACATCCGCCGAGCGTACATCACCAGATGGCTCTGAGGGCAAGAATTACCCTTGTATTTTTCAAAGTCGGGCACTTGGAACTTGTGCGGGACTTTTACATTTGGGACCAAGCAGAGGTCTGCGGCGTCCTTTCCAAATAGATCCTGACCGCGAATGGCTTGCAGCTCCTTCTGCATTTCCAAGAATTGCTCCTGGAATTCATCCATTCTATCGAACATAGTTTCCTTCTTACCAGAAGGTGTCTATGGAATCTGTCCTTCCGGGACAGTGTGCACCACAGGGGGTGGTACCGTGACTACGGCAGTAAGTCTTGGCGCCTCCCGAAGTTTGTAACCTTCAGGAGTCTTGAGTATGCCCCTGGCATCTTCGCTTTCCCGAAGTTTGTAACCTTCAGGCCCAACGGCTTTTGTTACGATTCCCTGATCTTCAGTGATCGGCGGAACATATCCTTCCGGGATATAGTTAACAGGCATGCCCCAAGGACGATCTTTCGGCATCTGATACCTAGGATCATACTTTTCTATGATGGGCGTTGAGGTGATCTCTGAGATCACAGTTTTTTGTAGCTGAGCTTCTTCCATGGCTTGCATGTCGTTACGAAGCTTTCTCATATCCTCTCTCAGAGTGTCGATCTCTTCTTTCAACTCTCTGTTTTCTTCCTCAAGATCATCCATCCTTTTCTGACGATTGGCCCGAGTATTATACGAATGAGACAGTTTGACTCTAGAATCGAGACACAAACGTGAGATTCGTAGGTAAGGAGAATACGCGATGTGAGAATGATGAATGCAATGATTATATTAATTGTTTTTAGGTTTAATTAAAATAAACTTCGACAATTAGATTGCAAATATCAAACAGTGGGGAAACCCCTTTTTATTGGATTCCAAAGGATTACAGAAATGGAAATACAGTAGATTATAAAGTGCAGAAACAGAAACCTAAACTAATGGGTCCCGAGTCCTCTTCTTTGACCGGGGCACTTGGGCCGTTGTCGCGTTGTCATTCCTTTGCCAGGTGAAAGGAGCGAGCAAATTCCTTTGGTCATCTTGATTCTCTACAGCATGCTGCTCCAAAATTTCAATCAGAGCATCTTTCTCTTTCAGTAATTGCTGTATTTGGATACACTCTACGTCGAGGGTGCGGTACTTGTTCTTCCAAGATCTTCTTTCCTTTTGAACTTTGTTGAGAGTAACCTGAAGCCTTTCAGTTTCCGTCATGAAGTACATGACAATTTCCCTCGGCGGAAGAATTCCGTAACGAGGATAAGGCATCTTTAGCTTGAGAGCTCTAGTTTGTACCCAGTGGAGATAAGGCTCCACCGAGACACAATCCGGTTTTCCCAGAGACTCTCGTCCTTTCTTATGAACCTGTTTCCAAGCTTGCACTATTTCCATCTTTAGTGCTCTGTCACTTTCTCCTTCTTTGAAGAAAAGACCTTCCAGATGAACACCCAGTGGGATGTGTCTCATCGGGTATCCAAATTGACGAAGAACTAATATCGGATGATAGTTGATTCCTCCTTTAGTTCCTATGAGGGGTACGCTGGGGAAGTTTCCACAACGGTCAATGATTCTGATTCCCTCATAAATCCTATTACACAAATCTATATCAGAATTGGTGAGAGACATGATCTTCTGCGACCAACGTAAGACATTCTTGCAATCCCAAAAAGCGGCAGACTTGGGCAAGTGAGAGATAAACCATTTGTAAAGCAAAGGTACACAGCATGTGATCTCCCCTCCGCTGTACAAATTTCCCAAGTGTACAGAATGATACGCATCTGCGAGCAAAGTCGACACAGGGTTTCCAATGAGAAAAACCTTAATAGCGTTGATATCGACGAAGTTATTGATGTTGGGAAACAAAAATAATCCGTAGGTGAGCAAGACAAAGATGCTTTCAAAAGCAGTCATGTTCCCTATACTAGCAAAGTACAGAGCTTTCTTGGTCAAGAACTGGGCTGGCAAATCTTGGATGCCACCCTTAGTGGTCATGTGAGTCCGGGCCTCAGACTCGTCCAAATGAATTGCTATTGCAATAGTCTAATTCTTTGGAATTTCTTCCAGTCCAGAAAATGGAGCTCGATCAGTGATATGTAAATCAGTCAGATGAGAATACTCCTCTAGTGTTGGTGCTAGCTGGTAATCCGGGAATGTGAAACAGTGATAAACCGGATCGTAGAATTGAATGAGCGCGTCCATGATTCCCTCAATCACATGGACCCTTAACAGTGGTAGCAAACCACTGTGCTTGGCTCTGAAAGCCTCTGGGTTAACGATCATCCTTGCTAACCTTCTCAAATCCCCTAGTTTTGGACCCTTGAAGGTATACTGGTGAGTTCTCCTTCTACCGAAATCCATTAATGTAATCTTTTTCTCTGATATTTGCAATCACAGTCTTAGTTTAATTTGAAAAACAGAGATATTAGAAGAGAAATTTTTTGAATGTTTTAATGTTTTATTAAATGAATGCATGAATGCAGCACACAAAAACATAGAAAAAACATGGGGTCAAAGGGTCGTTGTCATGAAGTCAAGGCTCTACCCATCCCCAAAGGTTTATACTAGGGTGATTTTTGTACCTGTACTCATTATCATCAGCTCCTCCCAGGAAAGCAAAACAACAAGCGGATCGCTAGCGAGTTGTGTGCAATCTTAGAGTAAGTGCCATTCACCGAGAATAGATCACCAGCCTTAAATGAGGGTAGTATCGCGTAACAGCTATTTCCGATAGCTTCCGCACTACGAAAAAGGTTGGCTTTTCTTAAGTGTATACTCAATCTCACCACATGCGGCATCACACGCATTCCCAGTAGCAGAAAAATAAACACATATAGCAATTAGGAAAAGCAGTATATATATTTGTCCTAATCATCCTAGACTTATAAAGCTACGATTCTTAAGTTCCTGACAGAAATGGGTTCCCCGGCGGAAGCCCCAATCTGTGGTTCCCTGCCTAAGAGATGGACCAGCATAGGTCAATCTTTCTCTTCGGTAGAGTTCCCATTTTCCGTGGAAAACGGGGATAATGCCCTAAGGCAGAAAAGGAGACTCCCCAGCAGAGTCGCCATTTGTGTAATTTTTCACACAAGAGAAGTAGAAAGAAAGGAACGGGCCCCAAGGTGGGCGCCACTTTTCTGTAGCGAGCGATTTTGGACGCGGTTCTTAAGCGTTGGTCGCTCTCTGCGGTTTGAGCTTAAACTACAGGTCGATTTATTTTTTATCCTATTGTGAGCTGAATAAGGAAGGGAAATAGATGTCTCCAATTAACCCTGCTTGCATACTGAGTTTGAACAGCGGTCTGTTCGGTTACGGATGCTATCAATGTGGGGGGGCCTTTGTACTGGTTATTCGTATTTCGCCAATACAGGTTCTTTCTTTCTAGGGCTTGGGCAAAAGGTTTCTGGTGGGGAACAAGGATTAGGATATTAGGACTGGTGCTTTTGAATTACTGCTTTTAATTGATGGAGATATGGGATTTGGGTTTTTTGTTGATTGCGCTCGCTAAGATCTTTTCTTTCGATCTTATGCCTACGTATTCCTGTTTACCGAAACAGGGAAATCAGAGCGTTCGTAGTTCCTCCTATTCTATGGGAGGAAATGGGTGTTTTGGTGTCTTGTTCAAAGCCCAAGACGTGAAGCGAAATGTGATTTGTATCTTGATCAAAGCCCAAGATGTGAAGCTGAAAAGTCTATTTGTGTCTTGTTCAAAGCCCAAGACGTGAAGCTAAAAGACCTTGGCTTTAGAGAGAATTTGTCATCTCTAAAGAGGGGAGAAGGAGAATTACTTTAACTGGGATACGCGGATCCGAGCAATGCCATAATTTCCGAAGAAAGGGTTTTAACCTGAAGGAGAAGACTTTAACTCAGTGTAGAGCAATGCCATCTTTCCTTAGGAATTTCTCATGCTAAAAGAGGGACAGTGGCATGGATGTAGATGATCCAGAGGCTTGCCGCTTACAGCGATTAGATGAAGGGAAAGGAGTTGTTGATGTTTATGTACTGTGAACGAGGCACAGCTTTGATGCTAAAAGGTCGATTGGATCAACCAGTGGTTTTCTTATACAAAGCCTAAGAGGAGGCTAATTTCAGCTAGGAAAATCATTATACAAAGCCTAAGAGGAGGCTATTTTGTGTCTCGTACAAAGCCTTAGAGAGAGGCGAAAAGTTTTTCACCCAGTGGGGCATATCGTTATACAAAGCCTAAGAGGAGGCTAGCAAAGAGTTGACTCAGTTGGAGAATCTTTTATACTCAGTAAGAGAGTGTTTTTGTATCTCGTACAAAGCCCGAGAGAGAGGCGAAAAGGTTATTTTGACTCCACTGGGGAGAATTTTGCTATCTCGTACGAAGCCCGAGATGGAGGCTATTGTAACTGTTTCAGTTGAGTGACAGATCCAATATACTGATTTAAAAGAGAAAATCAGTTCTTATATGAGTAACACTGTACACAGGGATTTAATTTGAGGATCAGGGATATTTCCTTCTCTTTGAGGAAACGGGAAATCCAAAGGGTATTGAGACTGTCCGAGTCTGCGGGTTTCCTTCCTATTTAACGAAGGGTGCTTGAGAATGTCTTTGAGACTCAAGGAAGTTAGACTGTCCGTGTCTAGAGTTTTATCTTTTGTACTATGCTTCGAGAAACAGTAGTAGACTCTATGAAAGGACTGTTCTATGAGGATGACTAGGTTCTGTTCCTATACCTCTAGGAGGTCGTTGGGACAATTTGTACGAAGCCCAAGAGGAGGCTGGAAACTTTTAAGAAGCCGACGGGTCCTTGTACGAAGCCCAAGAGGAGGCTATCATTCCCGGAGGAAGAGATCATTATACGAAGCCTAAGAGGAGGCTGTGAATACTTCTAAGAAGCCGTAGGGTCCTTGAATAACGCCCAAGAGGAGGCCGATACTTTTAAGAAGCCCGTGGGTCTATCATCTCCTTTCCATTAGGAGAGATAACTCTTTTAAAGATGAAAACCACTGTTAAACGTGCGAGGTTTACTATCCAGCGACTTTTAGCTTTTAAAGAGGGTTCCTTAGTTAAGGTCCAAGATTATGACCGTAGTGGGTACCCAAACCCCGAGACATTCAAGGCAAGCTATCCACAAGGAATAGATCAAGTCAGGAAAGTTCGAGAATTGGGAAGAAACTCAAAGATGCCATTCACGGAGAATACATTCATCTTGGGGAGTAGAGCTTCTTGACGATTCCTAAGGAGGACAGCCGAAGAGAAGACTGTATCTGGTGCTCCTATTGGGGATATAGGCGTCTATTTCTACGAATAAGTGAAACGGCGTCACCTAGTTCTAGACGTAGTTGCCGGGGAAACTCGAAATATCTATACTATTATTACACAGTAGATATGAGTTTATGAAAGGAGACTTACAGTGAGCAGCCCCACAATACAGTTTATAATATGAAAGCAGTAAATGAAAGCGATAACCACTTACTCGGTTGTAGTGCTTCCATGCTGTTTCGTTAGTTGTTCAACAAAGAAAGATTAAAAACAACAGTATATTCAAAATCAAAGGAGAAAGTGCTTTGAAAAAGAAAGATCTGGGGCTTACAGCTCAAGGAGAGGCCCAAGGTTTTATCAGTGAGCGCACTGTTTGAATTTGTACAGAGGGACTTATACAAGTGACTGGGGCCCAAAAAATGGTTTTCTGTACAAAGGGATGGGTCTTACACTCTCTCAAGAGGCCCAAAAAGGTTTAAAGAAAAGAGTGGGGCTTATAACACGAGGGTATGCCCAAATGTTTTTCGTTTAAAAATGGCGATCGCGCCGAGGTTTTCTTTTAACGCAGAGGGACTTATACAATAAGTGAGGCCCAAAATGTTTTTGGTTAAAAGGGGGATTGGGTCTTATACTCTAATAGAGGCCCAAAGTGTTTTGAATGGGTCTTATAGCTCAAGGAGAGGCACAGATGGTTTTTATTTTCAAACGGGCGACGATCGCGCCGTTTACTTGTACAGAGGGACTTATACAATAAGTGAGGCCCAAAAAGTTTTTGTACAAGGGGGGATGGGTCTTACACTCTCTCAAGAGGCCCAAAAAGTTTTGAAGAAAAATAAATGGGTCTTACTACTCGAGGGTAGGCCCAGATGATTTTTGAAAAGGCGACGATCGCGCCGTTTGTTTTTTGACGGTATCGGGACTTATACAATAAGTGAGGCCCAAAGATGATTTGGTAAAAAAAAAGGATTGGGTCTTACACTCTAATAGAGGCCCAAAATGTTTTGAAAATGATTTATGAGGGTTGAATTAATCCAAAACCCTAATTTGTTTTCAAAATGTATTTAATTGAATAAAAATTCAATTAAAATGATCAAAAATTGTTTAACACATGGAAAACAAATTGTGATCTTGGATTAATGCTTCAAAAATTAAGTATTGACCTACAAAATAATTAGAAAGCATTAAAAGTTGCAAAATCAATGTAGAAAAAATATTTAAAATGCCAAAAATAATCAAAATATTAATTCTTTACAAAAATATCAATTATATGAAACAAATAATATTTTTGGGATTTTTTGATAAAATAAAATATTTTAACATTTTTGTGAATTATTAAAAAAAGAATCAACTCAAAATCATTAAAACTCAGAGAGAAATTAATTTTTGAATCAATTAAACAAAATCACAAAATTCAAATATTTGAATTTGAAAAAAAAGGCGCCAAGAACAGCTGAAGAACACGCGCGTGTTCTTGGTTTCTCAGATTTGCGTTTTCTATCCAATCTCCATGAATACGTAATCATATCATGCAATCCACATATCATTATGCTCGTCTCAACCTCACGATCATGTCTATGTACTTTAATTTCATTTAAATTAAACATACAACAAGAAATCACGAAGAAACCTCAAGAACCCTAATTTCTGCATGAAGGCTAGGATTTTTGATACACGATTCAAACAATGCAATTAATTGAGGGAAAACATTCCATGCATGATTATGAACATATGGCCAAATTATTGTGCGAGGAAATATGCATAGATTGAGAGATGACCAAGTATGTGCTTACCTCCAAGTCGTGACAGCAAGTTCAAAGTGATTTTTGATTTGGAGGTGTTACAGATGAGTGGTGACGATCTGAACAGCTTCCCTACACCATATGGAGTGTGTTTGAACACTTGGATTGAATTGAAATGGACTGGATCAGTTTATGGCATCTCAGCTGCACCTTGTTTGAAAATTTGAGCAACCAGCTGGTGATTTCATGAAATTGATGTTTCAGAAGTTATGTGAGTGTTTGATCAGCTCATATGTGATGTATGTGAGGTGTGTGAGTGATTGGTTTGTGCAGAATTGCTCTCAAACTCAAAACCCGATAGCTACCTTGCTAAGAAAGGCATTTTTGCCAAGAGAAGGAGATTTTGAGGAAAGCATCTGTTAGATGGCTTTGGTGTACTTAAACTGACCACAATTGAGCTCTATTTATAGTAGAGCAAGTTTGTTTTGCAAGGAATAGTGCATGGCAGCTGGTAAGTAGGTTTGGCCAATGTTGGCAAATGAAAATCCAAGTCTCCTCTAGCCATTGACTAGAGGTTAGGGCACAGAGCTTTGGTCCCCTTGGTCTTGGATAAGTCTTGACTGATTTCAGATGAGAATGGCTCAGTCCATGCCACCTTGATGGTTCCATTGAATGCCTCATTCCAAATTTGAAGTCTTGTCCCTATTTTGGCAACTCTAGGTTCAACATGCTATTCCTTGTTCCTTGGACCTTGGAGGCTTGGCTCAGTGATTGTCCCCTTTGGATTCAATCCTCTGAGGTGTCCAAGTGGATTAGAGCAATTGGAATTGGCTGATTTTGGAAAATCGACCAAAGTTGCAAATTCTGCCTTGCTTTGACAGATTTCAGCAAGGCAACTTGCCAATGTTGTATCTCATGGTGTAGGTTGAATTTGGCAATGTTCTTGGCCATTTTGGAAAGCTCTTACATGATACAACAACTGTTTGAACAAGTTTGGTTTTGATCTCTTTTGATTCCAAGTGAAAAATCCCCCTACATTTGGCAAAAAGTGAAGGCAAATTCTGACTTAGTGAAAATTTCACTAAGTGTTGGAAAAAGTGACATTTTCACTTTTCAGCCACTTTGATCACTCCATAACTCAAAATCCTTAATGAATTGGAATGACTTGTAGTTGAAGTTTTTGTAGGTGATAATGAGGGCTACAAATCCATCTTTGGATGAGAAAAAAATGGCCTTGTGGTTTAGGAGTTATGGTCCTCCAAAGTTGGTACCTTTGCCACTTTATTTTTAACTTAGAAAAATTTCTAAGTTTTATGGTTACCCCTTTTACAAGTTATCTCACTTTTCTTGATTTTTCTTGATGAATGATGATTCAAATCATACATTAACATCATTTTAGGGTTAAAAATCCATTTTGGTGAAAAATCTCAAAAAGTCAAAGTTGACTTTTGTGCACAGTTGACTTTTTATCAGATGAATTCCAAACTGTGCAATTCTTCAGGAAATCATGTCCTTGACCTAAATCAAACTTGATGGACATGTTCCATGGGTGTCATAGGGTATATTCAATCATGTATTAGGGTTTGGGAGCATGTCTTGGTCAAAAGTCAAAGTTACAGTTGACTTTTCCCTTAAAACCCTAATTGTGGTGCAGATGAAAATGAGACTTGTTGCTCAAGCTTCTTGGATCAATCCATTGTTCCAAATGGATCAATATGGTGTATTAGAGACCCTCAAATCATCTCTTGAGGTCTTGGCTCATGGTTTGTCCCAAAAGTCAACTTAGGGGTGAATTAGGTCAAGAAACCCTAATTCCTGATTTTTGATGAATGCATCCCCTGAGGCAAAATTGACTTGATGCATGGGTTCATGAGGTTCCATGAAGCATATTAGGTCATCTTTTGGATCATTGCCTTGTGCCCAGATGAAAATTTCCATCTGGAGGCCCTGGTCGACCAAAACCCTAATTTGGTGACACTGTCGATCTTGAGACTTGATCCACCTAGAAGGGAGCAGCCTTGTGCTTAATCCTTGAAGTGGGAGTCCTTTTTGATCCATTGTGGATGTTTGAGATATTAGACAAGTTGAAGATCATGTCATTTCTTGATTGATCCTTTGTCTAAGCACTCAGAGAGGGCTTGAAACCCTAATTTTGATTGTATTGGATGCTCACCCATCTTTGGGGAGACTGATGAAGCATGATGGTTCATCCATATTATGATGATGATTTTCACAATGATGGGAAATCTAAGTGGTCAAAATTTGGGGTATTACACTTATCACCATCAAAAACAGGCTTCTCCAAGAGATTTCCACTTGTTGTAAGGAAATTTGAAGGAAAACGCTAAGGACGGATAAGCTTCTCAGAAGAGAGACTGCCACTTATCGTTGTTAAGGTAGTAATAGCAAAACACGCTTCTCAAGGAGATTGCCACTTGTTGTTTGGGTGTAAATTTCAAGGAGATGTTATAATAACCCTGCTGGAGAATGGATTTCATCTTCAATGAGGATCTGTAAAAGATTCTTCCTATGAGACGCAGTGCAAAATAAATGCACGTTCAAACTAGGTTCGGCGACCTGATTTGGTTCCAAAAGCAATAACCGCTAGGGACCAAAGTTCAATCCAGGAATAAGCTAGAAAGAAACGGTCAAACAAGACTCCAACCATTGAGGAATGAACTCACATGGGTTTATCTTATCCAAACATGGAAAAGATAACTGAAGCAACCCTCATCCACGAGGAGCAAACTCCATGGGGAATATAGAAAGGATGGGCATGTTATGCCTAAAGGCTGACGACCCTATTGGAAAGAAAAGACAAACCCAGTCACTTGGGGAGATAAACGCCAAAGTGAACAAAATAGATAAACACCAGGAAAGTAGCAAAAAATGCTCGGATGCCATGCATGTGTATGAATGCACGTATGCCATGTTTATGCTTATGCTGACAAAACAGACAAAGGAAGCAAACCGGAGATGAAATAAACATCTCGACAAGGATACCCAGCCAACCTCATCAGATTAGACCATCACTAGGGATGAACATGTAGAGTATACGGTTCTACTTCAAGTTTACAACCTTCTATGGGGGAAAAAGTTTTCCACTCGGAGGCATAACGTCATGACTTCACTTGGATTGCCATCATGAGCTTGATTTCCATGTTGGAAAGGAAAGATCCATGGGAACTTGCCATGATCAACTGAAATGACAACTTACTGGGGAGCTGGCAACGAATATCACAAGAATCGTAGTTCTGCACTTCAACTGCATAATGATCATCGTGATGAGCAATGACTCTTACAACAAATAAACTTTAAATCCCCTCTACCACAGATTACATAGTCTATCAGAAGAAAAGACCAAGAGGAATTTACAGAAGAATTGGCATACAAAATGCTTCAATATCTTCAAACTCTTGGAGAGATTCACAAATCTTGACGTAACTGCCCCAGTTTGACTGCATTTGCACAACAAAGTCCTCGGACTGTGGGAGTAACAACTGAGAAACAGACTTGCCCCTGTTGGTGGGTCATTGGAGTCCTTGCCTCGAAAGGATTTATGAAACAACTTGCCAAAAGATGAACACAAGATGGCTTGCCCTAATATTCTGAACTTTGAAGAGTTCTGCCTCTGATTCGCCGACTACAGGACTAGTTGATTAACAAATCCTCCAAATTGTTTGCCCTAGACTGGACTTCCTTTACCAAGTCAAATTCCCTAGCTGGCTGCATTTGTTGAAATTCCTTTGATATTGAGTTGTCTTGCAAATAATATTGTTCAATAAAAATTGGCAATTTCAATGCAACATTCATGAAAGCTTTTGAAATCAAATTTTATTGATGAAACACAATGGAGTGATTAAATAATCAAAAAACAGGTGGATTTGGTCATTTACGGAATGACAAATGAAGCGAACAACACACACAAATAGCAAAGATCATTAGGAGTCAGGTTATCCAACCTTGTTGTAGTATGCTTTCAAAACAACCTCACCTCAATTAGGTCTTTTAAGGGTTGTAACATGGCTTGGCTCATGGCTCATGAAACAAAGGATAAAGGCTCAAAGCTTATTTGTACCCACCCAATCTTCAAGATGAACTTCAATCCTACGCTTAGTTAACTCAGGCTATACATTCAGGTTCCTATAGGCCAGGAATTGAAGTGATGACAGTTGGTGATGGTTTAGACACCTAAGGCAGTCACTACTCCCTTACAACATGCAGTTGTTTTTTTGCTAATGAGGATTTAAGGTCAACCTCTTTTTGGTTGACATACAAGCCTTTTTGTATAAGGCAAGATCATGAGCTTCCCATCTTTCTTAGCTTTTGCCTTGAAAGGGACTCGGTTCATTCTTCGAGTAAGGATTTCTTAATGGTCCTTCCTTATTTATCACTTTGGGGGAACAGCTTGTACAACATTTGTTCACTTGATTCGAGAGAGTTGACAGGTGTCTTGCATGAAGCTCTTGCATTCAAATGTATACCCAAGTTAAACTGAGAACTACCCACCCCAAGGTTGAGATCACAGGTTTTTTTGTAAGGAAAGAAAACTCATACTTCTAAGCTCGAAAGGGTTAGCAAGGGATTATCTTCCTTATTTCTCCAGTGTTTGGGGATTGAAACAATGCCTTACATCACTGGCAAGGTTTGATTGAAAGCATACCAACAGCAGTTATGAATATAAAATTTCATCATCCTCCCTAATCTTTGTTACACAACAGTTTGATAAAGATAAGCGGATGGAAAAAGATAAATATTTTTTTTACTTTTTATGATAATAAAAGAAAATGAGTGAATATGAATGGATTGGCCTGAAAGATGCATAAACATTTCATTAATCTTTCCAATTCAAAAGTGCAACAGCTTACAAGCAAACATGAAATTAAAAAAGCAAGGAAAACACAATTGAATATACTGAAATAAATAAAAGGACAGCCAGCTTTGAAGGATTGACTTCAGCAGCCTTTAATTTTCAGATCCAGGCAGGGGAACACCTCCATCACTGACCTCTTGCTCCTTATGGTACAGAACCTTGAGAGGCTTCACAGGTCCTTTGCCTTTTGCCTTGGAAATCGAGATATCAGCATTTGGCTTACCTTCTTGAGGTTTCAGCAGCTCCAACAAGCTTAGCAATCTCACTTCGAAATCCTTGAACTCTTCAACTGGATGCCCCATTGTCCCAGTACGATATTTGCATTCAACTTCTGGGTGATCTTCTTCGAGGATCAAATCCTTGTCAAAGATCAGCTTTTACACAATAGCTTCTAACGCCAGGCAAGTATCCAGGTCGTGCCCTTCAGCCCCTTTGTGAAACTCACAAGTCAAATTCGCGTTGTGCCAAGGTCCTAGCATAGGGTTGAGAGATCGCGGAGTCACCAACGCATTCTGAATCAACAGTGGGTAAAGTTTGCTCAGCGGCACAGGAATTGGCTTGTAGTGAACCTTGCCCCTTTTGACAGAATACCTCTTCTTGTTCTGGCTTTGGGAACCTTGAGGGGAAACAACCATTGGAGGCTGAGATGCTATTTTGGTAGCCACCTGATGGGGCTGACATTTTGGTGCAGGACTAAATGTTGGCTGACGTGAATTTTCCTCAAGGGCGTGTCCTTGATGTGACAGAACCACAGGAGATGGTAAAGGATTATTGACTTGAATGTCTTGAGGCGCGAATGAGAACATCTCAGAGTCTAGCAGAGTCTGAACCTTGCTCTTGAGCACCTTACAGTCTTCAGTTGAATGCCTCTGTGCCCCAGCATGGTAGTCACATCGGGCATTGGCATCAAAGCCTGGCGGGTATGGAAAAGGCAATGGATTTATCTCCTTTGGCACTATCAACCCACTTTTGATCAAATCTGGCAACATCTGACTATATGACATTGGCAACGTAGTGAAATGCCTCTCTGGCTTCCTCGGTTTTTGTTGAGTGTACTGACGCGGTTGACGGTAATCTGGCCCTTGATACTGAAGAGGTCCTTGAGTTAGAGGAACCACAGGAGACGACGAATTGATAACTTCTATGGGTGCAACAGGGTGAGCGTGCCCCTCTTTCTTCATCAAGTTCTGCAAAGTCTCCAAGACCCAGTTCATTTGACCTTTGATGACTCTGATCTCCTCCTTCAGGGTTTCCGGACCTTTCAAAATCTCGTTCATCGTCGCCATTTGTCCAGAATGCGTGCTAGGTATCCTTCTAGAGATAGAAGAAGAGGATGAGACTCAAGGCTCAGAAATGCAAGCGAGATGCAAACGTAATGACATACAAATGCAAGCTAAAAAGGTCTCAGAAAACTCAAAGATAATTGCAAACATTAATAGTAGTTTCAGCAAAAAACTTCATTCATTAAAGATTACAATTTCCAACAAAAATCGAGAGTGCTTATAAACAGTATCACCAAGTACAAATGCGAGTTACAACAAAGGGCTGAAACAAACAAACATGTTGCCAGCTTTAGGGAATCAAAATATGGAAAATCAAATAGGAGCTCAACCACAAACGCCTAAACCATATTCAACTTGCTACCCACGTGTAGGAAGCCATCGCCGGTCTAACTCTGAGTGTCCTTCTGCGCCAACAAACATCCCTTGGGGTTGAAATTACAAACTTCACCTTCAGAATTACGATCTTTGAACAAACCAGCCTTCATCAATTTTGCACGAAAACTTGAAGTAGAGTTTTGATCTCATCAACATCCAAGATCAACGTCTCACCATATGCTCCCTCCACAACATTAGCTGCCCCATGGGTGGGCAAAGGATTGCTTCTAATGTTAGGCTGAGAATTATCAAAAGACAAAATCTTTCTCTCCACCAAATCCCTCACAATATGCTTCAAAGCAAAACAACCTTCCAAATTATAACCTGGTGCACCTTCATGGAACGTACAATGAGCATTGGGATTGTAAGAAGGTGGAAGTGGATCAGGAGGCGAACCCAATGACCTTGTAGTTATTAATCCTTGTTGTACCAAAGAAGGATACAACTCTGTATACGTCATAGGAATGGGAGGAATCAGAGGCTTACCACCCTGTCTTCTACCTGGAGCGTTCTGACAAGAAACTTGAGTCCTTTGTTGATAAGCAGGAGCGTTGGGTGCTCGTTGATAGGTTTTTGGTTGAAGAATCGGTTGGTAATCAGAAGCTTGGTTGTTGAATGTTGGCGCGACGACGGCCACATAAGGTTGCTGAACAGGATAGACAAGATGTTGAACATAACACTGTTGTTGCTGCTGACGTTTCCAAAGCTGATTTTTCTTCTTTTTGCTTTTCATCACAGTATTGGTCCCTTCTTCCTTTTTCTTGTGAAAATTGTTGAAGGATTTCTTGGCAGCGTTGCTTGAACTGCTAGCTCCCTTAGTCATTTTCCCACTCTTCAGACCAAGCTTTACTTCAACCCCACAACCACAATATTGGAAAAATTAGTAGACACGCGACTAATCATCCTTTCGTAGAACTCTGGTCTCACCGTGTTGACAAACTAGTCAGTTAACTCATTTTCGGTTAAAGGTGGCTCTACTTGCGAAGCCGTTTCTCTCCATCGCTGAGCGTACTCCTTAAACGACTCGGAGTCCTTCTGAGACATGCTTAAGAGTTGCCTTCTGTCTAGAGCAAGATCCATATTGTACTTGTAGTGCTTAATGAAGGCATCTAACAAGTCTTGGAAGTTGTGGATACGGGATTAATCCAGACTTAGGTACCATTTGGCAGAAGCACCCTTCAAGCTATCCTGAAAACAATGAATCATCAGCTTGCCATTGTCAACGTAGGCGACTATCTTTCTGTAATACATGATCAGATGGGTTCTTGGACAAGTGGCACCCTCATAAAGGTCAAAGCTCGGAGTCTTGAACTTTGGTGGAATAACCAACCCGGATACCAAACACATATCTCTTGCGTCAGCACCAAATATTTCACTGCCTTGTATGGCTCTCAGCCTCTTCTCGATAGTTTCCACATCTTCTCTCAGCTTTTCATGACACTCGTCCCCCTTTTCAGACATGTCGGGAACG
Organism: Lathyrus tuberosus; assembly: GCA_022829125.1. Classification (NCBI taxonomy): domain Eukaryota; kingdom Viridiplantae; phylum Streptophyta; class Magnoliopsida; order Fabales; family Fabaceae; genus Lathyrus; species Lathyrus tuberosus. Next base: position 3,000,648 of record JALAZF010000203.1, on the reverse strand, counting down.
TCATAGACTTGATGCGCATCATGGAAGTAAGGTTGCACTGGTGTTTGCACGGCAGCTGGTATAAAGGTAGGAACTTCTTGAGGGACCTTAAAAGTCAAAGGAACCGTCTGTTGAGAAAACTGCTGAGTAGTTTGCACTATAAATGGTGGTGGTACAAACCCAAAAGGAGGACAATGAGGAGGTACACTAGCAACAGTTACAGGTGTAGGATCCACTATTGTGTTGACGATTTTAGAAACCACAGGGGTCTAAGCGTCCATGTTTACACGTATAGCCTACAACATCTCCATAATTTATCCTACATTCCCTCGCAGGCCTTCCAACTCGCCACTAACTCGTTCAATCTCCACATTCTGCTCTGCCATTCTTCTATGAGCTTGGGCTCTAGTGTTGTAAGGGTGTAGAGAATTTAGTGTGAACAACCAAGTGAAACTTGTGCGGAAGGGAATCTAACTCTCTTATTTAGCTCTTGGAACCTTGCTCAAGGTCGTCTATCTGCTTTCTCAACTACTTCTTCTACGAGGAAACAAACATGAGTCTTACAAAGGGAAACTGGTTAATGAAATCATTTTCTGAATCAACTGCTAGAGATAAGGTGTTTGCAACTAAATCTCTAAGTTTCTGAAGACCCTTTTGAAATGAATGCTCATGGATGTATGGATGGATGCATAAACACACATATGCAGGTATTCACATATTCACACATATGTACAAGTAATAAACAAGAGCCTAGGTTTGAAGATCACGAGCATGGAGCCATGGTCTAACCATCCCAACAGGTATGTACTATGGGTTTATCATCTGCAGAACAGGGTTCTAAAAAATTCCCAGAGTCAACAACCCATCTTTAGGATACTATCGATTTCCCGAATGACTCGGTAGTCAATAATATTCTCAAGAGAGTCTCATCTGAGTGTAGTATCGTGTATCAACCATTTTGGGAATCAACTCCCTCATAGCCATCGCACTACATCCTAAAAGGCCAAGTGGGGTTAAAGGTGACTAATGGTCATCAGTGTCATGGGCTCCTAGGTCGAGAGTAGTAAAGTTTTCACGAATAAACTCGTTCAACATGACTAACTCTCGAGAGGGCCTCAACTGAGTGGTGGTTTCTCAATTCAAATTTTTTGGGAATCGACTCTCTCAAAGTCTCCTTGAATATACCACCTTCCTATCATAGGTACACTCCAGTCCGGGTATAGGAAATTCTCACCACTCAAAGTAGCAACCCTGCACACAGAAAACCCAAGCACAACAGATATATATACAAATATACAGATATACAAGTATACAGGTAAGCAAACATATAAAATAACACAAATGCAAAATAAGGTGGGCTTAACCCTCTTAGGGGATTTTCCCTAGTGAAGTCGCCATTTCTGTCGCGGTGAGAATCGGATGTCAAGCTATTGAATTAACTTGAATCACAAATCATAATTCACCACTGGTCTTTGATTTATCCAAAGGAAAGGGTAAAGATCGAAGAAAACCCTAATTGCGCTATGTGAAAACACAGCTAAGAGATCTAAGGTTCAGGGGTTGGCTATACCTAGGGAAGACATTAGCATCCAAGATATCTGTAGTACTATACATGAACCTCTTTTTTGTATTTGTGTTATGTTAAAGTTGCTTGCTAAGGGAACTTTGCTAAGGTAAAGACCTAAGGGTATATACACTAAGTATGCTCGTCAAGACGTCGCATTTCGTGCCTACGTATCCTGACTAGGATGGAATCAGAGCATTCGTAGTTCACCTAACTAGGGATGAGGAACTCTTGATAATGATCAAGGTTCCAAGGGGGAATGAGCATTCATGATACTCTTATAGAGTTAAACAACTCTCTAAATCTAAGTTGAAAAACTACCTAAGGAGTTGACTTTAAACAAATTCAAAGGGGAAAATGAGTATGCATCGTAATGGTACCCACATAGAGTTTAAAATATCCAATCCTAACTCTAAGTTGTAAGATAGAACGACTCTAATAAGGCCAAGGTGATGATCAAAGTCACCAAGTGAGTAAGAAAGCAACAACTATCCTAACTATGACTTAAGAGTCAACAAGAGCGCCATTTCCTTTGGAATTAGGCACAAATAATTGATACGAGAAAAATAGGATCAAGTAAGATAACTAGTGTGACAAAGATACATGAATTAGAGAAATAAAGATGATCACAAAACATGAGTAAGAGATAGTCAATTCCAGAATCATAAAATCGACATATACGACATAGTCTCCAAATGAAAGAACTTAAATCACAAGTCAACAACGTTAAGAATCAAAGAAGTCAATTAAATAACAAAAATGAAATCTAAATAATCAAAAATTAAAATCTAAACAATCACACTCTAACTTAAATAAGAAAATATTTTCACAAGAATAACTAAAAAGTTTTATTTTTATTTTTATATTAATAACTATATTTTAAAAATTAAAGTTACTAAACTTAAAAAATTAACATTTAACTAAAAACTAAAACGAAAATTAATTTAAAACTTAAAATACTAAATCTAACAAGAAAAGTAGTTAATTCTTTTTTTAAAAAACAAACAACAACAGCATAACGGGCTTGAAACAAATGAAAAAGAGGTGCAGCCCAATCCTAGCCAACCAGCCTGGGTCGGATCCCCTTGGCTGACCCAGTTCAGTTGAACTCCCAACAAATGACCAAAACCTAGGAAACTTACACGGCCATTTCTTTCGAACTTGCAGAAACACGTTCTATTCCAATCTTCATCGCTCTCCCTACTATCTCACTCTCTTTCGTTCATCATTCTCAAACGTCCCTCATCTCTCAGTCGCGACACCTCAATCTCTATCTTTCTCTCACTCGCCTATCTTCGTCTCCATGTTTCTCTCTTTCTATCGCTCTCCAAATCTCATCTGCGACCCTTCCAAATTGCAACTCACGAATCCATCTCGAATCACACAAAACAAGAACAAGACAAGTACGAAGAAAAACAACAGCCGCGTGTATCACACCAAAAATGGAATGAGAAAAGCACGAAGAGAAGTAGATACAAAAGGAAAAAAAAAGAAATGAAATCGAACCGAACAGACAAGTTTCACGACTTCCTCCGCACTTAGTCCTTAGCCTCCTTTTCTCTGGTTCTGGTTCGACTAGTGTTGTTGTTGCTCTAAGGTTGACCGTGAGTATGGATATTGATTCTCTTAGCTTCTGAACTTCTATTGGTATGACTGTTTTTGAAGGGAAGTTTAGATTTTTGCTGTTGAGGGAAGAAGAAGATTTGGGAGAAAGGTTTGAGTTGTATTGAGGATATGGTTCTTTTGAAGGTCTCTGTGAATTGAGAAATGGCCTATTGAATGGATTGAAGGTCCTGATGCTCCCTGATTGAAAAATTCTATCAAGCTTTTGAAGAGTGAAGGTTTTGACTCGTTATTTCTTTCGCCAGGTTAATTCTCCTTCTTTTTTTCTTTCACGTGTTCTTGCCCCTTTTTAACCAAAATGGAATTACTTTCTGAGTTTTCAATATCAAAATTGCTCTGTCTTGTTGTGTTGATGGGCAGAGTGTTACAGGTGTGGTTTCGGAGCTATGTTGTAGGGTTGTGCAGCATATTCTTGGAGTGTATGAAGGCTACATCGGTTTGTGGAGGAAATGTCATGATGTACAGTTTGGCATGGTATTACAGGTTCCAAATTTATGTAAGGTTTTTGTCTGGTTGTGAAAGTTTTATTATATCATGGTGTTGTTATTTTCATCTTGCAGAGGCTTGTTTTGTTGTGTGAAACAGGTTTAGCCTTGTAGCAGTGGTGCGGTCCCTGTAGGCAGAAGGACGGGATGTACGGTTTGTACAGTTTTGTTGTGTTGTAATGCAGCAGAGTTCGGGACAAAGGTTATGATGCTTTTTGGCGCGTTGTGTAGGGAAGTAGCAATTCTATTGTTTGGAAGCATTGATGCAGGCTTGAACAAGTCGCGGGCTTTGGCAATATTTGGGATGTGTGGCGTGATGCAGAGATCGAGAAGTTATGGTTGTATGATGGTTGCTACATTTTTGGCTTTTGTTGTGGACAAATCAATGATGTGGGACCTTTCCTTATGACACCTTTGTTTGGTTTTTTGTAAAGAAAATGTAACAGGCTCTTCTTTTTTATAAGATGGGCTTGTAAATGAAGATAAATATTAGACTCAAAAATTGGTAGTTTTGTTATATATATATTTTTTATGATTTTCATGGATAATTAGCAAAACTAGGATACTTAACAAATTGGTTAAACACAATAAAAAGAATGAAGACGAATGGACATGAAGGATTTAAAAAAAAGGAAGGGTTGATAAATTAAAATTGAATCTTGGACATGAAATGGAGTGAAAATTGGGAAAGTAATGAGTTGGATAATTTAGAATGGATTACGGAAATGGATTTAAAATGGGGTAAATTGATACAAATATGAATATGAAAAAAATGATTAAATGGATTAGAATGGTTTAGAAAGGGTTTATGGATAAGTGAACATGGGCTTTATGATACACCTCCAACTTTGAACCACACTTAGAACCTTGATCATTAAACTTGAATGCCACTAATCCTGGAAGTCATCACAATCTTGAATTCACCTTAACATGATTTTGACTTGAAGGACAAACTGATGAATCCTAGGATTAATAACGAAAACCAGGACCACACGACCAGGACCTTACAAATGACTTGAAATGTACCAACGGTCTTGTTTTTCCACGGCTTTGCAAACCTACTTCAACAGACAACTTGAAATGACACGAAACTCTGACTTGATAAAATATTGATTCATGACAAATCCATCTTTAGAAAATCCCTCGTTCTTGACTAAGATCGAAGCACGCCCATTTGAACTGAAACAGTACTGCACACACATTGAACCTGTTAGCCTCAAAAGACTCAACTGAACAACACTAGTCAATCATAAACTCCAAGGGTTATAAACCATAATCCTCTAGAATCCCGATCTATAATATTTCCAGTCAATCTACTGATGAAACCTTAAACAACGACATCCTTGTGGCAATTCAAAGAAACTGGAATCGTGCCTTGATAAACTTTTGATAAGAACTTCTCATGACAATTGAACACCCAACATCTTTGCCTCAAACTTGAGTACAATAACCGAAAGAGACATCTTCTGAACAAAGAAAATCCAACTCAACAAAAGACCTCTGATCCCACGACTTCAGAGCTTAAATGGTGGTTGACCTATCCAAAACCTTGATTTACCGATCCTTGAAGTCTCTTGAAACAAACCCTGATTCATAAGTGAATAAAACACACCAAAGGCTGATAAACTGGTTAGTTATGCAATATGATTGACCTAGAATGACATGCAAGAGATCAGAGAATCTAAGTGTAAAATTTGGGGTATGACACATGCACAATGACAATAAGTCAACATACAATCCCTTCCCTTGGATTAGGTCAACAAGGAATAGAAAGCAGCAGAAACATGGCAAAACATCGTGTAAACAACATCAAAGAAAACACAGACGCAATACACAGCAAGAACATCATGTATGGTCGAACAAGTAAGATATCACCGAATATGCATGGAAATACATCATGGTAATCAGACAATGAAAAGTCAACAAAAATACACAGAAAAACATCATGTAATCAGCAAATGAGATCAACAATATACATGGAATAACATCATGCATAAACAGATAAAGATATCACAGAATACTCATGGAAAAACATCATGGTAATCAGACAGTGAAAAGTCAACAAAAATACATAGAAAAGCACCATGTAGTAAATAAATGGAGATACGCGGTAAAGCATCGCGAATAAAACAGAGGCACACGGCAAAGCATCGTGAATAAATAGAGAAAAAATACACGGCAAAACATCGTGTGAAAATCAACAAACAAAATCCACATACATACAGAACAAAGCATCGTGAGTAACAAATAACAGGTACGCGGAAGCGCATCACATAGTAAATAAACAGAGATACGCGACAAAGCATCGTGAATAAAACAGAGGTACACAACAAAACATCGTGAATAAAAGTAACAGATATACATGGCAAAACATTAAAGTGAAAACAGATAGGAAGCACACGGCAAAACATCGTGAATAAAATCCTCAGACACACATAAAATCCACAAACACAGTACATGAAAAAAACATTGTGTAAAATCCACAGACAAGTACAACAACAATCACGGCAAAACATCGTGAAAAATCATCAATAATTAATCGAGACACAACACCAAGAATTAATCATGGGAACAAGAGGAATGATTAATTAATTTAAATATTAATATTTAATAAGATTAATTAATCATTTAATTAATCAATATTAAATAAAAATATTTAAACCAATTAATAATTAAACAAATTTTCTATATTTTGATATATTTCAAAATAACTAATAAGAAGCTGAAAAATAAAATAGTAAGAAAAGAATGATTAAAAAGTTTTTTGTTTTCTTTAGAATATACAATAAAGTAATAAGTAATTAAAAATCTTTCTTTCTTTTTTTATATATAAAGCGTATATATAGTGTCCAAGATATTTACAACACACGTGGAACATATATAATATCCAGACTTTATGCATAAAAATTGCTATATCTATTCACACTTATAATATATGTATATAGTGCCTAAAATATACACAGAATACATGAAACATATATATGGTGTCAAAACGTTGCACAGAAAATCAGAGATATATACATATTCATGTTAAAATATGAATAAAAGGGTCAACAAGAATAAAGTATGGAATAAAGTAAGATGTAAAAACAATCTAGTTCGAAAGTAAAATCGACAACATCACAACGCCACCTCATTTGAAACAAAAAGAACATCAACTAAAATGAAACTCAAGGAAAAAAGAAAAAACTCGGTCACCCATTCATCTCTCTCTCTCTCTCTCTCTCTCTCTCTCTTTCTCTCTCTCTCTCTCCAGCGATACAATCTCAATGTCTTCCTTTTTCACACAAAATCTCCTTCATTCTCAATGAAACAACATATCAGTTTTAAATCCAAACGAAATCACAATCTCAAAGCATATATATTCAAAATAAGAACAAATCCTTCACATAAGATAACTCATTGATTTGGGAAAAAAACGAAAGAAAATTACCGAAAGGACGGAACGGCGGAAACTTGGATGTTATTGATGATTTACGCCGGAGAAGAGGAAAACAAGAGGAGTTGTTGTGTGCGTGACTTGCTGAGTTTATGGTGGTGGTATCGGAGCCGACACGGTGGGTTGCGGTACATATTTACAGCAGAAGGATGAAGTTCTGAAACGTTGTTCGTGGCTTTTTACGACGGGTTTTAATGGTTGTTAGAGCGTGGTGGTGAGGATGAAAAGAGTTTTATGTTGTAGCACAAACAGTGAAAAAATGAAGGTGATTAATAGAGTTCACAGGGAATGTTATAATGTTTTAAAAAAATGGTGTCTTAGATGGAGGAAGATGAGCTTAAATTTTGTTCATGAGTTTGTGTAGAGACCAACATGTGAGTGCATGAGGTGATTAATGTGAGCAAGAGTATTTGTGTGTCTTTTTTTTGTGATGTAGTATGGTGGTTTTGGAAACAAAATTAAAAAAAAGAGGTCTTGTCGGTAACGGGAGAAGTACAGCACGTTTTGAAGTTAAAAGAAGGTTAACAGTTTGAAGGTTCAAGGAGGGTGAACAGAGAGAAAAGGAGTAATTGTGCAAGGAGTGAAGGGTCTCGCGTGTTCAATGAAATATGCATGAAGGAAAGGTGTGGAGACTATATCTTAGTATGAAATGGCAATTTTCACAATATTATTTTTCTCTTCAAAATTCTAGTGGTCTCTTTCAAAAGGTGAGAGAGTCAAGATGAAAATAAAGTAGTGGTACGTAAGGATCCTTTATTCATGCTACTTCTTCTATTTTTCTTTTCTTGGCTACAACATGAAAAGAGAGAGATAGAGATGATATTGCCTCTATGCTCCCCTCATTTCTTGTGCGCAAAGTGTGGTACTTATTTCTTTGTTTTTTTTTTAATGAAAGTGAGGGTATTATAATATAGGGATCAGAAAGTGTATGTATGCATGCTACTATTTCACAAATAAGGAGTAAAAAACAAAAACATATTCTAAACTTCTTAATTAAGTTTTTCTTAAAAGAAAAGATTAAATTAAATTAAATTAAAAAAAAAAGAAAAAAAATAAAATTAATAAAATAAAAATAAAAATAATATAAACCAAAAACAAAATAAATAACCTAAAATAAAAACTAATTAATTAAAATAATTATTGATTAAAAATAGAAATAAAAGCGGTAAAAAATGAGTAATTGGACCGGTGTTGAAGTGCTCGAAAAAATAAAATGAATACACCAAAGTGATCAGCAAAAAATATACGATTTGGAAAAATACAAAGTTTGGTCAAATTTTGAAATGAATTTTACCCAGTTAAACGGCTTAAACTATCAAAAAACGCGACCGAAAAGTAATCGGAAAATTAAAACGAACACGCCAGGTTAAACTACGCAAAACGTAGATTAATATCACTGACGTTTGCAGGCTCGATTTTAAAATTTTTCATCCACTAATTTTACGCGCAGTTGACTTTTAGTTTGACCGACTCAGCTGTAATTCCAACAAGTTTATTTCAGCTGATAAATTGGGTATTAAGCAAGATGAAAGACATGATATGCTATGCAGACGATGTAAAAAGATGCGAGATCTTAGGGGTCAAAAATTAAGGTATGACAGATGCCCCTATTTAAGTTTCTTCAATCCGGAGATACGGAGATTGAAATCTTCGCCTCGACAAGATTGGAGAAACTTAAATACAAACATGCACAATTTTTTGGCCATAAGATACCACAAAAATTCTTAGGATATGATATGAATGCAAGACTCAACGTTCTGTGGGGAATGAAACCACAGAAGACAAACTACTGTAAGCAGAGAACAAAGGGAAAACCACATGAGGATAAGTAACAGATCTCAAGAGACACAACTGAGGAAAACAAAATATTATGGATATTCGTCAAGGTGACAAAGAGTATCCAGTAATACTTGTAAAGAGATAGATAAACCCTAAACAGAGATACAGACATCCGGGAGAGCATCAGATGCTGAAAGTAACACAATCTTGAAAACAAATTAGAAACATCTAGAAAAGCATAAACAAATTTATTGGGGAAAGGATCACAGTCATCAGAAGTTTTGTCAGAAATGCATTGAACAAAACTCTGGAAAGGAACAATAACAACCATCAAAGACATTCATAAGAATATTGAATGAACTTTGAAACAAAATGGATAACAGAGATAATCAGAAAAACAAATAGAGATATTCAGAATAGCATTGAATAAGCTGCACTGGGGAATCAACAGTCAACATCCATGAATGGAACTGGGTGGAAAAGAGTCACAACATTCATAAGATCATTGAATGAGGTGAGGAGAACTCTGGGAAATACATGAGAGACATTCCAGCAGACATCAGAGGCATTCACAAAAACATTGAATAAACTCTGGAAAATAACAGACATCAGAGACATTCAGAAGAGCATTGAATGAACTCCGGGAAACATGAAAACATTAGAGACATCTAGAAAAGCATTGAATAGACTCTGGAAAACATCAGAGATATTCAGGAAAGCATTGAATAAACTCCAGGGCACATCCAGAAAAAGCATTGGATGAAGAATGGAAAACAAACTCGAAGGCATTCAGCAGCTGTTAACCAAAGTCATAAATAAATTGAAGACATCTAAAAGAGCATTAGATGAAGACAAAGATTCTGAAGATACATCCGAAACATTTAGAAAAGCATTAAATGTACGGGAAAATATTTTGAAGACATATCTGGAAGAGCATCAGATAAGCAACATCATATCTGGAAGAACATCAGATAAACAAGGTCGTATCTGGAAGAACGCCAGATGGACACAAAGGAGGTTATGGAAAAACATCAGAAGCCAAGCCGTATCTGGAAGAACGTCAGATAGACACAAAGGAGGTTCTGGAAAAACATCAGAACAAAGATACATCTTAAAAAATATCAAACGATAAAAGCAACGACACCCTGGAAAAACATTAGAATTGCAAAGGTATATATCTGGAAACTCACTAGGGAGCAAGACAAATTCTAAAAGGGTATCAGAATCACAATGGAAATATCTAGATAAACATCAGATAGGTTCTGGAAAGACATCAGAACAAAAGACTCAATCCGGAAAAACATCAAAGAGATAAACATATTCGGTAAAACCTCAGAAAGATTATGGAAAAGCATCAGAATCATCAAGGTCAATATCTGGAAAAACGTTAGAGGGATAAACATATCCGGTAAAACCTCAGATAGATTCTGGAAAAGCGTCAGAATCATAAAGGAATATCTGGAACAACATCAGATAGGTTTTGGAAAAACATCATAACAAAAGACTCAATCTGGTAAAACATCAAGAGATAAACATACCCAGTAAAACCTCGGAAATATTCTGGAAAAGCATCAGAATCATAAAGGGAAATATCTGGAAAAACGTCAGCTAAGTTCTGGAAAGACATCAGAACGAAAGACTCAACCTGGAAAAACATCAGATGGATAAACATATCCGGTAAAACCTCTGATAGATTCTGGAAAAGCATCAGAATCAAAGGGAATATCTGGAAAAACATCAGATAACACAAAGAGAGAGTTCTGGAAAAACGTCAGAACAAAGATTCAATCTGGGAAAAACATCAGAGAGACAAGCATATGTGACACTCAAGAATGGCATTGGATACAAAGAGAGACAAAATCCAAGAATATCATTGGACACAAAATAGAGGAACAGACATATCCAGAAAACAATCGGATAAGAAAGGTCATATCTGGAAGAACGTCAGATAGACACGACAATCTCTGTTTGGCAGGTGCCAAGTAAGTTGGACTTTGACCACAAGGCAAGACGTGGATAACAATACGACCAATGAGGATGAAACACTCTTACTATGCATATGTATATGAATTTTGCTATGATATATAAATGCAACGTAGATGTTAGCGACAAGGTTTGACTCTTTTGGGGAGGAGATAAGACTGGACGACTAATTCCTCAACACAGAGATCACTGTTATTCTACTTGGGGACTAAAGATATTGCTAAACACAATCTATGCCACACTAGTAAATTCTATCAAGTGATGATCCTTATAGAAAGGATGAAGAAATGCTTAGGGATTCTTCAAGTAAATTGCCCTAGATTAGCTCATTGTTGTAGATGAGCTGATCATTGTTTCAGCTTGCCTGATTTTGTAAATGACTACTTTGCTGTATGCTTGAAAAACTTGCCCCAGTATGAGAATTGAAAAAGGTTAAGGATAAACCCATTCTGAGAAATACTTGCCTTGAACAACAAACCTTGAACTGATTCTTCAATAGGCTTTGGAAGGAACTAGCCCCTAATCAGATCACCGACCAAGTTTCTCAACTGTTTGAAAATTCCTTGAGAGGAAAGCCAGTTTGCAAACAAAAGTGTTCATACAAACATGGTAAATGCAAAGTTCATGCAACTTTTGAAATCAAAATCTTTTTTGCAAAATATATGAGTTATTAGTCAGAATACAACAGTTCAAGACATATCAGAGTGAATGGTGAAGCACATGTGTGATTCCAAAACAAATGATCTACAAAGATCTTTTTCGAGTCAGTTTACGCAACCTTGTTGTAGTATGCTTTCAAAACAACCTTGCTTCAGTTAGGTCTTTTGAGGGTTGTAATGTGGCCTGGTTCACGGTTTATGAAATAAAGGGTAAAGGCTCAAAGTTTGTTTGTGCCCACCCAATCTTCGTGATGATCTTCAGTCCTAAGCTCAGTTAGCTCAGCCTACACACTCAGGTTTCTAAGAGGTTGGAAATTGCACTAACGATAGTATTGATGGTGGTTCAAAAGTTAAGGGACTCTTGAGATGGAAGTCACTGTTTCCCTACTACATTTGGTTGTTTTTGCCATTGAGGACTTTCAGGATAAGGATTTAAAGTTCTCCTCTTTTTATTATCCCTAACTTTTTCCTAAATTGTTTCTTTTGAAGCTTACAGTCAGCGAGATGCCCTAGTTTTTCCTAAGTCACCCTCATAGGTTTTGACTTAGCGGGCTCTTCTTTTGATTTTTTTTTTTGAGAAAGAAAGAGAGTGATTGCCTGGCTTAATAATTACGGTGAACCATCATCGGCTTTTTGGCTTGAAAAACATCTTCGACACTTGCTTGTTGTGTGCGAAGGAAAACTTGTGAATGCAACCTTTGTATGAAAGGTGTCTTGCATGAAAGCACAACCAAGTTAACTGAGAACTACTCGTCCCAAGGTCAAGATTATGGTTTTTATGTAAAGGAAGAAACTCTAACTTCTAGGCTCGAAGGGTTTGACAAGGGAATAACTTCCTTATTTCTCCAGTGTTTGGGGGGTTGAAACAATGCCTTACATCATCATCAAAGTTCACTTGAAAGCATACCAACAATTATAGATATAACGTTTTCATCATCCTCCCTCCAATCTTTGCACAATCAAAAGGAAAGTGGAAGAAGAGATCAAATATTTTTTTTGAAAAGGGAAGCATAAAGATGTAAATAATGGACAAAATGATTTAAATCAAAAGTTGCAATGCTCATTTTGTTAATTACAAAAGTACAAACATAATTTAAGTGCAAATAGCTAGTACAAAATAAAGGAAAATGCAAACAACAAGAAACATGGCCTAGTGACTAGTTAAACACAAGGATGAGATATCCTGTCTTCGGGAAGTAGTTGGGCTAGAGTTGACTGAAGCTTCACTTGTTATGCCCTGGCAGAGGATTGTTTTGGATATTGGGATTGGTGTCATGAAAGCTAAGGATTATGGCCTTAATCAAATCACGCACTCTAGTCTTCAGTGCATAGCAATTTTCCAGATCGTGGCCTGCGGCACCTTCATGGAATGCATAGTAGAGATTGGATCTGAATCCAGCTGGAAGAGGATTTGGGGGAAGAGGCAGAGTTCTTGTGGTAATCAAACCTTTCTGAACCAGACCAGAATAAATTTCAATGTACGTCATAGGAATATAATCAAATTGATTCCTATTACAGTACTGGTTTTGTCTAACAACCAGACGTTGAGGAATTTGAGCTGGTCGTGGAACAGTAACAGCAACAACAGCAGGGTGACCAACATACTGAGTCTGGGATGAGGCCTTCTCACTTCAATCATGACAACATTGGTTTGATCTTCTCTCTTCTTCTGGAAGTTCCCATAGGATTTCTTCGCACCATTGGAAGATTCAGCAGCTTTGGATACTTTACCATTCTTGAGACCTTCCTCGAGTCTTTGGCCAATGGTTACCAAATCAGTTAAGTTGGAGGAAACACTGTCAATCATCTTCTCCCAAAAGAATGGAGACAAGGTGTCCATAAACTTTCCAGTCAATTCCTTTTCTACCAAAGGAGGTTCAACTTGGGAAGCCAACTCTTTCCACCGTTGAGCATACTCCTTAAAAGATTCCTTCTCATTTTGAATCATGTTTTGAAGTTGGTGACGATCCAGAGCCATGTCGAGGTTATACTTGTACTGCTTCATGAAAGCATTTGCAAGATCTTGGAAGCAGTGGATGTTGTTTTGCTCAAGACTCATATACCATTTGAGCGAGGCTCCACTCATGCTGTCTTGAAAACGGTGGATGAGGAATTTCTGATTGTTGGTATAAGCAGCCATCTTTCGAAAGTACATGACCAAATGAGCCCTTAGACATGAGTGACCCTTATATTTCACAAATTCTGGAGTTTTGAACTTTTCAGGCATAACAAGGTCGGAAACCATACACATGTTGTTTGCATCCACACTAAAGAAGTCATTGCCCTCCATGGCTTTAAGCCTCTTGTCTATGGTCTGAAATTATTCTCGGACAACTTCAGGTTCAACAAAGTCTTCACGGTCTTCACCCTGAGTACTGGAAGCATTGTACTCATAAAGAGGATTCTCAAAGGGCGCTCGAGCAGTCGGGGTAACAGTGTGAACCACAGGTCTGGGCTCGGCGAAAATGGGAGCTTAAAATGTTGGTCTGGCAGTTTTACCAATCATAGCGGTAGATGCAATAGCTGGATAGAAGTTGTGAGGCAAGCCAAACTCAGGCCAAGTTGAAGATGGCATATGAACAGGTGGGGGATCAGCACTAGAAACTTCCTGGATGATAGTCCTTTGAGGTTGCTCTCCTCTAGCAATCAAGAATTGGAGCATCTCATTGAGTTTAGTTATGCTTGACTTAAGATTATCGATTTCCATTCGGATCTCTGCGTTATGTACTTTTTGCTCTGACATCTTGCGTCTGTAGTTAGCTCGAGTCTGTACCTGTCTCGAGGAATCAGCTTGATGACTGACAGGTAACGCTGGAATATAGAGACAGCTAGAGATGGATTGCTAGACAAAATGGATGGATGCAATGAATTATGCAAGTGATACAAATGATATGCAATGCAATGCAACAGGATGCAAAATGCAGACAACATGATCAAAGGTTCGAGATCACAACATGGAGTCTGGGTGAAGAACCAACCACAGGGTGTGTACTAGGGTAAAGCACCTGCACAACCGTTTCTAACACGGTTCCCAGAGTCATCGATCCATCTTTCAGATATTACTAACACTCCAATTACTCGGGAATCAGTAATATTCTCAAGAGAACCTCGTATGAGTATAGCATCGCGTATCAACTACTTCGGGTTTACAACCTCATAGTCACCGCACTACATCCTAGAAGGCCAAGTGGGATAAATGGGTAACTAAAAGTCCTCAGTCTCACGGGCTCCTAGGTCGAAAGTAGTAAGGCATTCATGATTGCTCATTCAACAATACTACTCCCAAGAGGGCCTCAACTGAGCGGGGGATCTCAAGTCAACTCATTCAGGATTAACTCCCTCAAAGTCTCCTTGACTATACCCACCATCTTATCTCATGGTGCACTCAAGTCCAGGTTAGGACTTATCTCACCACTCAAGGTAACAACCCTGCACGCAGAAAAATCCAAGCATAACAGATATACAAATATACATATATACAAGTATACAAACAATATCAAACAATAATAGCAACACAAATATAACAAATTAGGCTCAACCCATGAACAATGTTCCCTAGTGAAGTCGCCATTTTCTCTCGCAGTGAGAATCAGATACCAAAGCTATCGGATCATCTTGGCTCACAAAACAAGATATCACCCCCGAACTTTTATTTTATCCAAGGGAAGGGAGAAAAGATCGAATAAAAACCCTAAGTAAATATGCAAAGAAAAAAGCAAGGCCTAAAGCTAAGCAAAGAGAGAGATCAAAGGTACGGGGGTTGGTTATACTAAAGGAAGGTACTAGCACCCTAAGTATTTGCAGTACTCTACAGGAACCTCTTGAAATATTTGCGTTTTGGCTAAAATTGTTTGCTAAAGGTAAGGATGGGCAAAGAAAAGAGAAAAAGGTGGAAAAAGAAAAAGGTAGCTCGCTAGGATCTCGCAATCCTATGCCTACGTATCCTTAATAGGAAGTCAGACCAGTCGTAGTTCAGAACTACGATGAAAAAGGGCGTAAAAAAGGAAAAGAGTGTGACTAGTGTAAAAAAAGGAAAGGTTGCTCGCTAGGATCTCGCAATCCTATGCCTACGTATTCTCAAAAGGAAATTGAGAAATCAAAGCGTACGTAGTTCGTGGAACTACGAGTTGCCAGGTCCTAAGAACCAAGAACAACAAAGACAAGTAAAGAATAGACGAGGGACATGCACAATGACAATAAGTCAACATACAATCCCTTCCCTTGGATTAGGTCAACAAGGAACAGAAAGCAGCATAAACATGGCAAAACATCATGTAAACGGCATCAAAGAAAATACAGACGTGATACACGGTAAGAATATAATGTATGGTCGAATAGGTAAAATATCACAGAATACGCATGGAAATACATCATGGTAATTAGACAATGAAAATTCAACAGAAATACATGGAAAAATATCATGTAATCAGCAAATGAGATCAACAATATACATGGAAGAGCATCATGCATAAACAGACAAAGATATCACAGAATACACATGGAAAAACATCATGGTAATCAGACAGTGAAAAGTCAACAAAAATACACGGAAAAGCATCATGTAGTAAATAAACGGAGATACGCGACAAAGCATCGCAAATAAAACAGAGGCACACGGCAAAGCATTGTGAATAAACAGAGAGAAAATACACGGCAAAACATCATGTGAAAATCAACAAATAAAATCCACATACATACACAGCAAAGCATCGTGAGTAACAAATAACAGGTACGCGAAAGAGCATCACGTAGTAAATAAATAGAGATACGCGACAAAGTATCGCGAACAAAACAGAGGTACACGGCAAAACATCGTGAATAAAAGTAACTGATATATGTGGCAAAACATTACAGTGAAAACAAATAGAAAGCACACGGCAAAACATCGTGAATAAAATCCTCAAACACACATATAAAATTCACAAACACAATACACTGAAAAAAAACATCGTGTAAAATCCCCAAACAAATACAACAATAATCACGGCAAAACATCGTGAAAAATCATCAACAATTAATCGAGACACAGCACCAAGAACTAATCATGGGAACATGAGGAGTTATTAGTTAATTTAAATATTAATATTTAATAAGATTAATTAATAATTTAATTAATCAATATTATATAAAAATATTTAAAATAATTAATAATTAAACATATTTTCTAAATTTTGATATATTTCAAAATAACTAGTAAGAAGCTGAAAAAAAAAATATAAGAAAAGAATGATTAAAAAGTTTTTTATTTTCTTTAGAATATACAATAAAGTAATAAGTAATTAAAAACATTTCTTTATTTTTTTATAGGGTTAATACCATTTTACCCCCTGCCATATAGGCGACTTTCGATTTACCCCCTGTAAAAATTTTTTTTTGCAAATACCACCTTGTCATTTCAAGATTCCATCAATATACACCTTTGAGAGATCTGGCACATGCTAAGTGTATATGTGTCAAGCTGAGTGACATTTTTTTATTTTTCATTTTTTGAATTGACACCTATGATTATTTTTTGCCACATCAGAAATTTTATATAATATGTTACATTTGCAATGTTCGTTTTAGCCCTCTTCATTTAACCTAACTGAGAACCATCATTAAAGCTTGAAGCTGTGCAACGTCATTGAAGTAATTCGTGCCCAGAATCTCTCAAGGAATCAGCTGAACATTTCGTTCCCATAAATGCATTCGCGTCCAAAGGTATGACCATTTCATCCCTTTTTTCCATTTTTTGGTTTCGTGCGTTAGGGTTAGTCTGATGTTAGGGTTCCCTCTATAGTAGATTGAACCCCACCCCTATAAAACATATTTTTCTCCTTAACAAACTCCCCTCCATGATGAATAACAACACTGAACTTACCCATAATCTTTAAAGGGAACCTATATGGCAGGGGATAAAATGGTATTAACCATTTTTTATATATAAAACGTATATATATATATATATATATATATATATATATATATATATATATATATATATATATATATATATTGTCCAAGATATTTACAACACACGTGGAACATATATAATATCTAGACTTTATGCATAAACATTTCTATATCTATTCACACTTATAATATATATGTATATAGTGTCTAAAGTATACACAGAACACATGAAACATATATATGGTGTCCAAAAGGTTGCATAGTAAATCAGAGATATATACATACTCACGTTAAAATATGAATAAAAGGGTCAACAAGAATAAAGTATGGAATAAAGTAAGATGTAAAAAAATCTGGTTCGAAAGTAAAACCGACAACATCACAACGCCACCTCATTTGAAACAAAAAGAAAATCAACTAAAATGAAACTCAAGGAAAGAAGCAAAAACTCGGTCACTCATTTCTCTCTCTCTCTCTCTCTCTCTCTCTCTCTCTCTCTCCGGCGATACAATATCACTGTCTTCCTTTTTCACACAAAATCTCCTTCTTTCTCAATGAAACAACATCTCAGTTTTAAATCCAAACAAAAGCACAATCTCAAAGCATATATATTCAAAATAAGAACTAATCCTTCACATAAGATAACACATTGATTAGAAGAAAAAAACGAAAATAAACTTCCGAAATGAAGGAACAGTGGAAACTTGGATGTTATTGATGATTTTCGATGGAGAAGAGGAAAACAAGCGGAGTTGATGCGTGCGTGACTTGCTGAGTTTATGGTGGTGGATTCGGAGCCAACACGGTGGGTTGCAGTATAGATTTACAGCAGAAGGATGGAGGTCTAAAATGTTGTTCTTCTAAAGTGATGGTCGTGGCTTTTTACGACGGGTTTTAGTGGTTGTTAGAGCGTGTTGGTGAGGATGAAAAGAATTTTATGTTGTAGCACGAACAGTGAAAAAATGAGGGTGATGAATTGAGTTCACAGGGAATGTTATAATGTTTAAAAAAATGGTGTCTTAGATAGAGGAATATGAGCTTAAATTTTGTTCATGAGTTTGTGTAGAGACCAACATGTGAGTGCATGAGGTGATTAATGTGAGCAAGAGTATTTGTGTGTCTTTTTTGTGATGTAGTATGGAGGTTTTGGAAACAAAATGAAAAAAAGAGGTCTTGTCGGTAACGGGAGAAGTGCAGCGAGTTTTGAAGTTAAAAGAAGGTTAACAATTTGAAGGTTCAACGAGGGTGAACAGAGAGAAAAGGAGTAATTGTCCAATGAGTGAAGGGTCTCGCGTGTTCAATGAAATCCGCACGAAGAAAGGTGTGGAGACTATATCTTAGTATGAAATGGCAATTTTCACAATTTTATTTTTCTCTTCAAAATTTCAGTGGTCTCTTTCAAAAGATGAGAGAGTCAAGATTAAAATAAAGTAGTGGTATGTAAGGGTCCTTTATTTATGCTACTTCTTCTGTTTTTCTTTTCTTGGCTGCAGCATGAAAAGAGAGAGATAGAGATGATATTGCCTCTATGCTCCCCTCATTTCTTGTGCGCATAGTGTGGTACTTGTTTTTTTGTTTTTTTTTTTAAAATGAAAGTGAGGGTATTATAATATAGGGATGTGTATGTATGCATGCTACTATTTCACAAATAAGGAGTAAAAAACAAAAACCTATTCTAAACTTCTTAATTAAGTATTGCTTAAAAGAAAAAGACAAAATTAAACTAAATTAAAAAAATGAATAAAATAAAAATAAAAATAATATAAAGCAAAAACAAAATAAATATCCTAAAATAAAAACTAATTAATTAAAATAATTATTAATTAAAAATAATTATTAATTAAAAATAGAAATAAAAGCGGTAAAAAATGAGTAATTGGACCGGTATCGAAGTGCTCGAAAAAATAAAATGAATACACCAAAGTGATCAGCAAAAAATATACGATTCGGAAAAATATAACGTTTGGTCAAATTTTGAAATAAAATTTACTCGGTTAAACGGCTTAAACTGTCCAAAAATGCGACCGAAAAGTAGTTGAAAAATTAAAACGAACACGCCAGGTTAAACTACGTAAAACGTAGATTAATACCACTGATGTTTGCAGGCTCGATTTTAAAATTTTCCGTCTACCAATTTTACATACAGTTGACTTTTAGTTTGACCGATTCAGCTGTAATTCCAACAAGTTTATTTCAGCTGATAAATTGGGTATTAGGCAAGATGAAAGACATGATATGTTATGTAGACGATGCAAAAAGATGCGAGATCTTAGGGGTCAAAAATTAGGGTATGACAACAGCCACCAATGTCACAACTCCTTGTGGTGGTCTGTTCAGAAGTGTGACTTCCTTGGAGGATTCTCTGAACATCTTGGTCCTCACAATGCGTTTTTATAGAGATAAATGGGGCTCTTAGGTCCATTGAAATTTCCAAATCCAAGCATCGGAAGAACTCGTGGCTGAAGACAGATTCAACTTTAGTGCTTAAAGTATTCAACAAGAAAAACTTCATTCCTTGGAGCCTAAGAAATAGATGGATCAAATATTAAACATACATTAGATAATTTTTTTTTATATTTCTCATGTGCATACAGAGAGGCCGATACTTGTGCTAACTTGTTGGCTAATGAAGGTCTTGGATTAATTGAATACCATTGCTTCATTACCTTGCCCCACAGGCTCTTACCTAGTTTTGCTTTCAAAAATATATGAGACCCATTGCAATTGTATTTGGCTTATTCAATTTTTGATGGCTCTCACTAATGATTATGAATAAGTCAAAACATCTCTTCTACACTAGAATATTTTCCCTACACTAGAGAATGTTCTTCCTTGTCTTAAGTTTGAAGAAACTATATTGAGAATTCTTCTTCAGCAAAATGATCTTGCCTTCAAAAATGATGATGATGGTGAAAACTACGGTGAAACAGAGCTTCCTATGCTCTTCGAGGATGCGACACAATGGATCAAAGGTTGTGGTCACAGTGCTTCTTGAACCAAAGGTATTGATACTGATACAACGTTGATAACTAGTGTTTTTTCTCCGATACGATAGGCCTAGGGGGTATCTACATGGTTAGCACACCAACTCCCAAGTCAATTAGGGTTCAAGATTGGTGATAGTGAAAGCGGAGTTTAGAGATTGTGTACCTTAAAATCCTTTTCGAAGGTATTTATACTCTGGGCATGGTGGAGTAGGCTAGGTAATGGGTCTCATCCATTGGGCCTTCGACTGGTAAGGAGTATTGGAGCGGAGCCTCTGGTAGGCGTAGACCAGTGGGTCTCAGATTTGGTCCGCACAAGCCGATAATTCTCAGGTCTTTGGCCGAAATGGAACAGTTTCCCCTAAGACTCCTCAAGGATGTTTGATGTTGCGAGAGTCTTTCAGTAGTAGTGGACGACCTTAAAGGAGTTTATCCCAGCGTCGGCTGGCATGCGCCACTTTTGTTTTGCCAAATCGTGATGCAAATGTGAACATCAAATACAATCCCATCATTGAAAGTTTTTTCTATTTTTCTGTGATGTGTGATCTGAAAAGGTATGGGGTTATGTTACACAGCTTTCTATGTACTTGAGTATACTCAAGTGAGGTTGTATTTCCCAGATAAAATTTGACTGTCGATCTGTCATTATTTCCAACTTTCAATTTGATTCATCTGATTGCCTTTGCATATATAAAGATAGAGAGATGACGTGGAAGAAATTATCTCTTCCACAAATATGGTTTCCCTTTGTCTCTAAGATTTTTTCCCTTGTTCGAGAGCACTTAATTCGCAGAGTAACCATCGTCGCACGTTCATAAATTTGATATTTGAAAGTTTGAATTTTCAGCTTTCTTTCTCATTTTAGAGCCTTTGCCATCCTATTTCAAGGTACATTCTCTTCATATTAGCTTTTACTCAAGTTTATATCACATTTTTATTACGATGAATAGTGACCCTATTATCATCGAGAGTGACTTCAGAATCCAGATCAGAAGCCAATCAGACCAGCAATCGAAGAAGCATCAGCACAAATCAATATCATAAAGTCAGAAGACACATGTTTCTCCACACAATAGTCAATGCTCCATAGGAGTTGTCATACCCCAAATTTTGACCAAACATTTTTTAATATTTTCATTCATCTGACTGTATCTTCATTTGAATCGTTTGCATAATATCAAGTACTTCTCATATGTGTTTTTTATACATTGCTAAATCCATGAAGATACAAAAATACGCAGTTGCTTTCATTTCCCTTGTTGTTCAGGTCCAAGTGTTGCAAGTTTGAATTAAGTTTCATTGAGAGTTACTAGGTCAAATATGTGTGAGCGGTGTGGTTGAAATTCAGTTGGGTTTGACCTAATCTTGGTTAAATAGGAGTTTGCTCCATCCTCAGGCTGTGTTAAAATCAAGTTGCTTTATGGGCCATATCATTTTCCAGTTAGGTTTTTTGTGCAGTACAATCCATGTCTCAATTCCACTTTCAATTTTATCCATGATTATTTTTATCCACCATGTCAATTATCCACTTTATTACCCACATCCATTTTCCTAAGCCATTTTTAAATCATTATCCATTCCATTAACCATTTTCCTATATCCATTATTCATTTTACAAATATCCAATCCACATTCCAAAATGTTATCCATTTGTATTAATCCATTTCAATTATTCATAAACATTTGCCCATTTTTATAACCACATATCCATTTTAATTTAATTTAATACCTTTTTTTTTAAATCATTCTAAATCTATTAGCATAAGCCCATTTTACAAAGAATTTATACAAAAAATAGAACCCATTATAATTTCATCCAAAAGGCCCATTACCCTAACCCACCTTATTACAACAAAAAATTCGAAGAAAATTTTACCCCATACCACTACATTTAACCTCATACCCCTATAACATAAAAAATTTGACAAAAATATCCTTGTATAAATACCCAATAATTCAAAATTTTCAGCTTTTTCCTCATTTCCTTTCAGCTAGAGCGTGACAATTCTGTGGAATTTTTTTGACTTCTGGAGAACTCAGACACAAGATTTCCGGTTCACATTTTGCACTCCAGAGAACTTACTAGTAAGTTTTCCGGTTTACATTTTTTAAATTTATTCTCCGGATAACTTGTGGTGAAGTTATCCGGTTTAAATTTTCTACACACCGAATAACTTGTGGTATAGCATCGTCATCATTATCTTCGACTTCACCATAACAAACGCAACGACAACCCTGTACCGCCATAGCAATAGCATCTCTGGCGACAAATCCACCACTTTTAATCGCTGCGATTAGGAGAGGAGGAAAGAGAGCAATATCGATTGAGTGTGAGAGAAAAAGAGATCGATTATGTTTCAAGGTTTTGTATTTCTCTCTTTTGTATTTTTTCGAATTTTTGTTTCATAACAAAAGGCAGTTTTATGGGGTTGAAACGTTTGTAGGTTTTCTTTACCCCTTTTAGGTGATGTGCATAACCGAATCGGGTCACTCTTGACCCAACCCGTGGCCTATTCTGTTGATTTTTGACTTTTTTTTAAGCTGATTTTATTTTTTTACAGCAAATAAAGTAGTTTTAACATGAGAAGTATTTCAAAATTTTCAAAAAAATACAATATAAATAAAAATCAAATTTTCTTTTTATCAATCGGATTAAGATTTTCCTTTTAATAATCATAATTTAACTTATTCAAACTTATTTTTTTCTTTAATAATGATAATAAAGTGAAAAGATTATTTATCTTTTCAACATGATTTTGATTTATTCTTTCTTTATTAATTTATTTTATCTATTTATATAATTTTAGATTATTAAAAAAAATTAACTAGTTAGTTATTAATGTTGATTAAATCACTATACTTTGAACTTTTTTGGTCCACTATCAAATAATCCGATTAAATTACTCAACTGAATGTCAAATTTTTTCTCAATCAAGCACTTTATCAAAATCTCTTTTTAAATAAACTCAAAAGAAGAGGATTGGTGGAATCTAGCATTCTAGCAGAACCCTCAAATGATTGGTCTTGAGTCTCGCACTTTGGGATAGTCGGTCGTTCTTTTCTTTCATCCCTAAAATATTTAATATCAACTTGGAGAAATAAGGGCCGTTGAAATCTAGCATCTTGGTGTAACTCTTTGAGCGATTGGTTATCATCAAGAGTTCGTTGTCCATCAAATAATTTTCATAACGACTTGAATGAATAAGGGCCGTTAGGATCTAGCATCCTGGCGTAACTCTTTGAAAGATTGATTCTCATCAAATGTTCGTCATTCACTTAAAATATATTTGAAGGCTCTAAGATTTGACTAAATTTTGTAAAACATGATGTTGAACAAGATGTACTAACATGAAGAAATCTGTTAAGAACAACATGTCAGACAAGATGTCCTATCTTGAGAACTCAACATCTTGGTTAGATACAACAAGTTTGTTGCAAGACTTAAGGCGCAATCAGAACATGAATCAAAGAATGATTGGACAGAGATTTCGAAGCCCATGGACAACTGAAGATTATAAAAGGAAGACCAAGACCTAGGGCAAACTACTAGTCCTTGTTAAGACTTTTGTAAATCAAAAATAAGGGTTTAAGGTTTTGAGAGTCATGTGTTTTTCTTGTATTGTAAGTCACCCTTTGTATCGGTTTGATACATTGTGGTAGACATAGTTTTTCATATTCAGAAACCTGTTGGTAATGAATTGTATATTGTTCTTGGATGAAGCTTTTAAGCAAATTCAAGTATTAGAGTTAGTCAAGAGTATTGACTGAATATTGTGTTGAAAGGTGTAATACCCCAAATTTTGACCACTTAGATTTCCCATCATTGTGAAAATCATCATCACAATATGGATGAACCATCATGCTTCATCAGTCTCCCCAAAGATGGGTGAGCATCCAATACAATCAGAATTAGGGTTTCAAGCCCTCTCATAGTTCTCAGACAAAGGATCAATCAAGAAATGACATGATCTTCAACTTGTCTAACCTCCCAAGTAACTACAAAGGATCAAAAGGACTCCCACTTCAAGGATTAAGCACATGGATGCTCCCTTCTAGGTGGATCAAGTCTCAAGATCGACAGTGTCACCAAATTAGGGTTTTGGTCGACCAGGGCCTCCAGATGGAAATTTTCATCTGGGCACAAGGAAATGATCCAAAACATAACCTAATATACTTCATGAAACCTCATGAACCCATACATCAAGTCAATTTTGCCTCAGGGGATGCATTCATAAAAAATCAGGAATTAGGGTTTCTTGACCTAATTCACCCCTAAGTTGACTTTTGGGACAAACCATGAGCCAAGACCTCAAGACATGATTTGAGGGTCTCTAATATACCATATTGATCCATTTGGAACAATGGATTGATCCAAGAAGTTTGAGCAACAAGTCTCAATTTCATCTGCACCACAATTAGGGTTTTAAGAGAAAAGTCAACTGTAACTTTGACTTTTGACCAAGACATGCTCCCAAACCCTAATACATGATTGAATATACCCTATGACACCCATGGAACATGTCCATCAAGTTTGATTTAGGCCAAGGACATGATTTCCTGAAGAATTGCACAGTTTGGAATTCATCTGATAAAAAGTCAACTGTGCACAAAAGTCAACTTTGACTTTTTGAGATTTTTCACCAAAATGGATTTTTAACCCTAAAATGATGTTAATGTATGATTTGAATCATCATTCATCAAGAAAAATCAAGAAAAGTGAGATAACTTATAAAAGGGGTAACCATAAAACTTAGAAATTTTTCTAAGTTAAAAATAAAGTGGCAAAGGTACCAACTTTGGAGGACCATAATTCCTAAACCACAAGGCCATTTTTTCTCATCCAAAGATGGATTTGTAGCCCTCATTATCACCTACAAAAACTTCAACTACAAGGCATTCCAATTCATTAAGGATTTTGAGTTATGGAGTGATCAAAGTGGCTGAAAAGTGAAAATGTCACTTTTTCCAACACTTAGTGAAATTTTCACTAAGTCAGATTCTGCCTCACTTTTTGCCAAATGTAGGGGGATTTTTCACTTGGAATCAAAAGGGATCAAAACCAAACTTGTTCAAACAGTTTTTGTATCATGTAAGAGCTTTCCAAAATGGCCAAGAACATTGCCAAATTCAACCTACACCATGAGATACAACATTGCCAAGTTGCCTTGCTGAAATCTGTCAAGGCAAGGCAGAATTTGCAACTTTGGTCGATTTGCCAAAATCAGCCAAATTCAATTGCTCCTATCCACTTGGACACCTCAGAGGATTGAATCTAAAGGGGACAATCACTGAGCCAAGCCTCCAAAGTCCATGGAACAAGAAATAGCATGTTGAACCTAGAATGGCCAATATAGGGACAAGACTTCAAATTTGGAATGAGGCATTCAATGGAACCATCAAGGTGGCATGGACTGAGCCATTCTCATCTGAAATCAGTCAAGACTTATCCAAGACCAAGGGAACCAAAGCTCTGTGCCCTAACCTCTAGTCAATGGCTAGAGGAGACTTCGATTTTCATTTGCCAACGTTGGCCAAACCTACTTACCAGCTGCCATGCACTATTCCTTGCAAAACAAACTTGCTCTACTATAAATAGAGCTCAATTGTGGTCAGTTTGAGTACACCAAAGCCATCTAACAGATGCTTTCCTCAAAATCTCTTCTTTCACTCCAATTTTGCCTTCTAAGGCAAGTCACTATCGGGTTTTGAGTTTGAGAGCAATTCCAATCAAACCAATCACTCACACACCTCACATACATCACATATGAGCTGATCAAACACTTAGATTACTTCTGAAACATCAATTTCACAAAATCACCAGCTGGTTGCTCAAGGTTTCAACCAAAGTGCAGCTGAGGTACCACAAAATGATCCAGCCAATTTCAATCAAGTCCAACCATCCAAACACAATCCATAGGGTGTAGGGAAGCTGTTCAGATCATCACCACTCATCTGTAACACCTCCAAATTAAAAATCACTTTGAACTTGCTGTCACGACTTGGAGGTAAGCACATACTTGGTCATCTCTCAATCTATGCATATTTCCTCGCACAATAATTTGGCCATATGTTCATAATCATGCATGAAATGTTTTCCCTCAATTAATTGCATTGTTTGAATCGTGTATCAAAAATCCTAGCCTTCATGCAGAAATTAGGGTTCTTGAGGTCTCTTCGTGATTTCTTGTTGTATGTTTAATTTAAATGAAATTAAAGTACATAGACGTGATCGTGAGGTTGAGGCGAGCATAATGATATGTGGATTGCATGATATGATTACGTATTCATGGAGATTGGATAGAAAATGCAAATCTGAGAAACCAAGAACACGCGCGTGTTCTTCGGCTTGTTCTTGGCGCCATTTTTAGAAATTCAAATATTTGAATTTTGTGATTTTGTTTAATTGATTCAAAAATTAATTTCTCTCTGAGTTTTAATGATTTTGAATTGATTCTTTTTTTAATAATTCACAAAAATGTTAAAATATATTATTTTCACAAAAAATCCCAAA